>BPLT01000063.1:0-2581714 GCA_019656295.1 Rhododendron mucronatum var. ripense
GGGAAAACTATATTTTGCACTATATAACTTGTTGGCCACGGTAAATGATTTTTCAAACTCTTATTTATACATCTATTTGCGGTCTTTCTTTTTTGTTTTTATTCACATGACGTTATCAAATTGTCATTCGTATGTAAAAAGTGAAGGTATAGTTAACGAAGTATAATTCAGTAATTTCATGTGGCTAATAATAAGAAAAAAAATGAATACGTAAGGATAGGAGGAGAGTGCTATATATAGTCATTTCCCCAACATATTTTAGTTTCATTAACACTATATATGGCAACCATAGTTCGGTCTCATTTGACATGGTATGTAACTTGAGCAAATGTTTTTTTTGGATCAGATTATATAAGCATGGAAATTATATTTAAATTGTTTGGAGAAGGAAAAGTTGAATGAGTGCCGATCAAAAAAATAAAAGAAGAAAAAGTTGGAGGACAAAATGATACTCCATCCGTCCCTAAATAGAATCGGGGATGGTGTTGTGCAGTGATGTGCGTAGCATCGTGCTGCGCACCTTTAAGCCGTCGGATCGTGTATTCAACGGCTCAAATCTCATCTCAGCAATGAAAACACTAATCCAAAGTCTCCCTTAAATGTCCGGACCCAAAAACTATGCCTTTAAAAACATGCAGTTTTTGGTTCAAAATATTTGAAAAAAATACCTTCAGGGCGAATAACATAGAACATATATCGGTATCCATACATACGTATATAAATACGTACATTACATGCAGGCAAAGATGGAGGAACATGTATGATTTTTGCTACAATTTTCGAAACATGATAGTCAACCATAAAAAAAATCTTTAAAAATGATACTACGTAGCTTTTTTTTTTCATATGAGTAGTGTTAGGCCGCGTTTCGGCCAGAACACGTAGGATTCCCCTTGGGGGTGTTGTTGGTAGTGGTGTGTTGGGATTTCGATGGTTGGCTTGTGAGGTTTTGGATATTTGCTTGTAAATCTAGACCTCTTGGTTATTGTCTCTTATCGGGATTGATAACTCTCCTCCGTTGTATGCTTTCTCGTATCAATGGAATCTTCTATTATTTTGACAGTATGTGTGAGTGTTGATCGCAATTCGGGTGCACAATCCAGTCTACCTACCAAAGCCCTTCATCACTTCCTCACTAAAGTATAACGGACTTTTATATCATAGAATTCCCGATGATTAAATAAACTAGATCAAATAGCTGTTTTTGTACCTTTTATCTTTGGAGGCTCAAGCAAAGGCTCGTTTATTTATGTTTTCTGCTTTCAAAACTACTCCGTATTGTTTAGATTATGTACTTATTTTGATGTATTTTATTTTTGTCGAACAAAGAGAGCATGTGGCAAACCTCTAGGACATCTCCCACATTAACAACAAAGGCATCTGGGAGGACATTCACAGGAATCCAAATCCCATCTCTTTTAACTTGGAACCCTTGGATGCCATTGACTTGGAGAAGTATGGTGATGCCGGTAGCGTCCGAATGGGCCGTAAGGCCCATCACCTTTTCGGGCTGCGGACATGGAGGGTAGTATGTAATCCTCACAGCTTGCATCCCGTCTTCAAACATCTCCTCCATCTCTCTCTTGTCTATCTTCAGAGCCTTCGCAATCAACCCCAAAAGCGTCATGGCAAGCTTTTGCAGCTCTGAGATGTAAGACTCCATGCTTTCCCTGCATGGAAAAACAAAACCAGATTTTAAAGAAAGATCTACATAAATCTACATAATCCTAATTATTAAACAAGTTAGTTTGAGTCGAGCTATTTAAGTTTGACTTGACATTTGAACTTGATGAACTTAAAGTTGTGTTAAGTTTAATCAAGTTAGGATTTCATCTTTAACGAGTTTCTAAGGAGACAAATGTGAGTTGAACTGGGGTAGCTTGATTCCTTCTACAAGCCTATAGCATATGGAGCTTCCACAACAGAGAGAGAGAGAGAGAGAGAGAGAGAGAGAGAGAGAGAGGAGAGAGAGAGAGAGAGAGGACCTAAGTGATGAAGGGAGCTCTGGGAGTAGGTGATCCTTCCTTCTATGGACAGGGTTGGTGATCATGTAAAATCTATCTGCCCAGTCAACTATTTGATTTTCATGCATGAGTATGGTTTGTCCATACCCTTCAACATCACCTTCCTTTATCTTGTATCTCATTTTCTCTTCCAAAGGGAGCTTGTAGAATTCTTGAATTTCATTTCTCAGTTTCTCCACTACTGAATATCCAACTCCATGGTTCACCAACTGCATATTGACATCATCATCACCACATCAATAATTATGTTAATTAAGCTATATATATCTCTTCCTTTCATGCACACATACTCATCTTATATTCTTATTACATCTACAAATATACTTCAAGTATATAGAAGTGGTTCATACATGCATATTTGTTAATCACCGTCAAGATTTTGATGCCAATTTTTGATAACGAACATACTGTATTGACCAATAAACCCTTATACATAACCTGTTCAGAGATACAAATACGTATTCTGATACTGATACTTGTACAACTTGCCTTGGAAAATTAAGCATCAATATGTGGTGGAGAAAAAACTTGAAAGATGCCCCATTCTTTGCATAGAAAGTGCAAATTCTCTAGTTCAAGATCTGTTTGGCAGAATACTAATCGATTCATGTCGATAACAGGTATTGTTTGCAGGGAATCAGATCCATGGGAGGGAATTGCAGGTTCTTCTTCTTCAGAACGGATGTAGGGTTGTGGGATGGCAAGCATGGGCTCTTTGGCAAGCTCCTGAACACTCATCAGTGAACTCCCAAAGCCCAGTGCTTTTGGTGATTCCATTGCTTAGAAGTGTGCCTAAGAGAAGCACATAGGTTAGGTATTTATAGAGGCAAAATAAAGTGTTAAAACATATTTTTAGCAAAAAGTGATATCTAACTTTGCTTCACCTATTCAGGTTTATGGGGATGCTACAATTAATACTCTGATATGGGTGTCTACAGTATACATGGACCCCCTCAAACGTCCACCTTGAATTCATAAAATTTTACATCAAATTCATAACATTCACCTTGATTTCGTAACCATTTTTCGTAAAAATCCGTAGCATTTGCACATAAATTCATAACATTAACCTTGAAATCCACAACATTTGTGTGGCATGAGTTTTTATATTCATGAGTTTTGAAGCAAATTTTCTGAAATTTTATGTTAATTAATCTTTTAGGCTTCTATGCATTTCGATGAATTGTTTATAAATGTTATGAGTATCTATATATAGTACTAAATATTACGAATTCAAAACGATCCGACCCAATAGAGCGCGGAGCCAACGAGTTCAGCCGAACAACCGCAGGGGCTTCTATCAATGGTACTAAACGCCTGGTCCCCTGTAGGTGTCCAACCCCCCGGATGTCTTCCCTAATAATCGGCCTCGTGGCTTCAAGGATGTCGTACGTGACCACCAGTTCTTCGTCTTGCTCAGCTCCAAGGCCGAGCAAGATCTTTCTCGGCGAACAAAATTTTTATAAACTCGAAATGGGTACATCGAAGGAAAGACGAGCAAGATTCCTTCGAGCAAGATTGTCTGCACTTTGATATATAAGCCATACGGTAAAATGGGCAACGGTGGCTCCGGTGCGATTCAATAGCACTTTTGAGTCTTCAACGGTGTTATAAGTTTTATTTTAGCTTCATTTAAACGTAATTGTTTTTTTCCCGTTTTGTGTGTTTTGTTAGGATTTTTTTTTTTAATTTTTGTTAGATTTGAGAGATATTTTTTGAATTAATCATTTGTCTCGACAAGAGGAGTCTAAAAAGTACAAAATTATGACCGAAAAAAAAAAGATTCAGTACTAAAGATAAATTCAAAAAAACATCAAATAACTGTCTTATTTGTCTAACGTGTAATCTTATTTGAATTTTTTCAACATTAGTCCATATTTTTATATTTTTTCAATTTGTCTCATCGAGACGAACGACTAGCCCCAAAAATTACGACAAAAAACTAAACAAAAAGTTATGAAAAGTAAAAAATACCAAAATAAATTTCAGAATTATAAATTTAGAAGAACGCATTCTAGTCTGGTGGCTTCGGTGCATTCAATAGCACTTTTCAAGTCGTCAACGGTGTTACAAGTTTCATTAATTTAATAATAGACCAGTTACAAGAACAGTAGTAGTGCTCACAAGCTAGTATTTATTATAAGATTGATATGTGGAATATTAAATATTTCATGACTATATATATGATATTGATAAATTCGAAGGTTGCAGTCTACACAATTTTACTATCTTATTCTTCTCCTTGGATGAATGTGATTATTCCATTCAGAGCTGTTTAGTGCACATTTTCAATTCAGAGGGGTTTTTTTAGTGAGCTCTCAAGCAACTTTTCACATGAGTACTTTTTTTTTTTTGTTGCTCGGCAAACTTTTCACATACTTAAAAGTGGTGTTGAAACTCAATTTCAAAAAAAAAAAAAAGGTGGTGCTGAAACTAGCGTTCTCCCCAAATGTATAAAGGCAGAACTAGCTTTTTGTTGCACAACCTTGGTTAAGATCTCTCGATTTTTATTTTTTTGCATGTTATCCAAGGTTGATCGCAAGGACACATATACGACCCACTGTTTAGCCAAATGGTGTTGTTGTCCCCTTCTACATCTTCAGCTAGAAGGGGAATCCCTTTTTGGACCGGAGCAACTACTGGCAGGGACGGAACCAGGATTTTGTAAACGCGGGAACCGAACTATGGACAAGATTTTGAAATTTCAAGGTTTGGAAATCTAATAGTTTGTTTGATTTAGACTTTGAGGGAGGTATTTTGAGTAGTAAGTGGAGAGAGATAGAAAAAAGAATGAGATAAATAATTGAAGGAAAAACTTATGGGAGACCGTGGCGCAAAAAGAAAAATTGGGTTTTGGATCCAAAACAAACACATTTTTAATGGATTTAAATGTCTAAATATCACTTAATACAAAATACAATATTTAGGTGTTATTAACAAACAAAAAATTGTGAATATTAATATTAAAATTTACAAAAAAAAAAAAAACCTCACCCAAAACAACACGGGGGCTGTGGCCCCCATATGACCACACATAGATCCGTCATTGACTACTGGCCCTCAGCTTTTGTTTACATATGTTTGTATATATTTGTTGTTGTTTTTCCCTTGTAGTTGATCGATAATCTATTATCAACTGTTATTAAGGGTCATCATCGGGCCGGGCCGGGCCGGCCCAGCCCGCCAAGTCGCGGCCCAAGCCCGCCCACGGGCCGGGCCGCCCGGGCTTTTTCTTTTTGGCGGGCCGGGCGGGCCGGGCCACCTACCATAATTGAAGCCCAAGCCCGGCCCACGGGCTACCCTAATTGGCGGGCCGGCGGGCCAAAAGCCGGGCGGGCCAACGGGCGGGCTTAAATTTCCTTGGGCAAAACTAAACCAAGGGAAAAAATAAAGGATTTTTTGGGATTTTGGGCTAATGGGCGGGCCCGTTGGCGGGCTTTTGGACGGGTATGCCGGGCGGGCTCACGGGCCGGTCCTACGGGCGGGCCGAGTAAAAATTCATAGGCCCTAGCCCGCCCATTACAAACTACGGGCCGGGCTAGCCCGCCCGTTTTACGGGCTCGGGCCGGGCAAAAGCCCGGCGGGCCGGGCGGGCTTTGGACGGGTCGCGGGCCACCGGGCCAAATGATGACCCTTAACTGTTATCCTTCAATCAATGCATTTCTATTGTGTTCCGAAAAAAAAGGCAAAACTAGAAAAGTTTTTTGCAAGGCTCATAGATGAGTTGCAAATAGCAGCTCTAAAAAGTTCTCTCATGGAATTGATTTTTATAGTCCATTTTTTGATATTCACACTATTTTTTATCTTTTAGCAAAAATAAAAATACATACACTTTCAACACTAAAATCCAAAAAAGGAAAAGACGGAACTTACCGCAACGCCATTGGTGACACTTGGTATGGTATCTAAAAGTAAACCATAATTATGTGTGGATCTATACTAAATCTTGCTGTAAATTAAAACTTTGTATTTATTGTTAAATTTAAATGGTTGAGCTAACTATATATATATATATATATATATATATATATATATATATATATATATACACATACAGTTATATCAGTTGGGTTCTGGTCAGGAAGCCCTGACCCAAGCTCCCATCCGCACCTCCCATCTAAGCCGTTGGATTTAATCCAACGGCTGGGAAATAAAAATGGATCTCTCGGCTTCTAAAGGGTAAACCCAAACACCCACGCGCCTAATCTTCACCCAGCGCATTTTTCTTTTCGTCAGACGCGTAAAGAGAGAGAGAGAGGAGGAGGAGAAGGGGGTGATTTCTTCTGAGAACGACGAACCAGAGCTCCGCCCGATGCACGACGATGAGGACAAACAGACCAAGGTTTCTCTCTCACTCTCTATCTCTCGCTCTTTCTCTGTCGATCTCTCTCTCAGATTAGGGCTTTTTTGATTTTTTCTGTTTCGAACCAAAAAAATTGGTTTTTTTTAACCCAGGATCTGGAATCTCGACTCTCGACTCTCTCCCGCTCTTTCTCTGTTGATCTCTCTCTCAGATTAGGGCTTTTTCGATTTTTGTAATTTTAACTCTCGCTCTCTCTTTGAATATCGTAGGGCTTTGTTTGGAAACTCAGAGCAAGTCCGACAACGACGATTACCCACGTCAAGGAAGGATGACGAAGACTCCTGAAAAACAAGGTATATGTCTGTAGGAATCTCGAAACCTAAAATTAGGGCTTTTTGATTGCTGTTGACTGATTAGGGCTTTTTTGATTGAATGCAAAATTAGGGCTTTTTTTTTTTATTGAATTCGAAATTAGGAGAGGTGGGAAAATATTGCGTATATACTTTTCCTTCATCATTTTGATATGTCAGTGTTATTGACGCAATTGCTTATATACTCAAAATCTTTTCTTGAAAGTTGTGGTTACTTATTTATTTCTAACAGTGTTCAATGGCCAAAATGATGTAAATTTGCTCCTAGTTGATAGATGTGAAGCTCATGTGGTAGCTTCTTTGCTGGTTGTGAGTAGTACTCAAATATGAGAATGGCAATGCCAAAACCTTCGATTTGGGTAACCTGGAAAACATTGCTTGGCTGAATATGAAAATGGCAATGCCAAAACATTGCTTGTCTGGTTTGAATCCCCTGTTGTAATTGTTTATTGGGTCACTGACATGGAAGTTGCTTCTTGTTTATTCAGTGTAACCAAAAGAATTACATGAAAAAATACAAATTGCAGTCTGCTTTTAATCTGCTGTAATTAGAACTATCTATAGAATTTTGTCCCGTGGAATTTGTGGAATTTTTTAATCCAAACTCCATAGGTATGGTAGAGATGTCTTCTTCGTCCTCCCATTTCAATAGCATAAATGAAGGCCCTCCTTGCAAATGTGGGATTTCAACACCTATAAGAACTTCAAAAACAGAGGTTTATCAGGGGAGAAGATTCCTAGGTTGTATAAACTATAAGGTAATATGCTTCTTTTTTTTTTTTGGTTATTGATTATTTATTCCATGCATTTCTGACTAATGTCATTTTTTGAAAAATTATCCAGCTACCTAGTGCATGTGGCTTCTTCCATTGGATTGACCTCGAAGATATGTTGGAAGCTGGCAACAAGGATATGCAAAGGGAAATTTCAGTCTTGACCAAGGAACATGAAGAACATGAAATACCTGCCTTAGATGATATGAAATGCGTTGTAATTGTTCCCTTACTATTTTGTTGTATAACTAACTCAACTCTGTTGACATTATGTTCAATTGCTAAGATATGTTGGCACAAATGAAGGAACAAATTCCTTTCTCCCTGTCTTCTTCCTTTTTTGTCCTTGCTAAGCCTCTACTAGATTTTTTTACAAGAACAAAATTGTTAAGGTTGATAATGATCGAGTGACCAGGGGCAAGTCTCATAGTAGTTCGACTGGCCCTATTGTCATTGTGCAAGACCCTTTGGAACTAAAGACTGCAAAGGAAAAGATAGATGCGGCTGCTGTTGAAGGTTTAGACCCTGGTGTCCGGAAAACCAATTCTTCATATTTGTCTGTCAACATGATTTTCTCCTAAAAACAGGGTTCATATCCTCCCAACCATGCAACTGCATAAAGCCATAAATTAAAATTGACTGTTCATTTAAGTGGTCAATTTAATGGAGTATGTAATGTTGAGGCTTGTGCAAAGGTTAACACTTCCTGGGGTGTAACTTTCTGCTCTTTTTTTGCAATGCTTATAGTACCTTTTTAACACTTCAGGTGAGAATTTTTCTACAACTTCAACAATATGATACAAAACTTACACACTCAATTCTGACAGTGAAGTATACAGAACTTAAATTGAAAAGTAGAACTCCAAACATCAAAATTTTTAGAGGCAAATCCACCACACTATTAGTGAGGAACTTTTGTTAAAGAAGTAAGTTATTCATTCATGGGCACTAAAAGAAAGAAAGCTACTCCATTTCCATGGGGCTTCCATTTTATAGGAGCTTATATATAGCATCATTCTCTCTATCTCTCTTATACAAGAGGCAAAGTGACAACCATGCAGGAAACAAGTTCTGCCATTCAACAAATAAAATGAAACTAGTTTGCTTTTCCAGTGAGTAACCCACACCTAATACAGTTATCTTTCCAAAATAAATTACAAATCACACCAAATGTATCTAAAGTATAGTTCGTCGATCTTCCAAATGTTCAAATACGGTGCCTTGTGATAGGCGCGTAAATGTTCACATTAGCGCCCCTAATTTGTCTTTGTTAAGTCCCATTTATATTATTATTTGAAATTTTATGCTTTATTTTTGTATTGTAGGTATTTGGAGGCGTAACATTCGAATGGGCTTTATTTGTGCAAAGATATATTGAGATTATTTCAGAAGGCACGGTCACTCAACTAAATTAAATGGCAGGCCCATTGATATGTTATGGGGTTAATATGTTGAAGAAATTGATTCTCTTGCTCAATTACCTAAGGAAACAAGGTGGGCCCAGTGATACACAATTACAAAAGTAGTGGGCCAAGGTAATATGGAGTACGGCTGGAACAAGGAAAAGAAAATAGGGATTTTTTGAGGTATCAGCTGCTTATAAAAGGGAGATTGGGGGCTGCCGAGAGGTGGACGCCCACGCACGCATAACAGAGGCAGCCATCAGGAGCTTTGATCGGGCAATATCATAGAATACGAGGAACGAGGCTGCCGTTCTTTAGGTTTGAATATTGTTTAGTTTCTTTTGAGTTTTTCTTTGCTTCAAGTTATTTAAAGTTTTGTTCAACTACTCGCATTTTGGTAACTTTGTTTTAATTCGTGTTCTTATTAAAAGTTGTTCATTTATTTTTGTTTGGTTTGGATCTCTTGTTTATTTTTCATATCGAGTACTAGAAGCATGTTTCAATCTAGGGTTTCTTTTGTTTCGTATTTAATGATCAGTGAGTAGTTGTTTGGGTAGGGTCGCGGGGTGATTAGCACACCGTGGCCAGTCCGGGTACTGCTTCTATTTTCAAACAATGAAAAAATGATTTAAGATTGGAAAAATACTTCCCGCGGACGAACCCGGGCATCGTCGGAGCCCATGTGAACGGGGGAATGGGGGTCCAAAACTCATTCTTCGCTGCGCATGGGTATACGGCGACCATAGGGTCTCGCATCTTGCGGGGTATCTTTTTCAATCCAAAATTGAATGTTTTTAAGAACATATAATGGAGCAGGTTAATCCGGATTGGTAACGATTGCTATGAACCCTACGATCGTACCTCTTTTTAATTATTTGAGCAAGTTATCTGTTAATTTTAGTTAATCTTTCATCAATCAGACAAGGGGTGGCTACCTAAGAGCCCATTTAAATTATAACAACCCGAGTTTTTAGTCAGCACACGTCACCGTCTCTGTGGATTCGATTCCGGACTTTCCGGATATTATGCTACGACGGTCTCCGCCCTACGCTTGGGGCAACCCATTATTTTAGGACTAGGAAATCATCAAGCATTTTTGGCGCCGTTGCCGGGGACGGTAACGTGTGTTAAGAATTCGGGTAGTTATTTTTTATTTTGTTTTCTTTTTAGTTCTTTATTTATTTTATTTTTTTTAATTGTCGAAAAGCAAAAAAAAAAAAAATGGCCGATTTTGCAAGGTGGTTTGGCGGTTATATAAAACAATTTGATTGTTCAGTATCACTTCCAATATTTTATGGTATGGCATCAGAAAATCCTTTTTCGCATATTCATGACCTTGAGAATGCTTTTTCTAGCGATGAAGTAGCTCTTTTACATGTATTTTCAGCATCTTTGCGTGATAGTGCTCTCGATTGGTTTAATTGTTTGAGTCCAAGATTGACATGGAGTGAGATTGTAATACAATTTTTCAATCATTTCAATCCCTTATATGAGACTCATATGCTTTTACAAGAACTATCAGATTTCTCTCAACATGATGATGAGTCTTTGTCACAGTGTTGGGAGCGATTTAAATTTGTTGTATTCTCTTGGTCGAGTTTTAATTGTGAGCTTGGCAGTCTTCTGGTTATCTTTTGCCGTGGTTTAAACCTTAAGCCATGCGAGGTGGATTTTAGGTCCACTGACGAATTCCTGGATAAAACCCCTGAAGATGCTTGGGATTTCTTAGATGAAATAACCCAAAAGCTCCAATTTTGTGAGTTGACTGAAAGTTCTGAATATACCAATTTTGATGCTAGAGAAAGAGAGGAAATAGAGCCGCTTCCTGAGGATATTAATTCTGATGCGAGAGAAAAAGAGAAAATAGAGCTGCCTTATTTTGATCAATTAGCTGATTCTCTTTCTTGCAATCAACTTGAAAATTTTCAAGTGGTAAATTCTTGTGTATTGGAAGATGAAACAATAGAGTCACTTGTAACTAATGAAATAGTTGGTTCACCTGAAGTGCAACAGTCTTCTCGAGAGCATTTTAGTACACTTGAGATGGATTTTCATGATGCGACTCCTGAGGAGTCGTTGCCAATAATTGTGCAAAGTCCAATTGTTCTTGATGATCAACTATCCCTAGCCATAGATGTTGATGTCATCACTCCTATTGAGTCTCCTCCATTGCAAGAGATTATGATGTTAGAACAAATTGACTTTCTTGGTGTTGATAATTTTACTATGGTTTACAATCCATTTTTTCTGACACTCATCAATAACTTGAAAGTTAATTTGGTTGGGAGTATGCAATTGATAGAATTTAAATTTCAAACGCGGCTAAGGCAATTAAGATATTCTAAGTATTTGGTTTTGTGGCATGGTCGCGTACAATTTTTAACGGAGTGTTTGAAGTGGGTTGAGATGTTGATTTTGATTGCTCTTCATAATGTAATAAATGGTTGGATTTCAAGTGATGGGAGTGAATGTCATTAATTTTTTGTATATATGTTTTTTTTCCCTTTTCTCTTCCTTAGATTAGCTACTTTTATTTTATTTTATTTTATTTTATTTTTGTGAGGACTAACAGTGCAGGATGCTTCGTTCAAGTTGGGGGGTCTTCTTCCCGCAATATTATTTCTTGCATAGTTCTCCGTTATGAGGTGATACCTTTCCATTCTTTTTCTTTTATGTCCTATTTTTGCTCTTGCATTCAATGAGGACATCGAATGATTCAAGTTGAGGGGAGGAATTACTTTGGTAGTTTATTTTTGAAAATAAAAAAAAAACTTGTTGGATCCTTTCTACTTGAGACTTAGAGATTGCAATGTTTACTTGTTGGTTGCTTGTGCTGAGAATCTGTGGGCATTTCTTGAATATTTATGTTGCATGGTAGTTCTTTTTGCTAGCTTGGCGATAGAAATTTATCCTGGCATACACTCTTAGCATCTTTGAACTGCACGTTTATTGGACCTTGACTGCTTGTGAGTTGTGACTTGAGTGCTTTCAATGGCTAGATTAGTGGAGACTGTTGCCCATGTGAGCTTTAGTGCCTTACCTTTCTTTGGAGTGGTGTCACATAAATTCTTTGTTTGTCGTAAAACGGCTTAATCGTTGTTGATCTCATTATCTTTTGTCGTCAAGTATTCGGACTTAATGCATGCTTATTCTTTCTTCTTTTGGGAATGGAAAGTTACATGGTTGTATTGCCCCTAGGAGATGATTATAGGCCATCTTTGCTACTTTGAGCCGGTTCGTTTCTTTTTCTTAAACACTTTATCCCTTGCAAGCCACATTGTGCCTTGTGCATGAGCCTTTTTCTTGTTAAGCTTCACCAACCAAATTGTGTCTTGAGAATGGCGAGTTAATCATGTGAAGGTTAATTTTTGAAGAGAATGGAGAAAGTGTATTTAAAAGAGATGTGCTGCAATGTGGTGTGTTCTTCCCCATAGCTAAAAAGAAAAAAAAATTGAGAAAATAGCAAAAAAAAAGAAAAAAAAAATAGAACTTGAATGAAAAAAAGGGAAGACACCCATGCCTATCCATATCTATATAAGTAGAGAGGCAGAGAGATACCTTGGTGGTGGTGGTCGAAACAAGGGGGTTGGATTGATGCTCACACTATATTCTTCCATTTCTTTTCAATTCCAAACCACCATCACAAATGATGTTACAGATGACTTCTTTAATCTGCAACACAACAACAATGTCACAAACCCTAACCCAAGTAGAACATGATTAAGTTCATAAATCACTGAAAACCCTACAACCAGAGATAACAAAAAAAAAAGGGTATGCATTGCATTACAAATGAATGACAGATAACAACTTAAAATCTCTTTCAGTCAATCATGCAAATACCAACAGGACCCGGAAAGCAAGCCCAAAACCAAAGAGGTTAAAAAAGAAGATAAAAGTGAAAATTACAGAATTACATAGGTGCTGAACAAAACAGATAAGAAAAAGTATGTACGCAATATTTTCCTTCTCTCCTAATTTCGAATTCAATCAAAAAAGCCCTAATCTGAGAGAGAGATCGACAGAGAAAGAGCGAGAGATTTTATTGAATATATACGCAATTACGTCAATAACACTAACATATCAAAATGACGAAGAAAAAGTCTACATGCAATATTTTCCCACCTTTCCTAATTTCGAATTCAATAAAAAAAAAAAAAGCCCTGATTTTGCATTCAATCAAAAAAGCCCTAATTTCGCATTCAATCAAAAAAGCCCTAATCAGTCAATAGCAATCAAAAAGCCCTAATTTTAGGTTTCGAGATTCCTACAGAGATATACCTTGTTTGTCAGGAGTCTTCGTCGTCCTTCCTTGTCGTGGGTAATGGTCGTTGTAGGTCTTGCTCTGAGTTTTCAAACAAAGCCCTGCGATATTCAAAGAGAGAGCGAGAGTTAAAATTACAAAAATCGAAAAAGCCCTAATCTGAGAGAGAGATCGACAGAGAGAGCGAGAGAGAGAGTCGAGATTCCAGATCTTGGGTTAAAAAAAAACCCATTTTTTTGGTTCGAAACAGAAAAAATAAAAAAAGCCCTAATCTGAGAGAGAGATCGACAGAGAAAGAGCGAGAGATAGAGAGTGAGAGAGAAACCTTGGTCTGTTTGTCCTCATCGTCGTGCATCGGGCGGAGCTCTGGTTCGTCGTTCTTAGAAGAAATCGCCCCCTTTCCTCCTCCTCTCTCTCTCTCTCTCTCTCTCTTTACGCGTCTGAAGAAAAGAAAAATGAGCTGGGTGAAGATTAGGCGCGTGGGTGTTTGGGTTTTCCCTTTAGAAGCCGAGAGATCCATTTTTATTTCCCAGCCGTTGGATTAAATCCAACGGCTTAGATGGGAGGTGCGGATGGAAGCTTGGGTCAGGACTTCCTGACCAGAACCCAACTGATATATATATATATATATATATATATATATATATATATATATATATATATATATATATATATATATATATATATATTATCTATCATATGATTCATGTGCGTGGTTAAATCTTCCCCGGTGCACGAACTTGACGAGCTTGCCATTTATAAATGTGCATGGGAATCTAATTAAGGACCACCCCAATAAAGTGTTTGGATACGATAATCCTCTAGTAGAAAGATCCTCACTGACTCTCTCTCTCTCTCTCTCTCTCTCTCTCTCTCTCTCTTCTCTCTTCTCTCTCTCTCTCTCTCTCTCTCTGCCAAATTCAAGCAGTTATGTTACCAATTAAAGGTGGGTAAAGTAACCTCAACGGGCTGGCCTAGTGGTTAGGGCCTGTGATTTAAGAGTTTATTGTCTCGTGAGGTTTCAGGATCGAAACCCTTGATTAGTTGGCACCAATTGCTCTCGAGTCAGTCTATATAGAGTTTTGCTCCGTTTTAATTGGGTTCCTTGCAAGTGAACGGTAAAGTTAGGCTCCCAAAATTAATCGAGGTATGCTTAAAATTGTCCGGACACCTGAGTTATGAAAAAGAAGGTGAGTAAAGTCTTCATTTGAACGCTATAGACAATATTAAGTTCATGCATTAATAATGCAGGCCCCCTAAAGGGACTTTACACAAAAAGAAAAATAAGAATCCAACACATACCATGTGAATAACAGACCGATAAGTTGCAGGGGCTGAGCGTATGGTTTTTCGTTGGCGTACTTTTTTATCTGGGTATCGGGTTGCTTTAATCTTTGTATTTCTTTTAATTTAAAAGAAGGAAACTTGTGGTGGATGAGCATTGGGTCCGTTCCCGAAAGGAAAATAAGTACTTATTTTTTAAAAATGTAATTTTAAGCTTAAAAATTATTTGCTTACGTAAACAATTTTTCTATCAATATGGATCTTGTTTACGGTGCAAAAAAAATTTTAAAAATATTTTTTATTTACATTATTTTGAATTTGAAAATGTGAAATAAGTATTTATTTAATTTTTAAGAAGATGTTTTGGAATGGGACCACGATGGACTCAGATAATCTCTGCAGTCTGCAACTTTTCTAGGTGTCTTTTTTTTTTTTGCTTGGCAAACATAACAATTTTATTAGCTCGAAAGGGGTACATCGAGGGAAAGGAAAAACAAGAGTGAGTCAACACTTACTCACCACACGATAGAGAAAAAAAAACAAAGGAAGAGCATCCAACCGAAGGTTGGATGACACAACAATACGAACCCAAACCTTAAAGCTTCAACTTACGGATTCCACCTAGAAAGCTCCTAAAATCCTCCACCGAATAAACCCTGATGTCATACTTTGCTTTTATCCACATAGCCACCCTTGTCTTGACTAAATCCCCAACCTCACTCGCAGACCTTATAACATTATTGAAAATGAGGCCATTCCTCGCAAGCCATATAGACCACAAAGTCGCAAAGAATGTCACCTCCCAAATATGCCTTTCCAAATTTCGGAAATCATTGCTAAACCACCAATTTACTAGGCCTGTCAATGAAGAAGGACAAACCCATACCAACTTTTCTAGGTGTCTTTCATTCACCAAAAGAATGTAAAAGATCGAGCAGCACCAACAAATCTCATATTTTCTTTTATTTTTCTTCCTATCAGGTAGTGAGTTTGTGAGGACTGACAAACGAATTCGGACAAATTAATTTTTTTTTATCAGCAAAAATAAATTTCATTGACTCATAACACAAAGTACATAGATAATAGGGGCTTGAGTATACTGGCCAGACCACCCAAGACTCTCTTCTCCTAATCATACGGAGGAAACTGATTTAGGCCCAACAAACTGAGCCCAAACCAGGAAAACACCCAAAAGTTCGATGTACCCTTTGTCGTGTTATGAATAAAAAATTTTGCCAATCAGAAAAAAAATCTAGAATCTGTAGCAGAATTGAAAATTAGAATGTAGAATCAGTATCAATAGCTATTGCAAAAGAAAATTGATACTTGCACACTACTTTTTCGTACTTGCACTTGAAAATTTGTCTTCTAATGTGTTTCGGGAGATGTGCTACATAAATGACAAGTTTCGGAGTGTATTTATAAAATTACACCCAAAAGTCATAACAACACATGACCAAATCAAGAGAAGATTAATTCATGCAGTTCCGTACGTGAAACGGAAATTATCAAAAAGAAATCTACTCGTTTATTGAAACCACTGCTAGTGCAATTGATTGTCTCCTTCCTCCCCTCGTGAAGGTCTCGATTCGAGCCCCACGAGGGAGCGAGCTTTGGGGGACTTTGAATAGCCTCTAAATTTCCATGTACTAACTCCAACAACTCAATAACCCCCACTAATATATACAATATTGACAAAAAAATAAAAAAATCTAGTCATTGATGGATCACATGCATGAATTAAAAGTCGTAATTGTCCAGTTACAATTAGACAAAACAAGTTAGTCAAGCCATAATTCAAGCTACTACACGTATTTATAGCTTGTGGTCAGCAGATAAGTACAATTTCTTCAAGTGGGTGTTATTTTCGCCAATGGGCTCCAGCCCTGATGGCACTTCCTTGACGCTCCCAATCCGGGGCAGGTCTTGACTCCATACTTTGCTATCCGTGATGTAATGTTTTTTTTTTATCAGTAAAAAAAGAAATTTATTAATTTTTAAAAACAAATTATGAAGACTAATATAGGCATGGTAGCGTTGCATGCAGACTGCTGTGCAGGGCCGACTTTAAAATTCTCGGGGTTTAAGACGAGCTTAATGGGGGGGGGGGGCATTCATATGGGGAAAGGAAAAAAGAGGCCCCTAAAACTTAAACCATGTATCTATTGAAAAATTGAACTAAGCTTTTCTACTAAGCTAACTAGCTTATTTTTATATAATTAGTGCTAGATTAACTGGCTATACTTATCTGGCCCTAATTTTGATCCAAAATTTGGGAGGCTTAAATCCGCCACCTTGCTCAGAGCCGGCCTAGCAGCTGTGGTGGTTCATACTTTATAACACACATCTCCTTTCCCTTTGATCCGTCTAGATACTTAGTATAAAGTTGTGTAAGTTCTCCCGACATTTTTACAAAAAAAAAAAAGAGTGGGTGTTATTTTCATGGATTCCGTGTTACATTGGTCGTTTTATTTTACATAAAGCTCTATAATTGAAATATAAACGTGATCAATTTAGCGGTGGAGATTGATTTTCCACACAACACACGCTTTTGACTTAAGTTATTGCTCAATTTGTACTTATGGTTAAATGAAGCACGTGTTTGATTGGGACTATACTCTAGAATAGTATACCGTTTGTGGGGTCCACAATCCATAGAAATATGATATGTCCACTTTCTGGGTAACATATCGTAATCAATGACAATTTCAATGCTGAGCCAAAAAAAATATCAATGACAAATTTCAATCGGAGAGGAGTACTATCGAGTACAGTCGCCCTCGCGCGCACTTGCAAGCTGACCCGGCTGGTTGGGTTCATGTTCCAAAGTCACCGTGATCGATCTCAAGTTGAATACGACACTCTCATGCAAACTTGCAAGTTGGGTTCGTGTTCCAAAGTCACCACGATCGCGAGTTGAAAACTTGATGGCCACTGACTAACTACAGTAAAATTCTAGCCTAGTGTATGAGTAATCTAGTACTCCTACTTGACTCCTCGACTCAGACTAATACCAAATTAAATCTTATTCAATCTTCCCTCAAATCGAGGCAGACGTGAGTTTTTTCCTCAAATTTTGCAACGCTATTTTTTGCCTCCCAAATTTACAAACATGTCATAATAAAGCTTTTACTCAAATTCGAGCTTAAATTAGGTTTACATATTCTTCATATTAAATGAAGCTCTTGCTCAAATTAATACTTACTCAAATTTGGGCTAAAAAGGAACAAGGAAAATGGGTTGCTACCTAATTCAGAATTCCAGTTCCGCCACGTGGTGGACTTAATTTGGGTTGCTCCCTATTAATTCAGACGAATCAGACCCAATCAATGACACTTCGACTGGTGGTGTTTGGCTAGAAATGTCCTCCGATAGTTAAGCTCAAGGAGTGAAGTACCCAATCGGGTGTGTTAGATTTTTTGGAGGGTTTCAACCTAAAATTAATTAGCTATAGATAAAGTAACCTTTAAAATATATTGACCAAGCTGGAGCGGCTCAAATGAGCGACGTGAAACAAGTCTAACACTCCCTCTTACGTGCAGCGCCGATGCAGGTGGAAGTAACAGACCAGGAGCTGAGCGATTAATTTGAGCGACAGAGATGATAGAGACTTTCTCACCAGAGGTGAGGCCACGCAAGACCTAAGTCTGATATCATGTTACATTTCTTGGAATCCAAGCTTGGTTAACACTATATTCTAGAGGTAATCTAGCCAATGGATTTTAGGTTGAAACCCTCCAAAAAAATCTAACAGAGTGTACGTCCTGCCGAGCTGATGATACATTTTTTGCAAGAAAAGTCCCAAACTTTTTCCAACAATTTACTCCACTAGATACCAATACAATTTTTTAATTTATAAAAAAAATTTAAATTTTTCCTTAAAGAAAATGTAATATTTTTAAGTTCTCGTTTTTCAAACAGAACAAACATTTTGGGACGGGGTAGAACTTGTTTGATGGTAGGGTTTGAATACGCGAGTGGATTATATATCAATCCTACAATTATGAACATGCTTTTCTCCCATGAGATTACTTTAAGTATCGACTCAGATTTTTTAATCAAACATTGACATAATTATTAATTAGTACTGGTAATTAAATACATGCAGCGCAAAAAGAGAGTGCTACAAGAAAGTTACGAAACACGTGTCATGCAATAAAAGATCAATCAAGGGAAAATATAAAAATAGTCCCTCTATTTTGGTTAAAATCTGAATATTAATAGTCTCTCTAGTACTAATTGTGTCACTGTAACCCTATAGTTTACATTCGAAATTTTCGGTCTCAATTTCATCCCTCTCACTAACTGCGTGATCAGAACAGAGGGAATTCATGGCCAAAATTGAGATTTCATGCAACTAGAAGGAGTACTATTTGTAAAATTTTATCTTTTATTTTTGTTTTTGTAAAAAAAACACCCTCCATACTATATTTCTCACCTCAATTAACATTTCACTGAATAATGAAAAAATTAAAATTTTCAATTTGTTACATATTACGAATATAATAGAAAATTAGCTAAGCAACAGCTTAGTTAAATTTTTATGTATCATGTTTTGTTTTTCAATGGCTTTATTCTGTCTTTGTATTGTACTTTCCTTTTCAACTTCGTCCCGGAGGCAAGAGAAATGACAATTTTTTGTGTTAATTCCGTCGGTTCCAATCACACTATTAGCAAAAGAGACCACATTGAGACAGAATGGTACTAGAGGGAATTTCCATTCTATAATCGCATTACCCGGAAGGCCGGAACTAGGGCTACCCGAGGATTGGTTAACGCAGATTGGTCCGATTCTCAATCTGATCCACTCGCGGCGGATTATCGTTTTCTTCATCCATCAACCGTCCGTAGTTTTGTTTGGTTGGTTCGGTTAGGATGTGGTTTGAACGGATCTGTTTGGGCAGTTTCAGCTGATTTGAGCACGCAATTTATTTAATTTTATGTACACCAAAAATTTGAAAATAAAAGCTCCAAAACTTCAAGTCCGCCACTAATTCAGAAAAATCTAAACTAACAGTACTTAAAATTAAGTTACATTCATCCACCCTAAAGTTTAAAGATAAATTATTAGACATCAATAATACTCAAACTTGGAACTGGACTAGAACATGAACTTGATTCAGATTTTAATGTACCAAAAAAAATAGAGAAGGTTATTAACATTTTTAACATAAAATATATATAAAAATATCCTAGAATACATGTCTATTACTTTATTAATTACCTATGAAATTTTGTTCAAATTACTCAACAGCATCCATAACCTTTAGAAGAGAAATAGGAACATTGCAGATTGGGTGGATTAAGAGAAACCGAACCGAACTTATCCAGATCCGTTAAAATTAGTATTTTTAGATTCGTATCCATCCGTTGCATGCCTCGATTTGGTTCGGTTTGATGCAGATTGGACGGATTGAACGAATTAGACGGTTCAATTCTTTTGCTAAACAGCCGCCGGAACAACATTTTCTCTTTCAAGCCTTTTCACCCACGTGATGCCACGGTTTAAATTTTCATTTTTAATTTGTTACTAGTGGAATTAGGTAGTGAATATCGAATCTTGTAGATTTGAATAGTTATTCTATGTTGAATAAAGAACCTATCCAATAATTTCAAAATTTGGAAATTCACGACAATTGTGTTCAATATTTCTTTAGTGCCAAGACTAGAAAAGATAGGTACAGGTACACAGAATATCACTCATGTGTCAATATTAATTGTAAAAATCACGTGTCAGTTAGTGGGGATCTTTCATAATATTTACGAAAGAGAATTCAAAATAAAAATTACCCCACAAATCAAGGCTAGGTTAACCAATTGGGGCTATCTCGGTTGGCCAGAACTCTAACATCTCATTAGGAGATCAAGAGTTCAAATCTTTTTACCTGCGTGTGGGTGTTCTTCCCTTAACCCTTATAGGGCTTTTTATTTCTTTCTTTCTTTCTTTATTTTTACACTATAATGGACTTATTTTTTTGTATTGGTTGAGTTATTGGACTCGATTATCTCGTGGACTCTTACAATTGATATAATGTCCCCGACGTATACTCTATATTTCATATTTGATGTAAAATGATCAAAAAATCAACAAGACTAGGTTAACCAAAAGGAATCTGTGAGAGGAGCAGAGGTGTGTTTTGTGAGGAAGAGCGGTAATGGGGTTGCCCATAGTATCACTCAAAGAGCTGGAAGCGGTCGTGGTCTTTTCTTTTAGACGTGGGAGTTTAGGCCTCCGGTGTGGCTTATTTCCCCTCTTTAGAGGATGGGTGCCTGATTTAGTGTTTCTGTTATTTTTGCTTATCAATAAAATCGTAGTCCTATCGATTGAAAAAAAAAAACCTTCTAAGAGCTATGCTAGAGATTTACTTATGCAGAATAATTTTTTGGTTGTCTTTATTCAATTTTTTTTTTTGCATTTGTTTGTTTTACGCCAAATTTTTATGTGATATAGATGAATAAAGACGAGAGAAATCGAAAAATTAAAAAAAAAATTAGTAACTTTTCCACAAGTATTTTGGGAAATATCCAAACAAAATCTCAAAAAATCAAATTTTGGAATTTTTCTTGGATATTTCCCAAAATACTTGCTTAAAAGCCAAAAAAATTACTTTTTTGATTCCTCTCGTCCTTACTCATATCACATAAAAATTTCAATAAAGCTATGGGTACATATGAAATATACATACCATGTACGTATGAGTTTTGTGGGGCCCACCTCAGGTCCCACAAAGATGATTCAAATAATCCATTATTTAAAAAAAAATTATAGAGCCCTGTAAAAAATCAGCTCAATCCAATATCGGTTTCTAAATTTGTGGAGGCGAAACTACTTAACTATTTAGTTTCGCCCCTACAAATTCAGAAAAAATCCTAATTGATATCAGGTTGAGCTGATGTTTTTCAGGGCTCCATAAAAAAATATTTTAAAAATAATGGACAGTTCGGATCATTTTTGTGGAACCCGAGATGGGCTCCACAAAGTCCATATGTACATGGTATGTACACAAAGCAGCACTCTAAAAATTTGGCATAAAACTAAAACAAAATTTAAATAAGGACAAAATCAAGAAATTATGATGCATAAATTAATCATTAGCGAGAAGTATGTTTTCATGTGAGAAATAGAGGGTCATTTCTGTTGGTCTATAAATCTGTGACCCTCGTATATTGCAGGGCTCTCTCACGTAAAGAACAACCATCTGTCACTATATAGTCCAGATGAAAAGGCCTGGGTTTACTTTGTTTTGATTGTTATTCATAACGAAAAAGTTGTGCTCACGGATTGTGCCCAGAATTCTTTGTGGAATTCATTTTGGAGTCTCACACAAATAAACCAAGCCGCTCATTAATTAGTTATAAAATATTTTTTTGAGTGGCTCGGTAAAACATCAGCCCCACAAAAAAATATGTGCACAATTTTTACGCATAGTAGAACTGTATTGATAGGGCGTGCCATTTGTCTTGAGATATTAAGTGGAGTACTAAAATAATAAGATTACATAAATCGTATTTGGATAAATTTTCAGGCAAACTTTTTGCTCATCTAGTACTCTAACAGAGAGATTCTGTAATCATGTTGGATCAAAAAAACAAACCAAACTTTTATCAGTTCTCAATGGCGAAAGTCATTGGCGAAAACAAAATGTCAAGAGAGCCGTAACCATTCTGTTCTGGAAACCACAAGAATCTATCAGGCTACACTTGCAAGAACGCATTTCTTGCATCTACCTACTCAAGTCTTCAGGCAAAGCGCAGCTTAGACGTTGTAGCGGTTCTTGGCACCTCTGTCAAGCCTCTTTGAATCATCCTGGAAAAAAGGAAGAGAACATTAATCATTTAGCACCTTTTGACTTCTGATCAGTAAAATAAGAAATACGATGATAAAAAATGAAATGTGTTATTTGTATCAAATGGACGAGATCACTAGACTTACATGAAATATGAACCCTATGCTGTTATTGTAATCAAGAAACTCCTTCCACTGTTTCCCAATGCTCATCTGTGGGGAAAAAAATGCGTGACACATGTTGCAATTATCCGTCATCACATTCACAAGAAACCAACAACGAGAGAAGGAAGGGCCTTACACAACAATCCTGGATTTGTAATCAACCCTGCTTATCAACATCTCGTGCATCAACTCACATGTTTCTTTTTTATCAGCTCTATTAATGTACTAAACTTCAAGTTTAATTTATGTCCAAATGGCAATATATTTTGCAGTCAGTCTTGCCACCAATAGCATCAAATTCTCAGTTTTCTCTCTGTGTTAGCACAGGGCAAGACAGCCTAGAAAACACCATTCTCCTGAACTTCATGAAATTCTAGAGCCAATAAACTACTGTAACTAGGAATGCATTTCAACAATCGAGGTTTACCAAATAAAATCCCCAACCATATGCTCCGTAGGCACAACTAAATGATCTTAAAATTTGGCCTCTGCACTCAATGTTCCATATTATTCAATTTTAGTCAAAACCAGGAAATGAAGATGGGATACCACCACGTCAAAATCTTTGTATCTGCTTTTTCCTATGTCACATGGCCTTGGGTACGGGCATCAGTTGTGAGTATATGAATAAGTATTCATATTTCTCAATAGGCTTCTTTAATTTCCCAAGGTAAATTAGTGTTTGCACTTTTTACTGCCAGAAAGATCGGCCAAGTTAAAAAGTAATGGGCAAAAGTTGATGAGTTTACTCTTTTATCCTCCCTTTCAGAAATTAATTACTAGCAAAAAGAAAATGTAATTTTGTTCTTAAAAGTCTAGAAGGGTAAAAAGCCAAACGTAAAAATATGACAAGCGCAAATATGATGTTTTCTTAGTAAGTTGGAATCTCCAAATGGGGAATTGCTAGATATGTCTCATATTATTACTCATGTCAGAGAGATATTGTATGCCGTTATCTAAATAACAAGTTTCCGGTGTGAATACTTCGTAGTTAAACAGTCCATCTAACATAGGTTTCCTTTTTAGATCCGTCGATCAAATCCACTACTTAAGAATAACCAAGTTATTGAGACTGTTGTATTGTCAAAGTTCTAGTTTTGATTTGGGGGCATAGTTCCACAGCATAAAATCCATTGAGTTCCTCGCTTTTTGAAGATACAAGAGAGCCGCTATTTTAGTGGCAAAACTTTCTGATAGTAGTCCCATTGTCCATATATGGCAAGAGGTTATGCCTATCTCCAATCCTCTCCCGCCCACACCCTCATCGATTGGTGATCAGATGGGTGATATTATCGTTGTGTCATCGTAATATACCAATTGAAGCAGAGAAATGACCAGAAATGCTAAAGCATAAAAGTAGGGATGGCAATTCTACCCAATCCGACTATAATCATCCCGCATGGGTAGGAGATTCGAAAACAATTCGGGGATCGTGTTAGATTCGGGGAAAGTTTTTGGGAAATAATTCGGGAAACATTTTTCCTGCCTCGTTCCCCGCCTCATCTCATTTCCCTGATTTCATCTCGTTTCCCTGATTTCCACCTGCCCCGATCCCCATTTTTCCTTATTGATTACCCTTTGTACCCTTGGTTGTGCTGTCAAATGTTATGGCTTTCATTTTTAGTTTGTAGTTTTCAAAAATGACTATGGTAATGTAAGTCAAAAGGTTCATGCTTGTGTTTAATTATGAATTTTGAAAGGTTGATAATGATGTCACTGGTTTTGAAAGGTTCATGACGATGTTCTTGCTTTCATTTTTATTGGGGAAAGCAAATTATGAATTTCCATAATTTATTGCTTCTGACTTTTTTTTCCAAACAGCGTTTGTAAAATAATACAAGAGAATTTCTTTCGATGTTTAGGTCCTCGTTCCCCGTTTGCGGCGGGAAGAGGGTAAATAAATCTTCCTGCTAGGGATTACTGATCAAGTTGGGACGGGAGATGGATTCAGGGATCAAAGACGGAAATAGTGATATCCACCCCCGCCCCGTCACCATCCCCACATTAAGGGAGAGAAGGATATGCAACAGTCAAGATGTCTGCTGTGTGGGTGGAGTCTGCAAATACTATAAGGAAAATAGAAACAGCACTCTATGAGCGCAGGTAGATTTATTTGCTACCTGAGCAACTTCATTTGTAGCATTCTTGGTCCACAGAGCTATTTTTTCCTGCCTAGCTCTGACATTGACAACTGCTCCACAGATTTCATCTCCATAATCAAACTGTTCACCAATCATCGCCAGCAACTACAGGACAATATACTCTTAGCTACTTTTTAAGTTCAAAATCTACAGGAAAATGTGATCATTCAAAAAAATAAATGTACTTTGTCTATGACCCTGGTTGCATATTGAAGGTTTTAACTTGGGTAAATTAAACTAACACGTAGCTCAATTTGAAGGCCACACGCCTTGCTAAGGGAACAAATGGTCCATCGCTAAAGATACATGCCTGGAGTGCAAATGGATTTTCAAGAAAAAGTTAAAATCTGATAGTACTCTTGACAAGTATGAGGCCAGGTTGGTAGCTAAGTGATACTCTCAAAAACCTGGAGTGAATTAGGAGGATAACTATTGACTATTCTAGTTGCCAACTAAACTATGTATCCATCCGAGAGATAATGACTTTGGTTGCAAAGTTGGACCTTGAATTATTCGAACAAGATGTGCTGCTACGCACACGATGGAGGCTGAATATGTTGCCTGCAACTCTGCATCCACTCCAGCAGTATGGATTAAGCACTTTATTGAGAAGTAAAAAATAAGTGAATCCAGCGGGCACGTAAATTTGTTTTTCAATAATACAAGTTGTACAACTTCTCAACCACTAATAAAGCATGGTGCAAAGGTAAAATGAGTCTCAAAGGCAAAAGCCCAATGATGTAAGCTCTACCATTTTATAGGAGACATGGTAGAAAGAGGGACATCAAATCGACTACATACCCTCTACAAAAATGACAGTAGATCCCATGACCAAAGGGCTGTCATTACAAAGATTTCAACAGCATGTTAAGAACATGGGATTAAATTAAGCATAGGAGACTTAGGACAACATGTTATGTGCTGCGGCTACTCAAGGTTTTTCGGGGATGCCTGGAATAAGGTAATGGTGGGTTAGAGAGGTGACCCTAAAATCAAAAGTGAGAGATGGTTGACATTATTGTGACCATACTAAGCGTATACTTCTCTGGGAACAGGTTTATTGCTTTGTACGTCAAAATACAATCAAGGGAGAGATAATGGATTATGTGATTGATTAGACATAATGCCATGTGGTGTGGGATTGTGGGTTCTGCATGGGTCTGTTTGTTTCCCGTATGAATTGATGCAAAGGTTAGTCACCATTCATAATGGTTTGCAATGGTTGATGAAAATATGCCATTTGGGAACAGATACAATGCTTTGCTAAATAGGTTGTCACTTGAGAAATGACACGCCTATTGGGCAAAACGCATGATACTTCATGAAGAGGTTTGTACACAAGTATAAATAGATTGTGCTGCAATAGATGATGGACACATATTCATATGTTCTAGCCACAAACGGAGCCTATACACTTGCTTTCCCTTTTGTACTAGCGTCATGTCATTTCGTCATCTATTTTTTCTTTTTGATGACTCCTGTGTTCAGGCCAACACAGGCGCATCTTGCGTCTCGATTAGTCCCCAAGGACCCAATCTCACGTCCACTATTGGTAGTCCGATTAAAATAATCGTAAGCCCCGTATAGACAGACCTCATAAAAGTTGATAGCACCTTGAGCGATTCGAAATTGACACCTTAAAAGGGAGCAAACCTAAGTCCCAACTCCCAAGCCTTGACCTCGGCCAACCCCTTGGGGTTAAATTTTGTCTTCTTTGCTACATTATCCTACGAGATTCCCCTTGAATCCATTTGAGGGCAACGTGCCCTAAAAAAAGGTAGATCAAGGAGCACTAGTGGGACGAGTGTTCAATTCAAAGTCGCCACTTGGGTTTGAAGGTTCAACACCCAAGGAATCGAACTTGAAACGCTCGTTGCGCTGTTTGATTTGAAAAAATGAAGGTACGAATCCGTCATAACCATATCTAGGTTCGGGAGCCAGGTTATGAGAGGGGAAGGGTTTTAAGGCACCCCTCTCGCCCAATCCGGAGATCGGTCAGATATTTGCGATTCTATTTGATTAATCAATTCTTTAGCCAATTAGGATGGGAAAACAGTTTAATGGAGATTAAAACTGTAACAGTTTGCAAGATTGATAGATGGCATGCTCGCTTATTGAAGCGCGCAATTAGTATAGGATGAAAACAGACTCCTGTGGGAGTTTAAACAAGCTGGAAGGCCCATGTTTTAGAGTGTCGTGCGCAGAAAGAAACTAGCATGCACTGATTAAGTCACTGCATGCTGACCAGACCTACGTGCGCCACTACAAGACCTGCGCGCGCCAGTAAGCCTAAGCCCACAGCTCTTATTTTCAACCCTCTGGGCTCTGGATGTGACCAACCAAGCAATTCAGTTATAATATACAGTTATGGCTGAAAAGCTTTATAAATTAAAAAAACACCCCATAAACAGAGTAGGGATAAAACAGTGGCCTAAGGCCAAGTTACCAAAGTAAAAATCACTCACTGGTCAAGAACTGACCAGCGCACGCAGGCACAAGACGAGCGCGCACAGGTACAAGCCAACCTTTCAGTGTTTGGTTTTGCTCATCCTGGGTTTTGGAACAAGTTCAAAAAGATCCCAAGGGTACTCCACAGAAGCAAGTAAGCATATTGAAATAAAACTAGCAGTTTCAACTAAGGAAAGCAATAAACAAGTTGTTAGCATGCTCACAGTGATCTATATACAAAGTAAAGCATAAAAGAGCAAGGAACCAATTCCCACGCAGATCCGCGCGCACAGCCACGGAGTGGCAGGCGCATATAGATGACTGGCGCACTCTGGTCCAATGCTCACACGGTTTTAAAACATTCACTACAACAAAAATCGTCTATTGCGACGAAACCTGTTGACGAAATCCAAATTCATCGCCAAATGACACCTTTTGGCGAGGAAATTGGATTTTTGTCGTAAAAAGTGATATTTTTTGCGAGGAAAAAAATTCGTCGCCAATAAGTACCCATAGGCAAGAAATTTTAAATTTCGTCGCCGATAAGTACCCATAGGCGACGAATTTTAAAATTCCTCGCCAATTAGTACCCCAATAGGTGACAAATTTTAAATTTCGTCACCAATAAGTACCCTTAAGCGATGAATTTCAAATTTAGTCGTCGATAGTGGACATTAAATTTTATTTTTAAAAACTAATTGAAATGTGCGTAATTAACTCTAACTCAAATACCTGATCATAAAAAGATAAATGAAAAAATTGATGGGGACTAGTCACTAGGGAGCCCAAGAATTGGCTACATTTGGATGAAAAAGAAAGTGACTTATTTTTTCGTCTTTATTCAAAAAAAATTGCATTTGTTGGTTTTGCGTCAAAATTTTGACTTGTCAATTTTTTTTATGAGAGAAATTGGAAAAGTAAAAAATTATGATAAAAACTCGCAATTTTTTGACTTAATTGTTGTCTTTTTAAAAAAGAAATAAGAGTTTTGATTAAAATTTTATACCTTTTCAATTCTTCTCATCGAGACGAATCAAATAAGTCATTAAGAAATTTGACGCAAAATTAACAAATGCAATTTTTTTTTGAATAATGACAAAATAAGTCATTAAGTGTCTTTTTCATCCAAATGGAGCCTTACTCTCACGCTCAAGAGAGGTGGAGTGGCTATAGTTTGGGTGGTACAATGGTAAGGCCGATCCCATACCATAAAAAAAAAATTTAAATAATGGGATTTGTAGGTTATTGATTGTGGTGGTGGTGTGGTGGAGTAGTGATTGTGGTGGTGGTGGTGGAGGAGGAGTGGTGGTAGTTGGGTGGAGTTGTTATAGGAATGGTGGTGGTGGTTGAGGAGGAGTGGTGGTAGTAAGGTGGAGTTGTTATAGGAATGGTGGTGGTGGTGGTGGAGGAGGAGGACGAGCGGTGGGGTGGGGTGGTGGTGGTGAAGTGGTGGAAGGGGTGGTAGTGGAGTTATTTTAGGCGTAGTGATTGTAGTGGTGGTGGAGGAGGCCAGGAGTGGTGGTGGTGTGGGTGGTGGTGGTGCAGCTGGTGCTTGTGTTGTGGTGGTGGTGGAGGAGGAAGAGGAGGCGTGGAGGTGGTGGAGGAGGAGGAGGAGTGGTGGTGAAGTGGTGGTGGTTAGGAAAAAAAATGAGTTGTAAATAGTGTATATGAAAAATATTATGCCTTTGTTAACAAGTTGGGTGTTGGTGTAGTGGTTGGGTTCAGGTCGCAAAAGGTACAGGGTTCGAAATTCGGTAGGAGCTGAAAATGGCGCTACAGTAGAGAGTATTCTTGTTTTTTGAAAAAATCACTAATATTATGACGAATTGTTTTTTCGTCGTCGAAAAAAATATTGCCGACAAAAAATTTCATCGCCACAAAACAAAATTGACGATGAAAAAATTCGTCGCCAAAAGCCAAAAAGCGGACGAAAAATAAAATTCGTCATTAGGGACTTTTTGCATGAAACTAAAGTCGATGAATGGTGGCGACGAATTTTTTCGTCGCCGATTCCTTTGGTGACGAATTTTGCCTCTTTGCCGACGAAAAAATTCGTCCCCTTATACAATTTTTGTTGTAGTGATTGTCAGCTTTAGGGTTAGGACTGGTATTGATTACCGGCCTTGACCCTGTCAGTGCCAGCCCCCCTCAGGGATCAGAACAGTAAGCAATACAAAAGTGTTATACCTTTGGTTTTGGGTTTGAATGGATGTTTGAACATTTGCAGGGCTTACCCAGAGTAACTTCCACCATACCAACACCCCATTCCATACACTCCTAGCAACACTACATAGAAGTAAAAGGTGACTCGGTGTTTCCTCTAAGTTACAGAAAGGACAAGACCCATGCTCAAAATTCAATATCCCTCTTCTTACCAAAGCTGATCTGGTTGAGACACATTCCTGCATAGCCATCCAAGCAAACAGTTCTACTTTTGGCAGACAAATGTTTTTCCAGACAGCAAACAGCTCCTTATCCTCTCTGAACTTCTGTTCTTCCCATTTTGAGTAAGCAGATTTCACTGCAAAGGAAAGGCTTTTATTCCATGTCCATTGAATATTGTCCTCTTGGTGATTCTTGAAGTTCCACTACACTCACCAACTGGACAAGGATCCTGATTCTGTTTGTCTAACATGTCAGCAATCACAGCTTCTTTCTGAGCAGAGATCATGTACAGTCTTGGAAGTACGGCCTTTAGAGACTCCTCACCCAACCACTTATCTTCCCAGAATCTAATCCTATTTCCTGAGTTTACCTTGAAAGTGAAGCCCTGGACTGCACACTCTCCCATATCTGCACACAAACTTCCAACTGAACATATATATCCTTCCAGATGACAGAAGCCTTTCCTCTGGTAGGATGTTGAGGCAGCCAAGTTTGATCGTTCAGTTTATACTTGCTTAGAATGATTTTAACCCAAAGAGCATCCTTTTCTTTATCAAACCTCCACCACCACTTGGATAGCAATGCCACATTATGTACTTTTTATATTGGAAATAGGAAATTTATTTTTAAAGCCGTAAATATAATTTCTTCCTCTTCTACGTGTGTGTATATTATGTAACTTTTTTCTATAATAATATACTTAACGTTCTAAGATATAGTTTTCCTTTTTATTACTATTGATTTTTACTTTTGTCAATATTTCTAACCTATTTAGCGTAAATATATTTATGCTCCACTAATAATATTTAACTCTTCTTTTCTGCAATTTATTTCTTCTACTATTAAAGGTTATTGTAGGCAACTCTGATATTTTAATACATTCTGCCACCTCGGATTAATTTCTATAACCCCTCTCACAGCCTAGGCTATGCAGTAAAAGTCTTCTAGGTCTATATATGGATGAAGATGAAATCCCTGAACTAACTCGTGTCGCCCTTATAGCTGATCAAGTCCTGAGATCCTAAGACCCCGTTTGTTTTGGGATTTTGGATTTGTAGATAATATGTGTGGAGAAAAATAGAATAAGGATTGAAAATAGTAGTAATGATTAAAGAGATAGAGAGAAAAATGAAAATAATAATTAGAAAGAAATAGAATAATGATTATAATACAAAATTCACAACCCTTAAACAAACGGGGTCTAAGAGTTTTTCTGTTGAGTTTTGTTTTCCTTCTTTCCTGGGGCTTGGTTGTACTTAGCTGAGAGAGAGAGAGAGAGAGAGAGAGAGAGAGAGAGAGAAGGCAGCTCATAGATGATAGAACACCTCCTAATTCGATGTAGGAAATATCCCAGCGCAATCTGCAGGTTTACATACAAGCCAATACACTTTCTGTCACAGTACTATATTTACATGAATGAAAATAGATTAAACAGTAGGGCATGCATCACTGATGAGCAAATTACAAACGTACTGCTTCGACTCAACTTGGACCACCCCACAGTAAGCCTATCAATAGATCGGATTGGATCCGAATCCGACAGCTTCTTTATTCAAACGGATACGAAGGACTTACATACGATACTTTATTTACATGACACGATCAAAAGCACACCAGGATTTTGTTTTGCCCTTTATTTTTAGACAAGTAGTACTCCAGCCGCAACTGGTAACCATGATCACAGAGTGTTTGACACAACTCCATTTTCAGCTCCATCTCCTCATTTGCTCCAAGAACGATTTCCCGTCGAGCTTACGAGAATAGAAATCCTTGACATATTTTTCCATTCCAACCCTTTTGAACAGTGGAGGGTTTTGTGGGTTCAAAAGGGTGGGTGCTGGTCCAACCTCTGACTGGAACTTTGGATTGAAAAACATGGCAACGGATATTCTCTCCTTCTCCGAGTTCACAGTCGCCCTGTGCTCAATGCTCTTGTAGAGACCATTGCTGAATATCTGCAAAATCACAAGATAACAATGGAAAGAGTACTTAGCGAATAGAGAGTACCCATATACACTTACTCGCAAGGTTGTACTTACTCTCTCCGTCCCCAAATAAGAGTTCGGTATTCTATTTTAGGTTGTTCCTTAATAAGTGTCTATTTTGAAAAGTTAATGGGTAAAAGTTTGTACAATTATCATTTTGTCCTTTTGAAAAGTTAATGGGTAAAGTGTTAATGGGTAAAAGTGGAGGATAATTTTGAAAAGTGGAGGCGAAAGTTGATATGAAAGGTGTAATGTTAATGTTAATGTCTTCTTAATAAATTAAAATTACGAAACTAGGTACTTAAAAAAGGGACGGAGGGATAACTATTTTTTACACTATATAACTTGTTGGCCACAGTAAATTATTTTTCAAACTACTATTTATACATCTATTTGCGGTCTTTCTTTTTTTGTTTTTATTTACATGAAGTTATCAAATTGTCATTTGTATGTAAAAAGTGAAGGTATAGTTAACGAAGTATAATTCAGTAATTTCATGTGGCTAATAATAAGAAAAAAATTGAATACATAAGGATAGGAGGAGAGTGCTATATATAGTCATTTTCCCAACATATTTTAGTTTCATTAACACTATATATGGTAACCATAGTTCGGTCTCATTTGACTTGGTATGCAACTTGAGCAAATGTTTTTTTTGGATCCGATTAAAAAAATAAAAAAAGAAAAAGTTGGAGGACAAAATGATACTCCATCCCTCCCTAAATAGAATTGGGGATGGTATTGTCAGCGATGCTGCGCACTTTCAAACCGTCGGATTGTGCATCCAACATATCAGATCTCATCTCAGTAATGAAAACACTAACCCAAAGTCCCTTTTAAATGTCCAAACCAAAAACTTATGCCTTTAAAGGCATGCACTTTTTGGTTCACAATATTCTTAAAAAAATACCCTCAGGGCGAATAACATAGAACACATAGAGTGTGTGTATATATATATATATATATATATATATATATATATAACATGTATGATTTTTGCTACAATTTTCGAAACATGGTAGTCAACCATAAAAAAAATCTTTAAAAATGATACTACGTAGGTTTTTTTGTCATGAGTACGTAGTGTTAGGCCGAGTTCCGGCCAGAACACGATATAAGTATTTTTAAAAAAAAAGACAATTTCAAGCTAAAAAATAATAAACTTATTGAAATCTAAAAATATGTAATATAGATCTTGTTTGAAAGTTCTCATTGCGATCTTTTGAACGATACAAAAAAAATCAAAAAATATATTTTTATTTATATTATTTTTTAATTTGAAAATATAAAATAAATACTTAATTTTTAAGAAGGTATTCTAAAACGGAACCTTAATCCAACCATTTAGGCCATGTACTTAATTTCTAAAATACTGTCTTTGGAATGCTGGACTCACCCTTCTGACAGTGGTAGTTTGTGGTATAACATAAATGCTAGTGGCACACCTCAGCCACACTCCTCTCACATACAGGTGGATCCACTGGAACGGGTCCCACCTGTATGTGAGAAGAGTGTGGCTGAAGTGTGCCACACCTGATGTGTCTCTAGCACCTCGCGTGATATAATCAACCATCAAAGAGCAATGAAGAAGGCATTTACAACCTCTCCAAACTCACCCTTCTGACACCCTCTGATTGAGATTTTTCCAAGTTTGAATCTTTCTTAATTGAGGATACTCAAATCAAATATGTTGATCGCACTATTTTAACTTTAGACCAATTTCTCCTTCTTCTTTTTATCGGCAAAAGAAACATTTTCTTAGAAAAAGGGAAAAGAATTCCAACCAAAAGTTGGAAATACAGCTAGAGATGTTGGGAAATTAATATAGACAAAGGATTCCCCTTGGGGCTGTTGTTGGTAGTGGTGTGTTGGGATTTCGATGGTTGGCTTGTGAGGCTCTGGGTATTTGCTTGTGAATCTAGACCTCTGGGTTATTGTCTCTGGTCGGAATTGATAACCCTCCTCCGTTTTATGTTTTCTTGTATCAATAGAATCTTCTACCATTTTGACAATATGTGTGCGTGTTGATCGCAATTCGGATGCACAATCTAGTCTACCTACCAAAGCCCTTCATCACTTCCTCACTAAAGTATAACGGATTTTTATATCATAGAATTCCCAATGATCAAATAAACTAGATCAAATAGCTGTTCATGTACCTTTATCTTTGGCGGCTCAAGTAAAGGCTCGTTTATTTATGTTTTCTGCTTTCAAAACTACTCCGTATTGTTTAGATTATGTACTTATTTTGATGTATTTTATTTTTGTCGAACAAAGAGAGCATGTGGCAAACCTCTAGGACATCTCCCACATTAACAACGAAGGCATCTGGGAGGACATTCACAGGAATCCAAATCCCATCTCTTTTAACTTGGAACCCTTGGACGCCATTGACTTGGAGAAGTATGGTGATGCCCGTAGCGTCCGAATGGGCCGTAAGGCCCATCACCTTTTCGGGCTGCGGACACGGGGGTAGTATGTCATCCTAACTGCTTGCATCCCATCATCAAACATCTCCTCTATCTCTCTCTCCTCTATCTTCAGAGCCTTCGCAATCAACCCTAAAAGCATCATGGCAAGCTTTTGCAGCTCTGAGATGTAAGACTCCATGCTTTCCCTGCATGGAAAAACAAAACCAGATTTTAAAGAAAGATCTACATAAATCTACATAATCCTAATCATTAAACAAGTTAATTTGAGTCGAGCTATTTAAGTTTGACTTGACATTAGAACTTGATGAACTTAAAGTTGTGTTAAGTTTGACTTGTTTATCAAAAGCGAAATAGGTATCAGGTTAGGATTTCATATCTAACGAGTTTCTAATGAGCCAAATATGAGTTGAACTCGAGTAGCTTGATTCCTTCTGCAAGCCTATAACATATGGAGCTTCCACAACACACACAAACACACACTGAGAGAGAGAGAGAGAGAGAGAGAGAGAGAGGACCTAAGTGATGAAGGGAGCTCTGGGAGTAGGTGATCCTTCCTTCTATGGACAGGGTTGGTGATCATGTAAAATCTATCTGCCCAGTCAACTGTTTGATTTTCATGCATGAATATGGCTTGTCCATACCCTTCAACATCGCCTTCCTTTATCTTGTATCTCATTTTCTCTTCCAAAGGGAGCTTGTAGAATTCTTGAATTTCATTTCTCAGTTTCTCCACCACTGAAGATCCAACTCCATGGTTCACCAACTGCATATTGACATCATCATCACCACATCAATAATTTTGTTAAGCTATATTGCTTCCTTTCATGCACACATACTCATTATATTCTTATTACATCTACAAATATACTTCAAGTATATACAAGTGGTTCATACATGCATATGTGTTAATCACCGTCGAAATTTTGGGGCCAATTTTTGGTAGCTAACACACTGTACTAACCAATAAACCCTTATACGTAACCGGTCCAGAGATACAAATACATATTCTGATACTAATACTTATACAACTTGCTTCGGAAAATTAAGTATCAATATGTGGTGGAGAAAAAACCTGAAAGATGCCCCATTCTTTGCATAGAAAGTGCAAATTCTCTAGTTCAAGATCTGTTTGGCCAAATACTAATCGATTCATGTCGATAACAGGTATTGTTTGCAGGGAATCATATCCATGGGAGGGAATTGAAAGTTCTTCTTCAGAACGAATGTAGGGTTGTGGGATGGCAAGCATGGGCTGTTTGGCAAGCTCCTGAACACTCATCAGTGAACTCCCTAAGCCCAGTGCTTTTGGTGATTCCATTGCTTAGAAGTGTGCCTAAGAGAAGCACATAGGTTAGGTATTTATAGAGGCAAAATTATGTGTTAAAACATAGTTTTAGCAAAAAGTGATATCTAACTTTGTTTCACCTATTCAGGTTTATGGGGATGCTACAATTAATATTCTGATCTGGGTGTCTACAGTATACATGGACCCCCTCAACGTCCACCTTGAATTCATAAAATTTTACATCGAATTCATAACATTCATCTTGATTTCATAACCATTTTTCGTAAAAATCCGTAGCATTTGCACATAAATTCATAACATTAACCTTGAATCCACAACATTTGTGTGGCATGAGTTTTTATATTCATGAGTTTTGAAGCAAATTTTCTGAAATTTTATGTTAATTAATTGTTTATAAATGTTATGAGTATCTATATATAGTACTAAATATTACGAATTCAAAACGATCCGACCCAATAGAGCGCAGAACCAACGAGTTCAGCTGAACAACCGCAGGGGCTTCTATCAATGGTACCTAGGTCAACTTTATAAGTTTCTACTTCTTTTTTTGGGAACTTTCGAGTCCGGAAATATCATAAAACAAAAACATCATGGAAATAAAACAGAGAGAAAAGGACTAAACGCCTGGAGGTGTCCAGCCCCCCGGATGTCTTCCCTAATAATCGGCCTTGTGGCTTCAAGGATGTCGTACGTGACCACCAGTTCTTCATCTTGCTCCGCTCCAAGGCCGAGCAAGGTCTTTCTCGGCAAACAAAACTTTTATAAACTCGAAATGGGTACATCGAAGGGAAGGTGAGCAAGATTGTCCGCACTTTGATATATAAGCCATACGGTAAAATGGGCAACGGTGGCTCCAGTGCGATTCAATAGCACTTTTGAGTCTTCAACGGTCTTATAAATTTTATTTCGGCTTCATTTAAACGTAATTTTTTTTCCCCGTTTTGTGTGTTTTGTTCTTTTTTTTTGAATTTTTTGAATTGTTTTTAGATTTTAGCGATATTTTTTGAATTAATCATTCGTCTCGACAAGAGGAGTTTAAAAAGTACAAAATTATGACAAAAAAAATGTTCACTGCTAAAGACGAATTAAAAAAAAAACATCAAACAACTGTCTTATTTGTCTAACGTGTAATCTTGTTTGAATTTTTTCAATATCAGTCCATATTTTTATACTTTTCCAATTTGTCTCGTCGATACAAACGACTAACCCCAAAAATTACGACGAAAACTAAACAACAAGTTATGAAAAATAAAAAAATACCAAAATAAATTTCAGACTTATAAATTTAAAAGAACGCTGGTGGCTTCGGTGCATTCAATAGCACTTTTCAAGTCTTCAACGGTGTTATAAGTTTCATTGATTTAATAATAGACCAGTCACAAGAAAAGTAGTACTGCTCACAAGCTATAGTATTATAAGATTGATATGTGGAATATTAAATATTTCATGACTATATATACGCGGGACGGTTCAAGGGACATTCAAAAAAATATTCAAAAAAACATCCAAAATCTCAATCTCATAGTTTCCAATCAAATTTTTATGATGCGAACCTTTCAATGTGTGCAGAATGTGATTTTAAAAGTGCCCACGAGAAATTAGCCCAAAAAAATGACCGGGAAAGACTTGATTTGAGCCGTTTTTATTTGAACCGTTCAATAAAAAAACTGTTCGAAACTATTTGGATCAAGCCTTTCTTGGTCTTTTTTTTGCTGATTTCTCCTGCGTACCCTTAAAATCACGTTCTTATCACATTGAGAGGCTCGAATCATCAAAATTTGATCAGGAACTATGAGGTGTGTTTTTAGATGTTTTTTTGGGTGTCCCCGGAATCACCCCGATATATATGATATTGATAAATTCGAAGGTTGCAGTCTACACAATTTTACTATCTTATTGTTCTCCTTGGATGTATGTGATTATTCCATCCAGAGCTGTTTAGTGCACATTTTCAATTTAGAGTTTTTTTTTAGTGAGCTCTTTAGCAACTTTTCCCATACTTAAGTGGTGTTGAAACTCATTTTCAAAAAAAGAAAAAAGAAGAAAAAAAGTGGTGATGAAACTAGTTTTCTCCCCGAATATTGATTAAAGCAGAACTAGCTTTTTGTTGCACAACCTAGATCAAGATCTCTCGAAGATAGCTTTTTGCATGTTATCCAAGGTTGATCGCAAAGACACATACCCGACCCATTGTTTAGCCAAATGGGTGTTGTTGTCCCCTTCTACATCTTCAGCTAGAAGGGGAATCCCTTTTTGGACCGAAGCAACTACTAGCCCTCAGCTTTTGTTTACATAGCTCCTTTATGTTTGTATATATTTGTTGTTCGTTTTTCCCTTTTCCCTTGTAGTCAATAGTCTATTATCAACTGTTATCCCTCGATCAATGCATTTATATCGTGTTCCAAAAAAATGAAGGCAAAACTAGAAAAGTTTTTTGTGAGGCTCATACATGAGTCAGGTTTTGCGAATAGCAGCTCTAAAAAGTTTGTTATACTTTTGAAACTCTCTCATGGAATTGATTCCTACGGTCCATTTTTTGATATCCACACTCCCTTTTTTATCTTTTAGTAAAAAAAAAATACATACACTTTCAACACAAAAATCCAAAAAAGGAAGCGTGTGGTTATCAAAAAAAGGATATAGAAATCAATTTCCTTTATCATTTATGATGAACAAAATTTTCTTTGCCGAATAAGAAAAAAAAAGGCGGAACTAACCGCGACGTCATCAGTGACACTTGGTATCATCAGTCGTCACTATCTAAAAGTAAACCATAATTATGCGTGGATGTATACTAAATCTTGTTGTAAATTAAAACGTTGTATGTATTGTTAAATTTAAATGGTTGAGCTAACTAGCTATCATATGATTCATATGCGTGGTTAAATTTTTGAGCACATATCTGATCACTCCGTGTTGTTGTGGTCTTCCCCGGTGCACGACCTTGACGAGCTAGCTTGCCATCTATGAATATGCATAGGAATCTAATTGAGGACCACCCAATTAAGTGTTGGAGACGATAATCCTCTAATAGAAAGATTCTCATTGACTTGAACAAATACCTCTCTCTCTCTCTCTCTCTCTCTCTCTCTCTCTCTTTACCAAATTCAAGCAGTTAGGTTTCGAATTAAAGGTGGGTAAACTAACCTCAACGGGTTGGCCTAGTAGTTAGGGCCTGTGATTTAGGAGTTGGTTACTATCTCCTAAGGTTTCAGGATTGAAACCTCTTTGATCAGGTGCTACCAACTCCTTCGGAGTCAATCCATTCAAAGCTTTGTTTCGTTTTAATTGGGCTCCATACAAGTGAACTGTAGAGTTAGGCTCTAAAGATTAGTCAAGGTGTGATTAGAATTGTCCGAACACCTAAGTTATAAAAAAGAAACGTGGGTAAAGTGTAGTCTTCATTTGAATGCTATAGACAATATTAAGTTCATGCATTAATAATGCAGGCCCCCCAAAGGGACTTTACACAAAAAGAAAAATAAGAATCCAACACATGCCATGTGAATAACAGACCGATAAGTTGCAGGGGCTGAGCGGGTGGTTTTTCATTGGTGCAGCTGTGTTTTGTGGGGCTTCTTTTTCTTTGTTGGTGTCTTGGTCAGCGTTTTTGTTTGGGTCTTGAGTTGCCTTTGTTTGTCCTTGTCCCTTTAATTTTTGTATCCCTTTCACAAGATTAATAAGTAAATTTTCTTTTGCCGAAAAAAAAAAAAAAAAACCTGACAGATAAGTTGCAGCAACTTACAGAAACTCTTTGCGCTGGGCTTGAGTCAGTGTCAATTAAGTACGGCTAAACGCTATAGAGGAAGAAGCTAAAAGAAGGAAACTTGTAGTGGATGAGCCTTGATGGACTCGGATAATCTTGGCAGTCTGCACCTTTTCTAGGTATTTTCTTATTAATCTTTATAAAGAATACAAAGATTAAAATGATTAAGAGAGCACATCGGCAGAAAGCCACTCGATACCTAACGGCAAGTAAGACACCAAACCGGACACCGAAAATCGAAAACAGCCAAGAACCCCAATAACCGAAAACAGCCAAGAACCAAAACAAGCTTAAAGCCCCAAAGTAGCCCAACAAATTAATCTTGAATTGAATTGAAAAAAACATTCATTATATTTTATTTTATTTATTTTTCTTCCCATCTTGTAGTACTGATGTGCCGTTTCTTTTTAAACCTTGTTTCTCAAAAAGAAGATAATTTCAAACTCAAATATAATGAAAATGAAAAATATTTTTTTATAATTTTTTTTGCACTGTTTAAAAGATTTCAATGAGATCTATCAAACAAGATCCATATCAGTAGGAAAATTATTTACGCAAACATATGATTTTTAAGCTTAAAATTACCTTTCTTTTTTAAAAGTTCTTTTTTTTTTTAGAAACCGGAACGGAGCCTGAGTTTGTTACGAGTGATAAACGAGCCGGACAAAGTATTGTTCAAGCATGGTTTGAACTTAAAAAGCTTCCAAAATATGTTTTAAGGTCTAGTCTGTCTATGAGACAATTGCTGATTTGAAATGAGTTTGAATCAAACCAAACATAAGCCGATTCTGAGTAGCTTGAATTATTTATATATTCATCATAAAACTTAACAAGCAGAGTACCAGGTTTTTCGAACTTGGCTTAAAAACTTAACGATGTTCTAATACTGTACAAACATGATTTGCTTACGCAACAAATTGATCTACAACTAGCAAATACTGGCTCGTACTTGAGTAACTTGGTTCGCTTATTAGCCTTAAAGTTCGTTGGTCAAATTAATCCCTACTGGGGCGTTCACGGAAAATTCTATGGGTGGATTTTGATATTTTAACTTGAACAGTTCTACACACACAGAAAAATGTGCACAGATTGTGCACAGATTTTTTTGTGGGGCCCACCACGGGTCCCACACAAATCATCCGAACCATTCATTAAATGTAAAACATTTTTTCAAGGGCCCTCGTAAAAAATAAGCTCAATCCAATACCTATAGGTGCTTCATCCAACCATCTAACTTTTCATTTAGATTTCCGGATAATGAAAAGTTATATGGTTGGATCGAATACCTATAGGTATCGGATTGAACTTATTTTTTACGGAGATCCTTGAAAAAATGTTTTACATTTAATGAACGGCTCGGATGATTTGTGTGGGACCCTTGATGGGCCCCACAACAAAATCTGTGCACAATCTATGCACAGATCTGCTGTGTGGGCAGACTTTCTGTTTAACTTTAAAGCTCTGTTGAGAGTGTTTGTAAAAAATTATTATCAACAGATTTTGATAACCGCAATCTGCGAATTCCTAGAATTTGAAATAGGGAATAAAATTTGACTCTAGAGAAGTTGATTTTTTTTGGTGCTTTTCGGGTCAAATTTTAGATTAGAAATACTCGAGAAGCTGATTAATTTTTAACTTTTTGTAATGAAAAATATCAGCTTTTCCTATACCTTAATCAGAATTTCATAGTTATAGTGGACATATATACAGTATATCTGCATCTAGAAAATAATCTAGAATCTGCATCAGAATCGAATTGAAAGCTAGAATATAGAATCTGTATCCATAACTATTGCAAACACACCCACTGTTCTAGCTGAACAGTTCGTGTCAAACAAACCAACTACTTCTTAAAAGCAAAATTATTCTTGCACTCTACTTTTCTGTACATGCACTCCAAAAATTGTCTTCCAACGTGTGTTCTGAGAGTTGTGCTTTATGTAATTTTAAGCACTAAATGACAAATTTCAAAGTGTATTTATAAAATTCTGGAGTGGGTAAAAGTCATTACTACTACTTAAAAAACTCACACAAGCTAGTCATAACAACACATGCAACATATATTCAAGGTTCATGCAATCCCGTGCGTGAAACGGAAAGGATCAAAAAGTAATAATCTACCCATTGATGGATCACATGCATAAAACATCGTAATTAGCCACGTACAATTATAGAAAAACAAGTAGTCAAGCCATTATTCAAGCTACTACGTGTTTATAGCTTGTGAATAGTTGTGATCAGCAGATAAGTACTACTATTTCTTCAAGTGGCTGTTATTTTCGCCATTGGGCTCCAGCGCTGATGGCGCTTCCTTGACCCTCCCAGTCCAGGGCAGGTTTTAGACTCCAAATTTCGCTATCCGAGATGTAGTGTTTTTCTTCTTTTTTTAATTGGCAGAAAGAAAAATTTATTAATCTTTGAAAACAAATTACAAAGACTAATATAGGTGTGATAGTGTTGCATGCAAACTGCTGTGCAGGACCGACTTTGAGATTCTCGGTACTTAAGACGAACTTGTGGGGGGGGGGGGGGGGGGGGGGGGGGAATATTCATATGGGAAAGAAAAAAGAGGTCCCTAAGACTTGAACCATGTATTGAACTAAGCTTTTCCACTTGACTAGCTAGCTTATTTTTATATATAAGTGCTAGATTAACTGGCTCTACCTATCTTGGGCCTTCGGGAGGCTTAAGTCTGTTGCCTTGCTCGTCTCGGCTCAGAGCCGGCCCGGCCTGCTGTTGTGGTGGTTTATACTTTATACCCCACGTCTCCTTTCCCTTTGGTCCGTCTAGATACATTTATAAAGTTGTGTAAGTTCTCCCGACATTTTGACAAAAAAAAAGCGGGTGTTATTTTCATGGATTCCGTGTTACATTGGTCGTTTCATTTTATATAAAGCTCTATAATTGAAATATAAACGTGATCAATTTAGTAGTGGAGATTAATTTTCCACACAACACACCTTTTGACTTAAAGTTATTGCTCAATCTATATGGTTAAATGAAGCACGTGTTTGATTGGGACTTTACTCTAGAATAGTATACCGTTTGTGGGGTCCACAATCCATAGAAATATGATATGCCCACTTTCTGGGTAACATATCGTCATCAATGACAATTTCAATGCCGAGCCAAAAAAAATATCAATGACAAATTTCAATCGGAGATGAGTACTGTCGAGTACTGTCGCTCTCGCGCGCACTTGCAAGCTGGCCCAACTGGTTGGGTTTGTGTTCCAAAGTCACCGCGATTGATCTCAAGTTGAATATGACACTCTCATGCGAACTTGAAAGTTGGCCTGGCTAGTTGGGTTCGTGTTCCAAAGTTTAAGTCACCAGGATCTCGAGTTGAAAACTTGATGGCCACTGACATACTACAGTAAGATTCTAGCCTGGTGTATGAGTTTCTTGTCATTCCTTATAAGAGAGAAAAGTCCCTCCTGTAAAAAATTGAACACGAGCAAAAAATTGAGCAAACCCCTCCGTAAAATCTAGTACTTCACTCCTCGACTCAGACTAATACCAAATTAAATCTTATTCATTTTTCCCTCAAATCAAGGCGGACGTGAGTTTTTTCCTCAAATTTTGCAACTCTATTTTTTGCCTCCCAAGTTTACAAACATGTCATAATAAAACTTTTACTCAAATTCGAGCTTAAATTAGGTTTACATATTGGAGTGCTTCTTATCAAATGAAGCTTTTGCTCAAATTAATACTTACTCAAATTTGGGCTAAAAAGGAACAAGGAAAATGGGTTGCTACCTATTAATTCAGACCCAATCAATGACACTTCGACTGGTGGTGTTTGGCTAGAAATGTCCTCTGATAGTTAAGTTAGCTCAAGGAGTGAAGTGCCCAATCGGGGTGTGTTAGATTTTTTAGAGGGTTCCAATCTAAAATTAATTTGCTATAAGTGGAGTAACCTCTAAAATTTATAGACCAAGCTTGAGTGGCTCAAATGAGCGATGCGAAACAAGTCTAACACTCCCTCTCATATGCAGCCCCAATGCAGGTGGAGGTGACATACTAGGAGACCAGGAGCTAAGCGATAGAGATGACAGAGACTTTTCCACGAGAGATAGGACCACCCAAGACCTAGCTCTGATACCATGTTAGATTTCTTGGAACCCAAGCTCGGTTAATGCAGATTGGTCCAGTTCTCAATTTGATCCGCTCGCTGCGGATTATCGTTTTCTTCATCCGTTAACCGTCCGTAGTGTTGTTGGGTTGGTTCAATTTGGATGCAGTTTGGGCGGATCGGTTTGGGCGTTTCAGCGGATTTGAGGACGCAATTTATTTATTTTTATATACACCAAAAATTTGAAAATAAAAGCTCCAAAACTTCAAGTCCGCCACAAATTTAGAAAAATCTAAACCAACAGTACTTAAAATTAAGTTACATTCATCCACCCTAAAGTTTAAAGATAAACTATTTGACGTCAATAATACTCAAACTTGGAGCTAGACTAGGACATAAACTTGCATGACTCAGATTCTAATGTACCAAAAAAATAGAGAAGGTTATTAACATTTTCAACATAAAACATAGAACATAAAAATATATACATGTTTATTGAAGTACTTTATTACCTATGAAATTTCATTCAAATTACTCAACATCATCCATAACCTTCGGAAGAGAAATAGGAACTGAACCGATCCGGATCCGTCAGCATTAGTATTTTTAGATCCGTATCCATCTGTAGCATGCCTCGATTTGGTGTAGATTGGGCGGATTGACCGGATTAGACGATTCGGTTCATCCGTTAGACAGGCCTAACCGGAACAACATTTTCTCTTTCAAGCCTATTCACTCACGTGATGCCACGGTTTAATTTTTAATTTGTTACTTGTGGAATTAGGTAGCGAATATCGAATCTTGTAGATTTGAGTAGTTATTCTATTTTGAATAAAGAACCCATCCAATAATTTCAAAGTTTGGAAATTCACGACAATTGGGTTCAATGTTTCTTTAATTCTTTAGTGTCTATCTAGACTAGAAAAGATAGTTACAGGTACACAGAATATCAATCATGTGTCAATATTAATTGTAAAATCACGTGTCAGTTAGTGGGGATCTTTCATAATATTTACGAAATTCAAAATAAAAATTACTCCACAAATCAAGGCTAGGTCAACCAATTGGAACTAGCACAGTTTGCAAGGACCTTTGCATTTTATTAGGCAATTAAGAATTCAAGTCTCTCCACCTGCATGTAGGTGTTCTTCCCTTAACCCTTACAGGAGCCTTTTCCTTTCTTTCTTTGTTTCTACCCTATAATAAGCTTATTTATTGCATTGGTTGAGTTGTTGGATTCGATTATCTTGTAGACTCTTACAATTGATGTAGTGTCCCGGGCTTGTACTCCGCATTTCATATCTGATGTAAAATGATCAAAAAATAAAGGGAAATTGACGGCCTAAGACATGTTTTGATAATTAATATCCATCAAGGATATTTTCAACATTAATAAATGTTCTCAACATGTCTTTAGCTGTATTAATTATCAAAATACTTTATTGGCCGTCATTTTCCCAAAAATCATGACTAGGTTAACCGAAAGGAATATGTAAGAGGAGCAGAGGTCTGTTTTGTGAGGAAGAGCGGTAATGGGGCTGCCCAAAGTATCGCTCAAAGAGCTGTAAGAGGTTGAGGTCTTTTCGTTTCGACGTAAGAGTTTAGGCCTTCGATGTAGCTTCTTTCTACTCTTCAGAGGATGGGTGCCTGAATTAATGCTTCTGTTATTTTGTTTATCGATAAAATCGTAGTCCTATCGATTGAAAAAAAAAATTTCTTCTAAGTATTTACGCTAGAAATTTACTTATGGAGAATAATTTTTTGATTTTGTCTTTATTCAATTTTTTTTTGGGCATTTGTTAGATTTACGTTAAACTTTTACATAATATGGGTGAGTACGGACGAGAGGAATCAAAAAGTAAAAAAAAAAAGGGAGCCGATAATGCACGTGCATTTCTTTTCCTGCCACGAGCCTTTATTTGACTCATCGTGAGAGTGACGCTTTTGTCCTCTTTTCTAAAGTAGTCAGCCCATACTATCATTAATTACGAGTAATCCCCTTTCATGAATTAACTTTCCCGAATTGCCACTTGAGTATATACAATATAAAAACTAAGGGTACACTACAGCAAATGCAATCGAAACTAAGGGTATAATCGAAATTGTTGAAATTGTTAAACATGTTCTAAGAGTTTTTGTGAAAAAAAATCAGCTGTTTCGATTATGGGTAAGGGCTTAATCAATTTTTTCCCCGTATTTGTAGGGAGAAAAATTGAATCAATTGAACGATTCTGATTAATAGTGTATGACTCCAAAATGAATCTTATTTAATTTGGTGTATAATTGAAGGATGACACTCAATCGTGTACCCATAGTCAGGTAGAAAAGTATAACCAAACGCTTAAAAGAGTTTACTAAAGACAAATATAATTCCAAACGGAAAACCTTTTTAAATCTTAATTTTTTTCAATTTTGTGTCATACTGTATTTCTCATTTTCAAAAAATTAACAAAAGTAAAGCATTTATAATAAAGATTAAAGAGAAACAAAATTTAAAAACAAAGTTAGAGGTTAGAACACTGTAAAGCAAGAAAAAAATGAAACATAGAGAAGGACGGTTTTTGTTTAGGATTTCTAAGGCCCAACTTTTGACCAAAGAGGACAAAATAGCCACTTTGACCTCGAGTGCATTAAATGGTCGTGACAGGAAAAGAAATGCTCGTGTCATTATCGGTTCTCAAAAAATTTAGTAAGTTTTATACAAGTATTTTGGGAAATATCCAAACAAAAACTCAAAAAGTCAAATTTTGGATTTTGGAATTTTTCTTGGATATTTCCTAAAATACTTGCTTAAAAGCCAAAAAAATTTACTTTCTGATTCCTCTCGTCCTTACTCACCCGTATCGCATAAAAATTTTAATTTTTAATAAAGCTATGGGGTACATATGAGTTTTGTGAGACCCACCTCGGGTCCCACAAAAATAATTCAAACAGCCCATTATTTTAAAACATTTTTTATGGAAACCTGTAAAAAATCAATTCAATCCAATATTGGTAATGATTTTTTCTGAATTTGTGAAGGCGAAACTACTTAACTACTTATTTTCGCTCCTACAAATTCAGAAAAAAAATCCTTACTGATATCAAGTTGAGCTAATTTTTTCTAGGGCTCTATAAAAAAATATTTTAAAAATAATGGGCAGTTCGGATTACCTTTGGAGGACAAACCAAATTTTTATCAGTTCTCAATGGCGAAAGACATTGGCGCAAACAAAATGTCAAGAGAGCCGTAATCATTCTGTTCTGGAAACCATAAGCATCTATCAGGCTACACTTGCATTTTTTGCATCTACCTACTCAAGTCTTCAGGCAAAGCGCAGCTTAGACGTTGTAGCGGTTCTTGGCACCTCTGTCAAGCCTCTTTGCATCATCCTGGAAAAAGGAAGAGAACATTAATCATTTAGCGCCTTTTGACTTCTGATCAGTAGAATAAGAAATACGATGATAAAAATGTTAGAAATTCCACAACTACAAGCCCTAATTTCTTGCTCCAATCCATGGCATGTGAATAAACCATAAAACCCAGGTACATACCTGTGAGAGATGAAGATCTCGACATCTTGAGTGTAACGGCAAGTTGCTGCTATCAACCGATCGAGCCGATCAAGAGCCGTATCCCATAGAAAACGTTTTTCCGCTTTTGGGAGGAGAGAGAGACTACCCCTTTCCCAGGTTCACTAGAATGTGTTTTTAGTGGGCCAAAACACATATATATGGGATGAGGGCAGGATACTCCTCATGTGCTTAATAAAATGGCCCAGCCCATTATGGGTCCAAATTAACCATATAGCACGAGGCCCACACTTAACAAAATACATACTAATAAATTAGGTGCACCAAAATGACCCATTACAAAATGGTGATCACTAACCAAATGGGTCTAAACAAATACTCCAATATATTTGATAGTCGCACTAATCCGGAACCTTTTAACACAAATGAAATATGCTAGTCCACAAAATTGGAATAAATTTAACAAAAAATGAAATGTGTTATTTGTATCAAATGGACAAGATCACTAGACTTTACATGAAATATGAACTCTATGCTGTCATTGTAATCAAGAAACTCCTTCCACTGTTTCCCAATGCTCAACTGTGGAGAAAAAAAATGCATGAGACATGTTGCAATTATCCGGTATCCGCCATCACATTCACAAGAAACCAACAACGAGAGAAGGGCCTTGCACAACAATCCTTGATTTGTAATCAACCCTGCTTGTCAACGTCTCGTGCATCAACTCACATGTACCAGTGCATCAACTCACATGAACCTTTTTTTTCAGCTCTATTAATATACTAAACTTCAATTTTAATTTATGTCCAGATGGCAATATATTTTGTAGTCAGTCTTGCCACCAATAGCATCAAATTCTCAGTTTCTCTATTTGTTAGCACGGGGCAACGCAGCCTAGAAAACACCATTCTCCTGAACTTCATGAAATTCTAGAGCAAGGTTTACCAAATAAAATCCTCAACCATATGCTACTTAGGCACAACTAAATGATCTTAAAATTTGGCTTCTGCACTCAATGTTCCATATTATTCAATTTTAGTCAAAACCAGGAAATGAAGATGCGATACCACCACGTCAAAATCTTTGTATCAGCTTTTTCCTATGTCACATGGCCTTGGGTACGGGCATCAGTTGTCAGTATATGAATAAGTATTCATATTTCTCAATAGGCTTCTTTAATTTCCCAAGGTAAAATAGTGTTTGCACTTTTTACTGCCCAGAAAGATCGGCCAAGTTAAAAAGTAATGGGCAAAAGTTTATGAGTTCACTCTTTTGTCCTCCCTTTAAGAAATTAATTACTAGCAACAAGAAAATGTAATTATGTTCCTAAAAGACTAGAAGGGTAAAAAGCCAAAAGTAAAAATATGACAAGCGCAAATATGATGTTTTCTTAGTAAGTTGGAATTTCCAAATGGGGAATTGCTAGATATGTCTCATATTACTCATGTCAGAGAGATATTGTAAGCCCTTATCTAAATAACAAGTTTCCGGCGTGAATACTTCGTAGTTAAACAGTCCATCTAACATAGGTTTCCCTTTTAGATCCATCGATCAAATCCACTACTTAAGAATAACCAAGTTATTGAGACTGTTATATTGTCAAATTTCCGGCTTTGATGCCTAACATCGGTTTCCCTTGATGCTTTCTAACTTTGATTTGGGGGCATGGTTCCACGGCATAAAATCTATTGAGGACCTTGCTTTTGGAGGTACAAGAGAGCCACTATTTTAGTGGCAAAACTTTCTGATAGTAGTCCCATTGTCCATATATTGTAAGAGGTTATGTCTATCTCCAGTCCTCTCTCGCCCCCCATCAGTTGGGGATCAGATGGGTGATATTATTGTTGTGTCATCATAATATACCAATTGAAGCAAAGAAATGACCAGAAATGCTAGAGCATAAAAGTAGCGATGGCAATTCTACCCAATCCGACTATAATCGTCCTGCACGGGTAGGAGATTCGAAGATTTTTTCGGAGATCGTGTTGGATGCCGGGAAAGTTTTTGGGAAAAAATTCGGGAAACATTTTTCCTGCCTTGTTCCCCGCCTCATCCCGTTTCCCTGATTTCCACCTACCCTGATCCCCATATTTGTCCTTTTTGGATTCACCCTATTGTAGTCATTTGGTTGTGCTGTAAATGTTATGGCTTTCATTTTTATTTTGTAGTTTTCAAAAATGATGTATGGCTTAGGATAAGTCAAATAGGTTCAATACTTCAGTTTAATATAATTGTAGAGTGTCATGAAAGATTGATAATGTGATGTCACTACTGTCTTTGAAAGGTTTCTAGGACGATGTTCTTGTTATCGTTTTATTGGGGAAGAGTGAAAATTATGGAATTCCATAATTATTGCTTCTGAACGGTTTTTTTTCCGAGCGTAAGCATTTATAAAAGGGACGTACAAGAGAATTTCTTTCTGACAATTCAGGTCCTCATAGTCTCCGTTTGGGGCGTGGAATGAACAGGTGGTAACATGAAATTTTCCAGGGATCGGAGGACGGGAGACAGTAAAATCCTACCGCCAGCCCCGTCGCCATCCATGACATGAAGGGAGAGGAAGGATATGCAACGGTCAAGATGTCTGCGTGTGGGTGGAGTCTGCCAAATACTATAAGGATAAATAGAACAGCACTCTATGAGCACAGGTAGATTTATTTTGCTACCTGAGCAACTTCATTTGTAGCATCCTTGGTCCACAGAGCTATTTTTTTCCTGCCTAGCTCTGACATTGACAACTGCTCCACAGATTTCATCTCCATGATTCAAACTGTTCACCAATCATTGCCAGCAACTACAGGAAAATTCCATAGAAATTTAGAGGGCACACTTAACATTTAGATGACAAAAAGTTCAGATGTGTGGTTTAACTTACTGTATACAGCCAACCAGTGTCAGATTTCCCCCTAGAAAAGCTGACAGTCCACTTCCCCCCAATTAGCATCATACAGGATCTTCCATTTTGGTTCAATTTTGTGTTTAAAACAATGGAAGTCTGCCTCCCACAGCCAATTTACTTGGACGGTGAATATTGTTGTACAAGCTGCAGAAAAAGTACTTTAAGCGGAAAACTTGTAAAATACATAAAAGAATCATGAAATTGAGAATCGTAAAAGATGGACACCCGAACAAAATGATAAAGGCTGCATTACAAAGTAGTCAGATTCGTAGCATCGCAGTTGATTTTTGCAAGGAAGGATCACCTGTTGATCACCCCCACGTCACATAGTGGAAGATAGCTCGAAGAATTGCTACCCGGCGACAGCATTCTTCCGTCATCCACATCTATCCGGCAAGCCAACCAAACTGCCAATTTGCTTGGCCAGACTTGGATCGCAGCAGGATCAAATTTAGTGTCTCTAGCTCCATTCCTTTTGCAGCTAGGGGAATCGCCCTGCCGGATTGCCATGGGTGTTGGTCATCTTAGGATCTAGTCTACGACTCTTTGTAGTCTTTTTGAACCTTTATGTATGCCATTTATGTGGCTTGTTGACTTTGTTCGTCTAAGTTAATGCCTAATTTTCCGCTTGACCCAAAAAAAAAAAAACAAAAAAGGCACGACTACTAAGCAACATGCAGTTTGCACATTAACACAACGTAAGGAGCAATAAGAATTAACCCACTAAATTTTGATCAAGTAACATTCCACAAAGTGGTGGTCGATGTTATTCAATAAACGAAAATGAGATAACATAATTATCTGCTTTGCTTGACCTCAAGTTCGTCACAGTGACATGAATGCTTTTGAGGTCAGTTTGTGATCAAATGAAGCTAAGTAGCTAACCAAAAGCAGCTTCAGTTAGGTTGGAAGACCCACTCAATAGGCGTTGAAGACACTTGCCTGAGTTCTGGTGATGGGTACGTAGCATGCGCTTACAAATGCAATGACTTATCAATCTTCCAATGGTCATCAATTTAAAGACTATAAATCAACATGAAAACCGAGAACAAGTCTTCAGAAAGTGCGCCATCGCACAGTTAATTAACTAAAAATAGCTCACTTTTGTATTAACATATAATGCATAATCGGATCAAGTAAAGTGCTGACAACCATTCAATAGTGTACGTATGAGAGCCAAAAAGCATAGTACTAGGCACCAGCAAAATGCCCTGAGGAAACATATCAATATCTGATCTACACGTCAACACTTGACCAAAGTAACGGTGAAAAGAATATATTGCTGACAGCGGACAATATACTCTTAGCTACTTTATAAGTTCAAAATCTACAGGAAAATGTGATCATTCACAAAATAAATGTACTTTGTCTATGACCCTGGTTGCATATTGAAGGTTTTAAACTTGGGTAAATTAAACTAACACCCTAGCTCATTTTGAAGGCCACACACCCTCGCTAAGGGAAACAAATGGTCCACCGCTAAAGATACATGAGTGGAGTGCAAATGGATTTCAAGAAAAAGTTAAAATCTGATAGTACTCTTGACAAGTATGAGGCCAGGTTGGTAGCTAAGGGATACTCTCAAAAGCCTGGAGTGGATTAGGAGGATAACTATTGACTATTCTAGTTGCCAACTAAACTATGTATCCATCGATCGAGAGATAATGACTTTGGTTGCAAAGTTGGACCTTGAATTATTCGAACAAGTTGTGCTGCTACGCACATCGATGGAGGCTGAATATGTTGCCATGCAACTCTGCATCCCACTCCAGCAGTACGGATAAGCACTTTATTGAGAAGTAAAAAATAAGTGAATCCATTGGGCACGTAAATTTGTTTTGCATTAATACAAGTTGTACAACTTCTCAACCACTAATAAAGCATGGCGCACATGTAAAATGAGTCTCAAAGGCAAAAGCCCAATGATGTAAGCTCTACCATTTTATAGGAGACATGGTAGAAAGAGGGACATCAAATCGACTGCATACCCTCTACAAAAATGACAGTAGATCCCATGACCAAAGGGCTGTCATTACAAAGATTTCAACAGCATGTTAAGAACATGGGATTAAATTAAGCATAGGAGACTTAGGACAACATGTTATGTGCTGCGGCTACTCAAGGTTTTTCGGGGATGCCTGGAATAAGGTAATGGTGGGTTAGAGAGGTGACCCTAAAATCAAAAGTGAGAGATGGTTGACATTATTGTGACCATACTAAGCGTATACTTCTCTGGGAACAGGTTTATTGCTTTGTACGTCAAAATACAATCAGGGAGAGATTATGGATTATGTGATTGATTAGACATAATGCCATGTGGTGTGTGATTGTAGGTTCTGCATGGGTCTGTTTGTTTCCGTATGAATTGATGCAAAGGTTAGTCACCATTCATAATGGTTTTGCAATGGTTGATGAAAATATGCCATTTGTGGAACAGATACAATGCTTGCTAAATAGGTTGTCACTTGAGAAATGACACGCCTATTGGGCAAAACCGCATGATACTTCATGAAGAGGTTTGTACACAAGTATAAATAGATTGTGCTGCAATAGATGATGGACACATATTCATATGTTCTAGCCACAAACGGAGCCTATTACACTTGCTTCCCTTTTGTACTAGCGTCATGTCATTTCGTCATCTATTTTTTTTCTTTTTGATGACTCCTGTGTTCAGGCCAACACACGCGCACCTCGAGTCTCGACTAGTCCCCAAGGACCCAATCCCACATCCACTATCGGTAGTCCGATTAAAATAATTGTAAGCCCCGTATAGACAGACCCCATAAGAGTTGATAGCACCTTGAACGATTCGAAATTGAGACTTTAAAAGGGAGCAAACCTAAGTCCCAACTCCCAAGCCTTGACCCTCGGCAACCCCTTGGGGTTAAATTTTGTCTTCTTTGCTACATTATCCTACGAGATTCCCCTTGAATCCATTTGTGGGCAACGTGCACTAAAAAAAGGTAGATCGAGGAGCACTAGCGGGATGAGCGTTCAATTCAAAGTTGCCACTTGGGTTTGAAGGTTCAACACCCAAGGAACCGAACTTGAAACGCTCGTTGCACTGTTTGATTTGAAAATGTGAAGCTACCAATCCGTCATAACCCTATCTGGGTTCGGGAGCCAGGTTACAAGATGGAAGGGTTTTAAGCTTCCCTCTCGCTCAATCCGGAGATCGGTCTTTACTTAGGCATTTACGAAAGATGTTTGCGATTCTATTTGATTAATCAATTCTTTAGCCAATTAGGGCGGGGAAATAGTTTAATGGAGATTAAAACTGTAAGAATTTACAAAATGTGATAGATGGCATGCTTGCTTATTGAAGCAGTTAGTATAGGATGAAAACAGACTCCTGTGGGAGTTTAAACAAACTGGAAGGCCCCTGTTTTGGAGTGTCATGCGCAGAAAGAAATCAGCATGCACTGATGAAGTCACTGCATGCTGACTAGACCTGCGCACGCCACTACAAGACCTGCGCGCGCCAGTAAGCCTAAGCCCAGCTCTTATTCTCAACCTTCTGGGCTCTGGGTGTGACCAACCAAGCAATTCAGTTATAATATACAGTTATGACTAAACGCCCTATAAATTAACAAAACACCTCATAAACAGAGTGGGGATAAAACAGTTGCCTAAGGCCAAGTTACCAAAGCAAAAACCACTCACTGGTCAAGAACTGACCGGCGCACGTAGGCATAAGACGGGCGCGCATGGGTACAAGCCAACCTTTCAGTGTTTGGTTTTGCTCATCCTGGGTTTTGGAACAAGTCCACAAAAGATCCCGAGGGTACTCCCCAGAAGCAGGTAAGCATATTGAAATAAAACTAGCAGTTTTAACTAAGGAAAGCAATAAACAGGTTGTTAGCATGCTCACAGTGATCTATATACAAAGTAAAGCATAAAAGAGCAAGGAACCAATTCCCACGCAAATCTGCGCACATAGCCACGGAGTGGCGGGGGCATATAGCTGACTGGCACGCGCTGGTCCAATGCTCACACGGTTTTAAAACATTCACTTACAACAAAAATGGTCTATTGCGATGAAACCTGTTTGACGAAATCTAAATTTTTCGCCAAATGACACCTTTTGGCGAGGAAATTGGATTTTCGTCGTAAAAAGTGATATTTTTTGCTAGGAAAAAAATTTGTTGCCAATAAGTACCCATAGGCAAGGAATTTTAAATTTCATTGCCGATAAGTGCCCATAGGCGACGAATTTTAAAATTCCTCGCCAATTAGTACCCCAATAGGTGACAAATTTTAAATTTCGTCGCCAATAAGTACCCTCGGGCGATGAATTTCAAATTTCGCCGTCGATAGTGGACATTAAATTTTATTTTTAAATACTAATTGAAATGTGCGTAATTAACTCTAACTCAAATACCTGATCATAAAAAGATAAATGAAAAAATTGATGGGGACTAGTCACTAGGGAGCCCAAGAATTGGCTACATTTGGATGAAAAATAAAGTGACTTATTTTTTCGTCTTTATTCAAAAAAAATTGCATTTGTTGGTTTTGCGTCAAATTTTTGACTTATTATTTTTTTTATGAGAGAAATCGGAAAAGTAAAAAATTATAATAAAAACTCACAGTTTTTTGACTTAATTGTTGTCTTTTTAAAAAAGAAATAAAAGTTTTGATTAAAATTTTATACCTTTTCAATTCCTCTCATCGAGATGAATCAAACAAGTCATTAAGAAATTTGACACAAAATTAACAAATGCAATTTTTTTAAAATAATGACAAAATAAGTCATTAAGTGTCTTTTTCATCCAAATGGAGGCTTACTCTCACGCTCAAGAGAGGTGGAGTTGCTAGTTTAGGTGGTACACTGGCAAGGTCGAGCCCATACCATAAAAAAAACATAATTAAATAATGGGATTTGTAGGTTATTGATTGTGGTGGTGGTGTGGTGGTGAAGTGGTGGTGGTGGTGGAGGAGGAGTGGTGGTAATGGGGTGAGTTTATATAGGAATGGTGGTGGTGGTGGTGGTGGTGGTGGAGGAGGAGTGTGTGGTAGTAGGGTGGAGTTGTTATAGGAATGGTGGTGATGGTGGTGGCGGTGGTGGTGGTGGTGGTGGTGGAGGAGGAGGAGGAGCGGTGGGGTGTGGGTGGTGGTGGTAGTGGAGTTGTGTGACGACCCGAATTTTCACATTGCCTTAAAATTAAAACATCTCGAATAATTACAAGTCCTCAAGAACAAATATACATGATGGGCCTAAAAACATCCAAAATGATATAAATTTCTAAAGCTAAATCTTTCAAATACTCCAACTCGGGTCCCCACTAACTTGCTTAGCACCTGAAAATTATAAAATGCCCGGGTAGTATATGCAATACGAGGACAATAACATGGCTAGCAATAAGAATATGCACAATAAACGAGGATAACAAATCAAGTAGAATCATTCTGAAAAACTTTTCATTTATAGCCTTATACCCGGCGCATTTTGATAACATGCAAGCACCACCCAGGACAAACTCTGTATTGGGCACATGGGCCCCATAAGCATTCTGGACGCCCCGTGCGGCAGTCCATCATACATCTTTCATAACTCTATGACCCGATGGGCTTAAACATGTACCAATCTGTTCCATGGCTTTCAGCCAAATACTTTTTTTGTCACAATACAAGAAGTGACAATAACTGAATCAATAATCTCTGACATCAAATGAGTACAAATATACGAGAATCAAAGAACACTCTTTGCAAAGAGATTTAGCTAGGAATGCATTGCACACTACCTGGTACCTCAAGTTATGCCTGAATATCACCTCGCCGAGGAATTCCTCACAAAGCTACTTTGAAGAACTTACTGCCCCTCACGTTTTTCTTTTTCTCCGAAGTATTATAGATTTTCCTTACAATTATCCCTATTTAAACCCAAGTCTAGTGAACTAGTTTTTTTTAGAAGACCACATGTACAAACCATAAGATCAATGACTAGGCTCACATTTTGCTTATCAAACCCTTTCTAGCCTACACGTTGCAGCACACATGCACTACTAGTTTTCAATTTTAACTTTATCTTCTCATTTAAAATATCAATATAATTATCTCACTCCAATAAAAATAGTGTATTTTTGGGTTGTTACAAGTTGTTTTAGGAATGGTGGTGGTGGTGTAGTGGTGATGTGGTGGTGGTGGAGGAGTAGTGATTGTAGTGGTGGTGGAGGAGGCCAGGAGTGGTGGTGGTGTGAGTGCTGGTGGTGTGGGTGGTGGTGGTGCTTGTGTTGTGGTGGTGGAGGAGGAGGAGGAGGAGGCGTGGTGGTGATGGAGGAGGAGGAGGAGTGGTGGTGGTTAGGTAAAAAACATAGTGTGTATATATATATATATATATATATATATATATATATATATATATATATATATATATATATATATATATATATATATATATTATATATATATATATATATATATAAAGTATTATGCCTTGTTAAAAAGTTGTGTGCTGGTATAGTGGTTGGGTTTAGGTCGTGCATGCAAAAGGTATAGGGTTTGAAACTCAGCACGGGCTGAAAATGGCGCTACAATAGAGGGTAGGGGTGTGCACGGGTCGGGCGGGTCGGGTATGGCCCACCACCCGAACCCGACCCGACCATGTCGGGTAAGCGAAAAAACAACCCGAACCCGAACCGAACGATGATATATACCCGTCCGTGTGCCCGATTTTTTTGGTCGGGTCGGGTCGGACCAAACCAAAGTAGTTTATATGTTTTTGTTCAACCCGTACCTGACCGAACCCCATGTTCGGACCCACCCGAAACCCTTCGGGTCGGGTCGGGTCGGGTCTCGGTTTTTTTTTTTTTTGCGCGCCCCTAATAGAGGGTATTCTTGTTTTTTTGGAAAAATCACTAATTATGACAATTTTTTTTTCGTCGTCGAAAAAAATATTGCCGACGCAAAATTTCATTGCCAAAAATTTCATCGCCACAAACCAAAATTGACGATGAAAAAATTCATCGCCAAAATGCCGACGAAAAACAAAATTCATTATCAGGGACTTTTTGCGTGAAACTAAAGTCGACGAATAGTGGCGATGAATTTTTTCGTCGCCGATTCCTTTGGTGAAGAATTTTGCCTCTTTGCCGACGAAAAAAATTCGTCCCCTTATACAATTTTTTTTGTAGTGATTGTCAGCTTTAGGGTCTGGACTGGTATTAATTACCGGCCTTGACCCTGCCAGTGCCAGCCCCCCTCAGGAATCAGAACAATAAGCAATACAAAGGTGTTATACCTTTGGTTTTTGGGTTTGAATGGATGTTTGAACATTTGCAGGGCTTACCCAGAGTAACTTCCACCATACCAACACCTGATTCCATATACTCCTAGCAACACTACATAGAAGTAGAAGGTGACTCGGTGTTTCCTCCTCTAAGTTTCAGAAAGGACAAGACCCATGCTCAAAATTCAGTATCCCTCTTCTTACCAAAGCTGATCTGGTTGAGACACATTCCTGCATAGCCATCCAAGCAAACAGTTCTACTTTTGGCAGACAAATGTTTTTTCCAGACAGCAAACAGCTCCTTATCCTCTCTGAACTTCTGTTCTTCCCATTTTGAGTAAGCAGATTTCACTGAAAAGGAAAGGCTTTTACTCCATTTCCATTGAATATTGTCCTCTTGGTGATTCTTGAAGTTCCACTACACTCACCAACTGGACAAGGATCCCAAGTTGATTCTTTTCCCAATCCCGCAGATCTCTTGTAAAGTGGAAATTCCAGTTATCCTGATTCTGTTTGTCTACCATGTCAGCAATCACAGCTTCTTTCTGAGCAGAGATCATGTACAGTCTTGGAAATACGGCCTTTAGAGACTCCTCACCCAACCACTTATCTTCCCAGAATCTGATCCTATTTCCTGAGTTTACCTTGAAAGTGAAGCCCTGGACTGCACACTCTCCCATATCTGCACACAAACTTCCAGATGCCTTTCCTCTGGTAGGATGTTGAGGCAGCCAAGTTTGATCGTTCAGTTTATACTTGCTTAGAATGATTTTAACTCAAAGAGCATCCTTTTCTTTATTAAACCTCCACCACCACTTGGATAGCAATGCCACATTATGTACTTTATATATTGGAAATAGGAAATTTATTTTTAAAGCCGTAAATATAATTTCTTCCTCTTCTACGTGTGTGTATATATATGTAACTTTTTTCTATAATAATATACTTAACGTTCTAAGATATAGTTTTCCTTTTTATTACTATTGATTTTTACTTTTGTCAATAATTCTAACCTGTTTAGCGTAAATATATTTATGCTCCACTAATAATATTTAACTCTTCTTTTCTGCAATTAATTTCTTCTACTATTAAAGGTTATTGTAAGCAACTCTGATATTTTAATACATTCTGCCACCTCGGATTAATTTCTATAGCCCCTCCGATAGCCTAGGCTATGCAGTAAAGTTTTCTGGGTCTATATATGGATGAAGATGAAATCCCTGAACTAACTTGTGTCGCCCTTATAGCTGATCGAGTCCTGAGATCCTAAGACCCCATTTGTTTTGGGATTTTGGATTTGTAGATAATATATGTGGAGAAAAATAGAGTAATGATTGAAAATAGTGGTAATGATTAAAGAGATAGAGAGAAAAATGAAAGTAATATTTAGAAAGAAATAGAATAATGATTATAATCTAAAATTCAAAACCCTTAAACAAACGGGGTCTAAGAGTTTTTCTGTTGAGTTTTGTTTTCCTTCTTTCCTTGGGCTTGGTTGTACTTAGCTGAGAGAGAGAGAGAGAGAGAGAGAGAGAGAGAGAGAGAGAGAGAGAGAGAGAGAGAGAGAGAGAGAGAGAGAGAACACCTCCTAATTCGATATAGGAATATCCCAGCGCAATCTGCAGGTTTACATACAAGCCAATACACTCTTTCTGTCACACTAAATTTACATGAATGAAAATAGATTAAACAGTAGGGCATGCATCACTGATGAGCAAATTACAAACGTACTGGTTCGATTCAACTTGGACCACCCCACAGTAGGCCTATCAATGGACCGGATTGGATCCGAATCCGACAGCTTCTTTATTCAAACAAATACGAAGGACTTACATACGATACTTTATTTACATGACATGATCATAAGCACACCAGGATTTTGTTTTGCCCTTTATTTTTTGACAAGTAGTACTCCAGCCGCAACTGGTAACATAGTGTTTGACACAACTCCATTTTCAGCTCGATCTCCTCATTTGCTCCAAGAACGATTTCCCGTCGAGCTTACGAGAAAAGAAATCCTTAAAATATTTTTCCATTCCAACCCTTTTGAACAATGGAGGGTTTTGTGGGTTCAAAGGGTGGGTGCTGGTCCAACCTCTGACTGGAACTTTGGATTGAAAAACATGGCAACGGATATTCTCTCCTTCTCCGAGTTCACAGTCGCCCTGTGCTCAATGCTCTTGTAGAGACCATTGCTGAATATCTGCAAAATCACAAGATAACAATGGAAAGACTACTTAGAGAATAGAGAGTAGAGTACTCATAAACTTACTCGTAAGGCTGTACTTACTCTCTTCGTCCCCAAATAAGAGTCCAGTATTCTATTTTGGATTGTCCATTAATAAATGTCTATTTTGAAAAGTTAATGGGTAAAAATTTGTACAATTATCATTTTGTCCTTTTGAAAAGTTAATGGGTAAAAGTGGAGGATAATTTTGAAAAATGGAGACAAAAGTTGATATGAAAAGTGTAATGTTAATGTTAATGTCTCTTTAATAAATTAAAATTACGAAACTAGATATATACTTAAGAAAGGGACGTAGGGATAACTATTTTTTACACTATAAAACTTGTTGGCCACCGTAAATGATTTTTCGAACTCGTCTTTATACATCTATTTGCGGTCTTTCTTTTTGTTTTTATTCACATGAAGTTTTTAAATTGTCATTCGTATGTAAAAAGTGAAAGTATAGTTAACGAAGTATAATTCAGTAATTTCATGTGGCTAATAATAAGAAAAAAATGAATACTTAAGGATAGGAGGAGAGTGCTATATATAGTCATTTCCCCAACATATTTTAGTTTCATTAACACTATATATGGTAACCATAGTTCGGTCTCATTTGACTTGGTATGTAACTTGAGCAAATGTTTTTTTTTGGATCAGATTATGTAAGCATGGAAATTATATTTAAATTGTATGGAGAAGGAAAAGTTGAATGAGTACCGATCAAAAAAATAAAAGAAGAAAAAGTTGGAGGACAAAATGATACTCCATCTGTCCCTAAATAGAATTGGGGATGTTATTGTACAGTGGTGTGCTCAGCATCATGCTATGCACCTCCAAACTGTCAGATCGTGTATCCAACAGCTCAGATCTCATCTCAGCAATGAAAACACTAACCCAAAGTCCCCCTTAAATGTCCGGACCAAAAACCTATGTCTTTAAAAACATGCACTTTTTGGTTCAAAATATTTGAAAAAAAATACCTTCAGGGCGAATAACATAGAACATATATCGGTATCCATACATACGTATATAAATACGTACATTACATGCAGGCAAAGATGGAGGAACATGTATGATTTTTCCTACAATTTTCGAAACATGATAGTCAACCATAAAATAAATCTTTAAAAATGATACTACGGAGGGTTTTTTTTTTCATATGAGTAGTATTAGGCCGTGTTTCGGCCAGAACACGTAATAAGTATTGATTTTTTAAAATATAATTTCAAGTTAAAAAAATATAATAGACTTACTGAAATCTAAAAATATGCAATATAGATCTTGTTTGAAAAATCTCATTGAGATCTTTTGAAAATCAAAAATTATTTTTTATTTATATTAAGTTTTAATTTAAAAATATAAAATAAATACTTATTTTTTAAGAAAGTGTTTTGAAAGGAGGCCTCAATCCAACCATTTAGGCCATGTACTTAATTTCTAAAGTACTGTCTTTGGAATGCTGGACTCACCCTTCGGACAGTGGTTTGTGGTTGATTTGGCATTTACCACCTATCCAAACTCACCCTTCTGACACCCCCCCCGATTGAGATTTTTTCAAGTTTCAATCTTTCTTAATTGAGGATACTCAAATCAAATATGTCGATTGCACTATTTTAACTTTAGACCAATTTCTCCTTGTTTTTTTTATCGGCAAAAGAAACATTTTCTTAGAGAAAAGGGAAAGAATTCAATCAAAAGTTGGAAATACAGCCAGAGGTGTCGGGAAATATAGACAAGGATTCCCCTTGGGGATGTTGTTGGTAGTAGTGTGTTGGGATATCGATGGTTGGCTTGTGATATTCTGGGTATTTGCTTGTGAATCTAGACCACTTGATTATTGTCTCTAGTCGGGATTGATAACTCCAAGGACGGAACCGGCACAGGGGTGGGTTGGGCTGTAGCCCAGGTGTGCTTTGTCGATCTCGATAAGTATTTGCCAGGTCCAGCCGTCTGTGACTTATAGATGCATATTCCCCACTTGATTTGGAAGTCTTTTGGATGCTATAGTTTATTGTCCACTTGTTTTACTTGCACAATAGTTTATTGATTTGGAAGTTTTTATTAGGGTTTTCTAATTAGGGATTTTTATACTATGTTTACTGTTTAGGGCTTTTCAATTTGTGTTTAAGTTTATTGGAAATTGAAATGCAGGATCTGTGGACCACACGACCAATATATACTACACACTACGGAGTCTTAGAGTATATCTCTCTCATTCACTTGCGAGGCTTCATATCCATAAGTATTCACTTGTTATGCAAAACACTGGCCGATGTGCTTAGAATTGGTTTTAAAATGTTGGTTCTTACAAATTACAATCTTACTCCATAAGTGAGAACTTATCGAGGATATCAAATCAAATTCAATAATAAATTATTTCTACTATGTGAAAACATCGTAGGGTGCAACATCAATAGTGTCCGTGTTTTGGACTTTTCTTTTCTTTATTTTTGATCATTTACGTATTTATGTACAAGTTCCCTTCTTTTGGGTTGCTATATGTATACTTTCGGTCAGCCCAGGGTGTAATTAATTCCTGGTTCCACCCTTGGATAACCCTCCTCCGTTGTATGTTTTCTCGTATCAATAGAATCTTCTACCATTTTGACAATATATGTGTGTGTGTTGATCGCAATTCGAGTGCACAATCTAGTCTACCTACCAAAGCCCTTCATCACTTCCTCACTATAGTATAACCGACTATTATATCATAGAATTCCCAATGATCAAATAAACTAGATCAAATAGCTGTTCATGTACCTTTATCTTTGGAGGCTCAAGCAAGGCTCGTTTATTTATGTTTTTGCTTTCAAAACTACTCCGTATTGTTTAGATTATGTACTTATTTTGATGTATTTTATTTTTGTCGAACAAAGAGAGCATGTGGCAAACCTCTAGGACATCTCCCACATTAACAACAAAGGCGTCTGGGAGGACATTCACAGGAATCCAAATCCCATCTCTTTTAACTTGGAACCCTTGGACGCCATTGACTTGGAGAAGTATGGTGATGCCGGTAGCGTCCGAATGGGCCGTAAGGCCCATCACCTTTTCGGGCTGCGGACATGGAGGGTAGTATGTCATCCTCACTGCTTGCATCCCGTCTTCAAACATCTCCTCCATCTCTCTCTTGTCTATCTTCAGAGCCTTCGCAATCAACCCTAAAAGCGTCATGGCAAGCTTTTGCAGCTCTGAGATGTAAGACTCCATGCTTTCCCTGCATGGAAAAACAAATCAGATTTTAAAGAAAGATCTATATATGTCTACAGAAATCCTAATTATTAAACAAGTTAATTTGAGTCGAGCTATTTAAGTTTGACTTGACATTAGAACTTGATGAACTTAAAGTTGTGTTAAGTTTGACTTGTTTATCTGAAGCGAAATCAGTAATCAGGTTAGGATTTCATCTTAATTTAACAAGTTTCTAATGAGCCAAATATGAGTTGAACTCGAGTAGCTTGATTCCTTCTGCAAGCCTATAACATATGGAGCTTCCACAACAGAGAGAGAGAGAGAGGAGAGAGAGAGAGAGAGAGAGAGAGCGAGAGAGAGAGCACCTAAGTGATGAAGGGAGCTCTGGGAGTAGGTGATCCTTCCTTCTATGGACAGGGTTGGTGATCATGTAAAATCTATCTGCCCAGTCAACTGTTTGATTTTCATGCATGAGTATGGTTTGTCCATACCCTTCAACATCACCTTCCTTTCTCTTGTATCTCATTTTCTCTTCCAAAGGGAGCTTGTAGAATTCTTGAATTTCATTTCTCAGTTTCTCCACCACTGAAGATCCAACTCCATGGTTCACCAACTGCATATTGACATCATCATCACCACATCAATAATTATGTTAATTAAGCTATATATATCTCCTCCTTTCATGCACACACACTCATCTTGTATTCTTATTACATCTACAAATATAGTTCAAGTATATAGAAGTGGTTCATACATTGCATATGTGTTAATCACCGTCGAGATTTTGGAGCCAATTTTTGGTAACGAACATACTGTACTGACCGATAAACCATTATACATAACCGGTTCAGAGATACAAATACGTATTCTGATACTGATACTTATACAACTTGCTTCGGAAAATTAAGTATCAATATGTGGTTGGAGAAAAAACCTGAAAGATGCCCCATTCTTTGCATAGAAAGTGCAAAATTCTCTAGTTCAAGATCTTTTTGGCCAAATACTAATCGGTTCATGTCGATAACAGGTATTGTTTGCAGGGAATCAGATCCATGGGAGGGAATTGAAGGTTCTTCTTCTTCTGAACGGATGTACGGTTGTGGGATGGCAAGCATGGGCTGTTTGGCAAGCTCCTGAACACTCATCAGTGAACTCCCCAAGCCCAGTGCTTTTGGTGATTCCATTGCTTAGACGTGTGCCTAAGAGAAGCACATAGGTTAGGTATTTATAGAGGCAAAATAAGTGCTAAACATATTTTTAGCAAAAAGTGCAATCTAACTTTGTTTCACCTATTTAGATTTATGGGGATAGCTACAATTAATACTCTGATTTGGATGCGTACGGTATACATGGACCCCCTCAATTAATCACCTTGAATTCGTAAAATTTTACATCGAATTCATAACATTCACCTTGATTTCATAGCCATTTTTCGTAAAAATCCGTAGCATTTGCACATAAATTCATAACATTAACCTTGAATCCACAACATTTGTGTGGCTTGAGTTTTTATACTCATGAGTTTTGAAGCAAATTTTCTGAAATTTTATGTTAATCTTTTAAGCTTCTATGCATTTCGATGAATTGTTTAATAAATTGTTATAAGTTTCTATACTAAATAGTATGAATTCAAACGATCCGACCCAATAGAGAGCGCAGAGCCAACGAGTTCAGCCGAACAACCGCAGGGGCTTCAATCAATGGTACTATCTCAACTTTTTTTTGGAACTTTCGAGTCCGGAAATGTCATAAAAGAAAAACATCATGGAAATAAAACACAGAGAAAAGGACTAAACGCCTGGAGGTGTCCAACCCCCCGGATATCTTCCCTTGTGGCTTCAAGGATGTCGTACGTGACCACCAGTTCTTCATCTTGCTGATCAGCTCCAAGGCCGAGCAAGGTCTTTCTCGGCAAACGAAACTTTTACAAACTTGAAATGGATACATCGAAGGGAAGGCGAGCAAGATTGTCCGCACTTTGATATACAAGCCATACGGTAAAATGGGCAACGGTGGTTCCAGTGCGATTCAATAGCACTTTTGAGTTTTCAACGGTGTCATAAGTTTTATTTCGGTTTCATTTAAACGTAATTATTTTTTTTACCCGTTTTGTGTGTTTGGTTCTTTTTTTTTTTTTAATTTTTGTCAGATTTGAGCGATATTTTTTGAATTAATCAGTCGTCTCAACAAGAGAAGTCTAAAAAATACAAAATTATGACCAAAAAAAAAAAAAGGTTAACTTCTAAAGACGAATTCAAAAAAACATCAAAAAACTGTCTTATTTGTCCAACGTGTAATCTTATTTGAATTTTTTTAACATCAGTCCATATTTTTATACTTTTCCAATTTGTCTCGTCGAGACAAACGACTAACTCCAAAAATTATAACGAAAAGCTAAACATAAAGTTATGAAAAGTAAAAAAAATACCGAAATAAATTTCAGACTTATAAATTTAAAAGAACGCAGTCTAGTCTCTCTTTTTTTGGCTCGGCAACGCAGTCTAGTCTTGTGGCTTCGGTGCATTCAATAGCACTTTTCAAGTCTTCAACGGTGTTATAAGTTTCATTAATTTAATAATAGACCAGTTACAAGAACAGTAGTACTGCTCACAAGCTAGTATATATTATAAGATTGATATGTGGAATATTAAATATTTCATGACTATATATATGATATTGATAAATTCGAAGGTTGCAGTCTACACAATTTTACTATCTTACTGTTCTCCTTGGATGTATGTGATTATTCCATTCAGACCTGTTAAGTGCACATTTTCAATTTGGAGGTTTTTTTTAAGTGAGCTCTTTAGCAACTTTTCCCATACTTAAGTGGTGTTGAAACTCATTTTCAAAAAAAGAAAAAAAAAGTGCTGTTGAAACTAGTGTTTCTCCCCCGAACATTGATAAAAACAGAACTAGCTTTTTGTTACACAACCTTGGTCAAGATCTCTTGAAGATAACTTTTTGCATGTATCCAAGGTTGATCGCAAGGACACCTACCTGACCCACTGTTTAGCCAAATGGGTGTTGTTGCCCCCTTCTACATCTTCAGCTAGAAGGGGAATCCCTTTTTGGACCGAAGAAACTACTGGCCCTCTTGTTTACATAGCTCCTTTATGTTTGTATATATTTGTTGTTGTTTTTTCCCTTTTCCCTTGTAGTCGATAATCTATTATCAACTGTTGTCCTTCAATCAATGCATTCTATCGTGTTCCAAAAAAAGGAAGGCAAACCTAGAAAAGTTTTTTGCTCGGCTCATACATGAGTTAGTTTTTGCGAATAGCAGCTCTAAAAAGTTTGTTATACTTTTTGAAACTCTCTCATGGAATTGATTTCTACGTACGGTCCCTTTTTTAATATCCACACTTCTTTTTTTATCTTTTAGTTAAAAAAATACATACACTTTCAACACTAAAATCTAAAAAAGTGTGTGGTTATCAAAAAAAAAGGATGTAGAATCAATTTCCTTTATCATGTATGATGAACAAAATTTTCTTTGCCGAATAAGAAAAAAAGATGGAACTAACCGCGACGTCATCAGTGACACTTTTTTTGAACAGCGAAAAAGGGATATTATATTAAAAAAGAAATCAAGCTCCAAGAATTGACAAAAAAACAATCTTAACAACACCCAACGGGGACACCCCAAAAGGATTCAACGAAAACCAAAACCCCCCACACACCCACAAACAAAAACACCAAGACCACAGGAACCCCACTCAACCAAAACCAAGACACACCCCACCAAGGCCGGCCCACCCCAAAGAAGCAAAGCCACCCCGAATTATGAGGCAAAGAGAAAGCTTCACAACCCAAATAACAGCATTCAAGGCTAAGAAAGCGAAAACAACCTGCAATGAAGTAGAAAGTTAGGCTTGTCCTACCACTTTGTCAACTCTGTCCAACTTGTCATCAGTGACACTGGTATCATCAGTCATCACTTTCTAAAAGTAAACCATAATTATGTGTGGATATATACTAAATCTTGGTGTAAATTAAAATGTTGTATTTATTGTTGAATTTAAATGGTTGAGCTAACTAGCTATCATATAATTCATATGCGTGGTTGAATTTTTGAGCACATATCTGATCACTCCGCGTTGTTGTGGTCTTCCCCGGTGCACGAGCTTGACGAGCTAGCTTGTCATCTATGAATATGCTTGGGAATCTAATTAAGGACCACCCCAATAAAGTGTTGGAGACGATAATCCTCTAGTAGAAAGATCCTCATTGACTTGAACAAATACCTCTCTCTCTCTCTCTCTCTCTCTCTCTCTCTCTCTCTCTCCGTCTCTCCGTTGCTTTACCAAATTCAAGCAGTTAAGTTACGAATTAAAGGTGGGTAAACTAACCTCAACGGGTTGGCCTAGTTGTTAGGGCCTGTGATTTAGGAGTTGGTTACTATCTCCTAAGGTTTCTGGATCTAAACCTCTGATCAGATGCTACGTACCAACTCCTCCGGAGTCAATCCATACAGAGCTTTGTTTCGCTTTAATTGGGCTCCCTGCAAGTGGATGGAAAAATTAGGCTCTAAAAATTAGCTGACGTGTGATTAGAATTGTCCGGAAACCTAAATTATAAAAAAGAAACGTGGGTAAAGTGTAGTCTTCATTTGAATGCGATAGACGATAAGTTCATGCATTAATAATGCGGGCCCGCCCCCTAAAGGGACTTTACACAAAAGGAAAAATAAGAAGAAATTACCGGGCAGAGGCGTGGACCAGGCTTATTTACCATCTGATGGTCTCCACTCTCCAAATCACCACTCTAATGACACAAGGAAAAATATTTACCAAGACATGGTGTGTCAAGTTGAATTGACAATTATACCCTCCCTTCTATATACCAGTAAAAAAGCCCTAATTCTCAATTGCTCCCAAATCCATCCTCATCGTCTACTGCTCTCATCGACGGACTCTCCTCTCTCTGTACAACTGGTATGTTCCTCTCTCTCTCTCTACCTCTCTCTCGTTCTCTCTCTCCTTCCTTTCTTTTCTTCGTCGTTCTTTGCTTTATCCTCTCTCTCTGGGGTTCTCTGCTCTCTTTATTGTTCTCTTTTTCTCTTTATTGTTCTGCCATTCGAGACGATATTTTGGTTGAAAAACCAGATCGGTGTTACACTACCTAATATGGATGGTGTAGAGTTCGTGGGTGCATGATTGGAGCGTGGGACTGGGTCTAGCTAATCATTGCCTAAAGGAGTTAGTAGTTGGTTGTATGAGTGTTATGCTTAGGTCAGCTAGCAATTCTGTTTCAATTCTGTTTTTCAATTCAATACCGTTTTCCTTGTTTTCTTTCACTTTCTCTGTAGCCTAGCTTATAAAGGCAGAGAGAGGTGAGGGAGAGGGGAATGAATGTGTAATCAGTAAACTTGGGACCAAACGTTCCCTTGAGTGTAACCGTTTCATTCTATCGGTAAAAATCTATCCCCATTTCAGCTTCTTCCCTAATTTCCTTCCATTGTTCTTCCATTTCTATCAACAATTCTATCAATCGGAGCAACGGAGTCACGATGAAAATCAGCAAAATCCATTACGATGCTTGTAAAATTGGAGTTGCAGGGGGTACCGGTTACTATGAAATCCTAGGAGTTAGTATTTTCACTTTTGAGGTGATATGCAGTACACTTGCTACTTCTTTTGTATTTGCCACTCATTTAGTGTACTTTTTCCTGGATGAATACAAATAATACCATTTCTGAATTTCCTATGTTATTGACAACATGATACTCCTCATGTGATCAAAGAACGTCAATGACCTCTCTGAAATGTACTTCAGGGTTTCTGTTGGTGTTTGTAGCTAACAGTTTGATAATGTGCTTCTTAGTTTCTCGCATTGAAGCAAGCAGCAGCGACCAACAACAATTCTTCATGCAGCTAGATGTAAACACGGATATAATATGGTATTAGCAGCTACCCTAAACTTGGATGGAACACCTGACAGTGGTTATTTTACTCAGCTCAGGTAATCTAGACATTTTTTCAGGAAAGGATATCCTCTGCGCTTGTTTATGCAAGAAGTCCTTGATTTGTTTTCCTGCGTGCTTATGCATTGAGATTATGGCATGTGTAATTTGGGACATTTAAGATTTATGTGGAAGTGCATTGCAAAGAAGTAGAGTGTGATGTATCCCATTTTTTGAGTTCATACGGCGTAGTTATTTTCTATCCCCCTCCAATTTAGTTATAATGAACTTTTGAATAGCAAATAAGCTCTCACTCGACTAAAAGTTGTTCTCGTACACTTGATGTTGAATAAATTGCAATTAACCGATCTCTTTTTATCTTGTTCAAGGAAAGGTTTCCATCTTCCTCAAAGAACTTTCAGTTGTCGGAACTTGGAACCTAACTCTTTAAATGGAATGGTGTATTGTCATTTACAGAGTCTAACCTATTTGAAGTAGTGGGTTGACAAGATCTTTGTACTCAATTCAAATATAATTTGCTTGTAGAACCTTATTTTTTTAGTTTCATGAAATATATATTCGTTTAGCCCGCAATATTTTTGTAAGAGTTAATTTTTTCTTTTATGCTATACAACATAATAATTGGATTGAATTCTATGTCCTTACTAGCTCTAATCAATTGATGGATTTTTGGGCCTTGCCTTTTTCCTCTTAGTTCCTCCTGAATTTGCCTCAGATTTTTTCTGACTCTCATTAACTCGTAGATATGCTACCCTGCCATGAATGCTTTATTTCTTGACTGAAAGTATTGAAGCTTCTTTTCTGGGAATAAGGTTTTCCTTATTTTATGTTAGATCATGCTTCAAGCAGCAATAATGTTGCTTTCTAATAAATAGGTCTAAAAGTTAACGCAGTTACACATGTTGAAAGCTAGTGGATGTGTCATGTCACCTATGGATTACCTTTTATAGTTTCTGTTCACATATGTAACTTCAATTGGTGTTATGGGTGTTCTGGACCCAACCTTCAATGGAGGCCATCGGTAATAAATTTATGGTTTGGGATCCTGCTTGTAGTACTCCATGGGCTATTCTATTATGGCCCTTTAACTCATAAATCATAATAGACGGGACGATATATCAAGTGAAATTGACAGGAAACTAATTTTAAATAAGGATAAGGACTGGTGCAAGCTCTTATATGTCGGCCTTCAGTGCACCTTCTGATGTGTACCATAGCCTTCAAATTATCTTTTGCATGCCTTAGGTGGACTTCTCACTACAACAAATAGGACATTTAATAGCATAAGTTTATAGCATTTTTTCGGCCACGCTATAGTAAACCAAGCATTGATATAGCTTTTACGCTCCAAAACGCTCTGGAAAAAAAGTTTTATAGCATTTTTTCAAATTCTTGAAATACATTTTCTTGATATTTTGGCTCAATCCCATTGTTTAGAAACAAGGGTAAACACAAAGAAAGAGAATATTAGGCTTTCTAATGCAACATGTTTTCTCTTTTCCGAAATGAAAAAAGACCTCTGTTATTTTTTATACGAAAACTAATTTGAAGTTTTGGATATGTTCATAAGTCAGCATATGACTTTGTATGTTTCATTTTTTACTCAAATGTTATCTATCTAGATGTCTGATTAGAGATATGAAAATGGTGCTCAAATCATTTGAATTGTTGGTGGCTTCAAAATAAGTTGTCACAAAATTTTGATCGCCTAATGAGTTTGTGAACAATACAAATAAAATCTTTCGTCCAAAACTGGTAACTTACACCTTTCATACTTGATTTCGTAAAGAATTGTTAGAGACCATGGGCGAATCCATAATCATAACAAGGGGCTAATCCATAACCACGGGCCTTGCCCCTGGTCAGCTCACTAGTTTAAACTTTAAAGTGAAATGATCATTGTCAATCGTCATTTGCTTGGTATAGTCACAAGGTTATTGTTTGTGCGCAATGGTTGGCGGCTTGGCCTCTATGGCGGCAGCCAATACCTCAATTTTTGTTAGATTGAATTGCCCAATAAGTTGGATTATTATCACATTATAATGACGGAAACATAGGTTGACACAAGTTTGTCAAGATCCATTTTTTTGTACTTAGTATGCAATATGTTAAAAGATGGGTCTAGAACATTGTACAGATATTCTAGTTGCTGTGTGTGTCTTTGTTCTTTGTAAGAAAAAGAAAGAAAAAAACGTAGACAGAGAGAGAGAATAGAGTGAAGAAAGAAGTGGGTTTTAAGTGGCCTTGTGTGTACTCTAGTGTGGCTGTGAAAGAAGGCTTTGTAAAGCTTGAATCACGTGAAGGGAAATCAGAATTTTTGGTGCCCAGATAAGTTTATTCACTGCTGTATTTTCTGCTCTGTTTTGTGGCTGAAAACTGCATGTTTCTAGCTTGATATATTGCTGAAAATCTGATGTGTATTTGCTGCATTTCTGCTGCGATCCTACTCAGTTTGTGACTGTTTTTTGGTGATATTTGTGTGTGCATTTTGGCCCTTATTTCCCCCAACAATTGTTTGTGCCCCATGGTTGGGTTCTATGGCAGTCAATGCCTCAATTTCTCTTTTCCGTCGACTGATTTGCCCAATGAGTTGGATTGTTTGATCAATAGGGCTTGCATGGATTTGTGGCCATGGAGGATCTATCAGAGATACATGAGAAGTGAGAACGCTACATGAATTAGCCACTAAGGTACTCCTATCAACCTCCCCTACTATAGCGTTCCACCAAATTTTGGGCGCCTAAAACCACACCAGACCTTGAAAATTTTCTCTGAAATTGTGGGCGCACTCTGATTTTCCTCTCTTTTCTTGCGAATAGGGTTTTGGCTTCTAATGGATGATCAAGCATTCAGTCCTCCATTCAATCGTGATTTGTCCTTTCTTGAGCAAGGGTTTCAATCGGGAGTTCTTTCAGGATTTTTTTTCTCCTCTCTTTTTATCGATCCGATTTAGCTAATACTCGATAAAAAAAACCCTTTTTCTGCTCTATCCCTCCTTCCACGGAAAGAAGCAGAATAGCTGATTCCAATGGACCTTTACATCACCAGAATCGAGCTTTAGAAGAAAAAAAAGCTCTTAGAAATGATAGTTCTTCAGCCAATCCCAAAAAGGGTGTACGAAGGGGAAATGCTTCCATGTTGGAAGGTGTATCCTGTTTCGGACCAATGCGTGGAGATAATTATAGAAGGCAGAATAGTCTTGAAAATGTCTCTAAGTGCTTTGAAGATCAGTGTGCGCCATTACAAGTGGGAGAGTTAGACAGAAATGCCGATGTCTCAGAAACATCCATGGTGGACTCTATGTCTGGAGCGGAAATATCGCCAGATGATGTTGTTGGAGACATAGGTCAGAAATAATTTTTGAAAACAAGAAAAGCTATTGCCCAGTAAGTATCTTTGACTGAATTATTGCAATGTTCATTTGCTACAGCTAACAATACAGAGATGAGTGAATTGTTTTTATGTCCGTTCTGCTTTTGGTTTAATGAACTCTATGAGCTGATTTGACATGTTGGTTCACAAGAAGTAGATAATCCTATTGATATTGCATCGTTGTTGTATCCTATTGATAATCCAATAGACTTGGGACAATGTTGGTTGAAATTAGAATGGCCTGAGTTTTCCATGGAATTGTGTGAAAAATAACAGTTGGCTTGAAGTTTGGATTGAAACTCCAATCAGTCAAAACCATGTATTAAATTGCTATGATCGATCATACATTGTGGCTGGAAATTTTGCTGACATTGACAAACAACACCCTAGGCTGGAAATAGGTAGATATTGCTAAACATGTTATTAAGTGGTCTAATATGTCTCTGCACAAATGTTTTTGCTCCATCCGTTGAAAATTTGGCTTTTGGTGCTTAATCCAACTCCAATGCTACTGTTTTGCAGTCAGCGAAGAGTTTTTGCGGTTCAAGTCTTTGTGTTGCATAGATTGATAAAGGTAAGCTGATCTTTCCTATTTAAAAGTGCTTAGGTTTTTTGGGAGATGCTGCGGCATTTTCTTCTTGGTTTTAGACTTCCAATTCCTTGTTAATATGAAACAGGTGCAGAAATTGATTGCAGCATCACCGGAACTCTTGCTCCAAGGTGAACTTCATCTGGGTAAGTCTTCGATCGAAGGCTTACCGACTAAGAAATTGCCCTCGGGGATCTACTAGAAGCACCACCACAATTATTGAGCAAACTGAAACCTCAGAAGCCCATCCATGACAAGGAATGTGCTGCGGAGAATGTTTGGGAAATGCCTCTTCTTCCTTATCTAAGTAATCAGTCCGACATAAAACTTAATACCCGGAAGAAAGGGTATAAGCTCGGCAAAGAAGTAAGCTTCGAGTAAAGAAAATCTGCAGAATGAGATGGTTGGCCTAGTGCATGCATGATTCTATTTTCAGGAAAGTAGAATTACATTAGTTATTTTTCAATGAGTCCAATTAGTCAGGCTCTTTTGTGTAAGTTTTTGTTCGGAATTGTTTCCCAAGCTAATGTAATGAATCTTTATTCAATGGTTGAATTGTTTATTGTATATTGACATTTGGATATAGTTGGTGTTGAATGGAATAAATTATTTTTGTTTCTTAAATGAAATTACTATGATCTTATTTGAAAATACTAATATATTGGTATTTATAGAATTTTTTAAAAAAAAAGCAAAAAATTGGATATTGTTTGTTTGTACTAGACCCTTTTAAAACGAACATGCGGCCTTCCTTTACTTGCTTGTACTAGACCCTTTAAAATTGAAGTATTGGTTGTTGTTTTTGTATGGTAATTAGACCATCTCTCTCTATGTCCAAGTATTCTTGAGACTGACAGTGTATGGTCAAACCATGGTAGGTGGAAAAGTAATAAAAAAAAAAGTGGATATTTTTTGAAAGTAAAAAAAATAAAACATGGGCTCCTCAACTCTTGATTGGAGAAGAAATCCCTTATTCTTGTTCATCCGTTAATATCTGAAAGAAAACAGGTTGACCAACAATGCAACAACAAAACCCCATTCATGCTACAGCCATAATACAACGTGCTTTTAACAAAGGCAAGAGATTCATGCTAAGCCACTGCCTTTCTGATTTCTCTTCTTCGTGTAATCGCTTCCACTCCAAAACCCATCTCTCCCATTCTTCCTTCAACATCTTCCGCTTCTCACGGTCCTGCTCTCTCAACAGCAGCGACACGTCTTGGTCCTCCGCTTCTTACTACTTGCCGTACTTCTTCAAGTTCTTGCCAATCTCCTCCTCCTTCTCTGGGCTCAAGAAGGATGGTGGCCTTGGACGCCACAGGAACTGCAATGATCAACACAAAATCCAAACCATAGTCAGGCCATGTCCTATTTGACTACCTAGAAACTAAATTTTCGTTTTTTGTTCCTAAGAGAGTGAAGTGGAACAGTAGTGAAATTAAGTACTTTCACTGTTTGTAATAAAAGACAGTAGACTGGTGAAACATCTTCTGAAATGATTCGGTCTCTTTGCTTGCCAAAATGAAATTTTAATCCTTCTTGACTACATGATGCAGAAGAGATCCTAATTACTTAGCCCAGCAAGATGTTCAGAACTTCTACAAATACAAGATCATCATTTTAGGCGCTTGGTAACATCTTCCGTTATGTAGTCATTGTTTTAAGAAAATCTGCTTATTGGAAACAAAAGCATGTTTAAGTGAGGACTGGTCTGGACTGGTCCGCTGGCTTTCCAATCCTCCTTTTTTTATGTGAGGGATTCCCCACATGACAACTCTTTCATTTCCCTCAACAACAGGTAATACTTTTCCCTTGTTTTTCTGTCTCCTGTCTCCCCCATGACCTCCAGCCAAAATCCAAGTTCCCAAATTTTCGAAAATAGCAAACTGATGACGTAACCACGCCAGTGATTGTTTTGTTTTCGTTTTAAAAACATTATTGCAATTCCTTCTAGCGTCGTACAAATTTGACAAAGTTACTATGAAAGGTGTTAGATCATATCATTTTACACAAGAGTAGGACCTTAAAACTGTAGATATCTGATATCTCCACCCATAGAATCTCTATGTAGTGTACTAGTGACAATTCGATTTACTTATGTTACTCATCCATTATATAATGAGATCCATATTTACCTAAGGTAAATCTATAGGATCATGAAGACATCCAAGACCAATTGATTTTCACAATTGAGCAGCACATGTAGCAGTTAAATGAAACCATGACACGATAGAATGTTTCTTTCGCTATTGATCAATGTGAGAACAAAGTAATTCAACCTAAGTCAACACAAACATTGGGGTTCGCTGCATGACCAAACCTATCAAATCAGCTTGCAAAGCCATATCAGTAAATAAGGTAAAGCAATATTCTAAAAAAAATCCAAGGGAGTCATGTATTACTAATTACTCGATGCCTCTTCTTCATCTCCATTGTATTCACCCTTTTCACTTGTCATAAGATATGACGATGTGGTCTTTGTACAAAAAAAATGTGGTCTACAGAAACATAAAGTGTAGTCCTTTCGCAATAGGGACTTGGTCTTGGTATTGGTCTTAAAAAACCACCATCTAATTTCACCTTTTTCACTTGCCATAAGATATGACGATGTGGTCTTTGTACAATAAGAATGTGGTCCACAGAAACATATAGTGTAGTCCTTTGGCAATATGGACTTGGTCTTGGTATTGGTCTTAAAAAAACCACCATCTAATTTCACCCTTTTCACTTGCCATAAGATATGACGATGTGGTCTTTGTACAATAAGAATGTGGTCTACAGAAACATAAAGTGTAGTCCTTTGGCAATAGGAACTTGGTATTGGTATTGGTCTTCAAAAAACCACCATCTAACTTTACCCTTCACTTGCCATAAGATATGACGATGTGGTCTTTGTACAATAAAAATGTGGTCTACAGAAACATATAGTGTAGTCCTTTGGCAATATGGACTTGGTCTTGATATTGGTCTTAAAAAAACCACCATCTAACTTCACCCTTTTCACTTGCCATAAGATATGAAGATGTGGTCTTTGTACAAAAAAAATGTGGTCTACAGAAACATAAAGTGTAGTCTTTTCGCAATAGGGACTTGGTCTTGGTATTGGTCTTAGAAAACCACCATCTAATTTCACCCTTTTCACTTGCCATAAGATATGACGATGTGGTCTTTGCACAATAAGAATGTGGTCCACAGAAACATATAGTGTAGTCCTTTGGCAATATGGACTTGGTCTTAAAAAAACCACCATTTAACTTCACGCTTTTCACTTGCCATAAGATATGACGATGTGGTCTTTGTACAATAAGAATGTGGTCTAAAGAAACATAAAGTGTAGTCCTTTGGCAATAGGGACTTGGTCTTGGTATTGGTCTTCAAAAAACCACCATCTAACTTCACCCTTTTCACTTGCCATAAGATATGACGATGTGGTCTTTATACAATAAGAATGTGGTCTACGGAAACATAAAGTGTAGTCGTTTCCCAATACTAAAAATGGGGGTGAATAATTTTTTGAAAAGAGTAAGGACAAAAGAACTTTATTGCATATTTATTTTTGACTAAAAAAAGAATGAGTTAAAAGTAATTTTTTAATGTAAAAAGTAAAACAAATAATAAAAAGTTAATGCTTTCCGCTAGCTCCATCCGTTAGGACTAGACGGAATTGGATGGCAGGGGCCTAATTGGTAACGGAATGCTAAGTTTAGGTATTTTTATGTCAATAGTGAAAGTTCAGGTGTTTTTTTGCAAGTTGTCAGAAAGTTCAGAGGTTTTTTTTAAATTTTCCCGGCAATAAATACTTGGTCTTGAAAGATGTCAAAAAATACGACGTGGTCTTTATGCAATAAACATGTGGTCCACAGAAATATATAATGTAGTCTTTTGTCAATATTGACTTGGTCTGGGTCTTCAAAGAACCACCACCGGTATTTTCACCTTTTTCACTTGCCATAAATATGGACTTGGTCTCCAGTGAATTAAAATTTCATCGTTAAAGATAAAAAGTGTAGTATTTATAGGAACCATAGAGGATGAATAGAGGATAGGTCCCATTGGGGGAGGTGTAAAAGGCCGAGAAAATACATAGTCCGTACATAATAATTTAAACCGAATAGACCGTTAATTCAGGTAAGAAAACATTAAAATGCAGGTAATACCTCTTAAAATGCAGTATTGATTGAACCTTGTGGAATTTTCATTTTGGGTTTGTAGCAATATAAATTGATGGCTGTATATAGTTCCATTTTGGGTTTATAGCAATATAAATTGATGGCTATATATAGTTCGTTTGATATATTCAACATCAAAACTTTAGTCAGACAAAATTTTGATAATAAAAAAAGAAATTGCTCGTGAAGTTAGAGAAAAAAAAAAAAGAAAATCCTACATAACACTCGGTGAAATGAATAGTGCCAAAAATTAGTTCAAAAAATAAGTACTTATTTCAAAAATAAATAATTATTTTAGTTAGCTGTTTACAATTTTAGGGAGTGTGACACAAAATATAATATAAGCCAAAAGTAGTCAACAAAATGCAAGACAGTCAATCATGCATGTGGCATCTGTCCCAAAGCGTGTTTCTCTAACCCAAGTTGTTCAGCAAGTGTTTCTCTATTCCAAAGCGTGGCTTCCTGCTCAAACTTGGTTACGAAAAGACAAAAGAGAGAGAGAGAGAGAGAGAGAGAGAGGAGAGAGAGAGAGAGAGATATTAAAACCATCTACAATGTGGTAGTACGGTTTCCATTCACTTCTGGAACCCTTTTTCCAGTAAATAAATATCCTCGTACAAACTATCCTGTGATTCCAAACATTTCACAACGCCTGCTCTGCTTAAAACACTGCCGCAAGTATGACAGGCATTTCTAACATATAGTAAAACCTACAAGTGCAGGGATTTCTGGCTACCGCTGCAACCTTACTACGAGCATATTTTGGAGACGTGTATTTAGGACCAACAAATAACAGAGAAACTAAATTATATATGGCTGGAGATGAAACAGTGTCCATCCCTTAAAAGGTTGGGAAACTTCTTCACCGGTGACCAGTTGTGTAAGGAAGTCATATTGACACATCTCGAACCATCAGCAACTACAGTTCTGCTAGCTCGTAGGCAAAACATTTGCGGCCATGTAAGGTGAGATGCATCCCTGTACCTGAAGCGAAACAGGCATGTAAAACAATATCTGAAGCTTACGTTTTGAAAGGAAAAATGGAGATGCGGTCAAGGAAGGATCAAACACAAATATAATCGTGAAAACCTCATGGTTATCTAATGCACAACAATATTAGGTAAATGATGTGTACGCCCTTATATGCATTTCCGCCTTATCGATCACTACCAGCGGTAGAATTTGGAAGCATTTCCAGTATCTGGCATTCTACCACGCAAAACAGCATAGAGTATATTCAAGAGTACCCATAAATCAGTTTGTTCTTTTAGGCTACATAGCATAAACATCTTTTTGTTTCACGTCTTCATCCAAAGTTCCAATACTCCAAAATCTTCTTATCCATAATAAAAGTGCATCTCATAGCACTTACAACCATGGATTTTATCCAACAAGATTAGCTTCATAAATGGAAAAAGAATAATGATGATATTGACAAGAGCCAATAGAAATATATATTTACAAAAAAAGATGACACAAAAAAAATTAGTGCATCCTGAAAATAACATGCCATTTATATGTCGTGTAATCCTCTTGGATTCTAGTATGATAAGAGGAGGGACAGAATTGTTCCCTCGAGGATATACAACTTTCCTCATTCCATAAGGCATAGAAGTGGATATCAAACATGACATAATAGGGATATATGGGATGACTAGGGGTTCAGACTTCAGAAATACAAATGTGCCCTGCAGATGTTTATGTTACCTGCAACAAAGTAGTTGGAATCTGGATAAGCCCCTGCAGTAAAAGATCTACTTTCTCCAGTGTTCTGCGGAACAGGGGTAATTACATAGAGTACACGTTTGAAAATGTCGATGCCTCTCACCAAACCTGGTTCATAAAGAATGAGAAATCAATTCTAGAGATCACTGTGATGCAGTATTCAGCATTAATTGAAGAAAATACGAATTAAGATGGTCAGGTTAACCATATCATACAATAGGAAAATCCTGCAGAAAAAGAAGTATTCAATGTCAACCCAAGAAACCAAACTCGCTTTGCTTTCCCAACAACACAAGATACCGCTCAATATATATCAACCACAAGATCATTCCTTAAAAAAGGAAGAAGACTTTAGCTCCCATGACCTTCAGTTGTGATAGTTCCGTCTGTAAATACCTATTCCTTAAAAAAGGATTCTATGTTCTTTCAAGAGAACTGTTTATTGAAAGCTAAGGAAATACCAGGGCAGGAAACCGATAAGCTTCAGTTCACTTCAAATCATAAGCAAGTTTTTTACCACGCCCCAACTTGCCAATTGACTTTCATCACCTCCAACATAATCCTAACCAAATTCTTCCTAGAAATTACCGTCCAATTGGATCCCATTCAATATCCGTTGCCATGAATGCTAAGATGTTGCCATGGCTTCAAGCTCATCGACATTGTAGAACTCCAACTGTCCATTGAAGCCCTTCAACCCTGCAAGTTAGATGAAACGTCCAGCTGGCGACCAGTACACCGATCAACCTTCGCAGCAAGGTATTCTCCACTGCTTTGCCAATACATTTTGCAATCACTAACACTGAAAAGATTCTTCTGCCTCAACTCCTCTTGGCTAGGGATTTGAATGAGACTCACCTGAGAAAAGCATGCCAAGTTAATAAACTTCCACCATTCTAAGAATATTAAAAAAAAAAAAAGGGAATATGGAAATGAAACAGCTCGACTCACCCTTGCAGGTTGGTTTCCTCCTCCAAGTTCAGTAACAAAGAGTGCAAGAATGGGATCAGTAGACGACCAACTAATGTCCATAACGTTTTCAACCTTTATGGATTTCTTGTCAATAAGAGTAAAGGTGTCTATTTCATAGACAAAGATAACAATTTTACCAATTCGGGCAAAATACTTATCCTCTTTTCTGCCATGAGACAAGTATGAATAACAATAGCCACAAAGCATCCATGCAAATCAATGATATTTTGAATGCACCTGAAAATAGGCAAGGAAACACAGCTTACTGCACCTCCAACTGCAAACTCATCTGCACTTCCCTTGAAATCTCTCATCACTTCTCCGGTTCTCACATTGAAGATATTTAAAACCACCCTCTAGAATATGAACTCACATTAAGGGTGCCTCAAGGAAACAATTCTTTGTCAAAATTACAATAAGAATAGTAGTGGACGATTAAAAATCTTACATGAGTATCACAAGGATTGCTTGGTTCATGGGCGCTGTAAGTCACCAAAAATCTCTCACCAGGAGAGATAATAAGACAAAACTAAGTGATGATAGCAACTCACTTGCCGTTTGTACACAGGATCAGGCTTCAAATGTCTTGCATCATTTCACAAAACTTCAGTGTATGAACTAGAATGAATAACAAACTGATCTCTAGCCTTCTCATCAGTCAGGCAGTGCTGCAGATGTTCCTGTAAAGCCATACAAGCATACAAACAAGAGTTAGAAACAGAAAACTTGAAATACATTCTGCAGGCCAGTATTGCGCATACAAGGGGAGAAACAAAAGTGTGGGCAAGTTTAAGAGAAAATGGTGGATTGTGACTAGTTACTACGAGTACCATCCGTTCTTCCACTAGTATTCCCACTTTCAACTAAGTATGCAAAAAATCCTTGTTCCCGGACACTCCCATGACCACATTGGACAATTAGCGTACGGGATCCTACTTCCCACAAGGCACTTCAGGAAAACAATATGTGGCAAGTCTAGAGCACTTGTGACCAGTCCTCAGAGAACAGTTACATTTAATAACATATTTTTTGGGCATTTGTTAGTTTTGCGTCTAAATCGTTCGACTAAAGGAAAACTATGCACATCAATCCAATCACATATCCAAATGGAAAATCACAAACTTGTATAACATGGAACAGAAATACTGATTTTTTTCTAATAAAGTGAAAAAAGAAACATATTCAAACCTAGTCTCTTTCACCATAAAAGGTTACGCAACTTCACTACGCATTTGAAGTTTTCACAATTCCATTCTCCTTCCATCTGAGATTTTAACCTTTTCACAAGCCCATTCTACTTTTCAAACCTAGTCGGAACTGGTACAGTTTCAAGGGGTAGCCCTAATGCCCTTGCAACATCAGCTGGCGTGATTGAATAGACTTTCATTCCCCCAAATTCCAGGGTCTTGTTCATAGGGTTGAAGTGGTGAACCAATTTGGATATGAATTCATGTTTAAGAATTTCACATTGTAGTGTCAGCATTGAACCGAAACCAAGTCTTTCAACAGTTTTTGATCTTTCTTTAAGGATGCATTTTGTTTAACCAATGCCTTGGGTGAACACCTACTCCGAAATACCGGCTGCACATGCAAATATTAAAACCATACATAAAAGGGTTGGATATGGTTGTAAGGCTTGGATATTTAATACGACCATGATTCAGACACAAATAATATTTTCAACCTAATAATTAACTATATGAACAACCACAAGTGCAAAGCCATACCAACGCAAGCATCTTTTTCTTTATGTGGACATTCTTCTTACTGCGGGCCTTTCTTTGGTTGGCCAATTCCAAGAATGGTGCTCTCTCAGCATAAGACATATTGTTCCATGCTTCCGCTGCTACTGAGCTATGCTGCATATAGTTCACAGGAAGAATGAGACCCAAAACATGAAATAATGTACACGAAATGTAATAATATCAACCACTGAAGTTTAAATATCATAAAGTTTATGAGTTAGAACCGCAATAACTCTAACCTTTGATACAAAAAACCTCGGACCAGTCTCTGCCGTTCTTGCTTTTTTTAAATAGTCGTCACTGCATTTCAAATGGTACAAAATGTTGTTAAGCTCAATACAAGGTGGAATTAAACACATTATCCACTTAACTACATCGGTGGTAAACATACGTACAGGAATAATAGATAAGGATTGTTGTTGGTACTTTCCATTGGTGCCTTCGTCCCACTACTACTCCCTTTTTAAGTTCGCGGTCGCTTCTGTCCTCTTTTCATCCTTCCTTTACAAAAAATAAAAGAAACTTTAAGCAATTAAGAACCAGTAGTGGCAATAAATGCCAAAGTGTACTGTAGAAACCAGCTGTAACACACTGCTTTAAATACCCCAAAGATGAGCAACTCCTTATTGCACATGAAAGAGATTGTTATAGCACCAAATGCCATCAAGGTAAGGATAGGCCACTTAAGATAAGAGGGGTCCAGTTCGGGTAGTATGATTGGAAGGAATATCAACGGGGGATATTTTAGCAGAATAAAGCATGAAACAACATATGAACGTAATCTGGTAGGAGCAATAAAGAAGCAGGCCTATAAAATTTTAAGTAGGCAAAGACAAAGACTATCCCCGCTTTGATCAAAGGCAAAGACTATCCACACTAGGACTAAAAAAATCACAACAAATTACTTTCTTGCAATCTGAGTTCAAAGAATCAAATCCTGATCAATTGTGTGGGGAGCAAACCCACCAACCAACCACGGCCTAACTTACGAAGAATATAACCGTTGACTGCAAGGAATTCTCAAAAACTCAAAATGGGTACTAACATAAAGCTACTATGAAACAACAGATACCCTTGTTTGAAAAAGTAAAATCATAAGAATTGCCTCCTACTTCACTCTCACTCACCTTCTCACACTTTCATAAACCTCTCTTTATATCAGTTGCATCAACAGCTAAACTTGTTTTGTCTCTCTTCCCATACTTGCACATCTGAATTCCCATGGAGGAACTGAAAACTTGGCCAGATGGGCCTGAGGAGGAGCTACTGAGAGACCTTTTAGATAATTCATCGCCTTTCTTGCTACAACCGCCGGAATCAACCATGAACCACCTTGTCAACGCCGGTGATTATCCCGGGCCAACTATCGATGATATCGACAATGCTTTATCAGTGACAAATTACAAACACCATTTCCAGGACATCTCGCCGGCCAGGTTTACTCTCATACTTATTAAATTGAATATATGTGACAAAACCAACGAAGGAAGAACTAATGTAGAGTCTAGGCTGATATTGAAGTATTGTTCTGGGTAAAAAGTACTTGTGGCATTTAGACAATTCATTGAATTGGAACCAGGTTTTTTACATTTTAATTGTGTTTCTTGGCAGGATTTAATATTAGAGAAGGGTTTTAGCAAGGTTGAGAACAAGTATACTCTGAGAATTAAGAGTTGTGGTGGTGGTTTGGCTGATGATGGTGATAAATTCTATAACGGCATTTTCCTCCCGTTTTCTTATGTCAAGTGATACGAGAATTCCATTCATATATTTAACATCATCAGTATAAAAAGGGGAAATTGTATAAATCATGTGAGAGCCTATAACAACTTCAGCAAATTATCAACTTACCTAAGAAATAACTCCATACGGGGAAGAAATAAATCAGCAAACAAAGACTCTTGTAAAGGAGAGATAAAACAATCAATTCTGGCAACATTTAACCCATCGATCTCGCAGTTTTGAATAATGTACAAAGGTGACCAACTAGGCTAACCTTATTTCGTTTATTTTTGACTGTTTTCTTGTACTCTTGAGTCACAAGAGCAATGAAATTATCGACAACTCGTGGAAACCAATTCCCGAAGTCCAAAATCCATCTTAACATCACTTTCATGGAACTGTATTCTGTTTAACAGAAAACTTTGTTTTCAATTAATTTTGAGAAATAGCAAAGATAGAAACCAGGCCAACCGGACCATGAAACTCTCTAGGAAAATGAATAAATGGTATAGATTTAAAGTAACTCTTCTCAGACCCATCCAGCCGTTCATTTGTTGTCATGGACAGTTTTCTGTTTTCTATTTCCTAGACTGTACCAAGTTTGTTTCACAAACCATCATCATACTATATAAACAGTTCATCAAAAAAGTTATTTTTTTCCTTGTAAATTTATTTTCTACAAAGAGGAATTTTTTAAGAAGTATATATTTGAGGTCCATTTAATATCGTTGCTTAACAGAGACGTTTTAACATTTTCTGACCTAGTTAATGTTGTTCTCTGCCTTAAAATTTTCCCAAAACTCCTCTCAAAGAAGTTGAAATATTCTAGTGGGAGATCTTTCGACCCTTTTCCTTCACAAAGTGGGTGGAGCTAAGGGACCGGGTTCGGGAGAAGAATGCATTGGTTCGGAGAGAAGTACCTTATGGCAGATTCACATCAGCGATTGAAGAGCATCAACTACTTCTTTCTTATCTGTCTCCGCTGGCCACCAACCAGCATCTATTCCTTACTCGACTAGCAATACTGACTTGAACCGCTGAAGAAAAGAATAGGTGTCCCAAAAATGACATTAATCTTTTTCTTTTCTTTTTTTATAACCGGGTATCCGGGTTAATTTGCGCACAACCCAACTAATTAAGTCCGGCCTCCTACAGTTAACAGCCGGACAAATTCTCCGGTGGCCTCAAAGTTAGAAATGTTTGGGCTTCCATGGAATTCGAACTTGCAACTACATAAACACAAAATTCTTAAATTCAGTGAAAGTTAGGAATGCAATTTTTTCTAGTTTGGTTTGCATACAACTCTTCCAAATTCAATCACAGGATTGCCGAGCAAAAAAAAAATCACAGGATTCTGAGCTACAAAGCAACACAAAACCCAATATCACAACTACATACACCGAAAAACAAACACATCTCACTAGAGATCGATTAAACTAACCTGATGAACTGGCGATGACAATGGCAATGTTGGAAGGTTGGACGATCGAAGGTAGCGTCTCCGGAATAGACGATTCAACCAGATGCGAAGGAGGGAGTTGGGGAACCACGTCGGCTGTTGAATGGGAGAGTGTAGGGACAAGTCTTCAGAGGCCAGAAGAGAGACCCCGGACCAAACCCTAGAGAGAGTCGTATCTCAGGAGAATGGCAAAGAGAGAAAATAGAAAAAAGGAAAAAGGGGAAGATTGGGACGAAGGGGAACTAACGGTGTCCTTTTTATCAAAGGGCAATTTTGTCCAGTGTCATCATGCATATTACCTCTTACCATGTATTGGTAATATTGTTTGCTGGTGCCATGTATTGGTAATTTCGAAACTTCACACCATCAACTGGTGATTATTCCCAGTCAAGACCGCCTGTAGGTAATTTTCCCAAATAAGAATCCAACACATACCAAGTGAATAACAGACAGATAAGTTGCAGGGGCCGAGCGGGTGGTTTTTCATTGGTGCAGCTGCATGTGTTTTGTGGTGCTTCTTTTTCTTTGTTGGTGTCTTGTCAGCGTTTTTGTTTGGGTCTCGGGTTGCCTTTGTTTGTCCTTGTACCTTTAATTTTTGTATCCCTTTCACAAGATTAATAAGTAAATTTTCTTTTGCCGAGGAAAAAAAAAAAACCAGACAGATAAGTTGCAGCAACTTACAGAAACTCTTTACGCTGGGCTTGAGTCAGTGTCAAATTAAGTACGGCTAAACGCTATAGAGGAAGAAGCTAAAAGAAGGAAACTTGTAGTGGATGAGCCTTGATGGACTCGGATAATCTTGCCAGTCTGCACCTTTTCTAGGTATTTTCTTATTAATCTTTATAAAGGATACAAAGATTAAAATGATCAAGGGCACATCGGCAGAAAGTCACCCGAGACTTAAAGGCAGGCAAGATGCCAAACTGGACACCGAAAGTCGAAAACAGTCAAGAATCCCAAAAACCGAAAACAACCAAGAACCAAAACAAGCTTAAAGCCCCGAAGCAGCCCAACAAATTAATCTTGAATTGAATTGAAAAAACATTCATTATATTTTATTTTATTTTTCTTCCTATCTTGTAGTACTGATGTGCCGTTTCTTTTTAATTAAACATTCTTTCTCAAAAAGAAGGTAATTTCAAGCTCAAATATAATGAAAATGAAATTATTTTTTTTTGCACCGTTTAAAAGATCTCAATGAGATCTATCAAATAAGATCCATATCGGTAGGAAAATTATTTACGTAAATATATGATTTTTAAGCTTGAAATTACCTATCTTTTTTAAAAGTTCTTTTTTTTTAGAAATCGTAACGGACCTGGGTTTGTCACGAGTGATAAACAAACCGGACAAAGTGTTGTTCAAGCATAGTTTGAACTTAAAAAGCTTCCAAAATATGTTTTAAGGTCTAGTCTGTCTATGAAACAATTGCTGATTTGAAATGAGTTTGAATCAAACTAAATAGAGTAAATTACACTAAGCCCCTCTCAACTAATCCGTATTTTCATTTAACCCCCTCAGACTACAAAGCTGGACATTGTGCATCCTCTAACTATCCAGAGTTGACATTTAACACCCTTTTGTTAGGTCTCCGTAGGAAAAATGCACCGATGGCCGCCTCCGGCCACCGGACGGGCCGATCCGAACAGTCCAAAAAAATTTTAAAAATAACCGAGTGGGCTAACGCGAAAATCAACGGCATCCGACATGCGTAGGTGCTCGGTGCATTTTTCCTACAGAGACCTAATAAAAGGGTGTTAAGTGTCAACTCTGGATAGTTAGAGGGTGCACAATGTCGGATTTTGTAGTCTGAGGGGGTTAAGTGAAAATGCGGTTAGTTGGGGGGGCATAGTGCAATTTACTCAACTAAATATAAGTCGATTCTGAGTAACTTGAATTATTTATATATTCATCATAAAACTTAACAAACAGAGTACCAGGTTTTTCGAACTTGGCTTAAAAACTTAACGATGTTCTAATACTGTACAAACATGATTTGCTTATGCAACAAACTGATCTACAATAGCAAATACTAACTCGTACTTGAGTAACTTGGTTCGCTTATTGGCCTTAAAGTTTGATGGTCAAATTAATCACTACTGGGGCATATTCACGGAAAATTCTATGAGTAGATTTGATATTTTAACTTTAAAGCTCTGTTGTGAGTGTTTGTCAAAAATTATTATCAACAGATTTTGATAACCACAATTTGCGGATTCCTAGAATTTGAAATAGGGAATAAAATTTGATTCTAGAGAAGCTGATTTTTGGGTGTTTTTGGGGTCAAATTTTAGATTAGAAATACTCTAGAAGCTGATTAATTTTCAACTTTTAATTTGTAATTAAAAATATCAACTTTTCCTATACCTTAATCAGAATTTCATAGTTATAGTGGACATATATAGAGTATATCTGCATCTAGAAAATAATATAGAATCTGCATCAGAATCGAAAGCTAGAATGTAGAATCTGTATCCATTGCTATCGCAAACACGCCCACTGTTCTAGATCCACAGTTCGTGTCAAACAAACGAAATACGACTTAAAATCAAAATGATTCTTGCACTCTACTTTTCTGTATATGAACTCTAAAAATTGTCTACCATGTGTTCTGAGAGTTTTTTAAGCACTAAATGACAAATTTCAAAGTGTATTTATAAAATTCTGGAGTGTAAAAGTCATTAAGCTACTTAAAAACTCACGCAAGTCATAACAACACATGCAACAATATATTAAAGGGTAGATTCATGCAGTCCCATGCGTGAAACGGAAAGGATCAAAAAGTAATAATCTACCCATTGATGGATCACATGCATAAAACATCGTAATTGGCCACTTGCAATTATAGAAAAACAAGTTAGTCAAGCCATAATTCAAGCTACTACGTATTTATAGCTTGTGATCAGCAGATAAGTACAATTTCTTCAAAGTGGGTGTTATTTTCGCCAATGGGCTAGCTTCCTTGACCCTCCCAATCCGGGGCAGGTCTTGACTCCAAACTTCGCTATCCGCGGTGTAGTTTTTTTTTTTTCGGAAAAAAGAGAAATTTATTAATCTTTGAAAACAAATTACGAAGACAAATATAGGCGTGGTAGTATTGCATGCAGACTACTGTACAAAGCCGATTTTGAGATTCTCGGGGCCTAAGACGAACTTATGAGGGGGGGGGGGGGGGGGAATATTCTTATGGGAAAGAAAAAAGAAGCCACTTGAACTATGTACCTCTTGGAAAATTGAACTAAGCATTTTCACTAGGCTAGCTAGCTTATTTTTTATATAAGTGCTAGATTAACTAGCTATACCTATCTTGGGCCCTATTTTTGATCCAAAATTCGGAAGGCTTTAGTCTGTCGCCTCGCTCATCTCGGCTCAAAGCCGGCCCGGCCTGCTGCTGTGGTGGTTTATACTTTATACCCCACGTCTCCTTTCCCTTTAATCCGTCTAGATATATTTATAAAGTTGTGTAAGTTCTCCCGACATTTTGACAAAAAAAAAAAAAGCGGGTGTTATTTTCATGGATTCCGTGTTACATTGGTCGTTTATATTCTATAATTGAAATACAAACGTGATCAATTAAGCAGTGGAGATTAATTTTCCACACAACATGCGCTTTTGACTTAAAGTTGTTGCTCAATTAGTGCTATATGGTTAAATAAAGCACGTGTTTGATGGGGACTGTACTCTAGAATAGTATACCGTTTGTGGGGTCCACAATCCATAGAATTATGATATGCCCACTTTCTGGGTAACATATCGTCATCAATGACAATTTCAATGCCGAGCCAAAAAAAAATATCAATGACAAATTTCAATCGGAGAGGAGTACTATCGAGTACAGTCACTCTCGCGCACGCACTTGCAAGCTAGCCCAGTTGGTTGGGTTCGTGTTCCAAAGTCACTGCAATCGATCTCGAGTTGAATACTATGCTCTCATGCGAACTTGTAAGCTGGCCTAGCTAGTTGGGTTTGTGTTCCAAAGTCATCGCGATCTCAAGTTGAAAACTTGATGGCCACCGACTTACTACAGTAAGATTCTAGCCTAGTGTGTGAGTTTCTTGTCACTCCTTATAAGAGAAAAGTCCCTCCCGTTAAAAATTGAAAGCGAGCAAAAAATTGAGCAAACCCCTCCGTAAAATTTAGTACTTCACTCCTCGACTCAGACTAATACCAAATTAAATCTTAATTCAATTTTCCCTCAAATCAAGGCGGACGTGAGTTTATTCCTCAAATTTTGCAACGCCATTTTGCATCCCAAATTTACAAACATGTCATAATAAAGCTTTTACTCAAATTCGAGCTTAAATTAGGTTTACATATTAGAGTGCTTCATATTAAATGAAGCTCTTGCTCAAATTAATACTTGCTCAAATTTGGGCTAAAAAGGAACAAGGAAAATGGGTTGCTACCTAATTCAAAATTCCAGTTCCGCCACGTGGTGGACTTAATTTGGGTTGCTACCTATTAATTCAGACCCAATCAATGACACTTCGACTGGTGGTGGTTGGCTAGAAATGTCCTCTGATAGTTAAGCTCAAGGAGTGAAGTGCCCAATCGGGCGTGTTAGATTTTTTGGAGGATTTTAACCTAAAATTAATTAGCTATAGGTAGAGTACCCTCTAAAATATATTGACCAAGCTGGAGCGGCTCAAACGAGCGACGTGAAACAAGTCTAACACTCCCTCTCACATGCAATCCCGATGCAGGTGGAAGTAACAGACCAGGAGCTAAGCGATTGATTTGAGCGACAGAGATGACAAAGACTTTTCCACGAGAGGTGAGGCCGCGCAAGACCTAACTTTGACATCATGTTAGATTTAATTTCTTGGAATCCAAGCTTGGTTAATACTATATTCTAGAGGTAAACTAGCCAATTGATTTTAAGTTGAAAGCCTCCAAAAAAAATCTAACAGAGTGTATGTCCTGCCAAGCTGATGATACATTTTTTCCAAGAAAACTCCCAAACTTTTTCCAACAATTTACTCCAAGCTGGAGCGGCTCAAACGAGCAACGTGAAACAAGTCTAACACTCCCTCTCACGCGCAACCCCGATGCAGGTGGAAGTAATAGACCAGGAGCTAAGCGATTGATTTGAGCGACAGAGATGACAAGGACTTTTCCACGAGAGGTGAGGCCACGCAAGACCTAACTCTAATATCATGTTAGATTTCTTGGAATCCAAGCTTGGTTAATACTATATTCTAGAGGTAATCTAGCCAATTAATTTTAGGTTGAAACCCTCCAAAAAAAATCTAACAGAGTGTATGTCCTGCCGAGCTGATGATTCATTTTTTCCAAGAAAACTCCCAAACTTTCTCCAACAATTTACTCCAAGCTGGAGCGGCTCAAACGAGCGACGTGAAACAAGTGTAACACTCCCTCTCACGTGCAACCCCGATGCAAGTGGAAGTAACAGACCAGGAGCTAAGCGATTGATTTGAGCGACAGAGATGACAGAGACTTTTCCACGAGAGGTGAGGCCACGCAAGACCTAACTCTAATATCATGTTAGATTTCTTGGAATCCAAGCTTGGTTAATACTATATTCTAGAGGTAATCTAGCCAATTGATTTTAGGTTGAAACCCTCCAAAAAAAATCTAACAGAGTGTATGTCCTGCCAAGCTGATGATACATTTTTTCCAAGAAAACTCCCAAACTTTCTCCAACAATTTACTCCAAGCTGGAGCGGCTCAAACGAGCGACGTGAAACAAGTCTAACACTCCCTCTCATGTGCAACCCCGATATAGGTGGAAGTAACAGACCAGGAGCTAAGCGATTGATTTGAGCAACAGAGATGACAGAGACTTTTCCACGAGAGGTGAGGCCACGCAAGTCCTAACTCTGATATCATGTTAGATTTCTTGGAATCCAAGCTTGGTTAATATTATATTCTAGAGGTAATCTAGCCAATTGATTTTAGGTTGAAACCCTCCAAAAAAAATCTAATAGAGTGTATGTCCTGCCGAGCTGATGATACATTTTTTCCAATAAAACTCCCAAACTTTTTCCAACAATTTACTCCACTAGATACCAATACATTTTTTTAATTTATAAAAAAAATTTAAATTTTTCCTCAAAGAAAATGCAATATTTTTAGGGAGGAGATAATGCCACGACACATTACTTTAATGCCACGACAATTGTGGGCTCTTGACCTTTATACCCTTGCAAAAAAACCGTTCCTGACACACCTGTCTCTCTCCTGAATCTTGCCATTTTTTCTCAATTCTCACGTCTCTCTTCGCTCTGTGATTTGATCCGTGCAAAGGCTCAGACTAACAACAAGAAACCTTCAGGCTTCAACATGGCCGGAATTTTCAACTGACACCGATTAGAGGTACATCTGAAACGGCAGATGCCGAGATCTCTCTCCTTCGAGGGCTATGATAATGTCGGCGTATTTGCACTTCAAAGGTTAGAAGATTTTGGTCGGATAAGACATTGAGATATGCATCCAAAGAAAGCAATTAGCGATTTAGGAGGTGGAAGGACCGAAGTAACCAAATTGATGTGACAAGGGTCGAGAGAGCAGGACATATGGAGGGGAAGGAGGTGATGGAGAAGACGGAGAAAAGTTGTATGGAGTTGGAGTCGAACTCGGTGGGATCGTTGGTCAGATTTTGAGTGTTATTGGTGCTCTGTTTCTTGAACACAAAAACATGGAGCTTTCTTTCTTATAAACCCAGATTTGTGGTGGGATACTGCTTGTGAAGGTTCTTCGAGCCATTTATGTTTCGCCGCCCGGAAAGGTTGGTCGGAGTTTGGGATTCGGATGGGATGGCAATGAATCATGGGAGGCAGTTGGGATGACGGAGAGAGAAACACCTATGCGAGTTAAGGGTAAAAACGTACTATGAATACAATGTCCGTGGAACTAAAAAATTCTGTCGTGGCATTATATTTTCCCTATTTTTAAGTTCTCGTTTTTCAAACAGGGGTAGAACTTGTTTGATGGTAGGGTTTGAATACGCGAGTGGATTATATATCAATCCTACAATTATGAACATGCTTTTCTCCCATGAGATTACTTTAAGTATCGACTCAGATTTTTTAATCAAACATTGACATAATTATTAATTAGTACATGCAGCGCAAAAAGAGAGTGCTACAAGAAAGTTACGAAACACGTGTCATGCAATAAAAGATCAATCAAGGGAAAATATAAAAATAGTCCCTCTATTTTGCTTAAAATCTCAATATTAATAGTCTCTCTAGTACTAATTGTGTCACTGTAACGGCCTATAGTTTACATTCGAAATTTTCGGTCTCAATTTTGTCCCTCTCACTAACGGCGTGATCGGAACAGAGGGAATTCATGGCCAAAATTGAGATTTCATGCAACTAGAAGGAGTACTATTTGTAAAATTTTATCTTTTATTTTTGTTTTTGTAAAAAAAAACAAAAAAAAACGCACTCCATACTATATTTCTCACCTCAATTAACATTTCACTGAATAATAAAAACAACATGAAAAAATTAAATTTTCATTTTGTTACATACTATTACGAATATAATAGAAAATTAGATAAGCAACAGCTTAGTTAAATTTATATGTATCATGTTTTGTTTTTCAATGACTTTATTCTGTCTTTGTATTGTATTTTCCTTTTCAACTTCGTCCCTGTGGCAAGAGAAATGACAATTTTTTGTGTTAATTCCGTCTGTTCCAATCACACTATTAGCGAAAGGATCAAATTGAGACGGAATGTAAACTATGAGGTTAAAATTAATACAAATGGTACTAGAGGGAATTTCGATTCTATAATCGCATTACCCAGAACTAGGGCTACCCAAGGATTGGTTAATGCAGATTGGTCCGATTCTCAATCTGATCCACTCGCGTGCGGTGGATTATCGTTTCCTTCATCCGTCAATCGTCCGTAGTGTTGTTTGGTTGGTTCGGTTTGGATGCGGTTTGAACGGATTTGTTTGGGCGGTTTCAACTTATTTGAGCATGCAATTTATTTATTTTTATATACACCAAAAATTTGAAAATAAAAGCTCCAAAACTTCAAGTCCGCCACAAATTCAGAAAAATCTAAACCAACAGTACTTAAAATTAAGTTACATTCATCCACCCTAAAGTTTAAAGATAAACTATTAGACATCAATAATACTCGAACTTGGAACTGGACTAGAACATGAACTTGATTCAGATTTTAATGTACCAAAAAAAATAGAGAAGGTTATTAACATTTTTAACTGAAGGCATAAAAATATCTTAGAATACATGTTTATTGCTTTATTACCTATGAAATTTTGTTCAAATTATTCAACAGCATCCATAACCTTCAGAAGAGAAATAGGAACATTGCGGATTAAGCGGAACCGAACCGAACTGATCCGGATCCGTCAAAATTAGTATTTTTAAATCCGTATCCGTCCGTAACATGCCTCGATTTGGTGCAAATTGGGCGAATTGAGCGAATTAGATAGTTCAATTCATCCGCTAAACAGCCGCTGGAACAACATTTTCTCTTTCAAGCCTTTTCACCCACGTGATGCCACGCTTTAAATTTTCATTTTTAAGTTGTTACTAGTGGAATTAGGTAGTGAATATCGAATCTTGTAGATTTGAATAGTTATCCTATGTTGAATAAAGAACCTATCCAATAATTTAAAATTTTGAAAATTCACGACAATTGGGTTCACTATTTCTTTAGTGTCAAGAAGACTAGAAAAGATAGTTGCAGGTACACAGAATATCAATCATGTGACAATATTAATTGGAAAAATCACGTGTCAGTTAGTGGGGATCTTTCATAATATTTACGAAATTCAAAATAAAAATTACCCCACAAATCAAGGCTAGGTTGACCAATTGGGACTAGTTCGGTTGGCTAAAATTCTTACATTTCATTAGGAGGTCAAGAGTTCAAGTCTCTTTACCTGCGTGTGGGTGTTCTTCCCTTAACCCTTAGAGGGCTTTTCATTTCTTTCTTTATTTGTTTCTACCCTATATTGGGTTCGGTTATCTTGTGGACTCTAGCTTACAATTGATGTAGTATCCCGGGCTTATACTATGTATTGGTTGAGTTATTGGGCTCGGTTATCTTGTGAACTCTAGCTTACAATTGATGTAGTATCCTGGACTTATACTCTGTATTTCACATATGATATAAAATGATCAAAAAATCAACAAGACTAGGTTAACCAAAAGGAATCTGTGAGAGGAGCAGAGGTGTGTTTTGTGAGGGAGAGGGGTAATGGGGTTGCCCATGGTATCACTCAAAGAGGTGTAAGAGGTCGAGGTCTTTTCTTTTCGACGTGGGAGTTTAGGTCTCCGATGTGGCTTCTTTCCCATCTTCAGAGGATAGGTGCCTGATTTAATGTTTTTGTTATTTTTGTTTATCAATCAAATCGTAGTCCTATCGATTGAAAAATAAAATAAAAAAATCTTCTAAGTGTTATGCTAGAGATTTACCTATGCAGAATAATTTTTTGGTTTTGTCTTTATTAAATTTTTTTTTTTTTTGCATTTGTTAGTTTTATGTCAAACTTTTATGTGATATGTATGAATAAAGACGAGAGAAATCGAAAAAGTGAACAAAAAAACTAGTAGTAACTTTTCCACAAGTATTTTGGGAAATATCCAAACAAAAGCTCAAAAAATCAATTTTTGGACTTTTTCTTGGATATTTCCCAAAATACTTGCTTAAAAGCCGAAAAATTATACTTTTCTGATTCCTCTTGTCCTTACTCACCCATATCACATAAAAATTTCAATAAAGCTATGGCTACATATGAAATGAACATATCGTGTACATATGAGTTTTGTGGGGCTCACCTCAAGTTCCACAAAGATGATTCAAATGACCCATTATTTTAAAATATTTTTTATGGAGCCTTGTAAAAAATCAGTTCAATCCGATATCGGTATGGATTTTTTTTGAATTTGTGGAGGCGAAACTACTTAACAGTTTAGTTTCGCCCCTACAAATTCAGAAAAAATCCTTACTGATATCGGGTTGAGCTGATTTTTTTCAGAGCTCCATAAAAAGATATTTTAAAAATAATGAACAATTCGGATCATCTTTGTGGGACCCGAGATGGGCTCCACAAAATCCATATGTACATACCATGTACACAAAGCAGCACTCTAAAAATTTGGCATAAAACTAAAAAAAATTAAAGAAGGACAAAACCAAATCATTAGCGTGAAGTATGTTTTCATGTGAGAAATAAAGTGTCATTTCTGTTGGTCTATAAATCTTTGACCCTCGTATATTTCAGGGCTCTGTCACGTAAAGTACAACCATCTATCACTATATAGTCCAGATGAAAAGGCCTTGGAACATAGTAAACTAACCTTCAGTTTTTTCACCAAAAGATTTTACTTTGTTTTGATTGTTATTCATAACGTAAAAGTTGTGCCCACATATTGTGCACAGAATGCTTTGCAGGATCCATTTTGGATTCCCATACAAATAAACCAAGCCATTCATTAATTATAAAAAAATTTTTTGAGCGGCTCGGTAAAACATCAACCCCACAAAGTAATCCGTGCACAATTTGTGCACATAGTAGAACTCTATTGATAGGGCTTACCATTTGACTTGAGATATTAAGTGGAGTACTAAAATAATAAGATTACATAAATCGTATTTGGATAAATTTTCAGGCAAACTTTTTGCTCATCTAGTACTCTAACAAAGAGATTCTGTAATCATGTTGGATCAAAAAAACAAACCAAACTTTTATCAGTTCTCAATGGCGAAAGTCATTGGCGCAAACAAAATGTCAAGAGAGCCGTAACCATTCTGTTCTGGAAACCATAAGCATCTATCAGGCTACACTTGCAAGAACGCATTTCTTGCATCTACCTACTCAAGTCTTCAGGCAAAGCTCAGCTTAGACGTTGTAGCGGTTCTTGGCACCTCTGTCAAGCCTCTTTGCATCATCCTGGAAAAAAGGAAGAGAACATTAATCATTTAGCACCTTTTGACTTCTGATCAGTAAAATAAGAAATACAAGGATAAAAAATGAAATGTGTTATTTGTATCAAATGGACAAGATCACTAGACTTACATGAAATATGAACCCTATGCTGTCATTGTAATCAAGAAACTCCTTCCACTGTTTCCCAATGCTCATCTGTGGGGAAAAAAATGCATGAGACATGTTGCAATTATCCAGCATCCACCATCACATTCACAAGAAACCAACAACGAGAGAAGGGCCTTGCACAACAATCCTGGATTTGTAATCAGCCCTGTTTATCAACATCTCGTGCATCAACTTACATGTACCAGTGCATCAACTCACATGTACCTTTTTTATCAGCTCTATTAATGTACTAAACTTCAAGTTTAATTTATGTCCAGATGGCAATATATTTTGTAGTCAGTCTTGCCACCAATAGCATCAAATTCTCAGTTTTCTCTATGTGTTAGCACAGGGCAACACAGTCTAGAAAACACCATTCTTCTGAACTTCATGAAATTCTAGAGCCAATAAACTACTGTAACTAGGAATGCACTTCAACAATCGAGGTTTACCAAATAAAATCCCCAACCATATGCTCCTTAGGCACAACTAAATGATCTTAAAATTTGGCTTCTGCACTCAATGTTCCATATTATTCAATTTTAGTCAAAACCAGGAAATGAAGATGGGATACCACCACGTCAAAATCTTTGTATCTGCTTTTTCCTATGTCACATGGCCTTGGGTACGGGCATCAGTTGTGAGTATATGAACAAGTATTCATATTTCTCAATAGGCTTCTTTAATTTCCCAAGGTAAAATAGTGTTTGCACTTTTTACTGCCAGAAAGATCGGCCAAGTTAAAAAGTAATGGGCAAAAGTTGATGAGTTTACTCTTTTATCCTCCCTTTCAGAAATTAATTACTAGCAACAAGAAATGTAATTATGTTCCTAAAAGTCTAGAAGGGTAAAAAGCCAAACGTAAAAATATGACAAGCGCAAATATGATGTTTTCTTAGTAAGTTGGAATCTCCAAATGGGGAATTGCTAGATATGTCTCATATTACTCATGTCAGAGAGATATTGTATGCCGTTATCTAAATAACAAGTTTCCGGTGTGAATACTTCGTAGTTAAACAGTCCATCTAACATAGGTTTCCCTTTTAGATCCATCGATCAAATCCCCTACTTAAGAATAACGAAGTTATTAGACTGTTATATTGTCAAAGTTCCGGCTTTGATGCCTAACATAGGTTTCCCTTGATGCCTTCCGGCTTTGATTTGGGGGCATGGTTCCACAGCATAAAATCCATTGGGTTCCTGGCTTTTTGGAGGTACAAGAGAGCCGCTATTTTAGTGGCAAAACTTTCTGATAGTAGTCCCATTGTCCATATATTGCAAGAGGTTATGCCTATCTCCAGTCCTCTCCCGCCCACACACCCATCAATTGGTGATCAGATGGGCGATATTATTGTTGTGTCATCGTAATATACCAATTGAAGCAGAGAAATGACCAGAAATGCTAAAGCATAAAAGAAGGGATGGCAATTCTACCCAATCCGACTATAATCGTCCCGCACGGGTAGGAGATTCAAAAGCAATTCGGGAATCGTGTTGGATTCGGGGAAAGTTTTTGGGAAATAATTCGGGAAACATTTTTCCTGCCTTGTTCCCCGCCTCATCTCGTTTCCCTGATTTCACATCTCGTTTCGCTGATTTCCACCTGCCCCGATCCCCATTTTTCCTTATTGATTACCCTTTGTACCCTTGGTTGTGCTGTAAATGTTATGGCTTTCATTTTTTAGTTTGTAGTTTTCAAAAATGATTATAGCAATGTAAGTCAAAAGGTTCATGCTTGTGTTTAATTATGAATTTTGAAAGGTTCAGGACGATGTTCTTGTTTTCGTTTTTATAGGGGAAAGCAAATTATGAATTTCCATAATTTATTGCTTCTGACTTTTTTTTTCCAAACAGCGTTTGTAAAATAGTACAAGAGAATTTCTTTCGACGTTCAGGTCCTCGTTCCCCGTTTGGGGCGGGAATGGAGGGTAAATAAATCTTCCAGCTAGGGATTACTGATCCGGTTGGGACGGGAGATGGATTCAGGGATCGGGGACGGAGATAGTGATATCCACCCCCGCCCCGTCACCATCCCTACATTAAGGGAGAGAAGGATATGCAACAGTCAAGATGTCTGCTGTGTGGGTGGAGTCTGCAAATACTATAAGGAAAATAGAAACAGCACTCTATGAGCACAGGTAGATTTATTTGCTACCTGAGCAACTTCATTTGTAGCATCCTTGGTCCACAGAGCTATTTTTTCCTGCCTAGCTCTGACATTGACAACTGCTCCACAGATTTCATCTCCATGATCAAACTGTTCACCAATCATCGCCAGCAACTACAGGAAAATTCCATAGAAATTTAGAGGGCACACTAACATTTAGATGACAAAAAGTTCAGATGTGTGGTTTAACTTACTGTATACAGCCAACCCGTGTCAGATTTCCCCCTAGAAAAGCTGACAGTCCACTTCCCCCCATTAGCACATACAGGATCTTCCCATTTTGGTTCAATTTTGTGTTTAAAACAATGGAAGTCTGCTCCCACAGCCAATTTACTTGGACGGTGAATATTGTTGTACAAGCTGCAGAAAAAGTAATTTTAAGCGGAAAACTTGTAAAATACATAAAAGAATCATGAAATTGAGAATCGTAAAAGATGGAACACCGAACAAATGATAAAGGCTGCATTGCAAAGGCATGACTACTAAGCAACATGCAGTTGCACATTAGCACAACGTAAGGAGCGATGAGAATTAAACCACTAAATTTTGATCAAGTAACATTCCACAAAGTGGTGGTCAATGTTATTCAATAAACGAAAATGAGATAACATAATTATCTGCCTGCTTGACCTCAAGCTCGTCACAGTGACATGAATGCTTTTGAGGTCAGTTTGTGATCAAATGAAGCTAAGTAGCTAACAAATAGCAGCTTCAGTTAGGTTGGAAGACTCACTCAATAGGCGTTGAAGACAACTTGCCTGAGTTGTGGTGATGGGTAGCATGCGCTTACAAATGCAACGACTTATCAATATTCCACTGGTCATCAATTTAAAGACTATAAATCAACATGAAAACCGAGAACACGTCTTCAGAAAGTGCCGCCATCGCACCGTTAATTAACTAAAAATAGCTCAACTTTTGTATTAACATATAATGCATAATCAGATCAAGTAAAGTGCTGACAACCATTCAATAGTGCTACGTATGAGAGCAAAAAGATACTAGGCACCAGCAAATCCCCTGAGGAAACATATCAATATCTGACTACACGTCAACACTTGACCAAAGTAACGGTGAAAAGAATATATTGCTGACAGAGGACAATATACTCTTAGCTACTTTATAAGTTCAAAATCTACAGGAAAATGTGATCATTCACAAAATAAATGTACTTTGTCTATGACCCTGGTTGCATATTGAGGGTTTTAACTTGGGTAAATTAAACTAACACCTAGCTCATTTTGAAGGCCACACGCCTTGCTAGGGAACAAATGGTCCATCGCTAAAGATACATGCCTGGAGTGCAAATGGATTTTCAAGAAAAATTTAAAATCTGATAGTACTCTTGACAAGTATGAGGCCAGGTTGGTAGCTAAGGGATACTCTCAAAAACCTGGAGTGGATTAGGAGGATAACTATTGACTATTCTAGTTGCCAACTAAACTATGTATCCATCCGAGAGATAATGACTTTGGTTGCAAAGTTGGACCTTGAATTATTCGAACAAGTTGTGCTGCTACGCACACGATGGAGGCTGAATATGTTGCCTGCAACTCTGCATCCACTCCAGCAGTATAGATTAAGCACTTTATTGAGAAGTAAAAAATAAGTGAATCCATTGGGCACGTAAATTTGTTTTGCAATAATACAAGTTGTACAACTTCTCAACCACTAATAAAGCATGGTGCAAAGGTAAAATGAGTCTCAAATGCAAAAGCCCAATGATATAAGCTCTACCATTTTATAGGAGACATGGTAGAAAGAGGGACATCAAATCGACTACATACCCTCTACAAAAATGACAGTAGATCCCATGACCAAAGGGCTGTCATTACAAAGATTTCAACAGCATGTTAAGAACATGGGATGAAATTAAGCATAGGAGACTTAGGACAACATGTTATGTGCTGTGGCTACTCAAGGTTTTTCGGGGATGCCTGGAATAAGGTAATGGTGGATTAGAGTGGTGACCCTAAAATCAAAAGTGAGAGATGGTTGACATAATTGTGACCATACTAAGCGTATCCTTCTCTGGGAATAGGTTTATTGCTTTGTACGTCAAAATACAATCAAGGGAGAGATTATGGATTATGTGATTGATTAGACATAATGCCATGTGGTGTGGGATTGTGGGTTCTGCATGAGTCTGTTTGTTTCCCGTATGAATTGATGCAAAGGTTAGTCACCATTCATAATGGTTTGCAATGGTTGATGAAAATCTGCCATTTGGGAACAGATACAATGCTTTGCTAAATAGGTTGTCACTTGAGAAATGACACGCCTATTGGGCAAAACGCATGATACTTCATGAAGAGGTTTGTACACAAGTATAAATAGATTGTGCTGCAATAGATGATGGACACATATTCATATGTTCTAGCCACAAACGGAGCCTATACACTTGCTTTCCCTTTCGTACCAGCGTCATGTCATTTCGTCGTCTATTTTTTCTTTTTGATGACTCCTGTGTTCGGGCTAGCACACGCGCACCTCGAGTCTTGACTAGTCCCCAAGGACCCAATCCCACGTCCACTATCGGTAGTCCGATTAAAATAATCGTAAGCCCCGTAAGACAGACCCCATAAGAGTTGATAGCACCTTGAACGATTCGAATAAGCGTATCGTTTGTTGATACGAAGAAGTCTTGAGAGTCAGAAAGAAAGGGCCGAGAAATATGGATTTCACAATATGAGAGGAAAGCGAAAGCTTTGCTCGACGGAATCTGAATATGAGGGGAAAGCTGCGGGCTAGAGAAGGAAGGGGACGAGCAAGTCGACTAGTGCCACGCTTGATGGAGTACCCTGCTTTCTGATCACGCAAGATCTCGAGCTAGGCTGGCGATCGGCACAAGAGGGAGAAAGCCAATCGGTGAGGAGAGAGTCAGAAGGCGACGCCGTCAGTCTTATACTTGTTATACTTGATGGTCTTTTGAGGCAAGGAAGGCGCCACCAAGCCTTTAATTAGATTTGCCACTCACACTTCTATTGAGAGGCCCAACAGGACACTCTCTGTGAGAGAGGATCCATTTCTATGTACTAAAGTTGCTTCTTTCAACTCTAGTTTGAGTCGATTCGTCAACCCTTTCCAAAACAACGAAAAGGGGAGTTGAAATAAGAATCGAAAAATGGAGTAGGCTTTAAGAGAGAATCGAGTAGCCTCCGAAGCGAGAAATTGGTATTTTTCCAAATCGACATCACGAAAGAGAGAATCTGGATCAGAAGGTCTAAGCACCTTATGCTTTGAGGGTTAACTCGGAGCTTTGGCAAAGAGTGAGTTTTAGGGATTTAGCTCTTTCTTAAAAGCGGTGCTACCCTTTCTTTTTCTTTCCAGGTCACTATATCTTCTTGAAACTCGAGTAGCCGGCTCTTCGTCAGCTCTTGAAAATGGGTCTTTCAATAGTTCTAAGAATCGAGTCAGAAGGAGATTAATCTGACTACGGGGATTCACTACATTCAACATTCAACCTAGTTTCAAGGGAAGGATACTGACATGAGGAACGAAAGACGGCAGACGATGAAAAAGGATATGCGACTGGAGATGGAGTAAAGGATACCCTTCTTTCTAAGAAAGGAACTCTCGTCGGAGCTGTCTTATTAAGGTCATGGTTTTGAGAATGGGATGCACCGGCTTGCTCGGTGAGACCTTAAAAGGGAGCAAACCTAAGTCCCAACTCCCAAGCCTTGACCCCCAGCCAACCCCTTGGGGTTAAATTTTGTCTTCTTTGCTACATTATCCTACAAGATTCCCCTTGAATCCATTTGTGGGCAACATGCCCTAAAAAAAGGTAGATCGAGGAGCACTAGCGGGACGAGCGCTCAATTCAAAGTCGCCACTTGAGTTTGAAGGTCCAACACCCAAGGAACCGAACTTGAAATGCTCGCTGCGCTGTTTGATTTGAAAAAGTGAAGGTACCAATCCGTCATAACCATATCTGGGTTCAAGAGCCAGGTTACTAGAGGGGAAGGGTTTTAAGGCACCCCTTTCGCCCAATCCGGAGTTCGGTCTTTACTTAGGCATTTGCGAAAGATATTTGCGATTCTATTTGATTAATCAATTCTTTAGCCAATTAGGGCGGGAAAACAGTTTAATGGGGATAAAAACTGTAACAGTTTGCAAGATGTGATAAATAGCATGCTCGCTTATTGAAGCAGTTAATATAGGATGAAAACAAACTCCTGTAGGAGTTTAAACAAACTGGAAGGCCCCTATTTTGGAGTGTCGTGTGCAGAAAGAAACCAGAATGCACTGATCAAGTCACTGCATGCTGACCAGACCTGCGTGCGCCACTACAAGACCTACGCGCGCCAGTAAGCCTAAGCCCACAGCTCTTATTCTCAACCCTCTTGGCTCTGGGTGCGACCGAACCAAGCAATTCAGTTATAATATACAGTTTGAATGGCTAAAATGCCCTATAAATTAACAAAGCACCCCATAAACAGAGTGGGGATAAAACAGTGGCCTAAGGCCAAGTTACCAAAGCAAAAACCACTCACTGGTCAAGAACTGACCGGCGCACGCATGCATAACACGGGCGCGCGCGGGTACAAGCCAACCTTTCAGTGTTTGGTTTTGCTCATCCTAGGTTCTGGAACAAGTCCAAAAAGATCCAAGGGTACTCCACAGAAGCAGGTAAGCATATTGAAATAAAACTAGCAGTTTTAAATAAGGAAAGCAATAAACAGGTTGTTAGCATGCTCACAGTGATCTATATACAAAGTAAAGCATAAAAGAGCAAGGAACCAATCCCCACGCAAATCCACGCGCACAGCCACGGAGTGGCGCGCGCATATAGATGACTGGCACGCGCTAGTCCAATGCTCACAGGGTTTTGAAACCTTGCCAACTTTAGGGTCTGGACTGGTATTGACTACCACCCTTGACCCTGCCAGCCCCCCTTAGGGATTAGAACAGTAAGCAATACAAAGGTGTTATACCTTTGGTTTTTGGTTTTGAATGGATGTTTGAACTTTGAGGTTGTATGAGGTGTTTGAGTAATGTCCGAGTGTTTAGAGGAGGAAGAACAAGCTATACTCTTAGAATTAGGGTTTGTTTGTCACCCAAAGTGTGAATTTTTGTAACCCTTTTGAAAACTTAGAACCCTTTTAATGGAAGAACCATGGGCGGTATATATAGGAGGAGAGGTGGTAGATATGGTGGCAAAGAGAGGAGCTCAGCCAGTCCACGAGGCTGGCTTTGGGTTACTTGGCGGCTAAGCTTCCCAACCAATAAAGGTGATGGGGACAGGCTTTGACTGGCACACGTAGATCTCTACTAGAGCGCTAGCAGATCTCTACTAGCATGCGCGCGTCAAACCTACCCACGCGTGGTCAACGGTTAAGCTTTGACCATTGACCAACACCTGTCAAGTTTGATCCGCGCGCGCAGGCTCCAAACCAGCGTGTGTCAGTAGAGTTTTGGCGTTTTGAATTGGCTTACGTTTAGGTTAGGTTCAAAGGTGTGTCAAACACTCAACATTCTCGAGGTGTTCTTGATCTGTTTCATCATCGGGAATCAAATACAGTAAGTAAACTAATTTGGAAGCCCAGATTGGGGTATCTACACCATTACCACTAGGGGTGCAAACGAGCCGAGCCAAGCTTTGGTGTGCACAAGCCAAAAACTCAAGCTCGGCTGGATTGTAAACAAGACGAGCGCGAGCCAATCTTGGCTCGTTTAGTTACCGAGCCTAAAACTCGATCTCGAGGTGCTCGCAAGCAGCTCAATTCGCTTGCAGCCCTAAATTTACCGCAGTTCATAATAACTGGGACAAACAGATAAAACAGATGAATAATCGAAGAGATCATCACTCGCACATGTACAAAATAAAAATTAACATGTGTGTGTATACCTCCAAAACTCTTCGACGGAGGAGAAAGTGTAGACGGGGCGAATAGAGCTGCCCCAGGCGGCTTGCTTGGACTTTGCGGAGGGATTGTCGAACCAGAACGTCCACGAGTGCTCCAGAGGGTGGGGTTGAGCCACTAACGCCATCGTATCGTCGTCGGCGACGATCTCAGCCGCATCTCCACCGTCGTCGTCGTCGTCGATTGGTGCCCTAGAAGTGCTGTTGGTTGGTGGCTCTTCGGTGGCTGCCGACGAATACCCTACTTCCTCCACCATTGCAATCAGAATGGTTTTGAATTCTCTCTCTCTCTGGGGATGAGATCTCTCCTATATGGTTTGGCTCGGTTACGTTTGTCACGATACTATCGCGGGCGTGAATGCTAGGTTTAACCCACAAGGCCACAACCCGTGTACCACGACGACCGAGGAATTTTTTCAATGCCGAGCATGTTTATTCAAGTGCTATCTGTTAGGCACTCTCGAGCCATCCAATGCATTTTTATACGGTTTAAATTAAAATCTTCTTTTTTCTCTCACCTTTCCTCTTTCTTTCTTTTTTTTTTCTCTCTAAATCTGAACCGTCCAAAATCGCATCAGACTGCTCAAATTTCTCCACAACAACCCATGGTTAGGAATCACCTTGAGATGTCCCCGGATTACTAAATAATAGCATAAAGATAGGATTGTAAGCCAAAGTACGCGATGAAAATACAAAATTATGGCTCATAGGATTACCCTTATAGTTTGAGTTGAAGGACATGGTTGTCATTTTGCCTTATTTGGAAGATCTAAAAGACCGTAGGACAACAAGCCAAGCCACGCCATGAAATTATCGATTTGTCCTCGTAGTTTGTCAATAGTGGAGTTAAGATATGGGGGTATTTTAGGCATTTTAGTATTAGGTCTTTTACTTAGTCAAGAAGAAAAGAAAGTAAAAAAAAATCTTTCTTTTTCCTAATTGAAAGGATATTATTTTTATAGTTTAAAAAAAAAAACTTTCTTTTCCCTAATTTAAGGCAAGCCAAGCTACCATGTTAAAAGACAAAATTATCCTTGTAGATTTCGTCATTCAAATTTCTTTTAGATGTCTTGAATTGAGGTTATTTTAAGTCCTACTTTGCTTAGTCAAGAAGAAAAGACTTTTCAATGGTATTTTAGATATTTTGGGTCTTCCTTTACTTAGTTAAGAAGAAAAGACTTTTTGAGATATTTTAGGTCCTACCTTACTTAGTCAAGAAGAAAATAATTTTTCGAGGGCATTTTAAGTATTTAAGGTTCTCTTTTGCTTAGTTAAGAAGAAAAGTTTTTTTTTGGAGGTATTTTAGATCTTACTTTGCTTGGTCAAGAATAAAAGGCTTTTTATAGGTATTTTAGGTCCCTCTTTGCTTTGTTAAAAAGAAAAAGATTTATACATCTTCTCAATCTAACCATTATAAAGAAAGAAATCCTTATCTCTCTCCCACTCTCTCGTTCCTCCAAGATCTCCCCCGATCTCTTTCTCTCTCTCTCTCTCTCTCTCTCTCTCTCATCGATCCCTCCATAATTCTGATGAAGATAGACTTTTTTTACTTTTATGGTTTTGTCTTTTTTAGCATCAATGCTTAATAGTTTGTTATGTACTCTCAGCAAATTGAGCTCTAATTTTATACTATATTTGAAGAAAGGATCTCTTGTGACAAGATTTTATTTACAGTTATTTTCTAAAACTCACGGACAAAAAAAGCCTCATTATTCACACAATTTTAGAATCTAATCCATGACATTATCTAGATTATTGTTTCTATTGTTCGAGAAGGAATTTATATTTTAATCCAATTACCCATTTCTTATATTAATTTTTATTTATTTACTACAAAATAAAAACAAAAAAACTTTTTCGTGACCACAATAGTTTTTGTTTGTTTATTTTTTGAGCTGCCGAAAGTGTTTTCCAAATAAATAAAAAAGCAATTTTTGTGTTTTTAGAATTTTCGCAGACTAATGGAATTGATTATGCATTTTGTAAATTTAAAACAGTAACATAAATATGTTTATATGGTGCTTGTTTTAAAAAATATCAAAAAAAAAATGGAAATAAAACCTTTTCTAAACCGAACCTAGAAATGATAAGTTTTTTTTTTTTTTTTTTATCGATGTAGCAATTTTCCTTCTCCATTCCCCCATTTTAGTTGCATCTCATTTCTCTCAATATCTCTCTCATTTTCTTTACAAAACCAACAAAAATTAGTATTTTCTCCTCACTTTTCTTTCATCATTTTTACAAAAATTAATCAAACAGTCTAAAATTTCTCCGATAGATTTATCGAAAACTTCTCAAACATAGACAACCATCTGATCAGTCACAAGTACTCAATGAAATCGAGCATCAAGATTAAGCGAAAAACGTTAAATTCTCAGCAACAATGATTGCCGATTTATTTCCCTGAATCCAACCGATTTCAAACCCAACTTCCATATACAGTTTGAGAAAAAAACAATCACAATGGACGATCAATACTTCTATATATAGCAAAATATAATCATTCATACGTAAGGCTCGAGCAACGGTTCTGTCGATCCTGCATTGTTGTAGTAGTAGTATAGCACCAACTGTATGATCCCCAGAACAGTTCCAATTCCATTTGGGACCTAATTTTCAAAGGCAGCAGAAAGTCATGTTATGAAACAGAAAGTACAAGAAATTTGTTTCGGTTTAATGTGCCGTTTACGCCACAAATCGTCCACAAATCCAAGCACAGCCTTAGAAGTGTGCCTAAAATTTGGTACACCAGTTTCCACAGCCAAGAAGTCCTCATTTCAGGGCTAATAGATGAAGCAGAAATTATCTAAATGGCTGAGGGTTTGAGATTAAAATGCAATTGAGTAGTGCTTCACTTTGTGGCCAAATCAATGGAGGCAATGACATATATTGTGCAACAATATTTTTGTTCATGAATTTAACAATGTTGTTCTACGTCAATGAAATGCTTATCAAAAGGGAAATGCATGGGTTGCAAAGTATAGTTAATCACTTACGAAGATGAATGGATCGCTCTTGAACATTCCGAATACGAAGAAAGAGAGACTCATCAGAAAGGTCGCGAGGGAGAGATAAAATGGCATGAATTCAACACTCCTCGTTTTGATCACCAAATTCTGCCAAACAAGTACGTTAGCAAATGCATTAGGAAGAAGAAAGAGCAGAGGTTATAAGTAAAGTTAAGGCCAAGTTTTTTGTGGACTCACAATAGCGAATAGTGGGGAAGCAAACATGGATATAAGAGAAATAACGCTCAAATAACCAACGAATATCTGTCGATTAGGAGGCTCAAATAATTTGAGGCTCACTAAGGCTATGATAATGAATGCTGCCAAAATTGCTAGCAGAAGTCCAATCATTTTGACCTGCAAACATCTTCAAGTAAGTTGATTGCATAAAATGTTTTGCAGCAGAAACGAATGAAAGTTGAGAGTTTGGAATGGATTAATTACCTTCTTCGCTTTCTCTGCATGTATAATGTAGATGATCAAGTAAACTGATTGGAAAATCGCCCCGATCGAGTTAACTGTGGCAATATGTATAATGCCCGGAGATACAATGGGCATGCCATACCAGAGACATATCAAGCAGTTCAGAAGCCCATATATGTAGGGCAATCCGGAGAACTGCTCTGTAGACTTGCTTCGGATTATTCTCCTGAATGTGGGTCTGCACGGAGCACCAGAAAAGTGTAGAGCTTGAATACAAATTCTCTCGATTTCCATAGTTTAAAACGACTTTTGGGGATAACACAGACTTACATAGGTGACACAAATAGCACGATAGCAAAGAGGTTCCCTGCATTCGATAAAATCATCAAATTCCATCACAATATTGAACAATCTCGCAAAATTTTTGGGGTGCGTTAAGATGTCTTAGGAGCATTATACAGTATATCCTTGCGTTCAACTCGATGTTCAGTGGTACCAAGAATGAAAATCTGAAGTACTGAGCTTGTCGTCTCAGTTTAAGTGATCGAAGACGTTATTTCCATTTTTCGGTGAAAGCTTTTTACAGATGATCTACTATGAGCATTTCCAAGGGAGGATGCAAAACCAAACTTTGTCCAGATCGATTTGAAGAGCCATTGAAGAGAAAAGCTCTTCAAAGAAAGAAGCAAAGGTGAGACACTATTTTGGTGCAACTTTTTGACTCTTCAACCTTGAGGATAGGAACTGATTCTTCAACTTGACAAGTCATCAATATTTGAACGTAAAATGATTCAAATTTGCAAGAAAATAAAGAGAATGATGAATTCAAACCTTATAAATTAATAGACGGTAAAATTAATTTGAAGATTTCCCTTGGAATATACGTTTTCTAATGGCTCTTCAATTCGCTACATAGGTAAGCAAATCCTATACTTCGTACTCCGAAAATTCGCTACATAGGTAAGCAAATACATGACCATGTTAATCACACAATGCTTCATTGCAGACGAGACACAAATTATACGTAGCAATGTGAGCTTAATTCCTGGAATTTCGAGTCATTTTTCCCTCATTGCTTCCCCTAGGAGAAAAGTTGATCTCCCGTCGCCCATAACTTTAATCCATTACAAAAAGTCATGCCGTTTTTTCGAATCAAAAAATAAAGCATTGTCATATGCATAGATTTTCAATAAATAAAAAAAATTGCATCAGTTTATAAATCTCAATTAGTTCTTTAAATTAGTGCAAAAAATTTAAAAAAAATTACTATACAGAAGTGCTCTATTTTTTTTTTCCTCCGAAAAATGACATTGTGTACATCAACATGGAGAAAAAGAAAAGGAAGAGTATCAAACACCGGTTGCTTTGGTGCTATTATATCCGGCGGTGGTGGTATTATATCCGGCCCAGGGAACATTAATCCGGAGATATTATATCCATCGTCTAAATCAGGAAATAAGTAGTTCGGATACAGTGATACACCATCCGGGTGATAGTACATCCGTTGTCTATATTCCGTCGGCAAACAGGCCATAAGGGAGAAATCTAACTTCTTTCCAACAGTATTCAAAACAAAACGAGATATCTAACTTCTTTCTAACACCATTCCTTTTTTCAGCAATCATTGGAGTAGGGGACAAGGGAAAAACCAAAGTCAGCTCGGACAGAGTAATAGTGTAGAAGCACCAAATTGCAGAGGAACGCAAGAGCTATATATCCTAGAATTATCTCTCCATAATTCTACGACGTGGATTCAATAATTTCAATTGTTCAATTTTTGATTTTTCTTGCTCATATTTCAATAAAGATAAACAACTCAGCTCATGGAAGGGAGAAATCAACGATAAAGGGAAAGATGATGGCAAATTCTGCTTCATAAATTGGATATTAAATTGTTAATAGATCCTGGCACACAAATCAGATTCCACGCATATTCTTGGAAGCAGCAGAGAGAGAGAGAGAGAGAGAGAGAGAGAGAGAGAGAGTGTGTGTACCAGCAATTCCAGCTGCATCAGAGCAAACTGAGAAAGCGGTGAACAGCAACCCAGTTGGATTCATGGCTGTATCCATTCAAACTTCAGACATTAAAGACACACACTCTCTCTCTCTCTCTCTCTCTCTCTCTCTCTCTCACACAAATTTGATAATGGCTCTCTTCAAATTTGATAATGGTAGGGTGATAAAGAGTATTCGAGAGAGGAGCAATTAATGGAGTAAGCCAAAAGATATTACTCCAGCAATATGGGATTTGATGAATGACCCCCTTGAGTTTTATTACAAGTACAGTCAACTCTCCTAAGGTATTTGAAATACTCCTTCCGCCCCTTAATATTGTTCTTTTTTGAATTGAACAAAATCACTCAGGCAAACATTCCAGAACACCTTCTTAAAAAATACTCCCTCCGTCCCATAATATTTGTCCGGTCCGCAAAACGGAGACGTAAAAATAATACTATTTTTGTAAGAAAAAGTTGGAAAAAAATTCAACAACTTACTAGATCTCGACGAGTTCTTTTAACTTGTGAAAAAAATTTGAATTTTTTCTTAAAAGAAATGCATGATTTTTACGTTTCCGTTTCGCGGACCGGACAAATATTATGGGACGGAGGGAGTAAGTACTTATTTCACATTTTCAAACTCAAAAGTAATGTAAATGAAAAATAATTTTTTAATTTTTTTGCACCATATTAAAGTTCTCAATGAGATCTATCAAACAAGATTCATATTGATAAAAAAATTCTTTGCATAAGTACATAATTTTTTAACTTGAAATTGCCTTTTTAAAAAATAAGTATTTATTTCCCTTTCGAGAACGAAGCTTAAAGTCAAAAGGTTATTATAGTTCCCCAGGTAAATGGCAAAGTTTGACTTTTCACACAATTCATATTTGGCACCAATTTAATCACTCTGTCAAATTGAATTTTAACTTCACACTGCTCGCTTTTAGTACTAGTACAAATAAAAAAAAAAAGAGGCAATTATGGAAAATTGAACATTGCAAAGTACAATAATTATGTCTAAAAAAAAGTTAGTACAAGGTTTCTTTGATTCACAAGGTATTCAACAAGGAGTATCAATTTTTGGATTTGTTTTTGAAACTATTATCAAGATTTCTCTTTCAGACAAATAGTGTTAACAGCTTATTTAGAACTTGAAAGAAAGAAAGAAAAGTAATACGGAGTAATAAATAATTAAGAAGAAAAGTTTGAGAAAAGTGTGGAGGAAAATTTACTGTGTTTGAATATCTATTTTGTTATTTTCTTAACTCTTCCCTCTCGAACTAAACAAGGAAAATAAATTTTTAATCTTTTTTATCCCCTAGGTTCCAAACAAACCCAATGTCTTTATTAAGTCACAAAAATGCCATTAACATATCTTTTCCCCCTCCCAATGGGTGATTCTTCGTGACCCTAAAAGCTTTGTCTCTATCTTTAAACCAATACCAAGGGATAAAAAGTTAACGAATATCTTTTTGCATGCCCAATATTATACCAATACCAAACCTACCCTTTCCTCCTTTTTCCCTACCTATCGAAAGACACTATTAGTGGTTACGATAAACCGTAGCTCCTCACCATCAGCTAGCCGCACACACAACGACGATGACTATCCAGCTTAACCCATATCATTGGCGATGAGACACTCTTTGTAATGATGTCTTTGACATGTATTATTACAAGGCCAGAAACTATGAAATCTATGCCTATCAATATTTTTACTCCTTAACACATTATGAACTGAGAAATAGTGGTATAGGACAACAAGGGGACCTTGGCTAATCCAATGATTTGATCTTGATCTCGTTGCTATTACATTTTTCTTTATCAATGCTGGTCAGATATATATATATATATATATATATATATATATATATATAATAATAATAATAAATTTCAGGATCGGACATAGTGTGCGTGCATTGACCAAACAATACCAATTAGAGTCTTTTGCAGTACTGGAATACCATATAATGATTTTTAATCTGGATAAATTTAACACTTTTAGTGGGTTTTAGGTAACAAAACAGAGAATCTTGACAAAAATTTCAAAAAGCAAGAGAGGTCAATGACATTCTAACAAATCTAGGGAAACCTTTTGTATTTGGCAGAAGTATCAGGGGAAGTTAGTGAAGTTAACCCTGCTGATATACTCCTATCTTTCAGACAGCGTGGACCGATGTGCTTTGAAGTGTTTTAAAAACACGTGCTTTACCTTGGCAAAACATTTTGAGGAGTAGATTCAAGCAACAGTTACTTTCCAATTAATGAGTATATTAAAATTTCTGGCTAAGGCTGCACATGCAGCTGGCTTTAGAGGTGCAGCGCCAGTGGCCAACATTGGATCTATATCATTGTCTTTTTCTTAATAATGATATGTGGCTCCTCTGCATTTAGGTGTTAAAAGAAATAAGAAAGTATTTTTAAATTGGTACTCATTTTTTTAATAGATGATGCATTGTGATAAATTGATCTATCTTATAAAATAAAAAATAAGTATTTAAAAAATAAAACACTTTAGTGAAATGGGGCCTTAGTATATCTTGTTTCAACTTACTAGTCATGCCAGGAGCGGGCCAACTGGCACAATGGAGTAACATATAGCAGGACGGTTCCAGAGACACCAATAAAAAACATCTAAAAAAACATCTTATAGTTTCCGATCAAATTTTGATAATCCGAGCCGCTCAATGTGATCAGAATGTGATTTTAAGGGTACCCTCAAAAAATTAGCAAAAAAAATGACCGGAAAGAGCTTGATCTGAGCAGTTTTAGCTCAAATTTGATGAATGGTGCAATTAAAAACTGCTCAAAATAAGCACTTTTCGGATCATATTTTTTGCTAATTTCCCTATGCACCATTAAAATTACATTCTGCACACATTAAATGGTTTGGATCATAAAAATTTGATCAGAAACTATAAAATTGAGATTTAGAGTGCTTGTTTAGATGTTTTTTTTAGTTGTGTTTCTGAAACCGCCCCGAACATATAGTACTTGTAAAACTTGACAAGAACTTTAGATTAATGATCCAATACTTTTATCAAGGGTCAACCTACTCTAATAGGAATGTTTGGTTTCTTGTTTGATCCATGCTTAGTCAATGCATGAATTGGGTTGGTTCAATAATCAAAAGGACGAAGCTCCGGGTCGAGTTTTGATTTGTCCACATTATGGTTCAAGTTGGATTCACGTGGGCCAGTCCAGGACTTAAAATGTTGATTGATCTGCACCGTTCACTTCGTAGCTCTATATCTTTCATGTAGAAAACCAATTCGATCATCCATCAATAGCAACATGAACTAATACATTTATTGAAGCACAAATTAATACGTACAAGGTTCAAGTGTGAAATAATATTCCCCATTTGTTTTTCTTCAAATAATGTTCTTAGTTGGTGAACTTATACATGGTTTGATTTTTTGCGTGGAAAAATATACTAAAGGCTTGTTTTGGCAAGAAAAAAAAAACTAACATGACTCTTGGGTTTGTTTTTATTCTTTTTTTTTTTTTTTTTTGTATTTGTTAGTTTTCTGTCAAAATCTTGTAGATTATTAATTCGTCTCGACGAGAAAAATCAGAAAAGTAAAAAATTATAATCAAATTATGTATTTTTTTTTAATAAAGACCAAAATAAGCCAAAAGTCTATCGTTTGAGGCGTATAGCTAGGGGGGTGCTGCCGAGTGCCAAGCGGCTGTTCGTCTTGGTATGAACGGTTCCTGTTGAATCTAAGCGCATACAAATCTACATCGTCTATTACTCGGTTAAAATTCGAACAGCTGATTGTCGAGATGAACGGCCGGTTCAACCACTTTACACCTGCTTTGCAAGGGAAGCTCGGCAACATCCCCATTCCCGTTGAGGACCAAGACGAGCTCACGACGGTCCAAAACTTGATGCAGGAGCAAAATAATGATAATTGGGAAACAAAGAGTTATCTTACTTATTTTTGAAGTGTCTTTTGGTTTCTAGTCAATGTCTTTTAGTTTTTGGTCTAAGTATTTATTATATGTCTTAACTATCTAGTAAGTTGTGTCTTTGGTTAATAGTTGTCTAAGTATTTGAAAGGTCTATGTTGGAAACTGTCAAGTATTATTTATTAGTCTTGAAGAGTCATCTTTGTAATGCTTATAAATAGTTGATCTAATGAAATGAGAAGGAAGATTCTTGCTTGATAATGAGTGATTTCTCCGATATTCAAGTATGTGACTTGGTCGCGTGAGTGTCTTTCGCGATTAGCAAACGTCGAGTGACTTCCGTTGCCCTCGGTCGAGTGACTTCCCAGGACTATCCCAACCTCGCAGGTTTCGGCCTGCACCAAAACTGGGTCATGGTATTGATGAACGGATAAAAACTGCGCAAGAGCCTTATGCAAAACACGTGATAATCATGGTGTCGTTGTCATTCTATACACCATTAGACTGCGTTCACGACTACTGTAACACACACAAGTTGGACACGGGACTATAAGCACTAGAAATCTGGAAATTAAATTTATTCAAATGCTAATACTCACACAATTCAAATAAATTTTGTCTGTGGTGGGTGTTTGGATAAATATTATAAACCATTTAATTGACCTTTATTTTGTTATTTTTCGCCAGTTTTCTTTTAGTGAGAGAGCATTTGTCAACTATTTTCCGCTCCTCTCTTTCGCAATAACCTGCCAACGAATCGACAACGGTGTAAAGCCGACGGATGAGGCCGAGGAGGAGAAAGGTCCTATATTATGTGCTCGTAAAGAGAATAAATTTGGAGTTGTAGATGGAAATGATGAACCACAAAATCCTAAATTAATTGAGAACCAGGTAAAACAAACATACTAGCTAGGCTTGTTTGTCATAATTGATCACGGGCATTATTGTCTACTCAGTGGGTGTTTTCGATAGTGAAAAATTTATAGATTTTTATTTTTGATCGAGAAGTTGTTAGCTGTTTTCGGTAATGAGTAAGTTATTAAAAAATGTCAAGTTATTTTTGGTAGTGAATAAGTTGTTGATGGGTTAGTGAGTAGAGTTACTGTAGCAAAAACAGTTTTTGTTGATAAATTTTTTATTCGTGGAAATGAGATAAGAAAATGCTGAATTTTTTTTGTTAGTGGAAATGAGATAATAAAATACGTTAAGTTTTTAGTGTTTTTTTTTTAGTGGAAAAGAGGCCTTAGTTGTAAGTACTATAACTTTATTTTATTAGTAGGAGATTTATCAAGGTGGATTCTCAAAATTAATACCTCAATGTAATTAATCCTAAACTCAAGGGTGTTTTCTGTAGGCAATAACTTAAGGATTGATTGTTTTTGTTGAAAAATGTCAAGTTATTTCCACTAATCAATAAGTTGTTGAAAAATATATTGTTGTTTCCGCTGTAAATAAATTATTGAAAAATTTTACTCCTAACTTTGTAGTGAGAGAGTAAGTAAGTTGTAGCTGGGATGCAAAACTTGCTGCTTAGTGTGAACAATATACTAAAATGTCATACTTTGTTGCCCAAAATTATTAGTGGAAACATGGCATGAGTTGGCGTGGGTTCGAATAAAAAAGAGGGTGCAAATATAAATTCACTTGGCCTCGTTCAGTTGCACGACAAGGATAAAAAAATCAATTTTCTCGTAACTTTCTTTGTACTCAGTTATCAAAAAAAGTTGTGGGATTAACGACTTCAATTTTTTCACTGGAAAACACTTTTTGCAAAATAAATATTGTCAAAAGAAAATAAATTTTTTTATTGCAAAATCTATTATAGAAAGAACAAATGCAAAAAAATACTACTAATAAATTTCATTTCCCTTCACTTCATTCCACTTCGCTTTTCCTCAAAATTTCCTTCGTGCACAACATTTACGACAGCCGAACGAAGCTTATAAGACGTGGGTAATAATGAGAAAATACGGGGTTCCAAGGAAAGGTTCATCCGATGAAATGAACATTTACGAAATGACGATTCGGCCCTCTATTAATTTCAAGATCCCCCAGCCTATCCCCTACCTTCAATTTGCTCCAAAATCTTCCCGCCATCTCTCGCCGTCTAAATTGGGGTTTCAGATTAGGGCACTTGCCCAGGTCAGAGCTCAACCCCACTGTTCGTGACCTCCTAGAGAGAGAGAGAGAGAGAGAGAGAGAGAGAGAGAGAGAGAGGAATGGGGATACAGGGGCTTTTGCCCCTCTTGAAATCAATAATGGTCCCAACCCACATCAAGGATCTGGAGGGCTGTTCGGTAGCCGTCGACACCTATTCTTGGCTCCACAAAGGCGCCCTTTCTTGCAGCAAAGACCTCTGCAAGGGTCAACCCACCTCCAAGTAATTACCTTTCTTTGTACCCATTTCCATTAAACACTTGTCTATGTATGCGCGCGCGCACACACACACCCCGACATAATGTGGATAAATCTTTCTCCTTCCGGTTCTTTCGCTTGCGGTTTCTTCATTCCTTCTGTGCTATTTGAGGGTGTAATGAAGGTCTACGAATATAATTCCAAGTGTGTATCGTTGATTCAGCTGTTGTACGTAATTTCTTTATACCCATTTCCATGAAACACTTGTCTATGTATGCACACCACCACCCCACCCCCACCCTAACACCCCCCCCCCCCCCCCCCCCCCCCCCTACACACACACATAATGTGGATAAATCATTCTCCTTTCGGCCCCTCGTTTGTGGGTTCTTCATTCCTTCTGTGCTATTTGAGGGTGTAATGAAGTTTTATGAATGTAATCTCAAGTGGGTATCAATGATTTAGCTGTTATACGCAGTATTTTTGATGTGTTGAGAAAGTAGAAGTAAGCTAAATAGGAATATAAAACCTATTTCAATGAGTTTGACAAGTCATAAAAGAAGTTGGTTTTTTCTTACATGAATTGGCCGTGCATTCTATTTCGATACCACGGTCAATATAGTATCTTACATATAAAGGTATTCACTTTCATCTTTTGTTTGTAAGTTTCTCCTCTGTGATCCTATACTATCTGATTGTTTAGAGAAGTACTGTGCATATAAATTCAAGTTGGTATAAATGTCTTAGTTGTGGTACGTACATTTGTGCGTTGGAGATTTTAGAATAAGCTGTTGGAAGAGAAATAATACAAACAATCTGAATGAGAATGAATACTTAGAAGGGAAATGGGTTTTTAATTGCAAAAAAATTGTCTTTGCATTTTGTTTTGGTTCCGTGACAAGAATATGAAGGGGATTTACTGGAGTTTTTGCTTTAAACTTTTAAATTTTGCTGATTTTGTTTTGTTTTTCACTGCAAGAAAAGTGCTTAATGGCAGAAGAAATTGAGGTTATTAATGTTGAAGCAAGAATAAACTGAAATTTCAAATTTGCATGTTTGAAGACTAGAAAAATCGTGCTTCTTGCTCCTGAGTGAATGGAATAAATTCATGGTATATGAATGATTGAGAGGATTTGCATTTTCAAATTTTTTTTTTTGGGAATTAACCATGTTATTAGAAACCAAAGGGAGAATCCTCAAGAGGTAGAAAGAACAAAGAAAGAAACCAAAACTGAAAAAGCGAAAGCCTATAGTGTAGAAATAACCTAGAGAGAAATGTGCCAATTCAGGCAGAGCTGAGAGGCTAAAGAAGTAGGCTTGATATTCCTGCTGTGGGATGCTTGGACCCTTAATTCAAATCTGACCTGCCCAATAACAGCTGAAGGAGGCCTGTGAATGCCACTAAAAACTCTGCTATTCCTCTCTTGCCAAACCAAATAATGCTTTGTTTGGTTTGCTATTTGAAAAAAATTTCCAACTCAAAAAACACTCATTATCCCTATTTTCAATCATTACTCTCATTTCTCTCCACTCTCTGATCATTATTCTCATTTCTCTCTCTCTATCTCTCTCCACTCATTACCCCTATTTCCAATCATTATCCTATTTTTCTCTCCACTCATTACCCCATAAACCAAACTCAAAAAATCTCAAAAACTCATCCAAACACAGCATAAATTGCTACAGCAAAAGCAAGCCTCTTTAGAAAATTAGGAAAACTCTTCCCTTTAAAATTAGAGCAGAACTAGGCAATCTTCTGAGACCAAAGGGCAGGACCAAGACGAATGCTGGAGAGATCAGCAATGGCAGCCCACACCTGACTGAAGAAGGAACATTCAAAGAGGAGGTGTTCCAAAGTTTCAGGAAATTGATCACAAAGAGAACAAGTAGAGCTAGCAATGGCCCCCCATTTGTGAAGTTTATTATTTTCCTTTTTGTCTCAATTCAAGAACTAAACAGGGAAGGTTGATGGTTCTATCGCTGTGTTGAATGCACATCGTAAATGAACTTTTCAGTACATACCCCAATCATGTAATAGGATGCCCATCCTTCACTCTTTTGCCTTATTCTAGGGCGTGTGGACTATCAAGAACTTAAATGTAACAAAAACATGCATGCCTGTTTTGTTTTATATTTCAGGCACATTGACTACTGTATGCACAGAGTAAACTTGCTGCGGCATTATGGTGTTAGACCTATTCTTGTCTTTGATGGAGGTCTTCTACCAATGAAGAGTGAACAAGAGATCAAGCGTGCAAGGTATGTTAGATGTTGTTGAAAGTGTCAATCTCAGTTGCGTGGATCCTTTTGCTTAAAGGCGTATAATAGTGATCTTTTATTGGACTTTGGTTTGCAAATTTTGGTGTTAGTTCTCTTTTGACAATGGGAATGGGCATGTATTGACACTCCTCAAGACTCAACCTGGATGGGTCAGAAATTGTGATAGAACTGTTGCGGTTATCTGATCTGGTTTTTCACCTGTCTAATATATCTCCAGACAAGCTGGTCATGTACTACCAACTATGCGTGAAACAGCAATATTCTTAGTGCATATATCAGTTTTATACCGATACTCATGGATGTATGTGATCGTGGCAGCTAGTTCCTGTAGGCTACCACAGCCCTGGGGGTCGGGGCTCTTTGGATGGCCCCAAAAAAAGAAAGAGGTGTTTTGAAAAATGGAAGAGTTGCCACCCGGATTTAAGGTCCGCCATCCGAGAAACCTTTTTTCTTTGAAAATAATTGTTTGAAATTGAAAACCAGAGATTGTTTTGGGTTCGGAAGCCAGGTTACTAGAGGGGAAGGGTTTTACGGTACCCCTCTCGCCCGACACGGGGTCGGTCTCTACTCAATGTTTGTGGGATTTTTATCAAAATATTTTGTTTCATAACAAGTAGTTAGCACGAATTTACAGGATTAACAAAAGCGTATACAAGTGATTGTGTACATAATATAATGGTGGTATGATTTGAAGTGGATGATTATATAATGGTGGTCCTGGGCGCCCAAGACCACTTTGTCCTTGCAAAATAGAACTTTACACTTTTGACAGTAAACAGAATATTCAAACACAGAGAGATGGATTAAAGCAATATTTAGGCAAGTTTGCTCAGCATCAAACTCAAACAAGCAAGAACAGGTCTTGACTATCCAAGTATTGCTTCCTTGCAAACATAAAATAAACCTAACCGGGCTCTGGAAGGACCAATGCACACCCGGTATAAAATGAAGTACTTAGTGACAAAACAGAAGTTTTGGTGAGCAGCAACACTCTTGGGCGCTCAGAAGTGGTCCTGGGCACCCATGAGTGAACACAATGCCCTGAGAAAAATTTGTTTTCTTGTGTTCCTCTTGCACTTGTTGTTAAACTAAGATTAAATGAACTCACAACCAGTATGAGGAGTTGGTGTGAGCCCCTGATCTCCCTCAGAATAAAGGGAAAAATATAAAAGACTTGGAAATACCAAGTTTTATACCTTTTCTTTACTTGGACAATGCTTCGTGGATGGTTTTGCTGCCTGAACTAGAAAATCATAGAAAAATGAGACTTTGGTTTCTCTGATTTTACTGGAATTTGTTTTGGATTTTCTTTTCAAAAAAAGTTTGAAATGTTCTTGAGAAAATTTAGAGAGAGAGAGAGAGAGAGAGAGAGAGAGAGAGAGAGAGAGAGAGAGAGAGAGAGAGAGAGTGTGTGCGTGCGTGTGTGTTTTTTTTAAGAAAAAAAGTGCTCTGGTTAACTCTTTTTCAAAAGTCCCCTTCATGCTGAATAGGGAGGGGTCTTTATAGGTAAGAAAATATTTGAATTTTAATTGGAAAAATAAAAATAAAAATAAAAATAAAGAAAATAATTTTGGGAGGGAAAAATGAAATGATTACACCCACTGCTGGCTCAGGTAAGCTTGAGTGTCTGAGCAAACATCTTAGGCTGAATATTCAGTAAAAAATCGCCCAAGATCGAAATGAGTGGAAAAGCTCCTCACCCAATGGGGAAGTGACAGTTGACCTTGGCGCCCGCCCAAGAGTGTTCTTGGGCGCCTAGGACCATCACTTTTGGGCACTCAGGAGTGTCCCAGGTTTTAGAGTTCTTGGACAAATGGTCTTGGGCGCCCCAAGTGTGGTCCTGGCGCTTGAGACAGATTTTTGAATACGGTTTTGATTTTGCGTAAGTCTAAGAAACATTGTCCAAGTCTGTCCAAGGCTTGCTTCAATTCAATTTCATCATTGGGGAGCCGCAAGGCCACAAATTAAGGATAATTAATAAGGCTAAATTGGGGTGTCTACACTTCCCTTAAACTTGAAGTCGGGTTCTTGTTTTACCACACTAAAAGAAGAACAACCTGCACGTCTTCAGTATTTGGAGGATCTTGGTATCAAATTTCAAGCTCTTTAAGCTCCACGTCCTCTGTGTGATAGTTGGAGTGGGAGCAATGTGTCAAGAGCATAACATCTGACTCAAATCACTCAGATAGAATAACTAGTTCACTAATATTTTTTTTCTTGAGTTTTTCAACTGCAATTCCATGGACCTCACTTGGGTAGCAGTTCATCCCTAGCTTTCACAGTTTTATCCATCATGCCAGCCGATGCTTTGTGTAAGCCGTAAGATATGGTGCTGAACATTGTATTGGATCTGTGTCATTAAGCCAAATTTTTGGGGCTTCTGGAGTTTGGATTCTACCTTGTGCGACATTGTCACTGAGAGGAATTTGATTTGTGCGGTCAGTCGGGAAGTTCCTTTGGAGTTTGAGATTGAAGAATGACTCGATGAGAGTAACATTTTGGCCAGAGTGGAAAGATAAATCCTTCTATGCTTTGGTAAATTGACCGTCCATTTTACCTCCTCCTGCTGGATCAGTCATTCTTTTCGTATAGCCTGGAAGTAGCTACCCTGCTGTCCTTTTCTACTCTAGATCTATTCTACCTCCTCTTTTGTACCTGTTTTGCTTTTAAGGAATAGGTAGTTCAGGAGATCCTTCTTTGATTGAATGATGTGCTTATTTTCCTGAAAGAAAATTGTGGAGTTTTGATGTTCAACATGTGGAGCAATGGTATGCCTCAAACTATTGAGCTTTGACAGGTTGCGCAATCCTTGAAACAGGGCAAGGAAGGAAAATCTTGCACGTGCTATTGAGCATGAAACAAATGGAAATAATGCTGCGGCTTATGATTGCTATCAGAAGGCTGTTGATATCTCTCCTTCAGTGGCGTATGAACTAATCCAGGTAGGGATTACCTGATGGAATAATTTTTTTCTCCAAGCAAAATCTGATGTGTCCTCTTAATCCATCACATGGTTGCATTTGAAGGTCTTAAAGCGGCAGAATGTATACTATGTTGTGGCTCCTTATGAGGCAGATGCACAGATGACATTTCTGGCAGTCAGCAAGCAGGTTGATGCAGTTATAACTGAGGACTCAGACCTAATTGCTTTTGGTTGTCCAAGAGTAAGTTTATGTTGAGACTATGCTCCCACAAAGTAGCATGTTTATCATCCTTTTGTTGGTTTTTTTATGCTTAGTGTAGTGGCTTTCTTGCTTGAATTAATATTTTCTTCTCCTATTTTAAACAACACCCTTTTCCTTGTTTTCACACTTATTGTTGCCTGCTTTTGCTGGATACTTACAATGCCTACCGCTATCTAGATCATCTACAAGATGGACAAGTTTGGGCAAGGTGTTGAGTTTCGATACTCCAAGCTGCAACAGAACAAGGAACTAAATTTTACAGGATTTACTAAACAGATGCTTCTTGAGATGTGTATTCTCAGTGGCTGTGACTATTTGCTGTCTCTGCCTGGAATGGGCTTGAAAAAGGCTCATGCACTCATGAAGAAGTTTGGAAGTTATGACAAGGTGAGTCATTGTTGGAAACCTGAGAATTGCCCATGTTGACTTGATAGGCCAAGGAAAGGCCAATTTCTTGTGTTAAGTGAAGCAAAGCTAGTATTTCCTTGTATTTGCTGGTGAGCATATCGAGTTGACGGATTTTCAATTTCAGGTAATCAAGCATTTAAAATACAGCACAGTTGCTGTGCCTCCAAGCTATGAAGACTCTTTTAGAAAAGCTATGATGACTTTTCAGAATCAACGAGTCTATGACCCTATGGTTGAAGATATTGCACATTTATCTGACCTACCTGACGATGTCGGCGATGATTTAGACTTCTTAGGTCCATATCCTTGATTTATTACGAATCTTACTAGTTTGATTCACTGCTAAGTATGGATATACGCACTATTTCAATTGAATTATTTCCTTAACCGGGAACACAGCCATGCCTCAACATATAGCGATAGGTATAGCAAAAGGGGATCTCGATCCTTTCACTAAAATGCCATTTGAGGTAAATATGTTTTTTCTGTGTTGTATAATCCTTATGTCCTAAACCACATTTGTTTTTCTTGCATAAAAATGTTTGTTTTGCTTTCTTCTTCTTCATTATATGTGCAATTGTGCATAATTTCCTCAGCTCAGCAGCCTCAGCCCAGGTGAACTTTTTGAATGGGAAAGCATACAGTAAGAACATCGGGAGGATATATTGCGTACAAACATATTGCTATTATTAATGCAAAATTGACCCGTTATTAAGATTTTTCCCTTTCTCCGTTGCAATCTCTGTTATCATGGTTATACACTGTTGAATTTGCGCTTATGTATGTCTTCTTTCCTTTTTGAAGACTTGTTCAAAGTTTCCTATTTTGTGTTTTGGTGTCACAAAACTGTTTTCTGCTTGCTAAGAGGATGAATCATCAAATTTCTAACTGTATTATTTATTTATGCCTGCCTCTTTTATTGTAATATAAGTTGATATATTATTTAAGCAAGTGTGATAGTAACATTGTAAATTTGAGGTACATCCTCTCAAAATGACATAAAATTACCAATAAAGCTAGGAGTACAGCAACAATGGTACAGCAGCCAGGTACAGATCTCATTTGCTCCTGTTTCGGGTTTCGCTAAATTTTGAAGCAAAGTTGGATGATTCATAAACACTTTTTCCGATATCGGATTGAGATGATTTTTTACAGGGACCCTAAATGAAATGTTTTAAACAAAATGAAAACACTTTTTCCGATATCGGATTGAGATGATTTTTTACAGGGACCCTAAATGAAATGTTTTAAACAAAATGAGCGGTTCCGATCATCTTTGCGAAACCCGAAACGGGAGCAAACGAGATCTGTACTTGGCTGCTGTACCATTGTTACTGTACCTGTAGCAAGGTCCTAAAATTACATCAGAAGAAGAATAACATCAATGTACCGGATTGGGTTTTATGGATGTCATCATCTATAACCAACTATTCCCTTCCAACATTTTTGCATCTTTCTTCAACTTTAATGTGTGCTTTTCTGATCTGTTCTCTAACTAGCGGATTTGTGCTTGAATCTTTCCATTTTCTTTTGGAAAACAGGGAGTGGACAATGATGGTGCTGGTTTGGTTGTTGATGGAACTTCTGAACAAAAAGTTTTCAAACCTGAAGGTGAAAGGAGAAAGCTAGATTTGCCCGCTCAGAAAAATCTCCTGACCAACTATTTTTGTATCCATTTAGTCTAATTTTGGAGATTTGCGGATACTTCTTAAGTGTTTCAAGATATTACTTCCAGTACCACTGAAGTTATCTTTCTTTACGTTAATAGATGCATTGACCCTACCACTTCTTAATTTCAGGACAAGTACTTCGTCTGAAAGACCTAAGTATACCCGTGTCACACTTTGAGAAAATGCCTGTTGCAAAGTATACTGCTTCTTGTTATTAGAACTTCACATAGGCTAGTTGTGTTGATACTATGTTTTACTTCCATTTAAAAATCCCAATAGGAGGGTTGAAGCCCAGAAGGTTCCAATATCCACTTACACGCTCTATTATTGCACGAAATGCGTGATGGACGGTGCATTTAGTTGTAATGTGGATATGACTTACTCCAATGAAAGTACTAACAGAAGTGCAAATGGATATAGGTTCTCCAAGGATGTTGACCAGTAAAGTTATGTTTCTCATATTTTTCAAGGTGTTTTGAGTACATGTGGTGCCATTTGTTTTCCTTTATCACCTAAAGGTTTTGCATCACTTGAAGCAAAGAGGAGATTTAGGGTCCCTCGGAGTAATTCTAGGCATCCAAATCCACCAAATGAAAATTCAATTGCCTCGGAACAGGTTACTGAGGAAGCTGCTGCTTGTGAAACAGACTGCTCACCCACCTCCCTGTTCGACGACTTCAGATATCTAGGCAATGCCACTCCTCCAGAAGGCTATGTAAAATTCTAACAGAAACTATTGCATTTCAATTGGTATTACTCGGTACTTGGAATTCCATTTCTTTGCTTTTACAAACTTTACCTTTCTTTTAGGTTAACAGTAGTGATGTGACAAAATCTCCTGAAAGGTGTGAATCTCCAAGTCACGGTAAGCATACTTTTTCTCATATGGATATAAAGATCCAGTCATAAACTGATCATAACTTGTATGCCCATAAATAATTAGGACTACATGGGAAAGAAGATACATTGGTTGACAACAGAAGACCACAGGATCCTTTGTTACAACAATCCAGGCATTCAGTTCATAAACCTTGTTCTACATTGCATAAGGACCATGACAGGAAGCCTGTCTCAGATGCTGGCGAGGGCAAAACGAGAAAGGAGAACATCAAGAACATCATGAGTTCATATTTTCAGTATAAGGTGACGAAGGGAGATGATGAAGAGAATGACAAAGAGGATGTTCTGACGGATGACTGTGAGGATATGACTCCTGAGCATGAATGCAAGTCTGCTTCAGATGCAGGCAATGCTAAAACTAGAGTAGAGAACAGAAAAACTATCACAAGGAGTCCTTATTTTCTTCATAAACCAGTGAATGAAAATAACAATGACCAAGGACATGAGAAAATTGTAAAAGTTGACCTTGCGGCTCGTACATGTGACTATGCCATACATGAGAGTGCTTCTTCGGGCTATTTTAACAGCTCAAGCATGAAAAGGAAGGTTGCCCCTGTTGGGAGTGCTCAAATGGTAGCGCTTCTCTATGTATTACTGGCTTGTATTTTTTTCCTATTTTGATCCTTGTATGTCTCAAATGGTTAAAATGTATGTCCTGATTGTTTCAGGAAAGCACGAATAGTAAGTACATTCGGACTAATGATTCTCTGCCGACTCAAGGTACGTTAACTGTCAAAATGGGATTAGTGACTTTTGTGGTAAAATAAAGTGTCGTTTGAGTTCAGATCCATTTAGCATGTTTAAATTATGTGTTTCTCCTTGGGCATGAATCTAGGTCATGTTTGATTGGCTGTCCTGGGTGTTAGTTGGGCCGGGCAGCATGGGCATGTTGCGTTTAGGTGTCGGTCGATTGGCTTGTCATTGTGAGGCCCACGTCATGTTCATGAAAAATCATAGGTACGGGTATGAAATGAAGCATGCACCGGGCCGAGCACGACATAGACATGCTTCTTTCGTTTTGCACTGAATCCCGGGGGGCCAATAACATAGTTATTATGTAATTTTAGGGCCACACTTTTTGTAAGTATCTTATAATGAAGCATGAATTTCGTTCTAAGATTAGAGTCGATGACATTTACTGCATTACCAGTTTTAAAAGCCAAACTAATCGACATTTTTAAACTTATCGTATTATGTTAGTAGTAATGTTTTGTTCCAACTCTGAAAACAAACAAAATATAGGCAATTTTCCTCTAAGAATTTTGCTTATGGATTTACAGAGCCGATTGGTCAGTCACGACATGGTACAGACATTTGGTTAGGCGGGGCCTAGAGTATTCTATTCTACAATGGCACGGGATGACATGACACTACAAAGTTAAATAATGGGCCGCCTAGGCACAACACAAAGCGCATTAGGCATGTAAAAAATTGGGTTGGACTGACATGACACTACTCATTAAGTTGGATGAGCAATCACACTGCACTAATACAATTTTCCCCAAAGTAGGGTGTATCCATGTACTTTCTTGTATCATATTTGATTCTCTTAACCGTCTTCTCCTTATTTAATTGATCTCTAGAAAATAAAAGTCGGCTTCATATGGTTATCTGCTTCAGGTAGAATCATTTTCACCCCTGAAGATACAATTACAGAGACAGAGGCTTCAGGGGGGAAGTTTGGATGCAACATCTCCCACTTGGAAAATTATTCTGACATAGCAGATAAATCAATCGAAAGGTTTGTTTCTGTAATATCATCATTCAGGTGCTCCTCATCTGGTTCTCGTGCCAGTGGTCTTCGTGCCCCTCTGAAAGATGTACGAAACACGTGTACTATTAGGTAATATGATTTGACATTGACTGCTTAAGTTTATTGCCCTAAAATTCCTGTTACAAGCACTAGCTAGTAAACTTTCCTGCATTTTTGAAGGTCGAATAGTGCTGTGGATTTTGGTGACTTCGCCTATGTGCCAACTAAAAGGAAGACCTCCTCAGTACATCGCCGAGGATAGATTCAATAAATATTTAAGCCAAAGTATGTTGTAGCCTGCAGGGCATCAATTTGTGTGTTCGAATTCTTTGCAGCATTGCATCAATTTTCTGCCATTCTTTCAGAAACTGTAGGTATGCGATTTCCTCATTGATATCTATCGTTCATTATCATTGCTCTTGTAATTTGAAGATGACCTGATTCTGGTTATTTTGTGTAGAGCTCATTACAACAGAAGAATCATTTTGAGGGATCAAGGCCTTTGATTATGCTTCCACATGTATGATTTCATGCACTTCATGTCATAAGCTTGTAAGTTGCGATATAACAGTATCTTGTGGTGTATTCAACTATTCGGAATTTCTGGACGATGGACTAATCTCTGTAACTGTTACATTTTTTTTGTTGTTGTTGTCTAGTTGCTTAATTTTACTGTGCTCGGAAGATTGCATTCTTCTTTAAAAGGATTTTGTTTTTGTTGCAAATTTACATGGTCTGTTTCATACTTGGATAGATTTTGGGTGATTTTTGAATGCTAAATATGCGTAAAGAGCAAGAGCTTGCAATAAATGATTTTTATCGACTTACAGAATTTTGTGAACAGAAGCGCATGAAACGTGTAATAGAGCTGTTATATATAGTTCCTTGTTAGAGTACTATGGTATTACTATTGTTTTCTGCATGTTAAACCTTTCTTTCTACGCAAAGATATTTTTAGTTTTTGGTCTTCTCATGCCATCCTATTCCTTGCATTAACTGCCGTGGAATATAGGTTCGTGTACGTTCATTGTTTGTTACATACGATGTTGTGTTATTGAAGAAAGGCAGAGCTGTAGTGTAGACATTACCGGTAATTAATGTTTGATGGACAACTATTTTTCTTAACAATCGATGTGAAAATCCAATTCAGTTGGGTGTCTGTATTATAGCCCAGAAACTTTGGCTCTGCTACTTGGTCTGCTTTCCATGAAACAATTCAAAATAAGATCACATGGACTGAAAGACTTGAAATACCCAATTCTTGTAGGAGCATGCAACTATAATATTTTCTGAGTCTTGTATTATGTTTGTTTTCTTACTGGTCTCACGTATCCAGTGCCTGACACGGACGCATTCCAGACATGTGTCAAGCACCTACATACATGTCCGATTTGTTTAGATATGGTGAGCAACGCTGGAACGCGTTGGGACACTTGAGGAGAAAGTTTGGGAGGGTAAAAGTTTGCAATTTTAGTGATGTTACATCAGTGTTGCATGATGTAATGTGCACCTAAACACATATCTATCACATGTTTAGGCCATGATATTCCAGTTGGGTACCAATCAGTTTGATCTTTTAAGACTCAGTGTCCGAATTAGCTTATACGTTACCTAGACTTATCACTCAGGTCAGGTGTCCACTTTGTGCATATTTTCGACCCTATGTTTGTATGCTTGCCAAAAAGGGTAGGTACTAGGTAGGTTGTGTGTATGTATTTGTGTTCCTAATTTTTAGTTGTAGAAATTGACATGTTCGCTTAAGACGGAGCAAATTCTTGATTGATTGAAGGTTTTGGTTTTTGATGTGAACTTGTCCTCTGATTAGGTTTTTGGTTGAAGTCCATTTCAGCTAGATGTTTGGGAAAAAGACATTTTGAGAGGTCATTGAAGTTCACATCAGGTCACCTGTACTTAAAAGTATCTGTATCTTTATTTTCATAGAATATCAGCCGTAGAAATGTTCAAAAAACTTTTCTCGAGAAAGATTATTGTGCAATCATGCGGTTAGAATTACACAGAAACAAAGGTACATTCATTTTTTTTGATACAAAAGATTTGACATGCATGATTGAAGCTCGTGTGATCACCTTTCTTCGTACGGTAACAGTAGGAGTTGGCTTTGAGAGTTGGTTTGTCTGTAATCCCTATAAAGAAACCGCATCCAAAGGTTGGTGTTTTTTGTGCATCTTTTTTTAGCTCATAATGGTAACCTGAACTGTTCACTGTTCATATCTTGTTGAAGATATCAATCATGTTAGAATTCATATCGATCGTGGATTGGTACACATTTTCTTACAAGATACGTGAATTTTGAAATCAATGTACCAATATGAAGCCTTGGTATCTTCTCGTTTGGAAAAATGGATTTTTCCTGTTCAAGTTAAATAAAGGTTTTAGACTGCGAACATGTGCTGATCGATAAGATTTTTTGAAATACCGGAGTTCTCGACGACGAGATTTAAAAAATAAACAAGTTTCAATAATTTTTGTAGGCTTGAAAAAATCCCACAAACTGAGTAATTGAATATTATATAGATATAGTGATTTAAGGACCCTCCATTCTAGTCTTGTTTCAAACCTCGATATATTCTAGTCTTGTTTCAAACCTCGATATATTCTATCCGTCCCAATTTATTTGCTCTTTATAATCATACGTCTAATGCCTGTCTCCCCGAAAAGTAACTCTAGAAAATACTGTTACAGTTATGGTAAATCATATGTCTAATTCAAATCCTAGTCATTACCCGTCACCCTTGCTTTGCATGATTCATCGCCATCACATGATGATTTCTTTCTGTTTTTTTTTTTTGACTCGGATATCACATGATGATTTCATCAATCAGTTTTTTTCACGTGAAATGGTCAACACTTTCTAATCCCTATGTATGAAACATCATTTGTTTAAACAGTGATCGGATAAGGTTAATTAGCAATTAGTATTGTATTAAACCAGTGAGAGCTAATAAATGTGTTCATATTGTAAACTAACGAACAAGTCGGGATAGAGTTAATTAGTGCTTGTTCTGTCTTCACGAGATTGCTTGCATATTTGAATCCTAAGGAAGCCGAACATTTTAGACTTTGAGACCGCAGGAGGGTTTACCATGTCATTAACTTTGAGAAAATTTTCAATGTAATGATTATTTGTAACGCTTTTCTCACATGAGACGGAACCTACACAAATGAGAAGCCCACATCATGTGAAAAAGCGTTACATATAACGCGTTGCATTGAAATTTTTTTTGTTAACTTTAGAACTTTACAGATAATTGAGGCGTACGCAAGCTGATTCGAATATAAAAAAATTATAAGGACCAAGTCATAATCGGCCTCCTGAACCATTCCCAAAACAAGGGAGCATTAAAGAAAGTGTACTCCCATAATCCAATTGTACCTAGTCACGCAAACCACGGGCAATTTTATGCTCTCTCTCTCTCTCCCTCTCTCTCTCTCTCTCTCTCTCCCCCTCTCTTGACCTTTATCAAGGGGTACTGTGATAGGGATGATTGGGACAGGTTATACATTGCGGTAATTTATATATCACGTGTCACTTTATTTTATCGGAATATAAATTCAAAAGTCATGAACCAATATATAATAGTCGTAACCAATTACGCACTTTTCATTTAAAGCATCACATAGCAGTCCTTCATGGACTCTAAATAATTAGAGTCATAGTATTAATTTGCGGCACTTGGTCGCTGAATAATAATGTATATAATTTTTGGAGTCCGAAGCTTGTTTGGTTTGGGATTTGAACTTTTTTTGCGCACGGTCTCCAATAATTTTTTTCTCAATTATTACTCTCATTTATCTCTTTATCTCTCTACTCAAAATTCCAAATCCAAGTACCAAAACGAACAAGTCTAATTGACCCGTTCATTTAAAGGTTTCGGATTTTGGATTCTAATTATTATCTTATTTTTCTTCAATCATTATTTTCACTTTTTCTCTATCTTTCTCAAATTGTTACTCTTATTTTTATTCATTACTCTATTTTTTTCTACACTTGCTACTTATCACAAATCTCCAAAATATAAAAACCAACGGGATCATAGAACTGAAAGTGACAATGAATATTTACGTCATTTGGGCAGGTAGGGCCTGAATAATACATAGCGCACACACACACTCTCTCTCTCCACCTGTTCATGTTGGCTACTTCCCAGACAATTTCATATAAATCAAAAAATAAGAAGAATAATAAAAAATGATACTCACACAATGGTTATATAAAACACTTACACAATCAATCTCTAACCGTCCATTGATGTAATAAATTGTTAGAATTCGCTCAAACTCTTCCCTGAAAAAGTTAAAATTTTCTCTTGAAAAGTTTTTTTAAAATCTAGACCGTCCAAACACACCTGAACGGTCAGAATTAGATGCACAATCATTGTGTTGGTTGTGCGCGTCTTGATAACAGAAAACCAAATGGACCTACTTGTATAATCTATGCCATACCAATTTCAAAAAAATAGTCTAACCATACCACAAAGATAGAACCATACCACAAAATATTCTTAAAAATTATCTCTTTAAGGATAAAATACACACAATATTCAAAGTAGAACTTTAACTAATGACGGTCACGTAATAGAATTGTAGACCTTTAATACCGTTATTTGCTTACATAGAGTATCTACTCATACAATTCAATATGATCTAATATTGGCCGATAAACGACTATGAAACCGGATGTACAGCAATTTAAAACCTTGGTTCAAAGTAGCACCAACCAAAATATAGAAGCCCACAATAACTTCAAAAGAGAATCCAAATAAACTCAATCATTTATTTCTCAACCTTGTTACTGAAATAACAAAACTATACACAGATCAAGCACAGATTGTGTTGTGGGGTTCATTACGGGTCCCATACAAATAATCCAATCTGTTCATTATGTTTAAAATATTTTTTCAAAGACCGCAACAAAAAATTAGCTCAATCCAATACTTATAATTACTTTTACATAGGATTACAATCACAACAATTCAATGAATGGGAGTATCCGAACGTAGTCTAATCTTCAAAAACAATCACAAAATCAAAATGACCGGAATATTTTTTTTTCCTTTCCTTTCCTTTCCTTTCCGTGCTAGTCTAAGCTAATCCAACAGGAGTATTACGTAAAAAACAGCGTGGAAGTCACGTTTCCAAGAAACCGGTCATTCGGAGAATTGCATTCCGGACTTGGCTCAAATCCCTTCCCTTGAGAGTCCTCCCGTTTCCTGTACACACCGAAAACGCCATTTTCCCGTCGGAAATCCGGCGACCCAGAATCACATGAGGCGGGACGAACTCTTCCCCTTCGTCGTCGTCGAAGAAATCGGTTTCCACGGCCTCAATCCAAGGATTCCCGGAGACATTTTCCGGGACATTGATGGGAATCGAACTCTTCTTCTTCTTCTTCGTCCTCCTCCTTGGCTTCTTACTTCTTGAATTCTGGGATTTAAAATTACCTGGGAAAATGATACCCTCTTCGTTGAGGACATTTTCTTGGAAAATGACCTCTGATTCAAGGAATTCTAATTCTTCTTCCATGAGAAAATGGGTGGGGGGCAGAAGATCGAAAGAGCTGAGCTAGAGAGAGAAACCGGTGGTGGGCTTAAAAGATTTGGAAAGTGGGGAAATGGGGTGGGAATTTATAGGGAAATGGGTATGCGAGAATCTAAAAATCGTAGTGAGCACACTTTGATTGTGTCGTGAGATGGCGTCATTTGAGTGTGGCTCCCGTTTCCTCTCTCTCTCTCTCTCTCTCTCTCTCTCTCTCTCTCTCTCTCTCTCTCTCTCTCTCTCTCTCTCTCTCTCTCTCTCTCTAGGTTAAAGTAGCCAAAAAAAAAAAACTGTGATTACACCAAATGTACACTAGATGAATTCCATACAAATAATCGGAGCTGATCAATTTGTTTAAAACATAGTTTTAAGAGTCTGTGTAAAAAATCACTTCATATGGATGTAGCTAAGGATTTGATCTATTTTTCGTTTCTACAATCGTAGGGATTTAAGCTGAATGAATTAATCAAGCTTATATAATATTTCGATGAAGTTAATCGTTTATAAGGACCCTTAGAATAGTAATATTTAAAGAATACTGAATGTCTCCCACCATTAATGTGTGACTCAAATGGGTCTCAGGCCATACGGTGTATACTTACCCCTACTTTTTTTTGGTTACCTTAATTCAGCTGCCTAAAGGGCTCCTTTAGCTTAGGGCTCAAGGTTTTCCTCCTTTTGTCCTGTTTTTTGGTTACTTTAATATATAACGACTTTTCTTTTTCTTTTTCTTTTTCATCGCAATATAATTACGTATATCTAATCTAGCTAGATGCATTTTTTTTTTTTGGGATCGTGAATCTAGCTAAGTATATTGACTTGACTTGACTGTAGAACTGATTCTCTCGAATTTTACTGTTCCTTTTTAAAAAACATTTATTAAGGTTTTACCCCACTAAGTGGAGGGGAGAGAAACTTTAGCTCAGTTGGTTATCTCATTTCACGCCTTAGAAGAGGCCGGAGTATGGAGTTCAGAGCTATGGACAGCCTCTGAATCCCATGTTGTCTATTAACATACTAACATTCCGGTGATGTATACAATATTGGCAAAAAAGAAGAAGTGGAGGGGATGAATTAGAGAAGAGAAGGGTGTTGGTAATGCCAAATCTTTGTACCATGTGCAAAGTACAAGGCTTTTATATGCATTAAAATTTTGACACAAACAAAAATAGTTTTTGGCTTTTTGCATTATAATTTTCGTTTCTTATAGTAATATTTTTTATGATTCTAAAATATTTGTATAATAAAACTAAGTGAACTCTATTAAATAAGATCCATGTTACATATAAATTATAAAATAAAAGAGGTACAAATAGTGAAACATGGACATTGATTTTGGGGCGGAGAGAGTATTTTTTTATTTTGAAAAGCAAAAAAAGTTTGACAATTGTTTTTAATAAATATAGGTTATTTGACTTCTTTTTTTTAAAAAAAAATTGGTTTTAATCTTTATCCTTTTACAGTTGCTCTCGCCGAGATGAGTGCATATATAATACATATTTTTTTTGATGAAAACATAAATCTTTTGGACGGAACACCAATTTAATAATAGTCAATTTAATTCAAACAAACCCTTAAAAGTCACAAAATTGATTTCTGAGGGACTTAGTGGCTCTGTCTCAAAAGGTTTAGATTGGGCGTCCGATGTTTGATGCATCTTTCATTATGGGTTTTTCATATTGATCAATTTCTGCTTTTTTAGTACTCCCCCCAGTCTCTTTCCCACATTAATTAGTTGTCTTTTCTTGTAATTGAGCTTTTTCAGATTAATTAACAAATGAAATATTTTCGCGAAATTTTTTTTTAGTTTTCTGGGATAAATTTAAAGATCTTAAATTAGTACAACCATGTGGTGCATTTTGCATTTTTCTACTGATACCAATATGTTAGTAGTCAAAGACTCCACAACAGTAAAATGGAAGAAAATTTTTGGGAAATGATATTGGCACTTTAAAAATTGATGCAGGCACTTCAAAAAACAAAAAAAAAGTGACTTTGGAGTTGTAACGACCCTAATTTTTACACTAAATTTTTTTTTGAATAAAAAAATTTATATTTTTTTTATTTTTAAAACCGATTAGTATCTATCAATATTTTTTTTTTTACCCGTATGTTATGATGATCCAAAAATTTAAATAAGTTAAATTATAATTTTATACAAAAAAATTATTTCCTTATTAAGTTAGTTAGATAATTATAGATTATACTCTATATTAGTTTAAATTGAATTATCAAAATTTCCTTATATGAGTGTGGTGTGCCACATGTACCATAGTATTTTTCCATCACCCCTTTATCAAAAAAATATCTCGGCTCTCTCCCTCTCCCTCTCCCTCTCCCTCTCCCAGCCGTCTCTCTCTCTCTCTCTCTCTCTCTCTCTCTCTCTCTCTCTCTCCATCCGTTAATTCTTTTCCTTTCTTCCCAAGGAAACCATCCCCCTATTTCTATTTTTTAGGCTAACCTTTTTATCTTTTCCAAATCATTAAATTCGACCTTATCCCTTCCTCCTTGCACCCCACTCCACCCCACCTCTATAAATACCTCCCTCCCCTCTCACAATACAACACTCCTAGTCCACTGCAAAAACAAAAAAAAAAACAAGAAAAGAGGGATCACACCCTTTCGTTTTTCGTCCATATCACGTCCCTCTATTCACAGCGTGTTTCCTCCTAGTTTCTGTCGTTTTTAGGTCTAAGTTTCTTCACGAAAGTTGTAGAGGCCGTCGAAAGTTTCGATTTTGACCCAAGAATCACCCAAAACAGTTAAGGATTGAAAGAGTTATCGCTGTCCAAAGTTCAGTGAAATTTGCGGATTTCTATTTCCAGACCGCAAACAGGACTTATGAAAATCCTCACTTTTCTCCTAGTTCGAATGGTTTTCGGGCTTCGACTTCTTCACAAAAGTTGTAGAGCGTTTCAAGATCTTCGCGTTAGACACAAGAATCGTCTAGAAAGGCAGAGGTTTGATCAAGTTATTCCAGTCCAAAGTTGCTGCTAGAATACCGATCTTTCGCCACTAAACAAAAACCCACCGGACTCTACCGAATCGTTTTTTTTTGCGGATTAAAGGTAGATTAATCTTTCTCCTACCTTTCCCCAAGTATATTAAGTGTTTATGTATCGGTGTTTAATGTTTCAGTGTAAAAAATAAAAAATAAATTAAATTAATCCCGACATCGAACGAACAGAATTCAAGATCCTCTGTTTCTATTTTTGTTGTGCCGTAAACAGTAGTAACACTTAATGGGTTTTGATTCCTTTTGCTAAAGTCACACTTAAACCCTTCTAATTACATTAGTGTGTCATTGCGGTTCTAATAATAGATTAACTTTACAAAAAATTCTATTCTACGTCTTCCCTAGCGTTTTAAGTGTTATATATTTCTAAATCGGCGATGGATGGACGGAACCCATTTGTTCGTATGCTACTGCTGTTAAGCGTTGGAACAAAAAAAAAAAGGGGAGATGACCCTATATTGCAGTTACACCCCTGAGGTTGTTTAGTATAGAAATTTGGCCCAATTAAGTTAGTGACTTAAAACGATTAGACCCTTAGGTTATTTAAGTGTACAGTTTCGACCCCATTGTTATATTATCACTAATATGATAATCTAATTTCATAGAGTAAACTAATACAAGCCTAGACTTACTACTGAACAAAATTAATTTTTTTTGTTAATAAAGTTTTCCGTTAATAACATTTACTTCTTGGCCATACAAGATTAAGGGCAACGGCCCATTCATAAGAAGTTACGTGATTTCTGCACTTATTATTTATTTCAATTATTAATGTGATTATTTGTATATTGCTCAAATTCTTGATTTATATGTTAGATTGGACCCTAGAAACATGGGGTGGTATGCGAATAAAGTTCATATTAGACGATGCTAGGTAATGGATGAAATGGAAAGTTTTATTTTTAGAATGCCTGCAGGCGAGATTTTGAATGTGATGAGTTGGATGTGATGGTTTGAAACTGGCAAAGTAAGCCCAGTGGTGATTGATGAATTGATACTTGCGAGAGTCCAGTGATGAATTGAAACTGGCAAAGTAAGCCCAGTGATGACTGTGTGGTGGTGCATAAGATAGGCGAACCCTAGTTATGATTCGGGCATGATAAGCTTCCTTTTGTTGTAATGAGAGGGATACACGCTAGGTATATAACTGAGGTGCAATCCGCGACAACAAAAGAAAGTGAGCTCATGGGACAGGGCATAGCTAGCGGTTGGGGAGGAAAGACTCCGCGGAGGAGATCTTAGATTACACGTCAAGTTAAATGGATAGTAATAAACTGATTTATGTGGAACAAACTCCATTTTATTTTTATTCGCAATACTATTATCCTGTTGTTACTAGCTGTAAAGTAAGAGGGGTGGTTGGGTTGGATTATTCTATTGGGTGATTTATCACTCACGGATACGTCTGTATCCTGGCAAATCGTTTGTTTCGGCGATCAATTTGCCAGATGGCGCAGGATTCAAGGAGGGTGCGGTTCGACGCGAAAAGAATATCAGAAACGAAGATCGAGTATGCCTGGAATTGGTATCAAGCGTAGAGTCGGCTCTAAAGTTAATGTATTTTGAATCAGTAAATTTATCTTGAATTTGTAATAGCTAAACTTTATTTTGGAAAATCATATTTATTTAACAAATTTTCTTAACAAAATTATTTTATTTTGCTTCCGAAAAGTCGGGGCGTTACAGGAGTGCCTACATCAATTTTTAGAATGTCAATTTCACTTCCCAAATTTTTAACCCCCCCCCCCCCCCCCTCCAAAAAAAAAAAAAGAGGAGGAAAAGTTCACCCATAAAAATAAAAAAAGAAAAGAAAAGTTTTTAACCATTTCACTTGCAGTCTTTTTCGTCAATCAGTTTTTTCACGTTAAATGGTCAACACTTTCTAATCCCTATGTATGAAACATCATTTGTTTAAACAGTGATCGGATAAGGTTAATTAGCAATTAGTATTGTATTAAACCAGTGAGAGCTAATAAATGTTTATATTGTAAACTAACGAACAAGTTGGGATAAAGCTAATAAGTGCTTGTTCTGTCTTCACGAGATTGTTTGCATATTCGAATCCTAAGGAAGTCGAACATTTCAGACTTTAAAACCGCAGGGGGGTTTACCATTTCATTAACTTCGAGCAAATTTTCAATGCAACGCATTTCTCACATGAGGCGGGACCTACACATACGTGAGGCCTATATCACATGTGAAGGCTTTATATGTAACGTGTTGCATTGAATTTTTTTCCGTTAACTTTAGGACTTTAAAGATAATTGAGATGCACATAAGCTGACTCGAATATAAAATATTATAAGGACCAAGTCATAATCACCATTCCCAAAACAAGGGAGCATTAAAGAAAGTGTACTCCCATAATCCAATTGTACCTAGTCACGCAAACCACGGGCAATTTTATGCAACACGTCTCTCTCTCTCTCTCTCTCTCTCTCGTATCTCTTGACCTCTTGACCTTTATCTAGGGGTGTGATAGGGATGATTGGGACAGGTTATTTAGCGGTATCGATACATTGCGGTAATTTATCATGTGTCACTTTATTTCTATTCTGAATAATATAAAAACTCAAAAGTCATGGACCAATATAATAGTCGTAACCAATTACGCACTTTTCATTTAAAGCATCACACATAGCAGTCCTTCATGGACTCTAAATAATTAGAGTCATAGTATTAATTAGCGGCACTTGGTCGTTGAATAATAATGTATATAATTTTTGGAGTCCGAACCTTGTTTGGTTTGGAATTTTGAACTGTTTTTTCGCACGGTTTCTAATAATTTTTTTTTAATCATTTCTCTCTTTATCTCTCTCTACTCAAAATTCCAAATTCAAATACCAAAACGAACAAGCCTAATTGACTCGTTCGTTTAAGGGTTTCAGATTTTGGATTCTAATTATTACTCCCTCCGTCCCATAATATTTGTCCGGTCCGCAAAACGGAGACTACAAAATCATGCATTTCTTTCAAGAAAAAATTCAAATTTTTTTCGCAAGTTAAAAGAACTCGTCTAGATCTAGTAAGTTGTTGAATTTTTTCTCAACTTTTCTTACAAAAATAGTATTATTTTTACGTCTCCGTTTTGCGGACCGGACAAATATTATAGGACGGAGGGAATATTTTATTTTTCTTCAATCATTATTTTCACTTTTTCTCTATCTCTCTCCAATCATTACCTCTATTTTTATTTATTACTCTATTTTTTCTACACTTAGTACTTATTACAAATCCAAAATATAAAAACCAACAGGATCATAGAACTGAAAGTGACAAGAATATTTACGTCATTTGGGCAGGTAGGGCCTGAATAATACATAGCATGCACGCACACACATTCTCTCGCTCTCTCTCCACCTGTTCATGTTGGCTACTTCCCAAACAATTTCAAATAAATCAAAAAATAAGAAGAATAATAAAAAATGATACTCACACAATGGTTATATAAAACACTGTTAGACAATCAATCTCTAACCGTCCATTGATGTAATAAATTGTCAAAATTCGCTCAAACTCTTTCATGGAAAAGTTAAAATTTTCCCTTCAAAAGTTTTTTAAAATCGAAACCGTCCAAATACGCCTGAACGGTCAGAATTAGATGCACAATCATTGTGTTGGTTGTGTGCGTCTTGATAACAGAAAACCAAATGGACCTACTTGCATAATCTATGCCATACCAATTTCAAAAAAATAGTCTAACCATAGCACAAAGTTAGAACCATACCACAAATTATTCTTAAAAATTATCTCTTTAAGGATAAAATACACACAATATTCAAAGTAGAACTTTAACTAATGACGTTCACGTAATAGAATTGTAGACCTCTAATACCATTATTTGCTTACATATCTACTCATACAATTCAATATGATCTAATATCGGCCGATATACGACCATATCATTTGATACCTGATGTACAACAATTTAAAACCTTGGTTCAAAGTAGCACCAACCAAAATATAGAAGCCCACAATAACTTCAAAAGAGAATCCAAATAAACTCAATCATTTATTTCTCAACCTTGTTACTAACATAACAAAACTATACACAGATCATGCACAGACTGTATTGTGAGGTTAATTACGGGTCTCACACAAATAATCCAATCCGTTTATTATGTTTAAAATATTTTTTCAAAGACCGCAACAAAAAAATTAGCTCAATCCGATACTTAGAAGTACTTGATCTAATCATCTAATTTATTTTTTTTGAGGTTTTTGGATCATGAAAAGTTAGACAATTAGATCAAGTACTTATAGGTATCGGATTGAGCTGATTTTGCTCGACAGCCAATGAAAAAATATTTTAAACATAATGAATGATTCGGATAATTTGTGTGAAACCCGTAATGGGCTCCACAACGCAATCTAGACACAATTTTGTTGTATCCACAGACTTTCCGTTTATTTCGATCTCGAATATCAAATTTACCTCTCTGTTTTTCTATTACAATCACAACAATTCAATGAATGGGAGTATCGGAACGTAGTCTAATCTTCAAAAACAATCACAAAATCAAAGTGACCGGAATATTTTTTTTTCCCTTTCCTTCCTTTCCGTGCTAGTCTAAGCTAATCCAATAGGAGTATTACGTAAAAAACAGCGTGGAAGTCACGTTTCCAAGAAACCGGTCATTCGGAGAATTGCATTCCGGACTTGGCTCAAATCCCTTCCCTTGAGAGTCCTCCCGTTTCCGGTACACACCGAAAACGCCATTTTCCTTTTTTTTTGATAGGCAAAAAATTTTATTAAGAAAACTTGACAAAGGGTACATCAAGTTGGGGGGGAGGGGAGAGAATTCCAACCAAGGTTGGAAGACAGAGAACCGAGGTCCAAACCGAAACACCTAAGGAACTCAAAACGCCCATAACTGAAAAGATAAGCCCGGCCAACCCAAGAATCAAAACCAAAACCTAAACCAAACAACCCTAATCACCACCACCACAAAATTATAGCAGTCCCCATCACACCACTACCGACATCAATCACGAGCATACACACACAGCTAGCTCGATCACCAAAATATCATAACCACCCCAGCACCACCTCTTAGACCTCAAACCCATTACAATGCTAAAGAGGACCTATGCCGAACCCGAGACTCATTCCTTTGGAGCTTTTGGATCTTTTTCCTTTGGAGAGGAGCGAAAGGATTGTCCCTCAATATGCTTTCCAGATCCTTAGTTTCCTGTTCAATCATCTTTTTCATTCGCATTATACCAGCGTCATCGCACTTAATGCCTAACTTGGTGCTTGCTCTGATGGTTTTTTGAAGTTCCTCTTCAATCCTAACCTGCTCCTGGTCTGGAGTATCAGCTATATAACCAGATATTTCACGAGGCGAGCCTGAAGTTCCATTCGACTCGACTAAAACCAATTCATCACCGAAAGGCTGGCTCCTATTTTTACCCTTGACCTCCTTAGGCCTAAAATCCACAATTAAATTAATCCCTGCAAATTGAGATGCTCTAATATTGTTTCCAGAATCAAGGACTAAGGGTTCATTCCACGCTTCCTTACCCTCATTAATCAACTTCGTTGGATCAGTTACCATTGGAACAGAATGACTTAGTATCTCGTCCCCTTGGGATTTACCTCTCGTATCTTCAGCCTCTTGAAAAAGAGATGTAAGGCCCATTGAATCCTCCACAATGGACTCCAAACCATGAGTTGAACTAGAGTTGATATCCTTTGATTGACTCTCTACATTCACAACATTTGCTACAACTCCCAAAGCTTCATCATAGATGGGAGAACCACGGTGATTTTCACTCCTTTGTTGAGCAAACACCTCTGCAACCGGAAAGGGCCCATTAGATTCACTCCCAGATACCGACGTATCCACCTCATCTTCCTTGTCCTCCTCCACAGCCTTTGAATCTTCATCTGAATGCGAGGAAGAAACTAGACTTACTCTAGGAATTTGTTTCTCCGCTTCATGAGGTTGATCGCACTTGTCTTCCATCACCTTAACTTTGTAGCTCTTGCCTTCGACCTCAATAATTATCCACTCATCAATTTCCTTGAAAATGTTAGTTGCAATTAGAATTTTAGCCTACGCAAAAGATGTCATCTTCATTGTTGATTCATCCGTAGAAATGAACGAACCCCATAATTCTCCAATAGATTTGAAAGAAATATTACTCCAAACATTAAGCGGAAATCCATAACAGCATAACCACACGAATCTTTTAGCACACGCTGCTTGTCCATTCCATGGATTAGTTTCAGAGAACCACCTTTGAAAACGCCATTTTCCTGTCAAAAATCCGGCGACCCAGAATCACATGAGGCGGGACGAACTGTTCCCCTTCGTCGTCGTCGAAGAAATCGGTTCGGTTTCCACGGCCTGAATCCATTGATTCCCGGAGAAATTTTCCGGGATATTGATGGGAATGGAATTCTTCTTCTTCCTCCTCCTCCTCCTCCTCCTCGGCTTCTTACTTCTTGAATTCTGGGATTTAAAATTACCTGCAGGGAAAATGATACCCTCTTCGTTGAGGACATTTTCTTGGAAAATGACCTCTGATTCAAGGAATTCTAATTCTTCTTCCATGATAAAATGTGTGGGGGGCAGAAGATCGAAAGAGCTGAACTAGAGAGAGAAACCGGTGGTGGGCTTAAAAGATTTGGAAAATGGTGAAATGGGGTGGGAATTTATAGGGAAATGGGTATGCGAGAATCTAAATCGTAGTGAGCACACTTTGATTGTGTCGTGAGATGGCGTCATTTGAGTGTGGCTCCCGTTTCCTCTCTCTCTCTCTCTCTCTAGGTTAAAGTAGCCAAAAAAAAAAAAATTGTGATTACACCAAATGTAAACCAGATGAATCTCATACAAATAATCAGAGCTGATCAATTTGTTTAAAATATGATTTTAAGAGTCCGTGTAAAAAATCACTTCATATGGATGTAGCTAAGGATTTGATCTATGTTCGTTTCTACAATCGTAGGGATTTAAGCTGAATGAATTGATCAAACTTATATAATATCCCGATAAAGTTAATCGTTTATAAGGACCTTAAAGTAGTAATATCTTAAGAATATTGAATGTCTCCGACCATTAATGTGTGACTCTAAAATGGGTCTCGTGCCATACGGTGTATATTTACCCCTTGTTTTTTTTTTTTAATTGCTTTAATTCAGCTGCCTAAACGGCTCCTTTGCTTACGGCTCAAGGTTTTCCTCCTTTTGTCCTGTTTTTTTGGTTACTTTAATATAGGATAGTGATTTTCGCGCTCCAAATTTTACCGCAGGCGCTCCACTTTTTCGTTTTTACACTGTGGTATTGCTGCCAACACCACAGTGTAAAAACCAAAAAGGTGAAGCGTCTGCAGTAAACGAAGGAGCGCGAAAATCAGTATCCTTAATATATAACAACTTTCTTTTTCTTTTTCATCGCATCATCTTGGTGCAATATATATAATTACGTTTGTTGTAATTACGTATATCTAATCTAGCTAGATACTTTTTTTTTTATTTTTTATTTTTGGGATCGTGAATCTAGCTAAGTATATTGACTTGACCGTAGAACTGATTCTCTCGAACTTTTCTGTTCCTTTTTAAAAAACATTTATTAAGGTTTTACCCAACTAAGTGGAGGGGAGAGAAACCAAGTTTGCTCAGCTGGTTATCTCATTTCTCGCCTTAGAAGAGGCCGGAGTTTGGGATTTAGGGTTATGGACAGTCTTTGAACTCAATGTTGATCAGACTAATATCCTAACATTCCGGTGATCTATACGATATTGGCAAACAAGAAGAAGTGGAGAGGATGAATTAGAGAACAAAAGGGTATTGCTAATGCCAAATCTTTGTACCATGTGCAAGGTATAAGGTTTTTATGTGCATTAGAATTAGTTTTTGGCTTTTTGCATTATCATTTTTCTTTCTTATAGTAATATTTTTTATGATTCTAAAATGTGCATATAATAAAACTAAGTGAACTCTATTAAATAAGATTCATATTGCATATAAATTATAAACAATAGTTTAAATTATAAAATAAAAGAGGTATAAATAGTGAAACATGGACATTGATTTTGGGACGGAGAGAGTATTTGTTTATTCTGAAAAGCAAAAAAAGTTTGACAATTGTTTTTAATAAATTAATATAGGTTATTTGACTTCTTTTTTTTTTTTAAAAAAAATTGGTTTTAATCTTTATCCTTTTTTAGTTGCTCTTGCCGAGATGAATGCATAATACATATTTTTTTTTGATGAAAACATAAATCTTTTGGACGGAGCACCAATAATAACTGCAGCTAATAATAGTCAATTTAATCCAAACAAACCCTTAATGTCACAAAATTGATTTCTGAGGGACTCAGTGGCTCTGTCTCAAAAAATTTAGATTGGGCGTCCGATGTTTGATGCATCTTTTTTTTTTTTGCTCGGCAAAAGAAATTTTTTATTAAACTCGAAGGGGTCCATCGAGAGGAAACAAACAAAGGAATAGAAGTACAGAAAGAGCATCCAACCGAGAAGTTGGATGAGACAACACCTCACCTAGGGGTGATACCGGTCCGGTTTCGACCGGTTTCGACATTTTTTTCGGTCGAAACCGGTTATCCGGTTTGAAGTTTTTGGAAACCGGAACCGGTTGAAATAATACGGTCCGGTTTCGACCGGTTTCGTTCGGTTTCGACCGGTTTATCCGGTTTATCCGGTTTTTACTTATGGGCCACATTTTGGACCCAAAATATCAAAAAAATCCACAATTCAACCTACAAATATCAATCAAAAGCCCATAATTCAACCATTTTTTTGGGCCCAACAAAAAAGAATCAATTTTAAACCCAATACATAAAAAATAAAAAATAAAAAAAACCCATAAAAGCATGATTCAACCCATTACAGATTACACAACACAACAAGCAGACTTGGAATTCCATCCAACCGGACGGAGTGGATCGACGCACCGGACGGAATGGGAGACAGCCGGCCGGATCTCCTCACGGACGTCGGCCACTCCTCGTTGTTGACAGGAGATGAGAGATGGTCGGCCGTCCGGATCTCCTCACGGATCGTCGGCCACTCCTCGTCGTTGACAGGAGATGAGAGACGGTCGGCCGTTCCTCGTCGTAGGAGAGAGAGAGAGAGAGAGATCGTGGGAGGCTGGGAGAGTGGGAGTGGTGCGGCGCCTGTTTGAAAAAGATTAGAACGAAAATTTAGGGCTTTAACTGGTAAAGGGGTATATATATATATATATATATATATATATATATATATATATATATGAATATATTATATTGTATAATATTATATAACCGGTCCGGTTTCGACCGGTTTTTAAACGACGCAAACCGGAAACCGAACCGGAAAACCGGTTTATAAAAATTTTAAAACCGGAACCGGATCGAAATTATTCGACCGGTTTAAAAATTCCGGTCCGGTCCGGTTTTTCCGGTTTCGGTCGATTTTCCGGTTTCGGCTAACACCCCCTCACCCTAGTTTGATGCATCTGTCATTATGGGTTTTTCATATTGATCAATTTCTGCTTTTTTAGTCCTCCCCCTAGTCTCTTTCCCACATTAATTAGTTGTCTTTTCTTGTAATTGAGCTTTTTCAGATTAACAAATGAAATATTTTTGCACAAATTTTTTTTAGTTTTCTGGGATAAATTTAAATATCTTAAATTAGTACAACCATGAACCATGTGGTGCATTTTGCATTTTTAACCATTTCACTTGCAGTCTTTTTCGTCAATCAGTTTTTTCACGTGAAATGGTCAACACTTTCTAATCCCTATGTATAAAACATCATTTGTTTAAACAGTGATTGGATAAGGTTAATTAGCAATTAGTATTGTATTAAACCAGTGACAGCTAATAAATGTTTATATTGTAAACTAATGAACAAGGTGGGATAAAGCTAATAAGTGATTGTTCTGTCTTCATGAGATTGCTTGCATATTCGAATTCTAAGGAAGTCGAACATTCAGACTCTAAAGAAAGTGTACTCCCATAATCCAATTATATCTCTAGTAACGCAAACCACGGGCAATTTTATGCAATACGTCTCTCTCTCTCTCTCTCTCTCTCTCTCTCTCTCTCTCTCCTTTTTGACCTTTATCTAGGGGTGTGATCTCTCTCTCTCTCTCTCTCTCTCTCTCTCTCTCTCTCCCCTTCCTTTTTGACCTTTATCTAGGGGTGTGATAGGGATGATTGGGACAGGATATTTTAGCGGTATCGATACATTGCGGTAATTTATCACGTGTCACTTTATTTCTATTCTGAATAATATAAAAACTCAAAAATCATGGACCAATAGTTATAACCAATTACGCATTTTTCATTTAAAGTATCACATAGCAATACATCATGGACTCTCAATAGTCACGCGACAACGACTCCATCCAGACCATCCCCTCAAAGTTTTGTTAGGTTCTATTAGCGTCATATTAGCGGCACTTGGTCGCTCAATAATGTACACTTTTTTTGGAGTTCCTTATAAAAATCTTAATGATTCTTCACGGGTTCGTTATATATTTGAAATTCCACTTTCATCCTTATATATGTGTGTGAGATTTCTGGATTGGCCACTGGTATATGCTATAATCTCTTGGTAATTGCAACACGACAAGCAATAAAATGAAGCAGGTCGTCATTCTTGAGGAACTCGAACATTATTTTACTGGAAGTAGTGAATTCTAATTCATATTAAATGTTGACGGAGAAACGAAAAACCTATAATAAAAACAAAAAACAAAAAAACAATGCAACTATAACCACACACAATTACACAAACACAACACACACTCTATTGACGCTGAATCCACTCTTCAATATTTTTACAGCGGTGCTACCCTCACTGTTCCCCCAATCTCACTGTTTGTCTTGGCAATCAATATTCTAGATTTAAAAAAAAACTTTTCCAATGTGTGGTGGCCTCGGTTACCATGTCGGTAACCGAGCCTTGCGCATAAGCCAGTGTACCCCTCAGCCTAAGCTATTGACCCGAAGAGTGTTGTTGCTCGCAGTCTAGGGTTCGGTCCCGGGCACGGGAACATGCTTCGGTATTAACAGCATCCAATGAAGGAGGGGTCAGGCAGTTACAGCAAGTGGACCCCATGTCGAATCTGTTAGAGCAACAATCATTTGGATCATGTCATGTGCTCCGTAACGGCCTCGTGCCCTCCGTCACAAGTGACGTCACCCAGAGCGGTTACCAGAGCATGATCTTCACGCTTTGGCTTGAGGGCCAAGCATACCTAGGTCTATAAATACAAAGAGATGCGGGAAGAGCAAGGTATGCCAGAATTCTCTCCTAACCTTAGACCTAAATTCTACCCCTGAGATCTAACTTGATCGTCGGAGGGTCACTGGGTCATCAAAACCCTAGTGACTTGATTGCAGGTCGACGATAGGAAGCAGAGAAGGAAGGAACCAGCCGAATTCCATCTAGGTCCTGACAAATCGAACCCCCACACAATGGAAGAGTTTTTTTTTTTTTTTTTTAAAATCCAGTCTTGGACGGTGAGATTGAGTACGGTAGGAGAGGTGTGAAAAAGAGCGGTAGCCGTAGACTTTTGGATATTTTTACGCACAATCACATCGATCACATTGGGACCCGGTGGTCGTAGTATTACTCCCTCTATTTCTATTTAATTGTTCACTACGATTTTGCGTGCATTTTCAACGGTTTATAACTCTCGACGCGTATTGCTGAAAATATGCAATATAAATTTTGTTTGATGGATCTCAATTTTTTCTATAAGACAATGACTTTAAAAATATAAAACATAACACACGTTGAGATATATCAGCTGTTAAAAATATACGCAAAACCATAGTGAATTAAATAGGCACGGATGAAGTATTTTAATAAAGGAATAGTAGATTTTGTCCTTTGTGAACTAGAGAAGTACCTTTCAGCCGGATTATCTTTTCTATATAGGAGTATTAATCAATTCCATTAGCTAGCACATTGTCTTGCCTAATACTACTACTATCTATGAGTATGACATGTACAATGACATCAAATTCATGCAAAGAAGTGGATAAGTGTTTGGTACATCTCAAATATTTTTCATTTACTGGAATGTTTTGTGTCTATATTTAGGGGGTCAACGATGTTAATTAATTTCCAACTCTAGAAGCAATCTGCAGGAAAAAAGAAACAAAGAATAATACTGCATAACCATTTTTTTCCAATTAATTTCTTCATAAACTAATAGTATTTTGCTAGTGACGTTAGTTATTTTTATTATTATTATTTTTTTTGCAGTTGTTTGATAAAGGTTTTGAGGGAGATTTTTAGAGTAATAAGTAGAGAGATATAAATAGCAATGAAGTCAGTATTTTAACTTAGAAATGAAAATATGTATACTAAATAAAAAATAAAAAGTTAAACTACAACATAAATATATTAAACAATTAAAAAAAGAAACACCGTACAAAAAACCATAAATGATGATGTTTCTAATATGTACGTATAGTAGAGTACCACAAAATGGTATTCAACTCGACTCGGAGCTCTTCTAATTTGTAGACGTTATACACAAATATCGAAGCGTCTTTCCTCTAAATTTATGTTCACTTCTCCTAAATATCGAGTTGGTTTATTTATTTATTATTTATTTATTAATAACAATTCGCCTATGGGTGGTGGTTGGTATTTTCTAGTACGCATGTCGTTTGGTTTTAGTAAATAGAGAAAAGTTAACACATATTTTTAATTAGTATTGACTCCACTATTCTAATTCCTGTCTACGTCTCCAACCTAAAAGGCTAACACCAAAGATTTAAGAAAGTAAGTTAACTATCGTACTTTTTTTAATTTTTTCTTGGGGTGATTTTCACACTATTCTTTTTGATATCCACACTCATTTATTTTATTTTACATTTTTTAGTGTTGAAAGTATATGTAATTTTTTTTCCCGCACAAAAACTGAAAATGGAGTGAATATAGTATAAAGTGCAGTGTGAAAAATGAAATTCAATTTCCTTTTTCTTTAGTATCTCTTAACATTCGACCTCATATTTTGGGAAAATAATTCAATACTCTCGGTATATACTCCCTCCCCTCACATGTTACGTGAGGAGAGCGACTAGGGAGTATACATCAGGCGTAGCATTGAATAATTTCGTTACCCCTATATTGCTCCGTATTAGTAGTTGTTGCTTCGCCGACCAGAACTTTTGTCTCCGGAGGTGCACGCATTGTAGTTGACAAAAGGGGTTTATCATGAATTGAGGAATGCCTAAGATAATCATCGAATGGGAAAAACATGGTACGTACATTGATTTCTTTTTGGTTTACCAAAAGGTCATAGTACTCCTCCTACATTAATAACATGAGTTGCATGCGTATGGGCTACGCAAAAGATATTAGGTCCACTCCTAGCCATTCCCCACCCTAATAAGATTCGGTGGGGGTAAAATTAGAATTTCCTTCTTGGGTGTCAAATCTGGATTAACAAGACGGGTACGTCTAGTTCATTTACTAAATGAGTTGAGCTTATATAAACGAGCCGAGTTGAGCCAAGCTTAAAGGGTGTTGATCAGCTCGGCTTGTTTACTACACAAGCCTTAAAACACAAGCTTGAGCTCGGCATGATTACTAAAGAGCAGAGCTGAGCCTCTAGAGAGCTACTCATGAGCAGGTTACGGACATATTTAACTGATTCTTGGCTTTTTAGATCCAATTCCACCGTCTACTAACAGGAGACCAATTAAAGCCACGGATCTACTAGAATAATTATGTGATGAGGTTTGCACATTTATGTGTGATTTAGAAAGAAAGAAACAGATGCTCTTTTAAAAAACACAATCGCAATTTTTTTAAAAAAATTTCTACAATACAAAGAAAGATCGAAATGGAAAATCACCTGTCCCAGGTCTCTGCAATAATTTTCTCAATGTGGATGCATTAATATATTGCCACTGCTAATTAATTATAAGCCAATGCAACCTTGAATTCAGCAATTAATTAATTAGCACTACTTTTAAAAATAGAATGTGCCGTCGAAAATGAAATTAGTAAAATTTAAAGTGGTAACTGGGTAAAAACATAGGTGCATATATACTGTCAGGAGAATGCAAAGAATTGGGACATAAAAATCAAGAGACAAAAAAAAAAAAAATCATTCAAGACATGCATGTATAATTCCAATTAATGATCATGTTAATTTTTCTCCAAACAAAAGTACTTCTCGTGACACAATCGACCAGAGTTCGATTTTTTGGTGTACCCAGGCTACAAGAAAGCAATATTTTTTTGTGAATTCTTTAGTTCTGGCGTGAATGTCTTGCCTTTGACCGAAATGAAAATTAGTTGAGGTGCGCAGTGTATGTATGCTAGCTCGGACACCAATGGCCGTCAAAAGAAAAAAAAGTATAATAACTCAATTAGATCAAAGTACTGGATTTTTTAAAATTATCTCTATGCTATTACGGAGTATAATATATGAAAATCATCAAATGTCTAAATAATTAAGAGATATTCTCTAAACTAGTATGAACGCAATCTTTGATTGTGTTCACATGCATTAATTTGGTATCCATAAAAGTTCCTTGTTTAACGCAAGCTAATTAAAATAGACTATTTATACAAATCTGTGGAAAATCCCCACCCCACATTGAGTGCATCTATTTAACTGTTTGAAAATTCATGATACTTAACATAAAAATTCTTAAATTTTACATAAACATTCAGAACAACAAGACAAAAAAGAAAAAGAAAAAAGGATTGTTGTCTTGATCTTATGAATTTTTATGCAAATATTGTGAGATTAAGATGAATTCACAATATTGCATAACTTTTTATACATCCAAATGAGAATATGTATTGCATTCATTTTTTGTAATCATATATTATTAAGTCCCTGTTTCACATAGTTTTTTGGTGAATTTTTTGTTTTGTTTTTGTTTTCGTAATACATATTACCATTTTTGTTTCCACTAGCAAAAAACTTTCAGCAATTTACTATCTCGTTTCCACTAACAAAAAAATTGTCAACAAACACTGTTTTTGCTATAGTAATTCTACTAACAAACCATCAACAACTTGACATTTTTCAATAACTTACTCATTACTGAAAACACCTAAAACTTCTTGATTACAAATAAAAATCTACAAAATTTTCTCACTACTAGAAAAACCCCTAAAGTCAAAAACAAAATTCCCAAACAAAATTTATGTGGAACAGGGGCTAATCACGTCTTAAAGGAGGAACTTTGTTTCTATTAAAGATAATAGAACTGAAAGTGACAACGAATATTTACGTCATTTGGGGAGGTAGGGCCTGAATAATACAGCACTCTCTCTCTCTCTCTCTCTCTCTCCAGCTGTTCATGTTGGCTACTTCCCAGGCAATTTCACATAAATTAAAAAATAAAGAAGAAGAATAATATTGCGGTTATGTACAGCGAAGCATGTACTAACAGAAAACCAAATGGACCTACCTGTATAATCTAATCCATACCAATTTCAAAAACAAAATAATCTAACCATACCACAAATATAGAACCATTCACAAAATATTCTAAAAAATTATCATCAAGGATAAAATAATACACACAATGTTCAAAGCAGAATTTTAAAAAATGGCGGTTACATAATAGAATTTATGTTTCCCGATACAGTAATTTAAAACCGTGATACATGTACCACCGAACAAAATATAGAAGCCAATAAACTCAATCGTTTATTTCTCGAATATCAAATTTACCTTTCTGTTTTCCTACTACAATCACAACAATTCAATGAATGAGAGTATACGAACGTAGTCTAATGTTAAAAAACAATCACAAAATCAAAATGACCGAAATATTTTTTTTCCTTTCCTTTCCTTTCCGTGGTAGTCTAAGCTAATCCGATAGGAGTATTACGCAAAAAACAGCGTGGAAGTCACGTTTCCAAGAAACCGGTCATTCGGAGAATTGAATTCCGGAATTGGCTCAAATCCCTTCCCTTGAGAGTCCTCCCGTTTCCTGTACACACCGAAAACGCCATTTTCCCGTCGGAAATCCGGCGACCCAGAATCACATGAGGCGGGACGAACTCTTCCCCTTCGTCGTCGTCGAAGAAATCGGTTTCCACGGCCTCAATCCAAGGATTCCCGGAGACATTTTCCGGGACATTGATGGGAATCGAACTCTTCTTCTTCTTCTTCGTCCTCCTCCTTGGCTTCTTACTTCTTGAATTCTGGGATTTAAAATTACCTGGGAAAATGATACCCTCTTCATTGAGGACATTTTCTTGGAAAATGACCTCTGATTCGTGGAATTCTAATTCTTCTACCATGAGAAAATGGGTGGGGGACAGAAAGAGCTGAGCTGGAGAAAGAAACCGGTGGTGGGTTTTAAAAAGATTGGGAAAATGGGGTGGGAATTTATAGGGAAATGGGTATGCAAGAATCTAAATCGTAGTGAGCACACCTTGATTGTGTCGTGAGATGGCGTCATTTGAGTGTGGCCCCCGTCTCTCTCTCTCTCTCTCTCTCTCTGTTTTTTTTCTTTTTGTCTTTTGGTAAACACTCTCTCTCTAGGTTAAAGTGGTAAAAAGTAACTATGATTGCACTAAATGTACACCGGGTGAATTCTACACAAATAATCGGAAAATATGATTCCGCTCAATACATGTTTTTAAGAGTTGATATGAAAAAATCACTTCATATGGAGGTAGCTAAGGATTTGATCTATTTTTGCCCATACAGGTGTAGGGATAAAAGCTAAGTGAATCGATTAATCTTATATGATATTCTAAATATAATATTTAAATGAAGTTAATCTTTTATAAGGATCCTGAAAGTACTCCCTTTGTCCCGGTTTGTTTGTCCCATTTTTGACTTTTTGAGAGCTTTTAGCCTCTCAAAAAATTGGATATAATTTTCAATTCGTAATGTTTTTAATATGCAATATGGATCTTGTTTGATAGATCTCAATTAGTTTTATTATACAAAATCTTCAAAATATAAAAAAAAACATTATAAAATATAAAATATAAACATATTTTTGAAAGACACGTATTTCGACAATTAGACAAACAAACCGGGACGGAGGGAGTAATATTTTAAGAATATTGAATGGCTCCGACCACAATGTGAAGCTCTAAAATGGGTCTCGTGCCATCCAATGTATATTTGATGTACATCAAATAGTGTACCCCTAGTTTTTTTTTTGTTACTCTCCCCGTCCCTTTTTAAGTGTACTGTTTCATAATTCCAACTTATTAAAAAGACATCATTATTATACTTTTCACATCAACTTTTTTCTCAACTTTCCCCACTTACCCATCATCATTACACTTTTACTCACTAATTTTTCAAAATAGAATCTACTTTTAGGGACGAAATAGACAATGCACCAACTTTTACCCACTAACTTTACAAAATGGACACTTATTAAGGGACAGCCCAAAATGAAATACTGGACCATAAAAAAGGAACGGAGAGAGTACTTTAATTTAGCTGCCCAAGAGCATCTGCCTCATGCTCGTGTCTCGCCTCTTCCCACTTGAAGCTAAACTAACGAGCCAAAGATAAAAAAAAGGCCTCACATCAGCCTCGTTAGTGGTGGGGACCACTTGCCAAAAATTTGGGTTTTCCTACAGTTCCTCGTTCGATTTTCCGAGCAACTGTTCACTTTTCATTCCACTGTCCATGACTACACGGCTACAACAGTGAGCTGTGCTACGTGCACAGCAAGTTGTGCACAATAGCTGTGCATAGTAGCCTTTTTCTTCCGCCTCGGATCTCAAAAAAATGATCGGAGCTGCTTATTTTGTTCAAAATATGTCGTTTAATGTCTCTGTAAAAAATGTGCTTCATTCGATACCGTTAGAGGCGTTAACAAAACACCCAAAATCACTTCAAAATTTAGCCTAAATTCTAAAGTGATTTTGGCTAAATTCTGAAGTGATTTTGGGTGTTTTGTTAACGCCTCTAACGGTATTGAATGAAACTCATTTTTTACAGAGACCTTAAACGACATATTTTGAACAAAATGAGCAGCTCCGATCATCTTTTTGCAACCCGAGGCGGAAGAAAAAGGCTGTTGTGCACAGCTTGCTGTGCATGTGGCTTTTTTGTACAACAGTGGCCCTTCTTGACATTTTTTTTATATTTTATTTCATTCTATAACTCTCTCAGGGTTTCATATGAAAGCCTTAGGGACAAATATTAATTATGATCCTTTAAGATAAAATGATCAGAAAAATAAATTCTTTGCACTGGTTCAAACAGATCAAAAATAGAAGTACTTAATTTTTTAGATTGTTTATATAATAAAAAATACTAAATAACAAGTGAACATTTGCTTGGAATGGAATAAGTTGGTGTTTATTTTGGAATAAAGAAATAATTTTTTTTAATAGAATAGTGTTAATATAGAGAGTCTAATGTAATAGAAATTTTAAAAGTAAATGGCTAAAGTAACAGAATAACTTTTTAAGATATAAATTGATCCTAAATATAGAGAGGCTGATGCAGATGTTCAAAACGGCTCCTTTACTTACGGCTCACGGTTTTCCTCCTTTTGTCTTTCTTTTCCTTCTTTTTTGTTTTAAAATACGACTTATTTTTCTTTTTTATCGAATCATCTCGGTGCAATATAATCACGTTTTGTAATTACGTATATCTAATCTATCAAAATACAATTTTTATTGGGGATCGTGAATCTAGCTAAAACAAAAAAGAAGTGGTGTTCCGGTTTCTTGAAAATTTTTTTTTTAAAAAAAGCAGGTAATTTCAAGTTTAAAAATTATGTGTTTACATAAATAATTTTTCTACCAATATGGATCTTGTTTGATATATCTCATTAAGATCTTTTAAACAGTGCAAAAAAAAATTGAAAAATATTTTTCATTTTGATTATATTTGAGTTTGAAATTGCATCCATTTGAAAAAAAGTACTTTTCTAAAAAGTGGAACACCAACGTAATGGGGGGATGAATTAGAGGAGAGAAGGTGTTGCTAAGAGCATCCACAGTGGAATAACCAAAGCATAAGGTTGTTAAAATTAACAATGTTCTCTCCAAAAAGTACTCACAGTGGCATAACCAAATTTAACAATCTCTTAACAACTCATCAAATTTTGGCTCTTGGATAATCAAAACTAGCAACTTTTTGCCAATAATCAAAATCTTCTCTCTTTCTCCCTCTCTCTAAACAATGTTTCTAGAAAAAATATTTGTGAAAGTTCTTTTTCTTTTTACAAAAATAGTTAGATAGTTTTTAAAAAACTATTTTTTTATTATTAAAAATTGTTTTTTTAAATCCGTCTTTTTTTTTTCAAAAACTGTTTATTTTTAAACTTTTTTGGAATTTTTTTCAAAAACTGTTTATTTTTAAACTTTTTTGGAAAAGTGTTTTCCAAAATAAAAGTTTTCAAAAAATTATTTTCTATTTCTAATAACATATTTTTATTAGTTTAAAAACTATTTTAAGAAAAATATTTTATATGGTGACAATTTTTTGATTTTTACTGGTTGAAAAAATGATGTGGCAAATTTTGATTATTCAATATTCAATTATGCTACTGTGGACATCTACATTGCTAACATTAGCAATCCCTTAAATGGATAATCAAAAGGTGATGTGGCAACTTTTGATTATCCAAATTTGATTAGTTCACTGTGGATGCTCTAATGCTAAATCTTTGTACCATGTGCAAGGTATAAGGTTTTTATATGCATTAGAATTTTGGCACAAATAAAAATAATTTTTGGCTTTTTGCATTATCATTTCCCTTTTTTATAGTAATATCTTTTATACGCTATGGGTTGGTTTCTTGCCATCCTTTGGTGTTGATTTTTGGGTGGCGTTTTTGCTGGTATGCCGGAGATTCATTTTTGCTAGCGGATTTGTGGGCTTATGAAACATCTATAGTGGACTTATCACTAAATCTTCCATTAATAAAATCTTTTTGCTAAGCCAAAAAATAAAAATCATGCACAACTTTTTTTTGGAAGAAATTTTTTTACCATTTCATTTTCCGTCAATAAAAAGTAATATTAGAATGAAAGAATAATGGTAAAAGTTCGAAGTTGTCCAGTAAATGCCAAACAAATTATTCATTTAAAAAGTCAGGTGAACCTGAAACAAATACCCAAGCAATTGGGCTAGCTAGCTTATAGGTTCTACAAATTACAAATTCCCTTCAAACTAAACCAATTATGGTAATAAATCTGCGGGGCCCACAAATTGAAAATGGACAGGTAAGGATATATATATATATATATATATATATATAAGTGGATAAGGGTGGATCTAGAAAAGAATATTAATTACAGTAGGTCAGAGTTAGCATCAGTATAACTCGGTTGCTAACTCTGACTGATTTTTGGTAAGAAAAAATGTCTCATGCACGTGTCATCCATTAGCTACAGTAGCTAGCCAAGAAAGAAGAAAAAATTGTCTTAATTATGGTAGGCGGGTTGTTCGGATAAATAAGTCAAGGTGGCTTATTTTTTGTCCTTATTCAAATTTTTTTCCGTATTACTTGGCTTATTGTCAATTTTTTGGGGATTATTGCATCTTCATGACAAGAGGAATCTAAAAAGTAAATTTTTTTGACCGAAATCTAATTTTTTATTTTTTTTTTGAATAAACACGAAACAATTGGCTTATTTTCGTTTTTTTTGGGCTTTATTTGGCTCATTTTTGGAGGAAAAACCAATGGCTTTTTAAGCCGAACACCTAACTCATTACTAATATGAAATTAGAATGGTTTCTCTTGGAGTTATGTTAATTTGGTGCAATGCTAATTTATAAATTATTCTCTCCTCATCCCGATTTATTAGTCTACTTTTTCACTTTAACCTGTCCCAAATTATTTGTCCAACTAGAAATTGATTAGGGAAAATTTCCTTAATGCCGTTTCACTTTTTCAAAAAACATGTATTGAGAAATGTTCACTCTTATTTATTGCCCAAAAAGTGTGGGTATTTTTGAAAATTCAAAATATTTTGAGTTTAATCATTGTGCTGTCATAATAAGTTAAAATTCCAAGATTGAACAAATAAATTGGGACGGAGAAAGTATTAAAATATAAAAAACATAGGAGGTTAAAGATTAAAAGCAACCACTTCTTCTATTAAAGTTTATCATTTTTGTCTCTGAATTTGCAATTAGTATCTTAAAATTAAATGTAGGGACCTGAAATCAATATTTTCAAATAAACACCAACTATTAAAGGCAGCGATAGTGGTAAGCTAAAGGATTAATTAGCTCATAGTTCATAGTTGATTATGTCTTTAACAAAGTGATACAAGCCAAACCTATTGAACATAACAATATTTGAACAATTCAAGAGCGTTTTGTGTAATATAATAGTGCACCTGAGTTTGTGTTGGAGTCTTTGTTTTTAGATTAGCGTGACAGAGTGGGTAGTAGTTTCCGTTTTCTAAAACTATATCAGACTTGTTCCTCTTTTGTGTTAATCTAAGTTAAGTGGTTTGGTTTAAAAAAAAAAAACAATATTTTAACAAAAATATTACACCTTCCAAAATTACAGTCACTCCTATTTTCCTTTTACAAAGTTCTGGAGATGGAAATTGAAGAGTAGCTATTTTCGTTCTTATTTTATGATGTTCAGTTGAGGGTACGCACGAGAGATCAATTAATGATGGAATTAACAATGACCCATTAAAGCTTTACTTGTATAAGTTATTTTACGTCCATTGCATAAAATGGTTTTACGCGTAAAATGTTTTACCCAGTCATTTATTCAATATTCAAACATCGAAAAATTGGGTAAAATATTTTACTTTCAAACAAATTAAATACAGCCTGTGACCATATTAATAAACAAATGCAGCCTTTATCCACTTCAAATAAGATCCCAATACGTAATTGGTAAATAAGTCAAATTTTGCCAGCTAGCTTAATTTAATTTTCAATGCATTGACGCTCTAACATTACAACAGGGAGCTAGGATTTTATATAACATGGAAAAAAGAATGGAAAACAGTACAAACTGAATTATTCATCATCCAACGTCTTTGGAACTAATTAGCCTGTACTTTAAGAGAGATGCTACAACCACATCCAAAAACACACACCCAAATACACACCCTCTCACAAAACACAAGGGTCCCACACATACTGCACACATAGTGTGTGTGGGACCCTTGTGTTTTGTAAGAGGGTATGTATTTGGGTGTGGTTGTAGAATTTTTGGTACTTTAATACCGCTTAACGTCATTTTTGTATATTCAAAGTTCAAACCATCTATACTGAAAATGTATCTGTACCACTTTTCTCTTACGTCGGCCACATATGACAGAGGTTCAAGGCAAATACTTCTTCCGTCCCAAATTCTTTGTCCGGTCCACAAAATAGAGTGTTAAAAATAATACACTTTTTTTACAAGAAAAAAATCAAAAGTTTTTCAACAACTTACTAGATATTAATGAGTATTTTTAATTTGTGAAAAAAGTTTAAATTTTTTCTTGAAAAAATTTCATTATTTTTAACACTCTGTTTTGCGAACCGGAAAAAGAATTTAGGACGGAAGGAGTATGCAAGAACAAGTGACCTGATGCCGTCGTTCCATTCCTAGCTCTAAGCAGGTCCTTATATGTATCGATTGTCAGAGAAATAATTAGCTCCGGTGACAATATTGGAAGTTGAAGGGCTTCGCGGTGGATAGTTATTTTCATGATAATGATTAAAATGACACAGAAAATTCTGTTTTTTTTTTAATTTTATTTTTATCATTACTTTTACTGATAACGGGTTTGGCTGTTTTTTATGTTTTCAAAAAATTTGTGAGGTGATCTGTAGTGATAGATTGAGCTTGTTTCCTCCCTCTGTGTAACGCTCCCTGGTATATTACTACATGGTTTCTTTTTTGTATCATTACTATTAATTATAGGGAAACCTTTTATTGCTGATAAAAAAAAAAATTGAAAGAGAAATTACTCCTTCCGTCCCCATTCTTTGGTCCTTTTAGGAATTCCAACTATATAAGTGAACACAATCATTACACTTTTAAAAACTTATTTTTCTTATTTTACCCTTTAATCATTACTTTTTCTTACTTTTTTGTATTACAATTTAAAAAATGGAAGGGTAAAAGAGAAAATCCCATATATATTACCCATTTAATTTTAAAGTAGAACAATATTTTTGGGACCAAAAAAAGTGCTAATTGGAACCAAATAATGAGGGAGGAGGAAGTAATAATTTAGGCATTGTCTCGTAGCTTCCAAACAACTCCAGTCAAAAAGTCCTTTCACCAAAAAAAAAAAAAATGTAAAAATAAAAAACTGTCTCAAAAAGTCATATTTGTTGACATTGATTGCAATTCAAAGTCTAACCATATTCATCCACCGTTTTTTGGAGTATTAAAGAAAATTAGCACTCAAGATTTAACTGTTGTCTCGTTGGAGCATAAAATATTCACAAAAATTTGAATGCGTGGCTCAAATTTATGTTGCCTGCAATTCGTTACGACACTCAATAGCTTTTCAAAAAAGATACTGATCACAAAATAATTCAGACACAATTTCTTACACAATTTTTCATATAAATATGAGATCCATACGTATACAATATCTTACATACATGCATGTGAGACTCATACATAGTAGTATGTATGGATCCCACATGTATCCGAGAGGTTGTATTTAGTGTTGTGTTTGGATTGTTATGTGTGTAGCATTATTGCGATATCTTTTATGCCTAGTTTTCTTCTGCACCCATCTTTTTTGTTTTTTTTGTTTTTATATACTAAAAGGAAAAGCAAGAGGGTTTCTAAGCTAGCTACTTACTTTTATCTTGGCTTTCATTTTGCTTCCTAAAAGGAGAATCTATTATTTCTAGATATGAACACAATCTCAAACTCAAACTCAACAAAAGCAATTGAGTTTTTAAAAAAAAAAAAAAAAAAGTTGAAAGACCATAAATAATGCTACAAACACAAATGGAAGCGAATGCATAGATCCAGAGAAATTATGTCCGAAATCGTTCTATGCACTTGGGTCTCACACAAATTGGGTATTTTCGCTTAAACATCTATATATATCAATCCTCTCTTTTGTACTCCCGCCGGCCATCACTGCTAGCTCTTCATTTTTTTCACTCCTCTATTGGTCAGAGGCTGTGGGAGCTGTAGATTCAAAGCTGTACCATGCAGCGCGGCGTATCCCACGGCTCCTCTTGCTCCGGGTTATATATATTGACCTGAATTAATATTATATATGCGCACAGGATAAATCCAGAAGCGCCGAAGACACTCCTACGAGGACACCTGTTCTGTTCGGTTCGGTTCTGTTGTGTGCGGACGGACGCTAGCTAGACGTAGAAACTGGAGCAAAAAGGAATCTCTCTCTCTCTCTCTCAGTTATCGTGTAATCATGTAAATGATGGTTGGTTACGCAAAAGATAACCAATTATAAGTCTTAATTATGACCGGAGGGTGTTATTAACTTATGCAGAATAATTTTTTTGGTTGTCTTTCTTCAAAAAATTTTCGTGTTTTTTAGTTTTATGTCAAATTTTTATATGATATTGGTTCGTCTCGACAAGAGTAACCAAAAAAATAAAAAATTATGACTTTTACACGAGTATTTTGGAAAATATCTAAGAAAAAGTCCAAAATCTGACTTTTTGAGCTTTTAATTGGATATTTCCAAAAATACTTGTGTAAAAGTCATAATTCTTTACTTGTCTGATTTTTCTCGTCGAGACGAACCAATATCATATAAAAATTTGGCATAAAACTTAAAAACGCGAAAAAATTATAATAAAGACAACCAACAAATTGTGCTGGATAAGTTAATTATTAGGATGGAGAATGATCATTAACAAAATTCTAGATGTTAAAGTCTCCATTTGGGAAGCAAACAGAATGCTAGATGTAGACCATTTTGTAAGAGACACCGGACACGTATGTAAAGGGCCGTGCATGGAAGACGGTTAACACTTTGGTAAAAGGGTTTTTTTCGCGGTCTTTTTATACGCTTACACTTAAGGTGAGGTGGCTTAAAAAATTAATGGCAAGGAGAATCGAACTTAAGACCTTAGGATGAAACAAACTCCTAATTTCCGAGCCAAGACCACTTAGCTAAGATCGTTTAATAGACATAGAAAATATGCCATTTCTTTTTTCTTCTTTCCTTTGTTTTTACAAAATGACAGCACAATTGATGTGGCATGGAGGGGTCACGTACGCGTTCTTTGAAAAGTCTTTGTTTGACATGTTAGAAAGGAAAATTATTCACTCATCTTGGAGCACTACGACATGATATTCCAATACCTTTTTGCACAACATATATATTTTTCTGGTAATCGAGAAACAACCCTACAGCTAGGCCACTAAATGGACCCGACTGCGTAACCACAACCTAAGGTAGAGCTAGCTACAACACACCAGCCGCGGCTCTCACTTAAATACCAGGTACTGATCATCGGGTGGAGAATCAAATCTCAGACCAAGGGGATTACTCTGAAAGTCTGGCATTCGCCTTTATCACCGAGGCAACCCCTGAGTGTGTGGTTAAAGAGACCAATGTATAATTACACGTGAAAAAGGAGTTTAAATTTTAGACGTAGGTTCTGTTTACACCTTAATGTATTTACTGTTTAGTTAGTCAACGACTGAGCTAGCTAGTGGGCTTTGCTAGTGATCCACAATTGAATAAACCGAATGAGCCCATCGGAACCGAAAATACCGATGCTGGTATATATAGTAGTCCAGAATTCTGGCTTCCTTGTCTCCAAACCTCATTATTCAGGGGTGATTTTTGCCCAAAAGTACGAGAGGATTTGCAAAACTAAACGTTCCTCTGAATGCGGCACATAATTTGCTGATAGGAAATTGAGCGAAGAATTGATCAAGTCTTTATCAATATCTTACTGAGCTAATTCTTTAAAGGGACCCTTAAATGCTTTACAAAAATTGAGCAGCTCCGATTATTTGTGTGAGTTCCACGAAACGCAGTGTACGCTTGTTGTACATCAAATTGTGCACCCATAGAAGGGCTCAAGATTGTCGGCAGAAAATTTTCAAAAAATTATCGACCAGAGTACAAGTCGATTGCATACATACGAAGAACTTAATCCAATTGCCTGCTAGCTAGTTCTCAACAAATTTTTAAGGAGTGTAGGGGTGACTGTTCACTCGTTAAAAGCTCGTTTGGGATCGGTTTCTCTTACCTAAACAAATGAAGGTCGTTAAGCTTTCGAACCAAGTTTGAACAAATTACTATTCGGCCCGTTCGACTTGTGGTGTTTAAAAAATTCAAGCTACGTTAAATCTTGTTTTGGATCGTTTCGTCTCGTGAACGTGCCAAGTTCAGACATATTTTAAAACTCGTTCAGTTTTCAAACCAAGCTTGAACAATCAATTGTTTGTCTCGTTTATCAACCGTAGTAACAATTAACAAGCGCATTGAACTAGGCGAATTAACTAAATGAGAAAGTGCAGTCTCGAAAACCCACGATCATGTATATAATCAGCCCAAGAAATAAAGAAGTCCAAATAACGAAGAAACAACCTAATGGAGGACAAACTACTAATGGTCGACCTTAAGGGTTGATCCTAACTTCCCAATTAAAAATGTACAAGAGTGGCTGATGGGTGTTGGCCCCATTCGGCCCGTCCATGCTCGGCAATGGATAACTCAAATTTCATCTCGACCAAACAGATCTCAGTTGTCTTGAGACAACCCAGTTAGTTTATTTGTATCATCATTCCTTCCAAATCAGTTTCTGTGTAATTGAAAGCCTAATGCACCCTAACACAGTCTGGTTATAGTTTCAGATTTCAAAGTTTTTCATGCCGAAGACACTACAATGGGACTTCTTACCCTGTGAGTCCCATCACTCCAAATGTACCAACCAAATGAGTACTCATTTCCCGCGCTCCCACTCCCGCTTTCCGTATTAACCGTGACAGTGAAGCTCTTCTTCTCCCCCACGTAACTGAACTCCAAAACTAGCGGAGAGATCTCAACAGAGTACCCGGTTGGGGGCACGAACGCTGAATTGTACACACTTCTAGCGCTACCAACGTGTGTTACAGTCCTGTTCACTGTCACGGTGCCTTGGAGTCCCGCGATAGCAAGGGAGGGGTAATTCAGGTCACTCAGTGATGGATTTCGCCCAGGACATTGGAACGATGGATCAAATTTAGTGGCACCGGTGTTGCAGAGGAAGACAAGGTAGTCGTCGTATGTTGCATCATAAACAAGACCGGGATCAACCGCTTTTGCTGGTTGGAAGTGGCCGGATCCATAATGGAATGGGGTGGCAGGATTTCCCATGGCATCTGTTATTGGTGCATATACGTTGTTATTTGTCTCGGCTGCCAAAGAGAAGAAGAAAAGTCCATGCGTTAGACCATATAAATTATTCCGAGAGCTGGAAAACAGGAGATCATTCCATGGTCTAGGCCACCACCATCCGAAGAATTGGATAAAATCGGACTCTGGCCTCTTGAAGAATTTTATTATGCTCTTTGTGATCTAGAACTAAAGACTGCTTGAGTCATTTTGAGGGGAAAAGAAAAAAAAGAACCTGTGGTCATGAGGGCAGATCTTATCGCAGCACTGCTCCAATCTGAGTGTATGGCCTTGATGAGTGCAGCTGCAGCAGCTACATGAGGGCAAGACATTGAAGTTCCAGAGTCAATGTTATACTTCACAACGCGGTCATCTTCGGGCAGCTTTGTGGGAGAGGATGCTTCGCTCCACGCAGCCAAGATATTCAGTCCAGGCGCAGTTATGTCAGGCTGCCAAGAGAGAAAAGGAGTAGGTAATCTTATTTTCTAAAACCACCAACCGGAAATTAAAGCTACTAGAGTATTCCCTGAAAAAAAAAGGACTATTGTAGTTTTTTCCATGCAAGAACATCATTGATGTGATCTATTATCTAAGAGGAGGGAGATGTGTCAGTAGTCAAGCGCTAGACCCATGGAAACTTTACATCCAACCCAAAAAATTATGAGAGTACTCTTCATAAAAATTTCGCAAACAATAGTATATTCCCTTTACAATTATGAAATCGACAAGTTGATCATCCGTGTCCTTGTTTACCTTGAGTATATTAGGTTGGAGGCCATTCGGACCCGTGGAAGAGAACGCTGCCATGAACGGTGCAGGTCTACTGCCCAAGACAGTTTCCGGTGGGATCAACATCGCCGTTGGACTATTACTAGTTCTAATATAGTCGAGAATGGTGACTGAATCATTAGAAAACACTGCTGTTCCAGGGAGCACATGATCATCAACGGATATCCCTATGCCATTCACAGGATTCTGCAGAACAAAACCAATCCCACCAGCACGTTTCACCTCCAAACCCTTCTCAACATTGAACGAATACCCACTTAGGCACATGACAATTTTTCCTTCGACGAGAGCTGGGGAGAGAGTTCCATGGAGGCATAGCCTGGAAAATTCATGTGTACATGATTAAGGCATAGGAAATTAGTACAAATACTTGTTCATACTGTTTTCACTGATGCGAAAAGGAAGAAAATTACCCGGTACTGTTGTTGGTGGTTGTACCGGGGATTTCCGAGTTTCCGGCATAAACTAGTGGGTACATCTTGTCCAGCTTAAATGGAGTCACTGTCTGCCCCTACATATGGATCAGGGAAGAAAAATTAGACACCAGGAATCATATTCGACATATACGTACCTTGTGGTTTATCTCCAGTCTTCGGTCTAGAGGAATAGAAGGTGTAATGGCCCCGCTATGGGGCTGACTTTGATAACCAGCTCTGTTTGTCTTGTAGATGCGTAGATTATTCATAGGACACAAAATCTATTTCTGATTGTCATCAATTTTGTTTCTTTCTTTTGTGGTCTTTTCTAAAGGTCATACCGCTTGTCCTTGTCCTTTTCCTTTTCTTCTGGCATATTTTCGCTTTGGAGCGTAATCACAAAGTGCTTTTCTGGGCTAGCTAGAATGTCTGCTTATAATAGAATGCATGTTACCTCAATTTTCTGGCCATTTCCTAGTAAAACTGGGGAATTGAACACTCGGTCTATGCTACTCGCACCAACAGTGAGGATCCAAGGAGCCACATTTCTCACAGTTGAAGGACCAGGGCCGTTATTCCCAGCACTACACACCACCACAACATTTCTCTTCACAGCGTGTAATGCCCCAATCGCAATCCCGTCTTTTTCATATGGGGCTAGACTAAATGGTGTAATGGAGATGCTGAGTACATCCACCCCATCAGCAATGGCATCGTCAAAGGCTGCAATCATGTCCTCATCGAAGCATGTGTTCCCCGCAACTTTAGGCTGGCCTGGGATTGGCCAGCACACTTTGTAGATGGCAAGGCGGGCAAGTGGGGCCCCACCAGTGGCCGTTCCATTGGCAAAGCCGCCCATCAATGAAATGTCAGGGACTCTTCGGCCTCCTACGGTTGAAGCCGTGTGAGTTCCATGCCCATCTTTGTCTCGGGGTGACCGATAATCCTGTGTGTTGTTTAGAGGTCCATAATATGCCTCATATCCCTTTAGATAGTATCTAGCTCCAATTATTTTCCTGCATAAAGTAAACATAAAATCACATATTATTTTTCATTTTGAACGATGGGCAGGTATGAAAAACTGTACTTGAAACAATTGTTAGGTCTAACGAAAGCACTTTATTCACTACATGCTATAAACCAAGGTTTTCTTTTCCACTTTCAAAAAGGAAGTTATTTTTCCTTTCTTTTCCTCTTCAGGAAAAGAATTGGTGATCTTTTCACGCGATCGCACATACACCACAATCTCAGAAGGCCACAATGAACAAGAATGCAGGGAGATGTGATGGCAAGGAGTGGTACAATTTTTCATCCCTTTTCTTTATGCCACCCAAGTACCCAACTGTGTTCAAAACAATAATTCACTTACAGAAAAGTTTTATGCAGGAAAATTGTCGTAAGAGTTTCACAATGTCAGCTTCAAAATTACACATCTCAATGGTGGTAGTTGTGGTTTGAAATGGAAGCACTACAGTCTACAATAGTTCGTATCATTAGCTTCCGTTCTAAAAAACAATACGAAGACTATGTCTGTATAGTGTAACCCCCGTAGACTCTGGATTATGTTCACAAAAGTGAAAAGTGTCCAAATGAAACACAAAAAACATGTCTGAAGTCAAGCATTTCCTTTTTCTTCGTAGTTTTATGTTGGATTGAACACCCAAATGGACAATAGGCAGGGGTTAATTTGCAGTTACCTGTTACAATTAGATGCTTCAAAATCGTCCCCAAGTTCGCAGGTTCCATTCCATGAAGGTGGAACAGGACCCATCCCTTCATCACTAAAACTTTGTGACTCCGGCCATACGCCTGATAGAGAGCAAGAACACAAGTTTGTCAGTGTCATATGAACTAATTAACAAGTACACAGGCAGTTAATGCAAAGATGGAAACTTCAGTTTTTACGCTGTTTGCATCTGGATTTGTGGAAGGATTACCAAGTGAAAGGAAAATGATGAGAAACCATCAAATTTGTTTAGAAATGACATTATTTCTTGAAGACTGCTACAAAACAAGTCACTTTTTGGAGACACAGAGTAATTTTAGATACTCTCAAAACCATTGGGCAAAAAAAAGAAGCTGTTTTCTTGTGAAAAGTTTCTGCAAAACTTATTTTAGAAACTGCAACCAGATAGGGTCTTTCCTTTCTTTTTCCATTTGACTCTCTCGTCACATTTTCGTTTATGTTTTCCTTCCGTCCACAAGTTCCATCATAACTGACCTTCCTAATGAAGATGATTTCTAAGTTGAGATATATTCGTGTCAGTTAAAATGGAAACGTAGAATCCAATGAAACATGATCTACCACCATGCCATTTGAAAAATACCAAAAGTTAAGGTCTAGGATCATCAGTTACACAAAACGAGCATAAGAATGAGAATTGTGTTGTGGGTTGCTTAAAAAAGTGTTGTTAGAGTAAATTCTATCGACTCCCAGAGGTTTCCAACCGTGAAGGGAGTCCCCTCTGGAGTTCCATAAATCAGAACGAATTCAATTGACCCCCCTTAGCTTTACTTTTCGGTTATATAATCCGTGTTTGTTAATCAATCATTACTAAAATAACCAGAGATTAATACATATGTTTGCTGGATTTGAACGTCACATTGGACTATTAATCACAACAAAATGCCCTTTTTTTTTTTTTCCTCGTGATTTAGCACATATGTTTGCCGGAGTTGCACACCACATTGGACTATTTATCTAAGGGGACTGCATACTTTTCATTTGGTTGAAACTTCTGCGATTGAGTCCATCGCACATGAAATCTAACAACACTATGATGATTAATAAACCATGAGGACGTGGTACTATTACTCAAAATACTCTGATACAATTAGTACAATACCATACATATCCCTTCACTATATAGTCCAGCCTGGTTACTAAACAAACAAACAAAGGGATCCGTAACCCTTTATGCTCCCCTTTTAAAGATGGGAAGATAAAAAATCCCACCAAAGATGAAGCTTGTTAACAACCCTCATCACCATTCACCACCCTCTCAAAGATAAAGCTCTCTTGAACTTTCAAACACTCAATTGGTGTTGTTTTCCTTAGCTTTATGGGGAGCATTTTGAGGTTTTTTTTTTTTTTTTTTTTGCGTTTTGTCTTCATTCAATATTTGTTCGCGTCTGTTAGTCTTATGTCAAACATTTGTGAATTATTGATTCATCTCGACGAGAAAAATTGAAAAAATAAATTTTTTTTTACTTTTATCCAAATATTTTTGGACTTTTCGGTTATAATCTTGGATATTTCTAAAAAAAATTTCGGTAAAAATCATAATTATTTACTTTTTCGATTTCGTCGACGTACCAATAATCTACAAAAGTTTACCGCAACAAAAAGCCCGAAAAGCAACCATGTGATCAATTTGGGAGCGGTCAGGTACTGATCGGAGTCTAGAGAGATTGTTAATTCGTCGTCCAGCATGAAACTGAAGAAGTCGGATCATTGCCACAGGTGAGAGGAGAGTAAGGTTGGATTGGGATTTAAGGTTTTTTTTTTTTGTCCCCAAAAGGTATAAATCAGCGGAGCGCAGATTTGGGAAATATTAGCAAGTTAGTCCACGTGGGATGATTCAAGAGCTATCCATGGTCCTGATTCTCCTGAATCACAAAAGCCCTCAAACCCTGGCCTCCGAGGAGCCCATTGGCCGATTTCAGATTTTTCTTGGACAAGCGGTATACATCAACGGGGTTATTAATAGTTAATTAAGTTGGTCCGAAAAGATTCAAAAACTGTCTATAACTTGAGAGATTCAAGCGCGCTCCTGACAGAACTCGAACCCGAATTGTAACCTCTCATAAAAGGAGGACAAGGGAAATCTTACGAGAAGCCCTTTTGCCGGATTTGAGGGTTTGGTAGTTGCGGAAAGAGGGAACTTATACATTTGGGAAAATTATAGAAGTAACCCCAGAGATTGACTTTGATAACAGATCAAACCCCAGGTTTTAAACTTTTCCAACTTAAACGTTGAACTTTTAAAATTGTAGCACTCCTAACCACCCGTCCATGGACGTTAAATTGCCTAACGGAAGAAGATTTTGGGCAGCACACATGACAGTCTTTTACTGGTTCTTTTAACTCTGTTGTTGAAGGACACTTTGAGCTTGGCCACACTCGATTGCAGCCACCATTTGCCAAGTACTCCATGCTCACATGTAGCGGACTCATTCTGAGCTCACAAACATATTCCGAACCATTTATATTTCAAAACACGCAAAACAAACATGTTTACAAAAAATTACTCCTTACATGTTCACATATTTACATATGTGCGCGTGAATAGGATGCATTTTGTTTATAAAAAATAGAAAAATCGTAAAACAAATAGAGGAAAATAGTAAGAGAAGAAAGTTAATTTCCACTTCTACGCTTTCATTAATTTAGCCTTCATTAAATACCTCGTCTTTTTTTTTTTTTTTACTTACTTAGTTTCGCATATAAGTTTTTCAGATCAAGCATTCATCTTGACGAGCAGAGACTAAAACTTTAGGAGGAATCAATGTAACTTATACCCTTGTTTTCATGAAGTTGTTTACACACATAAGTTTTTTGAATGACATAATTGTTATAGTAAGATCCCACTCCGCTAAGATTTTTATTTTTTAAGTACTTATTTTTCGCTTTACGAGACAAGTCATTCTCTTACAATAAAGGCCCTGTCTCGTTCCCTTAAAGGAACGGGGCCTAATTAAAGGAGGATTAGATAAGCAAAAAGGGTTTGTTAGTAGAGCTATGCAACAAATACCATATGTATATAGCTTGGAATTGAGGTTAATTACCACTATCCAAGACCCCAACAATAACATCTTCTCCGCCGTTGGCTTTCTGCAAGAGCTCTTCTTCTTCTTTAATACTGCCATTGAAATGTTGTTCTCTTTCAAGTAAGTTCACAAAGTCCCATGATCTAGTAGTTTGGAGACTGTATTTTCTCGGCCGGCTTTTGAAAACTGAAACAACTTCCTCCATCTCTGTTTCAACAACGAATTAAATTAGAGCGCGCGCGCGCGCGCGCACACACACACACACACACACACACACACACATATATATATATATACAGAAATTTGTAGAAACTTTATATCCATCTCAAAACTAATTGGCTATGAGTGGAGAGGTCCCAAATGTTATTAAGTGATCACTCATTCCACACCCAAGTAATGTGGGACTCTATTCTCTTAACATCCCCCCTCACGTGCAGCCGCGTTTGAGGTCTGTCACGTGTGGCCACTTTTGGGTCCTATCATCGTGCAGCCTTTTTGCTGGTCTGTCATCGTGGGGTGTGGATTGTAAATTTTTAAAATGTGGGGTGGAATGGGCCCCGCTCTGATACCATGTAGAAATTTTATATCCATCTCAAAACCAATTGGCTATGAGTGGAGAGGTCCCAAATGTTATTAAGTGATCACCCATTCCACACCCAAGCAATGTGGGACTCTATTCTCTTAACAAAATTTTCAGGTAAGGACCTTATATGCGGACCTCCCCATTTCTTGCTTTTCCCAATCGGATTTCAATGATCCGAGCTGCTCAATGTGTTCAGAACATGTTTTAAGGGTACCCGCGGAAAAAATCGGCAAAAAAAATGACCGGGAAGGGCTTGATTTGAACAGTTTTTATTTGAACCGTTAGATAAAAATAAACAAAAACTGCTCAGATGAAGCCCTTCCCGGTCTTTTTTTTTTTGCTGATTTCTTGCAAGTACCCTTAAAATCACGCTCTGAACACATTGAGCGGCTCGGATCATCGAAATTCGATCGGGAAAGGGAGGTCCGTATTTTATTAAAATAAAGTAGTCTTTATAAGAATGTGACTCATATATATATAGTAAAGATGCTTTATTATTTACCTCTTTGGCACCAATTAAATGCACATGACTAGTCGTAGGGTCAGAATAACTGGAGGTGACAGTACCCAAAACTATTAACATGCTTACCGATTCAAAAAATACAGCGGTCTAAATTATCCGTTCATTATACCATTTTTAAAAAAATACGTTTTCATAGTTTAATCATTCCTCATATAGAATAGAAATAGTTTAATTAACAATCTATTAAAACAGAAGTTAATGTTCTTTTCAATCCCAAAAACTGTCCAAGAGTCATTCTATACCAAATTCCCAAGAAATTTTTGGAAAGAACAATTTTTCTATTGAATTGGACTAAGAAGAAAATTAAAACAAATTTTCACAACTATAAGAGAACGTTCTTACTTAGATCTATATTTTTTCTCTGCCTTTTTTGGAAGGGGGTGGCATGTGCCACCTCCACCCCCACCAATTGCCTCCGCCCCAGCATATGACGAGTACTCATACGATACATTTGGAAGAAAAAAAGGTAAATAAGCCGATTTACATACAAACAAGAAAGGCGGGAAATAAACGTACGCTTGGTTAAATTTTTTCGAGAATTTTCAAAAGAGGAATGTGTGTTAGGCGATGCTTGAGTTGAAGTGAAAGACATCAATTGCCCTATACTTTTCTCGTTTGGTATAGTAAGACGATTAGTTTGGATTTATCCAAGATATTTGTAATGAATTCTGTATTGTAAGTGTCGTTAGTCTTTCATCAATACAATTTCTTACTTTTGTAAAAGAACAAAGTGGACTTTGCCCAATAAGACATGGAATCAAAAAATCTATGTCGTTTCGGAAATAAATTAATTTTGCAAAGTGTTTTTCAAAATTATGGGATATACTATTGATGTACCGTGACATTTAAGTTAATTAACCTACCTGCATCATGGGAAAATTAAGGACAAATTATTTCTTTAGACCTTTGTATATTACGGAGTAAAACGGATGTCCCCCAAGCGTTTCATTCAGATCGTCCGTCTCGACAATAAATGATTTGCATTTTTAAAAAAAATTCTTCTAGGAAAGAGTCTAACTTTTCTCTGAAACAATTGTTTTAAAATCTGGACCATCCAAAACATTATTGGACGGCTGAGATTAAACACTACACAACGCTGCCCTTTTGAGGGGCCGCACGGTCCCCGAATCCGAGCAGGGCATACTTACATTTACATACATCCAAATAAGAAGAAGACAACTAATAGGAATTGATCGCAGGAAAATGAAAACGTTTTTTTTGTTTGGCTATATATACCAGATAACTTGGCAGCTTCCTCTGGGGTGAGCCAGGCCGAAAAGCCATTGATGATGTTCTTGTAACTGTAAACCAGAGAAGCTTTAGCTTCCAGTTTGGATCTATTCTTTGCTAATTGCAGATAAGAGTGATGATCATCTTCTATTTCGCTTGACATCTTTCCACCTCTGTGCTCTCCAATGTAGACAATATAAACCTGTCCCCACAATTAGATTTGAAACACAAAAATGAGGGCCTCCAGCCAAAAATGTACCAACAGAGAGAAAAATGAAACTGACAATTGAATATAGACAAAATATAAAAAATAAAACTAGAACTGGACTGGATAGGTATAGGTGCATCATTTCTTGATTAGCGTCGCTTATGGACTTGGGACACTACCAAGCAGGTGCCCTGCTAAAGCGACGTTGTTTTGCCTTATGGTGTGGTGTTCCCTTTCTTGCCCAAAACTGTGTCGTTTTGGACGCTGTGAGTCTGTTTCTTATGGGTGTCAAACGGATGGATTTTGAAAAATTTATGTGCAATGTATGTAAATTGGTTGAGTTTTTTAATGAGTCATTGATTGATCCCTATACAACCTATTTAGCTGGATAATTATTAACTATGTCTAACCTAACCCAGTTATAAAGAGGGAAACCGAATCCGATCCTTATATTGATTCACGTCTAACTTATAAAGAGTGAAACCGAACCCGCTCATTATCCCGATTACAAATCAACCATTTGTACATCAACAAAAAGATGGCGTGGAATTATACAAAAAATTTTGTGATGTCAATATATACTATTGGGTGGCTTTAGTAACTTTTTGGTGTAGCGCTAGTTATTTTTGGTGCGCCATTGACAATTTTAATTGTTGTGGAATTAGTACGATTCGGTGTGGTGTTATTAAGTTTGATGTGGCAAGAGGAAAGTAAATAAGGTGTGAATAATTAATTTATCTCGTAATATAGGTTACGTTGACTTGTTTGACTCATTTATTAATCAATCGATTTAGGACTCATTAAAAACGAGTCAAATTGGATTAATTGCAGACCACAATTTTTTGGTTTTATTTTATTCACATTTTTTTCCAGTTTGTTAATTTTGCTTCAAAGCTCTGTGAATTATTGGTTCGACTTACGAGAGGAATCAGAAAAATAAAAAATTATGACTTTTATATAAGAACTTTGGAAATATTTGAGAAAAAGTCCAAAAAACTAACTTTTTGAGTTTTTTCCAGGGATATTTCCAAAATACTTGTATAAGAATCATAATTTTTTTTTTTATTTTTTGACGTCGAGAGGAACCAATATTACATAAAAGTTTGGCATAAAAATAACAAACATAAAAAAAATTTGAATAAAGACAAAATCAAAAAGTTGTGGAACCCTCATTTTGACATGCCTGATACACAAGCATAGGCTGAGCAGATTCACAAACTGTGGCTGAACGACTCACGGAGATGAAATCTCTAGAGATCAAAGGTTTTAGGCCCTATCTTGTTAAAGTTATTATTTTTTACGTACTTATTTTCGCTTTATGAGACAAGTCATTCTTTCGCTATACATGCATTACTTTTAATTCAAAAAATAAGTACTTAAAGTAAAAGTCAGTTGAACAAGACAGTTATTTGTCCGTTCAGCCAATCTATTCAACAATTGCTAGTTATTTGTTTGCCGACCTAGCTAATGACATCACTATTCGCATCTACGATCTTTCTCTTTGACATATTTTAGATAGAGAAACTTTCAAGATATTGTAGAAATATGAATTGCGTGATACAATAAATCAATAAATTTCAACTTTTGGCGATGCCATAAGCGCTAGTACTATTTGTTGGTTCAAATGACTTTGATCAACAAATACTAGTTCTTTGTTTGCCGATCTAGCTGATGACCTCACTATCCGATCTAGCTAATGACCACACTATATATAGTTTATATACGTGTCTATGACCTTTCTCTTTGACATATTTTAAACAAGGAAAATTCCGCAAAATCTCAGAAATATGAATTGCGTGACGCGATAAATTTCAACTTTCGCCTATTCCAAGAGCACTAGTGTTTGTTGGTTCAGCTAACTTGATCAACAATTAGTAGTTATTTCCAGCTAGCTGATCGAACCAACAAAACACTAAACGAAGATATGACTTTCATGTGAGGATAAAAAAAGCCCTTGCCGGCCATACCATTTTTGCTACTGAATGTTCATCCGAACAAAAAAAGAAAAAGAAATTTTATGATCCTTTGGTAATTAGAAGCCATAACCATTGGTGTTTTACGTACTTTACAGGAAAGTACCCCAGAAAATAACACTGCATGTGAATTTAGCAAAGATATTGCTCGTTAATTGAATTTCATTTCGGTCCAAAAAAAAAATAGAGAAGCTAGCAAGAGAAAAATAGGTGGGTTTTTTTTTATTTTTTTATTTTTTATAATTTCATTACAACTATATTCAACACAAATAAACTACGCAAAGGTCTAAGCAGAAAATCGATTTGCTAAAAAGAAAGTCCATTTTTCCTTACGTAAAGGAAAGAAAAATTCTATATAGAGCTCTCGATGACAGAAAATTTGGAAATACGATTGCAAAATCATTGGCAATGAAACGTTTCCTGTTGCAACATAGTTACACTAGTTTTTTCAAGTTCGAGCAAAACAATGATCATCACCGGGACTGGACATCCACTTATTAAGAAAAGTTTGACAAAATCTTACTTTAATTTTATTCACATAACGTTATCCGTCCAAGAATCATACGGGAGAGGAAAAAACAAAAAAAACCTGGAGTCGAGCAGACGAGGCCGAGAGAAGGAAGCTGATGAGAAAACAGGAGGTGATGAAACGTTGCCCCTTCATTTCTTGCCGCACTGAATTTGATGTTGAAAAATCTCTTTAATTAGGAGAATGAATTAATATATATATAGAGGTAGAGATGCAGGCCGGGCGCATTGCATTGGTTTCAGCTTTTGACAAAATGCAAACGGATTTTCTTTCGAACGCTGCTACTTGCACAGCAAAGGCTGCACAGCAGCCTTGCACAGATCAGTTTTGTGCCCGTCTCGGGTCTCGCAAAGATGATCAGAGCCGTTCATTTTGTTCAAAAGACGTCGTTTATGGTCCCTGTAAAAAATCACCTCAATCCGATATCGGGAAGGGTGTTTGTAAATCATCTAACTTTGCTTCAAAACAAAAAAGACGTCGTTTATGGTCCCTGTAAAAAATCACCTCAATCCGATATCGGGAAGGGTGTTTGCAAATCATCTAACTTTGCTTCAAAATTTAGGATGAGCGGCTCTGATCATCTTTGCGAGATCCGAAACTGGCACAAAACTGATCTGTGCAAGGCTGCTGTGCAGCCTTTGCTGTGCAAGCAGACTTTCTGTTTTCTATTTGCGAAGGTACCTAGCCTATTAGTATTAAATAGGTTTGCTTCACATCGAGAGGAATCCATAAAATCGACGCAGGGAATTGAAGCGTCATGATTTCGGAACTCGTTTTTTACAATCAAGTCCGATGTTTTGTTTTCGACCCATGTTTTATACGGTAAGTTTTAAGGATATGGTTTGTCATAAATCATAATTAAAGAAAATTCCTAATTTTGACATACTCCTACTTAATTCCTCTATCTCAATTTGTTGTGCCTATTTTGACTTTTACGTAATTTTAAAAGAAGATCAGAATACATTGACTTTGTGTCAATTTTACCATTCTAACCCTTTGTAACTTATGACTTTTTGTCAACTTTCTTATCATGTTATTAATTTGCTCCACTTTCCTTTTAAATCAAGTTCAAAATTTGAATTTGGAAGGAAGAAATGAGGGGTGATATGGAAATATGGACATCCAAAATTGGAAAGTTTTGAAACAAGCACATCATTCTGGAACATTCCAAAAAAAAATAAAGACACATCATCTGAACAGTTTTTGTTATGTTTTTATCTAACGGTTCAAATAAAAAATGCTCAAATCAAGCCATTCCCGGTCATTTTTTTTGCTGATTTATCGGGGGTACCCTTAAAATCACGTTCTAAACACATTGAGTGGCTCGGATCATCGAAATTCGATCGGAAAATGGGAGAAATGGGGAGGTCCTTATTTTAGTTAAAATAAGGACCTCCTCATTTGATAATGATTATATATATATATGTGCGCTTACGAGTTTGTTTTCGAATCAAAAGTAATACTTTCGAGAATACGATCGATAGATTCACATGAAAATTGAGTAAATTAAAACGTCATTATGGAAAATTCATGCGAGAAAATTAAAAATTAGTGCTACAAATCAAAAAAAGAGAGAAAAGAATCCACGACCCGAAGAAATTCTCGTCCACACCAAGTGTGTGATTTTTAAAACGAGGGTCGGATCCTCTCCCGTCCAATGGTTTGGACTGGACAAGACAATTTAAATTGGGACAATTCATTAGTATAACCGACAGTTTGGATTTATTTAACTCTTACCTAAAAGAGTTTTTGAAAAAATATTAACCATTCATTACAGAAATGAACGATCTATGTATGAATTGTCTCGTCCAATCTTTACAGAAATGAACAATCCATGTATGAATTGTCTCGTCCAATCCAAAGATTTGGACCGGGGAGAGGATCCATTTCCTTAAAACGAGAATGGAGAAATAAATTACTTCAGGTGCTACTTTTAGGTGCCCAAGTGGATCTGCCACTGCATATATACACACATATGAGTTTTTTTATGATTTTATTCCTCAAATTATCACCATTTTTTATACTTTGTCCTTAAACTACCAAAGCGAAACCCATAGGCAAACTTCATCGTCCCCTGTTGGAAACAGTGCAATGGGGCAACTTAAACGAGTTAGAGATGCCATATCAGCAGTTTTTGGGACGAAATATAACGGCGGGGATCTAAATTAGGGGATTTTGTTAGTACAGGTGTTTAATTGAAATAAACTTAAGTTCAGGTGTCTAAATTTGGGAATTTTGTTAGTACATGTGTTTAATTGAAATAAATTTAAGTTCAGGTGTCTCTATGACATTTGGTGCAAAGTTCAGGTGCCATTTTGAAAATTTCCCTTAATCTAATCAATTGGGACTAGTTCAGTTGGTTAGGACTCTTGCATCTCACTAGAAGGTCAGGGGTTTGAGTTTCCCCACTTGCATATGCGTGTTTTTCCTTTGGAAGGTTTTTCCATTCTTTCTTTGTTGCTCTACCCTATAATGGGTTTATTTCTTGTATAGTTGAATTGTTGGGCTTAGTTGTCTCGTGGGCTCTCATAATTGATGTAGTGTCTTGTGTATGTGCTCTGTACTTCATGTCTGATGTAAAATGATTTCTTCTATTGATTGACAAAAAAAAAAAAAATCTTAATCCCACCCATTGAGTGCAAAGAACGAGATTTGGACTCATTAAAGGACTATTTGAACTCATTAAATGACTCATTAAAGGACTAATTGGACGGATGGGATTTGAATAGTTTAAGGATGAAATGAGTGATTTTGATAGTTTAAGAACAAAATAGGGAAAAAGGTGATAGGTTTTTATTTTTTTATTTTTGATGAAATCATTCAATTCATTCAAACATACCCGAAGGCAAAGATTACAACGCAATATACAAAAAAGCACCAAACCACATAATTCAAGATACGAGTTACTGCACAAAGCACACTAGGCTACACGCTTAAGGACACCCTGCAAAGACAGCCGACACAAGTGTTGACATAAGAATAATTAACTGCAACAAAGGAACAAGTGAGCAATCACAATTATAGGCATAGAAGTGCAATTTCTTCGTACGGAACACGACGGAACTACTGGCAACCAAATCCAGGTAGACTTGTACATGTGTAGAGTACTTCTCATTTCTCAGGTAAAACTATTTATCAGGAAAACAAATTTTAAGAGAATTATTATTTCCAAAAAAAAAGTTAAAAATGAGTTTCATATATATAACCTATGTTTTGCTAAGCCTGTCAGTGAACTAAATTAAATCTATCTGGATCTAATCCAAATCCAATACAAACCAAATTCGATTAAAAAGAGCCGATCCAATGATGCGAACGCTAAGTACGGCTGGGATTCGAATACATCCAATGCAATCAGTTTAGGAATTCGATCTGACAATCATACGAGTGATTTATATTTGCATGTAATTCTAGGAGCTCAAGTGATGGATTTTTGGACTTGTATGCATAAGATTTGAATAGGTTAAATGAATTGGATTTTTGGACTTGTATTTGAACGGTTTAGATTTTTACATGAATACATTACTCTGTGGATCATACTAGATGAACGGTTCAGATTATTATAAAAAATGAACGTAGTTTTCACAATGTCAGCTGCATAAAACCGCTAGCGTAAAAAATTTAAAGATTTGTCTAGATAGGTAATGTTGTTTGGATAGCTGAGCTGCTTTTGGAGAGATGGTTTCAATTTGGCGCCTTAACATATTGTGTCAATGTATTTCTCACTATATATGTTTTGGTTTTCTTAACTTATGCGAGATGGAACTTAACAGTTCGTTTGGCGGGCGGATAATATTTTGTGGGATAAGAAACGAGGGGTAGATCAGAGGTGAGTATAGGGGGAGTAATTAATATTTTTGTTAATTAAGTAGGGAGGATTAGCTAAGAAATACGTAATTTATTTGGTAGTTAACATGAATGGATAAGAGTTGGTGGTTAAAAAAATCACGTGAGATTATTGCGCTTATATAATTTTTTGTAATGGGAATATATATAAATAAGATTTGGAGGGTTTTCATTGGCACACTTGTAATAGCAATTTCCCAGACTCAGATAAGCTTACAATGGGATATGGGGTGGGATAAGCAATTCAGGTGCTAAGAGTGAACCAAACAGCGGATAAGAATTCTCCTTTTCTTAGCTTGTCCCTGCCCCACCCTTATTCCACTCTCTTCCTCCCCCAACAAACAGGCCCGTAGGAGTAAATAGCCTTGTTGAAAGATTACAAAGATTTCTGAAGGGAATCCAACCGGACTTTCGATTGGTGCTGTGCAGCGAGGTGAGCAGCACCGTGCTGTGCATCATCTGAGCTGTTCGTTTAGCAATCTAATGGTCCAAATCTCATCTCCCCATCGTGTAGCATCCGAGCTGTACATTACCGAGATGAGATTTGAACCATTGAATTGCCGAACGGACGGCTGGGATGGTGCATAGCACCATCATAAAGGTACCAATTTTTTACAGTTTTACTAATGTCGAAAATCTCATTTCCGAAGACTTTCCATATATATCCTCTAAATTCATTTAATTCTCCATTTCTTCATTTATTTGATGTAATACACTGTAACGGCATAAGAAAGGAAAGGTAATACACCACCTTAGCTCAGTTATATGCCTTAATATTGTCGATAGTAATATTTAATCCTAATTAAGAGGCATGTTAGTTAAGTACTGTTTTTTTTTTTTTTTTGACAAAAGAAGAGAAGTATTATAAATCTGAAAGGCATAAAAGCCTAAACATCAGACAGTTGGGAACCCCATGGGGGCAAAATGGAAGTCCACAGACCAGACCAACCATTCAAAAGAGCCTTTTGAGCACAACAATGTGCAGCCCGATTACAATCACGTTTAACAAAACCAAACTCACAGGAAGAAAATGAATCTCTCAGAGCTAGACAATCAAAAATAATAGTTGCGATATCAATAGGTGGATCTAGAGAGGTAGAACATTTCCTCACTATTGCCTCCGCATCTGATTCAACAACCACAGTAGAGAAATTTAAATCAATCCCCAGCTTCAAACCATCTCGAATAGCCATAGCCTCAGCAATTCTTGACGAAGTAATACCAGTGTGAATACACAAGAAGATACCAAGGACCGTGCCATCATGACCACGAGCTATAGCTCCTGTACCAATAGAATTCGAACTCCTAGAGACAGCGGCATCCACATTAATCTTGGTTACATTCATCCCAGGGCGCTGCCACACTAAGGTCCCATTATGAGAGGATCTCAACAAAGGTGATGGAACCTTAGAGTTAGCATCCTGAAACTCATAGAAATCTCCTTGTGCTTTACCACTAACTGCTTCCGTAGCCCAATATTTACCATTAAAAATAAAATCATTTCTAGCTCGCCAAATCCACCAACAATAAAGAAGAGCCATACCTAACGAGAAGGGAGGCATATGACTTTGACTGATACGTTCTTGAATACAATCCCACCAATCTGTCATGTTTCTGCAATCAAGAAGCTCTTCAGGTCTTAAACGAAACGGAGAATGAATCCAGACTTTGATTGCAAAATCACACCGAAACAATATATGCGAGATTGATTCCTCAGCCTTTCCACAACGAGAGCATACAGGATCGAGTCTGACTTTGCGCGCAACAAGAGCCACATTTGTTGCCACCGCATTATTAAAACACTTCCACATAAACAGTTTCACCTTCGGATGGATTTGTAGACCCCACAATTTCTTCCAAACAGTAGGAAGGACACCGGAAGAGCTCGTTTGACCCATGTGAATGTTCCCATGAGTATCAGTCCCCTCCCTAGCGAGTCGGTAAGCCGACTTGACAGAGAAAGAACCATTCAATGATGGGTGCCAAATCTTGCGGTCCCTACGATTTGTAAGGCTAATCGGAATTGATAGAATAAGGTCGGCATCTTCACTACTAAAAACCTCACGAACCAAGGCAGACTTCCAAATTTTAGTGCTAGAATCGATCAAGTCAGCCACTGTCTCTATATCATTCCTCCTCATCGTGTGCCTGTCAATTTTACAATTCGTATGTCTTGGAAGCCAAGGATCTTCCCACACACGAATTTCGTTTCCAGAATGCACTTGCCACCTCCAACCCTTGTCAATTAACTCCCGTGCCCATACAATACTCCTCCAAGCCCAAGAAGACTGACCGGTAATCTTTGCATGCCAAAAAGATGTCTTGGGAAAGTACCGTCCTTTAAAGATCTGCCGGAACAAAGAAGATTCGCCTGAGATAAGTTTCCAACCCTGCTTGGCTAGCAAAGCCTTATTGAAAGATTCCATATCTCGCAAACCTAAGCCGCCATCCCCTTTGCATAAACTCAACCTGTCCCATTTAATCCAATGAATTTTCTGCTCGCCCTCCTTAGAACCCCACCAAAACCGCGAAACCTCGGAAGAAATCTGCTGCAAAATAGTTTTTGGCAGACGGAAACAAGACATAGCATAGTTTGGAAGAGACAATACCACAGATTTCAATAAAACTTCACGGCCCGCATGATTAACCTGGTTGTCTTTCCATCTCCTAAGCCGTTTAATAGTATTATCCTTAACATATGAAAAAAGATCACGCTTGGAATTACCATGAAACACTGGAAGTCCCAGATATCTAGCCCCGTGTGCTTCCATTGTAATCCCCACCTTAGCTGCTAAGAGGTTTCTCCTCGGAATTGGAGTATTGGGACTGAAAAAAACAGATGATTTCTCCTTGTTCACTTTTTGACCTGAGGCAGCTTCATACAAATCAAGAATCCGATAAAGAGCTTCACAATCTTGATCTGATGCCCGACAGAATATAATAGAATCATCCGCGAATAAAAGATGAGAAATGACAGGACAATGGTAATTAATCCGGAAACCCCGCAACATCTTTTTACTTAAAAAGTCTTTGAATAGAGCTGAGAACCCCTCCCCACATAAAAGAAAAAGATACGGGGAGAGAGGGCATCCTTGCCGTATCCCGCGACTCGGTAAGAAAGTTTCACCCGGTTCCCCATTGACAGTGATCGAAAATGAGACGGTCCTAATGCACTCCATGACCCATCCAATCCATTTTTGGTGGAAACCCAATTTGGCCATCACCCTCTCTAAGTAACTCCATTCCACCCGGTCGTATGCTTTCGCCATATCCAATTTAAACGCAGCCACACCTTGAGAGCCTGAGCGTTTATGCTTGATATAGTGCGTAAGTTCATGAGCGAGCAACACATTATCCGTGATCTGACGACCCCCTACAAAAGCACTTTGATTTTCCGAGATAATAGAAGGGAGAAAAGGTCTGAGCCGATTGGCCAGAACCTTAGCAATAAGCTTGTAAACTGTGGTGCATAAACTGATAGGACGGAATTGGCTGACCTTGGTAGGTATATGCACCTTTGGAATAAGAACAATCTGAGTACGATTCACACTTCCAAGCATTCTGCCATCATGGAAAAAACTGCGGACTGCTCGGCATAAATCAACCCCGACTATATCCCAATATCGCTGGAAGAAACCCGCTGTCATACCATCGTAGCCCGGTGCTTTATTAGGGTGCATTGCAAACAGCGCATTTTTAATTTCACCCGTTGAAAATGGTTTAAGGAGCCTATTGTTCATATCTGCGGTAATACGAGTGGGAATAGAACTTGTAACTTGGTGCACATCGTGAACACCTTCACTGACATAAAGATTGGTGAAGAATTTTTGGAACTCAGTTGCAATACTCTGTTGGTCCGACACCCATACCCCTTGCTCATTCTCAATACCCGAAACATGATTACGCCTTCTCCGCTCAACTGTGCTTGCGTGAAAGTATGAAGTATTTCGGTCTCCCAATTTAAGCCATTTTTTGTGGGACTTCTGTTTCCAATACAATTCCTCTTGCTCCCATTCCCTTGCAAGTTGATCCTCCAAGGCCGAGATACTTTCGAGATGGAGCTCACGCCCCTCAGATTCCAGCACTTTAACTTCGGCAGTCACCTGGTCAATCTTCCTTTTGGAATTGAGATTTTGCTTCACACGCCAAGATTTCAAGGCCAACCTGCAATTCTTGATTTTCTGACTTAAAGAAAACAATCGAGAACCTGAAATACTTTGGTCCCATTGATGCTGCACAATCGCCTGAACTTCCTCGTATTCAAACCATCTTGCATCAAATCTAAAAGGGGTCGCACGTCTCTTACCACCCACCATAGTTTTCAGAAGTAGCGCTTTATGGTCAGACCCCACACAATTAAGATGCTCCACTGAGGCTTGGTTATACTGCAGATACCATTGGGACGATACCAAAACCCTATCCAGCCGTGATTCAATAAACTCGTCACCTTGTCGATTATTCCTCCAAGTGAAAGGATATCCAGTAAAACCCAAATCGGCCAGGCCACAATCCTCGAGAAAAGATTGAAACCTAACCAAACTTCCTCGATCCCGCTGTATCCCACCACGTTTTTCATTAGGATCTAAAACATCATTGAAATCCCCCCAAATCACTACTTCCGAATTCAAACTCCGTATATGATCAGACAGGGAATGAAATTGTTGGAATCGAACACCATCATCCGGACTTAAATAAACATTAATTAAATGCCAAGAAAAAGAAGAACTCAAACACTTAACTTTCATATCAACGAAAAAATTGCCAAACTTGAAAACTTCAAAAGCTACTGAATCATTCCAGAATATCCCCAAACCCCCCGAAAGGCCGATCGGGTCAACCCAAAAACCATTCTGCATACCAATACTCCTACGGACTGACTCTAATTTTTTTGGTTTGTTTTTAGTTCCGGAAAGAAAAACAAGATCAGGAGAGTGAAATTGTACCATCGCTTTGAGTTGATGGCATGTCCGAGGCCTCCCGACACCCCGACAATTCCACGATAAGAGCTTCATATACCCCTTTGGGGCCAATCTCGGCTGGCGTCCTCCACCGTTTCAGTAGAAATTGGGTCGTCCATGATACTATCCACATCAGCCAAAACACCTCCTGAAAGCCGAGGTCGTTTTGCAGGCGAACACACCTCAATACCATCAAGATCAGAGCTTCTAGTCTCTCCCATGCTACTTGACCGTTTCTCCCCCACCTGGGGAGCTGGTGTTGTGCTGGATAGAACATCAGTTGACAAGGCTGAGCCACTTCCTGAAATAGTTACCCCTTTGCTCCTGTCCGCTTTGGATTTACTACCGAGAGGCCTACCGCGTTTCTTCTGGGTGGGAATAGAGTCCTTACTGCGAGATGATGCAAGACAAAATTCTGCTCCGGCTGAGAGTTCTCCTTCTGCCGCGGCGGAGAAAGCAAAGTTCTGGTTGTGGTTGGCAGGGGTTGGAGGATTCGGTAACACCGGAGGTAGTGGGACTGAAAGATTAGGGGTTGGAATAACTGTTGAGGAAAAGGAGTGGGCCGTATTGTGGGCCACAAAATTGGTGCTTGGGCTATCAGACTGGGTTGGACTTTTTATTAAGGGTGCGGATATTGGGTTTTTCAGTAAGGGTGCTGTCATTGGGTTTTTTAGTAAGGGTGCAGTCGTTGGGGAAATAGGGGGAACTGTTTGGGCTAAACTAAGGGTAAGTGGGGCTGGAATTTTGGTGCCACTGTCAATCAGAGATCCAAAGCCCTTTGGTGGCCCACTACTCTCATCTCCAAGGATGGAATTAAGAGATTTGGGTTTTAAAATCCCAGCCGACGCGGAGCTAGGAAGGGAAAGCAAACTCTTCTGCGTATTATTCGGTAGCAACATTCCATCCTCACCCGTATCACCAATCTGCTCCTGAGAATAAACCGAATTCAAATCTCCCGCCCCCAATCTTTTCACCATATCCGGATTACGATAAGGACCAAATCCACGATTTCCTCCGTGATCAGCGGGCTTACTATTTCCAGATTTCCCCGGTGACGCCGGCGACCATCGGTTGCCCCCGGGACCAAACTTCTTCCAACCAGCAGATTTGCCCGGAGACGCTCGAAGCCAATTTCCATACTGTGAATCGACAACAAAAATCCCATTCTCCATGTCCTTGGACTGTTTGATACAACTTTTCTGCTCATGTCCAACAAAACCACAATAGCAGCAAAACATGGGAATTTTTTCATAACGAAATTCCACCCAAAAAGGTTGCCCGTCATCGAGTTTCAACTTCATTCCCCTACGGATAGGAACAGTAATATCAATACTAACCAGGATTCGCATCAAGCGGCCCTCACGGCACCCGGAAGCGGGCAAATCAATCTCCAAAAACTCACCCATGCTTTTGCCAATTTTGGTACCAACCTCAACAGAGAAAAACTGAAGTGGAAGTCCCCAAACTTGAATCCAGATGGGTGAGTGTTTAAACACCAACTGTTGCACCTTCATATCAGCATGCCATCTAGAGAGGATTAGGAAGCTGTTATTAAAAAACCAAGGTTTTCCGGCTATCACATGAACAATATCTTCTTCCAAACCGAAAACAAACTGGAATAAATTATCCCCAATCTCCAGGACCTTAAAACCCGTCGGATTACCCCAAAGATAGCCCATGGTGTTTTTGATACCATGCAGATTTGCCAACTTTGAGGAAACCACCTTACCAATCAAACTACGCCGACATTCGGCCTCACTGAGTTTGATATCCTCCTCCACAATCGTGACTTCTTTGGATTCAGCATTCGTGAGTGTAAATGTTTTGAAACGAAGAGACAGATCGTCCCCCGGCGAACTGATATCATCGCCCATAGTAAAAGGGTCGAAGAGGAGAGGCTGAGATCTGTGTATGGCTAAAAAGAAGAAGAGGGTGGAGAATAGAGCGAGACAGATGGGGTGAAGAGAGGGAAGGAGAGGAAGAAAGAGGGGGGGTAAGGGAGATGGAAAAACTCCGCCGCCAAAGCTAGTCGGAGACAAACTTGCAGAGCAAGACGAAACCTCTCGTAGAGAGGACTTTGAGAGATACTCAGTGCTAGTTAAGTACTGTTCAACGGGTATTAATTATGCATATGAAAAGTCTACTAACAATTTATGGTATGTAATCTTTAATTTTCAAACTTATATATTTAGAAACACTGGAAATTGGCGTTATAGTTTGCAATCTATTGCCCGAACCATTTTCCGCACAAAGGCAAATCCACACAAATACGGAGTAGTTTGATAGGAGGCCGTAGGTATGGCAACGGGTCGGTTTGGTCCTGGTTTTATCGTATTTAAACTCAAAGTATTTATTTATATAGAAAATTGGGCTAGGGTTCACTATAGAGAATTTATAATCTAGTTAGTTCACCTCTAATTTTTGTAATCTCTCTAATCCACTAATATAGTTTAGTAAGGCTTTAAGTCTCTTTCTTTTAAAAAAGAAATTAAAGACCGGAAAAATAAATCTAGAGCACAGTCACCTCTCTCTCTCTTTACTGTCGGAGAAAAGTCCAAAAACCTCACCGGAAAATGTCCCAACAAGAGCGTAAAGGCCGAGGTCGAAGAACAAGAACACGATCGATGATGATCATGAACAAGATGATGATGAAGAGGAGAGAGAAACCATGCACTGACGCAATTTCACAAACCCCAAAATTAGAAACCAGCCAGCCCACCGCCACGGCCACTGTGGCGCCACCCGCCTACTGTGATCCCAACACGTGTCTGGGCATCGGGATTGAGTACGGGACCACCGCTGCTGCTGCTGCAGTGTCTTGATCGATGCTCAAAAGGTTCGGGACCACGACCGGTGACGTGTCGCTCACATTGGGGCTACGGCACGCCGGGAACGTGCCGGAGAAGAACCCTTTTTCCGTTAGAGGTTTTGGGAGCTTTTAGATTACTACTATAATTATTACCCTTGATTAAGAAAGAAGATTACAATTATTGCTATGGGACTGCTTGAGGATTACTCTCACTAGAGTTTGGTTTGGTTGGTTGGTCCTTTGTGCACTTTTTTTTTTAAAGTATTACCAAACAAAAGGCAAGAACGTAATTATTTGGCATGATACAAAGTTCAGCTATATATATATATATATATATATATATATGTGTGTTTGTGTTGACAAAAAATACGTTTCAGATATTCATAGATAATCTTATATGTTTCGGATATGTATTCGTTTTTGATAACGTACAAAAGACAGGTTGGAACATACATATAAGATTATATGTGCACTTTTGTTGATGTAGTACCAAATATAAGATAAGAACGCAGATTGAGACGGATAACGATATATATTAATGTGTGGCGGGTTCAAAAAGGAAAAGACTCAAAATAGGTAAAAAAAAACACTACAACATGAAAGGGCTATATCGACGATTTAGTTTCCTCGGTAAAGCACCTGATTTCCTAGCAAAACGTATTAGCGAGGAAAAATTACCTCACTAAAACGTTGTCGCAAAAGGCTTTAGCGAGGAAAAAAAATTTCCTCACCTATTCCGACACAATTGCAAGGAAATTTTTCGTCGCTAAAGGCTGTGAATTTACTATTACGTAATTGGCGAGGAAAGTTTTTCCTCACTAAAATAAATCCAAAAAGTAAACAATCTCTCTGCGTTTTTTGCCACTTCCAACACTTGAATCTTGGATCTCTTGTATATGACACCTAACACCTATCTCCCACACCACTTTGCACTTCTAAGTAAAATTGTGAACTTCTTTTATATATTATGTTTTTGCATCTCTTTCACCTTTCCAAATTAGTTTTTTCAACATTAATTATGTCATTTAAACTTTTTGTATCTTATAGTGTCTAAAATTTATTTGAACAAATTTAATTTTTTGCTAGCACAACATTTTTTTTGTTGAAACATGTTATATTCGTATCAGATAACAACTTTTGAAGGACTAATAATATATGTCATTATTCTAATTTTTTGATGGAATTATCCTTAGCTTTTATGGAATGAGATTTTTGTCGTCATAAGCTAGCTCGAGATATATTTTAATATTAGATTACAAATGACAAGTTTCATCACTGTTATTTTTTAATTTTAAAAGTAAGTTTGACCTTCTTCTTTTTGCCAAATGCAAAGGGTATTATAGATTCGTAATTATTTTTTAAAGCTTTTAATTTTTCATCATTGTTATAATAATATGAACAAAATTTGTAAATATTCAGATTAGATCATCCTAAAAGTACTAAAGACAATACTTTTTAAAAAAATTTCATCTTTAATGAATTTTTTAAAATTTTAAATTACCCAATATCTCTCTCTCACACACACACACAATATGTATATGTATATATAAAAATATGTATAATACTTACAAAATTGCATTTGAAATTAATGTTTAACATATTTATCTGTTTATAAATGAATGCCATAGAATCACCTAAGCTGGTTTAAATAAAAATCAATAACGGTTCACACAAAAAATTCTTTACAGCATGAATGCACAATAGATATGAAATAGTGTTTTTTTTTTTGTTGTCGTGAAATAGTGTATTTTATGTAGATGTTTTGAAAATAGATATGTGATGATCTAATTAACTTCAAGATATTTTCAATACGACATTACTTCAAGATGTTTTTAACTTTATTATCTTTTGTTGAGTTTATCATCACTATGGAATAAATCCTCAATATCTACACTTCAAGATATCTTACATTGCTAATTAGAATAAGAAAAGTGACAAATATGAGATTTTTTCACCAATTCAATGCGATTGACGAGGAAACTATTTTTTTCCGTTTATTACTTTTTTATTTTAGTAAATTTGATAATGGTATTGATCTATGTAGTTGATTATGTCTTACCATTGTGATATTACAATTATACATATGAACATAATTAATAATTATTTATATATAAAAAAAATTAATAAGTCATAAAAAAGGCGAGGAAATCAGATTTCCTCGCCAAAAGCTTACATTTGACAAGAAAAAAATCAGATTTCTCGCCAAATGTAAGCTTTTGGTGAGTAAATCTGTTTCCTTGCAGATAATGTACTTTTAGTGGCGAAATTCGTTTTCCTCGCCAAATTTTCTTGCTATAGTCCTTTTGTGCTGTAGTGAAAAGAAAGAGAAATTTTTGTCACATATATAACATTATATGTTAAGGGGCCGGTGACGAGTTCAAGAAGGGAAGGGCTCAAAACAAGAATAAAACACATATAACGTTATATGTTGGTGTGGCGGTAATGGAGGTGGAGTGGTTGTAGAAAAAAAAAAAGGGAAATTTTTATCACGCATGTAACGTTATATGTTGGAGTCGTGGTGGTGGGGTGGTGGCGGTAGTGGTGGGTGCGGTGGTAGTTGTTACGTGATTGCAACAAGATCGAAAAAAAAATAGAAAAATATATTTTTTGTGTTAGCCAACTAATGCCCTTGTTTTTTTTACATAGGATAGTTTTATAATTAAAATTATTAGTGGACTAGAAATATTAAGAATTTTAGAAGTGGACTAATGAGGTTAGAAACATGTTACAGTGAACCTCCCAGATATTTTCCCTCCCAAACCCAGATCAATGCCCGACAAGTATGGTTTTTTAGCGCACCCTAATTAACCAAACTGTATACGGTTTGATTTTTACCCGAACCGCGAAACTACTGATTCCATTAACGAAAATATATGGGAAACATAATCCAAACTGAAAATGTACCCATGACTCCGTGGAATTGATCGAGGAGAACAAGACAAATCAACAATTTCGGGGTTTGATAATGTTAATTCTTGTTTCTTTAGGCCCCGTTCAGTTGTCAGGAAAGTACAGAAAAAGATGGGAAAATCAATTTTTCCATAATTTTCCTAGTGTTCAGTTAGCAGGAAAATTCTATAACTTACCAATTTAAGTTTTTCTGCAGGAATTACTTTCCTAATCCTGCAAAAAACACAGGATTTTGCGTCGCGGGAAAAGGAAAATGAGTAAACACTCACAAAATTTTCCTGAAAGTTTCTTTTTCCTGACAAATGAACAACTAAACCTTAATTTTTCTTGCAAAATTCTTTTGTCAAAATTCTTGCAAACTCGGGTGCAGCTCTGGGATTATAATTGTGTGACAAAAGTAATATTCACAAATTTTTTCCCTACAAAACTTTATATGCGGTGAAAATATATTCAAATATGGTTGAAAATTAACAAGGCTTGCTTAATTTTATTTTGATTAGCTATGGTATCTACTCACAAATGTAAGTAAATTTTCATTCAATTTGACATCGTACAAATAATTTGGTGCAGACAATATTAGATAAGAACTAAATTACTCATATTTCCAGAACCTAGACGGAGCCAGAATTTTCGCGTAGGAAGGGCAAGGTATATTTTTGAGGGGGGGGGGGGGGGGGGGGGGGCGAGACTATATATTTTGATAACAATTTCTTTTTAACGTAATAATAGTATTTTTAAAATCGTAAGAGAACGACCGCCCCTATTAACTCCCTTAGCTCCATCCTTGGGTTCGATTCGGTTGAACCCTTCAAACTATGACAGCGGGTTGGTGCTCAGAAAAGACCTAAACGTCAACGTGAAGGTCGGCAATAAAGACAGCTTGTTTCCAATTTGCATACAGACATGTGAGAGTCATAAATACACACAGTGAATTGACCCACAATATTGTACTGTATTTGAATTTAAGTCCTTCCCCATCATAATTTTTCAATTTCCAGCAGGTCAGTATACTTATCCTCAAGGATTCAGGGATGCTGCAAAACATCTTTCTATAGAGCATTGCAGTGTACCATCACAATCATTCGAGCGAACTTTTTCAGAAAAAAATAAACTCTTTCCTGAAAGAATTTGTTTTCAATTCGAACTATTAATTAATTACCGAGATGAACAGTTTGGATGCATCCTGCAGGGCTCTCCATTGGGAGCTGGTTTTGCAGCATCCTTGGATCCCTATCATTAATTCTTTTTTGTGGGCAGGGCATGGATTATAGAGGGTATTTTTTCGGTTTTTTCACTTATAATGAGCTACTTTAAGCACTTTTTTTTATTTCCGGCGTCCAAGATTAGCTTTTGTGCACCTTAAGCTAATTCCTATATATAGACATATCACAGCCTGTTTTAAAGCTTGCACTTGGGGTGTGGTGCCAGTGGTGGTCCTAAGAATTGGTAAGGAGAATCGAATTTGAGACTTTAGAAAAAAGCAAACCGGTAAGTTCCTAATTAAGACTACCAGGCCAACCCCTTGTGTTGAGTTAATTTCAATGTCGGCCCTGATATTTGAGTTGTCTAAGCCCGACTTCAATCTTGGTTGCCTACTTACTATTTTTTTTTTCCCTCGAGCCCACTTACTATTAAGTAGTCATAAAAAATAAGAAGACATTCTAGTCAAAAAAAAAATAATCAAAATTAAGGTTACATAAAAATATCAAAAATCAAAATGTAACCCGAATAGGTGGTTGCCCAAAAATTATTTTTGTTGCCCCATGATATTGGGGGTTGCTCAAGCCCAAGATTTTGTGTGGCTTACCCCGGGCCGGCTAGTTTTAACTTGGTTTTATGGCCTTGAACGGTTGGATCTCTTCAACAGCCAGCTACTGCTACTTGCTTGCCTGGAGTCAACTATCTGTATTTTGGATTGACGGTGCTTTCCCTTTCACATTAGAACTATTTCGTTTATTACCTTACTCTGTGCTCGGAATTTGGATATGTAAAAGAGAAAAACTTTTTAACGGGGATTCCTGTAAATAAAGTTTGCTGAGGCCAATTTCGGCCGTCCAAAAGTATTTTGGATGATCCAGATTAAAGACAAACTATTAACGATAAGAAATATTTATTACCGGTAATAGTTTAAAGACGTATCTCAACCATTGTCGTAAATACTCTTTTCTCTCTATGTAAAAAAAGCGAAAAAAATAGAATGATATCAAATAAAAATACTCAAAATTAAGGCTCCGTTTGTTTCAACTTAAAATGTTTTACAATGTAAAATATTTTTTTAAGAAAACAAACTTTAAACTTTTATTTTCCGGTGTGGTTGGCACTTGAAAAATATTTTCAGAAATCGACAAAATAGTATAGAGAGAGGACGGGGGTGCTTAAACTATAGAGAGATTTGAGAAAAGTGGAATTGAACGTGGGTTAGGACTGATAATCGAGGAAACTGAGTGGTGAGAATTGCAGTAGAAGGCAGTAGGTACATTTTGGAAAATAACTTATGAAAGATTTAAAAGTAAGTTATTTTTATCCAATTAATGAAAAATATTTTACATGTAAAATATTTTTCTCATTTTTTACATAACTAAACACCGAAAAATAGGTAAAACATTTTACCGAAAAATATTTTCAGCCCAAACAAACGGAGCCTAAGTGAAATGAAGTTTGAGTTATATATTATTCATTGTCACAAGCGGTAGAAACATACAAGTCTCTCATGTAAATGGATTGAGTGCTTGGAATTTGAATAATAAACCCCGAGGGATCCCTTAGGTATTTTCTTTCCATTTTTACGAGGGATCCCCCCGGACAACACATGTGAGCAGTTCGAAAGTTCGTTAAATTTGTTAGTACTATGGTCTCTTTCTTGTTATTTTTAAAATTCGAGGAGATCGAAGTATCATTTACAATTTTAGTTGCGCTTTGTCTTTTCTGTTCATCTTGGTTATGTAAATTAGGTCCTATTTCGCTAGGGAAAAAACAAGTACTTATTCAATGTATTGTAAGAGAATCATGATCTGCATCGTAAAACAGAAAATAAGTACATATTGAAACAATAAGAACCTTTTTGGAACGGGGCCTTATTTGATCTTGTATTTCCGTGATGGAAAACGAGAAATTTTTCAGTACCAGGTGGGTACCACGTCACCCAGCAGACGTGGTGCCTGAGCAGACATATCTGAGCCGTCTAAAAGTGTATTGGATGGCTTACATTGAAACACCTTTTCTTCTCCCACCCCCACACTCTCTCTCCTCTTTCTCTCTCTAAATCCGAGCCAACTAAAACCGAAATGGAAGGTCCGGATGCACCGAGCGGGCACCATGTGGTACCCGCTCGGCACCGAAAAATTTCTCATGGAAAACCCACACCGACGCCGCAAATTGTGGGGATTGACTTGATCAAAATTGATCAACTCCCATGCATGCAGGAAAATGCAACCAAACAGCTGCAACCAGGAAAATCAGAGATTGCAATAAAGTGAGTACTGAATCTCATAGTACCATATCCGCGTGCAATTAATGTATCTAATAACTTCTCAACTGTCAACACCTAAAAGATGTCTACTCTACTCGCTTAAAATTCAAAATACTGCACTGGTCAGTCCACTTGATTTGCCTCCACCTACTATGGCACTATATATACTTCCATTAGCCTTTCAATTTCCATATCAAACCACCACATCTGACATCTCTAAAGCCGGCCTGTTGTGTCATATATACAAAATACAGTAATCTCTGATCTACTGTTATTCTTTCTGGTTAAGGGTATGGGTGGTGAGCTTAAGAAATGGTTAGTGGGATGGGTGGTGGCGGTGGTGCTGTTTCAGGGTATTAGGTATGGGGCTGAAGCACAGCCCCAGGTCCCGTGTTACTTTATCTTTGGTGATTCGTTGGTTGATAACGGTAACAACAATAACATTGCTTCCTTGGCCAAGGCCAATTACATGCCCTATGGCATTGACTTTCCCGGGGGTCCAACTGGAAGGTTTTCCAATGGGAAAACTACCGTTGATGTTATCGGTAAGCTCCCTCCCTCTCTCTCTCTTAGCTTCCCCGCTTATTAGGGCAATAACCTAAATTAAATACAAATTCTCTGATTACTATTTACTTAATGCACAGCTGAGCAACTGGGATTTAATGGTTACATTCCTCCCTATGCAACTGCAAGAGGTCGAGGCATACTCAATGGAGTGAATTATGCATCGGCAGCTGCTGGGATTAGAGACGAGACTGGCCGACAATTGGTAACTAATCAACTATGAACTTAACTTACTTCTCATTTACATACCTATAAATTGATATGGGGCGTTAAGAATTAGTTGAAGTGTGTGCAAGCTGATCCAGACATGTTTTATACAAAAAAAGAAGAAGAAGCTATAAATCGATTTGGGTTCCCTAGCTAGTAATTTCTCTAACTAGTAGAAATTCATATCGTTGCTATTAACCAATGTGTTCAATGTCAATGCAGGGAGGTCGTGTCAGTTTCACTGGGCAGGTGAATAACTACAAAACCACGGTATCCCAAGTCGTGAACATACTTGGGGGTGAAGACGCGGCTGCTAATTATCTAAGCAAGTGCATATACTCGGTCGGATTAGGCAGCAACGATTATCTCAACAACTACTTCATGCCCGGTACTTATTCGACTAGCCGACAGTATACACCCGACCAGTACGCCGATGTTCTTATTCAACAATATGCTCAGCAAATCAGGGTCAGTATTCTTCTTCCGAATCTTTCGCAATTCTTATCTCATCAATTGCTTCTATTCATTATTTCCAATAGTTATGAATCCCGATTGGCCATTCAAAAGGGAAAAAGAAAGCGAAATTCTTTGGGACTGTTGTTTAGTCAAGTTGGGCCTTTTTACGGGATCATATCAAAAACATATTGGGCCACTAGACATCTTTATGGGTTATAAAATTGAAAATTGGGACTGGCCCATCATTTTCTCTTCAAATATGGGCGGCCGACATTTTAATGTTGGTCTTTTCGTTTGGGATTGGATCCTCACCGGTGCAAAACTTAGAACCAGAGGAAACAGTCATAATAGTCATAATCTGGATCCATTGATTGCAGAATTGAACGGTCTAGATTTCGACTGTCTGCTCTAGTCCAAAATTTAGACCGGATAGGATCCACTTCCTTTTAAGTTTCTTCTGATTTTTCAATCCATTCCAAATTTTATCTAAAAGTTTTATTTTCTTTGGTTTGCTTTTGTACTTTGTTTCTGCCGAAAGACATTGTACAACTTTGGAGCAAGGAAACTGGCGTTGATCGGAGTGGGCCAAATAGGCTGCAGCCCGAACGAATTGGCCCAAAACAGTCCGGACGGCAGAACTTGTGTGCAAAGAATCAACTCTGCAAATCAGCTGTTCAACAACAGGCTTAAATCTCTTGTGGACAACTTGAACAACAATTTCAGTGATGCTAAATTCATTTACATCAACGCCTACGGGATCTTCCAAGACCTAATAACCAGGCCCTCGTCTTTCGGTACGTATTATTGTATACCTCACTTATCGTCTGTTCTGACAAAATTGTTGAGGAAAGTGTCACATGGAACCAAAGACGGAACCAGGATTTTACCTAAGCAGTGGCGAAATGTATTCTTAAAAAATCTAGTAGTGGCGAGACTATATAAGTTGGGCATAATTTTTTTTTTTACATACAATAATTGCATTTTCTAAAATTCTTGTCGTGGCGGTCGCCGCCACTAGACCCCCCTGATTCCATCCTTGCATGGAACGTATTTTTTGGTATGCCGATTGAACGGTTTCGAGAAGGTTAAATATAGGGACTAGACATTATTTTTAAGGTAATTTTCGTATTCTAGTGTTACTAACGGGATATTTATACATGTGGTCTTCAGGGTTTAAGGTCACAAATGCTGGTTGCTGCGGAGTAGGGAGGAACAATGGTCAAATTACATGCCTCCCGTTACAAACACCATGCCAGAATAGGAATGAGTACATATTTTGGGATGCATTTCAGCCAACTGAAGCTGCAAATATCATTCTCGCAAGGCGATCGTATAGCGCTCAATCTCCCTCCGATGCGTATCCAATGGATATTCGTCGCTTGGCTCAACTCTGAAGTCGAAGATAAAAGATAGAGACCGAGATGGAGATGGCGTATGCAGTAGTTCCATATATGATCACAATATTTTCATGCTACTTATTAATTTTGTACCACTATTATACGAAATTGTACCAGTATTGTATGCGTATTTTTGTCTTTTTTAATTTGGAAATTGATTTCCATTATGGTATTAAAAGAGGTCTAAATTGAATAACAACTAGCTTGCTCGATCGTTGAACATGATTGGAATATCTTTGTTGCCGAGTCTTCAGTCTTTGAATACATAAATCCAGTTGCATGGACTGCAATTGGCTCAAGCATTTTATTTTGGATTATGAAGATGAACTTAACTTGAGTTGGTTGGAACTTTTGCATTTTTTATTAGAAAAGCTAGTTTGTTGGCAGTCCCCTTGGGCACTTTAGCCTGCCCCACCAGCGGCGCGCTTAAAGCCCAGTGGGTAAAGCCAACTTAAGTTGGTTGCAACTTTTGCATTTCATCATCCTACCCACCGGCCCATGGCGCACGTATAAGGGCCACTCGCCCCATCGGGCTTTAGCCCGACCTGGGCGCTTATTCCGGATATGTTGGCCCAGCCAAAGTTGTGTATGGGCTGGGCTTGGGCCCAGGAAGTGTAGCAGAATAGTAATACTTAAGCTCTAATTCCCATTTCAGTCGGGACTACATCTAGGTTATTAATATACTATTATGGAGCTAAAAGTTTGTTAAAATGGGACCAAGAATATAGGCTCTAATTTCCCCTTTGAAATCAATAGCTGTCCTAATTAACCCATCCGTTGGGCGCCAACCATATAGCACACATTGTTGGAATTTGTCCGAACCAGTTAATTATCACCTCGAAAACTATTATATGGGTTAGGGCGGCCTCTCCCATCATTTCAATTGGTTTTGAGTCGAATGCTTTAACACGATATCAGAGCTAGGTTTTCGAAGCTAGGCTTTTTCCCTCTGTTTGTACCATAGTTGCACATTGCTTCGTTGTGATCCGTATATTCCGGATCCTTTGTTGTCACCTCCACGTGCGAGTCGGAGGTCGCATGTGCTGAGTAGTGTTAAAATTTGTTGTCCTGCATGGTTAATTTTCACCTCAAAAATTAGTATACAAGTCTGGATGACTTCTCCTCTCATTATCAATTAATTTTAAGTTGAATGTTTTAACATTAATTAATGGTTGGTACTATTAGTTTAATTTTCACCTCGAATACAGAGTGAGTGCGTGAAATTTTCCTTTGAATTTTCTTAAATTTGCGAGTATGAATTGAACTATCTCTGTATAGCAAGTGAGTGTCCATCACATATTGCAGTTGCAAGAAGTAAATAAAGCCCAATGACTAAAAGCTAGCTCAAGAGTCAAGAAGTAGCCCATAAATGAGTCGAGCTAAACCCATACGTACAGAAGGGAGCTATAGCGTTCTTAAAAGACTGAGAGATAATTTGACATTTTATTTGTAATGTTGACTCAAAAAAATTTTTTTTGATAAGCGTAAAAAATGGATAACCAAGATAAGCGTCAAAAATGGATAACCAAAGGGTATTCACAATGCTATAATAAAAAATGAATAACCAAAAGTTGACACATCAAGTTTTGATTATCCATTTAAGAGATTGCTAAAGTTAGCAATGGAGAGATCTATAATGGCATAATCAAAATTAGATAACCAAAACTTGAGACATCACCTTTTCAAATTACAAAAAACTAAAAACTGTGAACATAGGAAATAGTTTTTTGTAATAATAGTTTTGAGACTAATAAAAACTATTTATTTGAAATAGAAAATAGTTTTTGAATTTTTTCTGAAAAAGAATAGGTTTAGGAAAAACAGTTTTTGCGTAACTACGGTTTTTGAAAAAATAGTTTTTATATAAGAAAAGGTTTTCAAAAAATAGGTTTTCAAAAAAATTTAACTGTTTTCTTTGTATAAAAATGTTTTTTTAAATAGTCGAGAAAACATTTTTTGGGAAAAAATAGTTTTTATTTTTAAAGTTTTTGAGTAAAATATTTTTTTTTGAAAACATCATTGGAAGAGAGAGAGAGAGAGAGAGAGAGAGAGAGAGAGAGAGAGAGAACTTTTTTTTTGGTAATGATAGGTGTATTTGATTGAGAATGTAGAGTTTACTAAGTTTAGTTATTGGCAAAAGATTGCTTGTTTGGTTCTCCAAAGCCTAAAATTTGATTATTTCTAAGATGGCTAAATTTGATTATAACATTGCGAGTCATATTTTGCACCAACATTGTTAACTTTAAACCTATTAATTTTGGTAATGTCATCGTAGATACTCTAAGTCTCGAACATGAGACGCTTGTCAATTTGGAACAGTCGCCCAACCAACTAGGCCAGATGGCAAGTTCGCAAAAATTGTACAAACACAGCAAAGTAAACCACTTTTATGCCAGCCAATTAATCCACTAATGCAATAAAATCCGAAGAATGATTTATTTATGGCAAATAGGTGCACTCCCACTTGTATTTATGGTTGGAACAAAAAGAATAGTGGTAGTACTTGCATGGTTTCAACACAATATATAGGTGAACTAGTATTAGAATTGGGCATCCCATTTAAATCTTCCCCTTTTCTTTCAAAGTTTCTATTTCGTTTCAGACCATCCTGTTCGTGCCATCTCTCTCTCTCTCTGTTTTTTTCTCCCGTGACGAGGGCATCCGAGGGATTTTGTCCCGACGCGTTCCGGACATATCGGGTAATTACCAAGGAAATACCTGAAGCACTGGCCTACTTGCCTATTCACCTTTTTCGATCTCCCTTATACATCTTCCTTTCTTCCCTCTTCCGTACTATACCGTCCTCCGATGGCGACTAAGCTTGAGACATGGCTTATCCTTCTTCTGATGCCTTCATTCTTGAGTTTGCAGTATTTTGCTGTTGCCAAACCACAAGTGCCTTGTTACTTTATATTTGGAGATTCAGCGGTTGACAATGGCAACAACTTAGCCCTCCGTACTTTGGCTAAAGCCAATTTCAAACCCTACGGGATTGACCTTCCCGCAGGTGTACCGACCGGAAGGTTCACCAACGGTCGCACTTCCACTGATCTCCTCGGTATATATAGCTTCTCGCTGCTCAATTCCTGGCCAGTAGACATATCCATAGGAACTAGCTTTTTTTTTAGGGGGGTACATTTTAACGAAATGATGTGGCACAAATTCTAAGTCACATAATTCCCGTGTATGAGCGTGAGCGTGAAAGCGTCTTTAAAACACATCTTAACTTACTAAAATTAGCGAGAGCAAGGATGGATAACGGAAGTGCATGCAGGACATTTTAAAGAATTATGTGAATAAGGGCACGATACAACCATTGGGTCGTTGCACTGAAATGTTGTCCTTCTTCTAACATGTTATCTCTTCCTCAACTTCAACTATTTTTCTTTTCTAACGTTCCCACATGATTGATAATTTTTCGAGAAACGGAAAATTTCATTGCGAAAGCTGAAACTCAGCTGAAAGATTACACAGAGTACACATTTGATAATTGATATCACCTCTCCCGGCTATGGCACCAAAGCTTCGCCTGCGATCTAATGGATACAAAGAGAAAATTACCATTTTATTCTTGCTACTGATGATGCTACGTGTTAAACAAATTAATCATTTTGCAGCCGAGCATCTAGGTTTCACCACTTATCCTCCTCCCTACGTAACTGCAAGTGGTAAGGAGATCCTGACCGGCGTGAACTACGGATCTTCAGGAGCTGGAATTCGCAAAGAATCTGGAAGGCACCTGGTAATTTCTTGAACAATCTTATGCCTGGCTAAAGAAACACGTACTAATTAATAAACACAATAGCTCTGGCTTTCTAGCCCCTATCGATGTGTACAGCTTATATTCTTTTTTTGGTCAAACGGAAAAGTGTGTACAGCTTATATTCACTCAATATTTCTCGAAAATTCACATATATATAGTATATACTCTGTTGACGTTAATATGTATGAATCGTTTTTTGTACTAGGGCGGTCGGATCACGATGGATCAGCAACTGAAACAGCATCTTCTCATAGTCTCGAGAATTGCTGATATACTGGGGAGTAGGGAGTTAGCCGGAAAGTACGTAAACAAATGCATCTATTCGGTAACGCTGGGGAGCAACGACTACGTCAACAACTACTACATACCGGTCACTTATCCGAATGGAGCACTGTACACCCAAGATCGATGGGCTGCTATCCTTATCCAACGCTATGGCCAACAATTAAGAGTTAGTACTAAAATACTTTACACTTTCTCCCTCATCTTCTTAAGTTTTCCTTCAGTTTCCATGTCATTTGATCAATCGGATCGATGGGTCAATTTCAATTTTATCGGATAAGCTTTTCGGTACTATTTACCGTAACTCTGTATACTCAATGTCTCGTTCATAACGTGTCAGATATAAAAACTGTGATCTGTCCTCCCCAAGACATTGTTGCGTAATGCCTCGATGATCAAATGCCATGAACATCGATTTTTCCCTTCGACATGCGTTTCTGTAATTTTAAGCTAAATTTTCGTTACTAATTAATGGTTTCTTTGCTGTTTGTCGATACAAGACACTCTACAACTTCGGAGCAAAGAAGATAGTTATTTTCAGCCTGGAAAGGCTCGGTTGCGCCCCCGTCGTGGTTGCTGAATTTGGTGGCCACCGTAATCCCGACGATGTTTCATGCGTTGAGCACGTCAATAGGGCGGCGGAACTATTCAATGGTAGACTTATGACACTGGTTGATGAACTCAACTCCGAGCTGCCTGATGCCAAGTTCGTCTATGTCGATGTCTTCACGTTAAGTCCAGCCGATCTGCAACCCTATGGTACATGATTCCTGTCTAATTATCCTGTAGTGAAGCTGCCAGAGCATAGTCACTTGGTGTTTTGAGACACTCCAACACCACACATTCTTGTGGGATGACTAAGTGTATTAGTCCAACAGAAATTAATGTGTGGTGCTGACATGATCCCAGCGGACCATGTGCCTGTGCTCTGGAACTATTGAACTCATGATTCTTCAAGTTGTAAGTGTGTGTCAATCTAATAGGGATCGATATGCAATTTTCGACAATGATTTGAATTAGGGTATGTTTGGTTCGACTGAATCAAAGTTGGAATGTAATGGTCATTTCAATGACATACTTTTTTCCATATTTGGTTCACCATTAAATGATGAAATGATCATTCCAAATAAAATTACTATTCACTTTAGAAAATGAATGGTCATTCCACTAAAAAACAAAGGAATTAACATTCAATTTCTTTGTCACGCTAAAATTACTGGTGTCACTTCAAGATTCACTATTGCCATTTCAAAAATGACTATTGCCACACCAAAATTACAGTTGTCATTCCAAAAATTACTATTGTCACACAATTCCATTGTAGATGAAAATGGTTATTCTTAAGCACAACAAAACTTGAGAATGTGAATGGATATTCCAATCTCATTTTTTTCTCCAATTTCACTCCATTGTCAATTTCATTCCATAGAACCAAACATACTCTTATATCCTTAACTTGTTTTTAATCCGGTTAATAAGATTATTTTTCAGGAATGACTTGATAAGGAGAGATTATTCAATGACCCTCGTGCGCCGCATGACTGCTCATGGTGTTCCAAATTTCTTTCCGCCACACATTTCTGTAGGGTTTATTTATTTAATCTTGGGTCCCACATAAATACTTGGTTGAGCAGAGCGGCCTCCAGGGGCATTGTGTAAATTTTTCTTGATACCAGTAAACGATGAGACACGAATTTTTATTTTTGAAAAGCGACAAAAATATTATTGGTGAAACTCGATAATGGGTACTCGATGACGATAGTTGAAAACAGAAACAGTACTAGGTGGAAAGCTATATACTGTAAATGTGAAATTAATTCATTCTCACATGCATGCATGCATATATGCAAATTTTGACAGGTTTTAAGGTGCTAAATGCTCCATGTTGCAAGCTGCTGACGGGCATCATTGGTGTGTGTCTTCGCGGAAAAGTGCCATGCGAGAACAGAGATGACTACGTCTTCTGGGACGGGTACCACACCTCTGAGGCAGTCAACAAGATCATCGCCAATAATTCCTACTCTTCGATGTCGCCGGATGGCGTTTATCCCATTAACATCGCGCAATTAGCCCAGCTCCAAATTTAATTGACTACTTGTGCGCGCTTTCTTATTAATAATCGTTGCTAGATAGGGTTAATTTCTACTTGATGAAGTTTACGAAGGTAAGCTTGGTTTATTATGAGATCAGCTCATATGTTAACTAATATATGGGCTTTACTAGCTAAGTACTACTCCACTTTATAGTTAAGCATAGTTAATGATTGTATCAATCCATCGGTTTATTCAGGAAATAAAAGGTTAGTTTTATTTTTCGGTCCTCGATAGTGATTTTGGGTTTTATTTTTTTAATTTTAAGGCCCCATTTTTCACTAATAAAAAACACTAATAGCCGAATGCACGTAATTTAGCATCTTGTTTCCACTAACAAAAAAGTTTCAATTTTTTGTCCATCTCGTTTTTACTAACAAAAAAGTTAACAGAAACTTTTTTTTTCTACAATAACTCTATTCACAAACCTTTCAACAATTTATTTATTACCCAAAATAACTTGATATTTCTCAACAATTTATTCACTACCGTAAACACCTAACAATTTCTCAATCACGAACAAAAATTTATAAAATTTTCACTACTGAAAACACTCCCTAAATATGATTTCAGCTATTTTTTTTTTTTTTTCTCAGCAAACGGAACTTTTTATATTAACTCAGAGGGAATAACGAAGGGAAAACAGGAAATAGAAAACACTGACTAGCCCATCCAACAGAAAGTTGGACAGCCACTACACCTCAACAAGAACTACAATTTGAGCTTACGAATCCCATCAAGAAACAACCTAAACTCTTCCACTGAATAAACCTTAATGCTGAACTTGGACTTCATCCACATTGCAACTCTCGTTTTCACCAATTCCCCTACCACCTCAACATTGAAGGACGCATTGTTAAACACGTTGTCATTCCGGGCTAGCCACAAGGACCAAAGGGTGGCGAAGAATGAAGCTTCCCATATATTTTTCTCCAAATTCCTAAATCCATGGTGAAACCACCATAGCGCCAACTCTGACAATGAATTGGGACAAACCCACGGGACATGCCACCAATCCAGAATTAGAGACCAAACATTCCAAGAGAAAATACAGTGCAAGAAAAGATGATCCGGAGTTTCTAATTGCAAGGAGCACAAAGGACAGAAAGCCGATTGGTCCTCTTGAATGATATTCCTGCTGATGAGCATCGATCTCGTTGGAATCCTATCCTGAATTGCCATCCACAAAAATATTTCCACCTTTGGAGGGCAAAGATTCTTCCAAAGTGACCTCAAAAGTTGGTTCCGGGATTGGCCAATCAAGTTACTTCTACTAGTACAATCTCTCTCTCTCTCTCTCTCTCTCTCTCTCTCTCTCTCTCTCTCTCTCTCTCTCTCTCTCTCTCTCTCTCTCTCTCTCTCCATCAACGATCACCCTCTTTCACCTCTCCGCCCGTCGATACCGATCCCCAACCAGATCCACTCTCCACCGCCTCCTCCGCCCGCCCCCCCTGCCTCCTCCTCCCTTTCAAATTGGGCTAGATTTGACGGCGAGATGAAATCAGGGTAATTTGGCTCCCTCCAGCAAATAAGTCTCCAGATTTCGTGGCAGCGTTTGTTCGACAACATCTTCATGACAGGAGGTTTCTTTCTAGTTTTTTTTTTGGTTTTTTAGTCTAGTTTTTTTATTTTGTTTTGTTTGGATATTTTTGTCCGATTTCTGTTCAGATGTTTAGGCCAATTTTTTTCCGGGTGTTGGGGTCCGGGTTCTGTCATGGCAGCTTTCCCCTCGAGGTTTTGTTCTGGTTTGGTTTCTCCAAATTCGGGGACTAATTTCCACCAAATTTTACGCTGTCGTTGATGTGGAGCTCCGCCATCCCAAGGTATTTGGTGTCTAGGTACTAGTTCCACTTAAGCCGACCCTTGTTGATTATGGTGTAGAATGAGTGATGGCTCTTGCATAGGGGCTACACATTAGCTTCATTTCTTTGTTGTTTTTCTTGTATATCGTTACTTTTAGAATTTGGCTTTGTTTTTGTATCTCTGTACTCGCATATATGGGAATCGTTTCATGCCATCATGGCTCGATCTGTGTTCGGTGCTAATCTGTAGATGCCGTTTAATTTATTTAAACGAATGTGCTTCTTCCGTTGAAAAAAAGAAGAAGAAGTAATTACTTCTATTTGTACATAAAAAATAATTGTTGCCAACAATAATATTTATGGTTCTTATTTGTATGCTTCTCTTTTTTTTTTTTTTTGGATCGGATGACTCTGTTTTTTATCCCGCAAAATAAGCCTTTAAAAAGAAAATGTGCAACCACTAAAGATTCGGACCTTGATTTATTTCTTCGGATCGCGTGCTCATGATTTTGATGGGAGAGAGGGGTTCATGTTGTGCGGCCGGCCCCCGAAAGACTTTTACTCGCAACCTGACCCCTAAAATTTGAATGAAAGTTTAGAATATTTGATCAATCACTTATAGTTATCGGATTAAACTGATATTTTATAGAAGCACTCGAAAAAAATTTAGATCCAATGCTCTGTTGGAGGGCTATGTAATCTAAACTCTTTTGTCTTTTGCTTGACTACGTAAGCATTGTGGGCTTACTGTGGTTGAGCCCCTCAATGTATCCTTTCGAGCTTTCATAATAAAATTTCGTTTGCCGAGCAAAAAAAAAAAAAATTTAGATTCAATGAACAACTTGGATCATTTTTTCGATCAATAGTAGGTCTCACACCGCAATCTGTCGGTGTGGAATGTGGATAGTCGGATTCTTCCGAGTGTTGGGTTATTGAATACAAAAATGCTAGGTGCACAACTATTCGAACACAGAACCAAACGTAACCCCTCACATACACGTGGGTCCCACGTGTTAAATGTGTGTGGGACTCTTGTGGATGTGAGACGTTGTGTTCGAATGGTTGTGCACCTAGCGCAGTTATTCTGGGTGGTTATCACTTCTTTTTGTTTTGTTATTGTGCCTGTTAAAAGTAACTGAAGGAAGAAACGTTTAGACTGTAAATAAAATATTTTCATGGACAATTTTGAAAAGGAATAAACTTGACGGGACTTAAAAACCTAAACCCAAAATCTCATGTCAAACTATTGAAGGAAAAAAATATTTCATAAGTGTAGCTGTCGCCTTGCACGTGGAATGGTATGAGAAAAGAGGTTAGGGTTTGAAGTAGGGACCTATTTACGAACCTTAATTCCATCATAGCACATTTATAATAGATAAAATCATATTGAGCCTTTTTAATTGTTCTTTACGTACTATATAATAAGCTCGCACAACTTAACGCACGTGATATGACCTGAACACGTACCAAATTACAAAGATTAAAACGATTCTAAGCACAAGACATCACTATGGAGCATGAGCAACTCACAAAAGAGATACCCTCTCACTCCGACGATCATATGCCGTAAAAATAACAACAATCCAAGAATGGCAAAAGTAGCCAACCATGACATCAAACCCCTCAAAAGAAACACCTCATCCAAAACCAACCATGACAATAAAAAAAAAAAAAACACCAAAACAAAGAGAGTTTGGCACTAGCGAAAGTGGTGCAGTCCCACTTTGATTTATCACACTTGGGGATAAATATTTTTTTTTATCAGTACAGTTTTTTTTTTTTTTTATAAATCTTTAAAAAGGATTACAAAGATTTAACGGATCAAGGGCACACCTGCGAAACGTCACCTGAGAACCAAACCCAAAAGAAGTCAAGGAACCAACCAAAACTCCACACAAAAACTAAAAAATAAAAAATCTGAAACATCTGCTGGAAAAACCCAAACAACTAAAACAACCTAAGACCAAATGAAAAAACACAAAACTCAAGGGAGCAAACCGAAAGCAAGATTACATTGACATCTTGTCTTTTTACTTGAAGCATTTTATTTCACCAGATCATCCTTAATTTTGTCACACCCCATTGTCATCTCTTTTTTTCCCTCTGATAAGGTCATCTGAGGGCTTAGTCCATGAACTCTATCCATGAAAGGATCATGGACGGTCCAGATTCACCATGATATTTTTATGGACACTTTTATAGACTCTTTAACATTTTCCGTTCTATCCTGATGTCATTGTGTTCCTAACATATCGGGGTAATTACCAAGCAAATCCCTGAGGTGGCCTATTTGCCTATTCACCTTTTTCTCCTTGTGTATTTTCCTTCTTGCCTCTTCCGCCCTATACCGTCTCCATTGGCACCTAAGCTTGAGATATGGCTTATCCTGGTTCCAATGCTATCATTAATTCTTGAGTTAATTTGCAGTATTTTGTTGTTGGCAAAACAGAAAGTACCTGTTACTTTCATCTTCGGTGATTCAGCTGTTGATAATGACACCAAAATAGGCCTTCAGTCTTTGGCTAAAGCCAATTTCCGGCCCTCTGGGATTGACCTTTTCCGTAGGCGTACCAATCAGACAGTTCACCAATGGATCGAAGCATGTTATGCCTTCAAATGGTTAATGTCATGATCACGGGGGACACTGCGAAAAAAAAAAAAAAAAAAAAGAATTTAAACATATTAAAAATGTTATGCCATTTGTAAAAATGCCTTCTAGTGATACAATGTTATGCCGATCTGTGCATGGTAAAATGCAATGCCTTCAAGTGGTAAATTGTACGCCTACGGTTCGGATGTATGCCTACATGAGTTGCGATGCTTGTTTTGAATCCATATCCAATGAAAAAATGCAAAATCGTAGGCTCTGATTCCCATTTGATCAGCAAGGAGTGTTACGTAATTAATATCATCATGCTACAGTATGTTAATAGGACCAGAATATAGGCAATTAATTCCCCTTTAAAAGAATGGGCTGGATTGAACCATCATAGCTACTCCTCGATCAACGGGGATATCCATCCATCCTAATGTTCAAACTTAAGGAGTAGTTGATCCCACCATAGAGGAAATATTAATCCGTCACCACGTTACTGGTTCCGTCACCAAACCCCGACAGAAGTACAAGTTAAATTGGAGTCTTCTCACCCAACCATCTGATCTCGAGTATTGAACTCAAGACCAATAAAAGAGAAGCAACCTTATGTTAGCTGCTCCAACCACTTGAACTATCGCCTCGGTGGTTCCGCTATCCTATTAACCTACCAGTTGGCCGCCAACCATATAGCATACAAGGCTGATTGGTCCCCTTCTGGTGTACGCAGTACCGCATTTTTAATGGTAATTAATGTTTGACCAAATTAATTAAGCTCTGTATTAGAGAATTCAGAATTTTGGTAAGGGGAATTATAAGAATGATAGGAAACAAAAGAAGTATTTTTGAATTTCGAGAATCAAAAATCTGAATGTTAAGAGATGCTTGGAAGGCATGAGGAGGATCAAAATCTGGAGGTTTTTAATTTATTCTTCTTTTCCTTTTGCATGTACCTTTGAATTTCATACCTTCCATTTGAGAAAATTTTGGGTACGGGTAGGGTATTGGCACGTGGTGTCCGGCACCTCATTTGAACCGCCCAATATACTTTTGGACGACTCAAATTTACCCTTTTCGAGCTTTTATAAAATATTCCTTTTGCTAAGCAAGAAAATTAAATTGGGCATATCCCATTCAATTATGCTACGTGCACAACAACTAGGCAGAACACCAAGTTACCAACCACACCATTAGTCTGGACCAAGCCATTTAAACTGACATATCAAACCCTTTCAATAAATCGATCGACCGATTAAGTCGCTGACAGATCAACCACACTTTCCTCAGTACGCCTTCGTCCTTCCACTGTTTTTGTTAGGTATTCGTACATGCATGAATTGGTCTGTTACCAAGCCCTCCTAATGAGACAATGTTCTCTGACCACTTTTGACTTGGTTAATGTACTGAAAGAGTTTGGTCTGTTACCTTAAATGACTTGGTCTAAACTTATGGTGTGGTTGGTGTTGTGACCCATTATTGTGTATGTAGCATTATTGTATCCCATTTAAATCCACTCCTTTCCCTTCAAAATTTCTAATTCATCATGTCGGAATTTGTCCCAGATCAATCAATTATCACCTCAATATATGATTCTGGGCGTCTTTTTTCCTCATTGCCAATTGATTATGAGTTATATGTTTTAACATGGTTTCAGATCTAAATCTTCGGAAGCTTTTCCCCTTTGTCTGTACACTAGTTGTATTTGGGTTCCTGAGGTGTCCTATTTACTTATTCACCTTTTTGATCTCTTTATATATCTTTCTTCTTCCCTCCTCCGTACTCTAACTTTATTGATGGCCCCTAAGCTTGAGGCATGGCTTATCCTACTTCCAATTCTATCATTCTTCAACTTACATTATTTTGTTGTTGCAAAACCACAAGTACCTTGTTACTTTATCTTCGGAGATTCAGGTGTTGACAATGGAAACAACTTAGGCCTTAAGTCCACCGGTAAAGCCGATTTCTCGCCCTATGGGATCGACCTTCCCTCGGGCGTACCAACCGGAAGGTTCACCAATGGTCGCACTGTGACAGATCTCCTTGGTACATTTTCTCGCAGCTCAATTCTTATAGCCAGTAAACATAGTACACAATTTTTATCCCATTTCATTTAACATATCATGATGTGCCGTAGTACTTGTTATCGGTCATTCTAATTTCATCTCCGGCCCCTTCAACTTCATGTATTTTATTTTGATTATTCCAACATATTTGAGATTGATATCACCTCTCTATGGCACTACAGCTTCACTCAAGCAATCAAGAGAGGTTATTTGTTTGTGCAACTGATAATGCTATGTTTTGAACATATATAATTTTGCAGCTGAGCTTCTAGGTTTTAACACTTATCCGCCTCCGTATGTAACTGTAAGTGGTGAGGAGATCCTGGCTGGTGTGAACTACGGATCTTCTGGAGCTGGAATTCGCAAAGAAAGTGGAAGATTATTGGTACCCTCCGTCCTTGTTTTGGAGTTTAGTATTTTATTTTAGTTTGTCCATTAATAAATGTTCATTTTGTAAAATTAATGGGTAAAAATTGGTACATTTCTCATTTTGTCCCTAAAAATAGATTCTATTTTAAAAAGTTAGTAAGTAAAAATATAATAATGATGTTTTAATAAATGATAAGTAGGGAAAGTTGAGGTAAAAATTTATGTGAAAAGTATAATGATGATGTTTATTTAATAAGTTAGAGTTAAGAAACTGGACACTTAAGACGGGACGGAGAGAGTATGAAAATAGTCAAGACACATCACATTTTGTTGTATAGGGCATATACCCACTAAATCGGATAAACACTGATCAGAGACCATTTTTGCACATTAATTCATAACATCAACAATTTTTTTTTGATCAGCAACATCAACAATATTAGTTTGTAAATTTTACTTTAAAATTTTTAACATTTGCACATATTCGTAAATTGTAACATCATCCATGGATTCACTGCATTCTATTATGAGTTTTTGTTTTGCTGATACGAACTTTTACACAAATATGATGAACATCTAAAAGTCATGAAATTTAACGCACCATCCTCATAAACATAGGGAGAATGCTCATAGAGGATCCAGATTCCATTTTTTTTTTTGCTTGGCAAACGAACGATTTTATAAAGCTCGAAAGGGTACATCGAGAAAAGTACATCTAAGCTCAGAGAGCCAAGATACAACAGTACAAACAAAACCAACAAACAAAACAACACATCCAACAATCAGTTGAATGAAGCACCTGTGCGAGAATTTACAACTTTATTCTCCGAAAACCATCTAGGAACACCTTAAAATCCTTCACTAAATACACTTCTATATCAAATTTTGCTTTCATTCACATTGTGACCCTTGTTTTAACTAGATCCCCCACCTCCCTCGCCCGAGTTGATGTTCTTCTACTTTCTACACAAAATTTTGGGAAAAAGTCTACAACATAAACATTTTACTACACACAAATGCACATAGATTCAAATAATGCGCAGCTCACACGTTGCACTACCAATACTGTGTCTGTGCGTTCTACAAAATTATGTTAAGCATTTGCATAAGTGTACTGTGCAAAGTCTGTGGGGTTGTAGCATAACCGAATAGTTTGGCTTCCTACATGTTTACCTATTGATAATAGTCACTAAAAAGTGAACAAATGAATTGCTAACAGTTTCCATGAGTTGTTTTGTACTAGGGCGACCGATTTACCATGGACGAACAACTGAAAAACCATATACTGATAGCCTCCAGAATTGCTGATATATTAGGGAGTAACGAGGCAGCTACAAAGCATCTCAACAAATGCATATATTCAATCACATTGGGGAGTAATGACTTCATCGGAAACTACTTCGTACGTGTTTTCCCAACACGAGAACTGTATACCATACATCGATGGTGTGATGTCGTTATCAAACGCTATGGCCAACAATTAAGAGTTAGTACATTATACTACAATTTCTCTTGTCCTCCTTTTCCTGATAAATGTTGTCGATATTTAACGGCTGGGTTAATTTCGCTTTCATCAGTTTAAGACTTTCAAATCTATTTTGACCTCCCTTTGATCAACTATCAATTTATAATTACTGTACATACTCAATCATCAGTCGAATTAGTTAAAGTACGTTTGTGATTTGGATTAATATGTGTCTATGGTGTGATTATTTGGGGAGTTCGATTAATCCCAGATCAGAGAGATACAAAGACAGAGAGTGAGGAGACATGAGTGTGAGATTGTAATTAGTTTGTGTGTGAGGTGTGAGAGCGGCCATGAGGTTAAAGAGGGAAAGGGAAAGAGTGAGTGTGTGTTTGTAATTAATTTTTTTTCTACTGATTGAATAAAGATTGGTAATTTGTTTGTTTGTATTCTCTTCGCGACACTACAAAAAAAAAAAATGCCTATAGCGGCATTTAAAAATTAACGCCCGTAGAGGTTTTAGCGGCGTTTTTGCAAACGCTGAGGATCCCAAAGTTGGCAAACGTCACAAAAGACCTATGGCGTCGATTTTTGAAAAAAAGTTGGGATTTATTCATGAGCAAAAATGACGTTTTTCCAAAAACGCTGGGAAATGTCCTATATGGCGGCGTTTTCGAAATGCTCTAATAAAAGCACTGGGAATACCTTTTTTCCTTGTAGTGTCGTATTGAAAAAATACAGAGGATAAAAGCGATCAATATTGTTACAGTTATTTCAAGCTGGAAAGGGTTCTTTTTTTCTTTTTTTCGTAAATGCTTTTCTTTACTATTTGTTGATACCAGACCCTCTACAATTATGGAGCAAGGAAGATAGTTACTTTCAGCCTGCAAAGGCTCGGTTGTGCACCCGCCGTAATTGCTGTACATGGTGGCCGCCGTAGTCGGGATCCGGGTAATATTTATTGCATAGAGAAGATCAGTAGAGCGGCAGAACTCTTCAATGGTAGACTCTTAACACTTGTGGATGAACTCAACACCGAGCTACCGGATGCCAAGTTCGTCTATGTCGATATCTTTACGCAAAAGCCAACCGATCTTATACCCTACGGTACTCACTATACTCATATATATATAGCAAGACTACAACTTTCTATTACTGATTTGCTCTCTTACATGTCAATTTTACAGGTTTTAAGGTGGTAAATACGGCCTGTTGCAAACTGCCACCGGGCACCTTGGGTTTCTGTCTTCCCGGAGGAATGCCATGCGAGGACAGAGATGATTACGTGTTCTGGGACGGGTTCCATACCAGCGAGGCAGTGAACAAGATCATTGCCAATAAATCTTACACTTCGATAGCGCCCGATGGTGTTTATCCCATTAACATCGCCCAATTAGCCCAGCTCCAAATTTGACTTGTGCTTTATTAATTAGTAATCGTTGCTAGGGTTGATTGTAGCAATTGATCGGTTTATTCAACAAATAAATGGTTCATTTGCTTTCAAAGATTGATCTGAGAAGTGGTAATCATCAGATTCGAATCCGACATAGGGATGAAGGGAAAACCGCCTTTAAGACGATAGACTTTTTCAAGGCCTAGCTATCAAATGTCCCTCGTACTTTCATAAGGATGATGAATCAGGTGCTTTGGCTCGATTTCGAAGAAGAGGCAAATTCATTGTCGTTTATTTCATATGATCAAGAATTACTAGGAGATGAGATTTGAAGAAGAAGAACAGAAAATCACAGAAAAGGATTGGGAGTAAACTTTCTTACACACCATAATAATATATATTGCAAGCAAGATCGAGTACTCATAAAGTAAAATAATTCCTCGTAGTTAATACTACTTAATAGAGTCCGATGACCAATATCGAAGAAGCGGCGCCTTCATCTACTCAGTTGAAATAACCTTCGAAGAGAATGAGCAGGGCAAACCTACCTCCCTTCGAGCACATTAGCTGCACAAAAGTAAAATAGGAAATCAATTGCAGAATTGTCTATTTTTCTTTTATAACCGGATGTCTGGGCCAGTTTGTTCGCATCTCGACTAATTTCATGGCCTTGAAGTTAACAACCGGGTAAACTCTCCGGTGGGCTCAAAGTTTGAAAAGTTTGGCTTCCGTGGAATTCTAACCTGTGACCTTACATATGGAAGATAAATATGTACTGTTATGTTTATCATGCCTACTTAGCCAAACCTGTTGAGGTCTGTGAACTAGATCGTATCGTTTGATCCACCATAGATTTCTACTGTAGTCATGATTTTTTCCAATTATCGTAAGCCTAATGTGCAGGTCCTTCATTAGAAAAACAAAACGAATTAGCAACCATGTTCTTGATGTCATTTATTTTCAGAAACCATGACCGAGACATCTAACGAATGTAATTTTTCATCATATGATCACCTAATCAATTTCAATCGACCTAATCTTTTGCGTGGATGATTTCAATCGTCAAAATTAAGCCCACATAGGGATAGAAAGATCAAAACCGTTTGGTTCAGTCTAGTCCATCCTAGAAACATGATAGGAAGCATGCACGGAAGATGCTAACCTATTTTACTCTAGGGCTAAGGGGCGGGGTACCGACTTTAGTCAACCAGGCCTTAACTATTTCATTTCGAATTGATTTTTAAAATTTCCATGGATCGGGTGCATGCATGTACACTTATGGATAAAACAAAACACACAACAAAAAATAATAATAATAAAAGAAAGAAGGAAAGTCAGGGATTCATACCCTAGCTGAAGGGTAGTTTGGTCTTGACGTGAATAGTGATGGTACTGATGATTGGGTTGGTGGTGGAGGAGCCCATTGACTTGAAGGTAGTCCCGAGAGTCAAATGAGTGACCATGAGGTGGCATCAAATCATAGTCAAGCCCAGCTCCTTTCACTAAGTTCATTTGCTTCACAGATCTCTCATTCTCAGCTGCCATCTACACATACGTACGTAGTAAAATAAACAAGCTGCAACCCCAAAGTTAGTGAATACTAGTATAAACTAACTGGGGAGAGAGAGAGAGAGAGAGAGAGAGAGAGAGAGAGAGAGAGAGAGAGAGAGAGAGAGAGAGAGAGAGCCTTTGCTCGGAGGCACTGGTTTTTGTGATTCAAGCCGATTTCCTGCGAGGATATAAAGTTTGCATATGGTATTAGGATGGGGCTTATTCCGTCTCATATTTTTAAAAATGCACAATTTACGCCCTACAATGACAGACCAGCAAAAAGGTTTGCACAATGATAGACTGAAAAATAAGCTATACGTTACAGACCTCAAACACGACTGCACGTGAATCAAGAGGGATGTTAAAGAAATATAATCCAGAATTGCCTAGGAGTGAAATAAGTGATCACTTAATAATATAAGGAACGTCTCCACGCATAATCAATTGATTTTGAGATGGATAATATTGATTAATTGGAACAGCATGCCTATAGCTAGTTGAAGAGCAATGTGTATTTTGTGTTTCAACCCACAACTTTTAGCAAAAAAAAATTTATTAGAAATTTGACAAAATGTACATCAAAATGAGACTAATTACAGACCACAGAGGATGAGGTACTGTAAGAGGCCTACAAGAAAAGGAAAAAAGAGAAACAATGAAAATTGAATGAGCCTCACGACTTTTAGCAATTCCATGCACCAAAAGGACAAAGGTTTCAAATTATTATACAGTATATCCTAGCCAGGAAGTTCACTAGTATTAGGAGAGAAATGGTTACCCTCTTTTGCATAAGCTCGATTTCCGCAAACAACAGCTCATTCTGGGGATACCAAAACAAAAACGAACACACAAGAAAAATTACTAGATGAATCAATTAACAGCTACCTTGGTAAAGACGAACATTTTCTTTTTTTTTTGGTAAGTGAAAAAAAAAATAGTCTATATATTTTCAAATCATGAAATTTGACAGTATTAATTAGTCTGTATAACGTTTTGTTAGGGCATCTGTATCAGGCTTGCTAAAAGCCCATGCAAACTAAAGTAGCGAGAGAAATCGAAAAAAACTTCAAAATGTACTCTGCACCAAGCTTGCTGTAATACCCTGCAATATAAAAGAGGAACAGTTCCTCGTTTAGTCAGCCGAGGAACTATTCACTAGTCACTCTATATAATACTATTATTCTTACCCCCACCTCCTATTATTATATTATTTTATCAAAATCCCCCAATTATTTGCACTACCAGCCATTTTCAAGAAAAGCCCCACATTAGTTTAATTGTATATTTTATTGAAAAGAGAGTGTGAATAAAGAGCTTGATGCAGTGAACATTTTTAAAATGGGTAGCTAAAGTAATAAAATAGCTTTTGGCTCTCTAATTTGGTCCAAAATTTAAAGATGCTGGTGTGGATGCTCTTAGAGCATGGTTTTGGCCATTTTTGAAGAAAAAACGTCTAGGAACGCGCTTTTATAACACCATCCTGAACGTACACAAGCGTATTTGGAATTACCGTTAGATGTATTTGAATCCATATGCATCGGTTCCGTGTCTGGAGTTGTGTTTAAAGATGTGCATGTTTGTAGCATTGCTCTTTTTTAAGAGCCAAACCTATTTTTTTGGCATGCTACAGTGTTATATGGTCAATGTTTGACCAAAGTACTGCTCCAATTGTGCTAAAGCCTCGCTACTTGCAGCCGTTGAATTACACCCACATATGAAACCTATTGGATTGATCCAAAGAGTTATTAGAGCACAACCCTTGCAAGAAATGACATAGGCCATTGAAATGGCCAAGCCATTTTTTGGCTCCCAAAAATGGTTTTCCATTGGAAGAGTGGATTTTGGTCTTCGAGCAAAAATATACCTTTGGCTCTCAAAATGGCTGTCCGGTGGAGATGCTGTCCCTAACTAACATTGACGTTGTTAAAAAGTCATACTGACTACTTATATCGCGAAACCCGTAATTTTAAAATTTGCACCTAAGAGCATTCACAGTGGTATAATCAAAATCAAAAGGTTGTTAAATTTAACAACATTTGTTCAAAAAAGAACTCACATTGGAATAACCAAACTTAACAACCTCTTAGCAACTCATCAAATTTTTGCAAAAACTGTTTTTATATCCCAAAACAGTTTTTTTATTAAAACCTTTTTTTCAAAAACTGTTTATTTTAATTTTTTTTCAAAAACAGTTTATTTTTTACTTTTTCCTGAAAACTGTTTTTTTTTTTTAAATCAAAGTTTTCAAAAAATTATTCTCTTTTTTCAATAACCTGTTTTTATTAGTTGGAAAACTATTTCAAAAAAATTATTTTTTATTTTACAATTTTTAGATTTTATAAGTTGAAAATGTGATGTGGCAAGTTTTGGTTATTCTATTTTGATTGTACCATTGTGGACCTCTACATTACTAACCTTAGCAGCCCATTAAATGGATAATCAAAAGATGATGTGGCAACTTTTGATTATTGACATTTGGTTATTCCACTGTGGATGCTCTAACAGGCTAGCAAAAATGGACCCTTTTTTTTGTATCGGCAATTAAAAAGAAAACTTCGTTATCATAAAGATAAAACATAAACGATACCGTTAAATATGGATTAGGTCGCTAGTAGTACCTTTTGGGAGCGGATCTTACTCATTCCTCTTTCCAATTTAGTCTCCAGGTTCTTGAGTTCCCTGTGAGACATTGAGCTCAGAGACTCACCCCGCATTTGGCTGGAAATGTTGTCCAAGAACAGTGTATTAGCAAACATGAATTAGACAGTTCGTGCACACATAAGTAGAGTGTTCTGGACTAATTTGTGCATAGATAGGAAGAATCCCTACAACTTCTTTTATAGTTGTTTCACATGGTTACACGTGAGGGTGAAGTGACTCTCCAAGAGTAAATTGAAAATTTTAGAGGGGAGAAAAAGCCCGAAGTCCTAAGAAAAACCACCAGGCCAATCCCTTGGGATACGTCGACATACAGTAAACTGAATTTTATTCATAGGGTACCACTTAGGCACTTATAGAATCTTAGTGAAACAAAAAAGCATCAAGAGAAGGAGATTGAAATTGAATTACTAGGAGAAAATGATCACCTGTTTGAATTCTGCAGATTCGAAATCAGGGCACGCAATTTGGCGGCTTCTTGCTGATAGAACTGAGGTAGTTCCCATCAATTAAACATTTACACAGCATGTTAGAATATTCGCAAAGTAGGCACTATTGGAACTTCATAAGTTTAAAAAATAAATTAAAAGATACTTTATATTTTATGGGTGTATCTGCCTCTTTGATTTCTTTTTGTAATTGTACAGAGTTTGGCCCTGGGAGAGATGGTTTCTTGTGGTTGGTTAATGAAATTTTGACTTACCCAAAAAAAAACCTTTGAGATTTATGAGCTGTATGTTGGAGTCATATTTAACTGTTAGAACCTAGCTAACAGTCGTTAGGCTCCAGAAGATATGATCAAAACAACTTGCATCGACCAAAGGTAAGAAATCATAAGCGACGATAAAGCCCTAGGGACGATATCTCTCTCTATTGGACACTAACTCGCATGCATCGTAGGTGAACAATTTCAGAGATGAGAAAAAACACGTCACATGTTCAAAGACATGATCAGCAGAAGAATATTATTTTTTGTACTCCAACGTAATAATATAGAATCCTCCGCCTAAATCACATGAATATTGTTTTTAGAAGGGAAAAAAAACGAAAAAAAAACGAAAAACCGATCCACATTACCTGCGCATTTAGTTCCGAAACCGACCCAGTATCGGAGGAGCCTGAGCATGCCTTCTTGTACCTCTCAATCGTTCCTTTGACACTGTATACCAACAAAATGTCGATTTACCAGCATTAGCCATATATTAAGTACACATTCCTCTCCCATGTTTCGAAATATATATACACACACACTGACAACAACAAAAAAAACCCTACTTGTTCTAGCAAAACCTAAATCGCAGCCCGGCCATGGTATTTGGGGGCCCTATATTTGATCACCAATAATATAACAATTTTAGTCCACAATGTACAATGAACACGCTTTGGTTCTAATGGCTTTGGTGTTTCATTGTGTTTTCTTAGATGCAAGTTTGAATCACAGCGACTATAAATTTCCACATGGAATCCTGTTTTGAATAATAAACACAGAAAAGGGGGGGAAAAAAAGGATTTTGGCAGGACTTGAACTCGACCATCGGCATACACTGAGATCAATCTTACAACTAAACCAACAGAGCTTAGTACATTCATGTTGCGAAGTACTAATACTTATACCTATTCCTAATGGCATGGTCCTTTTTTTTGCCAAAATTTTGGAGTTCTAGACGGCGGTCTCTTGGGCCTTTTCTAGGCCCTAGGGTCTTAAAATAAAGTGAGGAAAGAGCATAACATTGTGAGGTTCGTTAGATGAGTTGCAGCAAATGCATCCAACTATGGGGTGATTTGGATTAAAAAGTCAAATAGTAACCTTTTTTTTTTTTTTGTCTTTATTTAAAAAATATTGCATTTGTTAGTTTTGCATCAAATTTTTGTGACTTATTGATTCGTCTCGGTGAGAAGAATCTGAAAAATAAAAAAATTTGATCAAAACTCATAATTTTTTTTAAAAAGACAAAGATAAGTAAAAAAAAAGGTTGTCTTATTGATTTATTTTTGTCTTTATTTAAAAAATTACGAATTTCGATCAAGATTTTTTACTTTTTTGATTCTTTTTATCGAGACGAGTCATTAAGTTAAAAAACTTGACACAAAACAAACAAAAGCAAAAAAAAAGTTTGAATAAGGACAAAATGACATTATCCAACATCGTTTAAACAACAATAAGATTGCCAGCAGATAAAAAGAACACGTTTAGACGGTTTGAATGTGCGCCGAGTACTGCCACGTATTATTTTATTTGGACCCAAAAACTTCTCCGGTTTTTCATTCAAATGAAAGCCAGTCAAGTTTCAATGGGACAAGCTTTCACTGACATGACTGAACATAATAAACATCACTGATCAGCACCTTAACAAGTCACCTCTTGTATCAGTAATGTTTGCTACCTTAATTTCGTCGAATCACTGATTGGCGGTTCTGCCACGCTGGCACATGATCCAATAACATGATTGGCTGAACCTTTAGACGGTGCATTGCCACGTGTCCCCTCTCAGACTGTTTGATGGGTAATACTCCATCCGCCAAGTATACCCTTTGACCGAAAATCCCTCGAAATACTTTATAAAATGTACACCACAACAGGTGAGACACATTTTGCAAAGTCACTCGATTTGTTTAAAACATTAATTTAATAAGTTTTATAAAAAATTAGCTCATTTGAATATAGATAACAGTTTAATCAATTCATTCAAATTTTATCCCTATGAATTCAAAAGCGAAAATTGAAAAAGTTTTTACAATATCTAAATGAGTTGATTTTTTATCGAAACTTATAAAAAAGTATTTTAAAAAATATTTTATGTCCTTGCTTATTTGTGTGAAACTCCGAAGTGGGTGGATTGCGCCAAGTGGTGTGCCCATATTTTTTTTTTGGTTATGAAATACCCTCAAATACTACTCTAAAAAAATACAAAAGTCTTTTCTATCTGTAACTCCGAATACATCAGAGCCGTCCATTTCAGTCCCATGCATGAAAGAGGCCAGAATCTCAGAACTCACCATTGGTTCGCAACTGTCGTACTCTCTCTCTCTCTCTCTCTCTCTCTCTCTCTGAGTTCTGTGTTTCGACAGAAGCTTTTATAATGGGAGACAACAAAAAAGGAGAAAACTTGCTTGGAAGAAGAAAGACACTCCCAATAGAGGTTTTCAGTTTTCATCATTGAAGTAAAAATTAGGGTTTGATGTAGACGAGGAAGCAAACAAAGAAAGTGACAGACTAGCTACCAAATGGAAATCATGACACACATAAACACGCACTACGTACGTACATACCCTTTTTGACCCTTTTTGGCAGAAAACAAAGTACTGAAAAATCGTGCGTGACGTGACCAAATATTCTTTGAGTAACTACAACAACAAACTTCACTCAACCACTCTCCACTTCAATTCTTACTCTCCACTTCAATTCTAACCAGATCACTCTAGTTCAGAGGGTATATTTGTCTTTTTGCACATGTACACATTGTTATCTTTGTATAACCCTAGGTGGGTTTTGATTGGCTGAAGAGAGATATCTTGTGATGTACTAGTATTTAATGATCGAAAACCCCATTTGGCATTGTTAATTTGCTCCAAAAACCCTAATTTTGAGTTGTTTCACTAAGGGTGGACGGAAGACATGCTAAGAATAGCCCATTGCGTTGTGGGAAACAAAAAAAAGAAGCTATGTTTTAAAGTGCCTTAAAAAGTGTTAAGAGTACATTGACAAAAGTGAATATAATTATTTGTATACTTCTTATTTTGTTAACAATCTAGTGGGCTTTCAATAGTTTAGCCGTTATTTTTTTAAACATGATCCTTTGAGTGGGTGGTTGAAGAAAGGGTATTTGACATGTTTCAATAGATTGCTAATCGGTCATTCCTGATGGGGGGGCTGATAAGATGGCAGATTCATCAAAGTAGTTGTGTTAATTTTTGATGTGGGATGGATGAAAATGGGCAAATGAGATATTGACAGCTTTCAAAAGGGAAGAGAGAGAGAGAGAGAGAGAGAGAGAGAGAGAGAGAGAGAGAGAGAGAGAGTTTACGGTAATGAAGGAGAAAACTCAAATCTTCGCAATTGAAACTATAAAACTTGCATAATAAACCAAGAATTATTCAAGGTTCATTAAAGGGGGAAAATGATCCCCAAGAGATCGTAAAAAAATGAAGGCATAAAAAGAAAGAGGAGTCAATCTTGGTTGAAGAAAAATAAAAAATGTCTAAACTAGAGAAACAAAAATGACTAGATCCAAACATTTCAAACCCCTTCCCCTGGTTGAGTTTGAACAAAAGTGCTCCTCAGCCTCCCCTTTCTCGATGTATCCTTTCGAGTTCTATAAAACTTTATTTTGCCAAGCAAAAAAAAAAAAAACATTTCAAACCCCTTTTTATATTCACGTACGCATAAATCAAAAGAAAAAATGTCTTCTTTTTATTGTTCGGTGAAAGTTAGTAGTGTTGGTGGAGGAGTACTTGAACTTCTCACCAAAGCAAACCAAAGAAAGAGATCATAGTACGTAGATTTATCAAAACTATATAAAAGCAAACAGATCATATAAAGAACTTCACCAACAAGGTAGAGATCGAGCATTTCAAACCCCCTCTTTATGCTGGAAAAATTTAGGGAAAAATATTTGATGGATGCATTTTGGCCCTAAAACAATTTAGGCATATATCAAGGACAAAAAATAAAAAACTAAAGAAATAAGTTAATTAAATAACACAAAAATTAAACATCAAGAAATTTGAGATCAGTAGATTCCATTACCTGTTGTTGGCATAGTCGTAAAGGCGGCCACGGGCAGAGAAGACAACAAGGGCAACCTCAGCATCGCAAAGAACAGACAGCTCGTAGGCTTTCTTGAGCAATCCGTTGCGGCGTTTGCAGAAGGTGACTTGACGGTTCGTCGTGTTTTCGATCCGTTTGATCTCGATCTTCCCCCTACCCGTTTTCCTTTGGGGAGAGAGAGAGCCCTCCATTGATTGATCTTGGAAAAATGCCATGGTAACAGCTGAAATTTGCATTAGCAAAAACAATTACACATATAAATAGGAAGAATGTATATATATCCACTGAGACAAAAAGAAAAAAAAGGAAAAGAAAAAGTTGAGGACTTGGGAATTTTATTATTTGCATCCGAACTTAAACCTAGTTACACTGCAAGTACTATTTACTAATGAGTTCAATATCAAAGCGAGAAGAGAGATTAATTGCATGTAGGAGAAAGAAGTTGTGGATATTTTTCAATTCAAATGGTTTTAGAACTTAATTAGAATATAGATCACCCACCTGGGTATGATCCAAGAGGGAGAAGATAATGGAGGAAAGAATCTACAGTTTCTGCCTTGCTTTCTCTCTCCTGTTTTCTCCCCAATCTGAAGAGGAGAGAGATGCAGAAAATGGATGGGTACGTGTTGTTGCACCAAGAGACGGGCACTTATAGTTATGACAGTGACCTTTAATCCACTAACAAAACTTTGTTCCATTCGGCTAAATAAGTCAATTGATTTATTTTTTTGTTTTTATTCAAAAAAAAATTCGTATTTATTAGTGTTTCGTCAATTTTTTGGGGATTATTGTATTGTCATGATAAGATGAATCTAAAAAGTAAAAAATTACCATCAAAATCTAATTTTTTTGAATAAAGACAAAAATAAGCAAACTCACTAAGTATTATTTGATAGAAAAGCACAAAATCATATAAGTAAACATGGACCAGGATCTCATCCCCACGAGAACCATATCACACAAACGAGAACCGTCGCGCGATGAAGTGGGTAACTTGCGCGTGGGTTTGCCTGTCCGCAGTAATTCGTAACTTTGCTAGCTTTAAGACCAGAACTGGTATTGATTACCACCCTTGGCCCTGTTAGCCCCTTTCAGGGATCAAAACAGTAAACAATAAGGGTTATACCTTCGCTTGAGTGTCTTGAGAATGGCTTGAATGAGGTGATATAGCTTGGCAAATGAGTTTGTGGAAGTGATTTGAGTGAAAGAAGTGATTAAGCTTGTGAATCTTGCTTCTCTCTTGAAAATTTTTGGTAATCTTTTGGAAGATAAACCATGAGGGCTTTTTATAGAAAGAGTGGAAGGCTTGTTGTTGGCTAAACAAGGTAATGCAGCTAGCCAACAAGGCTGGCTACACTTACTTGGTGGAGAAGTGGGGTGTGAAGGTTGATGGGAGAGTGGGGGAGAGGTGGTGCAAGGGCAGCCCCTGCAGAACGCTGTTCAACCAACGAAACGGGGTTACACAGGCCTGTAGACCCCTGATCATCACAAAATCCAACTGGAAAAAGGTGGATATGACAGGTGTTGACCATCGCGCGAGTGTTTTACGTTCCCCGCGATGGTCAATCAGTCAAAAGTTTGACTTTGACTACCACCTGGCAAGTAAATCATCGGGCGAGGGACCCAGCGGGTCGCGCGATGGTCAAACTTTCGGTCAAGGTTTGGGGTTTAAAGGTTTTTGAGGTTAAGGATGGGTTCCACACACACCAAGTTCAAACCTTTTCATTCTCTCAAGATTGTTTTTGACCTGATTCATCATCGGGAAAACAAGAAACTGAAAAAGAAATAAAACGATTGGGAAATCGGATTGGGGTGTCTAGAGGCCCGTCTTTATAGGTTGCCCCTGTTGATACCCTATTTTATTCCTAAACGCATTTGTACGTAATGTCATCCCTCCAAATCACACGTGATCATCCAAGTAAAGTGTCATATCAAATCTATTCAATTGTGAATTATCGTAACTTTAGCGATTTTTTTTCTTATCATCCGAACACCACTTCACTCCCTTTCAAAACAAAACAAAAACAAAAAAAAAGGAAAAGGAACACAACTGCAGTACTAGAAGATCATACATTTAATTAGTTCTTGCCCAAGAAAGGAAAGTGAAAAAAAAGAGCTCATATGTTGGACACGTGAATTATTGAAATATTACTGGATCACTGAGTTGTATGATAAAAGTGAAGGTGACTCTCCCATGTGACAACCAGGCCTCCATTTACTTGCATGATATTGATATCACTTATATGGTAACAAAGGGACAAGCACTCGGCCTTCCAAACAGTAATTTATTTTCATGCAAGATCAGATCAGAGCCATCACTTTGAACATATGGTGGGATCCTACATAAGGGCAATATGCCAATCCAACTTGGCTTACAGCTGCTTTTTTTTTTTTTGGGTAATTCCGGAGCATTGGGTATTCTACGCCAACTTACACGAATGGCGCAGCTTGAACTAATCCATACAGTCTCTTCACAGCCGTTTTACTATACATTTACGAGTGGAGGGGAAGTAGCTCTTAGTGTTGCTAGTAAGGAGAACTGAACATGACACCTTAGAGGGGAGCAAACTCCTAACTCTCAGGTGGCAAACCCCTTAGGAATTTTTTTTTTTTCGTAAACCGCTCACAGCTTTTGATTTAAGCTTTCGGTATTCTAATTAAGGGCATAACATGTGTTTCCCATATCAGAAAAATATAAAAATATGGATCGATGTTGAAAAAAATCAAATAAGACGACATTTAAGCTTCAAAAGACAGTTATTTGATATTTTTTGTCAAAACTTTCTAAACTCCTCTCGTCGAGACGGATGATTAATCCAAAAAAAATCACGCGAACCAAACAAAAATTTGAAAAAGACAAACAAAACACACAAAACGAAGAAATAAGTTAAGTTTAGAAGAACTCGGCCACATGTTGAACGACTTAAGTATTGAACAATAACCACAGCAAATGAAACACGAGTTGTTCGGATACTTATCGATGTCTGATTGAGTTCATTTTTTAAAGAGATCGATGTCCTGCTCTTCAAGATGGACAAAATTAACCCTTCGGATTTTCTATATGCGTTCGGGATGTTATTATACCAAGGGGGGGTTGGACGAATAATAAGAAGGAGAAAGGTATTGGGAGGAGCTTGAGCCGAAGTTCAAGTTTCTACCTGCCAAATCTGAGTGAGGAGTTAAGGAAGTTGAACAAATTCAACATGTTTGGAAATGAGAACAAATTTTAAACCATGTAATCTAATTTGAGTCCACTTTCTATCTGCTTTATGGCCTAAACAAGCAATCTGTTCCTTCCTCTGCAGATTTCATAGCACATAATTGTGCGGGACACCCATCAAATGAATGGAGCTCAAAATTAAAAACAAAAATCTTCAAAATTCAATGCTCCGGCATGCCTCAGTCACTGATAATTTCTCCAATGACAGACATTGGGATCATTTTTTCTACTTCGTTCATAAACTTTAGAACCGGCTTCTAAGCTTTTCTATAGTTTTCAAAAGAGAGAGGGAGAGATGCGGACAAAAGTACATAAAGCATGAGACTATAACCGATATTTGTGTGGGTTTCCAGAGATTGGTCCCAAAACCAGTGTTTAGGAGTAAAAACCGAATGCAGACCAAAAACCGGACTTTTCATTTTTACCATCCTTGGGAAAGAAATAAAACCCCCGAAATCAGATATTCTCCAAGTACAAGGAAATTGACTCCTGCATTCGTAACCATCAATTTTAGATGTTAATATTAATACTCCTCTATGTCCGAATAATCATGAGGTGATTTCTATTACTTCCTAAAACAAATCTCACAAACCACCCACAGAGGAGACCAAGTGATTGGCTTTGAGACTCTTCATTGTTGGGTGTGACGCCAAGGTTCGAGCGCCACTGCTGCAAGATATAACTTTCCTTTCTCATATTTCCCTTCTACCTATCTATTAAAATAGCACGCGTGCACATACACGACAACAAAACCTCCTTCATGCATGAAGCCACCAACCCCCAAGATTCGGAGCACAATGGTTACGGTGATAACAGTTGGTTTTATGCATCGATTCAGAGACTGCATACAATTCCATGTTCGTCGAAACTTAAGAAGAACAGCAACATCCGAGCAACAGCCAGAGGATTAATAAGATAGACATGCTATCGCATTACTCAAATAGCTTATACATGGGCTGTAGACTAATGAAAAATATTTTACAGAGCTAAACGCAATTACATTGGTAGTGTATGTAGAAAGTCTATCTCTTGTAATAGAACGCATATGAACTTTTGTTGATGAAGAAATAAGAACGTGCCTACTAGTTGAAAAGCACCTTAGAAATAATTACAATAGAATCTATAAATGGCCTTTTTTCCATGAACTAAAACCTTAATTTACTGCACACTCACAAGGTAAAAGGAGCATAAATCCCACACATTTATACGCTTCTGGTTGAGCGAGATGAACGGCTGTGGCTACTTCGACTGCCATGATCTTTCTTCAACATGGCCTCGAAACCAGGAAAGCATTTGAAGGTTCTAACCTGTACAATACATCATGAGTACACACATTAGGATACCGGCACATTGAATAATGTTCTATGTAATAAGTTGAATCTGGGATGAAATAGAGATCAGACAAACAATATTAGAATTGTGAAGATATACAGTCAAACAGTTATTGAAGGACGTTAGAAAATTACGCATTGGTGGCAATTTCTACCTCCCCAACGCTTACAAACTGCAATCTGATCTCCGAAGGGTCCTTAGTGTGTCCCAAACGTCAGGTTTCTAATCCCTAGTGCAAGGCCAGCCTTCGGGGCAAGTCAGCAAAGCAGCCACCTTCCACTGCCAATTTTTTTTTTCCAGAACGCAAGACCGCACTTGGCAAAAGAGGCTGCAACCCACTGGTGCATGGGTTATTCAACTATGTATTAGGTTTAGGGTTTGAGTTTCTCTTGTTACCCTGTAGCCTAAAATGCTGTGGTGTTTCTGAGTATTCTGACTCAGTTGTATCTTGTAGCTTTTTTTGATAAATACTATTTCTATAAGGTCCTATTCAAAGCTAGCTTGGCCCACTTGAGAAGAACCCTTATGTTAAGCTTAAAAATAGTTTCTTCATTAATTCCCACTTCAATTTACCTTAACAAGATCCAATTAGGTCCAACCTTTATGCGTATGTTGACCCCAAAAAAAATATTCATAAAGGACCAAAGGTTATAAATTTTGACTTCAACAAACTTTGGTCAAACATGCCATTGAATAAATTGACTGTCTATGGAAAATGCTACAATAAATAAACGTAATCAATTGTTGAATTAAATAAAGATACAGTACAACTGACGCAATGTTGCAATTCATTCAGTAATTTTCTTTTTACAAATTCAGTTGTCTTTCTTCTGTGAAAAATCGGTTTCGCTAAAATACCATATTTTGTCGTTTTTAATTCTTGAAATAACTTTTGAAACTTTGTTATACAAAAGTTTAGGGACACCATCTCAAAAGATCGCCTTGGAGCCCAAAAACTCATGGCAGTCTTACCCTAGTGTGTCCCTGACTAGTCCAACTGAAATTGTATAATGAAAAAAATTAAACATGTATTTGCGGGTGATAGTAGATGTGACGTGTATCTGCTTTAGAGAGAGAGAGAGAGAGAGAGAGAGAGAGAGAGAGAGAGATTAATCATGCAGGTAAGAACATGCAACCGAGGAAATGATAACCGAAAGGACCACCACATGGACTACAATCACCCAGTTCCACGGATAAGGTAAGTATTCAGGACAACTAAACAAGATATGGCTCTTTCAACCTGTCAGGTACTCCACAACTCGTTTGCTAAGTTTCTAGAGACCCACAAAGAGTTTGTTACATTTTCGTTGGTTGCCTTCTTTCTAGGCCCAATTGAACTGATTAGGCCCAATCGAACTGATAAATTACTTAATTATAAAGGTTCACTTATGTTATGCGGTTATTGTTTATTCACAAATAAACGTTTATACACATATATTGAAGCACATAGATGAACAGAAAAAAGGAGATCCCGGTCAACTATGTTTAGAGAGAAAGGGAAAGAGATGAGAAACCTTCCAACCCCTCTTGTGACCGATACTGCCATAGATGGTCTCCAACCTAGAAATTATTTGCCTGAATGTCGGTCTCTTTGCTGGGCGCTCATTCCAGCACACCTCGATCAACCTAAGCCAGAAATACAGGATTAAGACTTCATACTTGCATAAATATCACTGTCATCCTAATTCCCAACTCATCAGTGAATATGACCCAAGGAATTTAACAGCTAAAAACCAAGAGAAAAAGTCAAAGACAACGAGACATGAACCCATGTATAGTGATGATTTAGCTTGTCAAGGCATTGCTTAACTATGTACATAGTGTTCTTCGTGAATATTGACAATTGACATACCTATCTGTAAGTTCACATTTGCAATTCCGAAGCCATGCAAGAAATATAATAAAGCTATGAGTAAATATGAGTTTGCAAATACCATGTACATATGAGTTTTGAGGAAATTCGGTTTCGCTAGAGTTTGTACATAATTTTTTTTTTATCGTCAAAAAGGGTGGGAGAGGACAACCAATGTAGCAACCCCCCTTGGGCGTGACCATAGGAGCTCCCTACCCGTCAATAGAATGTCCGGCTCAAGCCATAGCTACCATCCGGGAGGGCGGGCCGTCACCACGGCACCACCTAGTGTACAGTTGGTGAAAGATCCCTCCCCTTGGTCCACAAGAGAGGTTCGAGCACCCGCCGGAACTCGAACTGTCGCCTGCGTTAAGGGGGGTGATGATCTCCACCAACTGAGCTACCACCTCGGTGGTGAGTTTGTACATTCTTGCACTTGCATAAATATCACTGTCATCCTAATTCCTAACTCATCAGTGAATATGACCCGAGGAATTTAACAGCTAAAAACCAAGAGAATAAGTCAAAGACAACGAGACATGAACCCATGTATAGTGATGATTTAGCTTGTCAAGGCATTGCTTAACTATGTACATAGTGTTCTTCGTAAATATTGACAATTGACATACCTATCTATAAGTTCACATTTGCAATTCCGAAGTCATGCAAGAAATACAATAAAGCTATGAGTACATATGAGTTTGTACATACCATGTACATATGAGTTTTGTGGGATTCACCTCGGGTCCCACAAAGATTATTCGAACAGCCTATTATTTTTAAAATATTTTTTTATGGAGCCTTGTAAAAAACAGCTCAACCAGATATCGGTAAGGATTTTTTCTGGATTTGTGGGGGGCAAAACTACTTAACTGCTCAGTTTCGCTCCTACAAATTCAAAAAAAATCCTTAGCGATAGCGGGTTTAGCAGATTTTTTACACGGTTCTATAAAAAATTATTTTAAAAATAATGGGCGGTTCGAATCATCTTGGTGGGACCCGAGGTGGGCCCCACAAAACCCATATGTACATGGTATGTACATTGCATATGTACAAATAGCAGTACTAGTGTCATTAACTATATAATAGCTGCTTCCATGTGGTACTTAGCCCTTTGTACTCTTGTACATTCCACCGGTAATGTACTACTACAGCCCAATTTTCTGTTTGAGAGACAGAGAGAGAAGGTAAGTTATAGCACTGAACCCTGTTACTCTCATCTACTACACTAATCAGTATCACTACCATTTTGCTAACATGTATGCTGCCAAAAGTTGCAGCTATGATGCCCTCCCTATCTTACCATATCAAAACTTCCTTTTTGTTTACTTGAACACCCGTCTTCTGTTCCTTTTTGTTTAGAGATACCTACACAAACGTAAATCCTCAAACAATTTTTTTCCACTTATATAGTTGCCCCCCACATTAAATTGCTAATTAAAATCAATAAATTTGAAGTTAGGTTTAAGCAAGTTACCAATCAATGCCGTTCTAAGCCAAACTTGGAAACTTAGAAGTTAGAACAAGAAGAATTAATAATACTATTTTCTTTCATGTCACATGACAACTCATATATATCTATGATATGCACATTTCTATTTAGACAAACAGTAATTACCATACATTTGTTAGCAATTATTCTACGATATATATACTGTTATATCCTATGTGTCGCATGGGACAACTTCTAGTAAAAGAAATTACTAAATTTGTTTTGTGCCCTTCCTATTGACTAGATTGATTTTATTTTTCTCAAAATGTGGAGCCTGCATGTCCCTAAAGTGCAGAAGCCGTAGTAGTATTTGTCTACACTTTAGCCTGGAACTAGGCATCACACCTCACTGTCTTCATTTAAACACATTACACAATAGAATATTTATGGGCTGAAAATGTCGCATCAAGAATTGCAGATACTGTCGAGGGGGGAATACCCGGTGTCTGCAGTTATCAAAATGAAAATACTAAACAGACTTTGGAGATAATAATGATAGATGTGGATAGCATCAAATACAAGTGCACTAAAATGCTACAATACATACAAAAAAAGAAAGAAAGAAACTTTAAAGTTAGTTTTGCAGACAAGAAGAAGAAACATATAGAGCATACTCTTTAAGTCCATGGGCATAATGCTTAGCTGGAGCTCGAAATGGAGGGCGAACATTTGCGGCGTACGCTTTAGGGACATCATTTTCTTGCTTCTCGGAAAAAGGGAGGCAGCCTTCAATCATCTAAGTTAAAAGACAATAGAAATGCCAGCTTATAATAAGCCTATAATGAGCAAGAAATTTGTACAAAAGCATTAGCAAGAATCTAGAAATTCCTTTCCAAATAGTTAACCGGGTTTTCATGGACTGGTCAAACAATCAAGATAATAAATCATGTGATGAGATTTGTTTTCCAAGGCAACATTTTAATCTTCCGATCTCCCTATTGGGGGACATCCTCAGGTAGTTCACAATTGAGTTACAAACAGAGATAAGAATACTAGAAAGAAAAGATTGAAGGGATATCTTTGATCCCTAGGTGCTTTTTTCATATTGTTTTCATTGATTTGTTTTCGGTCAATTAATGTCCTTAAAACCACCAACAAATACAATCACTTTATTTACTTCCCATTTTGCACAGAGTTGGTCATGGAGTCGAAAATCCGTGTCTTCCAACCTTTCATCAAGCTTTACCACTTCACTACAATCTAAATTGGGACTGGAGAAGAAATGTCACAGCGTGGAAATTGGTGTTGAATGATGCTTTTGTTGCGATGACAAAGCAGAAATTGGTGTTGAATGATGCTTTTGTTGCGATGACAGAGCAGAAAAATCATCACTGATATTGATCAAGTTCAACCTCACTGGACCCGGCATCAGGTGATAAAGAAAGAAGAACGAGAATATAGGAAGTACACAGTCAACTTATTAAGCTGAACAGAGCTCCGGTCATTTTGCAACTCCTTTTGTGAACAGAAATGTTGCTGGTACAGCAGGTTCTGCACAGACAGCGCGCGTTTGGGCCCGTCTCGGGTCCAACAAAGATAATTGGAGCCGCTCATTTTGTTCAATATTTTGCTTAAGGTCCCTGCAAAAGTTCAGCTCCCTCCAACATCGATAAGGGCATTTACGAAGCGTCCAAAATCGCATAGGAAAATTTCTAAAGCTACTTTGGACGCTTTGCAAACTATCTTATCGTTGTCGGATGGAGCTGATTTTTTGCAGGGACCTTAAGCAAAATATATTGAACAAAATGAGCAGCTCCGATTATCTTTGTTGGACCTGAGACGGGCCCAAACGCGCGCTGTCTGTGCAGAACCTGCTGTACCAGTAGCAAGGTCCTTTTGTGAATAATGGAGGACAATTAACTGATGTCCAGTGAAGTGTTTACCATATACCTCTCTGTTTTCTATCTTTCCTCCTAAATCTTCTTCTTTTCTCTTTGTAATCGCTAACACATGAGACAAACAGTACCAACTCAGGGGTGACGTAGCTTGTTTTGTTCATTCTTGCTGTAAGCTGTACATGGCTGTTCCCAAATGGGCCTTTCTATTTAACTAACTAATGAGTCAAATCCAAAGAGAAAAAAGTCAAGGCAAAATCCCGGCAAAGGTGGGATTGATTTACATCCGCTTTGGATCATATCCTCAAAACTTAAAGAATTCAAAAATAAAAGGTACTTTCTTTCACCCTGTAGAGTTCGTTCCCAATTAGATGATTCATAAGTTCTAACAACTGACCAGAAAAACAGATGCCATTTGTGTTTGTCTTTTATTTTACCCACTACAAATACTTAAACTTGAGCCAATATGTAATTCTTTTACCAACTTTTGTTCCAAATTTTAGTATCAGAAAAGATAATACAAGCTTTAAAGCCAACTGTTCGTTAGGCGTGAGCTATAAGAACTTCAAATATATGCAACCAATACCCCATAACATCTAGTGCACGATTGGCGTAAGCAGCAAATCAAAGGTTGTCAGGATCAGGGTTTCTGGTTATTAGAAAAGTGTATCTTTGGTATTTCTAGTTGCATATACCAGAGCCGATATGATTTACTAATCACCAGATATCTTCCAAAGGGCTGCGCAGATCAGAAACAGTCATAGTATCATTTTGTGTTTAAACATGAACCAGAAGATACCCAGGACTGGTAACAAACATGCAGTACATAACCAAATTACTTACAGGTAAATAACACTGACCTCCCCTAAATCCCTGATAATTGTATTTAGTAAGATTCACCCTTCACTTGGGGAAAACCACACTGACATCAGTGTTTGTCTCTTGTTGAGGTAATGCCCTTAACTTTATAACTAAAATTACCTCACTATCCCTTGCATCTACCTCCTTTACCTCTGTCAGCTCTCCCTACCCAACGCCTAGGGCCAAAACAAACCACGCCCACATCCAAAGACACTGCCATCACTCATGGACCACCACCACTACCCACATAACATACAACAATCTACTTGTTGTGCAGAAAATCATCTCTGAACTGAGACTTTGCATTAGTGCTTGGAAGAACTTGAAGAGGTCTCCAACGAATCAGAGCATATGTCTGACTTGGAACATCTCTTGTAATATTCTTTGCTAGGTTTATGGTCTCTGTTGTGGTAGCAAGGGAGGCCTAGATTGACTCTGTTGCTCAGTTGTTTGTCTGTTATGGTTTTGTTTCCTGCTAGTATATGCTGGTAGGTTGGCGTAGGGTTTGCTCTGTTTTCAGGGGTATGACCCGGTGGAGATGTCCTGTGTTTGGTTAATAAAATTTTAACTTACCAAAATAAAGAAATCAGTGGCCACCCCCCAGCCCACCTCCACTTGCACCATACCCACCGACCAAGCAATCCGCACCATACCCGTACACTACCACACCAAAACCACGCTTCCTCAGATCTTCCACCATCAACCTGATCTGCTCTATATGATAGCTGACATTTAGGGATTTCGAATGTAGGCATGTGAAAGTAACATTCCTAGAACAAGTACAAGAGGAACTAGAGTTTCATCGGCAGCGACATCCCTCTGGAACTCAACCCAACACAATGTTTTGCCTCCAGTCACAATGTAGAAGCTTCTTCGTGAGGAATTTGACATGTCCTGTTAGGTTTATCCATCACTGATCGTTGTCTTAAAAGAAAGGAAGATTTGTGGTCAAAAAAATTGCAGAGTCAAAACCACGCCAAAAGATTTGATTCTCGTCTATAAAGAAGATAGTATTGCCGACAAGAAAAAGGAAGAGTGCAATTTTGTTCCCCCTCCCTAAAAGAGGTTGAACAAAACCCTCTCTCCTATTGGCTAAGACCTTATAAGGGGACCACTCTTAACCCAACCTAATCCAACCCTAAGTTTTTATGCACTACTCTCTCTCTCTTCTGAATCGTCTCTCTCTCCACCCATGTCCTTTCTCTCTCCCTGCTCCCTTCCATAGCCTCAATCATCAGCACAACGGCTTGCGGTTGGATCCATCCCCTTTCCTCCCTTCTCTTTCCTTCCTCCATCGCCACCACAAGGCCCAATTCCACAACTGCCTCGACTCCATCATCTGTTATTAATTAAAAAAATCCGCTCTCTGAACCCATGAATACAGATAATTAACAGAGAGTAGCAACAAGCTTTCGTTAATTCGTAAGAAAATAAAGACGCATCTTTTCTAGTGCTCGATTTCTAGTGACCTTTGATATTGCCTGCTGTAGATCCCCTTTCATGGGTCAAATGGTACAGATTAGATCAAGATAACAATTAAGTCATGGGTGTGGTTTTGTTGCTTAGGTCATCATTGACATTATCACCGTCATCACTACCAAGAAGAAGGCAGTCGATCATGTCACAGTCATCTCGAGCTGGATTGGCCTGTATCCAACTTAACTTGGGTTGGGTTGGGTTGGGTTGGGTTGGGTTAGGTTGGGTTAAGATTGGTCATTGGTCCCCTTATAAGCTCTTAGCCAATAGGAGAGGGTTTTGTTCACCCTCTTTTAGGGAGGGTGAACAAAATTGCACTCCAAAAAGGAAGGACTCAAACTGCTGATTGCCACTGCCTCTCAGATTCCCCGACTGATTCTATCAAAGAGGCTGACGATGGGTATCAAAAGTAGGGTAAGCAACTGCCTTTCACATCTTTGTATTCTCCATCATCTGAATCACAGTCTTCATACTCTACTGGTCCCATTCAGCATCCTTAGGACCTCATCTATAAGCATGCGTAGTAGCTGATGATGTGCCATTAAACCGTTTTTTAAACACCCGTCCCACATTGGAAGTCTTCATGGATGATCTTGGGTATATAACAAACAATGTGGGCTACTACTAGAACCTTGGACTTAAGCATTTTTGGCCATGTGGTATGGCTTGTGAATCAAAATCAAGTAATTGGGCCAATGGTCTACTTGGGGCATTATAGTTTTGTGTTGGCTTTGAAGTTTTTTTGTAGTTGCCTTAGGGCTTTTAGAAACTCATTAAGTGCTCAATAGACAAACAATTGGACGACTCTGATTAAACACAAAGACTATGCATAGTTGATGCTTAAGCGCGTGCTTCATGCCCCTTTCGCTAAGCCCAGAGACGCGCGCTTTTGGTGCCACCACTGCACTTTGCCACCCTCGCACTGCTTCAGCACGTTGAAGCGCAGTACCTTCGCCTTATGTGTCTTGCTTAGGAGCATGCTTTTTAAAACATTGTGGGGCTTTGAGTTTGGTTCTATAAATAGTCCGAAGGGACGGAGGAGAGACAGGACAGGGGGTTACAACTGTCATTCCAATATTATAGGGGGTGGCATCAGTAAAATCCATCGAGGGGCAATGTGCATTGGGATGTAAACCTCAAGGTGGGAATTTATTTTCCAGAACCTCAAGAGGTGCTAATGTATTAGTCATAAACCTTTTAGGAGGGCCGTGTAATTTACCCGATTATGCAACATAAACATGACCACATCAACTTTTCATGGGGAAACAAATAAAATACTGATAATATCATCCTATGCCATGATAAGAAAATATTGGACCCAAATAATGGAAAACTTGAGGAGAATAGACAGAAAGAATAACAGAATCTAACTTCCAACGGGAAGAAGGATGAAGGGTCAAAACCTTTAAACCTGTACCTCTTGTAAAATTAGAGCAAATGAGAAAACATCCACTTTGGTATCATACTCTTCGTTTTTAAAAACTTCTGGAGCCATATATCGACCTGTCCATACGTACTACAGTTAGTATACTGAGTATAAATTCAATAGCAGCTGAATTAATTTAATTAAAAAAGGATAATTGTGTTGCCACTTGGCAATTGGAATGAAGTTCGAGCGGTATGTCAAGTCTAGAAACCATAAAACATACTATTTCAAAACAGAAATTCACCAAAATTACTGCCCCGAAAAAGTCCTATGTACAGAAAACCGTGCATAAGACACTTGACCCATCAGGAACATTGGACCAACTACAGTAATGCACCAGAAATATATGAACTTCAAAACATGTCAAAGGATCATAGAAGCTTCATATTTGGGAGCGCCAAGGGCGCGCAACTAGGAATAATTTATGAAAATAGCAATATGAAATAAAAGTAAATATAATTTGTAATTCGTGTGAAGTGTGAACTGTAAATATTGTTTTAGCTAATACAAGTGCATATGATATTTTCTTTTTTCTAGAATCTTATCTTGACTGGAGCAAGGTTCCAACATTCGAGCAGGTTTCTTTCTCGACAGGAGCAAGGTTCCAAGGAGAGTCTGACTTGGAAGCATGGGAGCAAGGTCTAAGGTGGATTCGCCATCTCGATACGAGGTTATTGCAACTAAGATAACTTCCATGCAATCTAATACTATTCTAATTCATCCATAATCCAATGCATTTGCATGACCTTAATAGATAACCATAAAAAGTTTCTTTAAAAGAAAAAAAGAAGGAACAATTTGGATAGGCAACATGAACACTATGCACACTCACAAGAATTGTCTTGGCAGGTCAGCGGCCTATCTTCTTTGACTCTGCTGGTTACTTTTAGCAGCTTGCTCACTCCAAAGTCGGCAACTTTCAGACACCCAGAATCATCCCGCAATATATTTCTGTTATCTTACTCGTACACAACACAAATAGTTTATATAAAAGGCACCCTTCTCTTGCACAGGTACGAAAACCTATTAAAGAAGATAACTTACGAAGGCTCTAGATCACGGTGGATAATTGCTTCAGGTCTGTTTTCATGCAAGTAATTCATACCCCTGGATAAATCACCAAAAACAATGTAAGGAAAACGGTCGGACCTAAAGGCTGAGTTAGCAAAGTCTTGGGCGAGTAACAACACAGACAGTCAAGTGTTCCTGTTAGCTTGAAACTAATTTTAGTAAAGAACCAGAGCAACAGCAACAACATCAAAAAGAGGCTTCAGTTCTTAAGAATTCTAGAGCATGTATCCATCAACTCAATGAAAGAATCCCCAGTTAAGTTACTGAAACCTTCAATAATTCTAAAACGTGAACATCGAAAGCTAAGAAGCACTAGTACAGCCAGTACACAGAAAACACCCTACCAGTAGCAACACCCCAACAAAGTAATTTCTAAAAAGATCAACAGGCGACAGAGTTCAATATAAGTCTGCAAAAAAATTACATCCATCTTAACACAAACATGAAAGTAGTTTCCTTATTTTTTTTTTTTTGCAAATTACGACGTTATATGTAACAGATCTTTCCACATTTCATGTAGCAGAAAACGAACTGTTTATAAAAAGCACTATTCAAAGTCAACTGAAGCCTAATCTAGAAGGAATTAGTTGGTATGAAATGCATAACTTTGCTTTTATGATTTGAAGCCCCAATTATTTAATTCAAACTTTCAAGGTGTTACAACTTACAGGTGTCTTAAGTGATGGAAAGGTGTGCCCTGCCCACTTAAGCCTCCTAACTTCAAAGCATCCAAGGTTTTTTAAATACTACAAGAATAATAGGATACATTTGGACTCATTCTTGAATGTATTAGTCTCAAACTGCAAGATGGAAAGACCTAACTGATTGATCCACTTCTCTAATAGATTCGTTCTTCAACATTTTGTTTGCGCCGTTCATGTTTGATCAGCTTCACTTTTGTGCATGTTGTGTGAGTTCAAATTAGAGATCAAGCATCATGCTCATGCTATTCAAGAAATCAAAACCCAAGTCTCCACCTTGTAGGGTCATTACTGCTTTTTTGATGTCTAATCAGTGTTGACTATCATTAGGTCCTAGAATTCAGTTCATATTGCATTCCTTAACCGTAGATTTCACTCCAAAACTTGTCTTCCAAACAAGAGCTTGAATCTTCTCTTCTGATCCAGTCAGTCAATTGAAAATTTGGCACACTTACTCCCCGATTATTTTAAGTAAAATGATTAAACCAAAGGCTGCACAACTGCATAAGTTCCGGAACAAGCTCCTGTTTTGTGGTTTACAAGTTTTTCTCAATGCGCGACAATTCAAAATTTGCTGCATTAGATCGATAGGGAAAGTATCAAGTAAAGCATGACTGAAATTAGTTTTGCAGTTTCTTTTCTGATGTTTGTATCAGTACTATCATTAGGTTCCTATGGTTGACATTCACCTTCCATAAAGTTTCTCTATGAAGGCTTACACTCCATTGCGACGTCAATTATAGCTGATTCTGAAACCAATATTGGCAAATCAAACTGGAAAATCCTCAATATTTCCTACCATATACCTGTAATGGAATGAATCGAATGATAAAAAACTTCAAGGAAATTATTCCCCACCCCTGGTTAATCTTAAGTAAACCAAAAAAACCCAAGGCTGCCCAGCTGCATAAGTTCTGGAACCAGCTCCTGTTTTGCGCTTGGTGACTTTTTCTCGATCCATTATGAGCCATTTATTGTCTTACATTATTTCTCAAACATGAGTACGAAGCAGTAAGTTAAGCATCTGGCCTGCTCTACTGCCCCACACCTCTCTCTCCCTCTCACTCTCTCTCTTTGATGCAGGCCAATATTTTAAACATTCTTGAAATATAAGAATTCTAGTTTATTAGTTTGAAATCAGTATTTTATTTGGAATCTTTCCGTTTTAGCATTAATTGCCTAGAATATCAGGTTTTCTTAATAAGGTTTATTCTATTTCCCTTTTCTTGTTTTTTTGTTCTCTAAACATAGATTTAGTATTCCACTATTTTAGTTTCCTTTTTTAGTATTTCTAGATTATTATACATTGAGTTGTAAGCCTTAGGGCAAGGGGGTGTTATTGAGTTAATAAAAAATTAAGATTTATCTCAATATAGTGTGTTCGAATAGGGGAGTACCTCTGGTTCATACTTGTTCATGGTTACTTTGTGCAAATAGTTTCGTTGTCATACACTTCCCTGCATCACTCTTGAAGAAACAAACAAACACAACTAAAAAACCTACAGTTCCCAGCACAGGACACTAGTTTCAGACATTCTTTAAAATTTAAATGTTCTACTACAGTCTACAGGAATGTTCAAATTATCACTTTCAAGAGAATTTAATTAAATGAGGAATTTACAGTAAAGAGATGGGCTGCTAACAAAATCTTCTAAACAAGGCATGTTAGGTGAAGGTGAAGTCAAACGCATAAATAGAAAAACAAACCTTGCAATATCCAGTGCCAATCTGACAGCTGTGGGAGCTGCTAGGGCTCCTTTTCTCTTTAAATATAAGCGAAGATCACCCTGCATTTTACAGACTGATAAATAGAATAGAATATATCTTGTTCCAGTAGATGTTAAAGAGAAAAGTTCCAAGGGTAAATTGACAGCACAAATTGTAAGAACAACATCATCAGTTCAACTCTGTTGTAGAAGTCGATTGAACAAAATGTCAACTGACATGGAATCCATAAAATCCAAAATGATTATATCACCAAGACAATGGTGCATGCACCATCTAAAGATCATGATACTACTTTTAAATCAAATTGACTTCCTCGAGCTAAGAATCTTCTGAATATTGATGATTGGCAAAACTTGAGTTATTTTTTCAATAAGCGGGAATCGCAGGAATCATGTTGATGTTGGATCAACAAAAAGATGATATGATGAGTAGTTCTGACTTATAACTTAAGGTACTATGTACAAGCTACAACAAAGGAAACTAAAAATACAATAAGTAACAAAGAATGGGACAAGATCAGAAAGCTCATGAGCTGCTATTTACAAGGCATAAATAGCAAGGACGAAAACTCATAACACCATTTCCAATTGACAAAAAGAACAAGAAAACCCATAACAACATGAGAGCAAAATCACATGTATATCAACAATCCATTTAACGGGAAATCAATCATCGGTTGAAACTTAACAAGGGCTAGTGATTGTAATATGAGAAAGACCTTGGGCAAATATTCTGTCACAATCATCATTGGACTACTTTGAGTTACAGCACCCAGAAATTGAACCACATTTGGATGCCTTATCTTCTGAAGCAATGCAAGCTCATCTCTGAAAGCCCTCCTATATAGAATTATGCATTTTAAGGTAAAGATAAAATAAGAGAAAACATTCCAGAAAATAATGCAAAACCACATGAAATTCGATGTATAAACCACTCACACTTTATCCTCGTCAGCAGTCACTTCCTCCCCAAGCCTTTTTACAGCAACTTGTATTCCTCGCCATGTAGCAATGCAGAAGGTTCCCTGAGATAGGTTTCATAAGGTCAATTTACCCTAGATTAATAACTACTTGCAAAGCTGAAAAGATGCCGAAACATGATGGCTGCAACAGAAAGCCAGCAGATCAAAAATCTTGACTTAAAGGTAACAATGAGATTGAAACTATGCCAAACTTCTCCAATCATTCTTACCAAAGTACACAGCTCATGTGAAGAGCAGATTAGTTCTAGCAATATGTAAGTTATTACAGATTGAATTGTTATGTGGCCTTAGATAGGCCTCAAACCCAAATGCTAACCAGTAAGGTAAGGTGCCCTCACGCATATAACTACAGATTGCTTTCATAGAGGACGAGGGACTCCACTCCATAACCTCCTGACAAGCAGCATGCTCACCTAGCAGCCCATGAGGCATGCAAGCGAGGGACACATAGCCAACCGATCTCTGCATGTACAGCTATGATTGTATTTGACATCACCAATTACCTGAAAGATTAACTGCTTGAATATGGGCCCAACAACGTATATCTAAAAAAACGCCGCCACCACGTAACGTGGAGATATCATGATCCATACCCAGAGCAAAACACAAAGTAAAGGGTAGAGGTAGACTGCAAATGTAGAGACTTGAACACGAAACCTCCCAAAAACCAAAGCTCTAATACCATGTTACATGGTTTAGACTTCACTCCCACGTGATGTGGGACTTTGCTTGACATGGCTAAGGACAGAACACTAGTACACCTGATCTACTCATTTAAGAGCACGAACTGCATTCAACACAACGCATAGGTCATGAGCTTGTCAATATGAAAAGATTCTCATAGGTCGTGTTGCAAGAACTTCAATAAGTTCACCAAAGTGTCTGCTAATCTTTAGTAATGTGCTTGACATTAGGGATGTCATGTACCACTTAAGATGCTTTGAAGAAGCATTGGACATGTTTCACGAGTGTCTGATATGACACCTCCTTCGTGGAAGTGTATGTACTCTGTCATTATAACATGTTTCTTAGGCTAGTTACTTCTGAGATTGAATAAAATTATCTCAATTTTCGTACCAAAGAAGTTATATATGATCTAGTACAAGAAAATAGGTTTCACTTCCCTTTACTTCAATAACTATTCCCCGTCAATAACTTTTCCACACAAATTTTTGCACAGCCGAACATGATGTAGCATGTAGTAAGGGTATTTATGTTTTTTTTGTTTTGGGTCTATATATAAGTGTCGGAGAGTCCTTTCTTTTGGTAGCTTTTATCATTTTAAACAAATATTATGAAGAGCTAGTCTCTTTTGTATCTCATTTGGGAGTTTCTCTCTACATTACCTATGGATATCTTTGGTTGCATCATTTGGTTCAGAGCTTCTAGGCTCGATCCCCACCCTTCATCCCGCTGAAAACTTCCCCCGAAACCTAATCTCGCCGGAAACCTAAAACGGTGCCGGAAAATCTAGCCGAAGCCTCTATTCCATTCGAAAATCACAGATCTACCCAACCCAAGAGTTCAAACCTCGAGTTCAACTCTCACAACTCACAAATTGACCTGATTCAGTGCATTTCGAGCACTGTAGAACCATATTCAAACAACCAAAACCCATTTCAAGCCTGACCCAACCATTTTCGAGCCCTATTACAACATTTCGAGGCTTGTTCTACCTGTTTCGAGCATCAAACAGGTGATTTCGACAACACCCAGCCTTGTTCAAGCTTGAATCTGTCATTTCGGAACTTAAATCGAAGTTTCAAACCCAGATCTACCATTTTCGGAACTTGAAACAGTGATTTCATGTTCATTTTCCCTGTTTCAACTCTCGAAACAGTTGATTAAGGCTTCAACAGCCTTCATTTGGGCTCAAATCAACTGATTAGCTCTCTTTCAGCCTTCGAAACAGAGGTAAGTGCCTCCGAACTGCTCTTTGGACACTCGAATCTGTGTTTTTAGGTTTGATTTCAGCTGAGTTTGACTCGTTTGTTGCTGTTTGCTTCGATTTCTTGCGGTTTGTTGTTGGATTGTCACTATTTGTGACGATTGATTGTGATTTGAGGCTGTTTGTCCACTGATTTGGCTGGGTTTTCATTATTTGGGGTGGATTTACTTGTTTGGAGTTGAATTTGGGTATTGTAATGGCTTATCAGACTAGAGGTAGAAGAGGAGGTAAAGGTAGAGGCTTTGTGGTGAACAATGGTGAAGAGAATGATTCTGGCAACCAAAACCATGAGATTCAAGAGTTGAGACAAGAAGTTGCTACCCTAACGGCGATGGTGCAAGGCTTGCAAGTGTCGCGTGCAGGTAGTGGAGGGTTCGAGGACTCTCAAAGTCACTTTGACAATCCTTTTGGTAATCCAAATTGGCGTAGGCCACCTTCCACTCACTCTCCTTGCAAGTGGGAGAAGAACATCAAAATTGAACTTCCCGAGTTCAATGGAAGTCTTAACCCGGATGAGTTTGTCGATTGGATAAATACGGTTAAAAAGTGTTTGATTATGGAGATGTCCCCAAGACGAAGAATGTGAAGTTAGCGGCTATCCGTCTCAAAGGAAGAGCTTCTGATTGGTGGGAGCAATTGCAAGGAACTAGGCTACGAAGAGGAAAGGGTAATATTAGAGAATGGGAGAAAATGAAAAAGAAACTCAATGAGCAATTCTTGCCTTTCAACTATATGTAAAACCTCTACAAGAATTTGCATAATCTCAAACAAGTTGGAAGTGTTGATGAGTACACAGAGGCTTTCCATCAACTTGTTGCTAGAGTTGGTTTGAATGAAAGTGAAGATCAAATGGTTGCAAGGTACATAAGTGGGTTGGCAATCACAATCCAAGATGCCTTTAGTATGCAAACTTTGTGAACGGTTTCGGAAGCTTACAATCGAGCCTTGGTGGCAGAAAAGCAAGAAAAGAGGAAGTTTTCGAGATCTGGTCAACAATATCAAGGCGGTTTCAAGTCCGGGCAGCCCTTTTACTCTTATGCTATGGGTGGTTCTTCTAGTGGGGGCCAAGGTGCTTCTTCTGGGGTTCATACTCAAAACCGAGCGGATAAGGCTTCAACACCCGCTCAAAATCAGCCTCAATCTGGTGCTTCGGGGCCTCGAAATCAATTCCAAAGTGGCGATTTTAAGTGCTTCAAGTGTGGGGAACCAGGTCACAAGTCTTCGGATTGTCGTAAGACTTCCGGAGGTCGTAACAAGGCTCTTTTCATCGAGGAGGTTACAAAACAAGGTTGTGAGGGTGATATTCTCGTTTATGACGAAGAAATATGTGAATAAATTAGAGGTGATAATGAGGAAGAAGAAGGCTATGCGTTGATGATAAAAAAGACTCTCCTTACTCCTAAGGATGCTAGTAATGAAGATTGGTTGCGTACCAATATCTTTTACACCACTTGCAATGTTGGCGGTAGAGTTTGCAACATGATTATTGATAGCGGAAGTTGTGAGAATGTAGTCTCTCAAGAGGTGGTGGACAAGTTACAACTCAAAGTGGAAGAGCATCCCCATCCTTGTACCCTTTCTTGGTTCAAGAAGGGCAATGAAATCAAGGTGACTAAAAGGTGTTTGGTGTCTCTCTCCATTCGGCAAAAGTACTTTGATGAAGCTTGGTGCGATATGGTACCTATGGATGCTTGTCATACACCACTTGGTCGCCCGTGGCAATATGATAGGCATTCCATCCATGATGGAAAGAAGAATACCTACACCATCCCTAAGGAGAAGCGACAATTCACTTTGTTACGTATGAAGGAGAAGGTGACTACAAAGCCTCCTCCCACTACGTTGCTTGCTTCTAAAGGATTTCTCAAGGAAAGTCATGAAACCAGGTATGTTCTAGTGTTGGTTCCTATGCAGTGTTCTAAAAGGCGCGATTAACCGGCGATTAATCGGGATTTTGCCATCTCCGGTGAGATTAATGGCTCGGCGGTTGGATTTGGCGGCCGGGAGGTTAATCGGCTTTAGTCGGCAATTAATCCCCGATTAATCGGCCGCGATAAATTGGCGATTAGACGATTAATCGGTTAAAAGGTGATTAATCGGCTAAAAGGCGATTAAAAGGGGTAAAATCAGTATTTTTCAAAAATAAAGGGGGGTAACTATTATTTTTTGGAAACCAGTTAAAAGGGGCTTCGAATTCAGATTTATATTAGGGCTTTCTTACCAGTTGCTGCAGACGCTCGATCGATCGACCGAGAGTGAAGTCGCCAGCACCTTGTGAAGTCGCCGCCGTCTGCTGTAATTTCTCTCTCTCTCTCTCTCTCTCTCTCTCTCTCTCTCTCTCGCTCTCGATCAGTCGATCCCTCTCTCTCTCTCCGTCTCTCGTATGATCTCTCTCTCTCTCTCACAGCTTCTCTCTCTCTCAAACCCCCCTACCCCCCCCCCCCCCCCCCCTCATGATCTCTGTAATGGATTTTTGGCTGTCAGAAAGTTTTTGTGTTGAAAGTCCTGACACTCCCGAGTATATGGCCACATCTGGACACTGTGGAGTGTGGACAGTGGCCAAAATGTCGTTTTTTTTTTTTTTAAATCTTAAAACAAATTAACAAAGTGTGGCACTGTTTGGTGTTATCAGTTAACAACTTAACACGAAGTGTAAAATTTTAAAATCTTAACTTCTAATCATGTTTACACTTAACAGTTAACAGTTTCTTGATTTTTTGATTTTTTCTCTGTTTTTTTTTTTTTGTGCACAGTAGTTGTCTATAGTGATATCAATTAGCAAATGTCAATGGATCCCACTCATATTCCATCTTCGGAGGCCTCTAATTCTGCGCCGCTATTGAAAAGAAATTCGGTTGATGTTGGATGGGATTATGGAGTTACTGTGGATCCTAGCAACAAGGACCGCCTACAATGCCTTTTGTGTGGGAATCAGTATACTGGAGGGGTAAGTAGGATGAAAAGACATATAGCTCAAATTAGGGGAGATGTTGCCTCATGCACTAAGGCAACCAAAGAAGATATATTAAAGTGTAAGAAGGCAATTGATGATAATGCAGCTAAGAAGAAAAACAAGAAGAAAGCAGTCATCGAAATTAGGGAGGAAGTGAATGTAGTAGGTGAGGAATCCGAAGGTGATGAGATTGAAAATGTAGCTGTGGGATCAAAGAAGAGGCCTTATGTTTTGGTCCCATGGATAGATATACAAATATCAATCCCGATTCTTCTGACACGAGTGGATTTAAGAAGACAAGACAACCAAACATAAGTGATGCAATTTGGAAGGAGAAGAGTCATAAAGTGAGTCAATACTTGGCTCGATGGGTGTATGAAGCTGGCATTCCATTTCATGCCATAGACAATGATAGCTTCAAACATTTTGTTGAAGCGGTTGGTCAATTTGGCCCGGGATACCAACCCCCAAGCCAATACCAACTAAGGGAACCATTGTTGAAGGAGGAGGTGGAGAGAACCAAAACATTCCTCAAAAAGCAAGAAGAAGAGTGGGCTTTAACGGGTTGCTCTATCATGACCGATGCTTGGACCGACCGAAAGAGGAGAAGCATTATGAACTTGTGTGTTAATTGTAAGCAAGGGACTTGTTTTCTTTCTTCAAAGGAAGATTCGGAGGAATCACACACGGGGGTGTATATCTTTGAATATGTTGACAAGTTCATTGAAGATATTGGGGCACAAAATGTAGTTCAAGTAGTGACGGACAATGCATCCAACAATATGGCCGCGGCGGATTTGCTAAAGATCAAGAGGCCTAACATATTTTGGACCTCATGTGGCACCCACACAATTAACCTCATGCTCGAAGGAATTGGTAAGCAATCCAAGTTTAAAGCAACTATTGATAAGGCCAAAGCGTTCACTATATTTGTTTATGCTCATCATAATACGTTGGCGATGATGAGAAAATATACAAAGAAGAGAGACATAGTGAGGCCGGGTGTTACTCGATTTGCGACATCATTCTTGACTTTACAAAGCTTAATGGAAAAGAAACAAGAATTGCGAGCAATGTTTAGTAGCAATGCATGGGGTGAGAGTAAATGGGCTAAGAGCCCAAAGGGAAAAGTGGCATATGCTACCGTGATGAGTCAAGCATTTTGGAATGGCGTAACCTTATGCTTGAAAGTGTTTGGTCCGTTGGTGATGGTTCTTCGACTTGTTGATGGGGATCGAAAGCCCTCAATGGGCTTTGTGTATGGAGAACTCACAAAAGCAAAAGAAGAGATCAAAGCGGCATACAAGCAAGTTGAGACCAACTACCGGCCAATACTAGATGTCATTGATGAGAAAGCTAAGGGTCGGCTAGATAGTGCATTGCATTTGACAGCGTACTTTTTGAATCCTTTTTACTTCTTCAACAATTCTATCATTCAAGATGATCCTATCATTATGGATGGAGTTCTTACTTGTGTTGAAGCTTTCTTTCCCGATAATGTCAATGTTCAAGATGAAGTCATCAATAGAGAGTTGTTGAAGTACAAGAACAAAGAAGGTGGATTTGGAAGACCATTAGCCACAATGGGATGTGCAACAAACAATGACTCTTATGATCCGGGTAAATAAGTAGTTACTTTCCCGTCTTTCCTTAATAAATTTTTTTTTTTTGCTAAGTTACTTAGTACTTTTTTTTTTTTTGTGCTTTCTTTCATAACTAGTTGGATGGTGGTCTAACTATGGCAATCATACACCCAATTTGAAAAGAATGGCCACTCGAATTCTCTCTTTGACTTCAAGTTCATCGGGGTGTGAGAGAAATTGGAGCACTTTCGAGGGAGTAAGTACATACAATCTCTCTCTCTCTTTCTTTGTATACATATGCATAAGAAATTATATTAACTTAGGATTTTTCTTTTTTGTATAGATACATACAAAGAAAAGGAATAGACTAGATGCGACAAGGTTGAACAATCTAGTCTATGTCCAATTCAATGCCAAACTCATCAACAATAAAAGAAAGGGGAAGGATGTATTACGTACTAAAGAAGCAACAAATGCATAAGGATGCCTGGTTGAAGGTGGTGACGAAGAAGTTGACCCGGTTTCGGGACTTACATGGGAGGTAATTGGGGAAGCTATGGGAGCGGATGAAGTCCTTCAACCTAGAAGGACTACTAGAAATATTGGAGTACGAGAGCTACATGAGGAAGATTTTATGTCGGAGGATGATACCGAAGAGGAGGTAGATGAGGATTTTGAGTGTGAGTCTGATGGAGACGAAGTTATGGTTGGATATGGAGATGAAGAGGATGAGTAAATGACTAATAATTCCGTATTGTAATTGACTAGTAATTTCCCGTACTTGGTTTCATTTGATTTGAACGTTGAAGTTTGTAATTGACTAGTAATTTTCCGTACTTGTAGGTTTTATTTGGTTTGAACTTTGAACTATGAACATTGAACTTCTATGTCTCTATATTTGAAATGTAGAGAAGTGTTAACATTGAGTATCCGATAGCCAAAGAGGACTAAGGAATTTTTTGGGAGAGAAGATATATTGCATCAACTACAAAAATTGTCATTATTAATGGTAGAGAGGTCATAGAATATTTATAAAAAAAAAAAACCGACTAATTGCTAAAAGGCGATTAATGCCCGATTAATAGGTCTCGAAGCTTGAAGGTGGTCGGCCGCCCGCCCAGCGCCAAGCGCTTTTTAGAACATTGTTCCTATGGCGGATATGGGTGTGTCGGATGTTCCCAAGGCTATTTCTAAACTTTTGAAGGAGTATGTTGATGTGTATCCTCAAGAGTTGCCTCCCAAACTGCCTCCTTTGCGAGATAATCAACATTGTATTGACTTGGTACCCGGGGCGCCCCTTCCGAACAAGCCCGCATATAGAATGTCCAAGGGAGAGGGAAGAGATTCAAAGGCAAGTTAAGGATCTTCTAGAGAAAGACTACATAAGGGCAAGCCTTAGCCCTTATGCGGTGCCAGCTCTTTTGACTCCGAAGAAGGATGGTTCGTGGAGGATGTGTGTGGATAGTAGAGCTATCAACAAGATCACTATCAAGTACCGCTTTCCCATTGCGAGGCAAGATGATATGTTAGATTGCCTTGCCGGTTCAAAGGTCTTCTCAAAGATTGATCTAAGAAGTGGTTATCATCAAATTCGAGTTCGCCCGGGAGATGAATGGAAAACAGCTTTCAAGACCCCTCATGACCTCTTTGAATGGCTTGTGATGCCTTTTGGTCTTACCAATGCTCCAAGCACTTTTATGCGGATAATGACTCAAATGCTTCAACCTCTATTGGGTATATGTGTAGTTATGTACTTTGATGATATCTTGGTGTATAGTCGGTGTTTTAAAGATCATTCATCCCACCTCCAACAAGTCTTTGAAATCTTGAGAAGATAAATTTTATGGGAACTTGAAGAAATATAAATTTTATGGGAACTTGAAGAAATATAGTTTTACTATTGATAAGGTGGTATTTTTGGAGTATGTGGTGTCTTCAAAAGGGGTTCACATGGATGAAGATAAGATTAAGGCCATTGTGGAATGGCCAACACCTACAAGTGTTCATGAAGTGAGGAGTTTTCATGGGTTAGCTACTTTCACCAGAGGTTCATTGCCAACTTTAGCAGTATCGCGACTTCTCTTACCGATTGCCTCAAGCAAAGGGTGTTCATATGGTCCGAAGAAGCTGCCGAGAGTTTCAAATTGTTGAAGTCCTAGCTTACCGAAGCTCCTATCTTGGCCTTACCCGACTTTGACAAAACTTTTGAGCTTGATTGTGATGCTTCAGGAGTGGAAATTGGCGGAGTCTTAAGCCAAGTGGTCAACCTATTGCTTTCTTTAGTGAGAAGTTGAACGGTGCTATACTCAAGTACTCTACTTATGACTTGGAATTCTATGCCATTGTCCAAGCCATCAAGCATTGGAGTTATTACCTTGCCTACAAGGAATTTGTTCTCAACACCGATCATGAAGCCCTTAAGTACATCAATAGCCAACAACACTTCAATAAACGGCATGCCAAATGGGTGGCTTATCTACAACAATTCACATTCTCTTTGAGGCACAAATCGGGGATTCTCAACAAAGTGGCCGATGGTCTGAGTAAAAGAGTGGCTCTCTTGGTGGAAATGAAGAACAAGGTTGTTGGGTTTAAAGAATTTCACACTTTCTATGCTGAAGATTCTTACTTTAGTAAGATAAACGATGTTTTGCAAAAGGGTGATAAGGTTATCGATCCATGTTTCATGTTGATGGATGGATTTCTCTTCAAAGAACTCAAGTTGTGTGTCCCTACATGCTCTTTAAGGGAGCAATTGTTGGCCGAAAATCACAAGTTGGGTCATTTTGGCAAGGATAAGACTCTAGCGTTGCTTCAAGATGCATACTATTGGCCAAGAATGAGTAAAGATGTGGGGTTTACGTGCAAAGGTGCCAAACTTGCCAACGGAGTAAGGGGACTGCCACTAATGCAGGGTTGTATTTGCCTTTACCGGTGCCGGAAAGTCCTTGGAAGTGCGTGAGTATGGATTTTGTCTTGAGGCTTCCTCCTACGCAAAGGCGGAGTGATTCTATCATGGTGGTAGTGGATCAGTTCTCAAAAATGGCTCATTAATACATTGTAAGAAGACTATGGATGCGACTAACATTGTCAATCTCTATGCCAAGGAGGTCTACAAGTTGCATGGCGTCCCTACTTCTATTGTCTCCGATAGAGATGCTAAGTTCCTTGCCCACTTTTGGAGGACCTTGCGGAGGAAGATTGGCACCAACTTATGCTTTAGTATTTCTTTTCACCCTCAAACCAATGGTCAAACGGAAGTGGTAAATTGGAGTCTTGGGAATTTGTTGCGATACTTAGTTGGTGAACATCCAAAAAATTGGGACGGAACTCTTCCCTTAGCGGAGTTTGCTTACAATTCTTCTCTAAACCTCACTATCTACACTTCCCCATTTGAAGCGGTTTACGGGTTGAAAGCTTCTAGTGTGGTTGGCCTCGTTCCTTTAAGAACTCCTAAGAAGGGACACTCCAAGGCAGAAGATATGGCTACGTTTATGAAGAATATCCACTCTCAAGTTAAGCTCAACATTGAGAAGTCTAATGCGAAGTATAAGGCGGCCGTTGATGCACACAAAAGGGAAGTTTTGTTCAAAGAAGGAAATCTTGTTTGGGTTATCTTGAGCAAGGATAGGCATCCTCACGGTGCTGACATGAAGTTGAACAATCGGAAAGTGGATCCTTGTGAAGTTTTGCGCAAGATCAATGACAATGCTTATCAAGTCTACTTACCCTCTCATTTGAGCATCTCCAACACATTCAACGTGCAACACTTGGTACCCTATTTGCCGGAGGACACTACCGTAACTTGAGGACAAGTTTCTTTTTAGTAGGGGAGTATGATGTAATATGTAGAACGGGTATTTATGTCTTTTTGTGTTAGGTCTATATATAAGTGTTAGAGTCCTTTCTTTTGGTAGCTTTTATCATTTTGAACAAATATTATCAAGAGCTAGTCTCTTTTGTATCCTATTTGGGAGTTTCTCTCTCTACATTATCTATGGATATCTTTGGTTGCATCAGAACATATCCCTATTATGCTAAACAAAGCATCTTAATGACAGGTATAATTAGAGCCACACTTTAGACAAGATTCGAAAGCCAGTCAGTCAAATTGAAATATATACATTTGAGAAATTGATATAGTTGTTCAACTAGACTTATTAGTTATTACCTTAGATTACTTAAAAGTTAAAAGCATGAGTTTCCCTAAACCACATTTCAGTCATAAGCAGCACATATGAGGTTGAAACAGGTCAAAACACGAATGATTACACTCAGATATTGAGACTGAGCAAACTGAAGTATATCAGTTTTAGCACAACAATATTTTTTCAAATAGCATCCATAAGATAAGTATTTCCATCCATTCTTTTCAAGTTTATCTAGTCCTGCTATACCAGAAAATGCTAATAACACAGTACACCTACAACGCGGTAAAAACCGTAAAATAACAATCTGCAAACCCAAAAGTTTGTCCTGTTGATAATTGTACAAGAAAACACCAACTTGATCTGATATTATTTGCTTGAAAAGAGTATAATATACTCTTCTAATCTACAGAAATTAACGCCTCAGTCTGGGGATGCTACATGCTCGAGGTTTCCATTCCACTACAGTTCCTCGTAATGGAACAATCCTGATTCCAGGCTAGCCTATATAACACATGGCACTAAACACCAAAGAAAGCAGAGGTGGAGGAGAACATAGCCAGGGAAAATAGGTTATAGTATAGCACAAACGCACTTAATTAAGGAACAAACAACTATGACCACAGGGTTTCAAACCAGAGGGAGTCAAAAAACTCGAAATAGGCAGAACCATGGCTAAATGGCAGTAGCAACCAAATTGAAAGAACATGTATATTTAAGTTTTCTTTTGGCGATCAAAGAGAAAACATATATCTTACCTTGGTTATATCGACACTATTTGTGAAGTCAAGTTCCTGCGGATTAATTTCGTACTCTGGGACTTGACGGGCATTTTTGACATGCATAGGTGCCGTCTGATTGTTAGATCGTTTGAACATATAAACAAACAACATGAAACATATCAACCATGATCCATAAGCAGAGAGATATAAGTATCAAAATCTCAGAAAACCTACACAACCAACGCATTGGACATACCAGAGGTTTCGCGCCATGTTTCTCCAAAAGTTTGATTGCATCATGCTTTTTATAATGTATTGCATCTGCAAGAGGCTGTTTACAATGTTAGCTTCCTAATACATAAGTCTGAAGTGGTTTCATACTTTCATCCTTCTCAATATTAGAGACCCTATTTGCTTTCATGCCTGGTAGATCAACTACGAAAGCTATCTACTTGTTAAGGAGATTAGTTGAAAAAGTATAGAAAAAACAAGAAGGACCTTCACATGGTTTTCATATCATAGAATTAGAAAAAGCATATGATATGGTGCCTAGAGAAGTTATATGGTGGATCGAAAAGGATGTGACGAAAGGGTATATTGATGCGATTAAGGTAAACCACTCCTACTTTGATTATCTGAGCCGTTTAGTTTCAATGTCTCTATGTAAACATCTATGAGAGAAAATTAAGTTAATCGGATATCAGTAAGTATCTACTGTAATCATATTTGTCTCGAGCACTATCTGAATTGATTTGAAATGTGAGAATCCGAACCGTTCAAGTCTCCATTTGATAATCTCGATTTCTTGAGATGGCATAATCTCGATTTGTTGAGATGGCTATCGATTGATGTAAGATTTCACTTAGTTCTTAGCATGCATATAATCCATACATCAACAGCGGCGGCTGCACACCCAAGAGTGAGGGTGCAGCTGAAAATTATCGCTTTTTGAAAGGTAGTAGTAATTTTATGTAAGGTTTTATTTGAACACTCAGCTCAATACACTATGAACACCCATCAATCTAGGTAATTCATAGTTGAACATCTAACACATTAACTCAAACAAAACCCCATACTCATAACAAAAGAAGTTTAGAGAGAGAGAGAGAGAGAGAGTTATTGTTATTGGTATGATGTCCTGTCTTATCTCTCTTCGTCATCCGTGTACCATGTCTAGATGTAGTAATTTTACTTGTATTAAATTTATTGTTTGTTTAGCTCATAGAATTAAGGATAACCTCAAAAGAAATTCAACTATGGGTTGACTTGAACGATCTTTATTCGGGTCCACAACTACGGAAGAAAATCTCATCATATCATGCTAATGGTGAGATCAAAGCAAGAAGAGCACATTGTCAAAAAGGTCCGCCCTAACCTATTTGCCAATTGCCACAATTTTTCTCAATAGGATATTAATAGATTAATGAACCGGTTTAGCATTGGCTCTAAATATGAAAATTCATCCATAGACAATTGTAAAATCTTAGTCTTTCCATTCCGGAAAAAAAAAATTTATTTACTATGCAAAATGAGAACTTAAAAACAAATAAACCTTTTCCATAAACTATAGAAAAAAAAAATTCATTGATTTCTATTACCGTGCAGAAAAAGGTTTGGATTTTTTACCAAAGAACAATTTTTTTCAGTTCTTGTGTTGCATAGTGGACAATTTTTTTAGAACGAATGATATGTTTTCTGATCTCATTATTCATACAAACATACTATGAGGTTTTTTTATATATTCTTGGTTAAAAGAAGGGTAATTTCTGAACACCCTAGTACCAAATCTTGGAGCCGTCACCGTAAGTCGCAAACCCTTAAAATGATTGACTACCATCATCAAGATCCAACCCTCTCGACCCTATTGGCTCATTACTCTACCATGTGTGTTGCATACATACACGTATATCTAACTATATGTAGAGGAATTAGAAGTGACTGCCATACCGTGCTTCCCCACCGATCCTCGGGGTCAACCTCGGCGCCGTTCCGAAGCAAGAGCTCCACCACGCCGCCGGAACCCTGGCACGCGGCGACGTGCAGTGCGGTCCGGTTGTCGATGTCCCGGTAATTGACGTCAGTGCCGGAGTCCAGGAGCTCCTTCATGCCCTCCAGGTCGCCCTCGTTCGCCAGGTACATCAACCTCACACGAGGATCGATCTCCCTCTCCTCCCCGTCACCGTCCCCGTCCCCGCCTCCTCGCTCCGGCGCCAGCGACGACTGCTTGCCCAACGTGAACCTCACCGGCTGCGGCTCCATCGGGAAAACAATCGCGAGAATTCGATTAGGTTGCCCGCGGCGTTGGATTGAACTGTTTGGGAGTGTTAAACCCTGGGTTTTGTGAAGGATTGAGAGGGTAAGACCTTAATTTGGATCTGGATTTGAGAGAGAGAGAGAAGAAGGAGAAGAAGAAGAAGAAGAAGGAGACGGCGGAGATTTTGGAAACAGGTTGAAGTGTGAAACTCAATGGAAAGGTAGACGTTGACGAGTTGTGTTTTGTTTTAATTGGGAGTCAGATACCATCCAGTATGGGTTACCCTTCAATCCTGTCCAGTGTGGTCTTTTGTGGGCCCTTTTCGGGCCCACAACAATGATCGGAACCGTTCATATTTTAGAGCTCGTCGAAACAAACGACCATATCAAAAATCACTTTGATTGGATACCGGTTTAATATCATTTCAAAATGCATTAAGTTTTGAAAAAATGTGTTGAAGGGTTATAATCATGTGTTTCACTCCTTTTTTTAGGCAACATTAGTGCATTTTGAAATGATATCAACCGTTATCCGATCAATGTAATTTTTGATATAATCGTTGTTCTTAACGAGTTCTAAAAATGGAACGGTTCCGATCATTTTTATGGGCCCGGGAGCCCACAAAAGGCTGAACTGGACAGAACTGGTGGGTAACTCATACTGGATGGGATCTGAACCCTTTTAATTGTGGGAAATGATATTGGCACTCCAAAAATTGATACAGGCACTCCCAAAAACAAAGGAAAATAGCTTTAGAGATACACTGATTTTGGAGTGTCTGCATCAAATTTTGGAGTGCTAATATCATTTTCCTTTATTTTTTTATTCTTATTCAAATTATTTTTACATTTGTTAGTTTTTTATCAATTTTTTAGAAACGAAAAAATTTTAAAGAGTAAAAAATTACGATCGAAGCTTAATTTTTTTAAATAAAGACAAAAATAAACCATTTTTTTTTTATTTTAAAATTTTTGAATTTTAATCGTAATTTCTTACTTTTTAGATTCATCTTATCATGAATAAGCAATAATCCCTAAAAAATTAACAAATGCGAAAAAAAATTGAATAAGGAAAAAAAAAAAGTCAAGTGACTTTTATTTAGCCGAACAACACGTTGGGGCGAGCGCATTGGAGGTTGCGACAGCTATAAAATGCGCGGAAGCGACGAACTGGTATTGGTATTGGTCTTTGGTCTTTTTTGTTCTTTTTTGTTTTTTTATTGGTCTTAGGTCTTTTTTGTTTTTTTGTTTTTATCTTGATTAGTCTTTCGTCTTCGTATTGAGATTAATGCTTTGTGAACACGTGAAAATGAAGGAAAATGAGGAGAGTTTAAAATTTGTTCCATGACAGAAAATTGGCAAATGGTGAAGAAAATTCCTCGAATTTTTTCCCTCCTTTTCTCCCATTATCTATTATAATTATTTTCTCTTCTCTTTCCTTAGTTTTCATATGTTCCAAACAGAGATTCTTTTCGATCGACGATAATGGAAATCGCATGATTTCCATTGAGACAATGTGGGTTCCACCTTATGTATGTTATAGTAGCTTGAATCATTCATCTTGTAAGGTTCATCGATTGAATTATCCATATAGAAAATCAGCTTGATTGCAGATCGATAGGCATATCAAAACTTGAAGTTTGTTTTGTAAAATTAGAAGTTAAGCTGTTCATGACCGTCCATTTCATAAAACAAAATACAAAATTTGATGTTTTTTTGCATGGATAATCTACTCGGAGAGCCTTACACAATTACTGTAACAAACACACGGTGGGACACACAATGTCACGGCATTCACTCCTTGGTTTTTGTTTTGATAAAATTGCTTGAACCCCAAACTAGTACTAATCTCGTGCATGCACGCTAAACTACAGAGTTCTAATGTAATCTGATACACTAATGCTAGTATAATCGTACCCTTTGTTGGTGTGGGACCCCTGAAGTGGGCACCTTGGTCTTTGCAAGTCCCAATCTTGTACAGACTGTAATCTTGGAAGATGTATAGCCTGCCATGAGAATTATCGTAGAATTTTCTTATCGGAGTACTACTTTTTCCTCCTAATTTTCAAAGGATAAGGCCTTCGGCAGACTTCTTTGCGGGGATTGAATCATACGGTGCGATCTTTCATTTGTGGGCTTATGTCTAGCTATCATTGATGATCGAAATCGTATATTTTGCTATAATGTTCGAAAAGAATGAAAAGAACACAGAGAATCATTAGAATGACTTTAATCACAAAAATGATTTTTTTACTTATAGGATATTTGCACAAATCGATGAAAAAAAAGAAAGAATGACTTTAATCACAAAAATGGATTCAGCACCGGTCCACAAATGGTCAGACTAGACAATGTACGTGGTCCCTCTTTTTTGGAACACCGATGCGGTCTTCCTTATTGAGGAGCATCTTCAACTCATCATCTAAAATATAAAAATATAAAAAATGTATGTGATATATTGAGGAGAGATTTTATAATTTATTTCCTATTTTTTCACTTTATAAAAAATATTGAAGGGGTCCGTGGTACTTTTTAGAAATTTGGTCTCCAAATTTACTTTTGGGTCTCCAAAAATAAAGACCATACCCTCATTTTGGAGACCAAATCTCTAAAAAGTATCATGAGTCTTTTCAATATTCTCTCATAAAGTGCAAAAAAAAGAAATAAATTATAAAATCTCCCCTTAATATGTCACATCTATTTTTTATTTTTGTGTTTTAGAACTTGGTTGGAGATGCTCTGAGAAGCCCAGTTAATTTTCAAAGTCTATAGGCCCCGTTTGATAAACGGATTGGAGGTTGGAATTGGATTGCTAAGGTGATAGTATTAGTAATTCTTTGTTTGATTTTCAAAATTGGTCCAGATTGGTAGTCCTATGAGATAAACAGTTCGGCCCATATGGGGTATTAGCAGTACCCCTTGAAACTTGGTATTCGTAATCCAATCCCAATTCATTCTCATTATCAATCCATTCTCATTACCAATGTCTTCTATCAATTCAATTCTATCATCTAATCTCATCTCAAACAAACATGATATTAATAATCTCATCTTCTAATCTCATCCCAAACAAACACACTCATTATCAATCCCTTCTCTTTAACAATCCATTCTCATTACCAATCTCAATTCTAATCTCATCTACTTACGAATCTCATCCACCGATCACTGTTATCAAACGGAGCTTTAGAGGATCTATAATCATAAAAGAGTGTACTTTGTTTACCAGAGGGAAATAAGTACTTAAGGCTCCGTTCTATTAAGGAAAATAACTTATTTTTTGAATTAAAGATGATGCATTGTTGGAGAATGACGTGTTTTCGTAAAGTGAAAAATAAGTACTTAAAAAATAAAAATCTTAATGAAACGGGGCGTTAAGTCTTGTAAACCATTACTCGCTCCCCCATTGATTCTTTACAAGTATAAGGTGCCACGTTTCGAGTGGGTTATAGAAGCTAATAATGATGGGAGTCGTGAACACAACAAATCTGCAGAGTTGGTCCTGAGCTAAAGTTTGTGTTGCGACCGCCTTAGGCCTCCAAAAATTTTGAATTTCAAGGGTCCCTCATATTTTTTTACCCCTTAATATTGTGACAAAAAGGCTTCATTTTTTATTTTTGCTTTAGACCCCTGAAAAGTCAAGATCGGCTCTACATATCTGGTAGTAGTAATAGAAGGTAATGATTTCAAATAACAGCACCGTGTTGTGCACCTCTGAGCCGTCAGATTGTGTATCCGACGGCTCGGATCTCATCTTAGCTACTAAAGATCGAGAGCCGTTCATTGTCGAAATGAGATCCGAGCCATCAGATGCACGATCCGACGACTCGGAGGTGCGCAGCACGGTGTGCACACCACTGCACAACACCATCCCCAATCCTCAAGAAGCATATGGTGAACCAAGGAGGAGGCTTTTCTAGGAGTGGATCAATCCGTAACAACAGCAGCAACTGTGATGACCCAGTTGTTCATGAGTGCAAGGTTCATGAGTGCTACTGTGGCTTTTCTACTCCCACTAATCTCTCTTCTCGCCCGTGCAGCGGCTGGCCACCGCATTTTTGGTTCGGTGGCTGTAGCACTGCTCGTTATTTTAGGATATAATTAGGAATAGAATAAAACACTCACACACATATATGTATGTATATAAGTCTTTTATATTACTCAAAATAAAACTATTAAGCTATTATTCTAATTAAACTAAAACGGAATTTTACAGGTTTACTTTTCGATAAAGTGATTCTTTTTTCCATCACATAAATGTGTAGGCTTCACACACTTTGTGGTGGGGAAACACACAAATGTGTGTGGAAAAAGGTTTGGGGCACCATCATGATCTAGTGGAAAAAGGTTTGGTGGTGTGATGGTGGCAATGCAATGGTGGCATTGTGGTGGTAATGGTGGCGATGGTGGCATGATTGTGGTGGTGGAGTGATGGATTGATGGTGGTGGAATGGTGGTGGTGGAGTGGTGATGTGATAATGGAAGCACTGGTTGTAGAGCAATGGTGGTGTGGTAGTTGAATAGAAGCATACAAGAATTCAGCCACAATTGAGTGGTAGTGTGATAGTAAAATGTGGTTATCAAACCTACTTAATTACTTATTATTTTCTTATTTAACTATTTCAGTTTTAAGTGTTTAATCACTTATTTGTGAGTTTAGGCCTCCTTTGTGATTGCTTTCCCCCTATGGTGGCTACCCGTTTTCGATCAATAAAAACAATTTCAAACTTTGACAAAAAAAAAAAAAAATAGTACTACCCACACAGGCTTTTTCACACAAATCGCACCCAGATCATTGTGTACGCCTACTCTGAGAACCATACAAATGATCTGATCCGTTCATTAAATGTAAAATATTTTTTCAAAGGTCTCCGTAAAAAATCAGGTCAATCCGATAAATATAGATACTTGATCCAATCATTTATTTTTCATTTAGATTCTAGCATAATAAAAAGTTAGATTATTGGATCAAAGTATCGGATTGAGTTGATTTATAGAAGGGCCAAAAAAAATGAAATTCAAGAAATAACAATAGAATCAAACACCCTAAAAGTACATTAGTAAGAAGAATACATCAATTCAATAGATTTCTATGATTGCGCCATATAGAATATCCTTGTACTCTTCTCTTCCAAAAAGAACTAGTAAAGCTATCAACACAAACAACTATCCGATTGACTTAATCGGAACGTGCTCAAGAGAGAAATCTCGGAAAGAGAAAGAAACAGGCAAATACAGAGTAAAAAACTACATGGTTCTAAACCTTAATCCTCCTAATTCCATTCAAGCATTGGTTTAAAATCATCGACAGAGTATAATTAAGCATCAAGATTTTCGTTTCCCTTTATCCAAATGCCGGCTGTCCTTGTCTTGATTAACCATGTCCACCAAATCCTCATCATCCATGAATGCTTTGTTGACAATAGACATCAGAATGTGCTCAAGAGAGAAAATCTTGGCAAGAAAAAGAAACTACTAAACATAAGCTGAGGACAAAGAATAAAGCACCCGAACTCGTCTTGATTCACCGAGGGCAGCCTGTTAGTTTTGTGACCGCTCTCTTGAACTCGTTGAGCGCATGAAAGCCGAGGGGAATGTCTCTCGCATGCTCCATATCATACAAAACCTCTTTATGGTGCTCGCCGCCAGTGCCGGTATCCACCTCGGCGGCGGCGCGGCAAGGGCATCATCCTCATCGTTGTCAAAAACCAAATCAAGATTATTGAACTGCCCGTCCACGACTTCGGCAGGGGCTTCATCCTCGTGGTCGTCAAATACCAAATCACCGTCGTTGAAGACAAACTGACCGTCAACAAGGTGTATCTCGAGCCCGTCGTCGGGACGACCGAATACCAAGGTATCCACTCGCTACCGGAAGTCCTCTATGCTTTGAAAGCTCAGAGCATCCCAGTACCTAGCTAATAGCTAGTAACAGTTGTTAAAAACCTTCAATACACGATTATCTTACGATTTGTATTGTTACCTTTGCAAAACGATACATATCCCATCATGTATACTTTTTGTATAAAAATCCTGCTATAAAACCGCGTATCCTACGATTTATACGTGTATCCTAATTCTATACGTATCCTACGATTACTTATTCGAAAAAAATCATCAGATCTTATTTCAAGAAGCGGAACCTGAAATGCATTAATCTAAGCCGTTTGATCTAATTATAGTATCTTTCAAACCCTTTGATAGAAATTCAACCTCAATGTAGATCTTGTATAAAAGAAATAACCATATTTCGATTGTATTTTGTCTTACTTTTCTTTTCCTAATAAAGGGAACATAAACCCTTAATGTAATAGGTCCTAGTTGAGAGCCTTGAAATTTTGCATTTAAATTTTTTTTAAATGCAAGCATAGTTTGTTAGTATTATTAGGTGTATCTACTTGTTAATTATATTTTAATTATGATTAATATTGTTGAAACATAAACTAAATTTAGTATTTTGATGATGACAAAGTTACAATTGACAAAACCCAAATATGATAGATATTATCGAAAAAATATATAAATATCTAATTTTTAAAAACTTTAAAATATCTGGCTCTAGAATATCCATGTGAAATATCTAGAGTTTTTTTGTGAGAATTAGTCACATGTGTAATTTTAGAATTACCTCAAAGTTTATCTTGTATAAAAATATGTTTATGCTAGAGTCTTCCATGGAGTAATACAAATAGGGATGGATTCTAACCATATGTACCAAGCCAAAAAAAGTTTGAGTGCGAGTCCAATACAAATACTCTCCTCCCTCACTCTTGTCTTTAGTATTCTCCCTCTTCCCAAAATATTTTCCAACTACACAATAGAAACTCCTACTCTTCCCGCAAACATATTTCAAAATACACGATACGTATCTCGATACAATCTATACCGGTGAAAAAATGATACACAATACGTATCCCAATTTGAAAACATTGCTAATAGTCATTCTGTCGTGGATGATGACCGGTAGTGCATTTTCTTGGTGGACATCCGGGACCATGAGGTGGACATGCATCCGGCAGGGTAATGTTTACCCAATTTGCGAGGACAACAAAGAAACAGAAAAAATGCGTCCATTGTGATTTGAATAGGCAGGTATTAAGAACTTTTAGGGAGAGAAGGAATTACTTTCTTGTTTTCAATTCATAACGTTGAGTTACAGCACCTTACGTCACTATAGAATCAAGATTCAAGAAAGGAGAATAACCGCCTTATCAACCAACCATTAGACTCCATACAACTAACTATTCGAATGTTCCAAACTAATCAAAAATTCTTTCTGTGGTCTTCAAAAATAAAAGTACTGTAGTTTAAACATGCATTATTAACATGTATTGCACCGTTTGAAAGTTAAATGCTTTTTGTTAGGCAATTCGATAACTTGTTTTTTAATTTAGGAGTAGCGATACGCACGTATTCATGTTAACTCAACTCATGTAATGCCATTATACAGAAGGCTAAATATCAACATGTTAACACATATTATAGTACGTAATAGAAACTTTTTTTATGGTCGAAAGCATATTTTAAAAAATCTTTTTATGTGTAGCGATTCCCGTGCATATTATTAGTTTGTTGCTAGTATTTTAAAAAAAAATACCAATTTAAGGTTCCGTGGTTCCGGTTTCGGATTTAAGGTCTGAACTCTCTCAGCTTCTAAGGTTCTATCAATTTGAGATTCCAACTCTCTCAGCTTCAAATGTTTTTATACTGTTGGGAGGATAGAGTCACACACAATTTGTCATATGAAGTCCGATTTGATTTACCGTCATTATACGAGGGTGAACGTTACACTCACTCATATTGTTTCAAGTTAATAGCTTGAAGGTCCCACTATGTTTAACCATAATTAGCATGAAAACCTCCAAAAATGGAGGATTTTCCCTGCAACTAAAGGAGGATTTTCCTCACCATTTTTGCTCTGATGAAGAAGCATTAGATTGTAAATTGCCGTTCAAAAAAAGAAGGAGCATTGAATTGTTATTTTATGGCCATTTATGACAAATGAAGCGTTAGTTTAGTTTTTTTCTTTCATGTTCTAACACTTACATTGACATTTTTAAGCCAGTGTGTAGGATAGGTCCGAATTTGACTGGACAAATATCTCTTAAGAATAGATAAGCCGGACAGGTTAGAATAATAAATGAAAAGAGGATGAGAGGAGTGATCTAAAAGGGTAAAGAAGAGAACAAGGGTGAACAGAAGGGTATAAGGCAGTGGAGACCTTATTCTAAGAACTTTAGGAGGAAAGACAATAGAGCCCTAAAAGGAGTATAACATCTTTTTTGAAATTAGTGCTCACCAACTTTCTCTCTCTAGGGAATGTTCATTACGTGCTGATAAGCCCTAAATAGTGTAAATAATGGGGCTTATCTATCCCATTTTTTTCTGCACTTGCAAGCGGTTTATACTTGTTTCTATTTGATTTTGCGCGCAAGTTGTGTTTTTGTTGGAAAGTAGGTAATCGGAGCGAAAATGACGTTTCCAAGGCTCCTAATAATCCCCGGAGGAATGCAAAAGCTTTCGAGTACGTGTGGCACATTAGGATCCTTCCCGGAATCTCAAATGAAGCAATCAAAGCATGCAAGGAAGGTTTCGAGGCTCTTGAAGACCGGAAGAATGAAGAAAACAGCCAAAACCATCCAGAGAAACTCGGGATATCAATACCCCAACACTGGGTATCAATTCCAGGAAGCGTGCTGTCCAGGGAGGAACGAGGTATTGATACCCCTTTTTGGGGTATCAATCCCTGGTGTCTGCGCGAGAACTTTTTGATGGCATTTTTGTAATTATTTTGTAAAGGAGGTATATATACCAACTTAAGCCCGATTCTAGGGCATTCAATACCTGCATTTTCTCCTCATTCATGTTTTGAGGAAGGTTTTTGGGTACGATCCGTTTAGATTCGAAGCTTTTCGCCTTCATTAAAGTTGTAAGGAATTCTCTCCTCTTCAAGGATCTTGTGTTTATTTCGAATTTAATCAATGTTTAGTATTTTCCTTATTTTTACCCTTGCTCATTTCATGTCTCATTTCATTATGTGTGAGTAGTGAAGTAAGGCTAGGTTGTGGGATGGTTAACATCCCGTAACCAAAGGTATTTCTTGTTCTTCTCTCTTAAATCTTCGTTTTCTAGCTTAAGCATGTGTTAGGGTTATTTTTATGTATCAAAACTTGGGAGTGTTAATCTCTTTGATCATATGTAGGCAAAGGTTACGCTACTTGTCACATATAATACTTGGAGCTATGTCCTTCCGAGGGTTTGTCAAAATGTCTCGAAAACCCTAGTCATGCTTAAACACTTTAGTTAAAAAGAGGAGGAGCAAGTTTACTTTTGAGTTATGAGTGTTAATTATCCCTAAGCCTCGCCTTTAGTTTAATCTCCAGTTAAAAAGCCATAGTTAGGTTAAGTAGCCATTTTCTAAATCTCTTAGTTGGCCGTCTCAACGCCGAATTTGGTTGGCGGTCCTAACGCTTCAATCTCTATCAAAGCAAACTTCCGAACGAGTTATGGATGCGCTCCCTGTGGATTCGACTTCGGACTTCCGGGTATTATGCTTTCAACCGACCTAGCCCTACGCTTGGGGTTTTCTTATTACAACACATATTAAGGTCGCATGCACGTGCTCATTAGGAGCCAGTGCTCGAGCACCAAGTGGCACGCTAGTAAAATGACATGTGTCGATCCCTTTTGTAGCTCCTGACTACCAAGGTGTCACCACCCTCGCGATGGAGACCTTATCCTAAGAACTTTAGGAGGAAAGACAATAGAGCCCTAAAAGGGGTATAAGATCCTTTTTTAAATTAGTGCTCACCAACTTTCTCTCTCTAGGGAATGTTCATTACGTGCTCATTGGGATTTTTGTTAAGAGACATTTCATATTTATAGACCATGCGAGCCAGTGCTCGAGCACCAAGTGGCACACTAGTAAAATGACACGGTCCCTTTTGTAGCTAGCTCCTAACTACCAAGGTGTCACCACCCTCGCGATGACCGCGAGTATGGGTGTGCGTGTTCTTTTATTTGTGGAGATCTTCTTCTTCTTTTATAGCCACCAAATCACTAGATCCCCTTCATTCCCATGAGGGCAAGGTCGTGACCCCTTATGCTCGCGCCTGTGCCGCTACCAAGCCTCGAAGGGCCCCTTGGGCCCTACCATAAGACTGAAGCATACATTAGAGTCTGGGAAATGTATTCACATATCTTGTTTATATCGCGTTATCGTCTCCATTATGTCGGGACCACGCCAAGTGTTCATCTAATAAGGATAGCCCTCCCATGTAGGGGGATTCAAGGGTTAGCGACCCTTACTCGAGTGCAGCATCCCTTGCTGTATAGCGACGGGTAGCGTGTGGCTCCCATGTGCAAGGCCACGTGTCGCGCGAGTAGCATGCCATGTACATGTGACAAGCTAGGATTCGTCGGTCAAACCGTCAACCCCACAAAAGATAGGTACACGTGTCATCCGCTCATAGGTTGGTCAACTAGTCAAATAGTAGCATCCATTGGCCTTTCCTACACATTGGGATACCATGGCCCTTCCGATTCGAAAAAGGTCGATGGGTGAATGGTTCTCATCGGATTGCTGCAAACCTGACTAGGCATGGTCTGTCGGTGAATGTTGATTCCTCATAATGATTTCTTCCATTGTAAAGATAACTAGCTACCTTAGTCCTCTTCGATTTATGCTCTTGAAAATCCTTCAAATCTCAAACACAATGTTATTATTTCACCGGCGCAAAAACAGATTGGGAAATCTCATAGTCCAAGGCGCACACGGGCTATCAATCTTAACAATGAATTGTTGAGATATAATTTTTAATTATGACCGATAAAAATTATTTATTATCAGTTATAATTGATTTTTAATGTGGACCATCAATTGATGCCGTCATACACGTGCACTACATAGGGGTGCACTACAGCACCCCGGATCCAGCAAAAGCGGCATGGTTTTTCGAATGAGCCCATAACAGTTTAATTATTTCCTCCTTTAATTGCAAGTAATAATACCACATAATTACATCTTGTATCATTTCCATATTTGCATTGAGCGCCTCTCCCGTCCATGAAAATGGATTGGACCATCCAGCTTGTCTGTGCTAGTCCTTTCCCTTGTGCACTTTGATGATCTAAACTGTTCATATTTAGGGCTCATCGAGAACGTAAACCACGCAAAAAATCAAATTTATTTGATATCGTTTGATATGATTTCAGAACATATTTTCCTTACCTTTCTTAGAACATAACAAGAATACACACCAAATCGGTAAACATTTAACCCAACAAATGCATTTCGAAATTATATCAAAGGGTAACTAATCAACCTTATTTTTGATGTAACAAATGTTCTCGACAAGCTCTTGCTTGGATCATTAAAATGGGCCCGGGAAGGTCCCACAAATAGAAAAAACAAGCAGTCCACTCCATTTTCACGGACCCGCCGAACTCTCGGAGAGGATCTTCTCCCTTTAAATTTACAGCAGTATTGAAGAAAAAATCAAAATTTTCATATGCATGACACATGAAAGAACCCCTTCACCATTATGTACAAGATAAACCATTAATTTTCTACATTGCAACTTTAAATATGTATGGAAGCATATTGGGTCAATTAGCAGAGCAGACACGACCGGAGCCTCTGTGCAAAGGCCGAGTCTTGGTTATATCCTGCTGCAAGGACTTGTCTGTTGGCCTGAAGATGTTGTAGAGCCAAGCACCCCCTACGGCACCGGAAGTCGGTCCCACAATGTATATCCACAGACCCTTGTAATGCTTCCACACGATTGCTGGCCCCAAGCTCCTTGCTGGATTCATCGATGCCCCTGAAGTTGACCTGCATTAACCAAAACCTCAACGTCTTCAGTGTCCGATATCGTTATTTACTGAACGTAACCGCTGATACCCACCGATAGGGCCCGATATCAATCGATATATGGCCATATTACTGATATTGTTCAGTTGTCTGATACCATGATTTAAAACCCTGATTCACACTACTCGTCAAAAGAGCGCTACCCAGAATTACAAATTATCTATTGATAGCTCTTGAGAGGTTTCAATTCTAATAGATGAACGAGGTCAAAGGTGCAAGCCATACAAAGATTATCCAACACAACAGTCACTTTAGGCGCAAATTTTCCCAATATGATAGTTTTCCATGTTGATGAATAAGTTTATTGCCACTGAAACTAACAAAATTTTGTCTGTTTAATTTTTTATCATGATTGTCTATTCCATCCAGCTGTGACTGTGAAGTTTTGGTTATTTTACGGTTTTACGGTACTTTTACCATAAGCTCTATAGGAATAAGCATTACCCTCCAACCAAGATGTTCAATGAAATTGCAGCTCCAATGACAAGCCCATCGAGTTCCTTAACCTGCATAACAACAAAAACAAATGGAATCAGAGAATAACCATAGCCGTTAGGTTAAGGTGGAAGAACAGATCAAACTCACCGCTCGGTTATCAGCAGCTACGCCTGATACAACAAACATGAGGAACAGAGTGATTATGAACTCCATTACGAGAGACTGAACATCAGACCCTTTAGGAGCTGATCCTATGAAATGATCGTTCTCTCCGTTGAATATCAGACGTAGGGTTCCGCTTGCAAGCATTGATCCAATAACTTGCGCTGAAATGTATATCGGGACCTTTTGCAGTAACCAGAAAACAAAAGTCAGAAAAAAGGGTAGTATACTAATATGTTAAATGTTGAGTTTGGACACAATGAGAATACTATTAATTCTGGAAGCATCCATAGGCTTCTGGAGAGTCGGTGATGACTCTCAACAAATTAATCTGCAGAAATGGATATGTGTCTTGTTCAGAAAATAGAAATCTATATATATCTACCTGTTTCCAGGGAAATTTTTGACAAGAGGCGAAAGCAATGGTGATGGCAGGGTTGAAATGAGGACCAGAAATGTGGCCTACAGAGTAAACAAGAACCATCACAGCTAGTCCCCAGGCAATTGCTTTTCCAAGAAGCGTTACAGCATTTTCTTCGTCCGAATCCACCTCTATCGTGGCGCAACCAGCAAATATCAAGAAGTATGTTCCCACCAATTCTGCGATCACCTGCTTGTAATCAACAAACAATTCATTTTGTCCGATCGAAAGTGCAAAAAAAAAAAAACTAGCTTAATTGTTTAAGTTGCAAATAGATCTTTCAATCATACACCGTAACGGTCGATAAGCAAGTACAGAGAGGGAAAAGGAAATTAGAGCAAGTGGTTACCTTTTGGATGAGAAGAACAGGAACAGGAGATGTGCCTAACTCCTCATTGGTTTTGGACACAGAGCTTGGAGTGGGGTTGTGATTGTTCAGATCACTATCTTTAATGTCTAAAACAACTCCATGGTTGCTATTAGCATCAGAAATTTGAGCCATTTTTGTCTAGCTAGCTAATAAAATTGGAACATGAGATCTTATCCTCTACATATATATAGGAATCCGTATATGATGTGTGTGAGAGAGAGAGACCATTGTAGCCCCTAGTTTCAACTTTCTACGACCATTTTTATGATGACATATGCATGCAGTATGACAGTTTGCACTTTGCACATTTTAAATGTTAATCTAACTATTCTAACCATACTGACTTTCGTTGGAAAAAAAGAGAGCAAAAAAATGAAAAATTAAAATTAAAAATAAAACTATCAAACGTTTTGTTTTTCTTTTATCTTGATTAAACATTTTTCTATGATCCAGGAAATTAGTAATTGTAACTTGTACCATATATGTAATGGACGTGCAAGTGAACAGCTATATCAATAAACCAAGTAGTGTTAAGTTGGAAGTACTAATAAGTTTTACAAATTTTGAACAAATAATGTTCATTTTATTCAAACAAATTAGTATGTTGTTGTAATCTCTTGTTAAAGTTAATCAATTTTATTTGTTGACAAAATTTTGAATATTTTTATGGCTTTGAAATGTTGCGTGCGGTAATGAAACCCTGAACTCTGGTATTCAAATCATGATTTACTAAAACAAAAACAAAGTGATAGTGACAATTGAACTACCGCATTGGATTTATTTTTTTTTAGAAAAGTTCAGCCCACAAAGTCTCCTAAAAATCAAGGTGTTAAGATGAGAAAAACTGAAGTCTTATAACTAGTCAGCACAGATGGGGCATGTCCAGATACTGTGGGACATATTCCAACACACCCTCCTGGCCCACAAAGCATGGCAACAGAACAATGGCCCACCATGGAATAGTCCAACCAAAGCTCTGATACCATGTTAGAAAAGCTCAGCCCAGTCTCCTTAAAACCTAGGTGTTAAGAAAAGAGAAACTGAAGCCTTATAACCAGCACAAATGGGGTAAGTCCAGGCGATGTGTGACACATTTCGACATTTTTTGAGTTTAGAGATCAGTGTGTCCATGTTAGATTACGCACTTCTCAACTAATCTCCTCCGCGGTATGGACAAAAGCACCTTCTACGCTTGGGTAGAAAATTCAAGGAAATTAATTTATTGCGGCCTCACCCGAGGATCGATCCCTTGGGCTCCTTGGTTATGATGTTACGTAGTATTGAAGCTCAGAATCACAAACCGTTGGTGGGCTCTGTTTCAGAAGAATTCTAACAGGGGAGAAGAATATTTAAGTCACTGTCCAGAAGAACATATAAACACTATAAAACTGCAAATACAGGAGGCTAATGATACAGAAATGCTTTTGACATTAGATAAAAAAATAAAAGAAAAAAAAACCGCAGGTAGCCTCTGTTTCAAAGGATCTTAGAAAATATATATATATATATATATATATATTTTTTTTTTTTATCGGCTAGAAAGATGATTTCTAGACGCACGTTTTGTAATTGGCATGGGTCCAAACCATGTGTATTTCTTAATTAATATCCAACTCTAGATTTGAATAGTATGTATTATTATTCGCTAAGGTTGGAGGAGAGATGAGAATGTGTGCATATAAGTTGTCACTATTTAACATTATTCTCGTGAAAACTATTGGTCATTTTGGATTTTAGGAGTTTTTTCTTACATATATAGGGATTTAAAAAAAATTCTCACTCAAGGGACTTGCAAAAGCCAAATCCAAAAAAAAAATAAAAAAAATAAAAAAATAAAGTTAACCTAAAAAGCTACTAATACAATTAGCTACTATTACATTTGAAATTGTGCAAGGGTCACAAGGTCCTTGTCTCCGTGGCTCCGCCCCTCGGAGGGAGAATCCTTCGCCAAAACAAGAACTCTCTCTCTCTCTCTCTCTCTCTCTCTCTCTCTCTCTCTCTCTCTCTCTTATACACTAAACAGTACTCCTATTGTCCTTGAAATTTAACAAAACCACTAGCGGCCTCTGCTACGTGAAAGCTCTTCTCTCTAGTTCAGGCTCGGCTTGCAGCTATCTAAATTCTTTTAGTTTTCTTTATTTCTTTTCCACAACAAACATGAAGTTGGTGTCTAATGTTGACTTTTGATATCATCCTCATCTCTCCGATAGAGACTCAATAAATTTTTTGTTGATGGGGTCCTCGTTATATTTAAATTCTATAAATTTTATCACAAATTACTAGCAAACATTTAATTTGCTATTTCGAAACAACCATCGAGGACTTTTCAGCTTTTGAGTAGGGATTTGTGGATTGGGAAGGGCTTTGGATTTTTTGGTAGATTAAAGTGGGATATCTGCAATCTATGATCCTTACGAAGGTATAACTAGTTCTAATGGATCAATCCTTTTTTTTTTTTTTCTCTTGTGATCTCTATCTAGTCTTGTGTTGTGGTTAGCATACTTGTGCTTTTTAGTTGGCGATGGGATGAATTTCAAGTTGGATCTGGGAAATAAAAGGAAAGATTGATGGGGAAATATGAACAAATAGTGGGTTTGGTTTAAATGAGCAGTGGTTGTGGTTGATATTTTGGACAAGTGATGGACTGATGGGGTAGCTATTACGCATAATCTGATTAGTTTGCAAGATATAAAACTATCGCGCGCAGGAATCAGAGACTTGTAGGGCAAATGTGCATTACAGTCTCGTAGTGTAGAAGTGCACTACAGGGTCCCCAAATCAACTATCCATGACTTATATGATTCATTCATAAGGGTTTATTTTGTTGCTAAGTATCAGTAGAAACTAAAATAACCAAACTAAACTAAATCAAATCGAGCCTTGTATCCCAATTAGTTGAGGTTGGCTACAAGAATCTTATTTACACCTCCTCTTTATTCATTAAATGTTGTCAAGGGTCATGCCACAAGATAAGGGTCACGCATCGGTATGCTCAATCTAAAGATAATCATTGTGAATATGAATCGTTCAGCTGGATATTACATCTGTATCAAAAATAAATTTCAAAGGTTCTTGAAATTCATTCAAGGAAGATAGACTTATCTTACATCACATTATTGAACTCATACTCACCGTCTATTTTTCTAACTAATTTTGTCTAACCAATGAACTAATGATATCCGATCAATCTAATTTTTCTCCTGGATGATTCACTCAACAAACTTTACAAACCGAGTGGTTTAGATCACTATGATGTGATTCAGATTAAGCATACCGAGATGCCCTTCACTCTTGACGATCACTATGAGGGATTAGTGTTTGAGTTTAAACATCCGGGAAAAACTCGGGGATAGACAATAGTTGGGGGGATTTATGTAATTTACCCAAAAGAGAAAAGGTTTTGGATTGGCTCGGCTCCAAACCTATTCCCTCGACCGTTACTCCAAACCTATTTTCAAACTTTCCAATTCCATTTCCCCATCAAGGGAAAACTTTCCATCCCCAATTCACGGCTCACAACCACCAATAAACCCCAATTCTCTCTCTCTCTCTCTCTCTCTCTCTCTCCAACCTTAACCCAAGAAACCCACAAAAATGGTTTCAAAGGCCATCAAGAAAACCCCTCCCAAACCCACCAAACCCCACCGCGGCCGCCGCAACAAGAAGTCCCCCATCAAGACCGTCTCCTCCCTCATCCACTCTTGCCACCGCCGCCTCATCAAGATCTTCTCCAAACTAGCTCGAATCGCCACCCCCCACAAGAAAATACACAATTACCAAGTTCTCTCGAAAACCCCCGACGGGGGCGCCACCCGCAGGTGTCTCTTCTCCTCCGCCGCCAACGACCCTCTCCCGCCGCAGACATCGCCGGAAGAAAAACCCACCATTGTTCTTGACCTGGACGAGACCCTTGTCCATTCCAAGCCCGACCCACCACCGGAAAGGTACGATTTCGTCGTCAGGCCAGTGATTGACGGCGTAAAAGTCGATTTCTACGTCTCAAAGCGACCATACGTGGACGAGTTTCTTGACATTCTGAGTAAGAAATTTGAGATAGTTGTTTTTACCGCGGGGATAGAGGAGTATGCGTCCCTGGTTCTATCTCGGCTAGACCGGAAATCGGTGATAAGTCACCGGTTGTACCGGGATTCTTGCCGGGGGATAGAGGGTAAATTTGTCAAAGACTTGGGGGGTTTGGGGAGGGATTTGAAGAGAGTGGTTATTGTCGATGATAACCCAAATTCGTACGTTTTACAGCCGGAGAATGCTGTCCCAATTTCGCCCTTCGTCGATGATGTTCGTGATGGGGAGTTGAGGAGATTGGTGGAGTTTTTTGAGGGGTGTGATGGGGTTGAGGATTTGAGAGATGCTGTGAAGGTGTACCTTAGTGATGGTAATTAACAAGGTAAATTGTGAAATGTGGTTTTTTTTTTGTTGTTGTATGGTATTGGGATTTCTTTTAGTCTGATGCTATTAGAGTACCTAATTAGCACAAGTCCACTGATTCTCTTTCAGACTTTTGCAAGACATAGAGGCCAGCAGCCAGTTTGTCTCCTGGTTTAAATGTATTGACGTTTGACAAGTTAAATGAAACTCTCGATTTGAAAATTTAGGTTGCCGCGTGAAGCAATTTTTTAGCTGAACATATTTTCATAAGAAAACAGAGACGTTCAAAAACACAAACTTTATCAATTTCATACCTTTGCAAGATATAGAGGCCACCAAATAAATAGTCTAGCTTGGATAGTGACTTTGCGTGCTTGGCCGGCTCGGCCTGTTGACTGCTCTTAATTGCATATGGTCTCAACCAAAAATGCATTCATGCACAGAAGAGGCAAGAACACATAAATTGCAACAAGATCTACCAGATTTACTTAGGCCAGGCAATTCCAAAGAATGGCTAAGGACATTTCTAGTAAAGAATCGTATATCAAATGCCTAGACAGAGGCTAAAATGCATACACAACCACGAGGGTTTAAAGCTAGAATTTCATTTGAGAAGGGGTAAATAAAATGTAGAGATGAGCCCAGAACTCTTCCTTCTCTTCTCTCATCTAGACAACTACGCTATGACAATTACTGGTTCCACCAAATGCATACTTCATGGTCACAGGAAGGTTACCACCAATCGAGTCACTCAATTTAAGTAGAATAATTTGCAAGGGTTTTTGGGTGGAAGATTTGAATGGTTATGGATGGACTTAAGTTCATGAGCAAGTTTTTTTTTTCATAAGGCAAATCCAACCAAATGTTGGATGAAAAAAACTCCTGATACATCAAAGCCCAATAGCACTCAGGGACCAAGTCCGAAATGCCTAAAGAGCAAACCCCATACACATCATGGGCCAAGCCAACCCGAGGGACCCCCAAACCAAATCCTAACCATTGAACAGAAGCTGCCGCCACCAATACGTAGAGTACCACCCCCTGCAAGCAAACCAACCAACTCCATCATGACCCAAGCCGACGGAGCTAAATAAACAAACAGAGGACCGCGCTGCCGCGAACCCCATAAATGGTCGGACCCCAAAAATGACCGCCGAAAAACTGCCATTTCGATCCTCACAAACAACCTGAGAATCCGACCACCGAGATCCCATAGCATTGCGTATTGTATGATGGAAAGCCGGAGAAAAACGGTTTAGGTGCCGTTCCGCTTTCTTTTTAAATCTTCTTTTTCAAAAATAATGTAATTTCAAGTTCAAATACAAGAAAAATAAAAAATAATTTTTTAATTTTTTGCACTGTTTAAAAGATCTCAATGAAATATACCAAATAAGATTTATATTGATAAAAAAATTATTTACTTAAATACATAATTTTTTTAACTTAAAATTACATTTCTTTTCAAAAAGTGCTTTTTCTAAGACATTGGAACGGGGCCTTAATATGTGGAGATGGGTTTGGTGTGGATTTGAGTGCGTGAGTTGTTTTGGTTGACTCTATGGCCGAAGGCCCAACACTAACAAATATGGAGTTGGTACTTTCGGGTTAGTATTATCGAATCTTTCCAAAGGCGATAAATCTGTCCACACAAATAATCTGTGGACAGATTTTATTATAGGGCTCATTACGGATTTCAAACAAATGATCCGAACCGTTCATTAATTGTAAAATATTTTTTCAAAAGTCTCTGTAAAAAATCAATTTAATTCAATACCTATAAGTACTTGATCTAATCATCAAACCTTTCATTACCCGAAAATCTGAATAAAAATTTAGATGATTGGATCGAGTACTTACATGTATTATAATTAGCTGATTTTTTACGGGGTCTCTTGAAAATATATTTTACATTTAATAAACGACTCGAATCATTTGTGTGAGACCCGTGGTGGGCCCCACAACAAAATCTGTTCACAATCTGTGCACAGATTATGCATGTGTGGTTAGCATAGGAGCTGTGCTATGTGCACAGCAGGCTGTGCACAACGGCCATTTTCTCCCGCCTCGGGTCGAACAAAGATGATCGGACCCGCTCATTTTGTTCAAAATACGTCGTTTAAGGTCTCTGTAAAAAATGAGCTTCGTTCGATATCGTTAGAGGCGTTAACAAAGCTAAATTCTGAAGTGATTTTGGGTGTTTTGTTAACGCCTCTAACGATATCGAACGAAGCTCATTTTTTATAGAGACCTTAAACGACGTATTTTGAACAAAATGAGCGGGTCCGATCATCTTTTTGTGACCCGAGGCGGGAGGAAAAGGCTGCTGTGCACAGCTGCTGTGCACAGCTTGCTGTGCACGAATCCTTTCTGTTAGCATAGTTCTTCGAATGGTGAGGAGGGTTTCTCTGTATTGAGAAATTCCACGGACTCAACATTTTCAATGTCCCTCTCTCTCTCTCTCTCTCTCTGTGGTGCTTCGGAATACGTTTTCAACGTTTAGCTTGAAGATATTTGACTCTTGTGATGGAGAAATTTTTAGGTGCTGAGCGGGTACCACGTGATAGTACCCGTTGGCGATTTCAGCCTTCCAAACGTATTTTGGACAATTCATACTTATTTCATCTCTCTCCCCTCACCCGATCACTCTCTCTTCTCTTTTTCTCTAGCGAAAATCCAGACTGTCCAAAATACGTTTGGACTACTGAAATGGCCGACGAGATACCACGTGTGTGTACCCATCTGGCACCCATAAATCTTCTCCCAAGATGACAGAATGGCCTCAACTGGCACAACACAAGTTGTAATACATGGAACGGTTGGAACCACCACCCTAGCTTGTAGGCTCAAAAAATTTGCAACTTCCATAACTTTATTATTCGGTCATTCTTTTAAAAAAAAATTTACGCATATATTTGTTAGTTTTGCGTCGTATATTGTTCTTAATTCATCTCGACGAGAGAAATTTAAAAAGTACAAAACTATGACAAATTAAAAATATTAGAACTTCGTCTAAAAACAAATAGCCAGATGCTTTGGATTATATTTGTCTTTCTGCCAACTTTTTTCAAATTTGTTTCAATTATTTTTTACTTTTATGACTCATCTCATCAAGATGAATAAGTAATTTCAAAAAACGTACAATTGATGCGAAACTTACTAAAGTTCACGTAAGACGAAAATTCTATTAAAAAAAAGGAAATTAAATTCTACACTCCCTTTTTTGACATTTACACTCTTTTTTTTTTTTTTGTCTTTTAGCAAAAAAATTACATACAATTTCAACACTAAAATCCAAAAAAGGAGTGTAGATGTAAAAAGAGGAATGTAGAATTCAATTTCAAAAAAAATTCTAATAATGAAGTTTGGGCAATCCCACACTGAAGACATTCAGCAAGTCATATTGCAAGTTGTTAATTAAGGAGTAAGTGAAGAGAGTGGTTGCATGCAGCATTATTAATTAAAGTTATTGAAGCGGATTGGATTGGATTATTCTCTCATCGTTGCCGTGGAGGATGTGCATTCCTATACAGGCTTTACCTGAGTCACATAACGCGCGGGCAGGTGCGGGAGCGCAAGGGTGAAAGCGTCTCTTAAAAATCTCCAAACCAACTAAAATCCGTGGATGCGAGAATTGAGAGCGCGAGTGTTAAGCGCGAATTGAGAGCGCGAGTGTAGATAATTTTTAATAATTATGTGGCTATGGACTTGACACAAAAAGGACGTCGATGATGAAAACAATATCCTTTATGGAGAAAATTAACCTTCTGACCTCTCAATTTAATGTACATGAGGGTGGACCATTAGAATCAGAACTTTTGGAAAGCTGGAGATTTATGAAAGAAAATGATATTAACACTCCAAAAATTAATGGAGGCAGTTTAAAAAATAAATGAAAGTGACTTTGGAATTACACCAGTTTTGGAGTGCCTACATTAATTTTTGAAGTGTCAATAACATTTACCTTTATTTATGAATGAAGGGATTGTCTTCAAATATTTTTTTTTTGTCATTTGTTAATCCTAATCTACTCTACCTTAGGAGACTTGGGGAGGATGATGGGTGCTTACGAGAATCGAACTCTACTCATGTGCATTGAAATATAAGGGGAGCACTAATTACACTCAGCCCCACTTGCGATTATGTTCCCTTAAAAAGTTAATTATATTCCCAAAATTGACCCAAAAATTGACCCAAAAAAGGTAGGACAAGTAGCCAATTGAGAGTGATGTTGGGGATGAATTGGGTCCTCGATTCCATGAACCAAGGTCGACCCTTCATGCGCAATTTATGGATCTTATCTTCTCTTAATTTAGGAAATAGACAAAAATACCCAAGGTGCTGTAGTGCACCATTGCACTACACGTGTAATACGGTCAATTCGGTCGTCCATCTTAGTAATGGACGATTCGGATTTTCATCCAAACAATGGACATATAGGATTTGTAGAAGCTATTATATCCAAGTCGTCCGTGCCGAGATGAACGATCAGATCGACCGCACTACACGGTATAGTACGACAGGTGCACTACAGCCCCTCCCATTTCCTTTTCATGAGATTAAACACGTATGATCAGGTACTGTTCTTTTTCTTTAGACTTTACAGCACATGGACTGGTACCATTTTGTCTTGTTAATTCAACCTTCTGCAAGGATGACTCTTCGACGGCCTTTCAATTATTTGAGGGGAAAAAGAAAAAAAAAAAGGGCCTGTTTTTTTTTTTTTTAACAGAAGCACAATTGCATTCATTTAAAAGTCATTCGGCTCTTACAATTTTCATCTAATAACCAAGATAATGAGCTACAATCAAAACCAAAACACCAACGATATCTAATAAACACAAAGAGACGAACTTTTGTCTAAATCCTAAACACGAGCCTCAAAGGCCGGCAAAGCTCTATCCACACTAACAAGAAAACCATGGTGTAATGAAGGCTTATGTAGTGTAATAGTACTATACGAGGAGTGCTTCAACCACAAAGTATTCTAGACGTCACATGCTTTCTAGAATTATTTAGTTCAATGGTTATGCAATGCAAATTATGCAAGTCTTCCACTAACTACTACTATTGTATTTAATGTCGGCAAGCGTTGAAGAAGTGGCTGGGGAAGAAGAAGTAGTACTGTATTGAACATGGATTTGATTAATGTAGGCTTGATAGAGTTTGATTCTAGGTGATTTTACAAAGCAGAAGAAAAGGGTAGACTATGAGGCGGAGCCGCGGCGGTGGCTTGGCGTCTATGCCAAGTAAGGTTGACCATCCTGTTGGGTCTGTTGTATGTTATTTGGATTTTATTTTAGTTACCCTGATCGTGCACATGCATGTTTTTGAGCTCATCGAAAACATGATCCACGCCATGATGTCTAGCCCTCCGGCTGATTTTTTTGGCTTGTCCATAGGTGAATCTTTAGTTGTTGATATTGAAAATATGATTATGTGCTATTTGCTACGGAGTATGTAATTACAAGAGGAGGGCTACTTTTGTAAACAAAAGTTTCATGGGGTTATATAGCATAAATAGCATATATGTTGGTTAAGATTTGAGGCTTGTGAGTTTGCTTCATTCTAGGTTTTAGGTTTAAAATCTCTCAAATGCTATCAGGAGTACTATATTATCAGCCTATGCAAGGCTTTGCCTTGATTTTAATCAGCTCCGTGGATTTAGTCCCTAAAAATTACTTGACGTGTAAGTTGCCCGGATACACTAAAAAATGAAAATAATGATGAACAAATAGAATATCTGGATTCAAAGTTTAGGATCTCTGACCTTTGCCTTGCTAGTTCAATTAAGAAGGCATCCCTATGAAAACAGGAATAACCAGTATACGTCTATCACAAATTTCTTGTCTTGAAAGTCTTGCGATTTTAATTTTTAAAAAAATGATCTACTTTCATACATAATTTGTTAAATTTCTTTGCACCAAATTAAAGAACTAATAAAGCATCTTTATTGGTGTAAATAAATTCAAAAAATTATGCACGGAAGTATACTATTTTCTTATCTTAAAATTGCATGACCTTTCGCAGTCCACATGCAAGTATTCTGATCAAACAGATGGTACATATGCAACTAAAAAGACAGTGGATTTCGACCTGAGTATTATGGATATGCTAGCCCTTAATTTCTCGTTAAGAATAGAAATTAGGCGGTCCAAATTAAAAAATTGATTCCATTTATGCAGCATATTAGTTTTAGCAAGGGACCATAGCTAGCTGACGACATGATTATTGATTCATGTTAATTTGGCAAAACCTGCCTTTAATTAGTTTTCTTTATTTATTTACCTTAAAAGCGTTTTGGGTGAATTAGTATGTAGAATTACCCTCTTGCCTTCCTCCAAAGCGTTTTGGGTGTTCATTTATTTTTGCTTCCTACTATCAAAGCATTGTAACTGATTTTCTTAATTAAGAAACTAGTCGCAGTAATTCAACCCCTTCACCAAATTGTTTATAGAAAACAATATGAGAGCCATGTTTTACAATCACTTGGGACCCACGCAAGTGGGTGGTTGAATTGAATCCCGGGATTAGTTGACGCGTAAGCTGGTCCGGACACCTGAGTTGTAAAGTTAAAAAAAAATAGAAATTTTACAAAGCCCTTCTATGTGAATTAGTGAGAAAGCAAAGGAGTTCAAGTATTTCTTAGGTCTTCAGTGGTAGGTAATTCATAGACGTATGTTACAGAATATACATACCAACAAGTCAACTAATTATAAGCCTTATCCCACATCAACCTATTACTCAAGAAAGAAATAATAATAATGTTGGAGGACAATTTAATTAATCAGATCCCGCGTTCTGCAAGAATCGACTCCTTGAACACCCCTACGTTGACAGCGTAGACATTTTCGGACAAGGTATATTTAGCTGAGAAGACAAAATTTACCCGCCCGACACCCAAAAACTTCTCTACCTACCGAATAAAAAACATGTTCAGGAAGACCATCTTATTCTCTAAAAAGGGTCAATTGAAAGCCTCTAATCATGTACGCTACACCTACGTATTTTCATTGATGTATTTACGAAAACAAAAGAGGCTATGTAATAAAGAAACATATCCTTCATGTCCAAATCCGAGTATAAATTAAAGCATAATCCAAAGTATGCGTAAATCCCATGCAACCAGAAAAAAAAAAGAAAAAAAAGAAAAGAAAGAAAGACTACCTTTTTTCTGTAAAAACATTTGCATTATATAATTCCATTCTCAACCTTCTCTCTCATACACTTGTGGGAACAAAACACATCTGTTTCGTTTCAGGTTTCCTGAGATATATATATCTATCTGTATCAATGGCACAACTGAGAAGCTCATGTGGGTTTGTTCTCACCCTTCTTCTGGTATCTGTATCTTATTCTGAAACTGCTGGAGATCAGTATAGATCGGCGGTGGGCGATCCCGGGATGAGAAGAGATGGGTTGAGGTTGGGAATAGAGGCCTGGAACCAATGCAATGAGGTCGGAGAAGAAGCTCCAAACATGGGAAGCCCAAGAGCTGCTGATTGCTTTGATGTTTATAAAGCTATTCCCAACTCAAATGGTCAGTTCTGTTTTTTGGTAGTTAATTGCTGGGTGGTATTGTATTCTTGTTTTCTATGTTCTCCATTTTCCCGCGTTTTGTGTGTGCTTGGACTTGCATAAATGTTGTCCGGAGATTCTGGAGCATTGGCACGTGGTGCTCCAAATCCATTGTGATTTGTTTACAGGCCGTAACGTTTATGTCTGTAGTTAGCCCAACTATATTGGATGTGTCATGAACTGGTGATCGATTACTGCCGGGATTGCCCCCAAGCGCAAAGCAATAATTATTCGTTTCCCAAAATTAGATAAATCGAAATGTTTGAAAGCACTCCAGGATTTTCCATCATTTTTTCTTCGTTAATTATGCATATCGAAAACAGAGTGTCTTTACAAAAACACTAAAAAACAGATTTCATATACGATTCTGTCAAGCGAAAATGTACAAAGTTTTGTGGAATCTGAACCCAGACAACAAAAACATGACAAAATTAAAGAAGACTCTAAATTTGCTTTAGATCTTGTTCAGGAGGGAAGAGCTGCTCCCTGTGCAATCAAATCCCCCTCATGCTAGTCCACAGAGTCACAGAGAAAGACAACAAGCTTGGGGTAGGACAACCGATTCCCGGAGGGCACCCCGAGTCATTCACGAACGTCGACCTCTACGCAGCAGAAAAAGAGCTTTACTTGGGCTCAAAATGCCAAGTCAAGGACACCCCAAATCCATGGCAGTTCTGGATGATCATGCTCAAGAGTGGCAACATGGACACTTACGCAGCCAAGTGCCCAAAAAACGGGCACAGAGTCGGGCCCTATGGTCCCGACCCTAAGTTCCCGTGCTTCGGGAAAGGGTGCATGAACCAGCCATTGATTTACCACAAGTACACCACATTGCAAGGGCCTAATATGACTACGCTGAGAGGGAGGTTTTTTGGGTCATGGGATTTGGACTACGATTCGAGCAATGGGATGGGGGAGAACTCTTCTTACCATTCTGTGGAATGGGAAAAGGAAATCGGAAAGGGGAGTTGGGTTTTCCATCATGTCTTGAGGACTTCGGTTAAGTATCCTTGGCTTATGCTTTACTTGAGATCGGATGCCACGGCTGGTTTCTCCGGCGGGTACCATTATGAAACACGAGGAATGTCCAAAATCGTGAGTAATTTTTCAGCTTTCCCGATTGGTATTTTTATGACCCGATGTCTAGACCTATTTTCACGCACCTCGACTGCTTCTGGAGTCTTGAAGTTGACGACCTGTCAAACCCTCGAGTGGCTAAGATTTGGTTTTCAAGCTTCCAGTTTTTTCGGTACCATATAAAGGGAAATAGAAACATTACCAAACCCCAAAGTAGTTAGCTTGCTATTGAGGGTTCAACGTGACGGGTGCAGTTCACCTATTTCAGTCTCAATATCGTCACCACAAATTTTTTAATCCGACTCTCTAAGTACAATATCGTAGAAACTTTAGATGCAAAATGTAGGTTTCGTTGGTTGTGCACGGAAACCCAAATTTGTTTCGATCGTGCACTTATAGATGTCCAATTGAAACATTTTCGACGAAGACAAGCATCTTAGCGTCATCTATAATATGAATGGTTCAGACTTCGAAATATTTGTCGATATTGATATTGAGACTGAAATGGGTGAACTGCACCCCCTGAAGTTGAAACTATAGCAGACATGCCATTTCCTTTTCCTTAAGTCACCATCCTCCTTAATTAATGAGTACTCTAACATAATTAATTGTGCAGATCCCAGAATCACCTAACTTCAAAGTCAAATTCACCCTGAATGTGATAAAGGGTGGGGGTCCAGCAAGCCAATTCTACCTACTGGACATAGGGAGCTGCTGGAAGAACAATGGCAATCCCTGTGATGGCAATGTGACTTCCGACGTAACCCGGTACAGCGAGTTCATATTAAACCCCGAAACGCCTTCGTGGTGCCGACCGGATGACCCCAGACTGTGCCCTCCTTACCACACATTTGCCAACGGTACCCGTGTCCATCGCACCAAAACGGACAAGTTCCCGTACAAGGCATACCATCTTTATTGCTCCCCCGGAAATGGAGAGCATCTTGAGAAGCCCTACGGTTTGTGTGATCCCTTTAGCAATCCTCAGGCTCAGGAGATACTGCAGATATTGCCTCATCCTGTTTGGGGGGATTATGGGTACCCTGTCAAGACAGGGGAGGGGTGGATTGGGGACCCCAGGAGTTGGGAGCTTGATGTGGGGAGATTGTCTCAATCTCTATACTTTTACCAGGTTAGATTTAACTGTTTCTTACTATTGGCTTGTTTGCAGTCCAAGTGATCGCAACTGTCGGTTAGCATTTTTAAGGGTTCAAGATCTTGCATTGACAGAGAATGTGAACTTTTCGAAAACAAGGAAAATACTTTTCTTATACAAATTTTGGAATGAAAAATGGGTAAACACTTGTCAAGGATGTTTTTGTTTTTCACCTTTTTTTTTTATTGATATTGAAAACAGGAAACAGATAAAGATTGTTGCCAAGAGTGAAATGATTCCAAAAATAAAAAAGCCCGAAGCACCCAAAAAAAAAAAAATTCTAAAATAACGGGGACGGAAGTGCACGGATCTGGACAAAAATTTGTTCGGTACTGCGTGAAGCGTGGGCCTTACATCCACTATGGTTCCAAACACAAATGTGTCCGAATCTATGCACTTCTGGCTATGTCGGTAGCATTCTTGTTTGACCTAACACAGAATCGTTGGGAAATGATGTGACTCAATACAAACAGGAAGGATCTTAGCTTTTTAAAGAGTTAAACCAAGCTTGTTTTAATCTCTTTTCTTCCACATGTATAAGTGCACTTTTTTCTTCTTTTTCTTTTGCAGGATCCAGGTACTGAACCAGCTAGGAGGCAATGGACATCGGTCGATTTAGGAACTGAAATTTATAAAGACCCTAATCAAGTTGCAGAATGGACTGTCAGTGATTTTGATATCCTTGTACCTGAGCAATGAAGATCCTTGAGAGATACACTTGTTGCCTCAGTCGAAAGATGAATTATTTCTCACATCTCCACAGAAGAATACATGGCATTGATAATGCAAATGTCGTGGTTATAGCATGGACGGCTCTACCCTTACTTGAAGGGTTCAAGCGAAACCCCCCAGTTCAGAAAATGTACTAAAGTTTTGTATTTTTGTATCTATAATTTGATTTTTCTTCTTTATTAATGTCTACTGGATCACAAGTATGAATAGAAAATGAATAAAATTCCGATAAACAACTTTTATTACTCTTCCATTTCAAATTTGAACATACAGGCCTATTTATAATCAGCAACTAACCATACTATCATTCTAAGACAAATTCTGCAATGTGCCTACAGGCTAGGGCTATGAGTACAAAGATGCAATCAATTAGGAACCGAATGATAACCAGACGAGGAATTGCGGAAGAAAGCAAGATTATAGCTGAACTAATTCATTTCTACTATTCTAAGTTACGCTTTATTAATGGACTCACGAACAAACTTGAGAAAGAACAGGAGAATGAATAAATATAGGCATCTAAATTAGCTTTGCAAATCAAATCCTCACGCCGCCCCCATCCATTATGATCCCTTGCAGTACTACCTCGGAGAATTAGAAGAGGGACACTTCCCACAGGAGACGAATCTCAGCAGCGTTTTCGGTTTCCCCACCCTGATCTTTAAACGCGAAAGCTGCGCAAAAACAATTACATGTTATTAACTAATCTGGCAGAATAAAACGACATAATCACAGTTGAATTGCAGACATAAGAAAAGCAACAGGAAGGTTATGGCAGTATATTAGACTGTCCTGAGTCTCCTGATTGTTATTGATAAAAGGTCAAACTGTCAAAGACATCTTACAACGAGGTTTCACATGAATTCAGACGATATATAGCATCCATGGAAAGAACTAACAAGAGCCATTTCGCCAAGTAAGAGACTTTTAGTAGATAAATTTTGAAGCACAGCTTGAATAGTGATGACAAGGACAGTGACGGCCAAAATAAACAACCACCAAGGTGATAAATCACTACCGAGAAATAACTACTACTATTTGCCAGAGAAATGCTTTCACAAGAGAAGGGACGGTTCAATGCTATGGATGACATAACATTGAAAGCAATATGAGAGACTAACAAGCAAAACGACCTATACAACTTGGTACACCCAACTGGCTACAAATTATGGGTTCTGATTTGACTTTCGCGCAATAAAGACCAGTGAATCTTAAAACTTGGTAAGACATCACAGAAAGTCTACAGCAAGTCAATCATATGAAGTCTAGTTCCAATCCATACCCCCTTCTATGTCTAACTTGCGCATAATTCCATGAGCACTTCTAACCGTAACTAAGGATAAAGAAATTAACATGAAATAGATTAGACTTATTGTTGAAATGTTTAGTACCAGTCGTATTCCGTGCATTATGTGGTATGATGACTGCACTGGTGACTACTGACTAGCACTAAACTCGTATGGTATATACTATATACCAGTTATATTGTTTACACCCTTTACCCGCTAAGCTCTGCCCTACCTATGTACCAAAGAGGAAAAGTGCTGTACTGTGCTTCCTTCACATAGATACTCAAAAAGTTAGAACAAAGTGCAACAATTCTACGCTATTGCCATCCATAACATGTCATAATTAACCAATAACAAATTCGCCCTTGCATTTCAAGTAGGGTAGAGATAAACCGACTAATAATTCTAATAAACTGAACAAAATTGAAGTGGATCGGTCCGGTTTTGATCAGTTTGGGCATAAAAGTTCAAAATCAAAACAATAACAAAATTGTTTATATTTGGTCAAAAACGAAACTCCGTAAGTCCAACTACCATGATAAAAGGGGCAAGGAAAAAATACTATTCCTAATAGATAACAGAGCGTTATTTAACGTTAGCATTTGGAATTAAAAGTGATGTGAACGAATCAGTCGGTTAGATTTCATTCGCTGTATGAATCCTTTCAACCTAAGTGAACCAAACAATTCATTATTTAGTATGTCAAAACTGAACAGAGCAACGAGTTAAAAAGACCGACCAAAACTAAGCGGTTTGGTTTGGTTTGACGCTTTGTTTTTACATCCGAAATTTTCAAGTGGACCCCCTCATTACAGAACTATTAAATACCTGGGAAAGGATAGACTACAAACATTCCCCAGCTAAAGAGAGAGGATATAATTTGCGGATTTTTTTGAACAGCGAAATATATTTTTAATAATCTTTGATAAAATTTGTGGATTTGATGCAAGATCATAACAAAAATATTCAAATTTTACCTTCCGGCGAGTTACTCTTGATGCCTTCCAGCAAAGCAAGCTTCTAGATCTAGGCTCCAGTTTCCTGTACAAACCAAGAAATATCAGAGCAATTCTAAGTTCACAAAAACCCAATTCAAAAAAGAGGCTTGCCCTATTCTACAAATAAAGCAGACATAGTACCCTTCATGACCATATGCTTTGACAGAAAACTGCTTAAATTTTTCTGTCATATTTATAGTCCATTGCCAACTAAAATCAAGATTTATTGAAGAGCTGATCTATGTAACCGAACACACTCTCTGGGTAACAGAAGTATTGACAAGAACCAAACACCACTTCATATCTTAAGGATTCGTATTTTGTGCTAGGCATTGTAACAAGAACGCTGGAGTCCTGAGTCAAGTCTAGGAGACCAACTGCCCTAATGTTTAGTTGGTGGTTCTAGGCTTCTAGCATATCCACTTCAAGGACTCCAGTCTACAGCCATCCAAATGCTTTAACTTCTTTCCATTTCTCTGTTGCCATAGCTAAACAATCATTTATTTTTGGTCGCTTGAGAACTCTAGGCCTCTGCATATCCAGGAGAGACCACGGATGGAATTTTTACAATAAAGAAAGAAAACAAAATGGAATGGGAAGATAGAGCGTTCGGATACGTACAGATTCTCTTGTTCAAGCTTTTCAGCAATAGAAACTGCTTTGCGTTTCGACCATCCATTTCGCTGCGAGCATCCTTCTGCCTGCTGAATTACATGTGCAAGAGACACCTTGCCCCTCACAAGGCTCTGGCTCTGGCTCTGGCCCTGATTTTGTTCCCCCAACTTTCTTCCTTCTGGTAAAGAAGCCGAGGCAGATTTCTTATGTGAAGCTTCTGCTTCTCCCATCCAACCACTCTCCAAATCTCTTCTCTCGTATAGTGCATTGTTATATTTTTGCTCGTTACTTTTCAGCTGTCGAGGAGAAGCTATTTCAACAATTTCACTCCTTCCCATTCGAAGAGAGTCAGATGGTACCTGGGCTTGAGTTAGGCCATCTCTATCCATAGGAACCCTTCTGCTGATATCGTTGTATCCTATCATAGCCAACCTGTTACCACCCATAACCGCTGCATTTGTATACATCGGACTTGAACCATCCTGAGGAACTGGTACCCCACCCCTTGTATCTCTTCCGAATTCACATCTGATTTCAATGGTCACAGGGGACCCAAGAACTGCTTCAAATGCTTGCAATATGTGTGCCCTATACTTTTCCGCCTTAGATTTTGTCAGGTGTGAACTGAACATTAACTGAACAGATGGAACTGCAAGGAAAACGAACTAATTAGATGGACTTAAAGATGCCTGCAATATGTGGGAGGAAAAGGCAGTACATCAGTGAATTGGCCCAACAAATCAATGTGACATCCTGAGGATCATAATCTCAGTAACCAAACAATGTGGAACAATGTTCTATCAAAATATCCCAAAAGGATTAATGAGGCATACAAGAGTTGTATCTTCTCATCTGTAATAGTATTAGCACAAGAGAGAGAGATTTATATAAGCTTATGTATTCATCGATATCTATCTTTTGCATAGCTGGAATATCCATACAAGAATATGGACAAGTATTGAGAATAGAAACTTGTTCCATGGTAAGTAACAATAAATACTACATGAATATCAAGTACAAGAAAGAAAAGCTTCCAAGTACGAGAAACTAGTAGTCTAAGATTACATACCAAAATATTGATTACGTATTCAAAATTGCAATTTGTTCATTTGAAATACCAATAAATACCATGTGAATATCAAGTACAAGATTATATATTAAAAAAAATTATTACGAATCCTAGACTACTAGATTCTCTTTCTTGGTAAATCATACCCACTGGGAATCAAGCATTTCCCAGACGCCAGAACTCCAGAACCAGAATGAAATTGAGAGCACTATATTTAGTTTTTCCCCTATTTGCACCCAGTCCCACAAAAAAAATCTGACCCCAAAGATCCTCTAAAGGTTTCCACATACAAACGATGTCAAGATGTGAAAATCCTCTAACACTCAGCCCTCTCCCCTGCCAGGAGAAAAATAATAAGGAAAAAGCCATAACAGTTGTAATTTTATAAAAACAATGACAACGAAATAGGGATGGGCATTAAATATTATATTGAAAATGGGCAGGATTAGGATGTACCTGCACCAAAGTTGACAGAAATAAGCTTTCCTTCTCGGTACACAAACTCTTTTATGCTACTTATTTGAATCTTTTGAAGTACCTCCAACCAAATTACGTCAATTTCCTTATGGGCTCTAGCTGTTAATGGCCAGCCACTTGTTATCTTCATATCTGCTGACCGTGCTAATGGCTGTTGAGGACCCAACCCAGATGCAGCATGTCTTCTTCTATCCGTAGTATTAGCTTTCGTGACATCATTCCGATAAGCATCAGAAGAACTTCCAGCTTGAAGGTTTGCTATCCTAGTGTCATGCATTGACGATCTCCTCTCAGTATTAGGCCTCTCAGCCTTCTCAACATTACTCTTCCTAGATCTCTCTCTTCTTGCAGCATTACTTTGTACCAAAGGACTATGATTGAAACTAGTGTCCGCGGAGGAACTGGGTAACATATATTGCTGATCGGGAGCAAGTTGCAGCAATGCAGCTGTTAGCCACGTTAATCTGTCATTTGACATTCGCAGCTGTTTTTCTGCTTCAGACAACGTTTTCAGAGCTTGACGAAGTTTTTCCATATCTTCTTTCAGTACTGACATCAAAATCTTTATGTCAGTGAAGGAAAACGGAAAAACGAAAAACACAAAGATATGCATTGCATACTCGTGGAATCCAGGGACCACTGGAACTCTAAAGAACGTGGACATTGTAGGGAATCTAGTGATATTTAAAGACAGAAAAAACAATGAAAAATTCATTAAACATAAAAGAGATTCAGATGGACTGACAACAGAAAAAAAAAAAGTATATTTGACAATCTCGGAAACATTAAAAGTTTTAAGATTCAGAGAATAAACCAAGACCAAAATGAATAAGCACCATGAATTCTAATTAAATGCCTGGAGTTACTCTGTTAAAAGACCAATGAATTGGCCAATAATTGTCGTCAAGATGAGCTAGACCAAATAATGTTGGACTTACAAGCTTGTCTTCGGAAAAACTTCCTTCTAGGCCTTTCTTTTGTCAGATCGTAGCTACCAGCCAGAATATCGGTTATTACCGTGGCAAGTTGAGACATTAAAGCCAATGGCTCAACTCCAGATTCCATGATCTCTCTCAAATTTTTCACAGTGTTAACTGTGTCTGCAGATAAAGCTAAATCAAGTAGATCTACCAACTTCTCATCAGATACGAGTCCTACCTATAAAAAGGATCCATTAACTCAGAGAACTCACATACAGCTATTGCATAAACAAATTGCACAGGAAAAAGTTTAAAATGTCAAGTACAATAGCATATTGCATGTGCTTTACAAATGACAACAATTCATGAATTCAGACAACTAACAATTGCTCTCTTTTCATGAAAAAACAAAAAAATGTCTTTGAATTCCATGAAGAATGGTGCAGCATAACCTAAAGAACAAAGAAGGAAACACATGATAGAGAATCAAAACTTTAATCAGAAAACTTCCCCATCACAAAAAACGTGTCATCATCTTCCACGGACTAATGTGAGAAATATGGATTGACCAATGTTAAACTTTTGCGAGCAAAACATCAAACAAAATTGACTCATTATTAACCTTTGAAATTAAGAATCGTTTGTTACTTTCCACAACAGGGCAAGTAGAATAGGCAGCACTTGCACAATTAGTAACTAAATTGGCATATATAGGAAAAACAATCCAAAGCACAACAGCAACGTCAATACTCAATAGTAATTTTTGAACAAATTGAAAACATTAAGATTTCCGTATCAATGAGATGGAAAAACATGAAGTGAAAAACAACAAGGTACCATCGTAAAAAGGAAGACAAAGAATCCCACAAAAAAATGTGCAGGTACAAACTGCTCTCCGATCCCAAACAATTAAAACCTAGGAAACACCCACAATGGAAGCCATGTTGATGCCAATAGAGAAATGTAAGAAAGACAAATATTCCATTGCAAACATGACATTACTCATGAGATAGAGAGAGAAAACTATGTCCGTTGCAATTTAGACAGCAAATGTCCTAATGCAGGTGCTTGAAACAGAAGAATGATATTGTATTCCCTGGCAAACTCAATTGCCAAATGGACATGCTACATTAATTTTACAGTCTCCAACTTGGGTAGCAAGAATGTTTTACAGGATAGCTAAGGTATGACATTGAGCAAATGAAAAAATAATACATAGGTGCCTGCATGACAAGACTTACCAGTTCCTGAACCAGAGGAACGGAGATCCTCCGGCCAAGCAAACTCAATTGCTCAAGAGTCATTTCAGCATCCCGCAAAGAACCATCTGACCTGGATGCAATAAGTTTGACAGCGTCCTTGTCAATCTCAAGACCTTCTTTGGTTGCAATCCACTGCAAGGCATAAATAATATCCGCATCCTTCAGCTTTGGAAAAAAGAACTTCTGGCACCTCGATATGATTATGTGAGGCAAAACATCAAGACTCGAACAGACAAGGACAAAAACGAGACACCTAGGTGCTCGATCAATGACCTTCGATATAGCACTCCAGCAATCAGGAGAAAGAGTATCGCAATCATCAAAAATAAAGATCCTGTGCTGCGATGGCAACTGGGAAACTATCATATTGTCAAGTAGATCCATAATGCTCTCAAAGTCAAAATTACTGACTGGACCAACTTCCCTTATACTTCGGCTCTTACCCATGTCATAGGCAACACAAGAGTTACAGAATCCACAAGGTTTAGGCTGCTCCAAAGACTGGCAGTTCAAAGCTCTGGCAAATATTCGAGCACATGATGTTTTTCCTGTACCATGAGGTCCATAAAATATGTATAATAACCCAACCTTCCTTCTGACAACAGCATTTGAAAGAGCCTGCGCAACCAAATTCTGCCCCACTAAATCTCTGAAGGTTCTTGGCATGTATTTCTGAGTCAGGTTCTGGTGCCTACTGTTGTGTTGTCTTTTAAACTTGTGTTTATTACCAGATCTAGCTTCCGAAGCAAGGTCTGAGTCAATTTCCTGCTTTAATAGATTATCTGCAAAGATACCTAACTCCCCGGAGTAGTCATGCACCCAAGCAGCATTGTCAGTACTTTCAAGAGATCCAGATGCCTCCACTAGCAGAGGCATTGCTTCTGCATCAGATTTAGTAGACGAGCTTGAGTGGTCTGACATCACAGGCATATCAGACACATCTCTGCCTCCAGCAAATGAAGTGCCTTTCTTTAATTTGGAGTCAGACAAGCCACAAGACAAACTCCTCCCGGCCATGTCAAAGAGAGATCTTCCCCTGTCGTGAATTCTTGACCAATTCCAAGGAATGCCACACCCATTTTTGGGAGCCCTCACGACTTCGTGTTCATCATACTCTTCTTCTCCCTGCTCCTCTGAGTACTTTTGGCGAGCTGAACTTTGAGCTAATGAATTGGATGCCACAGACATGTCATTTTGAGCCCCAGAATCTCCTAGAGGTTTAGCATTTCTAGTTCTTCTCGTGCCCCGAAACTTGCGCCTTTTTCCCCTATTCAGTCCACTCCGCGGGCCATGAAAAGTTGCTTCCACTTCCTCGCCAGCTTGCTCATTTTGGCTTTGCTTGCCATGAAGATGGATATGAGATGATGCTACATCATCACCATTCTTCCGAACCTCATTCAACTGTTCAGAGAGGGTCTTGAGGTGGGCATCCTCTTTGTGCCTCCCCTCTTGTATTTTCTTATCCGTCCGTTGAGATTTCACCAAAACATCATCACGGGTCAAACCATTGCCATCTTGTGGATGCATGTCATCCCTTTCACGTAATTCATCTCTCTTATTTCTTCTGTGTTCCCGAGCTACACTGTTGCTACTACGATCGCTCCCGAAACCCACCCCTTCATTTCGCCCTGTCGCCTCACCGGGATGACCTTCTACTCTCCGTAAACTAGCTAAAAGTGGTGAATCTGCCCCCAAAACCCCTCTGCCATCCCTGTGATGGTCAATGCCCAAAGACCTTCTTACGTTATCCATCGCAGCATCCTTTCCTTGTCGTTTTGAAAGAAGATCAACACCAAAAGGGGAATGCCAAGAGGGCGGGCTAGCAGAAGGATCCCTGAGAGATCGCGATCTCTGAAGGACGACAAGGTCCTTCATGAGCGACCTATCAGCCAATACAGGGCTATGCTTATGCATATGGTTCTTCAGATGGATACAGTTTGTCAAATGGATATGGTTGCGGAGATGATCACCAATATCACCATTCGCATCTTTTAATACCCGGCCACGATTAACAGCCCTGGTCATGATCAGCACATAAAAATGTCCATTACCATAACTTTCTGCAGGTTTAGGCAACAAATCAGCAGCATTCTATTGACTTGATACTCTCCCAAATCTTCTCAATTATCGCATCACGAGGATAACTAAACCCCTAGAAAAACCCTCCACTGAAATAAATGCCGCTAATCTAAAAGCAAAAATTGATACCCAGATGCAAAGCTACAAAGATTCCCCCATTACAAACCCATCAATCAAGGAATTTACAAATATTGCAAATCTTAACCCATAAAAAAAACCCGCCAGTCATACATATCCCAAATCCATTATAAATCCTATATTAAAAGATTCCCCCATTAAAAACCCATCAACAAGTTTTAAAGACATTTCACACCCAGATATCAAGTCCAATGTCTACTCCCCCAAACCCCGCCAAGTGCAAACTGCTGAATCTTTTCCATTTTGACTCACAAGCCAAGTGCCCCAAGGAAAAAGAAGAAAGTGCACATAACAATTTCAAGCAAGGCAGTTCTGGTGCTTGTGATAGAGTAAGAAGAACACATGAAAGACTGAAAAGAACAGTCTTTGCGAAACCCTAACCAATAACAGCTCTGTTCTTGATTTTTTTAAAAATAAAAATTAAAAAAAGGAGTAATGGGTAAGGTAAAAGAAGAGGAGGGTAGCATTCAGAATGTGAAGGACTGAAATGGGTTCACCTGAATCAGAGGCAAGCGACCCGTTTCAATAATTAATAAATCTCAGATCCTTCTTTCTCTCTCTGTCTGCTCTTGGTGAGAACTTTCACATGAACTTCACGAGGGGTTTCTTTCGGGAAAACGATGGGAGGTGGGTCGTGGGCGGCAGAGGAGAAGGTTGGGGTGGGGTTGTGGAGAGAAAAAACGGGTGAGTTGCATAGAAAGCTAATGGACTAGGAAGAGTGGAGTGTTATGAGGGGAGAGAGAGAGAGAGAGAGACATGGGGGGAAGGATCTGTTGCTGACGGTGACCTCTAAAAACAGAACAGTACAGTACAATATGCATTGCAATCCATGTTTCCGTTGCTTGAGCTTAAAATAGGTTATTTATTTATTTTTATTTTTTGTCCAAAAGTTTATCTGCAAGGCCTACAAAATCGATTAATCTCTAGGGGCAACGCCACATAGGGGCGAACGTCGTGTCGTGTCATTTTTTATTCGTGTTAAAATTCTCTAAATTCTAATCCAACTTGTTTAATTTTTCGTGTTATCGTATCGTGTCATATTCGTGTTTCGTGTCAGGAATAGTCGACCCTACCCGCTAACTTCGTGTCGGATTACCTTGTCCTTTCATAAATTTTTATGTTATATTGTGTTCGTATCGTGTCATCTTGTAGTTGTGTCAGAATTCTCTAAATCCTAACCCGGTCTGTTTAACTTTTCGTGTTATCGTTTCGTGTCATATTCGTGTTTCGTGTCAGAAATAGGTGATCCTAACCCATTAACTTCGTAACATGTCGAAAATTTCCACCCTACGACCACAGTCAGGGGGTGGATCAAGGGGTGCAAGTGAAGGTTGGGGTCCAGTGCGCCTTTTAATTGTGCCATAATTTCTACTACATTTTTATGTTTTATTCGTAAAAAATTACGAAAAGGATATTTTAGCATGACCTTTTGTTATTAATACTCTTACATGAATATATGTAATTCGGTCTCCCACCATAAGAATCATGCGTCCGCTGCTAACCACAACCCACATATCAACCGCGCAATATTCCGGTGAAGTTCATACAAAAATTAGAGTTCTAACTTCCATTACCCGATATCATTCTTGTGAACTTTGAAATACTAACGAGCCCCATTTCCAAAAGGAAAATAAGTACTTATCTTTTAAAAATGCAATTTCAAACTCAAAAATTATGCATTTACGCAAATAATTTTTCTATCAATATGGATCTTGTTGGATAGATCCCATTGAGATCTTTAATATGATGCAAAAAAAAATTGGAAAACTATTTTTCATTTACATTATTTTTTAGTTTAAAAATGTAAAATAAATACTTATTTTTTAAAAAGATGTTCTAGAACGGACCTGTAACCTTTCTTTTCGGGTAATAGTACGGCCTCCAACACATTTATTCTATGTTTTGAGTGGAATTTTTTCACATCTTCTTTACACCAGTTGAAAAAAAAAAAAATTTCTTTGAAATTATGCTTCATAGGTGCCCCACTGCCCCTAAGGTCAATTTTTTTTCTGTGCCCGGAGCATTGTGTTATGACAATGAACAACATAGTGAGATTATTAACACTGGGAATTCTGTAAATAGATACTGGAGTATTTGTGTTTGTACGATTATAGAAAAAATAAAAAACGGTGCATTAAATTTGTGTTTCGGAAATGGTTGTGATTATTAATGGCAGTCCCCTGAAAGATTCTTGAAATGCAGATTGATAGGTTTGTTAATGGCTTTGGGCAATTAATTTTGCAGGCCACTGCCTAGGATTCTATTCTACGAACGAGTACGTGGTATCATGTACTATTTGTTTTTTTGTGTGATTAAATTAGGGGAATTGATTTTTATACTCTCATTTTTTTATAATCACATTTTTGTTTTGTCTTTTAGAAAAAAATAAATATGCTTTCACCACCAAAAAAAAACAGGAAAGGGAGTTTGAATGTCAAAAAGGAGAGTGCGAAAATTAGTTCCCTTAATTGGTTGTTTCCTACCAAGGAAAATTCCCAGACAGACAAAAAATTAAGAGCAAGGTATGAGGAGATGACGTTTTACCAACAAATTAGGAATGAACTTCTCAATTAAAATGCGACAACCCCTGACCATCAATGAGGGGTAATAAACACAAACCAAACGAGCTAAGCATGTGGTTGATCAAGCTTGGTTTAAAAATTTAACAAATTTTAAAAATATGTTCAAGCTTAGCTTGCTTATTAGACGAACCGAGCTCAAATGAGCTTTGATCAAACCAATCTCGAGTAGCTTGAATTGTTTACACTTTATAAGCAGAACGACCCAAGTAGTAGTTTGTTCAAGTTTATGAAACAACCCGAACTTAAACAAGCTTTTAATAAACGGATACGAGCTCGAACAAGAGTAGCTTGACTCAATTAACACATCCCCAACCATCGGTGCTAGTACTATCTTGGATAACCCTTAAACAGTTAAACCTTGAACCAGTAGCTTGTACTGCCAAAACCATTATCCCCGCCGTAAATACTCTGTTAGATCTTTGGATACCTTCATTCCCACATTATAGTACAGTAACATATATTGACCCAGCAACACGAGAAGGAATCTTGTATGCATTTTATTTGTCACAAATCCCAACACCATCCCCATTTTTTCTTAAAGCGGCCAAAAGAGTCAATACCTTACCCCAAAGCTATGTTTGGATGACCGCAATCTTAAGTATGAATAAGAATATCAGTACTGGCCGAAAATCAAATTCCTAAAAAAGTTTGTTGAGTAATAAGAATATAATTACTAAGAATCAATATAAATTTAATACCTGAAGTTATTTCATTCCGGTATTTAAAGTAATTCAGTAATTTTGTGCACGAAATCATTATTTTACCTAAATATGGTATAGTCATATGGTGTGGCTCTGGCTGGGAAATAAATGGGAAGTCGGACAGTAGCTCAATAGTGTGGCTCAGACCATTTAGAGCATTCACATCTAGGGAGACCAAAACATCTATGTGCTACTTTAATGAGGAAAATGCTGAAAAGTCAGCAACATCATACTCGCTTATATCATCGTTACTTTGCAAAATTTTTATTTTTTAGCTTTACACAAGTAACTGTTCACAAGTTACATATATTTTACTATTTTGTTACGATATTGTCCCTACCTTCCCTTCTTTTATTGGTTTGCTGCCTCTCTCTTTTTTTTCCCCTAAGAATAAAGAAGCAATATTTTTAATAGGATAATTTTAATATTAAGAATCTCATGCAGTAGATATTTTAAAAGTGAGTACTAAGTAATTAAATGACTTTTTAAGGTGTAATTTGGTCCAAAATGTAAAGATGGTGATGTGGATGCTTTTAGCATTTGCATAAGTGTGCGCGTGAGAGCTATGTTTGTAAGTGTGGGAAAAAGAGGGAGAGAAATATTTATGTTGGTAAGCATTTTACGGGATCAAATGTGTGTATCAATATAATATTTTTTTTTGGGTAAATAAAAAAAATGTGTGTATCAATATAATATTAGAATCCTAAAACTTTAATTCCGCAAAAATTTCTTGGTAATCCGTGGATAAAACCACTGATCCATGATTTATGGGTTGGATTGGAATCGAACAGTAAGATTTTTGATCAGAATATGGATTGCATTTTCTAAGAATCATGGCTCGAGATTCGATTCTCGGAATATTTTTAAGAATCCGATCCAATCCAGACCGTGAGTAGCCCTAATAGAATGGTACAAACAATATTTGTCTAGAATTTTGCATCGTTTCCGGAATTCTTTTTCTTTTTGCAATTGTTTTTCGTTCTCAATTTTTCTAAGGGCAAAATAGTCCAGGACCCCTAAGCTATTCTGTTCTTTCCATCAACTAATAATATCAAGGGGTTCTTCCAATTTTTCTCTGACAGTATAATTTCTTCAACGATATTGTTGTCCGTACTTGTGTATCAATCAAGAAGGCAAAGGACATTGAGAATAAATGTATTTCCAACATGCAAGATCCGGCTTCTCGGGTAGAATATGCGGTTCAGTCTGAACCGTTCATATTGATAATTAATGAGTTCAAATTTGTTGAACTTTTTACAGATAAAAGTCTTTTTACTATCAGTAAAAAATTGAAAACAAGTTTAGAAACCATTAAAAACACTATCCGACGGTTGCGATCACCTGAACCGCACATCTATAGTTCAGCTTTGGACTGGATTGCAGACAAGCCATATTCTTCCAAACATGAACTCACGTTTAGTATTATATCTTACGAAAAAGGGAAAATCAAAAGAAAATTTTCGACTTCGAAACGTTATTTGAAGTTAACACAAGCGATGGTTTTTTAGTACTGCTGATCAAGGTGTTTTCTCGGCAAGTTCGCTAGTTGGACTGGCCTGATGAAGGTTCACTCTTCTTTGCTTTTGGTAGATTTTCATCCAATTGTTCTCATTTCTGAGAAGGCTTAATTTCAAGCAAGTATAGGCTCACCAGTACGTTGGGGTTTTCTCTGAATTTGGGCATATTTTTTGGTTTTTAATTGGCTGTAATTTTTTTTAAACCTTTTAGATTGATCATCTCGTCAAGACTAATGATTAATCTATAAAATGCAAGGCAAACCTATCAAAATTTTAAAAAAAATTAAAATATCAGAAACAAAATTATATAGGAAATTAATTTTGACACTCCAATTTTAGCCACTGGCACTCCACTTTATGTCTTGATCATGTGAAAAAACAAAACTAAAAATGGAGTACCAAAATCACATCCCAATTATATATCGCTACAAGTATTAGCACACATGTACGTAAGTATATATATTAATATTGATTTAATTGGCATAGCATGTGCCAGCTGCCAACTTTTGTTTATTCACTAGTTTCATCCTATATTGCCAGAAGCCCATGTGCTATTGCCTTCTTTTGGGCAATTCTTGATGATACATAAGGCTATGGGGCCTTTAGGAGAAATTATTCAGTGTCATTACATCACCGCCACGTGATATTCCAGAACCACCTCTTCATCTCACTACGTCTTCAATATATTGATGTGGAAATCATTCATTTTATCTTAGACTCCACATTAATATCTAGTGGAAGAGGAATCGGTCCGGCTTTGTTCACTTGGGATTTCTAAAACCTCCCCTGGAATCTGGGTCTAGTTTTATTCATTTGGGATTTCTAGAACCGTCCCTCTATCTCAGTATGTTTCCAATAAATTTTCTCTCCATTTATTACCCAGAAAAAAACAAAGTAATGGTGCCTCAGCGGCAAAATCAAACTTCTATCAGGGGTACTGTTACTTAAAAAATAACAACTTTAATTAGCGGGGTGGGGCCTAAATAAAGTTTCAGCCTTTAACTTTATAGATACCTCACGTGCATTTTGTATTTGTATCTTTGTTAATTGGCTAAGGAGCATCTTCCCCCCCCCCCCCCCCACCAAAAAAATGATAACCATGCCTAGGACAATAACTAGTACTATTATTGAGTTGGGGTAATCAATCCCCTATCATGCTATTCCCCTAGGTGTTTGACCATTAAGTTAAAGCTGTCATTACCATGAAACAACAAAGTCAAGTTCAGGGCCAATCACTTGTGCAGAGATCAGGAGAGGGACTAAAATTAAACTAATTGAACTGAAAAGCAGTGCTAGCTGCACAATCGCATGAAGCAAATTTCCTACTGAAAAGTTTAAGACAATACCACTTTTTCATTCCTTTTAAATGTGACTGACTGCACCTTGAACCTGCTGGAGGTAAAATGTGCACGGGTTCCAATCAATTGAACAGCAAGTGTTACAAGGGGCTTAACTGTCTTTGCACTTGAGGGTTGAGGCAGTAAATAACCCCCAAACAAATTATTGGCATGTGCCCTAAACATTTTTTTAATAACCAATCGTCCGAGTCAGATTACTCACAATTCGATTAATTCCGGTTCTTGAAGTTGATGATCACTAGCCAAACATCCCTTCAGTTCAAGCCCCCAGGTTTGAAATGTTCGATTTCCATAAAGTTTAAATATGCGACCTTATGAAAGACGAACACTTATTAACTTTGCCAGTGTATTTTCAGCGAAATTGGTTGGAGTATGTTTCTTTTGTTATAATTTCCTCTGTCTAGCTAGCTATATTTCACTTCCCAATAGACATAAGGTGGAGAGCATCATTTTTGGCACTGGAAAAGGTAAATTATGTCTAGTTTCAAAGGGACAGTATCTTGGTTATGTGCTCCAAACTCTTTTTTCCTTTTCAGTTTTGAGCCAATAAAACCAGTTCTGGACATTTTTCCAGTTAAATTTTTCTGTTAAAAAACTGCATAGTTAATCTGACATTTGCCGTTACCCTGACATTTGCCTCGCATCCGCCGTATCCTTTTACTTTCCAATTGTGGAGTACATGGCAACACGGATGACAATTTTTCGACCTCTTTTTTATTTTGGGTTTTCGTACTCTCTGAATTCTCACATGCCGCTAATTTTCTCTTCTGTCGTCGCATTCATAGTGACTGGTGCATAATTTTGTGACATCGATATCATTATCTGATATTAAGCTGTGCAATATTCAAATTGTGTGTTGCGAATCTGCAGACAATAAACATGTTTTGAGGTCAGTTGTAAAAAAAAAAAAAAAAACTAGCCTTCAAGCATATTTATTTTATTGACGACGGTTCAAAAAAACATGCATTCAGGCAGAATGCCTGTGGTTTGGCTACAAACGGGAGAACTTGGAGAGACCAAACTTAAGGAAACACCGTACGTTGATGTGCAATTCTATGGAGGGCCACCCGGCCCCATATATGTAAACTTGACGATTAATTGTTTAGGACTCAACATGCCATCATTTACACGAAAATTTTAGTTGATAACATATTAGTAAAGTACAATCAAAATATATTGTTTGACAAAACTAGAGTCATTATTGTGATTTTAGAATGACAGTAGATCACAGCTGTTTCATGTAAATCAGTGTTTCATAATGCCCGAGCAACTTTATTTTGTTTTTATGGCTATAAACAAGCCGAATCGAGCCGATCTTTAGAATGTCCAGGTTTGTTTATTAAGTCTTTAAGTGAATTCGAGCTCAATGAAAAACTGACAAGCCAAGCTTGCCTGGGTTTGAGTCGAACTCAAACTTATTCACGAGTCAAAAATAGAAAGTTTATCATGTTTGAACTCGAAATTAAGCCTCAAGTTCAGTTCGTTTAGTATCCGAATCAAACTTGAACGATCCTTTACTGAGTAAAGTATCGAACACAGTTCATGAACGGCTCTATTAATTTGCAGTTCTAAGGGTGGGTTTGGATTAAAAAGTTGAGAGACTTATTTTTTCATCTTTAGTTAAATTTTTTTTGCATTTGTTTGTTTGCGTCAAACTTTTGTGACTTATTGATTCGTCTCGATGAGAGAAATCGAAAAAGTAAAGATTTTGATCGAAACTCATAATTGTTTGAATAAAGACAAAAATAAGTCAATAAATTAGTTTTCTTTACTTATTCTTGTATTTTCGAAAAAAATTATGAGTTTCGATCAAAATTTTTTACTTTCCGATTCCCCTCGCCGAGACAAATCAATAAATCATAAAAGTTTGACTCAAAATTAAAAAATGTAAATTTTTTTAAATAAAAACAAAAAAAAATTACTGTTCCACTTTTAAAGCCAAATAAGCCCTAATGTGTTTGCATGAACAACCATTGGAAGAATCTTCAAATAGGAACTAATTCTCGCTTCTGTCCATGCATGTGGGCTTGGGGTGGTCACCATTAATGGACGGCACAGCAACGTGCTGAACACCACGCTGGCCCATTTCCTTGTGTTTTTGGTCTCCAAGTTTTGCGGTCGATAACGATCAAGTACTAAATGTCAATTTTTTTTGCAGGTTCGAGTGAATATAACTGGTATGCTGTTGGCGGCGTTGCGGTGGCGGTTCTGTCGGGGCTGGGTCTTTACCGGTGTCTCTTGAACGTTTTTGGGATTGGCGACGTACGGCCGGTCAACGGCGTCTCGGTTTCCCGTGGTGGAGCTCTCGCCGGCGATCGTCGTCATGCAACCCGTCGCTCCATCTAACCCTGATTTCCGTTGCTGCTTCCATCACTTCTTTTCTTTTCCCGTTGCTGCTCCTCCCCGCCGTTGCTGTCTCCGCTTGGTTTTTCTTCCCGTCCATGGTTGTCGACCGCCGGCTGTATCTGTTGGGGCAGTCAGTTCTTGGCCTAACGGCTAGGTTTTCACCGTGGTTTTGGGGGAGAAGGCCGTGCGTCTCCGCCGGTCCTTCTCCTGAGTTTGATCGGTCTTTGGCCTAACGGCTTGTGAGGAGTCGGGGTTCGTCGGTGGTCTCCGGTGGGGCTGCTGGCTGCTGCTCTGTGGTGGTGCTTCGGCGGCGTCACGGCGGTGGGCTGCGGCGGCGGGTTTCTGGTGGAGATTTGGTGCGGCGGCAGTGATGTAATTAGGGTTTGATGTTTTGTTTTGGGCTTCTTTTGCTGGGCTTGTACCACGTTATTTAGGCATTTAGGCCTTTTGGATGTATGGGTTGTTTCCCATTTATTTCAACTATATAATCTAAGCTTTTAAGCCTCTAGGTTGGAGCTTTGTTCTCATTGGGTGTTATTTTGATTGGCATCTTGCCAATTAAGAGATTGGGTCTCGGATTGAACTTTACGCAATCTTGTCATATTAATCTTTGTAACATTTTCATAAGTTAATAAAATTTTATTTCACCTTTCAAAAAAAAAAAAGCATCAATTTTATGTATTGAGGTTCATCACCGCCTCTTCATATATTGCAAATCTTCTCAGTAATTAGTAATTAGGAACGACTAGTACCATTTGAAGTGACAATCATCGGCACAACTTTGAGCACATACTTCAACTTTCTTCGAATCTGAAACATAACAACTCACATAAGTACTATCAAAAAAGTTGCACCAATTTATACGACATATGTAGCGCGCGATCTTAATTACACGAGTTCTCTAAAACTATTATGTTAACACATGTTAAAAGCCTGATGCATAATCTTTCAGCAAGTCAAACACGAGTTGAGCACGGCTACCGTGGTTCGTTTAACAATACCATGCAACTTTTGGGACTAGTCCTCCTCTAGCAATCCCTCCTTTATAATAAATTTGAGCTCTCTATGGGTCTCATGCTAGTGATTCTAACCGTTTAATTTTGAGGTCTTATTGTGAATCTCATTCATGCAAAGAAATAATTGGAGATCGATTGAGATTTGAACAAATTACATTGGCCTTGAGAAAAATGTACGGTCAAAATTCTTACTCCCAATTTTTTTTCACAAATTTGTAATTCAACCAAGTAGTTATTGACATCCGATCAACCTAATCTTCTCTTTGCATGAACAATTTACACATTGGAATCTATAAAATCAACATGGGAGTCATGGTGAGCCTCATTTTGCGTTAGAGGAAGGAATCCTTGTTCGAAGTATATATTAACTACACTATGATTTCAAAAGCAAAGTTTTGTGCTAACAAAATATCGTGCATGTATATTAATTCCATGAAAAGGATGTATGAATGGACAAGAGAGATGAGGATTCAGGTTGTTTCCATTCCTTATCGGATGCAAATTTGGCGCACTTTTCTTTTGCACAAGTGAAAGCACATCTATCGGCGACGGTAGAGACAACACTATCGCTGCTGGTGCATTTAGCATCTATTTCACACTACTCGATGCAATTTAAGAAAATAAAACCGCATTTCAAAGCACACTTCAAGCTACATGAAATTGCACTTATCTCCCCCACAACTAGACATAGTATCATCAATACTGTCCAAATTCCCACAACAGATGTTTTTCCATTTCTAGACATACTTCTAATATCTCACACTTAATTTCTAGTATCTCTCAAGATTACTGGTGTTTGAGATAATTTTTAGCAAAGATTGTTATCCTTATTTATAGGCTAGACACCCTTGTTAACGCAAACGAGCATTAATTATTTGTAATTTTTTGAACATTACATGAATAAGATTATTCCTACAAGATTACATGAATAAGTTTGTTTATAGGCTTTATGACCTTGAAACAACAGTTGCAAAATGAAAGTTCAACGATTACAAAAGCATTCTTAAGTTATGCCAATTCCACATATATATAGTAAGTGTTTTGTAGAGAATCTAATCCTAATTACCACAATAGATCTTCGACCATGTAATCTTCTAGAGATAATCAATCAATGATTAATGCTCGTAGGTTTATCAAATTCTCATTAATCCACTAAATCTCGTTCAATGCAAAGTCCGTCCTTTACAATTTCGTAGCAAAAAACTCCCAAAAGTGTTACACACATAACGGTTGTGTAAAACACAACACACAATCAATCTCTAGCCGTCTATTGATGTAATAAATGACCAGGATTCACTCAAACTCTTTCCCATAAAAGTTAGACTTTTTCTTGGAAGAGTTTGTTTAAAATCTAGACCATCCAAATATATCTAGACGGTCAAAATTACGCACACAACCAACACAACAGTTGTGCAAGTAGCATTTTTGAAAAACTCCCTAGGCCCTATGCATCATTCTGGGCGACAAATGCTGAATCAAATTGTGATGAATCTCGCTAAGCGAAACTATTAATTCTCAGTGCAATAGGAAAATTTCATGACTTTGATGGAAGTTTTAGGGGCAAATTGCATCTTTAATGGGGTGTTTGGGGCAAGTGTGTAATTTTAATGGGTCAAATGTAAATTTTAGACCGCTAAATTGATACTATAATACAGAGTTTATAAAGGTGAGTGGGGTCAATTGACCCTATTTGCCCTTACCTCCCTCCGTTTGTTTGGATGTATTTACCCATTTTCTGTTGTTTGACTTCAAAAAAGAGGAAAAATAAATAAATTCAAGGTAAAACATTTTGCATCAACGGGGTGAAATTGTTTTCCTCTAATTTTGGCTTTAAATTATTAATTTTTGCATTTCACTTTCGATGGTCTGATATTTTCCAAAACCATGTGTTCCATTCCCTTCTTCTCCCAAATCATATTAGATCCAAAACGAGAGAGAGAGAGAGAGAGAGAGAGAGAGAGAGAGAGAGAGAGAGAGAGAGTGTGTGTGTGTGTGTGTGTGTTTACTCAATTAAAATATTTATAAACCAACAATCTGCCATTCTTTTGGTAAATATATATTTTTCATGTGCCAACCAAATGGCGAAAAAAAAATTTAAATTTCTTTTTTTTTTTTTACATCAAAACAAACAGAACCTCAATTTTAGACTCCACATTAGTGTAGTAGAAACGGAGTCTAGTCCACCACGTGATGGTCCCTCAAAAATGATAAACCATGCCTAGCTGGGACAATATTTATGAAGTTTGGGGTTAATCAATCCCCTATTCCTCAAGCTATTCACCTAGGTGTTTGACCACTAAGTTGAAGTTGTCATTGGGTCATTACGATGAAACACCAAAGTCTTAGTTCAGGACCAATCACTTGACTTGTGCAGAGGTAAAGATAATTGATTCAAAAAGCAGTGCAATTGCAGGAAACAAATAGTTCCTACTGAAAAGTTTAAAAGCTCCCACTTTTTCTTTCCTTTTAGACTTTTAGTAATGTAACTGCACCTTGAAGCCGGAGGTAATACTCCATTAACACACAGGTTCCAAACAATTGAACACCACAAGAGTTGTTACTCCGGTTGATTGATTGGTTTGCATCCCACACAATTAAATATGATTTGATTCTTGAGTTCAGATAGCAAGAAAGTAATTTTTTATGAATTTCTTAATCACAATGTGGATGGCCTGTCTTTAACTGAACCAGAAAGGAGGTTAACTGAGGTCCCCTTATATATGGTCCGAAACCCCTTACTGTCAGGAAAAACAATTGAAGAGCATTGTTACAAGGGGCACAATTGTCTTTACACTTGAGGGTTTGGGGCAGTAAATAACGCCCAAACAAATTGTTGGCATATGCCCTAAACTTCTTTTTGTTATAGTCTCATCAGTCGATGGCTATTTCACTTCCGAATAGACATAAGGTGGAGAGTATCATTTTTAGCACTGGAAAAGGTAAATTATGTCTAGTTTCAAAGGGACAGCATCTTGGTTATGTGCTCCAAACTCTATTTTCCTTTTCAGTTTTGAGCTAATATAACCAGTTTCTTTTCAAAAAAAAAGAAAAAAAAAAGCTATTCACTCCGTCTCAATTTGTTGCGCCTATTTTGACTTCCACGTAATTTAAGGAAAGACCATAATTACATTGACTTTGTGCTAATTTTACCATTTTACCCCTTTGTAACTTATGATTTTTTGTCAACTTTATTGTGATGTCATTAATTTGCTCCACTTTTGATAAACGCCAAAATATACATATTTTGGCCCTCCAATCTATATTTACTAGTCTTTTATATTTGTTAATTGGTATTTATTATGCGTTTTTATGTTTACAGGTTGCTCGAGCTCGATTTTCATGATTTTTGGGTAAAGATGGAAGTTAGCAAAAGATTTGGATTGAAGTGCAAAATGCATTAGAATTCTGGTGGTCAATTTAATATTATACAAAATCCTAAGGGACCACTATGTAATTAATGCATGCGGTTCCTATAAAATCAACCTAATACCTACTGGGGTCGGCAGCTTTTTGCAAAGGGGAGTTTTTTCCCACGGAGAAAACAACGAACGGGGCTGCCGTGGAAAAGCAAGGACGGGGCTGCCGAGGTTTTTTGTTCCGATTATTGTTTAGTTTTCTTTCGAGTTTTGTCCATTTATATTGTTTGATGTTTTGTTTAATTATTCATACTCGGGTATTTCGATTTAATTTATGTCCTTTATAAAAGTTGTTTGTTGGTTCTTATTTAACTTAGATCTTTTATTTATTTTTCATTTCGCATATTAGAAGCATGATACAATCTAGGGTTTCTTTTGTTTCTTGCGCAATGTTTAGTGAGTAGTTTTTCTGAGGTTTGATCGCTGGGTAAAGGTGCGCCGCGACCCAATTAGAATTCGTCTCGCAATTTTCTGCACATTAATTTAATTAAATAATTTAGTTGGTGAAAACTACGTCCGTTGGACGAATCCAAGGCATTGCCAGGGCTCATGTGAGCAGGAACGGGGGACCAAAACCTGTTTGCTGTTGTGTACGGGACCGGCAACCTTAGGATTCGCATCTTTCGGAGTTTCCAATTCTCCCTAAATTTAACCGTTTTTAGAACCTTGAAAAACGAGCGAATTCTGATTCGGTAGCGAGCGTCGGATTCCCACGACCGTGCCTCCTTTTAATATTCTGAATAGTTCAATCAATTTCTAGGTTTTAGTTAATCTCTCAATCAAACCGACAAGGGGTGGCTACCTAAGAGCCCATTTAAATTATAACAACCCAAGTTTTTAGTTAGCACACATCACCGTCTCTGTGGATTCGACTCCGGACTTACCGGATATTGTGCTACGTCGGTCTCCGCCCTACGCTTGGGGCAACCCATTAATTTAGGTATAGGAATCGGTCAAGCAACTTTCTTTTCAAATCAAGTTTAAAATTTGAATTTAGGAGGGAGAAATGAGGGGTAAAATTGCAATACAGACATCCAAAGTTGGAAAGTTTTAAAACAGGACATTATTTTGGGACATCCCAAAAAGAAATAAGGACACAACAAAGTGGGACAGAGGGAGTAATAAAACCAGTTTGGGACATCCTTTTCAATTATTAGCTTTGCCTCCGCTGTCTCCTTCTACTTTCCAATTGTAAGCGGGCAATGGGGATGACAAGTTTTCGACCTTTTCATTTCGAGTTTTCTTACTTTGTATGAATTCTTTCACATGTGGCTAATTTCTCTTTCGCCGTTGCATTCATAGTGAGTACAGGTGCATAATTTATGAAAATGAGATCAATATTAAACTATTAATAATATTAATTCCTTTTCCAAATTTGAGCTTATGCAAACTGCAATATTCGAAATGTGTGTTGCAAATCTACACCAAAAACATACTTTGAGGCCACTTCAAAAAGACATGCTTTCAAGCAAACTATCACTGGTTTGGCTACAAATTTGGACGACTTAGAGAGACCAAACTAAAGAAAACGCCGAATTGTGATCGATTTGTTGTGCAATTCAATGGAGGAATAGAATGCAATGGACCGTCCCTTAGAATGCCTATTTATTTTTTTGGTTCGTTAAAATATAACAGAATGTATGCATTGTAAAAGAATTACCATTCACTACCGATCATTCAATTAATCTTTGTATCCTTTTTAAAGATTAATAAATTTTCTTTTGCCGAGAAAAAAAAAATGATCATTCAATCAGAAGGCCAAGGAATGATCATTCCCTTTCTTCCCAAAGTCATTCCACGATTAAACACTCCATGGTTTTTCCCACACCGTTACCTTACCTTATGTTTATTGGACCCTTAATCTATAATATATCGATCGAATACATAAAAAAATCTTTGAGAAACTGTTTTTTGTCTTTCTCTAAAACAAAAATACTCTCGCAAATAAATGACAATAAAAAGGAAAAGCATTTGTTAATTAGCACATGAATATAAACTTATTGAAATTAAGCATCTATTAAATTCTCATTATTTTCATTTGTGAAGCGTTAATTTATATATTGAGGTTTATCACTCCCTTGCCATATAGCTCATATTTTCTCAGCTACTAGTACTACTTGAAATGGCAGTCATCAGCGCAACTTTGGGCACAGACTTCAGTTTTCTTCAAATCTGCAACATTAACAACTCACATAAGTATCGAAAAATGCACCCGTATATAAATATATATTACGTAGGTACAGACGTGTCAGAAAATCACAAATCAATCCCAAAATTCAACAGTAGATTCCCATTGATAGAAAAAAGAAGAAGAGAGAGTATATAGTTGCAAGCAAGTTGAGTGGATTTGAGTCTTGAGTTGTTCAAAATATATATGAACTTTAAAAACATATCTGTTTGCGTGGTTTGTTTATAAGCCCACCCGATCTTGCATGCCATGAGTTTTGTATAAGCCGATCTCTATGATATAGTTGTTCCAAGTATTGACCACACTATGATCAAAAGCAAAGTTTTGTGTTAACAGAATATCATGCACGTATATTAATCCCATGAAAAGGGTGTATGTATGGATAAGAGAGATGAGGATTTAGGTTGTTTTCATTTCTTACCGGGTTCAAATTTGGCGCATTTTTGTTTTGTACAAGTAAAAGCACATCTATTGGCAGCTATAGAGACAACACTGCCGCTACTGGCACAGTTGTGGTTCACACAATCCTCGAAGCATTTGAAGAAAATGAAACCGCATTTTATTGCACATTTCAATTCGCATGATTTTGCACTTACCTTCCCAACAACTAGACATAGTACTATCAATCCTATCCATATTTCCACAACAGATGTTTTATGATTTCTAGACATACTTCTATCTCACTCTCTTTATCTCTTGAGATTACTAGTGTCTGAGATAATTTTTATGCATCGATTGATATACTTATTTATAGGCTCTAGCCTCTATGTCCTTATCTAAGCAAACCAGCATTAATTTCTATTGACAATTTCTGGAACATTACATGAATATTTAAGACTATTTCTCGAAGATTACATGAATATGTCTATTTATGGGGTTTATGACATTGAAATGACAGTTGCTAAATGAAAGTTCAAGGATTACAAAATCTTTCCTAGATTATGTCAATCCCACATGCATGAAGGGTTCATTCTAGATATTTTACAATGTAATATAATAGAGATAATCAATAGTTAATTAATGCTCATTGGCTTGATTACCAAACACACACACACACAAATACTCATTTGCTTTAGATAAAGACATCCCTAGTATTGCATATAAAAAAATTCTAAAGTGCTAGGAACAAAAAGAAAAAGTATCCGAAAATTATTCGGAATACACTTGTAGAGGTATTTATGACCGATTTGTTCCGGGTAATTTTTCTTTATACCTAACATAGCCTGACAATACCTCGTGATTGTTGGACATCGTCTCGCCTGCATCGACACAAACGAAATGGCCATAATGATCTTCAACTTTTTTAAAGCATGTCTTGCAAAGATCAATTCCTTGTTGTTTAAAATCTATTTTTTTTTATGCATTGAATTATGCGAAAATGTTGAACCTACAAAAATTTGACAAATTCTAAGTCCAAGTACATAATGGAACAAAACTTTTAACCACGGAATCAAATAAGAAAAAAAACTTTACTTTGGGCATAGACGCAAAGTCTTTTTGGCTCAATCTTCCCTTTTTACCATATATACACTCATTTTTTTTGTCCTTATTCACGTGAATTTACCTTTTTGCCCTTTCGTAAGTTCGCTTTTTCACACGTTAAGGGACGATAGAGTAGATTCACATCAAATTATAAAGACAAAAAAGAGAGTGTATATGGTAAAAATGGGAGTGTAGAAATCAATTCCCAAAATTTATATGTAAAACTTTTAGCTCAACCCACCATCCAAATAAGCAGCGGATCAAAAAAACACACAGAAACTCTATGTGCACAGCAAGCTGTGCACCTAAATTCTGAAGTGATTTTGGATGTTTTATTAACGCCTCTAACGATATCGAACGAAACTCATTTTTTACAGAGACCTTAAACGACATATTTTGAACAAAATGAGCTGCTCCGATCATTTTTGTGCGACCCGAGGCGGGAGAAAACTGAATCTGTGCACAGCTCAAAAAAAAAAGAGAGGTTCAAAACATATGTTAATTAATTTGATCTTAATTAAATTTGAACCTTCTCTTTTTTTTTTTTTTGGGATAAAGACCTTTTCTTATTTAAAGACTAATAAGCCCAACCCAACCCACCATCCAAATAAGCCCAACCCAACGACATGCATTCAGCCCAGCGCCCACTGCCCAATCCACCATCCAAATAATACCCTGTTCAAGCCGTTCGGCTGTGTTGGGCAGGTAAAACATTACCCTCTCCTCTTCGGCGGCAGTTCCGCTCATCCACGACCACGACTGACGAGTGACGACCAATCGACCACTTCCTCCGGCGACGGGAGAGCCGCCCGTACGGTACGTTGTTTGTGTACAAATCCTCTTCGGTTCTTCCAGTCCTCTCCCTGAGGGCTGCTGAAACTGAGACAAAGCTCGAGGTCAAAAAGACAAAGCTCGGTGACGGTGAGTTACGTGAGTATCTCTGAGTCTTGTCTCCTCTATGGAAAATGAATGCACAAGGCAATGGTTTATTCAATAGCCCCACACGGGCACACCGCAGATTGTTTTCACTTGATTTGGAAATATTTATTAGGGCTTTTTGATACACTAAGTTTAGGGCTTTTTAATTTGTGTTTAACCTTATTGGAAATTGAAATGCAGGACCAGTGGAAGTCTGGACTAGTATATACTATATATGACCATTATATATACATTGCGGAGTCTCAGAGTATATATCTCCCATTCACTTGCAAGGCTTCACACCCCCGTAAGTATTCACTTATTATGCAGAGCACTGGCTGGTGTGCTTAGATTTTTACTTATGTTGTTAAATGCAGAGTAGTGACTGGTGTGCTCAGAATTGCTTTTATGTTGTTAAATGCAGCGCACGGGCTGGTGTGCTTAGAATGGGTTTAAAATGATGGTTCTTACAAATTACAATCTTACTCTTTTAGGTTTTGAATTATAATGGAACATCAAATTAAAAAGGGAGGACAAACTCTTTTGTCGTTCTTCAAACCAAGAGTGAATATATCAGAAAGTGATGCTCCTTCTTAGTCCAATGTTGATACTTAAATTACCGATGAACACTTGTTGAAGATATTGACTCAGATTCGAATATTCGATAATAAATGATTTCTACGCTGTGAAACATCATAGGATACAACTTCAAAAGTGTACGTTTTTTATACTTTTCTTTTGTTTGTTTTTGAACATTTACGTATTTAATATAAGTTTGCCTCTTTTTTGTTGGTATATACATATATAATTTCGGTCAACCCAGGATAGAATTAATTCTTGATTCCGCCTCACTTTGCCACTCCTCCCCACCAATTGGCTCCGCCACTGGGCCCAACACCACTGCAGATAGAGGTGTTCGTAGGACAGTAAGCCTGTTTTGATGACTGGTATCATGGATCGTGGAGAGAAAGAAAATGATACCCAAGTAATGGAGATGTTAATACAACGAAAAAGAAGAGCATTAGCTAATTAGCACATGAATGTAAACTTATTGAAATTAGGCATTTAATAAATTCTCATTATTTTCATTGATGAAGCATTAACTGATATATATACTGATTACTGAGGGAAATCACTGCCTCTCTTTGTAGTGCATATCTTCTCAGAGAATTTTATCAGTAATTAGGCACCACTAGTACTATTTGAGGTGGCAGTCATCGGCACAACTTTGGGCACAGACTTCATATTTCGTTGAATCTGCAACATTAACAACTAACATAAGTATCAAAAAATGCACCAATATATATTACATTCATAACAGATGTGCTAGGAAACCACAAACCAGTCCTAGAATTCAACAGTAGATTCCCATCGAAAGAAAAATACACCTCCACCATTACATGATCATAAATAAGTTGAGTTGTTGTGATCATTATTGAGTTGTACAAGCTTTGTTTGCCAAATAGAATGAGCTTTAAATTTTGTTAATGTGTGGTTTGTTTATGAGCTTAGCCAATCTTACACGAGTTTTAAATAAGCCGGTCACTAATTGAGCTGATTAGTTCTATCGATCTTTTTATATGGTACCAATTTATCAAGTAATGTAAAAAAACTAATTTATTTTAACACATTTTAATGCTTGATGCATAATTTTTAGCAAGTCAAACACGAGTCGAGCTTGACTCCGCCGTTCGTTTGCGATAAGATGCAACTTTTGGGGACGGGTTCCCTCCCCTCTAAGTCTAACAATCTATCCTCCATAGTAAAAATATATGGAACTCACCACAAGTCTCATGTTGGTGATCTGAACCATTTTTTTTGGGCCCCTTTGTGTAACTCATTCATGCATAGAATCATCGATCAAACATCGGTGGGCATTTGAACAAATTACTTTGGCCTTGGAGAAAAATGTACGGTCCAAATTCTTACCATCAGTTTTTTTCACAAATTTAATTCGACCTAGTAGATCAACCTAATTTTCTATTTGCATTAACTTTTTATACATTGGAGTGTACAATATTAACGGTTTTGATTATCAACATGGGAGTAAATTCTTATACATTGTTCCACGATTCAAGAGCAAAGTTTGTGTCAACACTAACTGAATATCATGCACATATATTGATCCCGTTAAAACGATGAAAGTATGAATAAGAGAGATGGAGATTTGGGTTGTTCCCATTGCTTACCGGTTGCAAATTTGGCGCACTTTTGTTTAGTACAGGTCAAAGCACATTTAGCGGTGGCGGTAGACACAACACTACCCCTACTGGCGCAATGGTGTTTTACACAATTCATGTAGCATCTGAAGAAAATAAAACCGCATTTCAGTTGACATTTCAAATAACAGATGTTTGCACTTACCTCGCCCACCACTAGATATAGTATCATCAATCCCGTCAAAATTCTCACAACAGATGTTTTACCATTTCCAGACATCTCTCTCACCCTCTCTATCTCTCAAGATTACTGGTGTTTGAGTTAACTTTTCAGCATATATTGATATCCTTATTTATAGGCTCTATGCCCTTATTGAAGTAAACGAGCATTAACTATAGGTAATTTTTTGAAAATTACATGAATAAGATTATTCCTACAGGATTACATAAATAAGTTTGCTTGTTTTACTAGCGATGAACCTGTGTTATGCAAGGTTAGTATGGATAAGAACATTGAACCTGTGCTATATTAGTGATTCGATTATTAGAGCCACTTCATTCTTTGGTGAAAACCTTGAACTGGAAAATATTGTCAGGCATCAGCATATGACAATGTGATGTTTTTATAAGATAAAAAATGCAATTGCAAGTACCAACTTTTATGCATAGTTTTCTTAAATTTCTTTATACCTAAGTAAAGTCTCAATTAAGCAATGGATAATAGCGCAATGGTGCAAGTTGAGCGTTTAAGTGCTATCCCGATTATGTACCTGGGCTCAAGCTTAGGGAGCCCTCTTCCCCACTGCTACTATGAAGAAAAGTAAAAAAAACATTGAAAATCTCTAATAGTTCTTTTAGATTGGTCCAAAAATATCTTAAAAAATTAGGCAGAGAGTCCGTTATCGAATTTCCACAAACCATCAAGCCAGCAATTTTTTGTGCTATCAAAAGTTTTACTTTTATATTCATGACATTTTTCCATAAATCACTGCACATGTATGTGCAAACCTCAAACAAAATACTACATACAAAAAATCTCAGAGGTAGAAACAAAATCAAGTTTATAGAAGAATGAGTGTGCCCATATCACACCGAGCCTCAAATCGCGTTTTGGAATTGGATTTGCCTCTCACGCCCCATCATCCTTTCGATTTCTTCCTACAAAAAATACATAAGAAAAATAAGGCGAAAAGAAGACATATCTAGTAGTAGGGCTGTAAACGAGTCGAATCGAGCCGAATATTAGAATGTTCAGATTCGTTTATTAAGTTTTTTAGCAAACTCAATGAAAATTTGACAAGCCAAGCTTGCCTAGGTAGCGAGCCGAGCTTGTTCATGAGTCTTAAAGAGCCAATGATAGCATAAATAGGCTTGTTCATGAGTCTTAGCAAGCCAATGATATCATATATTTATGCTCTCATACAGGTGTAAAGTTGTAAATTAAATTGTTCGTATGTATATACATACATTCATACATATTTAAACCAATAAAAACATATACACAAACAAGTTTTCAGTAATTGTTAACGGTTATACTTGTACAAGTTCTAAAATTTTCGTTATGTAGATATGTAAAATTCCCTTGATAGACATATATTTTAGGTTCGCGAGTCTAATCGAGCCGAATACTGTCAGGTTCTTGTTTGGCTCATTTATGAAACCTCTCTAAAATTAAGGTCAGATTCGGTTCATTTAATAGACAAATCGAACTCGAACGAGTCTTTTCTGAGTCGAGCCTCGAACAGACCAAGGGCAAAACTAGGAATGTAAACTTCCCTGGGCTAAAATGGGTGGGTGGGTGAAATGGGTTGGGCTAAAATTATTTGAGCTAAATTTTACATTAAAATTTTTTGTTTTCCTCAAAGTTGGCCTGGGCTATAGCCCACCCCATGATATAGTACATAGTTCCGCCCTTGCTAACGACTTAGTTCATTTACAACCATACTAGTAGGGTAAACTGACTATCATGTTGAGTTGGAGTACAGACTCAGAGCTATAGAATTTCCCTAAAGCAAAAACAAAAGATCATATATGGAGATTGAAGCTTCAGTATGGCGAAGTTTTTCCATTGAATGTGCGCTGATGACCGAGCTTGAAGCTTCAGCATGGTGACTTATCTTCGGTTTTGTAGACAACAATCTCTGGTCACTTGGACTCGATATACATTGAATGACTCATATCCACTTAAAAGGCTTATAAGTGGTGAGCCACCCAAGGCGTAATTCTTCACATATGTTCTCAACACTTTGAGTTGGTTATAAAATTTTCACATTGTATCAAAGCGCGGCCTATTCTATCTCACATTTTAAAATTTGACAATCCACACCACACGATGACGGATCAACAAGAAGGAGAATAATGTTGTTCACTCTCCTTTGTGATTGGTGGATATTGTATAGAGTCCATGGAATCAATACACATTAATTTTGTTCACCTCCTTTCCCTTTTTTCAAAAGGTTAACATTACACACCCTGTGATTGGTGAAAATTATGTGGTGTTAACGGAATCAATACTCCTGCATTTTTTGGTTATAATGAGTTAGTTTGTGGATAGACGCATACAATTTTCACCAATCACATAGAGAGTAAAGGAGGGTGAACAAAATAGTGTATATGTGACAGACCTCAAACGCAGTTGCACATGAGTAGAGATGTTATAAGAAAACATAAACCCACATTGCTTGGGAGTGGAATGATAATCATTTAACAATATTTGGAGGGAAATAAACTAATGATTATAATCCAAAAATCTTTAAACGAAAGGGGTCTGACATAAGAATACTGATATCACTGCCTCTCCATAAAGCGCATATCTTCCCACAGAATTTTATCAGTAATTAGGAACCAATGATACTATTTGAGGTGGCAGCCATCGGCGCAACTTTGGGCACAAATTTCATGTTTCATTTGCAACATTAACTCACATTTGTAAGTATAAAAGAATGCTCCAATATACATTGCGTCCATAACAGATGTGCTTGGAAACCACAAACTAGACCTAGAATTCAACAGTAGATTCCCATCGAAATCGAAGGTTATAACAAGGACGAGGTGGCAACGAAGAGAGGAAAGAGAAGGTCAAAACCAATGGCAATGAAGGCAGCCCATGCCATCTAAAACAACTAGCTTGTACCAACTAGTCGGTATATATCCTACATTGCCAAACTAGTGCTCACTTCGTTCCACTTTGTTGGCTCTTTATGGGAATTCCAATTTTTTTTATGGAATTCTCTTAAAATTGTTAAGATTTTCACAATTTGCAAACACATGCGTCATATAGACTTCGAAGAATCTATCAAAATGGAACTCAATGTTCTTTTCAATCCCGAAAATCGTCTGAAGTTATCCTAAACTAAACTTTGAAGAATTTTTTTTTAACGAATGATTTTTCTATTGAATTGGAGAGAGCAATTTTCCTCTGCCAAGGGAGTGTTTTTGCATAGACCTATATTTTTTCCTCTATTTGTTTTGGACCTAGAGGTGGCATGTGCCAGTACTCCCCACCAATTGCCTCCGCCACTGGACTCAACACCACTGCCAATAGAGGTGTCCGTAGGACGCCCTATTTTGATAACTGGTATAATGGATGATGGTAATTGAGGAGCGAAAGAAAATGATACCCAAGTAATGGAGATGTTACATCAAAAAAGAAAAGCATTTGCTAGTGACTACATGAATCTAAACTTATTGAAAGTAAGCATTTATTAACTTCTCATTCTTTTCATTGATGAAACATTAACTGTTATACTCATGATTACTGAGGGAGGGCTTGTAGATCGGCAGAGTGCCCCTTATGATGTTCAAGTTGCTCTTTCTGATTTCTGTTCTTTGTGTTTTAATTTTAGTGCAGTAAAAGTTGTTAAGGTTCCTAGGCTGGAAGTTAAAGCTTCCCATGTTAAAGCTAGGGCGGCATTAACGTGTTTGTAAAGTTTCTTCTCGTCTATATGCATTTTATCTTTGGTCCAAAAAAAAAAAAAAACTACCTCTATATAGCGCATATCTTCTCAGAGAATTTAATCAGTAATTAGGAACCACTAGTACTGATTTGAGGTGGCAGTCATCGGTGCAACTTTGGGCACAGACTTCATATTTCGTTGAATCTGCAACATTAACAACTTACATAAGTATCTAAAAATACACCAATATATATTACGTTCATAACAGATATGATAGGAAACCACAAACCAGTCCAAGAATTCAACAGTAGATTCCCATTGAAAGAAAAATGCATACTCCACCATTACATGATTGTAAACACGTTGACTCGTTCTGATCAGTATTGAGTTGTTCAAGCTTTGTTTACGAAATAGAATGAGCTTTAAAATTATATGGCTTTGTTTGGTTGTGAGTTTAATTTAGTTTTGGTAGTGGGTGCAGAGAGAAATAGGGTAATGATTGAAGAAAGGAGTAATGATTGGAGAGAGATAGAGAGAAATGAAAAAGTAATAAATGAAATAACAGGGTAATGATTGAAGAAATGGGTAATGATTGGAGAGAGATAGAGAGAAATGAGAAAGTAATAATTGAAATAATAGGGTAATGATTGGAGAAAAAAGTAGGGTAATGACTGAAAAACAAAACTAAAACTAAAATAAAATGGTAACCAAACACTACCGTTAATGCGTGGTTTGTTTATGCATGTGCCCAGCCAATTTTACCCAAGTTTTAAATAAGTCAGTTACTAATTGAGCTGAGTTGAGTAGTTCTGACAATCTTTTTATACGGTACCAATTCATCAATTATTGAGGTAAAAAAAAGTAACTATTTTTGACGCATGTTTTTTTTTTTGCTCGGCAAACGAATTCACTTTCCGAATCCCAACTTCACTATTTTTAACGCAAGTTAAAGCTTGATGCATAATTTTTAGCAACTCAAACACGAGTCGAGCTTGACTCCGTCGTTCGTTTACAATAAGATGCAACTTTTGGGGACGGGTTCTCTCCCTTCTAAGTCTAACGATCTATCCTCCAAACAAAAATATATGAAGCTTACCGCATACGGGTCTCATGTTGGTGATCCAAACTATTTATTTTTAGGCCCCTTTGTGTAACTCATTTATGCAAAGAATTATCGATCAAATATCGTTGGGCATTTGAACAAATTAATCTAATCTTGGAGAAAAATGTACAGTCAAAATTCTTACCATTAGTTTTTTTGAAAATTTTAATTTGACCAAGCAGATCAACCTAATTTTCTATTTGCATTAATGTTCTATACATTGGATTCTACAAAATTAACGATTCAAATTATCAACATGGGAGTTGTGGTGGGCCTCATTTCTTTGTTGGAGGAGGAAATCCTTGTACCTTGTTCCAAGTATATATTGACCACACTACGACTGAAGAGCAAAGTTTGTTTTAACTCTAATAGAATAGCATGCACGTATATATATTGATCCCGTTAAAACAATGTAAGTATGAATAAGAGAGATGGGGATTTGGGTTGTTCCCATTGCTTACCGGGTGCAAATTTGGCGCATCTTTGTTTAGTACAAGTTAAAGCACATTTAGTGGCGTCAGTGGAGACAATGCTACCCCTACGGGTGCACTAGAGTTTTACACAAAGGTTGACGCATTTGAAGAAAACAAAACCACATCGCACATCACATAGCACTTTACATTGTGTTTTTTCTCTACTCACCATCCCCACCACTAGATATAGTATCATGAATACCGTCCCAATTCCCACAACAGATATTTTACCATTTTCAGACACATCTCTCTCATCATCTCTATCTCTCAAGATTACTGGTGTTTGACTTAACTTTTTGGCAAATATTGATATTCTTATTTATAGGCTCTATGCCCTTATCGATGCAAACGTGCATTAATTTTTGGTATTTTCTTGAAAATTACATGAATAAGATTATTCCTACAAGATTACATGAATAAGTTTGCTTATTGGTTTTCCTAACGATAAACCCGTGCTATGCATGGTCAGTACGGATAAGAACAATGAACCCTTGCTATATTAGTGATTCGATTAATAGAGCCACTTCATTCTTTAGTGAAAACCTTGATCTGAAAGATATTGTCCGGTACCAGCATATATGTTGGTAGAATAAATTATTCTTAGCAAAAAGTTTGCACGATGATACACCCAAAAAGAGGGTACACGTGACTTCAAACGCAACTACACGTGAGGGGAGATGTTATCAGGAAACATAGCCCCACACTGTTTGGGAGATCAAGGTTTTGTTACAAGTTGTTACAACGGCTCAGATTTGTTTGATCCAAGGGCTGGGAGGCATTCTCCTCATTTCATTAAAGAGCCCATAGTTTTAAGCTAAATTACATCACCGTACTTCGTCTTTTCCTCACACATCTCAAACCCACAAACGTTCTAAATCCCAAACCAGAAGCTTCATATTTTCCTTCACCGTACTTCGTCTTCTCAGCAGGTCCGACTCACGGACGCACCCCCGCTGGCCCCCTGCCTCGCCCAGCAATGGAACACACCTGGTCACAGCAATCCCGTAGCGCACAACCATCGGAACACCACCACGAAAAATCCCTCTTGGCCCTCTTCCCTCTCTGCTTTTGAGAAGGTATGTTTGTCTGTGAGACTGAAAAATTAAATGCATGTTCAGGAGAATGCCTACAATGTGTTTGTGAAAATGCATAAAATGCATGTGACTAGGTTTTGTGTACTTTTAATTGTGCTACAATGTGTTTGTGAAAATGCATGTGACTAGGTTTAGTTGAATAATTAGAGATTGAGGTCGTTTTTCTGCTCCTCCACCCAGGGGTTTTTTGGGCTCTTGGGAAACCATTGGGTTGCTCCTCTTTTCCATTTTGTTATGCCCCAATATGTATTCCACTTTTCAAAATCTGAATGCTAAACCCAACTCTTTTAAGTAGCTACAATAAAAAAAAGGGAAATTTATATAAATAGTCCTCTTAGTTTCATCCGAGTCTCATTTTCGTCCCTATAGTATCAATTATAACTCTTTTGACCTTCAAGTTTGTTTCTTGTACCAAATTAGTCCAATTGATAACTTTTGTCAGCAAAACTGGACAGAAAAAATCAGATTGATGGCAGTTTGGATGTTGCAGTTCGTACCAAGTTGGTCAAATTGATAACGTATGCCCTTAATCTGATTTTTTCAGTCCAATTTGGCTAATAAACGTTATCAATTGGACCAACTTGATACGAAAATGAAACTTGGAGGTCAAAAGAGTTGCAATTGATACTTGGAGGACGAAAATGAGATTCGGGTGAAACTAGGAGGATTATTTATATAAATTTGCCATAAAAAAAAAAAAGGCAGAAAAAACCAATTGCCTACAACGTGCTTGTGAAATTGCCTCTTCACTTCCTCTGCAGTTTTTCCTCCCACGGCCCTGGCAATATTCTGCCAACGGTCAGGGGTATCTCTATCATACACAGCAAGGGCCTTTTCAAAGGCTTTGTTCTCCTTAGCAGTCCAAGAGCCAAAACCACGGGAAGACATTGATGCCATATGTTTCGGTAGAGATTGGGGTCGTTTTCTGCTCCTCCACCCAAGGGGTTTTTTGGGCTCTTGGGAAACCATTGGGTTGCTCCTCTTTTCCATTTTGTTATGCCCTAATATGTATTCCACTTTTCAAAATCTGAATGCTAAACCCAACTCTTTTAAGTAGCTACAACACGAACGCATAAGCATGTATACCAACCACGTACCCAACAAAAAAAAAAAAAGGCAGAAAAAACCAACAAAATGAGTTGCCCCAGTATGAGGAAATGATCTAGATTGGGGCTTTACCTGCCTGGGCTTGGACACACACGAACTGCCATGAATGTTTTTTTACAACTGACCTCCAAATTGCAAAGTGTAAAAGCTGAAGTTACCCATCATTCTAACCTTTGGGTGACCTTTTTGTACCCGACTTTTCTATAACCATCTTTTCCAACGTTGGCAATCAATTTCATTTTCTTTTCCAACGTTGGCAATCGATTTCATTTTTCAGTCTCACGGACAAACACTCGATCACGGTAGAAAATTGGTTTATTCCTCACACTAAAATTGTTTTTTTTTCCTCATCTTTTGCTAGAAAATAGTGGCTTGGGGGTTTAACCTTTCAAATTCACTTTGGTTTTGCATTACTGCTATGCATTTGTGGCCCATCATTTTACGGTCGTTCTTGATGCTAATTCATTTTTTTCTCTTTCCAGGTAATTGTATGGGATAGGGGCAAGAGTATAATTGCCTTCTAATACTTTCATCATCATCAAGATTGGAAGTTTGTTTAGCGAGTGGTACGTTTTTTTAAGCATTTTTTATTTCTCTGCTTTTGACCAATCACTCTTTCTTTTCTCACCGAAGGTTGCTCTTTCTCCAATAGCACTCCAATATGGTCTAAAATTAATTTGTAGGAGGAACTGGTTAGTTTTAGGGCACTTCGGCGGACTATTTAGTTTTAGGGGACTTCGGCAGTGTGGGATTCATAGAGATTTTTATTTTTTTTCAATCGGTAAACATTATGTTGATCACAGCTAGGTTAGAGCTAGCATCCTTCAACCTTTGAAGCATCTCGATATTCTCATCTCTATGAGTTTATTTTTTTCCAATTTTTTAGGCTTTGTGTTTCAGTGAAAACTCTTTTATCCTAACTGTCGCTTTGTGTTCCAGGAGCAATGGAACTTCCTAAAGGGAAAGGGAAGGCCATTTGTGTAGGGGTGTTCAAAAAAAACCGCCCGAACCGTAAAACCGGTCCGATCTAGACCGAACCGTTCTATTTGGTCCGGTTCTGTGGTTCTGCGATCAGGTTATGGTTCCAAAGAAATAAGAACCGTTAATTTTGGTTCGGTTATTGGTTTTCAATTAAAGAACCGTGGTTAGAACCGGACCGGACAGTTTAAAACTAATATATATATATATATATATATATAATTATATAAAAATAAATATATGTGTGTAATTTGGTAGGTTAATCTCTTTCTTGCTAAACTTACTTTATTTAGAGATGATCATTTGTTAGGAAAATTTTTATTTTCTTCCTTCTTTTTCTATTCTAATAGATTACCTTCCTATTCTTTCAATTCTTTGCAACCTTATTTAACGGATTAGTCTTTATAATTTCAATCTCACGTCTTTCTTTCTCACACACCGGAGATAGATTTGGATGCTAATTGGATAGAATTGGAACCGGAATCGAACCAAAATCGGACCGGTTTTGCGGTTTGGTTTTGGTTAGGTTCCACTCATATATTGGTTAGGTTGTGGTTCCCAATTTCCTAGAACCGTTTGAAATGGTCCAGTTACTGGTTTTCTAGAGAACCGGACCAATCTGGACCGTGTACACCCCTACATTTGTGTATCCAAGGGAAAGAAAATCTATGCTGGATGGTGATTTGGAGAAAACCGTAAGATAAACTTTAACTCTTCATTTTTCATTTTCTATTGATCGCTGTTCTTCATTTTTCATTTTTGATCACTGTTCTTCATTTTCTATTGTATAGGTTAGGTTTCTTCAAGAAAAGAATGTTAGCGTAGTGATCTGTGATGAGCGAGAATTGAATCAGAATCGTATGCAGGGGGTATGCCTATTAATTATATCAGGATGTTTGTTAGTACATATATTCTGAAATATTATTAATCTTATTCTTTTCTTAAGGAAAAGGCAAAGGCAATAGCAATTTGTGGAGGTAAAGAAAATGTTGCACCTAAAGTGGTATTACGCATCCTTCAAGTTCTCTCTCTTTTTTTGTGGGACCAATCATTTTTATTGTTTATTCTATATCAAAACTCTAAAGTTATTTCATCCACTGTGTAGGCACCTAATGATAATAATATATAAAAGGCCCAATGCTTACGACGTGAACGAGAAAGAGCAGGAGAATGCATTCAACTGAGGCGGCCCACATTCTTTCCGTCTTTAACACCAAGTCGTCATCGACGTGCATGCCTAGAACGTGGCATGATGGCAACAAATATCAATCCACTGACTTCTACATCTATAGAAATTCCAGCACCAAAGCGAGCAATGGTTTCACATACACGCCAACATGAGATATTGAATATCGAAGAATTTGTAGCTATGCCGAGCATTATCGAAGAATCTGATTCTGAAATGTGTCATCCTTCAATGCCTCCTCGGAATCTCGAGGAAGAGTTTCTAGCCATTGCAACTCCTCCACAAAATATTGACAAAGACCTTCTTGCCATGTCGGGCACATCTTTAGCTCCAATTCATCGGTACATTTTTTTCATTTATCTTTGATATGTTTCTATTTCTATTCCATTTTTTGTGTGTTTTTACTTCACATATGTGTTAACATGTATATGTAGGCTCCCTCTTGGAAATCAATCTATTTTTTCATTTGTCTTTGATATGTTTATATTTCTATGCCCTTTTTTTTTTTTTTTTACTTCACATATGTGTTTAACATGTATATGTAGGCTGCCTCCTGAAAATCAATCTATTGATGATGAGTAGTCTTGGACACGAAATGTTGTAGTCTTGGACACGTCGTAGTCAGCGTTACTTCACAGGAACAACTTTCTTTCTAAATGGGGGTGTTGGAACTGGAAAGACCTTTTTGTACAATACTGTTGCCACGGAATGTCGTAGTCTTGGACACGTCGTAGTCAGCGTTGCTTCATCTGGTATCGCTTCATTATTATTGGTAGGAGGTCGCACTGCACATTCAACATTTTCTATTCCATTGGATGTGTTGGAAGACTCATTTTGTTCGTTTAGCATGCAATCTTTACCGGCAGAGTTGTTTAGAAAAACAAGGTTGATTATATGGGATGAAGTCCCTATGCAACATAAATATTGTGTCGAAGCAGTTGATCGCACACTTTAAGATATTTGCGATAATAATAAGCCATTTGTGGTTATCACTGTTGTTATTGGGGGAGACTTTCGACAAATTCTACCAGTTATACCAAAAGGAGCTTGTGAGCAAATTGTGGGAGCATCGTTACGACGTTCTGTACTATGGAATGGTATGCACATTTTGACATTGAGTTTGAACATGCGCTTAAATAGCACAGACTTTGCAAATTCAAATTTTGCTGAATTCTTGAATGAGGTAATCCTCTAATTGTTGTTTTAAGAAAATCATAAGTACTTTTGATTTCGTTATTGCTTTATTGTCTTGACTTTTTTATTATTTATTATACTTTTAGATTGGGACCAATCAGAAGAAGTAGTAGAGCTTCCGTCAACAATACAAAAAATGCAGAACAGTTAGTGAATTGTTATTTACTGTGTATCCGCAACTGGACGTAGTGGGTACCGTAACACCGACCTTCCTTAATGAACGCACAATTCTGTCTGCCCGAAATGATGATGTTAGTGACATCAATCTTGTAGCATTGAATGTTTTTCCAAGGGATACCACCACTTATTTTGCAGCTAACAAAATGTCGTTTGATGATGCACATGATCGTACTATCACAAACCGGTATCCTAATGAGTACTTGAACTCATTGAATCCTTCTGGTTTGCCTCCTTTTAAATTGGACTTAAAAGTTGGTTGCCCAATAATGTTATTGAGAAATATCGCTCCAATGGTTGGGTTGTGTAATGGCACTCGATTAATGATTGTCAATTATGCAAATCACATAATCGAAGCTCAAATTTTAACTCGAGATAAATTTGGCGACTTGGTCTTTATTCCAAGGATATCCTTGACACCATCTACTTCTGAAATGCCTTTAGAGATGACAAGGCGACAATTTCCAATCAGATTGGCATATGCGATAACTATCAATAAATCTCAAGGACAATCTGCCAATTTTGTTGGAATTGATTTGCGTAGTCCAGTCTTTAGTCATGGACAACTATATGTAGCGTTATCTAGATGCACATCTGGTGATTGTACAAGTGTCCTTCTCTCTAATGATGCATCCCGTTCCACAACAAACATTGTGTATCCCGAGGTTTTGCTATAGTACAAGGTACAACTTTTATTTATCCATGCACAAGTTTAAATATCTTGATTGCATAGTCTTTTTCATTCGTTTAGATTTTTTTTTTTATTTCGTTGATGCAAAGTACTAACTGATGTGCTGCTTGGTTTTAACTTTTTACTTGATATTTATTGGATATCCATAAGCAAATTGATAGGTCTTTTCTCTTTCGTGCCACTAAAACGAGGATCACGTACTACACACTAATGTTTGAGCTACTTGCTAGCAAGTACCATAGACATGGGCAATTCCAACCGAGGTGCGTACTACCGTAGGCACGGACAAACACTAGTATATATATATCTCATGATGCCTGGATTAACTTTCGAGTAATTCAACTAATCTTCGAGAAACTAATCTTACTGTTCACAAGCAGAATGACCATCTAAAAACGAAGCAAAGTCCCATACAAACTATTTTTTTAAGAGATAGAAGTATAAAAGGGTTGGCATCCCCGCTACTACACATTCAACAATTTGAACACAACCTCTCACATATATGTGGGGTCTCTTTACGTGCATGTGTACTTAGACTTTTTATTTCGGACCTCTTCATTCATTGTCAATTGGCTTTGAGTTGGATATAAAGTTTCCACATTTGGAACGGTACCATTCATCTTTCTTATACCAATTTCTCAATGAGAAATTAACAACACAAAAGAGAGCACCAAATGTTCCGCTCTAGCTAGCTAGGAAAAGGAACACAAAAAGGCAAGCACTATTTCTTCCATTGTACCAAGAAACAACCGTAGGAGAAAATCAATTTTTTTTTTCTTTTCGTTTACAGGAGAAAAAGAATTTCGGTTATTGTTTTGGAAAATCATGATTTTTTTGTTTTCCTTTTTTCATGCAAATCAGGAATTTCGGTTAATTTAAATTTTAATCAAGTGTCACGTGTTGCTCCCACGGCCCTCCTCACGAAAAGTGTATCTGCAATAATATATAAGAAGATAGATGACCCTGAAATGACAGTTGCAAAATAAAAGTTTGAGGATTAGAAAAGTATTCTCAGATTATGTTAATTCAACATATACTAAGTGTTTTATAGAGAATCTAATTCTAATTACCAGAATAGATCATTGACCATGTATTCTTCTAGAGATAATCTATGATTAATGTTCATAGGTATACTTACCGGAAAAAAAAAAGAAAAAAAGAAATTGCTCCATTTGCTTGGATAAAGGCATCTCTATAATATAGCAATGGAGTTGCCTTTTTTAACTTGAAACCTTCGAAGGGAAGCAAAATAAATATGAGTAATGGCATAACCCAAATAGGAAGCAGAGTCAATTCCCTCACTTTTTTTTAAAAAAGTTTTCAACTTAGGTAGTGTTCTGGTTTCTGGAAAAACCTTCTTTTTGAAAAAAAAGGAAATTTTAAACTAAAAAATTATGTGTTTACGCAAATAATTTTTTTTACCAATATGGATCTTATTTGAAAGATCTCATTGAGATCTTTTAAACGGTGCAAAAAAAAAAACGGAAAATTTATTTTTTATTTTCGTTATATTTGATTTTGAAATTCCCTTCTTTTTAAAAAAGAAGGTTTTGGGAGAAAGCGGAACGAGAGCTAAGTAAAATCAAAACATACAAATTGGTAGGGGAACCTTTAAAATATAGACATGTTCTTGGGGTCTGCTAGGCTTACTATAGGTCTCGTTTTGACGATTTTCCAACTCTTTATGTTACTTCAAGAAAAAATCATTTTGATCCACAATTATTATATTTGATTTTGAAATTCCCTTCTTTAAAAAAAAAAAGGTTTTGAGAGAAAGTGGAACGTGATCTTAGTTAAATCAGAACATACAAATTGGTAGGGGAACCTTGAAAAAATAAACATGTTCTTCAAAACATACAAATTGGTAGGGGAACCTTGAAAAAATAAACATGTTCTTGGGGTTTGCTAGGCTTGCCGCTCACTATAGGTCTTGTTTAGACGATTTTCCAACTCTCGATGTTCAAGAAAAAATCATTTTGATCCTATAATTGTGGCCTCATAATTTCGTGACAAAGTAGAAGGCAAATATGTTTTGGAAGATGGATCTTCCATTTTTTCAAGATCAGAATACGATAAAATCATGTAGCTGCTAATTGGATTAAGCTAATCTTTTCTGTTTCATAGATAATCTACACATACATGTCTATAAAGTAAACAATTAAGATGATCAAAATAAATCTTTGGTGCGTCCCATTGCCTCAACAACACTATCCAGTTCAGGAGAGGAGACGATTCTAAAAAAAAACCTTGAAAACTAAGTCCAACGCACCCTTATAACTCTCTGAAGTTTTATAATAGAACTAGTGTTAACCCGTGCCTATTAGGGGTGAGCATGGTCCGGATTGGTTCGGTTTTATAGTAAACCAAGAATCAAACCAATATTTACGGATTATGAATTTAGAGAACCAAACCAACTTACAAAAGGCATAGAACCAAACCAATCCAAACCATTAAAGTACATTTTGGTTTCGGTTTTAAACCACGGTTTGCTTTGAATTAAGCTATTATTTTCAAAAAATATTTAAAGTACTTAAAGTTACGAAGATAAATTTAATGAAAACTTATATTAAAATCAATTCCATTCAAATTATCAAAACACACGAACATCAACCAACTAATTAAGAGTGGAATACCACAATTGCCTCAAGTCTTGGTAGTGAAGGAATTATAGGAATTGAATTTAGAGAAATTTAGGAATTGGGCAGTGTAAGTTGATTGATCTGTTGATTCCATGTGTTTTTTGTGTATGATAAATTAATAATTACAGGAAATTAGGAATGAGTTGTGATATATAGAAGTTTAGGCTAAATATCTTGGCAGAGAAGGAAAACTAAATATTGTGGTAAATTTAATAGAATTAATAAATTAGAAAAGTAGTTGACTAAGGCTCCCATATTTATTTGGTGAATCATTATTAAATTATATGTGTGTGTGTGTGTGTATATATATATATGTATGTATTATACGGTTCGGATCGGTTTAGAACCATAACCATGAACGTGAATCCATAAACCAAACCATATAACGCGGTTTCTAATTTTTTTAAACCATGACCAAACCATATTACTAAAAATCCGAACCAAATCTTTCGGTTTGGATTGGTTTGGACTGGATTCGCGGTTTGACGGATTTTTTGCTCACCCCTAGTGCCTATGACATTATGCATCCCGTTGGAAGGGGATGTCAATTGTGTGATTTAGGTGAAAACTATGGGCACTTAATTGGGAAGTGAGAGGATGCACTATAGCCTTTGGATCAAATGAATCTGAGCCGTTCTAACAACTTGTTCTCACACCCTTCTATTTTATAATAGAGATCCTTACAGTCTTACCATTTTAAAAATTTAGATATTAAGAAATACGGAGATTTGTAATCATGTGCCTATGCAGCAAACATGATACCGCTTTTAGAGACTACTAAAAAAAATGTGAAACTAAAATCGAGATGAATCAAAAAAGTAAAAAAAAAAAAAATATGTGACCAAAAGCCGAAAGAAGTTCACGGTATCTAAACTTATTGAAATTAAGCATTTATTAAATTCTCATTATTTTCATTGATGAAGCATTGACTGATATACTGATTGCCTATCCAGAAGAAAACTGATATATCGCTACTGTGGGATATCACTGCCGGCCTCTCCATATAGCGCATTTCTTCGCAGAGAATTTTATCAGTAATTAGGAACCACTAGTACTATTTGAGGTGGCACTCATCAGCACAACTTTGGAAATAGACTTCATGTTTCGTTGAATTTGCAACATTAACAACTCACATAAGTATCGAAAAAACACCAACATATGTTACGTACGCGTCCAGAAAAGATGTGCTAGGAAACCTCAAACTAATCCTAGAATTCAACAATAGATTCCCAGTGAAAGAAAAATTCATACTCCATTACATGATTGTAACCAAGTTGAGTCGTTCAAAGCAGTATTGAGTTGTTCAAGCTTTGTTTGCAAATAGAATGAGCTTTAAAATTATGTTAATGTGTGGTTTGTTTATGAGCCTAGCCAATCTTACATGAGTTTTATATAAGCCAGTCAAGAATTGAATTGAGTAGTTCTGTCGATTTTTTTATCCGGTACCAATTTATCAAGCGATCGAGGTAAAAAACTAACTATTTTAACTCATGTTAAAGCTTGATGCATAATTTCCAGCAAGTCAAACACGAGTCAAGCTTCACTCCGCCGTTTGTTTACCAAACTATGCAACTTTTGGGGAAGGGTTCCCTCCCCTCTAAGTCTACAATCTATCATGCATAATAAAAACATATGTAGCTCACCACGGGTCTCGTGCTGGTGATCCGAATCATTTATTCTTAGGACCCTTTGTGTAACTCATTAATGCAAAGAATCATCGACAAACATCGCCACCGGACATTTGAACAAATTACTTTGGTCTAGGAGAAAATGGTATGATCAAAATTCTTACCGTCAGTTTTTTTACAAATTAAATTCAACCAAGCAGATCAAACTAATTTTCTATTTGCATTAATTTTTTTTTTATAAATTGAAGTCTACAGAATTAATGATTTGAATTATCAACATAGGAGTCCTAGTGGGCCTTCTTTCTGTTGGAGGAGGAAATCCTTGTACCTTGTTCCAAGTATTAACCACACGAGGGTTCAAGCGCAAAGCTTGTGTTAACATAATATCATGCACGTATATTGATCGCATTGAAACGATGTAAGTAGGAATAAGAGAAAGGGATTTGGGTTGTTCCCGTTGCTTACCAGGTGCAAATTTGGCGCACTTTATTTATAGGCTCTATGCCCTTGTCTAAGCAAATGAGCATGCATTAGTTATTGATTCATGAACATCTTATATGTACATAACTATGCTATGTACAAAATCTCCTATTGCTTGACAAATTAGGTTTAAAAAAATTAGTTTGTAGAGTGCGTTGAAGTTGCTCTAATATCTCTTTATTATATGTTTTAGTAAAGAAATCAAAACTAAAAAACTAAAAGGGAAGCAAAATAAAAATGAGTAATGGCATAACCCCAAAAGGAAGCATAGTCAATAAGTATCCCCTCAACTGGTCAATAAGTAATTAATTTTTTCCATTTTTACTTACTGATAAAATAATACAAATTAATATAGGGTCTCCTAAAAAACCATAGAGAAATCCCCAGACGGTGGTCTTTTGATTTTGTGAACTATAAAGGGAAAATGACGGCCTAGGACGTATATTGATAATTAATACATGTCAAGGATATGCTGAGAACATTTGTAATGCTGAAAATGTTCTTGGCGGGTATTAATTATCAAAACATTTTCTTGGCCATTATTTTCCCAACTATTAATCGATTTCAGCCCGTAATCGTTAAAATTTTGGTATTGTTTAAGACAGGCTTCTTGTTGATTGCTTTTCTTTGTCAATTAATAGTTGAAATCTGAGAAGGAATATTTTGGAATCAAAGAGAGAGAAAGCAAACAATTTTATTACTCACAGTAGAATTCTATCTCTATTTCAAAACAAACAAATAATTTTTATTGTTGACTGCTTTGCTTTCTCTTATAAATAGTTTAGAAGTTTAAAAGTATTTTCCCAATTTTATTACCCACAATAAGTTTTTTCCAGGGGGAGCCATGTGTGTGTTTTTTTTTAATCGGCAAAAACATGTTTTATTAGAAACTTGATAAGGGATCAAAGAAAATAAAAGCCTAACACCATGGTATTGATAACCCTTGTGTCAAATTAAGAGAACAAAGGGTGAGCTATGTGTTAGTCCATCACTAATTAAGAGAACCCTTTTGTCTAATCTATTTTGGATAAATCTTTCATACACATACACAAACATCTACACACGTTGTGAAGGCCACATGCTCGACAAACACATTGAGCTCCTCTCCATATCCCTCCATGCCCCCACCAAACTTAATTATTTTTTACTCCATCCCAAGCCTGCAAAAAAGATTTAAATTGTTCATCTTATAGCTCTCGTATTCATGAAAATATGTATGAAAAAACCAATCTGATTGAAAACTGGTAGATGAGTGAAAAATATCGAATGGACAAAAGAAAAACTCTACAAATTGGCAAAATTGTAAATGCATCTTTAAAAAGAACTTGAAAGGGATAGACCTTACAAAAGTGGATCCGTAGAAACCCCCATAAAAAATAGGACCAACCAGTCATTTCCCGTTTTCCCAATGATATTATAGTCAAGGGAATATTCTAGATCAAATGGACGATTTGTTACGAGAAACTGGAAGTCTGGAATCACAAACGGAACTGGCACAATGAACTAGAGGCCAAAACATGGCATTTGTTGGGCTCCACTGGTGGACTGTGGGTTGATTGGTCCCCTAGAATAGTTGATGTGCGCATAAGCTAGCGCAGATACGTGATTATATAAAACATAAAAACGGTAAACAGGGCATTGCTTGAGGTTCATTGTTTCTGGGCTTGGATGGGTTGGAAAGTCTTTGAAGGATAAAACAACTAAACACCCAAGATCCATGTCCAAATGTGACCCAACCAGGAGCCAGGATTCATAATCGTTGCACCAAAAAGTATTAAGATGCTTATTAGCTAAAATTCTACAATATTCAAAATTAACCAGTCATAATACCAAAAAGAAAAACTACAAATTTTAATTCCATAGTTTAATCATCCATTATAGATGAAAGTAGTTTAACAATCTATCAAAATGGAACTCGATGTTCTTTATAATCCCGAAAATCATCCGGAGTCATCCTAAACTAAACTTCAAAGAAATTTTTTGAAAATAATGACTTTTCTATTGAATTGGATTGAGAGGGAGAATAATTTTTCTCTGCTGAGTGAGCGTTTTTGCCTAGACCTACATTTTTTTTTTGGACATACGGGTGACATGTGCCATTTCCTCCAACCAATTAGTTCCGCCACGGGGCCCAACGCCACTACGGATAGAGGTCTCCATAGGACCGTAAGCCTATTTTAATAATTGGTATCATGGATGATGGTAATTGAGGAGAGAAAGAAAACGATACCCAAGTAACCGAGATGTTACAACAAAAAAGAAAAGTATTTGCTAATTAGCACACGAATCTAAATTTATTGAAATTAAGCATTTATTAAATTTTCACAATTTTGATTCATTATTTATGGGATATCACTCTCTCCATATAGCGGATATCTTCTCAGAGAATTTCTTCTTTAATTAGGAACCACCGGTACTATTTGAGGTGGCAGTCATTGGCGCAACTTTGAAAACAGATTTCATGTTTCGTTGAATCTGCAACATTAACTCACATATATAAGTATCGAAAAATGTACCAATATACATTACGTCCATAACAGATGTGCTAAGAAACCACAAATTAGTCCTAGAATTCAACAGTAGATTCCCATCGAAAGAAAAATACATACCCACCATTACATGATTGAAAACAAGTTGAGTCATTCTGAGTATTGAGTTGTTTAAGCTTTGTTTGCTAATAGAATGAGCTTTCAAATTATGCTAATGTGTGCTTTGTTTATGAGCCCAGCCGATCTTACACGAGTTTTATATAAGCTAGTCACTAATTGAGCAGAGTAGTTCCGTCGATCTTTTTATACGGTACCAATTTAGCAAGTGAGGTAAAAAACTAACTATTTTTAACACATTTTAAAGCTTGATGCAAAATTTTTAGCAGGTCAAACGCAAATCGAGGTTGACTCCACTGTTTGTTTACAATACTTCCCTCCCCTCTAAGTCTTACAATCTATCCTCCATAATAACAATGCATGTATGGAGCTCACCATGGATCTCATGTTGGTGATTCGACCCATTTATTTTTAGGGTCCTTTGTGTAATTCATTCATGCAAAGAATCATCGATCAAACGTCGGTGGGCATTTGAACAAATTATTTTGGTCTTGGAGAAAAATGTACAGTCAAAATTCTTACCATCAGTTTTTTTTTTCACAAATTTAATTCGACCAAGCAGATCAACCTAATTTTCTAATTGCATTAATATTCTATACATCGGGTTCTACAAAATACTATTCAGATTATAAACATGGGAGTCACGGTGGGCCTCATTACTGCGTTGGAGGAGGAAATCCTTGTACCTTGTTCCAAGTATATATTGACCACACTACGATTCAAGAGAAAGTTTGTTTTAACACTAACAGAATATCATGCACGTATATATATTGATCCCGTTAAAACAATGCAAGTATGAATACGAGAGATGGGGATTTGGGTGGTTCCCATTGCTTACCGGGGGTAAATTTGGTGCACTTTTGTTTAGTACACGTGATAGCACATTTGGCGGCGGCGGTGGAGACAACACCACCCGTACCGGTGCAATAGCGTTTTACACAATCATTGACGCATTTGAAGAAAAAAAAACCACATCCCACATCACATAGCACTTCACATTGTGTTCTCTCTCTACTTACCACCCCCACCAATAGATATAGTATCATGAATACCGTCCCAATTCCCACAACAGATGTTTTGCCATTTCCAGACATATCTCTCTCACCCTCTCTATCTCTCAAGATTACTAGTGTTTGAGTTAACTTTTCGACATATATTGATATCCTTATTTATAGGCTCTATGCCCTTATTGAAACAAACGAGCATTAATTATAGGTAAATTTTTGAAAATTACATGAATAAGATTATTCCTACAAGATTACATGCATAGGTTTGTTTATTTATAGGCTTTACTAGCGATGAACCCGTGCTATGCATGGTCAGCAGACTCAGTACAAATAAGAACAATGAATCCATTAGGGGTGTACACGGTCCGGATTGGTCCGGTTCTCTAGAAAACCAGTAACTGGACCATTTCGAACGGTTCTAGGAAATTGGGAACCAGAACCTAACCAATATATGAGTGGAATCTAACCAGAACCAAACCGCAAAATCGGTCTGGTTTTGGTTCGGTTCCTGTTCCAATTCTATCCAATTAGCATCCAAATCTATCTTCGGTGTGTCAGAAAGAAAGACGTGAGATTGAAATTATAAAGACTAATCCGTTAAATAAGGTTGCAAAGAATTGAAAGAATATGAAGGTAAACTATTAGAATAGAAAAAGAAGGAAGAAAATAAAAACTTTCCTACAAATGAGATTTCATCTCTAAATAAAGTAAGTTTAGCAAGAAAGAGATTAACCTACCAAATTACACACATTTATTTATTTTTATATAATTTTATATATATATATATATATATATATATATATATATATATTAGTTTTTAAACGGTCCGGTTCTAACCACGGTTCTTTAATTGAGAACCAGTAACCGAACCAAAATTAACGGTTCTTATTTCTTTGGAACCATAACCTGACCGCAGAACTACAGAACCGGACCAAATAGGACGGTTCGGTCTGGATCGGACCGGTTTTACGGTTCGTGCGGTTTTCTTGAACACCCCTAGAACCCATGCTATATTAGTGATTCGATTAAAAGAGCCACTTCATTCTAGAGTGAACTTTGATTTGAAATATATTGTCGGGTATGAGCATACGACAATGTGATGTTTTCATAGGATAAATTATTCTCAGCAAAAAACTTGCACGATGACACTCCTAAACGCGGTTATACGTGAGGGCAGAAGGAAACATAGTCCAACATTGCTTGAGAGTGGAATAGTGATCACTTAACAACATCAATCCAACTACATACATAATAATTCAAACACAACACCACCCAAAATCTCTCGCATATATGTGGGGCCTGTTCACATACATGTGTACATAGACTTTGTGTTTGACACCTCTACATTTATTGCTAATTGACTTTGAGTTGGATATAAAATTTCCGCATTTGGAACGGTATTGTTCAACTTTCTTATACCAGTTTCTCAATGCGAAATTAACAACATAAAATAGGACACCACTTGTAAAAAAAAGAAAAAAGAAAAAAGAAAGAGGACACCGACATGTTCAGCATTAACAAATATTTTTAGCATGTCCTTGGCAGATATTAATTATCAAAAACTTTCCCAAGAAACAACCGTGGGAGAAAAAGAATTTCGGTTATTATTTTGGAAAATCATGATTTTTTGTTTGTTTGTTTTCTTTGTTATTCCTTTTTTAATGCAATCATAAATTTCGAGTGATTTTAAATTTAATTAGGTGTCACGTGTTGCTCCCACGGCCCTACTCGCGAAAAGTCTCTCTAATGTAACATATATATAAGATACAAGATAGATGACCTTGAATTAATGATTGTTGCAAAATAAAAGTTCAAGGATTACAAAAGCATTCTCATATTATGTCAATTCCACGTATACTAAGTGTTTTCTAGAGAATCTAATCCTAATTACCACAATAGATCATTGACCATGTAATCTTCTAGAGATAATCTATGATTAATGTTAATAGGTTTACTTGCCAAAAACAATATATAAATAAAATTTACTCCATTTGCTATTAGTGGATTAAGTTTATCCTTTTCATAGATGATCTACACATCCAAGTCTACAAAAGTAGGGGGTGGCAAATTGAATCCAAACCCATCAACTAAAAAATAGATCCAACTTAACCCATTTATTAGTTGGATAAGAATGGGTCCAAACCCAACTAACCCATTATTAGCTGGGTCTTAATTGAGTATCAATTGGGTCAACTAAAATGACCCAATTGGTATGAAAGTAACCCATGAAAAATTTTCATCTCTTTACCAGATTTTCAATGAATGTAGCCCACCCCCTACCACGCTACCACCGTCGCCGCCGCCACGACGGCCACCGCCGCCGTCGCCACCACCACCACCATCACACCACCACCACAACCCTCGCCACCACGACGCCACCCTCATCACCCCCACCACCACCACCCCTGCCACCACCACCACCACGGCCACGGCCACCGTCGCGGCCACCACAACCGCCGCCGCCACCCCCACCACCACAACGCCGCCACCACCACCACCACAACGCCGCCACCACCACCACCACAACGCCACCACCACGGCCACCACCACCACTACGGCCATCGCCGCCGCCACGCCACCCTCACCACCCCCACCATCGCCACCACTACCGGTGGTGGCGGCGGCGATGGTGGCCGTAGTGGTGGTGGTGGTGGCGGCAGTGAGGGTGGCATGGTGGTGGTGGTGGCGTTGTGGTGGTGGTGGCGGCGGCGGTGGCATTATGGCGGCGTGGTGGCGGCGGTGGTGGTGGCGCGTGGTGGTGGCTGCGGTGTTGTGGTGGTGGTGGATAATTGGGTTAATTGGCGGGTCGGATTTTATTTTAAATAAATGGGTCGGGTTGGGTATGGGTAATTGAACTCATAATTAATGGGTCTAAACAAGTCAATGACCCATTAAAGACCCAACCCACTTATAACTTGCCCATTTTGACTCAAATCCGTCCATTTGACACATCTATACAAAAGTAAGTACCGCTTCTAAAGCCTACGAAAAAAAATGTGACATTTAAATCGATATGATTCGAGAAAGTAAAAAGATGTGACCAAAAGCCGAAAGAAGTTCACTGTTCTTATTCATGTAATCTTTCGGTGATAGTAATTAATAAGCAATGCTCATTTTTCCACTTACGCAAAACAAAAACAAAAATATGCTCATTTGCTTAGTTATGGGTATCACCGTGGAGACAAAAAAGGGAGAAAAATAAAATCTTTCTATTTACACCCGTTTTTAGCACCAAACATTGAACCAGCATCGGAGGGCCATTTAATTGCATGTTAATTAAATTAGGCCGAAAAATAGAGATTTATTTGGCTAAAATTAATGGGCCATGCAACTGTTAATTGGGCTCCGTTATATTTAATTTAGTTATGTCACTGGCTTAAATCTTTTTGGGGCTATTGGACGGCACGGCAACGTGCTGTACACCACACAAGCCCATTCCCTTGTGTTTTGGTATTTAGTTTTGAGGGATTTGGCCGATAACGATAGCGCTATGGATTTTCCCAATGATATCGTAGTCAAGGGAATACTCGAGATCAAACGGAGGATTTGTTAGGAGACACTGGAATCACGAATGGAACTGGCACAATGAACTAGAGTGCAAAACAAGGCTTTTTTTTTGGGCCTTCGCTGGTGGACTGTGGGTTGAATGGTCTCCTAGATTTTTTGGGCCTTCGCTTGTTTGTTTTTGGGTTTTGGATATTGAATTGGGCTTTTTACCACTATGTACAAAAAATAAAAATTATTTCCGACCAGGTCACCTCCAATTAATAAAACACCAAAATTCTATAAAAGTACCTAAACCTTGAAAGTGCCTAAACCCTAGGGTATCCTATGAAAGTATCTAAATCCTAGGGTACTCTATAAAAATGCCCAAACTATTGGGTATCTTATAATACCTAAACCCTAGGGTACCTTATGAAAGTACCTATATTACTAATCATTATCGGATTTTTCTTCAATCATTACTCTCATTTTTCTCTTTATATATCTCCAATCATTACTCTTATTTTTAATCATTACTCTATTTCTCTCTACACTCATTACTTATAAATCCAAATCCAAAATCCCAAAACGAACGGAGTCTTAACGATCTATCAAAATGGAACTCGTTGTTCTTTTTAATCCTGAAAATTGTCTGGAGTCATCCTAAACTAAACTTTAAAGAATTTTTTTGAAAAGAATGATTTTTCTATTGAATTGGGCTAAGAGGGAGAAGAATTTTTCTCTGCTGAATGAGCATTTTTGCGTAAACCCACATTTTTCCCCCTATTATTTTTGAACAAAGGAGTGGCATGTGCCACTCCCCCAACCAATTGCCTCCGCCACTGGCCCAACACCACTACGGATAGAGGTGTCCGTAGGACCGTAAACCTATTTTCATAACTGGTATCATGGATGATGGTAATTGAGGAGAGAAAGAAAATGATACCCAAGTAATGGAGATGTTATTACAACAAAAAAGAAAAGCATTTGCTAATTGCCACATGTTCTAAACTTATTGAAATTAAGCTTTTATTAAAATTTCATTATTTTCATTCATGAAGCATCAACTGATATACTGCTTGCCTATAAAAAAAGAGAATTGATATACTGGTACAGAGGGATATTATTGTCTCTCCATATAGCGCATATCTTCTTAGAGAATTTTATCAGTAATTAGGAACCAATAGTACTATTGAGGTGGCAGTCATCGGCGCAACTTTGGAAACAAACTTCATTTTCCGTTGAATCTGCAACATTAACTCACATATATAAGTATCGAAAAATGCACCAATATACATTACGTCCATAACAAATGTGCTAGGAAACCACAGACTAGTCCTAGAATTCAATACTGGAGTAGTAGATTCCCATCAAAAGAAAAATACATAACCCACCATTACATGATTGTAAACAAGTTGAGTCGTTCTGAGTATTGAGTATGTTGTTCAAGCTTTGTTTGCCAATAGAATGAGCTTTAAAATTGTGTTAATGTGTGGTTTGTTTATGAGCCCAATCGATCTTATACGAGTTTTATATAAACCGGTTACTAATTAAACTGAGTAGTTTGATCGATCTTTTTATACGGTTCCAATTTGTCAAGTGAGGTAAAAAAAAAAAAAAAAACTAACTATTTTTAACACATGTTAAAGCTTGATGCATAATTTTTAGCAAGTTAAACACAAGTTGAGCTTGACTCCGCCATTTGTTTATAATACTAAGCAACTTTTGGGGAAGGGTTCCCTCCCCTCTAAGTCTAACAATCTATCCTGCGTAATAATACTAATGTATGGAGCTCACCATGGGTCTCATGTTGGTGATCCGAACCATTTATGTTTAGGGCCCTTTGTGTAACTCATTCATGCAAAGAATCATCGATCAAACGTCAGTAGGTATTTTAACAAATTTCTTTGGTCTTGAGAAAAATATACAGTCAAAATTCTTACCAACAGTTTTTCTCACAAATTGAATTTGACCAAGCAGATCAAGCTAATTTTCTATTTGCATAAATATTTTATACATTGAATTCTAAAAAATTAACGATTCGGATTATAAACGTGAGAGTCGCGGTGGGCATCATTTTTGCGTTGGAGGAGGAAATCCTTGTACCTTGTTCCAAGTATATATTGACCACACTACGATGCAAGAGAATTAAAGTTTGTTTTAACACTAACAGAATATCAACCACGTATATATATTGATCCCGTTAAAACAATGTAAGTATGAATACGAGAGACGGGGATTTGGGTTGTTCCCATTGCTTACCGGGTGCAAATTCGGCGCACTTTTGTTTAGTACAGGTGGTAGCACATTGAACGGCAGAGGTGGAGATAATACCCGGACCATTGCAATATCGTTTTACACAATTCCTGAGGCATTTGATGAAAATAAAATTACATCGCACATCACATAGCACTTCACATTGTGTTTTATCTCTACTTACTACCCCCACCACTAGATATAGTATCATGAATACCATCCAAATTCCCACAACAAGTGATTTACCATTTCCAGACATATCTCTTACTCTCTCTCACAAAATTACTGGTTTACGAGATAATTTTTTTGCATAGATTGATATCCTTATTTATAGGCACTATGCCCTTGTCCAAGCAAATGAGCATTAATTATTGATTGAACATCTTATCTGTCCATATACGCTATGTACAAAATCTCATATTGCTCAACAAATTAGGTAAAATATATAAGTTTGTAGAGTGGGTTGAAGTTTTTCTGATACCTCTTTATTATATGTTTCAGGAAAAAAATCAAAAATAAAAAACTAAAAAGGGAAGCAAAATAAAGACGAGGAATGGCATAACCCCAAAAGGAAGCATAGTCAATACATAAGTTGACGTTCCACATTGTAAAAAAAGAAAGGTAATTTCAAACTCAAGAATTATGTGTTTACGCAAATAATTTTCCTATCAATATGGATCTTGTTTAATAGATCTCATTGAGATATTTTAAACGGTACAAAAAAAAATCAAAAAATTATTTTTTATTTTCATTATATTTGAATTTAAAATTACTTTCTTTTTGACAAAAAAGATTTAGAAAGAAAGCGGAACAGAGCCTAAGTATCCCCATCACATAGTCAATCAGTAATTAATTTTTTTTACATTTTTACTTATTGAATATGTGTACATACCATGCACATATAGATTTTGTGAGACCCATCTCGAGTCCCACAAAGATGATTCGAACCAGTCATTTTTTTTAAAAATATTTTTTTATGGAGCCCCAGAAAAATCAACTCTACTTGATATCGCTAAGGATTTTTTTTTCCTGAATTTGTAGGAGCGAAACTGTGCAGTTAAGTAGTTTCACCCCCACAAATTTAGAAAAAAATTATTACCGATATCAGGTTGAACTGATTTTTTACAAGTCTGCATAAAAAAATATTTTAAAAATAATACTCCGTAGGCGGTTTGAATAATTTTTATAGGACCCGAGGTGGCCTCACAAAACTTATATATACTCATAGCTTTATTAAATTAATATAGGGTCTCCTAAAAAACCATATTGACATCCCCAGACATGTTCTTACAAAGACGTGGGTTGCTGTTTGCTGTGATTTCGTCGCCGGACAGAAAAGTAAAGACGGTCGTCCTTGATTTTTGTGAACCATTAATGGATTTCAGCACCTAGGCTCTGTTTGTTTGAGCGTAAAATATTTTTTTTGTAAAGTGTTTAGTAAATTAGTTAGGCTCGGCTCGTTTACACACAAACAAACCGAGCTCGAATTTGAGTTCTCTGCTCGTTTAGTAAACAAACTAAGTTAGAATTTGTTTTGTAAATGAACCGAACTCGAACACTACTAAGCTCAATCTGACTCGGCTATGCCAGTTTGCACCCCTTCCGGCCACCACAGTGGATCCAAAAGAGGGGTAGAAATAAAACCGTTCCCAATTGCCACGTCGCCGCCCCTGCATATACGAAATCTAAACCCCTCCCGAAATTCCCGATTTCTCGATCATCTCTCTCTCTCTCTCTCTCTCTCTCTCTCTCTGAACCTGCATACCCTGGAAAACCCTCCATTCTCCCCCTCTCCAACCATGAAGTGCTTTTAGGTCTTAAATTGATCAGGTGTTCGAAGGGATTTCGCTCAAGACACAGGAGCTGTACGCGCTGGTGTTCGTGACGTGGACATGACATGTTCGTTTGGGCTCTCAAAACCCGTACGCATACTCTCCAATAAAGTTTATTTATTTATCTTTCTCCACTCGTTACTTTTAAAATCCTTCCTCAAAACTCAAACCGAACAGGATATATCTATCTACAATGTCATGAAGCTGGTCTTCATCGGGAGCACATTGGCCATCGTCTGGTGCATGTGGTGGCTGTTAATGATAAGGATAAGGACTCCATCACTTAGGAATTTTGTTTGAATGTATTTTCTGTTACATATCATTATAGATCAGGATAGTGTTGTTTCAAGTTTCAACTTGTAATCCTTATCTCTCTCTGTAAGTATAAATACCTTTGTAGAGATCAATAATATTATTAAGAAACATTTATATGGTATCAAAGCAAGCCCCTCGCGCATGGTATACCGAGCTTAGCAATTTTTTGCTCTCTTATGGTTTTATTAATTCGAAGTCGGATACCTCGTTATTTATTTTCAACCATGATGGAATTATTGCATATTTCCTTGTTTATGTGGATGATCTCATTGTTACTGGCAGTGACCCATGTTTTATCTCGAAGTTTATTTGTGCTCTCTCTCACCGGTTCTCTCTCAAAGATTTAGGAGATCTTCATTTTTTCCTTGGAGTTGAGGTCATTTCCACTCCTACTGGGCTATTTCTATCACAGCACAAATATATTCGGGATCTCCTTGAACGTACTCATATGACTGGGGCAAAAGCAGTCAGTACTCCGCTTCCGACTAGTGGCTCTCTTACATTATCTGATGGGTCTCCCTTCACCAATGCCAGCGAGTATAGAAGTGTTATCGGGGCACTCCAATATCTTGCAATTACCCGTCCGGACATTGCATATACAGTCAACAAGTTGTCCCAATTTATGCACCAACCGTCTGAAATGCATTGGACAGCAGCGAAACGCCTCCTCCGATATCTTAAAGGAACAATTTTTTATGGTCTTTTTCTTAAACGCCACACCCCACAATTTTTACATGCGTATTCTGATGCAGATTGGGCAGGCAACCTCGACGACCGCACTTCTACGTACCTCTGCTTATATTGTTTATCTCGGCGGTAATGCTATATCCTGGAGCTCCCGCAAGCAACGCACCGTTGCTCGATCATCCACCGAGGCAGAATACCGTGCAGTAGCATCCACAGCCGCCGAAGTACTTTGGATACAGTCGTTACTTCGCGAGCTTGGTGTCACTCCAACCAAGTCACCGGTTATTTATTGTGATAATGTTGGGGCAACATATGTTTGCGCAAATCCAGTGTTCCATTCCCGCATGAAGCATATTGCTATTGACTTCCATTTTGTCCGTGATTTGGTTTCCAAAGGTTTGCTCCAAGTCTCTCATGTGTCCACCGCCGACCAATGGGCCGATGCCCTCACCAAGCCGCTGTCTCGTCAGCGTCTTTCACTTCTCCGGTCCAAGATTGGTGTCTCCAATGGGAGCACCATCTTGCGGGGGCGTGTTAATGATAAGGATAAGGACTCCATCACTTAGGAATTTTGTTTGAATGTATTTTCTGTTACATATCATTATAGATCAGGATAGTGTTTTTCAAGTTTCAACTTGTAATCCTTATCTCTCTCTGTAAGTATAAATACCTTTGTAGAGATCAATAATATTATTAAGAAACATTTATAGTGGCACCGCATCGTGAAGCGGTCCTACTACCGCGAGCTCGACACGTTCCGCCATTGCTTCCTCGTGGCCGCCTGCTTCGCCCTCGCCCTTGTTCTGCACGAGAAGTTCACATGGCTTCTTCTTCTTTTGTCTTGCACAATAGTGTCTATATGATGCACCCACGTTCATGCACTAAAGTGGCAGCCAGAAAAGAAATACGTTCTTGGTCTCTCTCTCTCTCTCTCTCTCTCTCTCTCTCTCTCTCAAGGCTTACCATCACAAAGCCTACGAACTTAAGTGTGGGTATGTCAAAGGAGAATAAATTCTTTACACCGCCGGTGTAAATATTTGTTTCCTCCAAATCAATTACATTGCGCCACGTCGCCATGTTTTATTAATTGGGACCACTGTTTTGACACGTGTCGCAATGCAATTGATTTGGAGGAAACAAATGTTTACACCGGCGGTGTAAAGAATTTATTCTCCAAACAAAGAGGCTCTAGTAGTTTTTCATTTTTACGGGATGATTTCGCAAGCAAGGATGGAACCAGGGGTCTAGTGGCGGCCGATAAAAATTTTAGAAAATGTAATTATTATATGTGAAAAAATAATTTTATTTTCAACTTATATAGTCTCGCTATTGCTAGGTTTTTTTTTCTTATTTTTTATTATATACTAATCATAAATCTTCTATTTTTTTTTAACAAGAAAGGAGACCCAAAAAACTACTTCAAAACTAAATTCAATGGGCCAAAGTGAAATAATATAAATGATGATGTGTAATTAAGAAAAAAAAAAAACTCCACACTCTAACCCTAAAACAACTTAACTTAAAAAATTAAGTGAATTTAATTATAATGACACTCCCCAAATTTATAATGTCACTCCCAAAAAAGGAATGCAGTTATCAATTTGGAAAATTCGTACAGGAATCTTCCATATAGGGATTTGGAGAGTGATATTATAAATTTGAAAAGTGGCATTATCAATGCCCAAAATTAAAGTTAGTCTTTTTTCGTACTTCATGTTCAAAAACATCATTTACTATAGTTTTTGTTATGTTGTTTTAATTTTTTGAGGAACTGATGACTATTAATATTGTAATGCATTTTTTTATTTTTTAAGTATATATTTCGCTACTGGTAGGCTAAAATCGTTATTTCGTCCCTGTTCGCAAGTGTGGGGAGGCTTGTAATCAAGCAACCAATCTTTCTGGGTTTATTTTTTCTTTTGCTACAATGATAACAAATGTTATTAATAAGTCAAAACGATACATCAATCGGAAGACTCGTCCCTAGGAAGGGGACCAAGTAACCACAACAGTGGGACTTCCGTCCAAAGACAATATCCCGAACTACCCAAACCCTTGCCCGCTAACACATGAGCAACATTATTACCATTTCTACGAACAAAAGAAAAGCTGCAACAGTACTGAAAATTTCTACTCAAAACTTGAATGTCATGAATGATCACTTCTACCTCTTGATTGGTTGCAACCTGGCCATTAAGCGTCTTCACTAACAGTTGAGCATCAATCTTTTTGGGTTTGTATCGCAAAGAATTAGGAGTATATATGTTTGAATCTCTCTTAAGATTCTAACAGAAGTTATTTGTATGTTATAAATTCGAGGAAAACTTTTGGCTGACCTGTTCACTAATTAGTTTTTTTAAAAAAATTTCCCCAAAATCCAATCCGATACTCGGAAAACACTCCGAAACTCCAATCCGTTATTTCTTTGCTTGATCAGAATCGGAAATCTACCCCAAGAAAAGAAAAACTGTTAAATATGAGAGAATATATATTTTATTGATTTCGATAATGAAATCGTACAATAAGACCTTTATTTATACAAAAGGAATGAGCCTAACTATGAAAGAAAATCATTCCAATTATAATAAAATCATAATCAATTACAATCAAAATAAAACCAAGACAATCATATAATATCATCGTAGGAAATTCCGTATTTATTTTTTGATTGTCCTGGCAGCCTTCTATTAGTTTTAATTTAATTTTTGAGTCACTTTCATAATTTTCATTTTTGGTACTTTCGGCAATTGCATTGATTTAGACTTTTTTGTTTCAACAGAAACCAATTCTTATTAATCTCAAGAACAATCAGAAGAGAAGATAACACTGAGCTGATTTGGCCTTGATAAGCAAAATACTTTTTCTCAAATAAATGTCAATAGAAAAGAAAAACGTTTGTTAATTAGCACACGAATATGGGCAAAGGCACAGTTCGACATTAAGGTGTATAGGGTGGAGAAGTTTAAGGTCTTTTTGGATGGGATTAGGCTGTTAAAGTTGTAAGTCGTGATTGTGATTTTAGGTAAGGTACTGTGTATTCATCCAATGTTCTGTTGGAAGACATTGTAAGGTGTATGTTCTTATTTCCTATCCTTTGCTTGATCACGTAAGCTTTTTGTGCTTACTGTGGTTGAGCTCCCTTGATGTATCCCTTCGAGTGTGATATGATATTAAAGTTTTGTTTGCCGAGCAAAAAAAAAAATTAGCACACGAATATAAACTTATTGTAATTAAGCATTCATCAATCAAATTCGCATTATTTTCATTGTAATTTATATGTTGAGGTTTATCACTACCCCTCCATATAGCACATACTTTCTCTGAGGATCGATGAATCTACGAAAAGATATTTACTGTGTAAATCGAAAACTCAACATTGCTACTACAAGAACAACTATAGTACTATTTGAAGTTGCAGTTATCGGCGCAACTTTGGGCACAGACTTCAATTTTCTTCGAATCTGCATCATTAACAACTCACATAAGTATCGAAAATGCACAAATATTTCATATTACGCACACAACAGATGTGTTAGGAATTTAAACAAATTATATTTGTGTACCGTCCAAATTCTTGCCTTCAATTTTTTTTCCACAAATTTAATTCGACCAAGTAGTTACTGGAATTTGATCAACCTAATTTTCTCTTCCCATGAATGATTTATCTATTGGAGTCTACAAAATTAACGCTTCGAATTATTAACGTGTGGACCCATGGCGGGACTCATTTTGCATTGGAGAAGGGAATTCTCGTTCTCAGTATTGACCAATCACACTCTGATTTAGAAGCAAAGTTTTGTGTTAACAAAATATCATGCATGTATTATGTATATCAATTACATGAAAAGGATGTATGTATGGATAAGAGAGATGATGATTTAAGTTGTTTCCATTCCTTACCGGGTGCAAATTTGGCGCACTTCTCTTTTGTACAAGCGAAAGCACATCCACCGGCAGTAGTAACAGTACTACTACTACCATGACATTTTTTGTTGACACACTCATTGTAGCATTTCGCAGGTTTAAAAATGCATTTCAAAGAGCATTTGAATTCACATAATTTTGCTGCACGTACCTCCCCCGCAACTAAACATAGTATCGTCAATCCAATCCAGATTCCCACAACAGATGTTTTACGATTTCCAAACATCTCTCTCTCTCTCTCTCTCTCTCTCTCTCTCTCTTACTAGTGTTCGAGATCATTTTTTTTTGCATAGATTGATATCTTTATTTATAGGCTCTATGCAAGGCAAATGATCAGCACTAATTATTGATTGAACATCTTATATGTACAAAATCTCATATTGCTCAACAAATTAGGTAAAAAAGTAAGTTTGTAGAGTGGTTTGAATTGCTCTAATACCTCTTTCTCATATGTTTTAGGAAATAAATCAGAATAAAAAAACTAAAAAGGGAAGCAAAATAAAGACGAGTAAATAATTAAGTACTACTTTTTTTTACATTTTTACTTTCTAAAATAAACAATACAAATTAATATATATAGGGTCACCTAAAAACCACAGAGACAGCCCCCTTTCAATTTGCTGGGTCACCACCCGTCTCATTTTATTTTCTTACCGGCTTGGAACTGTGATGAGCAAATCTGTGATCTCATCAATTACTACGTTTTAAAAAACGTGGGTTGCCGCGATTTCGTCGCCGGGCAGAAAAGTAACGACGGCCGTCTTTTGATTTTGTGAACCCTTAATCGATTTCCGCATGGGATTTTGTAAACCCTTAATCGATCTCAGCACGGGATTTTGTGAACCCTTAATCGATTTCGGCAACGACGGTCGTCTTTTGATTTTGTGAATCCTTAATCGTTTTCAACACAGGATTTTGTGAACCATTAATTGATTTCAACACGGGATTTTGAGAACCCTTAATTGATTTCAGCACGTAATCGTTAAAACTTTGAAATTGTTTAAGACAGACTTCTTGTTGATTGCTTTGCTTTGTCAATTAATAGTTGACTAGAGTTTCCCCGTGCCTGCGGCACTACCCACCCCGATTGGAATTACCTTTTTTTGGTGACACGAAAGAGAATTAGTGTGCATATGTGATCCACTTCTTGGTGGCACAAAAAAGAATTACTTGAAAGAACTACCCCGACGATAATTTTTAGGTACCTACATATTACGTATGGAGTATGAATTTTCTTATGGAACCCAAGTAAATACCAAGTAATAAGTTAACCCGGTACAAACAACTCAGAGCCATGAAAACCATCGTTTTCAATTTCCATAAAAAAAGGCAATAACAAAGTACAAAACCTTCCCAATTCATCACTTTCCCCTACATACTATTACACTAATTGCTACAAAGCTAACCTGATACTAAATACAGCTACTTCATCAAACTCCAACAAAGAATTTACTCATCTCCAGGTTAAAAACAAAAAATGAGACCAAGTTAATCTAACACCACTTGTATTCTTGAAGCCAGCAATCTACCATAGAAAGTGTAAAGTTTTCCCTGTTACAAAAAAATATAAGGGCAAAGAGCCAGAGACACATGTTAGAGAAACTTTTTAAAGGAATGGAGAAAAAAAAACTAAGAACATTCTATGGATAAAGGGTCACCCATTTTGATGAAAAAGTTGTACAAAAAAATATTACAAATGGAGTAACAGAATGCTCTTAATAAAAAATGCACTTCTTCAATATCATAGCATCATAAAGTCACTTGCTTATCACCGCACATGTTCAGATTATACTATTATGGTTCTTCCAACACCCAACAAATGAAAAGGAAGTACAGTGAAATCAGGAAAAAATTCTGTATACAAAAGAAAGAGAGCATCTGATAACCCACCCCGATTGTCGAAAAGCGATTCATTACTGTATGGTATTCATTATGGTGTCCAAACACATAGAACCATAGAGGTCACAACCAGGAAAACAAAAGAAAAAAAGAAAGTTTCTCAAATTTTGATGCCCGACTCTTACAGCAAAATGTCAATCACTCAACCACAAACTGACAAAGTAAAAGAAATAGTTTGGCTTGCTCTTCACTTGAATGCATCTTATCTCCAACAAACCTGAAGACCTGACATATTCCAATTTTTTTTTTCTAAACTATTTTTGAGAGTTCATTCGATTGATCAAATCAAATACCTATGGCAAACCCAGAGTTTCTGTATTGGGGCCAAAAAAGCAATCAAGTCATGGTATTTTCTGTAATACTACCACACTAATCAACCAAGCCGAACAAAGCGCAATAATAATAGCAAGTCATCATTCCTAGCATTTGTTCACCACCAAATCAGACCATCATGGATAACTCTCACAAAATACCATCAGAACAGTTGACCAAAAAACAATCTTTTGTAGCACTCATGTAGCTCTCTACGTGAAACTGTCATGCCTTTAACGTCTCTTATTTTTGCTTATAGCTACGTACCTAATTTAATCGCAAGATTCAATCTAACTCTATCACAGTTAAGTTTTTTTTTTTTTCCTACCAAGTCATAACAATGAACACAGACGCAAAAGTGTTTTGAAACAAACACTCCCCATACCTTTGTGGCAATAGTTAGATGAAACGACACAGTAGAGGTGCACCACTGGTGCCAACCAAACCGACTCAACGGGCGAGAAATATGTTGCTCACTGTAGTCTTTTGTATTCCATCAAACAACATGACTCAGACATGATATAAGCAATATTGGACACAAATATTTCACTAAAAATTGACACAAATACCTCTCTGTCCCCTGTTGGCATTTTGTCAAACATGTTACAGGCGAATAAATATTTGTGACCACCATCAACAACCACACCTATCAGCCAAAATAGTGGACTATTGAGCAGATGTAATTGAGTGAGAGAGAATAAAATAAAACTCAAACCGGATGTTAAAAGTCAATGGGGACGGGAGCGACGTAAACCAACACATCCTCCACCTTACCAAACAACGCAACCAGATCAAATACTATTCCGAACACTTACTCTTTACAAAAGACGCAGGTGCGGGCAAGGGAGAAACGTAAGGATTGGACTCCGGCGGCATTGTGGTGGCTGATTTGTCGGAGAACGGAGTGGGACCTTGGGGAGACGAAGCCCTAAGATTACTCGGTGGATGTTCGGCGGCAGGCTGCGGAGGTGGGGTAGCTCTGCAGGAGTCAATGGGGACAGGAGCAATGTCGGAGTGGTCGAGCTTCGGGTAGGGAGCAACGTTGTGGTGGTGGAATATGGGAGAGAGAGAGAGAGAGAGAGAGAGAGAGAGAGAGAGATTCTGGCGTAGGGGGTTTCAAAATTTGAAAGCCGAATATGTTCTGGGATGTGGTGGCTGGCTAGGGCAAAAGGGTCTTGATGGCAGCTTTGTAATTTAGGCGGAAACGATGGGCAGTTCAATAGAATTGGAAGATTGCCTCTCAGCCCTTGGATCAAACAAATCCTAGCCATTCCAACAATTTGTCCCCACACCCTTCTGTTATATACTAGAGATAGTTGAAATCTTTGAAGGAATATTTTGGAATCAAAGAGAGATCTGAAAGCAAACAATTTTTATTACCCACTATAGAATTTTATCTATTTTCCTCCTCCTCTCTCTTAAAGAAGAAGCAGTTGCTCAATTTGATCGCTAGCCAATTTTGGCCCGATTTGGACAAAGCAGTTGCTCAATTTGATCGCTAGCCAATTTTGGCCCGATTTGGACAATTATGCCCCTCTATTGTTGGATGTTGTTCTTGGTCGATTGGGTAGTATGGTAATTTTACTTCTTTCGTTTTGTGGGCTACGTGGCTTCCTCCGTTCACGTTTCTTCTCCCACACAACACACGCACACATAGGCAAAGGAAGATGAACACATTTTGAGAGAGAGAGGGAAAAAGGGGGCGAGGAAGCGATGCGAGATGGCGGATTCGACGAGGTGATCCGGTTGGGCATCGAAATAACTCACCTTTTTGATCATCCTCTCTCCCTCATGTGATACACCCCCCCCCCCCCCCCCCCCCCCCTGTCTCTCTCTGTCTCTCTATCTCTCTCTTTGCGAAGATCGGAAGAACAAGAAGCCTAAGGTCCCATTCAGTTGTCAGGAAAGTACAAAAAATGATGAAAAATCAATTTTTCCGTAACTTTTGTAGTGTTCAGTTGGTAGGAAATTAATGGGAAACATATTTTTAAGTTTTCCTGCAAGATTTACTTTCTTGCAAAAGTGATCCGGCCAAAAGCATAGGATTCCCATTGTGAGACCAAAATAATTGGTAGGTAAGAAAAAAAATGAATGACGCCAATACCAAAAAATATGAATTAGGTCTTAGAAAGACATTTGAGATTTACGTGAGCAGCAATAATTTCGACTCCTATGATGCTTTTTGAGATAATTGTTGTGAAAAAAGATTGATAGTTTATTGTTTTTGGAAGTATTTATTTATCTTGTCATTAGTTTTCAATTTTGTTTTGTACTAACTAATTTTCAGTGAGTTTTTGCATCGGCAACTAATTAAGTACGGTTGTTTAATATTTATTTATTTAGTTATCATCTACTTATTTTTTAAACTTCATTTGTACGGTTGATTATATGAGAATGTCAATTTAAATGGGGAATTTGCATAACCATTCAGAATATAGCAAATTGAATAGGGAATTGCAAGTTGATTTTTTCATTTCATGTTAAGGTTTTACATTAGATAAAATATATTTTCCGTATGTGTTAATTTTTGAAATATGATAGCCTATTATTTAGCTCTCAAAGTTACTTTTATTTAAAATTAGCCACGGGAGTAAAAATAAAGAAATTTCTCATAAGTGTTTTTTTCGGGCAAATGAACCACTAAACTTTAGTTTTCCTGCAAAAAAAATTGTCAAACGAACACTCATAGTAAAATAGATTTCTTTTTCTTTTATTTCACTTTACTTAACTTTTCCTAGGAATAACTTTCCAGTACAACATTCCTGGCAACTGAACGGAGCTTAAGCCACAACGCGGGTCTTCCATAGCCTCCTCGCCACTGACGCCGGTTTCGGCCACCGGCCATAACCTCCTCAGGCACTGGGAGAGAGTACGAGCAAAGCAAAGAAAACCAGTTAACTCACGCTCACTGGACGATCCCACCGTCAAATCTTAAACCCTAGGCTAGCAGAAATTGCATAAGGTATAAATATTTTCTGAAGTGTTAAATGTTAATCCTTTCTGGTTGTAGACCTAGGGTTTCTTTAAATTTTGTTTCTATATATCTGATTTGCTCGCTTTGCATGTCTTTGTTAGTGTTAATTTCGTTCCTTTTTGGTTTGCCTAATGTGTCTGTAAATATTTTTTAGGGTTTTGGATGGGAGAAAGGCAGAGAAGATCGAAATGGGCCAACAGTTGCTAATCTATAGCTCCGTGGCTCAAGGAACGATGATCATCACCGAGTACACCAAGTTCATGGGGAATCTGACCAGCATCACCTCCCAGTGTCTCAAGAAGCTCCTCGATGACCTCGCCAATAAGAGGCCTTGATTTCCTGAAGCGTAACTCAATGAAAATTTTCCCCTATCCTATTTTTTGTGTTCTATTTAGTGGTTTGTTCTATGCTTTGTTCTAGGTTCTCATGTAAACAAGAATAGCTCTCTTTCCTTTTCGTTATGGTGGCCAACATCATTCTTCTGTCTTGGTTTGGGCCGATAGGGTTTCATGTATTTGTATCTACCAAGATCAGATCGATCAGTATGGCACAAATTACTGGAAAATAAACAATATCCTCATGCAAATATATAAATGCATGGTGGAATTGGGTTGTTGCTTGTTTATTATTTCAGCTGCGTTCCGAAACTTGCTAATTAATTACTTTTTTTACCTTTGTGTTCAATTTTTTTCAGGAAGCTAGGATTAAGGATTGTTTAACAACATCCTCAAGTGTTCATTTCTTGAGCAATATATTTGAAAGTGTTTTTTTGATTATTTATCTAATCATTGATGCATTGAATCTCTCACGTTGCAGACTGCAATATTTATGGGGTGCAATAATGGAGAGATTGAGATAGGCTTCTCTAATGATACTCAAGTAAGGAAACCTTTATCACATTTCTCACTGCATATTTGAACAATGTTGTCAATTACACACTCTAAGGCAAAATGATTATATCTCAACTCATTGCAGTATGATAATGGTACGATAGGATGTCAATCCTTTGATGAATAATTGGAGTACTATAGAGATGTGCTCATAGGAAGTTGTTAAGGTGATAAAGTTATTTCCTGTAATCTAGGCCTTATGGTCACACTTGTTGGAAGCTGAATGAGTTTAAGTTGCAAGCAATGTATCTGGTTTCACTATTCTGTTACGTTGTGCTTCATTCATTTGATTATTTTTGATGTAGGTATAGCTCAGTAAAAATATTTTTGAAGTATGTGCATGTAAATTGTTGATGTATCTATGCCTGTACAATCACAAAGTGCAACCATAAGTGAATAGGAAGCCTTTTGCTATGTACAACTTCCAGTCCTGATACTTTTGCGCAGCTTCACACAAACTGCAACCATAAGTAGATAGGAAGCCTTTTGCTCTGTAGAACTTCCAGTCCAAATACTTTTGCTTTCTCTAGCTAGCACAAACTGAACTACGATGCTAGCCCCTTTGTTGGGGGTTTGCGGAGTATTTGGGTCTTACTTTATTTTTGTTTTTCCGCAGGCTGTGGCTTCTTCGATTGCTGCTCTATGATTTTGTGTCTGTCTATTGCTGTGTGTCTATCCGATATGGGCTGTTTTGTTAGGGGTTGGTGGTTTCTGAATTGGGTCTGCTGTTCTCTTTCGTAGATTTGGGGGCCTGGTGTGTGTCTGAGTCTTTCTATTGAGTCTTGTGTCTTGGGTCAGTGGTTCTTCCCATTTATTCAGTTATTACAATGGTTTACATTACGGCTACACATCAAGATCAGTAGGTTTGAATTGATTTTCCTGCTGTCTAACTGAGGATGATTTCTTGACCAAGGGAATTCGGATTTCCTTGTTTATAGCTGTAGATGATGGGGTTCCTTTCCTCTGATATTGCTATTTATCCATGTCAGTCCTATCCTATTTTCAACAAGTCAACCAGGTTTGCCTAGATTACATAATCTCAACTTTGAAGACTTTTTTGTAGACTGCTCTCTTACTGCCAAGATTGTTCCAGATTCAATGTTTCATGTCGTGTTGTACCATGATATGTTTATATCAGTAGATGATGGAGATCTTGTTCCTTTGATATTGCTATAAACTTTAACACTACTTGCCTATCCTCATCAAGCTTACCATTTTTCTGCCTATCCATGAAGTTGCAGACTGCAAAAAGGATTGTTAGTCCCAGCGTCAAATGATCCAAGTGTGCATGTCCACGAAGTTTTGAAGCATGTCGAGGATTTCTTGTTCATTGCCTTGAACCTCCAGTTATCTATGAGTATATAGGAGTTTGTCTATTGCTCTGCCTAGTGACGATTAGTGCCACAGTCAACTTTTCGTTCAGCTCCAATTGGCTTGGGAGATCGTTTAGTTAGTTATGTTTTCACTTTGTTCTACTTGTGAGATATTTGTATCGTTTGGCCTATGTTTTCACTTTGTTCTACTTGTGAGATATTTGTATCGTTTGGCCATGTTCCTCGGCGTAGGTGCCAACATTGTAAGGATGTAGATCTTTGGTTGTGATGTTGTCTTTCCCGTTTCCTTTTAATCTTTGTAACTATTGTACCTTTAATTACTAAAATTTTCTTTTGACGATAAAAAAAAACCATATATATAAACCTGTAATTAAACTCATGCACTTAACCAAACTTATGAAGCTTACAATTCCACAAATATTCAACGTCGCTTTTCTCAACGGGCATGACAGACGTGCCTTGCGGGATGCCTCACCTAGTCAAAACAAACAAGTATAGTATTCCAAAACAAACAAATATACTGTAATTTTTATTGTTGATTGCTTTGCTTTCTCTCGTAAATAGTTTAGAAGTTTAAAATTTTCCCAATTTCGTTACCCACAATAGTATTTCTTTTCAGGGAGAGCTATGCGTTGGTTCATCAGTGATTAAGAGAACCCTTATGTCAAATCTATTTTGACAAATCTTTCATACACGTACACAAACATGTGCACACGTTGTGAAGGCCACATTCTCGACAAAACGCATTGAGCTCCTCTCAGTACCCCTCCATGCCCCACCAAACTCAATTATTTTGACTCCATCTCAGATTTGTAAAAAAGATTTAAACCGTTTATCTTATAGCTCTCATATTTAATTTGATTGAAAACCGATAGATATGTAAAAGAGATCGTTTACCATGAAAAGTGAATATGACTTTGAGCTTAAGTCATCAACTATTTTTTCATACTGGTACTGGTAAAGATTTCCAATTAAGAAATGTCTTTGCACAGAATATTTTAGAATGCAAAAGTTATGAAATCAACGGTTTGATTGTTTTTTTTTTTTTGTATTTTTATCAACATAGAGTGAAAATAATTGGAGGATAAGTTTATAAAGGAGAGCTTAACCTCATTCACAATGATCGCAAATGAATCGAACAGCTTGTGACTTATCATGTTAAAACTTGACATTCAAAAACTTGACTCTTAAAAGTTATGAATTCTTGTACTGATTCAGCTGGTTTAAAAAGACTCGTTAAATAAATTAACCCTGTTTGACTTGTTTAGGAGTCGACTCGTTTAGAAACAAACGAATCGAGCTAGAACTCATTTAGTAAATGTGTCAAACCCGAATATTTCCCGATTTCTCGATCGCGCCTCTCTCTCTCTCTCTCCCTCTCTGAACCTGCATACCCAGAAAACCCTCCATTCTCCTCTCTCCAACCATGAATATCTTCAGATTCGCCGGCGACATGACTCACGTCATCAGCATCCTCGTCCTCCTACTCAAAATCTACGCCACCAAAACCTGCTCAGGTACACACCATCTTATACACACACTATGCGTATGTCGTACGAAGTGTTTTTAGGTCTTAAATTGAGGTGTCATGTAGGGATTTCGCTCAAGACGCAGGAGCTGTACGCGCTGGTGTTCGTGACGCGGTACCTGGACCTGTTAACCGACTTCATATCCGTCTACAACACCGTCATGAAGCTGGTATTCATCGGGAGCACATTGGCCATCGTCTGGTGCATGCGGCTGCACCGTGTCGTGAGGCGGTCCTACGACCGCGAGCTCGACACGTTCCGCCACTACTTCCTCGTTGCCGGTTGCTTCGCCCTCGCCCTCGTACTGCACGAGAAGTTCACGTTCCAAGAGGTACTGGCAATTTTCAAAGACTTGGCTTGGTGTGGGTTTGTTAGTTTTGACCTAATTTTGGGGTATTAGACTTGAATCCGTGAACTGCTGGTTACAATTGGTGATGTATCGTGTGTGAGGTTATGAACTTGGCTTTGTATGGGTTTATTAGTTTTGACCTAATTTTGAGGTACTAGACCTAATAGACTAGATCCGATGAACTGCCAGTTGTAATTGGTGCCATATCGTGTGTTAGGATTACGAACCGAACAGACAAACACACACAATTGCACGGAGAAGAGTTGAGCGACCACAACAAGAAAGGAAGATACCCAGAGAAAACATTGCCTACACTCACAGCTTACACTAGATTTTGCTCACAACTTGCACTAGATTCACTTAATTATCAATATGTTGAGTAGGTCGCAACCACAACTAGCATCTTATTCGATCTGATAAGCTTATGAATGGCTTTGCAGCAATATGTGCTAGGGTTATACTACTAAATTATTGTGATACACTTGGATTTCTCAAACGTGTGAGTCTTAAGTAGAGTACTAATCAGACTTCACAGACTCAATATTAAGCGGATCGAATAAGATGCTAGTTGTAGAGGCGAAGCCAGGATTTTAGGGTTGAAGGGGGAAAACTAAGCTTAAGTTTTGTGAGGGCGCAAATTAAGCCAAAAAGAGTCATGATGGAGCCAGAAAAATAATGTAGCGGCGCCAAGGGTCTAAATATGGGCTAGTGCACAATGCTGCACATCGTATTGTTTGATAACGGGATTTTGGACCTCCAATACTCATGGTTACCTATGTATTAGCTGATGTTAACATTGAGCAATATATGGTTGTAGTACAGATACCTATACGCCTTTACCTCTCCTAAGCGTTCTAAAACTCAGCTGCATAGGCCAACTAGTCCTTGCCTAGGCGCTAGGTGGTGGTCCAACGCCTAGATTAGGCAACCAACAGTTTGCGCCTAGGCGCTAGGTGGCCAACTAGTCAAATGCTGGGTGCTAGGCGCCCATTTTCCGCCCAACTAGCACCTAGCGATTTTTAGAACATTGCCTATCCTCATATTGCTCTATTTAGAACAGAGGGGCACCAATTAATTACAATTAGGAATTTATTTTCCCAATAATCAGCGACAACGAGATATTACTGAGCTTAACAATTTGTCAAATAAGTGCTTCAAGAATGTTTTTCCTACTACTTGGTCATCAGAATTCAAATGCGAATATGCTGAAATATCATTTGAACTGTCTTAACGTTAGTGATTTAAACAATTCAATGTCGGGTAAGCATAGATGGTTGAGCATGCAAATTTTGTTTGATGTCTTGAGTATATACTTTTCTTATTGCATATAATAGTTTGGTTAATGGAACTGGCTGTGGATGAGAAGAAACCACTATCACGTAACTTTCAGTGTCATTATGGATAATACTGTCCTCTGGGAATGATGTCAAATTTTCTACAATTGTAAACTGGAACATATAGGCAATCATGACCGTATAATTATGACAGGCCCATAGTATGTCTGGTTTATCCATTTCTTTGTTTCATGGCCATGTTCAATGGACAGTGGGTATCCAACATGGATGAACCGAGAAAGTAATTACCAGTTATTTTCACAGCCTTAGAGGTGGGTATTAATGATATTAGTAACTTGAGGTCAAACTTTGACTGTATCCCTCAATGGCCCTTTCATGGGAGCAGGTTTGCGGTTGCTGTAGAGTAGACATATCAGTCAGCTCAATAATTTTTTACCTTTTCGTAGCTCCTATTTGCTCTTGTGATAGCTTGTTTGTCAAGATCAATGGCAGACTTTTGATCACATAGTGCCTTTGCAAGCTCTTCAAATTTCTACTAGTTGGTCCAAATTTGAAAATATCGAAGCAGTTATTTTGTTTATGATTTACGTCAGAAACACTCTTATTTTTACTGGAAGAAAAAGAAAAAACAGAATGTGTATAGATGCAAGGTGGATAGTTGCAGCCGTGTGTCTGAGACTGATCCACCTTGAGAATGTGTCGAGATCATCGAGGATGTTCGTTCTCTAGGAGCTCACTTGCAGGTCTCCTTTCATTGGTCTTCTAGATCAGCTAGTCAAGTTGCCCATGTTGCTTCATCTTATTTCAAGACTTCATTTCCCTTCAACTGGTGTTTTGTTGTCTTCACATTTCATGTTTCAGCTAGCTTTCTCCTTGAGGAGTTTGATGTCAATATTGTTAGCACTTCACAATTTCACATTATCAAGGCTTTTGGGGACAAAATGTTTTGTATAGATTGCTTAATAGATCATGCATCTTGCACATTCCTTGTGCGAAAAGTTGGATTGTATCTCCTTGTGCTTTTGCTGATGGATTTGGCTGAATTAGATACCTTCTTAAAAGTTATCTCTTCGTCATAATTCTTTTTAGCTTGGTGTCTGTACTTCTAATTGGATTGTTTTTAGATTCCACCTTTTCATTCCAGCATAAACAGCTTTTCGTCATTTGTAGATCCCTGTTTTGAGGATTGCTTTTTCTTAAATAAAATAGTAGACTGTCAAACTGAAGAATAGTGGTTAATTTATGCTGGGGTAGTCATTTTTTTTCCATGAATGTCATTCTTATCGTAACTTGCGTATAAACTTGAAGTCGGTTTTGTCCCCTCATTTATCTTAGGAATAAACCAAACAAAACCAAACCAAGCCTTATGTTCCAATCACTTGGGTCGGCTACATGAATCATTTTTCTCCATTGAGCTCTATTGAGGGCCACTTGTTCACACAAACCTATTGTACTCGTATCTTTGCGCAGAACATCTAATGTCAATTTAGGTCTACCCCTTCCTGTAACATTGCTACCCAAAGTTATCTTATCTGCTCTCTTAACTATTGCATCTCCTGTTCTATGGTAGACATGTCCAAACCAACTTAGCCTATTTTCCCTCAATTTCTCCTCCATAGGTGCTACACCTACCATCTCACAAACCATTTCATTTATCTTAGGAATAAAGGAACTTTAATACTACTACCTTTTGTTGGAGATTGTTTTGTAGGTGGTGCTTTTTTATTATTAGTACCATGTGTAATCATACGAATTCTGTAACAATTGTTGTGCCGTATGGGCCTTCCTATGATGCATGAACACAGATGTATGATACGATAGGATAGCCTACCAAATATGAGCATGAACAGGATGCACTACTGATATGGGGGTTAGTAATAAGATGGGCAGGACAGCCTACCAATGCAGCGATACCGGAAAACCTAACAAATTGTGATAAGGTGTACAGGTTCGACCAAGATTTGTGTAAAGGATATATATATTTTTGCAATCTTTAGGATTGTTTTTCACACAAAGGTTTAAGTTCACTTTCCTGAAAGAGGTTTTCTTTTCACTTTTGATTGGATATATAACTTAGTAATCCAGGCTATTTGGTAATAAGAGAACATGATTTCTGGTGCCAACTCTATCCATAATAACCTGCCATCAGAATTCAAAAATAAGAACATACCCAATTTTATTACGTAAATTCTTCTCTTGGTAATACATACTTAGTAACAAAATAGTAAGATTAAGTTAATATTTTACTCTTCCTAATTCATCGAAAGATAAATCCTTTTTTCTGTCCATATCTCATTAACTGGCTAATTACTATAAAACCTATTGTCTTTTGTGAACTAACGTGTAACAATAAACATGATTCTGAAAAGTTATGAGACAATTTTGTCACGAACGTATATTGGCCATATTAGCATTCGTATCCGTACCTATTTTTCTAGGTTTCTTCGCTTCAACATATCAGTATGCCATACCTGTGTCCATACTTCATAGATGCTGATTCCTTCCATTGAAGGAGATTCTTCAGTTTTTGGATATCAGATTCGTGTACAATCTTCTTCTGGAGACCAAAATGACATATCAGATTCAAGGCATGGACAAGTTATTTATCTGCTCATCCCCCGAGTGGCATCAGAGCGGAAACAGAGCAAAGGAAGAATTACAAGAAGATAGAAGATAAAAAGAAGAGGAGAAGAAAATTCAGAGAGAAGATCTGCTAAGAGGGGATATGAACCCAGCATGAACTGTCAATTAATGTCAAATAATTCTTACCTACTATAAGTCTTGCAGAGTGACATTATTACACCACCTTACTCAGTAGACATTGAGAGTCCAATCCCCTGACTATGAGATTCAAAAAGGAATTTAGAAACCTTAAATTAGGTTGAGAAGTCTGAACAGAAATGTGTCACTTTCAAAGATGTCTTAGTAACTTTTTGTTCAAATCAAACGTAGAAGGAAGAAAATACATGGGATCATTGTGGAACCCTTGTGTCCAACTGATCCAATCAAACGTAGAAGGAAGAAAATACGTAGAATCATTGTGGAACCCTTGTGTCCAACTGATCCGACCCATATCATATTAAGCTACGTTTATTTTACCAAAATGGCTGCAGACAGTGTATAGACGCAAGTTATTTTGGTGTTCAACGTCCCAATACATGTTATTGTAGGTGATGAATAACAAAAAATGGTTAAGATACTATCTATAGTCATTAAATAGAGAATGAGTTTTGTTGGGCTCTACTTAATCTCTACTCTCCAAATCACATGCAACAAGTTATCTGTTGGTATTGGTTATTTTCAACATAGGTTATAAGTAGTTGTATTTCATCATTTTACACCCCAATGAAAAGAAAGTGAAAAGTTAATTTGAAAATGTCGGACCGCACACTTCAAAGAATCAATTGATTCTGAAATATTAGTCGTACTGTGAAAATCTCACAATTTACCTGTTTCGAAGTAGATTCGATCGTATACTTATAGGAATCAGGAATCATTAAATTCTAATTCTATCTGGAACCTGTTTGTGCTTAATGTTGTATTTTGACTATAGTTTTCCTGTTGAACATTTTGCTTTTTCTTCGTTGGACCTGGTGCATGGAAATATGGGTAATCCTGTTGCTAATGATAATATTATGTCAGTCCTGCTAATCAGACCTTTTCTTGGAATCTTGAATCTATTTGATGGATAACGTAATGTTTGGTGGAAATGTGTTAGGGTATGTTTGTATTCAAATATGCATGTGAACATGATAATAAGCAGAGAAAAGGACTATCAATATTTGCTTTCTCAGTTCTCAATATCATAAAGATCATTTTCTTAATTTATTACGCATTTTGGTCATTGACACAAGATGGGCTGGTAAATGATGTAATTATGGTGCAGGTCTTCTGGGCTTTTTCAATATACTTGGAGGCAGTTGCAATTCTTCCCCAATTGGTTTTACTCCAAAGAAGTGGAAACGTGGATAATTTGACCGGACAATATATTTTCTTTCTTGGGTATCTTACCTTTTCTGTGCTTATCCTTCTTTCTTGTTCATCTCAACCAACTGAAATGCCTTTCTGGTAGTTGTGCCAATATATTTCCAAACTTTTGAACTTAGTTACATTTTATTAATTAAGGTCTCGTAGTCTAACTTTAAAGAGGCTCCCATTGCTTAAATGAACAATTCATGTTAACAAAACCTAATGACTCGGTACTTTTACCGTATCTTCTTATTGTCTTGGTAATTAAATACTCCTATTTTGTTTCCGTGAATGGTGATTGGTGAGTACTATATTATTCACAAGGCACCAAGGGGATGATGCCTAACCTTGGACTCTACTTGTTACCCACTGGATGATAGTAATTCATTATTCTGAAGGTCCCTAACCTGATGGTGCATCTATCTTCACGTTTAGATGCCCCATAGCTTTAGTTTGGCCTTGCCAAACATATGGAATTCCTAGTTATTGAGTTCATTTAAGTCTCAATCCTTTTCTTCCATAAAAAAAAGGGTGTAAATCCTTGTCTTTTTGTGGTCTATCTTACCGTATAATACAAAGCTTAAAGCTGTATTATTTAAATTCTTGGCAATCGGCTTTGTTATTTTCAGATATTTGTTTAGGTCTACATATATACTTTGACTTGGTAATTGGTATTATTCAGCTACATATAAACTGTCGTGTATACACCGGGTTGTCTATAAGCGCGTGTCTAACCTAGTACAGAAAGTAAAATGTAGGAGTCTCTTGTTGCTAACCAATTCACTTGGAAGCTACTCGGATGGAGAATTAATGGTTTACTTCTGGTGCATTTATATTTTGTTGTGGTCGTTCTACAAATGAAACTAAGGTTCATAAATGAGTTTTCTTGTCCAAAAAGGAGGCATAGAAAACCAATGTTCTTTGTACTAGTCTGATCATATGACGGTGTTTGTTTCTATAGTTGAATATTTGCCTATATGGCTATATGTCAAAATAATGTTGTCTCTGTTTAAAGATGCCTTCATAGTTGTGTAGCTTTTATTTTCATTCTGGTAAACTAAATGAGATTCTGCAACCAGGGCCTATCGTGCGCTCTACATCCTCAATTGGATCTACCGCTATTTCACAGAGCAGCATTTCAGTCGTTGGATAGGTAAGTTTCTGAGTATTGAAGGACTAGTTGGTTTGACTTGAAGCACATGTATTGTTTCTCACTTGCACCCACTTTTCCTTTCAGCTTGCATCTCTGGTCTCGTACAGACGGCTCTATATGCAGACTTCTTCTACTATTATTTTCTCAGGTATGTATCCCTCCCTAGCCCTTTCGTAATGTTCCTTTTCTGCTTGATTTTTTACATCATCCAAACAGACTGAACATGGCGTTCGTTTTGCAGCTGGAAGAACAATGCTACGCTTAAGTTGCCAGCTTGAACTAGGGCCGTCATGACATTATAGTCGACACTTGTTGAGATGAATTACTCTTTTAATGCTGAGACCTGTACACCTATGTGCATGAATTCAGTTATCGGAAAAATCGTGCGCGAAACCACTTAACATAAAAATGATACAGTTTTTCCATGGTGTTGAACTCTGAGGAAAATCCTCATACGTTGGCGAGGGAGAAGGAATTAATTTTTGGGTGGGTGGATCAAACACCCGGGTTCGCTCGAGGGTTTTGTTTGTATGTGTTGCAACCTTCATTTGACTTGTAGAGTGATTTTGTAAAGCTGAAGAAGGGCCAGTTCATCTATTTTCATGCATGTTTTAATACAAATACAAGCATCCAGAGGTGTGTTTTCTTGCACCAAACCATTTTGTGGTTCATTCTGGGGCCTCACTTATTTTTTGAAATAGTAACTGTTATGGTACTGGATGTTACTTGATTTCATGAGTGTATCCTAGTATTGAACTAATTGTCGGGCAACCAGAAGGGTATTTGGGATTCCCTGTCAGAGCCCTTTTACCTGGCTATATTTTTAGTTATTTATTACTAGTACTAGCTAAATTTCTGAGGCTCAGTTTAGATGGAGATATCCAATGGCTTAAGTTGGAAAAAATTGCAACTGTGGTATGAGAGAATGTAAAGATCTTCAACAACAAACACTTTTGTGGTCTCTGCACGCTTGTGTGCTGGGCTTGAGTCCGGCATTACTGGTACCAATCCTGCTGTTGAACCACCAACTAATGGAGAGTCCAATTAAAGTTTGAGTCAAATCCCATATAGAATGGCGTCAATGGAGTTGATAGCATTGGAAAGATTTACAACACAAATTCTAAAGTATTTTGAGATGCTATTACTCTCAAAAGTAAAAACATGCATGTTAGAAACAGAGAGAGCCTACACAGTGAGGAAAAGAGTATGGAAAAAGTCTAAAATCTACAAATTACGCATACATAATGTAAAGGTACGAACACTGAGCATAAGTTTGTGAAGTCCATACATGTGTGAAGTCTTGTCACACTACCAATGTGTGTGAAGTCTGCACACTCATGTTTATATGTTCGCAAAGTCTGCTGGTTGTTCTTCTAAATAAGTCACTATAAGTTTATTTTTTTTATCCTTATTTAAAAAAAATCGCATTTTTAGTTTTTTGTTAATTTTTTGGGGATTATTGTTTCGTCATGATGAGAAGAATCTAAAAAGTAAAAAATTACGATTGAAATCTAATTTTTTTGAATAAAGACAAAAATAAGCCAATAAGCCAATTTTTTCGTTTCTATTCAAAAAAAATTAATTTCGATCGTAATTTTTTACTTTTTAGATTTTCTTGTCATGAATAATTAATAATTCTCAAAAAATTGACAAAAAACTAACAAATGTAAAAAAAAATTTAAATAAAGACAAAAAAACAAGCCAAATAGCTTATTTAGAAGAACAACCCTTTTAAGTTGATGCATGAGTGAAAGGACGTTACTGGGCAACAATAATTTACCTTCCAATGACACACATTCAGTGTTGCCTAGTCTCAAATCAGAAGGATCCGGATCCCCACCGGCCCATGTTTTGGACTATATGAAACAGTTCTCATTGCGACTGTTCACTTGTTGCAATCAACGGTTTTGATATATTTTTATGTTTTTGCCGGTGAGGGTGTATCCTTTCCGGTCAAAATGTATGAGAAAATCTGAACCATTAATATCTTGTTCTCTTTGCTTTTCAAAAAGCATTTTTTAAAAAATTCCCCCTGTTCCCCCTACTATTTTTCAAAAAAAATTTTGAATCCAAATCCAAACACAGCATAGATCTACCAATGTGCGATTCTGATTTGGACTGTCTCATCCCATCCAAGCCATTAAAGTGGAGAGGAGCCAAACCCAATTTGGGTGTGTTCCAGAACCACAAATAAGTGTGCTTATTTTTTAAGAAGATAATTTTAAGTTAAAAAATAATGAGCTTTTTGCCTTGTTCTCTTTACAATTCAAAAACAATTTTTCAAAAAATTTCCTCTAGATTTCTCATACTTCCAACATTTCTCTCTCTATTTCTCTCAACTTATGACCCCTACTATTTTTCAAATTTTTTTTCAAACATCAATCCAAACATAGCATAAAATTTAAAAATATGTAATATAAATCTTGTTTAAAAGATTTTATTGAGATCTCTTGAACGACACAAAAATAATCAAAAAATAATCTTTTATTTATATTATTTTTAAATTTAAAAATATAAAATAAATTCTTATTTTTTAAAAATGTGTTCTGAAACCCAGCCTCAGTACTAGCTGCCAATTAGCCATAAAATTTCGTATCTACCCTGAGTAGACATGTGCGCGTCAAAGTCTGAAATCTCTGGCAAAGCTGATGGGCTATGGTTACTGTAGGCTGTGAAGCCATTAACCCACTACCCATAGCAAAAGGCAGGAATCCTTGCCAAAACTTTTTGTGCCTTTGTATTATTTAATTTAATTTTTTGGTCATTGAATTTAAAACATATGGAGTACTTATTACACAATTCAATGGTCGAAAAAATTTTCAGCACATATGCACAGAAATTTTCAAGAAAAAGTAGATCAGATACCCCACATCAAGTATGCAATGGATGTTATGTTTACAAGTACTTTATTCTCTTCCACAAAATTGATGTTGAAGACAAGCACCCCTCGTATTATCAGTGAATGACCAGTTGTTCCTTTGAAGGTAATGGTGCTGCTGGGAGTGGTGCCCTACAGGCTACAGCAAGTCCCACTTTGGGCTTTGGATCCCCTTTGCACTTATGGGTTTCTCATCAGTTCCTTGCTGAAAATTCGGCCATGCCATAGGCTCATCAGTGGTGCTATAGTTCCCGATGGGAGGAATCCCGACCAGATTTCCGATGGCGCCGGGCCCACTCCGGCCACCAGACGGGCTGATTCGAGCAGTCCAAAAATTCTAAAAAAAAAACCAAGTGGCCGTATGCGAGAATCAATGGCATCCGATGTATGTAGGTGACCGATCCAAACACTCAATTTTTGGCTGATCCAAACGCAAAAATGGATTGTTTGGATCAGTCATCTACACACGTCGGATGCCATTTATTCTCGCTAAGGCCCACTCAATTTTTTTTTTCTAGAATTTTTGGACGGCTCGAATCGGCCGTCCGGTGACGGGAGTGTGCCCAGCGTGGCGTCGGAATTCCGATCAGAATTTTGGGTCGGTAACCATGGACTTTCCGTATACTCATAGCCCTTATTCACTGCACTGAGACAGAGGTACGTTCGTAGTACTATAAAGGGTTCTGTGTATAATATAACGCAAACAATTAAGTCAGTTTTTGTAGCTTGTGGTACAAACAAAATGAGTTGAATGTTTGAAATCTTTTCATGCAGGAAATGAGTATATATTCTCTGGAGGAAAAAGTATGAAACGCACGAACCTTACACGTACTCACGGACGAAGATAAATTGAGAGCTGCACTGTGCAGCGTGGGTGGCGCCCTCAATCTACGAGTACATGTGAATGCATGCAAGTGTGTGTGTGAGAGAGAGAACCATTGTTGATATTCTTTCCGATCCCAACTAACTATGTCGGTAGGAAGGTGGTAAATTCCATTTTTAACCTTCCGTTGGATCAATTTCGCTGTATCACTTCTATCTATATTATACCGATCGATACAAACAGGAGCACTGCTATAGTGAAATTGATCCAACGGAAGGTTAAAAATGGAATTTATGCAAATGTGTGAAGAATCTCGATCAAATTTTGTATGCTTGCGCTATGATCTTTTGACACATCTCCGACATTACGAATGGTGGATTTAAGAGGGAGCATGTTTGTACACTCTCAACAATGTACGGTGTCTTATAGCTACACTCTCGTTTGTATTATGCCGATCGATACATCAAAATTGATTCTGCTAGACTTTATCAAACATCGCTCATTTAAGCCACTGAAACTTGGTTAATAAAATTCAGGAGGCTACTCCACTCGTCGCCAATTGGTTTTAGGCTAGAACCCTTCAAGAAATCTAACATAGTATCAGAGAGCTACGTATTGGGTAGCATCATCTTACATGACCGAGTCTCCAACGCTTGAGCAAAGCTCTTGGTATCCTCAATTTGTACCTCAACGTGCATTCGAGTTGCACGCAGGGGCGGATCCACGTTGGGGCCGTGGGGTCACGTGCCCCCACGCCTTTTTTAAAAAAAAAACTTTGATATAAATACGTAAAAGTTCCCTATACTAGTACAATACATTGATAGGCATCCAATAATGCACATTATTTGTGCTTAAGTCATCTAGTAAGTTGTGTTTGTACATATAAGTTGTCATTTTTATGCGATATTGCATGTAAGGTAGGTTTTTATGTATTTCAGTTAATTCGTATAAATAATGTGTGTTTGAACGTTAAGAAATGCTCCAAGTGCAACCAAGTACTCAAAGCCACATGCCACTCCGTTGTGGTGCTCAAAAAGATGGTTTGGAGGTTGCTCGAGTTGCCCAAGGGTCAAGGAAATTGAAGGAGAAGTAAGGATTTTACCAAAGCTACTCATCTTCTGACCAGCTGAGGATAGAATTGTCATATCTTTTGATATACAAAGTACTTTTGATCTAAACCACTTGGGTTAAAAAGCCAACTCAACAAACTTTCCAACAGTCCAAAGAACACCCAAATCTGAGTTTGGCAGTGTCCGAAGCGAGCCCATGAAGTTGCCTAAAAAATCTGTCGATCAATTGGGTACCGGTATTGGCCAATTCCCAGTACCAGTACTGGGTATCCAGAGATTAGTTTTTCCAGCCCGTTGAAGCCTGGTACCGGTACGGCGGTACTGAGGAATTTCCAGTATCGATATTGCATGGAAAAATGTGCAAATTTTTATTAACTTTTTCAACCTTCCATTTATGGAAAGTTTCCACTTATTGAATGTTTTTGGGATATTTCGGGGGACTTTTTGGTCCCTTGTAACTTAACTTTAGAACCATATAAATAGGTTTGTATGCCTTTTATGGAATGTATGGCCCTATAGCATAACTTTAGGCCTAAGTCTTTTTAACTTTACTAGAGAACTCCATTGTTGTCTTTCAAGCTTTCTAGGCTAATATTTTCAAAAACTCTTGTAAGTCTTTCTCGTTTGTTAATTTCTCGTTTATTAAAGTTGCTTGTACGGACTAGATCCTTATAAATATCAAGTTTGTTTTTGTTTTTATTGATTAAAAATCATGTCTTATTTTTATGTCTTATTTTTATGCTATGTGTGAGTAGTCGTTTGGTTAAGTCTCGGGTTACTCTTTCCCAAAGACTTAGGTGGTTATTTAGTTCTCTAGCCTTCGGGCTTTAAATCATGGTTCTCGGAATCAAATTAACCTAGCCATTTTCAGTCTAGGCAAGGAGTGTTTATGTTGTTTAGTCAAACGGTCATGGCAAGCGACATACCGAGGGCTCGTGGCCTCCTACGTGTTAGATACATTATCAAAAATAAGTTGGTTTAGTTCCGATTAATCACATCTTTAGATAAATGTAGTCTTTAAAGCTAAATCTTTCGAGCGTGAGTACGCAGTCGTGATACTCGCTGGAGTTATAATCGAGAACTAGTAATGGCCTTTGTAAAGGGATAGATGATCCGTAGACTTGCCTCTTTTAGTTTATAAAGCTCATTTATAGTATTTTTATTTAGTATTTTCATCGTTTAAAGCAAAATCAAGTTGGCCGTCTTAAACGCAAAAATCCATCTTACAATACCTACAATCCAAATTAGCTATATTCAATTCTCTGTGGGTACGATCCCAGACTTTCGGATATTATGCTTTCAACAATCTAGCCAACCGCTTGGGGTTTTTAACCTTATTCAAAGGCGAGGTTGTGGCGTAAACATACATCAGCATGGTGGTGTGCTTGTATATGCTGTGCAAAGTTCAAGGCACTTGGGTTCAATTCTCAAGCATGCTATCCTTGTTTCCACACACACCCCCCCCCCCCCCCCCCCCCATTCTCCATTTTTGTTTTACCTCTTTCCTTTATTTCTCTAATTTTGTCCTATTTCTTTGTGTTTTCCTCCCAATCCAAAATATTATGAAAATCAAATTACTAAATTCTTTAATTTACTTTCTATTAATTTTATGGTTGCCACCATGACAGTTGAAAGAGTATTTTCAGCTATGAAGATTGTCAAAAATCGGTTGCGAAATAGAATGAGTGATCAATATTCAATGGTTGAGTGATAATTTAGTGGTATACATACAGAGAAATATTTTTTAAGAGATTGTGAATAATAGATGCCCTTGGTATATGGAATTCTTGGATCCGCCACTGGCTGCACGTGAGAGGGAGTTGTTAGACTTTATCCCCCATCGCTCATGTAAACCACCAAAACTTGGTTAATAAAATCTAAAGAGTACTAGCTATATAGCCAATTGGTTTCAGGTTGAAATCTTCAAAGAAATCTAACAGATCCAACCAAAGCTCATTTAAGTCACCTAAGTTTAGTTAATAAAATCTAGAGAGTACTTTACCTATATAGTCAATTAGTTTTAGGTTGAAATCTTGAAAGAAATCTGACAGATCCAACCAACGGAAGGCAGGCTGGCTGATCACAAGGTGGGTGTCTAAATCTAATCGATCTTTTGCTCCATGCCAGGAGTATTCATAGCAAGAGACTCCCTAATTATCTGTTTGAATAATAATATTACGGCATGCAGCGAACTTAATTAGGTTAGGCCCTCATTAATTTGGAACAGCATGCGAGTAAAGGTGTGTTTGTTTGTTCAAATGCTTGAGTACCTGCAACCACTACACACCTAGCCTACTATTAATTATACATATGTATTTAAGAGCTAATTATGCAACAATGCGACAATGGGTGATAATTGTGTTTATTTATCTACATGGGTGGAGCCCAAAATAATATTAGTGGGGTAAATACTTAAATTTATTGATTAGTCTTTTTTGTATTTGCTAATAAAAAACATATTTGACCTCTTAAAAAATGTCAATGCTACGCTCTCTATCTGAAAAAGGATCAAATCGGCGGTAATTTGGTTTGGTTTCTAGAGGTAAAGAGGTTGGTCCGGTTTGAGTTTTAGGCGATCAAAAAACCCCGTTTGGTTCGGAAGGTGTGTGTATTCATTTCCACCGAAAATGCATTCAGATTATAATTCCCTTGCTATATATTGGGTGAGTATACCAAAAGTATAGTTTCCTTGGTAATGATCATGAGGTGGGTTAGCGAAATAGCAATATCAAAACGAGGCAAATTCTAGTGGATTGCTTAATGTGTTTTTTTTTTTTTTTTTTGAAACAGAAGATATTAAAAACTTAAACATAAATCGTTTTGGGGTATTTAACCCCTACAGAGTCATCAGTTAAATTTTTTTTTGAACAGCAAAAAAGAATTTTATTTATCTTTGAAAACAAATTACAAAAATTAAAAGGATCCAAAGCACGAAGCACCAGGAACCAGAAGGGAAACATAGGAGGTTCGACTACTGAAAGATAAACTTGATTGTTAGTTTTTTGTCAATTTTTTTTGGAGATTGTTGTATCATCATGACAAGAAAAATCTAAAAAATAAAAAATTATAAAAAAAATCCAATTTTTTTAAATAAAAATAAAAATAAGCCAATAAACCAAACCATGATGTATTATGTGATATTTTGGTAATTCTTATGCTCTACACTTACGAATATTTTTAGTAATTTATTTGGCAGCTTTTCTAACCAATGCTGTCCGGTGCATCTCTGAGTGATTTGACATTGCATATCATAATCCTAGCTACTGTATATTTAAATAATTATATATTGTAGTAATTGTACTAACCAGCTTCTCATGCAAGTTTAAGGAAATTGAGTATCCATGATTACCAAGGATGCGTATTACTCCACTAAACACACTTGTAGAGCCGGATTCCAGGCTACATTTTTAAAAAATAAGTATTTATTTTATATTTTTAAATTAAAAAATAATGTAAACAAAAAATAATTTTTTAATTTTTTTTCATCGTATAAAAGATCTCGATAAGTAATTGCGTGTAATTTCAATTTAGAAGTTGAGAATGTAACTAAAATGGATTTCGGGTTAGTGTTGTGCAGTGAGGTCCCCAACACCATACTGCTCACCTCCAAACCGTTGGATCGTGCATCCGACGGTTCGGATCTCATCTCGGCAACCAACGATCGAGAACAGTTTATTGTCGAGATGAGATCCGAGCCGTCGGATGCACGATCCGACGGCTAGGAGGTGTGCAACACCATGCTGCGCACACTCCAACCCCATCCCCCACTCCAACTAAAACAACCGATATGCGGTTATTAATACACGTTCTTACAATAATTTAGGAGTTAGAGAATGCAAAACAACCGAAAATGCGGATATGAATACACGTACGTCGTTATAGGAGACGGATTTTAATTTTTTTTTAAATGAAACCTTACAACAGGCTTAACTTAGGTAATCGACAGTATTCACAAATAGCTAGGATCCAATAGCAACGTAGGAGCTGAAATACATAAATACCATCATTGCAAAATAGGACATGCATAATTTCAATACAAGCAATTGCCAAACGTAACTGGCATGGTAGTTTGTTTACTTCAGTTCCAAGCTGACAAAAGAAGAGAAGGGTGCTGATTACATCTCTGGTAAAAAGGTCTCCAAATGCATGATTCATTCTAGCTAGCAACTAGTAGTAGTATGCATGAGTACACACAATTTCATGTATTCATTCGATATGTGTACGTACAGCTTAATTATAATTAGAAGTTGGAAACTTACCGAAAAAGAAAAAAAAACGTAGAAGTTGGACGAGTGAGATTTTTCGTACACATTTTGTATTTTTGTGTAAAGATGATAAACTAGCGAAATCATATTAAGCTTACCTCTTGAACTTTGATCAAGCGTTAACCGAACCATACCATAAAGGTGCGATTTTAAATTTAAAATTATTATGAGAAGTACGTCAAAATGAATAGGAATTAACTATATGAATTAGAAACACAATAGTAGTACAAAATTCACAAGCATTTGACTTTACAGCCAACTCCGTTTAAACAATCCCGATGATCAAACCCTTGGAGGACTGAATAATGGCTATAAGCCTATTATGCCTGAAGAAACGCGTAGTATACATACATATGTTTTTACATCGTTTCTCACAAGTGTTACTGGAATTCTCCAAATTATGTTGTTAATTAGTCCACCATCAATGTAAGAATGGATATAAACCAAAGGAAATGCTCAAGAATCAGATATAAACATTAATTACAGTTAAATTTTTTTTTTTTTAATCTTTTTCCTTATCGAGAATTGATCCCTCGAGTAATCAAAAAAAGAAATTGATCTCTCTCATTCCTCGAGTGAATGTGCAGAGTACTTGTGAAATTGTTCAAATGTAGAAGAAGGCTGTGGAAAAAAATGCCGCAAATCAACTTCATATATATTTAATTGGTTTACAAGTCATGTCTATATATATATATATATATATATATATATATATATATAGTTTATATCTCAATTATTAAGCTACTTTTAATATAAGGCAGGAATGGGCACTTCCTTTAAATTGATTTCGAACATTGATAACATAGTTTATTCGGGACTAGTAATTGCTGTCTCCCAATTAATGATGTCAAAGACCACGGCCATGCTTTTACATACGAGACATTTTTGTTCACTAATTAATCCAATCATTTTCACAGATTCATTTTCATAGGATGTGGTTGGGGCTGGATAATTATAGGCCATCTACCGCGCTAAGGTGGTTGTTTTTTAATTAACACTTATTTTTTTTCATTTAACGAGAAAGATTATTCTCTCATAATACATCATTTTTAATTTTAAAAAAAAGTGCTTATTTGAAAAAAAAAAAGTACTTATTTTCTTTAGCAAAATGAGGCCTATCAATGCTCTCGGGCGCCATGTGGCAAAACGCCACGTGGTGGCGCCTCACGAGCACCCAATTATTTTAATTTCGTGGGCCCAATATCTACAACAAAAGTTGAACATATATGATTTGCTAGGGAATGAGCGACAATAATCAATATGTGCTCATCTTGTATTATTAAAAGTATAGGTGGAGCCTAATTTCATTCCTAGGTCTACTTTATTTTGAATATTGGATACTAGAAAACAATGCGTACGTATGTGTCAAGTTTGTTTAACTAGACCGCTAATAGAGATATATTTATTCTATAGCATAATTAATTCAGAATAATAATACAGTACTATACATACAACTTTTTCAAAATATTTTATTTCCATATTTTTTTCAGAGAACTTCTTGTTTGATGGCTATTTAAAGTTATAGCTTATCGATGAAGGATGGGACCTCCTTAATAAATCTGTTGTCCATCCAATGCTTCAAGAAAAGAAAGTGACCGGGTCATATGTTATTTCATTTTCCTCTCATTTTCCCTTCAATTCCTTGGGAAGTCGATCACAGTCCAACCGTATAGCTAGTATTAATTTAGAAAAAAAGGGTTCCTTTCAAAATAAATGTACGAAACAAATAAATGGGAGAAAATATTTTGTCTTACTTGTATTTCTACACCCAAGATTTCTTTTATCAATAAATATCTGCAAGTGGTTTATATACTGTCATTCAAGATCCAAACGAACTATTACTCCTAAATTACTAGACAGCAGTAGTTTAAAAATATACGTATCAATTTTGTGCAGTATAATTGTTTATTAAATTTTATGAGTGTTTGTGATGAAAATTCTGGACAACAAGGGGGGACCATAGAAGCTCCCGAAATAAATGGCATGAATTTTTTGTTTTGATTTTATTTTTGTAATTAAACAGAATGGACATGGATGATGGAGCTACATACCGTGAAATTGACAACAGGCAACTCCTAAGGGGGTGTTTGGGAGCCTACTTTTTGGATTTTCGTTTTCAATTTTTTGGCTTTTTAGCTTTTTGGATTGTGGTCTGAATGTATTTTGATTTTAATAGAGTGTTTGGGTGATGTGTGCAGAATGCATTTTGTAGCAAGAGTAGTGTTTGGGAGATATGATATGTAAATGAATTATGGGTTGATTTTTACTATATTGCCCTTGAATATTAATAATGGTGTATAAATAATATTTTAATCATTTTTTTAAAGTTTTATTTTGAAATTTCTTTCTACTTCAATTGAAAGTGTCGAACTACCTTTTTTTTTTAATTGTTTCAAGTATTTTTTATTCTTACTTTCCTCCAACAATGTTTTCATTTTTTACTTAAAACAACAATTAAGTTAAACCTAGGTAATTGGAAAAAACAAGAACACTTCAAACTATTATTAATTAAAAAACATACGAACTAAAAAAGAAAAAAACTTTAAACTCTTAAACATTACACAATAATTAAAAGGGAAAAAAAAAACCCACAAAGCCGTATGTGGTCATTAGGAAAAAAAACCCAGATGGTAAAGAAACCCTAAATTGTGGGGCTCATAAGTGTAAAATCCCTTCTAGATTATGCTCAAAAAAAAAACACCAGAGAGATGAGGTCGTTAGGGAAAAACCCAGATCTATATCCACAAACTTAAAATTCTCCCTAATCCCGGATCTAAATTCTCCTTCAACAAAAAATTACATGGGGTTTGCCCCCAAATTTGGTGGGTTGAATGAAGAAGAGGTGCACGATTTCAATGACGATGGACGAAGGTGAGTGGATTGTGTGTAGACCGGAAAATCTCTCCGGCCTCTGCTCCTGCCTCTCTCTCTCTCTCTCTCTCTCTCTCTCTCGTGTTGTGTGGTGGAAGATGATGTGATGAGTAAAGTGAAAGAGAGGAGCGGATATAACGTTCGAATGAGGGTTCTGATCTGGAATTATCTCAAAACAAAGAGGGTAGGAATGTCTTTTGGAGTGGCTTGAAACCAAAAATGGAAAAAGGAGAATGGGAAAAGCTCCTCCAGAGCTCTTTCTCACTTCTCTTCTCCTTTCTTAAAATCTGATAAACCATTCTCAGAGAATGAATTTTCTTGTTCTCAGCCAAACACCCAAAATAGAAAAAGGTGAAACAGAAAATGCAAAAATGAGCCATCCAAACACCCCCTAAATACTCCGCTGGACCCATCATCATCTTATTACTGAAGAGAGAGAGATTACCAAACAACATTGTTTCGAAAAAAATCTACAAACGGTTTTTGAATCTTATCTCTTTATAAATCCTAACCATTGATTTACTCCATAAATTCTACGGCTCTCTCTCTCTCTCTCAAACAATATTTATTGCACAGTTACCATTAATTAGATCTCCCGTTGCGTCGTGCCTTCAGACACGAACAAACTCTAGTATTTTCATAACTAAAAATATTTTACACACGCTCACGTTAGGGGTCTCACACAAACTGAAGATACTATTACATATAGGGATAGCAACGAGGCTGAGTGGTGTTTTGACGGGAATCTGTCCCAACCAAGTCAGGATCAGAGCGGAGCAGGGCAAGCCCAATTGCCATCCCTAAGGGGGTGTTCCAGTTTCTTAAAAGGAAGGTAATTTCAAATTCAAAAATTTATGTGTTTACGTAAATAATTTTTTTACCAATATGGATCTTGTTTGATAGTGTGTGGCCCGTGATTCTTGATCTGGGTTTCTCCTCCCTTGATTCGTGGGTTTCCTAGCCTTCTCGCTTTGACCTGCACAGAGAACGCATGACTAAGACCTGGCCGGGGTTGCCCGGCAAGGCCCTCCGACGAGAGGATGAGAATGTGTAGAAAGCAAAGAGAGAGGCTAGGGTTTTAGAGACTGAGTGGTGTGTACCTCTTAGGGTTGTTATCCCTCGGTATTTATAGAGTCCGCCTGACTTGCTCTCCAAGCACAATCATGCGCCTTGCACGTGTCAGCTAACGTCATCGTGACATCACCAATAAGATCCAGTAACCGTTTTGGGTATGAGCTGTCATCCCCATGTGCACTCATTATTATCTTTTGGCTTAACCGCTTCAGCACGTGGAGAGCACGTGGCATCATGATTAGCCGAGCCTCACCCTCAAGCCGAGTTTAACGGCAAAGTGAGTTGCAGAGAGGAGTGGGTTGATGGGCGGCTAATCTCGAAGGTGGCCGAGCCTGAAGGATCTCTCCAAGAGCCGGTAGTCAGGTGAGCACAACATCGTCCACTGTCGAATCTCGGTTGTAGCCGAACTTTGTGACTGAGTACGGCCACCCTTTATGTTTCCAAACTTAGTTCGTTCCTCCCTAACATAGATTCGAGTCGTCATGTTCGGTCTACCACAGATAGATTTTATTGAGATCTTTTAAACGGTACAAAAAAATAAAAAAATATTTTTCATTTTTATTATATTTGAATTTGAAATTACAATGTTTTTTAAAAAAGAAAGTTTAAAAAGAAAACGAAACGGTAACTCTACCACGTAGTCCTTTAAAACCACACATGATCGAGGATGGGATTTATACGTGCACATTGTACTTGTACGAGTGAGGTCCCAAATTAATCTCGTGACTATGTATGTAGCCCACTCGTTCGAGTTGAGTTCCTAACTTCCTAGTACATATGGCAGCATGGGACAAAGGGAGTGTGCTGCGCAGCTCCGTGGCATCGGTTCGACGATCGGAGACGTCCACGGTGTAGAGCTCGTCGAATACTACAAGTGTACCAAAAATCAACCCGATCAAATATCGTTAAGTACTTCATCGGAATACATATAACTTGAAAAAAAATGAATCCTAATGGATACAAAACACTGGATCAAAACCACTGAATCCATTCTTTTTGAATTATATGTGTTCCGATGAGACACTTAACGATATTTGATCGGGTTGATTTTTCATACACTTATAGTATTCGACGAGCTCTACGCAGTGGACGTCTCTGATTGTTGGACTGATGCCGGCAAGGCGGCGCCGGAGACCGCACAGAACGATGCGCAGCACGGAGCTGCGCAGCACACTCCCCCGGTCCGGCACCATGTGGGCAAAGAAAATCAAAATTTTGAACTTGGACAAAAAAAAAAAAAAAATTTCCTACCAAAAATTGTGTAGTATTATTTTTAACATTGAGAAGTTCGATGATATAAAGAGAGAAGAAAAGGCAGATAGAGGGGGCTGTTGATCTCTCTTTATCTTACTGGACTGGACTGGAGTACTAGTAGTATAATTTTTCCCGCGCTTTAAATCTTGCTTTAACCCCCACTCCACTCCACCATCTCCGGCTCCAGAACCTCAAAACCCTTTGTCTTCTCTCCCCATTTCATGATCAAAAAGTCCACCACTCTCATCAACTGATTCCAAAAATGGACTCCTCGCTAAAACCCAGTCCAACCCCATTCACCAAGAAGAGCAAACTGGCCAAAACCTTCCAAAGAGTCATCCACCTCAACAAATCCACGAAATCCCTCTCCAAAAACACCGCCTTCTGCCTGCAACTCGTGCCCCACGAAACCAAACCCAGACCCAACTGCTGCAACAACAGCAGCAACAGCAACAACGACGACGACGGAGATGGCGAGCAGAATTCGGCCCGGAACGAGGCCGCGGCCGCAGCCTTCGTCGCGAAGCTCTTCGCCGCCGTCTCGGCCGTCAAGGCCGCCTACGCCGACCTCCAGACGGCTCAGTTCCCCTACGACGGGGAAGCGATCCAGTCGGCCGACGAGGCCGTGGTGACAGAGCTGAGATCGCTGTCGGAGCTGAAACAGGCCTTCTTCAAGAAACGGATTTACTCGTCGCCCCCTCACGTGACTTTCCTGCTTGCCGAGATTCAGGAGCAACAGAGCCTGATCAAGATGTACGAGGTCACCATGAGGAAAATGAGGTCGGAATTGGACTCCAAAGAGAGCAAATGTTCTCTCCTTCGGAAACAGCTCGACGACGTCGTTTCGCACAACAAGTCGGTCGAGAAGAAGCTGGACTATAGCGCACAGTTTTCGATTCTTGACGACATTGTCAAGCTGTTCGACGCCGGTCCGGGTGGCTTTACGGCGGCTTTGCGCTACGCGGTTCGGTCGGTCCGGTGTTTCGTCAAGGTTATGATTCGGGAGATGGAGTCCTCGAACTGGGACATCTCGGCCGCCGCAAATGCAGTTGTGTCGGGAGTTGTGTTCTCGAAGGGGAGTCACAGGTGCTTCGCCTTCGAGTCGTTTGTGTGCCGGGAAATGTTCGACGGGTTCGATTCTCACGACTTTTCGCTTCCGAAAGACGAGAAACGTCGCGGGTTTGATTTCGGTGACCGGTTTAAGGAGTTGAAAGCCGTGAACCCAGTTCGGTTCCTGAAAACCAACCCGGATCCTGGGTTTGGGAATTTCGTAAGGAGTAAGTACATGCGTTTGGTTCACCCGAAAATGGAGACGTCGTTTTCGGGGAATTTGAGCCAGCGGAAGATGATTAATGCCGGGGAGTGGCCGGAAACCTGTTTTTTCGCGGCGTTTGCGGAGATGGCGAAGCGTGTGTGGCTTCTGCATTGCTTGGCTTTTTCGGGCGATCAAGAGGTGGATATGTTTCAGGTGGGAAGGAATTGTCGATTCTCGGAGGTTTATATGGAGAGCGTAAACGATGATGTGTTTGCCGCGGGCGAGGCGGGAGACGGGGGTGTTCGGGTGGCGTTTACTGTTGTTCCGGGGTTTAAGATAGGTAAAGGGGTGATACAGGCCCAGGTATATCTTTCGCCGGCACTTCGACCAGACCGGTGTTGAGCATGGTTTCGTGGTGCACAATGTGAAAAGGTCTTGTTCCCCTAGGCTCTAGAGAAAAATTTGGATACAACAATTTTTTGTGACGCTTTTCCGGTATGAGTTCCACACGAGGCATTACAAATAATTGTTGTATTTAAATTTTTTTTTTGCAACTCATGGACTATTCAAATAATTATAAGTGTATTGGTATGATAGTCTCATATTCTACTACTCTTCACTTCTAAATATTGTGGAAATTCATGCCATTTTTAAACCATCTTATTTTTTAATTTATATTAATATTTTCCATAAATTTTAAAATATTGAATAATAAAACTAATTGAGATCTATTAAACAATATCCAAATCAAATCAAACCGAGTCTTAAGTCCCAATCACTCAGAGTCGGCTTATTAAATAAGATCCATATTACATATTTTTTTAAATTCCTATTGAAATATATAAACATTTAAAAATGGCACAAATTCCCAAAAGAGACCAACAAACACAGACGGAAGAGTACTTAAGAGTAATATAGCGCTAGATGGTCATAGCGTAGTTATATCTTGAATTTTGTTACAATCACGCACATTTTGCATATACAATTGCACACATTTTTTTGGCTTGATGGTTAGGGTGTCCGAGTAAGCTTACGTACACTTCAATTATTCCCATCCCCAATTCAATCAAAGACATGTTATCAACGCCTATGCTATGGGATTCACATATGTTAGCACAATATTAAGAAATATTATTAAGTATTATATTACCATACTTTCTAAATTTTGTTATTTTGGTTCGTTCATGTTTAGATTCATGTTTCTTAGATACTATTATTGGTTTTCTTGTTATGCATGTTTTCCTAAGTTGTTTAAGTTTTTTAGTTATTAAGTCTTTGAAGCCGATATAAAGACATTTTAGACTTATGTTTTATACACAATCTATGACAGAAGATAAATTATTTTCATTTCACTTTTATACACAATCTATGACAGAAGATAAATTATTTTCACTTCACTTTTACACACAATCTATTTGTCTTTTACATCCATCCCCAAAAGTAGGGGTGGGCACGGGTCGGGCGGGTCGGGCATGGCCCGCCACCCGAACCCGAACCCGACCATGTCGGGTAGGAGAAAAATCAACCCGAACCCGAACCGAACGATGGTGTACACCCGCCCGTGTGCCCGATTATTTTGGTCGGGTCGGGTCCGACCAAACCGAAGTAAAGCTACATGAATTGTTCATGTTTTGGTCGGGTCGGGGTCGGGTTTGGTCGGGTAGGGAAAAACAGCACCCGAGCCCCGAACCGAAAACTGATTTTTTCGAAAAATTGAACCCGACCCGACCCGACCACATGTTCGGGCCCGCCCGAAACCCTTCGGGTCGGGCGCGGGTCCGTCGGCCCGCGGGTATTTTGCACACCCCTACCCAAAAGGTTACCAGGTCTCGAATTTAAGATATCTGAACTTGCAACTCATCTATGTTTTTGACTTGAGCTATTCCTCTAGTTTAATTGCACACATATTCACATTAGAGTGGAGTCTAGCTTTGTATGTGTTAGAATATGTGTAAACGTTAAGTTCCACATCGAATAAATAGAAAAATGGTTAGAGCTTAATATATAATTGGATGACTCACCACTTACAAGGCTTAATCTTTGAAGTGGATATAAGTCAAATTCAATGTATATTAGGCCCAAGTGATGTGCACTCTCTGTCGCTACTTCCATACAAATTGAGCCTTTAGCACGCAGTAGCAGATTGATACCAAACCAAACCTAACTAGGCCAAGCTTTATGTATATTTCAAGCACTTGGGATCAATTATACAAATCTTTTTTCTTCATTAAGTTCATATTTTAATTCATGTCATAAAGATACGACGAGCGAGTATAGAATATGTGGTTTGCGCGTGGAATTAAACACTCGTTTCCTATGCTTTTATGTCTTGTTTTCCTATGCTTTTATGTCCGTATATCTGTCTTGTCTTTGACATACAGGTGAGAGAATAGGGGTTGGGTTGTCAAGAAAAGCGGAGTTCCGACCCCACACTTGAAAGTGGTTCAGTGAACCGGAATTTGGATCAGAGGTCATTCCACTTTTTAAAAAGTAACTTTTTGAAAAAATAAATAAATTTTAAGATAAAAAATTATGGGTTTACGTAAATAATTTTTCTACTAATATGTATCTTATTTGATAAATCTCATTGAAAATTTTTAAACGGTGCAAAAAAAAATTAAAAATTATTTTTCATTTTCGTTATATTTGAATTTGAAATTACATTCTTTTAAAAAAAAAACATTTTGGAGAAAACAGAACGGGGCCTCATTATTATACTACCTCCGTTCCTCTGTTTCATTGTCCTTCATCCTATTTTAATCGAATAAAAAATTAATTATAACTTTTAATTGATAATACCGTTTATATGTAATATAGATCTTATTTGATAGACTTTAATGAATTCTTTCAAACTATATATTTAAAATCACTTAAAACATTATAAATTAGAAGATGTAATCAATTGAAAAGTGATACGGAAGAGACCAAGAATGGAAACGGAGGGAATAGATAGAAAGGGAAGAGAGAGAGAGAGGGGCGGTGCGAAGGCAAAACAAAGTACCGAGCATTCAGGAGGTTGGGACCCGGCCGCCCGGGAGTTTTTGTTTTTATTTTGAGGTGAAGGAAGAAATTAAAGGCCGCCAAATGCCGACCGACCAGCGTGAAGATCTTTTAAATGTTGCTCCGATTTCTTTTTTTTGGGCAAGGTAAAATTTATAACAATACAGGGGAGCTACCCCCCGAACACAGCATACAACCAGAAAAAATGAAAAGGGCTAGGAACATGCTCCTACCCTAACAACAACAAGAAAACAAAACCAACCAACTACTCACCCAAACAGAGCAACAATAATACCAACAAAAGGCTTTAGACCCGCCATCAAACGGGGGAGAAAATAGCCTCAGATATATTCCACATAGCGCACAGCCTTTGGTTCTTGGCACTGCGTTTCACCTTCCTCCAAAGACTCAAACAACTCCTGATATCAGTTTTCACCACTGAGACAAGAGATAGAGCATCCCTCTGAGAGCCTTGAAAAACTCTCTTATTCCTCTCCAACCATATATGATAAAGAGAGGCAGCCAACACCATCTTATATAAAGACTGCTGCAAACGATTGCCAGTCATATGTTGACTGGCCCAACCAATCTCTTGATCCAAACTAATCAAGCCCCTCCGATAACCACAGATTCTCAAAAGCTGCCCCACAATATAGGAAGAATAAGGACACATGAAAAAGAGATGCAAATGGCTTTCAAGAGAAGCATTACAGAGAACACACGAAGTATTGGGCACCATTCCCCAATTCTGCAATCTATCCTTCGTAGCAAGCCTACCATGAATAGCCAGCCACTGAATAATGGCCCAACGAGGAATATGAGCCTTAAACCAGACCACTTTCCACCAAGTAACACTTGACTTAACCTCTCTAATACTATCCCAAGCAGATTTGATAGTAAACCCATGAGCATTCAGAAGCCAAACCACAGAATCTGATTGACCAGAATTAGGGACCAAGGTAGTAGGAGTGTGCTCAATGATTTCCTTGGTGACAACATTCCGTCTTCTGGGCCAACACCAAGAATCATTACTGATAATAGAGGCCACTTTAGAAAACAAAGATCTCCCCAGGTTATAAACGACCCTCTCCCCAAATCTAGAAAAGAGAGGCCCGAGAGGGTGCCAATTGTCCAACCAAAGAAAAGTATCAAGCCCATTACCAACTACAGCTTTTATCCAGGGTTGAACCAAACTACGAAGCTTAAAAATCTTCCTAATAGTCCAAGAAGCAGAAGGAGGAATACTCATATACCAAAGACACTGACCTTTAATGACATAGGAATGAATCCACCTTATCCACAAAGAGTCAGCTTTTTTAGCTATGGCCCAAAGGTGTCTAGACATGGCAGCTTTATTCCAATCTGGAAGAGCCCGAAGCCCCAACCCACCTTCTACTTTAGGAGAACAGACATCCCTCCATTTGACTTTAGCACCAGAAGCTTTCAAAGCTGGCCCAGACCAGAAAAAGGCCCTAAGAACCCCCTCAATAGTTTTAAGGACTTTTTGAGGCAAAATGAAGATGGAACTCCAGTAATTCTGCATACTGAACAGAACTGAACTGATAAGCTGCACTCTACCCCCATAAGACAGCAATTTGTTAGTCCAAGATTGAACACGCTTGAGAATCTTATCAACAAGGGCTTGACAATCGCTTGCATGAAGTCTTGTAGTGATAAGAGGCACACCAAGGTACCTAACTGGGAGCACACCTTCAGAAATAGCAAGAATAGCAAATAAACCCCGTTTATCCCCTTCATCAACGGATAAAAGGATCTATCAAGTTAAAAGGATCATTCTGCATACTGAACAGGGCTTGACAATCGCTTGCTCCGATTTCGTTAAAAGGATCTATCAAGTTTGTTGCTTTCATGCAAGGACACAAGAGCATCTCCACCAGCCTAAACCAAATGAGAAATTTCGCTTAAATGGCGAGAAAATTAAAGGTGCAAAACACCAGCCCAACAGCCTCTCCTCAGAGCTCGCCATTCTGACCTGGGCTCCAATCCCTCGCTGGGTGTGGCGAGGTTTTGGACACACTCTCTCTCTCTCTCCGCTGCAGCGTCGATGGACAGCTCCGATGGTGAACAACGTGGTCATCGTCAACATCATCATCGTCGTGAACTGCTCTACTTTGTGGGTTTGAGGTTTGATTTTGTGGATTTTTCAGTTTTGGCCCTTTTGGGGTTTGATTTGTGGGTTTTTCAATTTCGGGGAAAGAGAGAGAGATGGAGGGAGGTGGTTTCTGATTTGGGTTTCAAAAAGGGGAAGCACAAATTGTGGGTTTTCTGATCTGAGATTGGTGGCTTTCCACCATCACCGTTAATATATATATAAGGTGTGCAAATGTGTGTGTATGTAACATTTTTTTTTTTTTTAAAAATAATTGGCTAGACTGTTGGTTGTTTCCCTTGTTTCGTGACTAGGTAAGAGAGAAATTCTGACCAAAATGGCTAATAATTTGCTTAGACCGGTGGAGATGCTTTAAGAGAGTCGGATAAGACATATATATGGTTATTGATTTTTGGAGGTGTTCTGCAGTACTAGTTTTGTGTTTATAAAGTGCATGCATGTGGATGCATATGAATCTAATTTTTTGGGGGTTAGTATTTGACAAGCGTGGAGGTGGGGATGTTGAAAACTGGTGGGTGGATTTCTAGCTGTCCAAATTAAAGGCAGCAGAATGCACTAGTCATGTCCAAACTGGTGTGCACTAGTCTTATTGCATTGGGCTTGTTTTTTATTTGAAACAAAAATCTTGTCTAAGTGCTTGCTTCTTAGCGGTGTCTTAGCAAGAGGACCTTAATAGTGCCTTATTAGCATACTAAGGCCTTTGTACGCGTCTTAGTAGCGTCTTAGTAGGGCGCTCCAGCATATTTCCTTCTTTGGTGATATAAAAACATATTCTCCATTTTAGATTACTAGTGTTACCTAACTCACTTTTAGAGAGAAAGAAAGCGCATTACCTTTTTTAGTCTTGTGCCTTTATTTGCATTTGGATAAATTGAATCTTGTATTCGATTTTTTTGTTTAATTTGGAGAAATACTTTTATAACCCATGTATTCTCTCTAGGTTGACTCGATCTTTTGCATAAAAATCTTCACTTTATTAAATATATTCATACATTCCTGCTTATGAATTTACATTGCTAGATGATACCGGAGCCATTCTAGAGCGGAGATCGAGATGATTTTGCTCGAGGAGTCCATGCAATCAAGAAGGGGCATGGGGTGCTATGCATGAAGCGGGAGTTAAGTAGTTTCCACGTATATCTTGGTGTTCGCGTTCTTTAGTTTTATTGCTCTCTACTTAGATTGTTTATTTGAATTGCTTGGTACTATATATGGAGGTTAGTTAGTTGACTTGCGATGTCGTTTGCTTTATTTTTTAAATTGGTAGCACCATTCACCCGCCTCTGAGACATTATAGCGCATTAGATAATTTCAAAACTTATTCATCCGACATATGGGCTTGACTATCATTCCAACAACATATGCATTACAAAAATCTAGATCCTACCAATTATGTTGACGACTCCACGTTATCGAGTTATACCACTCGTGGCTCCACCCTTTTTGTTTATACCCATTTTTTACACCAAACCTTGAGCAGCGCTGGAAAGTCATTTGATGAAGTCTAATGGGCCATGAAATAAAGATTTGATTGGGTCTAAGTCAGTGGGCCGTATCTGTTTTTGGTAGCGCCGAGTTGGTGTGCTCATCCGAATGGACTACGGGTCTCAATGGTTTGGGCTTTATCCAAATAATTAGTGGTTTCAGGAGGCCCAAGCCCACTAATTGTGGGAGTGCTGTTGGTTTTCCAGAAAGATCCCAAAAAAATTTAATCTAAACTTTCCAGCAAAATTTCTCTCTTTTATTTCCGGTCCATTCACATTTCCAAGTACCCTGTGCTTCTCTTTATTTCCAGTCCATTCACATTTGGAAATTATCAAGTCCACTTCGTTGTGGCAACCTGCGAACTTTTGTGATCTTGCCCTTTGGATCACATATTCACATGCATTCACTCTCGATCAGAAGTTGGATCAAGGGCTCTCACTCCTTCGACATTAGATGTGACAAGCCTTGGCAAGCTTGTGCTCACTGACCTTGAGGATTTTCGCTCGCTCCCATGGCCATGAGGCTTAAGAGAGCTAAACACTAGTATCATGCTTGTCTGTCGAACTGGGCCCAGACCCAAGATATGCCCTTCCCTCTAGGCCGCCATTCCACGGGCTGAATTGGACAACTAGCCCGTTGGAGGCCTCATCATTGGGCTTCAACCCTCAATAGGCTTGGGTCGAATTGTATTGGGTATTCGGCCCATTACACGTAACATGGACTAATACCACCAGTTCGTTTGTAAACTAAAACCTATAGATGGGCCTTAGTTTACGTAATCTTGCACCTCATTAAGAAGTTAAGAGTTCGAATCTCCCATCCCTCTCTATATGTGGATATTCTTAATTCCTTTAGACAGGCTTTTTCTTTCGTTGTTTCTGTCCTGTAATAGGTTTATTTCTCGTATTGATTGAATTGTTAGGTTTCGTTGTCTTGTGGACTCTCAAAATTAATGCAGTGTCCTGATTTTTGTACTTTTGTACTTCACATATTATGTAAATGATCTCTTTTACCGATTGACCAAAAAAAAATAAAATTCCAAAGCTTATAGAGTCATGTTTGTGTACCCAAAAAATAAATAGTCACATCTAAAACCGGATTTAGAAATTCTGTGGTGCAGGGCTGCGGGGTCCAAACACCGCGTCACATTGGAAAGACTTCCCATCTCTGTTCGTTCGTTACAAGTGAAATTTGGGGCCCATAGGAATTAGGATGATGTCCATTTTTCACTTTCGGACTCTTATTATTCTTTCTTTTTTCTAATAAAAAGTAGCTTCATTAATTTCAAAAAGAGAATAGCAAAAGCAAATATAATCATCATTGGATAAAGACATTCAAAAGCACACACTCGAACAATTTCTGAGAATTAAATAGCTACCGTATAATGTCTTTCCGTCCCCATTTACGAGAAAAATTTATTCACTGATGTGGCATGAATATTTTTTACGACGCTCAATCTTGACTATACGTCCTAAAGTGTTTTGAAAGATTTGGACTAAAAACAACGATCTAATAAGGGTAATAAATTACAGTTTCAGACGGTTAAGAATGCGCGGAGCCGTGAATAATTTATTTTCTCCCCACTTTACTAGTTGATGAAAAGAAAGGGCCACAGAACTGTTTCACCTAGCAAATCCATTTCCCTTTGATAATTTGACTGCAACTTTTTGCCGCTCAAAACTGAATAAAGTGACTGGATTGATGCATGAAAGTCAAAAGTAAAGAACTGGCTCTGAAAAAGATTGCTGGATGAACACAAGGAGCCAATGTTGAAAAAGACTCTTTTGAGCTTTCTAAAAAAATGTCATCTTCGTCATTAATTACCTAAGACTTGCAAGCTCTGAACTCAGTGAGTTGCTAGACAAAGGGAATTTAATTTGCTTGGGAAATAGTATTTTCAAAATGAAAAAGCTATAGGTACCGATGCCCTCCGCAGGGAAATCGTACCGACGGCCGCGCCGGGTCTTCTCCGGCCACGGAATGGTCGATCTGAGTTGTCCAAAAATTTAAAAAAAAAAAAAAAACGAGGGGCTCAATAGGGAAATCAACGGCATCCAATGTATATAGGGTGCTTAATCTAAACACCCTATTTTCATGTATATATGTAGGGTATTTAATTTAAACACACATCGGATGCCGTTGATTCCCGTGTTGGGTCCCTTGTTTCTTTTTTTTTTTTTAGAATTTTTGAATTGCTCGAATCACCGTCGATACGATTTTTCTACGGATGAAGTCGGTACCTATAGTAGGGTTCTTTTCAAAATACTGACAGAAAATTAATTACTGTACCTTACAGCGAGTATAATATCGATCATACAACAGTAGTCAATGTGGAGATAGTGAGAGGAGTAATGGAAATTAAGCCAAAAAATGGGACAGAACGTGGGCTATATTCAACGCGATGTGCATCGATCACAAAATAAACTACCATGATACTTTAATACACCAAATATCAAAATCACGTAAATCAAACTTCGATCACAGCTAGTGTGGTTGATTCGTTACTCATCTTTTGAGGGAGGAATTCTGAGTTCGAATTCTCATGGAGGAGTTATTTGAGTGACGTGTTGTAACTACTAACTCCCGACACTTGAACATCCTACTGTTTGCAAAAAAAAAAAAAAAAAGTAAGGTAAACACTTCACGTCGGCCAGAAGCACACATATATTTATTGCTGTAATATTTTTTCTAAGGTTCCATCATTTCCCAATACTAGTGATGCTAAGAACTGCACAAAAGTCAAAATCCACCAAGAAATGATTCTTTTTCCTTGTATTAATTGTGATTATTTATTCCGAGGTCCCAATCAAAAAGTATATAAGTCGAGTAATATCAGTGTCATTTAGGACCAATTAATTACTGCGGAAATTAAGGCTATGGTCTGTGGTTACATAAAAATTATTGGGTGGTTACCCGTTTCAGTGTAATTATTGTATTTTAATCCCCAAAGTCTACAGGGTTAAAAGCTAAGGTCCTCTAGTTCCAAGGGAAGTTGCGACATGGAAATGGCTTCTATATATGCAGTATGTGTTCGGACCGCAAAGAGTAGTCCGAATAGTTTCAGCCGTTCAAAGTATTTTTAATTGTTAGATTTTATGGGAAGACTTTTTGTGAGAAGAATATTTTCTTCCCGCAAAAAGAATTTTTCAAAATAAACCATTGATTACTGAAATGAACGGAGAAGATGAGATTGCATATGCTTCTTTGCAGAGAAACTTGATCCTTACGTTATTGCTAGACAAATAAGTGGAATGATCCCTGCATTAGTGTTCGCAAAGTAATAAGGATATTTTTTTTTTCTATTTTCAAGTGAATTTCCAATAATAGTAGGGCTATACCAAGAGTCAGCTTTGAGTCCTTACCTCTTTTCTTTAATTTAAAATGTTAAGGATGAGATAACTAGACATATTCATGATGATATTCCGTGGTGTATATTGTTTGTAGATGATGTTAACTTAGTGGATAAAACTGCAAGGGGAGTTTAATGCTAAATTGAGTATATGCAAGGGGAGTTTAGTGACAATAGACGTGACCATACAAAAGAAGTGAGGATTCAAGATCAAAAGATTTCAAAAATTAAGCATTTTGGGTATTTAGGTTCAATTTTTTAGCAAGGATGAGAGATTACAAACGATATACCCCATAGGATCCAAGTTTGGTGGCTCAAGTGGAGAGCCGCTTCAGATGTATTATGTGATAGAAGGATACCTAACAAATTGAAAGATAATTTTATAGAACATCTATCCGATCCGCAATTTTGTACGAGATAGAATGTTGGCCTATCAAGAAACAACGAATGAGAAAAATGAGTTTAGCTGAAATGAAGATATTGAGGTAAATGTGTGGTAAGACTAAGAGTGATAGAATTAGAAATAAAACTATTTATGAGACGGTGAGAGTTGTACCGAAACAAGATAAGTTGAGAGAAAATAGATTAAGGTGGTTTGAACATATTTACCGTCGACCCGTAGACACACCAGTCAAAAAGTTAGAGTGACATGATAGGAGTAGACAGTTGAACTAGGAGAAGAGGAAGACCTAAACTGACTTTGGATATGATGATACGAAAAGATTTGTGCTTAGTAAATCTAAGTGAAGAGGTAGCCATAAACAGAGCTCAATGGAAAAATAGGATTCATGTTGCCGACCATAATTAATTGAGACACAAGGTTCGGTTCGATTCGGTTCGGTTCAAGAAAACTGACACAAGATTCGATTCGATTTAGTTTGGTTCAAGAAAACTATAAATAAAGTTAGGCAATTAGATATGTAATTGGATGGACCGAATGCCACTTGAGTATCCGTCTTTGTTTTTTGAAAACTAGATGTCAGGAACAACTTGAGTGAACTTCGATTAATTTCGGGGCTCTAAAATTCAACTGGCATATTCAACTGTGTATATATCTTGTTTGTTGATTATAAGAGCAAGTACATCAATTATTTGCTAAAAAAGCTTATGAACAGTGTATATTTTTCATTTTATCTACTCATATCTCTTTTAATACTACACCAATGCTATCTATTTAACATATTCTTTATTAAAATATTATTACTTTTAAATTTTTTTTTCTATTAAAGGCATAGAGAGAGAGAGAGAGAGAGAGAGAGAGAGAGAGAGAGAATAATTGTTTAATGGAAAGATGATGAACAAGACGTCTGGTATTTTTACCGAGTCATTTCAACAAATCTATTTTCCCTTTCCTTTTACCTCATCTACTGCCTCTTGTTTTGTTGTTGTTTTTGTCGGTAAAATAGCTACAAGAGGAGTTTTAGCTCACCTGGTAAACTTGCTCTAAATGGCTACGGAGTCATCTGTTCAAAGTGGATTTTGTCAGTTTGCTCGCTTTATGTAATTTTAGGTTGCGTCATGCGCTTTAAAAAGATTACTTTCTGTTAACTTTCCAATATCTCAATATTGTTCGTTAAAAAAATCTGCTAACCCCATAGAAAAAATCTGCTAAACATGATGTGGACAAGGATTAGTGTGAAACTAATCCATATTAGTGTGGATATGCAGAGCCACATTCAGTGCTCTTCAATATTAATTTCCAGTCCATCTAAAATTTAAAATTGTATACAGTTAATTGCCCTTTTAATTTTTTGATGATTCAGGTGAGTGTCAGCTTGCACCCACCCCGACTAATTTTCGATACCAATATCGCTGCCCACATGCGGGCTCCCAATTAAAGCCAGTTTGCCCTTTTAAATAGACCAGTCCCTTTATAAAGCCTTCCTTGCCATTCCCTCCTATGTTAACTAAAGCACATTTTATAACCTCATGGCCACCTATAATCAGCACTCACCTTCTCCATTCTTGTTCTTACTCGCGATTTTCCTCGTATTCATGGCGACTAGTAGTATTTCTGCTGCTGCTCGAGTCTACCCTGCAAATTTCCGTCATGTTCTTGCAAAAGGCCGACTACCGTCATCTGGTCCAAGCCATAGAGGTCACAGAGCAACCACTTTCGGTACTAGACATCTTCTATCGGAGCATGATTTTCGAGTCACTTTGATTCCATAGGGTCCGAGCGAAGCAACGAGTGGGCCGCTGATTACTGCCTTACTGGCAGGGGTGGAACGAGGATTTTGTCTCTGAGAGTGCCAAGCCCGAGTCATGCCCACTACTCCTCCCTTAGACCTCTGCTTTCAAAGATATTAATTCTTCTCTTTTACTTATCGTAGCGATGCATGTCTTCTAATTTTACAAAGAAATGAACACCCAAAATTCAGGTCATACAACATCTCTCTTGCACTGGATTAAGTTTTATGTCTTGGATTGCTTTTAGTACAAGTTTCTACATCAAATTCCTTCAGCCGCGCGTGAGAATGGAGTAGATTCAGCAGTGTGAACATTATATGTACGGAAAATGAAAACAGAGCAAATTTCACTAGCTAAACAGAACACCAGCAGAGTACTAATATTACCCAGAAATTGAAAGTAACAGAAATGAATAAAGGGGAATAACTAAGAACTCCTTAACAGCAGATCAATCCAGGCTTTTGTATCACACAATATCGTCAAAACGCGCGTTTTTTGTCGCTACCCGTGGATGTTCTCATTTGTGAGGTCCGTCATTCAGGATACAATTATATTGGATAATCACTAGTAGCACGATATCGTGATTTTTCGGCCAACTTGAACTGTGTACCTTTCTTACTGGGGAAAAAAACACAGAACTCGAAAGGAAATCAAAACAGTTTGGTAACATTCGCAGAAGGAGTTTTCTCTAAAACGAAAATATACATGCAAGAAGAGGCCTTGATCCAACCCAAGCCCAGCCGAGCCCATCCTCGAGCCAGAGTCCGATTCGGCCGGAAGAGCTTGCGTGGATAATGGGCTAAGCCCACAAGACTTTAGGTCTATTCCCTTTTAAAGCTTTAGATACCCTTTTGAGGCCCACACATTTTATGTACAAGTTAAAGTAAAGCATACAACCCTACAACATGTCACATACTTGAAAATGTGGGAGAAGAGAGTGTTCACATTTTTTAACCCATTCTGACATGGGAGCTTCATGAGACAATTTCTCATGTAAATTGGTGTGCAAACACGCTCACATTTTATTGATGAGGGAAACAAAGTCTATTTACCAGATTATCGGTGCTTTATTGATGAGGGAAACAAAGAATTTTATTAGTTTCAAAGTGATTACAAAGTGATTAAAGGGAGAATGAGACACACGGGGGAAAGGAGAGCATCCCGAACAAAGAATATATTCGATAAAGCACTTGCTGACACACAAGCTCAGTCAGAGAAGAGAAGGTTACGAAAGAAGAGTCGGGTGAAGTAAACCGAAGTGTGTATTGTAATACTTTCCTTGCATAATCAATACTTAGCATGCCAAGGAAGGGTAAAGACGTGCAACTGATTTACTGCTTTGAAGAGAGATGGCAGTTTGTAAGGAGGGATGCTATGTGTAAGTTCTACGCGTGGGATGGAGATTGAATCTGCAGATCATCGATCTGTTGATGACCGTTTAAATCTATAGAACCTATTTTGGAAGAAATCTAGGATTCAATCAAACTCAAGATGGCATTTCAGATGAACGTTTAAGTCATCTATGCTCACGTTTTGTCTTGGCAAATTTTGCAAGAAATTGACAATGCACGAATGGTGTTTACTTTCACATTTCCGTGGGCCCCATAACTAAAAGTAGTTTTAAAAATAGGAAAATAAGGGACAATGTTGATAATGTAATCAAATATCATAGCTAGAAGACATGCATCAGTTATATGTGTCTTAAAAAAGTTAAGCTCCCATATAAAGCATACAAAATGGAATAGAGAGAGTATTAATTTTGTCCAGAATGGTCCCCGGCCATCTCGAATAAAAAGAAGAACGAAAAAAAAAAAGACGGAAAAAATCATGTTTCGTAAGTAGTAGTGGTAAAAACCGTTGCTATACCTCTACACCAACGGATATCTCGCAACGGTTGGTGAACCGTTAGTATTGCTTTTAGCAACGCTTTTTGTGTTTTTTAGTAACGCTTTTGACCGTTGTTAGATCTTAATTTTCTTGTAGTGTCTTGCATGGCTTGTGATTAGGAAGTCTTGAATGGCCTATAAATTGCAGGCCCTGGTTTTCTGTAATATCATCTCTCTTGAGTGAGAGATCAGAGAGGGTGAGGTCTGTTTGTATAGCTATGTAGGATAGTGTGGTGAGGAATGAGAGTCCTCGCTTGTAAAGCTTTCCTCCCGTTTTGATAATAGCTCTGTTTACCTCTGTGAATATACTCGAGTTTGCGATCCAATTTTCTGTAGTCGTTTTGGAAGGGGATTTGCGGTCCAATTTTCTATTGGACAAACCCTTGTTTTATTTTCTCTTGTTTTTGGTGTTCTGTTTCCTTGTTTGTAAGTGTATGCGCTTAGCTAGTTTCTTTCTCGATGTACCCTCTTCGAGCTAATAATATTTTCGTTTTGATGAGCAAAAAAAAAAAAATACCCGAATTTGGGGAATCACGTACATCTCCTGTGTTTGTGTTTGTGTGCGTGTGTTTTGGCTTTGGTTTGATCCACTCGGGGCTCAACAGTAGAGGTACCGGAGAGCCACAAATGAATATTAAAATTTAACGTTACATTACGGACCATGACCCAATGCTTTATTGAACACAAATTTAATTAGATTTATATCAATCAAACAATTTGAACCCCTTTTAACCCGATTTTTGCAAACTACCGAAGTAAATAATGGCAGCCAAGATTAAAATAAATACTGACAGAAAAATGGTAGAAATAGAATTGTTTAAACTGGCCAAACCAATTTTATGCATATGTATATATGATTTATATATGGAACCTTTGCTACATCCAAGCTTACACCAATTGTTTAGTAACAGAGCCAAATCAACATACAAGTATTACACACCAAAACAAACTACGTATTCCAAAAAAATTACACTTTGGATGATATATAGATAGATAGATAATACTACATCACAAGAAGCAAGATTGATTCCTGCAGCTTCATAGCAACTTTTGCATGAACCATCAACACGTGACCAGGTCGTTCTTCGGAGATAAATCTACAAAGGAAAAAAAAAACAACTTTAAATTAAGTAAGACAACAAAAAAATTCAAAATCTCATGCAAGTATACGAAAACAAGAAAATTCGATCTTAAGCATGTGCTATTATAAGTAATAATGCTGTTATTACTGGAGAAGCTGGAACTTGATAGTGTTTAATTTAATAAGTTGACCATCTTATTAATCTCAATGCTGCTCACTTATGTACTAATTAAGTTTGTATAAACATTTTTTTTAAAGTGTAGCTGACGTCTTTCCATCTCCATGTATATATGTGACAAATTTATTCACACACTGGATATTTGGTTTTTTTTTGTTGTTTAATTTTTGATAACCAAATTTTTTTCAATAAATCTTTGAAAATGATTAAAAAGATTTAACGGATCAAAGGCACACCAGCGAAACGCCACCCGAGAATCAAACCCAAAAGAAGGCAAGAAGCCAGCCAAAATACCACAAAAAAACAAATCCGAAACATCCACTGAAAAAACCCAAACAGCTAGAATACCTAAGACCAAAAGAAAAAAACCCGAAACTCAAGGGAGCAAACTGAAACCAAGATTACAACAAAGCATTGCGATGGCCCTCACAGATGCTCACACAATGTGATTTCAAATTAGTGCTCTAAATGTCAAAGTGAGATTTGTTTTTTCTTCTAATTTTTTTAGGAGAAATTACAGTAAGCCCCCTTCAACTATACCTCGGTAACGAGTTGCCCCCTTCATTGTTTAACTCGGACACTTAACCCCCTTCATCTTTTTTCGCGTGACACTTAACCCCCTGCCGTTAGTGAGCCGTTAACGGAATTGCTGAAATTACCAATTTACCCTCTTTGGGCTATTTTTGTGGGTGGTGCTAAAAAAAGTTTTTTTTTTGTTTTATTTTTTTTCCTTTGGCTACCGGTTTGGTTTGCCCTAAGCTCATTCGCTTATTTATACAAGAATCTTATTGTGTTAGTGGGTTTTTTAGTTAAATACTATTTTGGTTAATCTTTGATAAAGGAATTGGAAAAAAGAAAAAAAAATTGATCAAAGGTTTAAAAAAAAGGCCACTCAAATAAGCAATCAGGAAAATAAAATGTTTTGATAAACACTTTCCAAAACCTTGATTTAGTATTTTAGCCCAAGAAAATAAAGCTCAAGTCAAGACCAAGACAAAAAAAAACCCAAAAAAGAAGATATTTTGGAAGGAGATGTAAATATGTAATTTCTGGAATAGTTTTAGAATATTTAGATTCTAGAAGATGTTTAGAAAAAGGACATTAATAATGCCACGATGAAGGTTGCATTCTTTTTATTTTTGAAGCTTAACTTATTTTACCCTTTTGGAACTTAATTTAAAATACGTTTAGCCCATACATTCTTCTTAACATATTTTTGGAGCTTAACTTATTTTGTACCCTTTGGTAACCTAATGTAAAATAAGTTTAGTTCATGCATTCTTCTAAACGGAGAAATAAGTTAAGCTCCAAAATAATTTAAGAAGAGGGTAAATTGGTAATTTCAGTAATTCCGTTAACGGCTCACTAACGGCAGGGGGTTAAGTGTCACGCGAAAAAAGATGAAGGGGGTTAAGTGTCCGAGTTAAACGATGAAGGGGACAACTCGTTATCGAGGTATAGTTGAAGGGGGTTTACTGTAATTTCCCCTTTTTTTAACACAAAGGTATCATAGATAATGCTCTTTTGTAATAAAAAAGTTTGATACATAAAAGAATTAAAGTGTCTTTCCTGCAAAATACTGGTAATTGCTTTACGTAATGGATGGCTCATATGTGTCGAGCGGCCACGACCTGGTACCTACCTGACACTGAAAATTTTTTCCCTTTGCGGAGCATGCATAACACGAGTTTTCTACTGGTACATATCAATGGTAAAATGGGTTAATCAAATTAGAGGATAGAAACATAACCCACTGATATTATTGATGAGAACGTAAGTAGCTTGTTTTAGGGGCCGTGGCCTACGCCGCCGTCGCTTGGTCCCGAACTTAGTATCCGACCAATAGCAGCGAGGTGGCGGGCGAAGTGCTTTTCTTCAACGATCATGACATGACCTTTCTTGCTAGGTGAAGGAGTCAGTGTGCCCTTGGGAAGGGCACTTAGGTACAAGTACGTGTCCTCAAAAGATGGTACGACCCTATTATTGTTTTCTTGCTCAGTTTGAAGTTTCCGACCGTGTAAAGAAGAGGTGAATGAAGCAAATATCATGAACACAATGAACAACGCAGTGCTTGAGCGAGCCATAGATGGATTGAGTATATATGTGGAGAGAGAGAGAGAGAGAGAGAGAGAGAGAGAGAGAGAGAGTTTTTGTTGGAAAGGGTTAAGAAATGGTGAGTGTTTTATCTGGGGTGGATGGTGGAAGTATATATGGTGGAAGATGGGTTTTGATGCGCGCAGGACGGCCTTGCATAGAGTGAAATGGGTGCCAATAGTGGGTGACAGTGTTAGAATAACATAATATTAAATATTACTCCATGTAACAGACAGCGTGGAACCCTTTTTCTTTTTTGGTGATCCTCGCGTGCTACCCTATTGGTACCCAAATATTTCTCCAGGTGGAATTTAGCCTTCGTTTGTTTTGACATAAAATATTTTACAATATAAAATATTTTTTTAGAAAATAAATTTTAAATATTTATTTTTTGATATTTGGTTAGCATTTGAAAATATTTTCAGAAATCAACAAATTAAATAGCGTAGAGAGAGAAAGATGGGGCTTAAATGGTGGAAAGATATGAGATTATTGGAATTGAACGTGAGTCAGGACTGACGATCGAGGAAACTGAGCAGTGAGAATTGCAGTAGAAGATAGCGGGTTCATTTCGGAAAATAACTTACGAAAAAATTTAAGGGTAAGTCATTTTCATCTAATTAATGGAAAATGTTTTACATGTAAAATATTTTTCTTATTTTTGACACAACCAAACACCGGAAAATAGGTAAAATAATTTACAAGAAAATATTTTACGTCCAAACAAACGGAGCCTTAAATAACAAAATGTTTTGGGACAAACTTACGAGAACAATGTGTCCGGTTGATGTATGTGTGCTTACACGCATGAATTGAACAGTTCTAAATGAAGCATTTGTGTCCAATATTAATTGTATTTGTTCCTAGTATATATTGTTCTTTGAATAGTACCATAGTTTGTTTTATTGAAGGAAACCACAATTTTTTTTTGTCTAGCTTTATTACAATGTTTAAACTTTTCTGAGTTTTGTGTAACAAAATTTCTTTCAAATTGGTGTCGATGTCACTAAGCAAAGAAATAAAAACTACATAGACCAAATTTAAACAACATTTAAAAAGTTCAAAACTCAATTTGGCACCTTTTCTTTTCTTTTTTTCCTTCTCTTTTGATCTTTATTTTTTCTTTTTTCAGTTACTCTAGACAAGAGCTTGCCATTGGCGGCCCTTGAAAAAGCCCAATTATTTGGTAATCTTGGAGTGTCATGTGACATTGCTGACCATCATGTGATACTTCTAACAAATAAAATATTGCCACAACACAATATAGGTTACTATTTGTCTTTCAATCATTCAACAAATGTGAATAATAATGTTCTTAGCAAATATTTTATTGTTGCACCAATGGTTGAGAGTACCACATGCACGTAGGCAACCACATCAATTAATATTACTCCTTGAAAAAAGCAAGAGAAATTCTTAAAGGACACCGAAATGTGAAACACGGAGGGAGAGAGAGGGATAAGTCAAGGAAGACCGGTGGAAGCTGAGTTAGCTAAACTGCCGGCTGCCTGACCATGTTTTTCTTGGCAATTTCATGTGAAGTACGTGGATGACCAAGTTATTTTAATAGTGACTTGATAGGATACATGACATTGAATACATGAAAGTGTTCATGAAAGAAAATGGACGGCTCGGATTTATATTGATTGTGAATCCGAGCGAGATTTAACGATGCCAAACTTTGGCGTGGGAATGGGATTTGAATCATTTAACAGTAACTTCACATATCATCGCCATGAATCACTGATAGTGCGAAAAGGATAATTAGACCCCGTCAACGTATATAAATATTTATTTTTATCTAATAATAAGACATATTTTACAAATTCTGGCCTTCTAAAAATTCTATATTTATTTTTGATACCTAAAGTACCCTCTCTCACCGTCTGCAACTGGTTTCGAAGACTCTATAACCCAACCATCTATATAGGGGTATTTTGGGCATTACATAAAACAACCTACAAGTTAAATAAGTACTTATTTGGATTTTATGGAACAACCCCTTTTATTTCTTTTTGAGAAGTTCTAAAATAAGTACTTATAATATAATAATAAGTGCTTAGTAATATTCACAATATGAGTTTTCCGTAAAATAAAATATACTCCAAAGAAGAGGCCTGGTCCAACGCCAAAGAGCCTGTTTGGCTGGAAAAGCTTGGTTGGTCAATGGGCCAAGCCCACAGACTCTAGGTCTATTCCTTTTAAAGCTTGGATACCTTTGAGGCCCAAACACTTTTACAAGTTAAACTAAAATATAGTACTCTCTTCGTTTCAAAATGAGTGACCTTTTTGGAACTCTGTGTCATTTTAAAATACTTATATCTTTCGATATATGAAATTTTATGTGATTTTAAAAACTTTATTTAATAGAACTAACTATCAAACAAGATCCATATTGCATATTTTTTAACATTCATATTGAAAGATATAAGCAATTAAACATGACACGTTTTCCCAACAAAGTCACTCATTTTGAAACGAAGGAAGTAGGAGTCTACAACATGTCACGTACTTGATTAATCTGGGAGAAGAGAGTTTTCACATTTTTTAACACATTCTGACATGGTTGCTTCTGTTGGAAAAATATTATTGGAATATAAGATTTTAATTTGGTTTGAATGTGAATTTACTTGATTTAGTGTTATGTCTTTTTAGTGACACCTGTTCATCGTGGATATATGGACGCATCCTTTATGAACAAATGTGTCATTTCCCTTGGACTATTGGGAATAGTCACTTGGTGATCTATACATATATAAGATGTTCCCCATTCATTCTATATCGATTCACAAGGATGTTTAATTATGTCTATATTTTCATCTAGTCAGAGTCGTTTATTTGGAGAGAGTGCAAAACACAAGGAGGTTCAATAGATCCAGCGATTGAAGTATTGCTTCTGTGGAGAGTTCGATCAAATAGTGTTAGGAAATAGCCCTCCAAGCAAACCATAAGCACCGTGGCGGGGACGAATCTGTCTTAAGTACAAAGTAACATACTTGTCTTGATCACCAATTTGTTCTCATTATTTTCCAGGTTTTTGAATTTCGATTTTATTACATTCATATTATTGGTTTTATCACAAAAAGTAAGCATATTTTTCCAACATATTCATGAGACAATTTCTCATGTAAATTGTTGGGCGCACACACTCACATTTTAGCTCAAACATAACTACAAAGTCTTATTTAATCACCATTTTCCAACAAGTTTGCCCCATATTATTGGTGCTTTACTGATGAGAAATAAATTTTTTTTTAATCAATTTCAAAGTGATTAAAAGGACAATGTGACACGCGGACGGGAAAAGGAGAGCATCCCAAACAAAGAATTCAAGGAAGCACATAGTTACAAATGGATTTTTTTTTATTTATTTATTTAAAGGTAAAGGTATAGAGCCTGTTCGGTAAGAAATTTAGGATTCAATCAAACTCAAGACGGCATTTCAGATGAACGTTTAAGTCATCTATGCCGGTTTTTCCTCGATTGTGATGTTTTTTTTTTTGGATTCTTTTAATTGTTGTAACTTGTTTCAATATTAATGAATATAAAAAAAATTTGCCGACGAAAAAAGAGTCATCTCCTTTCCATATATACTCAGTAAATGATGTAGTACACATACAGACTAGGAAGCATCAAAGATTGTAAGTATCTCCCCTCTTTGACGCCCAACCCAACCCAACCCAATCACATGGGTGCTCCCCTGCCTACTTAACATGCATTGTCAGAAGAGTCAACATACTAGGATTTGCTCCCGTTTTGTCTTGGCAAATTTTGCAAGAAATTGACCAATGATGGATGGTGTTTGCTTTCACATTTCCAGGGGCCCCATGACTACAAGATGGGGATGGTGTTGTACAGCGAAGTGTGCAGAATCGTGCTCCGTACTTTCGGGCCGTCGGATCGTGTTTTTGACAGCTCGAATCTTATCTCGGCAATAAACGGTTTTCGATCGTTAATTACCGAGCTAGATGAGATCCGAGCCGGCTTGGAGGTGCGCATCATGGTGCTGTGCAGCTTACTACACGGCACCAACCTGAAGTCCCATGACTACAAGTAGTTTTAACAATAGAAAAATAAGGGACAATGTTGATATTGTAATGATCAAATGGAGTATTTTAGAAGACATGCATCAATTATGCGTGTTTTTTTTTTTAAAAAGTTAAGTTTCCCATATAAAGCATACAAAATGGAATAGAGAGAGTATTAGTGTGTTGTCCAGAATGATTCCCGTCTCAAATCAAAGGGAAAAAAAAAAAAAAACAAAAAAAATTACTCCCTCCGTCCCTTATTTATAGTCCGGTATTCCATTTTTGGCTGTCCCTTAATAAGTGTCCATTTTGTAAAGTTAGTGGGTAAAAGTTGGTGAATTGTCTATTTTGTCCTTAAAAGTAGATTCATTTTTGAAAAGTAAGTGAGTAAAAGTGTAATGATGATGGGTAAATAGGGAAAGTGGAGGAAAAAAATTGATTTGAAAGGTATAATGATGATATCTTTTTAATAAGTTGGAGTTACGAAGCAGGACATTTAAAAAAGGACGGAAGGAGTACGTTTTATGAGTTGTTGTGGTAAAAATATTTTACTTTTATGATGTTGGGAATGAAGTGGAGTGTGCCATAGGCCTGTAGATTCTTCTTTGGAAAAATGGCGGCTAATGACGTATTTTGATAATTAATATCCGCTAATGACATTTTGCTCATTAACAAATGTTTTTGGCTTGCCCTTGACGGGTATTAATTATCAAAATACGTCTTGGGCCATCATTTTCGCTTCTTCTTTGGTTTCCATTTTTGAATGTTAATTCATTTATTTATAAACTTTTAGAGCTCAATTGGTTGAAATTTCTAGCATCTGTTTTGCGAATTAGGGGATGGTGCTGTGTAGTATTGTGGGCAGTACTTTCGAGCCGTCGGATCGTGCATTTGACGGCTTGAATTTCATCTCGACAATGAACGACTCTTGATTGTCGGTTGCTGAGATGAGATCCGAACCGTCGGATGTACAATCCGACGGCTCGGCTGTGCGTGTGCTCCTCTCTGCACAGCACCAACCGAAGTCTGGCATGTCAAATAGTATCACTCAATTCAATGTCTGAAATTGTCGAAGAGAGGTGGACCATTGGCCTTGCTACACTGTCATTTCATGGGAGATCAATTTCTAGCAAAGCATTTGGGCGGGTTGTGGAGCCCTTGTGCTAGTTATGCCGGCCCGGGATACGTGGATGTGCAAACATTCTCTTGTTTCATGCACGATCATAACAGCAGTCACATAAAACGGTCCAATCAAGGATGGAGTCATATGAGAGCTAATAGTGGCTGTCGCTTCCCTACAATTTTTAAAAACCTATGTTTACATTGTACAGAAAATTATCATCAAATTTTCTGGCTCCGTCTGTGGGTCCAATATCTCATTTTAGAGAAGCTAAGCTTTGAGCACTTTCCGAACCACATTTTGGTTAGGGGCGTGTGTCTGCACTAGTCTTTAGATGGTTCAAGAAATGCACTAAAGTTTCATGTGTATGCACATGATTCAATTTTATTTTTTTAATATTGTCAATACTGGATCATTCATATAATTACATCGTCAATGGAAAATCACTTGCATTTGTAAAAAGTATAGATCATATGAATCCATAGCACAAAATAAACTACGCCCTGATAAGTTTTCAATCAAAATAAATATAGTATATAAATATGTTTTATATACACAAAAAAATTTATAAATGTTTGTCATCGGTAGACTGTAATTCTCTAGCCGCCCTGGCCTGCCACCAAATCTTTTTTTTCCTTTCAAAAAAAAAAAAAAGAAGTTCTTTCCACCCGCCAAATCTTCACGAAAGATCACATTCTTGACCAAAAGGGGATAACATTGTGGTAGGCTCGGTAATTTGGTCGTGTGATTGAGCTGCAACATTTGTTTATTCCATCGTCACGTTTTAAAATTGAGAATTATGATATTAGGCTCCATTTATTTCAACGTAAAATATTTTACTCTGGAAAAACATTCTCCATGTGAAATTATTTTGCCAAAACTAAACTTTTTATTTTGGTTTTCTGGTGGTTGATAATTCAAACTTATTTTTTCAATACATAAACTTCTACCTTAATCATATGTTTTCTTCTTGTTATTGACTATAAGATTCTGTAATCAGGTTTCACCTCACTCCCTCGACCTCTCTTCTCTCTCAATTTACCTCTTTGATTTCATGAACGAAACACACATGCTCTGCTTGTAATCTTATTTTACTTTTCTCTTCTTCTTTGTACTCTATATCATTCAGTTAATTTGGACCTAGATTTAAGGTTTTGGCAAAGAGTTGATGTGGTTGGAGAGAGAGAGAGAGAGAGAGAGAGAGAGAGAGAGGACTTTAGGGGAGGACTGTAAACGATAGATAAGAGGACATAGGCCGGTGTCGGGGGAATGGAGATGGCAACCGAAAATGACTACCATTTTACCCTAGTTTTTGGGAAAATGTATTACTCAGTAAAAGATTTACCCCCATTTTGTACTACCAAACACTAAAAGACGTAAATGTATTACAAGAAAATATTTTACAGCCAAACAAACGGAGCCTTAATGCTTCCGATTAATGTTCTAGCTATTGCGTTTGGGGTTATTTACACGTACTAGAGCATTGTTATATGCAAGGGTCCCAATTAAAGCTATAGTAAAGCTCTATTTGGACTGACCCTAAGATAGTTAGCATTGAGAAGTTTCGAACCTCTAGAATCTTAGGAGTGAGCAAATTAACCCTCGTAGAAGAAATTTAGCTGATCACAGTGGACATTTAGTTGGAGAGTTTCAAGTATTAAGGTTCGTTTATTTGACCATATTTATAAAGGAGGATGTACAATTTATGGGATATGTCGAGATTTGGCCAAACTTCTTTGTTGCACTTATTCTTTTTGTGTGAATTTTCGTTAGTTTTGGATCAGTATTTTAAAGTTACTCCGTATTTATTTGTCTCGATGATAGGATTTGAACAGTAAAATACGTGTAAACCAAGCTTGAAAATTTTTAAAGAAGAGAAAAATAATTCAAAAAAATTTGTTTAATATATTATTTATTTTTATCATTGTTTAAAATTTTAAATTGTAATTTGTATTTGTAATTTTTTGTTGTCAAGATGAAGAAATAATTTTAAAAATTTCAAGCAAAATTAGCAAAAGTTTACAAAAAATAAAGAAGTTGGATTAAAATTAGCCGTAATCACAACATTGTACTACTTCATCTGTCCCAAAATGTTAGGCCTTTTTGGGAGAACGTGTCGTCATTTTCAATTATTTATGTGTGTGTGTGTGTGTATATATATATATACATATATAAAATTAGCAAAAAAAATGACTGGGAAAGACTTTATTCGATCAGTTTTTGTTGAACGGTTCAGTAAAAAGCTGCTCAAATCACGTTTTGGACACATTGAGGGGCTCAGATCGTCGCAATTCAATTGGGAAAGGGAGGTGAAGATTTTATTTAGAATCAGGGATACCTGATAGGAAAATTTCTGTATATACATATATATTTCAATGTGAATGTTAAAAATATGCTATACGGATCTTATTTGATAGACTTTAATTAATTCTATTAAACAAAAATTCTGAAAATTAATCACATAAAACTTTATAAATCGAAAGATATAAGCCATCTCAAATAGCACATATAGTCCTAAAAGGTCTAACATTCTAGAACGGATGAAGTAATTATTACCGGGTTAATTACTGTATATCATAACCAACATATATAACATAGGATATCCGACACATTTGTAATTAAGAGTACACATTTGATTATTTAAACATCACATACGTTATTGTCAATTTGGACCTTAAAGCATTTGTTCACGGGTGTAGGGAGTGTTGCGTTATTGTCATGTGCATTGGTCTCCTCGGGCAATGGCACCCACAATTAATTAGCGGGCCCTGCTTGTTTGCGGGACTGAAAATCTCTAGACATAATCTTTAATAAATTTTTTCTATTTCTCTCCACTCATTACTCTAAAAAATCTCCCTTAAACCCTAAACGATCAAGGTCCTAGTGATCATAGAACCTACAGAGCAATACTCAAAAAGCGTCGAATGTATTTTTCTTGTGGCTTCATTCAATATTTTGTTGGTTGTATTTTTCTTTCCTTTTTCATTTTCTTTTGGCCTTCTTTATGTTTCAAGTACTTCCGTGTAGCTAGAGTTTCGGCCGCTTCAATGTACCTTTTGTCAAATTCTAATAGAATTTTGTTGCCTATCAAGATATATGTGTGTGTCTGTACTCAAAACACGTGAACACCTTCCATTTTGATGTATAATCAAATTGCATGTCTACATGCATAGTATTAAGTTTGACCAAATCGACTTATCCCTACATCACCTACAACACATATAATTTCACACAGTGGTGTACACACAAAGCTGAGATGGTTCGAAGATAAAGAGTTGCTGTCAAAGAGAATAAAAAGCATTACCTAGGAGGTAGTGAAACTATATATCTCGTGAAAAATCCAAGCTAGATTCAAATTCAGCGTCGAAATAGATATAGAGTTTCCATGACTAACATGCCAATTACATCTCCTTCCACACAAATAAATTCTACAACCGTGTTGCACGCTTATATGTGAGGTGAAAGTGGTAAAAGAAATTGAACGTGAAACTTTATGGAGATAAAGCAGTACTACTTCGCACTCAGTGTCGAAATAGTTATAAGCTTTGGATGACTAATATAGTAATATGCTAAATTATAACTTTTATAAAATACAATTATCCAATCTCACATGTTTCTCAAGTAAGAAAAATTAACCAAACAAAAGAAATAAATTCATAAACAAAAAAGGAAAAAGAAAAAAGAAAAAGAAAAAGAAAAAAACGCCAACTAGTCTCGAATCACATACACTTCTCATCTAAGCTTCGAACAGACAGTATAGCAATTCGAAAAGAAAGTGGAAGGGTGAAAATATTAACCCAAACTAAAGAAGAAGAAAATAAGTATTGGTGTAGAGTTAATGGCCGGCTCCGGGGCTAGGCACCGACCGTAGAATCCGATCAACTACGGCAAGGTGGCGGGCGGCGTGCTTTTCGGCAACGATCATGGCATGACCTTTCTTGCCAGGTGATGAAGGGGTTAGTTTGCCCTTGGGAAGGGCACTTAGATACAAGTACGCGTCCAAGGATGATGGTACCAACCTCTTCTTGTTTTCTTGTTCCGTTCGAAGTTTTCGACCGTGCGAAGAAGAGGTGAGTGAAGCAAGTATGATGAACGCAATAAACACCACATTGCTTGAGCGAGCCATAGGTTAAATGTGTGTTTGTGGAGAGAGAGAGAGAGAGAGAGAGAGAGAGAGAGAGAGAGAGAGTTGTTGTTGGAGAGGTTATGTAATGGTGAGTGTTCAATCGGGGCTTGATTGTGGAGTTATATAAGGAATGACAGGGATTTCCATGCAGGACGGGGAGAGAGAGAGAGAGAAGGGTTGGGGATCAAGTAAGTCGGACCATTCTATAAAAAATAAAAAAAAAAATGCAAGTTGGACCAAGTCAAATTTCCAGAGCCTGAGAAATTTTTGGATGCCAATAGGCACCACCCTTACGGACATAACAGTTTTTTGAGCCATTCGATTTATGTGGGCTCAGATGTCTCGAACGACTTTATAAGCATGCAACTATGTTTAAAATTATATTTTTAGATTGTGTCACATTTTTAGCATCATTTTTTAATCAACAAGTTGATTTAGAACCACCCCTATATGGGTGTGTGTTTTTTTTTTGGTTTTGGTAACTGTGATTCCATTAAGCACAAACAAACAATTACATCTAACTACACAAAGCAAATATTCGAGTATGGACCCTCCACTTCACAGCAATCCAACTATTACCATCATTCTTTGTGACTCCTCGGAACAACACAAAATAAGCCCTTACCTCCTCTTCAATTGGGGATGACAAATCCCTAGCGTCTCTCTTTTGGTGCTAAAAAATATGAAAGTTACACTCTCTCCAAATCCAGCACATAGAAGCAGCGAGAGAGAAGCGAAAAACATGGTGCGCCAAAGAGGGACCAGCCTTATGAGTATGTGCCCACGCTATTTCATCAGTAAAGGCAAGCACACCCCAAGCTACCTATGTTGTTCATTTCTAGCAAGTGACTCCAAACCTGGTGTGAAAAGGGGCATGTGAAAAATAAGTGCTCATGGGCTCATTTTGGGGATCATACAAACAGCAAATCGTATCACCCTGTGAATCCTAACTTCTTAATCTATCTTTGGTTTTAGCTAGGGGTGAGCAAAATATCCGTCAAACCGCGAATCCAGTTCAAACCAATCCAAACCGAAAGATTTGGTTCGGTTTTTTAGTAGTATGGTTTGGTCATGGGTAAAAAAAATTAGAAACCGCATTATATGGTTTGGTTTGTGGATTCATATTCACGATTATGGTTCTAAACCGATCCGAACCGTATAATATATATCTATATATATATAATATGTATAGTTATATATATTTTAATTATGATTTACCAAATAAATATGGGAGCCTACTTTCCTAATTTATTGATCTTATTAAATCCACCAATATTTAGTTTTCCAATTCCTATTCCTATAATTCCTCTACTACCATTACCAAAACTAATTACCCTAACTTTCTATATAAGAAAACCTATCCCTATACTATATAAACCTAATGTACTAACGTAGCATCCATCTCTTGCCCAACCACAATAAGCCATCTATCTTCTCTACCCATAGTTCTCTCAGCAATATCCATGGCTTCCGTGAATATAAGGGAAAACATATCCTGTTCTTGCCGGTATTCTTAGTTGGTTCATTTTAGTGACTTGCCGGTATTTCGTTTTATTTGTTTGAGGCAATTATTGGTATTCTACTCTTAAATTAGTTGGTTGATGTTAGTTTGTTTTAAGAATTTGAATGCAATTGATTTTAATATAAGTTTTTTTAATTTATCTTCGTAATTTTAAGTACTTCAAATATTTTTTGGAGATGATAGCTTAATTCAAAATAAACCGTGGTTAAAATCGAAACCGAACTGTAGTCTAATGGATTGGATTGGTTTGGTTCTATGCGTTTTGTGGGTTGATTTGGTTCTCGAAATTTATAATCCGTAGGTATTGGTTTGGTTCTTGGTTTACTATAAAACCGAACCAAACCGGACCATGTTCACCCCTAGTTTTAGCATTTTTTGTTTTCGAATAGTGGCTCAAATTTTGTTCTATTTAACCTAAACACGCTTTTTATCTGTCTAGCATTATTACAATTTTTAACGCTTTTTGAGTTTTGTTTTTTGTAACAAAATCACTTTCAAATCAGTGTCACCCAATGCCAGAAGACAAAGCAATCTAATAATATAGACCACTTTAAAACAATATTTAAATTTTTAAAACTTAATTTGGCTCATTTGCTGAATTCTTATGTTAAATTTGATCTGTATTTTATTGTTGTTTCAATTACTTTGGACCAGAACTTGCACCAGGCCCTTTGAAAATTAAGTAACAAAAATTCATAAAGGACACTAAAATGTGTGTGTGTGTGTGAGAGAGAGAGAGAGAGAGAGAGAGAGAGAGAGAGATGGGCAAAAGGTGTTGTTGACATTACAGATGATTGAAGGAAGGACGCGTAAAAGCTGGAGTTAGCTAAGCCGCCGGCCATGTTTTTCATGTGAAGTGGACCAGGATCTCACCCTCGTCAAAAACACTCAAATATTGACCACCTCACTCGATGGCTAACTCGTCCTTTTACCTTTACGCCATGCACCTTTTCAAGTTATTTTATTATTCTTTTTAAAGAGTTTTGGTTTCCAAGAAGTCTATCATCTGGATCTACTTCATTTTCAGTGCGTAACAATATCCACACGTACGTGAGCTGTCGTATACTATCATCAAAGAGCAAAAGGATGAATAGTTCGTGGGGAATTGTCCACATGAAGGATAAGGATTAAGGCCCCTCTCTCTCTCTCTCTCTCTCTCTACAGAAAGAGGGTAGAGAGAGCTAGAGCGAGTAGTCATGAGTGTGCAAGTAACTGAATAAAGAGGTACACGAAATATTATACGAAAGAAGGTTTTTTTTTTTAATGATAAAATACGTTCATGTATAGGAACTTCGAAACTGACTTTGGTTAGTTGGAAGAAGGAATGGTTGATCCCGAAGAAGCAGTTTTCCAATGACCATGCGCCTGAGGTTTAATCTACCGTTAATTTATCCTATGTTAATTGAGAAGTTATTATAATGAGGAAAATTTTAATGGAGAGAGAGAGAGAGAGAGTGAAGGGGAAGGCCCACGTTACGGCTGCAACCATCGTGTTATGCAAAAGATGGAAGTTAATTTTTTAATAATCTTGAATGTGAAAGTAGAAATGAGAGGAGAGAAAGATATTTGGGGTGACAATAATTTCCCCCTTTCCTTCTTGGCAGTTTCTCTAGATCGTTAAAGAGTAGAAATAATTTGTGTGAAAAAGAAGTGTGAGACAACCTCAAAACTGGGGTTCTCACCGTAAAAATGTGTACTATGTTGAATCCATATAGTGGACTGGAAAGTCAATTTAGGGCTCTAGATATTTTTTATTTGCAACAGCAAAAGAAATTTATTAATCTTTATAAAAGATTATAAAGATTAAACGGATCAAGGGAACATCGGCAAGAAGTCATCCGAGACTGAAGGAAGGTAAGACGACAACCGGAAAAAAAAAAAAAAAAAAAGACAGCACAAACGAGCACCTAAAGAAACCACACACCAACCAACCAAACGAATTTAGGGCTTTAGATATTGGATTGGGTACTATGTTGAATGTTTAATTACTAGTACCACTACAAGAAATCACGGCTTTCCCGGCGTTTAAAAAACGCCGGCAAAAGTGAAATAAACGCCGGTAAAAGCCTTGCCGGCGTTTATCCCGGCGTTTTCCGTAAACACCGCGACTGCCGGGCTCGGGAATACTTCCCGGCGTTTTTATAAATGCCGGGAATAATCCCCGCGTTTTTTCCGGCGTTTATGAAACCCCGGGAAAAATTTTCCGGCAACTATCGATCCCACCACCGGCGAGGAAATTCCCAGCGTTTACTAAACGCCGGGAATAGTCTTTTTTTTTTTAAAACTAGGTTCCGGCCTCGTGCACAGCACGAATGTTGTGCCCGTTGAAAATAACGAGTTGAAAAATGGTAGAATGGTAAAAGAGGCTTATATAAGACATTTTAGAAAAGAAAGAAAATCGAACAATATATATTAAAATTACATAGTACTTGGTCTAGAAACTTTGGTAAATTCTGTAGTATGTTGAAGTGGACAAAAGGTAGCTAAGCATACAGTTACTATGGAAATATGCGTTCTGTTCATTTTAGAGGTTTTTTTAAGGGTTCCTGGAACCGTCCCGTATCCTCCCTTATATAAAAACCTCTAAACACCCCCCAGTTTCCGATCGAATTTTGATGATCCAAGCCGCTCAATGTAATCAGCACACGATTTTAAGGGTACACGTGAGAAATTGGCAAAAAAAAAGACCGGGAAGGGCTTCATCCGAGTAGTTTTTTATTGAATTTTATTGAACAGTTCAATAAAAAACTGCTCAAATCAAGCCGGTTTTTTTTTTTTGCCAATTTTTCGCGGGCACCCTTAAAATTACGTTATGAATACATTGAGCGGCTCGAATCATCAAAATTTGATCGGGAACTATGAGAAGATTTGGGGGGTTTTTTAAAGTTTTTTTAAGGGTTCCCAGAACCGCCCCGACACACACACACACATATATAACCTTTGGACATCTTGTAAATTTTTCGAAATCGAGGGGCAAAATTGTAAAGGAGAATTTGGCATGGCATGGGCAATTGGTAAAATGGGTGAAATTAAAGGGTAAATTGGTCCAAAATTGAAAAATGGTAGGCCAAAAACTCCTTCTTATTATATAAGGGAGGAAAAATACCGGCATCCCAGCATTTATTAAAACGCCGGGAATAGTCCCTTTTTATTAAAAAAATATATATTTATGCCATTTTACCCATTCACTATTATTTTCACTTGTTCATAATTCATTAACATCTGCTCACGTTCAACATAGCAAACATATAAGTAATAAAAAACAAATACACATACAAATCGACAAAATTTATTAAAACTCGACAAATGGTACATCCAAGATAAAAATCCAAGCCAAATAAAGGCAACATGGTAAAGAAATTATCAGCTCTCCATAGAGAGCAACGGACGAAACCTAAGCAGCTTTCCAATAGCGAAACATTCCAAGCTCAAACATCTTAAGCAAAACAAAATCAGCTATTATCAGTTTTGCTCTCGCCACTGTCAACAGCTCTTGCGAAGATCATCAAAGGTGCCACACTGTCAACAGCTCTATCCATAACAGTTTTGATCCATGTTTCAAAATCAATAACTAAGTGTTATGGTGCCACACTGCCACCAACAAACAAAAGCATATACAGCCAACCAGTACGAGAAGAAATCCATAAAGACACAATAATCAGTTGATTGCATATACGACCAACAAGTCAAGTAAACGCCGAACCATACAAAATCCACTAACCCACATGAATAGTTTTATCAAGGTGTAGCATCAACTAACCCACAGTAGTTTTATCAAGGCCATTATCCAAAAGGTGAGCTTGAACTCTAGAAAGAATAAAGCTCGTTCTCTCAATTTGTTGCTTTTCCCAAATAATATAGAAAAGACCAACAAAGATTGGTCCACAACATAACAAAGGAAGGACAAAACATAGAAGTCCGATAATTACCTGAGGAAATGTGACGATGACGATGCCGGAAAGAAGAGCTGGATCTTTGAGAGGTACAGTGAGAGACAAAATGAGTAGACCACCTACTTCCTTCTCATAAAGTTGCGCAATTACTCCACATGCACTACAACAAATCTGCCTTTTGGCGACAAGGATTGGCAACATAACAACAAATGCGTCGCCGTTGGGTATATATTGGCAACACACTTTGATGTCGCCAAAAGTTTTCACATTCAGCGACAAGGATTGGCAACACAACAAAAAGTGCGTTGCCGTTGGGTATGTATCGGCGACAAATTTTGATATCGGCAAAAGTCTTTACATTCGGCGACGCAAGTTGTGTCGCTGAAGGGCAAATTCAGCGACACATTTTGATGTCGGCAAAAGTCTTCACATTCGGCGATGCAACTTACGTTGCCGAAAGGCAAATTTTTCGGCGGAATGTTTCCCGCGCTTAACTTTTTGTTTGGCGCTAAGCCGAAATGTTCAGCGACAACATTAATGCGTCGCCAAAAGTCTTCACAGTATCTAATTTTATTATATGTCATACATTTTTTAATAATCTTCGATACGATTATTTAGCGAATCTCAATAAGACAAAGTTATTTTAACAATCGAGACCGTTGATTTTGTTGTGCTTATTGATTAAATCATTATCGTAAAAATTTAACTCGATCGGGTTTAGAAAGCTCCTTGCATTGGTATGCAATTTGTAATTTGGACGATAGTTATCATCCGATCAAATGTGTAGCGATCACTACAACAAAAAACGCTTTTAATAGCATGCCAAAAACGCTATAGTAGGTAATAGATAGCGTTCCGGAGAACGCCTTATTATCCCATGCAATTAAAAGTCTTAACTTTCTATAGCGTTCATCGACTGCTGTTAAAAACTTTGCATAGCGTTCATTGCCCGCTATTAAAAAACTTTCTATAGCGTTCATTGCCCGCTGTAGTATTTTGTACCTTTGATAGCGTTTTTTGCCTGTTATCTTATTTCTTTTTATAGCATGCAATGAATGCTATTAAAGATAAACAATAGCATTTTCTGAACGTTATCTTAGCCTATTTTTGCTCTCTTTTTTTTAAATACAACAAATGCCAATATAATCGCATTTTCATACAAAAAATCTGCATTCCATTCAACACCAAAGTACATCCAAATGCGATACAATTTCAATGTAAGAAAAATAATTCAACCGAAGATTCATTACAATAACTTGAAGAATAATTTTGCAGCACAAACTACATTTAAGAGTCAAACCAATTACGCTCATAAAAAAAAAAAACACTAATGTAATCTCTTTCCAGAAAATGTAATCCTAAACTAGGCAGCCTTCTCATTCAAGTACCCCAATACTTTGCCCACAGAGATGTTCTTTATTTGAAGCTTAATTTTTTGCCGAGTTTATACCCTTTTGCTCCCAACTGCGAACGCATACCTGTAAATATAGAACTATTCAAATTAGGTAACCCAATAGATATAGTAAAAATTGTTAACGAGAAAAACGACTTTAAAGCAACATAATGTTTGCAGTTAGAAAAAGAAGAATATAATGGATAATTGTCAGCAAGAACCAAGAACAATCTCAGAAGCAGCCATACCATGACCAATAGGCGAACAACGTATACCAATCAGTGTGCGATTGTGGAACATAACTATTCATATGAGAAAACTATGTAAAAAGGTGGAACTTCAACCACACGCATTAAACTACCAGCTGAGCCACTTAGCTATTCAAACACATACAATATTGATCAATGGTGGCAGACAATGAGCATAGTGCTCCTGCAAAATATAAATGACACCAGTACACTAATCATCCCCATTAACCAAATGGATTAGAGTTTTGTGCGTGTGTCGACATACACAGAGTGGGCGAGAGCAGTTCACATTAACCTATTGGGATATAGTCATTCACTATCATCAATGTTTAGATCCACATTACACTAGTACCCTCTAAGTTGCATTTGATCTACCAATTTATCAAGGAATAGGTGTTCATGGGCAAAAACATGTAAAATCAAATCAAGTAAAAACAAGAGATCACCTTTCCATATAGGTTAATCATCATTGCATAAGTTTCAGTAGATGGTTCACAGTGATCTCTCTTCATCCTTTCAAAGATCTCTACTACTTTTTGTGAGTTTGTTCCCTTCAGTAACCCATTCATGTAAGCATTATATACAGCTGTACCTGCATACAAATAAGCATTGTGAAAAAAAAAAAAAAAAAAGCATGTCAAAAAAGAATTGTCAAAAGCCGATTGCGAATGTGTAGTACCTCTCAATAAACAATCCACTTATGGCCTTTTACACTTCTTGTGGCCACAAAGGCAATTAGCATAACAGTAATAATAGCATACGTGGGTTTCGGGTAAGAAGGAAATCTATTGGGGACTGAGAGATTACAATGCTTACTGAGAAGTATTTCAGAAGCAAATGCATCCAGAAACAAATAACCCATAAAAAACTATAAACTGAGTAATAAGGGCGTGTTACTGGATTCTGGGTTCTGACATCTTCAAAGCTATGCTAGTTCATTTGGCAATGGTTTTGCTCTTGCTTTTAGACTAAAAAAAATTTCACACTGCTTGAAAGCTGATTCTGAAAAGCTTCAAGTCTGAAGGTTTTCGATAATGAACAGATATAGTTGAGTAAGGACTTCCACAATTGAAGAAAGTTATCCTTTCGAGAAAACTTTTAGAGTAGAATTGTTAGCCATAACAGTTGGTTTAAATGTGAGGGCATAAAAGACGAGAACATACTTGGGGGGTGGCCATTTTTTCTCATCTCAGCAAAGACAGCTTCAGCTTTTGCTAGCAGGCCAGATATGCAGTAGGCCTTTACTAGAAGAGCATAAGTATCTTCAGTGGGAATACATCGACCTTGTAGAAGGTTCAAATAAGTGGATTCTGCCTTCTGATATAGTGACTTCTGTCCATAAGTATCAATAAGCAAATTGTAGGAGATAATGTCAGGATGGAAGGAACTCTTGTGCAAAATCCATTCACAGACCACTATGCTATAACATCTGGGCCCATTAATCATGGACTCCAAATTTCACCATGCAAATCGAAGAAAACTGTAACAACCTGGACCCACGCTCCACAGCCAAGACATATCAAATCGAGTGATTTATGCCACCAACACAATATAGACAACAAACAGTTATTGAAACGTCATTCCCCACCTCCCTAAATGTTTACATAATTTTTCGTAGATACCTTCCACAAATGCTTCTCTCCTCAACTTACCTTACCTCCTTTCTCTCATACCCACACATGCAATCAATTCACACCCTGTCGGAACAGAGGAATGAATAGTCTTCCATAATCAGAAAACGTGAGAGAAGCCCCCCTTCTCTAACCCTCTTCTTCTTTTTATTGTCCAAAGCTGACTCATTAAAGATATCTATCAACAAACTTGATACTTGTCCATGTCTAGTTCTTTGGCCTTTTACTTCTTATATTTCCTTGTCTCTTCTCATAAAACAAGAAATATATATGAATGGCTCTTAGCACCAGCTCACGTGCAAACTCACACGACCATCTCTCCCTCTCCCAATTCTTATCTTCTTTTTCAACTTTAACCACAGGCAAAGACAAAAGAACATATTAAACCCTCACTAATAATAATAATAATAGTAATATTGAGTTGTTTAGATGGGGTATCACAAAACTGAGTGCAAAACAAACTCAAAACTGAAAACTAAGTGCTTACGCAATACAATTTCATATCATATTAGTATGTCACTGTTTTTCTATCCTCAAATTTCAACTTTTCTTCTAACTCGTGCAGGTGTCAAAACCATTTTAGTTTTATAGAGCAGATAGTTAAATACCTAGATAAGAAATGCACAAGTACCCAACATACGAGTCTTAATGAGCAAAATACAACTTTTAGAAACAAGAAATCATCTATAGTGCAGTAAAGTAGCAAAAATTAAAGATGCATACTCTAATAATGTACGATGGACCAAACCATAAACTGAACTCACCACTTGTTTTGTGAATTCAGATCACAGAAACAGCCGAACAGCAACCAACAACTTTGATAACACGTTTGTGCAATTAACCCGAGAAACCATGGTAGCTCCATTGGCATCCATGGTATGGTGAATTCGTTAACCAAATCGCAAGTCCATAGACGCATTAATCGAGACCTGCACATAAAAACATCCTCTGGTCAATGCAAAAACTGCAACCATAATTAAGCCGCTAGCACTAAAAATCTCCCAAGCAAGCTCGAAAACAGAGTAACGAAGCACCAATCAAGTAGGTCTTCAAAGTAAAAAAATAAAGGCAAACAAATATAACATCCAATCGAATCTGATTTTCACAATATCATCCCCCTATGACTTAGCTACAAAGGCAGCAAGAATGTAAATATCTCCATTCACCCCAAAAACATATATTCTAAACCCGGTAAACAAATTAATTCAAAAAAAATAATCCAACACCCTCTCTCTCCCATACAAAAAAGTTACAAACTAAGATGATCAACTCTAAAATTGAATTCAAATGCATCTCGAAACCACAAGAATCAAGGCAATATATGTTTAAGGAAGAAGATTAAGAATATCAACCAACAGAACAAAAGAAGTAAAACTGAATATTGAACATGATACGAACATACTTAAAAGCAAGCTTTCTATTAGCAGTTTTGATGTCAATTGAATCTCTAGAAACTGGTCTCTTTATCCAACTCCTAAAAACGCAACTGTTTCTGCTTCCTTAACTATGTAAATCTCAGTGTAAGTTTCCTTGTTTCAAGGATAAATTATAAGAAAAGTCAGACTCTCTTGAAGCACACACTCTAACCAAAATCCCAAATTCAAAAAAGAGAAGAAACGCATTTTTACTAAGTAATTTCACAAACAAATCCAAGCATAGACACCAAGTTTTGAAATCATTACATTTATTGCAGACTATGTAGGAGGCTAGGAGCTTGGTCCATATTTGCATGGGTCCCATTCTCTCACTCTCTCTGCAAAATATATACACCATGGCTTCTTCAGCACACCATTTTCTCTCTGAAACTCTAATTTCAACCACCCCCTCCCCCGTGTATTTCTGTATCTTAAGAACCAAAATTGAGTGTGGAGCCAAAGAGAGAGAAAAAACATTAGCTGTTAAATTTCTATGCTGAATGGAAGTCACCAAAACGTCATGTTACGATTCATAGTATGTTGACAGATAAGCTGATGGTTTTGATGGGAAGCCACTGTGGTGTCCACTGTCCACACCAAGAGCAGGTGGCCTCCTAGGTGGGACCACATCCCGATGGGGGCTTTTGGAATTGGATTCTAATGAAGAATTTCTGCGCCCGTATATCGGGACCAACGACTAGGAAATCTTATCCTTGCAGACTGGGCATTTAGGGGGCTTATTTGATTTGAAGGAGGCGGTGGTTTGGACATAGAGCCACTTCTAAATGCAAAGCCAACAGTAGAGGTGACCACAGGGTCATGTGCAGATTCTAAGCAAATATTGGAATCAAAGCAGCCATTCCAATTTTCTGCAGCAGTTTTAATTCCCAATTTTGCTTCAGAGAAACATCACCTTCGGATTCAAACTGTGCCATAGGTTCTTGGAAGTTTTGTTCACAGGCCATCAGCTCTGTTAAGCAAATAACGACTCTTAGACTGAACATAAAGTTTAAATATTGACCTCTAGGTTGTTCAGGTTAAGATGCACTTTATATGCAGCTTCATGCAAGAAAAACATTGAACTATGATAGTACGCGTGCAGTAACTAAGGCACGTTGCAAGAGTAAAGCAGCCCGAAGCAAAACCTGGAATCGAAACCCTCAAAATTGAAATTCCAAAACAAAACCCCAAAATCGAGAACCCAAATTGAAAACCCTAAAATAGATCCCTGAATCAAAACTCCAAAGTAAATCAAGAATAAACGTTAAGAGAGCAATTATTCAACTTACCGAGAAGTGGTTGAGGTCAGACAAGCAAGGGCTTGGAGATGACGGGATCGAGGCCGGACGGTGGTACTGTCGGTGCTCGATTGGTGAAGGCAGTGACTTTGAATCACGCCATTCCTTTGCTCTCAGCTTCGTGTGTGTGTGTGTGTGTGTGTGTGTCACAGAGAGAGAGAGAGAGAGAGAGAGAGAGAGAGAGAGAGAGTGACGATGGTGAGATCGGCAGAGAGTAGGTCCGAAATTGGAGAGAGAGAAGGATTTCCCACCATGTGATTTTTTTGGCGTCTTAAAATTTTTCCCCAATTGAGACTGGCGCCTTTATTATGGGTGAACGCTATAATTGACGTAGTGCAACGCTGTCAAAAGTCTTCTGCTCCCCTACAGTGCCGTGCACGCTATCTTAAGCTCAACATGCAACTCTATTATAGCATTTCTTAAAGAATGCTGTAATATTATGCTATCAAAACCCAAGTTTGTTGTAGTGGATACCCGATTAACTTCATTTTTGGTAAGATTGATGAACTCCATAATATGTAAAACATAGACAGTTTAGATCGCAAAATAAAGACTCTGCTATGGGTCAGGTCTTGCAATCTAATACTTTAATGCCTCGGGATCCATGAAATGTTGTCTGATTAGGCAGTTGTTGATATCCGACGATCTTGAATTTTGGTGACAACGATGAAATCAATGAGATGTAAAATGCTAACGGTTTAGATCGACCATTATAAAAATTGAGTTGGTAATGACCTTTAAATTCTATACATTCAATGTAATTGTTAACATACTAAGTCTTGTACTGTACTTGAACGTACGGTAGTCATTCGACCCTGAAATAATTTCGACGATCTAGACCGTTGATTTTGTTTTTCCTGTTGTTTATATCATTCTCGTAAAAATTTGTCTCAATCAGGTTTAAAAAGCTTCTTTATCGAGACACAAGTTGATTGACATAATGACTTTTTCTGTCCGATCAAAGTGAGTAGCGATACCCGATTAATTTCATTGTTTGTACGAATGATATACTCCATAATATGTAAAAGATGGACGGTTCGATCGAAAAAAAAGACTCATGTGGGGATCGAGTATTGCAATCTAGTAGTCTAATGCTTCGGGATGCACCAAATGTTGTCCAATCAGATAGTCGCTGATATTCAATGATTCTCGATTTTGGTGATAATGATGGAATCAATAAGACGTGAAATTCTAATAGTTCAAATCAACCATTATTAAAAGTAATTGGCTGATTAAGTTTAGAATTTGTCCGTACTGCGAGATACGAGGGTGCTTAGGCCCTGTTCGGCTTTTTTTTTTATCTTTATTCATTTTATTTTTTGTATTTGTTAGCTTTTCGTCAATTTTTTATAAATTATTACATCGTCATGATAAGAGGAATTTTAAAAGTAAAAAATTACGATCGAAACCTAATTTTTTTGAATAAAGACAAAAATAAGCCAACATGCCATTTTTTCGTCTTTATTAAAAAAATTGGATTTCGATCATAATTTTTTTTACTTTTTAGATTTCTCTCATTATGACAATGCAATAATTCCCAAAAAATTGACAAAAAATGATAAATATGAAAAAAATTTGAATAAGGATCAAAAAATAAGGGTCCGGCTAAATACAACTGCGAATTTGTTATATGTAACCAATTCATAGAACGGAAAACAAAAATTTCCTCTTTTAAATTTGCTACATGTAGCAAATTCGTAATTGTATTTAGCAGTACCCAAAAATAAGCCAGTTGATTTATTCAGCCGAACATATTATTTTGGCGCTAATTCGCTGAAATAATTGAAGTCCCTATTCTCTTTGGCGCCATGTTTCGGGCCATGTTTCCCGCTACATTTTTCCTTGTTGGCTCCAAAACGACACAGTATCAATGGATGATAATTATTATTTTATTTTATTTCTCGGATAAAAAAGAAAGATAAAGGCAAAGGGGAATGCTTCTTATCTTTTCTCTTTCATATTTCACTCCGACGTTGCAGACGATGGAACCACTCGGTCTCTAGCTCTCGACCAGGTCTCTCTCTCTCTCTCTATCTCTCTCTCTCTCTCGATTTTCTCTACGAAGATCATCTATTTATCGATTCTCCTTCTTGATTCTCTCTACGAAGATCATCTATTTATCAATTTTCAATTTACTTTTTCGACGAAGAATTGGGCAAAATGTTGCGGCTTTGCACGGCGACGTGTGGTCGTCGGTGCGCCGCTTGACTAGGAGCTGACACGACGGGTTGGATTCGCTAGCCTTTTGCAGCCATGCATGGGTCTAATGCGTTGAATTAGATTCGGACCTTTGACAGGAACTTCTGTACTCTCTCTCTCTCTCTCTCTGTCTCTGTCTCTGTCTCTCTCTCTCTCTCTCTCTCTCTCTCTCTCTCTCTCTCCTGATTCTCTGTGCGCAGAGAAGACCCCTTTGTGTATAGCTTTGTGCTGATAGGTTGTGTTTTCTCCTTGTTTTGGCTAAGGCCCGTCGTAATCGTTGTTTGAGCTTCATAAATCTTCGCAGTTTACCAAAAAAAGAAGACCCCCTTGTATTGACTAATATTATTCCTTATCTTTTTCAAACCCTAAGTTTATCAAATTTAGATTATTTTTCGAATGTTGTATTTTTTTTTTTTTTTTGAATCATCCTAATTTTGAAACCCTACGTTTCTGTTTTTGTCTGATTTAAGGTTTATGGTATGTTTCTGTCCAGAACATGCAAACTATTTTGAAAACTTGGCCATAATGGTGATTTTGGTACTGATTTTGCTATTTTGGGCCTATGAAATTGCATTGAGTCTTTTGGACAGATTGTGTTCTTTGCATTGTTCTGATTATGAGTATTGGAAGTCTCCTAAGAATCCTTGTAGTGTAGGGTGTTTATTTTACAATATAAATGCAATGAAATGTTGTTACTGCTTGTGTATGGGTCGGGGGCTGTACGTATTTATGGGGTTCCATGTTGGTCATTTTACTGATATTAGGGAACAAGTAAAGATGGGGCATGGTGTGGCATATGTGGGTTGGGTTAGCTGCTGCAGCTTTTTGAAATGCTAATGTTAGGACTTAGGATGTATGGTAGTGTGGTATTGGTACTGATATCCAGAATATGAATGGGCTAAAAGGGAGTTTTTAACTCTAAACTTGGGAATACTAATATATGCAGATCACACATACTTTGTACCCATTCTTCTATTTTAGTAATAGCTCTCCTTGCATACCTTTGTTATATCTAGTGAAATCTAATTAGTAAGAGCTTGAATGATGCAACTCTCAATCAAGTACTCCTGGCAGATTTTCTTCAACATAGTATTTATAAGTGATTTTTCCTTGCAGATTGGCTGAAATTGAAGAAAACTAGTAAACAACTTTGGCCAATCTTTTGCGAAGAAGGTACCATGTTATTGCTGATTGCTCTCTACGAGTATTTTTCCCTTTTAGTGTTTTGAGTTCTAGCTTTTTATTGAAGTAGAGGCGACCTTTGTGTTGGAAAAAGTTCCTTTCAGAATGTACAAATACGCTTTTGGATTCTCTCTTTTTGGAATGTGGTATGCATTATCTGCATTTACTTATTTTTTTTTTTGGATAGAGATGGTGTTATCTTGTTAATGAATTTCTAGATATAACAGTAGTTAGTGAATTTTGACCTTCTTCTAATAGAAGTGGTGGTATCTTGTTGCTGAAGTTCTGGATTCTAACAATAGTTATTGGATTTATAGATGCTGACAGAAATTGAAAAGGAAAGGCAAGAAACTATTAAACATAACTTAAAAGAATTAGAGGCTGTTGGGATAGATCCTGCTCGGTTGAAGAGCATGGCAATGTCATTGTCTGGTTCAAAACCGAAAACAAGTGGTAAAAGCACTAAAGAGGGGAACAACAAGGTGGGCCATGGCGCTGATCCTGATTATACACCACCTGAAGGTGGAGAAATTCTAAGTTCCTGTAGTGACAATGATGAGTCTTCTGGGTCTCAAGCTAAAAAGGTGATATTTACACATGATTACTCTTATAGTTGCAATCCTTTTTATTTGTTTTGGGAATGCATATATTGTATTATAGTTGCAATCCTTTTTAATTCTTTTGTTTCTAAATTTTAGGCAAAAGTTGTGGGTCCAGGAAAAAAGAGAGTCACTTCAACTACTCAAGCTTTGAGAAAATCACAAAGAATTCAAAAAGAGGGTGGCAGCCCCAATGGATCGACCTCATCTCTGCCAACTGAACCTACATCTAATCGTGTTGAAGGCATGTCTGTGATGGTTGCCCAAGCTTCTGGGCTCCCCACCTCACCTACCGATGAGACCAACCAGCATTCTAGCTTGCCTAATGTCGGGGGCAGCACGGGTGAGAAATTATATATCATGTCAATTTTTATTTGTGAAACGGAGTACTTATAGGTTGAAATCTGTGTTATAAGCTGAAATTGTGTCCGTCTATTTTATTCCCTCTCTCATATGCATGCAATTTGGAAATGCTGGAGTTTATTTTAGTGATGACACTTCATATATAGATGCTGAAACTCTGCAATATGATTTTGACTTGCCATAAATTTGATTTACAAGTTGTAATTATGTCCGTGCATAATGGAACTCTTTTTTTAAAACTAAGTTAAAATTGAATTATGGTGTTTAATAGGGTCCACCTTAATCCCAAGTAAAAAGCGTGTACGAGGTCCTACACGAGGGATAAATGTGGATAAGGAAAGGAAAAAACTTGGTCATCCCATTCCCGTTGAAATAGATCGCGAAGCAATGGCAATAGTTGGAGATTATGCATCTTCCGTGGCTTATGCTATCGGGGAGAGTATTCGATCTCATGCTCCAGTTCGAGATATTGGGTGGGGAGATATTGATTTTGGGATCAAAGAATCCATTATTCTGCGTGTTGGGGTAATTTGCATTTTTTGGTACTCTTTTAACGCATTATCCATTTAATTTACTCACCTACCAACTTGTATTGAACTTGCTCGTTTCATTACAGCAAACATTTGGACTTGGTGACTATAAGAACGATATGGTTCTTAGGTGCATCATCGACGTTAAGTGCCAAGCTTTGTATAGAGAATGGAAGTGCAGGTTACACAATCACTACAAAGTGATCAAGAATGAGGTGTCTGACCCCCAAAACCATCCATTATATCCTTGTAATCCAGAGGATTGGAAATTCATGATTAAGAAAGTATGGCGGAAAAAAGCTTTTAAGGTAATCTTTGTCCTTTTTTAGTATATAATAGACATTACCATAGATGCATAAATTAGTAGAAAGATGTGGAAGCAACATAACATGTAAGATCCTATTGGCTTGTTCTTTGGTTGGGAAGTACTCGACAAGTCTGTTTTATGGTTTTTTGCAGAAGAAGTCTAAAAGAGGGAAAAATGCACGAAAATCGTTGAAATATAACCATACTAGCGGCTCCCAATCATTTGTAGCACGAGCATCCAAGTTTGTAAGTATGACTTTATAGTTTCTTTCCCTTTTTTTAAAATTATAAACTTGCTTATTCTAATGTTAAGGAGAAATGCAAATTAAATAATAGGTAAAAAAAGAAAACAGAGAGCAGTCTTTCCCGGAGAGGTTCAAGGACACACACATACGTCATCGACATGGAGAGGAAATATGGATAAACGACAAGGCTAAGGAAGTTCATGTACGTATGAACTTTACTAAATTCTACTACATTTGCTCTGTTTATTGTGTTCCCCATCTGCTTTGTTTGCAAATGATTTAGTATGGATAAACAAGGCTACGTCATCGATACTTGATTTAAGTTCTCTTCCCTTTATTTGATTGCAAATGCAAGTTCTTAAATATGTCAATAATGGCCTAAGAGAACAGCTAATAAAAGACCTTATATGTTCTCAGAAAATAGTGCTCGTACTGCAGGGTTAATTCTTGTAAACTCACTTAGCAATTTGCATTATTTCAAACTAAGAGCAACATTATATGATCGTGGGTTTATGTTTATTATATTTAGGAAGTAGTTGACAAATGATTTGTGAACTGCCAAAAAAATTTGTGCTACTTTGTTTGTTGCATGAGCAAAATCACTTGAAACGATCTGTCTTAATATGCTTACTATCAAACCTTTGAAGATCAGCATAGGAATTCATGATATGGTCTTGATTTTGCTTCAAACGTATTTTCTTTATTGGTAGACTACTGATCTGAAACAGATTTCCAAATGTAACTTTCTACATGTACATGTAATATGCTAACTAATTCAAATTGACGTAGGCTGAGATTGCTAAAAAGATAGCCGAGCAGTCGCAACCCAGTGTCACAAATCCTCAATCTGAGATACAAGTTTCCATTGATGTGCTTGGGAAGAGATCGGGCTACTTGAAGGGATATGGAATTCGCAAGAGGACATATGCTACACAGTCTCAAGTAGTCCCAAATGCAGAGGTAGTTGCTCTTAAAGAAGTTGTGGCTGATCAAGCAAAACTCCTAGTTGATTATGCTAAAAAATTTGAAACCATGATGCTCTTCATGGCTATGAAGAATGGTGTTGATCCAGCCACCATTCCGGGGTTGATTTCAAGTAATGAAAATGGAGAAGACACTTCGATTGGACAAGATGGAATTTCGACTTAAATGGAGGTTGAACGTGCTGACTTTAGATATTTTGAATGGTTTTTGGATATTACATTTGATGCAACTATGGTTGGTTAATACTGTTGAAAATGTTTTGGATGCATAGACATCTAGATTAGTTTTTGGAGATACATGGCTGGTGGAGTAAATTTGTGGATACATGGCAAGTGGAGTAAACTAGTTTTTCGATACATGGCAGGTGGAGTAATCTTTTGGTTGTATTTTGGATGTTTGGATAAGTTGGGGATAATCATTTTGCTATAATATTCTGGATGTTTGGATAATTGGTTTTTGGATTGCAATATATATAAGGCATTAGAATGACCAATCTATTGATTTTGATGAACTTTTGAATGAGTTTGGTTGGAATAAATGTATTTACAAGTTCTTGATAATTATGAATGGGTAAATGCATGATATCAGGTTACAGGGAAAAAACAGATTTAATAAAAATTATATCCTCTTTATTTAAAATTCTTTTGCCAACGCAAAGTCTGTTGCCAAAGGTGTTATATTATTCCAGATTAAATGCACTTTTGCCGATGCCAACCTGTGTCGCCAAATCTATTGCTTTTTGCCGACACAGGCAGTTTGCGTTGGCAGAAACAATTGCCGACATAGCAACGCCGACGACGCGCCGACGCAAGGTCTTACGTCGGCGAAACTCTTTGCCGACGCAAATATGCCTTTGCCGACAACTTTTTTGCATCGGCAGAACCCAATTTTGTTGTAGTGATGGCTATCACAAGTCGATTTCATCATGTAATACTGTAGCAATCTGCTGTATGGTAGTACTTCTAGAAATGGGAAAAGAAATGCCAATATGTGCCAAAACTTCCAGAAGAGTGAAGACATTCTTGGGGTAACACACAGCAAAGCTTTTTGGACCACAGCAACATGAAGACATGAATGGAGGCATAATAAGTGAGAGCTTACCAAACAGAACTGTACTAAGCAATCACTGTATCTGGACAACTACCAAACAATCCTTTAACAAAATCACCGTATTTCTCATTTTTCATTCATTTCCCCTGTAACATCCACTCACATCTTTAGTAGTTACTTTGAAAACCAATAGATGATAAGAAACAACGTACAAGCAGCGATGACAGTAGAAAAGATGAGAGTGTCTCTTGATTTCTTTCTTCTAATGGAAGAACATGAAAGGATTATCAACAAGATAAGAGAAAAAAAGGCATTTCACAGGCAGTAAAAACTGCACAAAAAATGGTTTCAAGAAAGTACCCAGTAAGCCACGAATGTTGGGGAACTTGTCACTTAGGAGTTTCACTTTCCCCTGAACGTCACCGGAAAAAGCCCTTTGTTACCCCAAAGCTGCCCTTGTTGATTGAGCCTGATTAATAACATCATCTATCTGCAAAACAGTTTACCAAACAAGGTCATGAAATACAATAAGAAAAGATCATACAGTAAAGAAGTTGACTGAAAGTAATACTATATGTCTATAACCCACAAAAAAGATGGTTTGCAGAGCAAGCACTATCTCAGGTACCCGCGAAAAAGAAACAAAATATGCCAAATTCAGGTTGCAATGCCATCAGTTTAAATGAAACTTTTCGACTACAGAGCGTAGGCATTACCTGCCAAGTCTTAATCCTGAGGCCATTGGCAGTCTCCTTGAGGAATGCCGTATCCAAGTCCACCTTCGTTCCTATGCCCGTAGAGTTGCCCTTCCTTAGGCTTTCTATGCTAGAACACAAGAAAAATACACCAAAAGATCCGGTAAGACCAGCCTCGAATTTTATGAACTCGTAAGTCTTTAACAATTCTCACATTTTTTTATGGGCGCCGATCCATTTATTCATCCTGCAATGAGTTTCAGTTCCAAACACTATTATAGTACCATGAACAATGAATGGCAAACCACCAGGCTAGATCATACATTCATACCTAGTTCCGTGACCAGATTTGCAATAGATTGTCTTCATCTTGATATTTGAGCTACCACTAACAATTGAAATGCAATCGTCCCCTACACAAAATGAATGAAAGAACCGTCAAGCTATGTGTTTGGTCACCCTTCGATAAGTGAGTAAAGTGTATGGTCACCCATCGATAAGTGACAAAAAGAACGGAACTTGTGTAGGTCTTATAGGTTCCCATGAATTTATTTTGTCCTATGAAATGGGAACGTAGAGGGCGGAGTTGAGGAACATGTTCCAATTTTATAGTTCTCAAGAAATACGTTTGTTGATCCAGTTATATGCATGGAATCGGCGGTCAATGCAGAGATGACGTTTCGATCTGGCGAATTGAAGATCTCGAGCACTTCGTCGTCAGCGTGAACATGGAGCGCGATTTTGTGGAGGTTTTCTTTCAAATTCACGACTGAACTCCACATCATCAAATCCCTCGACAAACCCCTCTATCTAACCTGTAAATACCCAAATCCACAGACATAATACCGAAAAAACACTCAGAATCATAAAACCCCTATCTGGCAAAAAAAAAATGCCCAAAAACCTATTATGTGTTTGTTGTTTTTTTATGGTCCATTTTCTGTGAGAAATAAAATCATGTCTCTTCTCCCTTTCTCACAACTCAAATGGCCTGAAAACCGTAAAATAAAGAACAGAAACGGAGAACCGTACCTCATCCTGGTCGTCAGACTCTTCGGCGCACTTGATCTCTGACTCGATGAATTTGAGGAGCGACTCGTCAGAACTCGGCCACGAAGAGTAGTGGTTCACCAACGGGAACAAACTGCTAGACAGCTGTCGAGAGACGCTGCCTCTGTCACCAACGTGAGAAGAGGCGGCTATGTCACCAACGCGCGAGGAGAGGAAACAAGGGGAGGCCAAATCGCATACAGCCATACACTATATCACTGTTGAAACAGCCATTGTTCGAGAGAGAGAGAGAGAGAGAGAGAGAGAGAGAGAGAGAGAGAAACGTACCACTGTTAGATTTAGGGTCCTTGGGGGACTGAGTCAGTGAGCTGTGAGTCGAATCGATCGATTGAGGGTCCTATAATCATTGATCGGCGATTTAGGGTTGTAGTTGGAGGAGAAATGGAGGATGAGTGGCGATTTAGGGTCAGTCGGTCAGAGATGAGGGAACGAATGGGGTGGGAAATGGGAGAGGAGACTGCGCGATTTAGGGCTTTAGGGTTTTTTTTCGTTTGATGCTACTAAATACTCCGTGCGTCGGTCGGGTCAAAGTCTTGGCTGTTCCTTTCTCTTATTGCCGCATGTGGAGTATAAACTATTCCTGGGGTTTTCGGGAAATGCCGGGAAAAAAATGCTGGGAAAAGCCCTTTTTCTTGTAGTGTACTATGTTGGATATTTTATCATTTTCCCGTTTTACAACTTCAGAGGGGGCTCTGATTATCTGGACTTGGGCCATAAAAGGTGACGGCCCACTTTGAGTTTTACAACTTCACAGTGGGTCTGATTAGAGATAATTCTGGGCCAGTCTTATTTTTCAATTTTATAGCCCATTAGATCCTTTTTTTATAGAGTGTAATTCCTTGTAAGTCCTATAGAGTGTATTTTACATTTTTACCCCATTTAAAAACAAATGAATGCTGCGCATGTCGTCATTTTTAGGATTTCAAATATGAAATCTCTCCTCTCTCTCTCCGGTCGCAGTCACCATACCCTCCATGTCTCTCCTCCGCCACCTAACCCTCCAACGCCACCACCACCGCCGCCCTCCCTCCACCCCCGCCGCTGCCGTCGCTGAACCTATACACAGAGAAAGATGATGTAGAACACGATGTGGTAGCGGTTGGCGACGTTGAAGCCAGAGAGGTGGTCGACGGCGGTCTTGGCGTCGTAGATGTCCTCGTAGACCACGAAGGCGGTGCCCCGGGTGTCCTTGCCATTGCCGATGCGGATCTAGCGTATGGCGCCCTACTTGCCGAAGATGTCTTACATCTCCTCGCTCGAGATGTTGAAGGGGAGGCAGAACGCGGTTCACGTCCGGAGGGAGTCGCGCGTTGGCCTTGCGGAGGCTGATCGTCGCCATTGTTGGGTTTGGGAGAGGTTTGGATTTGGGTGAATAAGACGGAGAAGAAATTAAGAGTAAAAAAAAAATTTAGAGTTTTGGTTGATTTAGGGGTTATTTGATTTGATGGGAGGATGAGTCGGTGGTGGGAGATTTTAATGGGTTTGGGTGATTGGGAATTTGTTGTGTCAGTCGGGTTGGGTTGGATTATTGCTATGTTTTTTAGGTAGGAGTGTAAAGTGTAAACCAATCAGACGAGTTTTGAAATCTTCGATGCTCATTTACCAAATGAGCTTAAAATTTGAGCACGAGTTCGGCTGTAAAAGAGCCGACCCCTTAACGAGTTGATTTTGGCTAATTTATTTAATGAGCATCTTTAAACGAGTTAAGTCTACATAAACGAGTCAAGCTTTTGCGAGCTAAGCCGAGATTTTGAGTGTCAAGCTCAACTCGTTTGGTAAACAAGCCAAGATGGTCGCCACTGTTGGGAGAGCTTCCACCCACAATTAAACTCACTTTTAATTAACACTGATAATTGTAAATATGGACATAATTTAACACTGTTAATTATAAATTAGACAGAAATTAACACTGTTAATTATAAATTTAGATAGATTTTAACACCGTTAATCGTGACGGTGGTGGTGGTGATGGTGATGGAGTGGTGGTGGTGGTTATATGAGCCAACTGTTAATTAACACTATTAATTATGATGTGAATTTATATAGAAATTAACACCGTTAACACCACCACAACACCGCCGCCGCCACCACCGCCACCACAATGACTACCACCACGCCTCCACCATCACCACCGCTGCCGTCACGATTAACAGTGTTAAATTCTGTCTAAATTTAAGATTAACAGTGTTAATTTCTGTTTAAATTTTCGATTAACAGTGTTAACTCATGTATAAATTTACGATTAACAGTGTTAACTCCGGTCTAAATTGTCCGGTCCGCAAAACGGAGAAGTAAAAATAATATTATTTTTGTAAGAAAAGTTGAAAAAAAATTCAACAATTTAATAGATCTTGACGAGTTCTTTTAACTTATGAAAAAATTAATTAATTTTTTCTTAAAAGAAATGCATTATTTTGTAGTTCTCGTTTCGCGGACCGAACAAACATTATGGGACGGAGGGAGTATTTATTTTTTGATGTTTATCTGAGTTTCTTGTTTGGCGGTGGTGGAGTAGTGGTGGTGGTGGTGGAGGTTCCAGCGCTGCTGTCGTCTTCATTTGTTAACCAATTATCAATTAAGGAAAGGATAAAATTGTGTACAGAAAAAAGATATGATAGGTTGTAGCTTTCTTGCGGTCTTATTATTAATATATAGAAAAAGTCTACGGTACACATTCCTGTATATGAAGGACTATGTGTTAATTGTAAATTTGGACTTATTCAGCACTGTTAATTATAAATTTAGACAGAATTTAACACTGTTAATCGTAGCAGTGGTGGTGGCGGCGGTGTGGTGGTGGTATAGGAGATTATATAGGCTAACTGTTAATTTATATAGAAATTAACACTGTTAATTTAGACATAAATTAACATTGTTAATTATGGTGGTGGTAGAGGCGGCGGCGGCGTGGTAGTGGTCATTGTGTTGGCGGTGGTGGTGATGGTGGAGTGGTGGTGGTGGTAGTGGTGATGGTAGTGGTGGCAGTGTAGGAGGTTATATGTGTCGACTGTTAATTTAGACAAAAATTAATACTGTTAATTGTGGTAGTGGTGGCGTCGGCGTGGTGGTATGGGTGGCGGTGGTAATTATATGGGTCAACTGTTAATTGTGGTGTTAATTCATATGCAAATTAACACCGTTAATTTAGATAGAAATTAACACTGTTAATTATGGCGGTAGCGGTGGCAGCATGGTAGTGGTCATTGTGATGGCGATGGTGGAGTAGTGGCGGCATTGTGGTGGTGGTGGTATAGGTGGTTGTATGAGTTGATTCTTAATTTAGATAAAAATTAACACTGTTAATTGTAATTGTGGTGGCGACGACGACATGATTGTGGTGGTGGTGATAGTGGTGGTAGTGGTGCGGTGGTGGTGGTGGCGATGTGGTAGTGGTCCTTGTGGTGGCGGCGGTGCGGTGGTGGTAGGGGTGGTGGCGGCAGTGGTGATGGCGATGGGGTGGTGTGGTGGTGGCGGCATGGCGGCGGCTGAATCATCTCTCTCCAATCGTTTTTTTTACGAGGGGTATTTTTGTCAACAAAATAATGAAGAAGACTTATTAGGCTATAGGCTCTTTAAATTTTATAATTGAAATAATTTTTATTTTATATATCAAAATTTGAAAAAAAAAAAAAAGGGGTTTCTGAAATCCACGTAACGAGGTTTACCAAATAAGTACAATATTGAATTGCTAATTGTTAATTTATACTATTAATTATGAATAAGATTATTAATTGATAATTTTAATACTGTTAATTAACACTATTAATTGTGAAAAATACTGTTAATTATTAGTTTAACAATATTGAATTGCTAATTGTTAATTGTGTTCTATGAATTGCTAATTGTTAGTTTAACATATTAATTGTAAATTTATACTATTAATAATGAATAAGATTATTAATTGATAATTTTAATACCATTAATTAACACTGTTAATTGTAAAAAGTACTGTTAATTGTTAAATTAATAGTGTTAATTAATAATTTTAATACTATTAATTATTAAATTAACATTTTTTCAGTAGATATCTAGGAGTAGATCTTTGGTATACAAATTTTATACACTAAAAGATAGATAAGAAATATAGTAATAAACAGTTTTAGATTTAAAAATAAAAAATAAGAAGAGAGAGGGACGCTGCACATGCACTGGGAAATTTCCAAACTTACAGGTTCTTCTTTTTACCCTTTGATTTGAACAGCCAAATCCTAGTTTGAAAAGGTCAAAAAAAATCACCAGAATGGCAGAAGGTGCAAAATGTCATTTCAGTTTTGTTGAAAGTCAATGGTTGAGAAAAACAAGACACACGTACATGCTGGGAAGAGAGATAAGTGGGAACACGCACGCAAGAGTGACACGCGTATACACGCACAGGAGAGAGAGGGTATTTTTGGACTAAAATTATGTACAGGACCTTGTGGGGCAACGGGTTTGTTAAATTAACTCGGCCGGGACTTATTGGGGTGTAGTCCATCCAGACAGGACCGGCCAGGAAAAGGCCCGTCTGATTATCTGGACTTGGGCCTTATTTCCCTCAAATGGACCGTTAGAGAGGGTTATTAATATTTTGAGGGGTTTTTTTTGAGTAATAAGTGACAGGATTTAAAAATTAAAAATTAATTTGAAGCGGAGTTTTAATATCACCATTTTGTCTTTTATTGTTTTTCAGAACCAGTTAATAGTTTTCAAAATCGTACCATCACCAATGCGCATGATAAAAAGTTATGTCAGAAACTGGCCAATTAAATCTTTAGAGGTTCTTCGATCATCTTATTTGCTATATCACTCAATAAAAACTGATATGGATCTTAATTTTCTAAAACTAAAACTGACTATTATATACTATGTGGGAAAATCGCTGCCTAAAAGAATTTGTATCTAAAGAAAGAACCGCTATTATTCTATATAGTACATCGTTTACTACCTTTTCTTAATTAGGTTTCATTTTGATAAAACTAAAACCTAAAAAATAAGTATTGAAAACTGATTACTAATTTTTTTAAGCTCAAAATATATTTGATAAACAAAATTAAAAGTTGAATTAAAACAAACAGTTTGATACAATGTAAATGAAGTTCAAAATATTGTTTCTAATTGTTTATGTATAATTTCAGTAATGGCCACCAGGCGTTTGAGGTGGTGGTGGAGAGATGGTGATCGGTGATCATGGTGGCGGGGTTGTGATGTGGGTTTGATAGCTCCAATGAATTTTTACAATGTAAAGAGTGTGTTTCCTTTTGAAAGACGCGCGCGTACAGGTTTTTTTTTTTTTTTTTTTTTGATAAGACGCGTACAGGTTGGTTTTGTTTTTTGTCTTCTTTTATACTAAAGATACTTATAAACGTTAACAAAAATTATCTTACATGGATAAGCAGGCCGGCATATGTCAGTATAAGTTTATTGAACCCAATGCAATTATGGATAAGATTTGGGTTAACCAATAATCATCATCAGAAGAACGTGTATTAAAAATTGAGTGGATCGTTAAAACTGCATCTCCATTTAATTCTGCATCTCCATTTAATTTGGAGAGTACTGAACAAGTTATTTTCTGTTTTAAAAATTGAGTAGATCGTTAAACTATCTTTAAAATCGGTCGGTCGGTCGGTCCTGTCTACTCCAAATCCTAACTTCGCTAAACGTCATGACATTGTTGGGCCGTTCGACGTCTACAAATTAAACTCAGCGAGGATAACATCTGTCTGGCTGACAAGTTGTTATCAATAAATATATTCCAAAGTATAAAAAAAAAAAACAATAAATGCAAAATGCGATTTACCATATATATTGTTTGATTATTGGCTTGCCCTGTCTTTGCAAAAAAATTCTTCATAATCCTGTGAATAATGCAGGGGGACACTTCTTCAGGTTCTTGGAGCACTTCCTCACCAACTACCTGTCTCATTTCACATATTATACTTTACAACAACTCCTCCTCACGTGGCCTTTCTCTTTAGCTAGCCAATAATAAGCAATTATTCTCGGAACCCTCTAGCTACGGTCACCGATGGTGGTTTCACCGACCTTGATCCGACGGCTGCGCGGGATCCACTACATGTTTCGCACGGAAAATCCGATATATGTTGGTATGCTCGATCCAATCTTTTCATTTTCATTCAGATTTGAGCTGATTTTTCAGAGTGCCACTCGATTTTTCTATTAGAATTATTGAATGGCTAGAATTTTCCGTGCGGGCACCGCGCGGCCATCGGTGAAGCCACCGTCAGTGGCGCCGTAGCACTTACGTTATCTTTGTTCGCATGACACTACCGCATGATGGCTGATGTTTATGTACCCACCGAAATTATTGGCACGACACATTGGATGCATCCATCAATTGTTCCAAAAAGTCAATTATTAGTCTGATCATTTGACTTTAGGGTTCAGTCAAGTTTGAAAGGTGGTTGTGTTTGGTTGAGAGTTTAGTTTAGTTTAGTTTAGTTTTGGTGGTGGGTGGAGAGAGAAATAGAGTAATAATTGAAAATAGGGGTAATAATTGGAGAGAAATAGAGAGGGATGATAAAGTAATAATTGAAAAAAGAGGGTAATGATTGGAGAAAGAAATAGGATAATGATTGAAAACAAAACTAAAACTAAACGCCAATGGGTAACCGAACAAAGCCAATTTTCGAGTGATGCTATATGTATCGACAGGAGGGGAGAGAAATCGTACCGACGGCCGCCGGCGGGCCGTCTCCGGCTACCGGAAGGCCAATTCAAGCAGTCCAAAAATTTTAAAATAAAAAATCGAGGGACCCCACGAGGGAATCAACGGCATCCGAGGTGTGTATGGTGTTTGATCCGAGCACCCGTGTATATACAAGTATATACATATATACACGAAAAAGGGTGCTCGGATCAAGTACCTTACACACATCGGATGCCGTTGATTCCCACAATGGGCCCCTTGGTTTTTTATTTTAAAATTTTTGGACGGCTCGGATCGGCCGTCCGGTGGCCGGAAACGGCCCGGCGTGGCCGATCGGTACGATTTCCCTCCAAACCCGTCGGTACCCATATCATTATTGATAATTTTCAATCAAACCAGGGTGTTCTTTTCGTGTATGCATACCAAAGGCAAAAAAAATACTATTTTCTTTGTCCATTTTTTAGTGTCTTATTGCATAATTTTAACTTATTAAAAAGATATTGTTATTATACCTTTCACATCAACTTTTACCTCCACTTTCTCTCCTTACCCTTTATGAAAATACTATCATTATATTTTTACTCACTAACTTTTCAAAATGAAATCTACTTTTAGGGGTAAAATGGGAAATTCACCAATTTTTACCCACTAACTTTACAAAATGGACACTTATTAAGAGACAATCCAAAATGAAATACTGGACTCTAAAAATGGGACGAAGGGAGTACTAAACAACAAACTAGCAATGGGGTACCCTGCCAACCATTTGAGTTTTGTTCAATGTTCGAAAAGTTGCAATGCGCTAGTCGGTCGGACGATTAATTAATCGATGCATATTAAGTAGCAATCGGCGATTAATTGTTAGTTAGACCTAATCGTATAGGCCCTACTAGCTAGCTAGCGATTAATCGCCGATTTATCACCGAATAATTCCTTGTTTTAGAACATTGATTTTGTTTAGGATCAGTTTTAATTTCATTCATTAACAGTACTTGTACAACCATTTTGCTATTTAGCTTTCCTTGGTGGTTATAATAATTAATTAATATGTTCATCTTCTTCTTCGGCAAACAAAACAAGTTTCTTGAACTAATTGGACAATCGTCGTACTAATTTTGTTTTCTATTTTCTGCCGGAAATGAATAGTCTTGTAGCCGCCTAAAAATACTCCCTCAGTCCTTTTTTAAATGTCCGGCTTCGTAACTTCAACTTATTAAGAAAATATCATCATTATATCTTTTACATCAACTTTTACCTCCACTTTCCTTATTGACCCTCTATGAAGACATCATCATTACACTTTTACCTACTAACTTTTCAAAATGGAATCTACTTTTTAAGGGCAAAATAAAAAATATACCAATTTTTACTTACTAACTTCACAAAATGGACACTTATTAAGGACCAGCCCAAAATAGAATACTGGACTTTAAAAGGGGGACGGAGGGAGTAATTGGATTTTCTATGTGTATGTGAATCTTACAAAGACAAATCTAGTGTAAATCATATGGTTCAGAGATTGTCATCCGTAAATCATATACCGTATACCGCTACTAATCTGAGGGAAAGGAATTGAGCTAGTGAGGTTCAAACCCTCACTCGGTGCAAGGAGTATAGAGTATCTACCATTGTGGCTGATCTTTCTATTACGAAATGGTATGTATGTATGTATGTATGTATGTATGTATATATATATAAGGACCTCCCTATTTCTCCCATTTTCCATTCAAATTTTGATGATCCAAGCCGCTCAATGTGTTCAGAACGTGATTTTAAGTTTACTCGCGAGGAATTGGCAAAAAAAAAAAAGACTAGAAAGGGCTTCTTCCGAGCAGTTTTAATTTGAACCGTTTGATAAAAAACAAACAAAAACTGCTCGAATGAAGCCTTTCTCGGTTTTTTTTTTTTTTGCTGATTTCTTGAGGGTACCTTTAAAATCATGTTCTGAACACATTAAGCGGCTCGGATCATCGAAATTCGATCGGAAAATGGAGGTCCTTATTTTATTAAGTTAAGGTGGTCCTTATGGGGAAAGAGACTCATATATATATATATATATATATATATATATATATATATATATATATATATACACACACACGCACATATATATACACACACACTCTCTTCAGCATTTAATCAAACTAGGCATATAAGCCCACAATCTCACTAAACCCAACTAATCGGATCCGAGAGTGCTGTAGTAACCCTGTGTAGTGCATTTGTAGAGCGGCATACAGTCGTCGATCTTATCAATTAACAGTCTACATTAAAAATCATATCTCAACAATTCATTGTTAAGATCGATGGCTCAGGTGCATCCTACAGAGTGCCTTACAGAGCCTTGCACTACAGAATTTCCCAATCCCAACTCATCGTCCTATTAAGGGTAGGAAAAGTAGACAAAGAAAACCTCTCCATGGAAGAATCAAGTAATCAATCTTTGCATAAATGCAAACGATAATAATTATAGTGTACAATGGTGATAATTGAGCTAACTTCGTCTAGGTACTCTATCTAATCATTAAGGTGCCAAAGAAAGAAGGGAAAAATAGCAGATGAGAGTTGTTGGGTTCAACATAGTACATGCCAAACAAATGGATCTAGAAACAAAGTGAGTGTGAATAAAAGTCAACTTGGTGCAACTAAACATTGTACATCCAATGGCAATGCCATTTGAAATTAATTACATGGAAAAGTAATAAAAGTATCATCCCGAAGTTGGAAATGGACGGTGATGATGATGCTGCTGATTACGGCAAGATCAAGACAGGATACCGAAATGGGCCAATTTTATTGGTTCGTCGTTGAAATCTAGGCAATTTAAATTTAAAAAAAAAATTAAAAAAAGTGGTTAATGATAGAAAAACAAATTTTCTATCTGGAGGCGGACGCTACAGACACGCACTCCATTGTTGAAATACTATTACTCATATATATCCAGCTCAGACCCAAGGAGAATAAGACAAATTTTGAAACCTCGTGTGGAGGGAGGCGACGACACGTGTTGGAATATGTCACCCAGTGGTCCCGCACACGGGTGCCAGGCTGCACCGTCGCCGCTCCTCCTCCTCCATCGCCAGCGCCGCCCGCCGGAACACGGCCGAGCACTCCGGCAGCTCTCCGAGGTCGGCGAAGAGTGACTCGTCCTCCTCCCTCATCGACAAGATCACCGCCCCAACGTCGTCGTTCCTGTTGTCCCTGTCGTCGACCATGCTGTCGAACATGGTCGACGACATGGATTCTGATTCGGAAAACCACTTGAACCCGAAAGTGCTAACTAGAGACTCGTCGCCCAGATCGAAGACCATTGGGTTGTTCTCTTCGTCGGAATTCGACACGGTCGTTGCTGAGATGGCCGTAGTTTCAACGTCGACGGCAGCAGCGACGGCGACGGTTAGTTGGCCGTTGCGGTTGTGGTGGTGGTGGTTATTTTTGGATGCGGGCGGAGGGTGGTTGTGGTCCGATGAGTAGGTGACCACTAGCATGGTGGGGTCCACGCGGCTTCTCTCTACTTGCTTTCTGGCTGGGCAGCCCTTGGAGCTACTACACCTATAATACCCTCTGCCAAAAAAAAAAAACAAACGGTCAGATCAGATTTGAATCGAATACTTGTACCCCATATTCCACGGCACGAGAAATTTTCATTACAACGATTATTTATAACGCCTCTCTTATACGCAAGGCGGAATCTATACGCCATAAGAAATTGTTGATTGGTACCTGGGATAGGGAGAGCCTTTGATGGGTTTCTGGCCGTACTTCCTCCATGCCCACGAATCAGACGGCGGAGGCGTCTCGCCCTTAAGCCGTGATCCTTCAACGTCTCTCATCGGCACCGAGACCACTTTTTTCTGTACAGCGCGCCTACTGCGAATAAAATCCCACAACGCGGGGTTTTTATTAGTTACCCCTCGTGCGTGCACATGAATACGTAGAAACAGGACACTAACTAAGGAACCAGAAGACACACTGCTATTGTTGGTTGTGTCACGTACCTTTTTTGATGGGAGGAGGGAGAAGTCTTGCCGTAGCGAGGCGAATCGCAGCTGTTCTCGGGCGAATTCTCAGGGTCTTCTTGTTCGTTTATAAATGGGTTGCTGCTGAATCTGGCGTCCATTTCAGGGGGGTTGAAGTTGGAGTGGTACCCACTGTGTGTGATGGATCAATTGGAATTAACCGAGGACAAGTTGATGTGATGATAACTATGGCGATTTAATCTGCCGCATGGACACTTAAAAAGTTGGAGAGAGAGAGAGAGAGAGAGAGAGAGAGAGAGAGAGAGAGATGGGGAGGTTGATGAAATTAAGAATGGCTGGCCCGTGTAAACAGGGTCTTAATGTTGACAGGAGGGCAATGGAATAGTTTATAAAGGACGTGCAAGGCAAATGTGTTTACAATAATCCAAATCTCGTGATTATAATATCGCAATGTGAATGCGACCCCTTAATTATTATTTTGATTACTCTAATCTTGGTGATTGGGGCACTTTATCTCTTTGTTAATCGGTGGTTTCATCTTTGTGAAACCCCAATCTTGCCCTTCTCATGCCTGTGTTTCCCTTGATAATTACAAAGATTAATTAAGGTTGTAAATCAAAAGCAGAAAAGTACGTAGTATGCCTCCACAAAAAAGTACAGTACGTAGTAATCCCAAAACACATGTGACTATTTGTTTTATAGGATCTTTTTAGGTAAGAAATTGCTCCTGACGATTCACTTTTATACGCAGGCGTTTCACTTTGTATATGAAGTTACTAGTAATTTCATGTTAAAAATCGAGCGTCTGCATACAAATATAGAGTGTCAAAATTAGCATCCTTTTAAGTACTCTATGTTTAGTGAGTTAGGATAGTTTTTGGTAAGGTGTCTGTGTGAAAGAGTACATGTGCAATATCATGGCTTAACTTTGCATGTTAATTTAGTGGCTATAAATGGATGTTATAATGAACTAGTTAGATGGTTCGGTAATGTGTGTTTGCGGGTGCATTTACACTGAACCAGCAGCGCGAATCTGACATAATGCACGCAAGTGTGTTTGATGGCGGCTGTTAGGATCAAGCGTTTACTATTTTACCAAAATTCACAGGTAGTGGAAAAGACGCAACTCTATTTTCTTATATCAAAGCGTACCAGGCCTCAAGTGCTACAGTTCGACCCGTGTGGACAGGATGCTGGCCCGCGACCAACAACCTCTCCGACACTTTTCCGCCATCAATAGCGGCGCCTACTCAAAAGGAAGGAACCCTTTCCAAGGAAGGTACCTAAACTTGATGGAAAAGAAGTCATCTTGAATTTGATGGAGAGATGGGCAATGTTATGCCTTGTTTGGTTTGCTTTTTGAAAAAAATTTTGAAAAATTGTAGGGGTAATAAGTGGAGAGAGATAGAGAGAGAAATATTGGAAGTAGGGGGAATCTAGATGGAATCTAGGGGGAATTTTTTGAAAAATTCTTTTTGAATTTGAAAGAGAACAAGGCATTAATTTGTGTTTTTGACAAGATCGCGGTGTTAATATCTGGGTGGTAGATGGAGATGGATAAGAGCCCATTCCAGAACGCGAATAAGAACTTATTTTTGTTCATTAATAAGGCTTGTTCCACAAAAGTAAGAAGATACTTATTTTTTTAGAATTTATATGGGTACCAATGGGCGCCGGGGCGGGAAATCGTACCGACGGCCGCGCTGGGCCGTCTCTGGCCACCGGACGGCCGATCCGAGCCGTCCAAAAATTATAAAAAACAAAACCGAGGGGGCTTATGCAGGAATCAACGGCATCCAAGGTGTGTAGGATGCTTGATCCGAGAACTCCTTTTTCGTGTATATGATTTCACACAAAAAAGGGGTGCTTGGATCAAGCACCCTATACACCTCGGATGACATTGATTCCCATCAGGGGGCCCCCTCAATTTTTTTTAAAGAATTTTTGGACAGCTCGGATCAGCCATCTGGTGGCCGGAGACGGCCCGACGCGGCCGTCGATACGATTTCCCTCCTCGGCACCCATTACTCATAGCACAACTCCTTATTTTTTAAGAAAGCAATTTCAAGCTTAAAAATTATGTGCTTACGCAAATAATTTTCTTATCAATATGAATCTTATTTGATAGATCTCATTGAGATCTTTAATACGATGCAAAAAAAATTTGACATTATTTTTGAGTTTAAAAATATAAAATAAACTTTTTATTTGGGTTTTGTGGAATGAAACTTCTTATTTTTCTTTGAGAAATTCCAAAATAAATACTTATTTTTTAAAAAGATTTCTGGAACGGGGCCTAAGTTCGTTTGTATAGGCGATTGAGAGGATAATATCAGGTCCCCTGATAGGGAGTCAGGAAATATGTTCGACCCGTAAGGTGTTTCCACGATTTCACACCTTTTATTCGAGCGAGTTGAAGCCAAAAGGTTACAAACCAAGAAATTCCAAAATAAGTGCTTATTTTTTAAGAAGATTTCTGGAACGGGGCCTAAGTTCGTTTGTATAGGCGATCGAGAGGATAATATCAGGTCCCCTGATAGGGAGTCAGGAAATATGTTCGACCCGTAAGGTGTTTCCACGATTTCACACCTTTTATTCGAGCGAGTTGAAGCCAAAAGGTTACAAACCAAGAGTGCCCAAATCAAAATGCCTCCTGAATTTAAATTATGAGAGATCAACAAATTAACCTTCGTTTGAATAAAACTAATGTCAGTTAATTTGGCTTATTAATGCACATGGCCTTTCGCTGCAATGAAGGAGAAACCGTGCTGGCATAATATTGTTGTCGTAATTTTCCTAGTAATTTAAATTAGCATTGTTAATTTTGATGAATACATCACTAATCAATGACGATCTGATCATTAACAACTGTCTCAGTTCCACCCTCCGTTTTAAGGGTAGTAATCTAATCCCCCCTCCCCAGCTCTCCCTGTGATTCTTCGAATCAAATTGTAATTTTAAAAAAAGTCAAATGAAACCTTATCTCAGTAGTTTTATATTAGTTGTACGAATGCTTATTAAAATGGATATTATCTTCATGTTGTCATTTTCATTGACATCATCGTATATATAGTTTGGTAATTTAAACAAGCTAACTGGTCCGTTACATATCAATGAGTATCAGTAAGCTAGCCCGAAGGCCCGAACACTCGGTCATAAAAAATATCGAACGGGTACTATTGTTTTGAATGAAATAAGTACTTACTTATGTTTTGCATCAAATGGGATTATTATAAGAAAACGACATGTCTCGTAAAACGAAAAAATAAGTACTTAAAAAATAAAAATCTGAACAAAACAGGGCCTTTAATTTTTTTTGAGACGGCAAGGGTATGTATGACGTGAAACTATTTTTTTTTTTTTTTCAAAGAGATGAAAAACCTGGAATCTTGACCGGCCGGTTAGACTAAAAATCCTGATTCAACCAAATAAAATTCCCTAAATTTGAATACTTATGTAGTTGGAAGGGTCGCGGCCCGGAAAATGGCAGGAAAAGTGCTGCATTGGATGGTTTGTAACTTCAACAAAGAAAAATAAATAAATCTAATCTTCTTGAGTGAACCAACGCGCTTTCAAATATCCTCTTCGTCACGTAACTCCGCGGATTTTTAAACGACTTTTCATTTGTTTCTCTCTCTCTCTCTCTCTCTCTCTCTCTCTCTCTCTCTCTAGATTATATTATATAGGTAGGTTGTGTAAAATTCTGTGAAGGATTGTGATCATCGACATATCTCTGTGGTTTCAAAGCAGTGAAACTTCCCCATGCCTTCCTTCCAAGAATCCAAGTCTACAACTGCATGTGCAATATAATGATCTTGAACGAATAGAGAAATCTTTAATTAGGACATAATTAAGTCCATGTTATCCAATGATCAAGTTGTTGGGGCTTGATTATCCCAATTCTTTCTATCGAATAGCATCTTACTCACATGGTACCTTATCCACCTACCTCAATACTAGGATCTACTTTTAAAATATCATTATTTGATCATTTTACTTATTAGATTTTTGGAGGGTTATAACCTTGAAATAATGGGTCATATATATAAGAGGAGTTGTCTCTAGATTATTTTAACCAAGCTTGTTGCTTTGGTGAGCGATGTGAGATAGAATTTAACACTTTTCCTCACGTGCAGTTCGGATGCATGTGGATGTACAATTGATAAGGTGAGGCGATTGACTTGGGTGACAAAGACTTGATCATGTAAGGTGATGATATCAAAGACCTAGCTCTGATACCATGTTAAGAAAAATGAATTGACAAATAACTTGCTTTCATTGATGTTAATAAACCATAACCCAAACCAGCATGCCTTTATATATAGGCCAATACACTTGGTGATTAAGAAATCTAAACAAATAAGGAAAACATGCCTAACAAGCAAAGTTTTTGTCAAACAAAGAAACGTGAATAATTAGACTTAATACTAGGAAACATTATAGTAAAACCTAAAAAATACGGTAACATAATATTTCCTAATCCCTTGTTCAAAAAATTAATTTGTGGTCTCTTCCTTTTCGAGGCTTCCTTGAAATGATTGGATTCACTTTTCAAAACTCATGATCGAGAATGAGAATTACAGAAAATATCACATTAATTGATATGTTTTTCGAAAATATTAATTTATTTCAATATATAGATTTTTCAATTCAGTGTCTAATCCTTTTTTTTTAAACACATGTGATTCGAAAATATATCACTCGTAGAATCACAATTCACAAACCACTAAAACAGATCCACTGCTTGATCTCTTCTTTTTTTTTTAATAGGCAATAAAATTTTATTAAAAATTCGAGAAAGGGTACATCGAGTAGGGGAAAGGGCAGGGGAATCCAAAAAAATAAATTTTACTAAAACAAATCCACTGCTTTTTTTTTTAATCAATTTTTTTTATTGATCACCGAATTCAAAAATTACAGATTAAAAGAACAAGGCACAGGAAAATTAAAATTACTTAATCTCCATACATACCGGAGACCCAAGCTTTGATCAAAAACCAACAAAACCTTAAAAACACCCCCAAACCCGAAATGCCGCCTATCTCCCGATCCACTGCTTTGCACCGGATATATGGTTCTACTGTATCCGGATCCTCTATGAGATAAGCTAGTTTGCAAATTTAAAACAATGACTTAATCGATGTGGTAAGCTAGTTTGCAAATTTAAAACAATTTGGTTGACTTTGCAATAATTTGCACATGTTATTTTTCGTAATAAAAATAGTGGCCAATGGAATTTGGATGTACAAACCGCTTGGGGAATAATAAACGTATGAGCTGAAACGTTACAATCTATCCGTTCATGACGTTGGACAAATTATCTGATTGGAATTTGTAAACAATTAGTAGTAGTACAAAGAAAAATCAAATAAAGGAATTAATTCTGTTTGTTTAGAACTGTTAATCGGTGACTTGTCTGATTAGGAAATTATATGTTTCATTTTCTGGAAAAAAAAAGAAAAAAAAAAAGAGAAAACTTTCGCGTTGTGAGTTTAAAATTACAAGGAGAAAAAGATTAATACCATCAGTCCGATTGTTAAGTCGTGATCAGACTAGCAATCTGCTCTCTTTTCAGATTCAAAACCTCCGAGTAGTTTATACGAGGCTTTGGTCCAGATTGAAATGGGCTCTCGTTAGTTTACGGTGAAATTAATTCTCAGGAACTACTAGTTGAGGTGCGTGTATACTACCCTAAACGTTGTAAGTTACGCGGAAAAAAATAAAAAAAACTGAGCTGGGTTTTAGGTGGTTTTTTTAATATATGTTAGCCCAGCCTCTGCATCTTTAATCAGAGGGTAACGGGTGCTTTGGATCCAGTGTTTGGTTTAAGATTTGTTTTATCTTTGCTTAATTTAAATTTCTTTGGGGGGTTTCAGGTGGGTTTTTTTTTAATCCTGATCTAAGAAACCTAAAACGAGTGAAAAGCTTGATAGATCCAAAAAAACTCTAATGCCGTCCGAGAATTCGAATTTGTGAAAGGAAGAGAAAATATCAGGAACATAACTGAAAAATGAATTATTGTAGTTCCCTAGTTTTTTTTTTATCAGCAAAAAAGAATTTATTAATCTTTAACAGCAAGATACAAAGATTATACGGACTTGGATACGATAAGAAGCAAGCGTCCCAACCGTGTTTGCACCCCCACCCGCTCCCGACGGTCCTATGTCTCTCAGGAACCAAAATACATTAATGATTGGCAAGAAGCTAACGAAAAACTAAAACCAAAATTAATGATCTCAAGTGGTTGGTCTGGTGATCAAAGTTTGAGACTTGGGGGTTTTTCCTCTCCGGCCTAATGTCTCAAGGTCAAAATTCCGAGGTGCTATAATTCTTATGTGGCCTATCCATACGAGGCTTTGTTTCATTTCTAATCAGACTCCCCACAAGCGAATTATGGGATTGGGTCCCTAGATATTAATTGAGGTGAGCTTGAATTAACCCTGATACGCTGAGTCAAAAGACCAAACACAACTGAGGCAAACACAAACCAAAGAATCCCACATGCTAGCTAGCTCCTGAACCTGGCACTAATAGGTGTGAATTAGAACTTGGGAGATGCCGTTGAATGTTTATTAGGTTTCTGATAAAATGAGTAAACAATTAATTTATGAATCTAGATGGTTTTTTTACTCATCAGAAAGAAAAAATTATCAAACAAACGTATTAAAATCTCTTTTCAGAGAATAATCAATACCTTCTAATAGTGTTGCTCCTTTTTTTAATTATTATTGGGGAAAAAAATTCAGTAATTAATCTTTGTGAAGAGATGTAAAGATTAAACGGATCTCGCGTAGCGAAAACCGAGAAATCAAACGAAAAAGGATGGCAAGAAGCCGTCACACCCAAAGCGAAAGCAAAAGCCTCGCACCCGATAAAATACCCCACAACATACGACCAAAGAAACTAAATCCCAAAGGAAACCAGAAAAAAGCAAAGAGAAACTAAAAAACAAACACACCACCAAACCCCGGATTTAAAATTCCAGAGAAAGGGAGGCTCCTTCCTCAAGCTCATCATCTTCCTCCATATCGTCAACACTATTGAACCTTTCCGCTAATAGTGACGCTCTTGAAACTTTCCGCTAATAGTGACGCTCTTGAAACTTTCTGTATATATACAGGCTGACTAAGGTACTCTTTGGATCATCTGGACCAAAAACTGAAGAAAAGCATTAAAAAAAAAAAAAAAAAAAGAGTAGGGTAAACGTCCCTATATTTTGCATGCATGCATGCTAATAAGTTGAGCATTCCAAACACCACGGAGTTGGTGTGGTAACGAAGGCTTAAGATTGTATGGATTTTTCCCTTTCCACCAAGGTCGCTGATTTGACTCCACTAGTCACATCAGCGACCACCTAGCTAGTTAATGTGTTAACACAGTTGAAAGGCTTTTTTTCACTTTTCGATGAAGTTGTGCTCTCGATCCATTTAATCTTTGTAGTTTAAACTTATTTTGCTAATAAAAAAAAAAAAAAAACACTTGAAGTCACCTCTTACCCAAGCATAAGGGTGTGAGAGTGGTGTCTGAGTTAACGACAGGCAACAAAATTTTATTAGAATTCAACAAAAGATACCTCCACTTGGATATCATTGAATGGCCAATGCTATCAATGATCAACTGCTCTACTCTTGTCACCTGGAAAAGGATAAATGAAAAAAAAGAAGAACACTTCGTATTCATCTCTGAAAAATGAGATGACTAGCATTTTAAGTATTATTGATTCGCATAGTTGTAGAGTTTCATTGAATGGCAGGGCAATTCTCTCTTGGCAGAAATATACAGATATTGCATTTTTACGTGCACATAATATATATTTTCTGCCAACGGAGAACTGCCTTGTAATTCATCTCTACGCCCAGAAACTTATTTTCTCCTCGGAGTTCTTGACTTGCTGTTGATGTTCTGCCAATCCCGCGACTGCAATTTATATCTGAACTGATCCGCACATTGCGAAGATATTCCGTGAATACAAACCGGTATATGCTAGGGTATTATTCCTCTGGAGCTCTTTCTCTTTGTTGTGCTAGAGATGCTTTGAGCTATTGCATCCATGGTCCCCCTTCCCTGTCAATTTTTTCGCTTCAATTCCAGGCTATCACCTTCACCGACGTTTATGAAACATCAATCACAATTGAAGGATAATCCTCTTATCATGTATCCAGGCCAATAAACTTCTAATTCAATTTTCTATCTCAAAACATGAAATAGTTTATGAATTTCTAGCTATGTAGAACATTAGGAGAGCTCTCCAGAGTTCATATTGATCGGCTCTAAAGCTCTAGTTTGTGAGGATCGAATCCCTGCCAATTAAATACATATGAGTACATAACGCCTACCACTTGGCTATCACTCCGCTTGGCTCATGCATTTCTTCCCTTATTATTGTGCCAAATTTTCTTCTTTTTTGAACAACAAAGTAAATAGTTCCTTCATATAATAAAATATTGCAAGAGGAAGGAAATAAATAAAACAACTCTTACAAATTACAAACTGCAGTTGGCAATGTATCCAGCAGCTACCAAAAATTTCTCTCAAGTGACAAATTAATACTTTGATGTGTTGGTCTTTCACGATTAATGGAATTTTTTCTTTGCGAATTAAAAATAACTTTCCAGCCACACCCAAAAAAAGAAGAAAAAAGGCCATGTGGAAAGGATAAAAGAGAACATGCCATTGGATCTTCCTTATAGAGCTGTTGTTTTCTTCTTTTCTCTTGACCTTTGTTTGAACGGAAAGTCTACAATACATACCCTTTAAAAGGATGTATCATATACACCTATTTTATGGTTCATTCATAACATTTTAGTGAGTTTTGTAACTTTTGTTCTAGAATTCATAACATTTTAACAATACGATTCGTAATATTTTCATTATGATTCATAGCATTTTGGTGTATCTCGTACGATTCGTAACATTTTTTGGGGTGCATATGATACACATTCAAATAAAAAGTGTATATTGTAATCTTTTCCCTTGTTTGAATTTATATCGAACATCGTTTTACGTGCATGCTTATATAGATACTACTAGATGTTATGGATATTAATTAGGCAAATGATTTGATTAGCACATTTATTAAGTATTATATAATTAAGACAATGAGGTAAAGAATCTTGTTCCTTAATTAAGCACACACTTGTGAGTAGCACATTTATTAGGCAAATGAGTCATTAGCATATTTATCAAGTATTAGCACATTTAAAGTACTCAAAAGCAAGTGGCCGGAGTGCAATGCAGTTGGTGTCTCCTTCATATTTTCATGCACATGGGCAGTATTCGTTTCCCGTAAGCACTCATCCTTCTTCCCAAATCTCCTAGGATAAAGTAGATTAGTATTAACGAATGGCAAAAAACAAAAAAAAAGTACTCGAAATAATCTTTTATCTTGAGTAGTTAATTTAGTTCTAGCTCAAATTGTCAAGGTTCAAGATTTGCCGAATTCACCATACTTCAATTCCTACACAGTTTCCTACCATAACCAAGCCAAGACAACACCAAGATTTTTTGCGTGGTTCGGACAAATTTAGTTTTTAGCCAAATTCAGCTACTCCACAGTCTTCACGGCAGCTTCATCCATTCTCACTAATAAATCTCAATGAGTACAAATATCCACTTACATCAAATAAATTACTGTGTATATTACACAATTATCCATAATAAAATGGATTACACAAATATCGGACTAAGGCGCGGTTGGTTGAATCTTGAACCACGTACTCCTGATGCAGCAGAAGTCCTTATATGGCATGTCTCCTCCAGGATACATCAGTCCGACTAATAAATCGTGTGTGTTATCTGTTGTGCCGCGGGCCCCAGGAGGACCCAACCGCAATCCAATGATTATTGATGTTCATGATATTGGGAAAATAACCAAACCAAACATATGCGAAAAACAACGGAGAAACCACAAACAAAGAAAACAAATAAGAGAGACCAAGATATACGTGATTTGGCTTACGGATGTAAACCTACTCCACGGGCAAGCGAACGAGAGATGATTCCACTATGTGAAGAGAACGATGCTCCAAAGAGCTACAATGGTGACGAACAAACAAAGCCCTCACAAAGAGACTCTCACCAATCTCAAAATACAAGTTCTCTCACCAAATAAAAATCCGATTGGAATCTCTCACAAAATACAGATTCTCTCTCATCAAGTCTCACAAAACCCCTAGGGTTTTTAACCAAGAAACACAGCCGGAATGTAGTTCCACAGACGTGACCGGATGTCACACAGATGCAAATGATTCTCAAGAAACCCTACGGTTTCAACCAGAAAGAATCGCCGAAACAGATGACCTTCCAGATGACCGGAGGCCTACAGAACCCACCAAAGAAGGGGCAACCAGAAACAGATGAAGATCTTCCAGACAAACCCTAAGGTTCTACATATGAGACCCCTTAGGGGCCTCTTAAAGGGATTCACTCAAGAAGTCTAAACCCTAATGAGAGAGCAAGGCTATATTTATAGCCACAAATTGCTTCCTAAAGCCAGAATTCTTGCCAGATTATATTTCCTTTGCATATAGAATCCAAAACCAAAAAGGAAACTCCAAAATCAATTTTTAGGAAGTCCATAATATAACCAAAATCGGCTGAAACACGCATGCTGGTCCGGACCAAGTGTGCACTGGTCCAGACCAAAAAATCAGATTGCTCCAGAAAGTGCATACAAGCGCTGGTCCGGACCACCGAGGCCTTGGTCCAGACCATGGAGGCCGAGTTGTCCAAAACGAGCCAAAAAACTACAAATCTCCATCTTGGCGAGATATCCAGGTACCTTACCAATAATGGCACACCAATCGAAATCCCACATTATGTTGGTATGATTTATTGGCTCAATATTTATTGTTGCGAATCAATATTACGGTCCAAAACGATCATTTGAGTTTGTTGAATACTTTATTTGTACAAAAATCAATTTTATCAAACATTTATAACAACATGATCAAGAAATATTGTTTCATAGTGTATTCTCTGAACCATAACAACCATCAATTTTCTATATGTTGTTCGATTATGTAGTTATTGATTCTGATCAACTTAATTTTTCTAAAAAATAGTGCTCAATAAACTCTATATACAAAATGAACTGTTCAAATCGTGATGCTGATATCTGGAAGAATCCTTTCAAATGCACTACAACCCACTACACTAAAGAAACTCCAAATCGCTCAATGTGCAAGCATAGAGTTTTTTTGAACGGCAAAGAACTCTCATCAACATAAGGATAACAAAATGAGATCATTACAATAGAAAAAAAAATGCATTGAGAGAGTTTCGAAAAGTATAATACCCTCCTAGTGCTGCAAGCATATATAAATATGCCAAATTTTAATTCCTTGCACGTGTTTCAATCAATTGATAAATTTTTCGGTATTAGGTGAATATATCTCACGTGGTACCCGCTCGGCACATTCAGGTCATCCAATACATTTTTGGACGACTCGGATTGAAACTCTCTCTCCTCTCACCCCAACACTTTCTCTTTCCTTTTTCTCTCTCCAAATCCGAGCCGTCCAAAAATGCAATAGACAGTTCGGATGCGCCAAGCAGGTACCACGTGGTAGGCAATGAAAATTTTTCCAATCAAGAAATCTCTCTCCGTACGTAAAGTTGGTGTACGAGTATCATCGTTATGGATAAGGAATAGCACTAGCAGGCCACGATGGAAGTATTGTTCTTGGAGATATACCCTGAATGATGTGACTTTAGCTCCCCTCTTAAAATATAAATGCTGTGCTTCCTCCTGGTAATTTGTCAATGTAGGACTTGATCGAGCACTGCAGATGAGTTATTGAGCAATCTCCTCTTGGCAACCAGCACCCGGGAAACACGGGCGCATATATTTGCGTACTTGGTTTCCTCCGAGTGTTGTCTGCCAAAGGAGATTTGCTCGTTAACTCTCCTGTAGTAGAGTTTCGGCCAATTAAGTGCAGTCTCATGGCCGCTAGCAGCTGTCCGGTGCGAACGCAGGTTCGGTTTTCGCATGGGCGATGCTCTTAATTATACAACAAAGTTGCAGCATTTACTGATCATTGTATCTACCCATAATAGTCATTAGGCCATCTGACATATTATCTTGATGCTATGCATTTTCATACAAATGTTTTGATTTTTTAAATTCATATATATATGTTTGAATTTCTACGCAAATGTTATTAACTTCTATTCATATGAAAATTTTAAAGTTCTATGCAATGGTAATGACTTTAAGACAATTGACTGGAGTGCAAATGGAAGGGCCTACTTTGTAGCACAATTTTATTTTTTTTGATCGGTAGCAAAAAAATTTGGAAAACTCAACAAATGATACATCGAGATCTAACAAGACTCACGGCATAAACATCAGGCCAAGCACGAGACCGAGAGTGGAAAATACATCCAGCGAAACGTTGAATGAAAAGAAAGAAAGGAAAAAGCAAGCAGTGAAACTCCATGACTACTGCAGAACCATAGCAGCAGCAGACTTTCCTCCCCACAATCTTGAGAAATACAGGGATGCAAGACCAAGAACAGAAACAAACTCCCAAGCAGATTAGTAGATCAACAATAGTAGCATTTCACCAAGTAAGAGAACTGGCAGATTAACCTTGGCACCTTCAGAAGAATTATGATCAAATAACATGATGTCCCCCAGCCAGGAGTAATTATCCCAAAATTAAATGACATAGAATCACTGCAGCAGCAAAAAACTAAGCGATCTAGAACATTTTGAAGAGTGTACGTAACCCTCTAGGGTTTGTCTGCCAATGACATAAGCATGAGCTGTACACACTTCTTCGACCACGCCTTCACAGTTCAAATTGCAGATTTTGGGTCTGCAAGCTTTAGTAAGTTCCAAGAATCGGTATATCTACATCATTCTCACAATAGATTTCACCAATTTGCACCACGTTGAACGAGCAATGAATACTTTTCTTCCCTAGAGTAGACACAAAGACCTCTCCGACAGAATAAAATTCAAAGGTTGTTATGAACAACAGAGGCAGTATTGCTTCAAGATGCATTATTAGTGATGATCTTGCGTCTTTGCCCTGATGCGGTTTTGTTTGGTTTGGAGGTTATGCTTTCAGGAATCCTTGTGCTATTGCTACTATCTATGGATTGTTTTTTTCCGTCCAACATTTAGTTTGAAGTGTTTTGCTTCGTTTTCTTGTTTCTTTTCCTTGCATTGACTTGACTCCATGGCATGTCATGAGTTTTATGGTTTTGCCCTCCGATGTACCAATATCGAGTTTTTTTTTTGGATAAGTTATATCTTATTTGGCCAATTAAAAAAAACAATGGTGGCAGTATTAAAGGCTAGCAACGCCCATATGATCTGCTGCTGTTTTCTGGGTGTAGTTGCTGTTATGATGCTGACTTTGGGCTGATGTTTTCATAATTTTCTAATATTGTAATGCCACGGTAGTTTTGGAGTCCAAGTGGAATGCTATTGCTTCGATGGATATCGGTTTAGATTCTATGTAGTCTTTGCCTCTTTATTTCTCATTTTGGTTAGCCTACGTGCTAACTGTGACTTGTATCGTCAGTGTAGCCTTATTAGAAATTATCCCCCGCTATGGTTCCCAAATCTGCCAGTGTAGCCTTATTAGAAATTTCCCTTCTGCCAACACTGTTTCCTCCAGCCTAGGCATACCTCACCAGCTCACAAGTTCCTTCTCTGATTGGTTGATCCCCTTTTGAGAAAACTCGATTTGTTCTAATTGATTGTCAAGTTTTGTGCACTCCTCTGGTTAATTTGAAACAGAACAGCATTTTTCCCGTTGCTTGTTGGAATATCTGGCATAGAGTGAAATCGTTCCCCTTCTCAATCCCTTCTGATTAGTAGTACTACACGCGCTACTCTAGCCAAGGCTTATGAATGGAAATTTGTGATCCAAGAAGATAGTTCAACATCCCCAACCCCACCAGAAAGCAAAAACAGAGCCGTGATATGAGGCATGATTACAGGTACCAAAGTCAACCGTATAGCTGGTTTCCATATGAAAATTGGGTGTGTTTCAAGACTAATAAGAACATGCACGTTAACTTATCTAACCTCATTAAAGTCACCGGCTATACACACCAAGGTACTTGAGATTTCATTTTCAACACGAATATTCGTCCCACAAATTCCACCATATATATCGCACGTATGATATATACTATAATACACTCAAAATTTCCAACCAGCATCCTGTATATGAAATATATTGTCTCGATTCCTGAATCTCTTCCAGTTGGAATTCCATCTCAACTAGTCAACAAGACCCCTAATTTTTCATCAGATCTTAAATGAAACTCCCCGTAATCCTTTTCCAAAAGGTTTGCGTGACTCCACACTGCAAAGAAATTGTTAGAAAAATAATTTATTATCTTCTAAAATAATGTAGAATAAGTGTTAAAATATGTGACGCTAGGAAGATTTTTGAATTTAAGCACTTGGGTAAAAGTAGACATTTCTATGAGATATATTGGAAGGTCAGTGAATTGCTCTACAAATAGAGCTTGAATGCACTCTTTCCTATACAATGAAAAGTAAGTCTAAAAGGCCTTCAACACCTTTGTATTTATTGCATCAATTACCCCTCCTTTCTTACAATTCTACTTCTCTTGTTCAATTTCCTCATTGTAAATCAATATATATGGGTGATAGTTTTATTTCCATAAAAATGAATTCCAAAATTTTACCAACGTAATTCAATCGGTTTTCAATCCTCTTTCCAAAGTTATGAGGAGAGCACCAAAATATGCCGGCCATGATCAGAGTACCAAACTACATCAAAAGCTAGCCTAAGAGTTCTGTTAGATTTCTTGGAGGGTTCTGTTAGATACTCCCTTCATCCTAATTTATTTGTCCATCCTTGAAAATTCAACTTTTTTGGAGAACATAATGATTACACCTACAAAGATACAACTTTCCATACTTACCCTCAATTTTTTTAAAAAGTTACTTTATTCGTCTGAACAAAGGGCAAAAATGGAAAATTGATTCAATTAGAAGTCAAATGGACAAACATTTTGGAACACTTAAAAGTCAAAAAATGGACGAACAAATTGGGACGGACTTAAAAGTCAAAAAGTGGATGAACAAATTGGGACGGAGGGAGTATATTTCAGAACCACAACCAATCCTAAGCCTCCTCGCTCCTCCTTGCGCAACTTCACTTCTAGGCCTTTTGCTGCCCTTGAAAACCTTTGGAGTCTGTCGGCGAGATTTGAAGATTGCGTTCGGCGGTGTTCTAGTGGCTCTCAGGCTCTTTGTTGGCTTTTCAATTTATTTTATTGTGTTAACAGGTTTAGATTTGGTTTGGTAATGTTTAATTGGTGGTCACTGCGCGGGTTGTTCGTTGTCCGTGAAGGGTTTGGTTTTCTATACTCAAGTGATTTTTATCAAGTCACCATGGATAACCCGTTTGTTGATATTTCTACCCAAAGACTCGGTTCTTGTTCACCCATTGGGCTACTTCGTTTTCAATGACAGCCTTTGAGGTGTATTTTCAGATTAAAAAAAAATCTCAAAATGAGAATCAGCAAGGAGATGGATCTAAATCAAACTCGTCAATCAGGGTGCTCCTCCACATTCCCTCCCCATGTAGCTCCAGTTATTTTTCTCCATCCGGTTGCCGCGGAGTTGCCAACCTTGTCCCGTGGATTCATAAGCTCCGGAGGTTCATCTCGATGTCCACCTCAGGGGATCACCACTGTTCATTGTCCGAGCATCTCCGCCCATCTATCATTGTGCTTCTCTCCCTATTGCAATTGTAGAAGATGGTCAAGCAATAGCGAGGTTGATCACTGATTTCTAGTGGAAAGGTATGGTTGGTTATGTTGTTGTCCCCGGTGAACAAACATATCTTGAAGTGAATGAGGCTGCGGTAGTTAATGGAATCCCGTTGGGTCTCTTTTATATTCTGTTACAGTCTATCTAGTTAAGTTCATAAGGTTTGGTAGATGTTTTTTTTTTTGGGTAAGTGGTTTAGTAGATGTGTAAAGGAATGCAAAGCTTAGATCCGTTTGTTATGAAACTCGAAATGAATATAAATTGGAAAATTTTTAAAAAATTATTGGGGATTGTCCCACATCGATTAATTATCTCATCCAAAACTAGTATATGAGCCTGGACTGTCTCTCCACTATTTGCCAATTGATTTGGAGTTAGATACTTTAATATAGTATGCTAGGATTTCGGAAAATTTGTTCCCCTTATTTGTACCATAAGTGCACCATTATTTGTTGAGATCCAAGTGTTATATATGGATCCTTTGTTTGTCGGGAGTATTGGGATTTGTCCCACATCAGTTAATTATCTCCTCCAAAACTAGTATATGAGCTTGGATCTAACATGGTATCAGAGTTAGGTCTTCAGTGGCCTCACCTCACGTTCTTTGGCACCCAAGTCAAATCTCTTAGTCTTCTCAATTCGTACATCCACATGCAGCCCGATGTTAGACTTTATCCCACATCACTCATCTAAGCCACCTAAACTTAGATAATAAAATCTAGAGGTTATTCTAATGCCTTGTTCTCTTCTATTCTCAAAAAGAATTTTTTGAAATTCCCCATAGATTCCTTCTACTTCTAACGTTTTTCTCTCTATCTTTCTCCACTTATTACCCCTACAATTTTTCAAAATTTTTTTCAAAACACCAACCAAACAAAGCAACATCAGCAATTCCCCACTCTATTCGAAGACTGAGATTGTCAGTCTGCAGACTTAGCCACTCTCCTCCATGAACAAGCACTGGCCTTGGCCTTGGCTACATTGTTTGTCATATATTGCACCCTCGTTTTGCATTTCAAGAGGTACATTCCGAGAAACGTTCTTCTTCTTTTCATAGTAACTGTCCCATTTTGTTTCCTTATGTTGAACTCTCGGTTTCCTGCCCCTAAGAAAGCGTCTTCTTCCACTGAGTTTGAGACTTGCTCTACTTCTTACAAAATTGCATTAGGCTGATTATCATACTGATTCTCGGGCCCTGTCCTGCTTCATTAACGGTAATCTTAAGACACGGTTTTGCCTCTGGGAGAACTTGCTCCCTTCTATGTACATCGGCACAAATACGTTTTCCTTCCATAGAATGTTTACCCATGCTGCAAAAATTAGCGGACTTTCAAAATGTATCAATAGATAAGTTTCTTTCCAAAAAAAAAAAAAATAGATAAGTTTTTGACAGAGTTTGTCAGGAGAGATCCTAGAACATCATATTTGTCATTGAGGGCAGGGATTTCTGAAATATATTATACATGGCCCTGCTGGGCGAGGGCAGTACTGAAGTCGATTCATAATCTTTTGCTTTGATGGAAGTCTTGTAGCTGCCAACGGAGGTGGAAATTTTGTGGAATGCGCTCCCTATGGTAGTTCTTAGTTCAATCAGTGTGGTCGGTGCAATGCGACTGTGTTATTAATGAACCTCGAAAGGGGTAGTGAAGTAGTCAAGGCATCAGATTTAAGAGTTTTCTCCTCCTAATGTCTCATGTTCGAAGCAGGAGACACCAACATATATTATACCGAACCACAATGCTTAAACACAAATGAAGCAGGACAATTACAGTAGCTGTTGGAAAACTTGGTTAATTCAAGAATTTAACAAGAGGAAAAATGATGAACCGAAACAAGAAAAAGGAACAGGGAAAAAGGATTGCTCGAGAGTACTAGAGGAAGAACATGCCACTGGATCTTCTGAAATGCTCTTTTAAATATCTTTCTTTTGTGTTCTTTCCTTCTTTCGAATGGATCATATTCGATCATGTGGGAGTAAAATGTGTGGCCACACTACCCCAACGTTTGATACTTCCCTTTCAAATCTTAGTTCAATTAGTGTCTTCGTCGGTGCGCAATTCGATATTTTTCTAGCTATAGATTTAAACCAATAAAGCACATACCTGCACCTGTTATTTTTTCATAAGATCGGTAATTGTAATTTCATGAACCGGATTCATGGGAAAACTGTTTTTTTTTTATTTTATCGCCAACAAAGTTTTATTAAAGAACTCGACAAAGGGTACATTGATTCATATGAAAACATTGGAAACAATAATTGAAAGAATACCTGAGCCAATTCATTTCCTCTCTTTTTTGATGCTTAAAATGGAAGCGTCGGTATGGGATCTTGTGACCCCCTCTCCAAGGAGTATTGCACCGTCAAACCACATCACTGTCTATAGTGGACTCCACGTACTGCACCTATCTCACATCATTTGAATTTGCTCTACAGCTCTTTGACAATAAACGAAAAAGAAATTACCAATAAGAAATATCAAACTTACCACTTTTCAAATTGGGCATGCAAGCCTCACACGAGGTGTCGTGATCAAAAAGTACAGGACCACATTTCTTTTGAAACGTACCGACCAGTGGATTGTGCTGAGAATATGCCATTTGCATGGAAAACACCAGACTTATGTCCACACCTATAAATTCACTTAAAACCCTTGAGGTTATCCATGGAATTTAGTAAACGGCGAGTTAGCTAGTGTATGGGTGCATTACAGGGCAACTCCTCCCTTGGCAGGTGGCTACTTGAAGCATTGCTCAAGTTTGCCCACTGCCAAAGGAGATTTGCCCCGCAATTCACCATTGCAATCAAATCCTTCCAGCCAATTAATTTGGCACGTCCCAACAAGAGGTAAAATTTTCTCAAGTAAACGGCAAGTTAGCTAGTGTATGGGTGAATTACTGGGCAACTCCTCCCTTGGCAGGCGGCTACTTGAAACATTGCTCAAGTTTGCCTACTGCCAAAGGAGATTTGCCCCGCAATTCACCATTGCAATCAAATGCTTCCGGCCAATTAATTTGGCACATCCCAACAAGAGGTAAAATTTTCTCTCAAGTAAACGGCAAGTTAGCTAGTGTATGGGTGCATTACTGGGCAACTCCTCCCTTGGCAGGCGGCTACTTGAAACATTGCTCAAGTTTGCCTACTGCCAAAGGAGATTTGCCCCGCAATTCACCAGTGTTGCAATCAACTTCTTCCGGCCATTTAGTTTGGCACGTCCACAAGAGGTAAAATTTTCTTTTTAACTCTGGTCACTGCATTAGTTACAGCTTTATGAATTCATCATCAAATAGTAGTATCAGCATATGTAGCGACGTATGTGATACAACCTCTGAGTCTCATGCCAAGACAACCAGGCCATAACACACACACAGATGATGTAAATTGTTGATACCAATGCCATGAGAAGCCACACCTAACTACAACCCGAATGTAGTTGCTTTTGAATCTTCGCCCCTGTACGAAAAAAGTGAGTTTATAACAGTAATTCATGATTTTACTGTTTTTAAATGTTTCGTATAGGCATCTTTTGTCCAATACCACCACAGTAAGAAGCTCAACTCTTATGGACATCAAAGTTAGCAGCTAGGGGCAGCATGAGGCAAATATTGCGCATGTTTGACTTGTCCCTTATACTCCTCGCAATGCAAGACATAAATGGTGCCTGGTTATTGTCAGCTCGCCTTTAACTTACTTAAACCCAGCGTTGTGGGGGACTCTACTTGTCTGCTATTGAGCTCGTAAAAACTAGTAGCACAAACCTTATGCTGCAGTTTGATTAACATTATACGGCCAGGAATGGTTCTCACAGCCAACTATGAAAGACTAGATGTGATTATTAGCGCAATTGCTCATTTACTCTAACTTCATATGTACTTAATGTGAGCAAGGAAAAGTGAAGAGCGTGAACCAATTAAAGAATATTCCCTGGTGATCCTTCCATGGACCACCAAATTCTGGATTGGACCGATTTTCCAAGAACCAAACTACAAACAATGTGTAGATCAAAACAGCCCCCGTTGCTAACCATGGAAGTTTCCACTGTGAAAGGCTTCAGAAATAAACATGCCTTGTGAGCAGGACTGCCATTAACAAGCCCGACTCAGTGAATGGTTCCGGGTTTCATTTCTGTTATATCTATTATCAATCTGTCTTTGGATTTTTTTGATCTAATTGATTCATGGCCAACTGTTTATTTATTTTTTTTTTTGGTTTTTTGGTTCCTTTTTCCTGGGCCTAACGTTGGATACCATGTGCTCAACCAGAAGATATTACCATAAAAATACGATTTTTATCTTTCGGTGTTTGGTACAATCAAGGTTCAATCACAAGTTTGTCAAACCCTCAAAGTGACATTGATCCAAGTATTATGTGTGAGAATTTAAAGTAAACAAACATGAATTTTACAATAGAAAGCTACAAAATCAGATCATAAACAAACATTGTTTTCAGGGGCTGAGAATCATTGGACTGCTCAGGCCATAGAGTGATGTTCACCCTAGATTGGAGCCCATTACAACTACCCCGCCATAAACAAAGAACTCACCAAGAAAAGGCGATTAACAGCTCTAAGCTTAGATCATGGGCCTTCGTTATAAGGGTGATGAGAAGGATCTCATTCAGCGACTCGCGATTATGGAAGCCGAAGATGAGGAAAGAGCAAAGGGTCATACTTCCCAACACTATGATTGACTCTTAGGTGTTTTTGGGTGTTGTTTGGCTGGTTATGCTTTGAGTGGGATGTTTCTTTTTGGGTGTGTGGTTTTCTTTGTGGGTCTTTTGTGTGTTTTTTGGGTGTCAGGTGTACTGAGTGTCTCTTAGGGAGTGGTGTCATTCCATCATTGTTGGTTCCTTGCCAACCTTTGATTGTTATTTTCTTCCCTTGGGTCCTTATTGGCATATAATTTCTGGAGCTTGTTGTTTCCCCTCGTGGATTTTCTCCGGTTTGATACTACTTAAGATCCTTTTAAGCTTCACACCTAAACTGAAGTTTGTCTATAAAAGTTTGTCCCTAATTCATTCGTCAACTTCATTTGCTTTTAACATCAATGTTCAAAAATCCCATCTACTAGTATTAAGAAAAATAGGATTTTACTATTCGTCAAAATTTAATTTGGTTGAGTATTCTGGGTATCATCATTCAGGCCAATCGAATGTATTTGTCCCGGTTGATAATAAAGCAACAGTTTCCGCACTCTCGTCCTCCTCTCAATCCATCGTGTTCTGCCCGACACCATTTGTGGGATCGTGACATGTTTAGTGGAACAAGGATTCATGATCTACGGAACAATCTGGTTAACTGTTGGTTTTACCCTAACCTATTCTTTATATTTGGTGGAGGAGAATCAAAGAATTGACTATGAAGAGCGATTGCCTACCCAGCCAATATTCACGGGCGAAAAAACAGGGGCAACCCCAGCTCCGTTCGTCTCTTAATAGTAGGGCAAATTCTTCTTCTTCTTCTTCTTTACAGCGAAGAAAGGATCTTATTAATCCTTGATCGGAAGAGTACAAAGATTATAAGAAACAAACAGCAAAGTACCATTACAACGGGAGGAAACGTCGAACATCCCAACAAAGTCGATACCGAGCCCCTTGCAAATCATATGCCAACCCAAGCCCCCAAAAAAGGGAAGACAAGGTTGCCAACAGAAACAAACTCAATTTCATCTAATACAGTAGTGATGATCCTAAGCCTCTGGGCATTGCTGCAGGAACGCAAGCATGATCCCCTTTTGAACAATCTTCGGTTACAATTCCCCAGCAATAGCATGCAAATATGTATTATCCAAAATAGTTACAATTGGGTATCCAGAATACGAATTTGATTACAATTGCATAAACTGAATTTACAACGAATTGAAATAACAGATACAGAATTGCAAACCGAATCCCGTGTTTAACACAAACTCCTTAAAACAGATTTGCCTCCTACCGGAGGGTGTCGGGTTGAACCGGCGACTATTTTCCGGGATAATTCGGCTAGAACCACGAACGTCATCGGAACACCACAAATGAACACCTTGGCGAACTAACTCAACATCTGCCTCTCTTTCTCTCAAGAACAATATCAGAATTTGTTATGAGGATTTCTTGGAATGATGTGTAGAATCCCAAATAGGACTACCCATTGCATAGCCACAAGAAAACCTTTGAGCTGTTCCATAGGCTTGAATACTAGCCATGATTTCGCAGCTTTGATAAGAGGAAAACTCCTGCCATCACTATGGGGAATTGAAGGAGCTAGGGAATGCCAAAAGCCTAGGAAGGCCAAAGTTCTCGTATTACATTCACAAACTTCCATAAATATTAAGATCCCCAAACTGGTGTATTGAACCTGGATTCATCGATCATTAGCAACATAATAAACCACGGCATTGGTGGCAATAGCCTCCTTTACACACAACAGCTTGATCCCAAAGCAACCAGCATAATCTTCTACGAGAATCGTGAAAATTATAGTGACTCAACTTGATCGCTCGTCGGAACTTTGAAACTTTGATCTGAATAGGCATCTTGTTGATGTAGCTAGCTAGGCTTGAGAAATTATTAAGATAAGCTTGTTTTGGACAGATTTCGTTATTCAATGCTTCAGCTTTATGGGCTTGAATTAATTAATTAGTTCAAGATTTCATTGGAAGTCTCTGTTTGAAGCGACGAAACGAGCTATGCTATAAATTGAACTTTATACTTCTTCTTTTTTGTACTGTCAACACTTATCCATACACATCTTTTGGTCTTTATTTGTTTTTAATTTGTATCTCTAGATCTTCCACAATGTGTGACATGTCATTCTAGGTCATGGACATCCCTATGGGTTGATCCGTAAGGTCATGTTCTGAGCCCACAGTATGAGACAATTCTTCTCGAGGCGACGAATCCTAACAATACCATGTCCCAATGTTGGTACGTACTTTGGTGTATCTGCACATATTGCTCAAACCGCATGGGGTATAAGCGAAGTTTGCCTTAAAAAAAAAATATTTACACCAGCTTTGCAACTTTTCGTGGCACACTTTGGAAAATTTATTGGGCGGTTCTAGGGCACTACCATTTGGTATCCGACACCCCTCAACACCACACGTATATGAGGGGTCTATAATTCTTTCACCTCGGTAATATGTGTTAAGGGGTGTTGGGCATTGCGTTGCAGTGTCCCAAGACCGATTGAATAATCTCTCCATATTTTGCTTCGAACCACTTGAAATATAAATAGAATTATTCTCTGACGTAGTTAACGGCTATTTGAGTTGAAGTATCGTTGGTTCTCATGTCATGCATACCGCTAGCTAGCTAGCTGCTATCAGTGGCCGAATCAAAAATTTGCATCAGTTGGAACAATTATTGATCAACACTGAAGCGCACCAAAAACTTCCTTCGACGAAAAAGCTAAGATAGTAACAACAGATAGAAGATAGTAACGAAATTTCTCAGCTGAAAGAGAAGAAGAGAGCAAGGGAAAGACTAAACTACACACCCCGGCTTGTTTGGGTGAACAAGCTACAAAAACAGCAACTACCCTCCGTCCCATAAATTAATATTTGTCCGGTCTGCAAAATGATGTCGGGGGCATATTCCCCGGGTTTCAGTGTGCAGCACTTTCGCGGTCATCAAGGACGAGCATTGATGTCACGTTGAGGCAGCAACAGGGAGCTGGTTTCCCGGGTTCCGGCGGTGGTTCAGATATTCTTTCTGGAAGGGTGGTGGTTTGGGCAAGTGGGGGTTTCGGTTTTTGGGTGTTTAGGATTTTAGTTGGTCTCGGACCAACGATAATTGAGTCTCGGGTAGTGTTGAAAATTTAGTAATTTTAATTTCTTTTCTATCCTTGTCCTTTTAATCTTTATAATATTGCAGAGATTAATAAAAAAAATTGCTAATAAAAAAAATTGCTAATAAAAAAAATAATTTTTTGAAGGTACACAAATTAAAAGAACTCATTGATATCTATTAAGTTGTTGAAATAATTTGAATTTTTCCAGCAAAAATTATATTATTTTTAAGGCTCCGTTTTGTGAACCGTACAAACATTTTGGAACAGAGTAAATTTTAAAAGTTTTTTGTACGATGACTTTACTGTCAATGCGATTAAACATCTATTGTCACATACACAAACTTTTATTCGCTAGCTCATTCGTTGCTCACTCACGGGCTTCTATCATATTCTTCCACATCGTTCACGACAGTTATTATATAGTGTGCGCTGAGGATCAAAACCAAACACAAACCACACAAATTGATAGATAAGTAACTATTATTGAATCGTACGGAATAATATCACAAAAAACTCCCCGGAGGTGGAGCTCCAGCCCCTAATCCAAGCTCAACTCAAATCACTCCGTCACACCATTGGTTCTCTCTCTCCGCCTCACTGATTTTGCCCAAACTTCTTGCACACAACGGATGCTAGGCAACATGGCATGAGTACTTTTATAGAGTGGGTAATGGTTGCAAGTTCCATTTATGGAAGTGTTTGGATGGTGGATAGTAGAAGCTAAGCCAAAAAAACAACTGTCCTACTCCTACGTTCCACATTCGTAGTCCTTTTTGTAAAATCGTGTCATTTTTTGGAATCAAAATAAATCACTTTTGAGTGTAGATTTTCCGAACTTTTTGGTTCAAATTTAAAGAATAATAGTAGTTGAGAACATTTAATTTTCGCAAAAAGTTTAAACGTTGCATGTAAGAGTTTCATATTTTATCTGAAAAATGACTCGATTTTCTTTTAAGTGACTAACAATATGGAAGGGAGGGGGTATATCTGGGCCAAAAAATAAAAAATAAAAACCAAAATGAAAAACATGTAAACTGATAAGCAAACTTTGTATCTTCTTATCTCCACCGCTACATATAATATATGTTCCGCTATATAAATTCTACACTAATGGAAATGAAACAGGAAGGCGTGGGCACCTTATCTCCACCGGTATGTTCCGCTATAGATATATCGTGGATTCAGGCGGAGCAGGTGCCTTCACTGGCCGGGAGCAACCTCCGGGGCAGCTAGTACTGCAAATTAACTTTCAGCCAAAAAAATAAACACTACATGCATAAAACTCGAAGTACTAAAAAAGATTGGCAAAGTAATATCTCACAGTAATGTTAGAAGCTGTGATATCGATGATGTTATCAAGAGTAAAGAGAAGGTAAGAAGACAAGCTTAAGATATTGTGCATGCCGGCTAGGGTCCCAAAAGGAGAATGGAAACCAGGTTTGGTTATTTGGGAACTATGAGACTTGATTAGTAGTCACTAAACAGTGAGAGTGAATAACAGGGCAATTCTCCTTTGGCAAAGCAGAAAGTATGCAGGCGGCATCGAAATCTGCCCTGCCAAAGGAGGACTGCACTGCTATTCCTTAACCCACCACATATCTCTCCTTTTCTAGGAGCTCGATGATCTCACAGAAAACTCGAAACCTTAATTTATACTTCTTGAGATCGCATATTTGGTTTGTGGAATGTGGATATGCCGAAGACAGGAAGTGGCATATGCTGTGGACTATTCCAGTTGGAGAGGTTCTCGATCCTTTTCATTCTTGGGGACCAAATCGATCATGGTCCTGATTCCCACACGATCTTCTCCTTTTTGGGGACGTAGATGCTATTTTTTCGTGCTAAAAATTAAGGATTGAGAGTCCGAGACCCAAATGTTCCGAAGTTAAAAAAGGGACTTATACATGAAACGGTTTTGGTTCGTATCAAAATAGAAATGATGATTGCTAATTCCTGTTGGATTTGTATGCATGATATATCATTGATCTACACAGTGCTCAATTGGCCGCAACTGGTCGTTTACGACATCGTTGTGCCTTCTTCCTTTTTAATCCTTGTAGCCTTTTCAGAGATTAATAAAGAAAATTGATTTTTGCGTTCTACTTTTGTAAGTATGCCCTTCACTTTGTATGTAAAATTACTAGTAACTTCATATACAAAATGGAACACTAAAATTAAAACCCTTAATAAAATATTTTTCCTTGCTGAGATCGAAAATGGAATATATCCAGCATTCATGCATCTAATGCATCATATCATGGGTCAACTTGCTCTCACATGCACGATGTATACACATAAGGTGAGATGGTCCTAAGAATTGTTGACAATAATAATCGAACTTAAGATAGTAACGAGCAAACCTTAGAATTAATCTCATACAATGACCACTAGGCCAACCCCGGCTTGTCCCCCCAGTCAATCTTGATAAAGTAAATCAAGGTACTGTTATTGTACAACATAGTAAAGCAAAGGATATGGTTCACAATTTAATAATTAATAATGCAAATTATTCATCATACGAGGAATTAATATGCTGGTCTCTTTACTCTTCAATTTAATTTACAAGGAGATGCCGTTTACTATTATGATGCTTTTGTAACCCGCCATTGACATTTCAGGAGCATTTCTACCCTTGTGATCATATTTATTAGTCAAGCAAAGTGATACAACACACACCTCACAAGTGGGCGTGACAGTATACACCCTTAATTTAGATATAAATTCTCACCAATTTGATGAACATTATACGGCCAGGTATGGTTCTCACAGCCAACTATGAAGGGCTAGATATGATTATTAGCGCAATTGTTCATTTACTCTAACTTTATATGAACTTAATGTGAGCAACGAAAAGTGAAGAGAACGTGAACCAAAGAACATTCTCCTGCTGATCCTTCCCTGGACCACCAAATTCTGGATTGGACCGCGATTTTCCAAGAACCAAACTACAAACAACGTGTAGATCAAAACAGCCACCGTCGCTAACCATGGAAGTTTCCACTGTGAAAGGCTTCAGAAATAAACATGCCTTTTGAGCTGTACTGCCATTAAGTCATTAACAAGCCCGACTCAGTGAATCGTTCTGGGTTTCGTTTCTGTTATATATATATTATCAATCTGTACGTCTTTGGATTTTTTTGATCTAGTTGATTCCTGGCCAACTGTTTTTTTTTTTGGTTTTTTGGTTTTTTGGTTCCTTTTCCTGGGCCTAACGTTGGATACCATGTGCTCAACCAGAAGACATTACCATAAAAATACGATTTTTATCTTTTGGTGTTTGGTACAATCAAGGTTCAATCAAAAGTTTGTCAAACCCTCAAAGTGACATTGATCCAAGTATTATGTGTGAGAATTTAAAGTAAACAACCATGAATTTTACAATAGAAAGCTACAAAATCGGCTCATAAACAAACAAACAAACTTTGTTTCCATGAGAATCATTGAACTGCTCAGGCCATAGAGTGATGTTCACCCTAGATTGGAGCCCATTACAACTACCCCTCCATGAATAAAGAACTCACCAAGGAAAGGCGCGAACAAACCAAGTTACCTCCAACATTTTTGGTGACATATTTTGAGTTTGATGTCACCGTTGGTTACCATTCAGCGACAAGTGTACTTTTTTGTCACTGAAAGGTGTCACTGAAAGTGCTTTTTGTTGTAGTGGCCTTCGTTATAAGGGTGATGAGAAGGATCTCATTCGGCGACTCGCGATTATGGAAGCCGAAGATAAGGAAAGAGCAAAGGGTCATACTTCCCAACATGTACGATAATTGACTCTTAGGTGTTTTTGGGTGTTGTTTGGCTGGTTAGATGTTTTTGGGTGTTGTTTGGCTGGTTAGGCTTTGAGTGGAATGTTTCTTTTTGGGTGTGTGGTTTGCTTTGTGGGTCTTTTGGGTGTTTTTTTGGGTCTATGGTGTATTTGGTGACTCTTTGGGAGTGGTGTCGTTTCCGTCATTGTTGGTGCCTTGCCAACCTTTGATTGTTATTCTCTACCTTTGGGTCCGTATTGGCATATGATTTCTGGAGCTTGTTATTTCCTCTCGTGGGTTTTCTCTGATTTGACGCTGCTGAGGATTCTTCGTAATTTGTTTTCAAAAATTAATAAAAAAATTTGCCATTCAAAAAAAAACTTAGATTATTTTAGGTGATAACAAGATCGGTACAAGTGTGTACCGTATAGATATGTACTGTAGTCATATGCCTTCAATCGCAACGGCAAATTCAGGGATTAGAATTAACCTTAAATTCAGATTCAGTGTGAAAAACAGCCAGGTAGCTTGCGAGAAATCGAACCAAATCTAAATCTCCAATTTGAAGAATCAAATAAGAATTTAACTTACTAAAAACCATAAAAAGGAATCGAAACAAGAATTTTAAAGCTACAATCTAAAGGAAAACACAAGGCAATTCGGTGGATATCCGATTTTGCTTTTTGGCAAACGGAAATAATCTTGGTCGAACGGGGACTGATCAGTTGGAGCTAGGTTATCAGATCTCTATACAATGATTGAAGGTTCCAAAAATGAAAAATCCTAGATCAACTAGGCTTAAAAATATTTGCTATTTTTATCTTTTTAATAAATAAATCCACCAATCAATATATAAGCTAATCACACGAACGAGAAGCAATAAAGAGATGAACACAAGATATACGTGGAAAACCTAAAACGGGAAAAAACCATGGGAAGGAATCAAACACTACTAAATACGAGGTTACAAAGAACTCTTACGATAAGTTTGAACTCCACAAACTTAAACCTAGACGCTCTTGCCGAATCCACGTACACCTCTCTGAATGCTTGATTGCCGCTGCCTTGAATCCACAAGCCTTCCGTTTGCCTCCCAGAATCCACCGAAGGACTTTGCTCTGAGATTAACTGAGTTGATGTTGTAAACCTCTTGAAGTTGTATTGAATGCTCAAAGATCCATCGATCTTCTTTTTACTCCAAGATTCAAAACAAAGACACTACTCAAGAATTAATTCTCTCTTTAAAAAGACATGTACATTGGCTGCTCTCCTTAATCTTAATCTTAATCACAATACACGATTTTATATATGTATGCGGCTTGTCCTACTTTCCTTTTCCGGAGCTGCGTGATCCCAACCAAGCCAATAAATCATTGCAATCAAAACCTTATTTCCTTTATCAACCCACTGCCGAGATTTTCTTTCTTTCAGAATCCTTTCTTTCCAAAAACTCCTTCTTATTAGATCCACTCCCAATTCCTTCAGCCATCATGCGCACAATAACACTCATACACTCATTACAAAAATTATTGATTCCATTCCACTCCTAAAACAGACACTCTAAAAGAAATAATGAAATTTACAATTGCACGGACGAATGTGTTTTGACGCATGCCATTGACAATCATAAATATTTTGCCCTTACAATCTCCCCCTTTGGCAATGCATGACAAAACACATCAAATACAAAATCTAATACCTCTAACACCTAATCCCAACAATCATAATGATCATCCTGCAATGTTCTCTACAAGCGCACAGTTAGATCCCACAACATCCTACTCCCCCTTTTTGTCATGGATTGACAAAGAAAGAGTAGGGATAAATGAACAACATATGCTAGGACACATAGAAAAATCAATTAAGCGCATATAGACTAGGCATAAACACAGATATATCGATGAAACCTAGATACTTCCACTCATCAAATAAAGATATGCTCCCATAGAGAGGGGTCTCAAAGAGACAAAAAAAATACCATGAAGCACTCAATCACCAAGATATATCACACACAAAAGAAACATCGCATGGTACCCCAAGTAATGATTGCTTTCAAAGGAGCTACCCTAAGAAAATTTCAAAAAATGACCATAGGTATGAAATCATGCAAGTGTCATAGTGAGTGTGCGCAATGATAGCCTTAACAATAAAATCAACTCATCCCTATGAGGTCATATCAACCAAGAAGGGACCGACTTATAACATTCTCCACAAGGGCAGTAGACCAACTCCAAACCGCATGAAGAATAATCATATCAAAAACGGGGTTAAGTGAGTATAACATGATATTCTCCCCCTCAAGAGATGCCAACCTTATACCAAATAATCACACAATATTTTTGCACCGTTATGGGCGGCTTTCACACATCTAAGGCCGTAGCTTAAATCCATGACGCAAAAAGAGAATATATGAGGTGCAAGTCAATGGTAGCTTACACGTGCACATAGAGGTAGCCCTTTCCTCAAGTCTTTCAATTTTTTATATTTTCCCTTCTTTTTTTTTTTTTTTAACCCATCAAACTAAGCCAATCGACCTCACATGGGGTATGCAAGTCAAAGGTCAATACCCAAAGTGAATGACATACGGTGTCCACCACAAGGACAAATACTCACCCAAAGAGATAAGAATCAACTTCTCAAGGCTATCAATGGGCGTGTACAAACACAAGCAGTGACTGGCATACACATGATTTTTCGATGAAATTCTCATGAAAGTAGCTCTTGAGAAGGCAAGCATGACAAGTACGAACCATGAGATGCACTAGTATGAGATATAGCAATGACATCAAGAAGTGCAGCATGCTCAGTGTGAAGAAAATTTTGCCCTTTTTTTTTTTTTTGGTATATGTGAATGTTTTTGTCTTTTTCAATCATATATCAAAAAGAAAATCTTTTTGGCTTTCAAAAAAAAAAAAACGACAGTCTAAGAAACAAAAAAAAACACCAATATAAACTAAGTGCGATAAGAAACTAAGCACAAAAAAAAACATCATAACTCTAGGTATAGGATAGACAAGAAAATCAACCTAGACTTTGGATGCAATTAATTAAGAGCAAGCCTTTAAAAGGCAAGGTCTACTCCTCTAGATGATCCAGGGTCATCTAAATGGTTGGTAGAATGCGTGTAAGGTCTCAAGTCTGACTTCCTTACCCAAATTGCTCTTGTTTTAACTGAACCTACTTGACTCTGCTTAGTAGGCATAGGTTGAAGTTTCATTCCCTTAAATGTTAGATTCCTAACATTATCATACTCCGTATATTTGGCCCAAGATTTTTTAATATTGTCATGATTTGTAACTGGTTCAAAACGATCAACATTATTACGACTAACAAAGCTGTGAGCAATAGATGGATATCCATGTAGTTCGAAGCAATTTGGTCTAATGTGCCCTTTAATATTACAGTAATGACATACAGGAACAAACCTCACACCATTAGCTTTTCTAATATGAAGAGGCTTCTTAGCAGAATTAAAGCTATTAGGTTTAGGATTTACCTCTTTAGATTTCGCTCCATTTACTTTACTTGCAAGTTGTTCAGATGACGAAGCTCCATGAAAGCCAAGGCCTGACTTGTCACTTGTTTGTCTTTGAGCACCAAGAATGTCTTCTAATTTCTTTGAACCTGCATTCATTCTTTCAAAAATAGCATTGGCCTTGTCAAGCTCAGCTTGCAAATTAGCTACCTTTAAGTCAAGTAATTTGTTAGATTCAAAAGAAGCATGCAAATCAATACTAAGTTTCATATTCATGCTTTTAATCTCCACAAGTTCATTAAATAAAGAATCCCTATTATTCTCAACTTGACTCTCCCGAGCTTGAGCTTCCAAAAGCTCTTGCTTGAGTTTCACGCAAGACTCATCACTCATCTTCACTTCACTAGATAGCTTAATGTTAGTCTTAGTCAACCTCAAACTTTCTTTGAAAAGTTTATTGTATGCTTTTTGCAAACTCTCTTCCTCCTCACTTTCACTATTGCTCGAATCATCATCATTCACTCTACCATCTCCAAATTTAGACTCACTCACATGAGGATCCAAAGAAGCTCCTAAAGCCATGACTTTATTATTCCCCCCACAATTTTCTTCTTCATCAGAGTCACTATCATCCCAAGTCCTGACATTATAAGATTTATTTTTCAGTTTGTTCGCACAATCTTGGGCAATATGACCAAACCCCATGCACTCGTAACATTGGGGACCCGATGATTTGCTTTCTTTCCTCTCTTTACCTTTGAAAGACCTACCATTCTTATCTTTCGAACTAGGACCAAAGGTTTTATTCTTTTTAAAAAACTTTCCAAATTTTTTAACAAATAATGTCATTTCCTCTTGATCCAATTCATCATCATCACTATCCGAGACTTTTAAACTATCTTTAAAACTAGAAAAAGCCAATGATTTTTCCTCATTTTTATTTTTCTCTTTTTGAGGTCTGTATTGTGACAATTTAGTTTCAAAAGTTAAGAGGTGACCAACAATCTCCTCAACCTTCATGGAATCAAAATTAGGCATGCATTCAAGAACTTCAACTTTTGTAATAAACCTCTCAGGTAATGAACGCATGATTTTCTTAATAATTTTTTCCTGAGAGATAGGCTCACCTAGGTTAAAGCTTGAGTTCACCACTTCGCTCAACCTACCATAAAACTCACCAAACATCTCATTATCTTTCATCCTGATCATCTCAAATTCAGTTATGATGCTTTGAAGTTTTTGTTGCCTCACCTGACTATTCCCCTCATGATTAATGGCTAAAATATCCCATGCATCCTTAGCAATTTCACAAGTGGAAATACGTTGAAATTCAGGCAAAGACACACAACCAAAAATAGCATTAAGAGCACATGAATTATATGTTTCATTCTGATGATCGCCGTTGGTCCATGACTCATAAGGCTTTCGAACAATTTTACCATCCACAGTGGAGGTTGGCTCGGTATAACCATTAACAACTGAGAGCCAGACTCGATTATTTTGAGACTTCAAATAAGCCTTCATCCTAGCTTTCCAGTACGCATAATTAGACCCATCTAAAATAGGAGGTTTCGCAACAGCAGAGTTATGAAAATTAGAATTTTCCACAATAGCAAATTTAAAAAAATAGGATCCGCTCTAGGAATAAACCCTAATATTATGAGCAACCCGCTCTGATACCAATTGAAAAATCCTAGATCAACTAGGCTTAAAAATATTTGCTATTTTTATCTTTTTAATAAATAAATCCACCAATCAATATATAAGCTAATCACACGAACGAGAAGCAATAAAGAGATGAACACAAGATATACGTGGAAAATCCAAAACGGGAAAAAACCACGGGAAGGAATCAAACACTACTAAATACGAGATTACAAGAACTCTTACGATAAGTTTGAACTCCACAAACTTAAACCTAGACGCTCTTGCCGAATCCACGTACACCTCTCTGAATGCTTGATTGCCGCTGCCTTGAATCCACAAGCCTTCCGTTTGCCTCCCAGAATCCACCGAAGGACTTTGCTCTGAGATTAACTGAGTTGATGTTGTAAACCTCTTGAAGTTGTATTGAATGCTCAAAGATCCATCGATCTTCTTTTTACTCCAAGATTCAAAACAAAGACACTACTCAAGAATTAATTCTCTCTTTAAAAAGACATGTACATTGGCTGCTCTCCTTAATCTTAATCACAATACACAATTTTATATATGTATGCGGCTTGTCCTACTTTCCTTTTCCGGAGCTGCGTGATCCCAACCAAGCCAATAAATCATTGCAATCAAAACCTTATTTCCTTTATCAACCCACTGCCGAGATTTTCTTTCTTTCAAAATCCTTTCTTTCCAAAAACTCCTTCTTATTAGATCCACTCCCAATTCCTTCAGCCATCATGCGCACAATAACACTCATACACTCATTACAAAAATTATTGATTCCATTCCACTCCTAAAACAGACACTCTAAAAGAAATAATGAAATTTACAATTGCACGGACGAATGTGTTTTGACGCATGCCATTGACAATCATAAATATTTTGCCCTTACAAAAAAAAATTAATGTATTCAACTTGTTGAGAACATCTACTTATTGTTTTTGGGTCACACTTTATACATTATTAGGGGTTAGCGGGGTGTTAGCATGTTAATTAACAGGTGGTTCATAAATTGTCCATAACCCTGAATCCCAACCACGCCCCTCACAGGAGTCGAACCTCTGCCTCCACTGAGAAAGGGGGTAAGGCAAACCAACTGTGCTATCTTGGTTTCTTCGAGAACATCTACTTAATAGAACGCAAGAAACTACTTGATTCAGAGGCAAATATCTCAAGGACCAAATTAGGTTTGTGGGGAAAAAAGTGCGCATCTATACCAAAATTGAAGCTGGGCTGACCTTTGCCTTCACACCTAACTGAAGTTTGTCTATAAAAGTTTGTCCCTAATTCGTTCGTCAACTTTATTTGCTTTTAACATCAATGTTCAAAAATACCATCTACTAGTATTAAGAAAAATAGGATTTTAATATTCGTCAAAATTTAATTTGGTTGAGTATTCTGGGTATCATCATTCAGGCCGATCGAATGTGTTTGTCCCAGTGATAATAAAGCGACAGTTTCCGCACTCTCGTCCTCCTCTCAATCCATCGTTCTGCCTGACACCATTTGTGGGATCGTGACATGTTTAGTGGAACAAGGATTCATGATTGACGGAACGATCTGGTTAACTGTTGGTTTTACCCTAACCTATTCTTTATATTTGGTGGAGGAGAATCAAAGAATTGACTATGAAGAGCGATTGCCTACCCAGCCATTATTCACGGGCGGAAAAACAGGGGCAACCCCAGCTCCGTTCGTCTCTTAGTAGTAGGGCAAATTCTTCTTCTTCTTCTTTACAGCGAAGAAAGGATCTTATTAATCCTTGATCGGAAGAGTACAAAGATTATAAGGGACAAACAGCAAAGTACCATTACAACGGGAGGAAACGTTGAACATCCCAACAAAGTCGATACGAAGCCCCTTGCAAATCATATGCCAACCCAAGCCCCCAAAAAAGGAAGACAAGGTTGCCAACAGAAACAAACTCAATTTCATCTGATACAGTGGTGATGATCCTAAGCCTCTGGGCATTGCTGCAGGCACGCAAGCATGATCCCCTTTTGAACAATCTTCGGTTACAATTCCCCAGCAATAGCATGCAAATATGTGTTATCCAAAATAGTTACAATTGGGTATCCAGAATACGAATTTGATTACAATTGCATAAACTGAATTTACAACGAATTGAAATAACAGATACAGAATTGCAAACCGAATCCCGTGTTTCACACGGTCTCCTTAAAACAGATTCGCCTCCTACCAGAGGGTGTCGGGGTTGAACCGGCGACTATTTTCCGGGATAATTCGGCTAGAACTACGAACGTCGTCGGAACACCACAAATGAACGCCTTGGCGAACTAACTTAGTGTCTGCCTTTCTCTCTCAAGAACAATATCAGAATTTGTTATGAGGATTTCTTGGAATGATGTGTAGAATCCCAAATAGGACTACCCATTGCATAGCCACAAGAAAACCTTTGAGCTGTTCCATAGGCTTGAATACTAGCCATGATTTCGCAGCTTTGATAAGAGGAAAAACTCCTGCCATCACTGTGGGAAATTGAAGGAGCTAGGGAAGGCCAAAGCCTAGGAAGGCTAAAGTTCTCCTATTTCATTCACAAACTTCCAATTATATATTTAGATCCCCAAACTGGTGTATTGAATCTGGATTCATCGATCATTAGCAGCATAATAAACCACGGCATTGGTGGCAATAGCCTCCTTTACACACAACAGCTTGATCCCAAAGCAACCAGTGTAATCTTCTACGAGAGTCGTGAAAAATATAGTGACTCAACTTGAGCGCTCGTTAGAACTTTGAAACTTTGATCTGAATAGGCGTCTTGTTGACGTAGCTAGCTAGAATTGAGAAATTCTTAAGATGAGATTGTTAATTTTGGACAGATTTCGTTATTGGTGTCCAGCTTCAATGCTTACAGCCTTATGGGCGTGGATTTATTAATTACTAGCTGATCAAGATTTCATTGGAAGTCTCTGTGTAAAAGCGACGAATCTAGCTATACGCTATAAATTGAACATTATACATTTCTTTTTTGTAATGTCAACACTTACCCGTACACATCTTTTGGTCTTCATTCATTTTTAATTTGAATCTCTTCCACAATGTGTGACATGTCATTCTGGGTCATGGGCATCCCTATGGGTTGATCCGTAAGGTCATGTTCTGAGCCCACAGTACAAGGCAATTCTTCTCGAGGCGACGAATCCTAACGATATCATGTCCCAATGTTGGTACGTACTTTGGTGTAGCCGCAAAAAAAAAAAATTACACCAGCTTTGCAACTTCTTGCGTTTAACTTTTCGTGGCATACTTTTGAAAATTTATTGGGCGGTCCTGGGGCACTACCATTCGGTACCCCGACACCCCTCAACACCACACGTATATGATGGGTCTATTATTCTTTCACCTCGATAACATGTGTTGAGGGGTGTTGGGCACTACGTTGCAGTGTCCCAAGACCGATTGAATAATCTCTCCATATTTTGCTTCGAACCACTTGAAATATAAATAGAATTATTCTCTGACGTAGTTAACGGCTATTTGAGTTGAAGTATCGTTGGTTCTCATGTCATGCATACCGCTAGCTAGCTAGCTGCTATCAGTGGCCGAATCAAAATTTTGCATCAGTTGGAACAATTATTGATCAACACTGAAGCGCACCAAAAAACTTCTTTCACCGAAAAAGCTAAGATAGTAACAACAGATAGAAGATAGTAACTAAATTTCTCAACTGAAAGAGAAGAATAGAGCAAGGGAAAGACTAAAATACACACTTTGGCCTGTTTGGGTGAACAAGCTACAAAAACAGCAATTATCCTCCGTCCCATAATATTTGTTCGGTCCGCAAAATGATGTCAGGGGCGTGTTCCCTGGGTTCTGGTGTGCGGCACTTTCGCAATCATCAAGGGAGGAGCATCGATGTCACGTTGAGGCAGCAACGGGGGGCTGGTTCCCAGGGTTCCGGCGATAGTTCAAATATTCTTTCTGGCAGGGTGGTGGTTTGGGCAAGTGGAGGGTTTCGGTTTTTGGGTGTTTAGGGTTTTTGGTTGGTCTCAAACCAGCGATAATTGAGTCTCAGGTAGTGTTGTAGATTAAGTAATTTTAATTTCTTTCCATCCTTGTCCTTTTAATCTTTATAATATTGCAGAGATTAATAAAAAAAATTGCCGATAAAAAAAAAACAACATTATTTTTTTGAAGGTACACAAATTAAAAGAACCCATTGATATCTATTAAGTTGTTGAAAAAATTTTGAATTTTTCCAGCAAAAATTTTATTATTTTTAAGGCTCCGTTTTGCGAACCGTACAAATATTTTGGAACGGAGTAAATTTTAAAAGTTTTTGGTTCGATGACTTTACTGTCCATTCGATTAAACATCTATTGTCACATACACAAACTTTTATTCGCTAGCTCATTCGTTGCTCACTCGTGGGCTTTCTATCATATTCTTCGACATCGTTCACGACAGTTATTATATATTGTGCGCTGAGGATCAAAACCAAATACAAACCACACAAATTGATAGATAAGTAACTATTATTGAATCGTACGGAATAATATCACAAAAAACTCCCCTCCGGTGGAGCTCCGGCCCCTAATCCAAACTCAACTCAAATCACTTCGTCACGCCGTTGGTTCTCTCTCTCACTGCCTCACCAGTACTCTCAGCTTCACTGATTTTGCCCAATCTTCTTGCACACAACAGATGCTAGGCAACATGAGTACTATTTATAGAGTGGGAGATGGTTGCAAGTTCCATTTATGGAAGTGTTTGGATGGCGGATGGTAGAAGCTGAGCCAAAAAATCAACTGTCCTCCATTCCACATTATTAGTCCTTTTTGTAAAATCGTGTCATTTTTTGGAATCAAAATAAATCACTTATGAGTGTAGTTTTTCTGAACTTTTTTGTTCAAATTTAAAGAATAATAGTAGTTGAGAACATTTAATTTTTGCAAAAAGTTTAAACGTTGCATGTAAGAGTTTCATATTTTATCTGAAAAATATGACTCGATTTTCTTTAAGTGACTAACAATATGGAAGGGAGGGAGTATATCTTAGCCAACAAAAAAAAAAAAGATAAAAACCAAAATGAAAAACAAGTAAACTGATAAGTAAACTTTGTATCTTCTTATCTCCACCACTGCTATATATAATATATGTTCCGCTATAGAAATTCTTCACTAATGTGAATTAAACAGGAAGGAGTGGGCACCTTATCGATCTCCACCGGTATGTTCCGCTATAGATATATCGTGGATTCAGGCGGAGCAGGTGCCTTCACTGGCCGGAAGCAACCTCCGGGGCAGCTAGTACTGCAAACTGCCAAAAAAATAAACACTACATACATAAACTCAAAGTACTAAAAAAAGATTGGCTAAGTAATATCTCACAGTAATGTTAGAAGTTATGATATCGATGATGTTGTCAAGAGTAAAGAGAAGGTAAGAAGACAAGCTTAAGATATCGTGCATGCTGGCTAGGGTCCCAAAAGGAGAATGGAAACCAGGTTTAGTTATTTGGGAACTGTGAGACTGGATTTAGTAGTAAACACTAAACAGTGAGAGTGAATAACAGGGCAATTCTCCTTTGGCAAAGCAGAAAGTATGCAAGCGGCATCGAAATCTGCCCTGCCAAAGGAGGACTGCTCTGCTATTCCTTAACCCACCACATATCTCTCCTTTTCTGGGAGCTCGATGATCTCACAGAAAACTCGAAACCTTAATTTATACTTCTTGAGATCGCATATTTGGTTTGTGGAATGTGGATATGCCGAAGACAGGAAATGGCATATGCTGTGGACTATTCCAGCTGGAGAGGTTCTCGATCCTTTTCATTCTTGGGGACCAAATCGATCATGGTCCTGATTCCCACACGATCTTCTCCTTTTTGGGACGTAGATGCTATTTTTTCGTGCTAAAAATTAAGGATTGAGAGTCCGAGACCCAAATGTTCCTAAGTTAAAAAAGGGACTTATACATGAAACGGTTTTGGTTCGTATCAAAATAGAAATGATGATTGTTAATTCCTGTTGGTTTGGTATGCATGATATATCATTGATCTACACAGTGCTCTATTGGCCGCAACTGGTCGTTTATGACGTCATTGTGCCTTCTTCCTTTTTAATCTTTGTAGCCTTTTCAGAGATTAATAAAGATAATTGATTTTCGTGTTCTACTTTTGTAAGTACGCCCTTCATTTTGTATGTAAAATTACTAGCAATTTCATGGACAAAATGGAACGCCAAAATCAAAATCCTTAATAAAATATTTTTCCTTGCGGAGAAAAAGGAATATATCGAGCAATCAGCATACATGCATCTAATGCATCATATCATGGGTCAACTTGCTCTCACATGCAGGTATACACATAAGGTGAGATGGTCCTAAGAATTATTGACAATAATAATCGAACTTAAGATAGTAAGAGCATGTACACCAATGGTAGTCAAAATACCCAGTAAAAAATGTACAAAATGTATTATACCTATCCACTTTTTTTTTCCGCCCTACATCAATCTCTCTCATATTCTCTCTATTCATTAAATATAATAAAATATTAACAAATGAGAGAGCAAGAAGTATGAAAGAGAGTAATGGGGGACACCTGGCCCAAAAAATAATAAACTATGTATTGCTTGTGAAAAGTGAATCGCTAGAAATACAGAGATGCGGGAGCCGGAGCAATTTTGGCGAAGTGTTTACGGACTCTGGTGCATGCTAAATTTCTTGTTTTCCATAGGTAAAATAGCTTAAAGTGCATGTATACCTAGCTTGGTGTACATGCTCTAATGAGCAAACTTTAGAATCTCATACAATGACCACTAGGCCAACCCCGGCTTGTCCCCCCAGTCAATCTTGATAAAGTAAATCAAGGTACTGTTATTGTACAACATAGTAAAGCAAAGGATATGGTTCACAATTTAATAATTAATAATGCAAATTATTCATCATACGAGGAATAAATATGCTGGTCTCTTTACTCTTCAATTTAATTTACAAGGAGATGCCGTTTAATACTATGATGCTTTTGTAACCCGCCATTGACATTTCAGGAGCATTTCTACCCTTGCATGTGATCATATTTAGTCAAGAAAAGTGATACAATACACACCCCATAAGTGAGCGTGACAGTATGCACCCCTGATTTGGATATAAATTCTCACCAATTTGATTAACATTATACGGCCAGCCGGGCCAGGTATGGTTCTCACAGCCAACTATGAAGAGAACGTGAACCAAAGAACATTCCCCTGCTCTGATCCTTCCATGGACCACCAAATTCTGGATTGGCTCGATTTTCCAAGAACCAAACTACAAACAATGTGTAGATCAAAACAGCCCCCGTCGCTAACCATGGAAGTTTCCACTGTGAAAGGCTTCAGAAATAAACATGCCTTGTGAGCAGGACTGCCATTAACAAGCCCGACTCAGTGAATGGTTCTGGGTTTCGTTTCTGTTATGTATATTATCAATCTGTCTTTGGATTTTTTTGATCTAGTTGATTCCTGCCCAACTGTTTTTTTTTTTTTTTTTTGGTTTTTTGGTTCCTTTACCTGGGCCTAACGTTGGATACCATGTGCTCAACCCGAAGCTATTACCATAAAAATACGAATTTATCTTTCGGTGTTTGGTACAATCAAGCTTCAATCAGAAGTTTGTCAAACCCTCAAACTGACATTGATCCAAGTATTATGTGTGAGAATTTAAAGTAAACAACCTTGAATTTTTACAATAGAAAGGTACAAAATCGAATTATAAACAAACAAACTTTGTTTTCCGGGGGTGAGAATCATTGGACTGCTCAGGCCATAGAGTGATGTTCCCCCTAGATTGGAGCCCATTACGACTACCCCTCCATAAACAAAGAACTCACCAAGGAAAGGTGATTAACAGCTCTAAGCTTAGATCATGGGCCTTCGTTATAAGGGTGATGAGAAGGATCTCATTCAGTGACTCACGATTATGGAAGCTGAAGATGAGGAAAGAGCAAAGGGTCATACTTCTCAACACGATGATAGACTCTTGGGTGTTTTTGGGTGTTTTTTGGCTGGTAGGCTTTGAGTGGGATGTTTCTTTTTGGGTGTGTGGTTTGCTTTGTGGGTCTTTTGGGTGTTTTTTGGGTCTCAGGTGTATTAGGTGTCTCTTTGGGAGTGTTGTCGTTCCATCATTGTTGGTTCCTTGCCAACCTTTGATTGTTATTCTCTCCCTTTGAGTCCTTATCGGTATGTGATTTCTAAAGCTTGTTGTTTCCCTTTGTGGATTTTCTCCACTTTGATGCTGTTTAGGATCCTTTTAATCTTTGTAATTTGTTTTCGAAGATTAATAAAAAAAATTTGCCATTCAAAAAAAAAAACTTACATTATTTTTAGGTGATAACAAGATCGGTACTAGTGTACGTGTACCGTATAGATATGTACCATCATATGCCTTCAATCGCAACAGAAAATTCAGGGATTAGAATTAACCTTAAATTCATATTCAGTGTGAGAAACAGCCGGGTAGCTTGCGAGAAATCAAACCAAATCTAAATCTCCAATTTGAAGAATCAAATAAGAATTTTAACTTACTAAAAACCATAAAAAGGAATCGAAACAAGAATTTTAAAGCTACAATCTAAAGGAAAACACAAGGCAATTCGGTGGATATCCGATTTTGCTTTTAGGCAAACGGGGGGACTGATCATTTGGAGCTATGTTTTCAGATCTCTATACAATGATTGAAGGTTCCAAAAAAATTTAATGTATTCAACTTGTCGAGAACATCTACTTTTTTTTTTGGGTCACACTTTATACATTATCGGGAGTTAGCGGGGGTGTTAGTATGTTAGTCAATAGCTAGGTTGTTCAAAGGTTATCCATAACCCTAAACTCCAACCATGCCTCTCGCAGGACTTGAACCTCTGCCTCCACTGAAGAAGGGGGTAAGGCAAACCAACTGTGCTATCTTGGTTTCTTCGAGAACATCTACTTAATTAATAGAATGCAAGAAACTACTTGATTTAGAGGCAAATATCTCAAGGACCAAATTAAGTTCGTGGGAAAAAAGTGCGCATCTAGTAACCAAAATTGAAGCTGGACTGACCTTTGCCTTCACACCTAAACTGAAGTTTGTCTATAAAAGTTTGTCCCTAATGCATTCGTCAACTTTATTTGCTTTTAACATCAATGTTCAAAAATACCATCTACTAGTATTAAGAAAAATAGGATTTTACTATTCGTCAAAATTTAATTTGGTTGATGACTATTCTGGGTATCATCATTCAGGCCGATCGAATGTATTTGTCCCAGTTGATAACAAAGCGACAGTTTCCGCACTCTTGTCCTCCTCTCAATCCATCGTTCTGCCCGACACTATTTGTGGGATCGTGACATGTTTAGTGGAACAAGGATTCATGATCGACGGACAGATCTGGTTAACTGTTGGTTTTACCCTAACCTATTCTTTCTATTTGGTGGAGAATCAAAGAATTGACTATGAAGAGCGACTGCCGACCCAGCCATTATTCATGGGCGAAAAAACAGGGGCAACCCCAGCTCCGTTCGTCTCTTAATAGCAGGGCAAATTCTTCTTTTTCTTTACAGCGAAGAAAGGATCTTATTAATCCTTGATCGGAAGAGTACAAAGATTATAAGGGACAAACAGCAAAGTACCATTACAGTGTTGGGAGTTAGTTTGATGCATCGACCCGCCACTGTGTGCTTAATGCCCAATTTGTATGGGAGTAACGGCAAAGAGTCCACCACATTACTGGGGCCCAATATACATTAAATGACCCATATCCACTTAAAAGGTTAAACCTTGTAAGTGGTGAGCCATCCAATTGTATATTAAGGTCCAACTCTTTTTCTGTTTATCCGATGTGGGACTCAACGTTCAGACATGTTCTAACAAATCTCCCCCTCATGTGTGAACCAAACATTGGGCCTTAACCTCTGTTTGCATCCAAACTCCCCCTTGATTCTGATCTAATACTCTCAACCTTATCTCCTGAACTGGGCTTAGTCTGCACCCACTCAATCGATTCAGAGTCATCTCAATTGCGAGCCAACGTGCCTAGTCACCAGCACCATGCTCCCCGACGAGAACTCAATTGAGAGCCAACGTGCTCATTCACCAGCACCATGCTCCCCGACGAGTCAATTTCATCGACAATGAGCCATCCAATACGGCACTCCAACATCGAGCCACCTTGCTTCATCGGGAGTCACCTTTTTGGACTTTATACCGCTCCACGAGTGTTTTCTGTGCAAACCCATTCAATGGTGCGTTGAGAGTCTTCCCATAGATCGTCAACCAACGGCTTTGATACCATTTATTGGGAGTTAGTTCGATACATCGACCCGTAACTGCGTGCTCAATGCCCAATTTGTATGGGAGTAACGGCAAAGAGTCTACCACATTACTTGGGCCCAATATACATTAAATGACCCATATCCACTTAAAAGGCTATGCCTTGTAAGTGGTGAGCCATCCAATTGTATATTAAGGTCCAACTCTTTTTCTGTTTATCCGATGTGGGACTCAACGTTCACATATGTTCTAACATACCGCGGGAGGAAACGTCGAACATCCCAACAAAATCGATACCGAGCCCCTTGCAAATCATATGCCAACCCAAGCCCCCAAAAAAGGGAAGACAAGTTTGCCAACAGAAACAAACTCAATTTCATCTAATACAGTGGTGATGATCCTAAGCCTCTGGGCATTGCTGCAGGCGCGCAAGCATGATCCCCTTTTGAACAATCTTCGGTTACAATTCCCCAGCAATAGCATGCAAACATGTGTTATCCAAAATAGTTACAATCGGGTATTCAGAGCACGAATTCGATTACAATTGCATAAACTGAATTTACAACGAATTGAAATAACATATACAAAATTGCAAACCGAATCCCGTGTTTTCACACGGTCTCCTTAAAACAGATTCACCTCCTACCAGAGGGTGTTGGGGTTGAACCGGCAACTGGTTTCCAGGAAAATTCGGCTAGAACCACGAACGTCGTCGGAACACCACAAATGAACACCTTGGCGAACTAACTTAACGTCTACCTCTCTCTCTCTCAAGAACAGTATCAGAATTTGTTATGAGGATTTCTTGGAATGATGTGTAGAATCCCAAATAGGACTACCCATTGCATAGCCACAAGAAAACCTTTGAGCTGTTCCCTAGGCTTGAATACTAGCCATGATTTCGCAGCTTTGATAAGAGGAAAAACTCCGGCCATCACTATGGGGAATTGAAGGAGCTAGGGAAGGCCAAAGTTCTCCTATTTCATTCACAAATTTCCAACAATAAGATCCCCAAACTAGTGTATTGAACCTGGATTCATCTATCATTAGCAGCATAATAAACCACGGCATTGGTGGCAATAGCCTCCTTTACACACAACAGCTTGATCCCAAAGCAACCAGCGTAATCTTTTACAAGAGTCATGAAAAATATAGTGACTCAACTTGAGCGCTCATCAGAACTTTGAAACTTTGATCTGAATAAGCATGTTGTTGATGTAACTAGAATTGAGAAATTCTTAAGAGGAGCTTGTTTTGGACAGATTTCGTTATTGGTGTCCCGCTTCAATGTTTACAGCCTTATGGGCGTGGATTTATTAATTACTTGCTCAAGATTTCATTGGAAGTTGTTTAAAAGCGACGTCGAATCACGCTATACGCTATAAATTGAACTTTATACATTTCTTTTTTGTAATGTCAACACTTATCCGTACACATCTTTTGGTCTTACTTCATTTTTAATTTGAATCTCTTCAACAATGTGTGACATGTCATTCTAGGTCATATATGGACATCCCTATATATGGGTTGATCCGGAAGGTCATGTTCTGAGCCCACAGTACGAGGCAATTCTTCTTGAGGCGACGAATCCTGATAATACCATGTCTCAATGTTGGTACGTACTTTGGTGTAGCTGCAAAATAAATAATAAATACACCAGCTTTGCAACTTCTCGCGTTTAACTTTTCGTGGCAGACTTTGGAAAATTTATTGGGCAGTCCTAGGGCACTACCAGTTGGTACCTCGACACCCCTCAATATCACACGTATATGAGGGGTCTATAATTCTTTCACCTCAGTAACATGTGTTAAGGGCTATTGGGCACTACGTCACGGTGTCCCAAGATCGATTGAATAATAATCTCTCAATATTTTGCCTTCGAACCACGTGAAATATAAATAGAATTATTCTCTGATGTAGTTGACGGCTATTTGAGTTGAAGTATCATTGGTTCTTTCAAGTCATGCATACCGCTAGCTAGCTGCTATCAGTGACCGAATCAAAAATTTGCATCAATTGGAACAATTATTGATCAACATTGAAGCGCACCAAAAACCTTCCTTCAACGAAAAAGCTAAGATAGTAACAACAGAAGATAGTAACGAAATTTCTCAACTGAAAGAGAAGAATAGAGCAAGGGAAAGACTAAAATACACATTCCGGCCTGTTTGGGTGAACAAGCTACAAAAACAGCAACTATCCTCTGTCCCATAATATTTGTCCGGTCCGCAAAATGATGTCAGGGGCATATTCCCCGAGTTCTGGTGTGCGGCACTTTCGCAATCATGCATCAAGGGAGGAGCATCGATGTCACGAAGAGGCAGCAACAGGGGGCTGGTTCCCAGGGTTCCGGCGGTAGTTCAGATATTCTTTCTGGCGGGGTGGTGGTTTGGGCAAGTGGGGGGTTTCGGTTTTTGGGTGTTTAGGGTTTTTGGTTGGTCTCAAACCAGAGATAATTGAGTCTCAGGTAGTATTGGAGATTATCACTGTTATAAAGATTAAAAGGACAAGGATGGAAAAGATTAATAAAAAAAATTGCCGATAAAAAAATAACATAATTTTTTGAAGGTACACAAATTAAAAGAACCCCATGATATTTATTAAGTTGTTGAAAAAATTTTGAATTTTTTCAACAAAAATTGTATTATTTTCAAGGCTCCGTTTTGCGAACCGTACAAATATTTTGGGACGGAGTAAATTTTAAAAGTTTTTGGTTCGATGACTTTACTGTCAATGCGATTAAACATCTATTGTCACATACACAAACTTTTATTCGCTATTAATCAAAAAAAAAAAAAAAAACTTTTATTCGCTAGCTCATTCGTTGCTCACTTGTAGGCTTTCTATCATATTCTTCGACATCGTTCACGACAGTTATTACATATTGAGCGCTGACGATCAAAACCGAATACAAACCACACAAATTGATAGATAAGTAACTATTATTGAATCGTGCGGAATAATATCACAAAAAACTCCCCGGAGGGGGAGCTCCGGCCCCTAATCGAAGCTTAACTCAACTCACTCCGTCACACCGTTGGTTCTCTCTCTCACTGCCTCACCAGTACTCTCAGCCTCACTGATTTTGCCCAATCTTCTTGCACACAATGGATGCTAGCTATAGGCAACATGAGTAGTATTTATTGAGTGGGTGATGGTTGCAAGTTCCATTTATGGAAGTGTTTGGATGGTGGATGGTGGATGGTAGAAGTTGAGCCAAAAAAACAACTGTCCTCCATTCCACATTCGTAGTCCTTTTTGTAAAATCCTGTCATTTTTTGGAATCAAAATAAATCACTTTTGAGTGTAGTTTTTCCGAACTTTTTTGTTCGAATTTAAAGAATAATAGTAGTTGAGGACATTTAATTTTCGCAAAAAGTTTAAACGTTGCATGTAAGAGTTTCATATTTTATCTGAAAAATGACTCGATTTTCTTTTAAGTGACTAACAATATGGAAGGGAAGGAGTATATCTTGGCCGAAAAATAAAAAATAAAAACCAAAATGAAAAACAAGTAAACTGAAAAGTAAACTTTGTATCTTCTTATCTCCACCACCGCTATATATAATATATGTTCCGCTATAGAAATTCTTCACTAATGTAAATTAAACAGGAAGGCGTGGGCACCTTATCTCCACCGGTAAGTTCCGCTATACATATATCGTGGATTCAGGCGGCGCAGGTGCCTTCACTGGCCGAAGCAACCTCCGGGGCAGCTAGTACTGCAAACTGCCAAAAAAAAAAAACACTACATGCATATATAAAACTCGAAGTACTAAAAAAAGATTGGCAAAGTAATATCTCACAGTAATGTTAGAAGCTGTGATATCGATGATGTTATCAAGAGTAAAGACAAGACAAGCTTAAGATATCGTGCATGCTGGCTAGGGTCCCAAAAGGAGAATGGAAACCAGGTTTAGTTATTTGGGAACTGTGAGACTTGATTATTAGTAGTAAACACTAAACAGTGAGAGTGAATAACAGGGCAATTCTCCTTTGGCAAAGCAGAAAGAATGTAGGCAGAAAGTATGCAGGCTGCATCGAAATCTGTGCTGCCAAAGGAGAATTACCCCGCTATTCCTTAACCCACCACAAATCTCTCCTTTACTTGGAGCTTGATTTCTCACAGAAAACTCGAAACCCTAATTTATACTACTTGAGATCGCATATTTGGTTTGTGGAAAGTGGATATGCCGAAGACAGGAAGTGGCATATGCTGTGGACTATTCCAGTTGGAGAGGTTCTCGATCCTTTTCATTCTTGGGGACCAAATCGACCATGGTCCTGATTCCCACATGATCTTCTCCTTTTTGGGACGTAGATGCTATTTTTTTCGTGCTAAAAATTAAGGATTGAGAGTCCGAGACCCAAATGTTCCTAAGTTAAAAAAGGGACTTATACATGAAACGGTTTTGGTTCGTACCAAAATAGAAATGATGATTGTTTCCTGTTAGTTTTAGTATGCATGATCATTGATCTACACAGTGCTCTATTGGCCGCCACTGGTCGTTTATGACGTCGTCGTGACTTCTTCCTTTTTAATCTTTGTAGCCTTTTCAGAGATTAATAAAGAAAATTGATTTTTTCGGTCTACTTTTGTAAGTAGGCCCTTCACTTTGTTTGTAAAATTATTAATAATTTCATGTGCAAAGTGGAGCGCCAAAATCAAAACCCTTATAAAATATTTTTCCTTGATGAGAAAAAGTTGGAATATATCCAACATACATGCATCTAATGCATCGTGTTATGGGTCAACTTACTCTCACACGTACGCATACACACGAGATGAGATGATCCTAAGAATTGCTGGCAATAATAATCGAACTTAAGAGAGTAATGAGCAAACCTTAGAATCACATACAATGACCACTAGGCCAACCCCGGCTTGTCCCCCCTGTCAATCTTGATAAAATAAATCAAGGCACTGTTATTGTACAACATAGTATAGCAAAGGATATGGTTCACAATTTAATAATTAATAATTCAAATTATTCATCATACGAGGAATAAATATGCTGGTCTCTTTACTCTTCAATTTCTTCAATTTAATTTACAAGGAGATGCTGTTTAATACTATGACGCTTTTGTAACCCGCCATTTACATTTCAGGAGCATTTCTACCCTTGCATGTGATCATATTTAGTCAAGGAAAGTGATACAATACACACTCCACAATTGGGCGTGACAGTACACTCCTAATTTGGATATAAATTCTCACCAATTTGGACAATCTTGAATTGTTAAGTTTAATTTATAGGAATTTCAGAATATTAGCACATGTATTTATAAAATCAACCTTCGAGCCATAATATTCACGTTTTATAAGTTTTTGTCTTGATCTTGTGAATTTTCATACAGAGGTTTAAATTTCTATACATATGCTATGAGTTTATGTACGCATTTATGAATTTTGACCCCCAAAAAAAAAAAAGAGTAATGTTATAATGACCACATTTTCACCAAGTTTGCGTACTATATTATACGAGCTAATATGATACGAGCTAAACGTGGCACCATGCTCATCATAAAACAGGTTAATTTTACGTAATACATGTGATTGAGCCATTTAAAATGTCTCATAGTCAAATGTACTGATCAGAGATATCATTTTCTTCTCCTAAAAATGTTCTGGAAGGCAATAAAAGGAGATGGGGCAAAGACGGGAAAGGAAACGGAACATGCCATTGGATCTTCTCAATGTGCTCCTTTCTTCTTTTATTTTATTGTTTCTCCGGCCGGTTTTTTTTCTTTTCTTTTTGAAAGGTATCAAATTATGCACTAGAGGTAAAAGAGCGGCACGATTTTTTAGATGCTTATTAATTTATTACGACATGCGTAAATGTTAAGTCGCGCATCGAATAAAATATATCCGAGATTGGGTGTTAATTAATTATATCTACTCCCTTCCTTTCAAAATGAATGTCCAGTCCGTAGAACGACAAATAAAGAATAATGCAATTTTTTCTAAGAAATTCAAAAAAATATTTTAACAATTTATTTGATATCAATGGTTTTTTTCTTTAATTTATGAAGAAAAAAAAGTTGACATTATGGGTTTTTTTTAATTTATGGGTTTTTTAAGTTTTTATTTTTTGGACCGGACAAATATTTTGGGGTGAATGTAGTATTATTCGATGTTATCATGACTTGTAGGCTAAAGTTTTTAAGGGAGTCTAAATTCAATTTATTTATGTTGGACCCAAGTCATGAAGCGTGGACTCTACAGTTACTCTTCAATAGATTGGGCCTTGGACACACAATGATGGATCAAGACGTCGTACGAAGTACGAACCCTCAACAAGTATTATCACAGTCAATGGCTAATGATCTCTGGGTAGATCGACTCTCTGCACGCTATGAATGGCCTGCATGGAGAACTCCAAGTGATGGAAGCAGAAAAAATTTGAGGTGGTGCAAGTCCTGCAGAAGATCATGGTAAGCCCGGCCCGCTCCAAGATGGTGCAAGCGAATGGGGCATCGGTCCTATGGTTGGCTCTTACTAGACATTGTAAAGAATCAAGGGAACATGCAGTGTAGAGAATGGCTAAGATAGCTAGGATGTGTGGAATAAAGTGCACCACAAGTTCTTTTTACAAACATACGTGCAACATGAAGGGATGTGCTAAGAATATGCTGAATTTGCATGACAAATAATCTACCTCACGTTTTCTATCACAATATCTATAAATAGATGTCGATGGCTTGAAATGTAGTACATCGACGAGGAAGAAATCGATCGAAATCGTGTATGGATGCATTACTGGGCATTAACTCCTTTGGCAGGCGGGCAGTCTTACTGTACTATATCTGCAGAAGAACGTGCTCTCTGCCAAAGGAGATTTGCCCGGCAATTCAGTCGTGCAATATTTAACCTAGCTAGCTAGCTAGTCACGATCCATTGTCAACCAAAGGTACACCTTCCGTGCTGTTAATGCTACAAAAGTTTACTATTATCATCTACTATTTTGCATGTTTTAACATCTTCATCTCAAGTAAAATTATCCTTATTGTTTTAGGGCAACTTGATCGTAGTTAGACTAATGCAGTATAGTTTTCATAACACCTAGAAATTCAACACTTAACAAGACTACTTTATTCATTTCTCTGCTCTGCAAACATTCTTCATCTCAAGTAAAAGTATCCTTATTGTTTTAGGGTATGTATTGTGGAACCCCTGTTATGTTAGACAATAGCCCCATATTAATTACTTGAGTATGAAATGAGAGATCAATTAATAACATGTGAGATCTCTTCACTCATTGCAAATTAAGCTTTGGGTTAGATAGAGAGTTTTCACATAGTCCTAGAGTGGGCTCATTCCATTATACAAACTAAAAATTGAGAAATTAAAGTAGTACTTCAAACTACTCCGTGATGATAAAACAAATATAAAAAAAGTTGTATGAACGTAATAGACAGCAAAAAAAGTAGCTACACATGACGGACCTAAATTCTTGGACATGGAATGAGATATTACTAATAACATAAGAAACCTCTCCACACCATTTGATTTTGGGTTGAATATGAAGTTTTCACATATTATCCTTATCTACTACTACTATTAATTTTTTGTTTACTTTTTGCTAGCAAACAGAAATAAATGATGACTATTGCAATTGCATTGAACATCCTACAAGTTTTAGCTAGCTAACCAAACACTGGAAATGGCTCCCGCCCCATGCTGGGCCAAGTGGCGTGGTTCTAATTTTCGTCGCATACGATAGCTAGCTGGTCATTTTTTGGATGGAAATAGGTAGATGTGGCAATCCCAACCCATATTTTTTAATCTGTCCAAATCCGCTCACTTATAATTAATCTAACACAATCCCCCCATAATTTATAATGGATTTATATGAGTTGAACCCATATAAATCCACATTTACATAGATTTAAATGGGTTAAAAATGGGTTTAATATGAGTTAGAATTAAATGACCCACCCCTGAGTGAACTATGAACTACGTATCTCTCGCTCCAGCTGTACGCCTTGCTAGAAAAAAATTCTAGTGAGATACGTACATCCTCTCGCGCAATCAATTTGCTGAGATTCGTTTTCAATTATGACCGGTTACAATTAAATGTTACCGGTCATAATTGATTTTCAATATGGACCATCCAAAAACACTTTTGATGTGTGCGATTGGCCTCCGTAAAACCTTCTTTGCGGAACGGTCTGCAAATAAGATTTTCTGTTAAAGGATAGAGAAAAAGACTTCGGTGGGTTTTGCTTGTTAAGTCAAAATGATTTTTCTTTTGTCTTCATTCAAATTTTTTTCATATTTTTTAATTTTGCTTCAAATTTTTGTAACTTATTGATTCGTCTCGTTGAGAAGAATCGGAAAAGCAAAAAAAAATTATCGAAACTCAGAATTTTTTTAAGAAAATGATTATTATTTTTACTTATTTTGTCTTTATTCAAAAAAAATCATGAGTTTCGATCATAATATTTTACTTTTTTGATTCCTCTTGTTGAGACAAATTAATAAACTACAAAAGTTTGACACAAAATAAACAAATGCAAAAAAAATTTAAATAAAGAAAAAAAGTTACTCAATTTTTAATCCAAACACACCCGAAGCCGGCGTTGATATACCGAATATTTTAGCTTAGGTGTATATATAACTACATTTCCATTCCCTTCAGCACTTAAATATACAAAGATCTCCCCTATTTTTCAAAAAGGGAGAAAAGTAAAATGGGTCAGGTCGGGTGGGTTTGGACCAATTTTTTTTTGATTCCTCTCTTTGAATAGAACCAATAATCCATAAAAAATTGATGTAGAACGTACAATTAAAGATTGGCTTATATAGCCGAAAGACCCCACGGAGTTTTTGCTTGACGATTTTCTATTCCTAAATTAATGGATTGCCCCAAGTGTAGGGCTGAGACCAACGTAGCACAATATCCGATAAGTCCGGAGTTGAATCCACAGAGACAGTGATGTGCGCTGACTAAAAACTCGGGTTATTGATTAAACTGACTCTTAGGTAGCCACCCATTGTCGATTGATTGAGATTAACTAAAATCTAGAAGTTGATTGTAATTTTCAGATAATTAAAAGGAAGGTATAGTCGTAGGATTAAGTTCATAGCACTCACAACCTGTTTCGTACTTTTCTGCTTCATTTAGTGTTCTTAAAAACATTCTACTTTAGAGAGAAAAAGATACCCCGAAAGCTGCGAACCTTTATGGTCGCAGTTTATCCATGTGCAACAGAGAATGAGTTTTGGACCTTCATTCCCCCGTTCACATGGGCTTCGACGATGTCTGGGTTTCGTCCACCGAATGTTCTTTAGTAACCTAAAATTGTCTTTGCATTATTATTCCAAAACAGGAGCAGAACGTGTCTGACTTGGCCACATTGTGCTAATCACTCCGCGATCTTACCTTTACGACTACTCACTCGATATCAAATAAAAAACGAAAGAAATCCTAAATTGAAACATGCTTTTAAATACGAAATAAACGAAAGATACGAATTAAACAAGTACTAAAGAACAACTTTATTAAATAATAAAAATTAATAGAAATTACCGGCGTGCGAGTAATTGAACAAAATATCAAAAACTTAAAAGGAAAAAAACGCTCTGAAGAAAAATAAACAATATTTGGAACCGAAAAGCTTCGGCAGCCCCCGTTCTACGTTTCTTTTCCGTAAACCCAAAAAAGACTCTCTCGTGCGCAGCTTTATGTTCCCTTTCATATGCTCCCAGCCGTGTGTGCCAATTACCCAATTGTTGAAACCCTGGGCCCCATTCTTAGTTACAATCATACTAATAATTATGAGGCCCACCTAGAATACAAAAGTCCAAGTCCAATTGTGTTGCTACCCATTCACTTCCAATATCACGTGACAGCAGCACCATAGGAGAAAAATCGATGTTTCTTTTAAATCGATAAGGAGCTACGCAGGGCACATTAAAATATCAAAACCTTTAAATACATACAACACAAAAATTAAGCATTAAAATATCAGGTAATAAAATAAATAAACTTAATAATGATAAATTAGAGGACGCTTATGTAAATATTTATGCGCCTATCAATATTGCCTATTTGTAAACGTGTTTCAATCCATGTCGGGAGAAGATAATAGAGAAGGAAAAGAATGAAGGGGGAAACGGGGAGGGGGAGAAGAGACAAGGAAAGAAAGAAAAAAAACAATAACAAAAAAACAAAAACAAAAAACAAAAATAGGAAAACAGGTCGGGTCAGGCGAGTTTGGGTTTAACTTGACCCATATTCGACCCGACCCATTTTAACCTGTTTATTATTTGATCCGTCCATATTTGACGCACGACCCATTTCAATCAGCCCAAACCCATCCAGACCCGCCCATTTCCATCCTCTAGAAATAGGATATGGTCCACGTGGTACTCAAGTGCGCATCTGAGCCCTCCAAACTTGTTTTGAACGATCAGGATTTAGAAGCCAAGAAAGAGCAGAGAGAGTGGTTGGCTGAGTAGGAAATATAGTAATCGAATCTGGTCATGGGACCATAGTTATTAATACCGTTCCGTACCGGCTGGTACGTACCGTTTTTGACCAAATCCGGTACCCTACACCTCTAATTTCGTTTCGGCTCAAATACCGGTCGGTACCAGTCAGTACCGGCCGGTACCGGACATACCGGACGGTACCGGGCGGTACCGGACTACTTTTAAATTTATTTTTTTTATTCAAGTACCGGACAATACCGGCCGATACCGAGCAAATACCGGCCGGTACCGGGAAAATACCGGACGGTACTGGACAAATACCGGATTTTTTATTTTTTTATTTTAAAAAAGTGTATATTATACTATAAATTATTTTTTAAGTAGGAAAATAATATTAATAGCGATCAATCCGAAACGGTACCCGATATTTGACCGGTACCGGTACGTACCGTACCAGTGGGAAAACCGGTACCCTGACCGGTACGGTATTCAGAACATTGCATGGGACTGGAAAAAGAAAGGAGGGTTGCATTGACGTGCAGAGGTGTGGGCACATGGGGGCCAAGGCCCCCGCGCAGTTTTGGGTTTTTTTTTAGTATTAATATTTTTTTTGGTTTGGTGAGAACATCTAGGTATTGTAATTTGTATTGAGTATTATTTAAACATAAAAATGTGTTCATTTTTTGTCCCAAAACCCAATTTCTCTATCTGTGCACGGCCTCCCATAAGTTTTTCCTTCAATTATTGATCTCATTTTTTTTTTCTATCTCTCTCTACTTACTACCCAAAAAAAACCTCCCTTAAAATCTAAACTAAACAAACTATTTGATTTCCGAACCTTCAAATTTCAAAATCTTGTTCATAAGTCGGCCCCTGTGTTTACAAAATCATGGAAGGCCGGCCTCCACATGCAACCTGCTAGTTTCGTTCTCATTTTTAGTTATTGAAGGAGTTTACGTATAAATGGGAAGTTTAATTTCGTATAAGAAGTTTATCATTTTAGCATAATTTCGTACAAGAATTTTTTTCTTTTAAAAATTGCATTATTTTTAAATTATTATTTTGCGGACCGGACAAACAATTTGGGACGGAGGGGGTATATATTGTTGCCTTAACTACACCAGTTAAACTCTTTTTCGGGTGCGGATCAAAAAAAAAAACTCTTTTTCAGGACAAACTCGGTGTCCCTAGCAGTAAAATTTGTAGTCCCTCAATAAATTTTATCTCTAATTACTTATTACTCTTATTTTTTTATCTCTCTCTCCATTTATTACGCCTAAAACCTCTCTCAAAATTTAAACAAAACAAAATCATAGCGATCACTCGCTAAAACTCCACTGGGAAAAAGTAAAATCTTGGGCTTTAGCGACGCTGTTTAACTATTTTACCCGCGCCAGTTGATAGAGAAAAATTTAGGGGATATTTTAGTGAACGTCCCATGACTACACTATCCAAAATACCAAGGCTGCTTAAAAAATCCGGTGAACCGTGAAACCGGTCTGGACCGAACTGATCCGTACCTTTTGGATTTTGCCCGTGGATTAATGGTCCGGACACGGATTGAAAAATTAGAAAACCGTGACTCACGGTTCGGTCCACGGATTTTCATTACGAAACCGTGGATTAACCGAACCGGACCGTGAAATATTTATTTTATATAAATAATAATAAATATATAAATATATGTGTTTATTTATATAATTAATTGTTAGTAGTGTTAAAACTTTTTTCTACCAATTTTAGTATTTTATCTTAATAATAGGATATAGTGTGGATGTATAAAATATATGGGGTAAATCATAGTTTGTTTTTTATATAAGTTACGGGAATCCTAATTTAGTTTTAATATTTCGTTTCTTTTCCAGTTTTACTAATTTCCATTTCTTGTTCAAGTCGCCGTCGCACCGTAGTCGCCACTGCACCACCGTTCTTACTTCTTCACCTCTTCCTCCTTCTCCTCCCTCTCTCTCTCTCTCTCTCTCTCTGTTTCTTCAAAGTAACAAGTACTTTCTGGTGGCCAGTGTTAAACTTAATTCTGAATGTAACCTTCTTCACTTTTAGTGTGGGATATAAGTTTGAGCTTTATTTTTGTAAAAATCCGTGGATAAAACCGTAACCGATCCGTGAGTTACGGATTGGATTGCAACCGAACCGTAGGACTTTTGGTTCGGACACGGATTTATTTTGTAAAAACCGTGACTAGCGGTTCGGTCCTCGGATTCCTAGAAATCCGAACCGAACCGGACCGCGAGCACCCCTACAAAATACTACTCGTAAAAAAGATCCGGGCATGCCGTTCAAAAAAAAAAAGATCAGGGTCGGGATGGGACGGGACCGAGTCGGGTTGGATTGGGTACGATCTAATGGCCATACCTAACTGATTTTTTGATCGGCAATTGCCATGCCTAACCACAATTTCCTATCTTTGGTAATTGAGATTTGAGAGGAGGGTTTGTTGATATAATCAGCAAAAGTAAGGGAAGAAGAATTCAGCTTTAATATTAGAAATCTCAAGACAAAAGAACAAAAAAAAACCTAACTGAATAGATTTTTCACTTATTTCCGGTAATTTTGACGAGTCGACACAAAAATAAAACTCAACAACTTAGGAGGCATTTAGCTTAACTAAAGGGACTGAAGGATTAAAAAAATTCAAGTTTTTACGGATATCTAGGCAAGTCATTCTCTTCACATACATCAACTAAAATACTATTTAGCGAAAATAACTCAAAGATTGTCACTAGCATGTAGTCCAATATAGCGGAACGTAACCTTAAAGGCGGAATGGGGGTTATTATTGCACTATACTGTGTAGTGCGGTTGATTTGGCCTTCATCTAGGTACGGATGGTTCGAATTTAATTCGAAATCCTACAAATACTAACCATCTATTTCGGATGAAAACCCTAGCCGTTCATTACAGAGATCAACAGCCGGATCAACCGCACTAGAAAGTGGAGAGGCAATGTTAATTTCTTTAACAATGCTATAGTAACTAATGAAATGAGTTGAGTTACTCACAACATATATATTTTTTTTGGGGAAAAAATAGAAATGGTCCCTGTAATTAAGTGTTTGTATCAACTTGGTCCTTGTAATTGTAATTGACTCGATTTACACTCTGTATTTTCCATTTTGTTCCAATTTGGTTCAATTGCTAACTGCCGTTAGTTCGCCGTTAGTGCTTTTAAATTAAGACAAAAATAAGCCAATACAAACAAAAATAAGCCAATAAGCCAATTTTTTCGTCTTTATTAAAAAAAAATTGGATTTCGATAGTAATTTTTTATTTTTTAGGTTCCTTTCGTCATGACGAAGCAATAATCTCCAAAAAATTGACAAAAAGCTAACAAATACGGAAAAAAAAAAATTGAATAAGGACAAAAAAATAGGTCACTTGGCATATTTAGCTGAACAACCCCTGAGTTTATGTAATATTCTGACTTTTGAACATGGTTTTTTTATCATTTTGTGATTTTTGGATCTATGTCATGTTGTGACTTTTGGATATGGTTCTATATGTTTTTTCAATACTATGCAGAAAAATAAGACATCTCAATATTTGTCCACAAGTTGAACAAGTAGATAATACCAGTGGTTATGTTGTCTCATGGCTGATCATGAAAATACTGAATTGAATGGTAACTCTTTGTAGAAAACTATAACCAAATTTCTTCTCAAGTGCTTCCTTATCAATGGAGAATGGAAGAATGAGCTATATTTTGGTTTAAAGGTAAATTAGGTAGGCATGTGCAAAAAAAACCGTCCACCCGTGGACCCGACCTGAAAGGTCTCAGGCGGGGTCGAATATGTGGTTTGGATGAGTACGGGTTTATTTTCTGTTAAAAATCAGATTTCGGTTTGGGGTTCGGATTGATGTGTTTCTTACCCGACCAGACCAATTCATAAAGAAAATTCAGTTTTTGATCGGACCCGACCCGACCCGACGCAAAGAATCGAGCTCGCGGACGAATCTTACCCCTTTTCAGTTCGGTTTGCGGGCCTAAAACATTTATTTCAAGATATGTCGGGTTCGGGGGTCAAACCTGACCCGTGCACACCCCTAATATTAGGGCAAGAGTGAAATGAGAGAATTATTGTTTTAACGCTAAAAAAGGGGGCCATTTGATTTTGCTGTTAAAAGGACTAACGGCGGACTAACGGATGTTAGTAATTGGACCAAGTTGGAACAACATGGAAAGTACAGAGTGTAAATCGAGCCAATTACAACTATAGGGACTAAGTTGACACAAATACTTAACTACAAGGACCATTTCAGTTTTTTCCCCTATTTTTTTTAAAAGAGGTACATTCCCCTTCTTATTATTTTAAAGGACTCTCCCTTCACTTAATTTTAAAAGAGACAAATATAAATACTCCATAAAGATGAAAAGAGTATACGACTATTTAAAAATAGGTAGAAGTACAATCTTGATTAAACATTACTCCCTCCGTTTCAAAATGAGAGTCCATCTTTGTGACGTCCCACTTTTTCAGTTACAAAAAAAAATATATATATTTTTGACGCTAATAATTAAATCTTTCATTTTTCTTTTCAAACTTCTTGCTAAAAAAAAAAAAGAGGTTGGGCTGCTTATTTTGGCATCAGTTACTCGTATCACTTAAATCCTAAGTTTGGTTAAAGTGGGAATGGGTCCCTGCAAGTGATTAGTTAAAGTAAAGTATAATAATATTGGGTTGATTGTGTAATTAGACTAGATAAGTGTTAAGTTTGAACGTGGGCAGTTTATTAGGGTGAGGAAACGTCTGAGAAGTAGGGTTATTTTATTCCTTGGGGAGGAGAGCGTGAAAAAGCAGCCGCAGTTGAGAGCTCATCGGTAGTTTTCGGATCAGTGAATCATCGGGTTAAGTTTAATGTTTAATTTCATCGTCTCTTTTTTTCCCTTGCTGGGTATATAGCTTATGGTTATATAAGCACAAAGAATTAGGGGCCTTGATTTGAAAACAGTGGGGTTTTGTTTGGTGTAGCGGGTAGGCCGAGGAGAGAGAATCCAGGGGCTGCAATGGGGTGGTGTGTGCGTGCATGTGTGGTGTTCTATGTGTGTGCCGTGTGTTAAGGCGAGAGGTGATGGTGGCATCTTTATTGTGGTGTTAATCCCGTAATGGAGTTAATTTGATTATTAGAAGTCCTGGTAAGTTAGTCTAGTTTAGTGTTTAGGAATTCAATTACCAGTAACATATATACTCGTTAAACATTAACTAGTTACAGCGTAGGGGATCATTCAAGCACTCATAGTTCTATGTGTTTCTTTTATTTGCAATACAGACTAGTGGATTGTTATCAACGTCGTCGCATTTGGTTGCATCCTTTCGGATTTAAGGTGAGTGGTTAAGCATGTGATCCCGTTCTTTGGAATCCTTTTGAGCCAATCTATTCTTGACAGTTCGTTATTCGTTGTGATCCGATAATTGATATTCTGATTCGTGCTCTCATATTTATTGACAATTGATGTACCCTTTGGCATACAAGGTTAATTAAGAATATTTGTGATTGATCGAGTGCCTTACTTTTATTGTTGTCGATTCATTGACTCCATGATATTATTGTGACTATACAACGACACTGGGAATAGTCCTGGCCGGTCAGGTGACTCCAGCTCGCCGTTGTTCTATTTGTGTTTGGGACCATGGACTATGTTTACATTTATTTAAGTCCAAGGAAAAGACCCGTGAGATATCGTGGTGACTTTGGCCGCTAGGGAAAAGACTTGTGAAATACCCTGTGACTCTAGTGCTCAACGGATAGGGAAAAGACTTGTGAAATACCCTGTGACCCTATTCCGGATCGGCTTAGGGAAAAGGTCCCAGGCGCCATCCTGTGGTGACTCTAAGTACGGTGTTGGATCCAACGGGCTAAGCCCTGAGAAAATATTTGGCATTTGATAATTGGTAATTGGTAATTATGGTTCCCACTTTGGTTTGGATTTCCGTTTATCGTTGTTCATCGATCGGATATTGTTGGGCTCATTGTTTGGTATAATTAATGTGGTGATTTGATTATTGTTCATATTATTCATTAATCTGTATTCATCTTGTGGATACTCTTTGTTGAGCCATTGACTTGGTTGGTTTGTTGGTATTATTCGTTGAACCTTCGACCTTCCTTAATTTGACACAATTTCTTTGGAAACCTCATTATCGTTCGTTCATAAGTATGCCACTTTGTATTATCACCCTTAGCATGCTTAACTACTCACTGAGCGCGTCAGCTGACGGATTTATTCCATATTATTTTTCAGGTTAGTTCATGGAGCCTTATAGTGGACTCTGCGGCGTTGTCGGGACCTTGTGTTTGGACCTCTAGGGCGTCTGCATTTTTATTTCTTTTCTATTGTCAAAAAGCTTCCGCACTTTTATTTATTGGCTGTTCATTGTGGAATTTGGAGTTGGAAAATATGAGATATTGTGTCATTTGCTTAAGGAAAATATTGGTTTAAGTTGCGCATTTTTTTTGTAATAAAATATCCAATTTTTCCTGTATTGATTGTGAGTTGATAAAATATTATTTTTAATTAGGCTTCGTGTCCCATGATTGCTTCATGGTACACGGCCGGTCATGCTCCCGGATTTGGGGCGTGACAAGAGTGGTATCAGAGCTTAGGTTTCGATTTTTATACTTGCATTTTTTATCTCATTTTGTCTTAGATGAGGTCTAGGTCCCCGGAGTCCCATAGGCTTGTGAGTCCATCTTCTATTTGTCTAATCTCGTATTTAGCTTATTGTTGGTTATATTATATTTTCAAGGTTAGGAAATGGAACGTTCACGTCATAATACTAGGTCGACAAGTGGGGGTTTAGAGGTTCGTGGTCGTGGTCGGGCTGCTCCTTCAGCTCGTGGCCGCGGACGTGCCACTCCTATAGTTCTTGGCCATGGACGGGCCTCTCCTGCAGCGCGTGGCCGTGGTCGCGCCAACCCAATAGGCCGTGGCCGAGGTAGTGCTGAGGCTGAAGTTTTTGATGAAGCAGTTGAAACAGAAAATAATGCTAATCTAGCCGACCCTGCTGCCAATCCAACTGATCCAATTACAGAAATTATTGCAAATTCTGGTGCACCTACAGGTTCTGTTGACCCGGTAACTGCTGTTCAGGCCTTTCAGACTTTTATGGGATTATTTGTTGGGCATCAACCCCAAGCGGCACCAGCAACTGCATCAAGGTCTCTGACATTGGACAAAGGCAATACTTTTGATAGATTTCTAAAGACTAATCCACCGTCTTTTATGGGGACTGATAAGCCATCAGATGCTGAGGCTTGGCTGTTGCAAATGGAAAAGATTTTTGATGTGTTGGGTTGTTCTGAGACCCAAAAGGTGTCTTTTGGGGCGTACAAGCTGCAGGGGGGAGCTGAGCATTGGTGGCGGTCAGCAAAGCAGTATTACAAAGATAAGCCGAATGAATTAGTATGGAGCAATTTCAAAAAGGATTTTGAGGAGAAGTACATTCCACCCGCAGTTAAAGACCAAATGCGGACTGAGTTTTTAGCTTTAAGGCAGGGAAATATGTCAGTGGCAGAGTATCAACAGAAGTTCGATGAATTGTCAAGGTATGCAGGAGTTTTGGTGGAAAAAGAAACAGATAAGGTGTGGCATTTTCAAAGGGGGCTTCGGTTTGATATTCATGGGAGAGTTTCTTTACTTGACACTAAGACACTACCTAAACTTGTGACTAAAGCATTGACAGCGGAGAATGATTTGAAAGAGGAGAAGATGAGTGAAGAGCGCCAGTTTAAGAGATCTAGAGAATGGTGGCAATTGGGACAGAACAATAAGGGTAGTAACTCAAACAAGAGGGCTTGTACACCAACGCAGGCAAATGGTGATAGGAGTGAGCAGATTGAGTGGTTATGCAACCGTTGTGGGAAATCTCATTATGGTTATAGTTGTGATGGCTCGCCTAAGTTATGTTACAATTGTGGACAACCTGGACATGTAGCTGCTCGATGTAAGGGAAAAGAAGATGGAGGAAATGAGATTGATGCATCTAAGGGGCAAGGTGCAATTCGTTTTATCGTATCTACTAGAAATATCATGGTTAAATTCATTAGTTGGTCGTGTTAATTTTTAGTTTAACTGCTTTTCTGAATTTCGAGGACGAAATTCTTTTTAAGGGGGGAATGATGTGACGTCCCACTTTTTCAGTTACAAAAAAAAATATATATATTTTTGACGCTAATAATTAAATCTTTCATTTTTCTTTTCAAACTTCTTGCTAAAAAAAAAAAAAGAGGTTGGGCTGCTTATTTTGGCATCAGTTACTCGTATCACTTAAATCCTAAGTTTGGTTAAAGTGGGAATGGGTCCCTGCAAGTGATTAGTTAAAGTAAAGTATAATAATATTGGGTTGATTGTGTAATTAGACTAGATAAGTGTTAAGTTTGAACGTGGGCAGTTTATTAGGGTGAGGAAACGTCTGAGAAGTAGGGTTATTTTATTCCTTGGGGAGGAGAGCGTGAAAAAGCAGCCGCAGTTGAGAGCTCATCGGTAGTTTTCGGATCAGTGAATCATCGGGTTAAGTTTAATGTTTAATTTCATCGTCTCTTTTTTTCCCTTGCTGGGTATATAGCTTATGGTTATATAAGCACAAAGAATTAGGGGCCTTGATTTGAAAACAGTGGGGTTTTGTTTGGTGTAGCGGGTAGGCCGAGGAGAGAGAATCCAGGGGCTGCAATGGGGTGGTGTGTGCGTGCATGTGTGGTGTTCTATGTGTGTGCCGTGTGTTAAGGCGAGAGGTGATGGTGGCATCTTTATTGTGGTGTTAATCCCGTAATGGAGTTAATTTGATTATTAGAAGTCCTGGTAAGTTAGTCTAGTTTAGTGTTTAGGAATTCAATTACCAGTAACATATATACTCGTTAAACATTAACTAGTTACAGCGTAGGGGATCATTCAAGCACTCATAGTTCTATGTGTTTCTTTTATTTGCAATACAGACTAGTGGATTGTTATCAACGTCGTCGCATTTGGTTGCATCCTTTCGGATTTAAGGTGAGTGGTTAAGCATGTGATCCCGTTCTTTGGAATCCTTTTGAGCCAATCTATTCTTGACAGTTCGTTATTCGTTGTGATCCGATAATTGATATTCTGATTCGTGCTCTCATATTTATTGACAATTGATGTACCCTTTGGCATACAAGGTTAATTAAGAATATTTGTGATTGATCGAGTGCCTTACTTTTATTGTTGTCGATTCATTGACTCCATGATATTATTGTGACTATACAACGACACTGGGAATAGTCCTGGCCGGTCAGGTGACTCCAGCTCGCCGTTGTTCTATTTGTGTTTGGGACCATGGACTATGTTTACATTTATTTAAGTCCAAGGAAAAGACCCGTGAGATATCGTGGTGACTTTGGCCGCTAGGGAAAAGACTTGTGAAATACCCTGTGACTCTAGTGCTCAACGGATAGGGAAAAGACTTGTGAAATACCCTGTGACCCTATTCCGGATCGGCTTAGGGAAAAGGTCCCAGGCGCCATCCTGTGGTGACTCTAAGTACGGTGTTGGATCCAACGGGCTAAGCCCTGAGAAAATATTTGGCATTTGATAATTGGTAATTGGTAATTATGGTTCCCACTTTGGTTTGGATTTCCGTTTATCGTTGTTCATCGATCGGATATTGTTGGGCTCATTGTTTGGTATAATTAATGTGGTGATTTGATTATTGTTCATATTATTCATTAATCTGTATTCATCTTGTGGATACTCTTTGTTGAGCCATTGACTTGGTTGGTTTGTTGGTATTATTCGTTGAACCTTCGACCTTCCTTAATTTGACACAATTTCTTTGGAAACCTCATTATCGTTCGTTCATAAGTATGCCACTTTGTATTATCACCCTTAGCATGCTTAACTACTCACTGAGCGCGTCAGCTGACGGATTTATTCCATATTATTTTTCAGGTTAGTTCATGGAGCCTTATAGTGGACTCTGCGGCGTTGTCGGGACCTTGTGTTTGGACCTCTAGGGCGTCTGCATTTTTATTTCTTTTCTATTGTCAAAAAGCTTCCGCACTTTTATTTATTGGCTGTTCATTGTGGAATTTGGAGTTGGAAAATATGAGATATTGTGTCATTTGCTTAAGGAAAATATTGGTTTAAGTTGCGCATTTTTTTTGTAATAAAATATCCAATTTTTCCTGTATTGATTGTGAGTTGATAAAATATTATTTTTAATTAGGCTTCGTGTCCCATGATTGCTTCATGGTACACGGCCGGTCATGCTCCCGGATTTGGGGCGTGACAATCTTTCCTTTTTGAGTTGTTCTAAAATGATGGTCCTTTTCCAAAAATGGAAGGAAAAATTTGGTGATTTTCCAAAAATGTCCCTTATAGGTGAATATAAGTGTTGTAAAGTAGGTAGAATATATGGGCAATGGTGGAAATGATAGGTATTATAGGTGTAATAATTACATGTCCCTTTAAATAGTTGGAATTTCCAAGAGGGACTCTCAATTTGAAACGGAGGGAGTATTTTACATGTTAATCAAAAAAAATTTAAAAATACAACTCCAATTACAACTGTGTCTTAGAATCGTGTTCCTAACATTTTTGTTATTGTCCTTGATCCGTTGAATCTTTGTATCATTATTTCTAAAATTAATAATTTTCTTTCCGCGATAGTTAAAAAACATGCCCTTTGACTGTTTGACCTCTTATGGTCGTTAGACACATCACTCGCGACCACGTGGTTGTGTAAAGATTTGTTCCGTTGGATTTCAATTGTGTACGGTTTGCAATAGTTAATGGGTAAATTACATTTAACCCCGCCTTAACTAATACGTACATGTTAGCATTTCACCTCTCTAAACTATAAAACTCAACACTTAACTCACTCTAACTATGTAAATTCCAAATGCTTTAGACACCGTTAACGGCAAAATGTTAAATTCCCATATTTCCCTCAACAAATGGAACACCATTGTCCAAGGCCATCAATCTTCTTTTCTTAACACAACCACCACATGACTTAAACTTGAAAACATCCAACCATAATATCTCACACTACCAAACAAACTCAAACCACCTTTCATTCCACCCCCATAACCGCTTCACCGGGGTGAAACCCAGTAAACCTAGATCGCAGGGGAGGAAAGGGGTGGTTGAAGAGGCAGCAGCCTGGGCGATGTCCTCGACATAGTCATTCTTGCACTTGTAATAGATGATGTCGAGTAGGAACGCTAGGTTTTCAACAGAGACTTGCTTGTCGCAGTGGTTGCATCAGTATAGTAGAATCGAAGAGTGTGATAAAAAGGTAAAGCCATGTTTAGTTTGAACTTGAGGAAGCTGACAACAGCACGAGGGTATTTTAGTTATAATATTATACTCCCTCAATCCCATAATATTTGTCCGTTTCGCAAAACGATGACGTAAAAATAATACAATTTTTACAAGAAAAATTAAATTTTTTTTCAACAATTCACTAGATATCGATGAGTTCTTTGAATTTATGAAAAAATTTTGAATTTTTTCTTGAAAGAAATGCATTATTTTTGAGTTCTCGTTTTGCGAAACGGCCAAACATTTAGGGACGGAGGTAGTATTAGCATGCCACATGGCCTACGAACATAACAGATTGCTAACAAAAGGGGCTAAGTGTCAAGAATTGATACTAGAGGGATTGGTCTGTCGAGTTTTAAACTTTAAAGGGGTAAAGTGCGAATGGGTGTTAGTTTGGGGGTTTAAAGTAATATATCCATAGTTAATTAGACATTCTTTTTGAGGCTCGTGGAGTGCGTTTTGATATTCGAGTTATTCTCAATCTTGTTTCACTCGTCAAATGCTTCTATAATCTAATGTTTCTCTCTCTCTCCCTCTCGGCGGCTGTCAATGGAGTGGCACACACTTTGCCATTTTTTGTGCCAACAAATTTTGCCAAAAATGGCTTATGTTGGGGATGCAATTAGGGAGTCAGATCCTGTCCAGTATAGGCTACTATCCAGTTCCGTCTAGTTCAGCCTTTTGTGGGCCCTTTTCGGGCCCACAACAATGATCGAAACCGTTCACATTTTAGAGCTCGTCGAGACCAGAGCTCGTCGAGACCAACGACCATACCAAAAATCACGTTGATGGGATACCGTTTAGTATCATTTCAAAATGTATTAAATTTCGGAAAAATGTGTTGAAGGGTTGTAATCCTGTGTTTCACACCTTTTTTTAGACAACATTAATGCATTTTGAAATGATATCAAATGGTATCCGATCAACGTGATTTTTGGTATAGTTGTTGGTCTCGACGAGCTTTAAAATGTGAACGGTTCCGATCATTGTTGTAGACCCCGAAAGGGCCCACAAAAGGCCGAACTGGACGGGACTGGACTGAAACTAGTACTGGACGGGATCTGAACCCTGCAATTAGCAGATTAAAAAAAAAAGGCCCATGAATTGTTTCCCTTGTCGTGTTTTTTGGACTTTTGTTTTGTATATTCTTTATTAAAAACTGGTAAAAATTTTAAAATTATGATTTTATATGTTTCATATTTTTATCATTGAAACAAATCAATAATCAACAAAAAAAAATATTGCAATTCACCGCCTTGTCCTAAAGACAAAATAAAAAGAGAAACAAAAAAACAGTCCGGAGTTCACTTTGCTAACTGGCACTCACTCCCTTGTCCTTCTTCACACCCGTCTCGCACACACTCTCTCTCTCTCTCTGTCTCTCTCTCTCCGACCTACCAATGGCACCACCACCCCCATTCCTCCCAATCTCCCTATCCCTCCTCCTCCTTCTCCTCTTTCCCTCACTCCCCTCCTCTCTCTCCCCTCCCACACACACCACCATCTCCCCAACCAAATCCCCCTCCTCCCCTTCCCCTACCAAATCCCCCTCCTCCCCTTCCCCAACCAAATCCCCTTCCTCCCCGTCCCCTTCCCCAACCACATCCCCTCCCCCCTCCTCCAAATCCTCTCCCACCTCCACCACCCTCGACCCCAAACAACTTACAGCCCTCCAATCCCTCAACATTCCCACCTCCAAAGACCCCTGCTCTCCTCCCCACACCACCGCCCTCTGCGACAACTCCTCCCCCTTCCGCCACCTCCTCTCCCTCTCCCTCTCCAACTGCTCCCTCTCCCTCCACCTCTCCACCACCGCCCTCACCTCCCTCTCCACCCTCACCTCCCTCCACTTCCAAAACTGCCCCTCCCTCCCCACACCCCTCCACCTCCCCCCTTCCCTCGCCTCCAACCTCCGCTCCTTCTCCGCCGTCGACTCCTTCAAATCCCTCACCGGCGTCTTCCTCAGCCGCCTCCACAACCTCACCGACCTCACCCTCTCCGCAGTCCCCGTCACCGCCAGCGGCCCCGGAATCATCCTCTACAACATGAAGAACCTCAAGTCCCTCACCATTTCTCAAGCAAATCTCACTGGGTACCTCCCAAGACACTGGCATTACTACACCAACCTCTCCCACGTCGACTTTTCCATCAACAAGCTCGAGGGCAAAATACCCAGTTCGTTAACCCTGCTCGAAAACCTTCTGGTTCTGAACCTCAGCTCCAACGGGCTATCCGGGGAGATACCCAGTTCGATTGGGGACTTGTTATCCCTCCAGAATCTCTCGATCTCGGCCAATTCCTTTTCTGGGTCGATACCCGACTCGTTAGCAGCTATTTCCTCGTTGGTCAACCTGGATCTGGGAAGGAATCGGCTCAACGGGTCGATCCCTAAATTCATTGCGGATATGAAAGAGTTGAGGTACTTGAATCTGGAGAAGAACGACTTTCACGGGATAATGCCGTTCAATGCTTCGTTTATAGAGAGGTTGGATGTGTTCAAGATTGGGGGAAATGCAAATCTCTGTTATAACCATTCGACTCTATCTCCTAAAGTGAAGCTTGGGATTGCTCCTTGTGACAGACACGGGCTGCCCCTTTCGCCGCCGCCCGCAAAGGACGCGTCCGGGCCGTCCAGCGACGACGGGGTAAGCTCCGATGATGATTATAGTGAGGGAGATGAGACTGGAAGTAGCAAGAAGCACCACACTCATGGACCAAGTAAGGTTGTTCTTGGAGTGGCAATTGGGCTTTCTTCGGTTGTCTTTCTCATCATTTTCTTAGTTCTTATCTCGAAATGTTGTCGATAATAAACAACTATATTGTTGGTCCATTCCAGTTTTCTTTAATTCATTAAAATTACGTTTAACGGCGTAGAAGAGTAGTTGCATAGGGTAAAGTGGTGTGAGATAGAAATCATGAGATTTGGTTGGATCCGGGAGGGACAGTTAAGGTGCGAGTAAGCTGTTCGAGCTGTGCGAGAAATCATGAGATTGGTTGGATTCTTCTTAATGTGCCTTTTTCTAGTCGTTGATTCACATAGTAGGTGTTCTTTATTGGCTTATTGCTCTGTTTCCACCTTTTGTTGTGTGGTGGGATGTTGAGGTGAATGATTGTTTGGTTGTTGTAATAAAAGGGAGAGAGAAGTATATGGATCTGTCTTTTATTTTACTTCAACTGCAAGGTATACTTTATTCATAGTGCTTTTCATAACTCCAGCATTTCATCATCATGTCTTTCGGCACGAGCTTCTACTTGAGTTGGGTTTGTTATCTTATTTCCAATGAGCGAACTTCGATAGGTACTCTACTTTAGCTTTACTAGGAACAAGTCCAATAGTTTTCGCAAAATGACTCTAGCCGTTGCTCTTTTTTGGCAATGAATGGAGATGTAGTATTGCTTAAAACGGAGATGTATTGCTTAAAACGGCATTGTTGGTGCATTGGTACAATGCCTTTTTGCAAAAGTCTATTTGTATCCGTTTTCAACTAATTTCCATCAATGGTGCAATATTGCAATGCCACTTTAGAATTGGTCGATGGGTTGGCAAAGCCATTCTTGGGAGAAAATGATAATATATATGGCCAAAGCAAGAAATTGCCAAAAAAAAAAAGGCACCTCATTAGAGCAACTGCACTGCTAGCTTTAAATGGCACCATTCTTTGCTAGCTTTAACCGCAGAAAGTCTACTTCCACCGCTCTATTCCATCCCTCCCTTCACCGCTCTTAATATTACAGTTCAAATGTATTTTGAACGGTTCGGATTTTAAGACCTTTCTTAACTCTTTCCTGTAAAAATTCTTTTAAAATCCGAACTATTGAATGCTGAAACAGACAAACAACCTTCTCACACAAGGCTGAAACTGGCTTTCTTCACTTAGATAAGTTGGACGAAGTCTAGACACCTTATATTCATTCTCATAGGGCGCGTTTGCACCTCTTTCATTTTTATTTATTTTTTCATTTTTTGTCTCTTTGAACCAAAATTGAGCTGTGGCATTGTCGATCATCAATCATCATGCTAAATTGACACCTTAACAATCTCTTGATCGATGCCACATAAACTCGTGTATTTTGTGTGGAGTATGTCTTTTGATGTTTATATGATGTAATAGACCACTTCATGGATAATATGAAATTTCTATGCATGAAATATGCTCATAGACAGAGTATCCTATTCAAGTATTTTATTAATGTGTGTGTACGTATATGTGCGTGTACTGTGTAGCATATCCATATTTGTTCGTCAAGGCCGGCCCAATCCCAAGGCCCAAGAGGCCTGAGCCTTGGGCATCCCAAAAATTTTAATTTTTAAGGGCACTTCAATATTTTCACTATTTGGATTTAAGTAGAACTCTTTTTAAGTCCAACAGAATGAAAAAAAATACCCAATTAGAATAAATGAGTTAGACCAACCCATCATCCCATCAGCTCAAGTGTCCAATCCACTAAATCCCAAAAATCATTCTCCCAAACCACTGAATAACACATCTGAAAATCATTTCCCCCCAAATCCATCCCAAAAACTTGACGATCTCATTTTTTGTATTTGTATGTAATGATTAGTAGAACTTTATATTAGTTTGACTTTCTTGTATTGTGATTGTTGTTGTAAAAATCGTTAAATATTAACTCTTTAAGGGCACTAAAAACCTTTGAACCGGCCCTGTTGTGCGTTGAGTGTCCAATACGAGTTTCTTTTCTTTTATTAAGTGGTGCTTGTGCATGTACTCCGTCTTCACTCATGACCTTGAAATAGGACGTCATCACCGTCCAACCGGACCCGCCCGCCTATTTCCCAGCCAAAAGTTTCAAATGATTCCCTACAACTACAAAAGAGGTTCTGCCAGTAATTGTAGTTTAAGAGATAAGCTAGCCACGGGTAGGTCACAATACAGTGGTTCCATGGGTCATCCTCACTCATTACCTGAAGCTACTCCCAGCCCCACAAGGAGAAACTCCCAAAGCTTCCAGTCCCTGAAATCTGTTTACTCACTTTCCAGGCTTTGTTATTGCTGTTACTCACGTGCAAGTGTTGCCAAAGCCAATTCATAGCGATACCGGCACAAAATTCTTCTCCAATAATATGCTTTCAGAGACCGATTCTGGAAAAACAAATGTCAAATCTTGTGCCCAACTTGAAAACAGGGGAAGGTAGTTGTATCAATTTTTTTTTCTTTTTTTCGGACAAACGGAAATTAGTTGTATCATATTGCATGTGAGTAAACTTGCTAAATTGACGGATGTCAAATCTCATGCCCAGCTACTCTCACAGGCCACATTTTCACCTTCTGCTCCATTGTAATTTGCTGCTTCCTGTGCCATTGTCGGTTGAAAATTCCTTTTTTTGCTATTTAAATATTCAATCAAGCAACATAATAGGAATCGAAAGATAATAAACGATGAACACAAGATATACGTGGAAAACCCCTTAAATGGGTAAAAACCACGGGAAGGAAATCATGCACTATAACTCATTGTACGGTTACAAACAAACCTATACTTACAACCTAGAATCGCTCTCGGTTGACCAAGGTTGATTGCCGAATCACACGTTCACCGCACCCCAGTGCTTGACCGCCGCTGCCTTGAATCGCTCAAGCCTTCCAATAACCTACGGAATCCACCGTCGGTATCCACCGGAATTCCACCGGAAGAATGATTCACTCAATATAATCAAAGTTTGAAAAGAACTCTTGGAGTTAAGTTGAAAGTCTAATGATCAACCGATCATATGATTACTCCAAGAGACAAGCCACAATCCCTCTTAAGTATTTCTCAAATTTGGAGCAAGAGAGAGGCAGCACAAAAAATATTCGATCACCTCAAAATCCCAAGTGAACCGCATATATGTAGATGGACAAAATCTGTCAAGTTGCTCAAGCACCTGTATAGGCTTGTTCGGAGTTGCTCGAGCAATCACAACTGATGCACGTTGCCTTATTTTCAACCCACGGGTTTTGAGATCCTCTTTCCTTATTCATCTGCTTTGATCACGAATTCCCTTGATTCCTTCCATCCTTTTCCTTCTCTATCTCTCAATTACAATATAATTGATTTAGTTCCTAAAAACGCATCCTCTCAATTACAAAAGATTTGATTTCCTTGATTTCCTTCCACTTTCTAAATAGACACTCTAGAAATAAATAAAAAATAAATTTCAACTCAATAATAAGAGATACAAATCAATGTATTTTTGTCATGAGATTTGCCAAATAAAAACTTGACCTTACAATCTCCCCCTTTGGCACTTCCATGGCAAAACATACATAACAACCTATCCCTTAACAGATTGATCATGACCTGAGAAGCTGCAGAAGCAAATACTTAAAGACAATCTGTTAATCATTAAATTTCTCCCCCTTTTTGTTATGGAATGACAAAGGTAGAGTACACAGGAATAAGATTAATAAGGAGTAAAAGGATATTTAGAAGTCCTACAGATAATACCATCCATGAACAAACTAAAGCTAATATGCCATGTTAAGGAAGCCCAAATTCTAGAAGGCATTTACCAAAGTAACTTAATTAACAGAGTACCAATCTAGAGTAACAGACTAGCGAAGCTCCATCGTGCTCGAAGCAACCAAAAAAAAATAAAACCAATTGCCACATTGGGCACACATGAAAAACATGAAAAGCCAATATTGGTGGCCCATAGATCAAAAAGAATTGTTTTTTTTTTATATGGATGCTCTAGTAACTGTTGAGTATGAAAGAGATATTGCCTTAGAGCCCAAAACAAAACGGAAATTTTTTGTAGGACTAAAAATGCTCCATTTGTTTTTTTTTTTTTGTTTAAAAAAAATCCCGGGGAAGTCAAACGCATGGATGCAGAGGTGAGTACTCAACCATGAGAATCAATAAATAGCATTGCAAGTTTTTGAAATGCATGAGTAAACTTGTATGTATCCCAAGCATGAAGAAATCTGAAATTAAGTACAACATGCAGTATGAGACTATGACAATAGTGGGTGTGTGACACGTCAGAAATATTAAGACCACCATCTTCGGATACAAGATTTCTCGTGTTCCATGAGAATGGCAACCACCCTTAAATCCTCCCACGAAGTCAAACCAGACATCATGATACGAATGACATCCCAAGGCCTAACAAACTCCCCCTCAACAATTAAATACTCCCCCTCAACCAATGAGTATTTTGCCATATCAATTTTTATTGAATCTTCCAAACAAATACACGTGTTTTAGTATTTTTACCCCACTGCCTTTTGACACGAATATTGGAAATAAGAGTACCTCATACCCAATCCCCGGTTACTAAGCGAGTGGTCCAACACAGAAGCCTTCACAAAGTCTATCCATTTTGTGACACAAACGCTCAGAGGGAGAGTACCTCACCCCAATTGTCTGGTACTCGATGAATGCCCGGATAAGCATTAAGAACGCACAAATAGACTTTTGTCTTTCTTATATATATGGGTTTTTTTTTTTTTTTTTTTAATAGAACCAAGAGAACATCGTATCCAACCAAGATGCCAAAAGGTCAATCGCCGAGGAAACAAAATGAGACATACACATGGACAAGAGAACCAACTATCCAATTTGAATAATCTCTCTAAGCCTGACGTGGAAACGTGGCGATCATAGAGTCATACGGCATGATGCAACTAATGTCCAAATGTATCACATGAGAGGAATGAACAAGAAAGGTGCATGCATTTAAAAACAATGTGCATTTATGTGAAGCTCATGGTTGATTACTCACAATTGAAGAAACATGCTACGTCCAAACAATGGATTTTTTTTTTTTTTTTTTTTTTTGAAAAACGATTTTTTTTTTTTGATAGAACAAACGCAAAATAGACTGCTCGACCAAAAAAAATAGCAATTACAGTAACTAAAAAAAATCAACTCAATCAATGAGACATACCCCAATCAATCTTATTGCTATGCATACAACGTGAGCAATCACTATTACGATTCCATATGTGAGAGTTCCTAGCCTTAAATGTCGTATGAGCATGAGCAACAAAACAATGCAAATCACACTTCTTAACCCATATGGATCTAGTTCTAACTTGAAAAGTCTTAATTTGATTGTTAGGTCTAAATGTAGGTATTGGGCTTCTCACTATCATGTTTCTATCATTATCACAGTTCGCATGATTAACCAAAGATTTATGAGCAGAGTGATGCTTGGAGACACTTTTATTGAGACTAGCATTTGGGTAGCCATGAAGTTGGAAACAATTAGGTCTAATGTGACCTCTAACTTGGCAATAATGGCATGTAGGAATGAATTTAGCAAAATTACTATTCTTAATATCACAAGCCTTTTCAAGCACGTTATTGGCAATATTTATAGTGCGGAATTTTGATGTTACCTTTTCTGATTGCAACTCATTCGCTTTACCTCTTAGAGTTTTTGAGGGTGAAACTTCACAAAATCCAAGCCCTGTTTTGTCACTTGCTGGTCTTTGAACATCAAGAATTTCGTCTAACTTTTTGGAACCTGTATTCAAACGCTCAAATAGAATATTAGCATGATCAATTTCAATATTTAATGACTGTATTTTATCTTCCAACGCAGCGTTTAAATCAGTCAAGACTTTGTTCTTTTCTCGAAGACTCTCAACCTCCTTACTCAAATTTTCTTTCTCGTTAGTGACATTGCTCAAAAAACCTTGCAACTCTTCCACTTGTTTTTTAGCTATCACTAACTCCTTGTTAGAATTATTATAATTTTTAGCCATTTTCAAATTTGACTCATTAATCTTAATACTCTCCTTAAACAACATATTGTAGGACTGTTTTAGCTCATCGAAACTAAACTCCTCATCACTTCCCTCATTCTCACTATCGTCTAAGGATTCATGATCACTAAGGTTTGACTGTAAAGAAGCCCCAAAAGCCATAAAGTTTGTGTTATCTACTTGTTCTTCCTCAGAATTGTTAGATTCACTATCGTCATCCCAGGTTATGTTGGCCTTGAAATTAGTCTTTTTCTTCAATTTGTTAATGCATTCATGCGCTAAGTGACCATACCCTTGACACTCATAACACTTTGACCCACTCGGTGGTCCTTTAATCCCCTTCTTTTCTTTACCACTAGAAGACTCACTTTTTCTTTTGTTTTCAAATTTCTTATTACCATCACCTTTAGTCATTTTCTTTTTAAAAAATTGTTTGAAGTTTTTGGTAAATAAATCCATAGCTTCAAGGTCATATTCATCATCACAATCTGACTCTCTAGACTCGCTTTGAGAGCTTGCAAAAGCAATAGATGGTTTAACTTTAGATTTTAGAGACTCGGGTTGTAACATATCAGCTTCATAAGTTTGGAGAATACCTACCACTTCTTCAATAGATTTTTCATTGAGTTTACGTTTGCCCTCAAGCATAGTGACCTTTGTCTTAAACCGTTCAGGCAAGGATCTCAATATTTTCTTAATCACCCTAAAAGGAGGAATAGGCTCACCGAGGGTTTCGCAACTATTGACGATAGCGATCAATTTAGAGTAGAATTCATTAAAAGTTTCATCCTCTTGCATTCTAATTATCTCAAATTCAGTAGTGAGTCTCTGTAACTTAGATTGTTTAACAACATCCGTTCCCTCATGACAAGTTACTAAAATATCCCACGCTTCTTTTGCAATCTCGCAATTTGCAATCTTACGATGCTCATTAACATCAACAGCACTAAATAAAATATCCAAGGCACGATTATTAGCCTGTAAAGCAGCCTTTTCCTCGCGAGACAATTCAGCAGTAAGTTTAGGGACCTGTTTTTCTTCTACTTTTTTCGTGGGATGGCTATACCCTCCGATGCAAGAATTCCAAATTTCCTCATCCACAGACCTCATGATAGCTTTTATTCTAGATTTCCAGTAGTCAAAATTTTCACTATCCAAAATAGGTGTACGACTCGACGGATGATTCATGTTATTGTTCATGTTCATTATTACTATAGATCCGCTCTAGGAAGAAATCCAAAAATTAATGAGCGACCCGCTTTGATACCAATTGAAAATTCCTTTTTTTGCTATTTAAATATTCAATCAAGCAACATAATAGGAATCGAAAGATAATAAACGATGAACACAAGATATACGTGGAAAACCCCTTAAATGGGTAAAAACCACGGGAAGGAAATCATGCACTATAACTCATTGTACGGTTACAAACAAACCTATACTTACAACCTAGAATCGCTCTCGGTTGACCAAGGTTGATTGCCGAATCACACGTTCACCGCACCCCAGTGCTTGACCGCCGCTGCCTTGAATCGCTCAAGCCTTCCAATAACCTACGGAATCCACCGTCGGTATCCACCGGAATTCCACCGGAAGAATGATTCACTCAATATAATCAAAGTTTGAAAAGAACTCTTGGAGTTAAGTTGAAAGTCTAATGATCAACCGATCATATGATTACTCCAAGAGACAAGCCACAATCCCTCTTAAGTATTTCTCAAATTTGGAGCAAGAGAGAGGCAGCACAAAAAATATTCGATCACCTCAAAATCCCAAGTGAACCGCATATATGTAGATGGACAAAATCTGTCAAGTTGCTCAAGCACCTGTATAGGCTTGTTCGGAGTTGCTCGAGCAATCACAACTGATGCACGTTGCCTTATTTTCAACCCACGGGTTTTGAGATCCTCTTTCCTTATTCATCTGCTTTGATCACGAATTCCCTTGATTCCTTCCATCCTTTTCCTTCTCTATCTCTCAATTACAATATAATTGATTTAGTTCCTAAAAACGCATCCTCTCAATTACAAAAGATTTGATTTCCTTGATTTCCTTCCACTTTCTAAATAGACACTCTAGAAATAAATAAAAAATAAATTTCAACTCAATAATAAGAGATACAAATCAATGTATTTTTGTCATGAGATTTGCCAAATAAAAACTTGACCTTACATCGGTCATCGTTCTAAATGGACACATTGACAATGTCTTCGCCCATGTTACATGGATCTGGGTACTTGGCGTCTTAGTGCAGGCATGCCGTCGAGAGGCCCCTTTTTTTTTTTTTTTGGATTAGCTTGAATAGCTTGTATTTTAATCTAATTTGGTTACTACTGGAGTATGATCTTAAGGCCTTTCATGTTGTACGCTGGGGACATGTGCGATAGTACCTGAAGCTAAGAGGACCACCAACCACCAGCTAAAAGGACGCCTAGAATAACATTCAACATTGTACGTACAATAATATTTTCTTTGGTTAGTTCGATGAGAATTCCTTCCTATATGAAGCTTCACTTTCAAGATATTTTTTCCAAAGGAAACGTAAATGCAACTTATGTTAGAGATTTTCAAAATAAAGTGTCGTCGTTTTTGGTTTTGAAAAATTTTCTTGTTTCCTTAGAATGCTTTGTTTTCCTCTTTGTGTGTTTTGTCCCACATTGGATAGTTGAGAGAAGTTGGAGTGGTATATATTAGGAAACATTCCTAATATGAATAAACAATGATCTAGTGTGGTGCAGCCCTATGGTGCATCGCCCATACCGGCTTTGCCGGTAAGCGCGCGCGGCGTGGGCTGTGTGGCGTGGGCTGTGGTGCATTGTGGCGCTTTAGCGGCGCACTTTGCACGTCAACGCTAGGAGCCTTGTAGGCGCCATTTCTTATTGCGAGTTGGCGGTAAGGTGGCGCTGACGTGGCATGCCGCGTGTCGCACACGTGGCAGGTGAGTCACACGGAGCGGTTCCGATCGGGTGCAACTCGATCCTACGGGTGCGTTGGTTCGTAGAGTTGCGATCTCAGCCGTCGATCGCGAACGGGCACGATCCAACGGATTGGATCAAATCCGATTGGGTGTGAGCGAAACAGTACACCTGTTCGGTGTGACTGGGTGTGACTGGTCGATCTAGACCATAGGATCTGATCCAACGGTCAGATTGGATCGGGTGCGTACCTATTCACAATGGGTGCGTAGTGGCCTATAAATAGACCACTACTTGTCAGAATCCACACACACATATAATCCGAATTTCTCCCACATCTCTTTCTATGTTTTTCTAGCATTCATTCTGCGTTCTGTTTTACTGCAGAAAATAGAACACAGTGGTTCTCGGTTCTTAAATTCGTTCAAGCAGGTATTCTGTCTGTTTCGTTAGTGCAAACGAAAACGGGAAGAACTTCGAGTTCGGGTTTCGATTTATCTTGAAGGCAGATTTGCTGTAACCCTTTGCATACCAACTGGTGGGGGCAAATACTGTCTTTAGGAAAGCGACATCGTCGTGACTCGAAGCGTATTACAGGTTTGGTGGAGATTTCGTCAACATTTCCGATTGCAGCGGCCAATTTTTCGGCCAACTTAGGCTCCGTTCTTTTGAACTTAACTTAAATCTGGAAGTTTTGTCCTTATTTGAATTTTTTTTGTATTTATTAGTTTTGTGCCACACTTTTGTAGGTTATTGATTCGTCTCAACGAGAGGAATCAGAAAAGTAAGTTTTTTTCAGTTTTTCCCAAGTATTTTGAGAAATAACCACTTTTTAGTATAAAAAAAATGTCATTTTGACGCTAAGAAAAGACCCATCCATAATCGATCCTTGTCATTTTAGTGGCATAGCCAGGTTCTATATCAGTGGGACAATTATGAAAGAAACCTCAATAAAGGAAAACTGTTATACATAATGATGAGTCAATAACAACTTAATTTTCAAATACGAAAAGAAAATTAATATATTTATTCAAACAAGGCATAAATAACGTAAGATTTTACGGCAGACCACATCGATTTTCATGTTTACACAAGAGATTTTTAGCATTCAAGGGAATACCAGAAACACCAGCAAATTGGACCCCAAATTGAATGATTTAGGAGAGGTCCAACTAGGTGCCAATTGTCATGCCAAAAAAAAAAAAAAGGTAGAAGCTCCGTTACCATTCACTAGCTGACAAAACTGTACCCCTAAGCTGGAACAACTTCCTCCAGGTCCGAGAACAAGAGGAGGGCAGCTTCATATTCCAGAAGCAATGGTTTTAAGACACATTTGTATTTGACCGCGTCGTTCCGTGTCAAAATTATATTTATAAAATCTTGGAGTTAACTACTACTCCGTAGAATAGTGGTCAAGACCGAGTATCGTTCCGACGGAAACAGTATGGCTGAGTTACGACAAATTCAATTGATTTCTAGATTAATTCGGGCAAATGAAGTTTGGTTGTTTGAATTTGGAGAATTTATTAAACTAAGAGAATAAATTAAATGGAAAGTTTGTAACGATTGGAGAGAAAATCTAGGGTTTGAATTCACCCCAACCTCTAACAACAATATGCATGGGCTAGGTTTATTTATTCGAATCAAAAGAGATTATCGATAGAGCTTGCAAACACTTTCGATAATCGTCAAGAAAATAATCAGGTTGTTAAAAGGCATAGACTATTCCATAGCACAAACCGTCTCTCAGTAGCATGGTTTGGCCACCTAACGGCACGATCCGTCTTACGAGCATAATCTATCTCAGAACTCCAACCTCAATCCGTAAAAACCATTGCAAAACTAGGTATTTGAAATCTAGAATACAAGTACTCAATCTATAAAAAGAATTAAAATCAATTCATTCAATTGCAATGAAAAGGGTTCTGAGTTTTACAATCAATCTGAATATTCAATCCTAAACCTATACATACACAAAGTTACTTGGAACGGTGCTTCATCTTCCCCCTAGACGAAGGGTTTAGCCGGCCATGGAACGTGCGCAACTCTTTCTTCTATTCTGCTCCCAGCCGGATGCTCTCTGAAAAACTTTTTCCCGTTATGTGCGTGTCTTGCTCCTTTTATATGCGCGTTGTCCCTCAAAGCAAACCCTCCTCTTTCTCTTCATAAAAGCCCTGACGACTATTGGCTTAGGAAAGCCCATTGCTTTCCCTGTTCCAAATCATAGTCAAACTACCTAAAGAACAATCGGTCTTGCTATTGTCAGCCCATTGGGCTGACAATAAACACACTAGAAGACAAGAAAAACATGTATTCCTGTGTACTTTATACACCCTTTAATACACATCCACTCTTATTATTGTCAACCCATTGGGTTGATTTTAGAATTTTCCAAGAACAATTCCTTTGGGCCCACCAAGACATGTTTAAATTATAATGTTTGACCAATTCCAATTGTGAAACCTCGTGGACAGTAGAAGAGGCCCATCTCTATTGCTATTTTATTTTCTCCACCGAGCAAATGCTAGCCAATTAATCTTTGAGGCAACTCTTCGTAAAAACCTTTCAATTTACACGTTTTGCCACCATCGGTCTCCAAGGCTTGCATACGCCATAAAACACTAAAACGTGCCAAGTAACAAGGTAAACGGATAAACAAGACGCAAGTTAGAGAGAGTAAATGGGTGCTTTTCAGCACCTATCAGTATCTCCTCTTAACCCACGACGAGTTTTGCTTGGAAACAATGGCCAAAAGTCCAATCTCTGATCTTTCCTTCTTCCTTTTCTGGTTGACAGACGATGTCCCAAGCAACCTTATTCGAGTGCCCACACTTTTCATTACCAGTCCAAAGGAAGTTCCCAACACTTGGGATTCTGGGAAGGATGAAAGTGCATGGTCCGAAAGACCTGCATGCTGAAAAGAATCAAACTCATAATCAGGAGTAGTCAACCAGCATAAGAGAGTTCCATTGGCAACAGTGGGTAATCCTAGTTGTGATCTTGCCAATGAGAGGGGAACAACCAGAGGCTGACACAATGATGGGGAACCCCAAGTATCTAACAGGAAAAGTGCCTGACTGAAATCCCTATAAACCACAAAGCTAGATCAAGCTTATCCTGTTCAGAGGTTAATACAGATGCTACTCTTGTTCTTGTTAAGCTACAAAACAAGAACCAAAATACTCAAAACTTAAATTTTCAGTTGGGACACCTGTCCCCGCTGAGCCTATGGCCGCTTCATCAATGATCACTATTTCTTCTTGTGTGATTTGTGCAAAAAAAACACAATGATTCGAGAAAAGTTTAAAGAAGGATCTAAACTTGACGGTTGCAATACAGTAAAAAACCAACTGACTGCTAGCACCGGCTAAATAAATTACCTAGCTAGAATAGCATTCAACATTTTATGTGCAATAATAAAAACTTCCTTCGGTTGTTTCCACGAACACTAACAATACGTACACTACCTTGTTACACTACATCTTATGTGGGGGCCCATTTTAAATCCCACAAAAATTCAGAAAAGTACCCATTAAATTTTAAAATATTGATTTATGGGGTCCTATAAAAAAAATTAGCTCCAATGGATATCGGTAAGTATTATTTCTGGATTCGTAGGGGTGAAATTGCTAAACTGCGATGGTGTCTAAGCTGCTAAAACCCTATAATAAGAAAGTGAACCCTAAAACCCTATGAAAGAACCTAAACCCAAAAAAATAGTAAAATTTTGCCAGAGGTGGTTGCCGGCCAGAAGTGGATGGTGGGTGGAGGTGGAGTTGGAGAGTGGGGGGGAGTAAAGTGTAAAATTGTGTTAAAAAGTACTCTTATCAATGAGGTTGTATTTAGGGGTAAATAATGAATGAGTTTATCCTTAATGGGAAATAAGTTTCATTTTTCAATACTTGGAGGTAAAAGTCTTAAAATTTAATCGGTTATTTGTAATGCCTCTTTCCAATGGAATGAGACCTACAAATACATGGGGCTTTACATCATATGAGAGTGCATTATAAATAATTGTTGCATTCAAGATTTTTTCAAAGGTTGATTTTCGCGCTCCACTTTTTACTGGTGACGTTCCACTTTTAACGTAATGTTACTAGTAACTTCATGAACAAAATGGAGCGTCATCAGTAAAAAGTGAAGCACGAATATCAAAATCCTTTTTTAAAAAGTGTTTGGATCGGGGCTCATACAGAACTAGGGCGGCGACATATATTATATGAGTCCTGCCATAGGGACTGACCGGTCCCATACCGAAATCGTACCAACAGCCGCGCCGGGCCGTCTCCGGCCACCAGACGGCCGATCCGAGCCGTCTAAATATTTTATAAAAAAAAACGAGGGGGCCCACGAGGGAATCAACGGCAGCCGATGTGTGTAAGGTATTTGATCCAAACACCCTATTTTTGTGTGTGTATGCGTACTCGATCGGGACTTGTTACCCATAATCTGGACTCTTTTTTTCTTTCTTTTCCCTCCCCAGCTTGTTCCCCTGCTCGGGGATTGTTTTCTTTTAGGGATGGTCATTTGGGAATACCGCATTTTAGGGACGGTCATTGGGAAAGCAACTCCCGCGACGCCTGACAACTGTTGGCAGCCGGTGTGTCATCTTATACAGTTCTTTTGTCGATCTACTACTATGTTTTGGCCTTTTATGATAGAATTGTTGATAGAAATGGAAGAACAATGGAAGGAAATTAGGGAAGAAGCTGAAATAGGGATATATTTTTACCGATAGAATGAAACGGATACACTCAAGGGAAGGTTTGGTCCCAAGTTTACTGATTACACATTCATTCCCCTCTCCCTCACCTCTCTCTGCCTTTATAAGCCAGGCTACAAAGAAAGTGAAAGAAAACAAGGAAAACGGTATTGAATTGAAAAACAGAATTGAAACAGATTTGCTAGCTGACCTAAGCATAACACTCAAACAACCAACTACTAACTCCTTTAGGCAATGATTAGCTAGACCCAGTCCCACGCTCCAATCATGCACCCACGAACTCTACCCCATCCATATTAGGTAGTGTAACATTTTATTTCGGTCACCCTTTTGTCTAGTACAAAGTTAATATTGCTCTTCCTTTTTTAGGGGTGGTATAGGATCTGCGCAATTAGCTCTTGCTGCAATTGCCATTCTTGATCTTTTCTTTGTTACGTCAGTTGTGCGCAATGCACAAAGAAAAACAACAATTCATATGGTTCAATTTGCATTATGAGGAGTACTATGATGGACACTATCACATTCTGCTTATTCCTGTTATATATGGTGCTAAGGTTCGATGTTTGCTATCTGGTGGTAAATTGTCTCTAAAAGAAGGGTAATGCGTGACAAGTGGTCATCTAGGATGAAACTGCAATTACAATGGGCGAGACCATAAGTTAATTTGTTGGGATCTAGGTGCAAGGCGATGCATCGGCTGTATTGAAGCAAGGCATACTTGGCAAGAAAAACAACAAAAATGGCATAAACCAATGCTTCATATAATAGAAACTAAGATGATAAATTTTGGTTGTATACCATGTAGAAAATCCCAAAAAAAAAACATCTAGCAAAAGTCAAAACTTGCACGGAGAAGAATTAAAACGTCAAATTCAAGAAAATAAAAGCATCCAATAATTGAAATAAAATAAGATCATCTAATGATGCTACTTGCCCTTCCATTCATCCGAAGGAGGATTTACTAATCATCCTCGACATCGACACCAATCCAATGCATATATTATCTTAATCCACTAGCATTGTTGTGAGGAAAGCAATTGCAACTCTTGTTTCTGCTTGCCTAACAATTTGGTGCCTCCTGTAAAATGCCTCATCATTTTAAGTAGGCCTGAACAGGCATAAATAAAACCCATTCATTGTAATGGCCCTTTCGAAAACCACCGTAAGATGCAATTTATTCGAAATATCTTCCAAAATCATGTCCAATACAATGGGCCTCGCATGGTCCAATAAATCTGGTTGCTTTACTTCTAAATGCTTACCCATTAGAAGTTTAAACTATTAGAAAGCATGAATATACTAATGTTCTTAAAGTTGCCAAGTGCTATTCGGGCGGTCTTCCACCTTCGAGCTTCGAGGCCTAATAATCAGCGATTAATCGGCACATAGCAATTAGTCGAATCTAGTCGGATAAGCCCCACCGACTAATCGTTGATTAATTCCGATTTTTAGAACACTGATGAATCAAAATACAAACATTTTAACTCTTACTACTAAATATAGAAAACAAGCTAGGAACTTTTTTTATGAAGTTATAAGATTCTAACTGGCCAGTACATTAACCGACGGACTACTCGTGATAACTTGGACCACATTAGGTTCACCAACGAGTTCCAAAGACTTGCGAGGACTTCAAACAGTTTTTGTCCATCCATTCTTAGAATAGCTTGAGGCATCGATGGATTCGATAAACATTGTTCCTCTTGACGGTTCACTAGAAAATTGATTGAAGTGCCTCCCATTCCAAGCACTCCATCCATCCACCATTATAGAGCATCTAAATTTCCCCAATGTGATCCTTAAATCATTAGTATGGGTCACCTCTTTGTTCAACTAGGTCACCCGTGTCTCATTATAACTTGGAGGTTTCACGCCTGGACAGCACTTCAATCCGCCCACAAGGCGAGCCAAAATAGCATTGAACTCTCAGGATTTCACATATGCAGCGTAACAAGTGTTGAAAGAGGTAAAATGTTTGTTCGGAACCGAACAGTCACCAGACGGGTTAGTTCAGAAAGGAGGATGATCTATCTACTTTTGTAGCAATCCAAAATGAAATTACCAATCAACCTGTATGAGGGTATCACTACGTTTTGACCTGCTAATATAATCCCACAAAGTTCACCAATAACCTCTGCAAGAACAAGACCCATTCTTGAAATGGTGGAAGCGATTGGAATCTCTCAAGACAATCTCACTCCCAACCTTCTTTGACACGTACTTGGCCATCTCATGACAATCACTGCACACTCTAAGGTTCTTGGTAATCCGTATGATTTTTCCGGGTGGGAAGCTCATTATGCCAAAAGCCATCGCCCGCCTCTCCGTGTGGCCACAACGAGGTGTTTCCTTCTGCATGTGATCTCCTTTAGTTAAAGCATACCTCAATTTCGGAAAATAACCTTCTGCCTTCATCTTCGTTCTCCACTCCTTTATTAAGGAGTCTATCGTTTTGGCCTGTGGGTAGGAATTATCTCCTGCAACAAAGATATGATGTTTTCCCTTGATCTCTATCCAACTGCAGCATGGATTCTTTCTTGAGCCATGTCGGCCAATCCTCTCCTTCAATGTTTTCACTTCTTCCCACTTTTCTGCTTCTGCATAGATAGTCGCTATAAGTACATAATACCTCATGTTATCTGGCTCTAATTTAAATATATGTTCCGCTACTTTCTCTGCCAGCTTTACATCGTGGTGGATTCTGCAGCCACAGAGCAAAGCACCCCAGACAGAAGCATCGGGCTCAATAGGCATTGTCTCAACGAACCTATATGCTTTTGATAATTTCCCTGAGCGGGCAAGAAGATCTACCATACAAGCGTAGTGTTCCAACTTGGGCTTTATATTGCAATCGTTTCTCATAATATCGAAAAATCTCCATCCTTCATGAAGTAATCCTGAATGACTGCAAGCATGGAGAATAGAGATGAAAGAAACTTCATCAGGCACAATGCCTGCTTTTCTCATCTTCTTAAAGGCAGCAATAGCTTCTCTCCCAAAACCATGCATTCCATATCCAGCAACCATAACTACCCATGAGACCAAGTCCTTTACAGGGGACTTGTCAAAGAGTGACTGTGCAAGGACTAATGCACCACATTTCACGTACATGTCAATAAGTGCATTAACAACATAATTATCGAAAGCCAAGCCATTTCTCAACAAATGAGCATGAACCTCCCTTCCTCTATCCAAAGCTGCTAGGCTAGCACAAGAGGGAAGGACACAGGTCAATGTTACAATGTCAGGCTTTAATTCTTGCTGCATTTCACCAAACAAATGAATTGCTTCATTCGGCATGGAGTTTTTTGAGTAACCGCCAATCATGGTATTCCATGACACTATATCCTTAATAGGCATCTGACTAAAAATAGATAGAGCATCTTCCATGCTTCCACATTTTGCATACATGTCCACGAGAGCATTAGACACTGACACATCTAAGTCCATATTATTTTCCCTGATATAATTGTGTACTTCCTTGCCGTCCTCCAGTGACCCACTACAAGCACATGCATGAAGGATGCTCGTAACACTAAAGATGTCAGGTTTAATTCCTTCCATTTTCATTTCATGAAATAATGCGATTGCCTTGTCTGATAGACCATCTCGAGCATACCCAGCAATCATTGAAGTACATGAAACAACACTTCTTTCCCCTAGATTGTAAAAAATACGAGATGCTCCATCAATGTCACCGCAATTCATATACATGCCTATCAAAGTATTGTTGAAAGTGATTTCCTTGTTGAATCCAGCTTTTATTGCATAAGCATGAAGTGATCTACCTAATGAAATGACACCAACATTTGCACAAGCTGCAAGAACACTGACAATTGTGGCCAAATCAACTCTAATTCCCGTACAAAGCATATCAATGAAAACCTCAACTCCCTTCTCTGCAAGGCTGTTGGCCGTATACCCACTTATCATGGAATTCCATGTTATCACATCTCGGTCACACAATTCGTCGAACAACTTGTGTGCACTTTCTGGTCTCCCACATTTGAAGTAAAACGCAATTAGAGAATTCACAACAGTATTATAAGCACCAAACCCTAATTTCAGCAAATACCCATGAACCCGTTCACCTTTAGCCACACTTTTCTTGGCTGCTAAGCACTTCAAAATACAAGAAAACGTATACGAATTTGCCTCAACTCCAAACTCTACCATTCTTTCATACAACATTATACTTTCCTCAAAATTACCAATCTTTGCATGCTCACTCAGCAGCATGTTCCACAGGAAAACCTTTTCATTCGCCATCCTGTCGAAAACCCTCCTCCCCTCTCTCAAATCTCCACAACTCAGATACATAAAGGCAAGTTTTGGGGCTAAAGCATTCTGCATTTCAATGCCACAAGAATCAATAAAGGAATGAACTTTCCTACCCTCATCCAGAGACTTAAAATCAGCACACAGCTGCAAGACTGAACAATAAGTTGCTAACTCAAGTTCAGATTTTTGAGCATTGCAGACCAAATCCATGGTCATTTTAAGATTACCCACTTCGCAAAACTTGCGAATTTGGGTGTTGCAGTCCGTAATTGGTTGATTTATGGGTTTCTTGAAAGACCCAGAAGGTGGAAGAGCTGTATGAGGATTACCCATGTTGGAAGATACTGCACGAGAAGTTGTTGAAGATTTTGGGAAGGAAACAGACCCGTTTTGAGATGTGATAGAATTCTGTCCAGGACAGTGGTGTTGTGGAGAGACCCACATAGTTGTTGATGTAGTTTTGGTTAACAATAACATGGCGATCCCTTCTCTCTCTGTGTGTGGTTGAATTGGTATACTGCAAGGCGCGGCCGCGCGGGAACTTCTCGAGCAGGGAAACAAACAGTCTCTACACGATGAAGCAGAGATGTACTACACATCCTGTTTGGAGCCTGGGGAAATAAATAGTAGAAAAGCGGAAAAAATATTTAAGAAGGAAATAATGGGGAAAGTTAAACAAAAACTGGAGAAAAATTTGCATTTGTATTTGAAATTATTCCTTGTCTGTCTTTAAAGAACCAAACAAGAGATAGAAAATTAATACTCCCAATTAAAGAACCAAACAAAAACTAGAGTATAATCTTCACTATTTTTGAAAAAAAAATAATAAATGCACACACCTCACCACTAGGACTTGTACTTGCTTACCCCCAATTAATTTAGCTGGTCAAAAAGGTCCAAGGTTTGAGTCGTGCAGACAACATCACCTCGAACGTTATCGTCCTGTGAAGTTTGGCAGTAGAAACCTCTAGGGTGATTAGTCCCTCACAAAGGCCATCGGGGATCTAGAGTCTTTATTATCACATTTAGTGGAGATTATTATAATCCGTCGCCTCTTCTTCCGCCATTTTGGTTTAAAAAATAAATGTTTAATTTAGCAAAGAGACAGGGCTGAAAAAACTTTAAAATAACAATTTTTTATTTATAATTGGTGTTCGGATTAGCTTTTGCTCGTCTCGATTAATAACTTTTTATTTATAAGAATCACATATTTCTAATTTCAATGTTTGAAATGTTTGATCTAATTAAACCTTACAAAGTCTCTAGAGTACGCTTTTTAGTTGCTGCACGGTAGCCATTCAACCAAACCGTCGAGGTTAACATAAAATCATGAAACGGTTGAGCCATGTTTTGGCTAGCCATTTTTTGGCTGACGAAATGGCTTACCATTGAAGAGTCACATTTTTAGCAGTAGGAACAAGATTTTTAGCAGTAAGAACAAGATTTACTGGGATTAGATACGAGCTCTCCCACATGCCCATCTTTCCCTCGACAGTCCCGAATTTCTTCACCAAGTAAATGTGTGCACGCACACACACATTCATAGAGGCCATTTTGATGCAAAAGACCTACCCGTGTGTGACAGGGACGAGGTTAGGGCATATGGCAACACAATGAGGTTGCACAATGTCAAGTGTGTGGGAATTGGGAAGTGCAAATTGGGTAAAACAAGGCTGAACATAGGTGACAACAACAGATCGATGTTTTGAGGCACAAAAAGAGAACTTTGGAAGAGAGGAATGCAGATCCATTCTGTACCTCAGTCTTTTCAAGTGCATGCATGGCAGCAATTTTTTACAGGCAACCATCGCAAAATCATCCACAATTTCCCAAGCACAAGCAAACCTAAGCAAAAAAAAATGTGGCAAGTGTGCAAAACCAGCACCACCACCACCCAACCCCCCCACCCCCACACCCACCCCCCCCCCCCCCCCCCCCCCCCCCCCCCCAAGGAATATAAGCAGTTCAATTTATGTACACTGGACATGGTTTCTTAGGCAGCTCAGAATATATAAAGATGCTGGAAAGGCATGAATCAGCCTAAAGAACAAAAATCCGACTTCAAGCCAAGTCTGTCATCTGGGTCCAGAAAGCTCGATTGATTCTACAATGAAGGAAGATTCTTCACGGATGGTACCATAGTTTTGAGAGAAAGTACAAGTTTGTCCATCACAACTGTTCTTTACACCTTGTGATTCTTCCGTATGTCCTGGTTTCCCAGCAATACTCTCTAGAACCTTGAAAACGTCTGACATCTTTGGCCGGAAGTTGGGGTTTGGTCGTGTACAATGAAGGGCGACTTCTACAGCTTTTTCTAGTTCATCAGATTTAAAACATCCTTTCAGATCCCTGTCAACCAGAACATCCAGTCTCTTGTCCGCATGCAAGGTCCTAACCTGCAGTATACGACACAATGATACAATATGTCCCTCACAGAAGATATGGAAAGCACAGATACATCATGAAATTAAGCAGGGAAGATAGACTTCAAATTTTGCAATTGCATATAAACAGTGGCAGCAGATGAACAAACACGTGTTCACAGTCCCTCTCCCTCTCTCCGATGACCTATGTACAATCCAAGGTGTCCCCTGAAATTATCTAGGAATTCTGTCTCAGACAACAGCATATCTACCAGAACTACAAAAGGTAAGTGTATCTCAAGCTGCAAAAGCAACAAGTAAACCCGGAAAGAGAACTGCTTAGGGAAGCAAAGATGAGGACAGTGAGTTAAACTTAAAAGCTTGTCATTTAAAGAAGGAATCCTAGTAGAAGCTCGACATCAGAAGGTAATTAATTCTGGGGATATGTAGTAGATGAAAAAAAACAGAGGACATATTAATTGAAAATAAACCGCATAAGCTGATTCATAAAATGGCCAAAAAGTTTGTTATATTGAAAACATGAAATGAAAACTTTGTGTGCAGTCACACAAAAGCCAAATCAAACCAAACAGAACCTTAAGTTGCAACCAATTGACGTCAGCTGCGTGTATCCAGCTTTTCCATTGGGCTCTGTTGAGGGCATTGTGTTCCATGATATTCAAAAAATCTACATCCTTTAGGACTACCGCCTCTAATGTCGAATTGCGTCTACGTTTTCCCTTAATGCTACCTTCAACCACATCACTTCTCCTAATTAACGCATCGTTTGATCTACGACAGACATGTGCAAAACATAATCTATTTTCTCTCACCTTATCATCTATCTGATAAAATCCAGACAAAAATTAATAAAATCCAGACATCCTATAAAAAACTTACCCGTTCAATGATCATTCCCTTTTGAACATGACCATTTCCAGCATCTAACGCTTTTTGCCCAGTTATGAGTTCCAAAAGCAATATGCCAAAGCCAAAGACATCAGATTTCTCAGATGATTGTCCAGTTAAAAGATATTCGGGAGCAATGTGTCCAACAGTACCCCGAACTGCAGTTGTGACGTGTGTATCTCTAAGATCAAGTAACTTAGCAAGACCAAAATCCCCAACAACTGCTTCAAAACTCTCATCAAGCAGAATATTTGCAGCTTTGACATCCCTGTGAATTATTTTGGGATTGCATTGCTCATGTAAGTATACAAGCCCACGAGCTGCACCAAGGGCAATGTGCATACGTTTGTCCCAATCCAAAGATGGCTCTTCCTGACAGGTATCTGCCAAAGGAATGAACTCAATAAAAAAGCCAAGGAGAACAAGATCTGTACGTATTTGGACACAATGTTTCAAAATGTTATATTACATTGGGAATGATAGTAACTCGGTCCTATGCATCTCATGCCCTCATCAGAATGCAATGTGTTATATCCCAGTTATAAATTGTAAAACTAGTATCCTACCCAGAGTTGGAACACAGTGGAGTGCAGCTGAAAACAAACCTCTCAAGCGATCAGCAACACTCCCATTTGGCATGTAAGGATAAACAAGCAACTTCTCATTAGCTGTCATACAAAAGCCATACAAACGCAGAAGGTTTCGGTGCAAAGCCAAGCCAATCATCTCAACTTCAGTCTGAAACTGGGTTTCTCCAGTGAAATTTGGATCTTTCATCCTTTTGACTGCCACCACTGTTCTGTTGGGAAGATAACCTTTATAGACAACTCCAAATCCACCTTGTCCTAGGATGTTTTTAGGACTAAAATTGATTGTAGCAATTTGCAGTTCTCGGAATGAAAATCTCTTCAGATGACCAATGTCGAATTCATAGTCTTGTTGTACTGCATGTCCAAATGAGATCAGAGTCTTACAAAACAAGTCATCATATTGCTGTCATTGAGGAGGTACCTTACCGTATGATGGGAATAGAAGACGAGATCTGTACCAATGCACCCCAAAGACAAGCAGCATGATGAGAACCAACATTGTGCAGCATACTCCAATAGCAGCAGAAATTACCCATCGATGATGATTGCTGACTTTGCGATGTGAACTAGTGTCTGCCAGTGAACAGACCTGTTATGTTAGAGCATCTCCAACCCATCTCTTACTTTTTCTCCATTTTGGAGACTCAAAAAAATATATGTTATTCAAAAGGTAATTTTGGAGAATCAACAACTCCAACCCAATTCTCCATTTTTCACCTCCAAAACTCCCCCCAATTCTTTCTCCATTTATTGTTCGATATTGTTTTTCTCCCCTCCTTTCATTAGATGCATTTTTTTTTTCTCATTTCAACTCATTATTCAAACCAATACAATGACAGGATAGTGTAATTGAGACAAATAATATTATGAGTTCAAATGGTTTGAATTTACATTTGATGTTATTTCAAAATGCATTTACATATACAGATATACTTAATATTAGACTCATTTTGAAGGTATTATTATTGTTTTTCCAATAATACCAATTTTGTAGAAAAAGGATGCGTAATGTAAAAGTTATATGTAATTGACGAAATTCTAGCAAAAAAGTAAATAGAATATTAGTGGAGAGAAATGGAGATGGGTCTACAATTGGGAGGTGATTCTCCAAATATGGAGAATGAGAATTGAGTCTCCAAAATGGAGACCCCAAATGGAGATGGGTTGGAGGGCATGGATTCTCCAAAATGGAGTTTTGGTGCCCAAATGGAGATGGGTTGGAGATGCTCTTAGTCAAAAAAGTGCAATACCTAAACCTAAATAGGCTCTATGCATCTTACCATTGGCAGGTGTTGTGACTCCAATGCAAGTTAGCTTTGATAATGAAGAGCAGAGCAAGCTGTTCCCTGTGATACTACAATGAAATATATGCAGATCAACTTGCTGAAAACAAGATAGAGGGAAAAGATTGACGTGCATCTTGGAAATGCATAAGAACAATGTTCACTGTGAACCATAGTCAAAATTTAACACCAAAAATTAAATTAACAGGAAGAGCCCCCATTGCTTTATCATTTTGATTGAACCCTTTTCCAGACACTGATTGGCATGGGCGACATGCATGTGTGCAAAGCACATGCTATTGCTTTTGCACTTTAGTTGCACAAAGCGGGAACGGGAGCGGAGCGAAAGCGGGAGCAGGGGTATGTAGAAGATCCTAAGGTTGGAGCGCTGAAAGGAGCTTGTATATAAATATTTATTACAAATAAACATGAGTGAGAAAAGACAGCCCAATATAGTTTTTATACCAAATTCATGGATTAAACACATAGATAAGTCAAAAACAAGACGAGAGTACTAAATCTCTCTTCTTTTTTCTTTTTCTTCTTCCTTGCATATGTTTGCAAAGAGAAGATAGAATTTCTACCTTGTGATTAATGTGGAAGCTCCCATCCTATTTAGTAGCGTGCTCACTTCTCAATGGTTTAGCTTGAAGAGCAACGATCCTCTTACATATTTGCTACTCAAAATTGGAAATACAGTTGGCACCAGATTTTTGGCAATGGAAGCCCAGCTAAATAGCTCACCTATAGTCTTTAGCCAGTATCTTCGGAACTGGACCGCTTAGATTGTTGAATGACAAGTCCCTGCACCATAATTTTAAAAAACTTTCAGCATCTGTTTGCGTATTAGAATTTTCAATGATAAAATTAATTTAACAAGCAATGGAATACATACAAGAATGATAAACCCGTAAGATTTGCAACAGCTGTAGGAATCTCTCCAGATAACTTGTTTTTACTAAGCCGCCTGAAATTTGAATGGAGAACAACTATCTCAAATATAGATGATGAAAAGCCATTGTTAAACAAGTTGGAAAATTGTACCAAATGAACTTTTGAAGCTGCACTCACAAGAAATTTAGATTCGTCAGGAAACCCAAAGATGTCGGAATTTGACCAGTAAGCTGGTTACCAGAAAGGTCAATAGTTTGTAATTCTGAAAGCTTCCCAATCTCAGATGGAATAGGACCACATAACTGGTTGTTCTGCAGTAACCTGGAAGAACACCACTAAAATCTGAATGAATCAATTGAATCCACTTAAGTGGTACTTTATAAGGAAAACTTTGAATGATCTAATTCACGAATTGACAAAGAAAAAAACAGTATTTCATATCCTCGGAAAATGCCTCTCTGAGCCATAAAATCATAGACAAACTGCTCCTTGGTACACGAGCAGCTATATAAGATGGAGCATGGTTTCCGTAGTGTTTACATGGTCAGAGAAGCAGCAATGAAGAAAGTCAAGACACTATTTTAAATAAGTTTTAGGTATTCAAGAAACGATGTCCCAGAAGAGGAACAATCATTAGGGAAATTTAACATTTGAAATAACTATGGAAAGAAGATTGTATAAAGGTGTGAATCATCGTGTTTCTTTTTCATTCTTGTGATGGTTTGGTCTTGTAGAACAATGTACTCTATTAAAGTAGAAGGCAACAAGGCAAAGAGTTAGAGTGAGGATAAATAGAAGCATACATCAACATTCTAAGTACAGATACTATAATACCTACAGAAGTAAACCGTGGTCAAGGTTTGGGACTTAGGGGTTTGCTCCCTCTTGAGGTCTCAGGTTCGAAACCTCTTAGATGCTATCAACTCCTTTGGGGCCAGTCCATTCAGAGCTTTGCTCCGGCTTTAATTGGCGGTTGCATTGGGGCCCCAGGACTAGTCAAGGTGTGCGTAAGCTAGCTCAGACACCTGAGTTATCAAAAAAAAAAATACCTACAGAAGTATCGGTTGTTTCCCTCATCTTTTGATAATGAGACATTACCATTTTTAAAAATTTAGCCATTCAAAATAAACTGAAGCAATAAGCATTTTTTAAGAGGAATTTCAAAAAAAAATTATTGTGGAAAATTGATCCATTGAATATTTTAGCCACGCATAAATGGATCCCAAGCCTCTCCATTGCAACATTCCCTGGAAATGTCCACTACACATTCAGCATGTTGAAACTCAAATTGAAAGCAAACTAGTGGTCTAGATGAAGTCACCTACATCATATTTTACATTATATTCTCCGTCCTATTCTAAATTTCAGCTGCCAAAAGGCATCACATTCAAATCTTAATTTGGAGGACTTGATTAACTCGTGGTGGAAAGTACCAGATTACTTGTATTGAACTATAAGACAAATTTCAGATTTGAACTAAAGAAATATAAGTGAAGATTATTGCACGATCGCGAAAGGGAAAGGGAAAGGCTCTTATGGACGATGTTAAATAGGTTGATATACATTATGGGTCCATTTCCTTACAAAGTTACTATCATGGGATGATTGGCATTGTGTCATGGTATCACAGTTTGGTCTTGGGTAGCCACAGGAGCGAACTTTATGCTCGAGTTTGTTCCTCTCAGCTTGTCTAACTCCATCACCTCCACGAGCAACCATCTGCACAAACAGGGGAGTAGTGGACTTGTCCTGCTCGCTTTTCCAAACCACTCAAGCTACGACGACATATTGCTTATTACTCTGCCTATTGCCAATTAATTTTAGGCTGGATGCCTCCAAATTGTCACTGGTAATACTGAACAACACGAAAAATTGATACCAAATGCAAAGAGATAAATGGGCTCACATTGCCTGAAGATGACTCAAGTTCCCTATACTTGGCGAAAGTGTACCTGACAATCCCACACTGCCCATTTCACTGGCAACAAGAAACCCAAAACAGGAATTAATTAAATTAAGTCAAAGTCCCATTCTCACAATGAGAAAAACCATGCATAATATTCCAAACAGCATAGCATAAAACCAATCAAATCCAATGAAGCAAAACTTAATTACTTAAATTTCCTTAGTTTTTCTCGGACTCCAAACAGCGTAGAAATTCTTACAGAGAAATCACGAAGCCATCAGGAGAGCAAGCAACCATGTTCCAAGTGCAAGGATCAACAGAATTTATGTCCCAGCCATCAAGCACATGATCTTCATCAATCATTTTATTCTTCATAGACATCAATGCAGCCACTGCCACACATATAGCAATGTCTAGAAAATGAGAAGCGCCTTACAAATTCAAGAAATCTACCACTACCAGTATCAAACCCAGCTAAAGAAAAAAAACACCACTTTAGTAATCCAATTGAAGGATTCCCAGCAAAATTCCAGAAGTAGGAATGATATTCATCCCTAGTTTTATTCTTCATTGACATCAATGCAACAAAAATGCAGCTACTGCACACATACAAAAAGTTGAAGAAAACTGGTTTTCCTATTTTTCTCTCACTGTTTTTATTATAAATCAAAAACAAGGGGGAAAGTTTTCTAATTTTCCTTTCATTTCTTTTCCATATGTTTCAAACAAAGCCTGAAGGATTTCTAGCAGTATCAAAACCCATCCAAAACAAGAAAACGAAAGAAAGTTTCGTGGGTAACTATTTGCCAGATTTACCTTCATAGTTAACACCCTTAGGAGAGAGAAGACTATCAGAACCTCGAACGGCAGTAACCCAACAGAGAAGAAGCAACGAAAATTCCCCCAAAACTCTCATTGGACTGTTGAGAGTGACGACCAGACAGATTCAAGCTTTTGGCACTGACAATTCTCTTTTTTGCGCTGTTTAATGGGTCTATTGAAGTACTTGGGTGGGGGTTGGGAGTTTGGATTCATGGTTTATGTTTTTGGAAAGGGAATCTGTGCCTCGAGAAGTTCCCCAAGAAACGTTTGAATATGTTTTGCACAGTATGAAAACGCGAGCCATTTGTTGAGACTCGAGAGTGGCTTGGTGGACGGAATTGGATCCTATGCGTCTTTTCCCGAGCCAACACTATGACCCGAACGGCTCGGCAGTGTTACGTACACTCACCAACCACAGATGTGACCATCAATGGCTTTGCAGCCGTTTGGCGTTGTGGCTGTAGTGCCACCAATGGTCGGCGTGTGTATATAACATTTCCGGCTCAGTTTTTAGAATTCGTCTAATACGTTCAATCATGATAGAATTTTGCATCCAGAAAAAAAAAAACAGCAAAATTTGATCTTTTTTCAAATGATTTCATATAAACATAATAGGTAGACTAACTTCACATTTCATAAACATTGTTTCGATAACTTAAATGAGCAATATGAGATATAATTCAACCCTCTCCTCACCTACAAGGAGGCTAGTGTTATTTCAGATAAAGTGGAGGAGTTCAAGGAAATAGGAAGGTGAATGTAATTTATTTACCTAAACTTTGAAACTTAAAAATGCAATAATTTTCATTGGCGCGGAAATAGATGTTGCCAATGCGTGAGACTTTGGGAAAGCCACTAACGACGTATTTACCAGATTTCAAAGCACACAGTTTGAAACTGGGACCCTGAATGCTAAAAAGCACTTCCCATGTTGAATTCGCATCCGAACAGTCTATTTTGGTAATTAATAGACTAGATTGAAAAAGTTCAGGAAAGAGTTAATTTTTTTTGAATAATTTGTTTTTAATTCGAACAACTGAAAACACTTTTGGTTCACTTATAAAAATTAAAAATTAAAAATATTTTTGAACCATCCGGATACGCCTTGCAACGCTATACAGGGAGCTACTTGCAGCCTCCGGATCCCTGAAACTGCTCTGCACATGAAGATTCGTAATGTTGTGCCACGTCATGGCACTAATATGGTCCAATTAGCATATGCATTTGGAGGATTCGGATCCTCTATTTTTCTGTAAGGATCGTATGAGGGTTTTAATGAAAGAGTGACACTTATTAAACCAAGAGATCCAATAGTCCAGAACATGAGAATGTGGGCTGTCCGTAATTTTGAGCTCAACCACGTCGTTTAGATAAACGGAACCCATACGGAAAATCTCAGTCTTCTTCTCTGTTTTTCAGTTTCCATTTCAGTCCAAAACCCTTTTTCTCAACTAGCACAACTATGTCCATGTACCAAAAATTCCACAAATCCACCCAACGAAAGTTTTAATCCATGTTTAAAATTTCATCAATTTCTACAAAAGAGTTGGAATAGGAAGACACGAACTATTTCTTTTGAACTGCGAAATCTCTTATTAAGGAGCAAATTTACAAAAATGGGAATCCGAAAACAAGAGATTTTTAAGCTCTACAGGGGAAACAAAAACCCAGCTAGGGGAAAGAGAGCCTCTTATCTTATATTGATTGCAAAAAAAAAAATGACGGGTCCATTTTATCCACCGCATTTATGTCCATATGGTAGTTGGGTTCCAAATACGAATCCTCTGTGAGGTAGAGAGATAAATGCGGCGGATTAAATGGACCCATTTTTTTTTCCAATCAATATAAGATAGAAGAGATCATTTCCATCATGTTTGAATTATAAAGTACAAACTACAGGATATTATATCAATTATGTGAGAGTCTACAAAATAACTAAGGCCCCGTTTCAGAAACTTTCTTAAAAAATAAGCAGCTTATTTCACATTTTCAAATTCAAAAATAATGTAAATGAAAAATAATTTTTTAATTTTTTTTTACCGTATAAAAGATCTTGATGGGATCTATCAAACAATATCCATATTTGTAAGAAAATTATTTGCGTAAACACGTTATTTTTGAGTTTGAAATTGCTTTCTTAAAAAATAAGTATTTATTTTGAGTTGCGAAATGGAGCCTAAGTCTAATAACTCAACTAACAGTCTAACACTACAAATAAGCCTGATGAAAAGCAAAGAAATAAAGAAAAAGCCTCCTCGAAGGGGGGATGGGAGATTATCAGTTCTTGCCTTCGACTAGATTCGACCCTTAACCTCCCAATTAGGAGTGTGCATGCGTAGCCAACTATGGTAAACCCAGTTTTTTGAACAGTTATATTAACATAGTAGGATGTAGTGTTGAAGAAAATCAAAAATGAGTCCAAAAACACACTAAATCGAAACCCAGTTTTGGTTTCTTTGCAATTTTCACGTGTATCGATCATGTATCTACTAAAGTCGGATGAACACGATATTTAAATTGATGAAGGTTTTCACCGAATTCTACAAAATGAACGGAGCTGATCATCCAAATGTTAGCAAAAAATTAGAAACTCTCTGGTGGAGATACCAACTCTCTTATATACCGGGATACATAAAAGTTTCTCGTAAAGATGATAGTGACAACTACCTAGTAACTACTACTTCTAGTCATTTATAATTTTATACCATCAATAAAAATCCAAATAGTACTTCTTGACCTAGTCATGCTTCCATCCTCAACCAAAAAAATAATCCAAAAGAGAAGGAAGGAAAATTTTCTGCATTTTTCCAAGTATGATCATATACATATATCTAGCCAGCCTTGCGTAAGAATCATACCCCCTTGAGGTTCATCTTGCTTTTCTTTTTTATTGGTAAATGAATAAACTTACTTTCGTTTTTCTTCTAGAATTCCTTTGTCAAGCGAACACTTACAGGAAAGTAAATTTTCTTTTCATTCAATTCATTTTAATTTTTCTCAGGACTAACTTTCTTGTACAACTTTCATGACAACTGAATGGAGCCCTTAAGGTCTTCCACGGAGTCAACGAAACACTTTGGTCCAAACCACATGTTTCCAAATGAATATGTTTACGTGTTTAGGTTGTAAAGAGCTCCAAGCCTATTTACCTAAAAAAGAAAAAAAAGAGCTCCAAGCCCACACGACATGGAGGTAAAATAATTTATAGAGTATCTCCAAGGGTGTTGATAATACCAAAACTGTTTTGTTTGTGCCAAAACTGTAGTGTATGAAAACTTTGTACATTGCACAAGGTACAAGATTTTCATGCACTTTAAAAGGGTGACGTATACCATTAATTATTATAATTGACTCTTTCAAATCCTTCTGTCACACGTTCGGATGTTCCAACCCTGGCCAGTAGGTGATTTCGTCGGAAGTCATGTTTCACTTTGAACCTGCTAGTGACAACTAACTACTACTTCTACTCATTTACCATCAATAAAAATCCAAATAGTACTTCTTGACCAAGTCATGCTTCCATCCTCAACCAAAACAACAACCCAAAAGAGAAGAAAGGAAAATTTTCAGCACTTTTCCAAGTATGATCATATACATACATCTAGCCAGCCTTGCGTAAGACTCAGGGCTTTAACTTAGATTACACATTCATGGAGAAAACTTTCTTTCTTGGGTTTGTTCCAATGCTGTTGTTGCACAGTCTTGTAGCTATGGCAGCAGCAGCACCCAACATCACCACTGATGAATCTGCTCTCATTGCCTTGAAAGCCCAAATTATAACCGTCGACCCGGACCACACATTGATGAACAATTGGACCATTGGCTCCTCGGTTTGCAATTGGGTCGGAGTTGTTTGCGGTGTTCGGCACAAAAGAGTCGTAGCCTTGAATATCCGTGGCATGGGGTTGATGGGCACTATCCCTCCACACTTGGGAAACCTCTCTTTTCTTGTTCGGCTTGATATTACAAACAATGGTTTCCGTGGCACTCTCCCCAAAGAGCTGGCTAATCTTCGTCGCTTGAGATTCATCAGTGTGGTATTGAACAACTTCGGAGGACCGATTCCGCCGTGGTTGGGTGCCTTGCCTGAGCTTCAGTTCTTGTATCTTACCAATAACAGTTTCACAGGTACCTTCCCGCCTTCCTTCTTCTCTAACAGTTCGAAGTTAGAGGACATTAATCTATACGGCAATCGCCTCGAAGGGAAAATTCCACCGGAGATTGGTAACCTTCGAAACCTGAAAAAGTTAGTCATGGAATATAACCAGTTTACGGGATCAATACCAGCCAGCATCTTCAACATCTCAACGCTGGAAATTATTGGTTTTTCATATAATGGCCTATCCAGTAATCTTCCAGCAACTATGTGCCATCGTCCTTCAAAACTCCAAGTCCTTGCTCTGTCTTGGAACAACTTATATGGCGAAATTCCATCTGGTTTAAGCGAGTGCTCAGAACTTCAGACTCTGTCCTTGTCAGTCAACAAATTCAGAGGACGCATACCATGGGAGATTGGCAACTTAACAATGCTTAAAAAGTTGTATCTTGGTCGTAACAACTTGGAAGGTACGATTTTGTATCTATTGTTAGTTGATGTATTTGTAGCTGCTTCTGTTAAGTGATCGATTCTCGAACATGCAAATTTAAGGTTTAGTCGGAGGTGCCCCAGTACGGGTTCTGCTTTTCACAAGTTCCGTTGAGAAAAGGCTATAGGTCCAATTGTCCAAAGTTCTTACTTATATGGCACTGCATGCAATTCCCCATTCCTATCGGATGTGGGACGGAATCTCAATCTAATTAACCCCTAAAGTGTGTGGCATCCTTGTCGCGTTGTGGCATTGCCTATGTTCTTGCCTCGAACCCATGGTGGGACCAAAGTTGTCTACGGCACCCAATTTGTAACGACCCATCTCACCCAATTTGGAACAACCCATCTCTGTCACTCTACCCAAAATAGTATTATCTCAGCTTTGCCTGTTGCGCACAGCGTATGTGCCCAAAAACGCACGTCCATGTGGCCTGCACACCGTTTTGCTCCTCCCAAGTGTTCTTAGGAAAATGCCTTGTACTAGATAGGTCCTCACTTATGTGACACTAGAATTCCCAGTTCCTACCCGATGTCGCTCAGACAGAGTTACTTGTTTGGCCATCCAGAAATGCAAATCTCTCTCTATCTCTCTCTCTCTCTCTCGAAACAAAACGAAACGAAACGAAACGAACCGAACCGAAACGAAAAGAATGACAATCTTCCTTGGGCAAAATATTCACCACTGAAGTTCTCAGTGATAGTAGCAATGAAGTGCAAAGTTTAAAATTTCTAAAACCACAAGCTTTTGTACAAACAAATACACAACACACTAGTGTTGCAGTGTGTGTGGAGTCCACACACTTATGTAAGTGTTTGTACAAAAGTGTTTGTGGTTGTAGAAATGATTGAATTTTAAGATGGACAAAGCAAACCATAGGTTTGGGTCCTCTAACCCAAAGTAACATTTATTGGTGTATATTTTAGTTTTAGTCCAATTTTTTGCTGGAACCTCTTGAATTTCTGTGCTAACACTATTTCAGGAGCGTTTGCTTTTTATTTACGTGTCCTAGGAGTTTGGTGACTTGGGTGGCTACCTCCAATGAAGCATGGGCACTTCTAAAACCATGCATATCGCACACGTACCTGTAACGTACTTAGTACTGGTACTTTGCATACAATCATGTACTGGGTACGCAAAACATGTACCAAATTCTTCTCGCTAGAAGTTGTGGTACCCTGGCCAAGCTGTACCTCATCCAGATTCCAGAATAGCATCATATATACTCTACACAGAGATGAAGCTAACTAGACAACTCATTTTTTATGCTTAGCATACTTGCAGAATTAAGGATTCTAGTCTAAAGTTTCTCTTTTGTAATGACATTATACTCTAGTTCGTACCTTGAGTTTGGTGTTATCTAGTGTCTTGATCTTAAGTCCAATTATTACATCCACTTATGGAAAAACATTTGTTTCGGCCATACCCTAGCCATTCCCATACCCTTTTTTAAGTTTTGCTGTCTAACCGGACCAGTATCCTACTGGTTAAGTACTCATACCCGTTCATGTAGTTCATTTGCTACCACTCATCTAACCCTACTGATGCCAAATACAAAAGAAAAAATCATACAATTGCAAAAGAAAGAATTTTTACATGACTGACCTATTAGTAGCTAGATATAGATGAAGACATATTTCAGGAATTCGTTAGACGTGGTTTATAGCTTTGTTTATGCGTTTAGAAGCGTTATTATTAAACAGGAATTCTGTTGACATTGCAGGTGAAATTCCACATCAATTGGGCCAACTTAAACTCGAGGTGTTGCAGATGCAAAATGATGGCCTTACGGGTCTCGTTCCACCAGTTATCTTCAATATCTCTTCATTAACATATGTCAGTCTTGTAAACAATACCCTCTCTGGAAGCTTGCCAATGGACATGTGCCATCGCCTTCCATTGCTGGAACGACTTTATCTCTTTGGCAATAAATTCACCGGAAGATTACCAAGCAGCATTGGAAACTGTACATCGCTTAAAGACTTCTCTTTGTCCCACAACAACTTTACAGGTACAAGCTACGACCCTTTTCTACCTTACTCCGATCAAAGATTATGGTAGAAAATCTTTCTGTGGCAGCCAGTTTCAACGAAGTTAACCGAGGAAGTTAACTCTAAACCACACTGGTTTCAGAGTTCTTTTTAAGAGCTTCAGAAAAAGTTTGGGAGTCCTACCAACCTTGGTCATAGGTGAGGGCTGTTACACCCAATTCCAGAACAGGCCCTATGAGGATTAGGAAGTTAGCCGTTGACAGGGTAACCACAGTTTTAGCTTCAATAGTAAAATTTTGTGCTAGTATTTTTTTTTTCCGAACCTAAAATTTTACAACCTGTAATTTCTTTATGGTCACCGATAGAAAACAACACAACCTGTAATTTCTTGTGTGATTTTTTTTTTTTAATCTTGAGAATACAAGAGCCAAAAATGTAATGTGGATGAATTATGGATAACTGATGGAGGAGCTTATTCTTTTAGGAGAAATAAGAGGGAAATTTTAATCTTAAAGAATGTCCATGTAGCTGAATCACATTAGCCAAGCTTCTGTTTGGCAACATTGTTTTGCAGGTTCCATACCACAAGAAATTGTCAAACTTGGCCTAGAGGGGTTGGACATGTTTGATAATAGTCTAACTGGGGTGTTACCAACAGATATCTTCAATATCTCAACCTTGAAGATTCTATCATTTGCAATGAATCATCTAACAGGTCATCTTCCACCAAGTATCAGTGGTTGGTCGCCCAATATCAGGGAAATTTACCTGGGCCAAAATGAACTGAGCGGGGCAATCCCCGACTCTATCTCAAATGCTTCTAAACTCTATGCCCTGGACCTTGCCTCCAACTCATTCACGGGATTTATACCTGATACACTTTGTAGTTCAGAATCCCTTCAGTTGATCAACTTTGGAGGGAACTATTTGACAAGCAAATCTTCTATGTCACAGCCGAACTCCTTCAATTCATTAATGAAATGCAAAAACCTAAGGACGTTGGTCGTTTCGTATAACCCACTTAGTGATATTGTCCCAGTCACCATCGGGAATCTGTCCTATCTTGAGATTTTCATGGGAGATAATTGCGGAATTGTGGGCAACATTCCTAGAGCTATTGGTAATTTGAGCAACTTAATGAACTTAAATCTACAAGACAACTACTTATCTGGGACAATTCCTGCAACGGTTGGACAATCACAGAAGCTCCAATCTCTGAATTTGGAAGGCAATGAACTGCAAGGTTCCATCCCAAACACTTTATGTGGCTTGAGAAACTTGGCTTACCTATTTTTAAGTAGAAACCAGCTTTATGGGTCATTGCCAACGTGCATAGGGAATCTTACCTTCCTAAGGAAGCTCCTTGTACAGTCAAATGGATTAACTTCGGTAATACCCTTGTCGCTTTGGGATATTAAAGATCTTTTGGTTCTAAATCTGTCTTCAAATTCTCTTAGTGGAGAATTGCCACCAGAAATTGAAAATTTGAATGTTGCAGTTGTAATCGATCTCTCTGGGAATCAACTATCTGGCGAGTTGTCAAGCTCAATTGGAAACCTCCCAAACTTGGAGGAATTCTCCTTAGCACAGAATAGGCTCCAAGGTCCTATTCCTCAGTCGCTTGGTAGTTTGATAAGTTTGAAATTCTTGGATTTGTCTAGAAATAATTTGTCTGGCACAATTCCCGGATCCTTCGAGAAGCTCTCGTATCTTAAGTATCTGAATCTGTCTTTCAATAAGTTGGAAGGGGAAATTCCTGCACATGGACCTTTTACAAACTTGACTGCTCAATCCTTCATGTCAAACAAGGCACTATGTGGTATGCCTCGGTTTCAAGTTCCACCATGTCCTCGTACTCATAAACGACCAACAGAGATGCTTGTACTGAGATATGTTTTACCAATAGCTGCATCAGTAATACTGATCACTTTGGTGCTAGTATTTGTGTTGACAAGGTGCCGAAAAAGAAAGGCAAGAATTCCAAATCAAGATAATATGTTTCTTGTGACAACAACAAGAAGGTTTTCATACCGAGAGCTTTTTCAAGCAACTAGTGGATTCACAGAAGACAAGTTACTTGGTAAAGGAAGTTTTTCATCAGTATACAAAGGGACTCTTTCTGATGGACTGACGGTTGCAATAAAAGTTTTTGATTTGCAAATTGAAGGTTCACTAAGGAGTTTTGATGTTGAATGTGATGTAATGCGTAATACACGTCACCGGAACCTGATCAAGGTCATTGGCAGCTGTTCTAACCCTGATTTCAAGGCTTTGGTGGTTGATTACATGCCCAATGGAACTCTAGAGAGGTGGTTGCATAATGTCCCTGACTATTGTCTGGATATCCTACAAAGAATGAACATAATGATTGATGTTGCCTCCGCATTGGAATATCTTCATCATGGTCATTTGACACCTGTGGTTCATTGTGATGTTAAACCAAGTAATGTTTTGCTTGATGAAGATATGGTTGCACATCTAGGTGATTATGGCATCGCAAAGCTTTTACGCAACCAAGAGTCCACGGCACAAACCAGTACACTAGCTACAATCGGGTATATTGCACCAGGTAATGTTACTATTTTGCAGATTTTGAACCAACATGTAATGTTTTTCTCTTTGTTTTTTGTTTTTCGTTGTTCGTTTTTTGTTTTTTTTTTGTTTTTGCTTTTCAGTGTCTAGTCTACTTGAGGTTCTCTTAAATGTTCAGTTTTATTTGTCTCTAACGACCAAATGGTGTTGCGTATAGAGTACGGATCAGAAGGAATTGTATCGACTAAAGGTGATGTATATAGCTATGGTATACTGTTGTTGGAAACATTTTCAAGGAAGAAGCCGACGGATGAAATGTTTGCCGGGGAAATGAACTTAAAGCAGTGGGTGAAGGAGTCATTACCTTGTGCAGTAACTGAGGTCATCGACGCCAATCTGCTGATGGATGACGAACATTTTACTATCAAGGAACACTGCGTCAAATCCATCATGGAATTAGCTGTATCCTGCTGCGCGGAGTCACCAGAAGCAAGGGTCGACGTGAAAGATGTCCTCACTACCCTCACAAAGACTAGAGTTGAGTTTCTCAAAAACACTCAGGCCAAAACAACACAAGTCGTAAGAATTTGATTTTTGGTTTCATCCTTTTCCTTTCAAGATGTTTCTAGAAATTTAATAGAAGTATACGAAAAGAGAAAACTACTCAGTGCATGAGACTTCTGTTATTGCAGGGTCTGGTAAATGGTTGAATGTATGCAGTCTTACCGCAAGTGAAGAGGGTTGTTTCTGTGACTCGTCTATGAAGTTAATCTATTGTAGTTAATCCTCGAGGGACTCAAAATATGCAACTACTATGCTCTAGTAATTTGAGACTTTCCTCCTTTATTAATTCAGTACTATGACTGCATTTTCATTTTCAGCATCTACTAGTAATTTGTGGCTTTACTGTCCTGTACCAGTTCAGCATCTACTAGTAGAACTGGACTTTCCAAGCCATCTCACACTTTTCCTTCCCAAAATACCTCTCCAAAGCAAATGAAATAACTAGCCCACCCAAGTTCCATACGACGCTTCCCTCCTGCACTGTTCCCACCCTCACGACACTTCCCAAACGAAACCTCCGATATTCACTCCACTGCTCCTTAACGGAATCCGAATCCGTAACAAAATCCCAATTCACGCGCATCCAAACCGAAGCAGTACACACCTCTCCCACGCCAGCGCCTAACAATTTCATTGGCTTCTCCATTATCCCCTCACACGGCCATTAAGTTCTGCATCCGCCATTGTCTGTCGCCAAGAATACCCTCCAACTGGAGCTCTCCGATTTCGCACAGTGAGAAGTGACGTCAAGTTCCAGATCAGAACGTATCTGGTCATTGAGAAAAATCGTTTGCACTTAGACTTTCCCTTGGACTTATTTTCTCCTCCCTTGGACTCGAGTACTTGTTCAATGGTATTGAGGCACCATGTGATGGTGCCCCAGCACCTTTATTCACCACACATTTTCATAGAGTCCATACGCTTAGCCCACATAAATGTGATGGATAAGGCTGTTGGAATACCACGTGACGGTGCCCCAAGACCACCAATAATTTTTCCTATTATTTCCTTGGACTCACTCTGTCGGAGGCGGGTCCACCCCCTCTGATCTGTCAAAGTTGTCAAAATCAACACCACACTTTCCTATCAAATACACACATTCTCAAAGATTGTACCAGTCTAGATGCAGAACTTTGGGGATTTCCAATGGCATGAAGATCATCCTTGGTCATTAATACAGTTTTGAAACTACAATCAGATTCTCATATTACGGTGACTCCCATCAGTTAAGTACGTCCAGAAAATTCTCCATACACGAACATGATTGAGGATTGCAGGAGAATGCAGAACCAGTGTACAAGCTCCATTCGCCATACTCCTCGGGAAGGAAATCAAGTACCTGACTGTTTAGCTAAAATAGGAATTGAGCAAGGAGACTCATCTCATGACGTTGATGACTCCTCTAAGCGAGTTTCTGGACAAGTTAACGCAGATGTTGCTGGAGTAGATTTGCTCAGCCCCTACCTAGTTTGTTTTTTGTGTTTCTGTTTCGTTTTAATTTCAGGTGTACCAAAAAATACAACATTCCCTGAAAGTTAATTCACGTGATAAGAGAAAGAATTGAAGTGCAATTGAACGGCCTCCTCCACTGTAGATTAAATTTGTGTTTTCGCCTTCTAATCTATGAACAAGGAAGTGAATACAAAGCAATTTGCCTACTCAATAGAGGGATCGCTAATCCACTGTTACCCAAAGTACCTAGCTATAACTAATTGTATAACACATTTTAACTAGAAAGACCTCCCAAAAAAAGCAGCGGCAATAAGCTTGTCAACTATGCCACCATATACAAAAGGACATGTTCTAAGGATGCGGTGTTTTCACGGCAATTCCATCCATGGATAGGTAGATGTGTGACACTTTCAAACAGCCAGGGCGAAAAAACAGTTGGATCATGATCTTCTATCCATCTTCCTTTCACTAGATCTTTTCTCCTCTGCTTCACGTCGTCTTTGTTGCCTGCAATGTAAATGCAAAACAATACTGTACATTCTGAGCTTCTAAAAATCGTCTATAAGAAAAGTTTTTGCCAATGCAAAACAAGATCACTAAATTTTCCGAGAACCTTTACTCAAAATGCAAGAAACCAGTGTGGATCAAGATCCCAACAGAATGATTGCATAAATTTACTACACTTATAATTTTGCCAATTCTAAGTTGATAGGAAAGTCACAAGATGGTTTCTCTCTTAGGTTAGCACTTGTCACACTGTTCAAGCAGCAGCTACAATTTCACCTACTTTCACCAAAACGAAGAATAAGTTCTCCTATTCAATCGTTGACCCTAGAGCTCGTACCTAATTCTTTATGTTTCGACTCTTCAGCATGGATGTACCTAATCATTACCATTGCACCTCACTTCCCTTCAGAAGCTAACTCGTTCATTCAACACATGAATGTACGACAACTGACAACATACCTATGATTAACGTTATTTTAAAATTGGATAACCTGGAATTTCCCAACAGCTCTTAGATTACGCAGTTTGAATAAATCTCTATAGAGCTGTAGATGCAAGGTTTGACTCATGCTTGGGACATGTGTTAGCTTACTAATATTGGCAAGCTTAGAAGTACAGACATTTCAAAGAAGGTGATGTGACACAAGGAAAAGAAACAACGAACAAAACAAACTTTACCATACCAAGAAGGCTAGAACTAAAAACAGGTAATACTATTTCCAGTAAGGAAGAACTGAAACCTTTCTTTGGATACCAGTTGAGCTAGAAGGCCATTGATCTAAAACCTTAGGAAATTTTGTTCGAGACAGCCAAATGAAATATTCAAATTCTGACATGAAGAAGAGGGGGGAACAAAAGTTTTGACTCCCAAACAACAATGAAATCCTAAACGTAAGCAAACCTAATAGAATGGCTTCATTACTAGTACAGATACCATTTGGAAATGTGTCCCCCCATCCGTAAACCACGGGAGTCGATGTTAAAAATGAGAGCTATAAAGCAGAATACGTGGTTGCTCAGTTGCTGATATAGTAAATTGGTCTGCTCCCCACATGAAAAAAGAATAAAAGCTTATAGAATAATATTGTCTAACCCACGTAGATAGAACCTGCGAAACATAAACCCAATCCCAAAATTTTGGTTCAACAGAGTCATGCTCACATAGAACCCAAAAAGATAGGATGCCTAACAAGCAAGTAAGTTTCAGTTCAAAGATGTCTCCACATTTCTCCTATTCGTATTTATATGTTAAATGGCAACTTCGTACTCTCATCTATGATTTAAACAATAAACTTGCAACAAAAAGAAAAAAATGGCGGCTTGCCATGGGTGTCGTACTTGACCAAAGCACCCCTCAAATTATTTGGCATTGGCATGTAGTTACAGGGATAATTTTGGTATTGTATGGTTCTTTTTTCTATACGTTCAAGGCTGATAGTTGACTCTAGCAGCTTCACTGAACACAAATTCTGAGGGTCCTGGCACAGTATTTGCGACAGTTCTGCAGAATTATTTGTCCCTGAACTAAAGACCAAACTTAAATTGAACAAAGAATATTAAAACCCAGAATTACCAAAGAGAACTGCAAATACAGACATGTACAAGGCTAATATAGAACTTACGCAAAAGCAGTGTATCCAGTACCGGCATTAGCAGCAGTTAATAATGCTGCGTGTGCCCCAGTTACAGATACAGAATCATGACCTCCAGGAGGTAGCACATTTCTTCGATCACCATCCACCTGAAACCAGATGATGGACAACATTACTCATCCATACTAGTTATACCAGAATCATGTAGCACTCAAGGTGGCTGACTGATGAGCCAGTATTAATGCAATAGATGAAAACCTTATCCCACTTTGACTTCTTATTTTGCCTACCATCCCGAGTCATAGAATCAACTGCAGCTGTTACTGAATGCAACCCACCAGTAGCCACAGTTGATAAACCTGCGAATGATAACAATACAACTAGAAATGTCAGGTCATGACTTGCTGCGCAGAATCTGCAGACCACCAGCCAAAAAACGAGTACTTTTAAAAGACTTAAAAAAAATTACAACCGAATCCTTCATAAACCTGCTATTGTGATATTTAGTTTTGGTGATGGAGCAACCACTCCAGGCTGTGCTCCCGCTGTAATGAAGTCAACCTTTTGATTCTTCTTCTTTTCTTGTTCCTTTCTCTCCATTTCACGCTTCATATCAGCCTCTGATAAAATAAATATAAACCATGAGGGGGTGAATTTTACATTCACAGAAATATAGTACTATCCAATATAGGAAAAGGCCAAATCTATCATCGGGAGTGTCTGTAGTCTTCCAACTCATCCTACACAATTAGACAAGTGAAGTTCACGCAAGGCCGAGAACACAGGATAGATCCTGTTCAACTACTTGATTGTTTCCAGTTCATGTTGAAGGTCATATGTCTCCTTCATATTCGTATATTTCCATGTCTATGATGCATAAAGCCTCTCTGAACATTTTTTCCCTTTGTTGAGATCCAATGTTATCCTATGGGTTCACAATCAACACTATAAACTATTATCCATCATATATTCATCATTTGCAGGGTTATAGATTTATACGAGTACGACAGTCAACTTGAAAAAGAAGCACCATTATTCTTGTTCTATAAATCTTGACAAAGGTATCAAAATGTTCTCAAGTTGAATTTAGTCTAGGCCAAACAAACAATGATAAGAGCGGCCACAAAGATAATCAGAAAAGCTAGTCGAGAGAGAACACGTGCAATCTCAAAGATGACAATGCCAAAGTCGAGACAAATAAACAACCTTTAATGATCTAGTTGTCCGACAAAGGGAAAAACAGAACAGGAGAGCATCCACAGAGGGACACCTCCTCCAACATTTTGACTCAAAAGAATTGTGAACCCATTTGTTCCTCACTTTACTAGCAATAGCATCATAAGCACATTAGCCAGTTTCGCATACTAAAAGCATTTTATCGTATCATAACAATCAAATACTAAGAACCCAAGAATCAAGCAACACATGCCAACCCAAGAAACCCAACATGTGAAATAAAAATCTGGCAAACAAATGCTATGCACATCTAACAGAAGACCAATGCTGTGCAGTGTGCAATGTGTACATTAGGTGTTTGCATATACGTCTATAGTTGGGCAATACAATGGGATGGGAGGAGGGGGTTGTTTTAGGCACAAGGAAATATTAATGACCTATTTCATCATAGTAGTCGCTTTTGTCATATCCATGAGGATCAAATACGTCTTTACTGAAGCAAGAACCAATCTGATCAATCTCTTGATATGTCACTGCATGCAGCAAGAAGTCAGGATTCCGGTATTCCTTTTTATTGCGCACTTCTGCATTGTAGCTTATCCCACGTCGCTTTTTCACTTCGAGAAACTTTTCGATTCTTCTCTGCATTTAGAAAAGGGTAAACTACAATAAATTTAGAGTATCCATATTTTACGAGTTAAATATCACTGAATCTAGCTATAAAAATAGTTAGAATGCTCTTCCCAATAACTACTGTTGTGAGATAGGAAACATCAATTGCCTGATTTCTGGAAGGTCTGGCCGACCAAGGGAACTCAAATGACGACAGCCAAAAACCCAACATCCATGCAGTTTGAATAGTGTTTTTCATAAAATTAGCTAGCAACCCACTTAATTTTTTAGGGGTAGATATAGCAAGTTAAGTGTCAAAACAGCCCCTGACGAAAACATTTAGGGCTTGTTCGTTTGGGGGCTTTAAAGCCCCTGCGCACGGTCCCCAATACATTTTCTCTATCTATCTATCTCCACCCAAACCTCCTTCAAAACCCAAAACGAACAAGCCCTTAACGACAAATTATAAGTACCCGACTGATAGAATGAAAACTAACTGCATCTGTTCAAAAATGAAACAATAGTTTGCAATTGTTTAATCTTTTTAGTAAAATCAAAAGCCCTTTAGATAAAGCAATCTTTCAAAAAGCAACTTCGAATTGGAGAAATCCAGTTCAGAAAGGCACTTACTTGAAGTTCATCAGAGCACTTGGCCGTTGGTGGTGGGGGAAGAAACCTGTCCAATGGATCAACATCCTCAGCCACTTCCACAGAAACTGTAACCGACACTTCCACAGATTGTAATTCATTCACAGTAGAGTTGATGAAGTGTGAATCTGATGCATCCAGTTCCGATAACTGAGGAGTAACTGCCTGGGTGCTAGGCATCTGCGTTGTTCCAGATGGTTCCTGAATATCAACTATAAATGCAAACAATTTGTAAACATCCAGACAAAATAAAGCAGTCTCACAGAAAACTTCTATCTTCTCTAATACCATCAGCTAAAAGTGAGTCTACCCATTCCAAAAAAGTACGAATTACCCGACTATACAAGTACGCACCAGAAGTAAACCAAAAATTGAATGTTCTGCATGATCATGCAAAAACTTTAATTTCAATAACACTGGCTGCCATATCATAAGTTGAAAATTCAACAATTTTATTTACCTTGCCAAGCATCAACGACTCAAAAATTATCCCTTCACTATAATAGAAGGTTAATTTCCATAATAGAATCCAAAAACTGCCAATCAATCATCATACAAAGCAAGGTCATTCAGCGGGGTAAAAAAATACAAAAGCTTCCTCAACATAGAAGTTGAATAGATCCATTTAAAAAAGAGAAATCTTTGTCACCAAAGCTGAAGATAAGTGCCCATGAACAGTGGGTACTGCTTGTTATTAGCTAGTACTTACTGAACGATGAATAGCTTCCAGCCTTCCACCAACAAAGAAACACACCATCACCAAAAAGATAAATCCTCGCAGAACTCCAACCCATTGAAACTACCAGAAAAAATTAGAAAGCAGTATTCAACTGGCAAAGAGAGCTTCGGGAGTCTATGAAGCACAGATACACATACATGGACATGGACATGGACACGTCATGGATAAAGTGAATTTAAGTATACCAAATTTATGGTTATGCCTATACATTCCCATAAGTTTAACTCCTAAGTTTAAAAAATGCATAAAGATTAAGTTATGAAGAATCTACATGTTCACAGGACTCCAGAAGTGCGTAAAGAATAGCACTACTCATTATAGTGCTTTAGTTAATAAATCATATGCTTTATCTCTTATGTGAGTTTATGTAGCACGTAATTTGACAATGTATGATGACAGTTTGCAATTACTATAAGAAGGTTATATTCCAAACTATAAAATTTTGGTGATCACAAGTTTCCAAGGAGTGTCAATCGCATATTTCTTAGTTTCTCAGCTATGGACGCCAAACAAGTGTCGAAGAAATTGCAAAAAAAAAAAAAGTGTCGGACAAAATTAAGATTTTTGTTTCTTAAATATGGACACAAAAAACAGAGCATAGGACCTGTGACCTTCTCTGAAGTGCTCGCGCTTATTAGCATATCTGTATACATCCAATATTCATACATTAAAGAAAGACACACGGTCGTGGAAATAAGGAAGAGGCCACTGGAAAGAACACATGGCCGTGGCTTCATAAAGTGTCAAAAGACTCCATTACGCGGCCGTAGCGCACATGAGAAAAAGAATTGACTGTGGTGGACGTGCCAAAATGGACACGCGGCCGCTTAATCGACCAAACGGCCATCATATCAAAGTGATAGCCATGGCTTTATCCAGGCTTTCAAGGGTTTATTTTGTGTTTCAAAGGTTTGGAAGGGATTTCCTTGCATAATAAGGTTGTCTTAGTTATTCCTTTGGCTCTGTCAGAGCACTGCTTTGCTAATAGGGACTAGCTTCATATTGTGTCCCAAGGTGGGGAGCTTAGTTAATTCACGTAACCAAATTGGGGTGTCTATAATATTCATCACGAATCTTACAATCAAAAAAGAAAAGGGAAATTTTTAGATTCTCTCTCCATCAAATTTGAACTTATCCTCATTAACTCACATATCAAAATGGAAACATTTAGGTATCTTCTCTCCATGTAATTTCCGTTAACCGTAGTTCTACTTTTAGTTTCGCCACCGGCAATAGATACAGGGACAAGGCAAATTGGTGTCTCCCAATTTCAACGTTGTGTAGACTTTTACTACTTCCAAAATTTCACCATTCTAATAATCAAGATGATGTCTATCTTTTTCACTGAAGGACAAAATTGTAAGACCATCCGTTAATCAGTAGCTCCAGCAGTTCCCAAATGGTTTTCGATTTCCATTGATATGTGCATGGTCTCTCTTCATAGCCACAAAATCAGGATGAAGACAAAGTGGCCAAATCAGGGTGAGCCCTGCATTATTGCCGTGCTATCTCTGTTTTTGTCGAAATATAATGTTAAGTTAATTAACACTCAATGCTAATTTCTCATTTATTTTCACTCGTACGAGTATCTACGTCTCTGGATACCTCTTTGTTTGTCAATGTAGATGGCTCATATCATCGACAATAAGTTCCAAATATTTCTGTTTTGGACTGAAATATATAATTATAACTTGTAGGCCAATCCCCATGACAAAAACTACGTGCACACCATAATATCTGTCGAACGGCTGTGTTTTCGGATGCTCCCCATGACGAACACTACGTGAACACCATAATATCTGTCGAAAGGTTGTGTTTACGGATGCTCTTTAATGTTATTCACACCAATTATAACGCAGATGAGTGCTAAAGCGGACACATAAAATATGGCTCGATAATTACTCTTAGTTTAAGTGGGTCGGACACGCAGTTCTCCATAACTATATAACGACATTTAACTGTGTTCAAATGAATTATCCAACATGAGCCTCCCTTACCATTAGTCATTTGAAGCTGGGCACCAATCGTGACAACACCAGTGCCTGTTATCTCCCCCTCCTGCAATCAACCAGCACCAATAAATTAAAACCAACAAATTACACGTCAGATATATCTTAGGCAGTTAGGTGTCTATAACTAAGAAATCAACACGTATCAACGCATCATAGAAACTTACTAAGATGTGATTCCCGAAAGGTTGGAATTTGGCATATCATTGAGTCGACATTGACTTAAACAAGTTGGAAAAACGGTATGGTAATGGCAAATCATATTTAGAATGTGTCGTTGATCTCTGGCTCAGGAAGTGTAATGGCTAAATAATCATATTTGAACTTCAATTACAATGTCTCGCTGATCTCTGGCTCAGGAAGGTGCAAGTAACCTTTGGCTCCTATCAAGTATGGGAGAAATTCAAAGGCTACATTTAAGGAGTACTCGAGTCTTATGTCCGTCTAGATTCTTCATTGTTTATTGTATCTTATCTATTACACAAATTTGGTACGCAAACTTATGGTCATATCTATACCTAACAAACTAGCTGAATATATCTAATTTAATAGATTCGCATGATATCTGTGCCTTACTTTTCAGAGTATTAACATATACTCGTGTCTTCGTTGTCTCATGTTGTGTTGGTGACCCGTGTCCGTATCCGTCCTTCTTAGCCATTAATATTACTCAATCAACAAGGATCATCATTGGTTGCCACAAAAACTCAAGAGAAAAGTCAAATCCCTATTACCAAATAAGGCTCCTTTTTGGACAGATATACAAGACTCGAGAAGATGAGAAGAAGGATTCTGAGTTCAATATCTCCAATAACACCAGGTGGTCTTAAAAATGCCCAAGGTAACTTGTAAAGTAGGATGGACAATGGATGATAGGTAGCAGATAATTATTAATTACTGCAGCCAAATCCTTCTACAACTAGAATCCAGAACACGAAAGATTTGAAAACCGAATCACTCTTATTAAATACTACCTATTATTATTCCATCATGATAAAGCTCCCAAACTATTGTTCATACCGATGCTCTGGACTATCAATGAAGGAAGCATGGTAATGTGCACAGAAATTGAATTGGGTCCTAGGCCTGCCCTCTCTAATGTCATTTGGCTTTGATTTGGGGGCATGATTACGCAGCAAAACAGGTATAGGGGGCCACTGTTTCAGTGGTATTCTGAGAGCAGCCACTTTGTGCATATTGCCAAAGGTTAGGTCTATCTCCAATCTTCTCCCACCCATACCCCCAAACTACATGGGTTCAGTTGTTGTTGTTGTGGTAAAGCTCCCAAACTCAATGTTGAAATCCATCAGCAGAATATTGGCCCCTAACCCATACACACAACTATCAAACCTAGATTAGAAAAATTCTCATCGAATAAGTAAAGCCAAATCCATTCCGTCCTATTGGGATTGGGAGATTCAATAAGAAAAACACACAAATGACAACTTTATATTTCTCCATTAATGGTGAGTTTTTGTGTAAAACCGCAGTTGCTTGTTTTCTCACACGGTGCATTTCCACTAAACTACATGGACCATACACCGATTTCTAAGCAGGTCATTCTCCTCACATACATCAACCAAATATCATTTAGGGGAAACAACTTGGCTATTGCCATTAGCCAGTAGCATTTAGTTTAGCGGAAACACACCCTAAACCCTCCAAAATGAATTATCCAATTTTTATCACATGTATCCAAACCCCTCCATCCCAAACAAACATTCCTATGAACAACTTCTATCCAAACACGGAGAAAAAAGAAGTACCTCAGCTTCAGGGGACAAAGCCGCCTCATCGTGCCCGTAATCAACGATAGTGAGCCTCCCCATTCTACTTCTACTCGCCTCCGCAACCAGGACCGCCTGTGGGGGCTGCGGCGGGGATGAAAGAGAGAGCTGCTGCGGGGTTAACGGACGAGACACGGTGCCGTTAGAGAGCGAGGGCGTGTCGTTACTCCTATTGCTCTTTGTATCGTCGTCATCGTTGGGAGTGGTGGTGGTGGTTTTTATGTCGTTGGCGTCGTCTTCGATTGGGGGTTCTTGTTGGTGTTGAATGTCTTCCATCTCGTCGTCGTCGTCGGAGTATGTGGAGGAGATTAGATTGATGCCTTCCGATTCTCCTCTTCGTGCAGCCATGACCTTAGGGTTTCCTGAACTTGGAGAGAGAGAGAGAGAGAGAGAGAGGACTCAGCTGTATCGAATTGGAAAAGGGATGCGGAGAGGAACCTGTATTATTACAGGTGGAGAAGCGAACGAGGAAGAGAACCCTATTGCCAGGACTGGAGTTACCAATTTGTAGTAATTTGGTAGTAGTCATTTATACTGTATAAACGTAATTGATTTTGTCAATTCAGTTTTATAATTACATTTTATTTTTATTTTTAAGTACATAAAATATTTTAAAAAATATTACAATGTGGTTATCAAAAAATGTAAAGTGTCAAAATCGTTGTCCATTGAAAAATTTAAATGGAATAGCAGTACCTCCCTTTCAAGGCTGTGGAAATTAAAAATGCTAAAAATAGCTCAGTAAGATATTATAAAAGTGTATTAAAGTTCATGAAAACATTTAGTATACAGAATTCTATATAATGTTTCCTTTTATCAAAAAAATTATAGAGAGTATTGCTATATTTTTCTGGGATATATTATATACTTACATTGAAATTGGGCTATATTATATACTTACATTGAAATTTATGTAAATTTTTATTTACTTTAACTCTATACAACGATGGAGAAATTAAATATCCATCCTTAGAAGGGGCATGATGTAAGTTTTCATCCTTCTCATTTTGAACGATTATGTTTTCATCCTTTGGGCTTGCGAAATACCATGTGTACCCTTTTTACTGATATGTATTGATATATGTAAAGATAGCTCCCTAATTAAGGGTGATTTGATAAGGATTTTAAATAAACACAGTTACCTAAAATAATGGGATTTGCTTATTTCCTTATCTTCAACAATTTCCAAATTTAGTGAAATTCAACAATTTCCAAATTTAGAGAGACTCAATCACTATAATTATGGGAGATAATTACAAGAGATGATTTTAAAATTAAAATAATAATAATAACAAAATCTCACCGATTTTAGTTTCTCCTCTACCATTTATGATTGGTAAATTCATAGATCATCCATGTGAGATTTCAAGTTGAAATGGGTTTCATGGTAAATACATCATGAACGATGAAATACACCATGAAATCTACTTGATAAAATGGGTTTCATGGTAAATACATCATGAACGACAAAATACACCATGAAATCTGCTTGATAAAATACACCACGAAATACGCTTGTTAAAATACACTATGAAATATACTTGATAGAATACACCATGAAATACGCTTAAAGTACACTATGACATATGCTTGATAAAATACCCCATGGATGACAAAATAAACCATGAAATCTGCTTTTATTTCACAACGAAATACACCACGAAAGACGAAATACACCACGATGATAAATCTATCCTGAATTATTGTAAAAAATTCATCCCACCCTTTTTTCATGCTTATGATTTCATCCTTTTAGTGTGTGAATTATCTTTTTTACCCTTTTCACTATGATATATATTATATTGTATTATATTGCTTTCCTAATTTAGTGGGATTAGATTGGATTATTTTCCCAATTTAATGGAATTGGATTGGATTATTTTTCTAATTCAATGGGATTTGGTAAATTTCAATATAATTGATTACTTTTTTTTTTAATCATGAAATGTATTTGAGGAATCGATATTTTTAGAAATATAACATGATAAGTTGACCACATCTTTGCATTTTTTCTTCATTCTTCGAGTTGGCCAATAAAACATGGCTAAATTATCATAAAAAAATTATATAACATGACATCCTCAAGCTGTTACATAGTTAAATTATCATGACATTACATGGTTAAATTACCAGGACATGACACGGTTAAATTATCATGACAATACATGGTTAATTACTTATGATTTTATCCTAAAATTCTCAGCCTATAGAGACAAGAATTTTGGGATGTAAATTACTTATGATTTCATCCTAAAATTCTCGGCCTATATAGACAAGAATTTTGGGATGAAAATTACTTATGATTACATCCTAAAATTCTCCACCGATATAGACAAGAATTTTGGGATGTAATTACTTATGATTACATTCTAAAATTCTCGGCGACAAGAATTTTGAGATGAAAATTACTTATGATTTCATCCTAAAATTCTCGGCCTATATAGACAAGCATTTTGGGATGAAAATTACTTATGATTACATCCTAAAATTCTCAGCCTATATAGACAAGAATTTTGGGATGAAAATTACTTATGATTTCATCCTAAAATTCTTGGCTTATATAGACAAGAATTTTGGAATGTAATTACTTATGATTACATCCTAAAATTCTTGGCCTACATAGACAAGAATTTTGGGATGAAAATTACTTATGTTTCATCCTAAAATTCTCAGCGGTTAAATTACCATGACATTACATGGTTAATTGCTTATGATTTCATCCTAAAATTCTCAGCCTATATAGACAAGAATTTTGGGATGTAAATTACTTATGATTTCATCCTAAAATTCTCGGCCTATATAGACAAGAATTTTGGGATGAAAATTACTTATGATTACATCCTAAAATTCTCCACCGATATAGACAAGAATTTTGGGATGTAATTACTTATGATTACATCCTAAAATTCCTGGCGACAAGAATTTTGGGATGAAAATTACTTATGATTTCATCCTAAAATTCTCAGCCTATATAGACAAGAATTTTCAGATGAAAATTACTTATGATTACATCCTAAAATTCTTGGCCTATATAGACAAGAATTTTGGGATGAAAATTACTTATGATTTCATCCTAAAATTCTCCGCCTATATAGACAAGAATTTTGGGATGAAAATTACTTATGATTACATCCTAAAATTCTTAGCCTATATAGACAAGAATTTTGGGATGAAAATTACTTATGATTTCATCCTAAAATTCTCGGCCTATATTGACAAGACTTTTGGGATGAAATTTTTTATGATTTCATCCTAAAATTCTTGGCATATATAGACAAGAATTTTGGGATGTAATTACTTATGATTACATCCTAAAATTCTTGGCTTGTATAGATAAGAATTTTGGGATGTAAATTACTTATGTTTACATCCGAAAATTCTCGGCCTATATAAACAAAAATTTTGGGATGTAAACATAAGTATTTGTACATCTCAAACTATCCTTATATGAATTGGTCTGCGTAGTGGCCTAACAGATTTCGTTGGACTAGTTTCATGGTAAATTGTCCAAATAATTAACCATAAAATGATAGGAACATACAGACATAGTTCATGATAAATGCTACAAATAATTTACCACGAAATCGAAAAGCCTGTCTTACATATATTGTTTAAAATCAGGCCTATATATGGTTTAAAATATATATATATATACAATTAATAACACTCAAAGGGCAATATCGGTATTAAAAATATGAAAAGGATGAAATCATAAGTTTCTAAAAGGGACAGGATGAATTCATAAGTGAAGAGGGCAATAAGGATGAATTTTTAAGTCTCCCCAACGATGGAGAAATTAAATATCCATCCTTAGAAGGGGCATGATGTAAGTTTTCATCCTTCTCATTTTGAACGATTATGTTTTCATCCTTTGGGCTTGCGAAATACCATGTGTACCCTTTTTACTGATATGTATTGATATATGTAAAGATAGCTCCCTAATTAAGGGTGATTTGATAAGGATTTTAAATAAACACAGTTACCTAAAATAATGGGATTTGCTTATTTCCTTATCTTCAACAATTTCCAAATTTAGTGAAATTCAACAATTTCCAAATTTAGAGAGACTCAATCACTATAATTATGGGAGATAATTACAAGAGATGATTTTAAAATTAAAATAATAATAATAACAAAATCTCACCGATTTTAGTTTCTCCTCTACCATTTATGATTGGTAAATTCATAGATCATCCATGTGAGATTTCAAGTTGAAATGGGTTTCATGGTAAATACATCATGAACGATGAAATACACCATGAAATCTACTTGATAAAATGGGTTTCATGGTAAATACATCATGAACGACAAAATACACCATGAAATCTGCTTGATAAAATACACCACGAAATACGCTTGTTAAAATACACTATGAAATATACTTGATAGAATACACCATGAAATACGCTTAAAGTACACTATGACATATGCTTGATAAAATACCCCATGGATGACAAAATAAACCATGAAATCTGCTTTTATTTCACAACGAAATACACCACGAAAGACGAAATACACCACGATGATAAATCTATCCTGAATTATTGTAAAAAATTTCGAAACAAAAGCACCCATGAAAATTACCCAATGAAAACACAAGGCAAACAAACACACAACACTACAAATCACCTCACTTATTGATCCTAACCAAAAAAATTACCCATGAAAACACAACAACTCTCCATTTGGATCCAAACCCATAAAAAATGAGTCCAAACAAACACAATCACCCCTCGTGGTTTCCAGAACCCAAACATTGTTGTCATTTTACCGTATTTGTACTCATGTCGAGGTGCTTGCTTGCTGCACCTCCTTTCCGTCGCAATTGATTTTGATCACTGCCGCGATTTCGATGGAGAGAAAGGAGAGAGAAAGAGTGGGTGGCAGCTTGCAGTTGATCTGAGAATGGTCATTGTTCTTCTTTATCGCCCCCGCTGTGTTCATTGGCAATTATCGATCCTGGATCGCCGTTCATTGATGTTGTCGCTGCCATTCTCAATCTAGGATAACCGGAGGTGTAGGTTCCGTGCCTCGTGACATTCATGGAGGTGGGGATTTCGGGAGAGAGAGAATAATTTGGGATTAGGAATTGTTTAGATGGAGAGAGATGGGATAATGTTAAATGGGGGATTTTATCAACTGATCATAAACCTTTAATTGCGGAATAGGACCTCAAAGTTTATGAATTGGTCCCAAAAATCTATCCCTATATATATGGGCAAATTTGGGTTAATTTTATTTTAGGGATGAAAACATAAGCGTTCAAAATTCCAAGGATGAAAACTTACGTGTTGTTTCTTCTGAGGATGGATATTTAATTCTCCCATAGCATGCCTTGAATCCCATAGCATATTATAAAATTTTAAAATAAATTCTCCCATAGCATGCGTTCAGGTAATATTATAAAATAATTTGTCAAAGATTCAAAATTTTAACACATGCCTTGAATCCCGTAGCATAGTGGGGCCTCCCATCCAAATTAAGGTTGGATTTTTCTTTTAAAAGTTTATCAGTAACTTAAGTACTTTAGATAAGTTATTTTCATTAAATGAACTTTTTGTTGACGTATGTGAAGAGAATGACATGTCTCAAAATTTGTAGTTTTTTTTTTTCTTCAGCCCTTTAGACAACCGGGAAAACCATCCCAATATATATATATATATATATATATATATATATATATATATATATTTTTTTTGAGAACACTCCTAAGTTGTGTGATTCAAATTTATTCCAATCAAATGTCTCATTTGCAGATGAAAACATTTGAATTTCGGCCCAATTGAAGACGGCATTCTGAGGCCCATCAACAACTTTATAATCATGGATTAATTGATAGAAAAATGATGGTCCATGACGTGTTTTGATAATTAATACTCGTTAAGAACATTTTCAGCATATGTATGTACCCACACTGGATTGGAACCCCTCTCATCCATTTGTCCAAAATAAAGATGTCCCGATACTATATTGAACGATATCCGATGGACATAGTTTTTGACATGGTTATGCGTCTCGACAAGATCTAGAAGATTAACGTCTATGATCATTGAATAAAACCGATGTTCGCTAGAAAATGGCCGATTGGCTTGACACGCACTTTCTCATAGGAAACTCTCTTTCCACGCAGTGGTTCACGTGGAAACACATTCCACAATGGATCGAGGCGGAGTTTCGGTTTCAATGGTTGCGGATAAGATGTTGTCCACCACCATTCTCAGCCTCCATATTCTCAAATCTGTGACCTGACGCTGTTAAACACGTTTGTTGGGCGACCACCTCCCAACGATGTGTTCCTATTTTGTGAAGCAGAGGTGGTGGTTATGAGTCTATCAAGGTAGTTGCGAAAGAGTGGCGGCGAATGTCTCGGTGGTGCTTCTTTTATTTTGTTTTAATAATATCCTCTCTTTGGGGGGTTTTGTCCTCCTTGGGTTGGGGGGGGGGGGGGTTGTTCTCCTTTGGAGAGTTTCTTCTCATTCTGCAGGGCGGTACATCTATTCGCTTATATGCTCTTTTTGTTGGAGTATTTGATCGTGAACTCTTAACCTTCTCCAATTGTAATCTTTCGATGAACACTACCTCTCAACTTTTGACATAAAAAAAGAAGAAGAGTATATATCTTAAGTGGGCTATCAGAGCTGGCCATTCATTGTTCGAATTGCCCTAATTTTTATTGATGTCCCAACCTATAATTTGCATAGACGAGTCACGTACACATCGGCAAACAAGAAAAATGAAAGGCTCATATCAGAAAATGAGATCGTGATAGATTCTATTCGGTGAAATTGCATTCCAAAACCAAGTGATGGTGGACATCTCATCAATTTTCTTAAACGTCTTACATCCATTTTGACCAATAAAACAATACTCCTATTTTGTTATTTCTCGCAAGTTGTGATAAACAGAAACTATTTCAACTCTGCTACCAAATCTACACGTTTGTAGGTAATTTAAAGTCAACTTGCACTTTGATTTGGTGCATTTCCTGGGACACGTATAATCATACTGGAACCATCTGTGGGTCCAATTAATTATCCTTTAAGTTTAGGCTATTTGCACCCAGTTTTTCTAATAAAACTGGGCTGTCGAATTTTTTTTTAGACGGTCGAGATGCAAAATTGTGCCACAACTTGTTGCACAACCGTTATACACGTAGCATTCTTGATAAAATTATCACGAGATGAGAGAATTAAGGATACCCACCAAAAAAACTAACCCAATCCACAAGGATGTACCGAAAAATACAACATTTTTGTTACTTGACCAACCATCAGAAGAATCAAATAAAAATGGGTACGCTTTTAACGCTTGTAGAGGGGTTAAATTTTGTTATATAATATGTATCAATTGTGGTATTCACACAGAGAAAATCGACACAGATGGCGCACAGATTTTTTGTGGGGCTCACTACAGGTCTCATACAAACGATTCGAGCTATTCATTAAATATAAAACATTTTTTCAAGGGTCCACGCAAAAAAATAGCTCAATCCGGTATCTATAGATACTCGATCCAATCATCTAACTTTCCATTGGGATTTTAGGAAATAAAAAAGCTAGATGATTGGATCGAGCATCTATAAGTATCAGATTTAGCTGATTGTTTCATGAAGGCCCTTGAAAAAATGTTCTACATTTGATGAATGCCTCAGATCGTTTGTGTTGAACCCGTAGTGAACCCCACAAAAAAATTGTGCGCAATTTGTGTTGGTTTTTTTTTTTTTTTTTTTGAACTGAATTAGTACATTATTTGAACGGGAATTCGAACTTGATTGGTCATTTTAGAAGTCAAAAAATATAATATATAATTGACTTTTGATTTTCATTCCTTCCAATGGTTGTTTTAGTGTTTTCAACGTGTACGTGTCTCCGAATCGGGGCCGACCATCTGTCTGACTTTATTGCACCATAGCAGAAGTCCGATTGAAGTTGAGAAGTTCCAATTTTAGGAGGAAAACCTCCTTATTAAGGCTTCGGCTGGGCTTTGTAAAGCCCGGTTCACATGGCTTAAAAATGATGGAGAAAATGATAGAGAAAACAATTTTCAAAAGTTTGGGAGTGTTCGGTCCTTAATAATTCTTTAATGTGTCATGCAATCGCGCTATCAATTCTTGTGCTCTCGCTATATTAATAGTTTGTAATGGGTTTTAAAGAACGCTCCCGCTCACTCAACCCGCGCGCAAGTTATAATCATTTTGTTTGGTTCAAATTTTTGAAAGTTATTTTTGATATAATGAGTAGAGAGAGATAGAGAGAAAAATATATTGAGAAACATACGTATAGAGAGAAAAATGAGATGAGATGAGATGAGAGTTGACTTATTAGGTTCAGTCATAGTGAGAGATACACAACAAAAATTGAATTTTAACACTTTTGACATGGTTATGTGTCTCAATAAGATCTACAAGATTAACGTATCCGATCATTGAATAAAACCAACGTTGGCTAGCAAATGGCGGACTGGCTTGACACGCACTTTCTCGTGGAAAACTCTCTTTTTCCACGCACCGGTTCTCGTGGAAAGTGGAAACACATTGCTCAAAAGATGATGGAATTAATGCGTAGTGGAAGAGCTATAATCCCCCTGCCAATCACAATTTTCTGGCGGTAAAATTCTTCTCTCTTTCCCTTATCTTAAAAAAAAGATTAAAAAAACCCCCCTCAAAATAAGTCCAAATAAGAAAAGAATAAACTCCGAGCTTTTAGTCCAATTGACATAGAAAGTGAGAAGTCCAAAATATATATTTTTTTGGCATCAAGTCCAAAATATATTTTAAACAACTTGGCTATTTGATTATCATTTTTTACTAGTATACATTAATTCAACAATAAAAATTAGGCCAAACTAGCAGTCTTAAAAAAATTATCGATTCTTAAAACATTCCCACCAAAGGCTAAAACAAAAGGTTTTTGACATCGTCGTTCAATTGTCTTACTAACTACTAATCACTTGATGACCGGAATCAGACGGCAATTTGCCAAGTGGAAAGAACTTGGGAGATAAGTTTTGAGAAAGAATTTGTCGTTGACAAGTCGTTAGTTATTTTTCACTAACCAATAAGTTGTTGAAAAATATGAAGTTATTTTCATTAATCAATAAATTGTTGGCAACTCTCAAGTTGTTTTCATTGACCAATAACTTGTTAATGGAAATTGATTTTGGTATTCCAATTTTAGCCACTGACACTCCACTTTGTGTCTTGATCATGTGAGGGAAAAAAAAACTAAAAGTGGAGTGCCATTGGCTAAAATTTGAGTGCCAAAATCACATCCCTTGTTAATTAGTGTGAACAAGATGCTAAAATGGCATAAGTTGTTGCCTGAAAAACTTAGTGGAAACCGGGCTGTAGTCGCCTTCGAGTGGTTTGATTGGTTGTTTGAAATTGCTCTCACATTCCAAAGTCGTCACTATATATCTCCTCCTCTCATTTTTTTAAGAAAAAAGTGGCACCACGACACAAGATGAAATTGGCAGAGTCAGAATTTTGGTCCGAGGGGGCCAAATTGCGTGGCACCACATACACTTATTATATCATAAAAAAATTCTTTTCAATATATTATATTTGTAGATTAAAATGTTTCTAGGCTAATGAAGTCGATGTATATGAATCATTTTGTTTAGTTTTTTAGGTTACTATAACAGACAAGTGCTTATTTTTTACAAGTGTCATGCCTGTGCTATGCACAGGAATGAAAAAAAATTCTATTATATTTAATGTTATATATAGCAAAGGGTAAGTCTTGTTATGTTATTTATCCCTTACGGAGTATTATTTAAGATTGAATGTTAAATGTAAAAGTTTTAATGGGAGAATGTTTTGAGTATGAAAAAAGGAAGTTTTAAAACTTTTTTCTAACCTCTTATATTTTTACTTTTCGTAATTTGAAAAGTGTAGAAAAAGAGAGTTTCATTTAGAGAATGCCACATAGGAGAGAGAGTTAAGGAGAGAGCTCCATTTTATTTAGTACTTAGTATAGAGTATAGATAGATTCATGAAAGAAATCGACTAATGAGAATATAAAATTAAACCAAAATTATTAAGGTTATGAGTAACTATTACGCTAATAACATCAATATTACTCAAAATTACGTGTCATATGAATAGAATTTTTAACCCTGGGAGCCTTATCCCGCCTGACCCCAACACAGCTCAGTCTTTGCAGGATAATTGAAAATGCTAAAAATAGTTCATGTTAGGTATATGGGACATTAATTTAATGAATATTGAGTCCAAGCGATGTGATGTGGACTCCATGGATATGCGCACATAGAAAAACCTCAGACGGATCAATTCCCAACAGTTCATTGTGTTAATTAAGGTTTAAAGTGTGTGAACATATATTGAAAGTGTAAAAAATATATTGGGGAGAAATAAGTGTTTTTTTATATTCCTTTCTGATGATCACTTGTTCACAGCCAGGGATGGAAAACGAAAACTAAAGAAAAAGGGGACATTCTTAAATAACCCTGCAGTTAACAGGATGGTTGCCATTTTAGGACAGGTTAATTTTAAACTTATTTTTATTAATGTTAAAATTTTAGTACGACAACGCGTTCCGGTTTCTAAAAAAATAAACTTTTAGAAAAAGAAGGTAATTTTAAGCTCCAAAATCACGTGTTTATGCAAATAATTTTCCTACCAATATGGATCTTGTTTGATAGATCTCATTGAGATCTTTTATACGGTGCCAAAAAATCATAAAATTATGGGCAAAGTACGAATTACCTCCCTGAGGTTTTCGCGTTTGGCAGATGACCTCCCTAAACTTTATTAATGATCAATTTGACTCCCCATGGTTTTGGACTAAATTGCTACCGTTAGCTTTTTCATCCAAACTAACAGGAAGTGCAAGACACGCGCCAACTACTAGACCGGTAATGAAAAAAAAATTAAATAAAGTTCATTTCCTATGTAAGAAGACGACATTACCCTTCTTCTCCAAAAAAATGGAGTGTAACTTAACCCTTCCCAATCCACGGCTCTTGTCCATCTTCATACCAAACAATGGTGGTCGTTTCCTCTCCCCAAATCATTGTCGCCGCCTGCCCCTTCACCATCGGCCCATATCCAACTTGTTCCCCACCCCAACAATCTGCCAATTCCATATTCCTCACATCAAAACCCACTCCACGTACGTAATAGTCCACAATCAAAACCCATAATATTTGGGCACCCACTTCCAGCAACCCAATAGCGCTGGTCTCTCTCTCTCTCTCTCTCTCTCTCTCTCTCTCTCTCCCATACGCACCAACTCGAGGTCACAGACTCCACAAGAAACTCAACTTCTAACACGCCGACGACAACTACAGCACAAATAGAACTTAATTCACAATGGCGGAATCGATCTGCATGTTGGTAAAATCAAACTCGGGTACGGCAAAAAACGAGCTCAATGACGGCGGCAAAATCAAACTCGACGGCTGTGGAGATGGACAAGTCGACGACGATGCGAAAAAATCGTTCGTTTTGTTTTGGATTTGTGGGTTTTGGCGTTAGTTTTCAATTTTTAATTTGGGGGTTATCAATTGGTTTGTGCAATCATTTTGTAGTTTTCAATTTGTGGACAGTGGACAGAGATGGTGGATTATGGAAGATGGTTTTCAATTTGTGCATGAGTTTTCAATTTGTTGGTTTGATTTAGAAAATGGGTTTTCCGATTGAGAGAGAGAGAGAGAGAGAGAGGTGGGTTTGGATGGCCAGATTCTGCTAATGGATTTTCCGATTCGTAGAGTAGAGTAGAGTAGAGTAGAGTAGAGTAGAGGAGAGAGAAGAGAACAGAAGAGAACAGAAGATGAGTTCCTGTCAATAAAAAAGATGGATTTTCCGATTGCCGAGGAACCACTTGAGGGTGCTGGAGATGCTCTAAGGAGAGTAAAGGCCCTTTATTTAAGAAAGGGTAGCATAGTCTTTTTACTTCTGCCGTTAACGGAGTTAGAGGTTGCACTTTAGTCCAAAACCATGGGGAGGCAAATTGATCATTAATAAAGTTCAGGGAGGTCATTTGCCAAACGGGAAAACCTCAGGGAGGTAATCCGTACTTTGCCCTAAAATTATTTTTCATTTTCATTATATTTGAGTTTGAAAATTGAAAAAAATAACTTTTAAAAAAAGAAGGTTTAGTGGAACACCCCTTATCCTACACGGTACACATCGTAGTTTTAAAAAAAAAAAAACTGGCATAGATAAAACAGAAATTAAAACAGAGTCCTGGGGAGTTTAACTCACCTTGCATCGTCTAGGAGAAAACTGTTCAATACAGTTAGGAATAGATTGAAATACAACGAGGCGATTATCACTACTACTAAGATTAACTTTAGCAACTGCATCAGCACTTCGATTGGTCTCCCTAAACACGTTGAAAACTTTTGCTTTAAGCTGGTCGAGCAACGACTTGCAATCAGTTAGAATGTTACTTAACTCATGGGTACCCAGTTCTTTCTCTTTGAGAAGGTGCACCAAAGTCGTAGAATCTGTTTTCACAAGAATGCCATGCAAATTATGCTCCAAAGCAAGTTGCAACCCATTCTGGAGTGCCCAACATTCCACTACAGTATTAGAAGAAGCTACACCGATTTTCTTGAAAACCCATGATCCAAACACCGTGACAGTCTCGTAAGACTAGGGCTAAATTAATACAGTAACATTTTTTGTCGTAACTAAGATGTCTCAAAAAAAAAAAAAACGATTTCTAGAAAGCCAAACAGAACGAAGGGCTATAAAATGAATACATAGTTGGAGTAATTTTTTCCTTGTGATGCAGAGATATAAAAAAAAATCTATTCATTTCCTACAGCAATAAAACAACCTGATGAAAAGTCCATGCTTTAATTTGGTATTAAACACACACACACACACACACACAAAACTATCTTTCTATAGAGATTTCATTTTCACGCATATAAATTACATCACAAAATATTTTCTCTAATTTATTTATACGTTTCATTCATGCACACGTGTACTTCCAATAATAGCAAAAGTACTAAGGGAGGTTTTGGAAAAATAAATAAAAGAAACTTATTATTTTGTCTTTATTAAAAAAATCACATTTGTTAATTTTGCGATAATTTTTTGTAAATTATTAATTGATTTGTCTTAACGAGAAAAATTGAAAAGACAAAAAATTATTATTGAAATTCATAATTTTTAAATAAAATAAAAAATAAGCCAAAAAGTCAAACGTATCGAGTTTCTTCTAAGTCAAAAAGGCATCATCAATAATTGTATGCAAACATAATCATAACAGGAGGTAAATAAAATAGAGCATTAGTGAGGCCTAGGGCTAGGTAGGTAGCTTGAAATAATTGGATTTTAAAATTTTAAGTTGCTCATAAAGGTAGTAATGAACTTTAGAACTGGATTTTTTTTCAAAAAAGTCAATAAGTCAAAAATAATTTGATTTATGTTAATAATGCAGTACAATTATTGAAGATGCCAATATACACACAGTCGTTTGCGCACCTGACCACTTTCTGGCGAGTGAAAGCAAAAACGTAGCCGTTTACTGGAGTACTATATTATACTAGGGTGTTGCCCCGTACGGCTGTTTTTCTAACGGCAAATGTCCGTATCTGGGGGTGCTACTGTGGTCCAACTCCGCTTCAGTGGCAAACCCCTACTACGGTCCTGCGGGCTCCCCTTCGGGATTTGTCGGAGGGTACATTGGACACAGGGATTCTGTAGTGCACTCCTGCACTATGCGGAGCAGTTAGCATTTTAGTCATCCGTCTTGACAATCAATAATCTAGATCTCAGCTCGATCATGAATAACTCAAATTTGCAAGAGTCAAAATAAAATTTAGACAATTAATTACCAACCAGACGGCTCGAATGCCTCACTATAATACACCCCCATGCGCTAAAGAATTTCCAATTCCAAAAATATGGCCCTTTGAGCCTTTTGCTCTGTAAAGGCAAGTTGTTTTTGTGGCGCAGAAAAAACAACGACTACTATTGAAGATGCTGATAAAATAAAAGTCATAAATAGACGTTTGCGCTTTCATTTAAACTATCATAACCAATGTGGTGGCTGCTAGTGAAATTTATGATGTGGCATTATTTGACACCATGTACTAGTTAGTTTTGAAGAGCCTTGCTACTTGCACCGATGGAGTATCGACAGGTATGCGAGGACCATTTCGGGTCCCATGAAGATAATTCAAGCCGTTTAATAATTTTTTATAAAAAAAAATGAGTGCGCCCGTGAAAAAATTATCCCAATCTGATATATGTAGGTGCACGATTCAATTTTCCTTTTTTTTCTGAATGAAAAAACGGAAGATTGAATCGAGCACCTACACCTATCGGATTGGACTAATTTTTCAAGAGGCTAATTTAAATATTTTTTTAAAAAAATCATTGCACAGCTTAGATCATCCGTGCGGAACTCAAAATAGATGTCGCGTGCCCGTCTATACCCCTCGTAAGGCTCGTATCAATTTCGTGGGTCCCCTTAGGATTATGCAGTTTTGAATGAGTGGCTACCAACCACGATACTACTTGTGTTTAGTTTGAACGAATAGCTAAAATAAAAGAAAAATGTGAGATATAAACACGAAAGGTTTAAAAAGACGCTTTTCGTATATACTCTATTTATTCTTTAAGGCCTCGTTTGGTATGTTAATATTGTTGAATTGCATATTACGCATAAATCATTGCATAATTGGATATTAATTTGGGTACAAAACAAGTAATTAGGCAAAATGGATAATTAAGCAACGTAATTACGTAATAACCAATTAAACCAAAAGGGCTTCCCAAGGGAAATACCAAATGGGCTCGAGTCGAGTTGAGTTTTGTTCACCTTTTACTTAAAAAGGTGAACATTATTCTTTTTTCTATTGGTTGAAATAATGCGGACCCCATTACAAAGTGACGTTATGTTTACCAAAAAGTGTATCGCATGGTAAGTATGACATCACTTTGTGGTGGGGTCCACACAATTTCAACCAATTTAAGATAGGGTAATATTTACCATCTTTTAAGGAGGGTGAACAAAATTGCACTCGGTCGAGTCCGACGCAACGGCACTGAAAATAATTTTCAGTCAACCGCCGTACGCCACCATTAATGGTGAAAGTGAAACATAAACCACACCACCGCCCAAACAATAACTTTCCATGTTCCAAATTCCTGTTCCCAATTTCCTTTTCCAATTTCCCAGATCCTCTCAATAATTCGCTGGTAGAAACCCAGAAAACGAAGAAGGAAGCCCAAGGCCTTCTCCTCGGCCGTTACGGGGCCGGACAACTCCTCGGCCATGGAACCTTCGCGGCTTCGTCAAGGCCTTCTCATATTCACGTAGTCGTTCAAAATGTCATGTGCTCTTGCTTTCACTCAATCTTTGCACACATGAGCGGAGACAGTTAAGGACCACTGGGTCATGCGCCTCCCCTGAATTTTTAGCGCCTTATTATTATTTATTTTACTCAAAAGATGAATTAGGAATTTTGGATATTGGGCTTCATGTCTACTGTATTGTTGTGGTTTCTAGCTAAATCAATCAGAAAGTCTAAGAGTGGATACAAATCTTTTTTTGGGTCTCATAAAATTGATCAGAATCGCTTATTTTGTTTTAAATACTTTACTTATGGTTCTTGCAAAAAATAAGTTCAATTTGGTATCAGCAAGAGCATTTACGAAATATCAAACTCTGCTTTAGAATTCAAACTTAAATTCTGGGACAAAGTTGGACGTTTTGTAGACACCCTAACTGATACTGGATTGAGCTTATTTTTGATAGGAGTAGTAAATAAAGTATTTAAACAAAATGAGCAGTTCCAAATCATTTTCTTAAACTCAAAACGGGACAAAAAAAGATTTGTGAATTGTTACTTTGTGTGTCATGTTTGAGACCATACAATTCATTTTTTAGTTTTCTGTGAGTACGGGAAGGGGCAGTGGCTGCTAGGGTTAGGGAGAGAGAGATCGCGAAAAAAGGTCATCCAATTTCACAACCCCGCCATAAAAAATAATACTAAGGGGTGTGTCCACTAAAAAAAAAAAAAAACTAAAAATTTAATTCATTTTACATCTCATTTTCACTCAAAAAAAGTATTATTATTTTATAGAGGTGACAATTCTAACTCATATTTTGTAACCCGCCCAATTTCGTCCACTTATAACCCAATTTAATCAGCTCATATTATATAATGGGTTGATATGGGTTGAACCCATATTAACTCATATTTATATGAGTTTAGGTGGGTTAAAAATAGATTCAATATGGGTTGAATTTAAAAGACCCAAATTGACTTACTTAGGCTCCATTCCGCAACGCGATTTAAGTATTTATTTTTTAAGAAGACAATTTCAAGCTCAAAAATAATATGTTTACTCAAATAATTTTCTTACCAATATAGATCTTGTTTGAGAGATCTCATTAAGATTTTTCATACGGTGCAAAAAAAATAAAATAATAATTTTTCATTTATATTATTTTTTAGTTTGAAAATATAAAATAAGCAGTAAGAAGGTTTCTGGAACGGGCTTTATTCAAAACCCTTTTTTGTTGACGGTCTAAATTAGCTTCCAACACATGAAAACAAAACTGGCCGTCGGCACCCACTGGAAATTAGATAACGCTCTCTCTCTCTCTCTCTCTCTCTCTCTCATACTTCCAAAACCAGAGATCTGTGGCTTTGTCCGGTTCCCTTTTTAGTTTTAGTTTTAGTTTTGTTTTCAATCATTACCCTACTTCTTTTTTCAATCATTACCCTATTTTTTCAATTATTACTTTCTCATCTCTCTCTATCTCTCTCCAATCATTATCCATATTTTCAATAATTACTCTATTTCTCTCTCCACCCACTACCAAAACTAAACTAAACTAAACTCCCAACCAAACACAACCACGTGTCTTCTTGTTCTGAATGCATACAACGTGGAGTCAAATGGGAAATTTGGAACAAACGGAGCCGGATTTCCTTGAAATAACGAACGTCGGTTTCTTCTGAATTCAAAAGTGCTAAACTAATTAAGATTTTAATTTTGAAGATATCATTAGTGTTACGAATTTTTATATGTAATCGAGTGTCCGGGAACTCCACTAATTTCGGGATCCTAAAATTAACAATCGAGCAAATCCTCCCCTGAACTCCAAAGTTTGGATTGTTTGGCTTCCGTAAAATTTAAACATGCGACCTCATAAAATCGATAGTGTCAAGATCGAAACTCATAAATTTTTTACCCGACTCGTTTCAACACATTTATTATTTGATCCATATTTGACTCGTAACCCATTTCAACCTATCCAAACCCGCCCATTTGCCACATCTAGTATTTTACTATTTTGTTTTCATTAACAAAAACGTTTTTAAACAAAAAAATTTTTTTGCTACAATAACTCTACTCATAAAGACACAAACACATCAATAACTTATTCACTGTCGGAAACACCTAACAATTTCTCAACCACAAAAAAAAATTTTATAAAATTTTTATTACCGAAAACACCCCTAAAATTATATGTACATGTGTTGTTGAGTTGAGTGAGAAAAGATTGATACAAAAATAGTAAAAAGTAATACTCCAATTGAGAAAAAAAATTATACTGCTTGTCGTGTGAGACCCATCTCTATCTTACGCAACTTGAACCGACCTATAAATCCCCACCTTCCCACAAACCCACATACTTTACGGACTACACAAAACTAAAAAACACAACCATACTAGTATTACCCCACCATTAAAATGGTGAAACAAACCTAACACCACCAATCCCCAGGGTCTTCAAAATCCCAAATTCAGGTTTCCAGATCCCCGCAAAATAAAATGTCCGACAAAACCCAGAAGACCAAGAAGGAGGCCCAGGGCCTGCTCCTCGGACGGTACGAGGTCGGCAAGCTCCTCGGCCACGGCACCTTCGCCAAGGTCTACCACGCCCGCAACGTCAAGACCGGGGAGAGCGTCGCCATCAAGGTCATCGACAAGGAGAAGATCCTCAAGGGCGGGCTCATCGCCCACATCAAGCGCGAGATCTCCGTCCTCCGCCGCGTCCGGCACCCGAATATTGTGCAGCTGTTCGAGGTCATGGCGACCAAGTCCAAGATCTTCTTTGTTATGGAGTACGTTAGGGGCGGCGAGCTGTTCAACAAGGTACTCTTCGAGAAATTGAGATTGCAACACCGGATGAATTGAAAATCCATTTCAACCATTTTTTTTGCAATATAGTAAATGTTTTCCGAAATCATAACAATCGATATGGGTCAAGTTGATTTTTGGATTGGTTGATGCTCTTGATGACCTCAAAAATAGGAATGGTCCCGATCATTGAAATGGGCTCTTTGGCATGCTTGATGCACTCGATGAGTCCAAAAATTTGAACTGTCGGATCATTGAAATTAAGATTGCAACACTACATCAAAAACCATTTGAATAAATTTTTTTGCGATATAAATGTGTTTCAAAATCATGTATCAAACGATATGGGTCAACTTGATTTTTGCATTGCTGGGTGCTCTCGATGAGTCCAAAAATTTGAAAGGTCCGGATCATTGAAATGGGCTTGGGGAAAACTTTTTCCGGGATGAAATTGTTGTCTTCAATCCTTTTTCGTACTCTCTTTTGTTGACTCCTTGCTTTTAAATTTTGATTTTTATGGTTTTGCATATTATTGGGAATATGCTTTAAATGAAGCTGGAATGAGCTGTTCATTCCCTTGAGATGTTAATTTGATGCTTTTGAAGAGTTCAAATTTGAACGGTTCAGATCATTTAAATGAGGTCGGCAAAAACTTTTTCGGGATGAAACTGTTTTCTTCAATCATTTTTGTACCATCTGTTTCTTCTCTCTAGTTGACTCTTGCATTTGATTTTAGATTTTTTGTGGTTTTGCATATGATTGGGAATATGAGCTGGAATGAGCTGTTCATTCCCTTTTGAGATGCTACTTTCAACGTTTCTCTTCAAAGATGAAAGAGTTCCATACACAAGAAATTAAATACTCTCTCTGTCCAAAAAAAAAAAGTCCAGTCTGGAAAACGAGAAAAGAATGTTTTTGTAAAAAATGGGTCATTGTTTTAGCATAAGTAAAAAAAAAAAAAAAACTCATTGTTATCCAATAATTTGCGTGAAAAAAAAATATATTTTGACAAAAATGCGCAATCTTTTTGGATGGAGGTAGTACAATTTTGGTTTTGTTTTTTGATTTTGCAAATTATTGGGAATATTCTTTGATTTTTTTGTACGTTGAAATTAAGTTGGAATGAGCTGTTCATTTGAACGTTCGCTAGAAAGATGAAAGAGTTTCAGGTACATTAAGAAATTGAATTGTCACCAGTGTAGGCTAACAATGGAATCACTTTACAACAATTTAGGTGGATCCTTCTCAAAGCTCTGTATTGAGGGTTTTATTGATATTTTTTTTTGGTATTTCTGGTTTTGAAAAAATTAAGGTAGCCAAAGGCCGGCTGAAGGAGGAAGTGGCTAGGAAGTACTTCCAGCAGCTGATCTCGGCTGTCGGATTCTGCCATGCACGCGGTGTCTACCACCGCGATCTCAAACCTGAAAATCTACTACTCGACGAGGACGGCGATCTTAAGGTATCTGATTTCGGCCTAAGCACTGTTTCTGATCAGATACAGCAAGACGGGCTTTTCCATACCTTTTGTGGCACCCCGGCGTATGTTGCGCCGGAGGTTTTAGGCCGGAAAGGCTACGATGCGGCCAAGGTGGATATATGGTCTTGTGGGGTTATCCTGTTTGTTTTAATGGCTGGCTACTTGCCATTTCATGACCAAAATATCATGGCAATGTATAAAAAGATTTACAAAGGCGAGTTTCGATGCCCTCGGTGGTTCTCACCCGAGTTAACCCGATTGCTTACCCGTCTTCTCGATACGAATCCCGATACGCGGATAACAATTCCGGATATCATGAATAATAAGTGGTTCAAAAAAGGGTTCAAGCATATTAAGTTCTATATTGAGGACGATAAGTTGTGTAGTATTCCGGATGGGGATTACGATGTAGGGTCAGAGTCTGATCAATCGCAGTCTGAATCAGAATCGGAAGTAGAGACTAGGAGGAGACTTGCGTGCTTGCCACGGCCGGCGAGCTTGAATGCGTTTGATATTATATCGTTTTCACCTGGATTTGACCTTTCTGGGTTGTTTGAGGAGGGAGGGGAAGGGGCAAGGTTTGTTTCAGGGGCGCCAGTGCCGAAGATTATATCGAAATTGGAGGAGATTGCGAAGGTTGTCAGTTTTACGGTGAGGAAGAAGGATTGCAGAGTAAGGTTGGAGGGGACTAGGGAAGGAGTGAAGGGGCCATTGACAATTGCAGCTGAGATATTTGAATTGACACCGTCACTACGAGTGCTGGAGGTGAAGAAGAAAGGAGGCGATAAAGGAGAGTATGATGATTTTTGTAATCGGGAATTGAAGCCTGGTTTGCAAAACCTCACGATAGAAGAATCTGCAGCATCTTCACATGCGCTTTTGGATTCTTCACATTTGCTTTCAGCCACTTCTTCGTCACCTCCTGTTTCGTCGACTTTGCTGCCCAATAGTTCGTATTTGCCTTCAGATACTGAATGAAGAGAGAAAGAGGAGAAAAGAGTACGTTTTTCTCTCTTTATTTTTTTTTTTTTTACTGGCAGAGAACTCTTGGTCTTCCTTAGTTTACCTTGTTGTAATGCTCAGGCTAAGATTTAGCGGCTGCTAGGTTATTTGTCTTTCCATTCCTGTTTTAAAGTACAATGGTAGATTATATGAAATTATTCAAATGAAATACACGAATATCATTGTACCTATCTTGCCGTTTTGGTGGTGACTTTACTTCTCTTTTCTTTTGTTTGTAGCATACAAATTGTAGTAGTATTTTCCTCACAGCCATTACCAGTCCGTATCATTTTGTGGGCTTATGAAATCACCGTGCATCGTTTAATTGCACATATGGGAACTCTTGTCCAATGTGTATGGATGCCAATGTTTTACAGCATTCTGATGAGGTGAAATTACAACATCCTGGCAGAGATATTGGAGTTAAAATATATTTGGATTGTTTATGACATAGCAGGACAGCAATGCCAGAACAGATACCTTATGACGAGTTTCAGGTCTCTGGCATCCCCTTAGTTTAGACATTGTGCTGTGTAGGATATGTATGTCGAAGTGCCTGTGCCCTGTAGTTTTATGTGAGTTGAAACATTTGAATTTAGTTTCGTCAACAGAAAGTAATTAAGCAACAAGATTGTCAATTTGCGATTCACGGCAAATTTTCCTACTTGTAAGGTGGTCTATGCTTGTTTGAAATTCCAGCATCGGGTCTATTGCCATTTTGTGGGGATCATTTTTTTAGGAAGAAAGTTATAGTGACAAGCTGGAGAGTTGGCTGTAGTGAATGACTTGGGTGAGTAGAAAGAAAAGCAGGGACTTTGGTTTACTCATCTCTCGCTCTCCTCTGTTTCCCTAGGTTTCTCTAGAGCTGGAGATTTCTCTAGATCTTACATGTCCTTATTGCCTTTGTCTGGGTTAAATGACAGCGAAATATAGAGATTTCTCTAGATCTTATGTGTCCTTATTCTTTTCGTATAGGTTAAATGAGTATAGACGGCGGGATGCATTCTGTTCGTGGGTTTAAATGACAGGGACAGTTAGGGTTTAAATGACAGTGACAAACTTACACATAGACGGAGGGATGCATTCTTACATGGGTTTATCAGTTTATGTTGCGTGATTGTTTAATTCCAATGTGTATTTATCTCGAGAAATGGGAAGTTAATAATTTTCTGATGAGTCTCTTATTCAATTGCTACGACTGCTTAGCCTAGCTTCCTTAAAAGACATGCGACTATAAGTAATTGTGTCTGCGTTATTGTAACCAGCTAATATAAAGACATGAAAGGCCACCTTATGTGTCAATTAACATTGGGTGTAATGACATGAAAGGCCACCTTATGTGTCAATTAACATTGGGTGTATGTGTGTATTGACATCAAATAATGCTGCAGCAGAAGTAATCATTTCTGCTTTTGAATCCGGCTTAGGACCTGGAGATGTTTTTGCGGGTTTATTTCAGAGGATATCAAAGTCTGTATTCATGTGTTTAGGGCTATTGCAATTAACATATATGCTTGTTTATTTTAGTTTGTTAGGAACTTGGAGAAGCCTAGGTTATGCTGTATTATTTTGGATTAACCGGACCTCTTGCATGATAGAATTCACAGATTATGTGAGTTTCTATGGATGGAACTAATCAGTGTTTGTGTAACAATAGATTGGGACCAAGGGACCCTATGCGCCAATGCTCTATGGGGGTGTAGGGCACTGTTCTTACAAAATGAGAGGAACGAGGCCGTTTCGTCTCCTAGTTTGGTGACAGGCTAGTGATAGAAGAAGAGTACACGGTGAGGAAAACGTCGGTTACTCTAATAGGCGTTGCCCCTTTTCGGACGGTAATAAGACAGTTATGTCTTAGTTTGATGTGGCAACATATTTCAACATTCGTTTGTTTTTCCCTCCTTTCTGGTACGTTTTCCAATAGTTGGACCTGTTGGCTAGAGAATGCAACTTCTAAATGTGTGCCTCTTTTGACTGGTAAACCCGACTTGCTCATTCAATGCCAGAGACTGGTGGCTGGGTGATGATTTTCATTGTTGCTCAATGCTCACTAATAACTTGGCTGAGCATGGAGAACAGTCGTAGAAAGATTATCGTTTGTCAATCTTATAGTGGCGAGAGCCTCATTTCGACGTAGTGTCCTTTTTTTCACGCACGGGATACGTTGCGTGTCTGTTCGTCTATGACTTCCATTTATCTTGATGTATCAGGACAATACTATTATATGGGGAGCGATAAACCTTAAGCGATCGATTGATATAAAAAGAGCTAATACTTATGGGTCCTTCCTGGGTGAATCGTAGGATTCTCTTCTTCAATTTCTCTTCTTTACTTCCTAATCCGTGTTTGTTACGTTGGCCATTAATCTTCCTACATTTATCGTCGTTGTCACCACGGTTGGACATTTCTGTTGGGAACCGTTTGTGAACTTTTCTACTTTTGCTTTTCCATTTGAACTTTGGATTAATATTTGACTATTCTCTCACGGGATTCTCTACCATTCTCGGTCTTTCATGCGACACAAAAGAAAAAAATCATCACGGTTTCATTACGTTCAATTTGGAGGCGTAAATGTGCCTATCATCCAGGTTAAAGACCAATCTGATCGGACTAACACTAAAGGTTTGGCCGAACCATATTTGTTTAAATAAATTTAACGTTAACATTCTGTTTGCATATTATTGTTTTTATAGACAAATATGTTTCGTTCATGTGGGTATCGAGTTCATTAATGTTTAATTTTGCATAGACTATAACGACCTGCAAAATCATGGACTTGAATGGTAGAACCGTGATTTGTCCCCTTCGGCATTCACGTGAGGATCTTGATTCATGGATATGCCCTCTTTTGCTGTACATCGTTGTTACTCCTATTTTTTTTGTCATTTCCCAAGACTCCAAAACCACTGTGACATTATTGGAGGTAGGTCCCAGTTTGTCCACTTATGTTTTTTCTTGGGAAAATAAAGAATCAGGGACTTGAGGGAACTCTCTACTTTTCTTGCCAAGAAAATTTTCGGTGCCGGGTACTGGTCGTTCAACCAAAACACTTTTGGATGATCTGAATTTTAGAGAGAGATTAAGAATATTGACTGTTCCAAAAGTGTTTTGAACGACTGACATCTGCGACATATACCGTCACGTGGTATCCGTTCGGCACTAACAAATTTCTCTTAGATTGACAAAGTAAGTAGTCACTTTCATGAATGCGACCAGGACATGTGTGGAAATGTGTTTTTGGCCCGATATTATGGGGATTTCAAACACCCAGTATATAGAAAATTCAAAGTGGAAACTAAAGTAGGTATGCAAACGCCCCACTAGTATTGTAGTCTTCCATTCAGGATATTATGGCCAAGACCCAAGATGTAATTCACATGCACTTCGAATAGACATTTCACCTAAGTTAGGTACATTAGGCGTTTATGTGTGTGTTAGGGAGAGTGCAAGTCAAGAAGAGTCTTTTGAAGATATTTCAAACTAGTACTGAAATTCGTAAAAACGAGTATTTTAAAAGAAGAGCATAGGGGAGGATTAAGAGCAAGACGGGGTTCTATTAGAAACTTGAGGTTCCCAGAATGCTTTAAATAACTTTTCTCTCCATTTATTACTGCCATCTCTCTATTTATCTTTTTCTTTTTATTACTCGAAAAACTTTTCTCAAAATCTTTACCGCAGGCGCACAACCCCTTAGACCAAGGTTTTTTCCTTTTTTGGCTCTACAAAGAATTTTTCTTTGGTTTTGATGGAATGGGGATTGTGCTGTGCACCATTTGAGCCGTTTGTTCGGCAATTCAACGATTAAAATTTCATCTTTACTTTGTAACATCTGAGCCGTTCATTGTCGGAATAAAATCTGGAGCATTACATTGTTGAACGGACGGCTCGAATAATGCATAGCACCCACCCCGTTTCCGAATTTGATGGACCAATCAAAAAAGAGAGCTCAGGAGAAGATCCATGAGCTTGACCTCATTGTAGATTTGTTCTCAGATTTTTTCATGTGGGTCGGACCTCACAGAGTTTTAATACTCCTATTCAGGCTCAGTTCAGGAACAAAAAATAAGTTCTTATTTTTTAAAAAGACAATTTCAAGTTTAAAAATTAAGGACTTATTAAAATTTAAAACTATGCAATATGCATCTTGTTTAAAAGAGCTCGATGAGATCTTTTATACGATGCAAAAAAAATTAAAAAATTATTTTTTATTTACTTTATTTTTAAATTTAAAAATATAAAATAAACTTCTTATTTTTTAAAGAAGTTTCTGGAACCAGGCCACATTTCACTCATTTTCTACCAGGAACTGTGCTAGCAAATCGTCAGATATGGACCCACTGTCACCCACATTCCAGTGGTAGAAATTGAATTGAGCTCTTGTTTTGAATCTTGGTGTCACTTTCTAGACATCTTTTGCAGTACTACTCCATAATTATTAAAAAGCTACTACTAGTACTATTTAAAAAGTCACCTTTGGCACTGGTTGGTGACCGACGTGATGGAAAAACGAGAAACTTTTATGTATATCGGAGATATCAAGCTCTATGGTATTCTTCTGGTTTGTTTATCATTTTTTGGTCATTTTTTCATCACATTTGAATGATTGATTTTGTTTATTTTGTAGAGTTCGGCGAAAATCTTAATCATGCTAAAAATTGTGTTCATCGGACTTTATTTGATACATGATCGGTACACGTGAAAATTGAAAAAAAAAAACCCAAACTGGATTTTGATTCAGTGTGCTTTTGGACTCACTTTTGATTTTCTTTAATTTTCACGTGTGCCGATCATGTAGCAAATAAAATCCAATGAACACAATTTTTGTTATGATAATGGTTTTTGCCGAACTCTACAAAATGAACGAAATCGATCATCCAAATGTGATAAAAAAATGGCCAAAAAATAAGAAACGGACCGGAGAGATACCATAGGGTTTGGTATCCTGAGATAACTAAAAGTTTCTCAAAAAGAACCTACCTCCGTCGTAATTTAATTATCTTTTTTGAGAGTTCATACCACTTTTTAATTAATTATATCTTGTAATTTTTAATGTTTAAGGTGATTTCGAAAATATGGTATTATAGAATAAATTGAGATCTATCAAATAAGATTCATATTGAATATAAAATTCATTACCACTTTAAAGATATAACTAATTTTTTTATCCGATTAAAATAGAATTGTGACAAATAAATTAGGACAGAGAAATATTTATATCAATAGTAAAGACAGAAGTGGGAGTAGTTATCAAGTGACCTTCTATCTTCCAAATCAACTTTTCATATCCAACTTGGGGAAGTGCCGCGTTGGTGGAGTACATAATTTTATTTCCACCATCGATTTTAATAACTATTCTTCAAATCTTGTACAACGCACTCAAAAGATATTAGTAATTTTTTAGTGAGGCGCAGCTTGTAAGCAGCCGCTGATGCGGCAATTATTAAGTGTTTTCGGGGCAATGCCAGTCGATGCAAATAAAAGTTGTATGCTCTAAAGTACTTTGTTATTTGGATTTCATAGAGGGCCAACAAGACGAAAATGTGTCAATTTTTTTGGATTAATCGTTTAACTTGACGAATTAATTCTTCAAGCAAAACAATAACTGAAAAAAAAAAAAAAAGTTCGGTAAAGACGGAAAAAAAGTTCGAAAGAGGTGACTTTAGTGTTTTCAGGGGTCGTCTGATTTGATTTAATTTCAAAATTCAGTCAATATTTGTATGCTTTTTCAATTTTTCTCGTTGAGAAGAATAGATTGATTCCAAAATTTCAGTCCCTGCGTATATATCCAGCGGGAGCACTTCACTCACAGTGATCATGTTTTAAGAATGAGAACAATGGCCCAGTACACCATGATCCAGCCTAAATAACTTACGCCGCGGAAAAGTCCAGACGCCCAAACTTGGGTTTAGGCACATATTAGGCCTTCTTTTTTAAAAAAGAAACAACCGTAGTGAAAAAAAGAAACAGTTTTTTTTTTTCTTTTTAATAAACAGTTAGATAAACGCTCACCGATCAAATAATTATCGATGTCTAATTAACTTGATTTTTGTAGAAAGGAATTTGACGAGACAAACAAAATGAACGGTTCAGAATAAATAACGGAACCCAGGGTAGGCCCCATAATAGGTGCAAAACAAAACACGTGTGCTGTGGATCGGTGCATAAACACAAACCCTTCTCCCATGGAGGGGTCCTAAAGGTGCCGTTCTGCTATATTTTTAAACCTTTTTTTTATTTTAAAAACAATACAATTTCAAGCTCAAATATAATGAAAATAGAAAATAATTTTTTCGATTTTTTGCACCGTTTAAAAAATCTCAATGAAATCTATCAAACAAGATCCATATTGATAGAAAAATTATTTACATAAACACATGGTTTTTAAGTTTGAAATTACCTTCCTTTTCAAAAAGTACTTTAACACTAAACTGGAACATGGCCTAAGTCTTTGGGTGGGAGAGGGGGAAAGGGATGATTTAAGTAAGGATCTTGGAATGCAAGGGGTTTGAAGAAATGAGGGATGGTGCTATGCAGTGGTATGCGTAGCACCGTGCTGCGCATTTCTGAGCCGTTGGATCGTGCATTCGACCGCTCAGATCTTATCTCGGCAATTAACGTTTCTCGATTGTTGGTTGCCGATATGATGCACGATCCGATAGCTCGAAAGTGCGCAGCACGGTACTGTACACCTCATTATACAATACCAACCCGAAATCCAGGGTTTGAATGGTCTCATGATACAAAATCAGGCAAGGAAGTGGTTCAAATCAATTAATGAGAATAAATTAACCTCTGTTGTTTTGGTTTGTGACTAAAGTTAGGTTGAATAAACTGAATAGTAATATGAAGCTTTGTTTATGTTGGTCACGGGCTAGTATTCTGCCCACGTGAGTCGAACCGTGGCGCTTGAGGCCTACTATGCTTTAATATAAGGAAATAGAGTTGTGTCTTTACCACCACATGCGGATTTTGGTAAGATGATAAGATCCTAACAGTTTACCTTCTCCATGGAATCACTACAAGAAAATGGTCATTCTCAACATTTTAATTAATGCTGGAAAAGCCACTATTACTGGCATTTCAAATTTCAAAAAATGTACGCAAAAGTTGAGTTTTTCGCCAAAATAATACCGCCAAACTATTACTGGTATTTGTTCAAAAAAACGCCGGAAAAATCTCCGTATAATACAAATATTTTTCATTGTGCAAGGTGACCTAATATGGTGGCTAGCCCAATTGGTAGCATCACACGTGCGTGAGGCAAAGGTCACGAGTTCGAATCCTGGGGTTAGCAATTTCTCCACAAAATTTGTGCGCCCAAGTTGGTTTCACGCAAGCGCCACCCAGCATTTGTACCTTTACCAACACACTTCTAGATGACACTTATTACAAATGCCGGTAATACTTTTTATCGGCATTTTTTGAACTTTTAACAGCATTTCTGAAATGTAGGGAAAAACAAAATTTCTTCTGGTAAATTTTATAAAAGAAAATTTCTTGTAGTAAATTTTATTGTTAATAATGGCACTAGAATTGTAGCTAGCTAGGATATCTAGTTGTTTCCTGGTATATTTATTGGTTTACACTGGATGAGCAGTGTTGCCGAGCAAGGGCAGAGCGGCATATTAGATCCGGCCGTTCATCTCGGCACAAACGACTCGGATTGAATCTAAGCCCTTACAAATCTGAATCGTTCATTACTCGATTAAGATCCGAGCCGTTAATTGCTGAGATGAGCGTCGGTTCTGCACCGCTATACAAAGAGAAGCTTGGCAGCATCTTCCATTCTGCGTATTACATGCGATGTTCAAAAACCTCAATCTCAGGCTTGTTTCTACATCTCTAGCTGTGGTTTATGGGTTCAATAAGGTAGTTGATTTTGCTATGGAGAGTCTGAAGAACCTCATATGGGACTATTGTAGGGGTGGGCATATCTTGGTTCGGGCTGAGTTCGGGCCAAACTTGTGCAAGCCCAAGGGCGTTCAATTACTACTAAACAAGCTTCGTTTAATAGTAAAGCATATAGTAGGAAATGGTAGTAGTACTTTTGTTTGGCTCAACAATTGGCATCCTCTTGGTGACTCGGGCCACTGTATCACAAGTTTGGTGAGACTGGTGTATAATCTATGGAGGTCTCTAACCACAAAGGTTGAATCCTTTTATCCAAGATGGCATGATGGGTATGGCCTTTGGGCAAACGAAACACTCTAGTGAACAGGAGCCGAGTCTTGAAAACAATACAAACTAACCCAAAAGATCGAGGGGGAAAATAAAGAAAGCAAGAGAGAATAAAAGAGATTGCAATCATGAAGATACCAAGCATTACAAGCTATTAATGAGAAGATCTGAAAATGCTCTCATTAATAGCTTGTAAAGAGAGGGGCCGTTCAAGATATTTTTGAACGGTTGAGATTGCCAACGGGTACTGCCACGCGCTCGGTACCTAAAAATTTCTCCCCTGTTCCAATATCATTGTCATACTCTTTTTTTGTACCAAATAGAGTTTTCAGATAGCCAGGGGTATTCCTATGTCCCCAAGTACTCCTGTTCTCTTTACCAAATTCAATTCTAAGAACATAACCATGTCATAATTTTGTACTATAACACAAGAATATGAAGAATAATTGTACTGCTAGAAGTGTATACAGATGCAGCGTAAAAAAGTTTAGATACAGAGAATCTTGTCCCTTTTTTTTAACAAAAAAATCGAATGAAAGATTGCCTAACTATATTGCAACACTGACAAAATATAACACTGACAAAATATATCCGAGAATGCACACCATTCTTTCTGTCTCTCTCCCTCTCTCCTGGCCTTCCCGGAATCTTGCGAAAACTATCACTTGACAATGCCACATGGTACTCCGGGAATATTCAATAATCGGCCTTCTTTGGCAGCTTCACCACAATCAAAGCCAACAAGTGACAGAGGAAAGGGCCAGTGTGTGCATACGTAAAAAGGAACAAAATTAGTTTTGCATAAAGGGTAAGGGCATTCCAACAACATCTTAGCATTTTTCTTCTTCTTCTTCTTCTTCTTCTTGTTGCTCAGACCCTTGCCAGTTCCAAACTATGTCCTTGAGACAAGGCTTCAGCCCATTGTCACAAAACTCCTGGTACTCCAGCGTGTCCCCGGCCACCTTCTTCACCTCCACCATGTGGAAACACGGCGCCACCTCGAATATCTCAGCGTTTATCGCCAGCTGCCCCTTCCTCCCTTCTTTGCTCCCCTGTAGCTTCACCACCCCGTCCTTCTTCTTCACCCTGAAGCTCTCCATCATCGCTATCTCCTCCAGTCTTGACACGATGTCCGACGGCGGTTTCCTGGTCGTGAACCGCGCCTCCTCCGCCATCTGGCTCTTCTTCTCCCTCTCGAAAAGGCCCGAGAGATTGAACCCCGGGGAGAGCGAGATGATGTCGAACGCGTTCATGCACGTCGGACGCATGGCACTCGTGCCACTACTAGTTGTTGCTCGATCCGGCACTCTCTTCCCGTAACTTCCCTCCGAATCGGACTCAAACGACGCGTTGAAGTCTAGGAGGCTCCTAGGCGATATATCGTTGTCCCGATCGGCTACCACGGGGTTTTCGATCGGTTTGAACCCTTTCTTGAACCAAGAATTAGCCATGAGCTTGGATAAGGTTATTCTCGATTGAGGATTTGGATCGAGAATTCTTGATAAAAGCTTCCTAACCTCGGGTGGGAACCATTGAGGGCACCTAAAATCGCCTTTGCTTATCTTTCTGTACATCTCCATCAAATTCGAGTCGTGAAACGGAAGATAGCCCGCCAAAAGTACGAATAACACAACCCCGCAAGACCAGATATCCGCCTTCTCCCCGTCGTACCCTCGCTTGTTGATCACTTCTGGGGCGACGTAGGCGGGCGTCCCGCACGTCGTGTGGAGGAGCCCGTCCTGCCTCTTGGACTCGAACAACGCGCTCAGTCCGAAATCAGATACCTTCAGATTCCCGTTCTCGTCTAGCAGGAGGTTTTCTGGTTTCAGGTCGCGGTGGTAGACACCGCGGCTGTGGCAGAAATCCACCGCGGCGATCAACTGCTGGAAGTACTTCCGGGCGACGTCTTCCTTGAGCTTCCCCTTGGCCACCTTGTTGAACAGCTCCCCGCCCCTGACGTACTCCATCGCGAAATAGATCTTCATTTTGCTCGCCATCACCTCGTACAACTGGACGACGTTAGGATGCCGAACCAATCTCATAACCGAGATCTCTCGCTTGATCTGGTCAATCAAACCGACTCTCATCACCTTCTCCTTGTCGATGACCTTAACCGCCACGCTCTGGCCCGATTTTATGTTCCGGGCATGGTAGACCTTCGCAAACGTGCCTTGGCCGAGAAGCCTCCCCAGCTCGTACTTCCCCAGCAACATGGTCGACCCTTTCTTCTCCATTCTCTGCGAAAAAATAGGTATCCTTCCGCAGAGCAGTTTGTGGAGAGAAATTATTCGACCCGATTAATTTCTCTTAGCACTTTGATAGTGCATGCATTTCAGCCATATGGGGTGCAAAGAAACTGATAAAAACTCCTCTCTCTCTCTCTCTTTTTTGAAGATTGGGAGAGAACGGGGGCAAGGTTTGAAACCTTGCCCTAGGGCAAGCTTGGAAGAATATAACTTCCCCAATGAGGCAGATATAAGAGGAAGGCAACCAATTTTTGGGCAAACAAGAACAGCTTTCGTGGTTTCTAAAAAAACTAGTAACAGAAAACCAACTATTGCGAGCGGGGGCTTGGTAAAAATAGCAAAGATCTGTTGGCCAGTATGTGTAGGGCTACAAATTAATAGGTCAAATGGGTAGGGATCTTCTTAGGAATATTATGGATCTTTAGGGGCAAATATGTACATATAATGGAGGGGATGTACGTATTGTAATGGCATTTAATTATGATGTGCTGTTTTGTGCCCATGCAATAATGTAGGAAGTTTGAGGTTGTAAATTCTCTAGAGAAAGCTTCAAAGAATAGAACGATTTCTTAGGGTCGAAAAGGACATGAAGATTGGAAATAAGTGGTGGGGAGAGAGAGCTTGAATCCCTCTGTCATGTGGGAATAAATATTTGGGAGTGTAAATTTGTTCATCTTCTCCGTGGGTAGCTAATTTAGCCACCTTTTATAAAGCCTGTTTTAAGTAAGTTCTTCCTTATGATCAGAATCACTCATTTTGTATGAAATATATGATTGGTTTAGAAATTATTTAAAAGTTCAAACTCAATGGCCGGGCCTGCCGGTAGGTATAAGTTCAATTGGAAAATTCAATTCTTTGGTCCATGACTACGGATTTTGCGATTGAGCTGCATTCTAGCATGAGCAATTCTCGTTAATTGTCGAAGGGAAACCCAAATTGGGCCCGCCAAAGCTAGTACAAGATTCATCACGGGGTCCCACACTAATGATTGGAGTTGTTTAATTTATCTGAAATATATTTTTAAGATCAGTTTAGATAAAAAGTCAGGTTAGTTGAATATTCGAACAAGGTTTGATCAATTTATTCAACTTTCAATCCCTATGAATTTGGGAACAGAAAATTGAACATATCGATCACGTTTTTATCGATGTCTGAATGAACTAAATTTTCATAACAATCACTAAAAACGTATTTGTAAAAAATTAAACAGTTCCGATTATTTGTATATGATTCCGAGATAATTAAGTCCCATAAAATTTGGTGTACGTACATTAAAAGTACACACCAAATAATGTACCCATGGTTTTTTTTTTTTTTTTTTAGCCAGTAGGAATTAATTTGGAATTCCACTGGGTAACCCAAATTGACTTTTGACTGATTGCGCCGCAACCATAGAATCCATGGCGTATGCTGATATTTTGTGACATTCTCGATGGAGCTGTACGTAGGACGTTGGACCACACATTATCCCCAGCTACAATCAGTGTCGTCTCCGATGTCTGAATTACCCAAGCATGTGTAGTATGCCCCCGGCCAGAATGGATGAAGATCAAGTACGTCCCACTAATTGGCTGGCCACCAGGGGTCTCGGTGTAGAGGTAGCTGTCATGATTTTTGAAAGATTATTCTTTGCACAAGAGCACCTTAAGCGGCCATAGCGGCCAGTCACGTAACAACTACAGTGGCCGTGAAGCAGACAAACCATCGCATAGAAAGCGACATGATCTAGGGCAACTCGACTGATACGGGTGTGAATTTTTGGAAGCACCGGTATAGCAAGACATAGGCACGTAGCGGATACTATCAGAGGACCGAAAAACCGCTATGTTACCAGCCAATATTTAGATCCATGCATGGTGACCGCATGTAAGGCAATTGCCAGGACAACTGGACAAAGGCATTAAAACCACATCTTTCAAAGAACTTTTCCAACAGGTTGGATCATATATGGGTCAGATGTTAAATCAAGACATTGCCAAGTGGCTTGGGGATACAAATGTTCAGATAGCATCCCATCACGTGGCTTTGTGTGGACACAAGAGAGTACTGAGAGAGATGGCGTCGGGTCGGGTGGTAAATACACATCAACTAGTTAGTCCAAGATAGAGTAGTAGATACAGAAGTATATATGAGAAGATGTATATATGAGAAAACTTTCAGTGATGGGTAGGTATCATGTGGTGCTCATTTGGCGCATTCGAGGTATCAATTTCGATTTTGGACAGGTCGTATTTGGAGAGAGAAAGAAGAGAGAGAGAGAGAGTGATGGGGTATTGAGAGGAAAGAGAGGATTTTAATCTGGGCCGTCCAACGCACTTTTAGATGGTTTAGATGGGCTGTTCGGGTACTACGTGAGCACGGCCATATGGCACCCACCGGTACCCAAAATTTCTCTGTATATATGCATATATTATCAGGGTTTTTTATTATTATAAGGGTGGTGCGTAGCAAATGCAGTGGAAGAAACATGCATGCAGTGACGTACTGACATTCCCGATACAACAATGCTACACACACTATACCAAACACAACCTCTCACATATATGTAGGTCCTACACATAGTAATGGGGGGTTGGGGGGGTCCACATGTATGTGAGAATTTGTGGTCGGTGTTATGTGAGTAGCATTTTTGTTCCTGATATTGTTGTCAAGGGTTAGGGTAGGACATGCATGCATCTGGTGTTAATGGAGAAGATTTTCAGTGCCGCGCGATTACCACATGGTGCCGCTCGATGCATCCGAGCCGTTCATTTCGGTTTTGAACGGTTCAAATTTGGAGAGAGAAAAATGAGAGAACGAAGAGATCGAGAGTTTGTTGGGGTGAAAGAAGAAAGAGTGTTCCAATCTGAACTGTCCAACACTATAGGTGACCAAAAATAGAATTTTTCACCAAGTAAAAATCCTCGACAACCTTTAGTCGACAAATTATTTTTCGTCACTTTTATTATTTGAGACGATTTTCATTCGTCACCCAATGAAAATTTTCTTCTAGTGTTGGACGGCTCAAAATAGCAACATGAGAAAACGAAATGAGGAGGAGAGAGTAGTAGTTATGGTTTTGTACTTCTTACATAATACGTTTCGCTTTGATTAATGATTACGTAGGTTTTTGTACTTCTTAATTTGTACCACTTGTGGTTTTTTGTACTACTTCTTAATTTGTTTCACTTTATGGAGATGTTAGTTTTCGAAGTTAATTACATTTTGTTACGCATGCAGAATAGTGATTGTGGGCTGGAATAAATATAGTATGTGAATGTGAATCACTCTAGCCGTCCGCGCCGAGCTTCAAGATTAATTCGTCCTTAACTTTGACTAAGACTAATCTGGTTAGGTAGGACGTGTGATCGATCATAACGAGAATGAGCTTCTCCGTAATGTAATAGAAGAGTCACGGTCCAGTTCCCCGGGATTTCTTCCTTCTAAGAGACGAAGGTTTGATTTCTTTCTAACCAAAAGCAGAACCAGCCACAAGAAGGAAAACAGCCTCGTATAACAAAGAACTCCACCAAGCAACAAAACTCTCAAAAGCACAGCACAAACTAGCTACGTAGGGTTTTCTCAAAAACATTCCGAATTCCCATATTCTACAGGTCAGGCCAGATTGTTAAGGTGATCTCCTGACTTAAATTCTCCTGCACCTAAGGCACTCCAGAGTCCTGCCGTAGTTGGGAGCCTTGGGGCATGTTTGCGTTGTTGCAAAGGGCATTAGAACACAAAGTGTTGAGATTTTAAGTTTGTTATGTCTCGTATCGGCTAATATTTAACTGTTTTTGAGGCTTCTAATACCGTTACCTTCCAATATTCCGTTGAGACGGAAAATCACAACGTATCAACTAATTCCCGTTACGTATCGGTCTCTTTCCGGTTCATTGACTAGTTTACGGCCATTGCGGCACATACTCGACCGTTATGTGTGATTCAAACACTAAAATAGTAATTGTTTTTGTCAGAAACCACAAATGGCAAAAGGGTACCGACAAAATAAACTTAAGTGTTGGGTGTCTGATTTAATTTACCAGGTTGGGAAACAGAACACAAAACACACACTTTTTTCGGTAAGTAACACTCACACACTTACTTGACGTATGCAGAAATGAATGCGTAAGACGGGAGAGTTTCAGGGTATTGCGGCTGCGAGATTACTTTGGACAAACTTGAGCCCATTTTGTGTCTTCAGAAAATGAACCAACAACTTCAATGGACTGAGGAAGGTGGTTGGGCTTAAGCTGTTGGAAGGTATGAAACAATGCCTCCATGGGTAGACACCTTTGGGCAATTTGCAAGAAACACTGATACTCTCTCGATCTGAGTCAATCGGGTTCACTAGTATCACTATAGTTTAGGGATACTTTGTCGCGGTGTTAATTTCGGAACAATCACTCAATGCTAGAGTGCTTTTGATAAGAGATTGGATAGGGACCTCGTGCACGTAGGCCCCATTGGCACAAATTCTTACGTAGGCGCCACCAATTAACTTGGGCATTAATTCTAAGGGCAATGGAAGTCGTCAACCGAGCTAATGTTCTTGCAATGCTGTTTGTGGTTTGTAATTTAAGGCTTTGCATATATTTACATACAGTATATTCTTGTTGGTATCATGCAACCTACATACATACTTATTACACGCGCACCCAAAAACAAAAAATTGAAATTAAAACATGATACAGCTAGAAGCCTACAATATTCGATCCTATAAATACAGAGCACTCTGAGATCATATATACGGGCACACCAGAGAGATCCGCCTACATCGATCATCCGATCCTTGTGTTTCTTGTAGGGCTCGTCAAGAAGAATATCTGCGTAAGGGAGAAGAAACATTTAATTTAGACAATGATATTGCGACGTCGTTCTCAAGGGGAAAAAAAATCAACACGGTGTTAAACTTTATCGTCATTTAAAAAAAAAGAAGACGGGATCGATCATGTGGTTACCGAATCGCAGCACGTTGCCCGAGATGGACCCGCTAACCCTGCACAATGCTCATCTATTTATGCACTCACTTCCCATATACATTCCTGCGAATTCTCGCGGATTTCGACGCTGTTCCGTCGATCATTATCTCTCTTCTTCCCCCATTTCCTCAGCTGAATCTGAACCATTGACTTGGCCGCCAAGAAGTCGACGCACTGCATTGGACTCAGCACCTCCAACAAGCCCTTGAGTGTCTTTAGCCGCACACAGTCGGCCATCTTCATCACTCTTTCCAGACCACCCAACAAGTTCTTCAAAGCCGCCTCCACCAACACATCAATTTGGGCCCTCGTCGTCGCCGCCACCGTCACCTCATCACCACCGTCACCGCCACGACCGCCTCGGCCTGTCACCCGGCTGGACAGCCGGGCCAGCTCGACCATCCTTCTGTCCGCCATCGCCACTTGTTGCCTCTCCATTTCCATCTCCACCTTCTCCTCCTCTAGCCTATTCGAGAACATCGATAACCAAAATTTATTAAGGGACTGGCTAGATATGGTATCGATGTGGTCCATCAAGTGGAAGAGGCCAAAGTAGGACCTCATTTTTCAAATAGAAATATTAATTTAGCATAATATTTTGAATTCCCGGACCTCAAAACTTTTATACTCCCCGGTCCCAAATTCTTTGTTAAAAATAATGCAATTTGTTAAAAATAATAAAAAAATTCAAGAAAAAATTTAAATTTTTTTCACAAATTAAAAATACTCATTGATATCTAGCTAGTAAGTTATTGAAAATTTTTTGATTTTTTCTTGCAAAAATTGTATTATTTTTAATACTCCGTTTTACAAACCGTACAAAAAATTTGGGATGGAGAGAATATATTTTTTGTCATCGATAAACTAAACGGATGATAAAATCTTGCAGCCAACCCCGTTTGTTTGTAGTTATCATAAAATTTTCACAAAAAATTATGGGAATGACTTCGGTGTCCCCGGTCATTTTGGGGACACCGTAACTTTTAGCATAATAAAACCATTATAAGCATAACCAAATTCATTACAAGCATAATCAAAACCATTATAAGAATAACCAAAACCATAACAAGGCATAACTTGGTTGGTTATGCCTTGGTTGATTTTGATTATGCCCTGATTGATTTTTGATTATGCTTTGGTTATGCCATGTTATGGTTCTATTATACTTGTAATGGTTTTAGTTATGCTTATAATGGTGAAGTTATGCCAAAAATTACGGTGTCCCCAAAATGACCGGAGACACCATAGCATCATCCAAAAATTATTATTTACTGAAAAGGCTTCCGATAACTCCTATATTTACACAAAGCCTAGTTAAATGAGGTAATTATAATACTCCATGTACTAACCTGATCTTCCCCCTCAGCTCTTCCACCTTCTCCAGCTGGCTATCGGTTATGCCGGCTAGGCTCCCACCGGGGAGCCGAGTCAGCCGGACCGATTCGACGAGCCGGAACACCATGGACGGCTTCCAACCGGTAATCCAGAGGCATGAATTCTCCAGCGGACTCAACCACACCGGAGCAAAGAAGGCAAGCACATCCTCATGGGCCGCGGCCCATTTGGCCGTGTAGTAGTCCTTGTGGTGGGACGTGAGCTGGGCCACCAAAGCCTCATTGTCCCATTTCTTGGCAATATCAGTATCAGTATTATTAGTAGAATTCTCGTCGGAAGCCCGTAAAAGATGCTGGAGGAATGCTTCCAGCTGGCAAGCCCAGTTGTCGAAGTAGTCTGTGAACTTCTCCTTTACTTCTGTCTTCGTCATTTTTAGAGAGAGAGAGATTGTCAAGTTTGATCATGTGGACTTCAGGAGGGCTACTTATATAATATGTGAATATATGTACGTGTGGGGGTTATGGGGTCTGAGTGATTATTCGGTGCTCCCGTAGCACTGTCACGTAGTGCTCCAGAGGTTTTTGACCGTCACATATTTATGCGGGCTCCGTACTCTTTAGGCTGAATTATGTGAGAATGTGTGGTGATAGAGATCCTTAGAGCACTACGTTTGCGGTGTTCCAAGGGCAATTGATAATTTCTGAATTTTGGGATGTGTGAGGGGACAGATGGAGGGTGCAAGATGAGGCCACGAAGGCAAGAGCGGGGTAGTGAGCTGGAGAAATGTGTGGCTTGGGCTTTTGCATGGCTTACGCGAAGCAGTTGGCCGCCCGTTTGATTAATTAAATTCAAAGGGTACGTACCCAATTTCTCTGCGTGTGTGTGTGTGTGTTTTGTTTGTTTCTATATTAGTGGCTTTTGTCTGGTATTGAAGAGTCATCAAGTGGGGAGGGTATGGTAGCCACCACCACCAGGTGTTTTAAAGGAGATATTTTTTGTTTTGGGCCGAGCGGGTACCACGTGACGGTATTTATCAGTGATCCCAACCATACGAACGTATTTGGGATAATCCAGATTTATTCCCTCTATCTCTCATCACCCCACTACCTGTTTTCCTCTTTTTCTCTCCCTAGAATCCGAACCGCCATCTAAAATCGTCAATGGAGTATCATACGTGCAACTACCCAACACCCAAAAGCCGCTCGTTTTAAGAAATCTGGGCCTCTGGGGGATGGTAAACGTGTAGTGACATGAGACTTGGGAGTCTGCATCCCCACGTTATCCAACATCTTTATTTACTACATATTTTTTTAGAGTTCATACATTGTAGTATCGACTTCAGCATAAATACGTGTAGAATAAGTGTGTTGTGACACAATGTGAGAGTGCCCCAAAACTATCAAATAATTTTTCTTTAGTGACCTTAACAATAATTCTATAACCACAAATACAGACACAAACCTATCCACATTTAAATGTGAGTGGGTTTTTACATTTGTTTGTGCATGTGGTTCTAGCACACCTTGTGACCTTAATTATCATCCCAAATCTATACACTGTACACACAACCGAGTAGGAGTATATTACTTTTGTGGACTATTAATATGGGGGGTATAAGATGGTCCAAAAGTGTTTTAAATGGTTCAAATTTATTGAAAAATACTTTCTGCAAAATTATTCGCACTTGTTAGTTCAAAATCGTCCAAAAATGTTTTTGAGCCGTTTGAATTATTGATTGTCAATATGAACTATCGAAATTCAACTGTACAAGACTTCTCTGCAATCCAATTGCTGAAAAATCGGATCCTATACTACTATTGTCACATGCGCCTTGATAATGTGTAGATTTATTTACCAATTGAAAAGTCACCAGTATTTGTGAAATTAACAATGGTTGTATTCTCATCATAGAATTATGTATTTGTGGAAGATAAGCAGCATTTATATATGAGTGCTTATTTGCAATTTTCAAACTTAAAAATAGCAGGCTTAGGGCATCTACAGTGGACTAATTAAAATTGGATAATCAAAAGTTGCAACATCAATCATCTTTTGATTATCCATTTAAGGGGTTGCTAAGGTTAGCAATGTAAATGTTTACAGTGGCATAATTAACATTGAATAATCAAAACTTGTCACATCATCTTTTCAACCTGTAAAAATCTAAAAATTGTCACTATATAAAACAATTTTTTAAAAATAGTTGTCAAACTAATAACAACAGATTATGAGAAATGGAAAATAATTTTTTGAAAACTTTTATTTTGAAAAAACACTTTTTCGAACAAGTTTTAAAAAATAGTTTTCTGAAAAAAAAGATAGTTTTTTTTAAATAACAGTTTTTGGAAGAAAAAAACGACAGTTTAAAAAAAAATAGTTTTCCTTAGTAACATTGTTGAGAGAGAGAGAGAGAGAGAGAGAGAGCGCGTGTGTGTGTGTTTTGGTTATTGATAAAAGGTTGTTAGTTTTGATTACTTCAAGGCTCAAAATCTGATAAGTTGCAAAGATGTTGTTATGTTTGGTTATGCCTACTGTGAGCACTTTTTTGAAGGAATATTGTTAACTTTAGAAATTTTATGATTTTGGTTATTCCACTTGGGATGCTTTTATTGAAATAAAAAAAAAATGCAATATAGATCTAGTTTTATAGATCTTGATGAGATCTATTGCAAAAAAATTGAAACATTATTTTCGTTAACCCATTATTTTTAGGGAAATTTATAGAAATGGTCTTCCTAGTTTTCACCTGAGTCTCATTTTCATACTCCAAGTATCAATTGCAACTCTTTTGACCTTCAAGTTTGGTTTTCATATTAAGTTCGTTCAATTGATAATGTTTGTCAGCCAAATTGGACGGAAAACATCAGATTGAGGACTGACATCATCAATTGGACCAACTTGGTACGAACTGCAACGTCCAAACTGTCATCAATCTGATTTTTTTTTATCCACTTTGGCTGACAGAATTTATCAATTGGACCAATTTGGTACGAAAACCAAACTTTAAGGTCAAAAGAGTTGTAATTAATACTTGGAGGATGAAAATGAGACTCGGATGAAATTAGGAGGACCATTTATATAAATTTCCTTTATTTTTAAGTTTGAAAATAAGTCTTTATTTTTTAATTATTTATTTTGAAATGCGAAATGGAGATATATATCATCGTTTTTTATTGATTGACTGGTTGCACAGGCGGTTCAAATTCTTTGAATTTCTAATCGTGTCACGGACCATGTGGTATGTTTATGTCATGCATATATTTTTTATTGGAACGTATAATTATTATATCATAAGATTTTTATTTTTCAGTTCATTACATTTGTACATTGAATTGATTCTTTAGGACTATTTCAACTGTCACATGCTTATTTTTTATTTATGAAAGAAATTGAGAAATGAGAATGTAAAATAACCAGTTTTTTATCAAATTGAAAAAAAACTATTAAGATTATAAGTAACTATATACGAATAATTATCAATAATATTTAAAATCAAGTATATATAAAATAAAAAATTTAAAATTCAGATGCTCGGGGAGCCGGGGCCGAGGAGCCAGGCCCCTACATACCTCCGCCCCTAACTGTATCTCAGATTATCTTAGCGTGCAGCTACTACATGGAGCTCATTAAATTATTATTTTTGATAACTCAGCTAGCGCGCACGTCAACTAATTCTGAAGAGCCCAATTTTACCGCTTTCTTGTAGAGCTCAATTAAAGCCGAGAAATTAGTTCGTTTGATTTCCAATAGTGAACTCTTCTCTACTGGACTGGATGGAGTAATTTTCCCAAGTATCATTGATCCATATTGATGGATTTCCTTGTGGTACATCTTGCGCAGTTGACTTGTTTATATCTCCCGTTGTTCAAACAAAAGTATTGAGTGACGATATATTGTTTTTTCAATTGAATAAAGTTCAAAGGTTTTTTTTTTTGTTTTGATCGATAACCGGATGTCTGAATCAGCTTGCGCTTAGTTTAAATGTTGTCATTTAAGACGTACATCGTACGTCGGTCCAAAAGGTACAGATTTTCTCAATTACCATTCAAATCTGCATTAGAAACCAAAGTCGCAACAACAATCTGGATTAGCCAAGAATGCTAAAATCAAGTGTAGCCAAGAATGCTAACATCAAGTTGTAGCGAACAATCGGAAATAGATTATTTTCGGACCAACAATCAAAAATAGATCAGAACACGAAAAAAGTATATTAGACATTCACGGTGGGACTGTAACCCCCATCTCATGCTATTTCTTCGTACATTCCAAACTTAGATCGCGGAAATACATATGTACACTATAAATTAGACAGAGATGTATGCAAAATATTGGAACAAAAATGTGGGCTGACAGAAAGTGAGCGAGCAAAACCAGAATAATAAAACAAAATATGTACTTATATAGTAAGCTGTAAAAGAATTTAATTGCCATGGTGCGCAAAGTGGTCCTATTTTTTGTTTTTGTTTTTGTTTTTGGGTATATTGGTACAAACTAAGAGAGCATCTCGACTTGCAACGGAGGAGAAAAATTCTGCAGTGGATTAGGTTGACTCCGCGGAAAGGATCTCAAGTTCAGCCCACCATAGGGGAGAAAGTCTGGGAGTTGCTGCGTCGGGTGTGATAGTAATCACTTCCCTCAGTCTCGATGTGATCTCTTTCATGGTCGGTCTCTTCCTCGCATCCTGTTGAATGCAATCCTGGATTACTTCACAGATGATATCAAGCTCATTGTTTTTGAAGGACTTCAACGTTGGATCGATCATATAGCTGATGTTCCTCTTATCACTCAAGTATTGAGCAGCCTGAAAACCATAAAAGTAAATATAACTAAACGAGCATTGATATAACCATGGGTAAACTCTCTATAAAGGGAGGTCTAGAAATCAACAATGTAAACTATATACAATATATATTACACACACACATACATATATATACATGCAAATATGTATGCATGTACGTTTAAATGTGTGTAGACAAAGTTGAACCCATTTTCTGTACGTTTATTTATGATTTCTTTTTCACCGAACCAAGATTATGTAATTGGTAGGATACACAATGAGATGACCATGGAGAGACCAAAAAAAAGAGTCAAAGACTGAACTGAAAAAAGCTCTGGAGGGGCCGTAGAAAAGGGTAATGAGAATTATACCCAATTCACTAGAGGCCCTTGTTCTTCTTTGTTGGGGAGCTTCCCAGAAATGATTTCAAGCAACATTATTCCAAAACTGTACACATTTGTTTCAGGATCAGAAAACGGTGGGAGTTCAGAATGTTCTGAGTCATTTTCCCCTGAAATTTTTGACTTGGAAGAAGTCCCCGTTCCGAAACTGATCTCTGCAATCTGAGAAAAAGAGAAACATATTATGTACACGCAAATGCATCAAAAAACCTAAAAAAGAAAAAGACTATAAGAACATGGGATACAGTGAGAAGCCTACTTTAGCGGCATAATCATCTGTCAAAAAGATAGAGGTTGTATTCAAGTTGGAATGTGCCACAGGTGGATTCAGTTCATGCATGTACTGAAGACAGTAAGCAGTTCCCATAATAATCCTCATCCTCGCATTCCAGTCAAGATGTTCAACTTCCTTAACTGGAGACACAAATAGAGATGTGATAAATTCATTATAGATACTGAAACCTCCAATTTTGAAAAGGTCCATATGGCAAAAAGTATTTACCATGCAGATGCTCAAAGGCGGATCCATTTGGAGCGTACTCAAACACCATCATCCTAGTGAAAGGTTCCTCCTCTTCACAGAAACCAATAAGATTAACGAAGTTCTTGTGGTTTACTCTTGACAGTGTATTGATCTGAAGGAAGACCATCATATAAAAAAATCTATAAATAAACCAACTCCAAAGAGGAGAGGTCCATTCTGTATTGCATGAAACAAAGTCATTACCGATGGAATACTAACAAACCTTCTTCCGGTAGGCCACTTCTGAGCGCTTAGACCAATCTTTGGCAGAATATATTGCAGTTGATGCAACAGCAATCTCAACTCCGCTTGATAACGTTCCCTTGTATATTGTGCAACCGTCAATGGTATCAATAATGTTGCTGAAATCCTCACAGGCATTTTCTAGCTCTGCCCGGTTTAGCTTGGGAACCCCTGCATTGTAAAAGCTCAATCAATTCACAGAGCGATATTGAAAAAAGTCTATCAATACTCTAAGATAGTGTTTGGATTGATTAAGGACTACGTAGCACTGATACGGACTCTGCTGGAGGCAGGGACATGGATACGGGTCACGGCAATTCTCAAAAAATGGGAAAATGGACACGGCAAGGGACACAACGATTTGGTATAACATAATTTGTTTTGTTATGCAAACTCATATTACACCCACTAAATATTTAGGTTAGGACTACTATCGAATGCAATATCCGCCAATGGTGTATGGCTATACACATATGTTTTATATAACACTTTTACCGTAATACTTTTGAAGTGATAAAAGTTTTGTCTGCAGAAAAATATTTTAGCAATTAAAAAAAATCACCCTGCCATGTCCCCCCATAAAAGATGTTATAATTTAGTGGACATGCCGTGTGGCGTGTCCCATACGTGTCCCCATGTGTCCCCGTCATGTCACGTTTCCCCCTAGTGTCAGGCACGGATACAGTGATCTCTAGGAGTGTCAGTGCTTCAGAGCTTAAGGAAAAATTACCTGTAACAAATGCTTTCTGTAACTGTCCACTCAGTCCAGTCTTCCAAGGGCCAATCGTTGATGCTGCTCGTCTCCGACACATAATGAACATGGTTGCGGCAATGAAAAGTAAAACACCACCTGAAATCATACCTATATGTTTCCATGCATATCCAGAAATCCCACCTGATGAAAGCTTTTCTTCAACTGGCTTATTAACAGAGCCAGAAGACTGGCTATCAGGATTGGCTGTTTTAGGATTGGGTTGGGTCACAGAATCACCAGTAGAAGGTGTAGACTGAGGCAATTGTCCTTCCTTTTCTTTCTGTACAGCAGGGTAAGACCCACTACTCCGGGTTGTTGGAAGAGCAACGATTTCCACAGGAGGGGATCCGCCACTAGCTGAGGTGGCAATGAGGTTGGTGGATTGTTCAAGTAGCCTGCGCCTAACGATATTAACAAGGTTTTGTACGTTATGCACCTCATTCACACCTGTTGATTGCAATAATCACTGTGATTCCCCTTCAAAACATACACCGAGGCCCAGTTTGTTTGTTTGGATTAAAGCAACGGATTACACAATTAATCCAAGAGGACCACATATCTCACTTTTGTTTAGACTATTGCAGTTAGGATTAAATGTTCATCAGATAAGATATCACCTTGGGAGATGTGGTTGTATTAAGCAACTTTTTTAAAGGCAAACGCGCATTTGTGGCATTTTATCCCTCATGAGACGTAGGCCTCAAGACGTTGAGGCGTAAGCATGTAGAATGTCAATTTTGAGTTCAATAAATACAAAAAACTTTTAAAGATCACAACAAAATGGGAGAGTGATGACAATGGTAAGTAAAATTTATAAAAACTCCTCTAAACCTATAGGTGTATACCAATTGTTATGAAAAAAGAAATACCCAAATAGGTACTCTCTCAGACAAGCACAGGTCAACGGTTGAAAGAGAAGGTGAGAGTGTGAAGACCTATAGGCCCTGTGGTCTTGGAAAGCGTACTTCCCACATGAAATGCATAAAAATGTGCACAAGCCGCACCTTGTGCGAACACCCCGCAGACAAGGCATAGGTTTTGGGAGTGTAATGCACAAATTTGAAGCCTCTAGGATTTTGTCAATAGCTTAGCCTTGATAAGGGCCAAGAGGCGAGCGTCACTCAGCTATTGAAAACGTTGGTATTAAGTCATTAAACCCATTTGACTACTTATGGTGTGGAGTATATATCCCTACACTAGTCCAGTAAAACAAACAGGGCCCGAGCTAAGAACAAACCAATTGAGTAAACTTACCTGGTAGATTTTCATATGCAGGACTGTTCAAGGAATCCTTTCCAGATTTGAACCTTGAAGAAAGACAATGTCGTCAATTGAATATTACTTGCAAGAAAAATGTAATAAAATTCAAAGATGCAAAAGGACATGTTGATTCCATACAATGGCAGTGCATTGAGATTATGTAGAAGTGTCTCTTTAACAGGAACCATAAACAGATCTGCTTTCTTTTGTTTTTTCAAACTGCTCTGCCATATGCTGCACAAAAGCGCATCAGAAGGTCAGAAAAGCAAACAAGTGAGATATTCGTATCTGACTAGTAAAAGCGAATAGAAATAGAAATACTCTCATCAATATTGACCGATCCCAGTAAACAAGGGATTCCTAATAAATCTACCCATAATCACAACATTAACTTGATATGGTAATAGTAGATGAGCAAAAAATTGATATAAAATAAATAGGGTGAATTACCATTGGATGTATAAAAATAAGTTGCTGGAAAATCATCCCGTTGAAGCATAAATTGGGTATGCATATAGCAAAAGTATTATGCGACGGTCTTGGGGCAACTAAAGTCACATGATTGCTAGAGGTGTATAGAAGGCGTAACAAAGTTACCAAATATCTACGAATTCAGTCAATAAGAACACTCTTACCAATGCCCAAATTTTCTATTAACGCAGCTAATTCCAGTGGTCACAGCAAACGTAAGGTTTTCGTCGAACTGCAATTCAAAGAGCAAATTGAGCCTCCCAAGCTCCAAAGGAACGTCTCCCTTGAAGCTATTATTACAAAGCAACCTGGTTAACAACATGTCGTTTAGTCCAAGAATATGAAATATCCATCCCGTCAAATAAATACCCATGTATCTATAAATGGTGAACTTACAAGCGTTTCAATGACCGCAGTCCTCCTAATTCTGGCGGAATAGTTCCACTGAAGTTGTTATTTCTCAAGTCCAGTACCTCCAGCATAATTAGTCCTCCAATATCTTTCGGGATGGCACCAGAAAATCGGTTGTTGGAAATTACACTGTGAAGCGCATGAAACCAAAATTATTACAATCATAAGATCTAGAAATCAACAAGGCATAGAACCAGAGTAGTGTCTTTAGACCCTCATTTTAACCGTCAATCATAAGAATCCACATCAAATAATTTAGAAAATTTATATACTAAAACCAGATGACCAAAAAACTTGATAGTGTCTTTGAATAAAAGAAAAATTGCACCCACAGAGATTTATTATCTACCATAGCGCGTGGATTGATTGGATGCACTAGACTATTGTTATAATGAATGTGAAAAGATCACACCAGAAAATGAAGACATTGGAAATATGTGTAAACAACTCAAGTTAAGAAAACCTTCTCAGAGGAATTTCATACAGAACAACATGATCGTTCATACTTGAGGTTGTAAGACTGTTGACAATCTAAACTGAGGTAATTTTAGGATGGAAATCTAGCTGATAAAAACTTATTGTCACAAAATTACATAAATCTGTAGAAAGAAGCTTGGCTTAATAGTCTTGTGACATTGACTAGATCCAATAGTGCAGTGATAAATTGTAGAACTAATGTCATAGGAGGATAATTGATGAGTAAGGTAACAGTGTTAAATCGCTGATGATGGCATAGAAAGTAAACATGCCAAAAGCCAGGAAACTACTCTGAGTAACATTCACGCCTATTATAAAACATTGCGTAACTCTTGCACATTTTCCGTACCAAAGTGAATTTTAACTTCTATCAATGGGCTATGTCTTATTCTTGACATTGTAATATGAACAAATATAAAGGTACAGTGTCCTCACATGCAAGTACGTAAGTACAGTGTCCTCACACGCAAGTACGTAATATACATCAAAATCCTAAACTTACTACCTTTACCATCTGAGGGAGCATACCCACTACTTCCAAAATACAAAGAAGAATGTGCAGTTTTTGAAGTCTTAGCTAGGTACCCATTTTCAATCAAGCAAACTGGCAGAAGCGAAAGCCCCCAAAATTGTGACTATAATTCACAGCAACCTAGTAATAATGCTTACAGAGATCTAAGATGAGTTAGCTTCCCGAGTTCTGGAACCAGTTCTCCTTCCAAGGAAAGCCCATTGAGATCCCTAGACATAACATCAATAATCAGAACATATACTGATTCAAAGTAATAAATCCTCACAATGTTGACCACCATATTCTTACTACAAAAGTTCAACACATTCACCCTTCTTGAAGAGACAAGAAATTCATTCACATATTTAAGAAAAGTAACGAACAAGATTAACTTCAAAATTTTACATAAACATAAAGAGGAACCTACAGTATTTGCAATTTTCCGTCGACACAATGAACACCTAACCACATGCACGGGTCATTAGCCTCTGGATTCCAATTGTCAAACGCCCCATACGGATCATAAGCCACCCTTCCACGGAATTCTAACAATGCCAATCCTGCACTTTGATTCCAATTACAATCAAAACAAATTAACATCTTTCACCGACGGTTACCGATTATGGTTTCTTTCATGGGATCTACCAACAATGTCAAGCAGTAATTACCTTCAGAATTGATGGACCAACACCCTTGAACACCCAAAACAAGAATCAATATCGTGAAACTAGATAACTTGTTTCCACAAGTGTTCCATCTAAACCCCATTGCTTTGTTAACCATATGTAGCAGTGGTGGAGGCCAATGACAGCCAGAACTCTATACAAAATCGCCAGATTTTTGTTTTGCACAAAAACCCCTCTCGCTTTAATCAGCGGCGTAACAATTTAAGAATCAGAACAACAACAACAAAATATTTTCCTTTTTTTTTTTTTTGTGGGGGGGGGGGGGGGGGGGGGGGGGTGTGATTTACAAATATGGTCCTATATATATGTATATAAATTTACTACTACGCACAAAATAATTTACAAAGAACAGAAAATGCAGCTACCCTCTTATACGGATTGGGGTCCCTCATCTTCTTCTTTTTTCCCTTCAAAAGTTTAACGTTAGAACTCCGTTTTGGCCAATAATTGCAGAACCCAGATCAAGATAAATTTCTGAGGTTCAATCAAAAAGGAAAAATAAAAGAAGGGATTTTTTGCCAGAAAACAAGGGGCAAAAGAGGTCAGTCAATAAGAAAAATAATTTGCTGTTGTTGTTGAAGATAAAATCGAAGTAGAACCAAATGGGGATTGATGATGATGATGATGATGATGATGATGGGTCCTTCGGTAGGAGCTTGGGGATAATCGAGACTCGAAAAAAAGGCAGCAAAGAAATTTTAGAACCTGGGGATGATACAAAATTGTCAAGGAAAAAACGAAACAATAATAAGAAATTAAATTGAAATTGTTATTTCCTTTGGCTGCCCTTTTCAGGATGATCTCAGAGGAGCAACCTCTCTCCGACCATCTTCTCTGAAAGAGGGGGGGGCAAAAAAAGCTCCTGGGTGATTTTTGTTTTCTCTCTCTAAATTTGTGTTGTTTTTGCCAATTTTGCGTGTCTCTCTCTCTCTAACAAGTAACAAACCCAAGACCAGGGCCACAACCCCACAACTGTAAAAGGTGGTTCTTTTTTCGCTCATTTTTCTTCCTTCTTTGGTGGTCCTAGTTTCTTGATTTAAATTATTTAGAATATGTGGAAAAAACGTAGTCCTATGTTTAGATTTGGTGGGGGCCACAACTTGTTTGGTCGGAGGTTGGATAATCGGTTCAACTTGCACCGGTTGGTGGCGGGAGCGCCATTTAACGTTGACACGTTTTCCCATTCAGCTGGAGTATATTCTTCCATAGCTCTCTTTCACAGTTTTCCATTGCAGCGTTGGATCTTATCATCCGTCTCAATAATTAATGGTCTGAAAGAATTCTTTTAAAATCCGAACCGTCCAAAATTTTTTGGATGATAAAATTAAAAGCGGTGAAATAGAGCGGTGGTGGTAAACTTTCTGTTTCTTATTGACCACTTCTCCCTCGAGAGGTTATTGAATGTTGTTTGGGCAATGTTCCACCAATGACAACACATCAAATATCATTTTGTTTTTTAATTTATCAACACAAAAGTCAAGTAGAAAAGATACCAATCACAGTATTGCGGAGTAGCTCATGATCGACATTGCTCCAACAACCAAAAGTAATTTTCCATGCCTGTATGCAGTCCCTTTAACCCAAGTACTTGTATTCAGTAGCAAGCCGCATAATTAGTGGTGTCGAATACTTGTTACGATCACACATTGACGGGATGATCTCTCTTGTGGTTTTTTTTTTTTTATATGTTATGTAAAGTAATACTTGTCGCTATTTCGTTTGAAGATTTGAACAGTTCATTTTATATATTTTCATGTATTTTGTTGTCCTTGAAGAAAATTAAATTGGTCAAATACTGGCATTTGTCTAAACAAAACGTACATATATGTCACATGAAAAATAGATGGCTAGAATTTGACCATAATTTTCTTTAGACGCATGATTCAACCTAGTTTTGTCTATATCTAAATGACTTAATTTATATATATAGTGAAAGATAAACACATCAAACCTACCTAATTAACAATTCGAATCGACAAATGAAATCATTGTGGTTCCTATTTTTCATTACATGAAAAGACTTCAATTCTATCATGGAAGCTCATACACTTACGAGTCACAAAACGTTAAGTTTCCCGAATTAATGGTGAAAATGGTAAAGAAAAAATGGGATTAAGGTTGAAGATAGAGGAGGAATGTGGAGACTGGAGAGTTCTATCCATCATGTTTGGTTACAGTACAAAAGTATATTGACTATTGAATATTGAGAGTATCTAATTTGGATGCGTTATGTGTCCCGTTTGATGGTAGTATTACGTATACTCTTACCGATCACATTTCTTTCACATGTGTCGGTATCATACATTTAAATATGAAATGAACTCATGAAAGAGATGAGATCAAAGAATAATCGGCAAGAGTGTTCCTAAACTTAACTTTGGGGGGACCATTTCAATCCCTTCCATAATTCCACTTGCAACAACCGAAGTGTTGTGTGGAGAAGGGGCCCCTTGGGGTACGTCAAGGTGCTGTCGGCCTGTGGCCTGGTTCCAATCTCAAAAACAGATTCAAAACATTCACCACCTTATAGAGTTTGGGACTTGGGGGTGCTGTCCCGGTTGAGATGGCTCCGTTCCGGTCTTGGTCCGACGATCGGAAACGTTTACTTCATAGAGCTCGTCAAGTTGAACAAGTATGCAAAAAATTAGCTTGATCGGATATCTTTAAATGTCTAATCGGAACACATATAACTTGCCAATAATGGGTTCTAGTAGATTTGATCCGGTGTTTCGGATCCATTCTTGCCAAGACAAAAATGTTTCGATTAGGCACTTAATGATATCCGATCGAGCTGATTTTTTGACATAATTGTTCAACTCGACGAGCTCTACAAAGTGAACGTTTCAGATCGTCGGACCAAGACCGGAGCGGGACCATTGGCCGAGACAGTACGCTATTGTCCCTTGAAGGGACAACAGCCCCCCAAGTCCTAGAGTTTAAGTCCAGTTAGAAATGAAGTTGATCGGATATTTGCAATTTATGGGACATTTTAATAAGTTGTTGAAAGATGTCACGTTATTTCTGGTAGTAAATATATAAGTTGCAAATGATTATGTGAGTAAAAAAATTGTTGAGAAAGAAGTTGTTGATAAGTTGTTTGTTAGTATGAACAAGTAGCTAAAATGCCGAAATTTGTTAATTAGTGTAAACAGAATGCAAATGACCTATGTTTTTTTCACCAAAAATTTAGTAGAAACGCCCCCTTTAATAAGCAAATCACGTTTTTATGCAGTAAATAAACAACAAATAAGATAGGAAAATACACAACAGAATATTTTGATTTGTATATTGATAATTGTGACGTCCCACTTTTTCAAGTTACAAAAAAATAACAATAATAATATTTTTGACGCAAATAATTAAATCTTTCATTTTTCTTTTCAAACTTCTTGCTAAAAAAAAAAAAGAAAAGGGGTTGGGCTGCTTATTTTTGGCATCAGTTACACGTATCGCTTAAATCCTAAGTTTGGTTAAATTAGGAATGGGTCTTCGCAAGTGATTAGTTAACGTAAAGAATACTAATATTCGATCGATTGTGTAATTAGACTAGATAAGTGTTTAGTTTGAACGTGGGCAATTTATTAGGGTGAGGAAACGTTTGAGAAGTAGGGTTGTTTTATTCCAAAAAGTTGAGAACGAGAGGGAGGAAGAGAAAAGCGGCAGTTGGCTTCTGAAGAACTGGTAATCCTTTATACTGTATTTTATAAATTCCTTTTCTTTTCTTGGTATCGTTATAGGTTTGATTGGGGTTTTGTTGGTGGAGATAAGAGAGAGGTGGGTGCGTGTGTGGTGGCTATGTATAGCCGTGGGTATTGGTGTGTGTGCCGTGTGTTAAGGCGAGAGGTGATGGTGGTATCTTTATTGTGGTGTTAATCCCGTAATGGAGTTAATTTGATTAGTAGAAGTCCTGGTAAGTTAGTCTAGTTTAGGGTTTAGGAATTCAATTACCAGTAACATATATACTCGTTAAACATTAACTAGTTACAGCGTAGGGAATCATTCAAGCACTCATAGTTCTATGTGTTTCTTTTATTTGCAAAACAGACTAGTGGATTGTTATCAACGTCGTCTCATTTGGTTGCATCCTTTCGGATTTAAGGTGAGTGGTTAAGCATGTGATCCCTTTCTTGGAATCCTCTTGAGCCAATCTGTTCTTGACAATTCGTTTGCTCGTCGTAATTCGATAAGTGATGTCCTTATTTGTCGCTCTCATATTTATACACGATTGACGTACCCTTTGGCATACAAGGTTCACTGATAATAATTCTGATTGATTGATTCCCTTATCTTGTTGATGTCTATTTCGTTGACTCCATATTATTATTGTGACTCTGCAACGACACGAGGAATAGTCCTGGCCGGTCAGGTGACTCCGGTTCGCTGTTGTTCTTATGTGTTTGGGACCATGAATTATGTTTATATTTATTAAAGTCCAAGGGAAAGACCTGTGAAATATCGTGGTGACTTTGGCCGCTAGGGAAAAGACTTGTGAAATACCCTGTGACTCTAGTGCTCAACGGATAGGGAAAAGACTTGTGAAATACCTTGTGACCCTATTCCGGATCGGTTTAGGGAAAAGGTCCCAGGCGCCATCCTGCGGTGACTCTAAATACAGTGTTGGATCCAACGGGCAAAGCCCTGAGTAAATATTTGGCATTTGGTATTTGGTAATTGGTAATTATGATTTCCACTCCGGTTTATACTTCCGTTATCATTGTTCGTCATTCGGATATTATTGGACTCATTGGTTTGGTATAATTATTTTGGTGTTTCGATGATTGTTCATGTTATTCATTAATCCGTTCTTCATCTTGTGGATACTATTCGTTGAGCTGTTAACTTCTTTGTTCGATATTGGTTGTTGATAGTATTCGTTGGACCATCAACCTTCATTATTAATTTGAAACCACTTCTTTTGAACCTTCGGTTATCGTTCATTTATACGTATGCCACTTTGTATTATTACCCTTAGTATGCTTAACAACTCATTGAGCTCGTCAGCTGACGGATTTATTCCATATTATTTTTCAGGTTAGTTCATGGAGCATTATAGTGGACTCTGTGGCATTGTCGGGACCTTGTGTTTGGGCCTCTAAGGCGTTTGCATTTTTATTTATTTTATTAAATCAAATCGCTTCCGCACTTTTATTTATTGGCAGTTTATTATGGAATTTGGAGTTGGAGAATATGAGATATTGTGTCGTTTGATTAAGAAAAATATTGGTTTGGTGTCGCACATTTTATTGTAATAAAATATCTAATTTTCCTATCTTGATTGCGAGTTGTTAAAATATTATTTTTAATTAGGCTTCGTGTCCCATGATTGCTTCATGGTACACGGCCGGTCATGCTCCCGGATTTGGGGCGTGACAATAATGATAATATCCCATCTTGATTTTTTACAGAACTGTTGAACTTGTTGATCTTTATCTGAAATACTCCCTCCGTCCGGATTTAATTTTCTCTCGTTTTATTTTAACTGGCTAAAAAACTTGCTATATCTTTAAATTCGTAATGAATTTCATATCGAATATAGATCTTGTTTAATAGATCTCGATTAGTTCTTTAATACAGTGTTTTCGAAATCAAATAAAATATTATAAATTACAAGATATAATTAATTGAAAAATGATACAAACTCCCAAAAAGAACCATTAAATTGGGACGGAGGGAGTACTTTATAGGAAAAATGACGGCTCAGGACGTGTTTCAATAATTAATACTTGCCAAGAACAAGCTAAGAACATTTGTTAATACTGAAAATATCCTTAGCGGGTATTAATTATCAAAATACGTCTTTAGCCTTGATTTTCCCTACTTTATATATGTGATGGGAGTATTTTGGGAGGAGTCTTGGGAACCGATATTTCAGGCCATAAAACCTGAGTTGGAGAATCAGTATACGTAGCTCAGATCATCATCACATAAACCAACAACGATGAGCTGATGATCTGACAAACATACAACTTGATTCAAACCCGTAGTTGGTGGTAGTTCAGTTGGTGGGACTCGCCACCTCTCTTTAACAACTGCGTAGGTTTGAGTCTCGGGAGACACATTTGTGCTAGTATCTGGTGGTGCCATTAATCGGCTTTAATTCGAACTCGTAGTTGGACCGAAGAGGGCGATTTCTTGCCGCTGTGCACCCGGTGTTGTCGTAGTGATGGCCCGTCCTCTCAAACGGTAACTATGGCTTGAATTGGACATCTCATTAGCGGGTCGGGAGCCCCTATAGCCATGCCTAATGAGGAGTTACAATGCTAGTCGCCCTCTCCTACCCTTTTGATGATAAAAAAAAAAGCATACAACTTCAAAGCCAAAAAACCCTAATGGGTTCATATACATTCATGTACATACATACATATATATGCATTTTAGATCCGTCTTGTGTCCTACATAAATGATTTGTGCAGTTCATTTTATTTAAAATAGTTTGTTTACGGACTCGAATCTTCTGTCCCGTTCTGCCTATCCGAGTCCTCTATCTGGCCCACTCCTGTAGAACGTCGTTTTTGACCATGAAAACACGGCAACAAAGGAACTTTCTTTTATCTGGTTTTATCGTTCTCTTAGGGCTCTCATTAAAAGCTTTTGAAAAAAATCTAACTATGAACCTTTAAGATAAAATGATCAGTAAAATACAATCTTCGCAATGATTCAAATGAATTGAAAATTGGAACACTTGATTTTTAAAAAATATATTAAGGAAAGTCTACTTTCACCCCTTGCGGTTATCGCCATGTGCGGATACCCCCCTTGTGATTTAAAACTGACCACATAACCTTCCTGTGGTTTTGAAAATGTGCGGATAGACTCCCGGCCATCATGTTTTCTATTCATATTAACGGAGGTATATCTCACACATCTCTAGAATGTAATCTGAGTCGTTCATAATGTATTAAATAAAGAATAGAGTATCTCTGTAAAAAATCATCTCGATCAGGCATCAATAATCCAGTGATCTAATTTTTAGTAAATTCAAATTTGAAATTTTAATTTCATAACAAAATCGATTTGACCATGAGCTTTTCATTTTTTGATTGACTTGAATTTTGACATAGACGTAGTACTCGTCAAAATTTACAATATCAACGGTTTGGATTCAATTTTTGGTATACAGGATGGTGTGGTTAGATTTAAAAAAGAATAATGATCAAGGGACGTAATGGGGGTATAACGGTCTTTTAATATTGTGTCCGTTAATATGGATGGAAAATATGACAGCAGGGGGTCTATCTGCACATTTTCAAAACCACAGGTAGGTTATGTGATCAGTTTAAAACTACAAGGGGATATCCGCACATGGCGATAACCACAGGGGTGAAAGTGGACTTTCCTCAAATATATTTTTTGATATAAACAGTCTAAAAAATTAAATGTTCCAATTTTCAATTCTTTTGAACCAATGCGAGAATTTTATTTTTTTAATTATTTTATCCTAAAATATCATAATTAATTTTGGTTATAGGGCTTTCAATGAGAGTCTTAAGAGAACGATAGAACCAAATAAAAGAAAGTTCCTATTGTCGTGTTTTCATGGTAAAAAACGACTTCGTACAGGAGTGGGATAGAGGACTCGGATAGGCGGAACGAGACAGAGGACTCGGATAGGCGGAACGGGACAGAGGATCCGAGTCATTTGTTTACTGCCCCAGTGAAAAATCAACTCAATCTGATATCGGTAAAGACGTTCACAAAATATCCAACTTTGCTTTAGAATTCAGGCTTAAATTCGGTAGTAAAATTGGATATTTTGTAAATGCCTTTACCATTTTTTGCAAGGATCGTAAGCAAATTTATTTTGAACAAAATGAACAATTCGAGTCTTTTTTGTAGGAAGATGGGTTTAAGAGCGTATATACGCAATGCATGTATGTACACGAGTATATGTCCCGTTCGAAGACACCCACAAAAAAACAAAAAGAAAAGAAAGACGAAAACCCCAATAAACGACACAATGGGAAGAAGACAAAATCCAAAAAATCTAAACCTATGCCCTGCTACCTTTTTAAGCTAGGAGACTAGGAGTCTAGGAGTAGTACATATAAATTCATCACTCCCGATTTGTAGCCACATGAAAAGGACACGCAAATTTCCTTTTGACCGAAAAATAAAAAAAGAAAAAAAGAAAAGGATCGTCACTCGTGATTTGTAGCCACATGAAAAGGATAAGCAAATTTCCGTTTGACCGGAAAAAAAAAAAGGACAAGCAGATAACTTCCGGTTCATTAGTTTTGCTCCTTACATAATGATTATGTATTTGGTGTCAAGTTGGTAAAGAAAGAAATTTCTTATGAATCGCTTAATTTTGACGTTAATGTGGTATGCCTTGGACTGGACCGAGAATAGAAATTAAGGTGCGCATAAATTTATCTGTACATTTTTAACCGCCGAACAAAAAGCACAGAACAAGCAGATGACAATCAACCATAATCTATTCTCTTCAGGCAGATGACAACCATAATTTATTATCTTCAACACCTCCGGACCGAGGACAGAATTAATTCAGGTGCACGAAAATTGGTCCGTACATTTTTGACCGTCCAACCAAAAAACAAATAATAACAAGCAAATGACATCTCCATAATTTATAAAGCAGGAGGCTATATAAAGCAAGAGGTGCAAGTAAGAGTACTCCATTATCCAAACCAACAAAACCCAAATAAACTAGCAAAAATGACGAGCCTATACCACACCCACAACCTCTCGCCCAATCAGTGTAGCTCGAGCCTGATCCAGACCATAGATGCACCACTGCCCCTGGTGTGGTCCATGGTCCGGCGCTTTGACCACCCGCAATCCTACAAGAAGTTCGTAAAGAGCTGCACCGTGCGATCCGGCAGCAATGGTGGTGTTGGAAGCGTCCGAGAGGTATCTCTCTTTCTTTCTCTCGGCTCGAACTTGAAACTCGGGACCTAGCTCGATTAAATGTGCATTACAAGCGAACTAACTAGCATGGAAGTTGGAACATATATATATATATATATATATATATATATATATATATATATATATATATATCTATGTGACATTCATACTTGCGATGGTGAAGGAATATTATTTAAATCCAAAAGGACCTTAAAGGTGTATTTCACTAACTAAAATAAATACTTATTTTTTGAATTAAAACTGATGTATTATGAGAGAATGATCTATCTAGTAAAACGAAAATAAATGTTTAAAAAATAAGAATCTCAACGGAACGGAACGAGACTGTGCGTCATAATACGTACTAGGTGATATATACACAACTTGCATGGTAAGAAAATTTGGATTAGCGGAACTGTAGTGGGTCAGCGGAGACATCTGTCCCATCCAAAAATTTCATTTTTCTACTAATAATAGTTACTAATTTTGAGTATACGCACCAAAAAAGTTACTCCCTCCGTCTATTTTTAAGTGTCCTGTTTTGTAAAACCAACTTATTAAAAAGACATCATCATTATACCTTTCACATCAACTTTTTTCTCCATTTTCCCTACTAACCCATCATCATTACACTTTTACTCACTCACTTTTCAAAATGAAATCTACTTTTAGGGACAAAATAGACAATTCACTAACTTTTATCTACTAACTTTACAAAATGGACGCTTATTAAGAGACAACCCAAAATGAAATACCGGACTATAAATAAGGAACGGAGGGACTACTATGAATTTGGGTACTTCTTCCAGAAAGTCTGCCCACACAGCATATCTGTGCACAGATTGTGCACAGATTTTGTTGTGGTGTCCACCAAGGGTCCCACACAAATCATCCGATCCGTTCATTAAATGTAAAACATTTTTTAAGGGTCTCCATAAAAAATAAGTTCAATCCGATATCTATAGGTATTCGATCCAACCATATAACTTTTCATTATCCGGAAATCTGAATGAAAAGTTAGATGGTTGGATGAAGCACCTATAGGTATTGGATTGAGCTTATTTTTTACGGGGGCCCTTGAAAAAATGTTTTACATTTGATGAACGGTTCGGATGATTTGTGTGGGACCCGTGGTGGGTCCCACAAAAAAATCTGTGCACAATCTGTGCACATTTTTCTGTGTGTGTAGAACTGTTCATCTTCTTCACAACAAGAACATTAATATCTTGCAATCAATTATTACTCTCATTCTAGTCCCAACGGTTGCTACTTCCGTCCAAACGGAAAAATTTTGGATTTTGGGATTTTTTGGAGGGTTTTCTTAACCCAATTGTTTTTTTGTTAGGCAACTTGTCTTTGGTTATAAAACATTGTTTTATGGTCTCGTTATTGGTGCGAGAGCAAATAGGGTTTTGGTACGTTTAGGGTTTTAAGAGAGTTTGCATTTGTCTTTAGCTTTGGTGAGATTTGGGTAGAAGGGTTTTTGCAGAGCTAATTCTTTGAAGTTCTTTGAGCATCTGTTTGCCTATGTTTTAGTGGAAGCCATTGATTGACTACCCGTGAAATAGGTTTACATCACAAAGTACGCCGAATCACATAAAATCTGTCTCTCTTTTTTTTGGTTTAATTTCTCTCACATTCTCTCATGTTTGATTTGGTTATTTTGGTTTGTTTTCGCATATCTGTTTTTGTTCTTTGATTCGGTATTCGTAAACACCATCTATTTATTTGGGTTCCGCACAACAGTATATTCCCAGAAGAAAAGTTATCTTCTTTTTTTTATCGACAAAAATGATATTTTATTTGAAAAAACTTGACAAAAAATATATCAAGTTGGGGGAGAGGGGAGGGGAATCCAACCAACCAAAGGTTGGATAAAAAAGAATTTAATACCTTAAAGGGCCAAAGCCCAAAACACCTAAATGGGCCAAGCCCAAAACAAGAAAAAACCCAAACAGTAATGGGCCATGCCCAGCCCAAAAAACCAAACCAAACCCTAATCAACTGCAAAGAAAAGTTTATCCAGTGGTATTGTTATACGAAATCAACGAGTTAAATTCATCGTAGATTTTTTTTCTTCGTTTTATTACATTTTATAATACTTGATGGTGTATATTTCTAACAAGGTGGAGATCGTCTCCGGCTTACCGGCTAGATTTAGCACAGAGCGGCTCGACAAACTTGACGACGAGACTCATGTCATGATATTTAGTATTATCGGAGGAGACCATAGGCTTGAGAATTATCACGCAACTACGACACTGCATGAGGATAATGGTAGAGAGGATGGCGAGAAGACCGTCGTGATCGAATCGTACGTCGTGGATGTTCCAGCGGGGAGTAGTGAGGAAGATACATGCTTGTTTGCCGATACTATAATCAGATGCAACCTCAAGTCCTTGGCTAACATTAGCGAGAAGATGGCTTTGAATTGATTTTAGTCATAATTAAGGACCCAAATAACGGAGATCGATGCACATTGGTTGTATTATTGCGTAAGCTAGTCCAAATACTTGAGTTCTAACAAAAAGTATTTGCGCTACATGTGTGTATGAACCGATCTAAAATAAAATTTAGTCATAAGGACCCAAATAACGGAGATCGATGCACGCTGGTTGTATTATTGCGTAAGCTAGTCCAAATACTTGAGTTATAACAAAAAGTATTTGCGCTACAGGTGTGTATGAACCGATCTAAAGTAAAATTGGTTTGTTTTTTTCGTTTGACGTCCAATATGCAAAAACTTGAGCAGAGTACATATTTAGTTTATTAGTTTTTGTTAATTTTCTAATGAAATGTATTTGGTACATTTTACATAAGGGTATTTTGATCATTTTGGGTTCCATGCATGGGTCCTACAAACATTTTCCACCCTTAAAAAATGTTAAAACATTTATTTTGTGAAAATCAATTGATTTTTGGTTAACCATGGAAAACATTTTCCGTTGACTATTGTTTTCATTGCTCCAAAACGGTAGGTTTTTCCCGAAAAGCGTGTTTTGCCCGAATCAACGAAGGGTTAGTATATGATGTTCTACTAAACCGCTACACTATAACGGTAGAACTTAGGAAGTTTCGTAGAGAGTTCGCCAATAAAAATTCCGAATTCAATCTCATAAAGTAGATCTATTGTCATGAATATATCACAGAAGATCAATACCCATAAGTATTTTACATAAATTGTTTCAACAATAACTACAAAAAGGGTTTTAAACTCGCATTGTAGTATTTACATAGATAGACATCGGCTTTATTCCCGTGTTGTTTATTTTTGTAAGCTGTTTAAGTTAGTATCTATTGAAGTTTTGGCTCTTCCTCCAAAATAAAAAATACTACTAATTAACAAAAAGGTAAGTATTTTCTTCTTTCACAAACTACCCTCTGTTTAATTAGGAGCCTCATTTTTTTTTTTTATAACTTTTTGCGGTTGGCATTTTGGATTATGGCCATAACTTATTATCGATTTATAGAGAGTTTGAGAGATATGTTCAGAATGCATTTAGCAATAGGAGTACTGTTCTTTAGGTCTATATTATGTTAATCAAAATAGGAAAAGTGAAAAATGAGAAGTTAAAGAACTAATTAATTAGCACCTACAATTGAAAAGGGTGAAAATGAAAATATGAAAATTGGTCATCCAAACACCCTAGATCAAGTGGGGTAGTAGTCAAGTTGAAAGGCACCATATATATACTCCCATGCGCAAGACCAATGGTCAAGTCTCAACACCACTAACAAGTAACAATTAACACTTCTTGCATTCTTAAAAAAATTAAAAAACAAACCTCATAGAGTAGTTGAGAAACCTCAGATAAAAAACTGATGTGACAATTTTTGATTATCCAAATTTGATTATGTTATTGAAGATAGCCTAAAGTTAGCATTAACTGATTTTAATTTTCATCACTTGTTTCCCCGAATTCCAATAGATGAAAACACCAAGCTTTTTTGAAACAAAAATTTAGAAAGTCATGCCCCACAATAGTTTATAAAATTTCCATTCCATTTGAATTTTCATATTGTTACTCTCTCCGTTCCCAATAGTTAATTCTTGTTATTTAGAGTGGATCCTCTCCGGTCCATGCTTTGGATTGGAGGAGACAGTCATAATTTGAACCCTCTAATACTGCAATCAATGGTTCTTGCGAAGAGTCTTTAAGAATATCTGAATGATTGATTTTACCAATGTATGATTCAAATTTGAACTATTTCCTCAACTCCAAAACTTGGATTGAAAAAGATCCAATCCCTTTCATAAGATACGTGCACATGTCTTCTATTGATAAAGAATGGTAAGAATTGGAACAAAATAACAAGAGTGGCAATTTTTCATTGCATATATTGAAAGTTGAGGTCATTCACCATAAGTTAACAAGAGTGGCAATTTATAAAATAGGTTTAAAAGAAAGACAAAAACGTACATTTAATTTTCAGAAATCTGAAGGGGAATTAATTGTAGCACAATAAAGGTCACATGCAATCTGTTTATACTCTAAACTATAGTATTCAGTTGTTATAGTTGTAATACCCGTTTATGATATTTAGTATTATAAAACTCATATTTTAATTGAGTTATGTGTTTATGGAGTTAACTCATATTTAGTGGGTAATTAACTAAATGCTATTGGTTGGTTGCATAAGTGAGGCAGTGGTATGGCTACACCATATAACTGCCCTTGAGGAGATATTCTCTAAATATCTTCCTGCTTCTCCTGTTTTTAACACAACGAGGGGGGAGAGAGAGAGAGAGAGAGAGAGAGAGAGAATCGGATGAGAAGAAGGAGAAGAGAAAGGGGAAAACCTTTTATGAGTGATTGAATTGAAGATTTAACTAGGTAACTCATGCTCCTTATGCATGCTTGGGTTCATGTTCTTTTATGTTGAATTTCATGTTTTGGAGCCCGAATTCGTACATGGGTTTCATATAAGTTGTTCGGTTATTGAGGTTCTGTAATAGTAAGATGTGGTAAGATGTAGTTCGCTTAGATTATGCGAGATTGTGGTTGATTAGGTTATGCGAGATTGTGGTTGATTAGTCGATATGTTAACACTTTTAAGTTTTTAGGTGGTAAGTCTTCCGCTAGGTGTTTATTCTATTTGTTGTGGAGTGTGGTTTAGTTTTGTGTGGAATGCCACGTGGCCGTGTTGACTTGGGCCGGCCTTGGATGCCATTTGCGGGACGGGGTGTGCGAGACGGGGAGTGACAACAGTAATAAACTTGTTATACTATTTTGGTGTAATTCTCTTTTTAAGTTTGAAAAATGAGTAACGTCAGATCATCAATTACCACAATAATTGGTAAATAAATAAATTTCTTGCGAAGCGGGTTCTCAAAGTTAAAAGATTAATAAAAAATGTTTGGAGGTTGACAATGACGTGCAATTGTTGTAAATGGCTCCTCAACTTAGTACGTAAAAGTTGGTCCAAACATACGAGTTGTAAAAAAAAATTGCTCCTCAATTTGCTCCATGTGTCACAATAATTAATCAATCCGATTATGGGTACACCAGAATAATTAGAGCGATTTGTTCAAAACATTTTTCTTAAAGAAAGCCTGCAAAAAATCAGGTCTGTTGGATATGGGTTAGGCCTTGATCAGTTATTAGCTCAAATTTTTTATATGAAATTGAGTAAAAAATGGATCGAGCCTTGACCAAAATCCAACTCAATTGATTTTTTTCAGGAAATTTTAAAAAATATTTTAAATAAATTGATTCTTTATGTGTAACCCCCCGATCTGGCGTAGATTTGGTGTAACGGATCAAAATTTTCCTCTCGTAGAACCCTCTCTCTCTCTCTCTTTCTCTCTCTCTCTCTCTCTCTCTCCGATTCAGATGCTATTATTTGGAAACCTCATCGGAGATCCAAATGCTTCGATCTAATGGTACGTGAATGATGTTGTGCATTTGTATTTGCGTATTTATGTACATCTCTTTGTCTGTATATTTGTTCCATCGCTTGGAAATTCATGCTTTTACTTGTACTTCTTTCCAGTTCTATCGCTTGGAAATTCATGCTTTTACTTGTACTTCTTTCCAGTGACATTGATGTTGCTTTGATCTTTGTTCGATACTCTTTGTCTTGGCTTTCAATTTAACTTACTTGATCGTTTGAAAAACATATGAATCAATGAATGTATTGTCGAGTGAAGTGTGGACGCACATTGTCTTGGTTTGTAGAGTCTGTTTTTTTATTTCTCTTTCTTTTCTTGATCGGGTTTTTAAGAGTCCGTTTGGTTTGCGAGATTAGGCATGGGATTGGATTGCATATCCAATGGGATTGGTGGACGGCTTAGAAATCTGGTGTATGACTGATCCCTTGGACCTTGTTCGGTTAAGGGTTTTGAATTTTGAATTTTGGATTCTAATCATTATCCATAGGCTCTGTTTGGATGATCGGAATCTTCATGAGGAATAGGAATGTGATTACTAGGAATCAAATTCCTAGGAATTTTATTGAGTAGGAATAGGAATATGATTACTAGGAATTTCATTCCTAAGAATACAATACTTGAAGTAATTTCATTCTAGTGTTTGGATTAATTCAGTAATCTTGTGCAGGAATCAATTATTTTGGAAATTTATCAAAGTCAATATTTCCTTTTTTTATTGATTGAGCCAGGAATTTAATATTCCCATGGGGTAAGAGAGGGATCAAATTCCCACTCAATTTGGTAATGTGATTCCTGATCGGCTCTATCATCAGGAATTACAATTCTATTCCTGTTTTTTCTAAATGTCGAAATCATGGAAGTATGATATCGCATTCACATTCCTCCTCAAGATTTCTATGATATCACATTCACATTCCTCCTCAAAATTTCTGTCATCCAAACTGAGCCTATTTCTCTTTCCACTTATTACCCCTATCTTCAATCATTATTACTATTTCCAATCATTACTCTATTTCTCTCTACACATATTACCTACAAATCCAAAATCCCAAAACGAACAGGGTCTTAAAGCTTTATTGTAGGATACAAGTGGGTGTTTGGGAACTCAATCGTGGACGCATGATTTGTAGTTTTTTTTTTTTGATGGGCGAAAGTATTGATTGGGTGTTTGGGAACACAATGGTGGCTTGATCAGCTTAAGGGGCAGTTTCGCAGGTTTGTGAAGTGACTAAACGTCTCACAACACGAGCTAATGACAGCCATGCAACACCAGTAGTATGAAAGTTTGTGCAGTCATTATGACGATATTGAAAGCCATTCTGCTCAGGCTTGCTACCAGGGAATCACTCGCCCTAATGACTAAAGAGAAGGAGAGGCTTAACAGACACAACATTGCTTGTTTATGGACTTTAGTCCGAAGGTCGCTCTAAGGAGGCATCGAATAATACTCTTACTAGTCTCTTCCTAAGGTGACTCAAGGGAGGCATCACAGATACTGACTTGTATTTATTCCCTTGGAAGATGAGTTGAACTCTGACCTCCTATGCACCTAATTGCACTCCTGATGCCGTTGGTTCAAAGGCCTCTTGGTAAGCCAGATTTGTAGCTAGTGGGTGCCTAAACCACATTTCGTATCGAAAGATAACACAAAATACCTATTCCAAGAATATGTTGCTAGTTGTTAGGTTTGAGGAGAGAGAAATTTGATTGTCTATATTTTGTAGTCGTTTAATTTTATTCATGCGGCCAAAAAATGGTTGATGACTTGATTTTTTGGAAGTTTATTCACGCTTATAAAGGAGATTTAGGGATTTTTTTTTGCTAACAAGGCACTTGTAGGGGTAAATTCCATAGAAGTTTCCCAACTAACCTGAGAAATTGGTATACTGGGAATATATGAAGTTTGAAAGGATCTAGAGGCACCCCCTTGTGGCCGGCCTTGGGAGCGCATGTGGACCATATACGTTATTCGGATTAGACGTTGGCCCCCACAATTTGCTACTTTCCCATATAGATATTTGCCAATACCAAATGGAAGACTATCTTCCCTTTTCAGCAATAGTGAAACTAAGTTAAATAACCCTCTTCCTTTTATTCTATTCTTGATCCCACTCAAACAAACATATCATAATTCACGTAATGTCATTAATTACTTTGTTGGTCCACTTGTCCCCGCCATCCTTATCAGTTATCACCATTCATCAACCATGCAATCTTTTCCAATCCTTCCTAGTTGATCCGTCTAACGTGTCCTACATGCCTTGGGAGATGCGGTACTGGAGATTCCTCTCACTATCATTCTAGTGGAATCACATATCCTAAGGGACTTTATATGCCCTCGAATGTTAATTATAGTCATAAAACGGGGTTTTGGGTTTGGTTTGAAAACCATTTGAATTTACAAACCGACAATCAAGGAAATGTGTTGATGCACTTTTTGACGTGTTTTTTCTGATTTTGATTCTTCAGTTTGCTGTTGTTGCTGCTGCTGCTGCTGCTGTCTTTTATTGCAACTAAGCTTAGAAATTTCCAAAGTTGACAAAAAATACTTGTTTCTTCTGAAGGATTGGCATATTAGCCATTAAAGCCGAGTAACATGGGGATATATTTTAACATATAAAGAAGTCTAAAGGATTTATTTTTAGCCAAATAAATACGAGAGCTATAGTTTTGTGATAAGGAGAGGCTAAAACCCTTAAATGCGTACATAACTGTTAAAGCATCCAACTCAAATCAATTGGCAATGAGTGGAGAGGCCGCCCATGCTCATATACTAGTTTTGGAGGAGATAATTAACCGATGTGGGATAATTTCCAACACTCCCTCTCACGTGCTACCCCCGACTAGCACGTGGAGAGGTTAACAAAGGATCCAGAACACACAGATCATAACGGAACAAAGTGCAAGTATAGCACAAACAAAGGGGAAAAGCCTCCGAAATCTAGCTCTGATACCATGTTCAAGCATCCAACTCTAAGCCAACCGACAATGAGTGGAGAGGCCACCCATGCTCATTCACTAGTTTTGGAGGAGATAATTAACTGATGTGGGATAATTTCCAACAATAACATTTTCCTTTCTGCAAATGATAAGCTCCATGAGAATTGTGCCTCATGTAAGTCCTCCAACGTCGTCCAATTAGGATGGATAATTGATGTGTCAGATTCCAACTGGTTCTTTTGAGTTTTTCCAGTGACATGCTCGCCAAAGATGCTTATGTAATCATCAGCTAATACTTGTTACAACCTTAAGTACTGCATTGATATATCTTCAGGTTGGCACTATGGCTGCGGCAGTAAAACATGTGTCAGGAAAAGTATGCATCAGTCAGTAAGGTACAATTGTTGTCTTCCTTGATATGTCATGTTTCGGAATGGTGGTCTCTGTTTATTTTATGTTCTCCTTCAAATTCCATAAGCATAGTTTTTCTATAGAATCATGTAACTGATGTATTTTGCATATTGTAGAATTTTGTTATTCTAGATAATCTTTTAGTAACCATTCCGTTTCTTTTTAACCCCAGTAGTTCTGAGAAGTGGTAACTATACCCAAACGGGCCAAACCAAACCAAACAAAACCGAGCCTTTTGTCCCAATGAATTGGGGATGGCTGCATGAATCCTATTTTTCCATTGAGCTCTGTCGAGGGCTACCTGTTTACTTAGATTAGAAGTGGTAGCTATCTATTGGTAAATACCACTTTGGACCTTATAGAAGCAAAGTAAACACAAATTGCACACCTTTATGAACTAGTTTTAGTCAGCCTAATTTCAGTGTCCAAATTTCGTAGGCCATATCTGCAGGACAAAGAAGCTCATAGCCAATTTATTGAAGGAACTTCATGTAGGATCAATTGTCACTCATGGGGTAAGGAGTGGGCAAAATGATTATACGTTTTGTGTCTTTCTGGAGATGGAGCCGGCACAAGATGATCCAGAGCCAATGGAACCAAGCCTTTCAAATGACCCATGGTGGCCATCAAGTTTTATCGCAAGGCTGAGAACAGTTTCTTTGTTCTCTTCAGAGGAAAGTCTAAACAGTAAAGAATCAAGTAGCGGGAAAAATGATGAGGTTTTGGCATCATATACAGCTTCACAGACTCTGTGGGCTACTGGGAAGCTATCTGAACCAATTCCCAATGGTTTCTATTCTATTGTTCTGGTGAGCAGTATGTGATTTTGTAGAACTGTGCAATTAATTAGTCCTTGCTTTTCTGTGTTATTTATCATATCTTCAGTGCAAGTGTCATGTTTGGAATGCACTAGTGAGCAAACTAAAAGGATCTGTTAGCTGAATCCCGATAGTGTTCTAGAATTTCTTGTCTTCCCAATGGCTGATCATATCAAAACTCACTTGTGGCATGTAAGCGTGGATCAGCATGCCACAATGCACTTTACACAGGCCTGTTCAGCCACTAATACATGCACAGAAATGACTTCAACATAGGTTGCATTGAGATGCAACTTATCGTGCATATTCTCTTGGAAATGAGAACTGTAAGCTCAGTATTGTATTTTCTTTGAAGGAGGGCAAAAGGGTAATTCACCATACCAACTCACCTAGGCAATTGCTGACTAGGGAGAGGCATAATGGACCCTTTAAACACACACAATACCCAAACTCCCGATGTGGGAGCCAGTGTTGTATTTTCTGATAGACTTGTGATGTGGTAAGAAATAACAAGATGCTCAAGTTGGAAGAGATCTAGAAGGCCAGGAAATAATAAAGTTTTTGTGATGGGAAGTCTAGGTCAATGCTTTTCAGTTGGAGAAGGACTTGCACCATCTGGGGACCAGGTTTGTGAGACCATTTTATTGCTACTCAAGCACAGTCGGCAAAACTTCTCAATGCTCCTGAATCTTGTCCTCAGCTCATGCACTAACTTCTTCATATTTCATTCAAACAAAAGCAAACCTATCCTAACTAAACGAACTAAACCAAACGGTCCAAACTAAGCTTTGTATCCCAATGATTCGGATGGCTTACACGATTTCTTATATCCCAATTCTATTTGTCAAGGGCTATATGATCAATAATATATTCTTACTGAACTTTTTCATAATTTAAGCCATTGGATACTATTTTGTAAGCAGATTTTTGCTTTTAACATTTCTACCAAGATGCACTTCATAATTTGTATGTTCCGTAGTCTTATTTGTTTGAAGCCAACCATGATGAGTTTTGGCCTTGCAAGGTGTCACTTTGCTGGAATAGGAAAATCAATTACTTTGAAACAAAGTTTTGTCATTGTTGAATCAACAACTCATTTATGTTTGATTCAATGGAGGCCAAACCTTGGGCAGGAAAGTGGACATGAAAGTGCTCTTCCACAGGGCTAGTGCCGCCACTCTCAAATAAATCAAATGATGGTTGGTTGAATGGTGATATATGAAATGGAAATAGATAAATTAAATATATATGAGCTATAGATGTTGAAGATTTATTTTCGAATCAAAATGGTATTACAATGAAAACATGAAAAACAATAAAAGGGAACAGAAAAGAGTAGTAAGTATGTACCAATTGTGATTTTTTTCTCCCTCCTTTGGAGCTTTGTGGTTCACAAGTCAGTTCATTAGGATTACTTATATCAAAAAATGTGATTTTGAACATTATGTTTTGTTGTTTATTTAAGTTGGCACTACTTTTTCCAGTCACTAAAAGATAATTGGGAAACTATGGGTTTCCTGAACATGTTCTGTCCGTAATATATGACAGAGTGTTAAGATCTATGTGCTCTTGATGGGCACTTCCCTCTTCCTTTTTCCTCTTGTATTAGCCATACAAAGATAATCTTGTGATTATCTAGAAGTTTTTGCAACCATAGTGAGGTCATATGACTGGTTCATGTTTTCTCTTGACAGCCTAGTGTACCCAGAAAGTTTTCCATTTTCTCATAACATCAATTTTGTGCAGGAAAGTGGACTGAAGGATTTTTGTGGCACTATTCCGTCTCTAGAAGAGCTTTATGCTTTGGAACCAGAGGGGTTTAGCGCAGATGTTATTCTAGTGGATGCAGACAAAGATAAGAAGCTTTCCTTGCTAAAACAGCTGGCTGTGACCCTGGTGAAAGGATTAAATTCAAACCCGCCAGCAGTGATAAAGAAGATAGCTGGATTGGTGTGTTATTTTTGCAATGATAGTTATCTTGTTATTAGGTTTTTAGGATCCTTTGCCAGTCTTAAACAGTAACCATTTTCTTACCTGAAATTTGGTACGTATTCTTTTCACTTGTAAAGGGATATTGCTTCCTGATTGAACGAAATTTGTGAGATCCTCTCCAAGTTCAAACTGAGACCAGTCGTAATGCAACATATATAATTTCTCTTTCCTTGGGACAAGACTGAAAAATGCTAGTTTTATCCTTTTCATATGAGATCACAATGACTGGCCGGTTCAAATATCAAACGAAGAAGTCCCATATAAAAATCTATTTATTGAAGACTTTCCAGTTGCATTGGATGCCGCATTGATACTTATACCAGGCAATGCCTTGTGATTAGCAGTTTAGCACTTCTAGCCGGATAATTCTCTCTCTCTCTCTCTCTCTCTCTCTCAATTATTAACTGATTTGAATTTCTTGTGAGTTCTTTTGTTTCTGACCCATGTTCCATGCATAGGTTTTTGACTTTTATAAACGACCAAATCTGGATACAAGCCCAGTGAAAGCTGCACTGGAGGAAGTTTCTCATCTAGTGGATAACCGGGGAGTCCAGATGTTGTGTCAAATAAGGCATGGTACATGCCATGCTCAGGCAATCTTATTTAAAGTTCTTGCAGATACTGTAGGTCTTGATAGTAGGCTTGTGGTGGTAAGTTTGTACTCTGCTACTTGGAGTAAACTGCTACTTTGTTTTGTTTTTGCCCTTTTACCTTATGACCATGATATCTGGCGTATGCGTTTTTGAAAGAGTTGTGCTTGCTTAACATTCTAATAGTCTCTGGAGGTGAAAACATGATATTTTCATTCTTAGGGTTTGCCTAGGGATGGTGAAATGGAGAGAAGAGACTCAAACAAGCATATGTCTGTGGTAGTATTGATGAACTCTGCGGAACTGCTGGTTGATCTTGCACGTTTTCCTGGCCAGTTGATACCCTGTTCAACTAAGGCAATCTTCCTGTATCATTTATCTGCTGCCGGTGAGAGTGACTCTGCAGACAACGACTCCTGTGATTCACCGCTAGAACCAAATAGTCCTCTGTGTGGCTTTCCAGCTGGAGTGGATTTTGAAGGGTAATGATTTCTTTGTATCTGCTTTAGCGTGCATAACTCTGGTTTGCTATTCTGTATTTTAGCTTTATTAATGGCAAAACTTCTTCACCAGAATGTACAGTGTAGGTGGTCTGAAATTTACTTGTGCAATGCATTGCAGATCTGAGCACAATGAGAGCCTTCAGTCATTATATCACTCTAAAGTAGATGCGTCAGATAATGTATCAGGTCCATCATCGAGGAATGTAATGCTTCGGCAACAATCAAAGATTTATGGAATGCTAAAGTAACAATTATAATCATATTGATGACTTGTGTTCCCAAAGAAAAAAAAATTGGACATCTTTTTTATCTGTTCTGACTTTCCAAATCTCTGCCTTCGGTAACAATTATGTTTTCCCTGTTGCTGTGTTTTTGGTGGTTGTCCAGTTTATCACACAGTGAGCCCAACATAGGAAATGCATTTTGGCGGCGCAAGAAAGTCATCGCAGAAGATCGGACATCCAGTTCAAGGTTTTATCAAGCTAGTTACTAGTAGTTATCTGCACTATCTTTTCCTGTTTGCAATACTACATGGGTGCAAAGCTACCTATACACTTGTAAAGTCACTGATTCCTTTCAAGACAATACCAAGCACGTCTGATTAAGAACAATGGAAAGAAAGTTGAAGGGAAAACTTTCATAAAGCTTTTAGATATAATGTGAAAAAGAGAACTAGACTAATATTTGGAGCTAAGATGATCAACCTCCTAAGTTGAGTTGGCTTTTGATCAATCAATGCTATTGTCTGGATTAACTTTGGTAGCGTCTCTGATGGCTGATTGCTCTCTACTAAAATGATGTGTTGTCATTGTATGGACTATTATGTCATGTTACTGGTTTAATAAATGAGTCCTGTAGGCTTGACTGTTTGATGGAATTGTAGGAGTGAGTAATACTCATAAATTGTAGATTGCTTTCGTGGCCAATAGTCATGATTTTCTTTGGTGGTTATTACACGTCGTTTGCTTCATTTTCGTACTCAAAGAGTCAAAAGTTTCCAATTTCTTGAGCTATGTTACATGGATCTTTCAAAATGTATAAAGTACCCCTGTTGGACACTCAATATTCGGGTAATTGTATGGGATCCATGTCAGACATGTTTATTTGGACAATACTTTAGCAAGCATGTATTTCTAACCAAGATATCTCACGTGCTATCCATAGAACTCCTAGAATATGCATGAAAGTTGTCCAAGACAACTAGTAAACACGATTTAAGCTATAAAATAGAAGATATTGAGGATTTTAAAGTACTTGGAAGTGTCCCCGTATCCCTGAAATGAACATTAGTTGAATCCGATACTTAAGTCACGTCATTGCTCTAGCTTAAGAAGCACGGATACGGATACGATACAGATTCGCGGATACGATACGGATTCGCGGATACATGATTTTTCCAAAAAGTAGGACACGATACGTTGGGGATATGTTGAATATGAATTAATTTTTCCAAAAATTATTTGTATCCCCTTTATTAGGTTGTGAGGATGAGGAAACAGAACTACCAGTAACAGCAGAATCCAATCATATTGTTACAGGAAAAAAAATCCCCTAAAATCAGATTATATTGAAAAAAAAAACCCCTCCTAAATCAGACAAGAGAGAGAGATGAGAGAGAGATATACATTTCCGTATAGGTATATATATGCCTATATATATGTGTATATATATAGAGAGAGATAGAGATAGAGATAGAGATAGATATAGATATATATACACTGTTACACAATGAGATGAAAGATGAGAGACGAGAGAGAGACAAGAGAGAACAGAGAGACAAGAGAGAGATAAAAGAGAAACACTTACAGTCGTCTTCGTTGTCGAGAGATGAGTGAGGGATATCGTCGTCTTTTTTCTGCCTTTCGTTCTTCTCTGTTTTTGACTTGTTCAGGTAGGGGAAATAAATATAAAGTCCTTATTGCAGTTTTGACCAATATATTTTAAGTAATAACATTTTTACCCTTGCGCGTATCCAAAACATATCCATAACGTATCCGAAACGTATTGGGGTACCAAAAATTAAATCTAAAAGCAGGATACTCTAAAAAACGTATCGGATACGTATCCGGAACGTATCCGAGCGTGTCCGTATCCGATACGTGTACGGTACGGGATTTGGAGGCTAAAAAAGAATATTTGTGCTTCATAGCCCTTCATTACAAATGTCTTCTAGAACGTACAAAACAAAAGTTTGGCATGTCATTGGTCCACTCTATTGGAGAATGACTTACCAAATTTTATCAATTACAGTTTTTTTGTGTGGTTTATGTTGGGTTTGTCTTGAAGCCTGACTTAGTCTTGGTTTTTGCCACTTCTCTGACTATGTGGGGTTCCACTTGAACAAGAGTACGGTAATTGATGATGCAAATCCTAGGATATAAATGTTGGTTTCATCAATGTGGGATAATATCCTTTGGTGGGTTGAATTTGTCAAGTTGTGGTTGGCGTGATTTTGGAGATCACATAATTCTCTTTGGATGAGAATGACATGGAGAATACATGGAAAACTACATTTGATGGGATGAGCTTGACTTTGGTTCGATCAAAATGTTCATGAAGTAAAAGAATCGTCGTTTCTTTTTGTTCATTCTTGATTTATTCCTTGTGTGATTGTGTGTGTTGGGTCGAATCTGTAACCTTTTAACCCCAATAACTATTCAATGTGAGATACTTCCCCTCACACTTTTTGTAATCATGTCAATAATTTTGTCTCACGAGTGCCAATCGTGTAGTTTGAGTTTGCCTCAATGGTGTATTTCCTTTCTTGTTCTTAACTTGGTGAGGGGCCTGTGGGGCTTCAAATTTTCTAGGTTTTTTGAATCTTTTTGTTTGTGCTTTTCAGTCCAGAGCATCCATTACTTAAACATGGGCGTTCTATTCTTAGTGGTTATAGACAGTTTCCCAGGGAGTTCATGTATGACATGACTACATCAAGGTAATGATCTTATGACTGAAGTTTCTTCTCTAATATTACTGAATTTAAATTTCAGCCTCAGAATGTTATACCGTCAAAGTTGAATATTCAGTAGTTACTTCTTGTAATTTCTTTTTTCCGACTTTCTGTTACGTTTATGAACTAGTTAGTGGCTGTACTGTTCATATTGGTGCTTTGTCTATATTTACATTGTAGGGATTAATTGACGCTAAATTGATGGTGAAGGTGCATTCACCTAACTATATTTACATCCCCATGATCTTAATTTAGGTTTTATTTGAACATTCAGTCCAATACAATATGAATACCATCACCCCAAGAGCCCATAGTTGAACACCTAATACATTAGCCTAAAGAAAGCCCACATTCATAATAATGAGATATATGAGAGGAAAAGAATAATCTATTTGTATCATTATTGTGCTCTGCCTTCTCACTCAACGATGCCCTACCCCATGTCTGTTGCCTGCGTCTAATGTACTAAATTATTATATTAGTATTTTTGATCGGCAAAAGTAATGATGTCTAATGTACTAATTTAGTATTCGTAACATGAACGACTTTTGATTTTTGTTCTTGTTTAGTTTATGGAATTATGGACTTCTGTAAAAAAAATTCAACAATGTTGCGAGATTCATTTTCCACGGGAAACTTTGTTAATATTAACACTCAAATTTCTTCTAACCTTTGCTCTGTCGACTTGAACAATCTTTCTTTGGATCTAAACCAAACCAAACCAAACCAAACTGAGCCTTATGTCCCAATCACAAATAGAAAATGCGGCAAAAAAAAAAAAAAAAAGCTTTTCATATCATTCTTATGACAGTGATGGAAGAAAATTAGCATACCCACAAAAAGTCCATGCCAAATCTATTTGCCACAATTTCTCTCAAAAGGATATTAGTGGATTAATGTGGCGGTGTAATCCTGATTCGCTCAAATTATGAAAACACGTCGAGGACAATTGTAAATAATCTTATGTATTTTAATATTCTTTGATCGCACTACTCATACTAATATATGAGATTTTGCAAATACATTGGTGGCTAATTGAGCTTGGAGAGTTAAGGTAATATTTGAATACCTTCTTACAAATTCTTGGAGCCACCACTGATCATATGTATTCATGTACATCAAGTTTCATTATATTCCATTCATATTTAGTACCTTGTATAAATTTGTGTTAAAGGTATGTAATTTCTCATGGGAGTTCCAGAAAACGTAAGTTTGGAAGTTTTGTTCAGAATCCTTTTTTTTTTTTTTTGAACAGCGTTTTGTTCAGAATCTGACATGCTTTTTCCAGTGTGAACAACAAATTCTTTTTCAGCACTAACATGCTGGAGAAAGATAGTGCCTGAAGGAATCACACTACAAGTGGCCAAGCAACTGGGAAGCCCTAGATCCTTAAGGTGGCCTTTACAATAGAAAAAGAGAGCCAATGGTTGCTCAATTTTAACTTTAGGACACTTTCTCTAAGTACCAAGATATTCTTCATTTATCCAACATACTGCAAAACGTGCCTTAGTTAATCAGGTACCTTCAATATTGTCTATGATAGTACTGACTACTGAGCATAGATGAATCACTGTTGCCAAGCCTAATATTTAAAGAGCCAATCAAATCCACTGTAAAAATTAGAAAACAACAAACAAAAAAAGTAATTGGACCTGATCCATTGAACAATGACTCTGTTCACTATGCTGATATTCAAATTCGATAGAGATAAATTTGACCCGTTGATCCTTTTTTCTCTCTACTTTCGTTGGACTCCACAAGAATTTACCTATATTTCCGTTTAAATATACGTGTTCCTAGATGTCCCATAGGAATAAATAGTTATACCGTTCCTCCGCTGGAAAAGGTTTTGTTTATTCCAAGTCAAAAAACATAAAACTACCTTTTTACTAAGATCTTCATGATTTATGATACTTTATATAGTTTAATGCAATTAATAAGGTTTAGCATTCATTGTTTTCTTAGAACTTGCAGTTATGTTTTACGTTCTATTTTGAGGATTCCTTTCTAAAGTAGGGATGCTTTCGCTAATGATATAGGTGCCTTGCATATTGTTTAACTTTGGAATTGAGTTCATGCACTAGTGTGGTGGCTACAGGTCATCTGGAACTCGTGGAAGAAGAAGACGTACTAGTATTACTCCAGAGATTGGTGATGATATTGTAAGGTTGATTATTTTCCTTGCCATCACTTAGCAGCACAACTTTACGTACATGGTTATTCCTTTTGTGGGTGCCTATCATTTTCTAGTGTTTGAATTGTGATGTTAATCCAGCTCTATAAGCTCCTGTGTTTGTCAGTCATTCTTACTTATATTACTTCTTACAAGAGATTTGTATTTTATTCAGCATTGCTTGGTGCAAGTGAAGACTCAAGTGATAAAGCATGTGTTGTAAATTGTAATAATACATGAGAATACAAGCTTGAGTAAGAGCAGTAATGTTGTACAATAATGCCAAACAGGAATTCATCTAGTTCATGCTCCCATACCTTGCATTACTGAGGGTAACTTGGGTTATTTTCTATCGTAATTATTCAAAGTTCTAAGCATATATTTTTTAAAATATAGGTGAGCATTGTATGGACATGTGCTCTGGCCTCTGTGTGGACATGTTCTATACATGGATGTGTTCTGTATGGACATTTTTACTGGTTCTTGACTCATAGATTTATGTTCGACAATGATTATGCATGCCCAAATGTTCGAAAATAGATTTCTGATGCCACACATGGGTCTTACATCTATGGGAGTTGTGCACAGCTCTCGTGGAAATAGGAAGGACATGCTCATGTGCCTTGCCTCAAGGAAGAAGAAAAAGAACAAGAATTGAAAAGTAAGAAAACGAAAAAAATTGAAATCATTCAGATGAGTGTGCATACAATGGCATCTTTCCATATGAGTAGGTCTGTATAACTAAGATAGAAGAGCTATTCATATTGATATTGTAATTATCTATCTGATACTTGTGCTAGTTTCATCTCTTATACATTTACTATCTTATGGTGGAAGTACAGTAAAGATCACGGAAAATAACAAGTTATCTTTTCCCACCATATTGGTTGCACGCGATAGGTTATCTTAATATGAAAAAAATTGCCTATTTTATAAATTCATGGACCTGACAAGTAGTAATACCATTATCATCAATATGCATTGATCTATGTTTTAACTTGAAGTTACTGCGTAGGTCATGCCAACGTTTAGAATGGTAAACAACAACTTGAATATCTTCCTTTGTTTATTCTCTCAGCATTTGCTTTATATTTTGTTGAATATTTCCTTCCCCTCTGTGCACTCTCTGTCTGTATTTCAATATATCATTTCACATCCTCATTCTCCAAAGACAAAAAATTCCCATCCTGATCAGTAAAGAGAAAAGGATCTTTGACAGTCATTGTTCAGACTTGGTATTGGGTGTCGCCAAAAATATTTTCATGTGGCTAATCTTTTCAATCAAGAAGCATTCATGAGATAAAATAGTATGTGAGGTTTGTGCAGCACGTGATATGCTCTGCTAAAGTTATGTGGTTGAGCTTGTAACAAGTTGAAGAGGAGGACAACCCTGACAACGCAGAAAAATGTAGGGTGCTCCTGGGGAACTGCCATGTGGTGCTCCAGGAATGTGTGGTATGGAGGGTGTTGGCCCTCTGAATAATTACTTTAACACAAGGTACAACCGTACAAACAATTGCTAAACTAGAATTCGTGGAATCAATAGTGTCATGAACACAGTAGAAACTTGCCAATAAGAAGAAAATTGGAGGTGCGAAAAATATAAATGGGATTAGACTACTGATCTTTTCCAGCAGAAGACACAAATTTCCTGGCTTCATCAATCAGAGAATAGCGAAAAAGATACTTTTGTAATAGGAAAATGAATATTAGTTTGAACACATGGAACTGTTACACTCTGGAGAGGAACGAGCTGCTATCATTTAGGTTTTATTGCTTTGCTTTGTTGCTTCATTATTCAGATTCTGTTTTCTTTGGATGGACCATGTATTTGTTATTTTCATGTACATCCCTTCATGTTATGCTCGTAATTTATATGTTGGCTGAATCTAGGGCTGTACGAGCAATGAATGAAACATTCAAGCAAAAATGTATCTCGGGGGCGAGAACTGGAGCACACAATTTGTGTTCTACAAGTAAAGAAAGTAATATGTCAGATCCTAATGTAAGTGTATGTTCTTTCCTTTGGCTTCATTTTTGAGAATGAAATTATTGTGCAAAAAAATATTGTTACGGACTCTGGAATTATATTCTTTTTGGTTACTAGTTGATGTATGATTCGTATGAAGAATACCAACTACACTATTATTGTCCTGAATAGCTTTGTGGAGTTATTCACATGCTTTACGCATTAGACTTCCCAAAACCAATTGCCTACTGTTAAATAGTTAGACTGACAATGGTTTAGAAACTTCCCGTCATTGTTTTGCTTTTATTTAATTATTAAGTACACTTTATGCTAAACAATGCATTGCTTGTGTTACTTTTCCTTATTCATATGTACCTTATATCGTTCTTTTCATACTTGTGGACAAATCATAGGTCAAAACAAAGGTGGAGGAGGTATACGATCCTTTTATCTGTTTTGGTTGAAACTTTTTGGTCATTTCCTGTAGTGAACTTATTAGTCATACTTCCCTCGTGGTGTTCCTTCCAGAGGTGTACTAAATATATGTCCATTGCTTACGGTGTATAGGTTTCTTCATGAGTTTTGACATTACTTCAGGTATCAAATTTCCATCCACATGATCATGATGAAACATCTGGTGAAAAGTCTACAGCATATTATTTCCACCGGAAGCAGATGTGTTTAAAGAACGCCATCTCGTTGCCTTCATCCCATCATCAATCTAGGGAAAGGGTTTCTAGAATGTGTGAAGCAACAGAACTTTCCGGAAGTGCTGATATGATCTCGTCATGGAATAAAGTCCTTGAATCATCAAATATCTCTGACAAGCTTTTGTTGCCTTTTCAAGAATGGAATATTGATTTCTCCGAATTGACTGTTGGAACCCGTGTTGGCATAGGTAAGGAACTTGACAGATTATCACTCTTAAGTCTTAACTGTAAACTTGTCACAAGGTATGAGAGTACTCTTAGCATGTGATCTGTTTGACATTCAAAAAATGAGAACTTGATTGCGCAACCAACTTTTAGAACACTTGTTCCTAATCCCTAAGCATCAGGCTTGGACAAGTAACTAGTATTTAAGAAGTGTACTCTGTAGATGTGGATTTGTAAAGTGATTGGAGTACAAGAGGCTTCTGTCTAAAAGTCATAAGTTCACTATAGGAAAACTGTCTGAATGCTTGTAAGACTGCGTAGTTGCTTTTGTGCAGCTTAACTGTACATTGCTAGGTATCTTACAGAATAAGAAATGTTCATTCGTGGTGACTGCATTGGTGGTTCATTTGCTTAGGAAATGAAAAATTTCTAACCAACTGATAAGTTGCTTGAGGGGTGCTCTTTCTTTACCTTTTATTGGATACACTCCATGCTATGGACACTGCCATGTCAATTACTTCATCTCAGTGTAGGTAGATGATCTTGGCCTTAGTAGCACGAAGCGGGGGTGGGGACGGAAGCGGGAGCGGGGGAGCGGAGGTACCTAGAAGCTCCTAAGGTTGGGAGCGCCTAAGGATCGTATATAGATTTATAAAAATATGTATATAAAATATTTTTAAATTCTTAACATTAAAGAAAAGTGAAACCTACCGAAAGTTTTTCCCATCTTAAAGTGTAATTATTGGAAGTTATATATTCTCAATTTGCAAAACTTCTTGACTAAGAGAATAACTGCCTTAACGGCCCGATAAGCTCCCATCTTAGTTAGGAGCGAGCTCCTCGTTTGTACAACCCATATTCGCAATAGGAAAAAAGCAAAATGTTGTATTTGGTGGAAAACAGTTTGTGCAATTATATTTTTGTCCAGCATATAATACAACGGTTTCAGCCTTTTGCTTCATGTTGTAATAAGGTATGACTTTTGTAACTGACTCCATCAGCTACTCGTGTAAGTCTATAGTAACAATCTTTCTGTATTCTATTTTATTCCTTGTGGATTTTATTTGAGACTCCGTCGTCTACTAGAACCATATCTCATTCTCCTGAAGCGTTCATAAATGCATCGTTTGTAACCACATTATTGCATTTTGGAAATTTATGAGTCATTTTAATTTAGGCTACATTTACATTGTTAAACCATATCCCATCTACCAATGAATTTCAGCCCTAATCATCATTGCTATTTGCGAGTACATTTCTATGGACAACTTTTTGTTGTTGACACTGCTTGTATTGTAGGATACTTGTGCCTTTTAGGGAGCACAAACACTCTGTGTTATGACTTTAGAGTGGATTGGGCCTTGCCTCTCATCAGGCACTTAGAGTATCCACAATGCTATAATAAAAAGTAAAAGGTTTTTAAAGTTAACAATGTTGATGCAAAATATGGCTCACAATACTATAATCAAACTTAACAACTTCCTTAGAAATAATCAAATTTTGGGTTCTGGATAACCAAAACTAACAACCTTTTGACAATAACCAAATTTAATAGACCTTACATATCCTCAATCAAATGCACCAATCATTATACAAAAATATTCTATTTCTCTTCCCTTTTCCTCTCTCTTTCTTTTCGAACAATATTTTCGAAAAAAAAATTTTTACTAATTTTTTTTTAGAAAACAGTTTTTTCCAAAAAAAAGTTTCAAAAACTATTTTCTATTTCGAGTAAATAGTTTTTATTAGTTTAAAAACTATTTTTAGAAAAACTATTTTCTAATGTTCACAATTTTTAGTTTTTTGTAGTTTGAAAAGATGATGTGACAAGTTTTGATTATCTAATTTTGATTATGCCATTGGAGACATCTACATTGCTAGCCTTAACAATCTCTTGAATGAATAATCAAAAGCTGATGTGGCAACTTTTAGGTATCAATTTTTGATTATAGCATTGTGGATACCCTTAGTGCCCACACTTGTAAGGCACTCAATATGCATCCTATTATGACACAGGTGGGACATGCGTATGTAAGGCGACGCTTGTAAGACACTCAATATGTGTTCCATTATGACACAGGTGGGGAATGCATGTGTATCACCTTCACACATCTGAAACTTCTAGAGTCTTGGCATAAGCTTGAAGAAACTAAAATAGAGGCCAATGATCAAGCTAACCGGTAAACAATCAATTTTTGGACAATTTTAAATTTATTTAAGACTATTTGAGCTGTCTACAAGTATATTCCCACTTTTCTTAAATTACTTTTCAGTATCTTCGTACTGTAAAAAGTCTGTCATGTAGAAATGAATAGCATTGTTTTGGTTAGATGAGAGTTCTATTATGAAGCAAAGGATACAAGACTCAAAATTGTGAAATATAATGACTAGTCTCCAACATCTTTTTTTGTTTATGCATCTATGCATGTGTTACAAACTTCCAAGCCTATATATAAGGAGACGTCCTGTTGTTAGCATCGCTGTGTGCTAACTCCCTTTCTTGCTATGCGACTTCCGAGTCACTGACTGTTATAAGAGCTGCGATATGCCCTCCCTGCGTTTCATCTTGCTGGTTGAGTAATTGCTGTTATGAAAATTAGTTAAGTGTGTATAACAATACAATCACATGAAACTCTCTTATCTAAGTACAATGTGTCTTTCTAACACCTACAACCATGTGAACAATAAAGGCCATCGCCAGATGCATAACTCTTTCCGACCTACTTCTAAGAGGGGGAGGAAAGAACAAGAAAAAGAAAGCTAGTTATGTCTCCCAGGAAAGAAGTCAGGCCAACTGCATGTCCAGTTACCTACATAGTTTTTTGGCCGATAAAAATTCATATTTGTCCCTGCTCTCAGTGAGACCTGTTGCCTAAGGGATAAATAAATGGTATAAATCTGTAGCTGCATAGCTGCAATTTTTACACCATACAAACTTGAGATTTGTGGCATTTGTGTTAGATTTTTTACTTCATAATGTTTTCTGAATGTTTAAGGATTCTTCGGAGAAGTTTTTCGTGGCATCTGGAATGGGACAGATGTTGCTATCAAAGTTTTTCTTGAACAAGATTTAACTGTTGAGAACATCGAAGACTTCTGCAATGAGATATCTATCCTGAGGTTTGTTTCTTTCATCTACCAGTTATCTTAGCTATTCACATTTTTCTACTTGTCTCTTCAATTCCTTGACCTCTTTGGATTTACCTGTTTTTGTTTTTCTATACAGCCGTCTGCGACACCCAAATGGTAATACCCTAGTTATTTTTTTGTTATCCACTTTTTCATACTTTGTTTACTTGGTGAAATTGGGAATGGAAGGGGAAAAGCTGGAAGTATGTTCTACAATATGAGAACGTTTAGAGGTTTAATGAAGAAAATAATTTTTCTTATGCAGTAATTTTATTTCTTGGTGCCTGTACAAAGCCCCCTCAGTTGTCCATGGTGACCGAGTACATGGAAATGGGATCATTATATCATTTAATCCATGCAAGTGGGCAGAAAAAGAGACTCAACTGGAGAAGGAGACTAAGAATGCTGTGTAACATATGCAGGTATACTGACTATATTATTCCATCTCAACATCATTGCATGTGTGGGTAATTGTACAAATGAATATAATCCAATATTAAGCTGTTGATGCGATAACCCGATTAATCCGACAGGCCTCTGATTTAACAGATATAGAATATTTATCCCTCAATCTATATGGCCAAGTATAAGCTATATATAAAGAGCTTTTCCATATTTACTGGAGTAATATCTTTTGAACCAGAGGTTCATAACTTGCCTTTGAGGCCAAAAGCTTCACTGGGTTTCTCAGTTCACAGGTTAAAGTAAATGCTCACTCTCTCTCCAACATTATTGCTTTCTTTGGGGTTATCATATTGACCATTCAAACTAGTAGTGACTTCTAATTCCTTTCCACGTGTATGCCATCAAATGTGCTCCCCGCCCAATACGGTCTTCCTCTCTCCTTGGGACTTAAACCTGAATAGTCGCAGATACCTCTTCTTTTCCATTTCTGATGCATAGAAAGATTTTTTTCCTATCGGATAAGATTGGATCTCCCCTGATCCAATTTGAATCCGTTTTAAAGGCCTAAATTACCAAGTTGTAAAGGGGAAGTTGCATAGACAGCTGTAGTTTCAGTATTAGGCTTATTAGTGTACCATATAAACATTAATAGACACCCTAAAACTATTAACCATTAATCTTAAACATGGTAAAGCAAAAAGGAACAAAGCTATAATTGTGCCCATCAGGGTTAGGTCCTCATCTCCCGAAATTTTAGTTGAACTGAAGGATGTGTTTTTTCTTTCTTTCTTTCTTATTTTTTTTTTTAAAGTTCCTATGTTGATGATTGAGTCAGTATAGTTATTACGGCTTTCCAATATTTTCCGGGACTTGGGTATAATGGTGTCCTCGGTGATATCACGTGTCTTGTTACTGGAACTCACGTGTGTGTGAGATCTAGAAGGTACTTGGAATTAAAGTTCCAAGTGTTTCTATTTTTGGATTCCATGTCCCACTCTGATAAGGAAAAACCTAATAGTGTATTTCTTTCTTAAAGTAAAAAGTTGCCCCTCCCCGCAACTTTTTCTTTCGTCAATGGGATAGCACATGAATAGAAAATATTTCAATCCCCTCCAGTATCGATTCCCTTCTTATTTCCTAAACTAAATACCCTTTTTTCGTTTACATAATTCTCTTCTAGAGGTGAGGATCTCCCTTACGTTTAGCATGCCCTTGTCAGAGCTCATTGTGTCAGGATATACTTGTTCACCATGTTGGTAATTTTCTTGTGACTGGTTTTCCATTTTTCTTGTTAATACATCACCAAAGCTCTGCAAGTTTCTGGTATTGTGAGGTGAAAGATTTGGTTTTGTAACTCTCATACTCCAGATATATATATATATATATATATATATATATATATCCATTGTCTTTGGCCTTCAAATTATAGATACTTCTCTTCAATTAATTTAGGGGTCTAATGTGCATACATCGGATGAAAATAGCCCATCGCGATCTGAAGAGCGCAAATTGTCTTGTGGATAAGCATTGGACAGTCAAGATCTGCGATTTTGGGCTCTCACGGGTGCTTACCAACACACCTATGAGGGATGGTTCTTCTGCAGGAACTCCAGAGTGGATGGCTCCTGAACTCATCCGTAATGAACCCTTTACAGAAAAATGTGACATTTTCAGCCTCGGCGTTATAATATGGGAGCTCTGCACTCTTAATAGACCATGGGAAGGCGTAACATCAGTTCAAGTATGTTTTTTGTAGGTAATTTTTTTTTTGTTTACTGCAAATCATTAATTTGACAGGTGGTTACTACCCCTTCCAGGTGGTTTATTCAGTTGCTAATGATGGATTGCGGCTAGAAATCCCTGAAGGTCCCCTGAGCAGCATAATTTCAGGTCCGTAAATGTAACTCACAATTTGCCTCGTGTCCTGTTATAAGTTCTTGGATTAACAAGTTTGGGAAGTTGATGTTCCAGACTGTTGGGCTGAACCGGATAGACGCCCCAGCTGTGAGGAAATTCTGTCACGTTTGCTCAGCTGTGAGTATACACTATGTTGATTTGCCCGAAGGACTCAGCGGAAGTGCTGAATACATTAAGGCTGCAAGTTGCAAATGTCATTACTTCTAAGTTTCAAAGCATCCGCCGGCTTCAGTTCCCAGCAATTCATCTCTCTCCTACCCCCACCTCCCCAGTTGTGCGTGAATACGATGGGACCATGCTTCCATGTGCTTTTGTTATGCTTATACTTGAGCTTGAAAACAGGCCGTAAATAGAAGGATCACATTGTGTATGAATACAACGGGAGCATATTTCCATGTGATTGTGTTATTGATTATTTGTTTCTCTTCGGATGAATAATCACCTGCTTTGTTGTTTTGATCAAAGCATGAGAGCTGGATTGCCCAGATACTTTTTTTGAACTAGACTGCCCAGATATTAGAGCATGTACATTTGAGTAGCAAAAACAACTTTTGTAGCTATTTTACCCAAGACAGACACAAAACAGGGGTGGAGCAGCCTCTGACTGTATACGGTGAGGTATTATCCCTTTGTGCGCTGTAGCTCGCTTCAATTACCAAGCAACTGTTCGCGAGGGATTTATTAAAATATTATTTCTTTTTCTCTCTCCTCCCTACCAGTTTCATTTTCTCTCGTTCTTAAATTGTTCCTTCTCTCTCTCATTATCATAAATATTTTTTCAGATTGTTTATATATTAAAAATATGTTTAAAAAATTAAATGCTCCAATTTTTATATCTTTTGAACCATTGTGAAGATTTTATTTTATCATTTTATTTTAAAGGGTTGTAACTAATTTGTCTGTTGGGCTTTCATTGGGAACCTTGTAGAGTGGATACTTGATTATGAAAGTCCTATAGAAAAAATTAAATTATGACTCTTTAGAATAATATGATTAAAATAATAAAATCTTCGTACTGGTTTAAGTGAATTGAAAATTGGAGCACTTAATTTTTTAGATTGTTTATATATTAAAAAATATGGTGAAAAAATCAAGTGTTTTAATTGTCAATTCGTTTGAACTAATAGGAAGATTTTATTTTTCTAATCATCTTATTTTTAAGGGTCATAATTAATTTGTCCATAGGGCTCTCATTGGGGATCCTGTATAGCAGATATTTGATTATAAAAGTCCTAAATACAAAATTAAATTATGAACCTTTAGAATACTATAGTAATTACAATAACAATATTTTTGCACTGGTTCAAACATATTAAAAATTGGAATACTAAATTTTTAATTATATTTTTTAATATATAAACAATTTAAAAAAAATGTACTGTTGGTGCACACGCAGGAAGGAACTCCCATGCTTCTACATTGAATTTAATATTTTATAGGATAGAGAAGATGACAGAGAGCGTTGGTGCAAGCAAGCCCAAACAAAAAGTTTACATGTAAAATTGATGAAGATCCAAATTGAGTAGGTATTTTAATTAATTTTGGTGTACATGCTTTAGTTCTCTTATACAGTCTTTCGTTATTTTTTCCCGCTTGGTGCTATTTCCTGGGTTCTTTTTGTAATGAACTTGATTTAGTTATCCGCGAACCTCACATGATTTATCATGTACTGCCCTCTATATCGTAACTCTTTTGAACGTAATACTCTTTCTGTCCCATTTTCATTATCCATTATTCTATTTGTTTCTTTAATGTTTTTTGCCTATATTTTTTAGTGTAGATCTTAAAAAAAATATTCAATATGTATTTTGTTTTATAGATCTTGATTAGTTTTATACTCCGTAATACAAAGTTTTCAAAATTATGAAAAATATTATAGATTGAAAGATATAAACAATTAAAAAATGACACACAATTCAAAAATGGACAATGAAAATGAGACAGAAGAAGTACTCCCTCCGTCCCAGATTCTTTGTCTGGTCCGCAAAACGGAGTGTTAAAAATAATTAAAATTTTTTCACAAATTAAAAATAATCATTGATATCTAGTAAGTTGTTGAAAAACTTTTGATTTTTTCTTGCAAAATTTGTATTATTTTTAACATTCTGTTTTGCGGACCAGACAAAAAATTTGGAACGGAGGAAGTATTTCTTTGGACACATTACATGGGAATATTAAAATAAAAACAATTGCTTTTGATTGAACAACTTTAACATGAACAGTAAAAGCAAATTATTAAATGGTTTATAAGAGACCTGCTTTTCCCACCTCCTGACACACCCCCCCTCCCGGTCCCACCTCCCTTTTCCCGGATTACCCCCTCCCCCCCCCCTCTCTCTCTCTCTCTCTCTCTCCCTCTCTCTCCCTTTTCTCCCTTTTTTTCTTTACACAGTTTTGCTTCTTCTTTTTTTTCCTGTTTTCTTCGAGTTTGGTTTTTTTTTTTTTCATTTTATTTCCTTTTCTTTTTTTCCGGTTTGAATTTTTTTTCTCTTTAATAATAATTTCAAGTCTAATTCTAGGTTTTGTAAAGTAATTGAGAGAAAAAAAAGTGTTTCAATTGATTAATTTGCCAGTGGAGTTTGTCAGGTGGTGTCTCCCACCAATAAAAATTTGCCCCACTGACACACGCTTCTTCTCTCTCCGGACACAGCTTTCTCTAAAAAATTAAGTGTTCCAAATTATAATTCGTTTGAATGGGTGAGAAAATTTTATTTTATTTTTCATTTAATTCTAAAGGGTCATAATTAAATTTTGACTATAGGACTCTCGTTGATTAACCCTAAGAAAATCGTAGAATCAAATATCTTTTAGGACTAACCAACGAGAGCCCTAGAGTCAAAATTCAATTATGACCCTTTAGAATTAAATGATCAGAAAAATAAAATCTTCTCACCCATTCAAACGGATTGAAATTTGGAACAGTTAATTTTTCAATCTGCAGTTTATATATTAAAAAATATGGTTAAAAAATTAAGTGTTCCAAATTTCAATTCGTTTGAACCGATAGAAAGATTTTAGTTTTTTTTATCATTTTATCCTAAATGGTCATAATTAAATTTTGACTATAGGGCTCTCGTTAATTAACCCTAAGAAAATCGTTGAATCAAATATCTCTTAGGACTAACCAACAAAAGTCCTATAATCAAAATTTAATTATGACCCTTTAGAATTAAATGATCAGAAACATAAAATCTTCCCACCCATTCAAACGGATTGAAATTCGGAACACTTAATTTATTTTCGTTAAATTTGGTCAAGTGTTTCGAAACGAATAATTTCTCCCCGGCGCCACAAATAAAGTACCCCCACTTTTTTAATTTCTTATTTTATTTAATTACTTTTATTTTATTTATTTAATTTCTATAAATACACCCTATTTATATTAAAAAAATATAATTCAAGAATTAAGTGTTTCGATTTTAAATTTAGTTGAACCGGAGTGAAAATCGTATTTTTTTGATTATTTTATTATAAATAGTCATAATGAATTTTTTTTTTGTATAAGGCCTTTTAACAGACACCCAAAAATCATTATTTAGTTTCAAGGATTTCTTAGGGTGTCCATTGAAAGACGTTGAAATTTTGTTTAAATTTATTATTGTTGATTAGAAGTTATTTTTATTATTCATTGTTAAGACTAATTAATTAATTAATTAAAATAATATAAATTTATTAAGTATGAAGACAAATTTAATTGAAAATAGAATTTGAGTTAACCAAAAAAATAAGAATGGACAAAATATGAAAAGAAACAAATAAAGAAAAAAAGAAGAAGGGAGGTTAATGGGAAAAGAAACAAATAAAGAAAGTAATTGAAAATTTTAAAAAAAATCAAATGAAAAGTAAAAAAAGGAAATAAAGGGAAAAAAAAAAAAAGGCAAACTGTTACCGGGAAAAAAGGGGGGGGGGGGGGGGGGGGGGGGGGGGGGGGGGGGGCTAGGGGGTGGGGGGGTAAATTCGGGGGGAGGCGGGGGTAAATCTGGAAAATGGGCTGTGGGGTCAGGGGAGGTGTGTGTGTGTGGGGGGGGGGGGGGGGGGGGGGGGGGGGGGGGGGGGGGCTGTGGGGTCAGGGGAGGTGTGTGTGGGGGGGGGGGGGGGGGGGGGGGGGGGGGGTGCGTGGGGAAAGCAATTTACGGTTTATAATTCTTCCAATGATCACTCAACTGTTACTGGCGTAAAGCAAAGATCAGATAACAACAAGAGGATTATGTCACGAAAAGGGAAAAATTCAAAATACCCCCAACCTATACACCCAAATTCAATTAGACTCCCAACTTTTTAAAAACTTCAATTTTACTCCCAACGTTATATTCCGTTAATCAAAATGCCCCATTCCGTCCAAATTACTAACGGATTCCGTTAAAGGCTCCATTAAATAGTATTCTGATCGAATTTCGATGATCCGAGCCGCTCAATGTGTTTAAAATGTGATTTTAAGGGTACTTACAAGAAATCAACAAAAAAATGACCGGGAAGAGCTTCATCTGAACAGTTTTTTTATTGAACTATTCAATAAAAAATTGTTTAGATGAGGTCCTTCTCGGTCATTTTTTTGTTGATTTCTTGTAGGTACCCTTAAAATCACGTTTTAAACACATTGAGCGGCTCGGATCATCAAAATTTGATTGGAAAAGGGGAGATGTGGATTGATCCGGATTTTATTCAAGTACGGGCGTCCGGATTTTGCTTTGGTTTGTACCTCCCCTTTTCGATCGAATTTCGATGATCCGAGCCGCTCAATGTGATTAGAATGTGATTTTAAGGGTACCTGCAAGAAATCAGTAAAAAAAATGATCGGAAGGGCTTCATCTGAACAGTTTTTGGTTCAATAAAAAACTGTTCAGATGAAGCCCTTCCGATCATTTTTTTTTGCTGATTTCTATAGGGTACCCTTAAAATCACGTTTTGAACACATTGAACGGTTCGGATCATTGAAATTCCATCGGGACACTATTTAACGGAGCCTTTAACAGAATCCGTTAGTAATTCGGACGGAAGGGGGCAATTTGATTAACGGAATATAACGTTGGGGGTAAAATTGAAGTTTTTAAAAGGTTGGGAGTCTAATTGAATTTGGGTGTATAGGTTGGGGGGTATTTTGAATTTTTTCCCTAACGAAAAAGCTACGGGAAGTCTATGCACAATGCAGAGATGGCTTTGTGGGACCCACTTTCGGGTTTCCCAAAAATTATCTATCCAGTACATTCATTAAGTTTAAAAAATTATTTTGAGCGCCTTCATGAAAAATTAACTTAATCGAATAAATATAAGTGCTTGATAAATTGGAAGATAAGATTAAGCATTTACAGTTATCCGACCAATTGAGCTGATTTTTTCTCAGACCACACGAAATTTTTTTTTTCAAGTCAATGAACGGATTGGATCAATTGTGTGAACCCGACGTGGATCCCACAGCCCCACAAAACCATCTGTGCACATAGATTGACTCATCTATGTTACAAACTCGAAATTATGTATGTTGATTTTATGAATTTATGTGCAGGTATTACGAATTTCTCTACCAAATGATAGATTAGAGAACGAAATCAAGGATTTTTTTTTTTTTTTTTGGTCATACAGTATACATCAATGGAAGTTAGCGGTGCGAAACTGCTTTGAATTTGGGCCTTTTTGAAGTTATTTTTGAATCAGATTGCTTGGAATTGGTCAATTGTTTCAGTCATCCCAATGTCAGTGGTCCTTGGGACATTCGAGCTATGGTTGAAGATATAGGCTGGGCTAGTACCAGGAAGTGGTCCTTCATGTGGCGTCCTAGGGAGAGAAATAGAGTAGCACATTGGTTGGCTACAAATAGTCTCAATAGGAACTGGAGTATAATTTTTCAGGTTGTATTCCGCCTGAGCTCTAATGTTTTCTTGACTTTGATGTTCCTAAGCTATCCATAGCCCTGAACTCCAAACCTACTCTCCATAGGACTCAAACTCAAGTTACCACTAATGAGAAAAATGAGACAATCAACTTGACAAACTTGATTTCTCGAACGAAATCTAGTTTAATAGCCCATTATTTTACCAATCACATGATTTGTGGTGCAAATGACTTCGGCCGCTTAATCTAGAAAAGAGAATCTCAAACAAGAGCGTATTCAGACCGTTAAATGTAATTTGGGGTTGGTTTGGTGGTGAAGGCTTGAAATTTAGGATTTGCTCATTTCTAAGGTCTCAAATTTTCAAATGTTATTAATTCATTTGGCGTTAGTGATCTTTATGAATTTTGCTCTGACTTTAATCGGGTTTCTCACAAGTGGACTGTGAGAGTGCCCGAGGATTAGCTGACCAATCAAGGATATCCCAATACAAGACAAAGCCCACAAAGACGTCAATGGCTATGAATAATTTCACAGCACCCACTAGCTGTGCATTTTTACCAAATATATATGAGCCGTATCCTCCCAAGGCCATTTTCCAACTAACCCTAAACCCAATAATATTTGGATCCACATGAACAAAAAATACCAACAATTTCCTCCTAGATACAACGGTCCTTTTTATAATAATTATTATACATTTTTCGAAAATCTGACATCCATTTGAACCATTCGTGAGACCATAGGAAATATAGCAAACCATGGGATATGAGTCCAGGGCGTACGACACCGAAGTGAAGATGAGTGGAGCTAGCCTTGCATTTGTCAATGACATGGTCTTTAGAAAATACCGACTTATGCCAATACAAAAAAGAAAAAAGGCCGGGTTTACGGTGATGAATTGTTCTGTAGTTAGAATTAAAGAGTGATCAAAACGTGACACTTGAACATACATTATTTTAAATGAAAAAGATCGAAGCATATAAAAGAGTTAATGAACAATTTTCTTGACAATGATTCAAAATCACCAACTACAACTGATGATGCTGATTTTCACCGAGGAATTAAAAAAAATACGAACAACCCTCTTGGCAATAGAAGAGGACTTTTCAAAAAATAATCGAACTTCACACCTAGCTAGCTAACCTTTATCAGCATAAGATAAAACCTTACGTCTACATGAACATATGTAGATATATACACGTCCCTATTTGTAAAATTCATGGATGGAAATGGGTATAAATTGTCTCCTTGTTGGTGGTTGTGGTGATATCCCTATAGCTAGCTAGCTAGCTATCACCCTACCATAGGACTACTTTGGATGCATCTGCTGCGTAGCCATATTCCTCGGGCTGGCAGTAATGGCAGGGGGCCAGGGGGTTTACAATACTGCCATCCCCAATTCCCCATCATGGAAGAAAAGTACTTCCACTATATCGATCTATCTCCAAAATTCACAAGTTGCCGTCAATGGTGCTAAAGTGAAGTACTTAAACCTAATTTAGCCAGCCCAGCCCCCATGTGCCTTTTTCAAGAGGGTGAAGTACCATTCAATGCTCTTGTACCATTAGTTTTGGGGCTGGCCTTGCAAGTTGCAACTTTTAACAACAAAGTAACGAAAATGTCACCGCGTCCATGCAAAAATTTTGCACACATGTGTTCGGAGCTGTCCAATGTATGAGCCCTATGTTTGCGGTGTGAGACTCACGTGCGTCGGACAGTTCCAAACACATTTTTATTTGGATCTGTCCTAGTATGTCTGTTTATTAATTTATGTATCCGACGAAACTGATCAATAGTGACCTGGACCGTTCATTTTCTTTTATGTTCAATTTCATGAACCAAAAAACATGTATTCTATTTCTACCAAACCTCTAAAAGATAGTACTAAGAAAAATAAGGTTTGCAGTGGATATAGTGTGAGACTCACCTGCGCTCGAACAATTTTGAACACATCTATATCTAAATCTGTACCAGTATACCTGTGTATTTATCCGATGAAACTGATCAATAAAAATTTGGAGTACTCACAATTTCTTTCATGTTCAGTTTCATGGAGCAAGAAACGTGTATTCTACCAAACCTCTAAAAGGTAGTACTACGAAAAATAAAGTTTGGCAGTGGATATATATATATATACTGTCAGAGTAACTTTTCTTTTTGTTGCTTCTTCACTGAGATTGATTGCAGGATACCCCACACATTCTCTGGCTCTTCAATAATTGAAACCAATTACAGCGTCCAAATTCTATCTCTCCAATGCCTGCGGAATTTTGTGTTTCTGCGGTGGCATGTGCCAACCACAACTTAGCCACACTTTCATCGATTTCAGACCTAGTATTAGATTATGAACGCTGCTACAGGTACGGCACGTGTTGTGCAGCAGCCTCGCACAAAGCACTTTTGCACCAGTCTCAGATTCGCAAAAATGATTGGAGTCATTAGTTAAATTTTGAAGCAAAGTTAGATGATTCGTAAACAATTTTTTCGATATTGGATTGAGGTGATTTTTTGCAGGGACTCTAAACGAAATATTTTGAACAAAATGAGCCGAATTTTGAAGTAAAGTTGGATAATTCGTAAACACCTTTTCCCATATTGGATTGTGGTGATTTTTTATAGGGACCCTAAACGAAGTATTTTGAACAAAATGAGTAGCTCCGATCATCTTTGCGGGACCTGAGACTGGTGCAAAAGCGGTCTGTGCGCGACTACTGTATAGCACTTGTTGTAATTGTATCTTTACCATTAGATTATTAACCGCTGACAAAACTAAGAGATTAAGCAATTAGAAAGAGCAGTACTAACACAATTGTTCTTAATATTCTTAACACGTACATACGGTGCAGTCAAGCTATCCTCCATAAACAAGAAAAGAATGTACGAAAACACAAACACAAACACAAATTTATAATGTGCGCGGTGAGGCTCCAAACACAAATTTATTGCTTAGTGTGATTACATATAGTAGTAATTTTGAATGCAAGCGAAATTTGTAAGCTATTATGCAGAAAACTTTCTCATGTTTTAATCATATCGAGCAATTACTTACTGTATTTGATAAATAGGTAATGTGGCATTGTATTCTCTAAATATCACATATTGTAAAGCAGACCGAACATAGTTAGATTATAGTGATAATCAAACATGGAGAAGGTCCTAAGGTCTCAGGTTCGATTCTCCTTATTAACAACTCTTGGGGTCACCTCACGCCTACGCGTAAGCGTGTGAAACAGCTGTGGGAGGGATTGTAAAGTTTAGTCCGAGGTGCGCGCAAGTCTGACTCGAGACATCTTGCAACACACACACAAAATAAAACATGGAGAAAGTGGACTAGCTAGCTCTTATGTTAAGCACTTGAAACACAACAACAATCCATGCACCTAGCTAGCTAGTTCAAATCCTATATTTTACGATAAGGTTCAAATACTACTTCATGCATGGACCCTCCCCCTTCCATACTTCACATGTGTTGCCCACTAACATCTGCATCTCGGCCATTTAATGGGTGGGCCACCCCATTGGATTGAGACATGACCAAAATTAACTGCCTAATTAAAACCGATTGCTGGAATTTTAATTAAACAAGCATTGTTTTAGCTGATTCATCATGGTCATCTGAGAGACTGGAGACCCACAAAATAAATTAATGGTATAGATCGAAATAAATGAGGCATCAAATCAGTATTGATGGTTGATTTTCGACACATGTGTCTTTTAAAAAATTGTCTATATTACAGAATTTATAATATTTATATAGAAATTATTGAGATTTAGTATAAAAAAAAATCCATATTGCATATTATAAATATTAGTACAAATTAAAAACATATAGCTAGACAATTTTGTAAGAGGTCCCAAATAGTGAAAATGAACCATCAATATGGAACGGAGGGAGTAATATTTGGCAGATTTGTAGTTTGTGAAAAGAGAAAGTCAAAAAGTATCAAAATAAAGGCTATAAACTACCATTTTCCACCAAAAAAAAGAAGAAGTTATTTTTGCCCAGGTAAAAATGCATAGAAAATAAAAAAGAAATTGTAAAAATGACAAATTAAAACTAAAAAGTAACCTGACAAATTCAAACAAACACACCCAATTAAGTTTTTTACTCCATTTCATATATATGGTCTTTTGCTTTTCTCTTTGAATGGAAAAGCCGTTCACTGTTGACCTATCTGAGGTCTTTTTTTTTTTATTTTTTAATTTTTTTTTTCGGCACGTATCTGAAGATAACCATATGATGAAAAGGAGATTTGATGTGATATACTAGTTTTGGAAATTTCTCTCATTGTGATGGCTTGGCAAGAACACATCCATGTGGACTAGAGGCCATTGGCTTAGAATTTCTGTTGATATACAAGGACTATACTGTACTCTACTGAAAAACTTTACTCAAGTCAAAGCACTACTTCATAAAAACTAAAAATCCCACTACTACATGTACACACACACAAGTCTCCATCTCACTCAGCTCTCACTTTCCAATGAAAACCACAAGCCCACATGATCTTGCTTGCTTGCTTGCTTGGGAGATCGATATTGAAAGATCCACTCCCACCCCTCCCGTCCCTGGCCTTATCTCAAAAGAAGATCTCTCTATGCCCCCATTTCCATCTCCATCACCATTACACTCCAAAACCCCTCTCTCTCTCTCTCTCTCTCTGAAAAGTATTGGGTAGTTGTGCTTGTGATCATGTGATGCTCCAATTCTTGTTTTTTGAACGACATTTTTTTTATATTAATTTTGAAATTGTTACAAAGATTAAAAGAGTAAGGATTTGACGGTATCATCTTTCTAAATAAAGCTAAGAACAATTTTGTTTGCCCAAGATTCTGAAACCCAAATTCAACATTGACAAGATGCCCGCCAAGAAAACCTTTATTGAGACAAGCCCCACAGCAAATGGACCAAGACACCAAATGGGACAAATCCAAACCTGATAGAACCCTTAAAAAAAAAAGAAAAAGAGCAGCAGATTTCAAACCGCCGCCACAGTTCTATAGCCACCAGAACAGCGGGGGCGGCCCAGCGAGCCGGAAAGCGCATGTATAGAACGGCCCAGCGCAACACCGTCTTGATCACCACCACGCGACAAGGAACCACATCGCCGTCAGGCCCAAAACCGAATACACCAAGCAGTGTAACCGGCGGGATATACAATCATGTAGGCCGATATATATACTCCATTTTCAACCTATCAATCAATACACACTTCCAATAAAAACCCTTTCCGACAATCTGCATCATGGATGCGAGGAAATAACGGAAAAAACTCGATATGTACCATCTCAACAGATCGTAACCGGGCTTAGCTAGTTGCTAGTCTTGCAATCATTCATCAACTTGATCAAGATGAGTTCGAAAGCTTGACAAACCCATCTCATGATTTATTAATTGTGAGTTTGTTAAGGCGATTTGGACTCTGATAGACTCTTTACCTACTCTCATGGGAGATTTAACACGGTGCCGACAAGCGTCAAGATTTGATTCAGACACTTGTCGAAAAGGGTCCCGCTTAAGCCCATTTCGTTAAGTACTCCAAATCATGAACTAAACATGTACCGTAACCCATGAGGGCTCTCCAAACCCATTTAATTCCTTCCAAACCCGCATTATTGATTTTAGTCATGATCAAGGGCAAAGGGTGGGATGGAGAAGGCCAGCCAGGGGGGGGGGGGGGGGGTGTCCCTGAATGATGGATCCAAAAGGTAAAGTACAGAGGGAGGTGCAATTATTCATGCCATAGATTTCATCCCTAAGCAATTTGAGAAACGGAATTCCGGATATCCTACCCTCTCAAAAGTAGTTAAAAAAAAAAGGGAATGTCCAAAAGCTACAAATAAAAACACCTCATGTCACTAAAGTTAGAGACCCCTCAAAACCTTTCGATATAAAATGACATGACAGGAACTATATGAGGCACAATATTAGTGATTATTTTTTTTTTTAAAATTTGAAATAAAGTTATTTTGACGGGTGACCTTATTCCATATGCATAGAATTATTGTGCAAATTCAATATACTCCTGTGTCATTACTGAGTAATTCTTGAAAGGGATTGATATAAACTCTACATACATATAAAACAAAACAAAACAAAAAAAATCCTATATAATCTTTGTGGCCGGCCGGGTGGGGTTGGTTTTGAGTGTGAACATGGTACGTATAAAATAAATATATAGCTTGGTCTCCCTCGAGCTTGAGGTTTTCTCAATGGTCGATATCAAGGTTTTGTATTTCTTGAGTTATGCATTAATTGGATTCGAATATCTGGTTATCATATAAAATGTAATTTTGCAATGAAGTTTCTCTTTAATAATAATAATAAAAAAGAATGTATTAGTGTGCCCAAGGAATAATGAATTTAGGTTCATTTTCCATGACTACTTTTTCTGACTGCATACCGGAAACCTAATATAAAAGGACAACAACATAGTCCATATTACTTTATATATATATATATATATATATATATATATCAAATTGTGTTTGTTGGCATTAACAAAAAACTATAAGCCTCTCTCTCTCTCTCTCTCTCTCTGCCGAAAAAAATAAATCGAAAGGGTATTCTCTCTATCATCTCCTTTATCCCTCCCTCCACCTTTCTTGTATGACCCTCTTTTCTTTTCACTCCACTCCCTTCTCTCTTCTCCTCCTCCTCTCTAACTAGAGAGAGAAAGAAAGAGAAAAGGAGGGAAAGTAGTGGCGGCTTAGCCAAATGAAGAACACCATAAGGTGCTGCATCTCGTGCATTCTCCCGTGCGGAGTCCTCGACGTGATCCGGATCGTCCATTCGAACGGCCGCGTCGAGGAGATCAGCGGGACCGTCAAGGCCGCGGAAATCCTCAAGGCTTACCCCAAGCACGTCCTGAAGAAGCCCTCCACCTCCTCCGGCGAGGGCTGCTGCCCGAAGATCGTGATCGTCCCGCCCGACGCCGACCTCCAGCGCGGCAAGATATACTTCCTCATGCCCGTCCCTTCCGCCCCCGAGAAGTCCCGGTCGAGGCGGAAGAAGAGAGCGGACACACAAAGTAGTGGCGGCAACGGCACCAACAGCAGAAACAACGGCAGTAGCAACAACAAATACAATAGTACCAGTGCTGTTTCTGCGACGGATTTTTTGATTTCGGATCGGTACTTGACCGAGATCCTATCGGAGAAGGTGTCGACGCAGAGGGACAGGAGGCGAGGGCGCGCCGGAGTGTGGAGGCCTCATCTGGAGAGCATATGTGAGACACCGAGTGAAGTTTAAATTTTTTTTTTTTTTGGAGGGTTGAAGTTAAATTATGTTGTGATTATTTTTGTTTATGATTTTTTTTTCTTCTTTCAGCGGTCATCCATTCGGAGGTTCTAAATAACAGTATCAGGATACGTATTGGCGTCATCAGATTATGAGTTGATCGATATCTTAGAATATCGATCAATATCAGAATCTGATATTTTGTTACGTATCTGCTGATATTTAGAGCTTAGTTCAAAGATGTTGCCTATTTGAACTTTTTTGGTTTTTTCTCTTGTTTTTTTTTTTAAATTTTATGTATATAGCATTGAGATAAGAGAAGAAAAATAACCGTGTCAAAATGTTGTTATGGTACTGTGTTGATGGCTCTGAAATGTCCTTGTAGGATATCGACACCGGGAAAAGGCCACACCACTAGACGAGTGTCTGGAATTAAGGAAAGTTGTAGTAGTAGTTAATTTTGCAATGGAGAGAGAGAGAGAGAGAGAGAGTTTTATTTCTTTGGTTTGTTTATCTGAGGGGGGGAGATTAGTATATTGAGAAAGAACCTACTTTACTGTTTAGTTTTAATTATGTATTGTCTATTAATCGAATTGGAGGTGATAGTGATGTGATCATAACACCACCCATTAATTTGAGGCACGATCTGATCCTCTATCTCGAAAATCTTAGAGCTTCTGTGTCGAGAGATTTTTTTTGCCGTTAAATTTAAAATATAAAAAAAAAACTCACAATCCAAGGACCGAAAATATCATCGGCACAGAGACGCGGAAGTTTTCGGAATAAAAGAAATCGGATCGGTTAATTTTTCTTCTAAAAGAACACATTGCCAAGTGTTTTGGGTATGAAACGACATTACGTGCAATGGCTCGTTTGTAATTTCCGAAGGTGTCGGCATTGACGTTTTTTTGACGTCATACATTTATTTAATTGGCAGAAGCGGAATTTAAAAGTAAAAAGGAGTTTTCTTTTGGTGCACATAATCCATTTTCTAGAGAAAAAGGTTATTCCTACACTGTCATCTTGTAGCGGTATTTCGGGAACCAAAGAGTTTAACTGGGACCTCAATTAGTGTACGATGGAAATATGGATCCCTGGGGAATTAGATTGGGTGCACATAATCCAGTACACACATCATCGTACGAGAGACTTGGGGAGTGATCATTCTTACGGTGCCCTTTTACATTAAAATTGAAATAAAGTTTGATGTTTGACACTTCTTGCACGTAACTTTTTTTTCATTTTTCATTTTTCATTTTTGTAAAAATACTATCTATTTGGATTTTAATTTGCATGATCAAACTATCTATTCAAAGGGGTAAAACCACACTAGGATATTAATAAAAGGGCGTATAAATAACTCGGTAAAAATAAAGGATTTAACAATAAAAATATTTTGGTAAGGAAAATCGTCGCTTAAAGTTTCCCCCCCCAAAAAAAAAATTAATTTGATATAACTTTTTGTAATTTATTTTAGACATCTTAATTTATTGTCATTGTTACTTCCAGGCATTCAAAGCCTTACTCTAATTGTTGTTTAGATTAGATTATCAATCTCTCTTTTTTTTTGTATGTGGATGGAATAATAGTACCCACCTTGCTTTCAAACATAGAATAATATTTGCACCTCTAACTTTGCACTATTTTTTAACAAAGTGGGATTGTCTTTAAGCATTTTGTTACCATTGAGCTAGCTCAATAGTACCATTAGATTATGCCCTTATCTAGCTAGCATCTCATAAAAAGTGTAACACAGTAAGGTTTCCAGCTGTCAGGCCCATAGGTTCGATCCATATACAGATTATATATTTTGCTCAGCTAGCTCATCGAGTTCATGATATCTGGAGAAAATTACACCGATCAAATTTTAGTGCCTTATACATGTACGTACATAATACGTCTGTATTTGAATATTTTTTATTTGAAGGATATATAATCTTGAGAAAAGCTTCAAGATATATGTGTGATGATCATATGACTGTCGATATCCCGTTAGTGTGATATTAGGTAGGGTTTTACCGGCTCGATGAGTCAAACGAAATGAGTGGTTCGGGTTGAATTTTCGCGAGAACCCCATTAATTTCTTTCTTATTGGCCCATTAATTTCTTTCTTATTGGCTGGACTGTTAATCGAAATGCCGATCCAATGCAATTTCTTTTCCAATCCCATCTTCATGGGGCCCACCGGAAAGGTAGCACAATAATTGGGATCTAATCCAACAGCTAGCTAGATCATGGTTGATATGAAAAGAAGAAAATACTACTTTCCCATTTTGGTGCCATTTTAGTGCCATACACAGGGTCAATTCCTTTCGCAACTTATAATTTCACCTGACAGATGAATGGATTGGGGGATGGTGCTGCGCACATCCAGACCGTCCGTCTTAACAACCAACGGCCCTGAATGTATAGAAATGCTCTTTGATTCGTTTTAATAATCAAGTTACTCTAAATTGTATGTGACATAAAATAACAATCAAATTAAACGGGTGACATAAGTACGTTTTTTTTCTATTTAACTTTCTCACTCATATTTTTCTACCTTTTTTTTATGGAATAACTTCTCACTCCTGATAAATTTTGACAGATCGATATATTAATCAGCCGATCGATGCCATGACTAAAATATAGATAGATAAAAAAACAAAATCTACTAAAAGGTCTTGCCCAAGGAACAAATTTATTGATTATTAGTTCCCCTAAATAGCGGTCTTTTAATGTTAGTTTATTTATATACCGTACGACATATAGGATTGTGTAAGGACTTGATGTAGATCTTGTAGACCTCACACGATTGCTGTAGTATCTCGTTATCGTAACGTTCAATTTGCTTATCCATTTTTCAACAATTTTACATTTAATTTGAAAAAATAATTTTAAAAATAATAATCAATCATGCATAAGATTTTGATCGCACCGACTATTAGAGAAATGAACAAACAAAAGTTGATGGAGAGAGCAAGTGCTCCCCCTGAAAGCAAAAAAAATCGGCGAGAGGACACGGTTTTGGGCCTTTTGGCATCCATCTTGGTGGTCCACACCCTTGGGGTAAGCTGATCTCCTCTGTCTCAAAAACCCTTATACCTCTGTGCTGAAGGGTTTTTCAGTCGGTCGATTATGTGATTTTTTTTATATTTTAAATCTAACGGTCGGCGATCCAGTGGCCGAATAATCCCTTGGTATAGAGACACAGAAATTTTCGGCACCGAAGATCTTGACTCATACCCTTGGGGGTTTGAAATTCCTAAAAACAAATAATAAGAATAAAGAACTATGATATATAATTTAAAAAAATACGAAACAGGACAAGACTAGAACTACAAAGTTGAATAATGAATATGTAGGGGCATTTGTAGTTCGGCCGTCCCATTCAACGGCAATCGGCGGATTCCCCATTTTTTGGTTACAGAAAAAGATATTTTCGGCTATTAATATAGTAATTTATTTATTTTTTTAAGATGGTCACCATTTCTGTAATTTTTGGTTCGAGTAATGGGCCCTGTCACTCCCTCGTATATTTGTTACGGATAATTCTTAACCACACCCAAAATCAAACATTCAAATACATACCCTTACAAAATCTAAGGGCCCCACACATAGTTCAAGGGCCCATTGAATTTTGTGAGAGAATGTGTATTTGGAACAATGTATGTAGGCCTCTTGGATTTTGTGAGAGGATGTATATTTTTTGGGGTGTAATTTTGGAGAAATTTTTGGGTACCGAATGGGTACAATGTAGCCGTGCCCACGTAGTGCCCGAACAGCTCATTCGGGCCGTTTGAAAGTATGTTGGATGGTCAAGATTGGAACCCTCTTTCTTCTTTTTTTTTTATCTCTTCAAATCCGAGCCGTCAAAAATCAAAATAGACGGCCCAAATGCCAAGCGGGCACTACGTGCTACCTATTCGGCACTCAATAATTTCTCGTGATTTTGGGTGTGGTTATAGGAGAATTGATTTGTTAGCGCATGTGCCATAGTTATTGGTTAAAAATCCAGGTAAACTTTGCACATTTAACTTACCCACAGTCAATTAGATCGAACACTTATAACTATTCGATTGAGCTAATTCTTGTACGAACCATTCATAATATCACTTTTGAAACTAAAGAACGGCTTAAATCGATTGTGCAGAACCCCACATGCTCATTGTATTTTTGTTCTTCTACCCCTCGAAGAGGGAGAAAGGGGAAGAGAGCTAGTGTGGCCCAAAAAAAAAAAAAAAAAAAAAGGGTCTATTGGAACCCCTCGTGAACCGTGCCTCGACATATTCACCGAGGTACAGTGGCGGAAGACTAAAACCGCGTCTTCTGGATGGGAGATTTTTCTGTTTTCTGTATAGCTAGCTAAAGTAGCTAAAAATTGGGGATTAACAGAAACCCGTGTTCATGCTCTTATTAAAACTTAGAAGGGAGATAATAAAAGCAATACGAAAATGTATGAAAGTGTCCATGAAAGTAAAATGAAGTATTCAGATTCACATTGCTGAAAAGTGTGTGTGAATTCAATGGTGAACGTCTTCTTATATAAGAAAGGAATGTAGAAATCAATTGAGTCTGTTGTTAACTGAAGAACTAGGGAAATGGGAATCCAACAATTCTGTTGTCTCCAATAACTCTATTTCTACTTTCGGAGGTACATTATGAGTGCTTTGCTGTCCTGTGAATCTAAACGCGTTATTTTCCTTCCATGAACATTTTCATTGATAGTTTTCATATGTATTTTACGATATTTCAATAAAAGGTATAACTCAAACGGCGCGTATGATCACTTTGATTGACCTTAAACGTCACTTTCTCCCTCCCTCCCGTTTGGTTGATTGATTACATTTTATATAATGTTATCATATGGTTTTATTTAATCAAACACTAAGTTGTTTTAACAGTATTTAATTTATAGCCTAAGAACATTAGAATTATTTAGAACTGTATAAAATAGTAGACACGTTGGGGGAAAAAAAGCTCGTCGGTCCGGCAGTCTGATGACGACCCATCTTTATCTCTATAGCTAGAAATCATATTTAATTTTATGCACTGATTTCACCAAATTAACGTATTCGTATCTGCCTTGTCATTTTATTAAAATCTCCTAATAACTAAGTATTTATTTTCTTCAAACCAATGCCTCAATCATATTACTCTTTGTGACTTTATCTTTGGGCAGCAAATAAAAAATTGAAGCATTTTTTAGGAAATGTTCCGTTTACATTAAGACAAATTTGAGGTGTTTTTAATCACAAGGGGTTGCCTGGTGGTCTTGGTTTGAGAGTTAAGGAGTTTGCTATTTCTTAAGATTTTATGTTAGATTTTCCTTGCCAGTAACTATTAGGCCACCTCAACCTTACACGTAAGTGTGTAAAACGGCTGTTAGAGAGATTATAGAGACTAGTATGAAGTGTTTGCAAGTTGACTCGGAAAGCCATACATTACAAAAAGAAATTGCCAAAAATTGAGTTGTGTTAAAGATTGTTGGTTAGCTTATTAAGTATGTATATATTACCCCATACCAAGCCATGATAAAAACAGTAAAGGAAAAGAGAGAATAACTTTAGAAGTCTACAGTAAACATATATATATATATATTAGTCCAGTTCCCATAAGGGATCCCGCACGGGCTTACCGTGTGGGACTCCCATATCCCGACCAAATTACGACAATCCGAGCCGCTCAAAGTGATCAGAACGTGATTTTAAGGGTACCCGCTAGAAATCAGCAAAAAAAAAGATCAGGAAGGGCTTGATCTGAACAGTTTTTTTATTGAACGGTTCAGTTAAAAACTGCTCGGATCAAGCCCTTCCCGATCATTTTTTTGCCGATTCCCGTAAGATATCTTTAAAATCACGTTTTGAACACATTGAGCGACTCGGATCGTCGCAATTCGATCGGGAAGGGGAGTCTCGCACGGTAAGCCCGTGTCGGATCCCTCATTGGATCCTCATTGTGTGTGTGTATATATATAATTTTTTTTTCCCCATCCGCGAAGAAAATTGTCATTCATCATTTATTACGATAAAATATAAATGTGTGGCTCCCACACCAATATATGCATGTCCTTTTTTCCTTGACAAATATAGGTATCCATGATTCCATATGTATATACATATATACAGAAGGAGAACCACCACTGTCCCCTCAATTTATTGGGGGGAAAACCTAAGGTTGGGAGGGTCCTTGTTCTAACCAATATGAAGTCGGAAGGTTGGCCATAAGGTCGGTTAGGATTGGAAAATCTTGTAATGCAAGATCCTGCAAGACACCTTATAGGATTGATTTTTTATTTGAACCGTTGATTGATAAGAACGACGGTTGTGTGCCGCCCTACACATGCACTATACGGGAGTGCACTACAAGTCTACAATACCCCCAGATCCGTGGACTATCTCCACTGACAGTAAACTTCTCATAATTTGGATTGGTACCGTTATACGAGTCCCGTTCCGGATTTGTAAACTAATTTAAGTTAATAATTCATTTTGTTTGGCTGGCCAAATCCATCTTGCACATAAAAAACTCAGCTAACCAAATCTTGTTGTGGTACAGTAAGTCTGTCCACATAGACATTTACTGCACAAATTTTGCACAGAGAACATATTTTAAATTCAGAAAAGCTTTGTGCACAGCAAGCTGTGCACAGCAGCTGTACACAGAGCCAGTTTTCTTCCGCCTCGGGTCGCAAAAAGATGATCGGAGCCGCTCATTTTGTTCAAAATGCGTCGTTTAAGGTCCCTGTAAAAAATGAGCTTCGTTCGATATCGTTAGAGGCGTTAACAAAACACCCAAAATCACTTCAGAATTTAGGCCTAAATTCTGAAGTGATTTTGGGTGTTTTGTTAACGCCTCTAACGATATCGAACGAAGCTCATTTTTTACAGGGACCTTAAACGACGCATTTTGAACAAAATGAGCGGCTCCGATCATCTTTTTTGCTACCCGAGACGGGAGAAAAGGCCTGCTGTGCACAGCTTGCTGTGCATGTAGCACAGCTATTTTAAATTTAATGAACTAAAACTTATCGGATTGAGCTAATTTTTTTTATTGGCACTCGAAAACATGTTTTAAATTTAATAAACGACTCAGATCATTTTGTGTGGGCCCCTTAGAATGAAATCTGTGTAAAATCTGTGCGGTAAATGTGTGTGTCAACTGTCAATAGCACTGTTGATCTCGGTACCATCATTAGTTAGTTTATCCTGCGGGGCTGGTTAAGTTCTCCTCTTGTGTAAGGAAAACGTAACATGAATGGGCTAAACAGCAAGGCCTGATCCATGTGTGGTCTGATACCTAGATTTACGTGTGGGCCTAAATGAACAGGTCCCACATTGGCTCAGCCCAATTAACCACCCTATCTACTAGACTACCACTAGCATTTTTTTTTTGACATATAGGGGCTTGAGAAAGTTCTGACTTTCCATTGACGATTGGGTTAGTTTGCCTTCTTTGGATGGTGTTTTAAAAATTTTTGAGTTTTGGTTTTTGATTTTTGGATAATGAGTGGAGAGAAAAATTATGGTAATAATTGGAGATAGGATAATAAGTGAAGAGAGATAGGATTCGATGACGAATCAGATCGATTGGCTTGGCAGGCTTGCTACTTCGGGTGTTAGGTTTTTCAATCAGTGTGAGTTTTCTATTATGCGTAGGGAGTAAGACTAAAATTGTGGTGGTCCATTCTTTGGTCATGAGAAGTAGTAGTGGTGTGGGTATCTGTACTTGGGAAGGTTACCCTCCTTTATGGCTTTCTAGTCCTTCGATTAAGGACGAATGCTACCTTTTGAGGATATGTATTTGTGTTTCCTATCAATGAAGCTCTTATCATTTTAATTGAAAATTTTTTTTACGATTGGAGAGTGGAAAGAGAAATGATTGGAATTAGGAGTAATGAGTGTTTTTTGAGTTGAATTTTTTCTCTTTTCAAAATACCCTCCAAACAAGGCATTAAACTTTCAACCTATCTGAGCCGTGGAAATCGCAGCCCCTATTTTCTCAAGACTACTAGAGCGACACATTATTAGGTTGTCTTTTTCTATTCTCTGGTTATTCAAAATTGTTATGAGAAATTTTCACAAAATTTTAAACCTGTGAGGAAATTTTTTCTACACATTGACCCGCAAGCATACAAGGACTTGCACAAACACGATCACCGCAATCACAATGCCTGAAGAGGGAATGGGGGACTGTTGTGCCAAAAAAACAAAACTATGATTTGAACTGTTCAGTACGTACAACTTGACTCGTAGAACAAATTAACTTGTAAAAAATCTAGTCGATCAAATATTGTTTAACTTAGTAATTAATCAAATCATATTTGCCCCGCGTATAATTTTTTGAACATTTATAACTGCTAAATAATGTGGTTAGTTGACTGAGTAGTTACACTTACCGACATTCGATCGACTTGATTTTTTACACCGATTTATTGTACGCATCAAGCTCTGCATAGTGAACGGTTCATATATACTCTTTTTCGGACTCGAGACCATGCCTATTTTTTGGGCACAACTATCCGTGCCGTGAAAGCCTGCATTCCTCTGAAGAGTGTGTGAATATACAACAATAAATGATAACGAAATGGTATGTCTTTAATCACGATCCTAAAATCGTCATCTTTCCGGGTGTGATTGTAAATCCCTTACTTTAGTGATTGAAAGCTCAAACGATCACAATTATTAACTGTGATCGTATGTCTTTAATCACGGTCCTAAACCGTGGCCTTTCCGCGTGAGATCGTAAGTCCACTGCTTCAGATCATGGTTATAAACTGTGATTGAAAGTTCAAAATGAGATGAAAAATCATTGAGCGTGATATTTTCTTGGCATCTACTCGACTATCTTATTTCATGTCATAGCCGAGAATTTTTGTTACATTAGGAAAACAAAACATTTATAATTACTTCCTAAAGTGAATTTTTTTTCTTTTTCTTAAAATTTATTAAATTATTGAAATGCAGATAAAAAAATAAGTATGAATGCAATATAGTTCAAGCCTAATGGTGTTTTTTTTTTTTTTTTTTTTTTTTTTTTTTGTGTAGTGTGCGATTTACGTTTTCATAAAAATTATCACAACCTGTAGATTGTAACATTATGAACAACTTTAGATTTTTTTGTAAACAAACAATTTCAAATGGATTTTTTGGTCATTCGGAGTATTAAATTTCAATCTTAATGGTTGCTTCTCAATTGAATTTTATTCCTTTTCAAACCAAGCTAAACAAAAATAATATGATTGCTCTTTTACCCAATGTATCAAACACTTGAAAGACGTCCGAAATATTCCAGCATACTGCACAAGAAGAATTTCTACCATTCAAACACAGAAAGATGAGTGAGCCCACAACTTGTGAGAGATGAGTGGTTGGGAAGTGCCCGAGAGGATTACTGTCTATAGCATTTCAGAAAATTAAGGGTTTGGACGTCGGGCCATTCGGCTGGTGCTTAAGTTATGAGACTTAGTTAGGAAGTAGCTTCGGGCCCCCAATCCAGGCCCCAAAGTTTGGCAGCCCATATATTGGGCAATTTTATTTTTTTGAGTCCAACTGATCGAGGAAGGGTTCTGATTTTGCAAACCTCGACTAATTCTCCCCTGGTCTAGTCAAAGACATCCACACCAGAACTAGGAAAATAAAAAAAAATTATTTTCTTACAGTCAGATCCCAAGAATCAACGACTGATCAATTGTCTGGGAAGAAAACCCACTACTAACCCTTGGGGCTGTCCACTTGGGTGATAAGCACTTTAAAGGCCCGCGTTTGTCTCAACAAGAGTGGGCTAACTCTCATGCATGGCCTATATGTCTTACGTATAACGTACATGGGAAAATGTATAAATACATACGATTTTCAATAACGTGAGGAGAGACATAGAAATTACTTTAGTTTTGCATTTTTCATGGTGAGAGTATGCTGGTAGCAATGTGCTATAGTCTTGAGGCGGTACGAGTTCATTCGGTGGCACTCTACCCCCACACGTTATTGTGATATACTTTGGGACTTGAAGTACCAAACGTGGCGGCCGGTGTCCTTTGAGCATTGAATAATTTTCTGTCTAATCAAACTTTATGTGGTGAGTTCATTTATATGATGATCACTGATGAGAGATAGTAACGTACTTTGTCTGTTGGCTGTAAAAGAAAAAGAAAATAACCAATGCTTGAAGTAAATCAAAAGTGTATGTTACTTTTCAAATCTTCGGAGTCCTCTTATTTCATTAATCATTATATTCTAAGCCTTTAACAGTTAGCAAAAGGTATTTAACAAATCCTATTTGAAAACAAATATAGAGCTGGTAATTCTGTAACATTGATCTTCTTTATTCCAATTATGTTGACCCACTGAATTCACCATGGTCTCAAGAGGCCACATCTGCAAAGAAAAATAGTTCCATCTAAAGGGGAAAAGAGATGAAAAAAAAGAACAAATCTAGAAGACTAGATGCACACATGCGCCTAGAGTGAGTGATGCTTAGAGTCGATCCTGATTTTTTGGGGGTTTAAAGTGAAAAATAAAAAGTAGGGCCTCTTTCGTTGGACTATAATAAGGAATAAAAAAGTAGAATGGACCCTTACAATTCAGAATTTTTTAGAGGCCTAATGCGGCAGCAACACTTATTTTAGCTCAGGGCTGGTTCTGCCTCAAAATTTGCTTTACAGTACTGCCCTTCTATTTTTTTTTTTGGGGGTACATCACTTGTTTTTTTAACATTAAACGAAGTCCGATTATACTAATTTTTGGTGTGCATGCGCTTCTTGGCGAGTTTTATAAAATGAACAATTCCTATCAACTTTTTAGGCCTAAAAGGGCAAAAAATAAAAACTGGAGGAGATAACTAGAGGAAAATAAAACTAGATGGGAACTGACTCCGGGTGACGCCGTCTCAAGATTACCTTTTATAGTGCACTTTTTTCTTTGGAACCTGTATATAGTGTACTTTAAGTTGTGCTAATCTTGGTTTGGAGTTAATTAGCATAACAAAATCCCCAACTTGCATGCACTGATTGGAATGAGTTAATTAATAAATTAACCAAGAAAAGGACGACTTAATGTTATTTTTTATCATAACTTAATTATTATTTAATTAAGCAACTTGGTGATATGCCACCAGAGCAAGCAATTAACGGGCTAATTCAATTTTCCAAGCCAACTCTATGTTCTTCTATTTTTTACATCGTTAGTTGTCTACCATAAGATGGAGTACTCAATATTGTTATTGCACTCAACTTTTTACTATGGTATTTTATTAGGAGCGTCGAAATGCAAACGATGAATGTCTTCGCACACCCGCTTGTGCCATTAAATTCTCTTATTATTTTTTGGGTGTTTGGGACCCAATTATTTTGGATTCTCGATTGGGCCGGGGTATTCATACTTTAAGAACATAATTAATCAGCATTTGCAAATGTGATAGGACGATATATGTTTGCATAATAGATTTTGTAGGATGATTTTACGCAGAAGTAACCACAATCCGAAATAAAACTCGTGCAAAATGACTCTTGGATTCTATATTTTCTGGCTCATTTTTCCAAAATGAATTTTGAGGAAATATATCTTTTAATTAATTGACTCTCACATACTCCTTAATCCATTCACGTGAACGTTACAACATGTCGGATGTAAAGAGTACTTTAGGTCCCGTTCACGCTAATGATTAACTCCGCAGCTGTAGTGGTTGGCGTGGGGGCGGCTCTTGGAAGATTGGGATTAGTTAGGGTTTGTCTTGTAATTAAGTGTATTGGGCCCTTCCAATTCTAGATTTTAGGCCTTTTAGGTGTTTGGATCTTAATTGTTTGGGCTTGACCAATTTATTTGGGCTTTTAGGCCTATTAGGAGTTTGGGCCGGTCCCAATGGGTTTTCTTTGGTTGTCATCTTGGCAATCAAGGGATTGGGTCTCGGACTAAGGCATATGATTGTTCTTTGGGAAAATGATGGCTGAGGACGTGTTTTGATAATTAATATCCACCAAGGACATGCTGAAAATATTTGTTAATGTTGAAAATGTCTTTGGCGGGTATTAATTATTAAAACACGACATTGGACGTCATTTTCCCTTATTCTTATGGATATGATGCCGTTCTCCTTGTCCTGTTAATATTTGTATCTTGTTCAAAGATTAATAAATTTCTTTTTCACCATTCAAAAAAAAAAAAAAAAAAAACAAACTTATGCATCATAACTTTTTGGTTTTGTCCTTATTCAAATTTTTTTTTTTTTTTTTTTGCGTTAGTTAGTTTTATGCCAAATTTTTATGTGATATGGGTTCATCTCAATGAGAGGAATCGGAAAAGTATAACATTTTACTTTTAAACAAGTATTATAATTTTTTGAGCTTTTCTTTGGATATTTTTCAAAATACTTGTGTAAATTAAAGTCATAATTTTTTACTTTTCGGATTCCTCTCGTCGAGATAAACCCATATCACATACTCCCTCCGTCCCTAATTAAGTATCCGGCGCGCAAACCTAGGCCTTGCAAAAGATGCATTTTTTTTCATAAGAAATTTAATTTTTGTTCACAATCTAAAAGAACATTGCTATATACTCCATCCGTCCCCTTTTAAGTATCTTGCTTCGTAATTCCAACTTATTAAAAAGACATCATTATTATACCTTTCACATCAACTTTTTCCTTTACTTTCTCTACTTACCCATCATCATTACACTTTTTCTCACTAACTTTTCAAAATAGAATCTACTTTTAGGAACAAAATAGACAATATACCAACTTTTACCCGCTAACTTTACAAAATGGATACTTATAAAGGGACAACCCAAAATGGAATATCGGACTATAAAAAAGGGACGGAGGGAGTATTGATTTGTGCCGAAAAATAATTTCTTTTAACGTAACAAATGCATCTTTTTAAAGGCCTAGGTTGGCGCACTGGACATTTATTTAGGGATGAAGGGAGTAAAAATTTGGAGTAAAATTAAAAACTGCAAAAAAAAAAAAAAAAATTAAGGACAAAGCAAAAAAATTATGTTGCATAAATTAATCAGCGTAAACACCCACCAGTGAGTGTACAGTCTTATAATATGAAAATTAATTGAGTCATTAACCCTTATCCGATGAGGGGCAAATTATATATTAAATACATAGGAAGGATGGCCAAGCCACTTTACTTTATTAAAAAAAGAGCTTTCTAAAAGAACGAATAAAGAAAAAAGGCATCGCTCTCTTTTCCAACAAAAAGAAAGGAAAATGATCCTTTGAACACATAAAGGTGCTGAAAGTCTGGAAAAAGATTAGTACTCCTTTAATGGAGTATTTGATTCAGTGTCAGATTCCTTTAACAGAGTACTAATCCCTAGCTAATTCTCTATCAAAAGGGAAAGTAATCCCAACCAATGCTACTCAACTTTCCACAGTAGTTGCAACTGATCGATCAGACCAAAAAGACACTTCAAACTTCAATTGATGCAAATGAAAAGGTAACAACAAAAAGTCATCATCAAATTAACAAAGAATACCAGAAAAGAAAAGTGTTGAGGTATAAAGGCAATAGTATTAGTACAGTAATGCCTACTTTATGCCACAACAGGAGCATCCAGATATGGGGATCAATTAATAACACCTATGACAGAGAAATTTTTGGGTGTCGAGCGGATATCACGTGAGGATACTTGTCGGCGATCCCAGTTGTCCAAACTTGCTTTGGACGGTCCAGATATACTCTCTCTCTCTCTCTCTCTCTCTCTCTCTCTCTCTCTCTCCCCTCACAGACCACGCTCTCTTTTCTTTTTCTCTGTCTCAAATCTAGATCGTCCAAAACACATTTGGAGGGCTGAAATCACTGACGAGGTACCACATGTATGGTACCCGTCCGGCACCCAAAAACTTCTCCCTTTTACCTGTATTGCTAATTACTAAAGAAAATGCTAAAAATAGCTCACTGAGTTGTTGTTAAGACTTAAATAACATACTTGAAATGTCTGCATGAAAAATGTATATAAAATGTGTGAACGTGTATTGAAAAGTAGAAAAAGTGTACTGGGGTGTGTATAAAGCTTTTACCACATGGTACATAAAAATTTTCAATAGTATACATGGTATAATATTTTCAAAACTACACTTCCTCCGTCCCTAAATAAGTGTTCGGTGTGCAAACTTAGGCTTTACAAAGCATGCATATTTTTTATTAAAAAATTTAATTTTTTTCCACAATCTAATAGAATTCATTGCTATCTATTGATTTGTGAAAAAAAATTATTTTTTTAACGAAACAAATACATCTTTTTAAAGGCCTAATTTTACGCGCCGAACACTTATTTGTTTTTGAAGTATCCCTAGTCATAACACCCTACATAAAACAGGCATAGCTTTTTATGATTGGACCCACCATATATGGTCGGAGACATCTTAATTTTTCTCATCCTGTTATGGCACTCTATCTATTTTTTTTTTTTAAATCTTGTTGATCGGAAAAATAAAATAAACTTGTTCTGAACCAATACAAGAAAGAAAAAATCGCAGAGTTAGGTCAAGCAAATAGAGAAAAAGCTTCACACCAAAAGCTTAAGCAAAGTTAGATCGAAAAATATGGTAGCCTGAAGTCAACTATTGATGGCCCTCATGCTTGTTTTCTGTTTAATTAATTATATTTATGAGAGTGAATTTGGAGGTTTGTTTGGGGCTTAGCAATGTTAATAGTATTTTGGTCATAATTTGTTTTATTTTCAATTTTTTAACAAACAACTGTATTCGTAATGATCGAGTTGTTGACTTGTTAGGGGACAGAACTATTGTGGGGCCAATTGGTGGCCTAGCTCCGTCTATTGTTTATCAACTAACACTACATGAAGTATTAATTTGCATATTATGGTAGAATTAGTATATCGTCCACATTTGAATGTAGGATATTTTAAAGTAATTTTAGATCACTCCATGGATTTTTTTTTGAATTATTTTATAAACAGGTAGTAAGAACAAGTGTGCTTTGATTACTCGAAAAGAAAAAAACAAAATAATTAAATTCACACAGCTATTGTTTCATTGGGCAAACATGATCTACATGTCTTTTTTTTTTTATTTATACCACAACACAAAAATAAATATCTATTAGTAATACACAGAGTATATATTTTTTGAATTAATTAAACGAAATTATAAAAATATAATTGAATATAATGGTGGTATCGTGACGCCATATTTTCAACATTTCAATATCTACCAGTAAATTTACATGTGATAGTTATTAATTTATTGTGTTTTTTGGACTCTTTAATTTACATTTGGACAGTAGAGATTCATTTCAAAAAGTCAAATTCTTTTTGTTTATCGTAAAAGTACTCCTAGTAGTTTACAACCACATGAAAGTGAGACTTCTTCAACATTAAGATTATATATAGCACATGACTATGATGTGGCAATGTATATCTTATCTGCTTTGATAAGTATTAAGCTCAAGGGTCCGGTGAATTTGCTTCCTGCACAATTGATCATGGCTCAACTTTTGGATCAGGCCGCAAGAGAGAAACTTTTTGTGAATCCCTTTGTTGCAGCGTGAATGCGTCTTTGATCGAACCGAAAAGGGAATTAGTCGAGGTGTTCATAAACCGATCCGGACACCTTGACGGTTGAACCAAAGGGACCAAAAAAAAAAACAAAGAAGGGGAATTCGTAGACGAGAAAAATGTGGATACTGTGGATGCGTGAATGATTTTTCAAACGAAAAAGGCCTTTTTTAGCTTTCTCACTCTTACCTTTGTGCCCCCACTTTCAATTCCATTTTCCTACGCAAAACCCACCTGGCTTTGGGACGCACAATACTGAGAGACTTTTCTATGACGTGGCGTGGTGATGTGGACAAAAAGTTCGGCACCAACGTTCTTGCGGCTATATTACGCACATGAAAGGAAATTATTCTTGTAATTTTCATGTTCTACCAAAAAAAATATATAAAAAAAATATTAGTAACAAAGAAACTATATTTCATGTCTGCCGTCTGTTGTGCTGCCGTTTCCTTCGATATGCCTAGCCAAAAAAAATGTACAAAAATACTTATTTCGTCCCAATTTATTTGTCCCTTTTTTGACTTATACATGTCTCAAATTAACTGTCAAATTTCAAAATCAATGACTCAGATTATATAGATTTTCAAATCAATAGATTAGATTTGGTTTTTTTAGTAAGTTGAAAATCGAAGATTGAACAAACAAATCGGAACGGAGGGAGTACTTTATCTTACGATCCAAAAATTGCATAAAAGGACAAGCAATTTGGGATGAAGAGACTTTCTTACTGTATAAATTCATTTAAGTCATACAAAATCATTAATAAACTTTTGGAGCATATATATATATATATATAAATTAAGTGACAGGCAAGGTTTTAAATAATGAAATTGGGACAGATAATGGTAGCGGTCGTGTTGTAAATTGCAACTATTGTTATGTATCGACCTTTGCGGTGCGTAATAGCCTATTCTTAAAACCTTAATACACGATTCCATGTTGACTAATACATGTTTAATTTTTCTCACACACACATATATATATATATATATATATATATATATATATATATATATATATATATATATAGAGTTAGGTTCCGGTGAGGGATCCTTCATTTTTTTAAAATGAGGGACTTCCATTCCCGATTGAATTTTGATGATCCGAGCTGCTCAAAGTGATCAGAACGTGATTTTAAGGGTCTCCGCGAGAAATCAACAAAAAAAATGACCGGGAAGGGCTTCATCTGAGCAGTTTTCATTAAACGGTTAAAAAAAAAACTGCTCGGATGAAGCCCTTCCCGGTCATTTTTTTTGCTGATTTCTCGAGGATACCCTTAAAATCACGCTCTGCACACATTGAGCGGCTCGGATTTTCAAAATTTGATCTGGAAATGAAAGTTCCTCATTTAAAAAAAATGAGGGATCCCTCACTTGAAAATTCCTCTATATATATATATATATATCTATATATATCCTTAGCCTCTTCCCATCAACCATATATCAACATTGTTCTCTCTTGAAAACACATTCCTCTCTCTCTCTCTCTCTCTCTCTCTCTCTCTCTCTCTCTCTCTCTCATGGCTGATGTTCAAGAAGCACATGGTATTAAGCTGTTCGGAGCAACAATAGCAGTGCAAGTGAGAAAAGCAAAGGAGGAGCCAAGCAAATCAGATGATCTAACCACAGAAAAGAGGCCCGACAAAATCATACCATGCCCGAGGTGCAAAAGCGTGGAAACCAAGTTTTGTTACTTCAACAACTACAATGTTAACCAACCAAGGCACTTTTGCAAGGGCTGCCAGCGGTACTGGACAGCCGGCGGGGCCCTCCGCAACGTGCCCGTTGGAGCCGGTCGCCGGAAGAACAAGCCACCGTGCCAGGGATTCATCGGCGGGTTCTCGCCGGAAAGTTGCTTCTTTGATACCTCTGCTGCCCATGGGGAGCAACAGTTTGACTTTGCTGGGATGGTGGAGGGGTGGCAGTTGGCGGCGGCACACGGCAGTTTCCACCATGTTTTCCCGGTAAAGAGGCGTAGGAACGGAGAAGCAGTTGGTCAAAGTTGATAACATTTTCTTCTTTTTTTTTGGTTACCTGTCCATAGTCAAGATAACTCAGAAATTTGATTATAGCCAATATAAATATTGGCTAGTGATCTACTGGTGGTGTAAATACCAGCTGTCTTATTATTAAATTAAAGAAATGATTTAAGTAATTATGTCAAGTTATTGAAATAGATATTCAATGATTAATTTGGACTATTGAGAGTTGTACAATGAAGTCTTGGGTTGCTGCGCGCTAGCTGGTAGGCTGTTTGGTTACCTTTTTTCTTGGCTTGTACTCCATTGTACTAGGTTAGTTTCTTGCTCACTTTGTTTTGGTTTGTGTCTTTGGGTGGCATATGATTGTCGGGTGCTTCAGTGCTAACTTGATTGGAATGCTCGCTTTCCGTTGTGATGCCATCGTAGCCTAGCTCCTTTTAAATGTTGTAATTCGTTTTCAAATGTTGATAAGTTTCCCTTCTCTTTTTTTTTGATAATTTTTTTTTTTTTGTGAAATAAATCTCTGCGAGTTAATACCTGATTAATTAATCTTAAATTTGCATTCAGCTAGATAAAAAAACAATACTCTTAAATTTAAATCTAGTTTTTAAATGAAGTGACGTAGGGTCCCGTTGAACCTTATCCTTTGCGTAAAACAAGGTCTCACTAGAGCGCGCTTCGTAGTCAATTACCAAATTCAATAAAAATTGTGTGACAGTGACAAAAAAAAAGAAGAAGTTAAAATCAATAGCCACAAACTAAGTGTTTTGATTGAAATAAACAGGTCAAGAAAATTGCACAATTGGATTAAATATAGTATTACTTCGCAGAATTTACTCGTCCAATATATTGTTTTCAACGTTGAGCCATCAGGGTATCGGTGCCAATTGGGTGAGCTAGCTTCAACTAGATGGCTAGAATTTTTCTGATAGTTAATTGAGGTTAAAGATGTGTGGGGCAATTTAGGTATTTAATTGGGGTCACAATAAAAAGTCGTGTAAGGGGTTGGGCTGGTTAAGGCAATTGAGACTAATAGCCCATTTGGATGGTGAGAAATGGTGAGATAAGAAATGAGAGCCATTTCTCACAAAATCTCACCATTTTTGGTGAGATTGGATGAGAAAGGGGAGAAACCAATTAAAATATTTTATTTTTATACATTTCTCTCCATTTCTTACCAAAATAGTCAATCCAAATAGGTGATTTGGCTACAAACCAAAACCCTCTCTTTTCTTTTTCTCTTGAAATCACTCCATCCAAACGGGCTATAAGTGAGGTGCAATCAATAACAGTGGAGTAGTCAATTGACATGAGACTTTAGTTGGCCACTTTTGTACGCTTGTAATTGGGATAATTGGGAGGTCAAGGAGTCGAAACTTGCTGAAGGCAAGAATCGATAATTTCTCCCCTTAGAAGGGTTCTTTTCTATCTTTGGTTTTTTTTTTAATTTTTTATAAACCTATAATGGGATTATTTCTTGTGTTGGTTGAGCATGATAAACTTGTTTATCTCGTGAACTCTCAAACAATTGATGTAGTGCCCCGGCCCGTAATTTGTATTCTAAATTTGTACTACTTCGTAATTCCTGCATGATGATCACAGATATTGGATAGCATTCTATGTGTTTAGTATATTCTAATGTCATCGACTTGAAGCATGCAGATCGAGCTGTCGTGCTAATAAATTGGCCAAGATAGGTGCAACGATGACACTCATATATGGTAGTACTTTGGAATAAAGATATATTCTCCCTCTCTCTCTCATCACTGTGTCATCATAGTGTCATTGTGTGTTTACTTTGTTAACTTGTTAATTTTTCTATGTTGTAACATCAATTGCTCATCAATGAAATACTTTCTTTATGGACTATTTTGCCCTTGCTCTTGCTGTTAGCTTGGCATGGCTAGTCGCTTGGAAGGTGTTTGGAGCTTGCGTACCTTCAACTTCAAGGGTGTCTTAGTAGAAAGTCAAAACATGGTGTCTCTTAGGCATAATCTTGTCTTAAGCGCTGCCTCGGAATAGTTATGAAAATTTTGTACAATAGTAGTAAAAAGGAAGGATGATAAAACTATTTAAAATCCTATTTTTTGTTTGAAAATTCATAATGCAATTTTAGGATATATTTTACGACAGACACAAAACACTAGTTTGATTGGCAGGTCTTACCAACTCGTTTTTTTGATATCCATTCTAACAAGTAGGAAATACATGAATGTATGATGTTTCCAATAAAATATTATAAAAAAAGTGTTGTGCAAACAACCAAACAGCACCTAAAATATCTCACATCGCATATAATAAATAATCACAATATTTCACCATATATAAATCCCCTACTATTTTTTTTTTTGGTAAGCAAAAAGAATTTATTAATCTTTATAAAGGATTACAAAAACTAAAAGATCAAGGGCACACCAGGAAAAAACCACCCGAGACCTAAGGAAGGCAACTTATACAAAGATTAAAAGGATCCCCCACTAATTTTCAAGGAAATTTACATGAACAAAGCTATCTCTACAGATGATGGACAGAATTTTATATCCATAGAGAAAGGGACATTTTATACATTATATTTCCAAAGTTCACACTCACTTAAATATCACATTATAGAACAAGCATTGGTGTTGTCATCACTGAACATGGCCCTGGCCTTATCATCAAGTATGGTTGAATGAGGTGGTGCACGGTAGTACCCATGGTCGTGCCCGCTGTAGCCATGAACGACATAATTGTATGAAGACATAGTCGCGGGCTGTGACATGTAGTGATCATAAGTAGATGGCTCGTTGTATGAAGACAAAGCCGTGGGCTGTGACATGTAGTGATCCTGAGTAGATGCCTCGCTCTGGTATTCGTAACGGTTCTGGTTGTAGTAAGTCGATGGATCGCTCTGGATGTAGTAATTAGTCGTTGGATGGCCCTGGTCACGTTTGTAAAGATGTGGGTCGAAGTAATAGTTTGTGTAGGCGTGGTATTCTGGGTTGTACGGGAACGGCCACAACTCGGCCATTCTTCCCGTCTTCCTAACCGTTTTAAGAACCTTTCTCTGATCCGCGCTGCCCATCACAGTAACCTTTTGCATTGCCATGTCGATGTAGATGTCATCCACTCCTGAAATTAACATGTTATAAACTTCCATGAGAACTTAAAAGAAGCTAGCTAGTGAAGTACTTATACGATCGATAGAAGAAGCAAAAATTAACATGGATGAAGAGTAGGGGTAAACCATCTAGTTTTTGAAGAGCTTTCTTTATCTTGCTCTCACACCCAGGGCAGTCCATGTGCACGTTCATCTCCACAATCTGAATCATAATAAGCAAAGAAGAATATGGAATTTAAAGTTTCTTTCCTTTTTTGTCAAAAAAAATACTAAAATAAAATGCTTGGCTTTTACTTTTGTTTACCATTTGAAGCCAATCTAAACTTTTTGTTTACTTATTAAAAGCCAAATCTATTACAGAAGCCAAATTTACAAATACAACTTCAGACATAACTGTGTCTGGAACCGTTCGGTGCAAGTGTACCCATGTGTATCAAAGTACAGTTCCTGGCATAATTTTGTTCAGAGTTGTGTTTTAAAATTGTGTCAGTAGACTTGATCCAAAAGTGGATTGGAGTGTACTATTTTGCTCCTATAGTGGGCCGAAAACAAGTCAAGGACTGACCATGGGCCTTGCCTCAGAGAGTCAGCTGAGTCTGCATGGTTTGGATATGCTAGCCCAATTAGTAAGGGCTTCAGCCCAAAGCCCCTCTTGGCTTTGGAAAGAAAAGGCCGTAGTAGACCGATTCTTGCAAGGCATACGGATTAACTGTACGTATGTGGATTTTGTATATGATTGTATCACTGTTGATAACGAAAATAGGGATCTCGTGTGGATAGGGTCGGAGTCAGGAATTCAACTCGAGGGGAGCCACATTGAGAGGGGAAAAAAATTTTGAAGGACGGTTTTTCAAAATTAAATCTAGTCAATTCGAGTATTATATTCAAACTGGTTTGATAAATTGAAGACTTAATCTCTAAAAGTTGTATTAGCATATCATCCAAGTACAAGTCCTTATCCTACGAGTATTATTCACTATAGCCTAGTGTGCTTAAAATGAAGTTTGTTCATATGTTTTAATTATGGTTGAATTTTTATAAGTATGGTTTTTTTTTTTTTTTTTTTTTACAACATGTAACTAAAATATACAAAGTATATTCAAAAAGATATTAAAGGTCAGAGGCCATCAAAATATTAAAATTTGGATGAATCTAGAGCCCTGCTAGCCCCACATGCAATAACTTCGCCCTTGCACTTTGATCTTCTTTTAATTTAGGGAAAATGACAGCTAAGGACGTGTTTTGATGATTAATATCCACCAAGGACATTTTTAGCGGGTATTAATTATTAAAACACGTCATGGGCCGTCATTTTCCCTTTAATTTTTTTTTTTTGGTTGCAAATATTGTATATATACATCTGTTGCGGGTTGGAGGGAATTAGTGGGCCAAAGGAACTTTGACATCCATCTATATACTCAAATCCCATACCTCGGCATGTTGCACAGTAATTAGCTAGCTATAGCAATTACCTTTTACGTGATCGACGGCCTTGGAGAGCATTAAGGCAAGGCTATATATATATATATATATATATATATATATATATATATATATATATATATATATATATATATATATATATATATATATATATATATGCAAAAGGCTCCTTGTAGGAATAGTTCAACTAATCACGACTTATCTAGCTACTTTACTAGCCCTAATTTCTCTTTGGTCATTGACTCCAACATCAGAGTGTCATTCCGACCAACTTGAGGTGGACAATACTAGTGGTACTGTTCTTCTTTTGTTTAGCCATACCAGGTTAAATAAATCAAAGGTGAACAATATTTTTCGGGTCCATACAATGGCTTGTCTGTAGGGCTGTTCCTCTGTTAAAAAAAAAAAAAAAGGTATTTTGATTGAGTCTGAAGTTCTGAAGCGCACAAACGATTTTTGAACGGCTTTTGCTGCTTCTTTTTTTTAAAAGGAAAAAACATATTTTATTAATCTTTGAACAAATTAAGAGTAAAGGGACATGATTAATCAAGATGGCGTTACAACAAGAAGCGAAATTGTAACAAAGTTGGCACCTAAGCCTCTTGAGTCTCGACCCAAACGGCTTCTACATGTACTTAGCATCAAACTTAGGACACTACATGCACTTCCATGCATCGACCAAACAGTAAATTAAACAGCAAATAACCAACCAAAAAATAAGTACAAAAAAATCCTTGCAAAAAGATCTTTAATAGTGACCTGACCGCAAAAAATTTAAACTTTTGTCCAACTTCTTATGGAAATTTGTTTCAAATTGTGCTAAGGCTTTTTAAGGACGCTTTTGCCCACCCCATAATTTAGAGAAAAACTGAATTATAAGTAAGTTGGTGACCTCCCAATGGAGTGAAAATTCAATATAATTCCAGTGTTTGATTCCATTTGTAACATGCGTTCGTCATTTTCGCTGGGCTGGGAAAACCAAAGATGCCAAACATATTAATTTGCTAGCTCAACATAAGGCTTGATCATTTGTAGGCTGCATGTACAAAACAAATGAATACGAGAGAGAGAGAGAGAGAGAGGCTAACCGTCATGTTGAACCTCAAAGGAGAAAATACTAGCAAATTAGCAAAGTGTATTATATGGTTTCAAAGGGTGAATATCTTGAGAGTAAGATGACCAGGCAGTAAACAACATAAGTGTATATATAGGCAAATTTAGAGAGATGGATGCTGCCTTTTGCTTTATTTTTTTTGCCTCATGGGGTGGCAACTTACATAAGACTCAGAGTAAAGTAGGATAAGAAAGAATAAAAATATTGAAAATGGTCCGACCTCACTATTTCTTTGTCCTTTTTTCTTTTGGCTAAGCTTCTTAGCACAAAACAGTACGGCTGTGGGCCTTTCTATTGGAAATATTATTAAGTACTCCTCGAGCAACACACAACCAATAAGAATTTTCAAATGTACAAGTACTGTAGTGCACCAAAGATGTAGTCATCAATCCTCCCGATAGGTCACAATTACCGCGAGCAAACATATGTATTAATGTTAATGAAAAGGAAGACATTTCACATAATAGTACTTCAATACCTTTTTGCATGAGCAATATTGATATGGGCTTCGTTATAAAGTGTGTACTGTTTACACTGGTTAGTAGTAAAGAAGGGCTCTAGAGCATCGTGGAGCACCAGTAAAGAAGGGGTCTAGAGCATTGCGGCGTAGTGCTCCAAGAGGGCGCTGAATAATCTCTCCTTCATATAAAAAGTTCTCTTTTTTGAGCTACAAATAAAGGTTCTTTGAAATGAATGGGGGTACTATTCAAAGATCACCATTACAGGCAAACATATCCCTTAAATGGTCCACATAGATAATGCCATCCATGACTGTCCTCCTATAGAAATCTGCCATGTGTTAGCATTAATACCAACTAGCTAGTAAGATAAGCTCCTGGACATAAATTGAAATAATGATGATTTTAAAATGGCAATAATTTCATTGAAAATTAAAGGAAAATCTAAGAGGATCGGAAATTTGGGTGTTGGTTGATTATCGCGATGGAACCCCATTGATATATTTTAATTTTCTAGCAATTTTGTAGGACATCGCACTATAATTAATGATCTTGTAGTCTGTTTGGTAGGCCGAGTTTCGTACGAACTAGTAAAAACTTATTGTGGATTACATATCAGTTAGATGTTAAATCTTACAAATATGTGATATTGTTACATTTCTTAGAGTTCACATGTGGTAACAATTTTTTCACCGTCACATTCCGTGAAGAATGCATCTTAGCACCAAAATGAACATAAAAAAATGGTCAAACAAAATGAACAGAACAGATGGAGACACGGAGTATATTTTCACTATTAATCCCACCAATGTGAAGCTTCACATGTTTTGTTGATACAAAGTAATTGCTTCCTTTTTGAGATATACCCTCCTGTCATCGTCTCCCAATATATTGTGAGAAAAGCCACTTTCCCACCTTTTAATTCTTGATTATATGAGTGCTTAAATATACTTAATTAGTCCTCCACTTGTACCATTCTGTCATTATCTCCCAATATGGAGAGAAGCCCCTTTTCCCACCTCTTAATTCTTTGATTAGATGAGGGCTTATATTTAATTAATTACAGTCCACTACTACTCCAAGAGTCACCAGTCAATTGTTGTTTATTAGTGTGTACTAATCATCCAACATATCCGAGTTATTCCCCATAATGATATCTCACATATACGCGTGACGTAAAACATGTAAATATTTCCATTAAAACGACTGATACACTTGAAATTGAATGGTGTAGGTTTCTAGGTAACTTACCTGAAAATGACCCCTAATTTTCAAAGGCAAGTTGACGTGGATATTCTTGCATGGCAAGGAAAGCACTAAGTAAAAGGTAGACAGGGAATATCAAAATATGGTGAAAAAGGAACATAATCCTTGTTGGAGAAGGATCTATGAAAAGGATCATGAATATTCTTCGATCATGAATCTGACGTATTGGAGGTAAGGCTGTATACGAACTTAACAACTCGGCAGCTCTCGGATTTGTTAACGCTCGGCTCGGCTAGCTTGTTTGACAAAAGTTCGGCTCCTTAAGGGAGGCTCAGCTCGATTAATTAAAGAGGTTCGTTTAGTAAATAACTAAGTCCAACTCGCTAAGGCTCGAGCTTAAGTTTTTGACTTGTTTAATAAACGAGCCGAGCTCGAACTCAACAAAACTCGACTTGGCTTGTTTACAGCCTCAATTTGTGGGCTTATACTAGGTCGGATATCAATAGGTATGAGAATAAGTTACACTTTATTCTGATTAATTCTAACGTTTAAGTTTAAAAAATATATATGCCATTCACTACTACAAAATGATATAAAGATCACGGTCTAAAAACTAAGAAGATCTCATTTTTTGAAAAAGCGTAATAAAATGTTATGGACTATAGTTTTAATCTCAGTTATATGAAAAAACTGAGATGGAAAGATTTTTTAATCCCAGTAATCTAAAAAGTGAGATTGTAACTTAAAGAATAGATTTCATTTTCGAAAAACTGAGATTATTTATGAAAGAATATATCTCGTTTTGGAAAAAAACTGAGATGGAAGGATTTTTTAATCTCAGTAATATAAAAGTGAGATTATAAGTTAAAGAATAGATCTCGTTTTCGAAAAACTGAGATTGTATATGAAAGAATATATCTCATTTAGGAAAAACTGAGATAAAAAGAACATTTAATCTCAATTATCTAAAAACTGAGATCGAAAGTTAGAAAATACATCACATTTTTTTTATTTGGATTGCAATGAAAACTCTTGTATAGGAAAAGTTGAAGACCGGTTACCCCTTAATAGACTCTGCGTGCGATACAACTAAATAAATGCCACGATCGACTTCCAAAATTCCGTCCTCTAATCTCATTCATCTCGCTCACTCTCAACCATTCTACGAAAAAGGTTTCGTCGCCAAATGGGGCACATTCAACAATGAAAATATATTTCGTTGCTTAATTGGTACCTTTGATGACAAAATTTATGAAAGTTGCGTTTTGTCACCAAATGTATTTTGAGTATAACTCTAGACTCAGAATTCCGATTGAGATAATTCAAATTGGGTTTGAACAATAACACAAAGGGCTACAGCTTTCATGTTTATCAAAATTGCTAATTTTAATATTTAAAGGTTCAAAATGACATTCGAAATATATTTTAATGATAAACGCATATGTTATATATTAAATATTTCAAGTATGTATTGAAAAGTGTGTGTGGTGCAGTTGGTTAAAGCTTCTATATAAAACTCAAGAGATTTGGGTTCAAAACCCCACAAGAGAAATAAAGTTGGATTTTCCCCCTTAGGAAATCACCACTTTTAACCTCAGTTTTTCCAAAAACTGAGTTTATTTCTCTCTAAACAACCACAGTTTTATAATAAAACTGAGATGTAAAGTTGTTAAAGGTCACGGTTTTGTCATTTTTAATCACAGTTTTTACTTTTTAGTTACGGTTTTAATGAGTTTCAATTACAGTTTTTATTACGTGGTTAAAAGATATGGACTTTTAGTTACATCTTGATAGACTACGGTTTTGAATACGAGATTAAAACCGAGATCTTTATCTATTTTTGTAGTAGTGATTCATCGATCATACGTTATGAAATGCACATATTCCTTTGTGTTTTGATCTTCAATCCTAGTGATTTTCTGCACAAATGTTCTTATTTGCATATTTTACTAGATGAATGGTTCAGATTATCATTCTAAATCCATTTCGAGCCCTCACAATAAGAATATGGACGGGCATGGAGAGGTGGAGTATGGAGAGGAGATTATATTATGATCATCCTTTTGGGACGCATCACTTTTAAGAGAGTGATAACTATGTGTATGTCTAGTAGGCGTATGATATACTTTGCTGGTCCTAAAAAAAAAAACTTGCCTATTTTCACTATGTGGACCTCTTAAGAAATTGTCTATCTTTGTAATTTATTTAGTTTTTTTTTTTTTCCCGTTTTAGAACCTTTGTCTAATAAACCTAACTGATGTTATGAACGAAGTGCGCTGAACGATGAACTTGTTATTATCATCTTAAGACTACGCAGTGCTTACAAACATGTTATATACTTTGGAGGAATTAGGCTCAAATTTAGCTTGGGATTATGGTACGGTTTGGCATTAATGTGCATAGAAATATGTAATATACATAATTAATTATTGCGGAATGGGTTTGCAGTCACATGGTCGCCAGTGGCTTCATAGGTTGCCGACTTGGGAGCTTGATCGATAGGGGGTCAGGCAAGAGAAGGGTTGATCAATGACAGAAGCGAGTGTACTTTGTTGCTTTATTATTATTATTATTTTTGTTCGCATTTAATCCGGTTTCTGTCCGGATATAGTCTGATGGTTTGTCGGTCATGTGCTTAGTATTAGTTTTATTTTATGCGAACTTGATCTCGCTTCGCGAGTTTGAAATAGAGCTGCATATATTGTGCTCTGATTGCCCGCTCTAATGATTTGTCTTGCCTGTGGACGCCCATTTTCCCCCACGGGATTCCTCTCTATTGTGCAGACTTTCGTCTCATAGTTGAATACAACTTCTCACATTTGTCAAAAAAAGAAAAACTCATTTTGAATCCATAACATGTATAGAAATTCATCACTTTGAATGAACTTCATAATTCTCATTTGGTTTAAAGTTCATAATATCAATACAAAAACTCATAATATACGTTTATCAATCAGAAATTGCTGTTATGAATTTATGCCCTAATGTTATGAATTGTTGCGCACTTAAGTTGTGAACTTAATGCCGATATGATGAATTAAAGGAAATTCGAAGGGAGCATATCGTAAACATTCAAATATGGAGGCATATTGTAGAATTTTCCCTTAGAGTGTGTGATATTGACAACTTTTTGACCATCAATTAGTAATTAAGTTCCGTGAAAGACGTATCTTATAGAATTAATTATGTATCTCTTCCCAAGGGTTCTTCACGTGTATTATGGATATACCAAACTTGTAAACTAAAATTTGCATTGTTAATTAATGACTATCCAAGAAATTTGTAGATCCTTTTGATATGTACCAATGTACCATTCTGTCATTATCTCCCAATATAGAGTGAACCCCCTTTCCCACCTCTTAATTTTTGATTGGATGAGGGCTTATATTTAATTAGTCCTCTAGTACTTCAAGAGTCAATAATCAGATATTATTTTGATAACTTAAGTGTCTGGGCCAGCTTACGAACACATCAACTGATTTTGGAAGATCAATTCCACTGCTCACTTGCGGGAATCCCAATTAAAGTCAGAGATTCCAAACTTGTGACTTTCGACGAGAACAAGCCTCTACATCCCAAGCCTTCATAACCACTAGGCCAACCCCTTGGGGCCTGTTTGTCGGCTGTACAAATGTTCAAATAAGTAATCTACCTGGATTATGTATCCGGACTCAACCTAATCCGGTGGTTGTTAGTCTAATAAGAACCGCGACTATATATGCCCGAGTACACATCCCCCTCCTCCCGGACTAATTCGTGATAAGGGAGGGGTGTCACTAATTAGTCTGGGTTGGTGCATGATCAGCAGGAGTATGAGATTTCTTCTTCTTCTTTTTTTTTTTTCTCTGTCACTCTTTATGCATCAGCGAGGTTAGTGAGATGTTAGGATATTAGTTAAAAGGGGATCAGAAGCTGTTCATAGCCCTGAACCCCAAACACGCCCCTCGTGGGGCTCGAACTCCGACCTCCACTAGGAGAAAATGAGACAACAAACTGAGCTAGCTTGGTTTCTCGAGTATGAGGTTTCTAAACTGTTTAAAATTGAGATCTACACACGGACTGTTCTAGATCTTGTACGTTATTAATATTACTTCAAAACTTTCAATAAACTCTTTTGATTTTGTTGAAGATAGAGAAAAAATGTTACCGGTTACTTGTAAATTGATAGATTAGGAAAAATATATAATACGTATATTCGGTTAAAAAAGCATCAATTATTAAAATTATTTTTCTTACTGTTATCATGTCATCAAATTAATTTTTGTTAGATGTAATCATGTTTCTAAATGGGTAAATTGGTCATTTGCACCATTTTTCTATCATCTCCCGCTCATAATTCCACTTCCATATCCCTCCAACAAACCAAGCATATGCATACCTACCCCTTCTACTATATCTCTCAAAGAAACCATCTATCCATTATCCCCCTACTATATCCCCCAACGAATCCGACCTACAAATGGGCGTTGGGATTCACATCCGGGGTGATTTCGCTAGATGATCTAATACACGTGACATAAGACATCCACTATTTCAATTGGTTGTTCTTCTTAATAAGCCACTGGCTTTTCCTCCAAAAATGAGCCAAATAAACCCACAAAAAAACGAAAGTAAGCCAATAAGCCACTTGTTTCGTCTTTATTCAAAAAAAATTTGGATTTCGGTCAAAAAATTTTACTTTTTAGATTCTTCTTGTCATGAGGATGCAATAATCCCCAAAAAATTGACAATAAGCCAAGTGATACGAAAAAAATTTGAATAAGGACAAAAAATAAGCCACTTTGGCTTATTTATCCGAACAACCATCTAATGAATAATTGAAGATTAATGGTGCAGTTGCTAGGCAACTTACATGAAAATGACCGATAATTTTTCAAATGCAAGTTGCCTTGCATATTCTTGCTGTGGAAGAAAAGCACAAAGCATAAGGAAGACTGGAAGGTACGTCTGATCAAAACATCGGGGAAAAGGAACAATTACTTTTTGTGATATTTTTGGACAAGGATTTATGAATCGAGTCAATATTCTTGATAAATCCGATATATTGGAACCCAACAACTTTCTCACCCCCCCCCCCCCCCCCCCCCCCCCCCGGATCGAACTGGGACCCAGCATTTAGTTCTCACGCTTCTGGGACGCACTACTTTTGAGAGAGTGATACCAGGGTTGTGTCCGGTTGGCGTACAATTTACCCCATGCGTCCTAAAGAATTGCCTGTTTCTACAATTGGAAACATTAAAAAAAAGTCAATATTATGTAGCTTATAATATTTTCTTCAAGAATGCTACTCGCACAACAATTCAAACCCAACTTACACAACCTCTCACATACATGTGAGGCCCACACATAATAGTATGTAAAACCCACATGTATGTGAGAGATTGTATTTGGTATTGTATATCATTTTTTATTTTACTTTTTGAACAAGGAAATTGTTATTAATCAGTCGTAACGAATACAAAGACTAAAAGGAGCAAGAGCGAGAACATCACAACAGGAGCGAAACATCCCCACAAGCAAGGTTGGCACCCAACCTCCCGATAATCGTATGCCACTCGGGCACCAAAATGATTACAACTTTACAAGGGTGCCTAGCAACCAACCTACGAATCAGGGAAACAAAAAGTACACTAGTAAAGTAAGTGGAAATGGAACATAGTAGCAGTATCACAGAAGGATGACATCCAAATTGCAAAACAAGGTACGGTCCTTGTATTGGACTACATCGATATCTGCTTCAAACGCATTCTTGTGTCAACTTGAATTTGCATATATAGCGGCACCAAGGGCAACTGACACCATTAGCAATCTCAGACCACCCCAGAGTAGTGTTCAAAACAATGCAATTAGGAAAACCAGTAGTAGCCCAGTATCACAACTCAAAGCATAGCATCCAAGACAGTTCTAGTCCATGAATGGCTTCAAGTAGCAAGTTCCAAAACAGCATTGTCCAATGCAGCAGTAGGATATTTGACAAGCCGAACTGTTGCTCTCCAAAAATCAAGAAACCTGTCTTGTTTATTAAGCAACAACAAACTAACACCCCTGATTTCTAAGGCACACAAAACCAGGACCGACACCTCCCTATGTAGTTTATAACTAGATGCATGGTGAGTCGGTGACGTGCAAAGTCATGCCCGTTGTGGAGATCTTTTTCTGGTTCTTCCTAATATTATGCATGTACTTGATCAGAGCAGAAGTTACATGCATTAGTTTGACCAACTGTTTTATCATAGAAAAGTTACATGTAGAAGTCATGGTTTATATATGTTCCTGTCTTTGGTGGCGTTCAGGAGATTATGGAAGCTGACTATTTGTTCTTGTTGGGGCTGTTGGACCTTTCTTCAGTTGCTGGAGTGTGTTTTGTTGGGCTGCTGTTTGCTGGGGTGTTGATTGCTAGGGTGGAGGTTGGGCTGCTTGGATTGTGCTCTGCCTTTTTGCTCTTCTTATCTGGAGGTAGAGCGAGAAGTTCTTCTGAACGGTTTGCTGCTCCTGAACATGTGTATCCAAGTTACCACACCAAAAGAAGCAAGAGAAAGAGGTGTAGATCCGTGAATGCAGTTAGCTAATGCTATACCAAGCCAGTTAGCTAATGCTATACCAAGCCCAATACCAATGAATTTGCTCACCATTCCCAGAGCTTCACCTTTTGCAATTACCTGCCAATTACAGTCTCTTTTCAGAAGATAAACGCAAGGTGATTTGATAAGGAGATATACAGAAGCATTATTCACAAAGTAAGCAGTAGCAAGGGACATACTTCCTGACCATCAAAACGAAATACATGATGTCTATCGAGATAAGAGGCTTTCAAGCTTTTGCAACGTTGATACTTTGTAATATGTGTAATCCATTTTATAAGTACCAAGTGGAAACTAATATTACCTCCACAAAATTCCTCTGAGCTGCAAAGCCCGCAAAGAAACAACTCCTAGTAGCTGCCTGTTGACAGAAGAGTTAGATCCCACACAATGTAGAGTACTTGAGAAAAATTGATGGCCAACCTAACAACCCCTCTATCCAACATACTAAAACACTGCCGTGCATATAGGTATATATGCATGAAATTTTGAATCTTGAATCGTATTCCCGTGATAGTTAAGGAATAAGTGTTCAACAATACATAGCTGCCAAGCCAAGAGGAACATTCCATCACAAAAAGCTCAAGGAATTCATACATGCAAGAAGACTAGAGAGTCGAAGTAACAAAACCCAACATTTGTGTAGGGCATGCATGACAAGAGAAAAAATAAAATAAGCCACTTTATGAAAAGTCTTCTAAACGACCTGTTATCATTTTTTGTTTCCTAGTGATTGTACTTACAGGTATTAGAAGATGAGACGAAAACAAAACGACATGATTCTCGTACCACAATTGACCAATAGGATCAAAATTTTCTCACTCACCTGGATTAGTGCAGCGGCTGAACGTCCAGCTCCAGCAGCAGCACCAATTGGAACGAAGAGATGGGGAAATGCAGGAGTTAAAATCTCCATTCCAAATGCAGTATTTTCCAATAAATCTGCAAATAATCTCCAGCCCTTGGGATTTACATCAAAGTGCCGACCAAACTTTGACAATAGAATTTTGCTAAGATAGTTTAGGTACCACCAAGCAGAAGAATACTAAATTGAACTTGGTAGAATGTTGGTTTTAGGAGCTGAAATGAATCGATGAGGTGAGCCATGGCTCCAAATTCAAACTAAAAATAAAGATATGCATGGACCAGTCTTCAAAGGTCCCTAGACTGGTCTTCGGGAGGTCCTAATGTTTCAGCTTCAACCAAGCGCAGACAGAAACAACACTGAGTTAAATAAAATCAGAACACAATTTACACAGACTAAGTCAGTCACAAATCCTAAAGTGATTAAGTGAGTAAGTGAGTTCACAATGTCAATCATAGAAGCCTTGCTACTTAGAATTTTAGTAATTTCACCCTTGCGCCCATTCTTGATGTATAGCGTTGCAAGGACAGGGGAGAACAGCCCCACAAGCCTTTCCTTTTGCCTCGTAGTAAGATTCTAATTAGAAACCCCTCCGCCTAAAACTTCAAAAATCACAGGAACAAAAAAAAGGCCCTATTCAATGCTTTGTTTCAATTGCATACACCTCCCATATACCTATCAAGGTAAGATACTGACCGATCAGCCTAGCAACGAAGCCCTTTGCCAATTGTAATTAGAAAGATTAGCATCACCCATCCTTCAAAAAGGTTTTTAACCAAACAACCCAAAACATTTAGATGATGACAAACTAATCAAATTAAGCCACACGCTCCTTGTGTGAAGTCGGATCCTATTTAATAATTATTAACCAAGATCACAGGACTCTAGAAGCACCATAGTCAGAGTGTTTTTGTCATTTGAAAGCCCCAATATGACATTCAGACCTCTAAATAAAAGCAATAGAATTATGAAATTTCCACATGCGTGTTGCATTTTAGGCATGCAAGGAGCATTTCCATTAGTACACATTCAGAATGGAATTACCAATTCATCAGAAGATTATCCCATATATTCATTATAGTTTTACCCTGGTCACATTTGTTGTTTGATAGTTGGGGGAGTCAGAATTCAATCTACCAAATGTTGATTTTTCTCAGTGATCCATTTCAAAGATTCTACCATAACACTTTCCCATAAATATGAAAATTTTAAACCAAAAAACAAAAAGATAAAGAAAGTTGTCTGGAATAACCAAGCTGGAGATGTGAAGAGGACCAAACACTGATAGAGACTCGAAGGGATGAACTCAGCATGGCTTAATGAAAAGGGATGAGCTGTAAACAAAAATATATTCTTGCTTAGAGATGTCTCAAATTCGTAACCAAACTATTATAGCAGTCGATATGTCAACAAATTAAACCAAACGAACTGCAAATAAATAACCAAAAAGAATAGTCTATTATAGCAGCCGATTGTTGAGTTTGTTTGTCGGGTAGCGGCTGGTTGTAGCGACTGTTATTACTTTGTTTCCCATATAAGTCAACTAAGCGAAGTGTCTCCATGGTAGCCAAGGTGAAGTGAGAATTACCCAAGTAGGTGATTCAAACAAATGAAGAGCAAAAACCACTGACAATTTCGCAAAAGAGGAAAACACCCACTATTTCAAGTACTCTCTCCTGCAATAGCAGGCTGGGTTGAGACGCCTTGCAAAAAAGAGGTTTGAGAGGGAGGGAGATGTCCTAAATTTGCTTAGCACATTGAAATTCATAACTTTTGTTCCCACCTAATGGCCCGCTGGTAGACCTCTGTTGAATTGCATACTTATCAGCCGGCTGAACCTCATATTTATCAGGCCCTCCTAAAACCAATTAGTGTTTGAAGGAAATGAAAGGCTAGAGAACTCTTTTGCCCAATAATCCACCATCGGTTATGTAGTAGAGTTAGGAATTGGGAAAGTAGTAAACTGATGAGAATTGAGAAACCTAACTCTAATTAATTTTCGTTGATCTGCTTGAAATTGCACCTTTTTTTAGAAGGAATATCAGTTTAACCTAATACCAGAACAGAAATACCACAAAAAAGAAAAAACTCAAACACCATAAACACATATCAAAAAGAGAAACCAAGTGAAGACATGCAGAAGCTACTAAAAACCACAAACACCAAAATTAAAACAGCGCCTTCAGAACAAATAAACTCTAAACTTGAGAAGCCCCAATTTAATTGAGTGAATCACCTGGCTGCCGATGGCCGCCGATCACAACATAACGATCTACAAAAAGCCAAGAACTCTGAAACTGGTCGCACCTCTGGTCCTATAATAAAGAAACCTTCTCTATGTGAGGAGATACATATGATGTGAATCTGGACCTTCGAGCAAAATTCCAAAACTGTACCCATCATCCCATCGCTTCCCATTTCTGGCAGGGATATTTTCTCCCCTTCGTCCTCCCTACCTCTGCAATTGCAGACTTATTAAAACAACCAACAGCTGAAAATAATCAAAAAATCGAACCACAACCGCAAAATAACACCCAAAAGAAAGCAGTTGAATCTAAAAATATACATTTTTATTTCACCACTAATCAATTAAGCCTTGAACAATTTTAATTTCTTTCAATGTAGAGTCAACAAACACTAAGTCGGATACGAAGGAGAGTTTACCAAGCTATTGGTAGGATTCAATGAATGACCCCGTCCCTGAAAAAGTACAGGAGCCTGCAGAAATTTGGCAGAAATCGGTTACACTGGAGAGATGCGCTTAACATGACAAACATGCCTACTGATGAACATATCATGATTCAAAGGCCATAAGCAGAAGAATGTTAGCATGCATATAAAGTGCCAATGCAAGTCTGAAATAATGACTTCGACCACTCGATTGACCAACAATTGATTGAAAACAAAAGAATCAGATTCAGAGATCCAATCAAAAACTCAACAAAAAGCCCTAATTATTGGAAAATAACAGTGATCTACCAGCTTAGGGAATTATTTTAGAACCAAAGTGAAGTTGCCACCAGTTGGAGGAGTGAAAAAACGATAACGACAAATGGCTCGGCCGACGATTCGGAAGAGTCTGTACCGGCAACACCACCTCTGACCGGATTTTCGTCGGCTACCTCCAACACCACCTGAAACTCCGTTGGCTCTGATTCAAGGAGCACTGGCATTGAGGATTTCGTTCCAGAGAGAGAGAGAGAGAGAGAGAGTGAGCGCAATGGCGTGTAATTCGGAGGGAGAGAGAGAGAAGGGGATTTCTCTCTCAATTCTCCTGGTCCTAGTAACACATAAAGCCAAGTACACCACGGTAAAGGCACGTACGGCAGACAAAGGAAACGCAGAATTACAAAAACACCCAAATTGATTAACATTGCATGCCTTTCAATTGAGGGGCAAATTGGTCCAAATTGAGCAAATTGTGGCTAGCGAAAAATTGGCCGAAACTCCCTCTTCTTATAGAGGAGGAGGATACATTTCTTATTTTAAAAACTTTATCTAACAGAACAAAGTGAAGTTTATCAGACAATTGTATAACAAAATAATAGTAATTACAAACTATAATTATTTTTTTAAGAAGCTCAAATAGTGCAACCAGGGTTTTAAATCACGGTATCAGGAAACATAAAGGTGTCGGTGAAACGGCCGTATGTCAGCCAACATCAGACCATGCCGGGCCAATAAATAGGCAAATAACGGTATTGCAGATCCAAAATCCTGTTACGTAACACCGATACGATACATAGCAACCTTTATTTACAACCCTGGTGCAAATGAGCAATTTTTTAGGACAAGGAGTATTTTTCTACGTTGGAACCAACCAAGACTAGCAGAAGAACCATGAAAAGACCGCTCCTCTGAGTCAAGGGAAAAATTATCCACTGCCCAGCCACCACATGGTTTCTCAAGTCACTTTTTCACTACCCATTGTGGTAAGGCTTAGGATAAAGTGTATGAACTCCATCATAATATGTGCTGAAAAAGGAATTGAGGCACCACGCGGCGGTGCCACAAAAGCACTGAATGACCTCTCGAAGCAAGTAACCAAGAAACCCAATCAAACCGAATGACCCGGTCTGATCCAATAGCTTGTTTCTCCTTGCCTTCCTATTTTGGTGGGTATGGTTGTCAAGGGCGAAAGGCGCAAAGTTCCGTTGGGCCTGAGGCGAGAGGCGCAAGGCGAGGCGCACGCCTTTTTGAAGAGAGGCGCACCTATGTGAAAAAATAATTATTTCTGAAAATAATTGTGTTATGTGTGCTTTTTTGAAAAAAAACTCTTTTTTTTGCGCTTTTTTCGCTTTTTTGTGCCCTTTTTTTCGCTTTTTTGTGCGCTTTTTCGAAAGAAAGCGTGTTTTTTTGATTGATTTGAAAGAAGCGCGCTTTTTTGCGCTTTGTCGCTTTTTTGCGCTTTTTGCTCGCCTTTTTCAAGTCGCCTCGCCTGGGAGTCAGCAAGGCGCTGGGGGTGCGCCCCGCCTCACCTTGGGCCTAGGCGCGCCTTTGACAACTATGGGTGGGCCTTCTAAGTTCTTCGGTATTACCTCATTTTTAATCCCTATTGTAGATCGTGGTTTAACACAACATTCGTAGGGTGACACGGTGTGATCCGCCCTACGAATTAATTATGAAAAAGCTCTTACCGATATTGGATTGAGCTTATTTTTTACGGGGACCCTTAGAAAATCATTTGAAGAAAAATGAGCAGTTCGGATCATCTTTGAGGGACCAAAAATGGGCCCCACAAAAAATTTTGTGCAGGATATATGTTCAAAGGTCTATGCAAACAGACTTTTCGAAGGCAAGGGATTCCACATGATTGGCATGAACATGGCTTCAACTGTATTTGCCATTCTTCTTTAGTGATGTTTGGGGAAATGGACTTGTGAGTCTGTGACATTTTGCTTTTTCTGCAATATTGGGAGCAAAAATGCAAATGTGGGTATGATTAAAAAATTATACAAAGAAGTATGTATGTTGTATTGTTGATTACTGGAATAGCATGCAGTCTAAGAGTTTTTCCACTTGCGAAGTACTTCTAAGCATGATTCTTGATTATGGTGTAACATTAAAGTGTCAATGCCAATCACAACAAATCAAGGAACCTAATGGTGCTCAAGTCATCCAATGCAAAGGTCAACATGAAAGTGGCCATAATATGAACGAGAGGGAAGAGAAAAAATCAGAGAGTTGAAAAGGCAAAACCAGTAAACCTTATCCTCTTGAGCCTGCTGGAACTTCATGACATACTCCTGTGGTAATTGGCGGTTCCAAATGGTCTCGTAAATCTGCAACTGCAGGAAAACATGGGTGCAAAATCACATAAGCAGGGTAAAAGCATAATTTGGGACTGGCCAAAGCGACGTTTTGGCCGAAAAAGGCAGTGGCAAACAAAGCAACAGTGACTGCAATCCGTGCCTTTGGACGAAAAAGGCAGTGATGAACAAGGGAATTGCAGAAAAATCATGTGCTAAAGGTCAACTTGGAAGTGTTATTACATTCCACTAGAGGCTCTATTGGAAACTATTGGTACAGACTATTTCTGCAAAATATTCACGAGTCTATGCAAAGTCAAACATTTGAATTTCAACTTCAACCTACATTGTGAAAGCAAACCTTCAAGTAATCAAAGAACCAGAAATAAACTTGCAAATAGTAATCAAGATATAATGTCAGCATTACTTCAATCAGACAGGCAACTACTGGAAAATAATGTGGTTGAATAAAATAGCCATGAACCCTGAGAACCAATATTCTAGAAATTAGTGTGGGCATCCCTGTAGGGAGGAGGGGGTGATAGATAATGTTGTATGTGGTGAAAGTTCACAGAACATTTCATATTTTCTATATGCAATTACCCATTTTGAACTTGGTATAGTCTCAACTTGGGTGGAGGGAAGCAGAGTCAAGTGGGGTTACTTGACCCCACTCAATTTTCTAAAATTTGTATCATTGTCATAGGTCTGCGATTAATTTGTAAATTTGACCGCTTTGAAATTGTAATATTGCCCCTAAAATTCTACACATCATGAGATTGCCCCAAATTTTCCATCCAAATGGAAGGAAAAAAAATTGTGCAAATTGTTAAGAATTCATGCCGCAATTGAAAGATGATTAATGGATAAATGATATATTGTTACGTGCACAATGAAAAGGGCATCTTTAATAACACATGAAATATTATCATTAACAATTTCCAAAATATTATGCTTCGTCAGGGGTTTTTTTAGGTTAAATTTTCATGGTTATTAGAAAATAATTTCCCAACGGCTGAATCAAAATATATGTTATCAACAATTTTAAATTAAATTTTGACGACCTAACTATTATTTCTGGCTCCCGCCCCTGGGACTCTCAAGTGCAGTGAAATCATGATATATATATATATATATATATATATATATATATATATAATATTCAGAAGAATACTGAGGATTCATCAAAAAGGAACACAAAACATGAGAAAATCGAGGCTTCAACAACTGATGTAAGATTCATGGGTAGGACTAAAAGAGAAGTGGTTGCAGATATCAAGGTGCCGTTACGCCAAAAAAAGAAAAAAAGATGAACCCGACCCTTGGACATATACCCGTAGCAGAAACCCGTACAACTTCAGTACCACCTAGACATTAACACCCTCGGAAACTTTTGTTTGTCTTTTCTTTCTTTCTGGTGAGGCTATTCTTAAGTAGAGTAAACAAAGAATAAAGGAAAAACAATGAATGAATATTGATTTGTACAAAAAGAGACCATGCTTACCTCCTATTAGTAGACTGGAATCCACAGAGTCTGCTCAGAAGGAACTGAACCAGGTAAACGTGGTTGAGTAAGCTGGTTATCCAAAGCATTAGGATACTCAACTGGGCCCATCGGAAGTTCGTTCCAAGATGCACTCAACCTCTTATTTTCTTTGAAGGTCAAAAGTGATTGCCATCATACTCGACAACTTGGTTCCAGGAGTATCAACGTATACTTGCGGCAACAAAATTTTACTCATACTTTCTAATTATGAGCTTCTCGTTTTCCACCACCCATTTTCCACTTCATGTCATTATGTTAGTTTGAAGAAACACATCCATCAGACATCAGCAAATAAACTGGCTCATGATTCACAGTATGACAATAGTTCCCATCAAACATTGGGATTAGGGATGGGTATTTACTACAATCAATAATATTAACCAGGGCCAAAAAAAAGGACGAGTCGTAGTGTACGAAACAATGGCATTATCTGGTTATGGAATGACAAAGAAACATGCACACGCAGGCACAGACATGAGCCACAAACACATCAAATATCTAGGTTATGTTAGACACTTGGATTTTATCCCACATCGCTCATCTAAGCCACCCAAGCTTGGTTAATAAAAGCTAGAGGCTACTCCACCTATTGCCAATTGGTTCTAGGTTGGAACCCTCCAAGAAATCTAATAGGGATCTACTTCGAAATTTCTATAAAGAACATAGGATGGATTCTTCAATGGGTAGAAGAATAAAGGAGTTTCACCCAACTATATATTTGCCTGAAGCACAAACCCAGATGCCATCACACACACATGGAGAGAGAGAGAGAGAGTTGACTAATGAAGTTAAAAGAGAGGCTCATAGGGACAGAGAGAACGGATGAATAAACCAGAGACATGATAAAACATCCCCTAGGCCCACGAAGGATCCACTCTCTTCTATTTGGAGACTTTTAGCTTCACCTTCTTCTTCAACTACTTCGAGGTTTTTAGGTTCCGATTCTTCCTGAACTATCAGTACCTTCAGCTCCGGACTCAATGCTCTTGCCTCCCAAAGTGCCATGATAGTCCTGTTAAGGATCATTATAGTTGAGTCACAACAAGAAACAATAGTATATTATTTTCAGGGTATCAAACCATAGCAATCATCAAAAGCAACTCATTAGTAATGACTGCCCTTAGAGCCCCTTTGGCAATGGAGGTGAGAAAAGAGAAGAGAGGGAAGTGGTCTCCTTTATTAGTGAGAAAAGAGAAGAAAGGGTTGTGATTTCTCACCCATCCATCCAAACAATCGTGAGAAATCAAATTCTCTCCACATATCTAGCGACTTCAACTCTATCTCCGGCGACCTCAACTCCATCTCCGGCGACCTGAAACCCTCTGTTTCTCTCTTCTTCGGCAACCAAACGTCATCTCCGGCGACTGGAACTCCATCTCCGGCAACTGAAATTCCATCTCTGGCGACTGATCCAAATCAAAGTGTTCAAAACTCAGTTTTGATCACAGAAGTAGCTTCTCCTTGACGAGACGAAGGCAACGGTGCAAGTACGACGGCGATCCGAAGAGAGGGTGGATCACACGTGCTGCCGGAAGTTGCGCGAGTAAGATCTACTCTCACCCACGCGCCTCACTTGCCTCACTCTCTCCCTTTCTCACAGAATCTCACCACTTTTGGTGAGAAACCGAACTGGGGGTGTGAGGGGTTCCCGTCTCCCACCTTCTCTCACACTTTCTCGCCCTCTGGCCCTTCCAAACGAGGGAGAGAATCAGTTCTCCCTCCGTCCCCTTTCTTTTCTCTCGAAATCACCTCTTCCAAACGAGCTGTTAATGTTTCCAAGATGATCCCAACCTATATGGTGTCATCAAATTATTAGAATGTATATATAGGAATACAGAGTTCAGGCTGAAATCAGCAACGAAAATATCAGCAAATGTGATACTTCAAGCGCTGAACCTAGGAGCTTATTAATGTACTACAATGCCCATGTACAGGGACACAAAGATGGTCTAAAACAATTGTTTCTGTTAGGGATTCAAATAACTCCTTTCTACAATCTACTTGTAGAAAAGGAAACATGATTGCAATTATCAATAGCTTATGTGCTGAGCAAATGAGCACGTATGACATGAGAACACAAAAATTGTTACGTGACAAAGAAAGTTTACATATACAGTTATTTTATACCTATTAGCCAAATTTACAAATCCATTTCAGAAGCACTTTGACTTTTGAAAACGCTGGGTAGCCAAGTCAGTCCCAAGGTAGGGAATAAGCAGTTATGCCAAAAGATGCGGTCAAGACACAAAACCGTAGTGAAAACAGGAGTAACATAAACAGAAAGTGACTGGAAAGATTAAAAAATATATAGAAACAACTATAAAACTTTAGCGAAGAAGTAAACAGTAAATATGAAGGACACTGAACTTCAAAAACAGAAGAGAAACACAAAAGTTCTTAGCATCAAAACACCGGGTTCTGCTCCCTTCCACACTCCCATCTCTCCTTACCCCTCCATAGCCCACCTTGTGAACATATTGTATTTTGTCCTATAACATGAACGACAAGTAAAAAATTAAACATGAACTTATCAAGCAATGTGCACTTTTTTGTGAACTCGTCTATCAAAATTTTAAGCCTTTTTTTTTTTTTTTGTAGAGGTATCCTATGTAGCGGACTTTACAATATAAACGGCTTGGATCATAGTTTTGGGCTTGAGAAGGGGCCGAAAGTGGGGGTATGGAGAGATATTGAGAGATGGGGTATTAAGGGGAGCTCATCGCAAAACACCTAGGGGAACAAACTGTAAGGATATTGATTTCCAAATGAAAAACACATATTGTTAATGGAATTGTTCATCGACATGAAAAGAGCCAAATGCACCAAAATAGTCAGTCTTCTAGTAATGAGAAAGAACCCAGTTTGACTGAATTAGTCAATTAGAGCTACGAAACTTAGGACAACATAGAGTCTGAGCATGACTAGAATACAATTGCTGATACTAGAGTCAAGAAGAGTCGATAACATAGTTGAAATAGCCATTTTAGGGAAGCAAGAAAAATAACAGTAACTCGAAGGCACTTGAGGATGTCCATTCATCTGAAGGCTTCATTACTAGGAATACCCCACCAGGGTTTCTAGGATTAGTTCTCCAGCGGTCTAGAGTTGATTTCTTGGAGAACTCCTCCATTACTAGGGAATGCTTGCTGGTACAGAGTTTGTAAATGATAATTAGCTGGAGTTATTAGTGACAGAGAACAACAGCAAAAGTCCAATTCCTAGTAACGGAGGAGTTGCTTAGTTTGTTCACCCTTCAGCCTGGTCATGGTGTTCTCTGGCCCCTCCTCCTATTGTTTAGCTGCGGTGTTTTGCAGTTTATTCTTTACCTACTAAAAGGTGTCTGCTATATCTCTCAGATTTTTATGAGATCAAAAAGTATCAAGCTTATTCATGTGTCGGTTTCTATAGTTTATCCTTCAGGTACTGAGACATTTGTTTCATGATTGGGTTAGTTTTGACTTTTAGTAGCAAAAGCAATAAAAATCAATATGTGCAGCAATCTATTAGGACCAAGAAAAACTAAGTTTGGATAGTGTGCACGTGGTAGTACCTGTGTGCAACATTGAAGGATACAAAAGACTGGAAATGGAACTTTAGCCTGCCTTCTTGATCTCGTGTCTTTGCACCATGCCTTGCATCCTCACCTCTGCCAGGCCTTAAAGTCATGACAACAATTGGACTACCCATTGATGATAAAGTAGGAGCAACCACTTGAATATCTTCTATGTCCTCCCACAAAAAATAGAATTTGGTCATGTGTCCAAATAGATCTGCATGGAAACCTATTATTCTTGCTGATAAGAATAGGCAGGCCTGTGCATGAACAATCAAACTGTAATGAGATAGATATATCATTTATGTAACCCACATCAGACAGATCAAATCTTAAGGCAAACATGAAAAACCAATATTGCAATAAAAAAATATACAACAGAGCTCCAACAGTACCTGCACAGGCATTTTGCGTTTCAGATGACAAGTAAAATCATTGATGAGAAATTCCTCCAGTGGAAGCCCAAAGAGTTTCTGAAATGCTGAATTTGTTTGAGGAGATTGAAGTTTTATCTACAGAAGTTTCCAATTAAAGTAATAAGTAACCGATGGAACTCTAAAGGCTCCAAAGATGAAATCAACTGGGAAAGTGAATTTCCAGGACAGATCAGGTCCGACTTACCTTCTTTCCCACCTCCTTCTCCATCTTAGTTAAATACTCTTTAACAACATTGCTTCCTCTAGTATTGTCCAAGAAAATTCTTAAATGCAGCATCGACTGACATGCCTGAGCTAACTTTCCTTGAAGAGGAACCCAAACATCTGCTAAATCTGACGTTGAAATGACAAACTCAATCAGCGTGCCCCAGGGATGTAGGCTCGTCAAAAGGTCCATCAAAATCAAAAACTTCCACATCCACCATGGATGGGGGTTCATCCATTCCATCAAATTCAAATATTTCTGCAGTCCAATGACGTTGAAATGACAAACTCAATCAAATCAAGGCATGTGTGATAGAGACTTAAGTAGGTATAGATTTTGACATAATATGGCCAAAGTTTGCACAGTTGCAGCTTTTATAAATGACAGAACTACGAGCTCCAAACGAAGTTGATAGAGATGTTGACTTTAAGGTAAATCAATTCACCATTCCACTGAGGATCAGATTTCTGGAATTTGATTGAGCTGGTTCTGGTTTTCCCATTACAAGTAAAGACCACATACGGATCACAATGTCCATTTGAATCTCGAATCAACAGCTGCCACATTGCTTCCTTCAATCAACGCAACAGTTAGCAACCATCCTTCCCCTTGTGCTTTAACTGTGGCTAAATTTAGACAGGAAAACGAGGTGAATTCCATCAGAATAAGCAGGAAAACCAGAACATTAAGAAGACAGGTGAAAATGTGAGCATTACCCTTTTGTGTTCTACCTGCATGAAGCATGAAATCAACTCCAGCACCCGTTCACCTTGAAGAAGCAAGACCCCACACACGATTACATCACCAATTGAATCTGGCAAGTCCAACCCAAGAAACTCGAGACCTTGGATCATGCTAGGCGCTGCTAGCCAGATGTGCACAAGCACATATATATCCCCCCAAAAATGGTACATAACATGGTAAAGTTAGCAAAATATTGAGCTGCCAGCTTCCAATCCGACTGTGGCTCCCCTGTAGAGTAGCCAAAACCTGTTCCTTATTGGAAGCAATGTCCTTGGCATCAACCGTCTTCAATTGCTGATATAATGAATTGATGTAGTGCTCAAAACTTTCCTTCTGACCTCCTCGGGCTCCACCTTCTATCATACCTTTCATCATAGTACTCTGCAGAAAATTCATTCTTCAGGATACAACTAATCGTGAAGACTGTTCTCCTGATGGCAGCTCAAGCCCGGGGGTAATGCAGTAAAGCAATTCCGCCTTAAAGGTACTTCCATATGTGTTAGGATCGTCACACACACACGCACGATTTACGAGTATAAAACAGTAAAGAATCAACACAGAGATACATGTGGTTCCCCAAAACCGGGTACGTCCACGGGAGCGAGAGTTGCTGCTGTTCTTTTATTATCACCAGTGTTCTAAATGGCGCTTGGCGCTAGTAGGGCAGAGACCCACCTCCAAGCACCAAGCCGCCTAGGCGGCGCCAAGCAATTCGGCGGAATTTTTTTTTTTTTTTAACAAACCATTGTCCAATCAAACTATATTCCATGTATCCATAATGCAAGTTCACACTTCAAAGTACAAACCCAAATGAAATTAAGTAGTAGCAACAAGCAAATAAGTTAAATAAGACAATAAGTAGTACGGCTTCGCTCACCTCCCTTGTATTATATATATATATATATATATATATAGGCCTTCAAAGGCACCGCCGCCGCCGCCGCCGCCGCCAAGCCCACCAAGCCCGCCTAGGCGGCCACCAAACACCGCCAAACCTCCCTGGGCGCCAAATCAAACGCCAAGGGCTATTGGCGTGGTGGCAAGGCACCTCCAAGCGCCTAGGCGGCCTGGGCGGCTGCCATTTAGAACAGAGATTATCACAGTATGAATTAGGGTTTACAACATAAAGTTTTATAACCACTCCATTCTAACCCTAATCGGATTTGAACTGTATCCTAAAAATACCCTTGTACGATACCGTACCATACCACGGGGGCGTAGCCCCCCGCACCCCCCAATTACGGAACACCTGGGCCTTCGGCCCAGTCTACTTTCACTAGATCATCGGGGATGGGCTAGATGCCGTCGCTCTGCTCCGCTATGCACCGCCATCTAGCCTTCTTTCTAGAACTCCTTAGTATCTCTTCATACTTAACATATGAGCCACAGTTCTAACAATATTGAACGTCTGGAGTGTTGACCCTTGCTAGAACTAGAAACTTTTGTGTGCCAATTACTATGTGCGTGTAGGATTCTAATCCTATCCGAGTCTGGTGTGCTTTCTGTCCCATCTCGTGTGTAATGATGATCAATTATAAAAGTCTCGTTATATCTTCAAACATAATTCCTATAAACACAAAGACACATAGAGGAATTAGGGAGCATGGAAGCTGTCTGATGAACATCTCATGGAATTTGTGTAGAGTATAAACAGAACCAGGTGACACATAATACTAAAAACAGAAATAGTAATAAAGTCATTTACTTTAAAAAAATGGTAAGAACAGAAATAAAGATGTGATCTAATGCGGTTGTACTATCATCTATAAAATGCAATTCGAACTAAAGTTATTTTGTTGTCCATGCATTGCCCCATTCCACAATCCCATATTAGAAACCAACCCAGTTAGCCTCATGAACTCCAAAGAGTCCAAACACATCCGAATTTAAACAAGAACTTAGACAATCGATGCTTCTCAAAGGAAAAGGAATCACTTGAACCTGTTGTTTGGAGAGGAAAAGGTGTGTAAAGTGTTAATTAACCTTCACACATAACCATTTATTTATATAAGAAGATAGTTCGTTACACAATATGATTAAGCAATGTGGGACTAAACACAATATACTAGTAGACAAGTATACTAGTATTCCAACACTCCCCCTCAAGCTGGGAAATAGATATCACACAAACCCAGCTTGTCACATAACATCTCCAACCGGGGCTTAAACAATGACTTCGTGAATATGTCAGCCAATTGAACACTTGTAGACACGAAGGGAGTTGCTATAACACCATCAGTCAACTTCTCGCGCACCAGATGACAATCAACTTCGATATGCTTAGTCCGCTCATGAAATACAGGATTGGATGCAATGTGAATTGCTGCCTGGTTATCACAATACAAATTCATAGGCAATTGCACATTGAATCCTATCTCCTCAAGAAAAGATCGCACCCACACAATCTCACATGTGGTGTGAGCCATGGCTCTATATTCTGCCTCTGCACTAGACCGTGCAACTACGGTCTGTTTCTTACTCTTCCAATTAACAAGATTGCCACCAAGAAAAACACAATATCCAGTGGTTGATCTCCTGTCAGATGGGCCTCCTGCCCAATCAGAATCAGTGAAGGCCTCAATACGCAAATGACCATTAGCTCTATAAAATAGACCACGTCCAGGATGAGACTTGAGATACTTGACAATTCTAAGAACGGCCTCCCAATGTGGCAGACGAGGAGCAGACATCAAAAGCTGATTGTAGAAACATAAGTGACATATCAGAGGTGCAAAAAACATTTCACCACATACCATCGATGAACACCAATCCGCATCGAGAACAACTTGGCACAATCAAAGACGAAGAATGAACAGATTGTATCTTAGAAAATCACCTTAAATCATATCGCCAAGAGACAAGCAAATTAAATAGGGGTTTCTGATCGAAAATGTTAAGATCGACGCCAACAATCGTGTGAACAGTACACGTGAACAGTGACGTGAACAGTACGATGAACAGTACCGATGAACAGTGCGTGAACAGTACCGATGAACAGTGCGTGAACAGTCGCGTGAACAGTGGTGTTTTAGGGTTTTGATGAGTGTGGGTAAGTTGTTTTAGGATTCTAAACAGTTTGGGTAGGTCGTTTTAGGGTTTTTTTTGTTGGTTGCCGAGAATGGGTGGCTAGGGTGGGAGGCGGCTATGTTGGTGGCTGTCAGAGGTGAGGGTTTAGGGTTTCAAGGGCGGTTTAAGAACCCGCTCTGATACCATGTTGTTTGGAGAGGAAAAGGTGTGTAAGGTGTTAATTAACCTTCACACATAACCATTTATTTATATAAGAAGATAGTTCGTTACACAATATGATTAAGCAATGTGGGACTAAACACAATATACTAGTAGACAAGTATACTAGTATTCCAACAGAACCAAACAAGGAAATGCACTCATTTCACTAGAAAAAGCAAGTACCAATGTAAGAAGGGAAAAAAGGTCAAGCCAACTAGTACAACAATCAGGAAGAAAAGGATAGATATTAACAATAGAGACCCACAAATACAAGCATTTGTGAAAGCATCAAGCATATAAAAATAAAAGAACAAGACATGATCCAGAACAAATTCAATTTTTATATAAATAGGTAAGTACCACTTCTATAACCAAAAATAGGTTACCATCCAGAAATTTACAGAAACAATTAACCAAAATTGACTGTCATCTTGCAGGATAGAGTACACAAAAATTATCTACAGAAAAATGTCTCCAATTTGTGAGGTGACCGATGCGGTTTAGTAAATTCTTGCTACTTTTACTCCATGCTGAAGCCTATCACATACTCCCAGAATTAAAGACATACAAATCCAGTAAGGTATTGTAATGCCCCTTCTCTATTTCCTCCTCGTGCACCTGATGAAGGAGAAGGGTCTCAATAATTAAGTCTTCCCAATCAACATAAACCTTCATTCTCCTTCTTCGCTTCTTTCCAACATTCACGCCGTCCGATATGCAAAGGTTACCATTGTTACCTGAATCACCATTTTGTAGGCCCATAATCTTATTAATACGTAGCTTAGCAGCCTTTATCTTCTCTCTCCTCCTCTGACATGCCAAGCATCCAGCAACAAAAGATGGTGGCATTGCAACTAATCCCACGTCTTTTTCCAGTATTTTCCTGAGCAAAAGCTTTCTGCTCAGTTCTGACTTTCCTTTCCACCACTCCCTACAATCTAAAAGATCGAACCCTCTCCCTTTTTTCCTTCTATTTTTACATCCACCCTCTTCAAGATAATCAGTATTAGAAATTTCGTTTGAATATTCTGAATACATCATTGACAAGCACTCATGTGATATCTTGAGCGTCTCCAAATCATCTCTAGTCCCTCTTGGGGAAGAACGCTTATCTTGCACCTTGAAATATTGAGAATCATTTTCCACGCCATGATTATTAAGCCCATATTCTGTTTCTTCGCTCAAACAGCTTCCAACCAAATCATCCATATCAAACCCAACATGATCTACAACCTTCTTCTTCTCAACACGCTTAGACATTGACTTCAATTCCATGTATTCCAACACAAACGGTGCATTCTTAACAATGTTCTTAACTGTAATATCTTTTCCCCAAGGCAATACTTGGGCAACCTTCACCAGACTCTCTAAAAGCTCCTTATACCGCAGCTTGCACGTAACAACCGCCACATGTAACTCCATTGCCACATCCTCAATCCGAACATTGACTGCATTCAACTGAGCAACGAAAACCAACACAGCCACGACCACTGGAAGCGGTCTCCGCCCCGTGGTCAAGTACCACTTCACCATACACTGGACCAAGAAAATCCCCTGCTTCAACATCCTCCCAACCTTATCCACATTATCCAATGAAACAAAACAAGTTTGGACCGCCCGTTGAAACGAATCCACGATATCAAACTCCGGCAACTTCAACCGCATAAACTGAACAACCCGACTAACCATCCGACCCAGCTCATGAACATCGCAACCTACCTTATCCCCGGCCTCCACGAGCGCCAACGACTTGTTATCTCTTCTCATCACAACGTACGCGCACGCGCCTATGAGAACTGGAAACCAATCCCCCTGCCCGTGCTCCCCCTCGGTAACGGTCTCTACCATAACCCTGACCTCATCTTTCTTCAAGGGCGAAAAGTCAAATAACGAGGTGATGCGTTCGATGTTTTGTTTGGCGTAATATATTTTGGTCTCTTTGTAGTTAAAGGTGCTGCCAGAGCCGGCGGTGCCAGTGTGGACGAAGGTGCCGGTGGGGCCACTGATCCCGCCCAAGCTGTGCTGGAAGTTGTCGAAGTCCTGGACGGCGCCGCACGAGGAGCAGAAGGAGTTGCCATCGTCATCGGCGACGAGGGATCTCTCGCCGCAACTCGAACAGGGGCGAGAACTCGCCATGTCCAAGCCCTAAAGCTGACAAGTTTGGTTGGTTTGTTTACAGAGAAACTACTAGTATTATGTCACGACCCTATCCCAAAAGTTGCTAAAATGATAGGATTATCGTAACCGGTCAGTGGATCTAACCTCCACCCGAGGCCTCATTTCTCAATCCAAGAGATGCAAATGCTGTAAAAATTTAAAAGCACGGAAGCATTATTGAAATAAAAATACCGTTAGAGCCCTAAAGATTTAAAAAAAAAAAAAAAAAAAACTTTGCAACATAAAGTGACATTTTACCAAACAGGGAGTAGTCAATTCCCAACCTTGAAGTTTTCAAAACATTGACTAAATACTTTCTTTACATGTCCCCCAGGCAGCAGCAATTCTCGTTCCTACTTGGCAACACCTGTAGGAAAATAAGTAATTTTCATAAGCCGACAGCTCATGTAAGATAAAGTACCAGAGTAATACGTTTTACCATGGAAATAACATTCATAAGCTTCTTTGACATAACTTATCATAACATTCTCATACGTATTATAACTTTCTCATAACTTCACAAGAAGAGGTTGCATAACATCATCACCACATAATCTTATGATGCACATCCAACAGCTAAACGTGAATAGGGGAGCGACCCCATGTGATGTGAAATGATCAAGTCACTGGCAGCTGGTGCCACATAACATTCCTCTCTTATAACCCCTTCGTTGGTCATGGTATCTTTAAAATCCGTCCCCAAACCTGGCCACCGCTGTCTGGATGCATCAACTTCACCTTTAGATGACAAGGTGTTCATAGAGTCATAATATCATAGCATCTTCACCTTTAGATGGCAAGGTGTTCATAAAGTCATCACTTCTCAACCATAATCATCCTCATAAAATCATCATCTTTCAGTACACAACTCGTTAGCATATTTCCATGGCATAAAGTATAAGATATAAAAACATTTCATCAAATCATGCTTCCTTATAACATATAATAACTTTTGGGCAGAAGAAACGCAGAACATAATTTGCTTGAGAAAGCAATATAACCAAGGTTAGAGTATCTCACCTTTGACTTTTCGAGAGCTTAAGCAAAAGACTCGATCCTTCTCGTTCTTATTCCTCGGACCAACCTATTTGTCAATCCCTTTGTGTCATGATACGTTTAATAATGAAATTGAAAGACTAGGGCCTTCTCGATCGTGAGTTGGCCAACTGGCTTCAGAAAGGGGTTTGGGCTTAATACATAGGTCTGCCATTCTTAATCAAGTTACCCAGAGAACTAGACTTTGTTTAGCAATTAAGTTATCTGCATTTTTATAGAACCAGTAAGCTCTTACTAATTGAAATCGTAATTGCCTGAAAAATCTTTTAATCTACTGATGTAATTGAACTCGACTACAGGAACCACACTTTATTTACTAATTAGGTGTTTTACAAACTTGTACGTATATACATCCACTGATTCCTCCCTTTTTGATTCGCACACACGCACACACGGTGCACAACGTAAACAGCCGCGACGTCGCCGCCGCTAATCCTTGTTTTCCCTAGCCGAGAAAAGAAAGGGGGGAAAAGGTATGGGAAGGTCCAGCCATGGCCCCCGCGTACAGAAAAGAAAGAGAGGGAAGATGAAAGAGGAATTTACCCAAAGGATTTCCGGAGCGGCAAGCGGTGGTGCGGCAATATGTACCGTCAAGAGGAAAAGGGTTTGCTAGTTCTCCTTCTATTCGTTTCTATCGCTTTGGAAACATTCACAGTAGCACCAAAGCCTAACAAAACAAATGGCCCCATCAAGACTCTTATTTTTCAACAAATCAACATAATATCAGCCAAAAATTTTGATTTTGTTTCTAAATTAACATCCATAAACTTGCATAACAACATAACTATATTCGCAAATGATTTCACAATGAAATAAATAGGCCCACGGTCGAATTAGGATTACCCAGCAAAATCAGTTTCGTGCTCAAACCAGAACACCCATGGACAGGGAACCAGAAAGGGAAATCAGAAAAAAAAGAAAAAGAAAAAAGAACCCCATTCTCTTACTCAGATCCCAAAATTAGGGCTTTAAAATCATACAATTTGGGCTCAAACATAGAACATACACAGAGACCTTGTTGTTCGTCTTCGTTCTTCGTCAATCTGGTACAAAATAAGGAAAAAAAAAAACCCCTACTTTACAGTCCGGTTGAGAGAGATACTGAGCCAGAGATTCGAGGGAAAAATACGAGAGAGAGATATACCTGGTGCAGGTTTGCTTCGATCTTCTTCTCTGCTTCGTAATCGTCGTTCTTCTTCTCTCTCTTCGTGGTCTGCTTTGGACGAGAAAAAATGGGAGGAAACCGGGTGGAAAGGACTTTATTATAACCCGTGAAAGGGGATCCGAGAACTAAATTACCCGACTCAACCTCCCCAAGATCCGCGTGTCTGCATTTTAAATCCGTGGCCGTTGGATGGCTGGGAGGGGAGGTCCTCACCAAGGCAGCTGGCAGCCCATCCGGATCCCTTAGGGGATATATAGGGAAAGTTTCAAATGAGGAACTTTTAAAATGCGGATTTTCCTTTCTCGATCAAATTTTAATGATTCGAATCGCTCAATGTAGTTAAAACATAATTTTAAGGGTATGCTAAAAAATTGGCAAAAAAATTGACCGGAAAGGGACTGATTTGAGCAATTTTTTATTGAACCGTTCAATAGATGGGGAGGTCTGCATTTTAACTAAAATAAGGTGATCCTCATTTGAAACGGACACTGTGTGTGTATATATGTATATACAGTTCCCATCTGGTAGGGAGGTCCTTATTTTTGCAAAATGCAGACTTCTCGTTTAAGCCGTTGGATCTCATCCAACGGTTGGGATTTTAAAGAAGGAACTCGCGGGTCAAATGGAACATGGGTCGGGTAAAAAATTTGTCGCGGGTCATCCTAGGCTTCTCAGCTGGATCTAACAAAACCCCCAAATCCCCCCATTTGGCTTCGTTCAACGCGGACGAAGAGAGAGAAGAAGAAGAGAGACGACGAACGACGAACTCCGAAGACGACGAATCCAACTGTATATCGATCGATCGAAGAAGAGGATGACCCACGACCACAAGGTCTCTCTCTCAATCTCTCTCTCTCTCTCTCTCTCTCTCTCTCTCGATTTTTCCCAGAAACCTTAACACGATTTTTTTCTTCTCCCATAATGCAAGATACACAAACCTATCTCTCGATCTTGTACGAAAGACTATCAGATTACAGCTCCATTTAAAGGTATCTTAGTCTCTCAGTTTGGATCTTTTTTTTTTCTTTTTTTTTTTTCCAGAAAATGTAACTTGAAAAAAAATAACAGAATTGTAGAATACCTATTTGTTGAGGCTTGTTATCTCTTTTTGGATCTTTTTTTTTCGAGAATGGGTATTTTACAAGCTCTCTCGGTTTGGATCTTTTTTTTTTTTTTTTTTCCAGAAAATGTAACTTGAAAAAAAAAATAACAGAGTTGTAAAATACCCATTTGTTGAGGCTCGTTATCTCTTTTTGGATCTTTTTTACATGAATTCTGGTATGGTGTTAGGGTTAGATTTCATTTTGATTCGTATGACTATTATTGGAGATCCAAAAACCAGACTCATAGTTAAGTAGTTAACTTTACCCATACAATCAAGTATTTTATGCAAATAGTAGTATGTTTAATAATGTGGAACCATTTTTTGCAATATTAGGGAGACATTTTAAGCCAAAATGTCTTCAAGCACAACGGGAAGCTCCAAAAATCAAAACTATATAAAGTATAAGAACAGGACATGCAACTGTGAGAAAATGTGTGCGGTGAAAATTTCTGATTCCAAAAAAAATCCAAGAAGGCTATATTATCATTGTGAACTTTAGGTTAAGCAAGGTGGCTGTCATGCTTGGGACTGGTGTAACCCCATCAATATGCATAAACATTTATAAGTTCCAACATCTACATATACACCTAATGACAATGACGATGCAATAGCTGTGGTGGAGTTGGTACCACCGATGCAAGAGTTTGAAAGGAAGGTAACAAACACGAACTTTATAACTGTTGTAAGCTTGATATTTTCTGGAATAGCTCTTGTAATGGTCATGGCAGCTATAATGAAGTCTTAAACTTGTTGGATGGGATCTTTGTTGTATGTAATGTACATTATGTTAAGAATTGATCTTTTTTTGTATGTATGACGAGACCTTGATTAACAGTTTGAATAGTTGTCACTTGAATTTGTACTCAAACATGATTTACTCTTGTTTTAGGAGGGTTTCAAGTTTAAATTGGCAAGCCACTTTATATGCAATGTTGTGAACTATATGGCTATGTAGAAATTTTTAGAGAGCTAGAGATTAGTGATATCAGGTGGAGATTAGTGATATGAAGTCATGAAGTTGATGAAGGGTATTCTTCTTTTTTCAACTCCACAGTTTTGGAGGGCTAAGAGTCTTACATTAGTCTTGGCCTGATTTTCTCTAAAATTGGGTGCTATATGAAGAGAGCTTGTGGCATAGGTGTGCTATTGATAGGAGTTTCTTTACTCTTTCAACTTCACAGTTTGAAGGGCTAAGAGAGTGCTTTCAGTTTTTTTGCTTTCTTTGTTTCTGTGGCTAAAATGTTAAGTGTAACTGTGGTTTTAAGTAAATTTAGTTGATTGGTGTGGATTAGCCTCTCTCCAACTCCTTAGTCTAGGGAGGGCTAAGAGGTTTAATAGTTGTGAGCCAATATTATTTGATGGGTTATGGATATTTTGAGTAGGCTTCTTTCTATTTCAACTAATGCTGAATCTACTACTACTGATCTGATTAAAATGAGAAAGGATTTTTACAGATATACTGCTGAATTTTCTCATGGTGAAGCCTGAGATGTGATGGGGCTGTGTTTCGTGGTGTATACCATTATCTCTTTTCAACTCCTAACTGTGAGGAGGGCTAAAAGATAGCTGAGTCTTTACTGTTCTGAACATGTTCTTTGGTCCCACTGCTGATGCTCATATTTGCATTTGGTCATGGCTGAATAAGGAGTTGATCTACTTGTACATCATTTGATGATGTATGCTATAAACTAATTTGTTGGGATTTCATGATATAATGGGATTGCTTCTGTTGAATGTGATGCTGTCCGAAATGTGCTGGATGAGATGAGCTTTACCAAATTCTTATGGAAGATCCTTTTGCTAAGTTTCATTTTATTGAGATTGATGTTTTAGTCTGTCTGTTGGGAAACACTCAATATCCTTTGAATGTAATCTTCTTTTCTATTTTGTTTTCCCTTAGGCCTATACAATACCTCTTTCTCTGAGGTCTGTATTTAGTCTTTTATAGATGTACCCTTTGTCGAATTTTTCATAAAATCTTTTTGCCTATCAAAAAAAAAAAAAAACATGATTTATTCTTTGGCTGCTCCTTCTCTTCTTTTATTTGGTCGTATTTTATGGTGAAGAATGAGATTCATAGGCAGGTTCTTGATCTATCAGAGGAGGTGAGTTGGGCTAGCGTCGTTTGCTCCTTTTTTTTCACAAAAATCATTCTTTAGCATGCATCATCGACGTCATAGAATGCAATTTTCCATCCGAAATCGAAGGAACTGTAAAATATCAGATGGCTTACTAAATTTGTGCTGGTATCCATAGATGTTGATGCAAGTGGACAAAAAGGCATGGCTTGTGTATTCTAATGCACAATAATTGGAATGGATTAACATGTTTCACTACTAAATTTGCAAGATTAACATGTTTCTTGACTATCTTTTTTGTTGGACAAATGGTTCACTTCTGTAGAAATTCTTTTTTTTTCGTTGCTCGTAATGGTACACGATACAATGAGTATTCAAAGCCCCTTGCGGAATTTTTACCAGAAAGCAGAACTCAATCTAGTAATAGGCATAAAACAAAGCAATTTTATTAGTAGTAATCCACTCTGTCATATTCATTCACCAAACCACCTAACACAAGCTTCTTTTGACAATTCAATAAGCATAGAAACGACTAGATTGAATGCAGTAGGAACCAACCCAACAGAACAATGTAAACAAGCTTGTTTTAACTGCTCATGTTTCACGAACTTCAAGTCAAAATATAGTGTACAAGCCTGATAATACTAAATTTCGACCAAACGTAAAAATGGTTTGCAAAAAACTACTTCCACATATCAACCTCATAGAGTACAAAACCACAGATGTTCCTATCAACACTTCCAATGATGCCACTATACCCTTCACGAGTCAATGAATATCAAAAAAGACTCCTGCATCAAAATATCACATCTCCATTTCGCCAGCCTTATAAAAATTAGTAATGCAACCCAACAGTAGGGATAGTAGCAGCCACAGCAACAACAAAACAACATCAGCAGCTCAAGCATGACCACCAGAACAGTAGCACCGCCATAAACTGAACAATGCCTGCAGTAGCAAGCAACTAAAGATCAGATCAGCATGTATAGATCAGTAGCAAGCATCTACTTGCTGCTAGCAGTCCACTAAATAACAGCAGCAACATGGCAGTAGCCTTAGGAACAAAAAAGTTTTCAGAAACAGTACCCAGACCATACATGCAAAATCAAAAGGACTATCAAACTCAAAATATCTGAACGGACTAGAGTACTAGCTAGACTATAGAAATTACTCATCTCCATCTTGTAAGGAGTTCCAAAACCATCCTGAAACACGAATAAAGATAATATGAATAAAAGAAACAAAACAAAATTGTAGCATTTTATTATAAACACTTACACTTACAGTCATCGGCATTGTCATAGTTAATGTCGTTGTCGTCTTCATCTTTGTTTTCGTCATTCAACCTATCATTTTGCGAAGACCTAGAACAACAAAAAAATCAATTAACTTGTAAACAATGAAACAATTAAATATATATTTGTCCTCCAACTCTCGGTTGGTGGTTTTTCTGTTGTAGTTCTCTTTGGCAATGTAGCTTTTTTGTGCTCCATGCCTTCCCCTCGATGTATCCCGGTCGAGTTTTATAAAAATTTTCTTTGCCGATCAAAAAAAAAAACAATTAAATATATATTACAAATTTTAAACACGTACGTGTCCAGAAGTTTGGGACAATTCCTTTTGTCATGCAATTGCCCTGTTAGCCCACAACCGTTGCAACGCCTAGTCTTCTTGGCAGCCTTCTCTTTCCCTCCCTTGAGTCGTTTACCACAACCCTTTGCCCTCATTTGAAACGGTTCTTTCAAAGCATGGTCACGAAAAATCTGCACTTGGATAGAAGTTCTTACACCATCATCTTGGCTTACTTTTTTCATGTCACACAGCTTCTTTTGACCCGAACTCAAAAGTTCTTCCACAAATTGTGTTCCGTCCTCAGTTAGTGTGGCCTCATCAAATAAAGTAGAAGCAAATTGGAAGAGTCTATTTCGCTGATCTAACAAAGACGTGTCACATATTTCTTTCATACCTGAACCCAAGTCATCTCTCACTCGCATAACTTTCGCTAATTTTGTCCACTTTCGCAAGATGTATTCATTAGGCAAATTTTCCATTTGCATTCTAGAAAAGTAAGCTAACATGTACCGACAAGGAATTCCGGCACACTCAAACATTTTACAACTACAATGGACATGGTTTGACGACTTATCTACCATAACCTTGTGAACCCTCAAACCACTCCCTTTTACCCTTCGAACGGTGTACACACAATGATGTTCGTCCTCATTTGTTGCCGTCAACTTATATGCCACATTTTGAAAGTGCTCCTCTTGAAATATGTAAAATATCTCAATTGTATAGAATTCACTCATCGTCGACTCCATGGAATACATAGTTTTCAAGTGTGGTTTCTCATTGACGTCTTTATGATCCATATCCAACTCATTATGGCGTACTTTGGAAAGTGCCCTCTCAAACCGTGTCACAAAGTCATTTTCTTTAGACACATACCTCTTGAAAAATGAATGAGTAATTTTGGCCCATTGAATACTAGTCATGTGAGCAGAAAAAATGTATTTCACGTATGCGAGAACCCATCTCTCACGAATTTCGTATAAGTTTTCTAACCAATCATTGCCGGATAAGTTAGCTTTGTTTACCACCTCTACCTGTCTAGCCTTGAACTGTTCAGGAGTCTAGGAATTCCATATACAATTCTTGAACTCCGCATAATGTTCTTTGTAGGCCAATGCACTTATTTTTTCGGAAAACTTATTCGTAATGTGCCACATGCAATACCTGTGAAGCATATTCAAAAGAGTAATATTAATTGCTTTTGTCATTGCAAGATTTTGATCAGTTATAATCATTTTGGGAGGGCCTGCGGGTATTGCTTTCAACCATTCCTTGAAAAGCTACTCAAAAGACTCGGTTTTTTCATCACATAACAATGCACACCAAAAAAGAGTAGTTTGCCTATAGTGATTAACCCTAAAATAGGTGCAAAAATCATAGAATAACGATTTGTGTAGTAAGTCGTATCAAATACCACCACGTCCCCAAAATACTTGTACGACTTTCTAGTGGTTGCATCCGCCCAAAAACAATGTGTCATCCTCCCCTCATCATCTGTCTCAATTGTAAAATAAAAATCGGCATTCTTTTCTTTTTCAATCTCAAAATGCTCCTTCAACAAATTGGCATCATGTCCAACTAAAGAAATCTTTTTATCCCTTTTATAATTATATAGATCTTGTTGTGAGCATCCAACATTTTCAAGATCTCTCGATTCCAACTCAAAAAGACTCATTTGTTGACAAGTTGGGACATTTGCTGCTGATAGTTGATCTACTAAAGCTTTTTTAGTAGATGACACCTTACGATAGCATCGCAACAAATGCACCCTCCTCGAAGACGTAAGTGGGTGGTTATGACCATCGAAAAATTGGGAGACAACATACTTTTCAGCCTTCTTCACAACAACCAATTTTACACCACATTTCTCTCTAGCTAGTTGTCCCCCGTTTCCGTTTAGATGGTTCAATATTTTTTTTTGGGACCGCCTCCCCTTCTTTGAAACAACAATACTCCTTTCTAAAGATTACATAATCTTTATTGTTTTTGCTAGAACTTGATCGAACACCAAATCCTGCCTCTTTACCATATCCCTTGTAAAACCTTAGAACATCTTCTATTTTGTCAAACTCTTGATTGATTTTCGGTATGAGTTCATTCTTAAATTGGGAAATGTAAATTGTTTGAGAAGAATTACCGGATGATTCATACGTATAGCATATTAGAACACTGCATACTAGAACCCTAAAGGACTAAACAATAACAATTGATCAACTTCGCATTCAATCATACAATTGCATTTTTAACCAAAAAAGAGAGGGAGAGCGACAGACCTTGGTTGGTGGTTGGTCAGGGGAGGCATAACGCTTTCTTCTTGTCAATCGATCTCCATATCTAGTTGGGGAAAAAAATAGAAATGAACCTTCACATTCAAACTGATTTTGGTGCTAAACACATGGTAGACAAGTGAAACTTCAAGAGCATGAAAAGACAGTTGAGTTGAGTTTTGGGCAATGAGAATTGGATATAGCTAGCATGAAAATACTTAAAAAAAAATCCCAACTAAAAAAAAAAAAATGCGGCCTCGATTTTCTTGGAAAGAAACCCTAACTAAAACAAAAACCCTAACTCAAAAAAGGAAAAGAATTAAAGAACAATGACATCGTAGGAAGCTAGATTAGAGTAAAAAAAAATGCGAAAATTCAGAATCAACCCATTGACTGGAAATGAGGTTGGGGAAGGGGAATAGCCTGAAAAATTAGGAAAGCGTGGGTTCGATTTATTCATCGTGTCTTCCTTTTTGTGTTCTCTGTTTGAGTTAACAAAGAAAACCCTAACATTAATAGACACCGAGAGAGAGAGAGAGAGAGAGAGAGAGAGAGAGAGAGAGAGAGATTCAAACAGACAGGGAGAGAGAGATTCAAACAGACACATAGAGAAAGATATATATTTTTTTCAAGTTACATTTTCTGAAAAAAAAACAAAAAACAGATCCAAACCGAGAGAGTAAAATACCTTCAAATGGAGCCCTAATCTGGTGGTCTTTCGTGTTCTCCTTCACAAGATTGAGAGAGAGCTTCATGTATCTTGCATTACAGGAGAAGAAAATCGAGTTAGGGTTTCTGGGGAAAATCGAGAGAGAGCGCTTGGTGGTACCTGGTCGAAGTTCGTCATCTGGTTTGGGTGAGATGATGCTTCGATCTGGTCGAAGTTCGTTGTCGTCGTTCTTCACCTTTATTCTTCTTTTCTCTCTTCATCCGCATTGAGAACAAGTGAAATGAGACGATTTGCGTGTTTTGTTAGATCCAGGTGAGAAGCCCGGACGACCCGCGGCAAGTTTTTTACTTGATCCATGTTCCATTTGACCCGCGAATTCCTCCTTTAAAATCCCAGCCATTGTATCTCAACAAGAAGTCCGCATTTTGTAAAAATAAGGATGTCCCTACTAGATGGGAATTGTGTGTGTGTGTGTGTGTGTGTGTATATATATATATATATATATATATATATATATATATAAATCGCATAGAATTTCGTAAGTCCATTTAGGTGTTTGGGAGACTACTTTGTCTTTTCATTTTTAATTTTTTGGCTTTTTGAATTATGGTCAGAATATATTTTAATTTGGTAAAGTGTTTGAATGATATGTGCAGAATGTATTTTGCAATATGATTAGTGTTTGGGAGATATGTGCATAATGTATTTTGTAGGTCCTTTTGTTAACCAAAATGCAAAAAGTGAAAAATGGAAGTCAAAAAGGAAAAGCCTGTATTAGCGTGATACGCAAAAAGTTATTGCAGGGTCAAGTTTCGAATCTATGACCTCTCACATAAAGACCAAATTTTCTATCATTTGTACAACGAAGCCTGTTTGGCAACCTCCTTTTTGCATATTCAAGTTTTGGGTCTTTGGCAAGGGCCACCCAAAACTCATTTTCGAGAATGATTTATTCAAATTGTTGTTTAGAGAAGAGAAGTGAAAAAGAGGATAAGAGGTGTGATAAATTATAGGCAAGTCCAAAAATTATTCCTTAATTTTCATTAAGGAGTATGACCTAATTTTATTTATTTGCAAGCCTACGTGGAAAAGTGTGGGCCTCTCCTTGATAATGCATTTTTAGATTGTGTTAGAGTTCTTGAAAATATGGGCCAATTACTTGGACTGACCCATAATTTATCCCAAAAAATTGCTAGTATTGCTTTCATTTTCGCTAATATTTTTTGCTATATGCTTCATTTTAAGTACTTTTACAAGCTCAAATTAGGTATAGAAAATATACAAAAAAGATGTATGTTCTGTATATTTTTGTTTTTTCATTCTTAATAGCCCTTTTTTTTCGAATTTAATAACCCGTGTGGCTATTGGCTAATGCCACCACCCCTTTGTTTAATGCCACGACAGATAAACTCACATGACAAATATTCCCCTCTCTCTCTTTCTCCAATTCCTCCTCTCATATTACTAGTATTTTCTATAACAGCTTCTATGAATCTCTGTTACACGGACAAACCCACTCTGCCACTTCCATCTCCTCCCCCTCTTATTTGACTTTCTTTGTTTGAGGAGTATATCCACTGTGAAATCCGAAAAATGTCGACCCATCTCGAGATCCACCTCCTCTGTCCAACACTCCAGGTCCATTTTCCTTCAATCTCCTCTTCTTCTTCTTCTTCTTTATTTTTTATTTTTTATTTCTAGATTAGATACCAATGTCAACTAGAAAGCAGCAGTGCAAATAACATTGTACCAAATTTTCTCTAAAACTGAAACTAATTCTCCGTTGCTGAGAGAATGTAAGACGAATCACATCACTTCGAACAAAATGTACCCAACGTCCCAAGTCCCAACCCATTTGTGACATCTTCCGCTTGATCATATGTCTCCAAATCGTGTTTATTCTTCAAATCAAGCATGTGGTTCTATGTAGATTAAATGCAAGAGCTTGAGTGATAGGTACTCCAGTATTGAGTGATTCGAAGATCATTGTTGGCAAGATTTAAGACTTTCTACTAGAATATTTGGTCCAGATTTCAGATAGATGAGTGGTCGCAAAATAGATGAAAAAGAATGACTCGCATTCTCACCTTTCACATGACCTCTGGTGAAAGGCAGAGCAAGGGGGAGAGAGAGAAAGGTGTAGACGATAAAGAGGGGAAAAGCGGGTCGGTGAAAACAGAGAGAGAAAGTGGTGTGTGTGTGAGAGAGAGAGAGGGGGGGGGGGGGGGGGGGGGGCTAAAAGGAAGATATGAATAGAACAAACGAAGGGTAATGTTGTCAGATTACTTGGGCGGTCGAGGCATTAAAGAAATCCGTTGTGGCATTATCATTGGCCGTGTGGCTATTGGAAAAAGTAGGGCTATGAGTTGTTAGTTTGCCCTGGGCCTCCAAATGTATGAAGTCGGCTTTGGTTATAAATAATCTTCAATCATAAATGGTTGGAACAAAAATGACTGTAATAATCCGTTGCTATTGATAAAATCTCCATGCAGCCAATAGGCAGATAAGTCACTCAACTCAGTCGAGGAAGTTTACATCATCCAGTGCTAATGCATAGCAAATACTCGAACTTTTTCCATTCTGTACACGGCCCTGAACTAAATTTTGAGGTGCAGCCACTTTAGACCCCAAAAATTGACAAATTTAAGGAGTCCCTGCTACTTTAGTATCCATGGCTTCAAATCCTATGTGCCATATGTTTATTTTTTACGTCCTCCTTTCATTCAACTCTCATGTCAAATCCAACGTAGATTTGACTCTACACCATTTGCTTCAATTTTTTCTCCACATTCCAAATCTATTTTTGGCATTTTAGAATTCAAAAAATAAGTGTTTTGCATGTTAGTACTTAGAATTTGACATCAAGGTTGGAGATGAAGGTTTGTGATGCCAAATTTAGGATATGTCAAAATGTCACATAAGCATTAAACAAATTTGGCATCTCCAATTTGAAGCCAATGGTTGGATAGAGATGAATAGTTTCATAAGAAAGGGGGCTGATCATCTTTAATCTTTGCTTTAGGTACCCTTGGGTGCCCCATGCCCCAACACCCGTGAATTATTACTCGTAAATTAGACGCTGAAAAGTTTTTTTATTTTTTATTTGCTAGGCGAAAGAAATTTTATTAATTAATCTCTGAAAAGATACAAAGATTAAATGGAATAAGTGCAACCAAAGGCCTATGAAGCACCGACACTTCAAAAGGGCTCCATGTCCACGTATTGGACACTGGGACACGGTGGGGACACGCCCAAATACGTATTGGCATGTCTAATAATTTTTATTATTTTTTGATAGGAGACACGCTGGGGACAAAATGTAATATATATTTCAATTTTGAAGGGTTAATATGAAATTATTACAAATATTTGAGTTAAACTGTAATTATACATTTATTTGAACCATGTGTCAACGGACATGGAAGAAAAGAAAAGAAAATGTGTGTGTGTGTGTATATATATATGTATAAATAAATAAATATATAAATATATTTATACAAGTGGCGTGTCCCTCGTTGTGTCCGTATCTTCATTTTTTAGAATTGTTGTATCTCGTGTCCATATCCGTGTCTGTATCAATGCTATATAGCCAAAGGCCACCCGAAAATGCATTTTAAAATTTTACTGTGATCAAACGATTGAAAATGCACTCAGTATAAGAGTACACCATTTTTCGACACAAAGGATCTCAGGCCGAATATTTTGCTTGAATGAGTGGTGGATTATGAAATATTGGAAGTTTTTCAGTAGTGGAAGAGAAGGCACTAAGCCTGGAATTTGCAGCCGCAAATAATTTCCTCGTTTTTGGGCCAAATCGGGCAGTTCCTCCTCCTCTCTCTCTCTCTCTCTCTCTCTCTCTCTCTCTCGTTTGATATGTACTCTTCTAATGATACGGATGGTTATCACTTTGGAGTATCACACATATAATTCGAATCGTTCAATAATTTAAAAATAATTATTTGAGTGACTTTGTAAAAAATCAGTTGAATCGATCAAATGATTGAAAGCAATTGATCTAATCTTCTAATTTTTCATTTAGAATTTAGGATCCTGAATACTGATTGAGTTTTGGAAAAAAAAAATTTACACAACCGTGTGCTCAATATCGCCTTGATCTGAATCACATACATTGTAGTGCTTGTTGAGAAGAGCATTTATTCAAAAAAAGGAAAATGTTGATCAGACATCGATATGTATTAAAATGTAAAGATTATTTAAAATTATGAATTATTTTGATACGTATCGATGTCTAATCACCAGTTTTCATTTTTTGAATAAATACTCTTCTCAACTAGCTTTATAATATCTTGGTTCAGATCAAGGCGATATTAGGCACAATCATCTAACTTTTTTAAAAAAACTATTCATTTAGTATTCAAAGTCCTAAATTTTTTAAATGAAAAATTAAAGGATTAGATTACAATCTTTTAATTAAGCTAAGAACCCTAGATTGACGAACTATTAATGGGGCCGCAGCTTCCAGCCCTTTTGAGGGCTACAACCACCGGAGTCCATTCTTAATGGGGTCAGTTTTGATTTGGATCTTCTCAAGGCTTCAGTCCAAATTTGGAGAAAAAAGATTCTTCCATTTCTCGACTCTTCCTAGGGAATCTTGTTGATTCTCTAGCTTGTTCTTATTTTGTTTCATAGATCAGAAAAACATATTTACGAGGATTTCGTGCATAAGTTTTTACAGAACTCAATTGCGAGTGTCCAAAAGTGTTTTGAACTATACAGATTGAAAATCAATTTTAACTAGTAAAATCAAAATTTGATAACATATCTCAACTATTGATTGTCAAAATAGACGGACGAGATTGTGCAGAATAAGTCCTCCGTGAATAAGTTTCTCTCTTCATAGATGTGTAGCAATTAGCAACTATCACTCCGTCAAGAGTACTCTGCCGATGACGGGGTTGCCTTCGACAATGAAATCATTTCATCATCAACGTATTTCTTACTCTTCCACCAAAAAAACAAAAAATAACATGGCTCTCGGTATTCATTATTCTCCTGAAATGACATGCATCCTATTTTTGGAGCACTCTATATTTATTTTTACCAACTTTTTCAGCTTTATAACTTAATTTTTGTATAAGAAAAAAAGACATATTTATTAAAGAGATTCCAAGGATCGGCAGGGAAAAAAAAACCCGAAAGAAAACGGCATCACTATGAGATGCGAGCACTTGCTTGTATTGCAGGCACAAGGAATTACTCACAACAAAACTGAATCATGATGTCTCTATTAGATAATTTGTTGCCATATTGTTCGGCTCCAAAATAGCTTAAGGACTGAGCAGGCGTGCCAAGACTTGTCGCGTCTAACATAAGGGCTGAGCGTCCCTTTTCTGACTTTGAATCTGTGAGGGCGATAGTGCTGCAAACCTAAGGGCTGGATTCCAATGTTGATTCGTGGTTTTGCCTCTATGAGCAAGGACTTAATAATTTCCTAACCGTGTAGGAAAAGAAGTAGTAACGTAGAATGACTTTATTATATCGTAATAATAAGGTCAGGATACAAGAGAGATATGAATAACTTTATTATGTCGTAATAATAAAGTTGGGGTACAAGAGAGATAGAAAAACCCGAATTACTTGGGGAAGTAATTGAGTAAATGAGAGAGAAATGAGATAATTGCTTCATTAGGAAGACTTTGGTTTTTTAAGCGTGAGCTTGATTAGTGTAGGAACCCTTTTTCCTTATTATCTTCTAGTATTTTGCTTGACCGATTCCTAGACCTAAAATAATGGGTTGCCCCAAGCGTAGGGCTGAGACTGACGCAGCATAATATCCGGTAAGACCGGAGTCGAATCCACTAAGGACGGTGAAGTGTGCTGACTAAAAACTCGGGTTGTTATAATTTAAACGGGCTCTTAGGTAGCCACCCCTTGTCGTTTTGGTTGAGATTAACTAAAACCTAGAAAATTGATTATACTTTTCAAATAATTAAAAAGGAGGTACAGTCGTAGGGTTCATAACACTCGTAACTAGTCCGAATTAACCTGCTTCATTCGATGTTCTTAAAAACGTTCAACTTTAGATTGAAAAAGATACCCGCAAGATGCGAGATCCTATGGTCGCCATATACCCATGCGCAGCGGAGAATGAGTTTTGGACCCTCATTCCCCCGTTCACATGGGCTCCGACAATGCCCGGATTCGTCCGCGGGAAGTATTTTTCCAATCTTAAATCATTTTTTTCATTGTTTGAAAATAAAAGCAGTACCCGGACTGGCCACGGCGTGCTAATCACCCTGCGACCCTACCCAAACAACTACTCACTGATCATTAAATACGAAACAAAAGAAACCCTAGATTGAAACATGTTTCTATTACTCGATATGAAAAATAAACAAGAGATCCAAACCAAACAAAAATAAACGAACAACTTTTAATAAGAACACGAATTAAAACAAAGTTACCAGAATGCGAGTAATTAAATAAAGCTTCAAAACTTAAAAGGAAAAGAAAATACTAAACAATATATGCCCGCAGCTTTCTGTTTTCGTGCGTGATGAATCCAAGAAGATATCACCGCCGCTTTCTTTGTTTCGTCCGTCCTTTCTCCGTGGGAAGAAGTTCTGTCCTTGGGAATAATCCCCTTTTCAAAAGCTGCCGAGGTTCCCCTGGGGCTTGCTTGGATGGAGTAAAAAGGGGAGGTTAAAAATAAGAGGGGAGGTTAAAAACATTGGTATTGGTTTTATAGGGATTTATGGTATTAATCACATAGTAGTCCTTTGAGATTTGTCTAATATTAAATTGGCCATCCAAAATTCCACAGCTCTTCGCACTTCGATCCAAAACTTTTGCTAACTTCCATCTTTACCGAAAATAATGAAAATCGAGCTCAAGTAACCTGTAAACGTAAAAATACATAATAAATACCAATTAACAAATATAAAAGACTAGTAAACATAGATTGGAGGTTGGCACTTATCATATTTATAGGCAAGAGCCTTCGGATTCTTTGCATGCAAATGCATGTGCTGGCCTCCTCTCATGGCGCCACGTGTCTTTTGTAACCTCCCTTTCATGAGATTATGGGATAATGAGTAGTTATTGGAAATTACAAAAAAATCATGGACAAATAATGCACTTGTCCAGATCTGGACCAAGTTTCCTGCCTTCACCAGGAGCTGACATGTGTCCCGAGTAGGCCTCAGATGTTGCCACGTGTCCCAAGTAACTATCCACTAACATATTTAGTGGGGTCATGAGTAGTTATTAGAGGTAAATAACAATTACCCATGTGTTTGTTTAATCATGGGCAATTACTGAGATAATGGGCCTATTTTCCCTCCTTCTTTCGTGGACGGTTGCCAAATAATAAGCCATATTGATCTGGTCAAATAGCCATGTGGCAAATACCCCCATCAACTTGCTTCTTTTCTTCACGAGACTTCATCAGCAACCAAAACCAATCAAATTAACTGGCCCATTGGCCGAATTCACACGTATGAGGCCCTCTCTCTAAAATAAACTCATTGGGCCTCGTTATGAACTTTATAAACATGGCCCAATGGCCATAAAACCAATTTCCGGGCTGAAGTAGACTAAAATCAATTGGGCCCACCCAATATTATTTTGGCCCATTAATTTTGATCTAGTAATTCTCCAATTATTGGCCCAATTTAATTAAACAATAATTAAATGGCCTTTCAGTGCTTGCCTAGGACTGGGTGCTAAAAACGAGTGTAAACACATATAAATGGTTAAAAGTATCACATAGGTGACGTCACATGGAACTCCGGCAAAGTTGAATAATTACTCCTACTTAGAACCACTCATGCAATGGAAATTTATAAATGACAAACTGATTTTGTTGCACTTGTAGAAATCTAAATCAGAACATTTTGCAAGGCAAGTAGATGTAGATGTTCTCTCTCTCTCTCTTCTCTCTTTTCTCTCATTACTCCTACTTAGAACCACTCATGCAATGGAAATTCAAATAAATGACAAACAGATTTTGTTGTACTTGTGGAAATCTAAATCAGAACATTTTGCAAGGCAAGTAGATGTAGATGTTCTCTCTCTTTTCTCTCATTATTTCTACTTAGAACCAGTACTCATGCAATGGAAATTCAAATAAATGACAAACAGATTTTGTTGCACTTGTAGAAATCTAAATCAGAACATTTTGCAAGGCAAGTAGATGTAGATGTTCTCTCTCTTTTCTCTCATTATTTCTATTTAGAACCGGTACTCATGCAATGGAAATTCAAATAAATGACAAACAGATTTTGTTGCACTTGTAGAAATCTAAATCAGAACATTTTGCAGGGCAAGTAGATGTAGACTCTCTCTCTCTCTCTCTCTCTCTCTCTCTCTCTCTCTCGTAAGGAGAGTTTGTGGGAATGTAGGCATATAAAACCTCAGTCATGCAACGACCCGTGCATAGGACGCTTGTCTTGCACTCTCTCTGTCCCAATTTAATTATCACTTTTGGGAGTTTGTGCCACTTTTCAATTGATTATATCTTGGAATTAATAATATTTTAGGTGATTTTAAAAAATATTGTATTACAGAACAAATCGAGATTTATCAAGTAAGATCCATATTGGATATAAAATTTATTACCAATTTAAAAATATAATTAATTTTTTTATTCGATTAGAAATGAACTGGAACAAGTAAATTGGGACAGAGGTAGTGCTATCTAGTGGACCCATGGGAAGATTTTTAGAAGTCAAGATCCAAGGACAAAAGGGGCCGCCCGTCTGGTACGTTGATAGCTTTCATAGCCTTTTTTATTGCTTCTATGTAGATTTTGTGTCTCCTCTGTTTCTTAAAGGCCAATTATTAGATAATCTTGGAGTACTATGTGACGTTGTCATGTTATATTCATCACAAATAAAAATTCGTCACGAAATAATATAAGTCACTCTTTGTCTACCAACCATCCAACAAAAATGAATCATTTTGTCTCGACCAGATAATTTGTCTTCAATGTAAATGGTTGTACGGATACCACGTAGATAACACCATATAGTACTCCAAAGATGTTGAATATATAATTACTCCTGCTTAGAATCACTCATATTACACGCTTATTATTATTATTATTATTATTTTTGCCTAGGGTTCCACACATTTGTGAGATGGTGTGTATTTGGGTGTGTGATTTTGGGTGTGGTTGTAGAATTTTTGATAATCATAACAGCAAACTTTTTTCTTAGAGGTTAAATGATTAGGGTCCCTAGTTAATTATTTTGTGCACATTGTCAGCCTTGAGGGCATGATTGCAATTTTTGAAGTATGGGACTGATTTTATTAAATTGGTGGAATTGCTTAATTTTATAAATTTGTATTAGACCAGATTCAATTTTAAGTAAAATGCAGCAATTTGTTGGCCATAGTACTGTTTAGTTGTGGTTCTCTATTGTTATTGAATATCATGTTTTGATCACCATTAATAATTATTATTTTGTATCACACAACGTATGCTGAATATGATAACATGGTAATTTATTTTAAGGAAAAATTTTAAAAAAATCTTTGAACTTTCAGGAACTTTAAAAAAAATCATTTGGACTTTAACTAATGACAAAATGACACTTGAACTTAACGGAATGATAAATTCAGCTGTCTTTTTATCATTAGTTATAGTCCAGGAGTTTTTTGTAAAGTTCTTGGAAGTTTGGGATTTTTTTTGAAATTTTCCCTTATTTTAATTCCTATTCTAGAACTTTACTTAAATTACATGCTTTGCCGTTCACTTAACTTCTAGCTGACGAATTTATTTCAACTTATTTTTCAGGCAAGTCGGGCGGTATCTTAGAAATTTCTTGTATTTGACCTCTATAGGATGTTGCATTTTAGTAATACTTTTTAATCATCACTTTCGCACGTTGTGTAACATTTAGTAAAAACATTTAATTCAAGTTATTGTTGGTATTAAACTTTTATTGGTTGGTCTATGGGATGATTTTTGCCTCATGCCAGCTTATGATTGAGATTTACTTGGCTTTGGTTTTGTTTAATAACAACATATTATTTATTGTTCAATAACTTTTTATATTCTAAGTTGCGTCTTTCTTAGGTTGGTCTTGGGGTACATGACAGGTCTCATTTCTTGGGTGTGACTCATGCAATGGGAATTCAAATTAATGACTTAACGGATTTTATTGCACTTGTGGAGGTCTAAATCAAAATAATTTTGCCAGGCAAGTAGGCAATTAGATGTAGAGGTGGCAAATTAAACTCAAATCGATTAGTACCCCTCTCTTGGAAACACCCGTCATCCCAACGCAGTTTTCCTCTAGGAAGCGAACCGTGAAGTCTTAGTGGGACGCGGAGGGTCCGTCCAATGTTCCCATTGCTTCGGGTCCCCACCATCCTTTATTTTGCACATGTCCGGGGAACATGGCACGACACGAAACTAGTAGTAGATTTTATACTCCATTATCTTCTCCGTTATACTACTTTTGTTTATTGTATCTTTTTTTTTTTCACAAAAATTGTTTTTATTCGTTTCGCTTCAATTTTTTATAAATTATTTATAAGTATCGCGACGATAAATATAAAAATATAGAATTACGAATCAAGCCGAATTTTCATAGAGTAATAGACAAAAATAATTTGCTTTGAGTGAACTTTTTTTTAAAATTTTATAATTTTTTTTCACTTTTTAGCTTTCTGTCACCGAGACGAACTAATAATCCTAAAAAAATCAACACAAAGCTGAGAAACACTAAAAAAATTAATAAGGATAAAAAATAACCTAGCTAGCTCAATTATTTAGCCGAAACAAGTGTACATCGTAATTGGGCTACGAGTGAATAAATAATGCTAACATTCAACCTGTGCCATGCACGAATATATGGTTTGGTGTAAAATGTGAAACAATTTTGGGACCCCGCTTGGCTTAGTATTAAGATTTGTTCACATTAAATTTTTACTTTTCCGAATACTCTCGTCAAGACGAATCATTAGGTTACAAAAGTTTGATGCAAATCAGCAAAATGCAAAAAAAATTCAACTAAAGACAAATTTTTTTTTTTTAAAGGTACATTACTGTTATAAGAGAGATTGAGAGTGGAGATAGCCCACAGGTTTGGCCCAATTTGGCAAAAGGTTTAAAGAATCTCATTTGGACATAATAATCACCATTAATTTAAAAGAGAAAATCAAGTTAAAAAAAACCCCAAAACTCTGAACTGCTAAGTCCAAAAATCCCTAAAATTTCAACAGAATCTCCATTCGGTTTCGTAATTTTAGTATACAGGGGTAATTTGGTCATTTTAGTAGCAAGGGGTACTATGGTAATTTTAATATGGAAGGGTAATTTGATCATTTAAATGTACAAGGGTGATATGGTCATTTCAGTGATACGGGTATTTTTGTCATTTTAAATTTTAATTGGGTTAATGTGGGTATCGGGTTTTATTTCAAATAAATGGGTTGGGTGGAGTACGGGTAATTGGCGCGCGCGAGTGGGGGGGGGGGGGTTGGGGGGTTGTGTGGTTTTCTTGGCCTATAAAACCTCAACCATGCATGCAACGACCCAATCACACTATAATTGACTTCCACAATATTTCTAGCTAAGCTACAACTTAGTACATACCATGGCTTCTACCTAGAGGTGGCAAATTGAACCCAGACCCATCAACTAAAAAATAGACCCAACCCAACCCATTTATTAGTTGGGTCTTAATTGGGCATCAATTGGGTCAACTAAAATGACTCAATGGGCATGAAAGTAACCCATGAAAAATTTTCATCCCTTTTCCAAATTCTCAATGAATGCAGCCCACCCCCTACCACGCCACCACCGCTGCCATCACCGCCGTCGTCGCCGCCATCACCGCCGCGCCACCACCACCACTACCATAATGCCACCACCACCACCACCACCACCCCTACCACACCACCGTCGCGCCACCACGCCGACTTCGCCACATCACCCCCGCCGCCACCACCACCGTGCCACCACCACCACCGCCGCCGCCGCCGCTGTCGCCACCACCACCGCCACCACCGCCGCCGCCACCACCACCCCCCCTACCACGCCGCCACCGCCGCCACCACCACCACCGCTGCCACCACCGCCATCACCACCGCCCCCACCACCGCCATCACCACCCCTACCACGCCACCACCGCCACCGCCACCACCACCCTTACCACGCCACCATCGCCACGCCACCGCCGCCGCCACCACCACCACCGCCACCACCACCCCTACCACGCCACCATTGCCACGCCACCACCGCTGCCACCGTACCCCACCACCACTGCCGCCGCCACCACCGCCATCACCAACGCCGCCGCCACCACCACCGCCACCATCACTGCGCTACCACCACGCCGCCTTGGTGGCCGTAGTGGTGGTGGTGGCGGCGGCGGTAAGGGTGGCGTGGTGGTGGTGGTGGCCTTGGTGGTGGCGCGGTGGTTGCGGCGGTGGTGGTGAGGGTGGCGTGGCGGCGGCGGCCATAGTGGTGGTGGCGGTGGTTGTGGTGGTGGTGGCGGTGTGGTGGTGGGGGTGGTGAGGGTGGCGGGGCGGCGGCGGCGGCGGTGGCCATGGTGGTGGTGGATAATTGGGTTAATGGGCGGGTAGGGTTCGATTTTCAATAAATGGGTCGGGTTGGGTATGGGTAATTGAACTCATAATTAATGGGTCTAAATGGGTCAATGACCCATTAAAGACCCAACCCATTAAAGAACTCAGCCATGCATGCAACGACCCAATCACACTATCATCGACTTCCACAATATTTCTAGCTTAGGTACAACTTAGTACATACCATGGCTTCTACCCAGTCCTTGGTCTTGGTCTTTGCAATATTTTTAGCTTCTCAATTAGCTTCCTCTCGCCTTGTCAACGACGAATCTTCCATGCTAGAAAGGCACCAGCAATGGATGTCTCGCCACGGACGTGTTTACAAGGATGAACAAGAGATCGGGTGCCCGGTTTAAGATATTCAAGGACAACGTGGATCGTATCAACGCGTTCAATTCAGGTCCGGACAAAGGATACAAGTTGGGTGTGAACCAATTTGCTGACCTAACCGACGAGGAGTTTCAGGCTTCTCATACTGGTTACAAGAGGCTGCAATCACCTAGTAAAGTGATTTCTGGCTCAGAACAAACAGGTTTTCGGTACGCAAATGCAATTGTTGAATCGTCTACTGTGGATTGGGGAGAGAAAGGCGCAGTTACTGACATCAAGGACCAAGGCAATTGTGGTGTGCATCAATATATAAATGGACATCATTAATGCATTTTATCGTGTGCGTGTGTGTGAAACAACTTCATATAGCTGAACCTGAGTTATAAAGATGATCAGACACTAGTCTAAGCTTTAACTTTTTTGAAGAGTACCTTAAACTTTTACGTTTGTTTTAATCTTGTTGAAGGGTCTGGCAAGAAATCCTTTTTGTTTGAAGGATCTATATGTCCATAAACTCCAAAGGCTTAGAAAACTTTATTATTCATCAAAGAGCCAGCTTGATAAGGCCTTGTTCCGCCAAGCTTTTAGGGTTTTTTTTTTTTGAGAGTTTTGTCCTTACTTTAAAAAAAAATCATATTCATTAGTTTTGCGTCAAATTTTTGTGGATTATTCATTCATCTCAACGAGAAGACTCAGAAAAGTAAAATTTTTACTTTTACCTGAATACTAGCTTTTTGAAATAACCAAGATAAAGTCAATAATCCACAGATATTTCTAAAATAATCTGTGTAAAGGTAAAAATATTTCTATTTTTCAATTTCTCATGTCGAGAGAAATCAATAATCCACAGATGTTTGGCATGAAACTTACAATGCGTATTTTTTCTAAATAAAGATAAAACGCGTGTAAAACTAACAAAAGTGTAACTTTTTTATTTTTAGAAAGACAAAACGCCCAAAAAAACCTTAGCGGACAATACCTAAGGCCATCCATAGTGGTATAATAAAAAATAGATAACCAAAAGTTGACACATCATCTTTTGATTATTCATTTTGGAGGTTACTAAGCTTAACAATGTTGAGGTCCACAATGGTCACTTCTAGTTCATAACCAAAATAAGGGGTTTACTACAATTTCACACACACTCTCTCTCTCCCCCATTCACTTCCCTCCATTACGTTTTTTTTTGGCAAAAATATATCGAACATATGGTGTTCTTCCTAGTGTTCTCCATCAAAACAACACCGAAACTTTTTTTTTCCTATTCTTGTAGCCTATCTAACCAAACTAATATCACAAATCAGCTACTCTCTTAATCTTCCAAAAAAAATCGGATGTGTTCTTGAATTTGGAAAAGAATGCAAGGTTCTTCATGTACTCAACCACATGGGAAGAACGAAAAAGGAATAAAATAGAAATGGGAAAGAAGAGTGAAATATCATAATTCGACAAAGATGGGTTGAATTGTAAATAATCGAGAGATATGAGCTTCACTTTGGAAGGAAAGAAAGAAACAATTTATGGGTGAAGTGAAGAAAATATAGAGCAGACAAAGAATTAAAAAATACTAGTTGAAACACACGTGTATACAAATTTTGGAACCAATTAACTTATATGGTGTGGAGTCCACAAAATTTGATTATTGAAAAAGGTTGCTAGTTTTGGTTATTCAAAGCCCAAATTTGATTATTTTTAAAGATGTTTTTAAGTTTGATTATACTATTGTGAGCCATCTTTTGCACAAATATTGTTAACTTTAACAACAATTAGCTTTTGATTATATCACTGTGGATGGCCTAAGCACATACTTTGTATGTGGGCCCACGTGATACAATATGAATACCACACATTTTTGTCCAAAGCCCCCATCAACAAAAGATATCATTATGTACACTTCGGATCAGGTAATTAATTGATCCCGGAAAATGCATTTTGTGCAGAGCTCTTTTACAAGTCGTTGGATTGTATTTTAATTAGTTTGGATCTGCGAAAAATTTATGATTGGTAATAAATAGTTTATGATTGGTCATAAATCTTCCACAGATTAGAACCATTGAAAACACAATTCAACGGCTGAGATCATAGTCCACACGAAACACAAAATTCGGGATCCCTTACCTAATCCGGAGTGTCATTATGTAAATACCAGAACAAATATATACTCTTTCTATCTAAGGAGTCTAGAATATTTGTTAAGTTAGTTACATGGTGCGATGTATGAACTTAAGATGAAGTTAGGATAATAAACTGATAATGAATATATACATTGTATAAGGATGCTCAGAATATTGAGTCATCCTCAGGGGCGAAATTAGAATTTGTATGTAATTGGATCAAATACATGGAGTGATTAATTAAGAATTTGATCGAGCTTGGCAAAAATAAGGGGAATATAATATATATATAAATGGAAATGACTTTGGTATCCCCGGTCATTTTGGGGACATCGTAACTTTTGACGTAACAAAACCATTTTGAGTATAACCAAAACCCATTACAATCACAACAAAATCATAAGAAGGCATAACTTGTTTGTTATGCCTTGGTTGGGTTTGGTTATGCCTTGGTTGATTTTTTGGATAGTCTTTGGTTTTGCCTTATTTGGATTTTGTTATACTTATAATGGTCAAGTTATGCCAAAAATTGCAGTGTTTCCAGAATGACTGGGGACACCATAGCATCATTCAAAAAAAATTAACAGAAGCATGTGGGGATCAATCGTGTCAAAATGTAGTACAAATGCTAACTATCTTATGTCATGAGTCGTATGGTCTTCTTCCCTCCGCCTGTAGTACAAATAATTACTGGCCCACAAAATTCCCATGGCATAAAATTGTTTTACATTAATTATTGTCACTATCTTTTGCATAGGATGTTGTTGGGCGTTTTCAGCCGTGGCAGCTCTGGAAGGTATTAACCAAATCAAAACCAGTAATCTGGTACCCCAGTTCAAGCAAGAGCTGGTTGACTGCGACGTTGGAGGACAAAACAATGGTTGTAGGGGCGGTGTTATGGAAGCCGCCTTTGAATTCGTCCAACAAAACCAAGGTCTCACGACAGGAGTTAATTACCCTTACATGGAACAAGGTGGAGCTTGCGAAAGCCAGAATTCATATGAGCGTTTTGCCAAGATAACCGGATATGAAAAAGTGCCAAGGAACAGCGAGCAGGCTTTGCTTCAAGCCGTGTATTATCACCCGGTATCCGTTGCCGTCGATGACAGTGGTGACTTCAAGTTCTACTCGGGCGGTGTCTTCAGTGGGACATGCGGCACGATGCTTAACCATGCTGTGACCGTGGTTGGATATGGGACTACTAGTGATCGGACTAAGCATTGGTTGGTTAAGAATTCGTGGGGCTCTGGATGGGGTGAGAATGGGTATATGAAGATTGAAAGAGATATGGCTGCCAAGGAAGGCCTGTGTGGGATTGGTATGGATGCTTCTTACCCAATTATGTGAATATTATTAAAGATTACTACCACTCCGTCCTAAAATATTTGTCTTGTCTGCAAAACGAGAACTTAAAAATAATATAATATTTGTGAGAAAAATTTGAAAAACGTGCAACAACTTACCATATATCAACGAGTTCTTTTATATGTTTCTTTTTTTGGATTTCTTCTTCAAAAAGTGTATTATTTTAAAGTTATTGTTTTGCGTATCGGATAAACATTTTGGGATGGAGTGAGAAATAAGGCATGTTTAAATTCAGTGCACAGATGTGCATGTAATATTAGTGGTGTATGATATGCGAATAAATTAGCTTGTGCATAGTTGCACAGCTCTGTCACTATATGTATCGCTCGACAAGAAAATGTATTACTATTTGATAATGGAAGTGTGATAATTATATATATATATATATATATATATATATATATGTGTGTGTGTGTGTGTGTGTGTGTGTTCTTACAATTATAGGCATTATATTGTGAAATATTTTGTTTTCAAAGTTCTGGCCAATATTTTTTTTAAGTAAGATTAGTTGCTATATGTCATCTATGTTTATTTTTTACTTTTTGCTCAAATCCACAGCGACCAATTAACATCCAACCAGTTGGACTGGCCCGTAATTTCTCCATTTATAGATACAAAATCACGCACAATTTGGTATGTCCTCCTATAGTTGTACCAGGGGTAGGAACTTTTGGCCTTTAATTGTGCGAGAGGTTGTGGATTCGAAACTTTACCCTACGGTAACTTTTGCATATAAAGCTCCAGCATTTACATAAATATATATACTCCCTCCGTTTCAATTCTATTGTCCTTCATCCTATCTTAAATGGCTAAAAAACTAATTATAACTTTTAATTGGTAATACTGATTATATGCAATATGGATCTTATTTGATAGATCTCAATAAACACTTTTAAACAGTGTTTTCAAAATCACCTAATTAAAATATTATAAATTGTAAAATATAATTAATTGAAAAGTAGCACGGACTCCAAAAAGGACAAAAGAATTGGGACAGAGGGAGTATATTACATATACACTGTTCTAGTTAGAAATTGCGAGCATTACTTTCATTTCTCTAATTTCTTTTTTGTATAAAATAAACAAGAAAGATATATTGTGTATATTCTTGTTTTTTCATTCTGAATTGTCTTTTTTTGAATGTAAAACGAAAAAAGGGCCTATATTGTTTTTTTTTTTTTGAACAATGTAAAAAGTTTATTAATCAAATATAAAAGGATACAATGATTAAACGGGACAAGAGGAATGCATCACGAGAAGAGGATAACATCCCAACTATATTGTGTGGAGTTTTGCCTTTAATTTGTCGCGACAGCAGCAGAAAACCAAAATTGGAGCATTCTGGTTTTCTAGTCCGAACCAGAATCACGGTGGTCGGACAGCAAGACAATTTTGCAATTGCACTCAGAGAGTATTTTGCAGATTGTAGTTCTATTCTCTTGGATTGCTTAGTTCTTCTGCCTTTTATTTTCCTCTTGTAGTTTCGTGCATGTTATTCGTTTTTGTAATAGGGTAGCCCATTCATTGACTAAGTGTTTCCTATTAGGATTAGACTAGAAAATTGGTGGGGGGTGTGTCCTGTCCCTTGTTGGCTAGCTAATCTTGCTTTGGTTGATGTCTGGTCCTTCATCCGGGTTCTCCGTTAATAATATCTTCTCTTCATTTGACCCAAAAAAAAAAAGTATTCTGGATTTCTAGTCCGAAAAGGGTCACGGTGGACCCTTGTTCGGACTACTTTTTTTTCCAGTCATTTATATTTTAGAACGCTCAGCTCTGGATTTTGATTGGCTATTGGCTAGTTTACATAGAAAATTTTGGCCCAAGATCCTCTGTGCAGCCAAAAAATGGTGTGTCCCTGTACCGAGTACATTTGTGCTGTTAAATTGTGCAAAATTTTTATGTTTTTTTAAAATTTTTGGGTGATCCAATGACTGAAAACGCACTCGACATAGAGACACTATTTTTCGGCACATAGAATCTCAGGCCGAGAAACCCTAGCAGCAGTTGTTTGCTTGAGGGGGAGGCGCCGCCTCCTCCCCCGAGTGCCTGCCCCTCTCTCTCTCTCTCTCTCTCTCTCTCTCTCTTCCTTTTTCTTCTCCCCCTCCCTTGCCGGCGCTCCTCTCCTTCGTGGGCTGTTGTTCTCCCCTCCCTCTTGGAATGAAAACTAGAAAATTAGATCAATATATTACTTATAATTATTTGATTAAGCTGATTCATTATAAGGCCCCAGAACAACGAAGCTTTAGAGGGCGGAAAGTATATGAGTACAACAAGCTGTGTATAAACAACATGCACAAACCGATTTTGAATCCGTCTCGGATCCTACAAAGATGGTCGGAGTCATTCATTTCTTCAAAATATTTTGTTTAGGGTTCCTGTAAAACCCAGCTCCATCCGATATCAATAAAGATATTTACTAAACATCCAATTTTGCTTTAGAATTCAGGGCAAATTTTGAAGCAAAATTGGATGTTTTGTAAATACCCTTACTGATATCGAATAATTTTTTTTTTCTTTTAATCAACACCGATATCGAATTGAGTTGATTTCTTTTTCAAGGTGATCCCTAAACAAAATCTTTTTAACAAAAATGAGTGACTTCAATCATATGAACTGAGACGGGTCCAAAATCGCGATATGCATGTTATCTGTGCACAATTTGTTTTACCCTTGAAGGGGCTACAGGGACCAAGTCCGTCCTTTATGGCGTCAGTTTTGATCATTTGGATCTTCCCAAGGAATTAGTCAAGTCAAATTTTGGAGAAAAAAGATTCTTCCATTCCTCTCATACTATTGGCAGGGGAATCTTCTTGAGTCTCTTGTTCTTGTTCTTGTCTTGTTCCATTTCGTCATCAACGTATTTCTTACTCTTCCACCGAAAGAATAAAAATGTATGGCTCTCGGTTTTCATTATTCGATCTCCTGAAATTGATGACATGCATGCATCCTATTTTATTTTATTTTTCGCCTTGGCAAAAGAAATTTATTAATTTTAAAAAAAGAGATATAAAGATTAAACGGATTAAGGGCACAACGATTAGTACCACCCGAGATCCAAAAAATCAGGAAGGCAAGACGCCATGCAAAAGCAAAGACTCTACAAAGACCACCCAAGCCGAACCTCCTAAGACATCCATCTGACTTGCATCCTATTTTTGGACTACTATATATTTATTTTTCCCAACTTCTTCAGCTAAATAAGTAAACATAACTTAATTTTTGTATAAGCAAAAAGAGATATAATTTATTAACAGTAATTTCGAAACGAATTAGCACAAAGATTCAAAGGACCGGAAGGGAGAAAAAAACAGCATCAGTGCATCACCATGGGACGCGAGCACTTGAATGTTTTGCAGGCACAAGGAATTACAAACAAAGAGCAAAGCGGCCCTCAGATAAGTAGAAGGACAAATTAATTAAGCCTTCTACACATTCACCCAAGTTTTTTGACCCACCGTTGAATGCTAAAATATTTTAAATATAGTTTATTAATGATATAATTCCGAATTGTTTATTCATATTAATAGAAAGAATGTCTTATGTTCAGAGGATAAAATGCTCTCTTTTAAAAAAAAATGGGGATAAAAATGCTCTCTTTATCATCAATTAACTTAAATAATAAGTTATATAATATTGAATTATGAAGTTTGTCTTAATATTGCATTCTACAAATTAAGTAAAGAGCAGGAAAAAACATATATTAATTCATCGAACGCTTATGAATCAGTTAAAAGATCCTCAACGAGCAAACAATCGCCATATATTATCATAAGAAATGGCCTTTTTATGCTCGTGTTGCCGATAAAAACAAATTCTACATATGGTCGTTTTTTTTTTTTTTTTTTCGAAGTTTAGGATTTCCATTGATGACGAAGAACTTACAATATGTATGGCATATTCTTCCTATGTGAGAAAATAGCCAAACGGCGGGTAGGCAATCCAAAGACCTATATTTCCAAACCCCATATACGCACATTTATCAGGGAGTTAGACAATGACTCTAGCGGTACCTTAGGAATTTTTGTATTTGACATCCATAGGATAATGCATTTTAGTAGTATTATTTTTTAATCATCACTTCCGCACTTTGTGTAACATTTTTGTAAAAACATTGAATTCATGTTATTGTTTGTGATAAATTTTTTTCGGTTAGTCCATGGGATGATTGATTGAGATTTACTTGGCTTCAGTTTTTTTTAAGGATGAAAAATTATAAATTGTCCAACAACTTTATTATAGTCTAGGTTGCGTGTTGCTTGGGTTGGTCTGCGTGTGACCACTCTGACCATTTTGCAAGGCAAGAAGATGTATGTAGCTCTTTCTCTCTCTGTGTGACAAGGAGAGTTTATGGGAATCTTGGCCTATAAATTAAAACCTCAGCCATGCAAGCAATCACCCAATCACACTATCATCAACTTCCACAATATTCCTAGCTGAGGTACAACTCAGTACGTACCATGGCTTCTACCCTGTCCTTAGTCTTGGTCTTGGTCTTTGGAATATTTTTAGCTTCTCAATTAGCTTTAGCTTCCTCTCGCCTTAACAACGAGGAATCTTCCATGCTAGAAAGACACCAGCAATGGATGTCTCGCCATGGACGGATCTACAAGGATGAACAGGAGAAGGACGCCCGGTTTAAGATATTCAAGGACAACGTGGACCGTATCAACGCGTTCAATTCCGGTCCAGACAAAGGATACAAGCTGGGTGTGAACCAATTTGCTGACCTGACCAGTGAGGAGTTTCGGGCTTCTCATACTGGTTACAAGAGGCTGCAATCACCTAATAAAGTGATTTCTGGCTCAAAACAAATAGCTTTTCGGTACGCAAATGCAACTGTTGAATCGTCTACTGTGGATTGGCGAGAGAAAGGCGCAGTTACTCCCGTCGAGGACCAAGGCCATTGTCGTATGTATCAATTTTTTTTTTTCGTATGTATGTATCAATTGACATCATTAATAGTATATATGAAACAACTCCGTACGTAGCCGAACCTGAGTTATCAAGATGAAATTAAATCAGACGCTAGTCTAAGCTTTAATTTAGCTAGTTTGAAGGCCTCAAACTTTTACATTTGTTTTAATCTTTTTTTGAAGGATCTGCACAAATTTGTATGATATCTCCATATATATATATAAAGTCCAAAGGCTTAGAAAACTTTGTTATTCTTCAAAGGGCCTGCAAAATAAAGACTCCACGTTCCTCGTATATTGGCCCAGTGATACCACACATTTTTGTCCAAAGCCCCATCAACAAATAAATACACTATCTTAGGAGTCTAGAATATTTTTCAAGTACATTAGTTACATGGTACGACGTACGAAATTAAGATGAAGTTAGGATAACAAACTGGTAATGAATATTGTATAAGGACGTCCAGAATATTGAGTCATCCTCAAGAGCGGAGCCAAAATTTGTACATAATTGAATCAAATACTTGGAGTGATTAATTAATTAAGAATTTGATCGACCTTGGCAAAAATAAGGGACATAGTATATAATTATTTTAAGCACAGAAGCATGCGGGGGTCAATCGTGTCAAAATGTAGTACAAATGACAACTATTTTATGTCATGAGTTGGGTCAAGTGACTTAACCCGGCCAACTCTATATATGGTCTTCTTCCCTCCGCCTTGGTTGTCATTGAGAGCGCATTCATTCTTTCTACGTAGTAATTTTACTGGCCCACAAAATTCCCAGGACATAAAATTGTTTTACATTAATTGTTGTCACAATCTTCTGCCTAGAATGTTGTTGGGCGTTTTCAGCAGTGGCAGCTGTGGAAGGTATTACTCAAATCAAAACCGGTAATCTAGTATCCCTATCCAAGCAAGAGCTTGTTGACTGCAACGTTCAAGGACAAAATCAGGGTTGTAAAGGCGGTAGTGTAGATGCTGCCTTCGAATTCATCAAGAAAAACCAAGGTCTCACGACAGAAGCCAATTACCGTTACAAGGGACAAGACGGAACTTGCAAAAGCGATAATTCATACGAGCCTGCGGCAACGATAACCGGATATGAAGACGTGCCAACGAACAGCGAGCAGGCTTTGCTTCAAGCCGTGGCTAATCAACCGGTATCCGTTGCCATAGAAAAAAGTAGTGGCGACTTCCATCTCTACAAGAACGGTGTCTACAGGGGGACATGCGGCACGAGTCTTGACCATGATGTGACCGTGGTTGGATATGGGACTAATAGTAATGGGACTAAGTATTGGTTGGTTAAGAATTCGTGGGGCTCTGGATGGGGTGAGAATGGGTATATCAGGATGGAAAGAGATGTGGCTAACAAGGAAGGCCTCTGTGGGATTGCTATGAGCGCTTCTTACCCAATTATGTGAAATATTACGTACTACTACTCCGTCTTAAAATGTTTGTCCCGTCTGCAAAACAAGAAGTTAAAAATAATATTATAAATTAGCTTGTGCATATATAGTTTGCACAAGCTCTGTCGCTATGTATCGATATCGCTCAATAAGAAAATGTATTACTATTGGATAGTGGAAATGTGATAATGATATATGTTATCTATTTTTGTTCTTCATTTTTTTTGCTCATCAAATCCACAACGACCAGCATCCAACCAGCATTAGTATAGTGAGCTCGCAACAACCACCTATCTTTTCTTTACAACTCGAGAAAGCTCTAATTAATGGAGTCTATAAATGCTGAGTGTGGGAAGTGAGGCAGTGAGAGAGGGAACAAGAGAGGTGTGAGAGGGAGCGAGTTGACAATTAATCTACAGCCTAGAGCTCCTAGTTGTATCCATGATCATAATTTATACTTCGACAATTAGGCAATTTTTTGGGATGGGATAGTAAAGTTTTCGTTTAACTTATTTTAGCTGCCTTCTCTCGTGCTTTCTCCACCCATACACTCTTGAAATTAAATCGAGAGAGAGAGGAAAATATGACAATTAATCTACAGCCTAGAGCTCCTAGTTGTATCCATGATCATAATTTTCTCTTTTGTAATTATAATACATACAAGTGAAATGTATAGGCGGAGATCATTGACTATCTTTTCCTTCCTCTCTTATTCTTTATTATCATATTTTCCTAGTATGTGTTATAGTAGGATATTTATTTGTGAAGCAACCAGCGGAAAATACTTTACATGAAAACTATTTGTTCTAAAATCATTTTACGTCGTAAAAATTACGTCGAAACAAACAGAGAGCCTACAACTACAATTCTTTACAACCTTATTAGCAGGCCAAGCCAGGCCCAACCCTAGAATAAAGAACGAGAAGCTGCCGCCTAGAGCCCCTATTTTTTGGGCCAAACCCCAAAGTTGGGACTAATTTATATATACAAAATCGCCCACAATTTGGTCTCCTAGTTGTACCGGTAGTAGAAAAGTTGGCCTTTATGTGAGACGTTGTGGATTCTAAACTTGCCCTGCAATAACTTTTGCATGTAACGGTCCTGCTTTTTCACAAATACTCCATATAAAGTGTATTTTTTTTTTCATTCTTAATTACCTTTTTTTTTAATTCGATTTTAAAAAAACCAAGACCCCGTATTGTCAGTTCGCGTAGGGGCTCCAAATATATAGAGCCGGCCTTTGTTACTACAGTAAATATCTAGCTCCCTTCATAAATGGTTGGGACAACAAATAACGTCGTAATCGATCCGTAACTATTAATAAAGAGCAATGCTATAGAGACAATGTCTATTACCTAAGAAGTCATGGGTTTGAGATGGATAGTGTCATAAAAAAAGGTCCATCTTTAATCTTTGCTTTAGGGTCCCTGAAAAATTATTGGGTGGAAACCGTGAAATTTTGGGGTACCGCCATACATCCTTATCTACCACATATTTCTGCGAGGCACAGAATTAAGTCTGTAAATCTCATAGAAAACGTGTGTGGTGGAGAGAGCTCTAGTATTGATTACCGGTGAATAATTACTCGGAAACTAGACCCCCAAAAGTTTGGTCTACTTTTCTGCTGTCAGTATGTTTTATAAAGCTCAGCTATTGGTTCTGATTGGCTACTGGCTAGCTAGTTTTACGTAGAGAAATTCGCTTGGTTAAAAGTGATGGATTATGAAGCACTGGAAGTGAATTTTCACTAGTGGAAGCGAAAGCACCAAAACTAAGCTAGCTTGCTTGCTTGCACGGATTCTTAAATGGGTCTTCTCAAGACCTCAGTCCAAATTTGCTGAGCAGAAGATTCTTTCATTTCTCCTGGTAGGGGAATCTTGTTGAATCTCCTGTTCTTGTTTTGTTCACAGATGCGTTTTGTTCCACTGGTTTTGTGATATTATATGGCAATGAGTAGCTATCACTTCATCGGGAGTTTAATCTGTTGATGATGATGATGGGGTGGGCCTTTGACAATGAAATCATTTCAACATCAAGGTATTTCTTTAGATTCTTTTTTTTTCTCTGCAAAACGAACGATTTTATAAATCTCGATAGGGTACATCGAGGAGGAAACATCTTAGCTCAAGAAGCCAAAGAAAAAACGACAAAACAAACAAAGCAAAACATCCAACGTAAGGTTGAATGACGCCCCAAAGGATCGAATTACAACTTCACTTTCCGAATACCATCTAGATACACCTTAAAATCCTCCACTGAATACACTTTGATGTTGAATTTGGCTTTCATACACATCGCAACCCTTATTTTGATTAAGTCCCCCCACCTCCCAAGGCTCGGTTGCTGCGTTGTTGAACACGTAGTCGTTCCTAACCAGCCATAAAGAACATAGAGTAGCAAAAAGGCACACTTCCCATATGTGTCTCTCTAGATTGTGGAATCCATGATCAAACCACCAATTCGCGAGGTCTAGAACCGAGTAAGGACACACCCATTTAACGTTCCACCATTCCATTATTACCGACCACACCGCCCATGAAAACCTGCAGTGAAGGAACAAGTGTTGGTTCTTTAGATTCTTTTGGTAAACTGATTTTTTTTATAACTAGGTATTTGACCCAATATAATGACCAATTCAAGAGATTAATTTCACCATCTACTAATTAAGGAGCAACTAATGTCGGAATAAGGCCATATATATGGACTGATCCAATGCGTACGTTCAAGAATTAATTGGTAGCAACTACTACAAAATGACATAAAGATCACGGTCCAAAAATTAAGGTCTCATTTTTTGTAAAAGTATAATACTCCCTCTGTCCCATTTTTATAGTTCATTTCGTTTTTCGTGCCGTTCTTTCAACGCTTATATCTTTCAATATGAATCTCCAAAAATATACAATATGGATCTTGTTTAATAGTTCTCGATTAGATCTATAATACAAAGTTTTCAAAATTTTAAAAAATATTATAGATCAGAAGATATAAGCGATGAAAGAAGGACACGAAAAACGAAAATGAACAATAAAAATGGGATGGAGGGAGTAATATATTATAGACTGTAGTTTTAATCTCAATTATACGAAAAGACTGAGATGAAAAGATTTTTTAGTCTCAGTAATTTAAAAAGTGAGACTGTAATTTAAAGAATAGATCTCGTTTTAGAAAAACTGAGATTGTATATGAAAGAATGTATCTCATTTTGAAAAAATCGAGATAAAAAGAACCTTTAATATCGGCCATCTAGAAACTGAGATCATAAGTTAGAGAATACATCTTGTTTTTTTTTATTTTGGACTGAGATGAAAACTCTTATATAGAAAAAGTTGAAAAAATTAATATCATGTCCAACTTCCAAAATTCCATCCTGCATTCTCGTTTGTCTCTCTCACTCTCAACCGTTCTACAAAAAATATTTCGTTGCCAAATAGGGCGCTTTCGGTGATGAAAATGTATTTTGTCACCAAATGGGTGCCTTTGGTGACAATTTATGTAGGTTGCGTTTCATCACCAAATGTATTTTGAGCATAACTCTTTGCTTGAAACTCCAATTGAGATTATTCAAATTGGGTTTGAACAATAATACAAAGTGCTACAACTTTCATGTTTATCAAAATTGCTAATTTCAATATTAAAGGTTCAAAATGGCGTTTGAAATAAATTTTAACGTTAAACGCATATGTTATACATTAAATATTTCAGTTACATATTAGTGTGTGTAGTGCAGTTGGGTGAAGTTTCTATGCAAAACTCAGGATACTTGGGTTCAAAACCTAGTAGAAGAAAGAAAGTGTTCCCCATAGGAAAATGCCACTTTTAATTTTGATTTTTCCAAAAACTGAGATAATTTCTCCCTAAACAATCATGATTTTACAATAAAAACTGAGATGTTAAGTTGTTAAAGGTCACGATTTTTTTCTTTTTAGTCACGATTTTAATGAGTTTTAATTACGATTCTATCCCATTATTAAAAGATAGAGACTTTTAGTTACATATTGATAGACCATGGTTTTGAATGTGAAATTAAAAGTGAAAAACCACACCAAATGACTGAGATCTTTATCCATGTTTCTAGTAGTATGAAACTAGGAGTTGAACCTATGGGTGTAATGAAGTGAAACATGATTAATTTTATAACACTAGTTCCGAGCATGCACGTGCATCGCATATGTCATTTAACTTTATGTTGCATAGGTCATGCTATTTGTTACACGTGTTGTGTTATCATTCGCATATCATTCATTAATTGTTTAGCGATACATGATTAAATTTGAGGGTTTAGTTAAGTTTAAAAAAAATGGATTAAAATTTGAGGGTTTGCTTGACGATTTCCTAGTCCTAAAATAATGGGTTGCCCCAAGCGTAAGGCGGAAACTGATGCAGCATAATATCCGGTAAGTCCGAAATCGAATCCACAAAGACGGTGATGTGTGCTGACTAAAAATTCGGGTTGTTACTTATTTAAATTGGGCTCTTAGGTAGCCACCCCTTGTCTTTTGATTGATTAATTAACTAACACTAATAGAGAAATTGCTCAAATTAATGATTTAAAAAAGAGGCGTGGTCGTAGGGAATCCGGCGATCGCTACCTAATCAGAATCCACTCGCTTTTCAAAGTTCTAAAAACGATTAAATTTTAGGGAGAATTGAAAACTCCGAAGGATGCGAATCCTAAAGTTGTCGGTCCCGTACACAGCAACAAACAGGTTTTGGTCCCCCGTTCCTGCTCACATGAATCCCGATAATGCCTTGGATTCGTCCAACGGACATAGTTTTCACCAACTAAAATTTATTTAAATTGTACGAAAAAATCGCGAGACGAATCCTAATTAGGTCGCGGCGCGCCTTTATCCCGCGATCAAGCCACAGAAAAACTACTCACTCATTATTAAAAATAAACAAAGGAAACCCTATTTTGAAACATGCTTCTATTACGCAATACGGAAAATAAACAAGAAATATAAACTAATCAAATACCAGCGAATAACTTTAATTAAGAACATAAGTTAAAATGAATTACCGGAGTGCAAGTAAATAAACAAAGCTTCAAAACTTGAAAGGAAACAAAATACTAAACAATATGTGCCGCGCAGCCCCGTCCGTCCTTTCTCCGTGGGAAGAAGTTCTGTCCGTGGTAAAACAGTGATCTCGGCCGCCCCGTATCCTTTTCTTTTCTACGGCAGCAGCAGCCCCCCTTTTGAAGTCAGTACCCACTGACTTATATAGGAGTAGGGTTTCAAATTTTTAATCCCCTAATAACGTAAAAGCCCTTGGACTTCACATTATAACACATTAGCCATTCCTTCGAAGGCACTTGGCATTTTTGATCCAGAACTTCTATAAATTCTTCTTTTTACCCAAGTTATTGGAAACCGAGCTCGAACAACCTATAAACAGAAAAAGCATAAATAAATATCAATTAACCAAAACGAGTGGTTAATAAATGTAGTTTGGAGGGTCAATATATATATATATTGGCACTTATCACACCCCCCAACTTACACTTTGCTAGTCTGCTTGACCGATTTCCTACTCCTAAAATAATGGGTTGCCCCAAGCGTAGGGCGGAGATCGATGCAGCACAATATCGAATCCACAGAGACGGTGATGTGTGCTGATTAAAAACTCGGGTTGTTATAATTTAAATGGGCTCTTAGGTAGCCACCCCTTGTTGATTGGTTGAGATTAACTAAAACTAAGAAATAACTGTTCTTTTTAAATAATTAAAAGGAGGTACGATCGTAGGGTTCATAGTACTTTGTGACTAGTCCGGATTAACCTGCTCTGTTTGGAGTTCTTAAAAACGTTTAATTTTATATTGGAAAAGATACCCCGCAAGATGCGAAACCCTATGGTCACCGTATACCCATGCGCAGCGAAGAACGAGTTTTGGACCCCCATTCCCCCGTTCACATGGGCTCCGACGATGCCCGGGTTCGTCCGCGGGAAGTAATTTTCCAATCTTAAATCATCAATGAAAATAGAAGCAGTACCCGGACTGGCCACGGTGTGCTAATCACCCCGCGACCCTACCCAAACAACTACTCACTGATCATTAAACAAGAAACCCTAGATTGAAACATGCTTCCGAGTACGCAATATGAAAAATAAACAAAAGATCCGAGTTAAACAAAAACTAACAAATAACTTTTATAAAGAACAAAAATTAACACGAGTTATCGAAGTGCGAATAATTAAACAAAGCTTGAAATAACTTGAAAGAAACAAAACGCGAAAGAAAAATAAACTGCATTCGAACCAAAGAATACCAGCCCCCGTCCGTGTATCGTCAATGCCGAACCAATTCATGGATCGCCTCCTCCAATCTTTTCCACGGCAGCAACGGCTTTTTTTCTTTTTCTTCCGTCCGAAGTCCTTTTTTCCGAAGTCAGTAGCCTCACTTATATATTATAGGAGTAGGGCTTTAAACCCTAATAACATAAAAGGCCCTTGGACTTCACATAATGAGACATTAGCTATTCAATTTCGAAGGACTTTGCATTTTGATCCAGAACTTCTATAAATTCTTCTTTTTACCTAAATTATTGGAAACCGAGCTTGAGCAACCTATAAACATAAAAGCACGTAATAAAAATCAGTTAACAAAAATAAAGGACTAATAAATGTATATTGGAGGGCCAAAATATGTATATTTTGGCACTTATCATGCCCCCCAACTTACACTTTGCTAGTCCTCGAGCAAAGAAAATAAAGAAGACAAATTAAAACTGATAGTTCTTTTAAACCCCCAGGCAGCCTCGGTGGGACGAGTGAAGTCTCGTGAGGGTTTTTAGCAATGATCACCCACAAAACACCAAGAATCCTTTCACATGAAATCCGAAAAACCGTAAGACTGCTCAATGATATCCAAACAAAGAACATGAAGCCATTGTAAAGAGATAACGGGCATAAGCAGTTCTATACACTATCAAGTCAGAAAAATAAGTCATGGCACCTATACTCAGCGTGTGTGAACAAGGGCTTCGGTCACAAGTGAAAAATAACCAAAAGTTCTCTCCGGACCGAGTCTTGACTTCAAATCTCACTGTGTCATGCACTCAACAAATGAAATCACTCGAAACAAGGTGCATATTACTCTCAATATGTGCGGGCAGATGTTATGTAAATGAAAGCAAGATACTTCCGCACAAAATGACACGAAAAGAACGCTTTATAAAGTAGACACACGATCTCATGAAAGGAATACCAAGTGTTGGAAACTCTCTTTATCCACCAAATCACAGCTCATTGCCTCTAGGATCAAATAGGACTTTCATTTCGGTTATAACTTTAGGTAATGGAAAGTATTTCAAGGTTAGGGTAAAACATTCAAGTGTTCGAGAATAGGCTAACAACAGCTCCAAGAGGGCAAATATAATGATGCGTGCCCCCTTTTTTAAATATCTTTCTTCTCCTTTCAACTTCACCACATCTCTCCTCCTAACTCTTTAATAAAATCTCGCATTAAGAACAAATATTTCTCCTTCCACAATAAAATGGTGTCTTCCCTTTTTGCTCTTCTTATTTTTTTTTATTTAAAAAGGAAAGATCACCAGTCAATCAATACTCAATCCACAACTCCACTCATCCCTTTCTCAATAATTCACCTTCATATCATTAACTAACCTTTCTCAATACATTATATAGATGGTGGAGCTCAACAAGAAAAAGGTTGTATGCATGAGGCTCAAACGGGCTTGTAAGAGATAAATATATGAAAGGAAAAATCGAACCGGCTCAAAAATAGCAAAGATAGCCTATAATCCATTCCAAAGGGGCAATACAACCATTCAACTTTCCAAATCCAAGAGATAAGCAAGCAATTCAAAACATTCCCAACACTTGACCACAAAAATAATGAGAGTCACAACAAATTTCCTCTTTTGAGACAACAAGAGTTTATTTGACACCACTCCAAGAAAAGATAAGGCTCTAAACTCACATGGGCATAAGTCTCCACTAAACTAGCCATTGAGAATAATCAAGTCATAGCTCACAAGCAACCAAAGCCCAAAGAGACGTGAAGTGCAAATGTGCTAAAAATAAATGCCATGACAAATTCTTCGCGACAAGCTAGCAAAAAGAACTACAATGCCACCACAAATATAAAAAGAATGACTATCACATCTCAAACTCAATCAATTACGAGCCAATCTCAACAGGTTTCAAGTCTCATGCAAAAAGAATCCCATTTTTTTTTTTTTTGAATCTAACAAAATAAAGATCAAAGTGATTCCTCCCCCCAACTTGAACTATTCAATGTCCTCATTGAAAGCATGAAAATAAAGATAGAACAGAAACATAAAAGAGAGGAGAGATAGCACCTCGAAACGGAGGGGCTAAGCAGAGTACACTATAGAGAGGGAGAGACCCCCCAACTTGGATCGAACAACCTGCAAAAAGTTAGCCTCCAAAACAGCAAGAAAAATAACTAAAAGAAACCAAAAAAGTAAGAAATAAAATGAAAAGCAAAAAAATCATCCACTTTCTTCACGTGAAAGACACGGGTACTACTTTTCTCCCAATTTCTCAAGCGAGAAACGGGTGGCTATACCAGACCAAAAAAAAAAAAAAAAATTATGTACGAGTAGCCAAACGCGGGTACCGATCATTTATTATGCCAATGAGAGCTAAGACAATAAACATAGCACTCCATTCTACACCTTTAATCAAAAATTGAATTCGGCCAAGCCACAAGATGAGATACTTCGAATAACTCATTTGCCGAATTCGTTTTAGACACTTAAATTCAACCAAGTTCTTATCCCAAACTAGATCAATTTTCAAAGTATTGACAAAGTCCACAAGATATGGATGATAAATTAAATTAAATTCATCAACACCAAGAAAATCAATCAGCTCTACATTTAAAAACTCTTGCAAAAGTGGAGATTCAGTAGCAGGGGTGGCACAATCTAGAGTTGAGAGTACTTGATTATTCAGTGCAACTATTGGCAATGACTCCTCATAAGGCATATAACCTAGTGCAACTATAGGCAATGACTCCTCAAAAGGCATATAGCCTTCACTAATGACAAGTAGCTCTATTTTCTCTTTTTCTCTCGCATCAGAATTCTTAGGAAATGACTCTATTTCCTCTTTTTCCCTCGCATCAGAATTAGTATCCTCGGAAAGCTGCTCTATTTCTTTCTTTTCCCTCGCATCAGAACTAATATCCTCAGGAAGCAGCTCTATTTCCTCTCTTTCTTTAATATCAAAATTGGTATTCTCAGAACTTTCAGTCAACTCACAAAATTGGAGCTTTTGGGTTAATTCATCTAAGAAATCCCAAGCATCTTCAGGGGTTTTATCCAGGAATTCGTCAGTGGACCTAAAATCCACCTCGCATGGCTTAATGTTTAAACCACGGCAAAAGATAACCAGAAGACTACCAAGCTCACAATTAAAACTCGACCAAGAGAATACAACAAATTTAAATCGCTCCCAACACTGTGACAAAGACTCATCATCATGTTGAGAGAAATCTGATAGTTCTTGTAAAAGCATATGAGTCTCATATGAGGGATTGAAATGATTGAAAAATTGTATTACAATCTCACTCCATGTCAATCTTGGACTCAAACAATTAAACCAATCTAGAGCACTATCACGCAAAGATGCTGAAAATACATGTAAAAGAGTCACTTCATTCTTACCAAAAGCTTCCTCAAGGTTATGAACATGTGAAAAAGGATTTTCTGAGCCCAAACCATAAAATATAGGAAGTGATACTGAACAATCAAATTGTTTTATATAACCTCCAAACCACCTTGCAAAATCGGCCATTTTTTTTTTTTTTTGCTTTTCGACAATTTAAAAAAAATAAAAATAAACAAAGAACTAAAAAGAAAACAAATAAAAAATAACTACCCGAATTCTTAACACACGTTACCGTCCCCGGCAACGGCGCCAAAAATGCTTGACCGATTTCCTACTCCTAAAATAATGGGTTGCCCCAAGCGTAGGGCGGAGATCGATGCAGCACAATATCGAATCCACAGAGACGGTGATGTGTGCTGATTAAAAACTCGGGTTGTTATAATTTAAATGGGCTCTTAGGTAGCCACCCCTTGTTGATTGGTTGAGATTAACTAAAACTAAGAAATAACTGTTCTTTTTAAATAATTAAAAGGAGGTACGATCGTAGGGTTCATAGTACTTTGTGACTAGTCCGGATTAACCTGCTCTGTTTGGAGTTCTTAAAAACGTTTAATTTTATATTGGAAAAGATACCCCGCAAGATGCGAAACCCTATGGTCGCCGTATACCCATGCGCAGCGAAGAACGAGTTTTGGACCCCCATTCCCCCGTTCACATGGGCTCCGACGATGCCCGGGTTCGTCCGCGGGAAGTAATTTTCCAATCTTAAATCATCAATGAAAATAGAAGCAGTACCCGGACTGGCCACGGTGTGCTAATCACCCCGCGACCCTACCTAAACAACTACTCACTGATCATTAAACAAGAAACCCTAGATTGAAACATGCTTCCGAGTACGCAATATGAAAAATAAACAAAAGATCCGAGTTAAACAAAAACTAACAAATAACTTTTATAAAGAACAAAAATTAACACGAGTTATCGAAGTGCGAATAATTAAACAAAGCTTGAAATAACTTGAAAGAAACAAAACGCGAAAGAAAAATAAACTTCATTCGAACCAAAGAATACCAGCCCCCGTCCGTGTATCGTCAATGCCGAACCAATTCATGGATCGCCTCCTCCAATCTTTTCCACGGCAGCAGCGGCTTTTTTTCTTTTTCTTCCGTCCGAAGTCCTTTTTTCCGAAGTCAGTAGCCTCACTTATATATTATAGGAGTAGGGCTTTAAACCCTAATAACATAAAAGGCCCTTGGACTTCACATAATGAGACATTAGCTATTCAATTTCGAAGGACTTTGCATTTTGATCCAGAACTTCTATAAATTCTTCTTTTTACCTAAATTATTGGAAACCGAGCTTGAGCAACCTATAAACATAAAAGCACGTAATAAAAATCAGTTAACAAAAATAAAGGACTAATAAATGTATATTGGAGGGCCAAAATATGTATATTTTGGCACTTATCATAGTCCCGAGCAAAGGAAACAATATACAACTAAAGAAAACAAATTAAAACTGATAGTTCTTTTAAACCCCCAGGCGGCCCTAGTAGGACGAGTGAAGTCTCGTGAGGGTTTTCAGCAGTGATTACCCACAAAACGCCCCGAATCCCTTACTTGGAACCCAAAAAGAAACTGCAATGCAACTGTTTGATATGCCAATGCCAAGAATATAGCATATGCGAAAATAGTTCTAGAGGCTATCAAAACATAGAAATAAATAATGGCATCCAAGCTTAGCGTGTGTGAGTAAGGACCTTAACAACAAGTGAACCACAACCAAGTACTCTTTCCGGACCGAGTCTCGACTTCAATTCTCACTGTGTCATGCACTCAACAAAAGAAAACGCTCGAAACATGGTGCATTTAATAAACTCTCAATGTGTACGGGCGAAAGTTTTACAATAAAGAATCAAAGTACTCAGCACACTTAGACACGAATAGAAAGCTTTTTAAGGTAGACACATGATGTCATGAAAGGAATGTCAAGCATTAAAGACTATCTATCCATCGATCCATAACCCATTGCCCCTAAGATCAAATAGGACTTTTATTCGGTTATATCATTGGGTAATGAAAAGTGCTTCAAAGGTTAGGATAAATCATAAGCAAGTGTCCGAGAATTGGCTATAACAACATAGGGCAAGTGTAACAATGTGCACCCTCTTATCATTCTTTTCAACTCCGCCACATCTCTCTTATTTTTTCACCCTTCACACAATTCCCCTTTAAACTTCACACGTTTCATTCTTCAAACAAATGTATGAGTGTCTCTGCTTGACCGACCAGGTGTTAATAAAATTAAACTAAAAACGCGTCCCAAGCGTAGGACTCTCGACCGGTGTAGCACAATAATTCCGGAAGTACCGGAGTCGAACCACAGAGACGGACGGACGGTGCTTACTCAAAAGTGTTGAATTCTAGTTTAATTTGGCTCTTAGGTAGCCACCCCTTGTTCAATGAGATTGATTTACTAACTAAATTACCAAACTAAATTAATTAAATAAGGATTTAAAAGGGAGAATACAGCCGTGGAAACTCAGCGTCCGCAACTAGCCTAACCAATGTTTACTCGGGCCACAATTATTCACTTTGTTGATTTTAGAATAGGAAAAAAGATTCCTACCAAATGCGCACCACCTGTCACCAGTATCCGTGCGCATTCGAATTCCGGCGATGCCTGGGTTTTGTTTGTTAGAAGAGTTTTCGTCTTCTAAAATTGCTTAAAGTTTAAATTAATTCGATCCCGAGGTAAAAACATTAATTAAACTAGCCACGAGACGCCTTTGCCCAGTGGCCGCACTCTACAGAACTACTCACTCATAATTTTATTAAACGCAGTAACAATTAAAACCCTAGATCTAAACATGCTTCGAATAATCGGAATAGAAATAAAAACACGATTCCACAGACTTACGGAAGAGTAACGGATTCGATTACTGAAGAATAACAGGAATTAAAGCTGGAAAACTTGAAGAACTGAGATTAAAACTTGAATCTGCAAATAAGAACTCAGAAAACAGCAGCCAAAAGTTAATTGAAAGCGTAAGTTATGGAATGTGTTACCCTAATTCGGGGTTTTTATAGTAATCCCCTTTTAACAAACAATTAAAAATCCTAAAATAAATCGGAATCAGACCCTCAACAACCCAAAACGATGCCGTTCCATAGCCTGTTAAGCTCTCGGTAGCGCTACACCAAAAAGGGTGTAGCGCTACCGAACTCCTTTACTGTACCAAATCCCGTTGACCGATTGCTTGGCGTTGACTCCTTAGCCTCAAAGGTAGCGCTACACCCTTTTGGTGTATGCTCGCTAGAGCTCTGTCCACTTCGTGCAATAGCTATGCCACTTCTGAGCGCTATACCACTTCCCATGTAGCGCTCACAAAGACTCTATTCATTTCCTCGCGAATTCCACTTCAACACTTAGTCTCCATAGCCCTTCTCACTCCCGAGCTCCATCATGGCCTTTCCGGATACCTCTCATTAGCGCCAAAACATCTCAATTTCCTGCAAATTAAGCACAAACACAAAATCCAACTACGTGCACGCATTAAATGGAAAATGAGAATTAAATGCACGTCTAACGCGCTAATTTCCCTACTTAGGCGCTAAAATATCCATGTATTCCGCGCGCCTATCAGTCTCCCCTTTTTCATTCAAGTTCCATTATTTTTTTTTCTTTGTAATTTGCTCAATTTTTTTTCTTTTTAGTTATGGGGAAGAACACACAATATTTCAAGCACATCTCTCTCAAAAACACTTTCTCCATTCTCTTCAAAACTTAACCTTCACATGATTAACTTGTCATTCTCAAGACACGATATGGTTGGTGAAGCTTAACAAGAAAAAAGCTCATGCAAAAGGCACAATGTGGAGTGTTTAAGAAAAAGAAACGAACCGGCTCAAAGCACAAAAATGGCCTACTATCATCTCCTAGGGGCAATACAACCATGTAACTTTCCATTCCCAAAAGAAGAAATAATAGGCATGCATTAAGTCCTAATACTTGACGACAAAGATAATGAGATCAACAACGATCTAGCTTCCTTTTTTACGACAAACAAAGAATTTATGTGACATTACTCCAAAGAAAGGTAAGGCACTAAAGCTCACATGGGCAACAGTCTCCACTAATCTAGCCATTGAAAGCACTCAAGTCACAACTCACAAGCAGTCAAGGTCCAAGAAACGTGCAGTGCAAAGGTGCTAAGAGTGTATGCCACGATAAATTTCTATCGCCAAGCTAGTAAAAAGAACTATCAGGCAACATAAATATTCAAGAACTGCCCACAGATTCTCTGAACAAGCAACCAACAAGTAAACATTGCAATCTCCAAGTCAGGTTCTTTTTTTTTTTTGTTCAAAAATAAACTACCAAAGTAATTCCTCCCCCCAACTTGAATTATTCGATGTCCTCATTGAATGCAAGAACAAAAATAGGACATAAAAGAAAAAGAATGGAAAGGTATCACCTTGTAACGGAGAACTATGCAAGAAATAATATTGCGGGAAGAAGACCCCCCAACTTGAACGAAGCATCCTGCAATGTTAGTCCTCACAAAAATAAAATAAAATAAAATAAAAGTAACTAATCTAATAAAGAAAAAGAAGGGGGGGGGGGGGGGGGGGGAGGGGGAACCCTCTACGTTTGGAGGGCCAAAATATATATATTTTGGCACTTATCAGGGTTTACTTAAGTTAATTAAAAAGGATTGGACTTGGTTGGTAGAATGAAAGGTAAGGATGAGTTATGGCCCATTTGAACCCATACACCAAACCTCATGGGATAATTTTTCCCTAATAAACCCTCTACGTTTTTTCATTGTTTTCTCCGTCCAATCTTTACTGGATAACGTAGAGAGAGAGAGAGAGAGAGAGAGAGAGAGAGAAGAAGAAGAAAAAGAAGAGGAAGAAGAAGGGAAAAGAATTGGGGAAACTAATTAAAGGTAAACCATATTTTATACCAAATTTATGTTTTGAGTTTTGATCAAACATGTATATACCTGCATATTGATGTCGTTTAGTCCTAATTAGATGATAAGAGAATGGATTTTAACCTAGCAAATTCGTTTGGCTTATGGGCATGTCAAATAGAGGTTGAACATAATCGAATCTGTTCTGTTCTTAACGAATTTTTCTCACTAACTTGCTGACCTTTTAATTTTATGAAATTTTTACTGTAGATGTATATGCATGTCTAGTTCATTGGGTAAAATTTTCAGAATTTATTTCAAAGAGGGAAAAAAGTTAAAAATCACGCACCGAACTGCTGCAGTGAAACTCGTATTAATTGCTGACTGCACTGACACAAGTTGGGAAAACAGGCATATCTCCTAGCTCGAGACTCGAAATCACATTCCGCTTGCTTTGCTGAAAACTAGACTTGTAGGCCTTTCCAACAGTGCAACCCGTGCGCTGTGGTTATGCCCGAGCAATATCAGATTTGTCGTTAAAATTTACTCAAAATCTATCTCTGCACCTGTTTAGTATTTGTTAAGTTATAATCGCGAGGTCATAGTAAGATTACCCGAACTCCGTTTTTTTTATGAATGACCTATCTATTCGAAGAATGAGAAGTCTATTTTGCAATGGTTTAAGTGTCATTCTTAAATTCAAGCTATTTAGTTGGATATGGTCAGAACAGTACACGTTAGCCATGAACTAAGTCTTCATTCTTGGAAATCCTTATTTCTAATCGCATTGAGTCATCTTTGGAGCATTGAAACACACCGTCCATTTTATTGCATTGGTTGCATTTGGTTCTATATTAGGGATGGAGATTAAGACTTAAAAGTGGATGTTAGGTTGTTCATGCATTTTCATTGCATTATAGCATAAATTGAGCATGAGCAATACTAAGTATAGTGCCATTCATATTTAAGGTTCGGGGGACGTGTCTCTACCTCAAGATTGAGAATGAGGCTTTTCGTTTTTATCTTTTTGGATCCATAAGGTGAGTGTGCTGTTTCATAGAAGTAGCTAACTAAAATTAACCTTTTACTTTTTCTGCAAATGTTGAAATATTTTGACGATTGTGAATATGGATCAAGTTGTTTGAAACACATGTTTTCATTTTAAGAGCATGCCATAGCTGTAATGTTGGTTGGATTTGTTTTCTTCCTGATGTACACAAGAAGAGTATAAATTGTCTGTTTGCTGTACACAAATAGGGTATAAAATATTGGAAGTACCCTGTTCACAGGGTCATGGTACCGTCATAACTCCTGGTTGCGAGGAAAGCAACCCTATGGCTTCTTGAAATATTGTTGTTTACCTAATTGTTTGTGAAAAATAATATGTTCTTGCTAAGTATGATTAGAAGCATTACTCGATCCATGTTTGCTCTTTTAAATCGTTTTTATGCTCTCCGTTTGAATAAGCAGTAACACTCACTCCCCTTTCAGGTATCTGAAGTAGAGTTTTGGTCCACTACTAGTCTGACAGGCTTTAAGAGTTGAGATGAGAGTTGACTTAGAGTCCTTATAGACCTTGTGCATATTGTGATATATTTTTGAGGAAAAGCTTGTAACATTTGGACTTATGGACGCATAATACATCTTGTAAAGCTCTACACTGTATATTTTGTTTTAGAAACTGGTTGAAATATAATTTGTTGATCTTGTTTTGTATTAGTGGAGAAAATTTTGATTTATCAGGTAGTTTTGGACTGGTTAACCTAATCGTCCTGGAGCGGATCGTTACAAATTTCTCTTACTTCCCTTCTACTCACTCTGTCCCCTTTTAAGTGTCTTATTTTATAATTTTAACTTATTAAAAAAACATTATCATTATGTCTTTCACATCAATTTTTTTCTTTATTTTTCCTACTTACCCATCATCATTACGCTTTTACTTACTAATTTTTTAAAATGAAATCTACTTTTAGGGATAAAATAGACAATGCACCGACTTTAAACTTCTAACTTTTCAAAATAGATACTTATTGAGGGATAACCCAAAATAGAATATTGGACTTTAAATAAAAGACGGAGGGAGAATGATTTTCAATTGCTTGAGTAGTTGAGTTCAATCATCCAACAATTTGAGAGATCTTCTGACTCCTGACGTAGCCACTGAACTGCCATTCTCACAAGGGCCGGCCCAATCTCATTAGAGGCCTAAGGCCAACATGAGTGTGAGGCCTTTAGAAATTGAAGTATTGGTGTCAAACATTTTAATTAGAGAGGGCAAATTGAACCCAAATCCACTAAGAAATCCAAACCAACTATTAAAAAGTAGGCCAAACCCAATCCATTTATTAGTTGGGTTAGAATGGGTTCAAATCCATCTAACGCATTTATTATTGGGTCTTAATTGAGCCTCAATTTGATCAACTTAAATGCCCAAAGCCGAGAAGGAACGAATTTGGATTTTCTTCGGAGCTAGTCATTTTCCAGTCAAGGTCAGTACTCAAAGTCACACACACACACACACACACACACTCTCTCTCTCTCTCTCTCTCAAGACCCTATAGACGTTAATGCCACATCGAGGTATTGCAAAATTGGATCCAATTATCATAATCGATTAGTTAATATATTGGTTAATTGATTTTCACACAATTATAGCATGATCAAACAACATGTACCATCATGCCACATTCTTTTAATGTATAGGAGTAATATGGCCGTTTTAATGAACATGGTAATATGGTAATCAAGTGTACATGTGTAATATGGGGTGATTTGGATTGAAAAGATGCACAGTAACCTATTTTTTTTGTTTTTATTCAAAAAAATTCGCATTTGTTAGTTTTACATCAAACTTTTGTAACTTATTGATTTGTCTTGGTGAGAGGAATCGGAAAAGCAAAAAAATTTGATCGGAACTAATAATTTTTTAAAAAAAGACAAAGATAAGTAAAAAAAAAGTTGTCTTATTGACTTATTTTTGTCCTTATTCAAAAAATTATGAGTTTCGATCAAAATTTTTTACTTTTCTGTTCGTCCCTACGAATCCAAAAATAATACTTACTAATGTCCATTAGAGCTTATTTTTTACAAGGCCCCATAAAATAATATTAAAAAATTTATGGATATTTTTTTAGATTTTTGTGGGATACGAAATGGACCCAAACGAGTTTTTTCTTCCGTGGTTCCCTACAAATCTTCCTTATGATTAGGATTTCTGGTCTCAATATTGCACTAGACTATATACGCTTTACAACCTACCAATAGTTAAATACTACTCCCTCCGTCCCTTATTTAGAGTCCAGTATTCCATTTTAGGCTGTTCCTTAATAAGTGTCTATTTTGTAAAGTTAGTGGGTAAAAATTGGTGCATTGTTTATTTTGTCCCTAAAAGTAGATTTCATTTTGAAAAGTAAATGAGTAAAAGTGTAATGATGATGGGTAATTAGAGAAAGTGGAGAAAAAAGTTGATGTGAAAAAAATAATGATGATGTCTTTTTAGTAAGTTAAAGTTATGAAGCAGGACACTTAAAAAGGGACGGAGGAAGTACAAGAAGTTAGAAAAGGTTTTCAAATTAGGCTTTTTTTCCTGATAAAAAAAATTAACTTAATTTCTTTCATGCTCAAGCATTCTCTAATTTTATCTTTTACATTTAATTGTTAAATCAGTAAATTATACTAACAAGGGTAAATAACATAATAGAAAATTTTTTCCTCCTTCCATGCACCGCAGGGGTAGGACGCGCGCTAACTTTTTTTTGTACCATCTACTAGTGGTTGACCCATGGGAAGACTTTTCAAGTTTGAATTCAAGTACAAAAAGGCCCATCGGTTTCGTCTTAATTTCAGTAGAATGTGCGTGAGGCGGTACTTGGGTTGGAGGGAAAGACATGAATTGTCTTGTACTTTTCTCGTTTTGTGTTAGAGGATTTGTTTAGCTTCGTCCAAAATATTTGTAATGAATTCGATATTGTAAGTATTGTTAGGCTTATATCAATACAACTTCTCACTTTTGTCGAAAAAGGGAGAAGTAGATTTTGTGTCTCCACTAATGCTTAAAAGGCCAATTATTAGATAGTCTCAGAGTACTACTTGACATTACCATGTGATATACTTCGCAAATAAGATATCGCCATTACTCAATATAAGTCATTCTGTGTCTTTCAACCACCCAACAAAACTGAATCATATGTTTCTATCGAATAATTTGTCATTATGAAAATAATTAGAAGTAACAAATAGGTGGCACCACTTGGTATTCTGGCAAAACTGAATAATTACTCCTGCATACAACCACTCATGCAATGGGAATTAAATTCAAATAAATGACAAAACAGATTTTGTTGCGCTGATCGTGGAGAGTTTGTGGGAATCTAGGCCTATCAAACCTCAGTCATGCAACGACCCGTGCATGGCACGGATAGGACACTTGTTTTGAACTCTTTAGTTGACCCATGGAAGATTTCTAAAGTCACGATTCAGATAAAAAAAAAGGGGCCCCCGTCTGGTTTCAATTGCTTTCATAACTTTGTTGACATGTCATATTCATCACAAATAAAAGATCACCCACACACAATATGAGTCATTTTTTTATCTCCCAACAAAATTGAATCATATGGTTCGGATTCAAATGTTTCTTTTTCGAGAAATTTTTTTTGAAAAAATTTCATTTGAATTCGAACCATTGAAATACCATTGATACGCCTTACACGCCCTATAGTGCACTCTACACTCTGCACACTATGTATGCATCTTCATGTTGGTGACTCTGGCTATTAGGTAAAAGACTCGGGTTAGGTCGGTGACCGTAATGCTCAATAACTGTTTCTCACCGGATCTACTTAGAGAAAAGTTTCCCTGGCTGCCAACCATTGTCACATGCCCCAACACCTATATTCTGTTACTCGTAAACTAGACGCCCCAAAGTTTGGACTTTTTTTTTTGTCATTTATATTTTATAACGCTCAGCTATGGATTTTGATTGGCTATTGGCTAGTTTACGTAGGAAATTTTGGCCCAAGATCCTCCGTGCAGCCAAAAAATGGTGTGCCCTTGTGTCGAGTACATTTGTGCCGCTAGATTGTGCAAATTTTTTATGTTTTTTTTTTAAAATTTTTTGGGTGATCCTATGACCAAAAATGCACTCGACACAGAGGCACACTATTTTTTGGCACATAGAATCTTGGGCCGAGAAACCCTAGCCACCGTTGTTTGCTTGGGGGGAGGCACCGCCTCCTCCCCCGGGCGCCTCTCTCTCTCTCTCTCTCTCTCTCTCTCTCTTCCTTTTTCTTCTCCCCTTCCCTTGTCAGCGCTCCTCTCCTCCGTGGACTGTTGTTCCCCCTCTCCCTCTTGGAATGAAAAACTAGAAAATTAGATCAATATATTACTTATAATCATTTGACTAAGCTGGTCATTACAAGGCCCCAGAACAACGATGCTTTAAAGGGGTGGAAAGTATATGAATACAACAAGCCGTGTATAAACAACATGCACAAACCGATTTTGGACCCGTCTACAAAGAAGGTCGGAGCCATTCATTTGTTCAAAGTATTGTTTAGGGTTTCCGTAAAAATCAGCTCCATCCGATATCAATAAAGACATTTACTAAACGTCCAACTTTGCTTCAGAATTCAGGCCAAATTTTGAAGCAAAGTTGGACGTTTCGTAAATACCCTTACCGATATCGAATAATTTTTTTTCTTTTGATTAGCACTGATATTGAATTAAGTTGATTTTTTTTTCAAAGATACTAAACAAAATATTTTTAACAAAATGAGTGGCTCCAGTCATATGAACTGAGATCGGTCCAAAATCGCGCTATGCATGTTATCTGTGCACAGTTTGTTGTACCTTGGAGGGGGCTGCAAATTCCAGCGGTTTTGAGGGGGCTACAGGGACCGGGATCCACGCCACATTTGGATCTTCTCAAGGACTCAGTCAAGTCAAATTTTGGAGAAAAAAGATTCTTCCATTCCTCTCATACTCTTGGCGGGGGAATTTTGTTGAGTCTCTTGTTCTTGTCTTGTTCCATTTCGTCGTCAATGTATTTCTTACTCTTCCACCGAAAAAATAAAAATGTATGGCTCTCGGTTTTCATTATTCGATCTCCTGAAACGACATGCATCCTATTTTTGGAGCACTATATATTTATTTTTCCCAACTTTTCAGCTACATAAGTAAACATAACTTAATTTTTGGTAGTTAAATGGAACACTTGTTTCGATATCAGCAAGGGAAAATAATATTTGCTGTTACAGTACTATTTTTGGTGACAAAAGAGATTGTCACGGTTGTGTGTCTACCACTACGACAGGTTATTGGTGACACACAATTGGTTGTCATGGTATAGGTACTTTTGGTGACAATTTTGTCATAGAAAAATCTATTTTCTGTGACAATATTCTAATGTCATCGTTACTTTCCGTGACATAATTATCTTTGTCACAGAAAATCTCTCTTTCGTGACACTATATTGTTGTCACTGTTACTTTTGGTGACAATTGTGTCACGAAAAATCTGTCTTCTGTGACACCAAATTCTTGTCACTGTTGACAACATTCCGTGACAACTACACAATTTTGTCACCCTTGACTTTCAGTGTCATAGATACAATGACACCTCCTCTTGTGTCACCGAAGATAATTAGTAAAAAAATTTGGACTTTTGGTGACATTTTTACAAGTCACCGAATGTGATTTTTGTTGTCGTGATTATTCCACACTCCGTGTACATAATTGTTTTTGGATGTGAGAGTTTCGATTTAACTTTGAATCTTTTTTCTTTCCAATTTTAGATTCCAAAAAAGTCTAGAACCGCAGCCAAAATGCATGCATACTTACACAAAGTGCACCCATAAAAATGTGTACGGCTCACCCACACTACATCACCAGTGTGTGTGATCTTACGCATTTCTATGAACTTTGTGCATTTGTGTATGTATTTTGGGTGTTAGTAGACTTGTTTAAATTCTTGTATAGTTGTTTGAGTTAATTTTTTTTCCTCGTTGCTCAACTTTTGTGATTCTTAAGTATAACTGTGCATGTATTCATGTAATAAGTTTAATCCTTTTATTCCCTTCAAGTTTTATTTTACTCAAAGATTCCTCGTTGTACATCCTGTATTTAGCTTTGTCGCTTTTTTGTTGCGTGTCTTAGAGCATCTCTAGCAGACCCCTCAAACAGTAAACATCATAAATTTACAGGTTTTTGTACCTCGTACATATTTCAACAAGTACCTCAAATATCTCACCCCTCGGATTTTTTTTCCTCACCCTTCAGTGAAGATAACAAAACACAAGAACACTAAAATTTAAAACTAAAGTCTGTTGGAGTGCACTTTGAAATCAAATTCTGAAGTTAGCTAGTAGTAAAGTGCATTGTTGATGATAAATTTTGTAATCTATAAATCATACTAGTGTTCACCCTGAATTAGTTACGTACGTGTTCATGATAATTGAAAATTGTCAGCAGATGCTCAATTAATAATCCATAGGCATATCATCAGAAGCTATCTTGTGCTTGCCTTTTTTTTAAGGAACAAGATCATTCCAATTATATTAATACCAAAAAAAAAAGTACTCCCTCTGTCCCTTTTTTAGAGTCCTGTATCCATTTTGGGCTATTTTTTAATAAGTGTCCATTTTGTAAAGTTAGTAGCTAAAAGTTGATGAATTTTTCATTTTGCTCCTAAAAGTAGATTCCATTTTGAAAACTTAGTGAGTAAAAATATAATGATGATATTTTAATAGAGGGTAAGGATGGAAACTGGAGGTAAAAGTTGATGTGAAAGGTGTAATGATGATATCTTTTTAATAAGTTGAAATTATGAAGTAGGACTCTTAAAAAGAGACGGAGAGAGTACAATTAAAACATCCAAACAAAATTTAAAAAAATAACAAATCAAAACAAAGTACAAAGAAAAACTGCATGAACTGTTCCACTTGCTAAAAGTAGTAGTCCTTGACTTGATTGATGACTTGCAAATACACAAATGGGAGCATGAAGAGAGCAGTTTTGCTACAATCACATGTACAAATACTTACATACATAATCTCTCTCATTTTATGTCAAGACATACCTATGCTTTGTTTGGATTGGAATTTGGAATTTTTTTTGAAAAATAGTAGAGGTAATAAGTGGAGAGAGATAGAGAGAGAAATATTAAAAGTAGGGGGAATCTAGAGAGAATTTTTTGAAAAATTCTTTTTAAGTTGCAAAGAGAACAAAGCACTAATTTCTCTCACATTAAGTCACGCCTGACTTAATGTAAAAGAGATTATGTATTTTCATAAGTATAAGTATTTGTGATTGTAAACTTATGAATAAGAAGGGGGAGCAAATTAAACATGAATCCCAAAAACCAGATGATAAGTCTACAACGGCTTCTGCAGTCTGCGGTTGGACGAGTTCGAGTTGGAGCAGTGGGTCATCCAGAAGGGTTTGGTCCGTATTTATACCTGGCCTCTCAACTTCGGCATCTCCAACCCCTCCTCACGAGTGTGTTCGACAGGTCCGGTTCCAGCGTCATGGTTTCATGCGGATTTTTTTCCTATTTTTTCTTTCAGATTTTTTTTCTTATATTTCCGGACCAATAGTGTCCATTTTATTCTAGTATTTTATTACATAACATCTGCATTTTTTGATTGGTCAAAAAGCAGATGATGGGAGCGCAATATTCATAGGTAAAACACTCATCCACCTTTTCGAATTTTCAAGATTTCACATTGGGAAATGGGTTTTTCCATTTTTTGCCAAAAAGCAGATGATGGGAAAGCATCCTAGTCATTTCCCATTTCCAATGTGACCATGAAATCGTGGAATTAAAAAGACCAAAAGGCTTCCAGAATACTCCATTAAGCATATTAAATGACTTAAAAAGCTGGTAAACAACATTTTGACTAGTAATTAAGGACAATTAACTGCATTGGTTAAGAAGATACGGAGTAGTTTCAAGCTCAAAAATTATAGATTTATTGAAATCTAAAAATATGCAATACAGATCTTGTTTGAAAGATCTCGATAAGATCTTTTATATGATGCAAAAAAAAATTGAAAAAATATTTTTTATTTACATTATTTTTGAATTTGAAAATTTGAAATAAACTGTTTATTTTTTAAAAAGGTTTCTGGAACGGACTCTAAAGGAGGAATTCTCCTGCTACTTTCATTAAGCGTACGTAGTAGAACTGAATATTATAGTATCGAACCTACCGTTGTTAAGTCTCTTCGTTTTTTTCATTTTCTTTCATTTTAGAAAAAAAAAAAATGTTTCTTTTGAAGTGATAATGAATAGGTTTTTGTTTTTAAAATTAATCTCAAGATTTACTTTTGAATTATAAGGGACATACAAAAAAAAAAATTACTGAAATTTCCTCCAATTACAATTATGATGAAAATTTCTATAATGAGGATTGTTAATTGACCTTAGTGTTAGCAAGGTTGAGGATTGTTAATCATGCTATATTTTTGGTATTTTTCATTTTGGATTGCTGAATTCAATTGTTATTTTTTGGATTAATCATTTATCTCAACGAAAGAGTCTAAAAAGTAAAACAAATTATGACCAATAGCCGAGAAATTCATTATATAAAATAAAAAAAATACTGTCATCTTATATGAACATTCAGATTTCATATAAGATGTTTTGCACGTCCGGGCATCTCGACTATCTGAGCATTCAAGCCATTTATTGCCGAGGTGAAATCTGGACTGTTGGATTGCCGAACGAAAGGTCGAAATGTGCACAGCGCTCAGTACCGCACAACACAATCCCCCAGTTCATTTCGGCGTAGGGGTTTTACCAAAAACAATCAGAACCTCAATCAATAATGTGTTGTTCTCAAAAAAAAAAAATTACAATTATTGTTTTGATGTGGTCCATTAATCCTAACCTAATGATAGCTGTTGATTACAATGTAGTGCATAGAGTATAAACTTACGGCATTTCTTATGAGAAAACTAATGCCCCAAAAGATATTGGCCACTGATTCTTTACCTTTGACCCAAAAGACAGTGCGAGTCAATCCACTAGCCAGAGTCATCTGCTCTTTTTGCCCCCTACCTTTCAGGTCTTCTTTGTACTGCGAATTGTGATCAAATGACCTGGAGTCATCTCAATATGTAATCCCACTTTCCAAATAACGTGCAGTGTGTGGTGCGGTCCAGGCGCGACGTCTCCATCAAGCTTTGAGTTGAGGGATTCAAGCGAACCTTCTGAATTCAAAAAATGAAGTAAATATTTGTACATTTTTGCTTGTAATTTGATATTTCTTGTTTATTGTTAGAACTGAATCAGTCGTGCAGATCAAGCAGAGTAAAGGAAAATTTACTTAATTTTGTGAGTAAACAGACCATGCATATAGCTCGACAAAGTAAAATAAATTAGGCTAGATAAGTCTTCAAGCAAAGTAAATATAGTTATCTTATATATAGTGTCTTTCTCATGGGCGGAGCCATTAAGAGTCAAGGGGGGGCGGCCGACCCGCTGCCTCCCAATTTTTTTAAGAGATTGGTATAGTTTTCACTCAATTTTTACTCATTTGACTCCTCTTTAAAATTCATTTTTGCCCCAGCCTATATGAGTTGAATTCATTTTTACTCATTCGACTCCACTTAAAAAAAATCCTGGCTCCGCCCTTGGTCTTTCTTGTATGCAAAGTTTTTTGTGTACGTTTTTGTCACCGTTGAATTAAAATCCTGCTGCAGCCGCTACCGGTGTGATCCAATATTTTTTGTGTACATTTTTGGCAGCCCACACCCACGCCATCTAGAGGGCGTACTCGATGGTCATGGACTGACTCATGGGTAGTCGTTCGTGCAAAATGCGTCTAGACAACAACTTAACTTGTTCACACACTATCTGAAGAACATGTTTTTAATTCCTCTGTGGATTCTACCGTAAACAGTGCAATGATTGATTGATAATCACGATTCACTCTCCAGTCATAGAGCAACAATGAGGTCATTTTCCAGGTCACTTCTAAGCGAACAACCCATTTTCCCAGGACACTTTGACCAGTTTATTTTGAGATTTTGGATTTGAATTCGTAGGTAATAAGTATGGAGAGAAATAGAGTAATGATTGAAAATAGAGATAATGATTGAAGAGAGATAGAGAGAAAAATGATAATAATGATTGGAGAGAAATAAGATAATTATTAGAATTCAAAATCTAAAACTCTTAAACGAACGGTGTCAAGCTCCCGTCACTAGTTTTTTGGACCTTTTTTTTTTGTTTTGTCCTTGTTCACAAAAAAAAAAAAAAGCGTTCGTTAATCTTGTGTCAAACTTTCGTGAAAAGTGATTTGTCTGGATGAAAGGAATCGGAAAACAAAAAAAAATTACTTATGACTTTGTGCAATATTTTTAGACATATCCAAGAAAAAAAAACCCAAAAACCTTGAAACCCAAAAAGTTTGATGCAAAACTAACAAACACAAAAAAAAAAAAAAAAAAAATTGAATAAGGGAAAACCAAAAAAGGCCCAAAAACCCGACACGAAAAGCTAAGGAGAACAACACCTTAAGCAAACTACTGCCATATTTCTATAATCGTGCTTATAAACTTTTGTCAACAAAAAAAATGCCATATAAAATGATAAAGAAAATGCTAAAAACAGCCCAATGAACTTGCATGTCATTAAGATTTAAAAAGTGACGAGAAAAAAAAAAAGGGTTAAAAAAGTATATTGAAATTTGTGAAAAAAGTACTCCCTCATCCCATTTTGATAGTCCCATACGAAAATACCTGCAATTTTTGGATAAAAATAAACTACTTCTGTTTGTAGCTTTTTAAATTGAGGGGGCCTATTGAGAATACAAATAATAAAGTAGCTGTCATTGGCAATTTAAGCTTTTTGACGAGTTAATGGTTAACAATCTAATAAATGCAAGATGTTTGAGGTCAACTTTCACGCACTTCAGACTAATTACTACACTCTCTCCCACACACTGATGCGTGCATGGGAGTGAGGTGACCGCAAATGTTATTAACAATAAGAGTGGAACATGAAATATTAAGAATGAAACTTCTAAGTCTAAGGACAAGCACCAGGCCAATTCATTGGCTACGTAGATTTAATTTGTCTCGTCGTTAATTTGCCTAGAACCACTCACAGAAAAGAAATACAAATAATATAACCTCAACTTTGTGTCATGATCAGAGAGGAACATTATTTCCTCGTTTTGTAAAAACAGTGTCACTCTTGTACTCCTTTTAATCTAATATAACCTCTGTTGTTGTTGGCTTAAAAAAAACAAAAAAAGAAATTCAAATAAATGACTTAACGGATCTTATTGCACTTGTGGAGGTCTAAATCAGAACATTTCTCCACCCAAAAACAAAAATATCAGAACATTCCGTGAGGTTTCTCTCTCTCTCTCTCTCTCTCTCTCTGCCCTATAAAACCTGAGCCGTGCAATGCAACGACCCACAAACAGTATCATCAACTACCACAATATTCCTAGCTTTATTAGTACTATGGCTTCTACCTTGTCCTTCTTGGCCTTTGTCTTTGGAATTTTAGCCTCTCAATTAGTAGTAGCTTCCTCTCGCCTTATCAATGAGGAACATTCCATGCTAGAAATGCACCAGCAATGGATGTCTCGCCACGGACGGGTTTACAAGGATGAACAAGAGGAGGGCGCCCGGTTTAAGATATTCAAGGACAACGTGGACCGTATCAACGCGTTCAATTCCGGTGCGGACAAAGGATACAAGCTGAGCGTGAACCAATTTGCTGACCTGACCAACGAGGAGTTCCGAGCTTCTCGTCGTAATGGTTACAAGAAGCAATCACCCAGTATTGGCTCAGAACATTTTCGGTATGCAAATGTAACCGTTTCACTGTCTGCTATTGATTGGCGGAAGAAAGGCGCGGTTACTCCCGTCCAAGACCAAGGCACATGTGGTAAGCTTTAGGGTATACTACATTGACTTCAGTAAAATATACTACTAAATAAATTAGGTCCTTTTAAAATATATAAATAAACTTTTATGTCTGTTTTAATCTTGTCAAAGGGGTCCGGGGAAAAATACTTGTTCGAAGGCTCAGCATAAATTTTTATGATTTGTCAATAAACTCCAAAGGCTTACAAAACTTTTAAAGCATTGTTTTGTATTATGAGTCCCAATGATAATGATATAATACCACACATTTTATCAAAAGACCCATCATTACGTCGTATCACGTGACGAACTTAAAAATTGTATTTAACTACCATGAAATTAAGAGTGTTTATTTTGTTCTGGTATTTACATGTATAATGACATTTTTTGTAATGGTGTGTCTTTTGATAAAATGTGTGGTATTATATCATTTATCATTGGGACTCATAATACAAAACAATACTTTAAAAGCAACAGTGCTATTCACACTGATAATTTTTTTTTTTTTTTTGCTCGGCAAAACGAAATATATTATACCAACTCGAAGGGATACATCGAGGTCTTGACCAAAGTAAGTAAAACTTACTCAATCAAGGAGAAAGAAAGAAGACAAGGAATCCAAAACTCCCTACAAAACCCACCAATAGGGAATTGGCGAGCCCCCCTCAGCCGAAAAATAATTTACAATTTAAGCAATCTAATTCCATCCAAAAACACCTTAAATTCCTCCACTGTATACACCTTAATATTGAATTTTGCCTTCATCCACATGGCGACTCGAGTTTTAACCTGCTCCCCGGCATCTCTAGCACTCGTTGCTACATTGTTGAATACATAATCATTTCTCACTAGCCACAAGGACCACACAGTAGCAAAAAAGGTAACTTCCCACACACGTTTCTCCAAATTCCTGAACCGGTTATCCTCCCACCAAATGAAATGGGCTTCCAAAGAGGCAGGGCACACCCATCTCATATGCCACCAATCTAGAATCTGCGACCAAACATCCCACGAGAATTGGCAATGCAAGAACAAGTGATGGGGAGTTTCCAACTGAGAAGCACAAAATGGGCACAGGGGAGATTGTCCCTCTGGAAGCAAATTTTTGTCCAATAACACCGATCTTGTAGCCACCTTGGATTGAATAGCCATCCATGCAAATATTTCCACCTTAGTTGGACTAAGATTTTTCCAGAGAGCTTCCAAACTCGGGTTTCTAAAATTCTGAAACCTTTCCCACTGGATGTATATCGACTTTACCGAGAAAAGATTATCAGAGGACCATGCCCAAACTAATGTATCACGCCTGGAAGAGTCCAGGATTACTAACAGCAGCTTCTGTTTTAGTTCCGCCACTTGGATTGCCTCCCAATCACGAAGGTCTCGGCCAAAACATAGGTTCCATCTTTCAGCTCCAGAGCCACCCCACACCGCACTGACCACCTCCTCTTTTTGAGTGGAAATTAAATAAAGACGAGGATATTCCTCTCTAAGCGTTGTGTCACCCAACCAGACGTGATTCCAAAAAGATATCTCTAGTCCGGATCGAATCTGTAATCGAAACCCCTCCCGGATGATAGACCCGATACAAGAGGACACGTCCCCGAGAGCACATATATCCCTCCAAATACTTGAAGCCCTTCCCGAGGCCGGCAAACTTGGAAACCAACATCCCTGACCTAGATTGTACTTCCCTCGGATTACCTTCACCCACAATGAGTCCGAATTCGTAGAGAACCTCCACCACCACTTGGCTAGAAGACAAAGGTTTTGAATCATCAAATTCTTGACTCCTAGTCCTCCATATTCCTTCTTCTTGCATATCACCTCCCATTTAATCAAGTGAAGTTTCCTTTTATCAATTGTGTCCCCCCAAAAAAATCTTCTTTGGATTTTCTCTAGAGTCTTTGCTACTGACACTGGCAGTTTGAAAAGAGACATGAGGTATATAGGTTGGTTTGCTAGTGATGAATTGATCAGTGTGAGTTTGCCCCCCGAAGAGTTGTACCGACCACGCCACACACTTAACCTCTTTTCCATCTTCTCCACCACAGAATCCCATGTCTTTATTCTTTTGGGGTTGGCACCCAAAGGCAAGCCTAGGTACTTAATTGGCAGTGATTCGACTTTACACCCCATAACTTGCGCTAAGGAAATCACATCCTGATGGGGAACTTGCACACCACACAAGGAGCTTTTGGAAAAGTTAATCTTCAACCCTGACATGAGTTGAAAGCATCTAAGTATTCTTTTTATGTTCGACAACTCCTCCATGTCATTTCTACAAAAAAGTAACGTATCATCTGCAAACTGGAGATGAGACACCGTAACCCCGTTGCCCCCTATTCTTACTCCTTTAAAGATGCTCCGTTCCCTCGCTCTTTCTAGTAAAATGTTGAGCCCTTCTACTATGATATTGAATAAAAAAGGAGATAGTGGGTCACCTTGTCTGATACCCCTCTGGATTTGAAACTCCTTAGAAGCAGAACCATTCACCAGCACAGACATAGACACTGTAGATACACATTCCTTAATCCAGCCACACCATTTCTCGCCAAAGCCCATTTTTGCAAGGAGATCTAGCAAAAAACCCCAATTGACACAATCGTAAGCCCTTTCAAAGTCAATTTTCAAAAGAAGGCCGCCTTGGGAACTGTTTTTCCAACCGTGTATAAGCTCATTTGCAATAAGAACTCCATCTAGAATCTGTTTTCCCCTTACAAAGGCAGCTTGGGATTCACCAATTACTAATGGTAAGAGAGCTTTGATTCTATTGGCTAGCACTTTGGACAACACCTTATACACCCAACCCACCATACTAATGGGCCTAAATTCTTTAAAGGACAAAGGACAGTCAACCTTTGGAATCAGAGCTACAAAGGTCGAGTTAATACCTTTTGTGATTTTACTATTGGAGTGGAATTCTGAAAAAAACTGCATGAGCAACCCCTTCATAAAGCCCCAGCCTTGCTTCACAAAAGAAAAATTAAATCCATCCGGCCCCGGTGCCTTAAGGTTGCTACACTCCTTTAGAGCGGCTAAAATCTCCCCCTCTTCAAACACCCTCCCAAGATGAGTAGAATCTTCAGGGAGTAGTCTCCTTAAAAAAATTCCCCCCAATACAGGTCTGACTACTTGTTCTTCTTTAAAGATATTGCTAAAATGCTCAACCGCAGCTTCCTTAATCTCTAATGGATCTTCTGTCAGTCTACCATTTGCCATGATTGAACCCACCAAATTCCTCCGGAACCTATTATTGGCAATGGCCTGAAAATACCTCGTATTTCTGTCACCCAGCTTTAACCAATTTAATCTCGATTTTTGTCTCCATAGTGATTCGGTTAATCGAGTAAGTCTCCAAAATTCCGATTTAGCCTTACATCTCAAGGCTTTTTCCTCTACACTAAGCTGTCTGTCCTCAGCTACCAGATCAAATTGATGAAGTTCCTCTTCTGTTTCTTGCAGGGCAGAATTTACATCCCCAAATTCCTCTTTGTTCCACACTTTAAGTTTATCTTTGACAGCCCTCAACTTCTGCAATATTCTGAAACCGGCCCATCCACTTACCGAAGTATTCTCCCAAGTCTCCTGAGCAATCTTCATACACCTCGGATTCGACAACCAGATATCCATAAACCTAAACGGTCTAGGACCCCAGTCTCTGCTATCATCAATGAGAACAATCGGACAATGGTCTGAAATAGGTCTGTGAATCCCCCATTGAAGCACTTTAAATTTATCAAGCCACTGTTGGGAGATTAAAAATCTATCCAAGCGACTATGGACTGCACGATCTTGAAAGTTAGTCCAAGTAAATTTCCTACCCAATAGAGGAAGATCGAGGAGTTCCATTCTATTACCAAAATCAAGAAAATCCTTCATCCCCCTCTCCATCCTCTGGCATCCGATCCTTTCACTAATCGCTCTGATTTCGTTAAAATCACCCCCAATACACCAGGCTACATTCGAGTTGGACTTCAGCACCAGAATTTCCTCCCACACCCCTCTCCTACAAACCACATCATTAGGAGCGTAAATATTGACCACCGAACACGGAAACTCATTATTAATCAACCCCTGTAATAGGATAAAGGATCTGTTGCAAATAACAATGTCAGCATTGAAGAAATCCTTTTTCCAGATTACTAGCAAGCCCCCCGAGGCCCCCTCAGCATTAGAACAAGAGAAATCAAAATCCCCACTACCCCACAAACTTCGGACCACGAACCCATCAATGTTGACCAATTTCGTTTCTTGAATAAACACCATATCAGGCTTCCGTTTTTTAATCAGCTTATACAAAAACCTTTTCTTGACCGAACTACCCAACCCTCTAATATTCCAAGATAAAATCTGCATAAAAAGTTCATCCCAACAAAAAACTCCACACTGCAAAATAGAAAGAATTCTAACTGCCAGGAGCTCTCTCACGAGCAAGAGAGACTTCCTGAAATTCCAATTCAATCATTTTACGGAGAATACGATCATCATCAGGACGAAAGTTAATGCCCAACTCACCTCCAACTGCCATAGTCGCAAGAACTTCTCTGACCAGGTCGGGATTGGTCTGAATCAATTCCTCTGGAGATGATGAAGGGCTGTTTGCCACTAGCCCAGGGTTGAGATCGACAGCCTCGCTAACGCTTGAGAGGTTAGAAAGCTGTCTTCGTCTCCTTCTTCGACACCCAGCATCTTTAAGGTCTACCACCAGGTTTATACTTGGAAGTTGAATGCCACTTCCAAGATCCCCTCGGCCACCTGGTTCTTCAGCTCCCCCAATATCCTCTGCTAGAGATTCCGCCTCCCTTTGCAATTGATTTTGCCCTAAAGAATCTGCGCCCATTGGAATTAACTGGCTACAAGAGTTGGGTTCAAAGGGTAAAGGGCCCACCACCCCCTTATTCTCCCCAAAACCAACTGGCCCACCAACTGGCCCTCTATTCTCCCGAAGACCACAGAGTCCAGCAACACCACTAAGGTCTATGGTGCCTTCCTGGGCTAAAACCTCCTCTGGATCCAACAAATTATTTTGGGCCAAAGGGCCCAAACCATGCATTGATCCATTTCTCCGCTCCAACGAGTCTTGAACCTCAAGATCCATCGAGTCTTCCACACCAATATCCACCGAGTCTTCTACCCGAGATTCAAAATCATCTGAGCACGCATGGGATCTCGCATACAGATTTTTGAGTGGGGCCTACTCCGTGTCTCACACAAATAATCCGAACCGTTCATTAAATGTAAAACATTTTTTTAAGGGATCCGGAGAAAAATTAGCTCAATCCGATACTTATAGGTTCTCGTTCCAATCATCTAATTTTTTATTCGGATTTCAGGATAATGAAAAGTTAGATGATTAAATCAAGCACCTATAAGATCGGATTGAGCTATTTTTTGCGAAAGCCCTTGAAAAAATATTTTACATTGAATGAATGGTCCTGATTGTTTGTGTGAGATCCGAAATAGACCCCACACAAAAATCTATGTGAAATCTATGTACAATAAATCTGTGTCAACAAACTTTTTGTAAGATAAACTGGCAATTAATAAATATTGTACGAGGAGTTGTCATTAGCTGCGGAGCCATAATTTGTATGTACTGGGGTCAAAGACCTAGAAGAATTAAAATTTGAACGAGTTTGGCAATAATAGAGGGCAAAAAATTGTTTCTTAATAACTACGTGACCCCATTACGGTCTTCTTCCCTCCTGGTCATGCTTGAAAACCAATTCACTTTCACTCTCCCTACTTAATTACTAGCCCTCAAAATTTTCATGTCATTAATTATTTGACATTAAATATTGTCGCAATCTTCTATATATAGGAAGTTGTTGGGCGTTTTCGGTAGTGGCAGCCATGGAAGGAATTTACCAAATCAAAACCGGTAAGCTATTATCCCTATCCAAGCAAGAGTTGGTTGACTGTGACGTTAAAGGAGAAAACGAGGGTTGCAGCGGCGGGTATATGAATAAGGCCTTTGAATTCATCAAGCACAACAAAGGCCTCACGACAGAAGCCAATTACCCTTACGTGGGACAAGACGGAACCTGCAAAACCAAGAAACTACACAAGCCTGCTGCCAAGATTACCGGATACGAAGACGTGCCAAGGAACAACGAGAAGGCCTTGCTCCAAGCAGTGGCTAACCAACCGGTGTCGGTTGCCATTGACGCCGGTGCGTCCGAATTCCAATTCTACTCGAGCGGTGTCTTCAACGGAACGTGCGGCACGAGGCTTGACCATGGTGTGACCGCGGTTGGATACGGGACTACTAGTGATGGGACCAAGTACTGGTTGGTTAAGAATTCGTGGGGAACTGGATGGGGTGACAATGGGTATATAAAGATGAAGAGAGATGTGGCTGCCAAGGAAGGCCTGTGTGGGATTGCTCTGAATGCTTCTTACCCAATAATGGATTAGGACTGATGAGTGGAAGTGTGATAATGATATATGTTCTTACAATTATAGCCATGAAATATTGTGGAATATTTTGCTTTCAAAGCTTTTGGCCATTATATTTTAAATAAGATTAGTTTCTAGGTGTCATCTATTTTTACTGGACTTGTATATTTCTTCGGTTGCATGACATAATATAGTCCATTGGAATTCCTTATTGAGGTAATCCATTGCAAACTTTAAGCCAATCATGACCATTGCTTGACGATTTTCTAGTCCTAAATTAATGAGTTGCCCCAAGCGTAGGGCGAAAACCGACATAGCACAATATCCGGTAAGTCTGTAGTAGAATCCACAGAAACGGTGATGTATACTGACTAAAAACTCGGGTTATAATAATTTAAACGGGCTCTTAGGTAGCCACCCCTTGTCGTTTTTTATTGAGATTAACTAAAACTAAGAAATAACTGTTCTTTTTAAATAATTAAAAGATCGTACAGTCGCAAGGTTCATAGCACTCGTAACCAGACTGGATTAACCTGCTTCATTCGGTGTTCTTAAAAACGTTTAACTTTGGATTGAAAAAGATACCCCGCAAGATGCGAGACCCTAAATGCCAAGATGGAATCTTCTATTCGGAAGGTGTTTGTATGATTGGGAAAAATGCCAAGAAGAGGAGTTACAACAAAGATTGCAAAGTATGGTTTTGGACCCATCCAAACAGGATTCGCTGCAATCGAAATGGACAGTAAATAAGAGCTTCTCGGTGAAATCGGTTTATGGACAATGGGAGCAAGCTGTTCTGGTGCGAGATGATGTGCAAACACTTCTCTGCCAATTTTGCTCTTTGGTCGATCATTATGCAGTGGTGGAAGTCGGAATGGGTATGTCCCCCTTCTTTGACAGTCTTAGCTACTTGGTGGTTTGGCAACAGGTTTCGAAATTTGGAACGGCACATTTGGGAGGTGACTTTCTTTGCTACTTTGTGGTCTTTGTGACTTGCTAGGAATGACCTCATGTTCAACAATGTAACGAGGTCTGCGAGTGAGGTAGGGGATTTAGTCAAAACAAGGGTGGCTATGTGGATGAAAAATAAGTTCAACATCAAGATGTACTCGGTGGAGGAGTTTAAGAGCTTTCTAGGTGGAATCCGTAAACTAAAGCACTAAGTTTGGCCTTGTGGTGTTGTAACATCCAACCTTCGGTTGGATGCTCCCTTTTGTTTTTCTCACTTTTTCCCCCTCGATGTACCCCTTTTCGAGTTTTATAAAATCGTTTTCGTTTGCCAAGCAAAAAAAAAAAAAAGATGCGAGACCCAATGGTTGCCGTTTACTCTTGCGCAGCGAGGAATGAGCCCCATTCTCCCGTTCAAATGGGCTCCGACAATGTCTAGATTCGTCTGCGGGAAATATTTTTCCAATCTAAAATTATCTTTTTCATTGTTTGAAAATAGGAGCAGTACCCGAACTGACCACGGTGTGCTAATCACCCCGCGATCCTACCTAAACAATTACTCACTAATCATTAAAAGAAACCCTAATTGAAAACATACTTCTATTACGCAAGATGAAAAATAAACAAAAGATCTAAGTTAAATAAGAACCAACAAACAACTTTTATAAAAAACAAAAATTAAAATAAGTTATCAAAATGCGAGTAATTGAGCAAAGTTTCAAATAACTTGAAAGGGAAAAACCAATTTCTGAAGAAATCAATCTAAAACTGTAAAATAAAATTCGGGATGTATACTGACGTTATGCGCAACTTGTGATTGATCGCAGCCCCCGTTCTTTCTTTTTGTTCAGATCCCTTTTTGAAGTTAGTAGGGTAAGAGCATCTCCAACTAATACTCCATTTCTTCGTTTTGGAGGAAAAACATTCTCTAACCCATCCTCTTAAACTCTCCTCCATTTGGGAGAATGAACTTTGATCCTTTAAATATAGAGGATGAAGGAAAAAATAGAACATCTCCTTCAAATGTGTTGGAGTTGAGAAATAGCGTGTTGGGTTGGAGTTGAGATAAATAGTACAATCTTCTAAATCTACTTTTCAAATAAAATAAATTAATTTGATCATCTCAAAGAGAGATTTGGAAGGTGTTGGATTGGAAATGCTCTAAGGTACAATGTATAGAGATTGAAGACCTAAATTACACAAAGGTCCTTTGGACTTCATGAAATAATAAATCAACAATTTAATTTTGAATCATTTTTGCATTTTAACCCCAAACTTCTTTAAAATCTTCTTTTTATTCAAAGTGTCGGACAACGGGCTCGAGCCACCTATAAACATAAAAACACATAATAAAAACTAGTTAACAAAAATAAAGGACTAATAAATGTAGATTTGAGGGTCAAAATATGTATATTTTAGCACTTATCAACCATATAGCAGATGGCAAAGCCGCATTGTAGGCTTCAACGCCAAAAGTCTATTTTGTTGTAGTGACTTTGGGAGTATTCAATAATCAGTGGCGAATCTTAGGGAGTATCCAATAATCCGTGGTGAATTCAGAAATTCCGTCCTGTGAATTCACCTTTCAAGTATAAACTTAATAGAAATATTAACAAGATCAATATAAAGAGAACATGCGTAAATTAACAGTAAATTTGGCGAATCCAGAAATTTCATCTAGTGGGGTCACCTTTCGAGTATAAACTTAATAGAAATATTAAGTTTATACTAGAGTCAAGAAGAGTCAAAAACATAGTTGAAATAGCCGTTTTAAAGACACAAGACAAATAATAGTAACTCGAAGGCACATGAGGATGCCCATTCATCTGCAGGATTCATTACTAGGAATACCCCACCAGGGTTTCTAGGATTAGTTCTCCAGCGGTCTAGAGTTGATTCCTTGGAGTACTCCTCCATTACTAGGGAATGCTTACTGGTACAGAGTTTGTAAATTATAATTAGCTGGAAGAGTTATTAGTGACAGCAAAAGTCCAATTCCTATTAACGGTGGAGTTGCTTAGTTTGTTCACCCTTTAGCCTGGTCATGGTGTTCTCTGGCCCCTCCTCCTATTGTTTAGCTGCAGCGTTTTGCAGTTTATTCTCCACCTACTAAAAGGTGTCTGCTATATCTTTCAGATTTTTATGAGATAAAAAAGTATCAAGCTTATTCATGTGTCGGCTTTTATAGTTTATCCTTCAGGTACTAAGATAGACATTTGTTTAATGATTGGGTTAGTTTGACTTTTGGTAGCCTAGCCTCTCAGGGTGTCAGAGAAATATGCATTCATTATGTTACATGTTCTCACAGTTGTTGCACAATCTGTTTAAGAGCTTAATCTGGCACGTGATGGAAGATTTTCTTATGTACCTGTGGGCTATGTTACCTTGGCTATGTACGAGTACGGGTGTTAAAGTGCATCCATGTTGCACCTTGCAAGCCCTCAATCTTAAATAATGAGGATATGTATCCAAAAGTTAGCTATCCAGGTTCAGTCCTGAGAGCTTAGATTTATTACAATTTACTATTTTCAATCTTTTGTGTATGCTCATGTAATTATTTCAAAATGCATTTGACACTAAAAAATATTTGGGAGAAAAGGGTGGTTCTATAACTAAACGAAACAGCGGCAAAAGCAATAACAATCAAAATGTTCAGCAATCTATTAGGACCAAGAAAAACTAAGTTTGGATAGTGTGCACTTCGTAGTACCTGTGTGCAACATTGAAGGATACAAAAGACTGGACATGGAACTTTAGCCTGCCTTCTTGATCTCGTGTCTTTGCACCATGCCTTGCATCCTCACCTCTGCCAGGCCTTAAAATCATGACAACAATTGGACTACCCATTTATGATAAAGTAGGAGCAACCACTTGAATATCTTCTATGTCCTCCCACAAAAAATAGAAGTTGGTCTTGTGTCCAAATAGATCTTGCATGGAAACCTATTATTCTTGCTGATAAGAATAGACGGCCCTGTGCATGAACAATCAAACTGTAATGAGATAGATATATCATTTATGTAACCCACATCAGACAGATCAAATCTTAAGGCAAACATGAAAAACCAATATTGCAATAAAAAAAATATACAACTGAGCTCCAACAGTATCGCCACAGGCATTTTGCGTTTCAGGTGACAAGTAAAATCATTGATGAGAAATTCCGCTGGTGGAAGCCCAAAGAGTTTCTGAAATGCTGAATTTGTTTGAGGAGATTGAAGTCTTATCTACAGAACTTTCCAATTAAAGTAATAAGTAACCAATGGAACTCTAAAGGCTCCAAAGATGAAATCAACTGTGAAAGTAAATTTCCAGGACAGATCAGGTCCGACTTACCTTCTTTCCCACCTCCTTCTCCACCGTAGTTAAATACTCTTTAACAACATTGCTTCCTCTAGTATTGTCCAAGAAAATTCTTAAATGCAACTTCGACCGACATGCCTGAGCTAACTTTCCTTGAAGAGGAACCCAAACATCAAATAAAGGCATGTGTGATAGAGACTCAAGTAGGTATAGATTTTGACATAATATGGCCAAAGTTTGCACAGTTGCAGCTTTTATAAATGACAGAACTACGAGCTCCAAACGAAGTTGATTGAGATGGTGGCATTGCAACTAATCCCACGTCTTTTTCCAGTATTTCCCTGAGCAAAAGCTTTCTGCTCAGTTCTGACTTTCCTTTCCACCACTCCCTACAATCTAAAAGATCGAACCCTCCCCCTTTTTTCCTTCTATTTTTACATCCACCCTCTTCAAGATAATTGGTATTAGAAATTTCGTTTGAACATTCTGAATACATCATTGACAAGCACTCATGTGATATCTTGAGCGTCTCCAAATCATCTCTAGTCCCTCTTGGGGAAGAACGCTTATCTTGCACCTTGAAATATTGAGAATCATTTTCCACGCCATGATTATCAAGCCTATATTCCACTTCTTCGCACAAACAGCTTCCAACCAAATCATCCATATCAAACCCAACATGATCTACAACCTTCCTCTTCTCGCCACGCTTAGACATTGACTTCAATTCCATGTATTCCAACACAAAAGGTGCATTCTTAACAATGTTCTTAACTGTAATATCTTTTCCCCAAGGCAATACTTGCGCAGCCTTCAGCAGACTCTCTAAAAGCTCCTTATACCGCAGCTTGCACGTAACAACCGCCACATGTAACTCCATTGCCACATCCTCAATCCGAACATCGACTGCATTCAACTGAGCAACGAAAACCAACACAGCCACGACCACCGGAAGCGGTCTCCGCCCCGTGGTCAAGTACCACTGCACCATACACTGGACCAAGAAAATCCCCTGCTTCAACATCCTCCCAACCTTATCCACATTATCCAACGAAACAAAACAAGTCCGGACCGCCCGTTGAAACGAATCCACGATATCAAACTCCGGCAACTTCAACCGCATAAACTGAACAACCCGACTAACCATCCAACCCAGCTCGTGAACATCGCAACCTACCTTATCCCCGACCTCCACGAGCGCCAACGACTTGTTGTCTCTTCTCATCACAACGTACGCGCATGCGCCTATGAGAACCGGAAACCAATCCCCCTGCCCGTGCTCCCCCTCGGTAACGGTCTCTACCATAACCCTGACCTCCTCTTTCTTCGAGGGCGAAAAGTCAAATAACGAGGTGATGCGTTCAATGTTTTGTTTGCCGTAATATATTTTGGTCTCTTTGTAGTTAAAGGTGCAGCCGGAGCCGGCGGTGCCGGTGTAGACGAAGGTGCCAGTGGGGCCGCTGATCCCGCCCAAGCTGTGCTGGAAGTTGTCGAAGTCCTGGACGGCGCCGCACGAGGCGCAGAAGGAGTTGCCGTCGTCGTCGTCGGCGAGGGATCTCTCGCCGCAGCTCGAACAGGGGCGAGAACTCGCCATGTCGAAGCCCTAAAGCTGACGCGTTTGGTAGGTTTGTTTACAGAGAAACTACTAGTATTAGGTCACAGGAAAAAGCTATGGTATAAGTGGGGGAGGGGGGGAGGAAGAGGAAAGGAGAGTACCTGTGTATCAGCGATTCAGCGTATATACGCAGATGTAATACGCATGTACTCTTTAATGCATCCAGATTTGGGGAGAGAGAGAGAGAGAGAGATCACATGGTCGTCCTAGGGTTTTGTTCGCACTCGAGCGCGTTCGTGAGAATCTACAGCTTTTTTCTCCAAATTGGCAGACGGAATCCATCGATGATCGAACGATCTCCGGACGCGAGCTGGAATTTGCGGAGGCCGGGTGTCCCTGCAGTAAGGTGTCTTCGCTTCAATTTGCAGCCCAAAATAGCAACGGGAGCTTTGGCCAGAAGGACATACTATAGGGTTTAATGATGTAATTAGGATATCAAAAAATTTCAACCAGGCTCCCGGACATTTTCCCCTGCCTTCCAAAAATACCCCCTTCTAAAACAAACACGAAGAGAGCAAATCCCGAAACCGTTCCGTCAAATCCCAAATGTCACTTCTCTCTCGTGATCGTTTACAACCTCCGACGATTGAGAACTCTGTGATTTTCTCCACACCATCTCCAGCAACAACCTCCGGCAATCGACGCCGGTAATTTTCCAGCACCATTTCCGTGGGGTGTAGTAGGCGTGGAATAGAAACTCGCCGGAAAGTATGGTGATCAGCGGTGGTGGCTCTTAGCAATTGCCGAGTTAAGTTGATCCATTAGTTGACTGAATTTTTTTTTTGGGTGGCGCCGGCGGCGAGGGGATGCTAGGCGCCGGAGATAGGGACTCGGAGGGGCACGTGGAGGGGGCGGGTATGGGGTGTCGATCGGAGATGGGAATGAATTTGCAACCACCGGCGCCAACGAAAGTGTGGCGATGGGTTTTGGGATATAGAATATGACTAGAATCAGTGGTACTTTAGAGCATCTCCAACTGCCTAGGAAATTGGAATATTTAGCTTAAATAGCTAGTCAAAGCACAAAAAGAGGAAATCCAGCAGACTCGCTTCATCGTGGGCGAAATGGCGTGGTGCTACAGTACCTCACTCATCCGAGCGAGGTATTTCAGCCTCACTCTGTCGATTTCTTCCTCTTTTCCCTCTCTCCTCCCCTCGATTTGTCATCTCCCGAGCTAAGTTCATTGCCACTCTCGCTTTCCTGCGCGAAGTTTCTTCCTCTTTCCCCTTTATACTCGAGGGTTGTGGAGATTTTTCATGATCCTCAACATCAACAAGGGATTCCTCTCTCTCTCTCTCTGTCGAAATTAATTTGAACTTCATGATTTAGGTTTAGATTTTGGGATTAATTTTTTCATCAATGTCAATTGGGGTATGAAATTGAAGAAGATTATTTGTGTGAATTAGATCATAGTTATAAAATTGGTACATAAATTACATGCAAACTTAGGGTTACCACAATTTTCTTAGGATTTTGTACTGTATTTGTGCGTGTTGATTTTACAGTTGGATTGTATTTAGTTGATTGTAAATTCTTATCCGAGTGTCGCCAGTGATTCGTTGGATTCTTTTTTTTACTTTCTTTTGTGAATTTTTATTTCGATACTATTCGTTAGTTTTTTGGCCAGTTAGATTTTCGATTTTGGCTTAGGAAAAGTAGGATTTTCATGCTTGCTTTTATGTGATGTGTGAAGCAAAACAAAATATTCGACTATTGGCTCAGTTTCTACTGACTGGCTAACAATTTCTCATACAATACTGAAAATCCTGATCAAGCCAAATGCTTGTTCCATGAGTAATATTTGTTGGGTTCTGTGTTTTGTTCAGATTTAGTGTCAGTTTTGTCATTATGGCTCAGTTAGCAACAATGCTACGTACACTCCTACTAACCACTCCTCTCTCGCATATGTGCCAGCCCCCATAATTAATAAGGCCCCATACAAATATGTGAGAGAGAAGTGGTCGGGAAGTGGCCAGTAAGATTGGTGGCTAGAATAGCCAAGTGGTATTTTAGGTTGTTTGGTGCAATCCTGTTATTACAATGTAATCTTTGCCTTCGGGTATGATTTAATGAATTGCCTGATTTCAAAAAAAAAATTTAAAATATATGATAGATTGCAAAATATAATCAATTGAAAAGCAGTACGGACTCCAAAAAGGACAAAAGAATTGGGACAGAGGGAGTATATTACATATACACTGTTCTAGTTAGAAATTGCTAGCATTACTTTCATTTCTCCAATTTATTTTTTGTATAAAATAAACAAGAAAGATATATTGTGTATATTCTTGTTTTTTCATTCTTAATTGCCTTTTTTTGAATGTAAAACAAAAAAAGGGCCTATATTGCTTTTTTTTTTTGAACAATGAAAAAAGTTTATTAATCAAATGTAAAAAAGGATACAATGATTAAACGGGACAAGAGAAAAGCATCACGAGAAGAGGATAACATCCCAACTGTACTGTGTGGAGTTTTGCCTTGAATTTGTCGCGACAACAGCAGAAAACCAAAATTGGAGCATTCTGGTTTTCTAGTCCGAACCAAAATCACAGTGGTCGGACAGCAAGCCAGTTTTGCAATTTCACTCACAGAGTATTTTGCAGATTGTAGTTCTATTCTCTTGGATTGCTTAGTTTTTCTAGCTCCATTTATTTTCCTCTTGTAGTTTCGTGCATGTTATTCATTCTTGTAATAGGGTAGCCCATGCGTTGGCTAAGCGTTTCCTATTAGTCATTAGACTAGAAAATTGGGTGTGGGTGTGGGGGGGGGGGGGGGGGGGGGGGTTCTTGTCCTCTATTGGCTAGCTAATCTTACTTTGGTTGATGTCTGGTCCTTCGATCGGGTTCTCCTTTAATAATATCTTCTCTTCATTTGACCAAAAAAAAAGTATTTTTTAGGATTTTTGGTCCGAACGAGGGTCACGGTGGTCCGGACCAGCGGGACTATTTTTGTGCACGAATTAAGGTTTTGTCCGATTTTTGGTCCTCTATTAAAAATAGGGTAATTGGGGGCTGCTAGGGTGATGGTTCTTTTGTTCAAGGGCTTAAATATAATATTAGGATTTTGTTCATTTCTTAGAATTCCACTAAGGGTTTATGTCTCCCTGTTGGGTTGGTATAGCTGGTTCCTTGTTTCTATCCCCGTTTATAGTGAATCCTCTTACTCTTTTTTCCATGGAGTACGTTCTTGCTTTATCCTTAAGCGGAATCAGGTATATCTTTGTGTTTTTGTTTATCGCTTGTTAATTTGTTATATTCTCAATTTTGTTTTCAGTACAACATATTGACACCCCAACTCTTGACAATCATCTGCCACTCGAGACCCAAGAACAATACAAGTTGGCAAGATACCAACCGAAATCAAGCTAAAAGAAAAAAAAGCTCAAACACGAGCAGTAGTATAATACAGAGTTCGAAACAAAAAGAGCTGCACCAAACAATAGCAGCATGTGATCCAGAAATGCAGTAGCACTCAAAATGCTGCATTCACCCTTACTCCAAAGCATACCAGGTAGCTTTGTCCATTTGAAATTAAGGGGTTGTTTGAAAATTTAAATTCAGCACTTAAAATTGAATCAATTAATTGAATTAAGTTTAAGTGATTCAGTAGGTTTGACAATCACATTTTATATTACTTAACAAATTAAGTGCTACTTAAAATGTAGGCTAAAAAGTTAAGAAAAATTAAGTAGCTTTGAACTATTTAATTTTGGCTGAATTTTTGTGTACTTGCATTTAACAACCATATCACAACCACTCCTACAACCATTCCACCACATACACATCCACTACCACTACACCATCATCACCATCAATCCTCCACCACCACCACTACCACCGCTACACCACCACCACCACCACTCAAGCCCACCACCACCACTACCATGTTGCCGCCGCCGCCACCACCACTACACAATCACCACTCCACCGCCACAATCACCGCCACCGCCACCACTTACTCCACCACTACAACACCACCACTCCAACCTACCACCACTACTATGCCGCAGTCGCCGCCACCACCACACCACCATTGCACAACCACCACTCCAGCGTCACCACTCATTGCCACCATTACACCACCATCACTCCAACGCCACCCCACAATTACACCACCACTGCCACCACTCCAACACCACCACCACCACGACGTTCACTCCGTCCCCAAACTCACCACTCCACCACCACAATCACCACTCCAAAGTTTGGTCTACTTTTCTGCTGTCAGTATACTTTAAAAAGCTCAGCTATTGGTTCTGATTGGCTACTGGCTGGTTTACGTACAAAAATTCGCTTGGTTAAAAGTGATGGATTATGAAGTACTGGAAGTGAATTTCATTAGTGGAAGCGAAAGCACCTAAACTAAGCTAGCTTGCTTGCACGGATTCTTAATGGGTCTTCTCAAGACCTCAGTCCAAATTTGTCGAGTGAAAGTGAGGCCTCAAAGTTAGAGGCATGGGATGCAAGCTACCTAGCTTCAATGGCCTAGTGGTTGGCGAGCACAAGGAAAACAAAAATTCTACATGCAAACACAAACAATTAAAATCATACAAACACTCTCACACACAAGGCCGGCTTAGGGAAAGGCCAGATAAGCACGTGCTTCGGTTCCCCAAAATTCTAGAATCCACATATCTCTATTATAAAACAGAAGGGTGTGGGGACAAGTTGTTAGAACGGCTCAGATTCATTTGATCCAAAGGCTGTAGTGCATCCTTCCACTTCCCGATTAAGTGCCAATGATTTTTACCTAAATTACACAATTGTCATCTCCTTCCAACAGGAATGCGAAGTGCCGTAGGCACGGGCTAGCACTAGTGTGTGTGTGTGTGTGTGTGTGTATATATATATATATATCTGATTTTTTTTTTTTTTTTGCATTGAGCCTCCTTTACACAAAATAGGCCCAATTCAAATTTAGGAGCCACAAAATAGAACCAAATGGTAGAATTACTCATTAGAAACACTGGGGCGATAAAAAAAAAAGAGAAAAGAAACGCCTGAGGAGTTGAGGACTATGGAGACTTAATTAGTTCGTTTGCAGCAAAAAGTGCGAGAAGACTAATTTTCGAATTATGAGTTTTAAGGTATTGTAATCGTTTGATTTTTTTTTTGGATAATATGCTACTATTTTGTAATGGTAAATCTTTTGTAATGGTATTTTTTATGAGACTTTTTTGTAGACCACTTTTGTATGAAAAATATAGAAAGGTCTCATTCAAGAGGTTCGCTTCTAACCTCCAAAACTTATGAGCCGACCCTGCTCACACACTTACTAAGCATGTAGATTCCTCATATATGGGAGGTGAGTGTGCATAACTGTTTGCATGCGTTCTGTGTGTAAAATCGCGCTATGCATACTGTCTGTGCATAGTTTGTTTGTTGTCCGCGTAACAACTCTCTTAAAAGGGGCTTCAAATTCCAGCCCTTTTGAGGAGCTACAGGGACCGGAGTCCATTATGCGGTCAGTTTTGATTTTGATTTGGATCTTCTCAAGGCCTCAGTCAAATTTGGAGGAAAAAAAAAATTCTTCCATTTCTCTTGCTAGGGCAATCTTGTTGAATCTATTGTTCTTGTTTTGTTTCGCAGATACTCCCATGTTTTACTCCACTGGTTTTGGATCTAGAGTACTCCGCTGATGATGGGTTTGCCTTTGACTGTGAAATCATTTCATCATCAACGTATTCTTTATGAGAGAAACTTATTTATAGAGTTGTGAATAACTCTGCGCAATTTCAGCCTTCCATTTGACAATCAATGGTCCGCATTTAAAAAAACCTATTCGTGCGACGAGTTAAACTCTTCTATCGAGTAGTTTTTTCAAAATTCGGACCGTCCAAAACATATTTAGATGCGCGCAATTGAGCACGGTCAAAAAGTCTCTCTCACATTCCTTACTACTCTTCCACACACACGCACTCAAAAAAAAAATTTGTATGGCTCTCGGTTTCATTATTCTCGTAATATGACATGCATCCTATTTTTGGAGTACTATATGTTTATTTTTCCAGTAAGTCTACTAGTACTGCAAAATCGTACAGATTTTGCATACAGATTTGTTGTGGAGTCCACTACGGGTCCCACACAAATGATCCGAGCCGTTCATTAAGTACAAAACAGTGTTTCAAGGGCCCTCGCGAAAAATCAGTTCAATCCGATACTTATAGATGCTCAATCCAATCATATAATATTTCATTATCCTAGAATCTAAATCAAATGTTAGATGATTAGATTGAACACCTACAAGTATCGGATTGAGATGATTTTTCACAAAAGCCCTGATTTTTCACAAGAGCCCTTGAAAAAATATTTTACATTTAATGAACGGCTTAGATAATTTGTGTGGGACCTGTAGTGGGCCCCACAATAAATCTGTACGATTTTGCTGTACCAGTAGACTTACTATTATTTTCCCCTACTTCTTCAGCTTCATAACTTAAATTTTGCATAAGCAAAAAGAGATATTTATTAACCGTTATTGGAAAACGGATTACAGAGATTCAACGGGCCGGAATCTGTCCGTTGAATTTTTCGCCCTGTCAGCTTAATTAATCTTCACTAACAAAGAGCTAAGAGGTACTTTTTTTCTCTTTTTTTTTTCCCTTTTCTTTAGCCTTCCCTATAATTGAAATTTTCCTTGCAGAGTGGATTGCGTCGATGTACCCTTTGTGAAATTCAATAAAATTTTGTTGCCGATAAAAAAACAAAACAAAACAAAACAAAGAGCAAGTGGCCCTCAGATAAGTAGAGGGACAAATTAAGCCTGTTACCCATTCATCTTATTTTCATGGAAAATAGAAAGAATGTCTTATTTTCAGACGATAAAATGCTCTTTTTTTTAAATGGGGATAAATAGTAGAACTCTCTTTATCATCAATTTAGGTAATTTCAATTGCAAATATGTTCGTTATATGAGTGGTGCACTACATTACGACTGGTGTACCTGGGTAATGTATAGGCCATGGTATGTTCAAAAAAAATGTAAAGAATAGTAGACATTTTTCGTATTTCGTTATTGCATAAAATAAATTATATAATATTGAATTATGAAGTTTGTCTCAATATTGGACTATAATATATACGCTTTACAACCTACCAATAGTTAAATACTACAAGAAGTTAGAAAAGGCTTTCAAATTAACTTTCTTTCATGCTCAAGCATTCTCTCATTTTATCTTTTACATTTAATTGTTAAATTAGTAAATCACAACGAGGGTAAATAACATAATAGAATTTTTTTTTCCTTGCTTCCATGCACAGGGGTAGGACGTGCGCTAACTTTTTTTGTACTATATATCTACTAGTGGTTGGCCATGTGGTATACTTCGCAAATAAGATATCGCCATTACACAATATGAGTCGTTCTTTGTCTTTCAATCACCCAACAAAACTAAATCATATGTTTCTATTGAATAATTTGTCATTGTGTAAATAGTTAGAAGTAACACGTAAGTGACGCCATGATACTTCTGGCTAAGTTGAATAATTACTCCCGCATAGAACCACTCATGCAACGGAAACTAAATTCGAAGTAAATGACAAAAAGATTTTGTTGCGCTGATCGTGGAGAGTTTGTGGGAATCTAGGACTATCAAACCTCAGTCATGCAACGATCCGTGCGTATCACGGGTAGAACGTTTGTTTTGAACTATAGTTAGTTGACCCATGGATTTCAATTTTAGGTAGTCTCAGAGTAGTATGTGACGTTGACATATTATATTCATCACAAGTAAAAGATCGTCAACACATAATATTAGTCATTTTTTTATCTCCCAACAAAACCGAATCATAATGTCTCTACTGGATAATTTTTCTTTTACATAAATGGTCGTAAAAGTACCATGTAGGCAACGCCACGAGACCCGGAGATTCTACGGGGCGGATCCCTGAAGGGCAAATTTTAGTCATACGTAAGTACCGTTTTCAATGGTCCGGATTCAAATAAAACTTTTATGAAAAAATTTTCATTTGAATTTGAACCGTTGAAAACATTCACAGACAACTGTGATACCACTGACACGCCTTGTAGTGCACTACAGGGTTTCTGGTTCCCAACCCCACGTGGTACTCTGACAAAGTTAGATAATTACTCAGGAGGTGTTCCGGATTCTTTAAAAAGTAACTTTTAGAAAATGATGGTAATTTCAAGCTTAAAAATCATGTATTTACGCAAATAATTTTTGTACCAATATGGATCTTGTTTGATAGATCTCATTGAGATTTTTTACACGGTGAAAAAAAATTAAAAAATTATTTTTTATTTTCATTATATTTGAACTTGAAATTACATTTTTTTTTGAAAAAGAAGGTTTAAAAAAAAAAAGCGGAACGGTTATTCCTGCTTAGAACCACTCATTTTTTTTTTTGATCGGCAAAAGAAAATGATTGGTGTTACACGCCAGCTTATTTATTTATTTATTTATTTATTTTGCCTTATAGTAATAACAGCAAATTTTTTGCTTAGAGGTTAAATGATTGGTGTTCCTAGTAAATTATTTTGTGCACATAGTAGGCCTCAATGGCATGATTGCAATTTTTTGAGTGCGGGACTGATTTTGTTAAATTGGTGGTATTGCTTAATTTTATAAATTTGTATTAGGCTAGATTTAATTTTAAGTAATTTATTTATAGTAATTATCCACATAATTTTGAATAACTAATTAGATATAGTTTAGGGATCGGGTATTCTGGCTTAGTGGTTGGTTTTATTGAGTTAAACTTTTATATAGAGATGGTCCTAAGTTTTGAAGTGAGAGCAGTAGGGTAATTCCACATAACAATTTACCTAGACAATTGCTGATTAGGAAAAGGTATAATGGTCTCGTGTGTGATAGTCCTAAGTTGATTTGGGTCAATATTTAGAGAACGTTTTGAGGAAGAGAGAGAGTGTACGAAAGTCATCTGGTAAAATTATTATTTTTTGATTCGTTAAATATAATCTACTCTATACTAGGGGACTTGAAAAGAAAAAGAAAATAAAATTTTATGTAAAAAAAATGCAAAATTTTGGTCCATTTTTCAAGTCCTAAACTACATGCGGAGCCGCCCGAGTGTGCTGTGTATCGTCTCGGTGGTGATTTGTGTGATGATTATAGGTGCATCAGATTCATTTTCTTATCATCAGATTCATTTTCCTATTCATTTTCCTATATAGAAACTATAGAATCTAGTTTTGTGTTGTAAAAGTGTCGGGTTAATTGGGAACCCTTTTATGAAATCGACTATATGTGCACAGACTGACACGTGAGGTCCATTCTGGAATTTGAAAGAATTATCCAAACTGTTAATTTTAGAATAATTTTTCAAGAGGTCCAGCGTGAAATCAGCAAAATCCGATTTGTTTAGGTGTTTAATTCAATCTTCAAATTTTTCATTCAAATTACAAGGGATGTATATATAATCTGACTAAAAAATTGAAAGATTAGATTAAGAACCTACACATATTGAATTGAGCTGTTTTCACGGGTGCTACTAGCTAGAAAAATTTCTGAAATAATTCAACGGCTCAAATTATCTGCGCGGGACCCAAAATGGGCCTTGCGTGCCAGTATGTGCACATCATGTTATGTTCCCATAGCTTTTTCGGTTAATTTGTTACAATATGAGTTGGGTCTAGCTAGTTATAGGGTTATTTAATTATTTCTTTAATTTGGTAGTTTAAGCTCATATAGATATCTATATACTTGATATAATTTGTGATTACGTGACTCGTTTTTCACGAGTCGCCTTTATTTTGCATTGTTCTGTTGCATTACCTTTGGGGATGAGCCACATGTTATGTTTTTTCCAATATATCTTAAATTATTCTTTTAAAAAATTCATAACTTTTAATTGGAACATGTAATTGTTTGTATTTGGTTCGATAAATTAGCATTGGGTAAACATTAATTCGGTTATTGGTCTAAAATGCATTTTTTTGGTGAGATCTTTTTGGATATTGTTGGGAACAATTTTTTTTTTTTTTTGGAAGTCCAGGGACACTATGTATGCATCTTCATGTTGGTGACCCTAGTTATTAAGTAAGAGACTCGGGTTAGGCCGGTGATCCTACTGCTTAATAACTGTTTCTCACCGAATCGACTTAGGAAAAAGTTTCCCTGGCTGCCAATCACTGTCACATGTCCCAACACCCGTGAATTATTACTCGAAGAGGCCCTGCACAGTCCATGAACTGGATCCTATCATTTTTGTTACTAGTAAACTAGACACCCCAAAGTTTGGACTACTTTTTTTTTTCCGGTCATTTTTATTTTAGAATGCTTAGCTATGGATTTTGATTGGCTATTGGCTAGTTTACGTAAAAAATTTTGGCCCAAGATTCTCTGTGCAGCCAAAAAATGGTGTGCCCCTGTGCCGAGTACATTTGTGCCGTTAGATTGTGCAAATTTTTTATGTTTTTGTTTTTAAAAATTTTTGGGTGATCCAATGACCGAAAACGCACTCGACATAGAGACACTATTTTTCGGCACATAGAATCTCGGGCCGAGAAACCCTAGCCGCCGTTGTTTGCTTGAGGGGGAGGCGCCGCCTCCTCCCCGGGTGCCTCTCTCTCTCTCTTCGTTTTTCTTCTCCCCTTCCCTTGCTAGCTCTCCTCTCCTTCGTGGACTGTTGTTCCCCCCTCCCTCTTGAAATGAAAAACTAGAAAATTAGATCAATATATTACTTATAATCATTTGATTAAGCTGATTCATTATAAGGCCCTAGAACAATGAAGCTTTAAAGGGGCGGAAAGTATATGAGTACAACAAGCTGTGTATAAACAACATGCACAAACCGATTTTGAACCCGTCTTGGATCCCACAAAGATGGTCAGAGTCATTCATTTGTTCAAAATATTTTGTTCAGGATTCCCGTAAAACCCAGCTCCATCTAATATCAATAAAGATATTTTACTAAAAGTCCAATTTTGCTTCAGAATTCAGGGCAAATTTTGAAGCAAAATTGGACATTTTGTAAATGTCCTTACTGATATTGGATAATTTTTTTCCTTTTGATCAGCACCGATATCGAATTGAGTTGATCTCTTTTTCAAGGTTCCTAAACAAAATATTTTTAACAAAATGAGCGATTCCAATAATATGAACTGAGACGGGTTCAAAATCACGATATGCATGTTGTCTGTGCACAGTTTGTTGTCCCCTTGAAGGGGCTATAGGGACCCGAGTCCGTCCGTTATGGCGTCAGTTTTGATCATTTGGATCTTCTCAAGGCCTCAATCCAGTCAAAATTTGGACAAAAAAGAATCTTCCATTTCTCTCATACTCTTGACGGGGGAATCTTGTTGAGTCTCTTGTTCTTGTCTTGTTCCATTTCGTCATCAACGTATTTCTTCCTCTTCCACCGAAAAAATAAAAATGTATGGCTCTCGGTTTTCATTATTCTCCTGAAATGGCATGCATCCTATTTTAATTCATTTTTTGTCTCGACAAAAGAAATTTATTAATTTTTAAAAAAGAGATATAAAGTTTAAACAGATTAAGGGCACAACGAGTAGCACCACCCGAGACCCAAAAAATCAGGAAGACAAGAAATCGAACGCTTATAATCGCCATATATTATCATAAGAAATGGCCTTTTTATGCTCGTGTTGCTGATAAAAACAAATTCTACATATGCCCGTGTTTTTTTTTTCTTTTCCCAAAAGTTTAGGATTTTCATTGATAATGAAGAACGTACAATATAGGGCATATTTTTCCTAAGGGAGAAAATAGCCGAACATGCGGATAGGCAATCCAAAGATCCCTATACTTCCAAACCCCATACACGCACATTAGTCGGGGAGTTAGGCAATAACTCTAGCGGCATCTTAGGAATTTTCTGTATTTGACATCCATAGGATAATGCATTTTAGTAGTAGTATTTTTTAATCATCACTTCCGCACTTTGTGTAACATTTTTGTATAAACATTGAATTCATGTTATTGTTTGTGGCGAATTTTTATCGGTTTGATTGAGATTTAATTGGCTTCAGTTTTTTTTAAGGATGAAAAATTATAAATTGTCCAATAACTTTATTATATTCTAGGTTGCGTGTTCCTTGGGTTGATTTGAGTGTGACCACTCAAACCATTTTGCAAGGCAATTAAGATCTCTCTCTCTCTCTCTCTCTCTCTCTCTCTCTCTCTCTCTCTCTGTGACATGGAGGTTTATGGGGATCTTGGCCTATAAAACCTCAGCCATGCATGCAATTACCCAATCACACTATCATCAACTTCCACAATATTCCTAGCTGAGGTACAACCTAGTACGTACCATGGCTTCTACCCTGTCCTTAGTCTTGGTCTTGGTCTTTGGAATATTTTTAGCTTCTCAATTAGCTTTAGCTTCCTCTCGCCTTAACAACGAGGAATCTTCCATGCTAGAAAGACACCAGCAATGGATGTCTCGCCACGGACGGATCTACAAGGATGAACAAGAGAAGGGCGTCCGGTTTAAGATATTCAAAGACAACGTGGACCGTATCAACGCGTTCAATTCCGGTCCAGACAAAGGATACAAGCTGGGTGTGAACCAATTTGCTGACCTGACTAGCGAGGAGTTTCGGGCTTCTCATACTGGTTACAAGAGGCTGCAATCACCTAGTAAAGTGATTTCTGGCTCAAAACAAACAGCTTTTCGGTACGCAAATGCAACTGTTGAATCGTCTACTGTAGATTGGCGAGAGAAAGGTGCAGTTACTCCCGTCAAGTACCAAGGCAGTTGTGGTATGCATCTCTAGATATAAACTGACATCATTAATATATGTGAAACAACTCCATATCAAGACAAAATTAAATCAGACGCTAGCTAGTGTAAGCTTTAAGTTTTTTTTGTAGACCTCGAGAAATCCTTCTTGCTTGAAGGATCTACTTAAATTTTTATGATATGTCCATAAACTCCAAAGGCTTAGAAAACTTTGTCCGATCCGAAGCCCCATCGACTAAAAGATATCATTATTTAAATACCAGACCACATAAATATTCTTTCTATCTAAGGAATCTAGAATATTTTTTAAGCTAGTTAAATGGTATGACGTACGAAATTAAGATGAAGTTGGGATGATAAACTGGTAATGATCAATATTGTATATGGACGCCCAGAATATTGACTCATCCTCAGGTGCAGAGCCAGATTTTGTACGTAATTGGATCAAACGTATAGAGTGATTTATTAAGAATTTGCTTGAGCTTGGCGAAAATAAGGGGCAAGATATATAATTTTTTTAACAGATCAATCGTGTCAAAATGCAGTACGAATGATAACAATCTTTGTACGGAAATTTAAAAAAAAAAAAAAAGTGTTTTTCAAAAATGTGTTGTTACCCAAAACTGTGTTTTTTCAAAAACTTTTTTTTTAAATAATGATTTTAAAATAAACTGCATTTACACAAAATTGTTTTTTTATACAAGTGTTTTTAACATAAACTCCTTTTTTAAAGATTGTTTTTCACTAAACTGTTTTTTTTTAAATAGTTTTTTGTTTTCAAAACAAAGTATTTAAATTATTATCACAGGTTTTTAGTTTTTTGATTTTTGTAATTTAAAAAGGTGATGTGGCATGTTTTGGCTATCCCATTTTGATTATCTCCTTGTGAACCTCTACATTTGCTAACTTTAGCAATGCTTAAATGGATAACTAAAAAATAATGTGATAAATTTTGATTATCCAATTTTAATTAGGTTATTATGGATGTTCTTATGAGTCGGCTCAAGTGACTTGACAGCACTATGGTCTTCTTTTTTTTTTTTTTTTTTTTTTGCCGAGCAAAAAAAAAAAATTTCACTATGGTCTTCTTCCCGCGGCCTTGGTTGTCATTGAGAGCGAATACATTCTTTCTACATAATAATTACTGGCCCACAAAATTCACAAGGCATAAAATTGTTTTGCATTAATTATTGTCACAATCTTCTGCCTAGGATCTTGTTGGGCGTTTTCAGCAGTGGCAGCTACGGAAGGTATTAACCAAATCAAAACCGGTAATCTAGTCTCTCTATCCGAGCAAGAGCTGGTTGACTGCGATGTTCAAAACAACGGTTGTAGCGGCGGGTATCTGGTTAACGCCTTCAAATTCATCAGGCAAAACCAAGGTCTCACGACAGAAGACAATTACCCTTACGTGGGACAAGAGGGAACTTGCGAAACCGGGAATTCATACCAGCCTGCTGCCACGATAACCGGATATGAAGAAGTGCCAACGAACAGCGAGCAGGCTTTGCGTCAAGCCGTGGCTAATCAACCGGTATCCGTTGCCATCGATAGCAGTAGTGGCGACTTGCAGTTCTACAATAGCGGTGTCTACAGTAGGACATGCGGCACGAGGCTTGACCATGCTGTGACCGTGGTTGGATATGGGACTACTAGTGATGGGACTAAGTATTGGTTGGTTAAGAATTCGTGGGGCTCTGGATGGGGTGAGAATGGGTATATCAGGATGGAAAGAGATGTGGCTAACGAGGAAGGCCTCTGTGGGATTGCTATGAAAGCTTCTTACCCAATTATGTGAAATATTACGTACTACTACTCCGTCTTAAAATGTTTGTCCCGTTTGCAAAAACAAGAAGTTAAAAATAATATTATAAATTACCTTGTGCATATATAGTTTGCACAAGCTTTGTCGCTATGTATCGATATCGCTCGATAAGAAAATGTATTACTATTTGATAGTGGAAGTGTGATAATGATATATGTCATCTATTTTTGTTTTTTATTTTTTTTGCTCATCAAATCCACAACGACCAGCATCCAACCAGCACTAGTATAGTGAGCTCGCAACAACCACCTATCTTTTCTTTACAAAAGGATACTCGAGAAAGCTCTAATTAATGGAGTCTATAAATGCTGAGTGTGGGAAGTGCGGCAGTGAGAGAGGGAACAAGAGAGGTGTGAGAGGGAGCGAGTTGATATGGGTTTTGGATCTTGTCATCTCAGCATTCTGGCTCTGATTATTATTATTTTTTTTTGCATTTATTAGTTTTACGTCAAATTTTTATGTGATATGGGTTCGTCCGGATAAGAGGAATTAAAAAGTAAAAAATTATGACTTATACACAAGTATCTTGAGAAATGTCCAAAGAAAAACTCAAAAAATTAATTTTTTGAACTTTTCTTTGGATATTTTCCAAAATACTTGTGTAAAAGTCAAATTTTTTACTTTTCTGATTCTTCTCATCGAGACGAAGCCATATCACATAAAAGTTGTGGTGCATAACTTAATTACTAGCGTGAATGGGTAATATTACCATTAATTGCTACACTACGGGTCCGCTTGTTTTGATGTAAAATATTTTCTAGTAAATTTTTTTACTCGTTTTCCGTCGTTTGGTTGAGCAAAAATAGTGTATAATATTTTACCTTATATGACTGAAAATATTTTTCTTTCAAATTACTCATAAGTCATTTTTATCTCTTTAGACGCCGGCCTTCTCTCTCGCTCTCTCCACCCATACACTCTTGAAATTAAATCTAGAGAAAGAGAGAGAGAGAAAAATATGACAATCTACCGCCTAGAGCTCCTAGTTGCATCCATGACCATAATTTTCTCCTTAATTTGTAATTTGTAAATATAATACATACATGTGAAATTTATAGGCGGAGATCATTGGCTATCTTTTCCTTCCTCCCTTATTCTTTATTATCATATTTTCCTGTTATGTGTTATGGTAGGATATTTATTTGTGAAGCACGGAAAATACTTTACATGAAAACTATTTGTTCTAAAATCATTTTACATTGTAAAAATTACGTTGAAACAAACAGAGAGCCTACAACCACAATTCTTTACAACCTCATTAGCAGGCAGGCCAGGCACGACCCTAGAACAAAGAACGAGAAGCTGCCGCCTAGAGCCCCTATTTTTCAGGCCGAACCCCGAAGTTGGACTAATTTATAGATACAAAATCGCCCACCATTTGGTATGTCCTCCTAGTTGTACCAGCGGTAGAAAAGTTGGCCTTTATGTGAGACGTTGTGGATTCTAAACTTGCCCCTGCAGTAACTTTTGCATATAACGCTCCTGCTTTTTCACAAATACTCCGTATAAAGTGTATATTTTTTTTTTTCATTCTTAATTGCCTTTTTTTAATTCAATTTAAAAAAAAAAGACCCCGTTTTGTCAATTCGCGTAGGGGCTCCAAATATATAGAGCCGGCCTTTGTTACTACAGTATATATCTAGCTCCCTTCATAAATGGTTGGGACAACAAATAACGTCGTAATCGATCCGTAGCTATTAATAAGAGCAATGCTATAGAGACTGTGTCTATTACCTAAGAAGTCATGGGTTTGAGATAGTGATAAGTGCCAAAATATACATATTTTGGCCCTCCAATCTACATTTATTAGTCTTTTGTATTTGTTAACTGATTTTTATTATGTATTTTTTATGTTTATAGGTTGCTCGAACCCGTTGTCCGAGACTTTGGATAAAAAGAAGATTTTAAAGAAGTTTGGGGTTCAAATGCAAAATGATTCAAAATTGAATCATTCATTTGTTATTTCATGAAGTTCAAAGGGCCTTTGTGTGATTAAGGTTTTCAATACCTATATATAAAAGGTTTTAACCTACTGGTGAGGGGGCCTCTCGCTGGAAAAAAGGAAAAAGGCTGCTGCTGCCGCCGTGGAACATATTCGGACGGTGGGAACGGGCCGACGATGGAAGTTCCGAAGTAATTATTTTACAGTTTCAGACTTACATTCATTCAGAGTTTATTATTTCATTCATGTTATTTAAAGTTTTGTTCAATTGTTTGCACTCCGATAATTAGTTTTAATTTCAGTTCTTTATAATAGTTGTTCGTCTGTTTTTATTTAATTTAGATCTTTTATTTATTTTTCATTTCGCGTATTAAAAAGCATGATTCAAATTAGGATTTTATTCTTTTTATTTTTAATAATGAGTGAGTAGTCTTTCTGAGGTTTGGTCGCTGGGTAATGGCGCGCTGCGACCCAATTAGGATTCGTCTCGCAAGTTTTTCGCTCATTAATTTAATTGAATAATTTTAGTTGGTGAAAACTACGTCCGTTGGACGAATCCGAGGCATTGCCGGGACTCATGTGAGCGGGAACGGGGGACCAAAACCTGTTCGCCGCTGTGTACGGGATCGGCAACCTTAGGATTTGCATCTTTCGGAGTTTCCAATTCTCCCTAAAATTTAACCGTTTTTAGAATTTTGAAAAGCGAGCGGATTCTGATTGGGTAGCGATCGCCGGATTCCCTACGACCATGCCTCTCTTTTTAATTATTTGAGCAAGTTATCTGTTAGTATTAGTTAAATCTCAATCAATCAACAAGGGGTGGCTACCTAAGAGCCAGTTTAAATAAGTAACAACCCGAGTTTTTAGTCAGCACACATCACCGTCTCTGTGGATTCGACTCCGGACTTACCGGATATTGTGCTACATCGGTCTCAGCCCTACGCTTGGGGCAACCCATTATTTTAGGTCTAGGATTCGGTCAAGCATTTTTGGCGCCGTTGCCGGGGACGGTAACGTGTGTTAAGAATTTGGGTAGTTGTTTTATTTTATTTTATTTTATTTTGTTTTTAGTTTCGGTAGTTGTTTCAAGTCAACATAGGTAGAGGTAAGCAATCCTCCATCGTAGGAAAGCAATCACCTCTAAAACCTAAGTACTATCGAGACAATACCAGGCGTCTCGTAGCCATTGAGAGAGTTCCGAGAGAAACTGTGGAGGAAGAATCTTTTAGTGGCGATTCGTTTGATATCAGTGGCCTTTTCGTTGATTTAATAATCGAGCCACAGATGGCAGAACCACCGATGTTGATGCGTAATCACATGCGTCCTGCGAGGACCACTCCTCTCGGTCCAATAGTTTTGCCGGCCGAGACGGTGGAAGCACGTAATGCTTTCACCATAAAGCCTGGTACGCATAATGCCCTTCCCCTGTTTCAAGGGAAGGAGAATGAGGATCCGTATGAGCACGTCCGTCATTTCGAGGGTTTGGTAAGCACCCTCGCCACCACTCCTCAGTGGGAGAATGCTTGCCTTAAGCTTTTCCCAGCCTCGCTCAAGGACAATGCGGATAAGTGGCTGCGGATGCAAAAGCCACAGTCTCTCAGGACATGGGCTGCTGTCCGAGATTTATTTTACAAGAAATATTTCTCGGAAAGTAAATCGAAGTACCTGACTCGCCAAATCCAATCGTATAAGCAGAAAGAGGGCGAGTCGTTTTTAAGGTGCTGGGAGAGATTCAAGGACTTGCTTTTGTCCTTGCCACACCATGGGTTTGTCAAACCCCAATTGGTGTCTTTTTTCTACTTGGGTCTGAATGTTGCAACGACCCAACAGATTGAGTATCTCTGTAAAGAGAAGGATTTTCTAGACCAGTCCCCGGACGAAGCGTGGGACTTTCTTGAGGAGTTGGCGGAGAAACACCGAAGTTGGGAACCTTCTGACCTCGGTGATAGGGCCATGGCTGCGCAGGGACCCAGTGGGTCTGGCATTTTTCCTTCTAGTGTGCGAGAGCACAATGTCCAGTCTCAGCTGGACAGAATGGCTAGGCAATTAGAGGACTTGAAATTTAAGCAAGTCCACCAGGTGAATGAGGTGAGAGTCGAAGAAGTGTGTGAGTTGTGTGAGTGTCCGGGGCATCTAGTTACTACTTGCCCCGCTTTCCCAATTGTTAAAGACGCATACCATAGTAATCAAGCTAAGGAACGCGCTTAACCAGCGTTGGGATCCATATTCAAATATCTACAATTCTGGGTGGGCCCAAAATCCACTTTTGGGTTGGAGGGATCAAAAAGCCCCAATGCATACCCAGGCACCACCTCAGCAATCAGTCCAACAGTTTCGGCCTTCTCAAGGCCAAATGACCCAGTTGCGATACCCACCTCAGCAGCAGCAGCAGGGTTTCGGTCCTTCATCTTTTGGACCACCTCCTGGAATTAACCATCCCCCGCGGGATAAGCAGACTGATGAGATGATGAAGGCTCTCATGCAGTCTCAAATAAACTTCACTGAGCAGACTAAGCAGGCAATTGGTGACATTAGGACCCAATTGACGCAGTTGACGGCGGCAGTTGGACAAGTCCAGCAGGAGAAGGGAAAGTTTCCTTCTCAACCTTTAGTCAATGCCGCCGGTACTCATTATGTGGGTGATTCTTCTGGCCCGAATAGTTTGAATCCCAATCTGGAAGAGGCTAAGGCGATCACCACTCTCAGAAGTGGAAAGGTGATCAACAAGGATTTACCCCCAAAGCAGAAATCGGTGCCACCCTCGGTGCCGGTAGCCATTCCAGTAGTCGTTCCAGACTTGGGAAGTGTTCCTGAGGTAGAGAAAGAGGCGGAGTCTCCTGAACTGGTGGTGCCTGCAACTGCGGCCCCCACAACTCCAACGCCACCCATTGCTCCATATCCAAATCGCTTGGTGGCGAAGCCTAAGGTCAATGTGAACTTTCAAATGCTTGAATTATTCAAGAAAGTTCAGTTTCCTATCTCGTTGATGGAAGCCATTGATGCAATTCCTCAGTTTGCGAAGGTCTTAAAGGATCTTTGCACTTTAAAACGAAAGACTAAGAGGCAGGACAAAGTGCTCCTGACGGAGCAGGTGAGCTCCATTTTCCAGGCCGATATCCCAACCAAGCGCAAAGACCCTGGCTGTCCCACCATCCCTATAGCTATTGCAGGCCAGAAATTTGATAAGGCATTACTGGATTTTGGAGCAAGTGTCAACCTACTCCCATATTCGTTATACTTGAGGCTTGGCCTTGGCGATTTGAGAGCCACACCGGTCACGCTACAGTTGGCTGACCGGAGTGTGAGAGTTCCAAAGGGAGTGGTGGAGGATGTCCTAATTCAAGTGGGTGAGTTCCTTTTTCCAGTTGACTTTATTGTCCTGGATACTTGCCCGATACCGGAGGTCTTTGAGAAGACTCCTATTATCCTTGGCCGTCCATTTCTAGCCACCTCTAGTGCTATCATGGATTGCAAAACTGGACAAGTCCAATTGTCATTTGGGGACTTGAAAATGGAGGTGAAAGTGTTTAATGCGGATAGCCGAGTCAAGAATAATGAAGTGAGTTTGATCGACACGCTGGTGCAGGAGCATGTCGATAATATTTTGTATAAGGATCTTCTAGAGATAGCCAAGGAGGCGTCATTCTTAGATTCTCCAGAATTAGGGAGTTTGATGGAGATACTAGCAATAGAGGATGTGTGTGGCACTGCTTGGGACCCAGTTCTTGAGCGGCTGGGTGCCCCATTATCTTAAGTTTCGACGGGTAGCTTTTGCGTACCACTCTCTTCACTGAGAAGTGGACCCGGTGATGAGCACCCAATATTGCAGATATTTGGTGCGACTAGTCCCGTTTATATTGTTTTAACTTGCGTTTATTTAGCTTTTATTTGATTTTACTCGTAAGGTAGTTTGTTTAGTGTTACAGGTAAAACGTCCTAATAAGGCGCATTTCGACGCCATGGATGGCCCAAGTGCTTCCAAGTACCCGAAGACCCTGTCGGCCCCTGAAAATCTGTCTAAGTATGGAAAAATGACTTTCTGATAAAGTTCTGATTTTTGAGATAAAAAATGGCGGTAATTGATCCTTGAATCTTTCTAAGAGTAACTACAAAGTTGCAAGATTTTATTCGAAGAGCAAGGTCGTGTTCCGAACCATTTTCTCTTGAGAAAAACGTGCAGATTTCCATTTTACACTAAAAGTGGGGGGTTGACATTTTGATTTAATTGGAATATTGAAATTCTGGTAATGCCATTGTTTCCAAATGGGGGGTACTTTCTTATTTTCATTAAATAAATTAAAGTAAAGGAAAGGTAAAAGAAAGGTTTAAAATGTAGCCTTTACTTAAGTTTAGAGAATGAAAATAAGGTGCTGTGAAGCTGTGGAAGTTGCTGGGAGCCGTCGGGTGCTGAGTTTTGGAGGATGGCCTGAAGTCTGGAGATAAGCTCACCGTATCGATACAGCCTTAATCTGTATCGATACGCATTAGCTTCGTGAGAAGGCAGAGTGTTCCGTATCGATACGGCCTTAATCCGTATCGATACGGGGAAACTACGTGGAAATGACCCTTTTTGATTTAGCAGCATGTTATCGATACTTTGTTTAATCTGTATCGATACTATGAGCCTTCGGCCAGATATTTGTTGCTTTTTGGACCTTCCATTTATGGAATAGTTGCTACTTATAGTATGTTTTTAGGATATTTGTTGGGAGAGAAGATGAGTTGTATAAATACTCTTCTCCCTCACTTTAGTTAAAGATCTACTTTATGTCCTAGCTTTAGTTCTCTCTCTAGGAGAGATTTCCATTGTTGTTCTTAGATTCAAGCCTCAATACTTGTAAGTTTAGTTCATTTGTTAATTTCCTGTTTGTTAATGTTGTAGCTACGCTTTAGATTCTCCGTAATATCAAGTTTATTTTCATTTCTATCGGTTAATCATGTTTTCTTCCTTAAGCAAGCTTTCTAGTCTTTTCATTATGTTTGAGTAGTCTTTTAGGCTCGGCTATGGGGTGAATAACACCTTGTGACTTATGTTAATCTTGCCTTTCTCAGCATAAGACTTGAGCTATGGTTTGGAAATGTGCGTGGTTCGCCTTTTATGTAACAAAACTTGTCGATGTTAACCTCCGGTGATCATATGCTCGCTCATATGGTTCCGTGAGCTATGTCTCGCCTCGTGTTTGCCAAAAGAACCAAAGAACTTGCTCGCTTTCCAAACTATACTTCTAGTTCTTGACCTTGATGTTTGGTTTGAATTCAAGTCTTGGCGTTGTTAATCTCCGGTGATCATGTGCTTGCTCGCATGGTTTCGAGAGCGATGTCACGCCTTGTGTTTAGCTTGTTATTCAAACTCTATATCAAGTCTAACCATTTTCACCGCTAAATCTTCCAGTTGATAGCCTAAGCCGTGCAATTCAACCGTGTTTTCATTGAGAAAGGTTGGATGGCCTAAGTTATGGGTGTTAGGAGCTTCTAGGTCTTGCCGCTTGTTTAATTTAGTTCAAACTCATTTCTTGTCTTTTCTATAAGAGTATTTCTCACATTGCAACGGAAAATCAAAGTTGGCCGTCTTAACGCCATAAACCCTTACATCTACAATCCGAACAAGCTATATTCGAGCTCCCTGTGGATCGACTCGGACTTTCTCGCTATACTATGCAAATCTTTAGTTGTAGTCCGGTAAATAAATAATTGAATTTGACGGCCGTTTGGTAAACTTCAACGACTACCGAAAGGGCTGCAATCACCCGGCTCCTAGCAATAGGGGTACCCATCATTGACTTGGGTTTTGGCACAATTTATGCACACTTGTTTTCTTTTATTTCTTGTTGAGCTTTAAAATCAAAAAAAAAAAAAGAATAGAAAGGAAATTGAAAAAAAAATTAGAATAATAGTTTGGTATAGCCACCTGGTCAAAGCTATGTATGTAGTACTTAGGAGGTTGGGTCTGACGGCAGGCGCGTAGTTAGCAGCGAGAATTCTGTCAAAACCATCTGACTTTAATGTCCAAACTCTGTGGAGATTGCTTCACAAACGGAGTGGTGGGTAAGGAATCTGGCAGCCCCAGAGGGAGTGACAGCCTATTAGATGATGACACCACTTTTCAAGATATCGTTGAATCCTATGCATACTGTTCTTCCAACAAATAGGGAACCACAGTCTTTGACCAGGGAGAAAAGTAGTACCTGTGTCTTTCGCGTGAAGAAAGTGGATGATTTTTTGTTTTTCATTTTATTTCTTACTTTTTTTTGGTTTCTTTTAGTTATTTTTCTTGCTGTCTTGGAGGCTAACTTTTTGCAGGTTGTTTGATCCAAGTTGGGGGGTCTCTCCCTCTCTATAGTGTACTCTGCTTAGCCCCTCCGTTTCGAGGTGCTATCTCTCCTCTCTTTTATATTTCTGTCCTATCTTTATTTTCATGCTTTCAATGAGGACATTGAATAGTTTAAGTTGGGGGGACGAATCACTTTGATCTTTATTTTGTTAGATTCAAAAAAAAAAAAAAGGAAAAAAATAGTGGGATTCTTTTTGCATGAGACTCGAAAGCTGTTGAGATTGGCTCTTTATTGATTGAGCTGGAGATGTGATAGTCGTTATTTGATTATATTGTGGTGGCATTGTAGTTCTTTTTGCTAGCTTGTCGCGAAGAATTTGTCATGACATTTATTTTTAGTACATTTGCACTTCACGTCTATTTGGGCTTTGCACTACAACACGAAAGGGTTATAGCGAGGAAATCTGGCGAGGAAAACGAATTTCGTCGCTAAAAGTACATTATCTGCGAGGAAATAAATTTCCTCGCCAAAAGACCGTTTCTAGCGAGGAAAACAGATTTCCTCGCCAAAAGCTTACATTTTGCGAGGAAATCTAATTTTCCTCGCCAAATGTAAGCTTTTGGCGAGGAAATTAGATTTCCTCGCCTTTTTTACGACTTTTTAATTTATATATATATATATAATTATTAATTATGTTCATATGTATAATTGTAATATCACTATGGTAAGACATAATCAACTACATAGATCAATACCATTATCAAATTTATTAAAATAAAAAAGTAATAAATGGGAAAAAATAGTTTCCTTGTCAATCGCATTGAATTGGTGAAAAAATCTCATATTTGTCACTTTTCTTATTCTAATTAGCAACGAAAGATATCTTGAAATGTAGGTATTGAAGATTTATTCCATGGTAATGAAAAACTCAAAAAAAGATAATAAAATTAAAAACATGTTGAAGTGATGTCGTATTGAAAATATCTCCAAGTTAATTAGATTATCACAAATCTATTTTCAAAACATCTACATAAAATACAATATTTCACAAAAAAAAAATACACTATTTCATATCTATTGTGCATTCATGCTGTAAAGATTTTTTGTGTGAACCGTTATTGATTTTTATTTAAACCAACTTAGGTGATTCTAATGGCATTCATCTATAAACAGATAAATATATTAAACATTAATTTCAAATCCAATTTTGTAAGTATTATACATATTTTTATATATACATATACATATTGTGTGTGTGTGTGAGAGAGATATTGGGTAATTTAAATTTTTAAAAAATTCATTAAAGATGAAAAAAATTTAAAAAGTATTGTCTTTAGTGCTTTTAGGATGATCTAATCTGACTATTTACAAATTTTGTTCATATTATTATAGCAATGATGAAAAAAACTTTAAAAAATAATTACGAATCTATAATTCCTTCGTATTTGGTAAAAAGAAGAATGTCAAACTCACTCTTAAAATTAAAAAATAACAGTGATGAAACTTGTCATTCATAATTTGATATTAAAATATATCTCGAGCTAGCTTATGACGACAAAAATCTCATTCCATAAAAGCTAAGGATAATTCCATCAAAAAATTAGAAAAATAACACATATTATTAGTCCTTCAAAAGTTGTTGTCGGATACGAATATAACATGTTTCAACAAAAAAAATTGTTGTGCTAGCAAAAAATTAAATTTGTTCAAATAAACTTTAGACATTATAAGAGTACAAAAAGTTGAAAGGCCATAATTAATATTAAAGAAACTAATTTGGAAAGGTGAAAGTGATGCAAAAACACAATATATAAAAAAAAGTTCACAATTTCACTCAGAAGTGCAAAGTGGTGTGGTGGATAAGTGTTAGGTGTCCTATGCAAGAGATCCAAGGTTCAAGTGGTGGGAGTGGCAAAAAACGCGGAGAGATTGTTTACTTTTCGGATTTATTTTAGCGAGGAAACAGATTTATTTTAGCGAGGAAAGTTTTCCTCGCTAATTATTGTTGGTAATAGTAAATTCACAGCCTTTAGCGACGAAAAATTTCCTCGCAATTGTGTCGGAATAGGCGAGGAAATTGTTTTTCCTCGCTAAAGCCTTTTGCGACAACGTTTTAGCGAGGAAAACTAGCGAGGAAATTTTTCCTCGCTAATATGTTTTGCGAGGAAATTAGGTGCTTTAGCGAGGAAACTAAATCCTCGCTATAGCCCTTTCGTGTTGTAGTGTTGGTTGCTTGTGAACTGTGACTTAATTATTCTTGATGGCTAGTTTAGTGGAGACTTATGCCCATGTGAGTTTAGAGCCTTATCTTTTCTTGGAGTGATGTCAAATGAACTCTTGTTTGTCACGAAATAACAAACTTGTTGTTGATCTCATTATTTTTGTTGTCAAGTGTTGGGAATGTTTTTAAATTACCTACTTATCTCTTGGGTTTGGAAGTTGCATGGTTGTATTGCCCCTTGGAGAGGATTATAGGCTATCTTTGCTATTTTGAGCCGGTTTGTTTCTTTCATTTGTACATTATCTCTTGTGAACCCGTTTGAGCCTCGTGCATATAGCCTTTTTCTTTTTAAGCTCCACCATCTATATTGTGTCTTGAGAAGGCTTAGTAATTATGTGAAGGTGAATTATTTAGAAGAGAGAGAGGACAAAGTTGAGAGAATTGAGATTTGATTGTTGGTGATCTTTTCCATTAAAAAAACAAAAAACAAAAAAAAAGGGAAGACACCATATTATTGTGAAAAGAAGAAATACTTGTTTTAAATGTGAGTTTGTGTCAAAGGTATAAAAGAGAGATGTGGCGGAATTGAAAAAAAAAGAGAAGAGAAAAAGGGCATGCATTGTTATATTTGCCTTATGTGAATTGTTGTTGGCCTATTCTCGGACACTTGAATTCTTACCTAGCCTTGAAATACTTTCTCTTACCTAACGTTATCACCGGAATTGAAGTCCTATTTGATCCTAGGGGCAATGGGTTGTGAATTGGTGGATAGAGAAAGTTTCCAATACTTGACATACTGTTCATGAGATCATGTGTCCACTATATAAAGCTTTGTTTTCGTGTCATTTTGTGCGGAAGTATCTTGCTTTCATTTACATAACATCTGCCCGCACATATTGAGAGTAATATGCACATTGTTTCGAGTGATTTCATTTGTTGAGTGCATGACACAGTGAGATTTGAAGTCAAGACTCGGTCCGGAGAGAACTTTTGGTTATTTTTCACTTGTGACCGAAGCCCTTGTTCACACACGCTGAGTATAGGTGCCATGACTTATTTTTCTGACTTGATGGTGTATAGAACTGCTTATGCCTGTTATCTCTTTACGATGGCTTCATGTTCTTTGTTTGGATATCATTGAGCAGTCTTACGGTTTTTCGGATTTCATGTGAAAGGATTCTTGGTGTTTTGTGGGTGATCATTACTAAAAACCCTCACGAGACTTCACTCGTCCCACCGGGGCTGCCTGGGGGTTTAAAAGAACTATCAGTTTTAATTTATTTTCTTTAGTTGCATTTTGTTTTCTTTGCTCGAGGACTAGCAAAGTGTAAGTTGGGGGGCGTGATAAGTGCCAAAATATACATATTTTGGCCCTCCAATCTACATTTATTAGTCTTTTGTATTTGTTAACTGATTTTTATTATGTATTTTTTATGTTTATAGGTTGCTCGAACCCGTTGTCCGAGACTTTGGATAAAAAGAAGATTTTAAAGAAGTTTGGGGTTCAAATGCAAAATGATTCAAAATTGAATCATTCATTTGTTATTTCATGAAGTTCAAAGGGCCTTTGTGTGATTAAGGTTTTCAATACCTATATATAAAAGGTTTTAACCTACTGGTGAGGGGGCCTCTCGCTGGAAAAAAGGAAAAAGGCTGCTGCTGCCGCCGTGGAACATATTCGGACGGTGGGAACGGGCCGACGATGGAAGTTCCGAAGTAATTATTTTACAGTTTCAGACTTACATTCATTCAGAGTTTATTATTTCATTCATGTTATTTAAAGTTTTGTTCAATTGTTTGCACTCCGATAATTAGTTTTAATTTCAGTTCTTTATAATAGTTGTTCGTCTGTTTTTATTTAATTTAGATCTTTTATTTATTTTTCATTTCGCGTATTAAAAAGCATGATTCAAATTAGGATTTTATTCTTTTTATTTTTAATAATGAGTGAGTAGTCTTTCTGAGGTTTGGTCGCTGGGTAATGGCGCGCTGCGACCCAATTAGGATTCGTCTCGCAAGTTTTTCGCTCATTAATTTAATTGAATAATTTTAGTTGGTGAAAACTACGTCCGTTGGACGAATCCGAGGCATTGCCGGGACTCATGTGAGCGGGAACGGGGGACCAAAACCTGTTTGCCGCTGTGTACGGGATCGGCAACCTTAGGATTTGCATCTTTCGGAGTTTCCAATTCTCCCTAAAATTTAACCGTTTTTAGAATTTTGAAAAGCGAGCGGATTCTGATTGGGTAGCGATCGCCGGATTCCCTACGACCATGCCTCTCTTTTTAATTATTTGAGCAAGTTATCTGTTAGTATTAGTTAAATCTCAATCAATCAACAAGGGGTGGCTACCTAAGAGCCAGTTTAAATAAGTAACAACCCGAGTTTTTAGTCAGCACACATCACCGTCTCTGTGGATTCGACTCCGGACTTACCGGATATTGTGCTACATCGGTCTCAGCCCTACGCTTGGGGCAACCCATTATTTTAGGTCTAGGATTCGGTCAAGCAGATAGATAGTGTCATAATAAAAGGCCCATCTTTTATCTTTGCTTTAGGTCCCTGAAAAATTATTGGGTGGAAACCGTGAAATTTTAGGGTACCATCATGCATCCTTATCTGTCACATATTTCTGCGAGGCACAGAATTAAGTCCGTAAATCTCACAGAAAACGTGTGTGGTGGAGAGAGCCCTAGTATTGATTACCGGTGAATAATTGCTCGTAAACTAGACCCCCAAAGTTTGGACTACTTTTTCTGCTGTCAGTATGCTTTAGAAAGCTCAGCTATTGGTTCTGATTGGCTACTGGCTAGCTAGTTTAACGTAGAGAAATTCGCTTGGTTGAAAGTGATGGATTATGAAGTACTGGAAGTGAATTTTCACTAGTGGAAGCGAAAGCACCAAAATTAAGCTAGCTTGCTTGCTTGCTTGCACGGATTCTTAATGGGTCTTCTCAAGACCTCAGTCCAAATTTGCTGAGCAGAAGATTCTTTCATTTCGCCAGGTAGGGGAATCTTATTGAATCTCCTGTACTTGTTTTGTTTCACAGATGCATTTTGTTCCACTGGTTTTGTGATGATGATGATTGGGTGGGCCTTTGACAATGAAATCATTTCAACATCACGGTATTTCTTTAGATTCTTTTGGTAAACTGATTTTTTTATAACTAGGTATCTGACCCAATATAATCACCAATTCAAGAGATTAATTTCACCGTCTATTAATTAAGGAGCAACTAATGCCGGAACAAGGCTGTGTATATGGACTGATCCAATGCGTACGTTCAAGAATTAATTGGTAGCAACTACTACAAAATGACATAAACATCACGGTCCAAAAATTAAGGTCTTATTTTTTGTAAAAGCGTAATAGTAATATATTATGGACTATAGTTTTAATCTCAGTTATACGAAAAAACTGAGATGAAAATATTTTTTAGTCTCAGTAATTTCAAAAGTGAGATTGTAACTTAAAGAATAGATCTCGTTTTCGAAAAATTGAGATTGTATATAAAAGAATATATCTCATTTTGGAAAAACCAAGATGAAACGAACCTTTAATCTCAGCCATCTAGAAATTGAGATCGTAAGTTAGAGAATACATCTCTTTTTTTTATTTTGGATTGAGATGAAAACTCTTATATAAAAAAAGCTGAAAAAATTAATGTCACGATTGACTTCCAAAATTCCGTCCTGCATTCTCGTTTGTCTCTCTCACTCTCAACCGTTCTAAAAAAAAATATTTCGTTGCGAAATGGGGCGCTTTCGGTGATGAAATTAAATGTATTTTGTCGCCAAATGGGTACCTTTGGTGACAATTTCTGTAGGTCGCGTTTCGTTACCAAATGTATTGCAAGCATAACTCTTTGCTTGAAACTCCAATTGAGATTACTCAAATTGGGTTTGAACAATAACACAAAGTGCTACAACTTTCATATTTATCAAAATTGCTAATTTCAATATTAAAGGTTCAAAATGGCGTTCAAAATAAATTTTAACGTCAAACGCATATGTTATACATTAAATATTTCAATTACATATTAGTGTGTGTGGTGCAGTTAGTTGAAGCTTCTATGCAAAACTCAGGATACTTGGGTTCAAAACCCAGTAGGAGAAAGAGAGTGGGATTTTTTCCCCATAGGAATTAAATGCCACTTTTAATTTTGGTTTTTCCAAAAACTTAGATAATTTCTCTCTTAACAATCATGATTTTACAATAAGAACTAAGATGTTAATTTGTTAAAGGTCACGATTTTGCCATTTTTAATCATGATTTTTATCTTTTTAGTCACGATTTTAATGAGTTTTAATCACGGTTTTATCTCAAGATTAAAAGATAGAGACTTTTAGTTACACATTGATAGACCGCAGTTTCGAATGTGAAATTAAAAGTGAAAAACCACACCAAATAACCGAGATCTTTATCCATGTTTCTAGTGGTATGAAACAAGGAGTTGAACTTATGGGTGTAATGAAGTGAAACATGATTAATTTCTCTTACTTCCCTTCTACCCCGTCAGTCCCTTTTTAAGTGTCTTATTTCGTAACTCCAACTTATTAAAAAGATATCATCATTATACCTTTCACATTAATTTTTTCCTCTACTTTCCATACTTATCCATCATTATTACACTTTTATTTATTAACTTTTCAAGATGGAATTTACTTTTAGGGATAAAATAGACAATGCACAAACTTTTACGTATTAACTTTACAAAATAGACACTTATTGAGGCACAGCTCAAAATGAAATGTTAAACTCTAAATAAGGGACGGAGGGAGTATGATTTTCAATTGCTTGAGTAGTTGAGTTCGATCATCCAACAATTTGAGAGGTCTTCTGACTCCTGCCTTAGCTATTGAACTGCCTTTCTCACAAGGGCCGGCCCTACCTCATTAGGGGCCTAAGGCCAACATGAGTGTGAGGCCTTTAGAAATTGAAGTATTGGTGTCAAACATTTTAATAACTTGGGATGGCAAATTGAACCCAAACTCACAAAGAAATTTAAATTCACCAATTAAAAAATAGACCCAATCATATGATTAGTTGGGTAAGAATGAGTTTAAACCCATCTAACCCATTTATTGTTGGATCTTAATTGAATCTCAATTAAATCAACTTAAATGCCCAATGATTCATGAATATTACCCAACAAAAAATTGCACGAAGGCTACGGTTTGTGGGGTGTTTGACTTGTAGGCCGAGAAGGAACAGATTTGGGTTTTCTTCGGAGCTAGTCATTTTCCAGTCAAGGTCAGTACTCAAAGTCCACACTCTCTCTCTCTCTCTCTCCATTCAAGGTCAGTACTCAAAGTCACTCTCCCTCTCTCTCCCCCCATTTTTTTTTTTGAATCAAAGCCCATATCATTAACAGTCAAAATAGGCTAAAAGCAGCGAATCCATCATAGAACAGAGATAGGGAATCTACATCAGACCATCACCGAAAGAAAAAACTAAGGACAAGTGATCCAAGGGTAGCGATAAAATCGTGAAAAACTAGTGTCTAGACCTGTGCACGACTCACCGCCACAGATGGTCGAGACACGAGGAGCCAACCATCTAACCACTAGCCGCCACGGCCTGAAAAAGAACCTTATTAGAGATAAACTATACAAACCGATGGAATCATGAGACCCTATAGACGTTAATGCCACGTCGAGGTGCTGCAAAATTGGGTCCAATTATCATAATCCATTAGTCAATGTATTGGTTAATTGATTTTCACACAATTATAGCATGATCAAACAACATGTTCCATCTTTTTCAAAAAAAAAAAAACATGTTCCATCAAGCCACATTCTTTTAATGTATAGCAGTAATATGCCCAACAATATGAAGCATGTCAGAGTAATGAAGGAATGGAAGATGAAGCTTATAACTATATCTTTGATACTCAGGAGCAACAACAGAACAGAATAGCAGAGGAACTTCAGAACACCATCAGAGAAGGTATTACCTTGGGCATTAAATTTGATGACATGGGTGTAAAAAGAATGAAAAAGATGATTGAAAAGGAAGCTATTGAAATGAATCTAATCCTGAAAAATAACACCTTTGCCCCTCTCCAAAGGAATTAGCACCACCTCCCTAAAAGACAATAGTGTTCGGCAGCTGATGCAACAAAGATTTTAAGAGAATCTTGGATGGAATTAGGAACTTAAAAGTCTAATAAAGTTTTTCTTGGCATGGTTCTGGATTTGTTTGGTTTTGGGTAGGCTGGGCAGAGGCGGTGTGTTTATTGTGACTGGGATCGTGCTTTGGTTGGGACTCAGTTGGGGTGGTGTGTCTTGTGGCTGGGTTATGTTTGGTTTTCTTCTGTTGGTTAGCGGAGGGTTTGGTCTTCTTCTTATATCTGGTTGTGGATGCCTATCTTCAAGATGATGCTAATGGATGCCTAATGCCTTCAATCTGCTATTCAACGGTGCCTTCTTCTGGTGTAAAGGACTCATGTATTGTGCTATCAATGGGTTGCTAATTGGGGTTGATTTTGTATGGCGACTATCAAGGCCAACATTTTTGATATGGGACGGTGGTTGAATGACCTTTTTGGTCGGGGGCTTATTCAAGTTTCATTGAGCGTAATCTTTTTGAATTGCCTTTTTCTTTTTGGTCTTTTATAGATTTCAATCTTTGAAGTCTGTAATTGGCTCTCTCTCGATGTACCCTTTGTCGAGCTTTAATAAAATTTTGTTGCCTATCAAAAAAAAAAATATGCCCATTTTAATGAACATGGTAATATGGTAATCAAGTGTACAAGTGTAATATGAGGTGATTTGGATTGAAAAGTTGCACAGTAACCCTTTTTTTTTTTGTTCTTATTCAAAAAAAAATCATATTTGTTAGTTTTACATTAAACTTTTGTGACTTATTGATTTGTCTCGGTGAGAGGAATTAGAAAAGCAAAAAAATTTGATTGGAACTAATAAATTTTTTAGAAAAGACAAAGATAAGTAAAAAAAAGTTGTTTTATTGACTTATTTTTGTCCTTACTCAAAAAATTATGAGTTTCAATCAAAAATTTTTACTTTTTCGATTCCTTACTTTTAGACGAATCAATAAGTCACAAAAGTTTGATTCACACAAATGCGAATTTTTTTGTGTGCTTTATAAAATTATTATTGGTATATCTGAATTTTACATTTTTATCTAAGATAAACAAAAAAGAACAAAAAAAAAAAAGTAAAACTGTAATTGGGTTAAAGGGCGGATCGGGTTTGATTTTAAATAAATGGAATGGGTTAGATATGGTAATTAAATTCATAATTAATGGGTCTTAATGGGTCAATGACCCATTAAATATCCAATCCACTTACAACTTACTCAATTTGACTCAAACCCACCTATTTGACACCCCTAATTCTAACCTACTATATATTTTTTTGCCTTTGAAAACCCTATTTCTTCCTTTCTGTGCTGTAAAGTTAATATAACTCGAAAAATATTCTCTACCCTATATAGTTTTAACTATTTTACATACATAGGAGAGATGATTCTTACGGAACGATCAAGCATGACAAAAATATATTTTCTTAGGAGGTATAGATTTTACTGAATGAGAATTTTTTATCACTTGAAATATTTTTTGAAAAGTCAAAACTTGCACTTTACGAGGCCTATCAAAGTTAGAGGCATTGGACGCTAGCTAGCCTCAATGGCCTAGTGATTGGCGAGCACAAGGAAAACAAAAATTTTAGAAACACAAACAATTAAAATCATACAAACACTCTCACACACTTACCAAGCATGTAGATCCTTCACATACAGAGGTGAGTGTGCGTAAGTGTTTGCATGCGTTATGCGTGCAAAATCACACTATGCGTATTGTCGGTGCACAGTTTGTTTATTGTACCCATAGCAACTCTTTTAGAAGGGGCTAGAACAACTCTCTTAGAGGGGGCCGTAAATTCTAGCCCTTTTGAGGAGCTACAGGGATGGGAGTCAATTATGGGTCAGTTTTGATTTGGATCTTCTCAAGCCCTCAGTCAAATTTGGAGGGAAAAAAAAAGATTCGTCCATTTCTCCTTTTTTTTTTTTTTTTGATAATCACATTGCATTGAAAATGCACAAACCAATTACATAACTAAAAGGGGCATTCCCCAGTAAACACAAAACCCCCTATACAACATTCTTGGGGCCAAGAAAGAAATAAAGCAACGACAACCTATCTAAGGTACATCAATCCTTTATACCAAGAAAACGCTACCGGGAAGCCTCCAGCTTGCTCCCAACGATTTGTTCAAAGATGAGTTCTTAACTTTTCTTCTAGAACACAGGAAATCTCTAATGGAATTAGCAATATTGAGGGAGACAATATTAACCTGTGTTGTAAGCTTTTGGAATGCTCGAACGTTTCTTTCCATCCATATTCCATACACCGTAGCTGCAAGCATACTTGAGAGGACCAAACTCCTGAAATCCTTATTTTTCACATTCCAGATAAACATCCCACAAGATCAGCTAAAGTACCAGGAATACCAGGTATGGAAGTTGTGCCCAAAACATGGTGCCAAACTATAGAAGAATGGATAATCGAAATGGTGGTAGTATTAGGCTTCCACGTACAATGGAATCTTGCTTTGATATTTTGTTCTGATCTTGCTGGGAAGTTTTTCAACTACCACCTTTTGTTTTGTAAGCCTCCCTGGGTTCTCCTATTGTAATATGGTCGGGTTGATTTCTTATCAATCCTTGGGCTCGAATAGCATATGATTGTTGTGGGGTAGGGTGCCAACCTCGTTAGGATGTTACTCTCACATTGTGATGCTATCTTTTCTTGCCCTTTTTATTCGATGTACTTCATTCCGTATTAATGAAATATATCTTTTTCGCCGTTCAAAAAAAAAACTATAGAAGAAAAAGAGCACTGGAAAAAAAGCTGGTGATGGTTTTCCCTACCATTATTGCACAGAACACACATATCATCCAACTGCATTCCCCAACTTACTAATCTATCCTTCGTATTTATCTTGTATTGAACAGTCAACCAAAGCACAAAAGCCCACCGGGGGACCATTTACTTAAACCAAACAATTGAAGCCCATGGCATACTTGGTCGTTTGCTTCTCAGAACTTCCCACGCAGATGCAACTGAATATTTGCCACTTGGGTGAGGCAACCAAACAACATAATCTTCCTTCAAACTTTCAGGTTTTAGCTCAACAGGTGTGTACTTGATTATCTCTTGAGTGACCCTATTGCGGATTCCGAGCCATCTCCAATTTCCTTGGTAAATAATGGAAGAAACCTTAGCTTGAAGGGATCTCCCCATATTAAAGACCACCTCTTCACCAAATCGCTTATGTAAAGGTCCCAAGGAATGCCAATTGTCATGTCATAAGAAAGTCCCATATCCATTGCCAACCTTGTATTGGATCAAAGGTTGCCCCAACTCCCTAATCCCAAACACTTTTCTGATGGTCTAGGAGGCATCATTAGGGACCTCCATAAGCCAGATATTTTGATCCTTTATGATGTAAGTATGGATCCATTTAACCCTCATCCATTTCTCTTGATAGCTAGGGCAATTTTGTTTTGTAGATACGACAACCTTGTTTTGTTTTGCAGATACTCCACTGGCTTTCCGCCTAGAGTACTCCGCTGATGATGGGTTTGCCTCTGACTATACGATATCATTTCATCATCAACGTATTCTTTACGAGAGAAATTTATTCACAGCTCCGCCGTGAATAATTCTGCACAATCTCAATATTCCGTTTCGGCAATCAATGGTCCGAATATAAAAAAAAACCTATTCGCGCGAAGAGTTAAACTCTTCTATCGAATAGTATTTTTAAAATCAAAACCGTCTAAAACACATTTGGATGTGCACGATTGAGCACGATAAAAAAGTTTTTCTCTATCAAATTCCGTACTCTTACACACACACACACACACAAAATGTATGGCTTTCGGTTTTCATTATTCTCCTAAAATGGCGTGCATCCTATTTTTGGAGTACTATATGTGTATTTTTCCCTACTTCTTCGGCTACATAACTTAAAATTTGCATAAGCAAAAAAAGATAAGTATTTATTAACCGTTATTCGAAAACGGATTACAGACATTCAACGGACCGGAATCTTTAATAGGAATTTTCCTTGTCGGCTTTTTTTTTTTCTCTACAAATGAAACATTTTATATAAGTTCGAAAGGGGGACATCGAGGAGAAAGTACAAAAAAAACTATCCAACCATAATTGGATAGAGAGAACGCCCTAAGATTACATTACAACTTTACTTTTCATATCCCATCAAGAATCCTTTGAAGTCTTCCACTGTATAAACCTTGATGTCAAACTTAGCCTTCATCCACATAGCCACGCTCGTTTTGATTAAATCCGCCATTTCCGATGCCTGAGTTGATGCATTGTTGAAATATAATCATTCATCCCTATCTAGGTAGACCAAAGGGTTGCAAAAAACACACACCTCCCAGATACATTTCTCCTAGTTCCGAAACCTATTCCCAAACCACCAAGATGCTAGTCTTGCTAATGAAGATGGGCATACCCACTAATATATCCTCCACTAACCCAGAATATTTGACCATACGTCCCACGAAAACCGGCAGAATAAGAACAAGTGCTGAGTAGTCTCAACATGCTCGGTACAAAAGGGACACATTGCCAATTGGCTCTCATAAATCAAATTCCTATTTAGAAGCACTGACCTTGTTGCAACTCTTCCTTGAATGGCCATCCAAGCAAAAATTTCCACGTTTGGGGGCTTAGGTTCTTCCACAATGAACCCAGAACAATATTGCGAGATTGGGACTGAATTTCCCATTGTCTATACGCTGAATTGACAGAGAATATCTTGTTTGCTGTCCATATCCACAATAGCAAATCAAATTTGGTTGGTCTAAAACCACACCAAGCAATCTTTGCTTTAGTTCATCCAGTTCTTGACTCTCCTGCACACGTAGCCTTCCCCTAAATTGCAAGTCCCAGTCACGTACCGTTACCCCCTCCTCCAAAGACACTCCTCAAAACTGCGTCTTTTTAGTAGAATGCATATGCAATATGGGGAATTCATCTTTAATAGCTGTATGACCCAGCCATGTATGCTCCCAAAATAGTGTGTCTCGACCCGAGTTTACTTGCACTTTATAAATCCCTCTCAAATAGAGAAACCAAGGCTCGAGTCCTTATTGCCCACTGAACAAATGTCCCTCCAAATATTAAAGGTTGAGCCACTAATTTTTAAGTCCGGAAGTTAGCACCTCTGGTCCAGAATATATTTCCCCCGAATAACCTTAGCCCAAAGTGAGTCCTTCTCATTGCCAAATAGCCACCTCCACTTACCCCATAAAGCCAAGTTCTGTTGCACCAACCTCTTGACCCCTAGGCCCCCATCTTCTTTCCTCCTAGTAATCCCCTCCCAACTAACCAAGTGCATCTTTTTCTTGTTTGGTGTATATACCCAGAAAAATTGTATTTGTAGCTTCTCTAGGGTCCTTGCTACTGTTGATGGCATTTTGAAAAGGGACATGTAGTAAATTGGCAGAGTGCTTGACTTGGAATTGACAAGGGTTAATTTGCCCCTGTAGATATGGTTCTTGTTTACTAAATACTTAACCTCTTCTGAATTCTATCTATAATGTGCTCCCACATTGTGATCCTCCTTGGATTAGTTCCTAGAGGTAGTTTAAGGTATTTAATGAGTAGAGATTCCACTCTACACCCCATCAGCTGAGCAAAGGCTGCAATATCCTCATGTTGAACCTTTGCACCACAAGGGAGCTCTTAGAATAATTTATCTTCAGGCCAAACATATCAACTGAAAGCATCTAAGTATTCTCTTAATGTTTGCCATCTCCTCCATATCATTGTTCTAAAATAGGATTGTATCATCCGCAAATTAGAGATGAGAAATAGTCACTCCATTGTTTCCAAGCTTAACGCCTCTAATGATACTTTTCGCACCGTACGAGCTTTTTCCAACATAATATTGGGTGCTACGGCTACAATGTTGAAAAGAAAGGGAGATAAGGGGTCTCCCTGTCTCAATCCTTTCTGTGTTTAGAACTCTTGTGTGGCTGACCCGTTGATTAAGACAGATGATAAGTGCCAAAATATTCATATTTTGGCTCTCCAATCTACATTTATTAGTCTTTTATATTTGTTAACTGATTTTTATTATGTATTTTTATGTTTATAGGTTGCTCGAGCCCGTTATCCAAGACTTTGGATAAAAAGAAGATTTTAAAGAAGTTTGGAGTTAAAATGTGAAATGGTTCAAAATTGAATGGTTGATTTATTATTTCATAAAGTCTAAAGGGCCTTTGTGTAGTTTGGGTCTTCAATCTCTATATGAGTACTTACCCTACTGATGATGTGAGGGACGGACGAAAAAAGAGGAACGGGGCTGCCATTGTCGAATAATGTTTAGTTTTCTTCCTTCCAAGTTTTTGATGCTTTGTTCAATTATTCGCACTCCGGCAATTCTTTTTAATTTTTGTTTTAAATAAAAGTTGTTTATCTATTTTTATTTGGTTTGTTTCTCTTGTTTAGTTTCTGTATCGCGTAATAGAAACATGTTTCAATTTAGGGTTTCTTTTACTTCTTGTTTAATAACGAGTGCGTAGTCGTAAAGGTAGGGTTGCGGGGTGATTAGCACACCGTGGCCAGGTCATACACGTTCTGCTCTTGTTTTGGAATAATAATGCAAAGACAATTTTAGGTTACTAAAGAACATTCGTTGAACGAATCCGGGCATCATCGGAGCCCATGTGAACGGGAGAATGGGGGTCTAAAACTCATTCTCCGCTGCGCATAGGTGAACGGTGACCATAAGGATTCACATCTTTCGTGGCATCTTTTTTCCACTAAAATCGAATGTTTTAAGAACACCGAATGGAGCAGATGAGTTCAGATTGGTTGCGAGTACTATAAACCCTACAAGCGTACCTCCTTTTAATTTTCTGAAAAGTACAATCAATTTCTTGATTTTAGTTAATCTCAATAAAATCAACAAGGGGTGGCTACCTAAGAGCCAGTTTAAATAAGTAACAACCCGAGTTTTTAGTCAGCACATATTACCGTCTTTGTGGATTCGACTTCGGTCTTACCAGATATTATACTACATCGGTTTTCACTCTACGCTTGGAGCAACTCATTATTTTAGGATTAGGAAATCGTCAAGCAACAGACATAGATACTGAGGAACAACATTTCCTAATCCATCTGCCCCACCTCTCCCCAAAACCCACCTTCTTAAGCATATCCAGCAAGAAACCCCGGTTTACACAGTTATACGCTTTCTCAAAATCCAATTTAAGAATTAAACCCATCTTTACTACTACTCCCTCCGTCCCTTATTTAGAGTCCAGTATTTCATTTTGGGTTATTCCTTAATAAGTGTCCATTTTATAAAGTTAGTAGATAAAAGTTGGTGCATTCTCTATTTTGTCCCTAAAAGTAGATTCCATTTTGAAAAGTAAGTGAGTAAAAATGTAATGATGATGGGTAAGTAGGGAAAGTGGAGAAAAAAGTTGACGTTAAAAGTATATTGATGATGTTTTTTTAATAAGTTGAAGTTACGAAGCAGGACACTTAAAGAGGGACGGAGGGAATAACAACTAGCTAAGCGGTACTTTGCTTCTCTTTTTTCCTTTCCTTTTGCCTTCTCTATGATATAAGTTTTTTTTGCATCTAAAATAGATCGCCTTGATGTATCCTTTATGGAGTTCAATAAAACTTTGTTGCGGATAAAAAAAACAAAGAGCTAAGCGACCTTCAGATAAGTAGAGGGACAGATTAAGCCTGCTACCCATTCATCTTATTTTCATGGAAAATAAAAAGAATGTCTTATTTTCAGAGGATAAAATGCTCTTTTTTTTTAAATGTTGATAAATACTCTCTTTATCATCAATTTTGGTAATTTCAATTGCAAATATGTTCACTATATTAGGGGTGCACTACATTACGACCGGTGTACCTGGGTAATGCATAGGCCATAGTATGTTAAAAAAAAAATGTAAAGGATATAGTACACATTTTTCGTATTTTATTATTGCATAAAATAAATTATATAATATTGAATTATGAAGTTTGTCTCAATCGGGATTTGCTATTTGCAAGGAAAATTTGGAGGGAACCACGCAAGAAAAAACTCATGCGGGTCCATTTCGAATCCCACAAAAATTTAGAAAAATATCCATAAATTTTTTAATATTATTTTATGGGACCGTGTAAAAAAATCAGCTCTAATGGACATCGGTAAGTATTACTTTTGGATTCAGATTCGTTCGCCCCTACGAATTCAAAAGTAATACTTACCAATGTCCATTGGATTTGATTTTTTACAAATCCCCATAAAATAATATTAAAAAATTTATGGATATTTTTTTAGATTTTTTTGGGATACGAAATGGACCCAAACGAGTTTTTTCTTGCATGGTTCCTTACAAATCTTCCTTACGATTAGGATTTCCGGTCTCAATATTGCACTATACTATATACGCTTTACAACCTTCCAATAGTTAAATACTACAAGAAGTTAGAAAAGGCTTTTTTTCCCGATTTAAAACATTAACTTAATTTCTTCCATGTTCAAGCATTCTCAAATTTTATCTTTTACATTTAAGTGTTAAATCAGTAAATTATAACAAGGGTAAATAACATAATAGAAATTTTTTTCCTCCTTCCGTGCACCGCCGGGGTAGGACGCGCGCTAACTTTTTTTTGTACTATCTCCCAGTGGTTGACCCATGGGAAGACTTTTAAAGTTAGGATTCAAGAACAAAAAGGCCAGTCAGTTTCGTCTTAATTTCAGTAGAACGTAGGCGATGTCTGGATTGGAGTGAAAGACATGAATTGTCTTGTACTTTTCTCATTTTGTGTTAGAGGATTAGTTTGGCTTCGTCCAAAATATTTGTAATGAATTCGATATTGTAAGTATTGTTAGGCTTATATCAATACAATTACTCACTTTTGTCGAAAAAGGGAGAAGTAGATTTTGCATCTCCACTACTGCTTAAAAGGCCAATTATTAGGTAGTCTCAGAGTACTAAGCGACATTGCCATGTGATATACTTCGCAAATAAGATATCGCCATTATTCAATATAAGTCATTCTGTGTCTTTCAACCACCCAACAAAACTGAATCATATGTTTCTATCAAATAATTTGTCATTATGTAAATAATAAGAAGTAACATATAGGTGACACCACTTGGTATTCTGGCAAAACTGAATAATTACTCCTGCATACAACCACTCATGCAATGGGAATTAAATTCAAATAAATGACAAACAGATTTTGTTGCGCTGATCGTGGAGAGTTTGTGGGAATCTAGGCCTATCAAACCTCAGTCATGCAACGACCCGTGCATGGCACGGATAGGACACTTGTTTTGAACTATTTAGTTGACCCATGGAAGATTTCTAACGTCACGATTCAGGTCAAAAAAAGGGCCCCCGTCTGGTTTCAATTGTTTTCATAACTTTATTGACATGTTATATTCATCACAAATAAAAGATCACCCACACATAATATGAGTCATTTTTTATCTCCCAACAAAATTGAATTATATGGTTCAGATTCAAATGAAATTTTTTTGAGAAATTTTTTTTGAAAAAATTTCATTTGAATCCGAACCATTGAAATACCATTGATACGCCTTAGACGCACAGTAGTGCACTCTACACTCTGCACACTATGTATGCATCTTCATGTTGGTGACTCTGAGTATTAGGTAAGAGACTCGGGTTAGGCCGATGATTTTAATGCTCAATGACAGTTTCTCACCGGATCTACTAAGAGAAAAGTTTCCCTGGCTGCCAACCATTGTCACATGCCCCAACACCTATATTCTGTTACTCGTAAACTAGACGCCCAAAGTTTGGACTTTTTTTTTTTTGTCATTTATATTTTAGAATGCTCAGCTATGGATTTTGATTGTTTATTGGCTAGTTTACGTAGGAAATTTTGGCCCAAGATCCTCCGTGCAGCCAAAAAATGGTGTGCCCCTGTGTCGAGTACATTTGTGCTGTTAGATTGTGCAAATTTTTTATGTTTTTTTTTATAAATTTTTGGGTGATCCAATGACCAAAAATGCACTCGACACAGAGGCACACTATTTTTTGGCACATAGAATCTTGGGCCGAGAAACCCTAGCCCCCGTTGTTTGCTTGGGGGGAGACACTCTCTCTCTCTCTCTCTCTCTCTCTCTCTCTTTTTCTTCTCCCCTTCCCTTGTCGGCGCACCTCTCCTTCGTGGACTGTTGTTCCCCCCTCCCTCTTGGAATGAAAAACTAGAAAATTAGATCAATATATTACTTATAATCATTTGATTAAGCTGGTCATTACAAGGCCCCAGAACAACGATGCTTTAAAGGGGCGGAAAGTAAATGAATACAACAAGCTGTGTATAAACAACATGCACAAACCGATTTTGGACCCGTCTCGGATCCCACAAAGAAGGTTGGAGCCATTCATTTGTTCAAAGTATTGTTTAGGGTTTCCGTAAAAATCAGCTCCATCTGATATCAATAAAGACATTTACTAAACGTCCAACTTTGCTTCAGAATTCAGCCCAAATTTTGAAGCAATGTTGGACGTTTCGTAAATGTCCTTACCGATATCGAATAATTTTTTTTCTTTTGATCAGCATTGATGTCAAATTAAGCTGATTTTTTTTTCAAAGACCCTAAACAAAATATTTTTAACAAAATGAGTGGCTCCAATCATATGAACTAAGAGAGGTCCAAAATCGCGCTATGCATGTTATCTGTGCACAGTTTGTTGTACCCTTGGAAGGGGCTGCAAATTCCAGCGGTTTTGAGGGGGCTACAGGGACCGGGATCCACGCCAGATGAAGGGGCGTCAGTTTTGATCATTTGGATCTTCTCAAGGCCTCAGTCAAGTCAAATTTTCGAGAAAAAAGATTCTTCCATTCCTCTCATACTCTTGGCGGGGGAATCTTGTTGAGTCTCTTGTTCTTGTCTTGTTCCATTTCGTCATCAACGTATTTCTTACTCTTCCACCGAAAAAATAAATATGTATGGCTCTCGGTTTTCATTATTCTCCTGAAATGACATGCATCCTATTTTATTTTATTTTATTTTTTTTCTAGACAAAAGAAATTTATTAATTTTTAAAAAAGAGAAATAAAGATTAAACCGATCGAAGGTACAATGACTAGGACCACCCGAGACCCAAAAAAACAGGAAGATAAGACGTCTACCAAAAAGGAAGACTGTACAAAGACCATCCAAGCCGAACCTCGTAAGACACCAATCTTACCTGCATCCTATTTTTGGAGTACTATACATTTATTTTTCCCAACTTCTTCAGCTACATAAGTAAGCATAACTTCATTTTTGTATGAGAAAAAAGAGATATAATATATTAACAGTTATTTCGAAATGAATTAGTATAAAGATTCCAAGGACCGGAAAGGGAAAAAAAAAAAACGGCATCACCATGGGTCGCAAGCACTTGCTTGTTTTTAAGGCACAAGGAATTACTAACAAAGAGCTAAGTGGCTCTCAGATAAGTAAAGGGACAAATTAAGCCTATTACACATTCATCCAAGCTTTTCAACCCACCGTTGAATGCTAAAATATTTTATATATAGTTAATTAATGATTAATTCCGAATTGTTAATTCATATTGATAGAAAGAATGTCTTATTTTCAGATGATAAAATGCTCTCTTCTTTAAAAAAAAAAAGTGGGGATAAAAATGCTCTCTTTATCATCAATTAACGTAAATAATAAGTTATATAATATTGAATTATGAAGTTTGTCTCAATATTGCATTCTACAAAGTAAAGAGCAGGAAAAAACAAATATTAATTCATCGAACCCTTATGAATCAGTTAAAAGATCCTCAACGAGCAAATAATGGCCATATATTATCATAAGAAACGGCCTTTTTATACTCGTGTTGCCGATAAAAACAAATTCTACATATGCTCGTGTTTTTTTTTCTTTTGCCAAAAAGTTTAGAATTTCCATTGATAACGAAGACCTTACAATATAGAGCATATTAAGAGGCATATTCTTTACAAGGGAGAAAATAGCCAAACATGTGGGTAGGCAATCCAAAGACCTAAACCTCCAAACCCCATACAAGCACATTAGTCGGGGAGTTAGGGAATGACTGTAACAGCATCTTAGGAATTTTCTGTAGTTGACATCCATAGGATAATGCATTTTAGTAGTAGTTTTTTTTAATCATCACTTCCGCACTTTGTGTAACATTTTGTAAAAACATTGAATTCATGTTATCGTTTGTGGTAAATTTTTATCGGTTTGATTGAGATTTAGTTGGCTTCAGTTTTTTTTTTTAAGGATGAAAAATTATAAATTGTCCAATAACTTTATTATATTCTAGGTTGCGTGTTCCTTGGGTTGATCTGAGTGTGACCACTCAAACTATTTTGCAAGGCAATTAAGATGTATGTAGCTGTCTCTCTCTGTCTCTCTGTGACATGGACGTTTATGGGAATCTTGGCCTATAAAACCTCAGCCATGCATGCAATTACCCAATCACACTATCATCAACTTCCACAATATTCCTAGCTGAGGTACAACTTAGTACGTACCATGGCTTCTACCCTGTCCTTAGTCTTGGCCTTGGTCTTTGGAATATTTTTAGCTTCTCAATTAGCTTTAGCTTCCTCTCGCCTTAACAACGAGGAATCTTCCATGCTAGAAAGACACCAGCAATGGATGTCTCGCCACGGACGGATCTACAAGGATGAACAAGAGAAGGGCGCCCGGTTTAAGATATTCAAGGACAACGTGGACCGTATCAACGCGTTCAATTCCGGTCCAGACAAAGGATACAAGCTGGGTGTGAACCAATTTGCTGACCTGACCAGCGAGGAGTTTCGGGCTTCTCATACCGGTTACAAGAGGCTGCAATCACCTAGCAAAGTGATTTCTGGCTCAGAACAAACAGTTTTTCGGTACGCAAATTCAACTGTTGAATCTTCCACTGTGGATTGGCGAGAGAAAGGCGCAGTTACTCCCGTCAAGTACCAAGGCAGTTGTGGTATGCATCTCTAGATTTAAATTGACATCATTATTTATATATGTGAAACAACTCCATAGCCGCATCTGAGTTATCAAGACAAAATTAAATCTGACGCTAGCTAGTGTATGCTTTAAGTTTTTTTTGTAGACCACGAGAAATTAATCCTTCTTGTTTGAAGGATCTACATAAATTTTTATAATATGTCCATATACTCTAAAGGCTTAGAAAACTTTGTCCAAAGCCCCATCGACTAAAAGATATCATTATTGAAATACCAGACCACATAAATATTCTTTCTATCTGAGGAATCTAGAATATTTTTTAAGCTAGTTAAATGGTATGACGTACGAAATTAAGATGAAGTTGGGATGATAAACTGGTAATGATCAATATTGTATATGGACGCCCAGAATATTGACTCATCCTCAGGTGCAGAGCCAGATTTTGTACGTAATTGGATCAAACGCATAGAGTGATTTATTAAGAATTTGCTTGAGCTTGGCGAAAATAAGGGGCAAGATATATAATTTTTTTTAACAGATCAATCGTGTCAAAATGCAGTACAAATGATAACAATCTTTGTACGGAAATTTTTATAAAAAAACATAAAAAGTGTTTTTCAAAAATGTGTTGTTACCCAAAACTGTGTTTTGTCAAAAACTTTTTTTTTTTAAATAATGCTTTTAAAATAAACTGCATTTACACAAAATTGTTTTTTTATACAAGTGTTTTTAACATAAACTCCTTTTTTAAAGATTGTTTTTCACTAAACTGTTTTTTTAAATAGTTTTTTGTTTTCAAAACAAAGTATTTACATTATTATCACAGGTTTTTAGTTTTTTGATTTTTGTAGTTTAAAAAGGTGATGTGCCATGTTTTGGCTATCCCATTTTGATTATGTTCTTGTGAACCTCTACATTTGCTAACTTTAGCAATGCTTAAATGGATAACTAAAAAATAATGTGATAAATTTTGATTATCCAATTTTAATTAGGTTATTATGGATGTTCTTATGAGTCGGGTCAAGTGACTTGACAGCACCATGGTCTTCTTCTTTTTTTTTTTTTTGCCGTGCAAAAAAAAAAAAAAATCACTATGGTCTTCTTCCCGCGGCCTTGGTTGTCATTGAGAGTGAATACATTCTTTCTACATAATAATTACTGGCCCACAAAATTCACAAGGCATAAAATTGTTTTGCATTAATTATTGTCACAATCTTCTGCCTAGGATCTTGTTGGGCGTTTTCAGCAGTGGCGGCTACGGAAGGTATTAACCAAATCAAAACCGGTAATCTAGTCTCTCTATCCGAGCAAGAGCTGGTTGACTGCGATGTTCAAAACAACGGTTGTAGCGGCGGGTATCTGGTTAACGCCTTCGAATTCATCAGGCAAAACCAAGGTCTCACGACAGAAGACAATTACCCTTACGTGGGACAAGAGGGAACTTGCGAAACCGAGAATTCATACCAGCCTGCTGCCACGATAACCGGATATGAAGAAGTGCCAACGAACAGCGAGCAGGCTTTGCGTCAAGCCGTGGCTAATCAACCGGTATCCGTTGCCATCGATAGCATTAGTGGCGACTTGCAGTTCTACAATAGCGGTGTCTACAGTAGGACATGCGGCACGAGGCTTGACCATGCTGTGACCGTGGTTGGATATGGGACTACTAGTGATGGGACTAAGTATTGGTTGGTTAAGAATTCGTGGGGCTCTGGATGGGGTGAGAATGGGTATATCAGGATGGAAAGAGATGTGGCTAACGAGGAAGGCCTCTGTGGGATTGCTATGAAAGCTTCTTACCCAATTATGTGAAATATTACGTACTACTACTCCGTCTTAAAATGTTTGCCCCGTCTGCAAAACAAGAAGTTAAAAATAATATTATAAATTAACTTGTGCATATATAGTTTGCACAAGCTTTGTCGCTATGTATCGATATCGCTCGATAAGAAAATGTATTACTATTTGATAGTGGAAGTGTGATAATGATATATGTCATCTATTTTTGTTTTTTATTTTTTTTGCTCATCAAATCCACAACGACCAGCATCCAACCAGCACTAGTATAGTGAGCTCGCAACAACCACCTATCTTTTCTTTACAAAAGGATACTCGAGAAAGCTCTAATTAATGGAGTCTATAAATGCTGAGTGTGGGAAGTGCGGCAGTGAGAGAGGGAACAAGAGAGGTGTGAGAGGGAGCGAGTTGATATGGGTTTTGGATCTTGTCATCTCAGCATTCTGGCTCTGATTATTATTATTTTTTTTTTTGCATTTATTAGTTTTACGTCAAATTTTTATGTGATATGGGTTCGTCTCGATAAGAGGAATTAAAAAGTAAAAAATTATGACTTTTACACAAGTATTTTGAGAAAGGGAAAAAAATCGAAATGGTCCCTGTAATTAAATATTTGTGTCAACTTGGTCCATGCAGTTGTAATTGGCTCGATTTATACTCTGTACTTTCCATTTTGTTTCAATTTGGTCCAATTGTTAACTGCCGTTAGTCTTTTTAAATAAAGATAAAAATAAACTACTGTAATAAAGATAAAACTAAACCAATAAGCCAATTTTTTTGTTTTTATTCAAAAAAATTGGATTTTGATGGGTAATTTTTTACTTTTTAGATTCCTCTCGTTATGACGAAGCAATAGTCCCAAAAAAATTGATAAGAAAACAACAAATGCGAAAAAAATTGAATAAGGAAAAAAAAAATAAGCCACTTGGCTTATTTAGCCTAACAACTCCTGAGTTTATTTAATATTTTGACTTTTGGACATGATTTTTTATCATGTTGTGACTTTTGAATCTATATTATATTGTGACTTTTGGACATGATTTTATATGCATTTTCAGTACTATGCAGAAAAATAAGGTATCTCACTATTTGTCCACAAGTTAAACAGGTAGACAATACCAGTGGTTATGTTGCCTCATGGCTGATCATAAAAATGCTGAATTAGAGGGCAACTTTTTGCAGAAAACTATAGCCAAATTTCTTCTTAGGTGAATTAGCTGTGTTTCGGTTCAGAGGTATATTAGATAGGCATGTGGAAAAAAACCCGTCCACCCGCGGACTCGACCCGACTCGAAGGGTCTCGGGCTGGGTCATATATGTGCTTCGGATGGGTATGGATTCAGTTTCTGTTTAAAATCAGATTTTGGTTCGGGGTCCAGATTGATGCGTTTCTTACTCGACCCGACTAATTCATAAAAATTAATTCGGTTTTTAGTCGAACCCGGCCCGACCCGACGTAAAGAATCGAGATCGCGGACGGTTCTTACCCCCTTTTCGGTTCGATTTGCGGGCCTAAAACATTTGTTACCCGCCATGTCGGGTCAGGTTCGAGGGTCAAACCCGATCGTCTGACCCATGCACACCCCTAATATTAGGGCAAGAGGGGAATGAGAGAATTACTATTTTAACCCCCCAAAAAGGGGTCATTTGATTTTGCTGTTAAAAGGACTAACGGCAAACTAACGGCTGTTAGTAATTGGACCAAGTTGGAACAAAATGGAAAGTACAGAGTGTAAATTAAGCCAATTATAACTACAGGGACCAAGTTGACACAAACACTTAACTATAGGGACCATTTCAATTTTTTTCCCTTTGAGAAATGTCCAAAGAAAAACTCAAAAAATTAATTTTTTGAACTTTTCTTTGGATATTTTCCAAAATACTTGTGTAAAAGTCATAATTTTTTACTTTTCTGATTCTTCTCATCGAGACGAAGCCATATCACATAAAAGTTGTGGTGCATAACTTAATTACTAGCGTGAATGGGTAATATTACCATTAATTGCTACACTATGGGTCCGTTTGTTTTGATGTAAAATATTTTCCAGTAAAATTTTTTACTCGTTTTCCGTCGTTTGGTTGAGCAAAAATAGTGTATAATATTTTACCTTATATGACTGAAAATATTTTTCTTTCAAATTACTCACAAGTCATTTTTATCTCTTTAGACGCCGGCCTTCTCTCTCACTCTCTCCACCCATACACTCTTGAAATTAAATCTAGAGAAAGAGAGAGAGAAAAATATGACAATCTACCGCCTAGAGCTCCTAGTTGCATCCATGACCATAATTTTCTCCTTTGTAAATATAATACATACATGTGAAATTTATAGGCGGAGATCATTGGCTATCTTTTCCTTCCTCCCTTATTCTTTATTATCATATTTTCCTGTTATGTGTTATGGTAGGATATTTATTTGTGAAGCACGGAAAATACTTTACATGAAAACTATTTGTTCTAAAATCATTTTACATTGTAAAAATTACGTTGAAACAAACAGAGAGCCTACAACCACAATTCTTTACAACCTCATTAGCAGGCAGGCCAGGCACGACCCTAGAACAAAGAACGAGAAGCTGCCGCCTAGAGCCCCTATTTTTCAGGCCGAACCCCGAAGTTGGACTAATTTATAGATACAAAATCGCCCACAATTTGGTATGTCCTCCTAGTTGTACCAGCGGTAGAAAAGTTGGCCTTTATGTGAGACGTTGTGGATTCTAAACTTGCCCCTGCAGTAACTTTTGCATATAACGCTCCTGCTTTTTCACAAATACTCCGTATAAAGTGTATATATATTTTTTTCATTCTTAATTGCCTTTTTTTTAATTCAATTTTTAAAAAAAAGACCCCGTATTGTCAATTCGCGTAGGGGCTCCAAATATATAGAGCCGGCCTTTGTTACTACAGTATATACTAGCTCCCTTCATAAATGGTTGGGACAACAAATAACGTTGTAATCGATCCGTAGCTATTAATAAGAGCAATGCTATAGAGACTGTGTCTATTACCTAAGAAGTCATGGGTTTGAGATAGATAGTGTCGTAAAAAAAGGCCCATCTTTAATCTTTGCTTTAGGGTCCCTGAAAAATTATTGGGTGGAAACCGTGAAATTTTAGGGTACCATCATGCATCCTTATCTATCACATATTTCTGCGAGGTACAGAATTAAGTCTGTAAATCTCACAGAAAACGTGTGTGGTGGAGAGAGCCCTAGTATTGATTACCGGTGAATAATTACTCGTAAACTAGACCCCCAAAGTTTGGACTACTTTTTCTGCTGTCAGTATGTTTTAGAAAGCTCAGCAATTGGTTCTGATTGGCTACTGGCTAGCTAGTTTTACGTAGAGAAATTCGCTTGGTTAAAAGTGATGGAGTATGAAGCACTGGAAGTGAATTTTCACTAGTGGAAGCGAAAGCACCAAAACTAAGCTAGCTTGCTTGCTTGCACGGATTCTTAAATGGGTCTTCTCAAGACCTCAGTCCAAATTTGCTGAGCAGAAGATTCTTTCATTTCTCCTGGTAGGGGAATCTTATTGAATCTCCTGTTCTTGTTTTGTTTCACAGATGCGTTTTGTTCCACTGGTTTTGTGATAATATATGGCAATGAGTAGCTATCACTTCATCGGGAGTTTAATCTGTTGATGATGATGATGGGGTGGGCCTTTGACAATGAAATCATTTCAACATCAAGGTATTTCTTTAGATTTTTTTTTTCCCTGCAAAATGAACGATTTTATAAATCTCGATAGGATACATCGAGAAGGAAACATCTTAGCTCAAGGAGCCAAAGAAAAAACAACAAAACAAACAAAGCAAAGCATCCAACCTAAGGTTGAATGACGCCCCAAAGGATCGAATTACAACTTTACTTTCCGAATACCATCTAGATACACCTTAAAATCCTCCACTGAATACACTTTGATGTTGAATTTGGCCTTCATCCACATCGCAACCCTTGTTTTGATTAAGTCCCCCCACCTCCCAAGGCTCGGTTGCTGCGTTGTTGAACACGTAGTTGTTCCTAACCAGCCATAAAGACCATAGAGTAGCAAAAAGGCACACTTCCCATATGTGTCTCTCTAGATTGTGGAATCCATGATCAAACCACCAATTCGCGAGGTCTAGAACCGAGTAAGGACACACCCATTTAACGTTCCACCATTCCATTATTACCGACCACACCGCCCATGAAAACCTGCAGTGAAGGAACAAGTGTTGGTTCTTTAGATTCTTTTGGTAAACTGATTTTTTTATAACTAGGTATTTGACCCAATATAATGACCAATTCAAGAGATTAATTTCACCATCTACTAATTAAGGAGCAACTAATGTCGGAACAAGGCCATATATATGGACTGATCCAATGCGTACGTTCAAGAATTAATTGGTAGCAACTACTACAAAATGACATAAAGATCACGGTCCAAAAATTAAGGTCTCATTTTTTGTAAAAGTGTAATACTCCCTCTGTCCCATTTTTATAGTCCATTTCATTTTTCGTGCCGTTCTTTCAACGCTTATATCTTTCAATATGAATCTCTAAAAATATGCAATATGGATCTTGTTTAATAGTTCTCGATTAGATCTATAATACAAAGTTTTCAAAATTTTAAAAAATATTATAGATCAGAAGATATAAGCGATGAAAGAACGACACGAAAAACGAAAATGAACAATAAAAATGGGATGGAGGGAGTAATATATTATAGACTATAGTTTTAATCTCAATTATACGAAAAAACTGAGATGAAAAGATTTTTTAGTCTCAGTAATTTAAAAAGTGAGACTGTAATTTAAAGAATAGATCTCGTTTTAGAAAAACTGAGATTGTATATGAAAGAATGTATCTCATTTTGAAAAAAATTCAGATAAAAATAACCTTTAATCTCGGCCATCTAGAAACTGAGATCGTAAGTTAGAGAATACATCTTGTTTTTTTTATTTTGGACTGAGATGAAAACTCTTATATATAGAAAAAGTTGAAAAAATTAATATCATGTCCGACTTCCAAAATTCCATCCTGCATTCTCGTTTGTCTCTCTCACTCTCAACCGTTCTACAAAAAATATTTTGTTGCCAAATAGGGCGCTTTCGGTGATGAAAATGTATTTTGTCACCAAATGGGTGCCTTTGGTGACAATTTATGTAGGTTGCGTTTCGTCACCAAATATATTTTGAGCATAACTCTTTGCTTGAAACTCCAATTGAGATTATTCAAATTGGGTTTGAACAATAACACAGAGTGCTACAACTTTCATGTTTATCAAAATTGCTAATTTCAATATTAAAGGTTCAAAATGGCGTTTGAAATAAATTTTAACGTTAAACGCATATGTTATACATTACATATTTCAGTTACATATTAGTGTGTGTAGTGCAGTTGGGTGAAGTTTCTATGCAAAACTCAGGATACTTGGTTCAAAACCCAGTAGAAGAAAGAAAGTGTTCCCCATGGGAAAATGCCAATTTTAATTTTGATTTTTCCAAAAACTGAGATAATTTCTCCCTAAACAATCATGATTTTACAATAAAAACTGAGATGTTAAGTTGTTAAAGGTCACGATTTTTTTTCTTTTTAGTCACGATTTTAATGAGTTTTAATTACGATTCTATCCTATTATTAAAAGATAGAGACTTTTAGTTACATATTGATAGACCATGGTTTTGAATGTGAAATTAAAAGTGAAAAACCACACCAAATGACTGAGATCTTTATCCATGTTTCTAGTAGTATGAAACTAGGAGTTGAACCTATGGGTGTAATGAAGTGAAACATGATTAATTTTATAACACTAGTTCCGAGCATGCACGTGCATCGCATATGTCATTTAACTTTATGTTGCATAGGTCATGCTATTTGTTACACGTGTTGTGTTATCATTCGCATATCATTCATTAATTGTTTAGCGATACATGATTAAATTTGAGGGTTTAGTTAAGTTTTAAAAAAAGGGATTAAAATTTGAGGGTTTGCTTGACGATTTCCTAGTCCTAAAATAATGGGTTGCCCCAAGCGTAAGGCGGAAACTGATGCAGCATAATATCCGGTAAGTCCGAAATCGAATCCACAAAAACGGTGATGTGTGCTGACTAAAAATTCGGGTTGTTACTTATTTAAACTGGGCTCTTAGGTAGCCACCCCTTGTCTTTTGATTGATTAATTAACTAACACTAATAGAGAACTTGCTCAAATGATTTAAAAGAGAGGCGTGGTCGTAGGGAATCCGGCGATCGCTACCCAATCAGAATCCGCTCGCTTTTCAAAGTTCTAAAAACGATTAAATTTTAGGGAGAATTGAAAACTCCGAAGGATGCGAATCCTAAAGTTGTCGGTCCCGTACACAGCAGCAAACAGGTTTTAGTCCCCCGTTCCTGCTCACATGAATCCCGACAATGCCTCGGATTCGTCCAACGGACGTAGTTTTCACCAACTAAAATTTATTTAAATTGTACGAAAAAATCGCGAGACGAATCCTAATTAGGTCGCGGCGCGCCTTTATCCCGCGACCAGGCCACAGAAAAACTACTCACTCATTATTAAAAATAAACAAAGGAAACCCTATTTTTAAACATGCTTCTATTACGCAATACGGAAAATAAACAAGAAATATAAACTAATCAAATACCAGCGAATAACTTTAATTAAGAACATAAATTAAAATGAATTACCGGAGTGCGAGTAAATAAACAAAGCTTCAAAACTTGAAAGGAAAAAAAATACTAAACAATATGTGCCGCGCAGCCCCATCCGTCCTTTCTCCGTGGGAAGAAGTTCTGTCCGTGGTAAAACAGTGATCTCGGCCGCCCCGTATCCTTTTCTTTTCTACGGCAGCAGCAGCCCCCCTTTTGAAGTCAGTACCCACTGACTTATATAGGAGTAGGGTTTCAAAATTTTAATCCCCTAATAACATAAAAGCCCTTGGACTTCACATTATAACACATTAGCCATTCAACTTCGAAGGCACTTGGCATTTTGATCTAGAACTTCTATAAATTCTTCTTTTTACCCAAGTTATTGGAAACCGAGCTCGAACAACCTATAAACAGAAAAAGCAAAAATAAATATCAATTAACCAAAACGAGCGACTAATAAATGTAGTTTGGAGGGCCAAAAAATATATATTTTGACACTTATCACACCCCCCAACTTACACTTTGCTAGTCCCGAGCAAAGGAAACAATATACAACTAAAGAAAACAAATTAAAAATGATAGTTCTTTTAAACCCCCAGGCGGCCCTAGTAGGACGAGTGAAGTCTCGTGAGGGTTTTCAGCAGTGATTACCCACAAAACATGATAGGCGCGCGAAATACATGGATTTTAGCGCCTAAGTAGGGAAATTAGCGCGTTAGACGTGCATTTAAATCTCATTTTCCATTTAATGCGTGCACGTGGTTGGATTTTGTTTTTGTGCTTAATTTGCAGGAAATTGAGATGTTTTGGCGCTAATGAGAAGTATCCGGAGAGGCCGTGATAGAGCTTGAGAGCGAGAACGGCTGTGGAGACTAAGTGTTGAAGTGGAATTCACGAGGAAGTGGACAGAGTTTTAGCGAGCGCTACACCCTTTTTGGTGTAGCGCTACCTTTGAAGTTAAAGGGGTCAACGCAAGCAACGGTCAACGCGATCTCAAAAAAAAAGCTAAAGGGTTAGGTAGCGCTACATCCTTTTTGGTGTAGCGCTACCGAGGGCTTTAAGGCCAGGAACGACGGCGTTTTGTGCTATGGCGGTTCCTATTTCGATTTATGTTAGGATTTTAATAGGGGTTAGTATAAATACCCCGTTTTAACTCAGAATTAGGTTACGTACGTTTTTACTTAGGTTTTTAGCAGCTTTTCATAACAACGTTTTTGTTTATTCTGCATCGCTCTTAACTTTTTGGCTGCAGTTCTTCTAGTTCTAGTACGAGATTCAAGTTTTCTTCAGTTCTGTTCTGGATTTCCAGCATCGGATTGGTGTTTTTGTTTCATTAATCAATAGTTTCTTCAGTTTAATTGCGGTATCCGTTCTTCTTGCTATTTCGATTATTTAAATATGTTTAGATTTAGGTTTTCTCTTATTTTTTGTTATTGCGTTCGTTATAATCATGTGTGAGTAGTCGCATAGGGTGCGGCCGCGGGATGGAAGCGTCACGTGGCTAGTCCAATCATTGTTTTACCTCGTGGCTGAATAAATTCAATTTTGAGCAGTTTTAGGAAACGAAATCTTTCTAACGAACGAACCCAGGCATTGCCAGATTTCGAATGCGCACAGAAATTGGGGACGGGTGGTGCGCATTCGTTAGGGAATATTTTCCAATTCTAAAATCAGTAAATCGAATCATTGTGGCCCGAGTAAACATTGGTTAGGCTAGTTGCAGACGCTAGGTTCCCACGGCTGCGCTCTCCTTTTTAATTCATTAGAGGTCAATTTCTTCAGTAATTAGTTAATCAAACCAGTCAAACAAGGGGCGGCTACCTAAGAGCCAATTAAAACTAGAATTCAACACTTTTGAGTCAGCACCGTTCGTCCGTCTCTGTGGTTCGACTCCGGTACTTCCGGAATTATTGTGCTACACTGGTCGAGAGTCCTACGCTTGGGACGCGTTTTTAGTTTAATTTTATTAACACCCGGTTGGTCAAGCATTTTTGGCGCCGTTGCCGGGGACGGCGACGTGTGTTCTAGATTATGAGTTTTGGTGTCTTTTGTCTTTTAGTTGAGTCACCATAGGTAGAGAGAGGAAGGTGTCCTTTAAACAGGACCCTCTTTATTATCGCGACCCGACACATCGTTTAGTTCGAAAAGAACTGGAGTCAAGTCAGCCTGTGTTTTCTAGTTCTTCATCTTCTAGTTTAGAGTCAGACTCAACTGAGTACCAGTCAGAGTCTATTCCCATTAGTGGTCTTTATATAGATTTACCTTTTGAGTCAGTTAGTGTCAGCAATCCACTTTTCCAGTCAGTTTTAGAGTCAGTTTTAGAGTCAAAATTAGAATCCGTCGAGATGGGAGATCGGCAAGTAGCTATTCAGCCGTCCTTGAGGCAGCACATGCATCCCGAGAGGACCACTCCTCTCGGACCCATTGTGTTCCCGCAAGAGACACAAGAGGCACGAAATGCCTTTACAGTCAAACTTGGTGTCCTTAATAGTCTCCCTAGTTTCCACGGGAGGGAGTGCGATGATCCGTATGAGCATGTGCGAACATTTGAGGGATTGGTGCGCAATCTTGCGTCTAATACCCAATATGAAAATGCGTGCCTCAAGTTGTTTGAGGCGACATTGAGGGATGGCGCACTTCTATGATTCCGAATGCAAAAGTCTCAGTCTTTCACCACTTGGGCATAAGTGCGTGACGCATTTTATAGGAAGTACTTTTCTGAGGCTAAGACTAAGAGTTTCAGGCGTCAAATCCAAGGATTTAGGCAGGAAAGGGATGAGCCATTTCTCAAGGCATGGGAGCGCTTCAAGGAATTGCTCCTAAGGTTGCCACATCATGGCTTTGAGAGAATTCAGTTAATTGGTTTCTTTCATCTTGGTCTCAACGCTGAGTCAGTCCAGCACATAGAATATTCTTGTAAAGGGGACGATTTTTTGTCCAAAACAGCAGACCAGGCTTGGGATTTCTTAGATGACCTAGCTGATAGGCAGAGGGCTTTAGAACCATCCGATTTTGAGCGATCCGGACCTTCTGGGTCCAATGTTGTCCCGGTTACCATTCGTGACCAGCGACTTCAGGCTCAGGTTCAGAAAATGGCTCAGAGATTAGAGGAGTTAGAGGTGAGGCAGACTCGTCCAGTTAATGAGGTGTCAATTGAGGAAGTATGCGTGTGGTGTGAATGTAAAGGGCACACCGCGACCGTTTGTCCTGGGTTTATCGCCGCCAAAGGGGCGAGTCAATTCAATCAAGAGGAAGTTAATGCAGTTAGGACCTGGGATCCTTATTCTAACACGTATAATTCGGGATGGAGGGATCACCCCAATTTTGGGTGGTCAGACTCCAGACCCGCAGGTGGAGGCTAAGCTCAACCACTTGCGCTACCTCCGCCGCAGCAGTTTCAACAGGCCCAATCGTCCAGGCCTCCTCAAGGCCAAGTCATTCCATTTCACTACCAGCCACAACTTGGTAGGGGGGCAGGTCCATCCACTCGTGGTCCTCCCCCAGGTTATTCACAGATGACCGCGTGTGATCATAAGTTAGATGATGCTGTCAATTCCCTGATGCAGTCACAGATGACATTTCAGACGGAAACGAAACAGCAAATTGGGGCCCTTACAACCCAAATGTCACAACTCATTGCGGTTGTCGGTCAACTGCAGCAGGAGAAAGGTAGGTTTCCGGCCCAGGGTAGTACAGCAGGTGCCCATTATTGGGAAAATTCTTCGAGTCCTAATGTTCATAACCCAAATCAGGAGGAGGCTAAGTCGGTCACCATTCTCAGGAGTGGGAAGGAGATCGATAAGTCCATCCCGCCAAAGCAGAAACCAGCTCCACCCCCGGAGCCGGTTGATGCACTAAGAGCAACTCCTGATGTTGTTGATGTCCCTAGGAAAGAGGTAAAGGATGATGAGGAGTCACCTGAGGTGGTGGTGCCTGCAGCTGCAGCCCCCACGACTCTAACGCCGCCAGCCGTGCCAGTAGCTCCATTTCCCCAAAGGCTGGCTGTGAAACCTAAGCAGAATATGAACCTTAAGATGTTCGACCTTTTTAAGAGGGTGCAATTCCCTATCACTTTGATGGAGGCGATTGAGTCCTTTCCCCAGTGCGCGAAGGCATTGAAAGACCTTTGCACAAAAAAGCACAAGAGTCAGAACAATGTGCTTCTGACTGAGCAAGTGAGCTCCATTCTCCAGGCTGAGATCCCCACCAAGTGTAAGGACCCTGGTTGTCCCACCATCCCCATAGCTATTGCGGGCCAAAAGATTGATAAGGCTTTGCTGGATTTAGGAGCAAGTGTCAACTTGCTCCCCTATTCGGTGTACTTGAAGCTCGGCTTAGGCGATTTGAAAGCCACTCCAGTCACGCTACAGTTGGCTGACCGGAGTGTGAGAATTCCAAAGGGAGTGGTGGAGGATGTTTTAATTCAAGTGGGCGAGTTCCTATTTCCAGTCGAATTCATCGTCCTGGATACATGCCCAATACCGGAGGTCTTTGAGAAGACTCCTATCATCCTTGGCCGTCCATTTCTAGCCACCTCCAGTGCTATCATGGATTGCAAAACTGGACAAGTCCAATTGTCGTTTGGGGACTTGAAAATGGAGGTGAAAGTGTTTAATGCGGATAGCCAAGTCAAGGGTGAGGAGGTGAGTTTGATCGACACGCTGGTGCAAGAGCATGTCGATAATATTTTGTATAAGGATCTTCTGGAGATAGCCAAGGATTCGGCATTCTTAGATTCTTCGGAACTAGGGAGTTTGATGGAGGTGCTTGCAGTAGAGGATGTGTGTGGCGCTGATTGGGATCCAGTTCTTGAGCCGCTGGGTGCCCCATTGTTTTAAGTTCCGACGGGTAGCTTTTGCGTACCACTCTCATCATTGAGAAGTGGACCCGGCTCCTAGCGATAGGGGTACCCATCATTGACTTGGGTTTTGGGCACAATCTATATATTCTTGTCTTTTATATTTTAGTTATTTAGTTCTTGTCTCTTGTTTAATTGTTTTTGTTTATCTCATTTAAAAAAAAAAGAAAAAAAAAGAAAAAAAAAACAAAATTGAAAAGAGGAAAAAATTCGCATCATGGTCTTGTATAGCCACCCGTTTCTTGCCTACCGGCGAGGGATGGGGAGAAAAGTATGACACGTTGATCGCGTGACGATTTGGTGGAGTTATTTATTTTTGTTTTTGTTTTGGGAGCTCGGATACCACGAACCGGGCGGTACTAATGTCTTTTGCAGGTTACAGTGATTGGCCCGGAGGCCGAGTAACAGGAAATTCCTCGAATATCGGCCGAGGTCATGGTGGTTGGCTGTCACCCGTAGGTCCATTTCTTCTCCCTTGTCTTTATCTTCTGCTGTGTCTCCATGCTCTAGGGACATAGCATGCTTTTAGTTGGGGGAAGGGATGTACTTTGTACACATTCTCGTGGCGTTGCTAGGGGTAATTTTTGTTTTTATTTTATTTTATTTGTTGGGGATACGTTTGTTATACTTGATTGTCAAAATTAGGCGAGCATGTTAGAATTAGCCGAATTTTTGTGCCTGTTTAACTTGGACTCATGCATATATTTGGCGCCTTCGTGAACATGTAAGTGCTGTTGTTAAACGTTGAGTTGGTATCCCCACATGGTTAATTTTGCATCCTGAAAAACATTCCCATGTCTTTGTTTTACCTTTCTCGCATTTGCGTAAAATAGTAGGCGTTTGTTTCAAATTGAGTAGCTAGATGTTTTGCATGCATTTGTGAGAGTTGGTAACGTGCATAGGGGATGAGACAAGGCATTTTTGCATGATTAGACCACATATGTGTCCCTTTATCCAATCTTAAACCAGTCCGAGTCAGTTCCTGAGTCTAGCCTAGGAAACCGGTGTATAGGTTGGATTGTAGTTGGGGGGTCTAGCTTTGTGCATCATGAGTGTCTTATTGCATTGGATTTGGAGAATCGTTGTCATCGGAAGTGAAAGTGAAGAAGTGTTGATGGGTGTCATATTTTGAACGAAACCCAACTTTTAAGCTATAAAGCGTAGTCAAAAAAAAAAAGGAGAAAGAAAAGAAAAAAAAACAGAAAGTGCAGAATAAAAGGGAGTTGAGGCAAGTTGGGAGGAATCAACACCTGCTGGCACATCATAATAACTGGGCAATTCTCGGCTCTTTATCAGCCGCCTCAGTTTCCAGATTCGGAGGTTAGTGATGATTTGGCTGGGAGCGATTCAGATTGAGTTGGGATATCCATGATGCTGATGCTAGGTGGTGGTGGTGTTATTTGGTGGTGTTATTTCATGTCTTTCAGTGTCGGTGGACTTTGTTTAGTTTTCTAGTATTTGGGTTTGTACTAATTTAGTTGTAGATGTTTAATTTTCTTGTTGGACATGGTTTGGTTGGCACTAGTGGGTGCATAGTTGGTAGCTAAGGGGTAAGGTGGCAGCTAGTCTGGGTAGATGACCTTGCGCTACTATAGGCCGCCGCTTAATTTGCTTGTCTCTCTCTTTTGTTCGAAACCACGGTCGTTATAAGCTTTATCAAGTCCTTAGTGGATCTCATGCACGTTATCTACTCTCGTTCATGCATGTTTAATATTATTGTTACTCGAATTGTGGAATCGTGATTGTTTATATCGTATTGTTACTCTTTGTGAGCGTTATCTTTGATCGGCGCGTGGTGGCCTTTGTTTCGGTCCCACGAGTTCGCCGAGCGCTTTTTATGGGATGTTTGAGTGTTCTGGTGAGCGAGTGTAGCATTGTTGCCTTCGTGGGGGCATTTTATCTCTACTTTTGTTCCAGTGCTAATTTTGTTCGTTGTTTTGCCAAAGCATGCATATTTTTGAGTTGCAGGTGAGTGAGGAGGCGAAAATCTTTCGGCCCGCCTCTTTATTGTACAGCATGCATAACTTTCGTATCCCCGTTTGTGTCTTGTTAGTCTTTGTTTTGTCATTTTTCTTTTCGTTCGTTGCTAGGGACTAGCAACGCTCAAGTTAGGGGATGTGATAGGCGCGTGAAATACATGGATTTTAGCACCTAAGTAGGGAAATTAGCGCGTTAGACGTGCATTTAAATCTCATTTTCCATTTAATGCGTGCACGTGGTTGGATTTTGTGTTTGTGCTTAATTTGCAGGAAATTGAGATGTTTTGGCGCTAATGAGAAGTATCCGGAGAGGCCGTGATAGAGCTTGAGAGCGAGAACGGCTGTGGAGACTAAGTGTTGAAGTGGAATTCACGAGGAAGTGGACAGAGTTTTAGCGAGCGCTACACCCTTTTTGGTGTAGCGCTACCTTTGAAGTTAAAGGGGTCAACGCAAGCAACGGTCAACGCGATCTCAAAAAAAAAGCTAAAGGGTTAGGTAGCGCTACACCCTTTTTGGTGTAGCGCTACCGAGGGCTTTAAGGCCAGGAACGGCGGCGTTTTGTGCTATGGCGGTTCCTATTTCTATTTATGTTAGGATTTTAATAGGGGTTAGTATAAATACCCCGTTTTAACTCAGAATTAGGTTACGTACGTTTTTACTTAGGTTTTTAGCAGCTTTTCATAACAACGTTTTTGTTTATTCTGCATCGCTCTTAACTTTTTGGCTGCAGTTCTTCTAGTTCTAGTACGAGATTCAAGTTTTCTTCAGTTCTGTTCTGGATTTCCAGCATCGGATTGGTGTTTTTGCTTCATTAATCAATAGTTTCTTCAGTTTAATTACGGTATCCGTTCTTCTTGCTATTTCGATTATTTAAATATGTTTAGATTTAGGTTTTCTCTTATTTTTTGTTATTGCGTTCATTATAATCATGTGTGAGTAGTCGCATAGGGTGCGGCCGCGGGATGGAAGCGTCACGTGGCTAGTCCAATCATTGTTTTACCTTGTGGCTGAATAAATTCAATTTTGAGCAGTTTTAGGAAACGAAATCTTTCTAACGAACGAACCCAGGCATTGCCAGATTTCGAATGCGCACGGAAATTGGGGACAGGTGGTGCGCATTCGTTAGGGAATATTTTTCAATTCTAAAATCAGTAAATCGAATCATTGTGGCCCGAGTAAACATTGGTTAGGCTAGTTGCAGACGCTGGGTTCCCACGGCTGCGCTCTCCTTTTTAATTCATTAGAGGTCAATTTCTTCAGTAATTAGTTAATCAAACCAGTCAAACAAGGGGTAGCTACCTAAGAGCCAATTAAAACTAGAATTCAACACTTTTGAGTCAGCACCGTCCGTCCGTCTCTGTGGTTCGACTCCGGTACTTCCGGAATTATTGTGCTACACTGGTCGAGAGTCCTACGCTTGGGACGCGTTTTTAGTTTAATTTTATTAACACCCGGTTGGTCAAGCAAAACACCCCGAATCCCTTACTTGGAACCCAAAAAGAAACTGCAATGCAACTGTTTGATATGCCAATGCCAAGAATATAGCATATGCGAAAATAGTTCTAGAGGCTATCAAAACATAGAAATAAATAATGGCATCCAAGCTTAGCGTGTGTGAGTAAGGACCTTAACAACAAATGAACCACAACCAAGTACTCTTTCCGGACCGAATCTCGACTTCAATTCTCACTGTGTCATGCACTCAACAAAAGAAAACGCTCGAAACATGGTGCATTTAATAAACTCTCAATGTGTACAGGCGAAAGTTTTGCAATAAAGAATCAAAGTACTCAGCACACTTAGACACGAATAGAAAGCTTTTTAAGGTAGACACATGATGTCATGAAAGGAATGTCAAGCATTAAAGACTATCTATCCATCGATCCATAACCCATTGCCCCTAAGATCAAATAGGACTTTTATTCGGTTATATCATTGGGTAAGGAAAAGTGCTTCAAAGGTTAGGATAAATCATAAGCAAGTGTCCGAGAATTGGCTTTAACAACATAGGGCAAGTGTAACAATGTGCACCCTCTTATCATTCTTTTCAACTCAGCCACATCTCTCTTATTTTTTCACCCTTCACACAATTCCCCTTTAAACTTCACACGTTTCATTCTTCAAACAAATGTATGAGTGTCTCCCCTTTTTCATTCAAGTTCCATTATTATTTTTTCTTTGTAATTTGCTCAATTTTTTTTTCTTTTTAGTTATGGGGAAGAACACACAATATTTCAAGCACATCTCTCTCAAAAACACTTTCTCCATTCTCTTCAAAACTTAACCTTCACATGATTAACTTGTCATTCTCAAGACACAATATGGTTGGTGAAGCTTAACAAGAAAAAAGCTCATGCAAAAGGCACAATGTGGCTTGCAAGGGATAAAGTGTTTAAGAAAAAGAAACGAACCGGCTCAAAGCACAAAAATGGCCTACTATCATCTTCTAGGGGCAATACAACCATGTAACTTTCCATTCCCAAAAGAAGAAATAATAGGCATGCATTAAGTCCTAATACTTGACGACAAAGATAATGAGATCAACAACGATCTAGCTTCCTTTTTTACGACAAACAAAGAATTTATGTGACACTACTCCAAAGAAAGGTAAGGCACTAAAGCTCACATGGGCAACAGTCTCCACTAATCTAGCTATTGAAAGCATTCAAGTCACAACTCACAAGCAGTCAAGGTCCAAGAAACGTGCAGTGCAAAGATGCTAAGAGTGTATGCCACGATAAATTTCTATCGTCAAGCTAGCAAAAAGAACTATCAGGCAACATAAATATTCAAGAACTGCCCACAGATTCTCAGCACAAGCAACCAACAAGTAAACATTGCAATCTCCAAGTCAGGTTTTTTTTTTTTTTTTTGGTTCAAAAATAAACTACCAAAGTAATTCCTCCCCCAACTTGAATTATTCGATGTCCTCATTGAATGCAAGAACAAAAATAGGACATAAAAGAAAAAGAATGGAAAGGTATCACCTTGTAACGGAGAACTATGCAAGAAATAATATTGCGGGAAGAAGACCCCCCAACTTGAACGAAGCATCCTGCAATGTTAGTCCTCACAAAAATAAAATAAAAAAAATAAAAGTAACTAATTTAATAAAGAAAAAAAAAGGGGGGGGGGGGGGGGGGGGGGGGGGGGGGGGGGGGGGGGGGGGGAAACCCTCTACGTTTGGAGGGCCAAAATATATATATTTTAAAGGTAAGGATGAGTTATGGCCCATTTGAACCCATACACCAAACCTCATGGGATAATTTTTCCCTAATAAACCCTCTACGTTTTTTTCATTGTTTTCTCCGTCCAATCTTTACTGGATAACGTAGAGAGAGAGAGAGAGAGAGAGAGAGAGAGAAGAAGAAGAAGAAGAAGAAGAAGAGGAAGAAGAGGAAGAAAAGGGAAAAGAATTGGGGAAACTAATTAAAGGTAAACCATATTTTATACCAAATTTATGTTTTGGGTTTTGATCAAACATGTATATACCTGCATATTGATGTCGTTTAGTCCTAATTAGATGATAAGAGAATGGATTTTAACCTAGCAAATTCGTTTGGCTTATGGGCTTGTCAAATAGAGCTTGAACATAATCGAATCTGTTCTGTTCTTAACGAATTTTTCTCACTAACTTGCCGACCTTTTAATTTTATGAATTTTTACTGTAGATGTATATGCATGTCTAGTTCATTGGGTAAAATTTTCAGAATTTATTTCAAAGAGGGAAAAAAGTTAAAAATCACGCACCGAACTGCTGCTGTGAAACTCGTATTGCTGACTGCACTGACACAAGTTGGGAAAACAGGCATATCTCCTAGCTCGAGACTCGAAATCACATTCCGCTTGCTTTGCTGAAAACTAGACTTGTAGGCCTTTCCAACGGTGCAACCCGTGCGCTGTGGTTATGCCCGAGCAATATCAGATTTGCTGTTAAAATTTACTCAAAATCTATCTCTGCACCTATTTAGTATTTGTTAAGTTATAATCGCGAGGCCATAGTAAGATTACCCGAACTCCGTTTTTGTTATGAATGACCTATCGATTCGAAGAATGAGAAGTCTATTTTGCAATGGTTTAAGTGTCATTCTTAAATTCAAGCTATTTAGTTGGATATGGTCAGAACAGTACACGTTAGCCATGGACTAAGTCTTCATTCTTGGAAATCCTTATTTCTAATCTCATTGAGTCATCTTTGGAGCATTGAAACACACCGTCCATTTTATTGCATTGGTTGCATTTGGTTCTATATATATTAGGGATGGAGATTAAGACTTAAAAGTGGATGTTAGGTTGTTCATGCATTTTCATTGCATTATAACATAAATTGAGCATGAGCAATACTAAGTATAGTGCCATTCATATTTAAGGTTCGGGGGACGTGTCTCTACCTCAAGATTGAGAATGAGGCTTTTCGTTTTTATCTTTTTGGATCCATAAGGTGAGTGTGCTGTTTCATAGAAGTGGCTAGCTAAAATTAACCTTTTACTTTTTCTGCAAATGTTGAAATATTTTGACGATTGTGAATATGGATCAAGTTGTTTGAAACACATGTTTTCATTTTAAGAGCATGCCATAGCTGTAATGTTGGTTGGATTTGTTTTCTTCCTGATGTACACAAGAAGAGTATAAATTGTCTGTTTGCTGTACACAAATAGGGTATAAAATATTGGAAGTACCCTGTTCACAAGGTCATGGTACCGTCATAACTCCTGGTTGCGAGGGAAGCAACCCTATGGCTTCTTGAAATATTGTTGTTTACCTAATTGTTTGTGAAAAATAGTATGTTCTTGCTAAGTATGATTAGAAGCATTACTCGATCCATGTTTGCTCTTTTAAATCGTTTTTATGCTCTCCGTTTGAATAAGCAGTAACACTCACTCCCCTTTCAGGTATCTGAAGTAGAGTTTTGGTCCACTACTAGTCTGACAGGCTTTAGGAGTTGAGATGAGAGTTGACTTGGAGTCCTTATAGACCTTGTGCATATTGTGATATATTTTTGAGGAAAAGCTTGTAACATTTGGACTTATGGACGCATAATATATCTTGTAAAGCTCTACACTGTATATTTTGTTTTAGAAACTGGTTGAAATATAATTTGTTGATCTTGTTTTGTATTAGTGGAGAAAATTTTTATTTATCAGGTAGTTTTGGACTGGTTAACCTAATCGTCTTGGAGCGGATCGTTACAAATTTCTCTTACTTCCCTTCTACTCCCTCTGTCCCCTTTTAAGTGTCTTACTTTATAATTTCAACTTATTAAAAAAATATTATCATTATGTCTTTCACATCAATTTTTTTCTTTATTTTCCCTACTTACCCATCATCATTACGCTTTTACTTACTAATTTTTCAAAATGAAATCTACTTTTAGGGATAAAATAGACAATGCACCGACTTTAAACTTCTAACTTTTCAAAATAGATACTTATTGAGGGATAACCCAAAATAGAATATTGGACTTTAAATAAGAGACGGGGGGAGTATGATTTTCAATTGCTTGAGTAGTTGAGTTCAATCATCCAACAATTTGAGAGATCTTCTGACTCCTGACGTAGCTATTGAACTGCCATTCTCACAAGGGCCGGCCCAATCTCATTAGAGGCCTAAGGCCAACATAAGCGTGAGGCCTTTAGAAATTGAAGTATTGGTGTCAAACATTTTAATTAGAGGTGGCAAATTGAACCCAAATCCACTAAGAAATCCAAACCACCTATTAAAAAATAGGCCAAACCCAATCCATTTATTAGTTGGGTTAGAATGGGTTCAAACCCATCTAACGCATTTATTATTGGGTCTTAATTGAGCCTCAATTAGATCAACTTAAATGCCCAAGGCCGAGAATGAACGAATTTGGATTTTCTTCGGAGCTAGTCATTTTCCAGTCAAGCTCAGTACTCAAAGTCACACACACACTCACACTCTCTCTCTCTCTCTCTCTCTCTCTCTATAGTAAGACCCAATAGACGTTAATGCCACATCGAGGTATTGCAAAATTGGATCCAATTATCATAATCGATTAGTTAATATATTGATTAATTGATTTTCACACAATTATAGCATGATCAAACAACATGTACCGTCATGCCACATTCTTTTAATGTATAGGAGTAATATGGCCGTTTTAATGAACATGGTAATATGGTAATCAAGTGTACATGTGTAATATGGGGTGATTTGGATTGAAAAGATGCACAGTAACCTATTTTTTTTGTTTTTATTCAAAAAAATTTGCATTTGTTAGTTTTACATCAAACTTTTATAACTTATTGATTTGTCTCGGTGAGAGGAATCGGAAAAGTAAAAAAATTTGATCGGAACTAATAATTTTTTTTAAAAAGACAAAGATAAGTAAAAAAAAAGTTGTCTTATTGACTTATTTTTGTCCTTATTCAAAAAATTATGAGTTTCGATCAAAATTTTTTACTTTTCTGTTCGCCCCTACGAATCCAAAAATAATACTTACTAATGTCCATTAGAGCTTATTTTTTACAAGGCCCCATAAAATAATATTAAAAAATTTATGGATATTTTTTTAGATTTTTGTGGGATACGAAATGGACCCAAACGAGTTTTTTCTTTTTCTTCCGTGGTTTCCTACAAATCTTCCTTATGATTAGGATTTCTGGTCTCAATATTGCACTAGACTATATACGCTTTACAACCTACCAATAGTTAAATACTACTCCCTCCGTCCCTTATTTAGAGTCCAGTATTCCATTTTAGGCTGTTCCTTAATAAGTGTCTATTTTGTAAAGTTAGTGGGTAAAAATTGGTGCATTGTTTATTTTGTCCCTAAAAGTAAATTTTATTTTGAAAAGTAAATGAGTAAAAGTGTAATGATGATGGGTAATTAGAGAAAGTGGAGAAAAAAGTTGATGTGAAAAAATAATGATGATGTCTTTTTAGTAAGTTAAAGTTATAAAGCATGACACTTAAAAAGGGACGGAAGAAGTACAAGAAGTTAGAAAAGGTTTTCAAATTAGGCTTTTTTTTCCTGATAAAAAAATTAACTTAATTTCTTTCATGCTCAAGCATTCTCTAATTTTATCTTTTACATTTAATTGTTAAATCAGTAAATTATACTAACAAGGGTAAATAACATAATAGAAAATTTTTTCCTCCTTCCATGCACCGCAGGGGTAGGACGCGCTCTAACTTTTTTTTTGTACCATCTACTAGTGGTTGACCCATGGGAAGACTTTTCAAGTTAGAATTCAAGTACAAAAAGGCCCATCGGTTTCGTCTTAATTTCAATTTCAGTAGAATGTGCGTGAGGCGATACTTGGGTTGGAGTGAAAGACATGAATTTTTTTTGATCCGCAAAATAAATTTTATTAAGGGGAAAGGGAAGGAGGGATCCAACCAAAAGTTGGAAATACACCTAACGGGCGAAGCCCATATCACCTAGGGCCTAAAAGCCCAAATACAGCAGTAAAGATCACACCTAAAGGTCTACACACCCAGAATATTACAAGTTAAGCACAAAAAGGCCAAAACAACTGGCCCACCAACAAAAGCCCAAAACCAAAAGCCTAACGACTAAACCATCTTCTGCTCACAGCCACCCAATCTGCCACCGCCGCCATCAACAATCAGATTAACACCACCACTACCACACCAGACAATACCTCCAGAAAAAGCACCCCACGCCGCCACTGGCCACCGCCGGAGGAACGTCCGATACGCCGAAACAATCCAGATCTGATGTGGGGCTTCGACCAAACCGTTAGGCGATTACCAAGCCGCCCAGCAGAGGAACTCGGCGGGAAGCCGCACCGGTCAAACTAAAACAGACAACTAACTCACCGTTAGGCAGAAAATCGATACCCCAAGAGGAAATAAAGACCGACCGGTAAGTCGACCGTATAGAAAGGCCGAGAGATGGAGGCGACATAGAAAAATATGGCTAAGAGTAGAAAACGAATAGCCCTCAAGCAAAAGGCGGCAGAAAACAAAGGAGGGAAGGAAGAGAGACAGAGTAGCCGAGATTGACTTACCAACGCTGCCCTCGTCGCCGTCCGGGGACCCATAAGCTTGACCGCCGGCCGATTAACAGCACAAAAGGACGATCTGAGTACCCTATTCGTTGAGAATCATAACATCAACAAGCCACCGCAAATCAACGCAGACCCTACGTAGCGCGTCCATCCCGGTTGATAGTCGCCGGACAGCCGCCCAAAAAGCAACCTCGAGATGGCAGGGCGTCCAGATCCCTTACACCAGCCTGCTCCACCCGCAAACAACGCCGCCATCCAACCGATTATTTTGCCGATCGATTTTGAGGATAAGAAAGAAAGAGAAAAACAGATCTAATTGCCATCAATATGCCAATCGATCCCTGAAAAAACCTGCAAAAACAAAGGTTAAAAGACATTATCTACACCACCACCTCCGCTGCAAACACCGCCCAACACCTCCACCCAAAACCGACCGGATCAACCCACCACATCGCCACCCACAAGAGGAAAAAACGAGAGGGGGATTCGCTCAGGGAAGAGAGGAAGGAGAGAGAGAGAAAGCAAGAGAGAGAGGAGGAAAGAGAGCCCGGGGGGAGGATGGAGGGAGGCACCCCCCCCCAGGCGGCAGCGGCGGAGCTGAAGGGAAGCCCTAGACGAGGATAAGTTTAGAGAGAGAGTCGGCCAACATATCTAACATGAATTGCCTTGTACTTTTCTCGTTTTGTGTTAGAGGATTTGTTTGGCTTCGTCCAAAATATTTGTAATGAATTCGATATTGTAAGTATTGTTAGGCTTATATCAATACAACTTCTCACTTTTGTTGAAAAAGGGAAGTAGATTTTGTGTCTCCACTAATGCTTAAAAGGCCAATTATTAGATAGTCTCAAAGTACTACCTAACATTACCATGTGATATACTTCGCAAATAAGATATCGACATTACTCAATATAAGTCATTCTGTATCTTTCAACCACCCAACAAAACTGAATCATATGTTTCTATCGAATAATTTGTCATCATGAAAATAATTAGAAGTAACATATAGGTGGCACCACTTGGTATTCTGGCAAAACTGAATAATTACTCCTGCATACAACCACTCATGCAATGGGAATTAATTCAAATAAATGACAAAACAGATTTTGTTGCGCTGATCGTGGAGAGTTTGTGGGAATCTAGGCCTATCAAACCTCAGTCATGCAACGACCCGTGCATAGCACGGATAGGACACTTGTTTTGAACTCTTTCCATGGAAGATTTCTAAAGTCACGATTCAGATTAAAAAAAAAAAAAAGGGGCCCCCGTCTGGTTTCAATTGCTTTCATAACTTTGTTGACATGTTATATTCATCACAAATAAAAGATCACCCACACACAATATGAGTCATTTTTTTATCTCCCAACAAAATTGAATCATATGGTTCGGATTCAAATGTTTCTTTTTCGAGAAATTTTTTTTGAAAAAATTTCATTTGAATGCGAACCATTGAAATACCATTGATACGCCTTACACGCCCTGTAGTGCACTCTACACTCTGCACACTATGTATGCATCTTCATGTTGGTGACTCTGGCTATTAGGTAAAAGACTCGGGTTAGGCCGGTGACCCTAATGCTCAATGACTGTTTCTCACCGGATCTACTTAGAGAAAAGTTTCCCTGGCTGCCAACCATTGTCACATGCCGCAACACCTATATTCTATTACTCGTAAACTAGACGCCCCAAAGTTTGGACTTTTTTTTTTTGTCATTTATATTTTATAACGCTCAGCTATGGATTTTGATTGGCTATTGGCTAGTTTACGTAGGAAATTTTGGCCCAAGATCCTCCGTGCAGCCAAAAAATGGTGTGCCCTTGTGTCGAGTACATTTGTGCCGCTAGATTGTGCAAATTTTTTATGTTTTTTTTTTTAAAAATGTTTGGGTGATCCTATGACCAAAAATGCACTCGACACAGAGGCACACTATTTTTTGGCACATAGAATCTTGGGCCAAGAAACCCTAGCCGCCCTTGTTTGCTTGGGGGGAGGCACCGCCTCCTCCCCCGGGTGCCTCTCTCTCTCTCTCTCTCTCTCCCTTTTTCTTCTCCCCTTCCCTTGTCAGTGCTCCTCTCCTCCGTGGACTGTTGTTCCCCCCCTCCCTCATGGAATGAAAAACTAGAAAATTAGATCAATATATTACTTATAATCATTTGACTAAGCTGGTCATTACAAGGCCCCAGAGCAACGATGCTTTAAAGGGGTGGAAAGTATATGAATACAACAAGCCGTGTATAAACAACATGCACAAACCGATTTTGGACCCGTCTCGGATCCCACAAAGAAGGTCGGAGCCATTCATTTGTTCAAAGTATTGTTTAGGGTTTCTGTAAAAATCAGCTCCATCCGATATCAATAAAGACATTTACTAAACGTCCAACTTTGCTTCAGAATTCAGGCCCAATTTTGAAGCAAAGTTGGACGTTTCGTAAATACCCTTACCGATATCGAATAATTTTTTTTCTTTTGATTAGCACTGATATCGAATTAAGTTGATTTTTTTTTCAAAGATACTAAACAAAATATTTTTAACAAAATGAGTGGCTCCAGTCATATGAACTGAGATAGGTCCAAAATCGCGCTATGCATGTTATATGTGCACAATTTGTTGTACCCTTGGAGGGGGCTGCAAATTCCAGCGGTTTTGTGGGGGCTACAGGGACCGGGATCCACGCCACATTTGGATCTTCTCAAGGACTCAGTCAAGTCAAATTTTGGAGAAAAAAGATTCTTCCATTCCTCTCATACTCTTGGCGGGGGAATTTTGTTGAGTCTCTTGTTCTTGTCTTGTTCCATTTCGTCGTCAACGTATTTCTTACTCTTCCACCGAAAAATAAAAATGTATGGCTCTCGGTTTTCATTATTCGATCTCCTGAAATGACATGCATCCTATTTTTGGAGCACTATATATTTATTTTTCCCAACTTTTTCAGCTACATAAGTAAACATAACTTAAATTTTGGTAGTTAAATGGAACACTTGTTTTGAGTTTTTTTTGTCATTGAACACACCATGGATATGGATGTTTTGTAGTTTCGGTAATACTGTTAAGTTTGAAGTGGTTATTGTTGTAAGATGAATGTTTTGAAGGGTTGTGAAGTTGGATGATGAATGTTGACTTATTGGAGATTTGATTTGAATGAGATTTTGCTTCTTCGCAATTTAAGTTTTGTTAAATTGAATCATAAGATACAAAAAAATTTGAAACTTTGTAAGCAAGGGAAAATAATATTTACTGTTACAGTCCTATTTTTGGTGACAAAAGAGATTGTCATGGTTGTGTGTCTACCACTACGACAGGTTATTGGTGACACACAATTGGTTGTCATGGTATAGGTACTTTTGGTGACAATTTTGTCATAGAAAAATCTATTTTCTGTGACAATATTCTACTGTCATCGTTACTTTCCGTGACATAATTATCTTTGTCACAGAAAATCTCTCTTTCGTGACACTATATTGTTGTCACTGTTACTTTCGGTGACAATTGTGTCACGAAAAATCTGTCTTCTGTGACACCAAATTCTTGTCACTGTTGACAACATTCCGTGACAACTACACAATTTTGTCACCCTTGACTTTCAGTGTCATAGATACAATGACACCTCCTCTTGTGTCACCGAAGATAATTAGTGACAAAATTTGGACTTTTGGTGACATTTTTACATGTCACCGAATGTGATTTTTGTTGTCTTGATTATTCCACACTCCGTGTACATAATTGTTTTTGGATGTGAGAGTTTCGATTTAACTTTGAATCTTTTTTCTTTCCAATTTTAGATTCCAAAAAAGTCTAGAACCGCAGCCAAAATGCACGCATACTTACACAATGTGCACCCATAAAAATGTGTATGGCTCACCCACACTACATCACCAGTGTGTGTGGTCTTACGCATTTCTATGAACTTTGTGCATTTGTGTATGTATTTTGGGTGTTAGTAGACTTGTTTAAATTCTTGTATAGTTGTTTGAGTTAATTTTTTTTCCTCGTTGCTCAACTTTTGTGATTCTTAAGTATAACTGTGCATGTATTCATGTAATAAGTTTAATCCTTTTATTCCCTTCAAGTTTTATTTTACTCAAAGATTCCTCGTTGTACATCCTGTATTTAGCTTTGTCGCTTTTTTGTTGCGTGTCTTAGAGCATCTCTAGCAGACCCCTCAAACACTAAACATCATAAATTTACAGGTTTTTGTACCTTGTACATATTTCAACAAGTACCTCAAATATCTCACCCCTCGGATTTTTTTTCCTCACCCTTCAGTGAAGATAACAAAACACAAGAACACTAAAATTTAAAACTAAAGTCTGTTGGAGTGCACTTTGAAATCAAATTCTGAAGTTAGCTAGTAGTAAAGTGCATTGTTGATGATAAATTTTGTAATCTATAAATCATACTAGTGTTCACCCTGAATTAGTTACGTACGTGTTCATGATAATTGAAAATTGTCAGCAGATCGATGCTCAATTAATAATCCATAGGCATATCATCAGAAGCTATCTTGCGCTTGCTTTTTTTTTTTTTTAAGGAACAAGATCATTCCAATTATATTAATACCAAAAAAAAAAAAAGTACTCCCTCTGTCCATTTTTTAGAGTCCTGTATCCATTTTGGGCTATTTTTTAATAAGTGTCCATTTTGTAAAGTTAGTAGGTAAAAGTTAATGAATTTTTCATTTTGCTTCTAAAAGTAGATTCCATTTTGAAAAGTTAGTGAGTAAAAATATAATGATGATGTTTTAATAGAGGGTAAGGATGGAAACTGGAGGTAAAAAAGTTGATATGAAAGGTGTAATGATGATATCTTTTTAATAAGTTGAAATTATGAAGTAGGACTCTTAAAAAGAGAAGGAGAGAGTACAATTAAAACATCCAAACAAAATTTTAAAAAATAACAAATCAAAACAAAGTACAAAGAAAAACTGCATGAACTGTTCCACTTGCTAAAAGTAGTAGTCCTTGACTTGATTGATGACTTGCTAATACACAAATGGGAGCATGAAGAGAGCAGTTTTTGCTACAATCACAAATACTTACATACATAATCGCTCTCATTTTATGTCAAGACACACGTAATTTCTCTCACATTAAGTCACGCCTGACTTAATGTAAAAGAGATTATGTATTTTCATAAGTATAAGTATTTGTGATTGTAAACTTATGAATAAGAAGGGGGAGCAAATTAAACATGAATCCCAAAAACCAGATGATAAGTCTACAACGGCTTCTGCAGTCTGCGGTTGGACGAGTTCAAGTTGGAGCGATGGGTCATCCAGAAGGGTTTGGTCCGTATTTATACCTGGCCTCTCAACTTCGGCATCTCCAACCCCTCCTCACGAGTGTGTTCGACAGGTCCGGTTTCAGCGTCATGGTTTCATGCGGATTTTTTTTCCTATTTTTTCTTTCAGATTTTTTTTCTTATATTTCCGGACCAATAGTATCCATTTTATTCTAGTATTTTATTACATAACATCTGCATTTTTTGATTGGTCAAAAAGCAGAAGATGGGAGCGCAATATTCATAGGTAAAACACTCATCCACCTTTTCGAATTTTCAAGATTTCACATTGGGAATTGGGTTTTTCCATTTTTTGCCAAAAAGCAGATGATGGGAAAGCATCCTAGTCATTTCCCATTTCCAATGTGACCATGAAATCGTGGAATTAAAAAGACCAAAAGGCTTCCAGAATGGAAAATGCTACAGGCACAGCACTGGAGCCACACCTCAGCCACATCAGCTGAGGTGGCAGTGGCCCCAGTTAAAAAAAAAAAAAAAAAAAACTCAAATCAAAAATCTGTATCGTTGTTTCCTCAGTTCCTTTTCATCTTCGCGCCCAAAACACGAAGAGAGAGCAGAGAGAGGACGGCGACCCGGACCAACCTGCCAACACCACCACCACCGGCGTCCTCCGCCTCCATCGCCACCACCGGCGACCTCCACTACCATCGCGATTCCACAGCACCGACGTCGACCACCACCTGCGGCAATTTTCGTTGGAGAAAGGGTCCACCGACGTGACCACGCACCACCAGCATCTCCATACAGTCGTACTCTCTCTCTCCCTCTCTCTCTCTCTGCCATATCCCTAGAACTTGTTCCGATTTCACTCTGATTAGAGTTAGGGCTTGAACTGAAATTGGGGATGTGAACAGGACTTGTTTCGATTTCAATTTCTATTATTTCTCTACTGTTTTTTTCTGCTCGGATTAGGATTAATGCTGAACAGAATCAGAAATCAAAAGTTTTACTTGAGCAAGAAGGGAGAGGAATGTATGTCTAATAGGTAGTAGTAGTAGAAGCAGCAGCAGCAAACGCCATTTTTTCAACGACGAAAAAATCCTGCTAAAAAGTAGTAACAAACAAATCTTCTGATGAGAGCACCTCTGGATGCCCCAAATGCAAAAACAATCTTCTGAACTAACAATGAAATTTCTTGGAACTTTACATTGCTGAACCGTTGGTGTTTCCCTTAGGCCCCCATGCCCCTCAATTTTCGCTCTTTTTGTCCCATTTTTATATTTCCCCTTTGCTTCTGATATAAAGCCTCCCTGCTATATAAGGTGAAGTTCTCGCGCACTAGGAAATACAGTACTTTAGTCCAATGGTCAAGTACACAATGACCATAGTCAAACCGCGCGAAATTTGGTCAAAATCTCCACTTCAATTGTACATCTTTTTTCAATTTCTATTATTTCTCCATTGCTTTTTTCTGCTCAGATTAGGGTTAATGCTGAACAGAAATTGCGATTTGGTTTGTTTATCAACCCATGCCCTAGTTGAATTGTTCAAAGTCTGTAATTGACATTGCCACATGCTTACGTTTGGTTGCTGTAAAAAAGTGGATGAAAAAATGCGATTGATTGTTAAAGTCTGTATTGCTTGGTTACTATGGATTTTAATGTGTTGGTTACTTTGTTCATTTTAATGGAGTCTAACATATTTGCTTATATGTTACTTTTTATTTTTACAAATAGGTGATGTTTCCTTTGCCATCACCATCGTCTTTGATATCGCCAGAGTCTATTCGGTCGGCTACGCCTCTTCCGGATGGCGAAATTGATTTTGGAAGGTATTTTCCTCATACATGGTTTTTTGGGCAATAGTTGAACAAGATTTAATTAGTTGTAATTTTTTATTTTTTTTGTAGAGATGTAGAAGAAGAAGAAGGAAAAGAAGAAGAGGAGGAGGAGGAGGAGGAGGAGGAGGTAGGGAGTGGAGACAATGAAGAAGAGGTATTGTGTGGTACTAGTGGTACTAATGAGACAACAGAAAATTGTAAAGATAGAATTGAGGAACCGAAGGTGGGAATGGAATTTGACGCATCAAACGAAGCTTATTTGTATTACTTAAGATACGCTAAACAACAAGGATTTTCTGTGGCGAAAAGAACGTCAAGAAAGGGAAAAGATGGAAACTTGAAGAATCTAACTCTTCAATGCAGTCGTGGTGGAAAGGCAAGGGTGAGAGGAAGCAACCTAGCGAAACCACGGCCACAAACAAAAATTGAATGTCCGGCTCGCCTTATTGTTGCTTCATACCCGGACGGAAAGTGGAGGTTAAACTTAGTTGTCTTGGAGCACAATCACGATCAAAGCCCGGGAAAGTGCAGGTTCTTTAAGAGCAATAGGGTAATCGATGAACATGTGAAAAGACAGCTCATGTTGAATGATAAAGCCGGGATTAAATTGCCCCAGACTTATGCCTCACTTCAGATTAAAGCGGGGGGACCTGATAAGCTTCCATATAGTCAGAAGGATTGTCGGAATTATGTGGACAAACAACGTCGTTTAAAACTTGTGGAAGGAGATGCTGAAGCGATGCATAGTTATTTCATGAGAATGAAAGTTGACAATTCTGACTTTTTTTATGCCATGGATTTGGATGACAAGGGTCGACTAAGGAATGTGTTTTGGGCCGATGCAAGGAGTCGGGCAGCTTGTAAGGAGTTTGGTGATGTTGTGACATTTGACACAACTTACTTAGTAAATAGGTATGACATGCCTTTTGCTCCATTTGTTGGCGTGAATCATCATGGTCAGTCGATTTTATTGGGATGTGGACTCATCTCTCACGAGGACACAGAGTCATTTTCATGGTTATTTGAGACTTGGAAGACGTGCATGTGGGGTTGTGCTCCGAAAGCAATAATTACCGACCAATGTTTGGGTATGAAGAATGCTATACAAAAAGTATTCCCTGACACCCGACATCGGTTATGCATATGGCATATCATGAAAAAGGTGCCAGAAAAGTTCAGTATGTACAACGCCTACGAACAAATTAGTTCGTGTATGCGCAAGGTAGTATGGAATTCATTGACAATAAAACAATTTGAGGATAGTTGGGATGGATTCATCAAAAAGTACGAGCTTCAAAACAACACATGGTTACAAGGGTTATATCTAGAGAGGAAACTGTGGGTTCCTGCTTATGTGAATGACTGCTTTTGGGCGGGAATGTCATCCACACAAAGAAGCGAAGGTATGAATGCATATTTTGATGGTTACATCCATTCAAAGACGACCTTGAAACAATTTGTAGAACAATATGAAAATGCATTGGCGAATAAGGTGGAGAGTGAAAATGAAGAAGATGGGAAAAGTTGGAGGAGTTTCATCCCGTTAATAACTAAAAGTGGCTTGGAAAAGCAATTTCAAAGTGTTTACACGAATGAGAAGGTGAGAGAGTTTCATGAAGAATTTGTCGGGAGACTTGAGTGTTCTTGTAGTCAAAAAAAAGAAAGTGTATCCGAATATGAGGTAAAAGAGTGGATTACATATGGAGAAGAGGAAAATAGAATTCAAGTGCCATTTATTGTTGATTTTAATGCTGAAACAAATGAAGCACATTGTAACTGTCGATTATTTGAGTACAAAGGAATGGTTTGTAGACATCAACTGACGGTGTGGAGTCAAATGGGAGTTGAAAGAGTACCTGACAAATATGTGTTGAGGAGATGGAGCAAAAATGTCAAAAGGGTGCATACTAAAATTCGAATCAACTATGATAACTCTTCAACGTCAATTGAAGCACGTCGGCATGACAATATGTGCAATCTCTTTAATGAGGTTGCCGATTTAGCGGAAGATAGTCAAGAGAAGTATGATAAGGTGATGGCACGATTACTTGAGCTAAAAGGAGAATTGATTGAATCTTCAATTGTTTGTGGAAGTAATGTGATTTCCGGCACTCCTAATAATTCTTTTTCAATTGGAGATGGAGTTCTACCTTCCAAAGAAAGCACAAACATACTTGACCCGGTAACTCTTCGTCGTAAAGGGAGACCGCCAAGCAAAAGAAAGGTAGGTGTTGTTGAAAAAATTGGTAAGAAGAAAATAGAAACAAAAAAGAAGACATTGTCCAAGGAAAAAGTCAAGGTATAAGTTAATGTAAAGTTTAGAATTTTTTGTATTGCTAATTTCATGTTTCCAATAAACTTTTTATATTTATGTCTCATGTAAACTTTTTTTCAGGAGGTTAGGACACAAGAGAGGTTGGAACAAAACAACTATTTTTTTCAGGAGATGGGGACACAAGAGAGTGTGGTAAATATTAATGTAAGAATTTTTTTTGTATTTCCCGTTAAACTTTTTACGTTTTTGTTTCATGTTTAAGTTATTGTTAATTCTCATTTTTATTGTTGGCCAGAGTCAGCCAAGCTACATGGGGCAATCAATATGGACAAACACGATGCCCCATAATATGCGACCGAGTATGGCACAAGGTGGAAGCATCTTCCAATTTTCTCCAAGTTCATGCCCAACCGAAACAGGCCTCAACCAATTTATGTATGCTTTTCCAAGTTCACAAACAAATATGCCAACCTCATTCAGTAGTCATGATTGGCAAGGGCAATCAAATATTACAAGTAGGCAAGTTTGGGGAGGACGGCAATCAAGTTTTTTGATGACTCAAGGGCAATGTGTTGGAGGACCACCACCAAGTTTTACTCAAATGCCACCACCAAGTTTTACTCAAATGTTGAATGCACCGGATAATGCTGAAGAATAGTTCAGTTCATTTGATTATGGGTGTTACAGTATTTGTATTGTATCGTATCTGTGGTGTGTCGTGTCCCTTTACTAGCTAGTGCCCAATTTGGTCTCAAACTATGTTTTTTTTTTTTTGGCAAGACTTGGTATTGGCATGTAAGAAAAAGCTGTTTGAGTATTTGACTATTTGTTCGTGTCGTATCTCTATCGTGTCTTGTCTTTTATCATGTTATATAGATGGTTGTCTATGTTAAAGGTTTGAATGAAAGCTTGCAACTTGAGTGGCATTTACTTATGGTGATACAGGTTTCTTACTAAGATTTCGAGTTAAATGCTTGTCCTTCAATTAACGACTGCAGATAATCTTGTATACAATTGGCAAGTATCGCTGGGAGTTCTTGAAAATGTGCATTCATTGATTGGAACAATAGCTCCACCAGATTTCCTTGTGAAATTGACGTATCTTATGTGGAACTACCATGAAAAGATCAAGTGTATTGATATGGTCAGAGCATACACTTTTGGTTCTCATTACTTTGTGGAGGTTGACATAGTCTTACCAGAGGAGCTTAGGTTTTGAAAAAAATTCGGCAGAATCTCCCCTATTTTTGGTCCTAGCCCGACGTCTCGCGTCTCAGTCAGTACAACAACAACAACAACACCATGTTATGCACAAGCCCACGCCGGGCATAACTCATTCTAAATTACCATTCACAATCCACATTCATAGCCAAATCCATTCACAACAAAATCATAAAACCATATGCGATCACAAGAGCTCTAAGGTGGTACAGGTGACCAAATGAATTATATCTCCATTTTATTACATCTCCATATTATTACAAGTGACCAAATGAAAGCATAAAACCAAATGAATTACTAGACTTGACATTAAGGTAAGCAACTATCCTACTACTAGACTTGAATCCAATTAGCCAACCAATGGGTTCCCATATGCTACAATGATGCCACAAGACTTTGCAAATTAACCAAATCCCAATGCATCAATAGCCCACTCTGCGAAGAGACTATTTTTGCTCATTTCCAGGGAGTAACCGACGACGTATTATGTTCTCCACGGAGAGCTCTGCCTTCAGCCTGGCTATATGGATGTTTTCATCAGTCAACTTTGTCTAGTTGAGTTGGGAAGCCAAATCTCTTGAAATGTCCAACTCTGGGCTGAGATCAACCTTCGAATTTGCAGTGTTTTATTTTCAGACTACTGAATAAATGAGATTGAACTTGTACTTGAACCACCAACATGCTGCCTCAAATTTTCAAAATTGGCAAAGGTTGAACTTTCTGCATGTGTGAACTTTCTCCGGCCTACAAGAAAATCCATGGATTATGAGCTACGAAATAACAAATTCTGAGCAAAACCTTCACACATTCAAAGTAAGTGTAATGAGAAGATTTTGTTGCCAAAGTATCAATATATTCATGACAATAGGAGAACAAGAAACATATAGCTAGGCATTAGCAAATATGACAACACTTCCTATGAGAGGCAACCCAAGACCAAAACAGTAGAATCTGTACCCAATAACCCCTAGCCAAAGAAACAAATTACTGAATTATCATAAATTTAACAAACTCAGACCCATCTTGAAACATCACTTTAGTCACTATCAGCGTTAGGCACAATTTCAAAACTAATGAAGCTACAAGTTCACATTTCCTCGCAGATATAAGATCCCAATCCAAGCATCTCATGAAATCCCCAGACCTAACAACCATATCAATGCACTAATAAAATTCCATTGTACACCCATTACAGTATTACTCGATTCTTTCTTTCATCAAATATATCGATTAACATTCACTGGCTTACCAGAGAGGGGAAGATAGTTACTAATTCACGATTAACTTGGTAAGCAAAAGGATAGCCAAAAAGCCTCAATGACAACAAATGTGCCTATATATTAAGAGGACAATGGACAACAAAAATCATCTCCAACAGGATCTTCTAAAGAGTCTTGTTAGGCAAATAAATGGCGACTCTTTTTTCTACTCAACTTTTTCAAGGCCGTTTGTTGGCTTTCAAACCTATCACTATACCATTTTTTTTTTCCAAACAAACCTAACACTATACCATTAATAATGCTGGTAAGGATTTTTTATATGGGGAACAAACACAATGCATTTCTGCAATGTGTTTTTCTTCATCCAGTAGTGTGACTAATGGGCAGGAATGAAGCCTTTTTATATGTCTAACTTCATTACAAAGTCATTGTCTTTAATACCTTTACAGTTGCGTATAGATTTCTATTCATTGATATCGACATTCTAATTGTGGGTTCTGTTTACCCTGACTTTCATTAATCAACATTCATGCTATGCAAGCTTTTTCAAATAAATTCTATGCAAAATTGCTATGCCAAAATTCTATACAAATCAATGACGCCATCAAAGCAAACATTTGAAAGCTAAATTGGAATTCGGATGTTAGCTACCAGCCAACAACATACTCCACCCAGCTGAACATAAGACCAAGATTACAACAAAAAGACATAGCATTAATCCTAATCTGTACCGATTTTGAGTGAAATCAAGTTAGACAATATGAGTGAATCGAGCGAAATCTAAACAAGTTCTGTTCAGCATTAACCCTAATCAAAGGGAAATCAAAATTGAAACATGTTCTCGAATCCCCAATTTCAATTCAGTCTTAACCCTTATCAGACAGAAATTGAAACAAATTCTAGGGCTATGATAGAGAGAGAGAGAGAGAGAGAGAGAGAGAGAGAGTACGAGTGTACAGAGACGTTGGTGGTTCGTGGTCGCGTAAGTGGACCCTTTCTCTGGAGAAAATTGCCGCTGGTGGTGGCGATAGAGGCGGAGGTTGCTGGTGGTGGCGATGGAGGCGGAGGTCGCCAGTGGTGACGATGGAGGCGGAGGTTGCCGGTGGTGGTGGTGTTGGCCGGTTGGTCTGGGCCGACGCCGGTTGGTCTGGGCTGAGATCGCCCCTCTCTCTCGCTCTCTGTCTTTTGATTTTGGGCGCAGAAGAGATAAAAGGAAGTCCGGTTTTGATTTTGATTTCTCTTTTTTTTTTTTTTTTTTTTTTTTAAGTGGGCTGCCACCTCAGCTGATGTGGCTGAGGTGTGCCAATTTGCTGTGCCTGTAGCATTTCCCTTCCAGAATACTCCATTAAGCAAATTAATAAATGACTTAAAAAGCTGGCAAATGTTAACGGTTGCCCCGGGCACAAGTTTAATTAAGCATATTAAATGACTTAAAAAGCTGGTAAACAACATTTTGACTAGTAATTAAGGACAATTAACTGCATTGGTTAAGAAGATAGTTTCAAGCTCAAAAATTATAGATTTATTGAAATCTAAAAATATGCAATACAGATCTTGTTTGAAAGATCTCGATGAGATCTTTTATATGATGCAAAAAAAATTGAAAAAATATTTTTTATTTACATTATTTTTGAATTTGAAAATATGAAATAAGCTGCTTATTTTTTAAGAAGGTTTCTGGAACGGACTCTAAAGGAGGAATTCTCCTGCTACTTTCATTAAGCGTACGTAGTAGAACTGAATATTATAGTATCGAACCTACCGTTGTTAAAAGTCTCTTCTTTTTTTTCATTTTCTTTCATTTTAGAAAAAAAAAAAAGAGTTTAATTTTCTTTTGAAGTGATAATGAATAGGTTTTTGTTTTTAAAATTAATCTCAAGATTTACTTTTGAAATATACGGGACACACAAAAAAAAAATTATTACTGAAATTTCCTCCAATTACAATTATGATGAAAATTTCTATAATGAGGATTGTTAATTGACCTTATTGTTAGCAAGGTTGAGGATTGTTAATCATGCTATATTTTTGGTATTTTTCGTTTTGGATTGCTGAATTCAATTGTTATTTTTTGGATTAATCATTTATCTCAACGAAAGAGTCTAAAAAGTAAAACAAATTATGACCAATAGCCGAGAAATTCATTATATAAAATAAAAAAAATACTGTCATCTTATATGAACATTCAGATTTCATATAAGATGTTTTGCACGTCCGGGCATCTCGACTATCTGAGCATTCACGCCATTTATTGCCGAGGTGAAATCTGGACTGTTGGATTACCGAACGAAAGGTCGAAATGTGCACAGCGCTCAGTACCGCACAACACAATCCCCCAGTTCATTTCGGCGTAGGGGTACTACCAAAAACAATCAGAACCTCAATCAATAATGTGTTGTTCTCAAAAAAAAAAATTACAATTATTGTTTTGATGTGGTCCATTAATCCTAACCTAATGATAGCTGTTGATTACAATGTAGTGCATAGAGTATAAACTTACGGCATTTCTTATGAGAAAACTAATGCCCCAAAAGATATTGGCCACTGATTCTTTACCTTTGACCCAAAAGACAGTGCGAGTCAATCCACTAGCCAGAGTCATCTGCTCTTTTTGCCCCCTACCTTTCTGGTCTTCTTTGTACTGCGAATTGTGATCAAATGACCTGGAGTCATCTCAATATGTAATCCCACTTTCCAAATAACGTGCAGTGTGTGGTGCGTTCCAGGCGCGACGTCTCCATCAAGCTTTGAGTTGTGGGATTCAAGCGAACCTTCTGAATTCAAAAAATGAAGTAAATATTTGTACATTTTTGCTTGTAATTTGATATTTCTTGTTATTGTTAGAACTGAATCAGTCGTGCAGATCAAGCAGAGTAAAGGAAAATTTACTTAATTTTGTGAGTAAACAGACCATGCATATATCTCGACAAAGTAAAATAAATTAGGCTAGATAAGTCTTCAAGCAAAGTAAATATAGTTATCTTATATATAGTGTCTTTCTCATGGGCGGAGCCATTAAGAGTCAAGGGGGGGCGGCCGACCCGCTGCCTCCCAATTTTTTTAAGAGATTGGTATAGTTTTCACTCAATTTTTACTCATTTGACTTCCCTTTAAAATTCATTTTTGCCCCAGCCTATATGAGTTGAATTCATTTTTACTCATTCGACTCCACTTAAAAAAAATCCTGGCTCCGCCCTTGGTCTTTCTTGTATGCAAAGTTTTTTGTGTACGTTTTTGTCACCGTTAAATTAAAATCCTGCTGCAGCCGCTACCGGTGTGATCCGATATTTTTTGTGTACATTTTTGGCAGCCCACACCCACGCCATCTAGAGGGCGTACTCGATGGTCATGGGTAGTCGTTCGTGCAAAATGCGTCTAGACAACAACTTAACTTGTTCACACACTATCTGAAGAACATGTTTTTAATTCCTCTGTGGATTCTACCGTAAACAGTGCAATGATTGATTGATAATCACGATTCACTCTCCAGTCATAGAGCAACAATGAGGTCATTTTCCAGGTCACTTCTAAGCGAACAACCCATTTTCCCAGGACACTTTGACCAGTTTATTTTGAGATTTTGGATTTAAATTCGTAGGTAATGAGTATGGAGAGAAATAGAGTAATGATTGAAAATAGAGATAATGATTGAAGAGAGATAGAGAGAAAAATGATAATAATGATTGGAGAGAAATAAGATAATTATTAGAATTCAAAATCTAAAACTCTTAAACGAACGGGGTCAAGCTCCCGTCACTAGTTTTTTGGACCTTTTTTTTTTTGTTTTGTCCTTGTTCACAAAAAAAAAAGCGTTCGTTAATCTTGTGTCAAACTTTCGTGAAAAGTGATTCGTCTGGATGAAAGGAATCGGAAAACAAAAAAAAATACTTATGACTTTGTGCAATATTTTTAGACATATCCAAGAAAAAAAAACCCAAAAACCTTGAAACCCAAAAAGTTTGATGCAAAACTAACAAACACAAAAAAAAAAAAAATTTGAATAAGGGAAAACCAAAAAAGGCCCAAAAACCCAACACGAAAAGCTAAGGAGAACAACACCTTAAGCAAACTACTGCCATATTTCTATAATCGTGCTTATAAACTTTTGTCAACAAAAAAAATGCCATATAAAATGATAAGAAAATGCTAAAAACAGCCCAATGAACTTGCATGTCATTAAGATTTAAAAAGTGACGAGAAAAAAAAAAAGGGTTAAAAAAGTATATTGAAATTTGTGAAAAAAGTACTCCCTCATCCCATTTTGATAGTCCCATACGAAAATACCTGCAATTTTTGGATAAAAATAAACTACTTCTATTTGTAGCTTTTTAAATTGAGGGGGCCTATTGAGAATACAAATAATAAAGTAGCTGTCATTGGCAATTTAAGCTTTTTGACGAGTTAATTGTTAACAATCTAATAAATGCAAGATGTTTGAGGTCAACTTTCACGCACTTCAGACTAATTACTACACTCTCTCCCACACACTGATGCGTGCATGGGAGTGAGGTGACCGCAAATGTTATTAACAATAAGAGTGGAACATGAAATATTAAGAATGAAACTTCTAAGTCTAAGGACAAGCACCAGGCCAATTCATTGGCTACGTAGATTTAATTTGTCTCGTCGTTAATTTGCCTAGAACCACTCACAGAAAAGAAATACAAATAATATAACCTCAACTTTGTGTCATGATCAGAGAGGAACATTATTTCCTCGTTTTGTAAAAACAGTGTCACTCTTGTACTCCTTTTAATCTAATATAACCTCTGTTGTTGTTGGCTTAAAAAAAACAAAAAAAGAAATTCAAATAAATGACTTAACGGATTTTATTGCACTTGTGGAGGTCTAAATCAGAACATTTCTCCACCCAAAAACAAAAATATCAGAACATTCCGTGAGGTTTCTCTCTCTCTCTCTCTCTCTCTCTCTGCCCTATAAAACCTGAGCCGTGCAATGCAACGACCCACAAACAGTATCATCAACTACCACAATATTCCTAGCTTTATTAGTACTATGGCTTCTACCTTGTCCTTCTTGGCCTTTGTCTTTGGAATTTTAGCCTCTCAATTAGTAGTAGCTTCCTCACGCCTTATCAATGAGGAACATTCCATGCTAGAAATGCACCAGCAATGGATGTCTCGCCACGGACGGGTTTACAAGGATGAACAAGAGGAGGGCACCCGGTTTAAGATATTCAAGGACAACGTGGACCGTATCAACGCGTTCAATTCCGGTGCGGACAAAGGATACAAGCTGAGCGTGAACCAATTTGCTGACCTGACCAACGAGGAGTTCCGAGCTTCTCGTCGTAATGGTTACAAGAAGCAATCACCCAGTATTGGCTCAGAACATTTTCGGTATGCAAATGTAACCGTTTCACTGTCTGCTATTGATTGGCGGAAGAAAGGCGCGGTTACTCCCGTCCAAGACCAAGGCACATGTGGTAAGCTTTAGGGTATACTACATTGACTTCAGTAAAATATACTACTAAATAAATTAGGTCCTTTTAAAATATATAAATAAACTTTTATGTCTGTTTTAATCTTGTCAAAGGGGTCCGGGGAAAAATACTTGTTCGAAGGCTCAGCATAAATTTTTATGATTTGTCAATAAACTCCAAAGGCTTACAAAACTTTTAAAGCATTGTTTTGTATTATGAGTCCCAATGATAATGATATAATACCACACATTTTATCAAAAGACCCATCATTACGTCGTGTCACGTGACGAACTTAAAAATTGTATTTAACTACCATGAAATTAAGAGTGTTTATTTTGTTCTGGTATTTACATGTATAATGACATTTTTTGTAATGGTGTCTTTTGATAAAATGTGTGGTATTATATCATTTATCATTGGGACTCATAATACAAAACAATACTTTAAAAGCAACAGTGCTATTCATACTGATAATTGCACACAGATAGCGTACAGATTTTTGAGTGGGGCCTACTCCGTGTCTCACACAAATAATCCGAACCGTTCATTAAATGTAAAACATTTTTTTAAGGGATCCGGAGAAAAATTAGCTCAATCCGATACTTATAGGTTCTCGTTCCAATCATCTAATTTTTTATTCGGATTTCAGGATAATGAAAAGTTAGATGATTAAATCAAGCACCTATAAGATCGGATTGAGCTGTTTTTTGCGAAAGCCCTTGAAAAAATATTTTACATTGAATGAATGGTCCTGATTGTTTGTGTGAGATCCGAAATAGACCCCACACAAAAATCTATGTGAAATCTATGTACAATAAATCTGTGTCAACAAACTTTTTGTAAGATAAACTGGCAATTAATAAATATTGTACGAGGAGTTGTCATTAGCTGCGGAGCCATAATTTGTATGTACTGGGGTCAAAGACCTAGAAGAATTAAAATTTGAACGAGTTTGGCAATAATAGAGGGCAAAAAATTGTTTCTTAATAACTACGTGACCCCATTACGGTCTTCTTCCCTCCTGGTCATGCTTGAAAACCAATTCACTTTCACTCTCCCTACTTAATTACTAGCCCTCAAAATTTTCATGTCATTAATTATTTGACATTAAATATTGTCGCAATCTTCTATATATAGGAAGTTGTTGGGCGTTTTCGGCAGTGGCAGCCATGGAAGGAATTTACCAAATCAAAACCGGTAAGCTATTATCCCTATCCAAGCAAGAGTTGGTTGACTGTGACGTTAAAGGAGAAAACGAGGGTTGCAGCGGCGGGTATATGAATAAGGCCTTTGAATTCATCAAGCACAACAAAGGCCTCACGACAGAAGCCAATTACCCTTACGTGGGACAAGACGGAACCTGCAAAACCAAGAAACTACACAAGCCTGCTGCCAAGATTACCGGATACGAAGACGTGCCAAGGAACAACGAGAAGGCCTTGCTCCAAGCAGTGGCTAACCAACCGGTGTCGGTTGCCATTGACGCCGGTGCGTCCGACTTCCAATTCTACTCGAGCGGTGTCTTCAACGGAACGTGCGGCACGAGGCTTGACCATGGTGTGACCGCGGTTGGATACGGGACTACTAGTGATGGGACCAAGTACTGGTTGGTTAAGAATTCGTGGGGAACTGGATGGGGTGACAATGGGTATATAAAGATGAAGAGAGATGGGGCTGCCAAGGAAGGCCTGTGTGCGATTGCTCTGAATGCTTCTTACCCAATAATGGATTAGGACTGATGAGTGGAAGTGTGATAATGATATATGTTCTTACAATTATAGCCATGAAATATTGTGGAATATTTTGCTTTCAAAGCTTTTGGCCATTATATTTTAAATAAGATTAGTTTCTAGGTGTCATCTATTTTTACTGGACTTGTATATTTCTTCGGTTGCATGACATAATATAGTCCATTGGAATTCCTTATTGAGGTAATCCATTGCAAACTTTAAGCCAATCATGACCATTGCTTGACGATTTTCTAGTCCTAAATTAATGAGTTGCCCCAAGCGTAGAGCGAAAACCGACATAGCACAATATCCGGTAAGTCTGTAGTAGAATCCACAGAAACGGTGATGTATACTGACTAAAAACTCGGGTTATAATAATTTAAACGGGCTCTTAGGTAGCCACGCCTTGTCGTTTTTTATTGAGATTAACTAAAACTAAGAAATAACTGTTCTTTTTAAATAATTAAAAGATCGTACAGTCGCAAGGTTCATAGCACTCGTAACCAGACTGGATTAACCTGCTTCATTCGGTGTTCTTAAAAACGTTTAACTTTGGATTGAAAAAGATACCCCGCAAGATGCGAGACCCTAAATGCCAAGATGGAATCTTCTATTCGGAAGGTGTTTGTATGATTGGGAAAAATGCCAAGAAGAGGAGTTACAACAAAGATTGCAAAGTATGGTTTTGGACCCATCCAAACAGGATTCGCTGCAATCGAAATGGACAGTAAATAAGAGCTTCTCGGTGAAATCGGTTTATGGACAATGGGAGCAAGCTGTTCTGGTGCGAGATGATGTGCAAACACTTCTCTGCCAATTTTGCTCTTTGGTCGATCATTATGCAGTGGTGGAAGTCGGAATGGGTATGTCCCCCTTCTTTGACAGTCTTAGCTACTTGGTGGTTTGGCAACAGGTTTCGAAATTTGGAACGGCACATTTGGGAGGTGACTTTCTTTGCTACTTTGTGGTCTTTGTGACTTGCTAGGAATGACCTCATGTTCAACAATGTAACGAGGTCTCCGAGTGAGGTAGGGGATTTAGTCAAAACAAGGGTGGCTATGTGGATGAAAAATAAGTTCAACATCAAGATGTACTCGGTGGAGGAGTTTAAGAGCTTTCTAGGTGGAATCCGTAAACTAAAGCACTAAGTTTGGCCTTGTGGTGTTGTAACATCCAACCTTCGGTTGGATGCTCCCTTTTGTTTTTCTCACTTTTTCCCCCTCGATGTACCCCTTTTCGAGTTTTATAAAATCGTTTTCGTTTGCCAAGCAAAAAAAAAAAAAAGATGCGAGACCCAATGGTCGCCGTTTACTCTTGCGCAGCGAGGAATGAGCCCCATTCTCCCGTTCAAATGGGCTCCGACAATGTCTAGATTCGTCTGCGGGAAATATTTTTCCAATCTAAAATTATCTTTTTCATTGTTTGAAAATAGGAGCAGTACCCGAACTGACCACGGTGTGCTAATCACCCCGCGATCCTACCTAAACAATTACTCACTAATCATTAAAAGAAACCCTAATTGAAAACATACTTCTATTACGCAAGATGAAAAATAAACAAAAGATCTAAGTTAAATAAGAACCAACAAACAACTTTTATAAAAAACAAAAATTAAAATAAGTTATCAAAATGCGAGTAATTGAGCAAAGTTTCAAATAACTTGAAAGGGAAAAACCAATTTCTGAAGAAATCAATCTAAAACTGTAAAATAAAATTCGGGATGTATACTGACGTTATGCGCAACTTGTGATTGATCGCAGCCCCCGTTCTTTCTTTTTGTTCAGATCCCTTTTTGAAGTCAGTAGGGTAAGAGCATCTCCAACCAATACTCCATTTCTTCGTTTTGGAGGAAAAACATTCTCTAACCCATCCTCTTAAACTCTCCTCCATTTGGGAGAATGAACTTTGATCCTTTAAATATAGAGGATGAAGGAAAAATAGAACATCTCCTTCAAATGTGTTGGAGTTGAGAAATAGCGTGTTGGGTTGGAGTTGAGATAAATAGTACAATCTTCTAAATCTACTTTTCAAATAAAATAAATTAATTTGATCATCTCAAAGAGAGATTTGGAAGGTGTTGGATTGGAAATGCTCTAAGGTACAATGTATAGAGATTGAAGACCTAAATTACACAAAGGTCCTTTGGACTTCATGAAATAATAAATCAACAATTTAATTTTGAATCATTTTTGCATTTTAACCCCAAACTTCTTTAAAATCTTCTTTTTATTCAAAGTCTCGGACAACGGGCTCGAGCCACCTATAAACATAAAAACACATAATAAAAACTAGTTAACAAAAATAAAGGACTAATAAATGTAGATTTGAGGGTCAAAATATGTATATTTTAGCACTTATCAACCATATAGCAGATGGCAAAGCCTCATTGTAGGCTTCAACGCCAAAAGTCTATTTTGTTGTAGTGACTCTGGGAGTATTCAATAATCAGTGGCGAATCTTAGGGAGTATCCAATAATCCGTGGTGAATTCAGAAATTCCGTCCTGTGAATTCACCTTTCAAGTATAAACTTAATAGAAATATTAACAAGATCAATATAAAGAGAACATGCGTAAATTAACAGTAAATTTGGCGAATCCAGAAATTTCATCTAGTGGGGTCACCTTTCGAGTATAAACTTAATAGAAATATTAAGTTTATACTAGAGTCAAGAAGAGTCAACAACATAGTTGAAATAGCCGTTTTAAAGACACAAGACAAATAATAGTAACTCGAAGGCACATGAGGATGCCCATTCATCTGCAGGATTCATTACTAGGAATACCCCACCAGGGTTTCTAGGATTAGTTCTCCAGCGGTCTAGAGTTGATTCCTTGGAGTACTCCTCCATTACTAGGGAATGCTTACTGGTACAGAGTTTGTAAATTATAATTAGCTGGAAGAGTTATTAGTGACAGCAAAAGTCCAATTCCTATTAACGGTGGAGTTGCTTAGTTTGTTCACCCTTTAGCCTGGTCATGGTGTTCTCTGGCCCCTCCTCCTATTGTTTAGCTGCAGCGTTTTGCAGTTTATTCTCCACCTACTAAAAGGTGTCTGCTATATCTTTCAGATTTTTATGAGATAAAAAAGTATCAAGCTTATTCATGTGTCGGCTTTTATAGTTTATCCTTCAGGTACTAAGATAGACATTTGTTTAATGATTGGGTTAGTTTGACTTTTGGTAGCCTAGCCTCTCAGGGTGTCAGAGAAATATGCATTCATTATGTTACATGTTCTCACAGTTGTTGCACAATCTGTTTAAGAGCTTAATCTGGCACGTGATGGAAGATTTTCTTATGTACCTGTGGGCTATGTTACCTTGGCTATGTACGAGTACGGGTGTTAAAGTGCATCCATGTTGCACCTTGCAAGCCCTCAATCTTAAATAATGAGGATATGTATCCAAAAGTTAGCTATCCAGGTTCAGTCCTGAGAGCTTAGATTTATTACAATTTACTATTTTCAATCTTTTGTGTATGCTCATGTAATTATTTCAAAATGCATTTGACACTAAAAAATATTTGGGAGAAAAGGGTGGTTCTATAACTAAACGAAACAGCGGCAAAAGCAATAACAATCAAAATGTTCAGCAATCTATTAGGACCAAGAAAAACTAAGTTTGGATAGTGTGCACTTCGTAGTACCTGTGTGCAACATTGAAGGATACAAAAGACTGGACATGGAACTTTAGCCTGCCTTCTTGATCTCGTGTCTTTGCACCATGCCTTGCATCCTCACCTCTGCCAGGCCTTAAAATCATGACAACAATTGGACTACCCATTTATGATAAAGTAGGAGCAACCACTTGAATATCTTCTATGTCCTCCCACAAAAAATAGAAGTTGGTCTTGTGTCCAAATAGATCTTGCATGGAAACCTATTATTCTTGCTGATAAGAATAGACGGCCCTGTGCATGAACAATCAAACTGTAATGAGATAGATATATCATTTATGTAACCCACATCAGACAGATCAAATCTTAAGGCAAACATGAAAAACCAATATTGCAATAAAAAAAATATACAACTGAGCTCCAACAGTATCGCCACAGGCATTTTGCGTTTCAGGTGACAAGTAAAATCATTGATGAGAAATTCCGCTGGTGGAAGCCCAAAGAGTTTCTGAAATGCTGAATTTGTTTGAGGAGATTGAAGTCTTATCTACAGAACTTTCCAATTAAAGTAATAAGTAACCAATGGAACTCTAAAGGCTCCAAAGATGAAATCAACTGTGAAAGTAAATTTCCAGGACAGATCAGGTCCGACTTACCTTCTTTCCCACCTCCTTCTCCACCGTAGTTAAATACTCTTTAACAACATTGCTTCCTCTAGTATTGTCCAAGAAAATTCTTAAATGCAACTTCGACCGACATGCCTGAGCTAACTTTCCTTGAAGAGGAACCCAAACATCAAATAAAGGCATGTGTGATAGAGACTCAAGTAGGTATAGATTTTGACATAATATGGCCAAAGTTTGCACAGTTGCAGCTTTTATAAATGACAGAACTACGAGCTCCAAACGAAGTTGATTGAGATGGTGGCATTGCAACTAATCCCACGTCTTTTTCCAGTATTTCCCTGAGCAAAAGCTTTCTGCTCAGTTCTGACTTTCCTTTCCACCACTCCCTACAATCTAAAAGATCGAACCCTCCCCCTTTTTTCCTTCTATTTTTACATCCACCCTCTTCAAGATAATTGGTATTAGAAATTTCGTTTGAACATTCTGAATACATCATTGACAAGCACTCATGTGATATCTTGAGCGTCTCCAAATCATCTCTAGTCCCTCTTGGGGAAGAACGCTTATCTTGCACCTTGAAATATTGAGAATCATTTTCCACGCCATGATTATCAAGCCTATATTCCACTTCTTCGCACAAACAGCTTCCAACCAAATCATCCATATCAAACCCAACATGATCTACAACCTTCCTCTTCTCGCCACGCTTAGACATTGACTTCAATTCCATGTATTCCAACACAAAAGGTGCATTCTTAACAATGTTCTTAACTGTAATATCTTTTCCCCAAGGCAATACTTGCGCAGCCTTCAGCAGACTCTCTAAAAGCTCCTTATACCGCAGCTTGCACGTAACAACCGCCACATGTAACTCCATTGCCACATCCTCAATCCGAACATCGACTGCATTCAACTGAGCAACGAAAACCAACACAGCCACGACCACCGGAAGCGGTCTCCGCCCCGTGGTCAAGTACCACTGCACCATACACTGGACCAAGAAAATCCCCTGCTTCAACATCCTCCCAACCTTATCCACATTATCCAACGAAACAAAACAAGTCCGGACCGCCCGTTGAAACGAATCCACGATATCAAACTCCGGCAACTTCAAACGCATAAACTGAACAACCCGACTAACCATCCGACCCAGCTCGTGAACATCGCAACCTACCTTATCCCCGACCTCCACGAGCGCCAACGACTTGTTATCTCTTCTCATCACAACGTACGCGCATGCGCCTATGAGAACCGGAAACCAATCCCCCTGCCCGTGCTCCCCCTCGGTAACGGTCTCTACCATAACCCTGACCTCCTCTTTCTTCGAGGGCGAAAAGTCAAATAACGAGGTGATGCGTTCGATGTTTTGTTTGGCGTAATATATTTTGGTCTCTTTGTAGTTAAAGGTGCTGCCGGAGCCGGTGTGGACGAAGGTGCCAGTGGGGCCGCTGATCCCGCCCAAGCTGTGCTGGAAGTTGTCGAAGTCTTGGACGGCGCCGCACGAGGCGCAGAAGGAGTTGCCGTCGTCATCGTCGGCGAGGGATCTCTCGCCGCAACTCGAACAGGGGCGAGAACTCGCCATGTCGAAGCCCTAAAGCTGACGTGTTTGGTAGGTTTGTTTACAGAGAAACTACTAGTATTAGGTCACAGGAAAAAGCTATGGTATAAGTGGGGGAGGGGGGGAGGAAGAGGAAAGGAGAGTACCTGTGTATCAGCGATTCAGCGTATATACGCAGATGTAATACGCATGTACTCTTAAATGCATCCAGATTTGGGGAGACAGAGAGAGAGATCACATGGTCGTCCTAGGGTTTTGTTCGCGGTCGACCGCGTTTGTGAGAATCTTCAGCTTTTTTCCAAATTGGCAGACGGAATCCATCGATGATCAAACGATCTCCGGAAGCGAGCTGGAATTTGCGGAGGCCGGGTGTCCCGCAGTAAGGTGTCTTCGCTTCAATTTGCAGCCCAAAATAGCAACGGGAGCTTTGGCCAAAAGGATATACTATAGGGTTTAATAACGTAATTAGGACATCAAAAAATTTCAACCAGGCTCCGGACATTTTCCCCTGCCTTCCGAAAATACCCCCTTCTAAAACAAACACGAAGAGGGCAAATCCCAAAACCGTTCCGTCAAATTCCAAATGTCACTTCTCTCTCATGATCGTCTATAGCCTCGCTCTGTCAATTTCTTCCTCTTTTCCCTCTCTCCTCCCCTCGATTTGTCATCTCGCGTGAAGTTCATCGCCGCTCTCGCTTTTCCGAGTGAAGTTTCTTCCTCTTTCCCCTTTATACTCTAAGGTTGTGGAGATTTTTCATGATCCTCAACATCAACAAGGGATTCCTCTCTCTCTCTGTCGAAATTAATTTGAACTTCATGATTTAGGTTTAGATTCTGGGATTTATTTTTTCATCAATGTCAATTGGGGTATGAAATCGAAGAAGATTATTTGTGTGAATTAGATCATAGTTATAGAATTGGTAAATAAATTACATGCCAAAACTAGGGTTACCACAATTCCCTAGGATTTTGTACTGTATTTGTGCGTGTTGATTTTACAGTTGGATTGTATTTAGTTGATTGTAAATTCTTATCCGAGTGTCGCCAGTGATTCGTCGGATTCTTTTTTTTACTTTCTTTTGTGGATTTTATTTCGATACTATTCGTTAGTTTTTTGGCCAGTTAGATTTTCGATTTTGGCTTAGGAAAAGTAGGATTTTCATGCTTGCTTTTATGTGATGTGTGAAGCAAAACAAAAGATTCGACTATTGGCTCAGTTTCTACTAACTGGCTAACCAATTTCTCATACAATACTGAAAATCCAGATCAAGCCAAATGCTTGTTCCATGAATAATATTTGTTGGGTTCTCTGTTTTGTTCAGATTTAGTGTCAGTTTTGTCATTATGGCTCGGTTAGCAACAATGCTACGTACACTCCTACTAACCACTCCTTTCTCACATATGTGTCAGCTCCCATAATTAATAAGGCCCCATACAAATATGTGAGAGAGAAGTGGTCGGGAAGTGGCTAGTAAGATTGGTGGCTAGAATAGCCAAGTGGTATTTTAGGTTGTTTGGTGCAATCCTGTTATTACAATGTAATCTTTGCCTTCGGGTATGATTTAATGAATTGCCTGATTTCAAAAAAAAAATTAAATTATATGATAGATTGCAAAATATAATCAATTGAAAAATAGTACGGACTCCAAAAAGGACAAAAGAATTGGGACAGAGGGAGTATATTACATATACACTGTTCTAGTTAGAAATTGCTAGCATTACTTTCATTTCTCCAATTTATTTTTTGTATAAAATAAACAAGAAAGATATATTGTGTATATTCTTGTTTTTTCATTCTTAATTGCCTTTTTTGAATGTAAAACAAAAAAAGGGCCTATATTGCTTTTTTTTTTTGAACAATGAAAACAGTTTATTAATTAAATGTAAAAAAGGATACAATGATATTTAAACGGGACAAGAGAAAAGCATCACGAGAAGAGGATAACATCCCAACTATACTGTGTAGAGTTTTGCCTTGAGTTTGTCGCGACAACAGCAGAAAACCAAAATTGGAGCATTCTGGTTTTCTAGTCCGAACCAAAATCACAATGGTCGGACAGCACGATAGTTTTGCAATTTCACTCATAGAGTATTTTGCAGATTGTAGTTCTATTCTCTTGGATTGCTTAGTTTTTCTAGCTACATTTATTTTCCTCTTGTAGTTTCGTGCATGTTATTCGTTCTTGTAATAGGGTAGCCCATGCGTTGGCTAAGCGTTTCCTATTAGTCATTAGACTAGAAAATTAGGGGGGTTTTGTCCCCTATTGGCTAGCTAATCTTGCTTTGGTTGATGTCTGGTCCTTCGATCGGGTTCTCCTTTAATAATATCTTCTCTTCATTTGACCAAAAAAAAAAAAGTATTCTGGATTTTTGGTCCGAACAAGGGTCACGGTGGTCCGGACCAGCGGGACTATTTTTGTGCACGAATTAAGGTTTTGTCCGATTTTTGGTCCTATAAATAGGGTAATTGGGGGCTGCTAGGGTGATGGTTCTTTTGTTCAAGAGCTTAAATATTAGAATTTTGTTCATTTCTTAGGATTCCACTAAGGGTTTGTGTCTCCCTGTTGGGTTGGTATAGCTGGTTCTTTGTTTCTATCCCCGTTTATAGTGAATCCTCTTGCTCTTTTTTCCATGGAGTATGTTCTTGCTTTATCCTTAAGCGGAATCACGTATATCTTTGTGTTTTTGTTTATCGCTTGTTAATTTGTTATATTCTCAATTTCGTTTTGAGCACAACATATTGACACCCCAACTCTTGACAATCATCTGCCACTCGAAACCCAAGAACAATTACAAGTTGGCAAGATACCAACCGAATCAAGCTAAAAGAAAAAAAAGCTCACACGAGCAATAGTATAATACAGAGTTCGAAACAAAAAGAGCTGCACCAAACAATAGCAGCATGTGATCCAGAAATGCAGTAGCACTCAAAGTGCTGCATTCACCCTTACTCCAAAGCATACCAGGTAGCTTTGTCCATTTGAAATTAAGGGATTGTTTGATAATTTAAATTCAGCACTTAAAATTGAATCAATTAACTGAATTAAGTTTAAGTGATTCAGTAGGTTTGACAATCACATTTTACATTACTTAACAAATTAAGTGCTACTTAAAATGTAGGCTAAAAAGTTAAGAAAAATTAAGTAGCTTTGAACTATTTAATTTTGGCTGAATTTTTGCATACTTGCATTTAACAACCATATCACAACCACTCCTACAACCATTCTACCACATCCACTACCACTACACCATCATCACCATCAATCCTCCACCACCACCACTACCACCGCTACACCACCACCACCACTCAAGCCCACCACCACCACTACCATGTTGCCGCTGCCGCCACCGCCACTACACAATCACCACTCCACCGCCACAATCACCGCCACCGCCACCACTTACTCCACCACTACAACACCACCACTACAACCCTACCACCACTACAATGCCGCAGTCACCGCCACCACCACACCACCATTGCACAACCACCACTCCAGCGTCACCACTCATTGCCACCATTACACCACCATCACTCCAACGCCACCCCACAATTACACCACCACTCCAACACCACCACCACCACGACGTTCACTCCATCCCCAAACTCACCACTCCACCACCACCACCACCACCACCACCCACGCTCCATCACCACCTCCACCACAATCACCACTCCAAAGTTTGGTCTACTTTTCTGCTGTCAGTATACTTTAGAAAGCTCAGCTATTGGTTCTGATTGGCTACTGGCTGGTTTACGTACAAAAATTCGCTTGGTTAAAAGTGATGGATTATGAAGTATTGGAAGTGAATTTCATTAGTGGAAGCGAAAGCACCTAAACTAAGCTAGCTTGCTTGCACGGATTCTTAATGGGTCTTCTCAAGACCTCAGTCCAAATTTGTCGAGCAGAAGATTCTTTCATTTCTCTTGGTAGGGGAATCTTGTTGAATCTCCTGTTCTTGTTTAATTTGTTCCACAGATGCGTTTTGTTCCACGTACTGGTTTTGTGATATTATATGGCAATGAGTAGCTATCACTCCATCAGGAGTTAATCTGTGGATCGATGACGATGGGGTGGGCCTTTGACAATGAAATCATTTCATCATCAAGGTATTTCTTTAGATTCTTTTCGTATTTGAAAATTATATATGCATGGCTCTTGATTTTCATAGGTCGTTCCTTGCTTTTACATTTCGAATTCATCATAGTGGAGGAGCATATCGTGACTGGAAAAATGTAAACTGTGATTTTTTTTTATAACTAGCTAGGTATCTGACCCAATGTGCTGACCAATTCAAGAATGAAGAGATTAATTTCACCATCGAATCTACTAAGAAGCAACTAATGTCGGAACAAGGCTGTATGGACTGATCCAACGCGTACGTTCAAGAATTAATTGGTAGCATGAAGCTAGGAGTTGAACCTATGGGTGTAGTGAAGTGAAACATCATTAATTTCTCTTAATTCCCTTCCTTCCATGATTCTCAATTGCTTGAGTAGTTGAGTTCGATCATCCAAGTCTTTGAGAGGTCTTCTGATTCCTGACTTAGCTATTGAGCTACCTTTCTGACAAGGGGTGGCCCAATTAATCTCATTAGAGGCCAAAGGCGAACATGAGTGTGAGGCCTTCAGAAATTGAAGTATTGCATGTTATCAAACATTCTAGTCTAATATATTTTGTTTTGCATTTGAAAACCCTTTTTCTTCCTTTTTGCGCTGTAAAGTTAATATTACTCAAAAAATATTCTGTACCCTATATATATAGTTCTCACTATTTTACATATATACATGGGAGAGATGAATCTTACGGAACAATCAAGCATGACAAAAGTATATTTTCTTAGGAGGTATAGATTTTACCTGAATGAGGATTTTTTATCACTTGAAATAGTTTTTGAAAAGTCAAAACTTGCACCTTACATCCATACACATGTATGAAAGTGAGGCCTCAAAGTTAGAGGCATTGGATGCAAGCTACCTAGCTTCAATGGCCTAGTGGTTGGCGAGCACAAGGAAAACAAAAATTCTACATGCAAACACAAACAATTAAAATCATACAAACACTCTCACACACAAGGCCGGCTTAGGGAAAGGCCAAATAAGCACGTGCTTCGGTTCCCCAAAATTCTAGAATCCACATATCTATATAATAAAACAGAAGGGTGTAGGTCCCACACAAACACAAACACATCCAATGGCCAAGATTCATTTGATCCAAAGGCTGTGATGCATCTTCCTATTCCCAATTAAGTGCTCATGATTTTAGCTTCAATTACACAATTGCCATGCCTCTCCCTTTCCCGTTTCAAATTTCAAACTCAAAAAAAAAAAACACAAAAACCCTCACTCTCTCTCTCTCTCTCTCAAATCAGTAGACAGACGCCTCTCTCTCACACTGCGGTTTCCCCTTCCTCTCTTCTCGGGGTTTCTCCTCTCTCCCTCCCTTGCTCTCTCGATCGTCGCTTGCCACTCCGACACACCACCACCACCATGAGCGGCGGAACCGCACCTCTCTCTCTCTTGAAAGGGCTAACCCAAGTGTTCTATCAGTTGGAATTCGGAGACTGCGGCGAATTACAAGTGGATTCTAAGGTTTGGTTTGATTTGTTTGTTCGGGATTAAAAATTGAATCTGTAGCTATAGGTTGTAGTAAATATATGGAGTTATCAATTTTTCCGTCAATTGATTAGGAGCTGATTAGTTAATTCTACTGTTAATTGATTACAAGATTTTTCAATGCCATCTTCGTGAAACTGCAGTTATAGTTTTCAGATGCCGTAGCGACGATGCTGTCCCCATCGAGAGAGAGAGAGAGAGAGAGAGAGAGAGAGAAATAACGATATTTTTCTGTTCGTATACACCAACAGTTGAATATGTCCGTTCGCTTCGTTTGCTTTACTTTCTGTCACAACCAAGAAGATTCGACCAGCTGTTAGTTCTGATGGTGTATATCCTCCCAATTTTGGTAGCATAGAAAAATAGACCCCAATCAAACACAACATATTACCCAACAAAATTTGATTAGTTTTACTGTAAATGTAGTGAGCTAAGGTATGCGTATGAAGTGTTTGATGAAATGCTGCAGTTATAGCTTTCGGGTGCCGCAGCTGCAATGTTGTCCCCATCGCGATGCTGTCCCATTATCGATTTATTTCCAAAATTTACCATTTATTAGGAGTGTGCTACATTTTTAGTTGAATAATTAGAGATTGGGGTCGTTTTTCGTGACTGGGTTCTGTGTACTTTTGAATTCGAATAAGTGATGAATGTCGAGCTTGGACCGAGCTACATGGATGAAATTGTTGCTTTGTTAAAGTTGAATAAGGAGGCGGCATACAGGGCCAGAGGCTAAAGCGGTGACCATATTATTACATCATGAGGGCCTTCTCATTTCAACAGGGCAATGCATGTGGAACCCAGTGGCTAGGATTTACTTGATCCAATAGTCTTTTTCCTGTTATTCCCTTAAATTGTGCTCAAGAAGCCTATTTGCAAATACAAGTTGACAAGTCAGTTATTTTGAGTAATAATATTCACACCTTTCTTATGCATTGTAACTGTACATTGTTGCTTGGCTTTCTTGCATCTTTTTTTTTTTTTTTTTTTTTTTTTTTTACAGGTAGTAGATTTATGAGAAAAAAAAGTTGAGAAGATGGGGCATTTATTGAGTCTATATATAGGTAGTAGATTTATGATGAGTTGATTGCATGTTTTAATTCTGGGTTGGAGAGATCTTGACAGATTAACAATGTCGGTGGAAAAAATACAGAATAGAGTATGCTTACATTTCTTTTCTTATGGTCTTAGCTATTGTGCTTTTATCATCCTTAATGAATGACTCTCTGTCTTTTGGATATTCTACAGATATCAGAAGGGCAGTACTATAGCAAACTTTGCTTGATGAGTTGTAGGGATTGGGTGAACAATTAAGGCATGTGCATGTTTTTTTACCTTTGAAGTATTGCGACATCATTAACAATGACTAGCACCTTTCATATTTTTCTTGGTGGAAGTTCATATGAATTACTTGACTGAAATGATTAGGCCACCTACGTTAATTGGATACTATGATGTACGAACACGGATACAGATACAGACACGGACATGGGGACACGAAAATTCTAATATAAAAAAAATGGGAAAATGGATACGGCGGGGGACAGGCCACTTATATATTTACTAGAGCATAAATAAATGTGCAAGACCCTTTCATCCAAATGGCCTTATTAAAATGTGTAGACTTCTAGCTATCATACTACAGTGGGCATGAAGGGCGGTATCATGACAAACTTTGCTCGATGAGTTGTAGAGATTGGATGAACAATTAAGGCACGTGCATGTTTTTTTGCCTTTGTACTATTGCGGCATCATTAATAATGACTAACACCTTTTATATTTTTCTTGGTGGAAGTTCATATGAATTACTTGACTGAAATGATCAAGTTACCTACGCTAATAGGATACTATGATGCACGGATACGGACATGGATACAGGGACCCGAAAATTCTCATCTAAAAAAATGGAGACACAGATACGGCGGGAGACACGCCACATGTATATTAGGTAGATGAGTGACACGATGGGGGACATGCCGCTAGCTGGGGTGTATGTTTAGGTATCTTTTGGCAGAAAGCTTTGAGCCATTGCCATTCGATGCTGTGATTGACGCCATGTTACTTTTTGGGTTCAAAAGAGAATGATAAACTGCTCGACAAAGTAACTTCTATCAAAATCATGGGGGCATCATAGGAGAGATTCTTCAAAGAAGCCTATTTGCATATACAAGTTGATAGTTCAGCTGTTTTGAGTAATAATCTTCACACCTTTCTTCTGCATTGTAACTTTTCGTTGATACTATGGAACTGTACATTATTGTTTGGCTTTCGTGCACTTTTTTTAATGGTGTTGAATGGGGTAGTGTTTGCTTTGAAACACAAAAATTGTTAGCAAGAATCCTTCTTTCTTAATGGTTTGAACGCTATTACAGTTTTCTTGGCCTAAGTTGGTAAGGAAGATTGGTGAATTCTATTTATTTCGGTGGGTTGCTTATGTCGTGGTTTGGTGGATTTTTTCTTTCTTATAATTTTTTGGTCTTTTGTTTTTAGGTTTTGACCTCCATGGTAATGCGTGTTTGGAGACCATAGCTCTACAATGATTTTCTCCTTAAGGTGATTTCTATCTGCGTTTGCCAAGGCCCAAGGATATAAACCTTCCATTTCTCCAGTTCCACAGCTAAATAGTTGAGCCGCATGTTATGAATTTAGGTTGGCTTCTTTGTGGAACTGATGTGTAAAAAAAATGTAAAATGGTGTAATATTTTATTCAGTCATATTTCAGTTTTTGGACCTTTTAGTCAGTTTATCCGTAGGTAGTTGAATTGTATTAATCGGGGTCTAAATTGGTAGAGGAGTTGGTTTAGTTATAGTTACAATCGATATGTTGAGTTATATCTCTCAAGTAGTTCTTTTTCGTGCCACTAAGGAGTGGAACAAGTACAATACACTAATTCCAATCGCGTTGCGTTGCGTAGTGCCGTAGGCACGGGCAAGCACTAGTCTATATAATAAAACAGAAGGGTGTAGGTCCCACACAAACACAAACACATCCAATGGCCAAGATTCATTTGATCCAAAGGCTGTGATGCATCTTCCTATTCCCAATTAAGTGCTCATGATTTTAGCTTCAATTACACAATTGCCATGCCTCTCCCTTTCCCGTTTCAAATTTCAAACTCAAAAAAAAAAACACAAAAACCCTCACTCTCTCTCTCTCTCTCTCAAATCAGTAGACAGACGCCTCTCTCTCACACTGCGGTTTCCCCTTCCTCTCTTCTCGGGGTTTCTCCTCTCTCCCTCCCTTGCTCTCTCGATCGTCGCTTGCCACTCCGACACACCACCACCACCATGAGCGGCGGAACCGCACCTCTCTCTCTCTTGAAAGGGCTAACCCAAGTGTTCTATCAGTTGGAATTCGGAGACTGCGGCGAATTACAAGTGGATTCTAAGGTTTGGTTTGATTTGTTTGTTCGGGATTAAAAATTGAATCTGTAGCTATAGGTTGTAGTAAATATATGGAGTTATCAATTTTTCCGTCAATTGATTAGGAGCTGATTAGTTAATTCTACTGTTAATTGATTACAAGATTTTTCAATGCCATCTTCGTGAAACTGCAGTTATAGTTTTCAGATGCCGTAGCGACGATGCTGTCCCCATCGAGAGAGAGAGAGAGAGAGAGAGAGAGAGAGAGAAATAACGATATTTTTCTGTTCGTATACACCAACAGTTGAATATGTCCGTTCGCTTCGTTTGCTTTACTTTCTGTCACAACCAAGAAGATTCGACCAGCTGTTAGTTCTGATGGTGTATATCCTCCCAATTTTGGTAGCATAGAAAAATAGACCCCAATCAAACACAACATATTACCCAACAAAATTTGATTAGTTTTACTGTAAATGTAGTGAGCTAAGGTATGCGTATGAAGTGTTTGATGAAATGCTGCAGTTATAGCTTTCGGGTGCCGCAGCTGCAATGTTGTCCCCATCGCGATGCTGTCCCATTATCGATTTATTTCCAAAATTTACCATTTATTAGGAGTGTGCTACATTTTTAGTTGAATAATTAGAGATTGGGGTCGTTTTTCGTGACTGGGTTCTGTGTACTTTTGAATTCGAATAAGTGATGAATGTCGAGCTTGGACCGAGCTACATGGATGAAATTGTTGCTTTGTTAAAGTTGAATAAGGAGGCGGCATACAGGGCCAGAGGCTAAAGCGGTGACCATATTATTACATCATGAGGGCCTTCTCATTTCAACAGGGCAATGCATGTGGAACCCAGTGGCTAGGATTTACTTGATCCAATAGTCTTTTTCCTGTTATTCCCTTAAATTGTGCTCAAGAAGCCTATTTGCAAATACAAGTTGACAAGTCAGTTATTTTGAGTAATAATATTCACACCTTTCTTATGCATTGTAACTGTACATTGTTGCTTGGCTTTCTTGCATCTTTTTTTTTTTTTTTTTTTTTTTTTTTACAGGTAGTAGATTTATGAGAAAAAAAAGTTGAGAAGATGGGGCATTTATTGAGTCTATATATAGGTAGTAGATTTATGATGAGTTGATTGCATGTTTTAATTCTGGGTTGGAGAGATCTTGACAGATTAACAATGTCGGTGGAAAAAATACAGAATAGAGTATGCTTACATTTCTTTTCTTATGGTCTTAGCTATTGTGCTTTTATCATCCTTAATGAATGACTCTCTGTCTTTTGGATATTCTACAGATATCAGAAGGGCAGTACTATAGCAAACTTTGCTTGATGAGTTGTAGGGATTGGGTGAACAATTAAGGCATGTGCATGTTTTTTTACCTTTGAAGTATTGCGACATCATTAACAATGACTAGCACCTTTCATATTTTTCTTGGTGGAAGTTCATATGAATTACTTGACTGAAATGATTAGGCCACCTACGTTAATTGGATACTATGATGTACGAACACGGATACAGATACAGACACGGACATGGGGACACGAAAATTCTAATATAAAAAAAATGGGAAAATGGATACGGCGGGGGACAGGCCACTTATATATTTACTAGAGCATAAATAAATGTGCAAGACCCTTTCATCCAAATGGCCTTATTAAAATGTGTAGACTTCTAGCTATCATACTACAGTGGGCATGAAGGGCGGTATCATGACAAACTTTGCTCGATGAGTTGTAGAGATTGGATGAACAATTAAGGCACGTGCATGTTTTTTTGCCTTTGTACTATTGCGGCATCATTAATAATGACTAACACCTTTTATATTTTTCTTGGTGGAAGTTCATATGAATTACTTGACTGAAATGATCAAGTTACCTACGCTAATAGGATACTATGATGCACGGATACGGACATGGATACAGGGACCCGAAAATTCTCATCTAAAAAAATGGAGACACAGATACGGCGGGAGACACGCCACATGTATATTAGGTAGATGAGTGACACGATGGGGGACATGCCGCTAGCTGGGGTGTATGTTTAGGTATCTTTTGGCAGAAAGCTTTGAGCCATTGCCATTCGATGCTGTGATTGACGCCATGTTACTTTTTGGGTTCAAAAGAGAATGATAAACTGCTCGACAAAGTAACTTCTATCAAAATCATGGGGGCATCATAGGAGAGATTCTTCAAAGAAGCCTATTTGCATATACAAGTTGATAGTTCAGCTGTTTTGAGTAATAATCTTCACACCTTTCTTCTGCATTGTAACTTTTCGTTGATACTATGGAACTGTACATTATTGTTTGGCTTTCGTGCACTTTTTTTAATGGTGTTGAATGGGGTAGTGTTTGCTTTGAAACACAAAAATTGTTAGCAAGAATCCTTCTTTCTTAATGGTTTGAACGCTATTACAGTTTTCTTGGCCTAAGTTGGTAAGGAAGATTGGTGAATTCTATTTATTTCGGTGGGTTGCTTATGTCGTGGTTTGGTGGATTTTTTCTTTCTTATAATTTTTTGGTCTTTTGTTTTTAGGTTTTGACCTCCATGGTAATGCGTGTTTGGAGACCATAGCTCTACAATGATTTTCTCCTTAAGGTGATTTCTATCTGCGTTTGCCAAGGCCCAAGGATATAAACCTTCCATTTCTCCAGTTCCACAGCTAAATAGTTGAGCCGCATGTTATGAATTTAGGTTGGCTTCTTTGTGGAACTGATGTGTAAAAAAAATGTAAAATGGTGTAATATTTTATTCAGTCATATTTCAGTTTTTGGACCTTTTAGTCAGTTTATCCGTAGGTAGTTGAATTGTATTAATCGGGGTCTAAATTGGTAGAGGAGTTGGTTTAGTTATAGTTACAATCGATATGTTGAGTTATATCTCTCAAGTAGTTCTTTTTCGTGCCACTAAGGAGTGGAACAAGTACAATACACTAATTCCAATCGCGTTGCGTTGCGTAGTGCCGTAGGCACGGGCAAGCACTAGTAGTTAAATACTACAAGAAGTTAGAAAAGGCTTTCAAATTAACTTTCTTTCATGCTCAAGCATTCTCTCATTTTATCTTTTACATTTAATTGTTAAATTAGTAAATTATAACGAGGGTAAATAACATAATAGAAATTTTTTTTTCTTGCTTCCATGCACAGCAGGGGCAGGACGCGCGCTAACTTTTTTTTTTTTTTTTTGTACTATATATCTACTAGTGGTTGACCCATGGGAAGATTTTTAAAGTTAGACATTACTACAATAATAGATATGCGTCACATTAAAGAGATTTACAAAGATCACGGTTTCAATGAAAGCGTGATAAAAAGTGGTGCTTAAAATTTTTTATCTCAGTTTAAGTCCAAAACTGAGATAAAAAGTGGGTTTTAGCGCAAAATAAAAGACCTCACTCTTGCGGTGAGATAAAAGAAAAATAACCTCACTCTTGCGGAGTGATAAAAGATTTTAGGGTGGAAAAAATGGGATAAAAGATCTCGCTCTTGTAGCGAGATAAAAGAAAAAAAACCTCACCCTTGTAGTGTGATAAAAAAAGAGAAAAGATCTCACCCTTGTGGTGTGATAAAAAATTTTAGGGCGGAAAAGAATGAGATTAAAGATCTCGCTCTTGTGGTGAGATAAAAATGAAACGACCTCACCCTTGTAGTGTGATAAAAAACTTTAGCGCAGAAAAAAATAAGATAAATGATCTCACTCTTGCGGCGAGATAAAAAGCCTACCTATTTAGGCACGCAATCTGAATTTTCACGTGGGCGGGTTGGTATTCATTTAGGCAGCTTTGAAAAGTTATGTGAGAAAAACGATATCGTTTAAGAACTTTGAAAAGTTCTTTTTTACAAAAGATAAGAAGATAAGCTCTAATTACACTCATTCCAAAAAAATCTCTACGTTTCATCTTCATCTTCATACCTTAAGAGAGAGAAAGAGAAGGCAAATCCCACAATTGGGTTCCACTAGTGCCCAGTTTTTTCTTCGACGACGGACGGACTGTTCCACTAGTACCCGATTTCACGTAGGCGAGCCGTAATCTTTATGGTTTATTGTAGTAGTGAAATTTAGTTATTTCGGATGTCTTTCAAGTATATGTTTGATACATTAGGTAAAAAGCAATTATATTATTATGGCTTAGTCTTATCTGAAAAGGATTAAATTCCAATTGAGAAGCCACCATTGAAATTGAAATTCAATATAAACACAAAATGCATGTGAAATGGTTAGTTTATAAAAAAAAAAAAATTAAAGTTTATTCATAATGTTACAATTTGCAAATTGTGATAATTTTTATAAAAATACAAAGTGCGCGCTACAACAAAAAACACTATTGTCAACTAAATTTACTAGATAAAACTAAATTTTTCGCCCCAAGAAAATCTTTTGGTGACAACAACTAATTTTGATTGGCAAAAAATCTATTGTCATATTTTTAAAATTTTTAAACAATATTTATATCTGTATTTTTATATATTTTAATATTATGTTAATTGCATTTCAAAAAATTCAACAAATTTTAAGAGAAATTTTTTTTTCTCACTTTAGGAAGTAAGTATAAATATTTTTGTTTTCCTAATCTAACAGAAGTTCTTGGCTAGCTTAGTGGTAAGGGCTTGAGAAATCAACTAAGGGTGCGTGGGTTCAAAACTTAGCAATGACAAGAAAAGATGGTCTAGTAGATATAAAGAAAAGATCATGCGCAAATTGTTTTCCATCTCAGTTTATGGTGGTGTGATTATTTTGAACTTTCTATCACGGTTATAGACCGTGATCTAAAGTGATATACAATCACACCCAGAAAAGAGAAATGATCATGCCAAAGAGAAACAATCACGGCTTGTAACCGTGATAAAAGAGAAACTATCACACTTTTTGGCCGTGATTGTTTCTCTCTTTCAATCACGGTTTATAACCGTGATAAAAGAGAGTGACTTACAATCACACTCAAATCCATCACGGTAGCAAAAGCGTGATGAAAAACTTACAATCACGCTCAATAGCTGTGATCTTTACGGTTTATTGTAGTAGAGAATTCAAGTACAAATTAAAAGACCTGTCGGTTTCGTCTTAATTTCAGCAGAATATGCGTCAAGCGATACCTGGATTGGAGTGAAAGACATAAATTGCCTTGTACTTTTCTCATTTTGTGTTAGAGGATTAGTTTTGCTTCGTCCAAAATATTTGTAATGAATTCGATATTGTAAGTGTCGTTAGACTTATATAAATACAACTTCTCACTTTTGTCAAAAAAAGAAGAAGTAGATTTTGTGCCTCCACTACTGCTTAAAGGCCAATTATTAGGTAGTCTCAGAGTACTACGTGACATTACCATGTGGTATACTTCGCAAATAATATATCGCCATTACACAATATGAGTCATTCTTTATCTTTCAATCACCCAACAAAACTAAGGCTCCGTTCCAGAACACCTTCTTAAAAAATAAGTATTTATTTCACATTTTCAAACTCAAAAATAATGTAAATGAAAAATAATTTTTCAATTTTTTTTTTGCACCGTATTAAAGATCTCAATGAGATCTATCAAACAAGATCCATAGTGATAGAAAAATTATTTGCGTAAACACATGATTTTTAAGCTTGAAATTGCCTTCTTAAAAAATAAGTTCTTATTTGGGGTTTTGAAACGCACCCTAAATCATATGTTTCTATTGCATAATTTGTCGTTGTGTAAATAGTTAGAAGTAACACGTAGGTGACGCCACATGATACTTCTGGCTAAGTTGAATAATTACTCTGCATAAAACCACTCATGCAACGGAAATTAAATTCAAAGTAAACGACAAACAGATTTTGTTGCGCTAATCGTGGGGGGTTTGTGGGAATCTAGGACTCTCAACCAAATAAAGCCAATGTCTCTACTAGATAATTTTTCTTTTACATAAATGGTCGTAAGAGTACCATGTAGGCAGCGCCATGGGACCCAGAGATTCTGCGGGGCGGATCCCTGAAGGGCAAATTTCAGTCGTACGTGAGTATTGTTTTCAATGGTCCGGATTCAAATTAAACTTTTATGGGAAATTTTTCATTTGAATACGAACCGTTGAAAACATTCACGGACAACTGTGATACCACTGATACACCCTACACGTCCTGTAGTGCACTACAGGGTTTCCGGTTCCCAACCCCACGTGGTACTCTGACAAAGTTAGATAATTACTCGGGAGGTGTTTCGGATTCTTTAAAAAGTAACTTTTAGAAAATGAAGATAATTTCAAGCACAAAAAGCATGTGTCTACGAAAATAATTTTTTTACCAATATGGATCTTATTTAATAGATCTCATTGAGATATTTTGCACGGTGAAAAAAAAATTAAAAATATATTTTTTATTTTCATTATATTTGAACTTAAAATTACATTCTTTTTGAAAAAGAAAGTTTAAAAAAAAGCGGAACGGTTTGTCCTGCTTAGAACCACTCATGTTACACGCCAGCTTATTTATTATTATTATTTTTTGCCTTATAGTAATAACAGCAAATTTTTTGCCTAGAGGTTAAATGATTGGTGTTCCTAGTAGTGAATTATTTTGTGCACATAGCAGGCCTCAATGGCATGATTGCAATTTTTTGAGTGCGGGACTGATTTTGTTAAATTGGTGGTATTGCTTAATTTTTTAAATTTGTATTAGGCTAGATTTAATTTTAAGTAATTTATTTATAGTAATTATCCACATAATTTTGAATAACTAATTAGCTACAGTTTAGGGATCGGGTATTCTAGCTTAGTGGTTGGTTTTATTGAGTTAAACTTTTATATAGAGACGGTCCTAAGTTTTGAAGTGAGAGCAGTAGGGTAATTCTACATAACAATAAAGTTATTTTACTAAAAGTCCAATTTTGCTTCAAAATTCAGGGTAGATTTTGAAGCAAAATTGGACATTTTGTAAATGTCCTTTCTGATATCAAATAATTTTTTTTCTTTTGATCAACACCGATATCGAATTGAGTTGATTTCTTTTTCAAGGTCCCTAAACAAAATATTTTTAACAAAATGAGCAACTCTAATAATATGAACTGAAACGGGTTCAAAATCGCGATATGCATGTTGTCTATGCACAGTTTGTTGTCCCCTTGAAGGGGCTATATACAGGGACCCGAGTCCGTCCGTTATGGCGTCAGTTTTGATCATTTGGATCTTCTCATGGCCTCAGTCAAGTCAAATTTTGGAGAAAAAAGATTCTTCCATTTCTCACATACTCTTGACGGGGAAATCTTGTTGAGTCTCTTGTTTTTTTTTTTTTTTTTTTTTTTTTTTTTTTTTTTTTTTTTGAGTCTCTTGTTGAGTCTCTTGTTCTTGTCTTGTTCCATTTCGTCATCAACGTATTTCTTACTCTTCCACCGAAAAAATAAAAATGTATGGCTCTCGGTTTTCATTATTCTCCTGAAATGGCATGCATCCTATTTTAATTCATTTTTTGTCTCGACAAAAGAAATTTATTAATTTTTAGAAAAGAGATATAAAGATTAAACAGATTAAGGGCATAACGAGTAGCACCACCCGAGACCCAAAAAATCAGGAAGACAAGACGCCAACCAAAAGCAAAGACTCTACAAAAGACCACCCAAGCCAAACCTCCTAAGACACCAATCTGACATGCATCCTATTTTTGGAGTACTATATATTTATTTTTCCCGACTTCTTCAGCTACATAAGTAAACATAACTTAATTTTTGTCTTCTTTAGAGGATAAAATGCTCTTTTTTTAAAAAAAATGGGGATAAAAATGCTCTCTTTATCACCAATTAACGTAAATAATAAGTTATATAATATCGAATTATGAAGTTTGTCTCAATATTGCATTCTACAAAGTAAAGAGCAGGATAAAACATATATTAATTCATCGAACGCTTATAATCGCCATATATTATCATAAGAAATGGCCTTTTTATGCTCGTGTTGCTGATAAAAACAAATTCTACATATGCTCGTGTTTTTTTTTTTTTTCTTTTCCCAAAAGTTTAGGATTTCCATTGATAATGAAGAACGTACAATATAGGGCATATTTTTCCTAAGGGAGAAAATAGCCGAACATGCGGGTAGGTAATCCAAAGATCCCTATACTTCCAAACCCCATACATGCACATTAGTCGGGGAGTTAGGCAATAACTTTAGCGGCATCTTAGGAATTTTCTGTATTTGACATCCATAGGATAATGCATTTTAGTAGTAGTATTTTTTAATCATCACTTCCGCACTTTGTGTAACATTTTTGTATAAACATTGAATTCATGTTATTGTTTGTGGTAAATTATTATCGGTTTGATTGAGATTTACTTGGCTTCAGTTTTTTTTTTAAGGATGAAAAATTATAAATTGTCCAATAACTTTATTATATTCTAGGTTGCGTGTTCCTTGGGTTGATTTGAGTGTGACCACTCAAACCATTTTGCAAGGCAATTAAGATCTCTCTCTCTCTCTCTCTCTCTCTCTCTCTCTCTCTCTCTCTCTCTCTCTCTCTCTCTCTCTCTCTCTCTCTCTCTCTCTCTCTCTGTGACATGGAGGTTTATGGGGATCTTGGCCTATAAAACCTCAGCCATGCATGCAATTACCCAATCACACTATCATCAACTTCCACAATATTCCTAGCTGAGGTACAACTTAGTACGTACCATGGCTTCTACCCTGTCCTTAGTCTTGGTCTTGGTCTTTGGAATATTTTTAGCTTCTCAATTAGCTTTAGCTTCCTCTCCCCTTATCAACGAGGAATCTTCCATGCTAGAAAGACACCAGCAATGGATGTCTCGCCACGGACGGATCTACAAGGATGAACAAGAGAAGGGCGTCCGGTTTAAGATATTCAAAGACAACGTGGACCGTATCAACGCGTTCAATTCCGGTCCAGACAAAGGATACAAGCTGGGTGTGAACCAATTTGCTGACCTGACTAGCGAGGAGTTTTGGGCTTCTCATACTGGTTACAAGAGGCTGCAATCACCTAGTAAAGTGATTTCTGGCTCAAAACAAACAGCTTTTCGGTACGTAAATGCAACTGTTGAATCGTCTACTGTGGATTGGCGAGAGAAAGGTGCAGTTACTCCCGTCAAGTACCAAGGCAGTTGTGGTATGCATCTCTAGATATAAACTGACATCATTAATATATGTGAAACAACTCCATATCAAGACAAAATTAAATCAGACGCTAGCTAGTGTAAGCTTTAAGTTTTTTTTGTAGACCTCGAGAAATCCTTCTTGCTTGAAGGATCTACTTAAATTTTTATGATATGTCCATAAACTCCAAAGGCTTAGAAAACTTTGTCCGATCCGAAGCCCCATCGACTAAAAGATATCATTATTTAAATACCAGACCACATAAATATTCTTTCTATCTAAGGAATCTAGAATATTTTTTAAGCTAGTTAAATGGTATGACGTACGAAATTAAGATGAAGTTGGGATGATAAACCGGTAATGATCAATATTGTATATGGACGCCCAGAATATTGACTCATCCTCAGGTGCAGAGCCAGATTTTGTACGTAATTGGATCAAACGTATAGAGTGATTTATTAAGAATTTGCTTGAGCTTGGCGAAAATAAGGGGCAAGATATATAATTTTTTTAACAGATCAATCGTGTCAAAATGCAGTACGAATGATAACAATCTTTGTACGGAAATTTAAAAAAAAAAAAAAAGTGTTTTTCAAAAATGTGTTGTTACCCAAAACTGTGTTTTTTCAAAAACTTTTTTTTAAATAATGATTTTAAAATAAACTGCATTTACACAAAATTGTTTTTTTATACAAGTGTTTTTAACATAAACTCCTTTTTTAAAGATTGTTTTTCACTAAACTGTTTTTTTTTAAAATAGTTTTTTGTTTTCAAAACAAAGTATTTAAATTATTATCACAGGTTTTTAGTTTTTTGATTTTTGTAATTTAAAAAGGTGATGTGGCATGTTTTGGCTATCCCATTTTGATTATCTCCTTGTGAACCTCTACATTTGCTAACTTTAGCAATGCTTAAATGGATAACTAAAAAATAATGTGATAAATTTTGATTATCCAATTTTAATTAGGTTATTATGGATGTTCTTATGAGTCGGCTCAAGTGACTTGACAGCACTATGGTCTTCTTTTTTTTCTTTTTTTTGCCGAGCAAAAAAAAAAAAAAAATCACTATGGTCTTCTTCCCGCGGCCTTGGTTGTCATTGAGAGCGAATACATTCTTTCTACATAATAATTACTGGCCCACAAAATTCACAAGGCATAAAATTGTTTTGCATTAATTATTGTCACAATCTTCTGCCTAGGATCTTGTTGGGCGTTTTCAGCAGTGGCAGCTACGGAAGGTATTAACCAAATCAAAACCGGTAATCTAGTCTCTCTATCCGAGCAAGAGCTGGTTGACTGCGATGTTCAAAACAACGGTTGTAGCGGCGGGTATCTGGTTAACGCCTTCAAATTCATCAGGCAAAACCAAGGTCTCACGACAGAAGACAATTACCCTTACGTGGGACAAGAGGGAACTTGCGAAACCGGGAATTCATACCAGCCTGCTGCCACGATAACCGGATATGAAGAAGTGCCAACGAACAGCGAGCAGGCTTTGCGTCAAGCCGTGGCTAATCAACCGGTATCCGTTGCCATCGATAGCAGTAGTGGCGACTTGCAGTTCTACAATAGCGGTGTCTACAGTAGGACATGCGGCACGAGGCTTGACCATGCGGTGACCGTGGTTGGATATGGGACTACTAGCGATGGGACTAAGTATTGGTTGGTTAAGAATTCGTGGGGCTCTGGATGGGGTGAGAATGGGTATATCAGGATGGAAAGAGATGTGGCTAACGAGGAAGGCCTCTGTGGGATTGCTATGAAAGCTTCTTACCCAATTATGTGAAATATTACGTACTACTACTCCGTCTTAAAATGTTTGTCCCGTCTGCAAAACAAGAAGTTAAAAATCTATATAATAAAACAGAAGGGTGTAGGTCCCACACAAACACAAACACATCCAATGGCCAAGATTCATTTGATCCAAAGGCTGTGATGCATCTTCCTATTCCCAATTAAGTGCTCATGATTTTAGCTTCAATTACACAATTGCCATGCCTCTCCCTTTCCCGTTTCAAATTTCAAACTCAAAAAAAAAAACACAAAAACCCTCACTCTCTCTCTCTCTCTCTCAAATCAGTAGACAGACGCCTCTCTCTCACACTGCGGTTTCCCCTTCCTCTCTTCTCGGGGTTTCTCCTCTCTCCCTCCCTTGCTCTCTCGATCGTCGCTTGCCACTCCGACACACCACCACCACCATGAGCGGCGGAACCGCACCTCTCTCTCTCTTGAAAGGGCTAACCCAAGTGTTCTATCAGTTGGAATTCGGAGACTGCGGCGAATTACAAGTGGATTCTAAGGTTTGGTTTGATTTGTTTGTTCGGGATTAAAAATTGAATCTGTAGCTATAGGTTGTAGTAAATATATGGAGTTATCAATTTTTCCGTCAATTGATTAGGAGCTGATTAGTTAATTCTACTGTTAATTGATTACAAGATTTTTCAATGCCATCTTCGTGAAACTGCAGTTATAGTTTTCAGATGCCGTAGCGACGATGCTGTCCCCATCGAGAGAGAGAGAGAGAGAGAGAGAGAGAGAAATAACGATATTTTTCTGTTCGTATACACCAACAGTTGAATATGTCCGTTCGCTTCGTTTGCTTTACTTTCTGTCACAACCAAGAAGATTCGACCAGCTGTTAGTTCTGATGGTGTATATCCTCCCAATTTTGGTAGCATAGAAAAATAGACCCCAATCAAACACAACATATTACCCAACAAAATTTGATTAGTTTTACTGTAAATGTAGTGAGCTAAGGTATGCGTATGAAGTGTTTGATGAAATGCTGCAGTTATAGCTTTCGGGTGCCGCAGCTGCAATGTTGTCCCCATCGCGATGCTGTCCCATTATCGATTTATTTCCAAAATTTACCATTTATTAGGAGTGTGCTACATTTTTAGTTGAATAATTAGAGATTGGGGTCGTTTTTCGTGACTGGGTTCTGTGTACTTTTGAATTCGAATAAGTGATGAATGTCGAGCTTGGACCGAGCTACATGGATGAAATTGTTGCTTTGTTAAAGTTGAATAAGGAGGCGGCATACAGGGCCAGAGGCTAAAGCGGTGACCATATTATTACATCATGAGGGCCTTCTCATTTCAACAGGGCAATGCATGTGGAACCCAGTGGCTAGGATTTACTTGATCCAATAGTCTTTTTCCTGTTATTCCCTTAAATTGTGCTCAAGAAGCCTATTTGCAAATACAAGTTGACAAGTCAGTTATTTTGAGTAATAATATTCACACCTTTCTTATGCATTGTAACTGTACATTGTTGCTTGGCTTTCTTGCATCTTTTTTTTTTTTTTTTTTTTTTTTTTTACAGGTAGTAGATTTATGAGAAAAAAAAGTTGAGAAGATGGGGCATTTATTGAGTCTATATATAGGTAGTAGATTTATGATGAGTTGATTGCATGTTTTAATTCTGGGTTGGAGAGATCTTGACAGATTAACAATGTCGGTGGAAAAAATACAGAATAGAGTATGCTTACATTTCTTTTCTTATGGTCTTAGCTATTGTGCTTTTATCATCCTTAATGAATGACTCTCTGTCTTTTGGATATTCTACAGATATCAGAAGGGCAGTACTATAGCAAACTTTGCTTGATGAGTTGTAGGGATTGGGTGAACAATTAAGGCATGTGCATGTTTTTTTACCTTTGAAGTATTGCGACATCATTAACAATGACTAGCACCTTTCATATTTTTCTTGGTGGAAGTTCATATGAATTACTTGACTGAAATGATTAGGCCACCTACGTTAATTGGATACTATGATGTACGAACACGGATACAGATACAGACACGGACATGGGGACACGAAAATTCTAATATAAAAAAAATGGGAAAATGGATACGGCGGGGGACAGGCCACTTATATATTTACTAGAGCATAAATAAATGTGCAAGACCCTTTCATCCAAATGGCCTTATTAAAATGTGTAGACTTCTAGCTATCATACTACAGTGGGCATGAAGGGCGGTATCATGACAAACTTTGCTCGATGAGTTGTAGAGATTGGATGAACAATTAAGGCACGTGCATGTTTTTTTGCCTTTGTACTATTGCGGCATCATTAATAATGACTAACACCTTTTATATTTTTCTTGGTGGAAGTTCATATGAATTACTTGACTGAAATGATCAAGTTACCTACGCTAATAGGATACTATGATGCACGGATACGGACATGGATACAGGGACCCGAAAATTCTCATCTAAAAAAATGGAGACACAGATACGGCGGGAGACACGCCACATGTATATTAGGTAGATGAGTGACACGATGGGGGACATGCCGCTAGCTGGGGTGTATGTTTAGGTATCTTTTGGCAGAAAGCTTTGAGCCATTGCCATTCGATGCTGTGATTGACGCCATGTTACTTTTTGGGTTCAAAAGAGAATGATAAACTGCTCGACAAAGTAACTTCTATCAAAATCATGGGGGCATCATAGGAGAGATTCTTCAAAGAAGCCTATTTGCATATACAAGTTGATAGTTCAGCTGTTTTGAGTAATAATCTTCACACCTTTCTTCTGCATTGTAACTTTTCGTTGATACTATGGAACTGTACATTATTGTTTGGCTTTCGTGCACTTTTTTTAATGGTGTTGAATGGGGTAGTGTTTGCTTTGAAACACAAAAATTGTTAGCAAGAATCCTTCTTTCTTAATGGTTTGAACGCTATTACAGTTTTCTTGGCCTAAGTTGGTAAGGAAGATTGGTGAATTCTATTTATTTCGGTGGGTTGCTTATGTCGTGGTTTGGTGGATTTTTTCTTTCTTATAATTTTTTGGTCTTTTGTTTTTAGGTTTTGACCTCCATGGTAATGCGTGTTTGGAGACCATAGCTCTACAATGATTTTCTCCTTAAGGTGATTTCTATCTGCGTTTGCCAAGGCCCAAGGATATAAACCTTCCATTTCTCCAGTTCCACAGCTAAATAGTTGAGCCGCATGTTATGAATTTAGGTTGGCTTCTTTGTGGAACTGATGTGTAAAAAAAATGTAAAATGGTGTAATATTTTATTCAGTCATATTTCAGTTTTTGGACCTTTTAGTCAGTTTATCCGTAGGTAGTTGAATTGTATTAATCGGGGTCTAAATTGGTAGAGGAGTTGGTTTAGTTATAGTTACAATCGATATGTTGAGTTATATCTCTCAAGTAGTTCTTTTTCGTGCCACTAAGGAGTGGAACAAGTACAATACACTAATTCCAATCGCGTTGCGTTGCGTAGTGCCGTAGGCACGGGCAAGCACTAGTCTATCTAATAAAACACAATGGTGTAGGCCCCACACAAACACAAACACATCTAAGGGCTGAGGTTTATTTAATCCAAGGGTTGAGAGGCATTCTTCTAACTCTATTGAAGTGCCCATTGTTTTTTCCTAAATTGCAAAAAATGCCATTTCCTTTCACGTTTCAAATTACTGTACTACGTTTCCAAATTTCAGATTTCAGATTAAAAAAAAAATCCCTCTCTCTCAGACAGACGCCTCTCTCTCTCTCTCTCTCTCTCTCTCTCTCTCTCTCTCTCTCTCTCACTACGGTTTCTCCACCCCCAAACGCCTCCTCTCTTCTTCTCCTCCTCCGCCCTCCCCCACTCTCTCGATCGTCCCTCTCTTACTCCGACACACCACCACGGCGCCTCTTAGCACCACTAGCGGCACCACTCCCACCACCAGCGCGCAGCACCACGAAGTATCTCTCTCTCTCTCGAAAGGGTTTTCTCAAGTAAGCCCTTTTATCAAAAGAGTGGTTGTTTTTGTCCGGAATTGATAATCAGACGGACTTACATTCACTACTATAAAAACCTTAAAAGATGACACTCAAAAAATTGAAACAATGACAGTTTTTGTAAAACTGTCATCGAAAATATGATGGTAGACTTTTGATGACAGTCCATCTTACAAACTGTCATCTTTGCGATATAAGATGACGGTTTAGAATAAAAGTGACATTATTATCTTTTTCTTTAATGTCAGTTTTTGCTTAAAACTGACATTAAAACATGCGCTTCCGGAAGCCCATATGGGAAACCTTTTAATGACAGTTTTCCTTAAAAGCGACATTGAAACTAAGCCCTTTTAATGACAGTTTTAGTTAGAACTGACATTGCAGTTGATCATAAAAGATGACAGTCAGAAAGTGTCATAAAAACATATAAGATGATAGTTTAAAACTGTCATCTCATACTTTCAATGTCTACGATGACAGTTTCATCCAAAACTGACATTAAAAGTGCTCATTTTAAAATTTTCGAAAATATACTATACATGTTTTTGTTTGTCTTTTGTTAACAATAAGCTTGCCAGCTCAGATGGCAACACGCGCGCGAGGAACTGAAGTTCTTGAGTTCAAGTCCTGGGGCAAGCAAATATTTGCTGGCCACACAAGTGCTAAGTAGGCGACACACAAGTGCCACTGGGCGGCCATGCGAGAGGCACGTGGGTGCCACGTGGGCGGCCACGCATTCGAAAGAGAATTGGTTTTTTTTTCTTGAATGGAGAACAGATAAGATGACAGTTTAAATCCGTCATCTTTGCGATAAAGATGACAGATTAAGACTATCATCTTTTATCACAAAGATGACAGGTTTAAACTGTCATCTTATATGTTTAATGACAGTTTTTTATTGTCATAACAAATCTAGACTTTTAATGACAGCTCCATAGATGACAGTTTCAAAACTGTCATCTTTCACGTTTAATGACACTTTTAAACTGTCATCTTTAACGATTATTGTAGTAGTGATTATCCTCTTAAATAAATTGTACAGGAGGATCTAAGCACGAGTTACTATTTTTGCAAACTATTTTTAGTTACATTATTTTCAATGCGCGTTGTCAAGGTTTATCAAAAGTTTGATTGATTGTGCCAGGGATCCATTGCTCTAAGTTTGTGCGTGTACGAAGTGTTTGATGAAATGTCTGTGAGAAATGTAGTGTTCGATTTAGGATTGTGCTACACGGCTGAAATTGTTGTTTTGTGCTTTGTGCTACACTGGGACGTAACAATTTCAACACGGCAATGCATGTGCAACCTTCCGGGGGAGTAGAAATGTAGTGTTCGACTTAAGTAATGTTGCCACACACACACACACACTTCCGGGGGAGTAGAAAATGGGATTTCTTTGAGAAATCAAACTTGCTACAAGTAGTCAATTGTGGCAATTGCATTGGAGATTTGTAAAACTTGATTGGCTTCCTGCGAAGTTCTTTGTCAACAGTGAATCTGTGAGGGGAAAACCCCTCATAATGTCTGAAAAGAAGTACTACGGTGAGATTGTAATAACCGGCGAAAGCCAGGACTTCCACCGTTCACCGGATACATCGAATTCAAAGTAATCACCGCCTACACAGTCAGGTTAGTGCCTAATTGGGGGGGCTATTATTTGATCAAACTCAACCCCCTCTGTCCTCCACATACGCATACATAGGCAGATACGAAATGGTTGTATGCCAAAATCATTTCCTCCTATTTCAATTGGCTTCTATTTTAATTGGGTTCTATTGGTTTTTTAATTGGACTTTGTCTGTTGGTATTTTTTTTTGCGCTTTTATGGTTCTATTTCAATTGGGTTCTCTTCGGTTCGAAATTTATGCCCTAGAGTTGTTTTATTGGTTCTCTTCAGTTCAAAATTTATGCCCTGAAGTTGTCGTTTTTTCTTTTTTGTGCTTTCCATTTCGCCTTTTGAGTGTTCTCCTCTATAGTTTTATCAAAATTGAGCAGAACCAGAAGGGGTTCCCAATACCACACAGACCCATGTGGTGAATGGTGGTCTTTGTTGATTGCTGTATTTCAAGGCCAAAAATGTAAGATTGGGTCTCTTTTGGTCACCAGTATTTATATGTGCTCATGGAGATTGTTCTTTTCTATTTTTTGACAAGACACACAAGTGGGTTCTTTTGATACTCAAAAGACATCAAGGTAACGAAAAAAATCCTTTAATCGGTTGTTCAGATTATGTTTTAATCACATCCCTTGCTGCGAGTAACGTGCTATTTTTTTTTTGTCTATGTAATATTTCATACTCATTCAACACTTTGCTATGACTAGATTTTTACACTATTACAGTTAGGCTGAGATGGTGGCTGTGAAGATCATGTAACTTCTCACTTTTTGTGCGCTAACTAGGGTGTATGTTTTAGTTTTTACACTTATAAGTGATTGATTCCATTCTGCAAGTGCAAAATAAAAGTGCAATTGCACACTATAGAAGTTTTTAGTGATTCTATGCCATGATTGACTCTGTTACTATTTATGCATTGTAACTTGATCCTTGATCATAGATTAAACTTGGATTGACCGTAGTCCCATAGGCACGGGCAATGTTATTGACTTTCCAACATAACCTGATTTCATGTTTATCTACATATCCTTGCTTCAACATGTCATAAACAATCTAGGTGAAATCCATTTTCTTCTCAAACTAATGCCCTTAAAGAAACCAAATTGCACCTGTTCAATCACCCTCCATTTGAAAAGAAACCAACGTAGGCCCTTGAGTGATTCACTTTAGTGATTATGGCTATAGAGAAATCTAACTTAAGCCCTTTGAGTTCTATTTGAAACTATTTCAAGAGAACCAATGTTAGTACCATACCAGGTGGACTTAACAAATGATAATTGTGCTATTAAATTTTTTTATTGCCCGACGTCAACTTTTGTTCATGCAATCTGATTTTGTTTTTGTTTCTTATTCTTCAGGTGTGATTGATTTTCAAGGCCATAAGAGCCTCGATGGAATTGTTGGGTCCTAAGTCCAAATTATTGGTTTAGGTTGATGGGGTAAGCTTATGCACAAAGCTCTCTCCCCAAAAAGCACCCTCATTCATGAGGAAAGCTCTCCCCAAATGCTCTCACCTTATGTATTCAGCAACCAAAGCTCACTTGCAAATGGGTTAGGGGCCTTAAGGATTGGATTTCATTCACTCTGATACTATCATCCTCATCTTTGGTTTTTCCAATGTTCTTAGGTGGTTGTGTATGTTCTTAATGACGCACTTCAGACGAAGTACATTTGTATTGATATAAAGACTTTTTGGAATGTGATAAAGAGAAAGATAAAAGGTGACGGGGACAAGTGTTCTTTTGAAACACCCAACCAATTGGATTATATTTTCAAGTTTTAGTGTGGTTTGGATCATCGTTGGTAGTGCCGTAGGCACGGGCAATGCTCTAGTAATATTATAAATTAGCTTGTGCATATATAGTTTGCACAAGCTTTGTCGCTATGTATCGATATCGCTCGATAAGAAAATGTATACTATTTGGTAGTGGAAGTGTGATAATGATATATGTCATCTATTTTTGTTTTTTATTTTTTTTGCTCATCAAATCCACAACGACCAGCATCCAACCAGCACTAGTATAGTGAGCTCGCAACAACCACCTATCTTTTCTTTACAAAAGGATACTCGAGAAAGCTCTAATTAATGGAGTCTATAAATGCTGAGTGTGGGAAGTGCGACAGTGAGAGGGGAACAAGAGAGGTGTGAGAGGGAGCGAGTTGATATGGGTTTTGGATCTTGTCATCTCAGCATTCTGGCTCTGATTATTATTATTTTTTTTTTTTGCATTTATTAGTTTTACGTCAAATTTTTATGTGATATGGGTTCGTCTCGATAAGAGGAATTAAAAAGTAAAAAATTATGATTTTTACACAAGTATTTTGAGAAATGTCCAAAGAAAAACTCAAAAAATTAATTTTTTCAACTTTTCTTTGGATATTTTCCAAAATACTTGTGTAAAAGTCATAATTTTTTACTTTTCTGACTCTTCTCGTCGAGACGAAGCCATATCACATAAAAGTTGTGGTGCATAACTTAATTACTAGCGTGAATGGGTAATATTACCATTAATTGCTACACTACGGCTCCGTTTATTTTGATGTAAAATATTTTCCAATAAAATTTTTTACTCGTTTTCCATCGTTTGGTTGAGCAAAAAGACACTTTGAATGCCGGCAGAGAAATGGGAATGAATTTCTTTGGGAAGGAGGAGATTTTGGTCCGATGAATGATTGAGGTGGAGTCCCAAGAGTACTCCAAAATGAAGGGGAAAGACAAGACCAAGTAGGGGTTTTGTAGAAGGAGGTGATTTTGGTGCCCATCAGTGTTAATGCAGATACTATCATGGAACATTAGAGGTTTGGGGAGCAAACTTAAAAAAAGATTTGCCTCCAAAATTATAAGGAGCAAGAAACCTGATATCGTTCTTTTTTAAGAATCAAAGTTGGAAAAGCTAGAGAGAGGTACTGCTATAAGGATTTGGGGTGATGCAGAGATGGATTACGTCATTGCAGAATCAGAAGGAGCATCTGGGGGTTTAATCTCTATGTGGAACAAGAAATCGTTCGATCAGGGCGCAACATATACTTGCAAGAAAGAACTTCATGATCATTGTTAAAGGTACTCTTCTAGGAAACTTTGAATGTATTGTAATAAATGTTTATGCTCCAAATGAGATCAGGAACAGAAGGGAATTGTGGATGGAGCTGATTCAGCTTAAAAATTACTTCCAAGTCCCTTGGTGTTTAGGTGGAGATTTCAATGAGGTCAAAAGCATAGGCGAGAGAGTGGGATGCCTCAGGAATGATAGGGGAATGAGAGATTTTAATGATTTCATTAATGCCATGGAAGTCCATGATTTGCCTATGGCAGGCAGAAGGTTCACTTGGACTAACTTCCAAGATAATGGAGCTCAAAGCAGGCTTGACAGGTTCCTTTTATCTCAAGGTTGGCTAGACAACTTCAAAATTGCTCAATGGGGTCTCCATAGACCAATCTCTGACCACTGCCCAATTCTCATCTCTAATGATAATAGAGATTGGGGTCCTAAACCTTTTAGGTTCATGGACGTACTGTCGGTTAGCAAACAAAAAGTGCATGATGATTGCTAATGAAGAATGGGAGAGTGTCCAGGCGGAAGGATGGGCTGGATGTCGTATTAGGGAGAAATTGCAGGCTATGAAGAGGAGGTTAAAGGTGTGGAACAAAGAAGAATTCGGGGACATTAACACTAGACTACAAAACTTGGAACAAGAGTTGCATAATCTCGACATCGTTATGGAAGGAAGACAATTGACTGATGATGAGAAGGGAGCTAGGAATGCCATTAGGAATGAGCTATGGGCTGTTTCTAGAATGGCAGAGTCAATGTGGAAACAGAAATCTCGAGTGAATTGGGTGAAGCTAGGGGACAGAAACACTAGATTCTTTCAGATAGTGACTAACAATCGATTTAGAAGAAACATTATGGGAGCTGTGAAGGTGGAGGGGAGAATGGTGGAAGATCCAAGGGATATTAAAGCTGAAGCAGTCAAATATTTTGAATCCATTTTTCAAGAGGAGCATCCTTGCAGAAATACCTTGGGAGGGATTTTCCCAAGGATATTGCCTCCAGAGTTGTCCTCGCTACTCGAAAGTCCTTTCGAAGAAAAGGAAATCTCTGATGCTATTAAGGGATGCAATAACTTCAAAGCCCCGGGTCCAGATGGTTTCAATTTCTCTTTCATTAAAAAGGCTTGGAAATTTATGAAGACTGAGATAATGAATTTTTTTAAGGAGTTTCACAGTAATGCCAAATTAGCAAAAGGTATTAACTCATCTTTCCTTGCTTTAATTCCAAAAGTTGATGGGGCAGCTTCTTTTATTGATTTCCGACCAATTTGTTTAGTTGGATGTGTTTATAAAATCCTGTCTAAGGTGTTCGCAAACAGATTTAAGCGTTCTGTGCATTTGATGATTGGTGAGGCCCAGGCTGCCTTTGTGGGAGGCAAACATATTCTGGATGGTGCCCTTGTTGCAAATGAAATTATCCATTGGTGGAAAAATAACAAGAAAGGAGGTATCCTACTGAAAATTGATTTTCAAAAAGCTTATGATTGTGTTAACTGGAATTTTTTGTTGGACCTACTAAGGAAAATGGGTTGCGGAGAAAAGTGGTGTAATTGGATCAAGGAATGCATTTCCTCTGTGTCATTGTCAATTTTAGTAAATGGGTCACCGACTCAGGAATTCAAATCTCACAAGGGTCTGAGGCAGGGAGACCCCTTGTCCCCTTTCCTTTTTAATATTGTGGTAGAAGCTCTCAACATCCTTTTTGAAAGAGCAAGAGGTCTGGGTTTGATTAAAGGGGTGGAGATTGGGCCTACTAGACTGGTTGTGACTCACCTATAGTTTGCAGATGACACACTAATTTTTTGTAATAACGATCCAAAGGAGATTAGAAGTGTTAAAAGGATTCTTAGATGCTTCCAACTGATGTCCGGACTGAAGATAAACTTCTCTAAAAGCATGATGTGTGGTGTGGGTATTAAAGATCAGGAGGTGGAGGTTTTGGCTGAGATTATGGGCTGTTTGAAAGGTAAGCTCCCAATGAATTACTTAGGTCTTCCTTTGGGAGCTAATCCTAGAAGGGTAAAGACTTGGAAGCCAATTGTCGAGAGGTTTTCTAAGAGATTAGCCCTATGGAAAACCAGATTTTTGTCCACAGGGGGGAGGATTACTCTAATCAAATCCACCTTGAGCTCTCTACCTATATACTACATGTCACTGTTCAAAATTCCAGTGGGAGTGGCAAAGAACTTGGAGAAAATGCAAAGAAAATTTCTTTGGGGAGGTGCAAGTGAAAAGGGAAAGATGAGCCTAGTGAAATGGGAGTCAGTAACTAGGAGCAAAGGGTGTGGGGGATTAGGAATCAAAAGACTAATGGTTCATAATGAGGCCTTACTTGCAAAATGGTGGTGGAGGTTTACTAAGGAGAAGGATGCCCTATGGACCAAGGTGGTCTCAAGTAAGTACGGTTTGAGGAATGATTGCTCAGTTCCAACAATTCCAAATTCTAGAAAAGTTTCAACTATGTGGAGTGACATTTGCTCCATAGGTAAGGAGTCCTCAACACTTTGTAACGTAATTCAACAAGGTTTTAGAATCAGAGTTTGCTCAGGGGCTTCAATAAGGTTTTGGGACCAGATTTGGATTGGGGAAGTACTAACACTTAAACAAGAATTTCCTAAGCTGTTCCTATTATCATTGCAGAAAAATTCCTTGATAAAAGACATGCTACAAGAGGGAAACGAACCTGCCTAGAATCTGCTTTTCAAAAGACCTTTGTGTGTGTAGCAAGAAGAGCAAAAACAGAGGCTTCTTCAGAAACTTCAAGGATACCAGATGGATAGGTCCAGAGATGATATTATGGAATGGAGGTGGAATGCCAACAAAATTTTCTCAGTAAGCTCAGCTTATGTAGAATGGGAAAACCAGATGGAAAATCAAAAGGGTGGCTCAGTGTGATTTGGAGGAATTTATGTCCCCCAAAAATTGAAGTTTTCGTTTGGCAGGCCGTCCAAAATAGAATAGCAACAAGATCCATTTTGTGCAGCAGAGGAATCCTTGCTTCAGGTAATGATCTGTGCCCCTTTTGCTCTCTACATATTGAGTCACCAGTGCATTTGCTCCTGTTTTGCAAATTTTCGTGGCAGCTTTGGTCCTCAATCATTAGGTGGTGGGACACAACATGGGTTTGTCCTGGTTCTTTAACTTTGCTCATGAATTGGTGGTTTTCTCACAGATTTAAAAATTTAGAAAAGTTCTGTTGGGAGACATGTTTTTTTGCAGTCTTGTGGACACTTTGGAAAGCAAGGAATGATTTTATTTTCAACAATGTCTCAAAAGATGTGGAAGAGCTGAGTGACTTGGTCAAGACTAGAATGGGCTTTTGGATAAAAGGAAAGTTTGACATCAAGGATTATTCCATTGAGGATTTCAAGAGGAGCTTGGATGGAATCAGGAGGATCAAAATTTAGTATATGGATCTGATTTTGTGATTATTTTTGGGGTATGTCCAATACTTTATTGGATGTCTTTCTTTTTGATTTTCTCCGGGATTGTGGTATGCACATGATAGTATTAGGACATAGGTGCCAACCTCGTTGGGATGTATGTTTCTAGTAGTGATGCATTCTTACTCTTTCCCTTGATCGATGTACCCTTTCGAGTTTTGAATAAAATTTCTCTTTTGCCGACCAAAAAAAAAAAATAGTGTATAATATTTTACCTTATATGACTGAAAATATTTTTCTTTCAAATTACTCATAATTCATTTTTTTCTCTTTAGACGCCGGCCTTCTCTCTCGCTCTCTCCACCCATACACTCTTGAAATTAAATCTAGAGAGAGAGAGAGAAAAATATGACAATCTACAGCCTAGAGCTCCTAGTTGTATCCATGACCATAATTTTCTCTTTTGTAAATATAATACATACATGTGAAATGTATAGGCGGAGATCATTGGCGATCTTTTCCTTCCTCCCTTATTCTTTGTTATCATATTTTCCTGTTATGTGTTATGGTAGGATATTTATTTGTGAAGCACGGAAAATACTTTACATGAAAAATATTTGTTCTAAAATCATTTTACATTGTAAAAATTATGTTGAAACAAACAGAGAGCCTACAACCACAATTCTTTACAACCTCATTAGCAGGCAGGCCAGGCACGACCCTAGAACAAAGAACGAGAAGCTGCCGCCTAGAGCCCCTATTTTTCAGGCCGAACCCCGAAGTTGGACTAATTTATAGATACAAAATCGCCCACAATTTGGTATGTCCTCCTAGTTGTACCAGCGGTAGAAAAGTTGGCCTTTATGTGAGACGTTGTGAATTCTAAACTTGCCCCTGCAGTAACTTTTGCATATAACGCTCCTGCTTTTTCACAAATACTCCGTATAAAGTGTATATATTTTTTTTTCATTCTTAATTGCCTTTTTTTTAATTCAATTTAAAAAAAAAAAGACCCCGTATTGTCAATTCGCGTAGGGGCTCCAAATATATAGAGCCGGCCTTTGTTACTACAGTATATATCTAGCTCCCTTCATAAATGGTTGGGACAACAAATAACGTCGTAATCTGAAAAAACCTTAGATCGCCTAGATTTATAAATATTTGCTATTTTTTATCTTTTTAATTAATCAATCCACCAATCGATAAATAAGCTAATCAAACGAACGAGGAGCAATAAAAAGACGAACGCAAAGATATACGTGGAAAACCCTAAACGGGAAAAAACCACGGGAAGGAATCAAAACACTATACTCATTGTACGGTTACAAACAAACCTATACTTACAGCCCAGAATCGCTCTCGGTTGACCAAGGTTGATTGTCGAATCGCTCGTTCACCGCACCCAGTGCTTGACTGCTGCTGCCTTGAATCCACAAGCCTTCCACTATCCTTCGGAAATCCACCGAAGGCCAACTCAAGTAAGTTGAATCAAAGATTGGAAAGAAACTCCATGAAGTTAACCTTGTTGCTCGATGATCAATTGATCATGTTTGTACTTCAAGAAACAAAACCAAAACCCCTTCGATGTATTCTTAAGTTTGGACGTGCTTGGGGGAGGCTCTCATATGTTCGGTAATCTCGAAATCCCAAGTGAGCCGCATATATATAAATGGAAGAAATCTGTCAAGTTGCTCGAGCACTTGTTAATGCTTTGCTGGAGTTGCTCGAGCACTATTTCTGAGAATCAATTCCATATTTTCACACCGCTGATTCTGTGATCCCCTTTCCTTATATATCTGCTTTGATCACGAATTCCCTTGATTCCTTCCATCCTTTTCCTTCTCTATCTCTCAATTACAATATAATTGATTTAGTTGCTAAAAACGCATCCTCTCAATTACAAATGATTTGATTTCCTTCCACTTTCTAAATAGACACTCTAGAAATAAATAAAGAATAAATTTCAACTCAATAATAAGAGATACAAATCAATGTATTTTTGTCATGAGATTTGCCAAATAAAAACTTGACCTTACAATCTCCCCCTTTGGCACTTCCATGGCAAAACATACATAACAACCTATTCCTTAACAGATTGATCATGACCTGAGAAGCTGCAGAAACAAATACTTAAAGACCATCTGTTAATCATTAAATTTCTCCCCCTTTTTGTTATGGAATGACAAAGGTAGAGTACACATGAATAAGATTAATAAGGAGTAAAAAGGATATTTAGAAGTGCAACAGATAATACCATCCATAAACAAACTGAAAACAATATGCCATGTTAAGGAAGTCGATAGTCTAGAAAGCATTGACCAAAGTAACATAATTAACAGAGTACCAATCTAGAGTAAAAGATCAACGAAGCTCCATCGTGCCCGAAGCAACAAAAAATAAAACCAATTGCCACATTGGGCACACATGAAAAAAAACAAGTTCAAAAAGAGGATGGTCCATTGGTGGCCCAGAGATCAAAAAGAATTCTTTTGGTCTATAGGAATGCTCAAGCAATTGCTGATCATGGAATCGGCGACACATTAATTCGAGAGACGAGTGCTCAACCATGAGGCTCAGTAAATGTTACTATATTTTCAAAAAAAAATGCATGAGTAAGTATGTATGAACCCCAAACATGAATGAATGGAATGAAGTGCAACAGGCGATATGAGTCCATGACATAGTGGGTGTGTGACACGTCAGAAATATTAAGATCACCATCTTCGGACACTAGAGTTCTCGTGTTCCATGAGAATGGCAACCACCCTTTCTCCACGAAGTCAAACCAGACATGATGATACGAATGACATCCCAAGGCCGAACAAACTCCCCCTCAACAAGTAAATACTCCCCCTCAACCAATGAGTATTTTGCCATATCAATTTTTAATGAATCTTCCAAACAAATACACGTGTTTTAGTATTTTTACCCCACTGCCTTTTGACACGAATATTGGAAATAAGAGTACCTCATACCCAATCCCCGGTTACTAAGCGAGTGGTCCAACACGGGTGCCTTCACAAAGTCTATCCATTTTGTGACACGAACGCTTAGAGGAAGAGTACCTCACCCCAATTGTTCGGTATTCGATGAACGCCCGGATAAGCAATAAGAACTCACAAATAAACTTTTGTCTTTTTTTTTTTTTTTAACGGAACCAAGAGAACACCGTATCCAACCAAGATGCCAAAAAGGTCAATCGCCAAGGAAACAAAATGAGACATTCCAATGGACATGAGAACCAACTATCCAATCTGAAAAATCTCTCTAATCCTGACGTGTAAATGTGGCGATCATAGAGTCATAAGGCATGGTGCAACTAATGTCCAAATATATCTCATGAGTGGAGTTCAACAAGAAACGTGCATGCATTTGAAAAAAATGCATTTTTGTGAATCCCATGGTTGCCTTCTCACAACTGAAAAATGCTTATCCCAAAAATATTTATTGATTTTTATGTTTTCAAAACAAATAAAAATATGAATATTTTTGGATTTTCTTTATAAATTATGAAATAAGCAGGAAAGCGAATTAACAAAAAAAATGCTAAAAAATAGAAGCAATAAAACTAAACAAATGACTCAACTCGTAGCTCTAGGAACATTATAAGCAATAAAGACCAACCTAGACTACGGAAACGGGACCAAGCCTCAAAAGGCAAGGTCAACACCTCCAGATAAATTCGCATGAGATTTTAAATCCAACTTCCTCACCCAAATAAGTCTTGTCTTGACTTGACTAGTGTTACACAATTTATTTGGTTGAACTCCAAGAGCCATGTTTTTACCAAACATGTTTTTAGTATTATCATATTTAGTGTAACTAGTCCAAGACTTTCGAATATTACCATGTTTAGAAATAGCTTTATTGTTAACAACATGATTGCGCGCAGGGTATCCGTATAATTGAAAACACTTGGGTCTAATGTGACCTTTTACACCACAAAAATGACATGTCGACATATGTGTGTCATAACCATGAGAATATGCTAAGCGTCTGTGTGAAGAACTTGGCACATGCAACTTCCTACAATAAGGTCTAGTGTGACCTTTGACTCCACAATAATGACAAATAGGAATAAACTTAAATAAATTTACCTCACCATGCGTGGTGGTGGAATACTTCATTGTCGTCGCTTGCCTTTTTGCGTTTCCAGAAATATGCTTTTTAGACATACGAGAGTCATTTTTCACCTCAATGGTTGACTTGGATTTATTCACCTCTGAAGGATTGGGTGCACTTCTAATTGGCTTGACAAAGACAATCTTTCCTCCAACTTTTGAAGATGATGCACCCTCTACATAACCAATCCCTTTTTTGTTTGAAGTCGCCTTCTGAACACTCAACACATCATTAAGGGCTTGCGAACCTTTATTCAATTTGTCAAATGTAGCATTGGCATGGTCAAGTTCACTTTGCAGCTTGACCACTTTTGATTCTATGAGCATTTTATTTTCGACACACACATGCATTTCATCTTGAAGAATTATGAGTTTTCTTTTAAGATCATCACACTCCTTGTTAAGTAACTCATTCTTCTCGTCTAGTTCTCTTGCGTGAACTTGAGATGTAAAAATATCTCTAGCATAATCCCCGTTGATTTTTTCAGCAGCCCTCAATTTTTCGATCAATTTAATGTTCATTTTATTGACCTTCATACTTCTTGAATATAGATTATTGTACTCAGCCTTCAAGGTCTCCAAATCTCCAATACTCTCCTCTTCTTCTTCTTCTTCTTCTTCTATCTCATTATCACTAGACTCGGAATCCTCATATGAGTTCAATGAAGCAACAAAAGCCATATAATTTTCCTTGTCTTTATTATTATAATCCCCTTTTTCTGATTCACTATCTCCCCACGTTTTCACCTTATATGCTTGTTTTTGCTTCTTGACACTGTTGCCATGTTCACTAATCTGGTTTTTGAAAAAACTTTCAAAATTTTTCATATACACAGTCATAGCTTCCGTGTCATATTCAACACTGTTGTCTAGATCATTTAACTCATTGTGTTTACTCATAAATCCAATACGTTTTTCCGTTTTCACTTTCTGATGATTAAATTTCATTCTATCAAGTACTGGAGGGCGGTTCATACTCAACTCCACAGCAAATCAAGGATCCGCTTAGAAACCCAACGATTCCAATATAAGCGACCCGCTCTGATACCAATTGAAAAAACCTTAGATCGCCTAGATTTATAAATATTTGCTATTTTTTATCTTTTTAATTAATCAATCCACCAATCGATAAATAAGCTAATCAAACGAACGAGGAGCAATAAAAAGACGAACGCAAAGATATACGTGGAAAACCCTAAACGGGAAAAAACCACGGGAAGGAATCAAAACACTATACTCATTGTACGGTTACAAACAAACCTATACTTACAGCCCAGAATCGCTCTCGGTTGACCAAGGTTGATTGTCGAATCGCTCGTTCACCGCACCCAGTGCTTGACTGCTGCTGCCTTGAATCCACAAGCCTTCCACTATCCTTCGGAAATCCACCGAAGGCCAACTCAAGTAAGTTGAATCAAAGATTGGAAAGAAACTCCATGAAGTTAACCTTGTTGCTCGATGATCAATTGATCATGTTTGTACTTCAAGAAACAAAACCAAAACCCCTTCGATGTATTCTTAAGTTTGGACGTGCTTGGGGGAGGCTCTCATATGTTCGGTAATCTCGAAATCCCAAGTGAGCCGCATATATATAAATGGAAGAAATCTGTCAAGTTGCTCGAGCACTTGTTAATGCTTTGCTGGAGTTGCTCGAGCACTATTTCTGAGAATCAATTCCATATTTTCACACCGCTGATTCTGTGATCCCCTTTCCTTATATATCTGCTTTGATCACGAATTCCCTTGATTCCTTCCATCCTTTTCCTTCTCTATCTCTCAATTACAATATAATTGATTTAGTTGCTAAAAACGCATCCTCTCAATTACAAATGATTTGATTTCCTTCCACTTTCTAAATAGACACTCTAGAAATAAATAAAGAATAAATTTCAACTCAATAATAAGAGATACAAATCAATGTATTTTTGTCATGAGATTTGCCAAATAAAAACTTGACCTTACATAATCGATCCGTAGCTATTAATAAGAGCAATGCTATAGAGACTGTGTCTATTACCTAAGAAGTCATGAGTTTGAGATAGATAGTGTCGTAAAACAAGGCCCATCTTTAATCTTTGCTTTAGGGTCCCTGAAAAATTATTGGGTGGAAACCGTGAAATTTTAGGATACCATCATGCATCCTTATCTATCACATATTTCTGCGAGGCACAGAATTAAGTCTGTAAATCTCACAGAAAACGTGTGTGGTGGAGAGAGCCCTAGTATTGATTACCGGTGAATAATTACTCGTAAACTAGACCCCCAAAGTTTGGACTACTTTTTCTGCTGTCAGTATGCTTTAGAAAGCTCAGCTATTGGTTCTGATTGGCTACTGGCTAGCTAGTTTTACGTAGAGAAATTCGCTTGGTTGAAAGTGATGGATTATGAAGTACTGGAAGTGAATTTTCACTAGTGGAAGCGAAAGCACCAAAATTAAGCTAGCTGGCTTGCTTGCTTGCACGGATTCTTAATGGGTCTTCTCAAGACCTCAGTCCAAATTTGCTGAGCAGAAGATTCTTTCATTTCGCCTGGTAGGGGAATCTTATTGAATCTCCTGTACTTGTTTTGTTTCACAGATGCATTTTGTTCCACTGGTTTTGTGATATTATATGGCAATGAGTAGCTATCACTTCATCGGGAGTTTAATCTGTTGATGATGATGATTGGGTGGGCCTTTGACAATGAAATCATTTCAACATCAAGGTATTTCTTTAGATTCTTTTGGTAAACTGATTTTTTTATAACTAGGTATCTGACCCAATATAATCACCAATTCAAGAGACTAATTTCACCATCTATTAATTAAGGAGCAACTAATGCCGGAACAAGGCTGTGTATATGGACTGATCCAATGCGTACGTTCAAGAATTAATTGGTAGCAACTACTACAAAATGACATAAAGATCACGGTCCAAAAATTAAGGTCTTATTTTTTGTAAAAGCGTAATAGTAATATATTATGGACTATAGTTTTAATCTCAGTTATACGAAAAAATTGAGATGAAAAGATTTTTTAGTCTCAGTAATTTCAAAAGTGAGATTGTAACTTAAAGCATAGATCTTGTTTTCGAAAAACTGAGATTGTATATAAAAGAATATATCTCATTTTGGAAAAACCAAGATGAAACGAACCTTTAATCTCAGCCATCTAGAAATTGAGATCGTAAGTTAGAGAATACATCTCTTTTTTTTATTTTGGATTGAGATGAAAACTCTTATATAAAAAAAGCTGAAAAAATTAATGTCACGATTGACTTCCAAAATTCCGTCCTGCATTCTCGTTTGTCTCTCTCACTCTCAACCATTCTAAAAAAAAATATTTCGTTGCGAAATGGGGCACTTTCAGTGATGAAATTAAATGTATTTTGTCGCCAAATGGGTACCTTTGGTGACAATTTCTGTAGGTAGCGTTTCGTCACCAAATGTATTGCAAGCATAACTCTTTGCTTGAATCTCCAATTGAGATTACTCAAATTGGGTTTGAACAATAACACAAAGTGCTACAACTTTCATGTTTATCAAAATTGCTAATTTCAATATTAAAGGTTCAAAATGGCGTTCAAAATAAATTTTAACGTCAAACGCATATGTTATACATTAAATATTTCAATTTTTTTTTTTTTTTTTGCTCGGCAAAAGGAAACTTTTATAACACTCGAAAGGATACATCGAGCAGGCTCGAACGAAAAAGGATTACACAGAAACTAGTTCAATCAAGAAAAATGAGACAGCTAAAACAATACCCTCCAACAGAAAGTTGGATGGCAAACAACCCACCACTCAAACAAGTTACAGTTTTAGCAATCTGACTCCATCCAGAAAAATCCTAAAGTCCTCAACCGAGTACACCTTTATATTGAATTTTGCCTTTATCCACATTGCGACTCTAGTTTTAATCAAATCACCTACTTCCCCAGCACTTGTAGTTGCATTATTGAACACATAAGCATTTCTTACCAGCCACAAAGACCACAAGGTTGCAAAGAACGTGGCATCCCACAAATGTTTTTCCCACTTCCTGAATTTGTTGTGACCCCACCAATTAAAATGGCCTTCCACAGAGACAGGGCAAACCCATCTCACATGCCACCAATCCATAATACGCGACCAAACATCCCAAGAAAATTGGCAATGCAAAAATAGGTGTTGAGATGTTTCCAAGTGCAACGAGCAAAATGGGCAGAGTACAGATTGACCCTCGGAAATCAAATTTCTACCCAATAGCTCAGCTCTAGTGGCCACCTTGGATTGAATAGCCATCCAAGCGAAAATTTCCACCTTTGGGGGACAAATGTTTTTCCAGAGATTTTCCAATACCGGACTTCTTGAGAACCCATCATTCTCCCACTGATTATACACTGATTTTACCGAGAATTGATTGTCCGAAGTCCATTTCCAGAGTACATATTACTGTGTGTGGTGCAGTTAGTTGAAGCTTCTATGCAAAACTCAGGATACTTGGGTTCAAAACCCAGTAGGAGAAAGACAGTGGGATTTTTTCCCCATAGGAATTAAATGCCACTTTTAATTTTGGTTTTTCCAAAAACTTAGATAATTTCTCTCTTAACAATCATGATTTTACAATAAGAACTAAAATGTTAATTTGTTAAAGGTCACGATTTTGTCATTTTTAATCATGATTTTTATCTTTTTAGTCACGATTTTAATGAGTTTTAATCACGGTTTTATCTCAAGATTAAAAAATAGAGACTTTTAGTTACACATTGATAGACCGCGGTTTCGAATGTGAAATTAAAAGTGAAAAACCACACCAAATAACCGAGATCTTTATCCATGTTTCTAGTGGTATGAAACAAGGAGTTGAACTTATGGGTGTAATGAAGTGAAACATGATTAATTTCTCTTACTTCCCTTCTACCCCGTCAGTCCCTTTTTAAGTATCTTATTTCGTAACTCCAACTTATTAAAAAGATATCATCATTATACCTTTTACATCAATTTTTTCCTCTACTTTCCGTACTTATCCATCATTATTACACTTTTATTTATTAACTTTTCAAGATGGAATCTACTTTTAGGGATAAAATAGACAATGCACCAACTTTTACCCATTAATTTTACAAAATAGACACTTATTGAGGCACAGCTCAAAATGAAATGCTAAACTCTAAATAAGGGACGGAGGGAGTATGATTTTCAATTGCTTGAGTAGTTGAGTTCGATCATCCAACAATTTGAGAGGTCTTCTGACCCCTGCCTTAACTATTGAGCTGCCTTTCTCACAAGGGCCGGCCCAACCTCATTAGAGGCCTAAGGCCAACATGAGTGTGAGGCCTTGTGAGGCCTTTAGAAATTGAAGTATTGGTGTCAAACATTTTAATAACTTGGGATGGCAAATTGAATCCAAACCCACAAAGAAATTTAAATCCACCAATTAAAAAATAGACCCAACCATATTATTAGTTGGGTAAGAATGAGTTTAAACCCATCTAACCCATTTATTATTGGATCTTAATTGAATCTCAATTAAATCAACTTAAATGCCCAATGATTCATGAATATTACCCAACAAAAAATTGCACGAAGGCTACGGTTTGTGGGGTGTTTGACTTGTAGGCCGAGAAGGAACAGATTTGGGTTTTCTTCGGAGCTAGTCATTTTTCAGTCAAGGTCAGCACTCAAAGTGCACACTCTCTCTCTCTCCACTCAAGGTCAGTACTCAAAGTCACTCTCTCTCTCTCCCCCCCATTTTTTTTTTTTTATGAATCAAAGCCCATATCATTAACAGCCAAAATAGGCTAAAAGCAGCGAATCCATCCTGGAACAGAGATAGGGAATCTACATCAGACCATCACCGAAAGAAAAAACTAAGCACATGTGATCCAGGGGCAGCGATAAAATCGCAAAAAACTAGTGTCTAGACCTGTGCACGACTCACCGCCACAGATGGTCGAGACACGAGGGGCCAACCATCTAACCACTAGCCGCCACGGCCTGAAAAAGAACCCTATCAGAGATAAACTATACAAACCGATGGAAACAGGAGACCCTATAGACGTTAATGCCACGTCGAGGTGCTGCAAAATTGGGTCCAATTATCATAATCGATTAGTCAATGTATTGGTTAATTGATTTTCACACAATTATAGCATGATCAAACAACATGTTCCATCTTTTTCAAAAAAAAAAAAAAAAACATGTTCCATCAAGCCACATTCTTTTAATGTATAGCAGTAATATGCCCAACAATATGAAGCATGTCATAGTAATGAAGGAATGGAAGATGAAGCTTATAACTATATCTTTGATACTCAGGAGCAACAACAGAACAGAATAGCAGAGGAACTTCAGAACACCATCAGAGAAGGTATTACCTTGGGCATTAAATTTGATGACATGGGTGTAAAAAGAATGAAAAAGATGATTGAAAAGGAAGCTATTGCAATGAATCTAATGCTGAAAAATAACACCTTTGCCCCTCTCCAAAGGAATTAGCACCACCTCCCTAAAAGACAATAGTGTTAGGCAGCTGATGCAACAAAGATTTTAAGAGAATCTTGGATGGAATTAGGAGCTTAAAAGTCTAATACAGTTTTTCTTGGCATGGTTCTGGATTTGTTTGGTTTTGGGTAGGCTGGGCAGAGGCGGTGTGTTTATTGTGACTGGGATCGTGCTTTGGTTGGGACTCAGTTGTGGTGGTGTGTCTTGTGGCTGGGTTATGTTTGGTTTTCTTTTGTTGGTTAGTAGAGGGTTTGGTCTTCTTCTTATAGCTGGTTGTGGATGCCTATCTTCAAGATGATGCTAATGGATGCCTAATGCCTTCAATCTGCTGTTCAACGGTGCCTTCTTCTGGTGTGAAGGACTCATGTATTGTGCTATCAATGGGTTGCTAATTGGGGTTGATTTTGTATGGCGACTCTCAAGGCCAACATTTTTGATATGGGACGGTGGTTGAATGACCTTTTTGATCGGGGGCTTATTCAAGTTTCATTGAGCGTAATCTTTTTGAATTGCCTTTTTCTTTTTGGTCTTTTATAGATTTCAATCTTTGAAGTCTGTAATTGGCTCTCTCTCGATGTACCCTTTGTCGAGCTTTAATAAAATTTTGTTGCCTATCAAAAAAAAAATATGCCCATTTTAATGAACATGGTAATATGGTAATCAAGTGTACAAGTGTAATATGAGGTGATTTGGATTGAAAAGTTGCACAGCAACCTTTTTTTTTTTGTTCTTATTCAAAAAAAAAATCATATTTGTTAGTTTTACATTAAACTTTTGTGACTTATTGATTTGTCTCGGTGAGAGGAATTAGAAAAGCAAAAAAAATTGATTGGAACTAATAAATTTTTTAGAAAAGACAAAGATAAGTAAAAAAAAAGTTGTTTTATTGACTTATTTTTGTCCTTACTCAAAAAATTATGAGTTTCAATCAAAATTTTTTACTTTTTCGATTCCTTACTTTTAGACGAATCAATAAGTCACAAAAGTTTGATGCACACAAATGCGAATTTTTTTGTGTGCTTTATAAAATTATTATTGGTATATCTGAATTTTACATTTTTATCTAAGATAAACAAAAAAGAACAAAAAAAAAAAAAAGTAAAACTGTAATTGGGTTAAAGGGCGGATCGGGTTTGATTTTAAATAAATGGAATGGGTTAGATATGGCAATTAAATTCATAATTAATGGGTCTTAATAGGTCAATGACCCATTAAATATCCAATCCACTTACAACTTACTCAATTTGACTCAAACCCACCTATTTGACACCCCTAATTCTAACCTACTATATTTTTTTTTGCCTTTGAAAACCCTATTTCTTCCTTTCTGTGCTGTAAAGTTAATATTACTCGAAAAATATTCTCTACCCTATATAGTTTTAACTATTTTACATACATAGGAGAGATGATTCTTACGGAACGATCAAGCATGACAAAAATATATTTTCTTAGGAGGTATAGATTTTACCTGAATGAGAATTTTTTATCACTTGAAATATTTTTTGAAAAGTCAAAACTTGCACTTTACGAGGCCTATCAAAGTTAGAGGCATTGGACGCTAGCTAGCCTCAATGGCCTAGTGATTGGCGAGCACAAGGAAAACAAAAATTCTAGAAACACAAACAATTAAAATCATACAAACACTCTCACACACTTACCAAGCATGTAGATCCTTCACATACGGGAGGTGAGTGTGCGTAAGTGTTTGCATGCGTTATGTGTGCAAAATCACACTATGCGTGTCGTCGGTGCACAGTTTGTTTATTGTACCCATAGCAACTCTTTTAGAAGGGGATACAACAACTCGCTTAGAGGGGGCTGTAAATTCTAGCCCTTTTGAGGAGCTACAGGGACGGGAGTCAATTATGGGTCAGTTTTGATTTGGATCTTCTCAAGCCCTCAGTCAAATTTGGAGGGAAAAAAAAAAGATTCGTCCATTTCTCCTTTTTTTTTTTTTGATAATCACATTGCATTGAAAATGTACAAACCAATTACAGAACTAAAAGGGGCATTCCCCAGTAAACACAAAACCCCCTATACAACATTCTTGGGGCCAAGAAAGAAATAAAGCAACGACAACCTATCTAAGGTACATCAATCCTTTATACCAAGAAAACGCTATCGGGAAGCCTCCAGCTTGCTCCCAACGATTTGTTCAAAGATGAGTTCTTAACTTTTCTTCTAGAACACAGGAAATCTCTAATGGAATTAGCAATATTGAGGGAGACAATATCAACCTGTGTTGTAAGCTTTTGGAATGCTCGAACGTTTCTTTCCATCCATATTCCATACACCGTAGCTGCAAGCAAACTTGAGAGGACCAAACTCCTGAAATCCTTATTTTTCACATTCTAGATAAACATCCCACAAGATCAGCTAAAGTATCAGGAATACCAGGTATGGAAGTTGTGCCCAAAACATGGTGCCAAACTATAGAAGAATGGATAATCGAAATGGTGGTAGTATTAGGCTTCCACGTACAATGGAATCTTGCTTTGATATTTTGTTCTGATCTTGCTGGGAAGTTTTTCAACTACCACCTTTTGTTTTGTAAGCCTCCCTGGGTTCTCCTATTGTAATATGGTCGGGTTGATTTCTTATCAATCCTTGGGCTCGAATAGCATATGATTGTTGTGGGGTAGGGTGCCAACCTCGTTGGGATATTACTCTCACATTGTGATGCTATCTTTTCTTGCCCTTTTTATTCGATGTACTTCATTCCGTATTAATGAAATATGATGGTTTTCCCTACCATTATTGCACAGAACACACATATCATCTAACTGCATTCCCCAACTTACTAATCTATCCTTCGTATTCATCTTGTATTGAACAGCCAACCAAAGCACAAAAGCCCACCGGGGGACCATTTACTTAAACCAAACAATTGAAGCCCATGGCATACTTGGTCGTTTGCTTCTCAGAACTTCCCACGCAGATGCAACTGAATATTTGCCACTTGGGTGAGGCAACCAAATAACATAATCTTCCCTCAAACTTTCAGGTTTTAGCTCAACAGGTGTGTACTTGGTTATCTCTTGAGTGACCCTATTGCGGATTCCGAGCCATCTCCAATTTCCTTGGTAAATAATGGAAGAAACCTTAGCTTGAAGGGATCTCCCCATATTAAAGACCACCTCTTCACCAAATCGCTTATGTAAAGGTCCCAAGGGATGCCAATTGTCATGTCATAAGAAAGTCCCATATCCATTGCCAACCTTGTATTGGATCAAAGGTTGCCCCAACTCCCTAATCCCAAACACTTTTCTGATGGTCCAGGAGGCATCACTGGGGACCTCCATAACCCAGATATTTTGATCCTTTATGATGTAAGTGTGGATCCATTTAACCCTCGTCCATTTCTTTTGATAGCTAGGGCAATTTTGTTTTGCAGATACGGCAATCTTGTTTTGTTTTGCAGATACTCCACTGGCTTTCCGTCTAGAGTACTCCACTGATGATGGGTTTGCCTCTGACTATACGATATCATTTCATCATCAACGTATTCTTTACGAGAGAAATTTATTCACAGCTCCGCCGTGAATAATTCTGCACAATCTCAATATTCCGTTTCGGCAATCAATGGTCCGAATATAAAAAAAAACCTATTCGCGCGAAGAGTTAAACTCTTCTATCGAATAGTATTTTCAAAATCAAAACCGTCTAAAACACATTTGGATGTGCACGATTGAGCGCGATAAAAAAGTTTTTCTCTATCAAATTCCGTACTCTTACACACACACACACAAAATGTATGGCTTTCGGTTTTCATTATTCTCCTAAAATGGCGTGCATCCTATTTTTGGAGTACTATATGTGTATTTTTCCCTACTTCTTCGGCTACATAACTTAAAATGTGCATAAGCAAAAAAAGATAAGTATTTATTAACCGTTATTCGAAAACGGATTACAGACATTCAACGGACCGGAATCTTTAATAGGAATTTTCCTTGTCGGCTTTTTTTTTTTTTCTCGACAAACGAAACATTTTCTATAAGTTCGAAAGGGGGACATCGAGGAGAAAGTACAAAAAAAACTATCCAACCATAATTGGATAGAGAGAACGCCCTAAGATTACATTACAACTTTACTTTTCATATCCCATCAAGAATCCTTTGAAGTCTTCCACTGTATAAACCTTGATGTCAAACTTAGCTTTCATCCACATAGCCACTCTCATTTTGATTAAATCCGCCATTTCCGATGCCTGAGTTGATGCATTGTTGAAATATAATCATTCATCCCTATCTAGGTAGACCAAAGGGTTGCAAAAAAAACACACCTCCCAGATACATTTCTCCTAGTTCCGAAACCTATTCCCAAACCACCAAGATGCTAGTCTTGCTAATGAAGATGGGCATACCCACTAATATATCCTCCACTAACCCAGAATATTTGACCATACGTCCCACGAAAACCGACAGAATAAGAACAAGTGCTGAGTAGTCTCAACATGCTCGGTACAAAAGGGACACATTGCCAATTGGCTCTCATAAATCAAATTCCTATTTAGAAGCACTGGCCTTGTTGCAACTCTTCCTTGAATGGCCATCCAAGCAAAAATTTCCACGTTTGGGGGCTTAAGTTCTTCCACAATGAACCCAGAACAATATTGCGAGATTGGGACTGAATTTCCCATTGTCTATACGCTGAATTGACAGAGAATATCTTGTTTGCTGTCCATATCCACAATAGCAAATCAAATTTGGTTGGTCTAAAACCACACCAAGCAATCTTTGCTTTAGTTCCTCCAGTTCTTGACTCTCCTGCACACGTAGCCTTCCCCTAAATTGCAAGTGCCAGTCACCCACTACAAGAAAATGCAGCAAAGGCGACCTGATTGCCGACGCAATGCATTTTATGTCGGCAAAAGTATGCTTTTGCCGATGCAAAAGTTGTTCGTGTCGGTAAATATAAATTTTTTGGCGACGAAAAGAAGTTACGTCGGCAATGTTGTCGGCAAAAGTAAGGTTGGCGGGAAATATTCTCCCGCGAAATATTTGCCGACGAAATTTTTTTCTGGCAATGAAATATGCATCGGCAAAAGTTGAATATTTTGGCGACGACATTTTTGTGTCGGTGATACTAACTTTTGGCGACAGAATGTGCATCGCCAAATGATAAATCTTTCAGCGATGAAATCTTTGTGTCGGCAAAAGTACAAAGTTGGAATTTTTTTTTTGGCAAAAAAATTGAATAACACATGGATATCTACTAATTTACAAAAAAGAATGTTTGGTCTTTTTTTCAAAAAAAATATTTTTTTAGGTTCTAAGTTTGTGGACAAAATTTTTTTTTTGGAACAGAGGGAGTATATTCATATACGTGTGTGTGTTTGTGTTATTTGTATGTATAGACAATATTATGTGGTAAATATAAGGTACGTATATAATTTCATATTTGTTAGTTTTTTATCGATTTTTTGAGAATTATTACTTTTTCATGACGAGACGAATCTAAAAAGTATAAAATTATGATTAAAATCTAATTTTTTTGAATAAAGACAAAAATAAGCCAATAAACTATTTTTTTGTCTTTATTCAAAAAAGGGGTTTGATCATAATTTTTTTACTTTTTAGATACCTCTCATCATGAAGAAGCAATAATCTTTTAAAAATCGACTAAAAACTAACTGATGCAGGGAAGCGAATAAGAAAACTGATGATCAAAGTAACGAGGATAATCACAAACACAATAGTTTAGAGAAACTCTCTCTGACTCTTTTCTTTATCAATAATCACCTGCCCAGCCCTAAGGCGTAAGACCGAACATATAGGTAGCAAACCTAACTATAGAAAACATAAAGGAAACAATACCGAAATTATTCAAAACCCACAAAATAGAGGAAAAATAAGACTTCAGAAAAAAGAATGGCTGAAACAGAACTTCCTACGGAAAGTTATAAGAGCGCAAAGAATGGCCCCAAAACGGAACGAAGGCCCGTTAGAAGGCCTAAACGGCCTCGGAAGGCTAAAATCCACACGGCACATAGCTGAAAGTAATGTGTTCTGACCGTTGGGCCGTTTCAGATCGAACCCAGGTGGGCCCATTGACTAAATCCACGATCAAGTATATTACAAAAAAATCGATTAGTAGAAATAGTTTTTGGAATGCTTAAGATGGTACTTCTCCTCTTTGGCTACTGCATCACTAACTAATGCGAATTTTGTTTTGAATAAGGACAAAAAAACTTTTTGTCTTAATTAAAATGCCAAACAAAGCCTAAAAGATATAAGAGTATGTAATAATGCATCTTAGTATAAAAGATTGTATATGTACTATATATGTAAGGATAAAAAAAACTGTTTATGTAGGTTATATATATTAGATATTGCAATAATATTAATGGAAAGTAAGTTGGTGCAGTTGGTAGGCGCGTGATGTTAGAGTCTTTGAGGTCTTGAGTTCGAAACACGGGCCACGCGGAATCAGATTCACAACACCAAAAGTTTTAAAATTGACTTTTGGCGACGCAAAAATCTTGTCGGCAAAAGTGTCATACTCTTTGATTTTAGAACCCCTTTTACCGACGCAATACCATTTGCCGACAAATATGCTTGCATCGTTGAAACTAATCTTTTGCAGATGAAGGATAATTTACGTTGACGAAACCCTTTCCCGATATATCAACGCCGACAACTTGCCGACACAAAATTTTTCGCCGGCGAAAACCTTTGCCGACCCATATACACTTTTGCCGATGTATTTTGCTGTGTCGCCAAATTCGCATTTTCTTGTAGTGACCGTTGCCCCCTCCTCCAAAGACACTCCTCAAAACTGCGTCTTTTTAGTAGAATGCATATGCAATATGGGGAATTCATCTTTAATAGCTATATGACCCAGCCATGTATGCTCCCAAAATAGTGTGTCTCGACCCGAGTTTACTTGCACTTTATAAATCCCTCTCAAATAGAGAAACCAAGGCTCGAGTCATTATTGCCCACTGAACAAATGTCCCTCCAAATATTAAAGGTTGAGCCACTAATTTTTAAGTCCGGAAGTTAGCACCTCTGGTCCAGAATATATTTCCCCTGAATAACCTTAGCCCAAAGTGAGTCCTTCTCATTGCCAAATCGCCACCTCCACTTACCCCATAAAGCCAAGTTCTGTTGCACCAACCTCTTGACCCCTAGGCCCCCATCTTCTTTCCTCCTAGTAATCCCCTCCCAACTAACCAAGCGCATCTTTTTCTTGTTTGGTGTATATACCCAGAAAAATTGTATTTGCAGCTTCTCTAGGGTCCTTGCTACTGTTGATGGCATTTTGAAAAGGGACATGTAGTAAATTGGCAGAGTGCTTGACTTGGAATTGACAAGGGTTAGTTTGCCCCTGTAGATATGGTTCTTGTTCACTAAATACTTAACCTCTTCTGAATTCTATCTATAATGTGCTCCCACATTTTGATCCTCCTTGGATTAGCTCTTAGAGGTAGTTTAAGGTTTTTAATGAGTAGAGATTCCACTCTACACCCCATCAGCTGAGCAAAGGCTGCAATATCCTCATGTTGAACCTTTGCACCACAAGGGAGCTCTTAGAATAATTTATCTTCAGGCCAAACATATCAACTGAAAGCATCTAAGTATTCTCTTAATGTTTGCCATTTCCTCCATATCATTGTTCTAAAATAGGATTGTATCATCCGCAAATTAGAGATGAGAAATAGTCACTCCATTGTTTCCACTTAACGCCTCTAATGATACTTTTCGCACCGTACGAGCTTTTTCCAACATAATATTGGGTGCTACGGCTACAATGTTGAAAAGAAAGGGAGATAAGGGGTCTCCCTGTCTCAATCCTTTCTGTGTTTAGAACTCTTGTGTGGCTGACCCGTTGATTAAGACAGATAATAAGTGCCAAAATATTCATATTTTGGCTCTTCAATCTACATTTATTAGTCTTTTATATGTGTTAACTGATTTTTATTATGTATTTTTGTGTTTATAGGTTGCTCGAGCCCGTTATCCAAGACTTTGGATAAAAAGAAGATTTTAAAGAAGTTTGGAGTTAAAATGTGAAATGGTTCAAAATTGAATAGTTGATTTATTATTTCATAAAGTCTAAAGGGACTTTGTGTAGTTTCGGTCTTCAATCCCTATATGAGTACTTACCCTACTGATGATGTGAGGGACGGACGAAAAAAGAGGAACGGGGCTGCCATTGTCGAATAATGTTTAGTTTTCTTCCTTCCAAGTTTTTGATGCTTTGTTCAATTATTCGCACTCCGGTAATTCTTTTTAATTTTTGTTTTAAATAAAAGTTGTTTATCTATTTTTATTTGGTTTGTTTCGCTTGTTTAGTTTCTGTATGACGTAATAGAAACATGTTTCAATTTAGGGTTTCTTTTACTTCTTGTTTAATAACGAGGGCGTAGTCGTAAAGGTAGGGTTGCGGGGTGATTAGCACACCGTGGCCAGGTCAGACACGTTCTGCTCCTGTTTTGGAATAATAATGCAAAGACAATTTTAGGTTACTAAAGAACATTCGTTGAACGAATCCGGGCATCATCGGAGCCCATGTGAACGGGAGAATGGGGGTCCAAAACTCATTCTTCGCTGCGCATAGGTGAACGGTGACCATAAGGATTCACATCTTTCGTGGCATCTTTTTTCCACTAAAATCGAATGTTTTAAGAACACCGAATGGAGCAGATGAGTTCAGATTGGTTGCGAGTACTATAAACCCTACAAGCGTACCTCCTTTTAATTTTCTGAAAAGTACAATCAATTTCTTGATTTTAGTTAATCTCAATAAAATCAACAAGGGGTGGCTACCTAAGAGCCAGTTTAAATAAGTAACAACACGAGTTTTTAATCAGCACATATTACCGTCTTTGTGGATTCGACTTCGGTCTTACCAGATATTATACTACATCGGTTTTCACTCTACGCTTAGAGCAACTCATTATTTTAGGATTAAGAAATCGTCAAGCAACAGACATAGATACTGAGGAACAACATTTCCTAATCCATCTGCCCCACCTCTCCCCAAAACCCACCTTCTTAAGCATATCCAGCAAGAAACCCCGGTTTACACAGTTATACGCTTTCTCAAAATCCAATTTAAGAATTAAACCCATCTTTACTACTACTCCCTTCGTCCCTTATTTAGAGTCCAGTATTTCATTTTGGGTTATTCCTTAATAAGTGTCCATTTTGTAAAGTTAGTGGATAAAAGTTGGTGCATTCTCTATTTTTTCCCTAAAAGTAGATTCTATTTTGAAAAGTAAGTGAGTAAAAATGTAATGATGATGGGTAAGTAGGGAAAGTGGAGAAAAAAGTTGACGTTAAAGGTATATTGATGATGTTTTTTTAATAAGTTGAAGTTACGAAACAGGACACTTAAAGAGGGACGGAGGGAGTAACAACTAGCTAAGCGGTACTTTGCTTCTCTTTTTTCCTTTCCTTTTGCCTTCTCTATGATATAAGTTTTTTTTGCATCTAAAATAGATCGTCTTGATGTATCCTTTATGGAGTTCAATAAAACTTTGTTGCCGATAAAAAAAACAAAGAGCTAAGCGGCCTTCAGATAAGTAGAGGGACAGATTAGGCCTGCTACCCATTCATCTTATTTTCATGGAAAATAAAAAGAATGTCTTATTTTCAGAGGATAAAATGCTCTTTTTTTTAAATGTTGATAAATACTCTCTTTATCATCAATTTTGGTAATTTCAATTGCAAATATGTTCACTATATTAGGGGTGCACTACATTACGACCGGTGTACCTGGGTAATGCATAGGCCATAGTATGTTAAAAAAAAATGTAAAGGATATGGTAAACATTTTTCGTATTTTATTATTGCATAAAATAAATTATATAATATTGAATTATGAAGTTTGTCTCAATCGGGATTTGCAGGAAAATTTGGAGGGAACCACGCAAGAAAAAACTCATTCGGGTCCATTTCGAATCCCACAAAAATTTAGAAAAATATCCATAAATTTTTTAATATTATTTTATGGGACCGTGTAAAAAAATCAGCTCTAATGGACATCGGTAAGTATTACTTTTGGATTCAGATTCGTTCGCCCCTACGAATTCAAAACTACTACTTACCAATGTCCATTGGAGTTGATTTTTTACAGAGCCCCATAAAATAATATTAAAAAAATTTATGAATAGTATTTTAGATTTTTTTGGGATACAAAATGGACCCAAACGAGTTTTTTCTTGCGTGATTCCTTACAAATCTTCCTTACGATTAGGATTTCCGGTCTCAATATTGCACTATACTATATAAGCTTTACAACCTTCCAATAGTTAAATACTACAAGAAGTTAGAAAAGGCTTTTTTTCCCGATTTAAAACATTAACTTAATTTCTTCCATGTTCAAGCATTCTCAAATTTTATCTTTTACATTTAAGTGTTAAATCAGTAAATTATAACAAGGGTAAATAACATAATAGAATTTTCCTCCTTCCGTGCACCGCCGGGGTAGGACGCGCGCTAACTTTTTTTTGTACTATCTCCCAGTGGTTGACCCATGGGAAGACTTTTAAAGTTAGGATTCAAGAACAAAAAGGCCAGTCAGTTTCGTCTTAATTTCAGTAGAACGTAGGCGATGTCTGGATTGGAGTGAAAGACATGAATTGTCTTGTACTTTTCTCATTTTGTGTTAGAGGATTAGTTTGGCTTCGTCCAAAATATTTGTAATGAATTCGATATTGTAAGTATTGTTAGGCTTATATCAATACAATTACTCACTTTTGTCGAAAAAGGGAGAAGTAGATTTTGCGTCTCCACTACTGCTTAAAAGGCCAATTATTAGGTAGTCTCAGAGTACTAAGTGACATTGCCATGTGATATACTTCGCAAATAAGATATCGCCATTACTCAATATAAGTCATTCTGTGTCTTTCAACCACCCAACAAAACTGAATCATATGTTTCTATCAAATAATTTGTCATTATGTAAATAATAAGAAGTAACATATAGGTGACACCACTTGGTATTCTGGCAAAACTGAATAATTACTCCTGCATACAACCACTCATGCAATGGGAATTAAATTCAAATAAATGACAAACAGATTTTGTTGCGCTGATCGTGGAGAGTTTGTGGGAATCTAGGCCTATCAAACCTCAGTCATGCAACGACCCGTGCATGGCACGGATAGGACACTTGTTTTGAACTATTTAGTTGACCCATGGAAGATTTCTAAAGTCACGATTCAGGTCAAAAAAAGGGCCCCCGTCTGGTTTCAATTGCTTTCATAACTTTATTGACATGTTATATTCATCACAAATAAAAGATCACCCACACATAATATGAGTCATTTTTTTATCTCCCAACAAAATTGAATTATATGGTTCAGATTCAAATTTTTTTTGAAAAAATTTCATTTGAATCCGAACCATTGAAATACCATTGATATGCCTTAGACGCACTGTAGTGCACTCTACACTCTGCACACTATGTATGCATCTTCATGTTGGTGACTCTGAGTATTAGGTAAGAGACTCGGGTTAGGCCGATGACCTTAATGCTCAATGACTGTTTCTCACCGGATCTACTAAGAGAAAAGTGTCCCTGGCTGCCAACCATTGTCACATGCCCCAACACCTATATTCTGTTACTCGTAAACTAGACGCCCAAAGTTTGGACTTTTTTTTTTTTGTCATTTATATTTTAGAATGCTCAGCTATGGATTTTGATTGTTTATTGGCTAGTTTACGTAGGAAATTTTGGCCCAAGATCCTCCGTGCAGCCAAAAAATGGTGTGCCCCTGTGTCGAGTACATTTGTGCTGTTAGATTGTGCAAATTTTTTATGTTTTTTTTAATAAATTTTTGGGTGATCCAATGACCAAAAATGCACTCGACACAGAGGCACACTATTTTTTGGCACATAGAATCTTGGGCCGAGAAACCCTAGCCCCCGTTGTTTGCTTGGGGGGAGGCACTCTCTCTCTCTCTCTCTCTCTCTCTCTCTCTCTCTCTCTCTCTCTCTCTCTTCCTTTTTCTTCTCCCCTTCCCTTGTCGGCGCACCTCTCCTCCATGGACTGTTGTTCCCCCCTCCCTCTTGGAATGAAAAACTAGAAAATTAGATCAATATATTACTTATAATCATTTGATTAAGCTGGTCATTACAAGGCCCCAGAACAACGATGCTTTAAAGGGGCGGAAAGTATATGAATACAACAAGCTGTGTATAAACAACATGCACAAACCGATTTTGGACCCGTCTCGGATCCCACAAAGAAGGTTGGAGCCATTCATTTGTTCAAAGTATTGTTTAGGGTTTCCGTAAAAATCAGCTCCATCTGATATCAATAAAGACATTTACTAAACGTCCAACTTTGCTTCAGAATTCAGGCCAAATTTTGAAGCAATGTTGGACGTTTCGTAAATGTCCTTACCGATATCGAATAATTTTTTTTCTTTTGATCAGCATTGATGTCAAATTAAGCTGATTTTTTTTTCAAAGACCCTAAACAAAATATTTTTAACAAAATGAGTGGCTCCAATCATATGAACTAAGAGAGGTCCAAAATCGCGCTATGCATGTTATCTGTGCACAGTTTGTTGTACCCTTGGAAGGGGCTGCAAATTCCAGCGGTTTTGAGGGGGCTACAGGGACCGGGATCCACGCCAGATGAAGGGGCGTCAGTTTTGATCATTTGGATCTTCTCAAGGCCTCAGTCAAGTCAAATTTTCGAGAAAAAAGATTCTTCCATTCCTCTCATACTCTTGGCGGGGGAATCTTGTTGAGTCTCTTGTTCTTGTCTTGTTCCATTTCGTCATCAACGTATTTCTTACTCTTCCACCGAAAAAATAAATATGTATGGCTCTCGGTTTTCATTATTCTCCTGAAATGACATGCATCCTATTTTATTTTATTTTATTTTATTTTTCTAGACAAAAGAAATTTATTAATTTTTAAAAAAGAGAAATAAAGATTAAACCGATCGAGGGTACAATGACTAGGACCACCCGAGACCCAAAAAAATAGGAAGATAAGACGTCTACCAAACAAGAAGACTGTACAAAGACCATCCAAGCCGAACCTCCTAAGACACCAATCTTACCTGCATCCTATTTTTGGAGTACTATACATTTATTTTTCCCAACTTCTTCAGCTACATAAGTAAGCATAACTTCATTTTTGTATGAGAAAAAAGAGATATAATATATTAACAGTTATTTCGAAATGAATTAGTATAAAGATTCCAAGGACCGGAAAGGGAAAAAAAAAAAAAACGGCATCACCATGGGTCGCAAGCACTCGCTTGTTTTTAAGGCACAAGGAATTACTAACAAAGAGCTAAGTGGCTCTCAGATAAGTAGAGGGACAAATTAAGCCTACTACACATTCATCCAAGCTTTTCAACCCACCGTTGAATGCTAAAATATTTTATATATAGTTAATTAATGATTAATTCCGAATTGTTAATTCATATTGATAGAAAGAATGTCTTATTTTCAGAGGATAAAATGCTCTCTTCTTTAAAAAAAAAAAAAAATGGGGATAAAAATGCTCTCTTTATCATCAATTAACGTAAATAATAAGTTATATAATATTGAATTATGAAGTTTGTCTCAATATTGCATTCTACAAAGTAAAGAGCAGGAAAAAACAAATATTAATTCATCGAACCCTTATGAATCAGTTAAAAGATCCTCAACGAGCAAATAATCGCCATATATTATCATAAGAAACGGCCTTTTTATGCTCGTGTTGCCGATAAAAACAAATTCTACATATGCTCGTGTTTTTTTTTCTTTTGCCAAAAAGTTTAGAATTTCAATTGATAATGAAGAGCTTAGAATATAGAGCATATTAAGAGGCATATTCTTTACAAGGGAGAAAATAGCCAAACATGTGGGTAGGCAATCCAAAGACCTAAACCTCCAAACCCCATACAAGCACATTAGTCGGGGAGTTAGGGAATGACTGTAACAGCATCTTAGGAATTTTCTGTATTTGACATCCATAGGATAATGCATTTTAGTAGTAGTTTTTTTTAATCATCACTTCCGCACTTTGTGTAACATTTTGTAAAAACATTGAATTCATGTTATCGTTTGTGGTAAATTTTTATCGGTTTGATTGAGATTTAGTTGGCTTCAGTTTTTTTTAAGGATGAAAAATTATAAATTGTCCAATAACTTTATTATATTTTAGGTTGCGTGTTCCTTGGGTTGATCTGAGTGTGACCACTCAAACTATTTTGCAAGGCAATTAAGATGTATGTAGCTGTCTCTCTCTGTCTCTCTGTGACATGGAGGTTTATGGGAATCTTGGCCTATAAAACCTCAGCCATGCATGCAATTACCCAATCACACTATCATCAACTTCCACAATATTCCTAGCTGAGGTACAACTTAGTACGTACCATGGCTTCTACCCTGTCCTTAGTCTTGGTCTTGGTCTTTGGAATATTTTTAGCTTCTCAATTAGCTTTAGCTTCCTCTCGCCTTAACAACGAGGAATCTTCCATGCTAGAAAGACACCAGCAATGGATGTCTCGCCACGGACGGATCTACAAGGATGAACAAGAGAAGGGCGCCCGGTTTAAGATATTCAAGGACAACATGGACCGTATCAACGCGTTCAATTCCGGTCCAGACAAAGGATACAAGCTGGCTGTGAACCAATTTGCTGACCTGACCAGCGAGGAGTTTCGGGCTTCTCATACCGGTTACAAGAGGCTGCAATCACCTAGCAAAGTGATTTCTGGCTCAGAACAAACAGTTTTTCGGTACGCAAATTCAACTGTTGAATCTTCCACTGTGGATTGGCGAGAGAAAGGCGCAGTTACTCCCGTCAAGTACCAAGGCAGTTGTGGTATGCATCTCTAGATATAAATTGACATCATTATTTATATATGTGAAACAACTCCATAGCCGCATCTGAGTTATCACGACAAAATTAAATCTGACGCTAGCTAGTGTATGCTTTAAGTTTTTTTTGTAGACCACGAGAAATTAATCCTTCTTGTTTGAAGGATCTACATAAATTTTTATGATATGTCCATATACTCCAAAGGCTTAGAAAACTTTGTCCAAAGCCCCATCGACTAAAAGATATCATTATTTAAATACCAGACCACATAAATATTCTTTCTATCTGAGGAATCTAGAATATTTTTTAAGCTAGTTAAATGGTATGACGTACGAAATTAAGATGAAGTTGGGATGATAAACTGGTAATGATCAATATTGTATATGGACGCCCAGAATATTGACTCATCCTCAGGTGCAGAGCCAGATTTTGTACGTAATTGGATCAAACGCATAGAGTGATTTATTAAGAATTTGCTTGAGCTTGGCGAAAATAAGGGGCAAGATATATAATTTTTTTAACAGATCAATCGTGTCAAAATGCAATACAAATGATAACAATCTTTGTACGGAAATTTTAAAAAAAAAATAAAAAGTGTTTTTCAAAAATGTGTTGTTACCCAAAACTGTGTTTTTTCAAAAACTTTTTTTTTAAAATAATGCTTTTAAAATAAACTGCATATACACAAAATTGTTTTTTTATACAAGTGTTTTGAACATAAACTCCTTTTTTAAAGATTGTTTTTCACTAAACTGTTTTTTTAAATAGTTTTTTGTTTTCAAAACAAAGTATTTAAATTATTATCACAGGTTTTTAGTTTTTTGATTTTTGTAATTTAAAAAGGTGATGTGCCATGTTTTGGCTATCCCATTTTGATTATGTCCTTGTGAACTTCTACATTTGCTAACTTTAGCAATGCTTAAATGGATAACTAAAAAATAATGTGATAAATTTTGATTATCCAATTTTAATTAGGTTATTATGGATGTTCTTATGAGTCGAGTCAAGTGACTTGACAGCACTATGGTCTTCTTTTTTTAAAAAAAAAAAAAAATCACTATGCATGGTCTTCTTCCCGCGGCCTTGGTTGTCATTGAGAGTGAATACATTCTTTCTACATAATAATTACTGGCCCACAAAATTCACAAGGCATAAAATTGTTTTGCATTAATTATTGTCACAATCTTCTGCCTAGGATCTTGTTGGGCGTTTTCAGCAGTGGCGGCTACGGAAGGTATTAACCAAATCAAAACCGGTAATCTAGTCTCTCTATCCGAGCAAGAGCTGGTTGACTGCGATGTTCAAAACAACGGTTGTAGCGGCGGGTATCTGGTTAACGCCTTCGAATTCATCAGGCAAAACGAAGGTCTCACGACAGAAGACAATTACCCTTACGTGGGACAAGAGGGAACTTGCGAAACCGAGAATTCATACCAGCCTGCTGCCACGATAACCGGATATGAAGAAGTGCCAACGAACAGCGAGCAGGCTTTGCGTCAAGCCGTGACTAATCAACCTGTATCCGTTGCCATCGATAGCAGTAGTGGCGACTTGCAGTTCTACAATAGCGGTGTCTACAGTCGGACATGCGGCACGAGGCTTGACCATGCTGTGACCGTGGTTGGATATGGGACTACTAGTGATGGGACTAAGTATTGGTTGGTTAAGAATTCGTGGGGCTCTGGATGGGGTGAGAATGGGTATATTAGGATGGAAAGAGATGTGGCTAACGAGGAAGGCCTCTGTGGGATTGCTATGAAAGCTTCTTACCCAATTATGTGAAATATTACGTACTACTAGTCCGTCTTAAAATGTTTGTCCCGTCTGCAAAACAAGAAGTTAAAAATAATATTATAAATTAGCTTGTTCATATATAGTTTGCACAAGCTTTGTTGCTATGTATCGATATCGCTCGATAAGAAAATGTATTACTATTTGATAGTGGAAGTGTGATAATGATATATGTCATCTATTTTTGTTTTTTATTTTTTTTGCTCATCAAATCCACAACGACCAGCATCCAACCAGCACTAGTATAGTGAGCTCGCAACAACCACCAGCACTAGTATAAGTGCGGCAGTGAGAGAGGGAACAAGAGAGGTGTGAGAGGGAGCGAGTTGATATGGGTTTTGGATCTTGTCATCTCAGCATTCTGGCTCTGATTATTATTATTTTTTTTTTTGCATTTATTAGTTTTACGTCAAATTTTTATGTGATATGAGTTCGTCTCGATAAGAGGAATTAAAAAGTAAAAAATTATGACTTTTACACAAGTATTTTGAGAAATGTCCAAAGAAAAACTCAAAAAATTAATTTTTTCAACTTTTCTTTGGATATTTTCCAAAATACTTGTGTAAAAGTCATAATATTTTACTTTTCTGACTCTTCTCATCGAGACGAAGCCATATCACATAAAAGTTGTGGTGCATAACTTAATTACTAGCGTGAATGGGTAATATTACCATTAATTGCTACACTACGGCTCCGTTTGTTTTGATGTAAAATATTTTCCAATAAAATTTTTTACTCGTTTTCCATCGTTTGGTTGAGCAAAAATAGTGTATAATATTTTACCTTATATGATTGAAAATATTTTTCTTTCAAATTACTCATAAGTCATTTTTATCTCTTTAGACGCCGGCCTTCTCTCTCGCTCTCTCCACCCATACCCTCTTGAAATTAAATCTAGAGAGAGAGAGAGAGAAATATGACAATCTACAGCCTAGAGCTCCTAGTTGTATCCATGACCATAATTTTCTCTTTTGTAAATATAATACATACATGTGAAATGTATAGGCGGAGATCATTGGCGATCTTTTCCTTCCTCCCTTATTCTTTGTTATCATATTTTCCTGTTATGTGTTATGGTAGGATATTTATTTGTGAAGCACGGAAAATACTTTACATGAAAAATATTTGTTCTAAAATCATTTTACATTGTAAAAATTACGTTGAAACAAACAGAGAGCCTACAACCACAATTCTTTACAACCTCATTAGCAGGCAGGCCAGGCACGACCCTAGAACAAAGAACGAGAAGCTGCCGCCTAGAGCCCCTATTTTTCAGGCCGAACCCCGAAGTTGGACTAATTTATAGATACAAAATCGCCCACAATTTGGTATGTCCTCCTAGTTGTACCAGCGGTAGAAAAGTTGGCCTTTATGTGAGACGTTGTGGATTCTAAACTTGCCCCTGCAGTAACTTTTGCATATAACGCTCCTGCTTTTTCACAAATACTCCGTATAAAGTGTATATATATTTTTTTCATTCTTAATTGCCTTTTTTTTAATTCAATTTAAAAAAAAAAAGACCCCGTATTGTCAATTCGCGTAGGGGCTCCAAATATATAGAGCCGGCCTTTGTTACTACAGTATATATCTAGCTCCCTTCATAAATGGTTGGGACAACAAATAACGTCGTAATCGATCCGTAGCTATTAATAAGAGCAATGCTATAGAGACTGTGTCTATTACCTAAGAAGTCATGGGTTTGAGATAGATAGTGTCATAAAAAAAGGCCCATCTTTAATCTTTGTTTTAGGGTCCCTGAAAAATTATTGGGTGGAAACCGTGAAATTTTAGGGTACCGTCATGCATCCTTATCTATCACATATTTCTGCGAGGCACAGAATTAAGTCCGTAAATCTCACAGAAAACGTGTGTGGTGGAGAGAGCCCTAGTATTGATTACCGGTGAATAATTGCTCGTAAACTAGACCCCCAAAGTTTGGACTACTTTTTCTGCTGTCAGTATGCTTTAGAAAGCTCAGCTATTGGTTCTGATTGGCTACTGGCTAGCTAGTTTTACGTAGAGAAATTCGCTTGGTTGAAAGTTGAAAAATCCTAGATCAACTAGGCTTAAAAATATTTGCTATTTTTTATCTTTTTAATAAATAAATCCATCAATCAATATATAAGCTAATCAAACGAACGAGTAGCAATAAAGAGATGAACACCAAGATATACGTGGAAAACCCTAAACGGGAAAAAACCACGGGAAGGAATCAAACACTATAAAACACATTGTGCGGTTACAAGTAATCTTACCCTACGATTCTGAATCCTCACAAATCGCCCTAAGACTTACTTGCCGAATCCACGTTCACCACACCCAGTGCTTGACTGCCGCTGCCTTGAATCCACAAGCCTTCCAAACTAATCACCCTTCGAACTCCACGAAAGGATTTTGAATGTTGACGGAGAAAACCACTTGAAGTTGAACTTTATGTACCGACATATTAATTAGATCTCTTTTAACTCTTCAAGGTCGTACACCAAGAAACTCATGCACTCATCAGTTGAGAACTCTGAAATATATCTAGAGCACCAAGAGTATTAATTTGTCAGCCTCTTTTTTTTTTCCGAGCAACTAAAAACTCACTATTTAAAGGAGTTTTTATACAAGAGATATCCCACGGCTTGAGAACGCAGCCCGACCTTTTTGATGCCCTAATATGTCGATCCAATTTAAGGCCCCAAAATATAGTAGAGCAAAATATCATGTTTTTCAACTCTTTCACGAACCGGCCCAATAAGAATCAGACTAACATCTACCGCACTCAATTACAAAAATTGAGATTCCTTTCCACATCATAGTTCAGACTCTCTAAGAATAAATAAATAAATAAAACATACAACTCAATAATATGGGATACACGCCAATATGTGTTTTGTCGTGAAATTGCCAAATAAGAGTGATCACAAAATATGGACCTTACAAAAGTGATGGATTATGAAGTACTGGAAGTGAATTTTCACTAGTGGAAGCGAAAGCACCAAAATTAAGCTAGCTGGCTTGCTTGCTTGCACGGATTCTTAATGGGTCTTCTCAAGACCTCAGTCCAAATTTGCTGAGCAGAAGATTCTTCCATTTCGCCTGGTAGGGGAATCTTATTGAATCTCCTGTACTTGTTTTGTTTCACAGATGCATTTTGTTCCACTGGTTTTGTGATATTATATGGCAATGAGTAGCTATCACTTCATCGGGAGTTCAATCTGTTGATGATGATGATTGGGTGGGCCTTTGACAATGAAATCATTTCAACATCAAGGTATTTCTTTAGATTCTTTTGGTAAACTGATTTTTTTATAACTAGGTATCTGACCCAATATAATCACCAATTCAAGAGACTAATTTCACCATCTACTAATTAAGGAGCAACTAATGCCGGAACAAGGCTGTGTATATGGACTGATCCAATGCGTACGTTCAAGAATTAATTGGTAGCAACTACTACAAAATGACATAAAGATCACGGTCCAAAAATTAAGGTCTTATTTTTTGTAAAAGCGTAATAGTAATATATTATGGACTATAGTTTTAATCTAAGTTATACGAAAAAATTGAGATGAAAAGATTTTTTAGTCTCAGTAATTTCAAAAGTGAGATTGTAACTTAAAGAATAGATCTTGTTTTCGAAAAACTGAGATTGTATATAAAAGAATATATCTCATTTTGGAAAAACCAAGATGAAACGAACCTTTAATCTCAGCCATCTAGAAATTGAGATCGTAAGTTAGAGAATACATCTCTTTTTTTTATTTTGGATTGAGATGAAAACTCTTATATAAAAAAAGCTGAAAAAATTAATGTCACGATTGACTTCCAAAATTCCATACTGCATTCTCGTTTGTCTCTCTCACTCTCAACCGATCTAAAAAATATATTTCGTTGCGAAATGGGGCGCTTTCTGTGATGAAAATGTATTTTGTCGCCAAATGGATATCTTTGGTTACAATTTCTTTAGGTTGCGTTTCGTCACCAAATGTATTGCAAGCATAACTCTTTGCTTGAAACTCCAATTGAGATTACTCAAATTGGGTTTGAACAATAACACAAAGTGCTACAACTTTCATGTTTATCAAAATTGCTAATTTCAATATTAAAGGTTCAAAATGGCGTTCAAAATAAATTTTAACGTCAAACGCATATGTTATACATTAAATATTTCAATTACATATTACTGTGTGTGGTGCAGTTAGTTGAAGCTTCTATGCAAAACTCAGGATACTTGGGTTCAAAACCCAGTAGGAGAAAGAGAGTGGGATTTTTTCCCCATAGGAATTAAATGCCACTTTTAATTTTGGTTTTTCCAAAAACTGAGATAATTTCTCTCTCTTAACAATCATGATTTTACAATAAGAACTAAGATTTTAATTTGTTAAAGGTCACGATTTTGTCATTTTTAATCATGATTTTTATCTTTTTAGTCACGATTTTAATGAGTTTTAATCACGGTTTTATCTCATGATTAAAAGATAGAGACTTTTAGTTACACATTGATAGGACGCGGTTTCGAATGTGAAATTAAAAGTGAAAAATCACACCAAATAACCGAGATCTTTATCCATGTTTCCAGTGGTATGAAACAAGGAGTTGAACTTATGGGTGTAATGAAGTGAAACATGATTAATTTCTCTTACTTCCCTTCTACTCCGTCAGTCCGTTTTTAAGTGTCTTATTTCGTAACTCTAACTTATTAAAAAGATATCATCATTATACTTTTCACATCAATTTTTTCCTCTACTTTCCGTACTTATCCATCATTATTACACTTTTATTTATTAACTTTTCAAGATGGAATCTACTTTTAAGGATAAAATAGACAATGCACAAACTTTTACCCATTAACTTTACAAAATAGACACTTATTGAGGCACAACTCAAAATGAAATACTAAACTCTAAATAAGGGACGGATGGAGTATGATTTTCAATTGCTTGAGTAGTTGAGTTCGATCATCCAACAATTTGAGAGGTCTTCTGACTCCTGCCTTAGCTATTGAACTGCCTTTCTCACAAGGGCCGGCCCAACCTCATTAGAGGCCTAAGGCCGACATGAGTGTGAGGCCTTTAGAAATTGAAGTATTGGTGTCAAACATTTTAATAACTTGGGATGGCAAATTGAAACCAAACCCACAAAGAAATTTAAATCTACCAATTAAAAAATAGACCCAACCACATTATTAGTTGGGTAAGAATGAGTTTAAACCCATCTAACCCATTTATTATTGGATCTTAATTGAATCTCAATTAAATCAACCTAAATGCCCAATGATTCATGAATATTACCCAACAAAAAATTGCACGAAGGCTACGGTTTGTGGGGTGTTTGACTTGTAGGCCGAGAAGGAACGGATTTGGGTTTTCTTCGGAGCTAGTCATTTTCCAGTCAACGCCAGTACTCAAAGTCCACACTCTCTCTCTCTCTCTCCATTCAAGGTCAGTACTCAAAGTCAGTCTCTCTCTCTCCCCCCATTTTTTTTTTTTTTTGAATCAAAGCCCATATCATTAACAGCCAAAATAGGCTAAAAGTAGCAAATCCATCCTAGAACAAAGATAGGGAATCTACATCAGACCATCACCGAAAGAAAAAAACTAAGCACAGGTGACCCAGGGGCAGCGATAAAATTGCGAAAAACTAGTGTCTAGACCTGTGCACGACTCACCGCCACAGATGGGCGAGACACGAGGGGCCAACCATCTAACCACTAGCCGCCACGGCCTGAAAAAGAACCTTATCAGAGATAAACTATACAAACCGATGGAAACAGGAGACCCTATAGACGTTAATGCCACGTCGAGGTGCTGCAAAATTGGGTCCAATTATCATAATCGATTAGTCAATGTATTGGTTAATTGATTTTCACACAATTATAGCATGATCAAACAACATGTTCCATCTTTTTCAAAAAAAAAAAAACAACATGTTCCATCAAGCCACATTCTTTTAATGTATAGCAGTAATATGCCCAACAATATGAAGCATGTTATAGTAATGAAGGAATGGAAGATGAAGCTGATAACTATATCTTTGATACTTAGGAGCAACAACAGAACAGAATAGCAGAGGAACTTCAGAACACCATCAGAGAAGGTATTACCTTGGGCATTAAATTTGATGACATGGGTGTAAAAAGAATGAAAAAGATGATTGAAAAGGAAGCTATTGAAATGAATCTAATGCTGAAAAATAATACCTTTGCCCCTCTCCAAAGGAATTAGCACCACCTCCCCAAAAGACAATAGTGTTAGGCAGCTGATGCAACAAAGATTTTAAGAGAATCTTGGATGGAATTAGGAACTTAAAAGTCTAATATAGTTTTTCTTGGCATGGTTCTGGATTTGTTTGGTTTTGGGTAGGCTGGGCAGAGGCGGTGTGTTTATTGTGACTGGGATCGTGCTTTGGTTGGGACTCAGTTGGGGTGGTGTGTCTTGTGGCTGGGTTATGTTTGGTTTTCTTCTGTTGGTTAGTGGAGGGTTTGGTCTTCTTCTTATATCTGGTTGTGGATGCCTATCTTCAAGATGATGCTAATGGATGCCTAATGCCTTCAATCTGCTATTCAACGGTGCCTTCTTCTGGTGTAAATGACTCATGTATTGTGCTATCAATGGGTTGCTATTTGGGGTTGATTTTGTATGGCGACTCTCAAGGCCAACATTTTTGATATGGGACGGTGGTTGAATGATCTTTTTGATCGGGGGCTTATTCAAGTTTCATTGAGCGTAATCTTTTTCAATTGCCTTTTTCTTTTTGGTCTTTTATAGATTTCAATCTTTGAAGTCTGTAATTGGCTCTCTCGATGTACCCTTTGTCGAGCTTTAATAAAATTTTGTTGCCTATCAAAAAAAAATGCCCATTTTAATGAACATGGTAATATGGTAATCAAGTGTACAATTGTAATATGAGGTGATTTGGATTGAAAAGTTGCACAGTAACCTTTTTTTTTTTTTGTTCTTATTCAAAAAAAATCATATTTGTTAGTTTTACATTAAACTTTTGTGACTTATTGATTTGTCTCGGTGAGAGGAATTAGAAAAGCAAAAAAATTTGATTGGAACTAATAAATTTTTTAGAAAAGACAAAGATAAGTAAAAAAAAAAGTTGTTTTATTGACTTATTTTTGTCCTTACTCAAAAAATTATGAGTTTCAATCAAAATTTTTTACTTTTTCAATTCCTTACGTTTAGACGAATCAATAAGTCACAAAAGTTTGACGCACACAAATGCGAATTTTTTTGTGTGCTTTATAAAATTATTATTGGTATATCTAAATTTTACATTTTTATCTAAGATAAACAAAAAAGAACAAAAAAAAAAGAAGTAAAACTGTAATTGGGTTAAAAGGCGGATCGGGTTTGATTTTAAATAAATGAAATGGGTTAGATATGGTAATTAAATTCATAATTAATGGGTCTTAATGGGTCATTGACCCATTAAAGATCCAATCCACTTACAACTTACTCAATTTGACTCAAATCCACCTATTTGACACCCCTAATTCTAACCTACTATATTTTGTTTTGCCTTTGAAAACCCTATTTCTTCCTTTCTGTGCTGTAAAGTTAATATTACTCGAAAAATATTCTCTACCATATATAGTTTTAACTATTTTACATACATAGGAGAGATCAATCTTACGGAACGATCAAGCATGACAAAAATATATTTTCTTAGGAGGTATAGATTTTACCTGAATGAGAATTTTTTATCACTTGAAATAGTATTTGAAAAGTCAAAACTTGCACTTTACGAGGCCTATCAAAGTTAGAGGCATTGGACGCTAGCTAGCCTCAATGGCCTAGTGATTGGCGAGCACAAGGAAAACAAAAATTCTAGAAACACAAACAATTAAAATCATACAAACACTCTCACATATTTACCAAGCATGTAGATCCTTCACATACGGGAGGTGAGTGTGCGTAAGTGTTTGCATGCGTTATGCGTGCAAAATCACACTATGCGTGTTGTCGGTGCGCAGTTTGTTTATTGTACCCATAGCAACTCTTTTAGAAGGGGCTAGAACAACTCTCTTAGAAGGGGCTGTAAATTCTAGCCCTTTTGAGGAGCTACAGGGACCGGAGTCAATTATGGGTCAGTTTTGATTTGGATCTTCTCAAGGCCTCAGTCAAATTTGGAGGAAAAAAAAAAACATTCGTCCATTTCTCTTTTTTTTTTTGATAATCACATTGCATTGAAAAGGCACAAACCAATTACAGAACTAAAATGGGCATTCCCCAATAAAAATAAAACCCCCTATACAACATTCTTGGGGCCAAGAAAGAAACAAAGCAACAACAGCCTATCTAAGGTACATCAACCCTTTATACCAAGAAAACGCTATCGGGAAGCCTCCAGCTTGCTCTCAACAATCTATTCAAAGATGAGTTCTTAACTTTTCTTCTAGAACATAGGAAATCTCTAATAGAATTAGCAATTTTGAGGGAGACAATATCAACCTGTGTTGTAAGCTTTTGGAATACTCGAACGTTTCTTTCCATCCATATTCCATACACCGTAGCTGCAAGCATACTTGAGAGGACCAAACTCCTGAAATCCTTATTTTTCACATTCCAGATAAACCATCTCACAAGATCAGCTAAAGTATCAGGAATACCAGGTATGGAAGTTGTGCCCAAAACATGGTGCCAAACTATAGAAGAAAAGGAGCATTGGAAAAAAAGATGGTGATGGTTTTCCCAACCATTATTGCACAGAACACACGTATCATCCAACTGCATTCCCCAACTTACTAATCTGTCCTTCGTATTCATCTTGTATTGAACAGCCAACCGAAGCACAAAAGCCCACCGGGGGACCATTTGCTTAAACCAAACAATTGAAGCCCATGGCATACTTGGTCGTTTGCTTCTTAGAACTTCCCACGCAGATGCAACTGAATATTTGCCACTTGGGCGAGGCAACCAAACAACATAATCTTCCCTCAAACTTTCAGGTTTTAGCTCAACAGGTGTGTATACTTGATTATCTCTTGAGTGACCCTATTGCGGATTCTGGGCGCGCCATCTCCAATTTCCTTGGTAAATAATGGAAGAAACCTTAGCTTGAAGGGATCTCCCCATTTTAAAGACCACCTCTTCACCAAATCGCTTGTGTAAAGGTCCCAAGGGATGCCAATTGTCATGTCATAAGAAAGTCCCATATCCATTGCCAACCTTGTATTGGATCAAAGGTTGCCCCAACTCCCTAATCCCAAACACTTTTCTGATGGTCCAAGAGGCATCACTAGGGACCTCCATAGCCCAGATATTTTGATCCTTTATGATGTAAGTGTGGATACATTTAACCCTCGTCCATTTCTCTTGATAGCTAGGGCAATTTTGTTTTGTTTTGCAGATACTCCACTGGCTTTCCGTCTAGAGTACTCCGCTGATGATGGGTTTGCCTCTGACTATATGATATCATTTCATCATCAACATATTCTTTACGAGAGAAATTTATTCACAGCTCCGCCGTGAACAATTCTGCGCAATCTCAATATTCCGTTTCGGCAATCAATGGTCCGGATAAAAAAAAAAACCTATTCGCGCGAAGAGTTAAACTCTTCTATCGAATAGTATTTTTAAAATCAAAACCGTCTGAAACACATTTGGATGTGCGCGATTGAGCACGATAAAAAGTTTTTCTCTATCAAATTCCGTACTCTTACACACACACACACAAAATGTATGGCTTTCGGTTTTCATTATTCTCCTAAAATGACGTGCATCCTATTTTTGGAGTACTATATGTGTATTTTTCCCTACTTCTTCAGCTACATAACTTAAAATTTGCATAAGCAAAAAGAGATAAGTATTTATTAACCGTTATTCGAAAACGGATTACAAACAGTCAACGGACCGGAATCTTTAATAGGAATTTTCCTTGTCATCTTTTTTTTTTCTCGACAAATGAAACATTTTATATAAGTTCGAAAGGGGGACATCGAGGAGAAAGTGCAAAAAAAAAACTATCCAACCATAATTGGATAGAGAGAACGCCCTAAGATTACATTACAACTTTACTTTTCATATCCCATCAAGAAATCCTTTGAAGTTTTCCACTGTGTAAACCTTAATGTCAAACTTAGCCTTCATCCACATAGCCACTCTCGTTTTGATTAAATCCGCCATTTCCCATGCCTGAGTTGATGCATTGTTGAAAATATAATCATTCATCCCTATCCAGGAAGACCAATGGGTTGCAAAAAAACACACCTCCCAGATACATTTCTCCTAGTTCCGAAACCTATTCCCAAACCACCAAGATGCTAGTCCTGCTAATGAAGATGGGCATACCCACTACTATATCCTCCACCAATCTAGAATATTTGACCATACTTCCCACGAAAACCGACAGAATAAGAACAAGTGCTGAGTAGTCTCAACATGCTCGGTACAAAAGGGACACATTGCCAATTGACTCTCATAAATCAAATTCCTATTTAGAAGCACTGACCTCTTGTTGCAACTCTTCCTTGAATGGCCATCCAAGCAAAAATTTCCACCTTTAGGGGCTTAGGTTCTTCCACAATGAACCCAAAACAATATTGCGAGATTGGGACTAAATTTCCCATTGTCTATACGCTGAATTGACAGAGAATATCTTGTTTGCTGTCCATATCCACAACAGCGAATCAGATTTGGTTGGGTCTAAAACCACACCAAGCAATCTTTGCTTTAGTTCCTCCAGTTCTTGACTCTCCCGCACACATAGCCTTCCCCTAAATTGCAAGTCTCAGTCACCGCTACCACCTCCTCCAAAGACACTCCTCAGAACTGCGTCTTTTTAGTAGAATGCATATGCAATATGGGGAATTCATCTTTAATAGCTGTATGACCCAGCCATGTATGCTCCCAAAATAGTGTGTCTCGACCCGAGTTTACTTGCATTTTATAAATCCCTCTCAAATAGAGAAACAAAGCTCGAGTCATTATTGCCCATTGAACAAATGTCCCTCCAAATATTAAAGGTTGAGCCACTAATTTTTAAGTCCGGAAGTTAGCACCTCTAGTCCATAATATATTTCCCCCGAATAACCTTAGCCCAAAGTGAGTCCTTCTCATTGCCAAATCGCCACCACCACTTACCCAGTAAAGCCAAGTTTTGTTGTACCAACCTCTTGACCCCTAGGCCCCTATTTTCTTTCCTCCTAGTAATCCCCTCCCAACTAACCAAGTGCATCTTTTTCTTGTTTGGTGTATATACCCAAAAAAATTGTCTTTGCAGCTTCTCTAGGGTCCTTGCTACTGTCGATGGCATTTTGAAAATGGACATGTAGTAAATTGGCAGAGTGCTTGACTTGGAATTGACAAGGGTTAATTTGCCCGTATAGATATGGTTCTTGTTCGCTAAATACTTAACCTCTTCTGAGTTCTATCTATAATGGGCTCCCACTTTTTGATCCTCCTTGGATTAGCTCCTAGAGGTAGTCCAAGGTTTTTAATGGGAAGAGATTCCACTCTACACCCCATCAGCTGAGCAAAGGCTGCAATATCCTCATGTTGAACCTTTACACCATAAAGGGAGCTCTTAGAATAATTTATCTTCAAGCCAAACATATCAACTGAAAGCATCTAAGTATTCTCTTAATGTTTGTCATCTCCACCATATCATTGTTGTAAAATAGGATTGTATCACCACAAATTAGAGATGAGAAATAGTCACTCCATTGTTTCCAAGCTTAACGCCTTTAATGATACTTTTCACATCGTACGAGCTCTTTCCAACATAATATTGAGTGCTACGGCTACAATGTTGAAAAGAAAGGGAGATAAGGGGTCTCCCTGTCTCAATCCTTTCTGTGTTTGGAACTCTTGTGTGGTTGACCCATTGATTAAGACAGATGATAAGTGCCAAAATATTCATATTTTGGCTCTCCAATCTACATTTATTAGTTTTTTATATTTTTTAACTGATTTTTGTAATGTGTTTTTATGTTTATAGGTTGCTCAAGCCCGTTATCCAAGACTTTGGATAAAAAGAAGATTTTAAAGAAGTTTGGGGTTAAAATGTGAAATGGTTCAAAATTGAATGGTTGATTTATTATTTCATAAAGTCTAAAGGGCCTTTGTGTAGTTTGGGTCTTCAATCCCTATATAAGTACTTGCCCTACCGATGATGTGAGGGACGGACGAAAAAAGAGGAACGGGGCTGCCATTGTCGAATAATGTTTAGTTTCTTCCTTCCAAGTTTTTGATGCTTCGTTCAATTATTCGTACTCCGGTAATTCTTTTTAATTTTTGTTCTAAATAAAAGTTGTTTATCTATTTTTATTTGGTTTAGATCTCTTGTTTAATTTCTGTATCGTGTAATAGAAACATGTTTCAATTTAGGGTTTCTTTTACTTTTTGTTTAATAACGAGTGAGTAGTTGTAAAGGTATGGTTGCGGGGTATTTAGCATACCGTGGCCAGGTGTGAGAGCCCTCACGTTAAAAATATTAGTACAATGATAATTCGTCACTAACTTTAATTATTGGTCGCGGACGGAGTCACAAACACATTTTACAAGTCAATCGGCCAGACATTTCAAATCTCTGTGTTTTGGATTTTTCCTTGAAATTCCGAGAATGGAGTTATTCTTAGAATAATTTATTTAGTTTACTGTGCGAATTTCATATTTTTCTGAGTCCGGATTCCGTACAGTTTTTCGAACCGCGCGCGAGTTGCGCTCCGGAACTAGCCGTGCATGCATGGCTAGTCATTGAGATCAAGCCAACACTTGGCATGCTTTTAAATTGATCATGTGCCAAGTAAGTGGGCATGTGGCACTCTAGGGGAATCTAATAGTTTTTATTTTTTTTTAATTATACTTACAAAAGTTATACTTACATGCCTACATAGAGTAATTAAAAGATGAAAAAAAAGGAAAAGAAAATGGAAGAGGAGAAGATGTCGGCAATGAGAGAGAGAGAGAGAGAGAGAGAGAGAGTCATTTTCTAGCTCTGGTCCAGCCTTAAATACCAATGTTGATCGGCAATTTCACCGGAGAATCACAAATTTTGCTGGAAACTCCGAGATCAATTAGGTAATTGTTTTCTCTAGCGATTTCTATGTGAATAATTTTGATTAGGAAGATATAAACCTCTGATTTTGGACACCCATTATCATATTCTTAACAGATGTGTACGGTTTTAAGGCGTTAGGAGTTGATTAACCTCAAAAAGATTAAGAGAAACCACTCCAATTTCTAGAGACAGATTATTAGCTTCTGAGAAATTCGTATTTTGAGAACCCCTATGCTATGATTCAATTTTTGAAGTCTTCATAACTTTTAAAGTATGTTTAAAGACGAAGATTTTGGTACCAAGAACATGCAAAACCGATCAACACAGAATTAATTATGATTTTCAGAATATGCACTGATGCACATGTTTCGGAATCTGGGCAGAGCCATTTTCTTTTGATTTCTGGGAACTATCCTCTTAATTTATGAACTTGATATTTTTACTAAGAATAACACTTTATGTTTCGCAACTTTGAAAGCTGGTTTCAACATTTTTGGAGTTGAAATGAATTAGTTATGGATTTTCTACTAATACATGTTTGGCTGCCCTGTTTTTCTGTAGAACAGCTTGTTCTTTTGAAATCTGGAGAATATTTGGTTGATATCTAATCTTTCAATTTTTACAGTAGATACACATAGATGTTACGCAAGTTTGGGCGCTGGTTTGAGTATTTTTGGACCTTACATGAATAAGTTATGATTTTTCAAAGAAAGGGGTGACAGATTTTAGTAAATGAAGAAAGTATTATTTTTATTTCTTAAAATACCTTGCATGCATAGGTTTTTGAGAGTTTTTGACAAAACTAAGTTTTTACCCAAAAATTTCATGTGATCTTAAGGGGGAATTGTGTTTATCATTTTACCAAAAGAGGCTGTTGAACCTCCGATCCATTGTGTTGTGTTTCTACGCCAAAAATGGACTTTGTATAAATTCTTATTGATTTTTGTAAAAATTGCAAGATTGTAATTCTTGAATAATTAGGATACTTAAATTTTACACTTCGTAATTAGGAGGTTTAAAATGACTATTTTGTCCTTGGAATTCGACGTGTGCTAAAATGATCTTTTTTAGTCATAACAATTTTAAAACTGAGTTTTGTATTTGAGTTTTGAGTAATTTATGATTTTTGGACCAGAGTTGATAAGATGAGAAATCTGAGTTCATAGCGCTTGGATAGATTGACTCTGAAACGTAAAATGACCGTTTTACCCCTAGTAACAGATCGGCTTTAAGTCATGTCTTAGATTACTAGAATTGGACTATATGACTTCGTGTATTATTTATACTTCGATGTTCATGGCAATCTCTTTAGGGCCATGTGATCGTTAGTACGAGGTACGTGAAGACTCGAGTAGAGATTAGCCGCATCTTCAGGAACAAGGTGAAACATGCGTATCTTGTTTACATGTGTTGTTTGAATATTTCATTGTTGAAATATTTTAGAAATGTTTTCTATGGAATCATGGATATTGATTAACTTGCTAAATGATTTGATGAAATGTACATTTTTCCTGTCGATACATCTGAACAAGTGTCCGTGCTTGAGGACTTTAAACAGACAAAGTGGATTTGGAGTTATAAGGTTGGGGGATATTAACCAGGTATCCTGATGGTTTGACGTCATTCCTGTTATACTTTAGAGGTCGCTCCTCTAGATTCTGGTTGAAACTTGTTCATGAAGGATGTGCGAAATCGATGACCATTATGAAATGTGATATTGTTAATATCATGATGGTTTTCTACTTTAGCCTGAAAAGTTGGATTTCATTCTGTGAATGAACATATGGATTGATGACCGAAAATTATTGCTTTTAGCATAAGTCTATTGAAAGACTTGAACTCATTTTATTATGGACTAGAGATTTGATTATCTTGAAAAGGAAGTATATTTTGTATGCTTGGAGCTGAAGGGTATGATTACACTTTTTATAAGATGTTAGTTGTATCCATGATTTGATGTGTCTACTGGATATGTCATGTTTCACACGAGCTTTAGCTTATGGAGTTTTTCAAAAATCATACTTTTCAGGTTAGCAGCAATAGCTGAACTTGGCTTTTCTCTCAAGCCGAAGTCTTTTGGTGACCAGTTCTTATGTGTATATAGTAGTACTGTTATGATGTGAGTATACAGCTGTGAGGTCTTGATTTGAAGATTTAAGAAGTTTGATAGCCGGCTTGCTCCGGTCAGGTTATGCTATGGTTATTTGCAGGTATTGTTAAGCGATTATTTTTATCTTTGCACATAGAACTCTGGAATATGTTGGAACTATTGAAATTGTGCTTTCACAGCTTACTAAATTTCTTAAGGAAAATCATTTTGATGTGAGGATTTTATAAATTCCCTAAACTGATCTTATTATGTTAGGCCTAGGGTGATGTAAACTCACTGGCTGGTCATTAGACCTTTAACCACGGGTTTGGGTCGTGACAGAAGTGGTATCAGAGCTGCAGTTTTCGGAATTTTAAAAAAAAAAAAAAAAAAAAAAATCTAGAGTTATAAGGTCACCACACATTATATTGCACCTATGTGGCTACTTGTATAGTTATTATGTTTGCTTGTAACTATTTCAACAAGTAAGTTGAACTTTGTGGTCAGTAGACCATTGTACTTTAGAAACGACACTTAAGGCTTGGTTCAATAATTGTCTAAGATCTAATCCCATGTGATGTAGCTATGGATGCCCTAGTTAGATACTTATAATTCTTTTAAAGGATTCCATAAGATTATTAGACTTTCATCCCAGGGCATATATAAGGTAGAATCCTGTGTTGTACAATCAAGCTATACAATGATTAGAGGTGAAATTTAGAACTGATCAGAGAATTGAATTTGGTTCTCTTAGTTAAGACGTGTAGGTGCTAAGAGGAGGTTAGTATCAAGAATTGATTATGAAGTTCCTCTATTCCATAGAGATTGGGTTGTAGCTTTCTATATTGCGCTTGGAGTGATGGTCTTCCTTGCATTACTACTCGAGTCAGTACGTGGAATTGAAAATATTTTGAAGGAAAAATTTTGAATTAGAACTTTTCCCTTTCAAGAGAGAGATGGATACTTGAGAATGTGAAAGTTGGCACACTTCGTTGAAGGAGAATTTTTATGATAGTTATTTGTAGTACGTTACATATGAAGAGTTTGATAGCCCATTAGCTGTGAAGTTGAGTGGATTCGTTGTTATAACTTGTGAATCCTAGAAAGCCTAGTATGAATTGGGAAGTTTGAACTTGAAATTAGGGAACATTGGATACGCGGACGATGTGGGATAAGAAACGCATTGGAATTTCAGAAGGATAACATGATTGTGGCTAATTATGCCATTGAATTTGTGGATTTAACTCATGTAGGTTACTTTAATACCAACTGAGAATATGGAGATGGAAGGCTTGTAAAAGGAATGAGACTTAATAGTCAGGTTGGGAATGGAACCTACAAAGTTTGAGGCATATGCTCTTGTTTTTGATTGATAGACATTAGTAGATGGGCAAGAGGAAGGGAGTCGTTTATTAGTTCAACGAGAACAAAAGAGATTCGGATTAAACAAGGAAGGGAACAAGTTAAACAAGGAACCTAGTATAGAAAAGTTGAACAAATAACTAGATAAGAACCAAAGCGGTACTGTGAAAAATTTTATGGGTCATTTGTGGATACACTCGTTTGACGCTATGTTGTGGATGATAAGAGAGGGAGATTGATAGTAGCTATGTTGTGGATGATAAGAGAAGGAGATTGATAGTAGCAAGGTGATTTTGTTTTGAGGTGATAAGAGAATGACGTACAATTGGCCGGGAAGAGATCAAACATAGGCCATAATTCCTAGGAAAGGAAATGCAAAGAGCCATTGTGACATCAATGATAAGAGTGAGCAGCGGAAGTGTAGTGGAATGTGTAAGAAAATATAAAATGGGTGTAAATAAGAACATATAAATCAGAGTGGACTGCTAATTCATGTCTTATTAGTATGAAACCCCTAACGATGATTCTTAAGAATGGTTACAGGCGTTGGAGACAAATTGGGGAAAAAAAAAAAGTGGCTTAGTGTGTGGTATACTTGTGATAAAAACATGTGGAATTATCTACCATTAGTGTTACAGGTGTATGTTATGTGTGTTATAGGATGGTAAATAAAAGATAGAATCGGGATCTTGGATTCATGAGGCATACATGGGTTAATGTAAGTTAGCTATATATACTTTACAGGCGTAGCTACCTGATATGTAGAAGTAGTTTTTCTACTTAGCTCAAAGATATATTACTTGATCTCTTTAACTTGTTGATTTGATTGGTGATCTACCTTGAGGGCATTTGGTATGAGAAGGGGAAATACATACATAGAGATGAACACGTAATGTTCTAAGTGAATTGTTAAGCTCTAATTCATGATCGATGCATGTGAAAATTTTATTCCAAGTCAAGTATTGAGTAGTAAAAGATGAATGTATATGACATAAATGGAACACGTTTTTATTAAACTTTGACAATCTACCTTTGGATATTCAATTGGAAGGGCGACTGGCCACCGCAACTTCACGTCGAATATCCGAAATAGAAACTCTTATACAAGATAAGAGAAAAAGATTTTCATATTTCAATGGAATTGAATATCGATAGACACGTGATATCAAAGTTAAAGATTGATACTTGTTTGTTGATTTAGTGCCTTTAAAACATTTTCTTTTTTTGATGTGAGCTTCTCTTTATAAAAAAAAAAAAAAAAGGGTTACTTTTAGACCTTCTTGCTATATAGTGTACTAATAAGCAAGATTTTGCTCCCAAGTTCTTTTGTAATGAAAATGGTAGTTTAACTACAATGATAGCTTCTCTTTGGGTTAGCTTATGCAATTGTTTGAGGAAGATTATGAGAAGTATGCATGCTTAATGATTTGTCATTGCCTGATGTTAACTTTGGGTATGTGTTTTTATGCTTTGTTAAGGAACCACTGAGATTACTAATGAATAGACAAAAAGAGTTGTTTAGAGGTCCAAGTTATTTTCGTGATGTTGTATAGAATTTCTGAGTTAAAAGAATCTAATTATCGCTTTAGGGTCAATTGCTCGCAATACTCTATAAAAAAAAAAAAAAATAGTGTTGACCTTGAGTAAATCGTTGGTGTCAATGTGATTAGTCAATATTTGTTGGGGGATAGACATTAGTAAGATATAGGGAACATGAGCTGGCTTCAAGGTTATCTTTGATAGATTATATATAGAGGATCAAAAAAAAAAGAAAGTGTGAAAGAAATTTGTTTTCAAAGTAAGGAGAGAATGTTAGTTGAAATGTAGAAATACCACTCTGCAAAGCTATTGGTGGCAAGAAGTTCAGGTTTCAATTTGAGCATTGTGTTAGGAGCTCTAAGCATGTACTGATGATTATGATATTCGGAAGACCAAAACGATTACTTGAGATATACAATATTGAAGAGCGACATGAATTATAAATTCTAGAATACGAGGGTTCTAGTTGGCTTGCATATATTTTAATTGGATGGATTACTAGAAAAAAAAAAACACGGGAGTAACTCATATCTTCTATCTTCTAGAAGGATATCATGTTCGAATTTCTGCAGGACTAGCAAAATAGTATGGAAAGCTGGTTAAGAATAGTTTATCGTTGCAATATGACTTACAAACAATATAAGGATAAGTGCTGACTATTATATACAGGAAAAACAAAATTGTAGAATAGTGCTGATAACATACGACAAAATAATTTCGTTGGTGGTTTTCATTATTCTCGATCATATAGAGAGAGGGTTGTCTATCCCTGATTCGGAGTTAGATACATCTGAATATAACGGAGGTAATACAAGAGTTTAGAATATTAACCATCGGAGGAGTCATTGAGTTTAAAGAGAAAGATATAGTTGGAGCTAAAAAAAAAAAAACAAAGAGAATATGATGTGTGGATGTCGAGTTAGAGTAAACCCCAATAAACTAGATTGAAATTCTTAATGAGCTTGGAGAAGTTATTTGGGCACCATTCAAGGCTAAGCTTGGACTTAGTAGGAATTTTTATCATCAAAAGGGGGAGTCTTTTTAAAAAGACAATTTAGGTACTAAGAAATTTATTAAGAATAGGGTTGATGGATCCTAAAAGAAATTGAGCAGTACGTATTTACAGTTAGATACGTCTTTTGTAACACTGGTTATTGGGCGAGTTTTTGGGTGTATCATATTTTGAAGCACTAAGGTGGACGATGCGAAATTTGATGGATATATATTGGAGAAGTTTAGTTGTCTACGTCATATATTTGCTTATAAACTAATGATGAGATTAAATATGTTGAGAACACTTAAATGTTGGCAAAAAAAAAAAAAAAAGAGGAAATTTTAGCAACTGAAATTTTACTGATGCAAAATACAACGATTTGAATTTATGATTAGAGATTGAGTTTCATTAAATCTGAATTTGTATGATTTGGGAAGATAGAGTATACTAAAGCCCTATAATAGCCCTATAATAATAGCCCATTGGAAAATTCTGGAATGAGTTGAAAAAGTAGTGCACCATTGTCGGGGAAAATGTCTGAGTTAACCATTATTTATGATTTATTTTGTGTTTGTATCTATATAAGATCGATCGTATTTTCTTAAAAGTTTCACCTGTGAAAGGAGTTTTCAAATTTGAAAAGAAAGAAAGTTCAGTCCACGTTGTATAGGTCTTTTTGAGATCCTGGAGTGAATTGGCGTTGTTGCTTATCGTTTAGCATCGACTCTAGAACTCGCAAAAGTTCATAATGTATTTCACTTATCCATGATAAGAAGTTGCATTAGTGATTCCTCTTATGTCTTAGAACAATCTCAAGTAGAGTTACAAGAGGATTCGAGTTACGAAGAGATACCTACTTGTGTTTTAAATCGGCAAGAGAAGCGGTTAAGGATCAAGTAGTTCCACTTTTGAAAGTTCGGTGGGAAAACCATTTTATTGGTAAAGCCACTTGGGGAACAGAAGTTGATATGCGCAAGTGTTACCCAGAGTTGTTTGTTGTTGGTACTTTGTAAGCTACCGATTACATACTTTATGTGTGTATATGTTAAATTAATTTGGAGGACCAAATTTCCTAAGAGGGGAAGGATGTGAGAGCCCTCACGTTAAAAATATTAGTACAATGATAATTCGTCACTAACTTTAATTATTGGTCGCGGACGGAGTCACAAACACATTTTACAAGTCAATCGGCCAGACATTTCAAATCTCTGTGTTTTGGATTTTTCCTTGAAATTCCGAGAATGGAGTTATTCTTAGAATAATTTATTTAGTTTACTGTGCGAATTTCATATTTTTCTGAGTCCGGATTCCGTACAGTTTTTCGAACCGCGCGCGAGTTGCGCTCCGGAACTAGCCGTGCATGCATGGCTAGTCATTGAGATCAAGCCAACACTTGGCATGCTTTTAAATTGATCATGTGCCAAGTAAGTGGGCATGTGGCACTCTAGGGGAATCTAATAGTTTTTATTTTTTTTTAATTATACTTACAAAAGTTATACTTACATGCCTACATAGAGTAATTAAAAGATGAAAAAAAAGGAAAAGAAAATGGAAGAGGAGAAGATGTCGGCAATGAGAGAGAGAGAGAGAGAGAGAGAGAGAGAGTCATTTTCTAGCTCTGGTCCAGCCTTAAATACCAATGTTGATCGGCAATTTCACCGGAGAATCACAAATTTTGCTGGAAACTCCGAGATCAATTAGGTAATTGTTTTCTCTAGCGATTTCTATGTGAATAATTTTGATTAGGAAGATATAAACCTCTGATTTTGGACACCCATTATCATATTCTTAACAGATGTGTACGGTTTTAAGGCGTTAGGAGTTGATTAACCTCAAAAAGATTAAGAGAAACCACTCCAATTTCTAGAGACAGATTATTAGCTTCTGAGAAATTCGTATTTTGAGAACCCCTATGCTATGATTCAATTTTTGAAGTCTTCATAACTTTTAAAGTATGTTTAAAGACGAAGATTTTGGTACCAAGAACATGCAAAACCGATCAACACAGAATTAATTATGATTTTCAGAATATGCACTGATGCACATGTTTCGGAATCTGGGCAGAGCCATTTTCTTTTGATTTCTGGGAACTATCCTCTTAATTTATGAACTTGATATTTTTACTAAGAATAACACTTTATGTTTCGCAACTTTGAAAGCTGGTTTCAACATTTTTGGAGTTGAAATGAATTAGTTATGGATTTTCTACTAATACATGTTTGGCTGCCCTGTTTTTCTGTAGAACAGCTTGTTCTTTTGAAATCTGGAGAATATTTGGTTGATATCTAATCTTTCAATTTTTACAGTAGATACACATAGATGTTACGCAAGTTTGGGCGCTGGTTTGAGTATTTTTGGACCTTACATGAATAAGTTATGATTTTTCAAAGAAAGGGGTGACAGATTTTAGTAAATGAAGAAAGTATTATTTTTATTTCTTAAAATACCTTGCATGCATAGGTTTTTGAGAGTTTTTGACAAAACTAAGTTTTTACCCAAAAATTTCATGTGATCTTAAGGGGGAATTGTGTTTATCATTTTACCAAAAGAGGCTGTTGAACCTCCGATCCATTGTGTTGTGTTTCTACGCCAAAAATGGACTTTGTATAAATTCTTATTGATTTTTGTAAAAATTGCAAGATTGTAATTCTTGAATAATTAGGATACTTAAATTTTACACTTTGTAATTAGGAGGTTTAAAATGACTATTTTGTCCTTGGAATTCGACGTGTGCTAAAATGATCTTTTTTAGTCATAACAATTTTAAAACTGAGTTTTGTATTTGAGTTTTGAGTAATTTATGATTTTTGGACCAGAGTTGATAAGATGAGAAATCTGAGTTCATAGCGCTTGGATAGATTGACTCTGAAACGTAAAATGACCGTTTTACCCCTAGTAACAGATCGGCTTTAAGTCATGTCTTAGATTACTAGAATTGGACTATATGACTTCGTGTATTATTTATACTTCGATGTTCATGGCAATCTCTTTAGGGCCATGTGATCGTTAGTACGAGGTACGTGAAGACTCGAGTAGAGATTAGCCGCATCTTCAGGAACAAGGTGAAACATGCGTATCTTGTTTACATGTGTTGTTTGAATATTTCATTGTTGAAATATTTTAGAAATGTTTTCTATGGAATCATGGATATTGATTAACTTGCTAAATGATTTGATGAAATGTACATTTTTCCTGTCGATACATCTGAACAAGTGTCCGTGCTTGAGGACTTTAAACAGACAAAGTGGATTTGGAGTTATAAGGTTGGGGGATATTAACCAGGTATCCTGATGGTTTGACGTCATTCCTGTTATACTTTAGAGGTCGCTCCTCTAGATTCTGGTTGAAACTTGTTCATGAAGGATGTGCGAAATCGATGACCATTATGAAATGTGATATTGTTAATATCATGATGGTTTTCTACTTTAGCCTGAAAAGTTGGATTTCATTCTGTGAATGAACATATGGATTGATGACCGAAAATTATTGCTTTTAGCATAAGTCTATTGAAAGACTTGAACTCATTTTATTATGGACTAGAGATTTGATTATCTTGAAAAGGAAGTATATTTTGTATGCTTGGAGCTGAAGGGTATGATTACACTTTTTATAAGATGTTAGTTGTATCCATGATTTGATGTGTCTACTGGATATGTCATGTTTCACACGAGCTTTAGCTTATGGAGTTTTTCAAAAATCATACTTTTCAGGTTAGCAGCAATAGCTGAACTTGGCTTTTCTCTCAAGCCGAAGTCTTTTGGTGACCAGTTCTTATGTGTATATAGTAGTACTGTTATGATGTGAGTATACAGCTGTGAGGTCTTGATTTGAAGATTTAAGAAGTTTGATAGCCGGCTTGCTCCGGTCAGGTTATGCTATGGTTATTTGCAGGTATTGTTAAGCGATTATTTTTATCTTTGCACATAGAACTCTGGAATATGTTGGAACTATTGAAATTGTGCTTTCACAGCTTACTAAATTTCTTAAGGAAAATCATTTTGATGTGAGGATTTTATAAATTCCCTAAACTGATCTTATTATGTTAGGCCTAGGGTGATGTAAACTCACTGGCTGGTCATTAGACCTTTAACCACGGGTTTGGGTCGTGACACCAGGCCAGACACGTTCTGCTCTTGTTTTGGAATAATAATGCAAAGACAATTTTAGGTTACTAAAGAACTGCGTTGGACGAATCCGGGCATCATCGGATCCCATGTCATTGGGAGAATGGGGGTCCAAAACTCATTCTCCGCTGCACATGAGTGAACGGTGACCATAAGGATTCACATCTTTCGTGGTATCTTTTTTCCACTAAAATCGAATGTTTTAAGAACACTAAATGGAGTAGATGAGTTCAGACTGGTTGTGAGTACTGTAAACCCTACAAGCGTACGTTCTTTTAATTTTCTGAAAAGTAAAATCAATTTCTTGATTTTAGTTAATCTCAATTAAATCAACAAGGGATGGCTACCTAAGAGCCAGTTTCAATAAATAACAACCCGAGCTTTTAGTCAGCACACATTACCGTCTTTATAGATTCGACTTCCGTCGTACCGGATATTATACTACATCGGTTTCCACCCTACGCTTTGGGCAACGCATTATTTTAGAATTAGGAAATCGTCAAGCAACAGACATAGATACTGATCGAGGAGCAACATTTCCTAATCCATCTGCCCCACGTCTCCCCAAAACCCACCTTCTTAAGCATATCCAGCAAGAAACCCCAATTTACAGAGTCATACGCTTTCTCAAAATCTAATTTAAGAATTAAACCCATCTTTACTACTACTCACTCCGTCTCTTATTTAGAGTCCAGTATTTTATTTTGGGTTGTCCCTCAATAAGTGTCCATTTTGTAAAGTTAGTGGATAAAAGTTGGTGCATTATCTATTTTGTCCCTAAAAATAGATTCTATTTTGAAAAGTAAGTGAGTAAAAATGTAATGATGATAGGTAAGTACGGAAAGTGGAGAAAAAAGTTGACGTTAAAGGTATATTGATGATAAGTTGAAGTTACAAAGCAGGACACTTAAAAATGGACGGAGGGAGTAACAACTAGCTAAGCGGTACTTTGCTTCTCTTTTTTCCTTTCCTTTTGCCTTTTATTGGGAAATTTTCTTTTATATCCCTTCGACTTTAATCAAAAATTCATTTTGGTTCTTCACCTTTCAATTTCGGCATAAAAATCCTTCGACTTTCCAATTTTTTTCAATGTGATCCTGTTGAAGGAATCTGTTTTCTTTTTGGATGGAAAAAACGAAGTTGACTCCTTTTGAGGGGCATTATTGTCCTTTTCCCTCCTCCCTCTCTCCTCCCTCACCATAGGTCCATTGGAGAGAATCAAAACCCACGTTATCCACCTGTGTACCAAAAATGGTCCCCCCTGCATATTAAAATGGTCCCTCTATTCATAAAAATGGTCCCCCTTCAAAGTAGAAATCATTTTGTCTTATTTTATTTTGTTTTTATTCACTTTTTTTTATTTGTTAATTTTATGTGAAATTTTTGTGACTTATTAATTCTTCTCGACAAGAGGAATCGAAAAAGTAAAAAATTTAGATCGAAACTCATAATTTTTTTCAAAAAGATCAAATTTTAATGTGTTTAGACAAATAAGCCAAAGTGGTTTATTTTTTGTCCTTATTCAAATTTTTTTCGTATCACTTGGCTTATTGTCAATTTTTTGAGAATTATTACATTCTCAAGACAAGAGGAATCTAAAAAGTAAAAAATTTTGACCGAAATCCAATTTTTTGTTGAATAAAGACCAAGAATGTTGCGTTGACATTCTTCAACCAGAAATCGAACATCAGGACCAAAAAAATCATTTTTTTTTTTTCAGAGTTCAAGACTAAAAATGACCAAAATCAAAACCCAAAAAGCAATCTCACCTACGGTTCTTCCATCCTCCGACATTCTTCAACCCGAAATGCTGCGTCTCCCACGCGGTCGTCTCACCTACGGTTGTGTTTTTGAGTTTCTGGGATTGGGTTTGTTGGGTTTTGAAATTTTTGGGGTTTTGTTTTTGGTCTACAGGTGGTAACGTGGGTTTTGATTTTTTTTTTTTCATCTAACTTGGGTTTTGATTCCCTCCAATGAATCTAGGGTAAGGGAGGAGGGGAAAGGACAATAATGCCCCTCAAAGAAGTCAACGTCGTTTTTTCCGTCCAAAAAGAAAACGGATTCCTTCAACAGGACCACATTGAAAAAAATTGGAAAGTCGAAGGATTTTTATGCCGAAATTGAAAGGTGAAGGACCAAAATGAATTTTTGATTAAAGTCGAAGGGATATAAAAAAAAATTTCTCCCTTTTCTATGATATAAGTTTTTCTTACATCTAAAATAGACCCCCTTGATGTACCTTTTGTGGAGTTCAATAAAACTTTGTTGCCGATAAAAAAAACAAAGAGCTAAGCGGCCTTTAGATAAGTAGAGGGACAAATTAAGCCTGCTACCCATTCACCTTATTTTCATGGAAAATAGAAAGAATGTCTTATTTTCAGAGGATAAAATGCTCTTTTTTTTAAATGTTGATAAATACTAGGGCTGCTCAAAAAATCCGGTGAACCGTGAAACCGGTCCGGACCGAACCGATCCGTACCTTTTGGATTTTGTCCGTGGATTAATGGTCCAGACACGGATTGAAAAATTAGAAAACCGTGACTCGCGGTTCGGTCCACGGATTTTCATTACGAAACCGTAGATTAATCGAACAGGACCGTGAGATATTTATTTTATATAAATAATATATATGTGTATTTATATAATAAATTGTTAGTAATGTTAACACTTTTTTCTTCAACTTTTAGTATTTTATCTTAATAATGAGATATAGTGTAGATGTATATAAAATATAGAGAGTAAATCGCAAATATTTTTTATAAATTACGGGTAACCTAGTTGAGTTTTAGTACTTAGTTCGTTTCTTTTCCAGTTCTTTTATGTTATATGATGTACTATAATGAGACAATCCTACTAGTGTTTAGATTCTTTTGAATTTGATTTATGAAATAAACCTTTGGTAGTTTATGCAACAAGTATTTTCAGGTAGTGTTAAATTATTCTGAATGTAACTTTCTTCCCTTTTATTGTGCGATATATGCTTGACCTTTAGTTTTGCTAAAATCTGTGGACAAAACCGTAACCGATCCGCGAGTCACGGATTAGATTAGAACCGGACCGTAGGACTTTTGGTCCGGACACGGATTTCATTTTGTAAAAACCGTGACTAGCGGTTCGGTCCTCGGATTCTTAGAAATCCGAACCGAATCGGACCGCGAGCAGCCCTAATAAATACTCTCTTTATCATCAATTTTGGTAATTTCAATCGCAAATATGTTCACTATATTAGGGGTGCGCTAAATTACGACCGGTGTACCTGGGTAATGCATAGGCCATAGTATGTTCAAAAAAAATGTAAAGGATATAGTACACATTTTTCGTATTTCATTATTGCATAAAATAAATTATATAATATTGAATTATGAAGTTTGTCTCAATCGGGATTTGCTATTTGCAAGGAAAATTTGGATGGAACCACGCAAGAAAAAATTTGTTTGGGTCCATTTCGAATCCCACAAAAATTTAGAAAAAAATCCATAAATTTTTTAATATTATTTTATGGAACCATGTAAAAAAATCAATTCTAATGGACATCGGTAAGTATTACTTTTGGATTCAGATTTGTTCGCCCCTACGAATTCAAAAGTAATACTTACCAATGTCCATTGGAGTTGATTTTTTACAGCGCTCCATAAAATAATATTAAAAAATTTATGGATATTTTTTAGATTTTTTTGGGATTCAAAATGGACCCAAACGAGTTTTTTCTTGCGTGATTCCTTACAAATCTTCCTTACGATTAGGATTTCTGGTCTCAATATTGCACTATACTATATACGCTTTACAACCTACCAATAGTTAAAGACTACAAGAAGTTAGAAAAGGCTTTTTTTCCCGATTAAAAAAATTAACTTAATTTCTTCCATGTTCAAGCATTCTCAAATTTTATCTTTTACATTTAATTGTTAAATCAGTAAATTATAACAACGGTAAATAACATAATACTCCCTCGTCCCTTTTTAAATGTCCTGCTTCATAACTCCAACTTATTAAAAAGACATCATCATTATACCTTTCACATCAATTTTTGCCTCCACTTTCCCTACTTACCCATCATCATTACACTTTTACTCACTTACTTTTTAAAAAGAAATCTACTTTTAGGGGTAAAATAGACAATACATCAATTTTTACCCACTACCTTCACAAAATGGACACTTATTAAGGGACAGCCCAAAATGAAATACTGGACCTAAAAAAAGGGACGAAGGGAGTAGAAATTTTTTTCCTCCTTCCATGCACCGCAGGGGTAGGACGCGCGCTAACTTTTTTTTTGTACTATCTCCCAGTGGTTGACCCATGGGAAGACTTTTAAAGTTAGGATTCAAGTACAAAAAGGCCTGTCGGTTTCGTCTTAATTTCAGTAGAATGTGCGTGAGGCGATATCTGGATTGGAGTGAAAGACATGAATTGTCTTGTACTTTTCTCGTTTTGTGTTAGAGGATTAGTTTGGCTTCGTCCAAAATATTTGTAATGAATTCGATGTTGTAAGTATTGTTAGGCTTTCATCAATACAACTTCTCACTTTTGTCCAAAAAGGGAGAAGTAGATTTTGTGTCTCCACTACTGCTTAAAAGGCCAATTATTAGGTAGTCTCAAAGTACTACGTGACATTACCATGTGATATACTTCGCAAAAATAAGATATCGCCATTACTCAATATAAGTCATTCTGTGTCTTTCAACCACCTTACAAAACTGAATCATATGTTTCTATCGAATAATTTGTCATTATGAAAATAATTAGAAGTAACATATAGGTGACACCACTTGGTATTCTGGCAACACTGAATAATTACTCCTGCATACAACCACTCATGCAATGGGAATTAAATTCAAGTAAATGACAAAACAGATTTTGTTGCGCTGATCGTGGAGAGTTTGTGGGAATCTTGGCCTATCAAACCTCAGTCATGCAACGACCCGTGCATGGCACGGATAGGACACTTGTTTTGAACTCTTTAGTTGACCCATGGAAGATTTCTAGAGTCACGATTCAGGTCAAAAAAAGGGCCCCCGTCTGGTTTCAATTGCTTTCATAACTTTGTTGACATGATATATTCATCACAAATAAAAGATCACCCACACAATATAAGTTATTTTTTTATCTCCCAACAAAACTGAATCATATGGTTTGGATTCAAATGAAACTTTTTTGAAAAATTTTTTTTGAAAAAATTTCATTTGAATCCGAACCACTGAAATACCACTGATACGTCTTACACGCACTGTAGTACACTCTACACTCTTCACACTATGTATGCATCTTCATGCATATTGGTGACTCTGACTATTCGGTAAGAGACTCGGGTTAGGCCGGTGACCTTAATGCTCAATGACTGTTTCTCACCGGATCTACTAAGAGAAAAGTTTCCCTGGCTGCCAACCATTGTCACATGCCCCAACACCTATATTCTGTTACTCGTAAACTAGACGCCCCAAAGTTTGGACTTTTTTTTTTTTGTCATTTATATTTTAGAACGCTCAGCTATGGATTTTGATTGGCTATTGGCTAGTTTATGTAGGAAATTTTGGCCCAAGATCTTCCGTGCAGCCAAAAAATGGTGTGCCCCTGTGTCGAGTACATTTGTGCTGTTAGATTGTGCAAATTTTTTATGTTTTTTTTTTTAAATTTTTGGGTGATCCAATGACCAAAAATGCACTCGACACAGAGGCACACTATTTTTTGGCACATAGAATCTTGGGCCGAGAAACCCTAGCCGCCGTTGTTTGCTTGGGGGGAGGCACCGCCTCCTCCCTCCCTCTCTCTCTCTCTCTCTCTCTCTCCCCTTCCCTTGTCGGCACACCTCTCCTCCGTGGACTGTTGTTCCCCCCTCCCTCTTGGAATGAAAAACTAGAAAATTAGATCAATATATTACTTATAATCATTTGATTAAGCTGGTCATTAAAAGGCCCCAGAACAACAATGCTTTTAAGGGGCGGAAAGTATATCAATACAACAAGCTGTGTATAAACAACATGCACAAATTTGCCGAGCAACAAAATAAACAACATGCACAAACCGATTTTGGACCCTTCTCGGATCCCACAAAGAAGGTTGGAGCCATTCATTTGTTCAAAGTATTGTTTAGGGTTTCCGTAAAAATCAACTCCATCCGATATCAATAAAGACATTTACTAAACGTCCAACTTTGCTTCAGAATTCAGGCCAAATTTTGAAGCAAAGACCCTAAACAAAATATTTTTAACAAAATGAGTGACTCCAGTCATATGAACTGAGAGAGGTCCAAAATCGCGCTATGCATGTTATCTGTGCACGGTTTGTTGTACCCTTGGAAGGGGCTGCAAATTCCAGCGGTTTTGAGGGGGCTAAAGGGACCGGGATCCACGCCACATAAAGGGGCGTCAGTTTTGATCTTTTGGATCTTGTCAATGACTCAGTCAAGCCAAATTTTGGACAAAAATCTTGTTGAGTCGCTTGTTCTTGTCTTGTTCCATTTCGTCATCAACGTATTTCTTACTCTTCCACCGAAAAAATAAATATGTATAGCTCTCGGTTTTCATTATTCTCCTGAAATGACATGCATCCTATTTTATTTTATTTTTTGTCTAGACAAAAGAAATTTATTAATTTTTAAAAAAGTGATATAAAGATTAAACCGATCAAGGGTACAATGACTAGGACCACCCGAGACCCAAAAATTCAGGAAGATAAGACACCAACCAAAAAGGAAAACTGTAGAAAGACCATCCAAGCCGAACCTCCTAAGACACCAATCTAACCTGCATCCTATTTTTGGAGTACTATATATTTATTTTTCCCAACTTCTTCAGCTACATAAGTATACATAACTTAATTTTTGTATAAGCAAAAAGAGATATAATCATGGGTTGCGAGCACTAGCTTGTTTTGCAGGCACAAGGAATTACTAACAAAGAGCTAAGCGGCTCTTAGATAAGTAGAGGGACAAATTAAGCGTTACACATTCATGTAAGCTTTTCGACCCACCGTTGAATGCTAAAATATTTTATATATAGTTTATTAATGACATAATTGTGAATTGTTTATTCATATTAATAGAAAGAATGTCTTATTTTCAGAGGATAAAATGCTCTCTTTTTAAAAAAAAAATGGGGATAAAATTGCTCTCTTTATCATCAATTAACGTAAATAATAAGTTATATAATATTGAATTATGAAGTTTGTCTCAATATTGCATTCTACAAAGTAAAGAGCAGGATAAAACATATATTAATTCATCGAACCCTTATGACTCAGTTAAAAGATCCTCAACGAGCAAATAATCGCCATTTATTATCATAAGAAACGGCCTTTTTATGCTCTGTTGCCGATAAAAACAAATTCTACATATGCTCGTGTTTTTTTTTTTTTTTGCCAAAAAGTGTAGAATTTCCATTGATAACGAAGAACTTACAATATAGAGCATAGGAAGAGGCATATTCTTTACAAGGGAGAAAATAGCCAAACAGGAGGGTAGGTAATCCAAAGACCTAAACCTCCAAACCCCATACAACACATTAGTCGGAGAGTTAGGGAATGACTCTAACGGCATCTTAGGAATTTTCTGTATTTGACATTCATAGGATAATGCATTTTAGTAGTAGTATTTTTTAATCATCACTTCCGCACTTTGTGTAACATTTTTGTAAAAACATTGAATTCATGTTATTGTTTGTGGTAAATTATTATCGGATTGATTGAGATTTACTTGGCTTCAGTTTTTTTTTTTAAGGATGAAAAATTATAAATTGTCCAATAACTTTGTTATATTCTAGGTTGCATGTTCCTTGGGTTGATCTCAGTGTGACCACTCAAACCATTTTGCAAGGCAATTAAGTTGTATGTAGCTCTCTCTCTCTCTCTCTCTCTCTCTCTCTCTCTCTCTCTCTCTCTCTCTCTCTCTCTCTCTCTCTCTCTCTCTCTGTGACATGGAGGTGTATGCGAATCTTGGCCTATAAAACCTCAGCCATGCATGCAATTACCCAATCACACTATCATCAACTTCCACAATATATATTCCTAGCTGAGGTACAACTTAGTACGTACCATGGCTTCTACCCTGTCCTTAGTCTTGGTCTTGGTCTTTGGAATATTTTTAGCTTCTCAATTAGCTTTAGCTTCCTCTCGCCTTAACAACGAGGAATCTTCCATGCTAGAAAGACACCAGCAATGGATGTCTCGCCACGGACGGATCTACAAGGATGAACAAGAGAAGGGCGCCCAGTTTAAGATATTCAAGGACAACGTGGACCGTATCAACGCGTTCAATTCCGGTCCAGACAAAGGATACAAGCTGGGTGTGAACCAATTTGCTGACCTGACCAGCGAGGAGTTTCGGGCTTCTCATACTGGTTACAAGAGGCTGCAATCACCTAATAAAGTGATTTCTGGCTCAGAACAAACAGTTTTTCGGTACGCAGATGCAACTGTTGAATCGTCTACTGTGGATTGGTGAGAGAAAGGCGCAGTTACTCCCGTCAAGTACCAAGGCAGTTGTGGTACGCATCTGTAGATATAAACTGACATCATTAATATATGTGAAACAACTCCATAGCCGCACCTGAGTTATCTAGACAAAATTAAATCAGACGCTAGCTAGTGTAAGCTTTTAAGTTTTTTTTGTAGACCTCGAGAAATCCTTCTTGTTTGAAGGATCTACAGAAATTTTATGATATGTCCATATACTCCAAAGGCTTAGAAAACTTTGTCCAAAGCCCCATCGACTAAAAGATATCATTATTTAAATACCAGACCACATAAATATTCTTTCTATCTAAGGAATCTAGAATATTTTTTAAGTTAGTTACATGGTATGACGTACGAAATTAAGATGAAGTTGGGATTATAAATTGGCAATGATCAATTTTGTATATGGACGCCCAGAATATTGACTCATCCTCAAGTGCAGAGCCAGATTTTGTACGTAATTGGATCAAACACATAGAGTGATTTATTAAGAATTTGGTCGAGCTTGGCAAAAATAAGGGGCAAGATATATAATTTTTTTTAACAGATCAATCGTGTCAAAATGCAGTACAAATGATAACAATCTTTGTACGGAAACTTTTTTTTTTAAATAAAAAACTTTTTTTCAAAAATGTTGTTACCCAAAACTGTGTTTTTTCAAAAAGATTTTTTTTTAATAATGCTTTTAAAATAAACTGTATTTATACAAAACTGTTTTTTTATACAAGTGTTTTTTAACATAAACTCTTTTTTTAAAGATTGTTTTTCACTAAACTGTTTTTTTTTAAATAGTTTTTTGTTTTCAAAAAAAAAGTATTTAAATTATTATCACAGGTTTTTAGTTTTTTGATTTTTGTAATTTAAAAAGGTGATGTGGCATGTTTTGGCTATCCAATTTTGATTATGTCCGTGTGAACCTCTACATTTGCTAACCTTTGCAATGCTTAAATGGATAACTAAAAAATAATGTGATAAATTTTGATTATCCAATTTTAATTAGGTTATTATGGATGTTCTAATGAGTCGGGCCAAGTGACTTGACATCACTATGGTCTTCTTCCCTCGGCCTTGGTTGTCATTGAGAGCGAATACATTCTTTCTACGTAATAATTACTGGCCCACAAAATTCACATGGCATAAAATTGTTTTGCATTAATTATTGTCACAATCTTCTGCCTAGAATCTTGTTGGGCGTTTTCAGCAGTGGCGGCTATGGAAGGTATTAACCAAATCAAAACCGGTAATCTAGTCTCTCTATCCGAGCAAGAGCTGGTTGACTGCAATGTTCAAAACCACGGTTGTAGCGGCGGGTATCTGGTTAATGCCTTCGAATTCATCAGGCAAAACCAAGGTCTCACGACAGAAGACAATTACCCTTACGTGGGACAAGACGGAACTTGCGAAACCGAGAATTCATACCAGCCTGCTGCCACGATAACCGGATATGAAGAAGTGCCAACGAACAGCGAGCAGGCTTTGCGTCAAGCCGTGGCTTATCAACCGGTAGCCGTTACCATCAGTAGCGGTGGCGACTTCCAGTTCTACAAGAGTGGTGTCTACAGTGGGACATGCGGCACGAGGCTTGACCATACTGTTACCGTGGTTGGATATGGGACTACTGATGATGGGACTAAGTATTGGTTGATTAAGAACTCGTGGGGCTCTCAATGGGGCGAGAATGGGTATATGACGATGGAAAGGGATGTGGCTGCCGAGGAAGGCATGTGTGGGATTGCTAAGGAAGCTTCTTACCCAATTATGTGAAATATTACTACTACTCCGTACGTCCTAATCCGTCTTAAAATATTTGTCCTGTTTGCAAAACGATGACTTGAAAATGATATAATTTTTGCAAGAAAAATTCGGAAAACTTTCAAACAACGTGCCCAATATCAACGAGTTGTTTTGATTTATGAATTTTTTTTGGATTTCTTCTTTAAAAAATGTATTATTTTTTAGTCATTGTTTTGCATACGGGATAAACATTTTGCATGGGACGGAGGGAGAAATATGATGTGTTTAAATTTAGTGTGCAAATGTGCATGTAATATTAGTGGTATGTGATATGTGAGTAAGGTAGCTTGTGCATATATAGTTGCACAGCTCCGTCGTTGTGAGGTGTGCGAGGGTGTTGCGGTGTCAGATCTGTCATTGTGACCTCTGGATGGTGCCTCTCCGATTGTTTTTGGGATAGGCAACACACGACGGGTACACGGCGGTTCGGATGTGTAATATCTGAAATTTTTAATAAATAAAAATTCCAAATTATTATTCTCCTTTAGATAATTAGTTTTATTTAATTAGTTAACGTGTTTTTAAATTCAATTCGGGTGTTCTAATATTTGCATAAATATCTTTCATGATCGATGAGATTTCTCCTCCGTAAACCAATACTGCGGTTAATTAGTCTCACAATAATTACGTCACGCTACGGTTAAATTCTTAAAAATTTTCAAAATCGAAAATCAGAATGTCGATCACTGCAGGGTATAAAGCCCACACAATTATAACAACCACACACAATAAAAATTCCCCAAACCCATACCTTAATTGGCTTTCTTGCTCCCTACTCCACGAACATCCCTCTCTCTTTCTCCCTCTAAAATGAAGTAACCTTTTAAAAAAAGGTTAATTGAAGGTCAAAAAGTCTAGAAACACAAATAAATACATAAACACTCACAACACATTTGAGCCCTACCTATATTGGAGTGTGTAGTATGTGTGGAGCCCACGTGTATTTTGAGCAGGGCCAGCCCAGGCACAAGGCCCAAGAGGCCTTTGGGCATTCCAAAAATTCCAAGTGATCGAAAATGACGATCAATGACGTGTTTTGATAATTAATACTCGTCAAGGACATGCTAAGAACATTTGTTAATGCTGAAAATATTCTTGACAGGTATTAATTATCAAAACACGTATTGGGCCGTCATTTTCCCAAATTCCAAATTTTAGGGGCACTCTAATAGTTTTACTACTTAGGTTTTAGTAGTTTTTTTTTAAAGCCCAATAGAATGAAAAAAATGTCCAATTGATACTTTTGCTTCTAGAAATGCAACATGAGTAATATTCAAGTGATACTCATGCGTTCTTGAGATAATATGTAGTATTTGCCTATTTGAAGACTTTGTATTTTGTATTTGTATGTAATGATTAGTAAAACTTTATATTGGTTTGGCTTTCTTGTTGTAATTATTGCGGTAAAAATTGTTAAGTATTTAAATCTTTAAGGGCACACATTTTTTTATTAGGCCTTGGTCCTATTATTTGTCAAATCTGCAACAAACCGAATCATTCTGCTTTAGAATGTCGATATCGTTTGAATTTTGGCTTTTATCCCAACACTTCCCCTTATTCACCAAGAGCTTTTAATTTGTTGCTTCTTCTACTTCTCCTGGTTGCTCTTGGATTCCTTCTGGACTGTCTACAGGACTGCCTAATTGGTATCTTGATTCAACTGCCACAAATCATGTTGCTAATGATGCTCAAAATCTGGATTATTATCAACCATACTCAGGCGTTGATCTAGTAACAATTAGCAATGGGGCTTCTCTTCCAATACAGCATACTAGTAAGGGTTTGTTACCCACTCCAAATTATTCTTTTCAGCTGAACAAGATGCGTCATATTCCATCCATGGCTACAAATCTTTTGTCTGTTAATCAACTTACCAAGGATAACCAGTGCACTGTTACATTTGATTCGGATTCCTTTGTGATTCAGGACAAGATCACGAGACAGGTGCTCCACCGGGGTTCTAATGTGAATGGTTTGTATCGGTTTTTCTCTTCATCTCCTAAAAGCTTTCATTAGTACAACACATGTGATCTCTCCCTCAACATCTTTTACATAGCAGTGGCATTAACGCCTTGGCCACCCATCTTCAATAAAGTTCCAGCACATTCTCAATGAACTTCAGATTCCATGTGAGAAATCCAGTCTCTCTTGTACACATTGTTGTGTAGCTAAGAGTCCTAGATTGCCTTTCAACCTTTCTAATTCTATTGTGAATCAGCCCCTTTCTCTTGTACATAGTGATGTTTGGGGTCCTTTCAATAAGTCCAGTTCTACCTATAAATACTATGTTATTTTTGTGGATGACTTTAGTCGATTTACATGGTTTTATCCTTTATCCTATAAAAGTGAAGTGTTCATGATAAATTCTTGGAGTTCAAGGCCTATGCAGAAGAGCAATTTTGTACTTGTCTTCAAATACTACGAATTGATGGGGGTACAGAATATCTAAATCATAAAATGCAGCGGTATTTAGTGTCCCAAGGGGTTGTACATCAATACACTTGTCCATATACATCCTCTCATAATGGAGTTGCTGAGAGGAAGCACAGGCATATTACAGATACTGCTATTGTTTTATTACATCAGTATGCTGTTCCCCTTCATTATTGGTTTGAGGCTGTGCGGCTACTGCTACTTTTCTTATTAATCGTATGCCTAGTCTTGCTATTCAGAATCTTAGTCCTTATGAAGCTCTTTTTCATCACACTTTCTAATTATGATTCCTTTAAGGTGTTTGGTTGCCAATGTTGTCCTTGGTTGCAACCATATTCTTCTCACAAGTTACAACCTAAGTCTACTCCTTGTGTATTCATGGGTTATCATCCCCCAGTTAAAGGATATCGATGCCTTGATCCTCATACTGGAAATATTTACTTATCCCGTCATGTTGTTTTTCATGAACATGTTTTTCCCTTTAAAATCTCTGTTGCTTCTTCTAGTTCTAATTCTTTAACCTCTTGCTTGACCGATTTCTAGACCTAAATTAATGGGTTACCCCAAGCGTAGGGCTGAGATCGATGCAGCACAATATCCGGTAAGTCCGGAGTCGAATCCACAGAGACGGTGATGTGTGCTGATTAAAAACTCGGATTGTTACTGATTAAATGGGCTCTTAGGTAGCCACCCCTTGTCGTTTTGATTGAGAGATTAACTAAAACTCAGAAATTGATTGTACTTTTCAGAAAATTAAAAGAAAGGTACGGCCATAGGGTTTATAGCACTTGTAACTAGTCCGGATTAACCTGCTCCATTTGGTATTCTTAAAAATGTTCAACTTTAGATTGAGAAAGATACCCCGCAAGATGCGAGACCCTATGGTCGCCGTATACCCATGCGCAGCGAAGAATGAGTTTTGGACCCCCATTCCTCCGTTCACATGAGCTCCGACGATGCCCGGGTTCGTCCGCGGGAAGTATTTTTTCAATCCAAAATTGTCTGATTTATTATTTAAAAACAAGAGCAGTGCCCGGACTCGCCACGATGTGCTAATCACCCCGCGACCCTACCTATATAACTACTCACTCATCATTAACTAATAAACTAAAGAAACCCTAAATTGAAACATGCTTCTAATACTGCGAGATGAAAAACAAACAAGAAATATAAACTAATCAAATACCAAGGAATAACTTTTATTAAAAACAGAAATTAAAAGTAGTTATCGAAGTACGAATAATTGAACAAAATATCAAATAACATGAAAGAAAGAAAACTCAAAAGAAGACTTAACAATATTCAAAGGGATCGTGATGGCAGCCCCGTCCGTCTCGTTTTCGTCCGTGGCCAGAACTCTCGTCCAATAGCACGTACAGTAGGAGGAAAAATCACCAGGCACTTCTTTGACTTCGGTAACCAGATGGAACTTCTTGATCTCCCAATGCTAGGAAGGAAATTTACTTGGACCAACTACCAAGATCACACAATTCTTAGCCGTTTGGATAGGTTTTTACTATCCCAACAGTGGCTGTTGAAATTTAGATTGCTTCAGTGGGGGATTCATAGACCAATATCTGATCATTGTCCCATTGTGCTCCATGATGACGGTCGAGAGGGGGTGATTTTAATGAAATACGAGCGATCAACGAGAGGGTTGGGTGCCAACGGATGGAGAGGGGTATGAAGGACTTCCTTGACTTCGGTAACCAGATGGAACTTCTTGATCTCCCAATGCTAGGAAGGAAATTTACTTGGACCAACTACCAAGATCACACAATTCTTAGCCGTTTGGACAGGTTTTTACTATCCCAACAGTGGCTGTTGAAATTTAGATTGCTTCAGTGGGGGATTCATAGACCAATATCTGATCATTGTCCCATTGTGCTCCATGATGACGGTCGAGATTGGGGCCCCCGCCCTTTTAGATTTATGGATATTTGGTTGTCGAACCCGAGATGCATAGCGATTGCCCAGGAGACTTGGGAAAACACTCCGGTTAGTGGATGGGCTGGATTCAAAATAGTGCAAAAACTAAGGGCGGTTAAAGAAAAGCTCAAAGTGTGGAACAAAGAGGAATTTGGCGATGTTAATTCAGGCTTGCAAGAAGCAGAAGATGTTATCCACAGTCTTGATCTGTTAGCAGAGGAAAGACAGCTTAATGCCGAGGAAAAAGCTTTGAGATGCAAGACTAAATCGGATTTTTGGAGACTCTCTCGTTTATCTGAATCGTTATGGAGACAAAAATCCAGACTAAATTGGTTGAAATTGGGAGATAAGAATACGAGATACTTTCAAGTCATCGCTAATAATCGTTTTAGGAGAAATATGGTGGGATCCATCATGGCAAATGGAAGGGTAGTAGAAGATCCAATGGAGATAAAGAACGCAGCAATTGAATATTTCAGCAAGAACTTTCAAGAGGACAGATCAGTTAGACCAAGGTTGGGTGGAGTCTTTTCCCGAAAATTATCCCCTGAACATGCAGTCCATCTAAGTAGAATGTTTGAGGAAGGGGAGATTCTTGCTGCGCAAAAGGGCTGTAGTAATCTTAAGGCTCCGGGTCCGGATGGATTCAATTTCTCCTTTGTGAAGAAAGGGTGGGGTTTTTTGAAGGAGCTCTTCGTTCAATTTTGTTCTGACTTTCATGCTAACAGTAAACTCACAAAAGGTATAAACTCAACTTTTGTCGCGTTGATTCCTAAGGTCGACTGCCCCCTGTCTTTTAAGGAATTTAGACCCATTAGCATGGTGGGTTGGGTGTACAAGGTGTTATCCAAAGTGCTAGCTAACAGAATCAAGTCCCTCTTACCATTAGTAATTGGAGAATCTCAAGCTGCATTTATCGGAGGTAAACAAATTTTGGACGGAGTTCTTATCGCAAATGAAGCTATCCATAGTTGGAAAAATAGCTCACAAGGGGGCTTACTTCTGAAAATTGACTTTGAACGGGCCTACGATTGCGTAAATTGGGATTTTTTGTTAGATCTTCTTGCGAAAATGGGATTCGGAGAGAAATGGTGTGGATGGATCAAGGAATGCATCTCTTCGGTCTCCATGTCGGTGCTGATCAATGGCTCACCATCCAAGGAATTTCTAATTGAGAGAGGCATCAGACAAGGTGATCCGTTATCCCCTTTCCTCTTTAATATTGTTGTTGAAGGGTTGAACACTTATCTATTGTTGTTTCCGGTTAATGCTAAGGATGCTACTGCTATGCTGCTAGTATTAATGATGTTTTGGATGGATTGATACTAGCTGATGTGGATATCTCTAGCCCTTCTCGTTGGGGCTAGCTGTTTGGTGATCTGAAGATGTTTCTCTGCTATCTATCCCTGAAGTATTAATGATGCTACATGATTTGGAAAGGGACAGTGATGCATTATGATTCGTTGATGAATTTGGCTTGTCTTATGGATGGCTCCACATTCCCTTGTGGTCTCATTCAATTTCTGTTAGAATGTACTTTTCTTTTCTTTTTTCTCCTTTCTCCTTGGCCTCTCTATGATTCAAGTTTCCCTTGTATCTAGAGTAGGTCACCTCGATGTACCCTTTGTCGAGTTCAATAAATTTTGTTGCCGATCAAAAAAAACATTTTACTGGAGCGAGCTAAGGATAGAAACATCATAAAAGGAGCAAGAATAGGGGTCAATGGAGTGACGGTAACGCACCTTCAATTTGCGGATGATACCGTTATATTTTGCAATAATGATCCGGAAGAGATGTCTAACATCAAGAGAATCCTTAGATGTTTTCAACTTATGTCTGGGCTCAAAATTAATTTTTCCAAGAGTTCTTTATGCGGTGTTAAAATTCCCCATCAGGTTGTGATTTCATTAGCCCAAGTTATGGGGTGTAAGGTTGAGCATCTACCGATTAAATATTTGGGCTTGCCTTTGGGTGCCAATCCGAAAAGGCTAAAGACGTGGGATCCGGTGATTGAAAAGATGGAGACGCGTTTAAGTGTGTGGCGGGGGCGATACAACTCTTCGGGGGGCAAACTTACCTTAATTAATTCTTCTCTTGCCAACCAGCCAGTCTACTTCATGTCGCTTTTCAGAATGCCAGTGTCAGTAGCGAAGGGGATGGAGAAAATTCAAAGAAATTTTTTTTGGGGTGATACGATTGACAAGCGAAAACTCCATCTAATCAAATGGGAGGTGATTTGTAGGAAAAAGGAGCATGGGGGCCTTGGTGTGAAGAACCTGATGATTCAAAATTTGTCCCTCCTTGCCAAATGGTGGTGGAGGTTTAACAAGGAGCCAGACTCGTTGTGGGTAAAAGTAATTAAAGGCAAGTATAATTTAGGACACAATTGCTGGCTTCCTTGTATGCCGGCGTCAGGTAAAGCCTCGACTGTATGGAAGGATATTTGCTCTCTTGGGGAAGTTTCTTCGTGCATTGGAAATATAATCCAGGAGGGATTCAAAATCCAGGTTCATTCTGGATTGGAGATTTCTTTTTGGAATCAGCCATGGTTGGGGGACACGACACTTAGAGATGACTATCCACGGTTATACCTGATCTCTACTCAAAAAGAGGCGGTTGTCAATGCATTCTGGAGTGGTTTGGGAGATGATAGATGGAACCTAACCTTTAATCGAGAACTTCGCGAATGGGAAATTGATCAAAGGGAGGAATTAAAGCAGAGGCTACAACCAATCTTTCTGGATACGGACAGTCGTGATGCATTGAATTGGAGATGGACCTCTGATAATAGATTCTCGGTCAAATCGGTGTACAATCAGTGGGAAAATAGTAGGCATTCCGAAAGCCTGGGGTTAGAAGCCTTGTGGAAGAACATTAGCCCCCCTAAGGTGGAAATTTTCGCTTGGATGGCCATTCAATCCAAGGTAGCCACGAGATCGGTGCTTTTGGGCAGAAATTTGATTTTGGAAGGACAATCTTCTTTGTGTCCTCTTTGCTCTTTGGTCTTGGAAACTCCGCAACACTTGTTTTTGCACTGTTCTTTTTCGTGGGGTGTTTGGTCGCAGATTCTAGAATGGTGGCGTGTTCAATGGGTATGTCCCGAATCTCTACATAATCATCTCCGGTGGTGGATGGATAATAGATTTAGAAACTTGGAGAGAAGATTGTGGGAAGCTACTTTCTTCGCGACCTTGTGGTCATTATGGCTGGTGCGAAATGAGGTTGTGTTTAAAAACGCAACAATGACAGTTGGGGAAGTGGTTGAAAAGGTAAAATATAGAGTCGCAATGTGGGTAAAGGCACAGTTCGACATTAAGGTGTATACGGTGGAGGAGTTTAAGGTCTTTTTGGATGGGATTAGGCTGTTAAACTTGTAAGTCGTGATTGTGATTTTAGGTAAGGTACTGTGTATTCATCCAATGTTCTGTTGGAAGACATTGTAAGGTGTATGTTCTTATTTCCTATCCTGTGCTTGATCACGTAAGCTTTTTGTGCTTACTGTGGTTGAGCTCCCTCGATGTATCCCTTCGAGTGTGATATAAAAGTTTTGTTTGCCGAGCAAAAAAAAAAAAAAAATCACCAGGCACAATCTACGATTCTTTTAATTTGATTAACCATGGCTTTAACGTATTAAGCTTCAAAAACACCTACAATACAAAAATCAAGCATTAATCTCTAAGAAATAATATAAAAATAGACTTAACAATGATAAATTAGGAGGCGCAAATGGGAACATTTACGCGCTTATCACCTCTCCTTTAAGCACTTTCTTTTGGAATTCTCCTAAATCATCTTGTGTCCACGCTTCTTGTTCTCCTATCTTTTCTACTTTGTCTCCTACAAATTCTCAATCCTCACGACCTCACTCTCCTGCTCTTGCATCTCCACTTCTTGACCCACACATCACTACTACGTACATCTTTTGTGTCTTCTACTACATCTTCTACTTCTTCTGCTCTTTCTCTTCCTTCAGGTTATATTCCTATTCGTTCCTTAGATGTTGCGCACCTTACCTATACCCAAACCTCTTCCTCCACCTCATCCCATGCGTACAAGGTCTAAATCTGCTGCTCTTTCTGGCCCTTCTATCTGTCTTACTGCTGTTTCTTCTTCCTCTGAACCTACAGAGCCTCTCACAGTAGAAGAGGCCTTACAGTCCCAGTGGCCTCAAGCAATGCTTAAAGAGTATCAAGCCTTGCAAACTCAGGGTACATGGACCTTGGTTCCTTTACCTGCTCATAAGCATGCCATTGGCTGCAAATGGGTTTTTAAACTCAAACGAAATTCTGATGGGTCCATTGACAGATATAAAGCATGCTTAGTTGCTAAAGGGTATCTTCAGGAGGAAGGTGTTCACTACTTTGAAACATTTAGTCCAGTAGCTAAACAACCAACTATATGCATTCTTCTTAGTTTACCTCTTACGTACAATTGGTTCATTAGACAGCTTGACATTTCTAATGTTTTCCTTCATGGCACCCTTGAGGAAGAAGTTTATATGGCTCAACCTCCTGGTTTTGTCAACCCAACTCAATTTCATCTGGTTTGCAATCTTAAGAAAGCTCTTTATGGTCTCTAGTAGGCACCACGAGCCTGGTACTCTACCTTTTCTTCTTTTCTTCTCTGTCATGATTTTCAAAACAGTCACTGTGATTCTTCCCTGTTCATTCATAAAACTTCTACTGTTCTTCTCATTGTTCTGGTCTATGTTGATGATATCCTTGTCACTGGTAATGATTCTTCTTCTATTGTTTCTCTTGTTCAACAAATGCAAGGTGCTTTGTCCATGAAAGATCTTGGTACTGTCTCATATTTTATTAGTATTTTAGTTCAATGATAGGCGTGTGATGTCTTGGATATGAACGCCTAAGTATGGCGAATTAGCACATTAATTAAAGGCGCGTTTTATTCCATTTTCCACTTGATGTGGTACTTTGCTTTGGTTTTGCGTTTTTATTATTTTCACAGGTAATAAAGCAGATTTAGGGCCACGGTTCGAATAAGTGGCCCCGCGCCGGTTCATACGTCGCCGGGATGTCAAAGCATATATAGCCGGTGAACAAATTAATTCCGTACGGTTGTTCCGGGCTCTGATCGGGAATCAAGAATAAATGGTTTGGTTCGAGCATGACTAAGGCTTTGCACCACATGACCAATCCACGTAATTGACTCTGACATGGCAATTCATTGGCTGATGATTTGGTATAGGAAATCACAGTTGTGTATTTTCAAAAAATAGAGTTGGCCTTGTGGGTCCAACAGGAAAAAGGCAGGCTTTGTTACAGTGGGCCAATAGGAAAATAGCAGGAAAGGGCTTTTCTAGTTTTACATAGCATAACTATTACGGGGTATAAGAGCATGTACATGAGATGAGGTAAAAATGTTTTTTCTCTAATTTGGAGAGGAAAAGAACAAAAATAGGCATGCAGCAGAGTAGTTAAAATGAAAGGTAAAATACATTTGTGCAAAATCCTCTCCACTTTTAGAGAGGCACTGTTCACATGCAAATCTTTTTTTATTGTTTATTTTTCTCTCTCTTCCGTCCTTTCTCTCCTTCTTTCTACAGCAGCATGCATTACTCCATTTATTTTAATATTTAATACTAAATAGAGAGGAAAGTATGAAGAGGCTGGTGTGGTGTGAATGTAAAAAAATGGTAGGTAAAATAGAAATTGCACTTTTTGAGTAGGTATTTTACCTAGTATTGGTGTACATGCTCTAAGAGGATAAGGTTTTATTGTTTGGGGATCTCTTTTTCACGTTATCACAGGACGGAAACAACTGGGGGCTGCCGAGAATCTTCTGCCCACGGACAAAACAGAGAAAGGGGCTGCCGTGATATCTTCTTGAAATCACGTGGAACAGGCGAACGAAGAACGGGGCTACATCAGGAGTTTTGAAATTACTTTACAGTTTCAGATTTAGATTCATTCATTCACAGTTTTCTTTTCCTTTCAAGTTATTTAAAGTTATGTTCAATTACTCATATTCCGGTAACTCGTTTTAATTTCTGTTTTTTATAAAAGTTATTCGTTGGTATTTAATTAGTTTTTATCTCTCGTTTATTTTCTTTCTCCAGTATTAAAAGTATGTTTCAAATTAGGATTTCTTTAATTTCATGTACAATGATTAGTGAGTAATCGTATAGGTAGGGTCGCAGGGTGATTAGTATACTGTGGCCAGTTCGGCCACTGTTCCTTTTTTCAAACAATGAAAAATTAAAAAACAATTTTAGATTGAAAAAATACTTCCCGCAGTCCAAAACTCATTCTCCGCTGCGCATGAGTATACGGCGACCATAAAGGTTCGCATCTTTCGGGGTATCTTTTTCTCTCTAAAATTGAATGTTTTTAAGAACACTGAATGGAGTAGGGAAGTCCGAACTGGTTTCAAGTGCTATAAATCCTACGACCTTATCTTCTTTTTAATTATTTAAAAAAAATAGTTATTTCTTAGTTTTAGTTAATCTCGATCAAATTGACAAGGGGTGGCTACCTAAGAGCCAGTTTAAATTGTAACAACCCGAGTTCTTAGTCAGCGCACATTACTGTCTTTGTGGATTCGACTCCAGTCTTATCGGATATTATGCTTCGGTCTCCGCCCTACGCTTAGGACAACCCATTATTTTAGGTCTAGGAATCCATCAAGCATTCAACCCAAAGGTCATGGTTATCTTTTATCTCAGAGGTAGTATGCTGCAGATATTTTGGTTAAGGCTGGCATGACCAACTGTAAGCCTTGTGCTTCTCCCATTTCTGTGAAACCATCTTCTTCTAGTTCTGACTCTTTACCCTTTTCTCAACCTCCTCTATATAGAAGTATCATAGGTGCACTCCAATATTTGACTATTACTAGACCTGATCTAGCTTTTGCTATGAATCAAGCCTGTCAACATATGGTTGCTCCAACTGTGAGTCAATTTTCTGCCGTGAAACGTATCCATCGATATGTCAAAGGTACTCTAGATCATGGTTTGTCTTTCAGTCCAGGGCCATTTACTTTACAAGCTTACTGTGACTCTGATTGGGCTGGAGATGCCCTTGATCGAAGATCTACTTCTGTGTTTTGTATTTTTCTGGGCAACAACCTGGTTTCTTGGTCTGCCAAAAAATAGCCTACATTCTGTCGTTCCTCTACTCAAGCTGAATATAGGGCCCTTGCTCACACTGTTGCTGAACTCAGTTGGCTTCAAATGTTACTTTAGGATTGTTCCATTGTGCTGCCCTCTTTGCCAGTGGTTTGGTGCGACAATCTTGGTGCTTTGGCTTTGGCTACTAATCCCGTTTTTCATGCCCACTCTAAGCATATTGCCATTGATTACCACTTCATTCGTGAACGTGTTGCTACCAAGTAGCTTTTGCTCCGGCATATTTTTTCCATGGATCAGGTTGCTGATGTATTTACTAAACCGTTGTCTGTTTCTCGGTTTCTCTATTTGAAAGACAAGCTCTTGGTTCGTTCCTCTCCTGCTAGCTTGAGGGAGAATCTCAGTGATATAAGGTAAATACCTCAGTTGGACTTAACTACTCAGTCAGTGACGAAGCCATCACAGCAACGTTTGTTTTAGCTGAAGCAAGCATGCAGTTGTAACGTGGATATGAGTGTAGGGGATTAGCTCTTCACCTAATAGAATTAGTTAGTAGTGCCCTCTTCTTGTAATTTTGTTTTAGTGCTTTAGTTAGTGCGTGTGTTAGCATTAATGTATACACCCCACTTCTGTAACTGTTGTTGAGAATTCTTGAATCAGATTGTGCTTTTTCTTCAGTTCCCAAGTAGTTTTGTTGGATCAGTACTCCATCAAGATCTTTAGGGAAAAAATCTCAAAATTGGATTTAAAAATCGAGACCGAAAAAATATTTTAATGCCTTTTAACTATAATAATGTATTTTCATCAACGTTTCATTTTTTGCTAAGAACCTAAAACCTGTTCACACAACTTATTTTCATCCCCTTCAAAAACAAAATCTATTTTCATCACTGTCCATTACTGATAGTGATCGTGAAGCTCAATTGAGAGAGAGAGAGAGAGAGAGAGAGAGAGAGAGAGAGAGAGAGCAATGGGTAAAAAACGGGTTGGGTATTATTTTTGTCGGAAAAAAAAGATAGAATTGTTCAATATTTTGGTGAGTCTAAATATGAACAAAATCCATTTTAAGGATGAATGAGAATTGTCGCATTATGGGAGTTGCAAAAGCAAGTTTATTTTAAGGGAGGATGTGCGAGCGCTTGCTGTCACCAAACACCTAGACGAGGCCGGGGCCGGGGTCGGGAGCTCAGGATCCGTAGGTCCGGGGCCTGTGGTCCGAGGTATGTGGTCTATGGTCTGGTTTGGGTTAGTTTGGAGCTAATTGGTTATTGCTGGGCTTAGGCTTTAGTTGGGCCTAAACCTTATTAGTGAAACTTGGGCTATTATTGTTGTGGGCTTGTTAAGCCCAAACCCATGAATTCTTTTTTTTGGTCTAACAGAATTTCATGCATTAAATAAAAATGAACATAAATGTCATTTGCCCAATAAACGGCATACAAAGATCATAGGATGACAAAAAGGCTACAAAGCCGTAAACCTAAGTCCTAAGATGGCCAACACCCATGACATCCGTCAGGGCGAATTCCCTAGCTGCAAAAGGAATTCAATCATACGGTTGAATCATCATTTGTTCCCATCAGCAGAGGATTGGAGGATAAGCTCGATATTGGCTGGTATCATGTGGGTTTGCCCAGTAAGGTGGATTGGCCCCCCTCTAATTCAATTCTGTCTCCCATATGGTTGAGTTTTGTCTGTAAAATCTCCTCCTATAATAAGGCACTCACTTTTCCAGTTTTAGCAAATACCGTCTTCATCTTTCAAAATAGTTTCCATTCCTAAAAATTCCTCTATTCCAGTGGGTGAGAGTACAAATTACACAGTTCAGTTCGACGGACAGTCAAGGCGATGCTTTTGCGACTGAATTTGATGAGTATTCCTCGGAGACGGATGCCGACACAACCTCCAGCACCTCCGATGAGGCGACAAATCTGTCTTAAGGGCACAGTATAAAACACAGGCCTCGGTTTGCTTTCCTTAATCCTTTTACAGTTTCTATTTATAATTCTAAATCAGTCACTGTAATTGCTATACACTCTTTTTCCCTATAAGTTTTTCGGCAGTCTCCATTTAACGTATACATTGGGCATTTGTGTCATAGAAGTTAATGAGTATGGACAAATATTGTTTTTTCCACCTTAGTCCAATGGGATAGCCGGATAGGATTGCTAATACCCAACCCCCTTGTGATGGGCTCCGATGAATTTGTGGGATTCACAATCCTGTGCTATTAGCAATCCTTTTTTTATAGGCAAAATAAAATTTTATTAAGAACTCGACAAAGGGTATATCGAGGAAAGATCAATTACAGACCACAGAGTTCTATTAGCAATCCTTCCAATTTAATTTGGCAACACCAAACAAGATTTTTGGATGGCCCACTGGATTCATATATAGTCCTCCTATACCAATTTCAAACCCTGTTATCAAACAGGATCTAAGAGCATCAACAGTGGTATAATCAAAACTAAAATGTTGTTAAGATTAGCAACATAAGCTCAAAAAAAAGCTCAAAGTGGAATATTCAGATTTAGCAACCTCTTATCAACTCATCAAATTTTAGCCCTTGGATAATCAAAACTAGCAACTTTTTGTTAATAATCAAATTTAGTTGTTCTCATATTTCTTCAATCAAGTACACATCATTACACAAAAACATTTTCTCTCTTTCATTTTCAACAAATTTCTAAGAAAAATACTTTTAAAAAAAAAATTTTTTTGCCAAAATTATTTTTTATATTTTTTATTTTTTGCAAAAACAGTTTTTTATTAAAAACTGTTCTTTTTTTAAAAAAAATTCAAAAACTTTTTTTTTAACTTTTTCCCGAAAACTTTTTTTTTAAATCAAATTTTTCAAAAAACTATTTTCTCTTTTTCTAATAACCTGTTTTTATTAGTTTGAAACCTAATTTTAAAAAATTATTTTCTATGTTCACAATTTTTAGATTTTTATAAATTGAAAATATAATGTGACAAGTTTTGGTTATTCAAATTTAATTGTACTATTGTGAACCTCTACATTGCTAACTTTAACAACTCCTTAAATGCATAACCAAAAGATGATGTGGCAACTTTTGATTATTGACTTTTGGTTATTCCACTATGGATGCTCTAAGGCATGGCACTAGTCAAGGTATTTATGCTAACTAATATATTATTTGATGTATGAGAGCAGATAGCGCCTAAAAATGCATAAAAACAAGGATTTTATAGTCCATTTAACGACAACGCCCCCTAAATAAATATGTGCCCTTGACTGCCTGCCCAATTGTAGTTCATTGGCTTCATCCAAATTGAGACAAGGAGACTAGTGCATTTAGACCATATCACTATGTGCCCTTGACTGCCTAATTTTTTCAAAAAAATTATTTTCAAGGATCCAAATTGAGACAAAAAGACTAGTTCATTTAGACCATATTAACTACCATTGCAACACTACAACCACAATTCTTTACAACATTATTAACAGGCCCTCCATAGCTATTAACAAAGAGTGCGCAATGCTATGGTGATCATGCATGTTTGACTACTACATGAGGTTAGTGGAAGAAGTTAGTGAGTTGGTCTATAGGAGGTTCAAAGACTATCTATAGCTATGAACCCACAAACTGTGGGGGAAGTTAGTGAGTTAGTTTACAATAGGTTCAAAGACTATTCAAAGCCCTGAACCCACAAACTGTCCGCAACGGGGCTTGAACCCTAGTCTCCCACAAGGGAGAGCCGGGAGCTACCAACTAGGCCACAAGCCCATTGGTCCAAAACATTAGTGATTATTATGCAGTATTTGGATGAGTTTTTGAGAAATTTTGTAGGGTTATGTGTGGAGAGAGAATGAGAGTAATGATTAGAAGTAGATTTAATGATTGAAGAGAGATAGAGAGAGAAATAAGAATAATAGTTGGAGATAAAGGTAAATAATGATTGAAAATAAGAGTAATGAGTATTTTTTGAGTTGAGAAATTTTTTTCAAATAACAATCCGAACAAAGCATTAATAAGATAAAATCTGATTAGCTCAAGTCGCCCAACTCAAACGAGGAAGCTTACATCATCAAGTGCTAATGCTTAGCAAATACTCTTAACTTTTTACATTATGTATCCATGGTCTGAGGCAAACCTTGAGGTGCTTCAACTTTAGGGCTCGAAAGTTTTTAAATTTTAGGGGGTCCTTACTATTTTGGCATCCGTGGCTTCAAATTCTTCGTGGCGTAGAAACAATAACTTTTGACATCATCCAAGTCTCATGTCAAAGGGATTGAGTGTCAAATCCAACGTGAATTTGGCTCCACACCATTCGCTTCAAATTTGTCTCCTCATGCCAAATATATTTTGACATTTTAGAATTCAAAAAATAAGTGTTTTGGATGTTAGTTAATACTTAGACTTTGACATCAAGATTGGAGATGAAGGTTTGTTGATTATGTCAAATTCGGAGATGCCAAAATGTCACATAAACTTTCAAAAAAAAAATTGCTTCTCCAATTTGAAGCCATGTGTTTGAGATGAATAGTGTCATAAAAAAGGGCTTATCTTTTAATATTTGGTTTAGGGTCCGTGAAAAAGTCTTGGGATACTGCCATGTAACACATATTTCTGTGGGGCGCAGAATGAAGTTTGCAAACCTCACAAAAAATGTGTGGTGGAGAAAACTCAGTTATTCATTACCGGTAAGGCTATAAATGAACTGAACTGTTCGCGAACTATTCAGGACTCGACTCAGTAAGGGCTCGTTCGAGTTCGATTTGTCTACTAAATGAACTGAACTTGAACCTCAATTTTAGGCTAGCTCAATCTGTAAATGAACCGAACCTAAGCCTAATAGTATTCGACTCGGTTAGGCTCGCGAACCTGGGTAAAAGTGTATTGAATAATATTTTGGGGGTCTATCTATTAATATTGTATATTTTAGGGATATATGTATAATTGAAGTATTATTTTTATTCTTCCAGTTACTATCGAGTGTCGATACAAACGACAGTCAAAATGTTAGGGTTTTTTACCCACCGCCTCTCAGCCGCTCCTCTACATCCATCACCTCTATCCGCCATAAGTTTTGAGGTTCCACTACTGGTAATCAAACTGCTTCATTTTGATTTATTGATGGTATGCTAGCAAAACTAAGTTTCTATGGGGTTGCTACAGATTTCCCTTATCAGGGTCTTGGAGCAAAGCTTGGTGGCTGATTTTTGGTCATGTTCGTTGTGGATGTTTTACTTTCTTTAAGTTTGGTTATTTTTATTGATCATCTTTGTCATGATTTTGTTGTTTTTTCCCCAATTTTTGGTCATATACGAGGAAATAGTGATCTGGTACTGGGAGAAAATTCTCACGAACTATATTCGAGCCTTGATCTATTCGAAAAAAGAACTGTGTTCGAGCTTGAATTCGGTTCGGTTCGGCTCATTTAAGTCTAACGAGCCGAGCCCGAGCTTTGGAAATTTTTAACGAGCCGAACTCGAGCCTGACCTAGGCCTTAACAAACCTATCCCGAATATCACGAGGTTCGGCTCGTTTACACCCCTAATTACCGGTGAATAATTACTCGTAAACTAGACCCCCAAAGTTTGGTCTACTTTTCTGCTGTCAGTATACTTTAGAAAGCTCAGCTATTGGTTCCGATTGGCTACTGGCTGGTTTACGTAGAAAAATTCGCTTGGTTAAAAGTGATGGATGACGAAGTATTAGAAGTGAACTTCATTAGTGGTAGCGAAAGCACCTAAACTAAGCTAGCTTGCTTGCACGGATTCTTTAATGGGTCTTCTCAAGACCTCAGTCCAAATTTGCTGAGCAGAAGATTCTTTCATTTCGCCTGGTAGGGGAATCTTATTGATCTCCTGTTCTTGTTTAATTTGTTTCACAGATGCGTCTTGTTCCACTGGTTTTGTGATAGTATATGGCAATGAGTAGTAGCTATCACTCCATCAGGAGTTAATCTGTGGATGACGATGGGTGGGCCTTTGACAATGAAATCATTTCATCATCAAGGTATTTCTTTAGATTCTTTTCGTATTTGAAAATTTTATATGCATGGCTCTTGATTTTCATAGGTCATTGCTTTTACATTTCGAATTCATTATAGTGGAGGGGCATATCGTGACTGGAAAAATGTAAACTGTGATTTTTTTTTTTATAACTAGGTATCTGACCCAATAGACAATTTAATTTTTTAACATCTTTAGACAATTTATATATTAATTTTTCAACAACTTTTTGCATCATATATCATTTCTTATATCTCCAATTTATCCCTTATTCAAACCAAGTATTATTTAATCCTCATTTTCTAATATCTCATCGAAATCAATCCCTATTTAATACCCTCAACTATCTTGTAAGTCATCCCTTATTAATTAATACCCACTATTATCTTATCCTCCTCGTTAACTAATATTTTCAATTCTTTTTCTGTATCCAAACGGATCCTTACTATCTTATCCTCGCCATAAATAATGCACCCAATATTCATATCGCATTCGGTCGAGCCCAAGGGTAAGTTTTAGCATGGAGAGATGGTTTAACTCAAGTTAAGCACAGCACGTTATTTTCTATTGGGTTTATACTTTGATGACGTGGGTTATTGGTTTGGAGGAAAAGTCCACATTTCCTCCTCTGGCGGAGGGAATTTATTCTCTAATATTATATATGGCAATTAGTAACTACCACTCCGTCAGGATTCTTGATGATGATGGCGTGGACCTGTGGCAATGAAATCATTTCATCATCAAGGTATTTCTTTAGATTCTTTTGGTATTTGAAAATGAGAAAGATTATAATACACCGTTTTTATTTGGATGTGTATCGTATGCACCTTTCAAAATGTTACAAATTATAAAAAAAAATATTACGAATTGTATTGTTAAAAAGTTACGAATCTTATAAAGATTACGAGATACACCAAAATGTTATGAATCATAATGAAAATATTACGAATTGTATTGCTGAAAAGTTATGAATTCTAGAACAAAAGTTACGAAACACACTAAAATGTTATGAATGAATTATAAAATAATTGTATATGATACACCTTTTTAAAAGGTGTGTATTGTAGACTTTCCCTTTAAAATTATATATGCCTGGCTCTTGATTTTCATAGGTCGTTGCTTTTACATTTCGAATTCATCATAGTGGAGGGGCATATCGGGACTGAAAAAATTCAAATTTATTTTTTTATAACTAGGTATCAGACTCGATATGCCGACCAATTCAAGAGATTAATTTCACCATCGATCTACTATGGAGCAACTAATGTCGGAACAAGGCTGTATGGGCTGATCCTGTTAGGAATTGAACTCCTTGTTCAATTCACAACGCCCTACGGATCTTGAAAATTATAATCACAGAAATCGCAAACAGACAGAAATAATAGTCCGTAATGAAAAAAAAGGAGAAAGAACACAAGATATACGTGAAAAACCTCAATGCGAGGAAAAACCAAGGGAGCCACACAAGTCCACTATGAAATTGAATCAATAGTACAAGTCTTCTCGCAATCTCTCTGAGTACTGCGTTTTCTCTCGCCTCTCTCTGCTTTTCTCTAAAAACACGTTAACCTAATTACATACAAACTGTAGTGTCGGATAAGTCAGGTCCTATGTGGAAATTACACCCTAAGTCCTTGAAATATCGTTTTTGCTGCAGTTCGGTGTGCTCCTGAAGTTGCACCCCAAACTGCGGTGTGCCATGGGGGCTCCGCCCTCACACCTCCGAGCTAAATCACTGCTGAAGGTTGTCTGCACCTCTAAAAAATCCAACGCGTACGTTCAAGAATTAATTGATAGCATGAAACTAGGAGTACTTGAACCTATGGATGGGTATAGTAAAGTGAAACATGCATGATTAATTTCTCTTACTTCCCTTCTATATATGATTCTCAATTGCTTGAGTAGTTGAGTTCGATCATCGAAGTCTTCGAGAAGTCTTCTGATTCCTGACTTAGCTATTGAACTGCCTTTCTCACAAGGGGTGGCCCAATTAATCTCATTAGAGGCCAAAGGCGAACATGAGTGTGAGGCCTTCAGAAATTGAAGTATTGCATGTTACCAAACATTCTAGTCTAATATAATTTGTTTCGCATTTGAAAACCCTATTTCTTCCTTCCTGTGCTGTAAAGTTAATATATTACTCAGAAAATATTCTCTACCCTATATAGTTCTAACTATTTTACATACATGGGAGAGATGAATCTTACGGAACGATCATGCATGACAAAAATATATTTTCTTAGGAGGTATTTTACCTGAATGATCATATTTTATCAATTGAAAATAGTTTTTGAGAAGTTAAAACTAGCACCTTACATACATACATATATGTAAGAAAGTGAGGCCTCTAAAGCACAAGAAATACCAAAAAAATCTAGAAACACAAACACTCTCATACACATGTGGTGGACCCCACGCATACAGGAGATGTGTAGTATGTGTGGACCCCTTGTGCTTTGTGAGTGAGTGTGTGCAAGTGTTTGCATGTATTTTAATTTGTTTGTGGTTGTAGAGTTGTTACTAACAGAACTAAGCATATATCAAAGTACTAATCCCTACGGATAAAAGGGCAAATCTAGTGCACGAGACTCCCGCCTTTGCGGGGTCTTAGAAAGGGTTGATGTATACAACCTTACCCCTGCAAGCAGAGAGAGGTTGTTTCTGCGACTTAAACTCATAACCTCCAGGTCACAATAGAGCAACTTTACCGTTACGATAGGTTCGCATATAGCTTTGTCACTCTTTGCGGTGTGTCTTAGAGCATCCCCAACACACCCGCTCGAACGTTAGATAACCCAAGTTTAACAGGTTTTCATATGCCTTACATGTTCCAACAAGTACCTCAGATATTATATCCCTCTAAATTTTTTTTTCTAACTCTTCAATATTGAAAACTACAAAGCATAAGAATTCTAACATTTGAAACTAAAGTCTTTACTGGAGTGCATGATAAAATCTCAATTCTGAAATTACGAAATCCATCATAAATATGGGTAATTGATATCCACACTCTCTTTTTAGATATCCACACTCTTTTTTTTGTTTTTTAGTGTTGAAAGTATAGAGTTTTTTTTTTTTTTTTTTTGCTGAAATACAAAGAAAGGAGTATAGATATAAAAAAGGGAAGTGTGAAAAGCAATTCCCTAAATTTATCTTAATTTCTATGCTTGTGCTTATTATGAACTCCGTTGGGGTCAGTCTATAAAAAAATTTGCTCTGATTTTATTTGGGACACCCGCAAGTGGGCGCTGAAATTGGTCCTGTAGGATTAGTCAAGGTACACGCAAGCGAAAACCTGAGTTATCAAAAATAACTTTTGTCAGCAAAAAAATGCCTCATAGAATGATATACATAATGATGAAGGTTGAAATTCGTACTATCTACTTGTGGTCGACGAGTAATTGTTCAATGGTATACGGGCCCCAACACTACTCTCCACCATAAATTCATGGGGGATTCATGTACTTAATCTAGAGCCCTACGTGAATTTTTGGAGGAGAATGGTGTTGGGGATGCACGTGGCAGTGTCGTGGTGCGCAAGACCACCCAATAATTTTCTGTGGTGGACCCATGTGAAAAAAGAAGAAGTTACAATACAAGTACAGTAATGGCCCGTCCGTTTGTGTCTCCCACTCCTGCTTAGAACCACAGCCACTCATGCAATGGAAATCCAAATAAATGACGGGCGGATTTTATTGCACTTGTGTTAGGTCTAAATCAGAACATTTTGCAAGGCACGTATGATGTAGATGTCTAGGTTTTGGTAACGCAGGATGTCCTAGACTAGTTTGACCCCAACCCAGGATAATTCTTACGGTCCTTTCCGCAGTCTTTTTCTATTCTTACACGAGAGGTGAGGTGACCCCAAAAATTATTCTATTTTAGCTAACGAATGTCTACGGGAATCTTGGCCTATAAAACCTCAGCCATGCAACGACCCACTAACATATCATCAACTTCCACAATATTCCCAGCTGAGGTGCAACTTATTAGCACCATGGCTTCTACCATGTCCTTCTTGGTCTTTGGAATTTTAGCCTCTCAATTAGTAGTAGCTTCCTCTCGCCTTATCAATGAGGAATACTCCATGCTAGAAAGGCACCAGCAATGGATGTCTCACCACGGACGGATTTATGAGGATGAGCAAGAGAAGGGCGCCCGGTTTAAGATATTCAAGGACAACGTGGACCGTATCGACGCGTTTAACTCCGGTGTGGACAAAGGATACAAGTTGAGTGTGAACCAATTTGCTGATCTGACCAACGAGGAGTTCCGGGCTTCTCATAATGGTTACAAGAGGCAATCACCTAGTAAAGTGATCCCTGGCTCACAACAAGCACATTTTCGGTACGCAAATGTAACTGTTGTGTCATCTACTATGGATTGGCAGGAGAAAGGCGCTGTTACTCCTGTCAAGCAACAAGGCACATGTGGTAAGCATCAAATATAGATTAGCATCATTTAGTGTGTGAGTCATCAAAAGAAAATTAAATCACACACTAGTCTAAGCTTTAATTTTTTTTCGAGACCTCAAACTTCTGCGTTTTGTTTTAATCTTGTTGAAGGGTCCGGGAAGAAATCCTTCTTCTTTGAAGGCTCTGCATAAATTTATATGATATGTCCATAAACTCCAAAGGCTTAGAAAACTTTGTTATTCAAAGGGCCAGCAAAATAAATATGTACTTTCTTTGTTTATGGGCCCCGATGTTTAAGGATGAATACCACTCATTCTTGTCCAAATTAAGACCCATCAAGGAAAACATCATCATTAAAATACCAAAACGAAACAAATACTCTTTCTGACTAAGGACTATAAATTTAAACCTGCTAAACACGTCTTAAGTTCGTTACATGATACGTCGAGCAAAATTAAGATGAAGTTAAAATAAGATAAACTGGTAATGGGTGTTGTATAAGGACCCCGAGAACATTGAGTCATCCTCAAGGGCGGAACCATGGTTTGATCGTAGTGGGGTCAAATACCTAAAAATGTCAAGAATTTGATCGAGTTTGGCAATAATAAGGGACAAAAAATTGTTTTCTAACATAATTATTGAGATGTTTTTTGATACATGTGGTGTCAAATATGGTGTCATATTCTACTAAAGGTGGTAACTATTTAATGTTAATCGGGTCCAGTGATGTGACCCCACTATGGTCTTCTCCCCTCTGCCCTTGTAATCATCCTTGAGAGCCAAGTCATTTTCTCAAAATAATACTCCTTGTTTATCTCCTTTTTGAGAGCGTTTGAATTCTTAAAAAGTTGTCTATAATTTTCAATTTATAATATTCTTAATATGCAATATAAATCTTATTTGATAGATCTTAATTAGTTTTATTATACAAAATCTTCAAAATCATAAAAAAAATATTATAAAATGTAAGATATAAGTAAGTATATTTTTTAAAGATATAAATTTCGATAAGTGGACAAACAAATTGGTACAGAGGAAGTAAAAGTACTAATAACTGGCCCACCAAATTCCCATGACATAAATTGTTTTAAATTAATTATCGTCACAATCTTTTATACAGGAAGTTGTTGGGCGTTTTCAGCAGTAGCAGCCGTGGAAGGCGTTAACCAACTCAAAACCGGTAAGCTAGTATCTCTATCCGAGCAAGAGCTAGTTGACTGTGATGTTAAAGGAAAAGACGAGGGTTGCAGCGGTGGGTATATGGATAACGCCTTCGAATTCATCAAGCAAAACAAAGGTCTCATGACAGAAGCCAATTACCCTTACGTAGGACAAGACGGAACTTGCAAAAGCAAGAAATTAAACAAGCCTGTTGCTGCCAAGATAACCGGATACGAAGACGTGCCAAAGAACAACGAGAAGGCCTTGCTTCAAGCCGTGGCTAACCAACCGGTATCGGTTGCCATTGACGGTGGTGGATACGACTTCCAGTTCTACTCGAGTGGTGTCTTCAACGGAGCGTGCGGCACAATGCTTGACCATGCTGTGACCGCGGTTGGATATGGGACTAGTAGTGATGGGACTAAGTATTGGTTGGTTAAGAATTCGTGGGGCTCTGGATGGGGTGAGAATGGGTATATGAAGATGAGAAGAGATGTGGCTGCCAAGGAAGGCCTGTGTGGGATTGCTAAGGATGCTTCTTACCCAATTATGTGAATATTAAAATTACTACCACTCCGTCCCATAATGTTTATCTGGTCTGCAAAACGATCAAAAAATTAAAAATAATACAGTTTTCACAAGAAAAATTCAAATTTAAAACTTTCAACAATTTACCAGATATCAATAAGTTCTCTTAATTTATGAAAAAAGCTATTATTTTTTTCTTGAACAAAAATGAATTATTTTTAAGTTATCGTATTGCGTACCGGACGAAAATTTTGGGACGGAAGAAGTATAAGACAAGTTTAAATAATAGTGTGCGACTGTGTATGTAATCTTAGTGAAGTGTATGTGAATAAATTAATTAGCTTGTGTATGCACAACTCTGTCTCTACCTATATATGGGTCGACAAGAATATGTATTTTTCATCAGTTGAAGTGTGATAATGATATATGTTCTTACAATTATAGCCATGATATTGTGGAATATTTTGCTTTCAAAGCTCTGGCTAATAATTTTTAAATAAGATTAGTTGCTTAATGTCATCTATTTTTACTGGAATTATATTTCTTCGGTTACATGACGTATAATACAATTCATTGGAATTTCTTGCTGATGTAATCCATTTGAAACTTTAATCCAATCATAACCATAAGTATTTTGAAAAATGACGAAATAGCCAATAAATCAATTTTTTCATCTAAATTTAAAAAAATGGATTTTAATCATATTTTTTACTTTTTAGATTTCTCTTGTCATGACGAAACAATAATCTAAAAAAATAACGAAAAACTAACAAATGCAAATTTTTTTAATAAAAAAATATGTCATTTGGCTTATTAGGCCAAACCACCCCATTATAGTAAATCTGATCATGTATTTTTCCTCTATATCCTAGATAGCAGATGGCGAAGCCGCATTGTAGGTATCATCTCTAGGTCTCTAGGTTTGACTCTCAGAGTATCCAATAATTGATCTTAAATTTGTGGCTGCAAATTGAGACTTCACCTTGTATTAGCCCAATAAGTTTTCATGACCTATGAGACCAAAAAAAATGCCAACAACAAAATAGGACAAAAGATCAGCTAAATCGAACATCACCCCGAGCAAATGAATGATATTTTTTGCTTTGGACCCCACATATAGTATTTCAAAAACAACTTACGACCTCCAAAAACTTGTGTAATATTATCTATTAATTGATATTTTTAAATGTTTGTTATGATGAATAGCTATTTAAAATTTTAGCCTATTGAATACTAGTAGAAATAATTTTGCTTTGTAAGTCGATTTATCTTTTCAATGTTTCTGGTGAAAACAAATAAAGGGTTCCTATATACCGTACTTCAAAATTTTTGGAACCATAATCCCAGGCGTTAGTGGTCATGACATGAGGCAAATGGATCTGGTCCATTTGCCTCATGTGAGATCAACTCGTACGGGGTTTCGCGCTGACTTTAAATGAGCTCTCGGTTGGTAGACAGCTCTCGGTTAGTAGACAGTGGGATATGTCCACCGAAAATTAATCGAAGTATGCGTGATTAGTGTCTCAATCACTAGATACCCACCACCCTACGGCGTATAATACGGTTGATCTAGCCGTCGTTTGTCATTTGGGACCACAAAAAGATCAAGATCAGAAAAGTTGTATTAATTTTGTGGTCCAGGAGCAATAATACTGCTCCTTCTCACAAAAGTGTGTGGTCCTCCCTCGTATGAAAGCATGGGCCCATAAAATATTGGAAGTGTTCCATTAGTGAAAAGTGTTTCTGAAATTGCCTGGTTGAGTGATGGATTATGAAAAAGTATTGGAAGTACATGAGAAAGCTTTTTTTTTTTTTTTGGGATCTTCTCAAGACTCGGTCCAAATTTGCAAAGCAAAAGATTCTTCTATTTCTTTTAGGCCGGAATGCCTATGAATTTGATTATACAGTGTCACTTCTTACGGTTATTCTAAAATAAGACTGCAAATGCGATGTTAAATGCAATGATAGATTTAATTGAAACTTTTCTTAACACCGATTGATTTTAAGAGAGGTGGTGAAAAAGCATTCCGATACTCTTTGGTAGGGAAATCTTGTTGAATCTCTTGGATTTTGTTTTGTTTCACAGATGTGTTTTACTCCACTGATTTTGAGATGTATACAACCATTAGTTTCTATCAGTCCATGATCAGCAGTAATATTTTGATGATGGGGTTGCCTTTGAAAATGAAATCATTTCATTCTCAAGGTACGTAGGAGTATTTTCTTTTGGTATTTGAACAGTATGGCTCTTGATTTTCATTATTCTCCTGAAATGAGGTGCATCCTATTTTTCTGAAGTAGACTATTTTTAAGGGTCCGGTGCACCTGGGGCATTTAGGTGTTGTTTTGAATTCAGCTTAACCTTAACTTATTTTTTTCTCCCCTTTTGGAACTTAAATGAAAATAAGTTAAGTTCATCCATTTTTCTAAACTTAAACTTAACACACAATTACAATATTGCCCACTCATTTTTAAATGAATTTTAAGTTAAATCCATGCATTCTTCTAAACAAAGGGGTATTTTGGACATTTCACATATTCCTTAAGGCTTGTTTGGGAAGGATGAGAAATAAGTTAAATGTAGAAGAATGAACTGAATTAAAAAAACGGTCCCGCTAATAGGTGCCCCTGGGACATAAGTTTGGGCCACATGTTTAAACAGTTTAGGGTTCTTTAAATGTTTTAGGTGCAATAAATACATTTAAGTCCATGAATTGTGTTTATGGATACTCACAAAGTATTACTTTTCATCACTATTTTCTAAACTACCCATAAATATTTGTAATACATTTTTTTTAGTGACAATACTACCCTGATCATTTCCTTTTAAAAATGAGGTAGGTGAAAGGTTTTCAGTACACATAAAAGATTAGATACAAAGGGATTTTTTTTTTCCTGTCGGCTACAAGGAGAGGAAAATGCTTTTGGAGTTGGTGATATGAGAAACATGCTCAGTTGGGTCAACCGTACCACATCAAAACAATAGTGAAAAAAAATTAACATTAGAATATCTTGTAATAAGGAAATTAACAATTGGATAATACTATATCACAAACAATTAAATAAAAATTTAGGAGTTCCAATTTTTAACGTCTCAAAGAGAAGAAGAAAATTGCAGTTGTATAACAACCGTACAAAACTTGAAAGAGTTGTATTTCAATAAAAATAAGATTTTTGCTTAGGGCCCCACATATAGTATTTCAAAAACAACCACTGGTCCGAAAAAATATTGGTGGCTAAACTTGACTATGAGAGCTTTCATCATGAAAAAAATGCAAAAACAGTCATGTTTATACATTCATATTAATAGATTAATTATTCAGTTTTTTGTTATTATGGTTTGAATACTTGTAGAGTTTTTTTTTAAAGTATTTTTTATCTTTTAATTGTGAATTATATAAAGGGCTCCATCATAAGAAGTTCGGATCGGGCTTGGGGCCAGCCGTGCAAAGTACCTTTCAGGAAAACTCCATCAATTTTTTTTTTTTTTAATGGTCAAGAGGATAATTTCACTTAGCAACTCACCTAGGCATTTTTTTTTTTTTTTTTTGATCGGCAAAGATGAATTTTATTAATTGCTGACTAGAGAGAGGCTCAGTGAACTCTTTCAAAACACACACCCAAACCCAAACTCCCGATGTGAGAGCCAACCAAACTGACGCAAGCCCAAGAGTTCATTACAGATCGCAGCACTACGACAGACACTCACATCTTTTGGTAGGCCCACACACTGGAGGTGTAGTGTGTGTGGGACCCAATGTGAATGTGAGTGAATTTATGTAAATGTGTATGTAAGTGTTTATGGTTGTAGATACTTGACGGAATCCTAGTCCTAAATTAATGGGTTACCCCAAGCGTAGGGTTAAGACCGATGTAGCACAATACCCGGTAAGACCGGAGTCGAATCCACTAAGGACGGTGATATGTGTGCTGTGGAACCTCGGGTTGTAATATTAAAAATAGCTTTTAGATAGCCACCCCTTATCTTTTCGTTGATTAATTAACTAATACTAACAAATAACTTGCTCAAATGATTAAAAAGAGAGGCGCGGTCGTAGGAAATTCAGTACTTGCTACACAATCAGAATCCGCTTACTTTTTAAAAACGGTTAAATTTTAGGGAGAATTGGAAACTCCGAAGGATACGAATCCTAAAGTTGCCGGTCCCGTACACAGTGACGAACAGGTTTTGGTCTCCCGTTCCCACTCACATGAGTCCCGGCAATGCCTCGGATTCGTCCAATGGACGTAGTTTTCACCAACTAAAATTTATTTAATTAAATTAATGTGCGGAAAATTACGAGACAAATCCTAATTTGGTCGCGACGCGCCTTTACCCAGAGACCAAATCTCACAAAAACTACTCACTCATTATTAAAAATAAAAAGAATACAACCCTAGAATTAATCATGCTTTTATTTCTTGAGATGGAAAAATAAACGAAAGATTAAAACTAAGAAAACACAAACGATAACTTTAATTAAGAACAAAAGTTGAAACGGGTTACTGAATACTTGAATACTTGAACGAAACTTCAAAAACTTCAAAGGAAAAAAGCTCTGGAAGAAACAACGTAAGAAAAAGCTGCTATCTAACGTTTGAACCCTAAAAACAAAGTTTGGGGAGGTATTTATATTAATCCCCAAAGTCAGAAATTAAAACAAGGCACGAAACAATTTTTCCACGCTAATGCCTTCGGTAGCCCTACGGCCCAGAGCTGTAGGGCTACGGGTTGCTCTATTCCAGACGCTACACGATCTGTAGGGCTACGCTTCTGAGCTGTAGCCCTACCGCCTACTTTAATGAGAATTTTGTGCTTGCATGCACTTTTTTGGCACCCAACGCCTCCATCACGTCACCCGACGCCTCATGCCTCCGTCACGACTTCCCATGACAACGTCCGACACGGCCTCAAGGCCTCGCAATCCAAACTTGGTGCAAGAACCGCCTTATTTCCTGCTAAACTAAAAAAGACACAAAAACAAAACCAAGCACGGCATCAATGAAAAATGAAATAAACCACGCCTCTAATGCGCTAATATGCTCTACTTAGGCACTTATATCTACGATATCACGCGCCTATCAGTAGAATACTTGAAACTCTATTGGTTGGCGAGAACTAACAAATTAAAGAACTACTAACAAAGAAAGATACCTTCCTGTGAGAGAGAGAGAGAGAGAGAGAGAGTGTGTACATGTGTGTGTGTGTGTGTGTCCAGCAAACCATGGTGTAAATGGTGAAGTCATCGAATTGAAATGAATAGAGCGGGCAAGAAGGTGGCTGATGGTGGGTGTATACCAATCATAAACATGCACAAGAAAGTTTATGGCAATGGTAGCAATGAAAGTAAGGAGCCACTGTTTACTCTGTTCGTGGATAACCTGCCCAGTGAAGCTGATCAAACATGGTTGAGAAATATCTTCAACCAATATGGAGTGGTGAAGGATTCATACATACCCCTTAAAAGGAGCAAGAGGGGAAGCAAATTCGGGTTCGTAAGATACAACTATGATGTATTAGCGGGTGTTGCAATATAAAGAGCCAATGGTATGTGGTTTGGTAACAAGAAAATCCTGGTTAATAATGTGTCACTTAAACAAGAAGTTTTCAGACAGAGAAAAGAGACGGGTAATCCTTCTACATTGGCATGCAGGGAGCCTTATCCAGGGGTGAAAATGGCATCATAAACAATCATCTTCAGAAGGTATCTCATGGTTTATCTTATGCTCAAGTTGCTAATGGGAATGTGAAAGACTTGAAATTTAGTCGCCTGTGCAAACCCCTATTAAAATTCGAACCGGTCGGCAATGGTTGGTTATTCAGGAGTGTAGTCGCAACACTACACAAAATGATATCGTCGCGTTGGAAAGATTAGAGATGGAAGTCAAGAAAGAAGTCAAATGCGACATGCAAGTCAGATCAATGGTAGGTAGATTTATCCTTGTAACTTTTCCTGATGAAAAACAAAGAGATGAAGCGATGGTAGGAGACTGGTACAACTGATGGTTTGGGTCTTTCAAATCATGGAATGGAGAAGCAGCGAGCTGCGAAAGATTTGTCTGGTTATGGACTACCTTTGAACGCATGGAGCTGGCCTACTTTCAAATTGTTGGCGATATTACAAAAGTTTACACCGAAAATAAACTTTACAATGGACAAATTAACAAGCTGAGTCGCGGAAATCTCGCTCTCTTTAAGGAGATTCAAGCCCTCTACGGTAATAAACCGGTACAGTAGAAAATCTCTGACTAATCCCCTCTAGGATATAACAGCCCGATAATTTATCGTATGGTTCAGACCTACTCTGCACAAGTAGGAGAACCCAAAGCTTCACAAATGAAACACCCTTACACTTTGCCCAAGACTCTCACGCTCATATTAAAAACTCACCGATTAGTTTTTAGAGAACAAAGATAGAAGGAAGAATTGAGTATGAAAGAAGGTAAGTGTTTTGGAAAAGGCTTAGCATTACTCTTGACTTTCTTAGCTTTGATTGCTTCACTCAAGCAAGCCTTATATAGGCAAGAAAGAATCCAAACTATATCTTTTTATTAATGACTAGATCTCATAGGATAGATATGAATCTAAATTATATCTTTTCCATTAATGACCAAATCTCATTGGATAGATATGAATCTAAACTATATCTTTTCCATTAATGACCAAAATCTCACTTGAATATGGATAGATATGAATCTAAACTATATCGATCTTTTCCATTAATGACCAAATCTCACTTGAATATGGATAGATATGAAAGATATGCTCCCGATTCTTTCTAGATTTCTCTAGATATCCAAATAACCGTTAAGATAAGAGCCTCTCACGTAGATATACATGTGACTTGGAAAAGTCTAGCACCAGAAGATGTACAGAAATTTAAAATTAAAATAAAAAATTTCCAACACAAATTGATAGGGGAGAGGTGGGGACAATTTTTAATAGTTGATGAATGTACATTAAGACACGAGTCACTTGTCATGGGAAGAATTCTTATTTCCACCACTGACATGTCCAAGATTGATAGTTCTATTCAACTCAATGTCGCCGGAAAACGTTACTCGGTGTGGATTAAAGAGGAATGTTCAAGTCACATGCCTTTTCCTAAAGTGGAGATTAATTTGAAAAAGGATGGCTCTACCTTGCAGAAATAAACCATTGTAACACCAGCCGAGCAAAACTCAAGGGAGCATGTGGATGTGCATGTCTCTAACGACCACGAGGATGATGTTTCCGACGAAAATGACGATGACGTGGAAACCGGTGATGACTTGGCAACCAAAGTGGAGAAACGAGCCAATGAGAAACAAATGGTTAATGACAAACCAGTTGGTGGCGTCATTGATAGATATACACCGGCCGGGAACATAACAGGCGTGAAGGTGATTTTGAAAAAACACATGTTCCAACAACGGCTCATTTATGCCAAAAGGAGTTGGGTAATAAAGAGGCAGAAGGGGAAGTGTCTGGACATTCTCTAGGCAGTCTGGAATCTAGAGTGGAGGATTCATTGGGCCTTGAAGTAAGTGGTAACACAGATGGACCCTCGTCCCATCCTGAAAATGAAGAACTAGTTGAAGATACTTTGGGCTTAGATTTGGGCCGTAACATTATTCCTCGGGCCGATGAGGATAATCAGTATCATGGTGGTGACCTTAATTTGAAAAGGAATCCACAAATGGAGGAGACAGAAAGAGATTTTGTCCCTTTACTGGGCCCAGTGGTTGTTGGATCCCAAAATAACTTGAGATCGAGCATCACAATTGCTTATATTGGAAGGAATCGATCTCATGGCTGATTTAAATCCAAAGGATACTAGGAGAAGAATAAGAAGTCAGACGTACGAGGATAGCATAAACTCTGAGGACAATGAAAATTAAAGACTGTTGCTTGCTAAGCCTCATAGCTGTGTGTGGGGGTTTTATTTGGGTGTGTGAGGGTGTTTTTGCAGGGAAAAGTTAGTGGTGTTCCTTTTAGAGAGGTGTATGTCTAAGTGTTCTAGTGTTTGTTTCGGTGTTTTTTTGAGGTCTTGGGGTTGGGTCTTTGGTGACTCTTTTTTTTTTTTTTTTTTTTTGCTTAAAGTTTTGTTCGAGTGGGGCTGATGAGGTTGTGGGGTGTATTTTTGGGGTTTTGCAGTTTCCTGGTAGTCTTGGGTTTGGTCCTTTTGGTGTTTTTCAGATTTTGTCCCTCGGGTGTTCGGTTTTTTGCCTTTTTGGTGCTCCGTCCAATCTTTTATTAGACGCTCGATGAACTCTTTGTCGAGTTTCAATAAAATTTTATTGCCGATAAAAAAAAGAACTAATTAGCGTCCATCAAAGTACTAATCCCCTGCGCAAGTAGAGTAGAGTGCAGTCAGTGCCTCCCTTATACTCCCATGCACATGGGCAGAGTTTGATTCCCGTAAGCATTCATCCCTTTCTCCAAGTCCCCTAAGATCGATAGAGTAGATTAAGTTTAACGAATGGCAAAAAAAAAAAATACTAATCCTGTGCAAGTGGAGTGGAGAGCAATCAGTACCTCCCTATACTCTCAGGCATATGGGCAGAGTTCAATTGCCGTAAGCACTCATCCCCTCCCAAATCTCTTATGATAGGGTAGATTAGATTTAACACAGAAAAAAAAAGTAGTAATCCCTCAGATAAGTAGTGGGACAAATTAAGCCTGCTGGCTGTTGTACACATGCATAAATCAAAGAACCATTTATAAATTTGTCTAAGCTTTTTCCACCCACCATTGATGCTAAAATATTTGTAGTTTTCCTCACACTGAAACATTTGCTTCTACTGTATATACTACTTCCTTTAAAAGCACGAAAATGTTTCCTATTTTTTGCTTCTCAAAATACCCCACTGGTTCCTATGAATTCCAAATCTATCTCATGCCCCTTACCCACCTGGCCACCGCTCCCAATTAGTATGTGTCTTTTACCAAATTAAAACATTAACTATTGGCTAGCCATTGCCTAACCAATGGCAACTCTTCGGAAAAAGGGAAAAAAATTGCCATCTCTTCGTTTGATTTTAAACAAAAGGGCAAAGTACGGATTACCCCCTTGTGATTTGGAGCTTTTGCACATCACCTCCCTAACATTTTGAAACAACCAATTTACCTCCTTGTCGTTTCGGACTAAAATGCCAAGCTAACACTGTTAACGGAAATTGCTAAAATGACTGTAATACCCTTTGTCTTTTTTAGAGAGAATAGGTAATTAATAGGAGTAGATCAAACACCCTCAATGGCAAAAACAGAAAACTCAAACACCCTCAATGGGAAAAACTGAAAACCCAAATGAGGTGCAAAAACTCATTATTTCGATTCAACAACATAACGGGCAGATTACCGTTTAAATTTAAAAGCCGAGAACAAAAAAACCTGAGATTAATCACTTACAAAAATATTTATTTCGTGCAACGTCACTTGCAAAAAGGATTAGCGAATCAAATCCCTAAAACCCATATCAGAAAAACTTCCAATTAATCGTTTATATGCTCGCCATAGTTGACATTGGTGATCTTCGCAGCAACAGCAACATTGAAAACGATCTCTCCATCACCAGAGACGTCCTCTGCGACTGAGAGATGTAAGCGAGTGTCATCCCGTCGGAGCTGGTGCTCCGGCAGGATCCAACAAGGACTTCGTAGGTGGTTTTCCGGAGCTCCGAGTCGGAGAAGGGAACGACGAGTTGGGTGGTGAAGGTGTTCGATTCTCTCGCTCTCTCTCTCTGTCTTCAAATTAACCAACCAGTCACTTTAAATGTTCACTCTATCTTAATTTCTTTAAGTGTCGTTGGCATATAAATTGGTAAAATCAATTATAATTTGACGCAAATTTGTGTCAATGACACCCACCAAACAAAACCCAGTAGTTTGCTGGCGTGTTTCGAATTTGTCAAGAATTCAGTTTTCAAATTGACATTGAAAACGATGACTTCCAGTCTCCCTCTGGTTTTCATAGAAACAATGTTGGAAAGTTAATCTTAATTGTGGGGTTGTGTAGACAAAGAGAAAGTTAATCTCAATTTTTTTCACGCAAGTGCATGGTGGCCAGGTGGGGGGTTACTGTTGTTGGTTGATTCTTATTGTTTGGAAAGATGAAGAAAAAGGGTAGTGTTGTCTTCTTACATAAAAATTTAACTTTATTTAATCTTATTTTTCATTCCAACTCTCATCATTGGCATGTGTAACTCACCTTCCGTTAGTTTGGAAGAAAAACATAACGGTAGCACTTTAGTCCCAAACCACGAGGGGGTGAATTGGTCGTTTCAAAAAGTCAGGGAGGTGATGCGCCAAAGGCCCAAACCTCAGGGAGGTAATTTGTACTTTGCCCTAAACAAAAAAACGAATGGCCTTTGCAGTTTTGGTTACAACCAAGTGACCAACGCATCTCGTAGCCCTTCTGGAATGCATCATGTTTGATAGTAAAGCCTCTTCCCGAGTTAGCATGGTGTTCCTCTCAATTTGACATACGGAGTAGTATGGATTGAATAATCTGTTAATATTTAAAGCGCATTCCATTGAGCCACACTGTTTCATCTTCTACCCTCCCCTGCATTTTTCGGCCACAAGTACCTGTTCAAGCTTGTCACACGGCCAGGCTGGTTGACCAACAAACTTCAACGTCTCCAAAGGAACAAAGATCGTGGGTATTAGTGTCTATTTATGTCCCTTCGGTTTAATTTTGAATAGATTCACATCAGTACATTTTTTTTTTAACATGATTAATTGCTCTCCCTTTGATTTAAATTTTATCATTAGTTGGTTTATTCCTGAGTAAAATACAGTGAGTTTTGTTGTACGTAGGTTGCTCACCAATTACTCGACAAAATGTCTAAACAATAAATTAACAAGTGCGTTATTTTTTTAATGGGCCGTTAACAGCAGAGATTTGTTCCTTGGTTTGCAATTCTCACATTTTATTGATTTTTAGAAAAAGTACGATTCTGAAATGAAACGTAAACAGTATTGACTCCAATGGTTGTCATTATAGCAAGAATCAAAAAAAAAAAGGACATTGCATAACCACATGCTCGCTACCAACTTCATTTGACGATAATCAAACATGGCATCCACACTCCTATTTGTTGTTCCAACACCGAACTTCCTGTTCAAATTGTGATACCAAGTTCATTGTTTCACTGGCTGAAGTAAGCCAATTTTTTTTAAATTGAATTCTCAAGTTCTATGACCAATTATGACCCTTCAGTTGCGGGAGTCCGCCTGCGCACATAGCCATATTATTTATTTGACTTCATGTCAATTATTAAATTTTGCCACTTAATACCCAAGCACACTATTCCTACCGGTTGCAGTGAGCCCAAGAAATACATCCATCTTAAACTTTCATTGACCCAAAGTGGGATGAAACAGAGATTATGAAAGTGACTAAGTTGAAGTGTGCCAGAGTCATTCTTATGACAGTTTTAACCGGATAATGGTCCAAGATGCAATGGAGGTCATATTGTTTCTTAAATGAATTCGAGTCGCCGTATGGAGCAGATGATAGGCAAAGTAGGCCTTCATTGAGGCTTGCTTTCTGATTTAGATATTAGAAATTTGACGACTAATTTTTTTTTGGATGACCGGATGTTCAAACCAGTTTTCGCTCACCTCGACCAATTCAATTCACCGTGAAGTTAACAAACTAGCAAACCCTGCAATGATCCCAATGTTTAGTATGTTTGGCCTTTGTGGAATTCGAACACACGATCTTCTGAAGGACAAACACTTATTTTCTTTCTCGTACCCAATCGAACAAACTCCTTGGCGTTAGAAGTTGGAAGACTATTAGGATTAGCATGCTAACTTTTTTGAGCTATATATGCATGCCGAACTTGTCAATTTTGAATTGTTGGCTTTTAGTTACGGAAAATGTAAGATGGTTATACATTCAAGGAATTTGAACAAGCACAGAAAAAGCTGTATTTGTTTACATTAAGTTGAAGATTGCAAACTATTCACGTGCATCCTTACTAGTATTCCCAAAAACAAGGAGATGGATTTGCGTGCAGGCTTCTATCCAACGTACGCCTTCCATTCCTACTAAACTTGCCAAAGATTATTTCAGACATTGACAATTATACGTACCCTCCGATTTCTTCTTCATAATGGCCGCTAGTCCTTGTCCAGTTATACTTTAATCACCAAATTCGTATTTACGTACTCAAATAGAATGAATGTCCCCCTTTCTTCAAGTGTACTTTCCGTGCTAACTTCACTGATCACCATTTTCATGCATGGCAATCGAATCTCTTGATTTCAGAGGATAATTAATGCTCTCTGTTTTTTTCCTCTTTTTTTAAGGTGGGAAATATGCTCTCTTTATATATTATCAAACTTCTGTAATTTTAATCCTAAATATGAATATATGATGGTTATATCTGTGGCACGATACATAACAAGCGGTGTACCTACACGATACATAACGACGATAGTTTACGAGAATCTTGACCTATAAAACATCAGCCATATATGCAACGACCCACTAACAGTACTATCATCAAATTCCACAATATTATTCCTAGCTGAGGTGCAACTTAATAGTACCATGGCTTGTACCATGTCCTTCTTGGTCTTTGTCTTCGGAATTTTAGCCTCTCAATTCGTAGCAGCTTCCTCTCGCCTTGTGATCGATGAGGAATATTCCATGCTAGAAATGCACCAGCAATGGATGTCTCGCCACGGACGGGTGTACAAGGATGAACAAGAGAAGGGCGCCCGGTTTAAGATATTCAAGGACAATGTGGACCGTATCAACGCGTTCAATTCTGGTCTGGACAAAGGATACAAGCTGAGCGTGAACCAGTTTGCTGACCTGACCAACGAGGAGTTCCGGGCTTCTCATAATGGTTACAAGAGGCAATCACCTAGTGAAGTGATTTATGGCTCAGAACGAGCACCTTTTCGGTACGCAAATGTAACTGTTGTGTCGTCTGCTATTGATTGGCGGAAGAAAGGTGCGGTTACTCCCGTCAAGAACCAAGGCGATACATGTGGTAATTAAGCATCAAGATATACATTGGCATCATTAGTATATACGAAACAACCCCATAGCCAAACCTGAGTTATCAAATAAAAAATTAAATCAGACACTAGTCTAAGCTTTAATTTTTTTCGAGTCCTCAAACTTGTACGTTTGTTTTAATCTCGTTGAAGGGTCCCGGAATAAATCCTAGCTTCCTGTTTGAAGGCTCTGCATAAAATTTATGATTTGTCCATAAACTCCAAAGGCTTAGAAAACTCTGTTATTCGGAAGGCCAGCAAATTCAGACACTAGTCTAAGCTTTAATTTTTATGTCAGTCGGGTAAAGCTGTGACCTAACCCCACTAGGTCTTCTCCCCTCCGCCCTTGCTCATCCTTGAGAGCCAAGTCATGATTCTGTCTACATAATACTGATTTATGTCCGACCAAATTATTCCCATGACATAAAATAGTTTTCCATTAATTATCGTCACAATCATTTATACAGGAAGTTGTTGGGCATTTTCAGCAGTGGCAGCCATGGAAGGTATTAACCAAATCAAAACCGGTACGCTAGTATCCCTATCTGAGCAAGAGCTGGTTGACTGCGACGTTAAAGGACAAGACAAGGGTTGCCGCGGCGGGTTAATGGATACTGCCTTCAAATTCATCAAGCACAACAAAGGTCTCACGACAGAAACCAATTACCCTTACGTGGGACGAGAAAGAACTTGCAAAAGCAAGAAATTACACAAGACTGCTGCTGCCAAGATAACGGGATACGAAGATGTGCCAAAGAACAACGAGAAGGCCTTGCTTCAGGCCGTGGCTAACCAACCGGTATCCGTTGCCATTGATTTCAGTGCGTCCGACTTCCAATTCTACTCGAGCGGTGTCTACAACGGAACGTGCAGCACGATGCTTGACCATGGTGTGACCGTGGTTGGATACGGGACTAGTAGTGATGGGACTAAGTATTGGTTGGTTAAGAATTCGTATGGCTCTGGATGGGGTGATAATGGGTATATAAAGATGAAGAGAGATGTGTCTGCCAAGGAAGGCCTGTGTGGGATTGCTATGGAGGCTTCTTACCCAGTAATGGATTAGTACTGATCAGTGAAAGTGTGATAATGATATATGTTATTACAATTATAGCCATGATATATATATTGTGGAATATTTTGGTTTCAAAGCTCTGGCCATTATATTTTAAATAAGATTAGTTGCTATACTATATGTCATCGCCAAAAGTCTATTTCGTTGTAGTAACTCTGGGAGTATCCAATAATTGACCGGAAATTTGTGGTTGCAAGTTAAGACTTCACCTTGTATTAGGCCATATTCATGACCTGCGAGACCCCAAAAAAAATGCCAACAACAGAATAGAATAAAAGATCAATTAAATCGAACTGCGGCCCCGAGCAAACGAGTAAGATTTTTTGCTTAGGGCCCGGCCACATATAGTATTTCAAAAACAACGACCTCCAAAACTTGTGTAGTATTGTATTATTCATTAGGTTTACAAAATTAAACCCGTTGAAAATAGGTCTGCTAAAAAAGAAGGCTGAATCGCATAAAAATGCAAAAGTGACTTCTACTAATTGAAAATTTTAAATGTTTTTAATGATAAATAGCTATTTAAATTTTTAGCCTACTGAATACTAGTAGAAATATTTTTGATCTGTGACTGGATTTATCTTTTCAATTTTTGTGAAAGCACACAAAGGGTTCCTTTATACAGTATTTTTTAAAATTCTTTGGAACCACAATCCCAAGGGTTGGCTTAATGGTCCGGAGGCAAATGGGTCTATGATTTTCTTTTTGAAACCTCTCAAAAGCTATCAACTCATGTGAGGTGATTAGCTCATACGGGATTTCGCTCCGACTTTATATGAGCTCCCAACTAGTAGACAGTGGCATAGGTTCACCGAAAATTAATCAAGGTATGAGTAAAAAATGTCTCAATCACCAAAAGGGCACCCACTGCCCTACAGCGTGTAATGCAGTCGATCTAGTGGGACCACAAAACGATAGGATCAGGAAAAAATTATATTGTGCTCCAAGGTATATATTTCTGATGGTATTTGAACATGTATGGCTCTTGATTTTCATTATTCTCCTGAAATGACGTGCATCCTTGGGGCATTTAATTTAGGGTTCTAGTATTAGTTTAGTACCAGTAAATGATTTTCATAAATACTCCGTAGGAGATAAGGTCAAAGAGAGAGAGGGAATCGAACATCTTGTGACCCAAGAGAGTCTTTAGTTAGTTCTTAAAAATAAAAACTCTACACGCTATTTCTCGTTTGCTTGAGTTTGATCAACCAAGTCTTTGAGAGCTGTTCTAACTCAGCTATCGAACTGGGCCGGCTTTAAGCATACACTGAGGATGCAGCCACATCGAGACCCAAAAATTTTCAGGCTTTTAGGAAACTCCATTGGCTGGCGAGAACTAACAAAGAACTAATTACTAATTGAGGAAAACCTTTTCACGTAGCTTTCCATGAATAGCTGTTTACTGAGGAAAATCTCAAGCGTCCAAAATGTTTTGGGCAATTCGGATTCTAATGAAACCAAACTTTTCTCCGAAAAAGTTTCATTTAAATTCGAACTGTCCAAAGCCGAAATAGACAACCGAGATCGCGCGACTCCATAAACAATCTATTTATAGCACGCGGCTCCATGAATAAGTGTATCTCTTACTAATTAGTGTCAATCAAAGTAGTAAAAGTAGTGGGACAAATTAAGCCAGCTGCTGGCTGTTGTACACATGCATAGATCATAGAACCATATTTATACATTATTTATCTAAGCTTTTTCTGTAGAAACTTTATATCCATCTCAAAACCAATTGGCAATGAGTGGAGAGGTCCCAAATGTTATTAAGTGATCACCCATTCCACACCCAAGCAATGTGGGACTCTATTCTCTTAACATCCCCCCTCACGTGCAGCCGCGTTTGAGGTCTGTCACGTGTGGCCACTTTTGGGTCCTATCATCGTGCAGCCTTTTTGCTGGTCTGTCATCGTGGGGTGTGGATTGTAAATTTTTAAAATGTGGGGTGGAATGGGCCCCGCTCTGATACCCACCACTGATGCTAAAATATTTGTAGTTTTCCTTCAAACTTCAAATTAAGCACTGATACATTTGCTTCTCGAGTACATATTCAGACAAGAAAAATGTGCGAAAAGAGGAGATGGATTTGCGTGCTTCTATCAAACACCTTCCTAGACATAACAAAGATTTATTTTTTTCATACCCTCCAAGTTCTTCTTGATATAGAATTAGACCTTCTGTTCGATCGCATTCAATTTTTGGAGTCAGGCCGCAATAGAGTAATTTCTTATGAATTTTCTAGTTCCGACGTGAAAGCAATTGGTGTACTGTATGATGTATAGAAAAGATATGTTAATTCATCCTAGTACTTATGCTTGTCGTGAATTAATCGAAAAAAATCCTCAACGATCGAATTGTGGCTATTATTCCACACTCCGTGTACATAATTGTTTTTGGATGTGAGAGTTTCGATTTAACTTTGAATCTTTTTTCTTTCCAATTTTAGATTTCAAAAAGTCTAGAACCGCAGCCAAAATGCACGCATACACAAAGCGCGCCCATAACAATGTGTACGGCTTACACACACTACATCACCAGTGTGTGTGGTCTTACGCATTTCTATGAGCTTTGTGCATTTGTGTATGTATTTTGGGTGTTAGTAGACTTGTTTAAATTCTTGTATATATAGTTGTTGGATGATGCTATGGTGTCCCCGGTCATTTTGGGGACACCGTAATTTTTGGCATAACAGAACCCTTACAAGCATAACAAAAATCATTACAAGTATAATAGAACCATAACATGGCATAACCAAGGCATAACCAAAAACCAATCAAGGCATAACCAAAAATCAACCAAGGCATAACCAACCAAGTTATGCCTTGTTATGGTTTTGGTTATGCTTATAATGGTTTTGGTTATGCTTGTAATGAATTTGGTTATACTTATAATGGTTTTGTTATGCCAAAAGTTACGGTGTCCCCAAAATGACCGGGGACACCGAAATCATTCCCATAGTGGTTTGAGTTAATTTTTTTTGTCCTCGTTGCTCAACTTTTGTGATTCTCAAGTATAACTGTGCATGTATTCATGTAATAAGTTTAATCCTTTTATTCCCTTCAAGTTTTATTTTGCTCCAAGATTCCTCGTTGTACATCCTGTATTCAGTTTTGTCGCTTTTTTGTTGCGTGTCTTAGAGCATCTCCAGCAGACCCCTCAAACAGTAAACATCATAAATTTACAGATTTTTGTACCTCGTACATATTTCAACAAGTACCTCAAATATCTCACCCCTCGGATTTTTTTTCCTCACCCTTCAGTGAACATAACAAAACACAAGAACACTAAAATTTAAAATTAAAGTCTGTTGGAGTGCACTTTGAAATCAAATTCTGAAGTTTTTTTTTTTTGGGTAAGGATCAAATTCTGAAGTTAGCTAGTAGTAAAGTGCATTGTTGATGATAAATTTTGTAATCTATAAATCATACTGGTGTGCACCCTGAATTAGCTACGTACGTGTTCATGATAATTGAAAATTGTCCGCAGACGTCAATTAATAATCCATAAGCACATCATCAGAAGCTATTTTGCGCTTTTTTTTTTTTTTAAGGAACAAGATCATTCCAATTATATTAATACCATAAAAATAAAGTACAATTAAAACATCCAAACAAAATTATAAAAAAAAACTAACAAATCAAAACAAAGTACAAAGAAAAACTGCATGACGTGTTTTACTTGCTAAAAGTAGTAGTCCTTGACTTGATTGATGACTTGCTAATACACAAATGGGAGCACGAAGAGAGCAGTTTTGCTACAATCACAGACACTTACATACATAATCTCTCTTACTTTATGTCAAGACGCACATAATTTCTCTCACATTAAGTCACGCCTGACTTAATGTAAAAGAGATTATGTATTTGTATAAGTATAAGTATTTGTGATTGTAAACTTATGAATAAGAAGGGGGACCAATTAAACGTGAATCCCAAAAACCAGATGATAAGTCTACAGCAGCTTCTGCAGTCTGCGGCTGGACGAGTTCGAGTTGGAGTAGTGGGTCATCCAGGAGGGTTTGCTCCATGTTTATACATGGCCTCTCAACTTCGGCCTCTCCAACCCCTCCTCACGAGTGTGTTCGACAGGTTCGGTTCCGGCATCATGGTTCCATGAGGGGTTTTTTTCCTATTTTTTCTTTCAAGTTTTTTTTCCTTATATTTCCGGACCGATAGTGTCCATTTTATTGTACTATTTTATTATATAACATCTGCATTTTTTGGTTGGTCAAAAAGCAGATGATGGGAACGCAATATTCATAGGTAAAACACTGCCGTTCCACTTTTTCAAAAAGTGGATTTTTGAAAAAGAATGTAAATTTTAAGGTCAAAAATTATGTATTTACACAAATAATTTTCCTACTAATGTGGATCTTGTTTGATAAATCTCATTGAGATCTTTTAAAAGGTGCAAAAAAATTAAAAAAATATTTTTCATTTTCGTTATATTTAAGTTTGAAATTACCTTCTTTTTAAAAAAGAAAGTTTTTGGAAAAAGCGGAACGGGCTTTCGAAATTTCAAAATTTCACAATTGGAATTGGGTTTTTTCCATTTTTTTCCAAAAAGCAGATGATGGGAAAGCATCCTAGTCATTTCCCATTTCCAATGTGATCATGAAATCTTGAAATTAAAAAGATCAAAAGGCTTCCAGAATACTTCATTAAGCATATTAATAAATGACTTAAAAAGCTGGTAAACACCATTTTGACTAGTAATTAAGGACAATTAACTGCATTGGTTAGAGCTCGTTCCACAAAGGAAAAAAAATCCTTATTTTTTAGGGAAAAAAACTGAAACGGTTCCTATAGTTAAGTGTTTGTATCAACTTGGTCCCTGTAGTTGTAATTGGCTCAATTTACACTCTGTACTTTTCATTTTGTTCCAAGTTGGTCCAATTACTAACCGCCGTTAGTCCTTTTAATAGCAAAATCAAATGGCCCCTTTTTGGGGGATTAAAACAGTAATTTTCTTATTCCCCTCTTACTCTAATATTAGGGGTGTGCACGGGTCGGGCAGTCGAGTTTGACCCTTGAACCCGACCCCGACCCAACATGGCGGATAACAAATGTTTTAGGCTTGCAAACCGAACCGAAAAGGAGTAAAAACCGTCTGCGATCCCAATTCTTTACGTCGGGCCGGGTCAGGTCCGACTAAAAACCGAATTAATCTTTATGAATTGGTCAAGTCGAGTAAGAAATGCACAAACCCGGAACCCGAACCAAAATCTGATTTTCAACAGAAAATGAACCCGTATCCGTCCGAAGCACATATTCGACCCCGCCAGGGGCGGGTCGGGTCCGCGGGTGGACAGATTTTTTGCACAGGCCTACTACCTAATATGCCTCTGAACCGAAACACAGCTCATTCTTCCATTCTCCATTGATAAGGAGGCACCTGAGAAGAAATTTAGCTGTAGTTTTCTGCAAAAAGTTGCCCTCTAATTCAGCATTTTCATGATCAGCCATGTGCTAATATAACCACTGGTATTGTTTACCTGTTTAACTTGTGGAAAAATATTAAGATGCCTTATTTTTCTTTTTCTGCATAGTACTAAAAACGTATATAGAATCATGTCCAAAAGTCACAACATAATATAGATTCAAAAGTCACAACATGATAAAGAACTATATCCAAAAGTCAGAATATTACATAAACTCAGGGGTTGTTAGGCTTAAAAAGCCAAGTGGCTTAATTTTTTTTGTCCTTATTCAATTTTTTTCACATTTATTAGTTTTTTTTATCAATTTTTTCAAAATTGATAAAAAAAATTACCATCAAAATCCAATTTATTTGAATAAAGATGAAAAACTGACTTATTGGTTTAGTTTTGTCTTTATTAGCTTATTTTTGTCCTTATTTAAAAGGACTAGCGGCGGACTAATGGCAGTTAGCAATTGGACCAAATTGGAACAAAATGGAAAGTACAGAGTGTAAATCGAGCCAATTATAACTACAGGGACCAAGTTGATACAAACATTTAACTACAATGACTATTTCAGTTTTTTTCCCTATTTTTTAAGAAGATAGTTTCAATCTCAAAAATTATGGGTTTATTGAAATCTACAAATATGCAATACAGATCTTGTTTGAAAGATCTCGATGAGATCTTTTATACGATGCAAAAAAATTGAAAAAATATTTTTTATTTACATTATTTTTGAGTTTGAAAATATAAAATAAGCTGTTTATTTTTTAAGAAGGTTTCTGGAACGGACTCTGAAGGAGGAATTCTCCTGCTACTTTCATTAAGCGTACGTAGTGGAACTTAATATTATAGTATCGAACCTACCGTTGTTAAAAGTCTCTTCTTCTTTTTCATTTTCTTTCATTTTAGAAAAAAAAAAAAAAAAAGAGTTTTCTTTTGAAGTGATAATGAATAGGTTTTTGTTTTTAAAATTAATCTCAAGATTTACTTTTGAAATATACGGGACACACAAAAAAAAAAATTATTACTGAAATTTCCTCCAATTACAATTATGATGAAAATTTCTGTAATGAGGATTGTTAATTGACCTTATTGTTAGCAAGGTTGAGGATTGTTAATCATGCTATATTTTTGGTATTTTTCGTTTTGGATTGCTGAATTCAATTGTTATTTTTTAAATTAATCATATATCTCAACGAAAGAGTCTAAAAAATAAAACAAATTATGACCAATAGCCGAGAAATTCATTATATAAAATAAAAAAAAATATTGTCATCTTATATGAACATTCAGATTTCATATAAGATATTTTGCACATTCGGACATCTCGACCATCTGAGCATTCAAGCCATTTATTGCCGAGGTGAAATCTAGACCGTTGAATTGCCGAACAAACGGTCTGAATGTGCACAGCGCACAGTGCCGCACAGCACCATTCTCAGTTCATTTCGGTGTACGGGTACTACCAGAAACAATCAGAACCTCAATCAATAATGTGGTGTTCTCAAAATAGGAAAAAAACAATTATTGTTTTGATGTGGTCCATTAATCCTAAACTAATGATAGCTGTTGATTACAATGCAGTGCATAGAGTATAAACTTACGGCATTTCTTATGAGAAAACTAATGCCCCAAAAGATATTGGCCACTGATTCTTTACCTTTGACCCAAAAGACAGTGCGAGTCAATCCACTAGCCAGAGTCATCTGCTCTTTTTGCCCCCTGCCTTTCAGGTCTTCTTTGTACTGCGAATTGTGATCAAATGACCTGGAGTCATCTCAATATGTAATCCCACTTTCCAAATAACGTGCAGTGTGTGGTGTGGTCCAGGCGAGACATCTCCAACACGGTTTGAGGGGTTCAAGCGAACCCTCTGAATTCAAAAAATGAAGTAAAAATTTGTACATTTTTGCTTGTAGTTTGATATTTTTTGTTTATTGTCAGCACTAAATCAGTCGTGCAGATCAAGCAGAGTAAAGGAAAATTTACTTAAATTTGTGAGTAAATAGGCCATGCATATAGCTCGAAAAAGTAAAATAAATTAGGCTCGATAAATCTTCAAGCAAAGTAAATATAGTTGTCTTATATATAGTGTCTTTCTTGTATGCAAAATTTTTTGTGTACGTTTTTGTCACCGCTGAATTAAAATCCTGCTGCAGCCGCTACCGGTGTGGTCCGATATTTTTTGTGTACATTTTTGGCAGTCCACAGACTCCACACCCACGCCATCTAGAGGGCGTACTCGATGGTCATGGACTGACTCATGGGTAGTCGTTCGTGCAAAATGCGTCTAGACAACAACTTAACTTGTTCACACACTATTTGAAGAACGTGTTTTTCCTCTGTGGATATATTCTACTGTAAACAGTGCAATGATTGATTGATAAACACGATTCACTCTCCAGTCATAGAGCAACAATGAGGTCATTTTCCAGGTCACTTCTAAGCGAACAACCCATTTTCCCAGGACACTTTGACCCGTTTCTTTTGAGATTTTGGATTTGAATTCGAAGGTAATGAGTATGGAGAGAAATAGAGTAATGATTGAAAACAGAGATAATGATTGAAGAGAGATAGAGAGAAAAATGAGAGTAATGATTAGAGAGAAATAAGATAATTAATAAAATTCAAAATCCAATACCCTTAAATGAACCGGGTCAAGCTCCCGTCACTAGTGTTTCGGACCTTTATTTTGTTTTGTCCTTATTCACAAAAAAAAAAAGAGTTTGTTAATCTTGTGTCAAACTTTCGTGAAAAGTGATTCGTCTCGATGAAAAGAATCGGAAAACAAAAAAAAATTACTTATGACTTTGTACAATATTTTTAGACATATCCAAGAAAAAAAACCCAAAAACCTTGAAACCAAAAAAGTTTGACGCAAAACTAACAAACACAAAAAAATAAAAATAAAAAAAATAAGGGAAAACCAAAAACGGTCCAAAAACCCAACACAAAAAGCTAAGGAGAACAACACCTTAAGCAAACTACTGTCATATTTCTATACTCGTGCTTATAAACTTTTGTCAATAGAAAAAATGCCATATAAAATGATAAGAAAATGCTAAAAACAGACCAATGGTCTTGCCTGTCATTAAGATTTAAAAAGTGACGTAGAAAAAAGAAAGGGTTTAAAAAGTATATTGAAATTTGTGAAAAAAGTACTCCCTCATCCCATTTCAATAGTCCCATACAAAAATACCTACAATTTTTGGATAAAAATAAACTACCTATGTTCGTAGCTTTTTAAATTGAGGGGGCCTATTGAGAATACAAATAAAAAAAAGTAGCTCCCATTGGCAATTTTAAGCTTTTTACGAGTTGATAGTTAACAATCTAATAAATCCAAGATGTTTTGGGTCAAATTTCACACACTTCAGACTAAAAACTACACTCTCTCTCACAAGCTGATGCGTGCATGGGAGTGAGGTGACCGCAAATGTTATTAACAATAAGAGTGGAACATGAAATATTAAGAATGAAACTTCTAAGTCTAAGGACAAGCACCAGACCAATTCATTGGGCTACGTAGATTTAATTTGTCTCCTCTGTAATTTGCTTAGAACCTCTCACAGAAAAGAAATACAAATAATACTTTGTGTCATGATCAGAGAGGAACATTAGTTCCTCGTTTTGTAAAAATCTATCCCTATTGTTCTCCTTTTAATCTAATATAACCTCTGTTGTCGTTGGCTTTAAAAAAAAAAAAAAAGAAAGAAAGAAATTCAAATAAATGACTTTACGGATTTTGATGCACTCGTGGAGGTCTAAATCAGAACATTTCTTCCACCCAAAAACAAAAGTATCAGAACATTCCGTGAGGTTTCTCTCTCTCTCTCTCTCTCTCTCTCTCTCTCTCTCTCTCTCTCTCTCTGCCTATAAAACCTGAGCCGTGCAATGCAACGACCCACAAACACTATCATCAACTACCACAATATTCCTAGCTTTATTAGTACTATGGCTTCTACCTTGTCCTTGTTGGTCTTTGCCTTTGGAATTTTAGCCTCTCAATTAGTAGTAGCTTCCTCTCGCCCTATCAATGAGGAAAATTCCATGCTAGAAATGCACCAGCAATGGATGTCTCGCCACGGACGGGTTTACAACGATGAACAAGAGGAGGACGCCCGGTTTAAGATATTCAAGGACAACGTGGACCGTATCAACGCGTTCAATTCCGGTCCGGACAAAGGATACAAGCTGAGCGTGAACCAATTTGCTGACCTGACCAACGAGGAGTTCCGGGCTTCTCGTCGTAATGGTTACAAGAGGCAATCACCTAGTCCTGGCTCAGAACCTTTTCGGTACGCAAATGTAACCGTTGCATTGTCTGCTATTGATTGGCGAAAGAAAGGCGCGGTTACTCCCGTCCAAGACCAAGGCGCATGTGGTAAGCTTTAGGATATACAATATTGACATCAGTAAAATATACCAAATAAATTAGGTCCTTTTAAAATATAAAAATAAACTTATATGTCTGTTTTAATCTTGACAAAGGGGTCCGGGGAAAAATACTTCTTGTTCGAAGGCTCAGCATAAATTTTTATGATTTGTCCATAAACTCCAAAGGCTTAGAAAACTTTGTTATTCAAAGAGCCTGCAACAAATAAAGTATTGTTTTGTATTATGAGTCACAATGATAAATGATATAATACCACACATTTTATCAAAAGACCCATCATTACAAAAAATATCATTATACATGTAAATACCAGAACAAAATAAACACTCTTAATTTCATGGTTGTTAAATACAATTTTTAAGTTCGTCACGTGACACGACGTAATAAATAAAGAAGAAGTTGGGATAAGATAAACAACAGTGCTATTCACACTGATAATTGCACACAGATAGCGCATAGATTTTTGTGTGGGACTTACTCCGGATCTCGCACAAATAGTCCGAGCCGTTCATTAAATATAAAATATTTTTTTAAGGGCTCCAGAGAAAAATCAGCTCAATCGGATACTTATAGGTTCTCGTTCCAATCATCTAACTTTTCATTTAGATTTCAAGATAATGAAAAGTTAGATGATTGGATCAAGCACCTATAAGATCGGATAGAGCTGATTTTTTGCGAGAGCCCTTGAAAAAATATTTTACATTAAATGAACGGTCTTGATTGTTTATGTGAGATCCGGAATAGGCCCCACACAAAAATCTGTGTGCAATCTATGTACAATAAGTCCGTGTCAAAGACCATAATTTGTACGTACTGAGGTCAAAGACCTAGAAGAATTGAAATTTGAACGAGTTTGGCAATAATAGAGGGCAAAAAAATTGTTTCTTGATAACTACGTGACCCCACTACGGTCTTCTTCCCTCCTGGTCGTGCTTGAAAACCAATTCACTTTCACTCTCTCTACTTAATTATTGGCCCTCAAAATTTCATGTCGTTAATTATTTGACATTAAATATTGTCACAATCTTCTATATATAGGAAGTTGTTGGGCGTTTTCGGCAGTGACAGCCATGGAAGGTATTTACCAAATCAAAACCGGTGAGCTATTATCCCTATCCAAGCAAGAGTTGGTTGACTGTGACGTTAATGGAGAAGACGAAGGTTGCAACGGCGGGTATATGAATAACGCCTTTGAATTCATCAAGCACAACAAAGGCCTCACGACAGAAGCCAATTACCCTTACGTGGGACAAGACGGAACCTGCAAAAGCAAGAAACTACACAAGCCTGCTGCCAAGATAACCGGATACGAAGACGTGCCAAGGAACAACGAGAAGGCCTTGCTCCAAGCAGTGGCTAACCAACCAGTGTCGGTTGCCATTGACGCCGGTGGAGACGACTTCCAATTCTACTCGAGCGGTGTCTTCAACGGAAAGTGCGGCACGATGCTTGACCATGGTGTGACCGCGGTTGGATACGGGACTACTAGTGATGGGACTAAGTACTGGTTGGTTAAGAATTCGTGGGGGACTGGATGGGGTGACAATGGGTATATAAAGATGAAGAGAGATGTGGCTGCCAAGGAAGGCCTGTGCGGGATTGCTATGAATGCTTCTTACCCAATAATGGATTAGGACTGATGAGTGGAAGTGTGAGAATGATGTATGTTCTTACAATTATAGCCATGAAATATTGTGGAATATTTTGCTTTCAAAGCTTTTGGCCATTATATTGTACATAAGATTAGTTTCTATGTGTCATCTATTTTTACTGGACTTATATATTTCTTCGGTTACATGACATATAATATAGTCCATTGGAATTCCTTACTGAGGTAATCCATTGCAAACTTTAAGCCAATCATGACCATATAGCAGATGGCAAAGCCGCATTGTAGGTTTCAACGCCAAAAGTCTATTTTATTGTAGTGACTCTAAGAGTATTCAATAATCAGTGGCGAATCTCAGGGAGTATCCAATAATCCGTGGTGAATCCAGAAATTTCATCCACTGGACTCGTCTTTCGAGTATAAACTTAATAGAAATATTAACAATTCAATATAAAGAGAACATGCGTAAACTAACAGTAAATTTGTGCTTGCAAATTAAGACTTCACCTTTTTTTTATCGGCAACAATTTTATTTTATTAAAACTCGACAAATGATACATTAAGGGGAAAACCAAATACTTGCCTCAAAGGGAGAGCTTTGGCCAAGAGTCCATAGTATAAGGACTTATAAGAGTATCTGCATCAGCCTCTCTACATTTTAGATCAATTTACAAATTAAAAAGTCACTTTATTACTTTAACTATCAACTTTTAAAATGTCTACTACATCAGACTCTCTATTCTAACTAGGTCCTATAAATATAATATTTTCTCTGTCTATTTGTACATTCTTTATTAGTATTGCAATCAACAAGCTGGTTGTTTGGATCAATAGTGATACAGCACAAATTCTATCGCACATTTCTACCGCATGCGTATAGGGTCCACTCCGTGTAACGACCCGGATTTTTGCCCTATTTTTTTTTTCGAATGAAGAAATTATTTTAATCAAATAGTCTATAGTAATCGATTAATCATTTAATAGTATAATTGGATTAAAACCTAGATTAATTTTTGACAACTAAAATTAGTTTAGCAAAATTTTAATTCAACTTGTAACTATAAATGTGTGTGCATATTTTTCTATATTATTCATAATAATAATCATCCCACAATTTATGGGATTTGGTTACTATCGCTCACCAATCTCTTCCTCTATCTTATCTTTTCACTTATCTACTTCCCTTCAAACTCTTCCTAAACTATATCTCTCTCTAATCTCTATAAAACCAAACTCATCTTTCCCATTCTATTTCATTCGGTAGAGAGAGAGAGAGAGAGAGAGAGAGACATAAAAAATCTGGAAAAAGAAGAGAAGAAAAAGAAAAGTGGGATCACACCCTTCAATTTTCGTCCATATCACGTCCCTCTGTTCACAGCCTGTTTCTTCCTAGTTGCTGTCGTTTTTAGGCCTAAGTTTATTCACGAATGTTGTAGAGGGCGTCGAGAAATTCGATTTCGACCCAAGAATTACCCAAAACGGTTAAGGATTGATAGAGTTATCGCTGTCCAAAGATCAGTGAAATTCTCGGATTTCTGTTTCCTGACAGCAAACAGCACTTATGAAAACCCCCACTTTTCTCCTAGTTCGAATGGTTTTCGGGCTTAGACTTCTGCACGAAAGTTGTAGATCGTTTCGAGATCTTCGCGTTAGACACAAAAATCGTCCAAAACGGAAAAGGTTTGGTCAAGTTATTCCAATCCAAAGTTGCTATTAGAATACCGATCTTTCGCCGTCAAACGAAAACCTACCGGACTCCACCGAATTGCTTTATCCGGATTAATGGTATTATAATCCTTCTCCTATCTCTCCCTAAGTATATTAATGTACTAAGTTGTTAGTTTTTATGATTAGAATCGAAAAGAATCGAAATTGGAATCGAACGAATGAAACCCAGTTTTTTCGAAAATTCACTGTTCACTGTTCATGGGCGTGAACAGTATTCACGTTTTTTACTGCTCACCCACTGGAAATTTTTTTTATAAAAAATGGCACAACAATTACAGTTATCCCCCTGAACTTCTTGAATTTATAATTTTGGCTCCAAGAGATGCGTTTTGTCCGTGGTGGTTTTAGCTTACGTGTTTTATATGAATGATAATGAGAATAATTGAGTTCATAATTATGTTGCCTTGGTTTAGTGTTAATTGAATATGATACTTATAATAAATAAAAAGAATGATGAAAGATTACTAATTAAATTACTTGTTTGATAAAATTTCTCATTAAGGGCATCGGCCCAATCATAAAATACTATTTGATTTACTTACTCGCACAATATCAATTGTTATGTTGGCTTTCACATAGATACGTATCATGTTTATGGATTCATGATTGTTGTATTTGTTGGATCAGACTTTGGTTCGCTTGGTGGTTTCAAATGAGAAATTATACAGACATTGATATGGTTAATGGAAAAGAAAAATAGATGAAAGTTTGTGGGCTTAGCAGGACCTCGGGGGTGGCCTGACAGGACCTCGTGTGATCGGGGGTAGCCTGGTAGGACCTTGAGGGTAGCCTAAAAGACCTGGTGTTGCTAGGGTGGCCAAGCAGGACCTCAGGGGTAGCCTAGCAGGACCTCAAGTATTGAGGGTAACCTAGCAGGACCTTGAGGGCAGCCTGATGGACCTAGAATTGTGAGGGTGGCCAAGCAGGACCTCAGGTATTGAGGGCAGCCTGATGGACCAAGAATTGTGAGGGTGGCCAAGCAGGACCTCAGGGGTAGCTTGGCAGGACCTCAGGTATTGAGGGTAGCCTAGCAGGACCTTGAGGGCAGCCTGATGGACCTGAATTGTGTGGATAGTCTAGTAATATCTCGTGATATTGAAGGTAACAGGTCATTTAAAATATGTTCAATGAAATACTGAGTTCGTAAGACGATGGATGCTATGATGCAGGTATGATTATGAAATGTGAGATTCAAAAGAAGGTAATTTAAAGGCTTGCTAATGGATTTACTTATTTAATGCTTGTCGTTCTTTTATTTTCATATGAATTGTGATAATATTGCTTAGCTGTAAAGTAAGGGGTTGGTAGGGTTAGGATTATTCTATTGGGTGATTTATCACTCACGGATACGTCTGTATCCTGGCAAATCGTTTGCTTCGGCGATCAATTTGTCAGCGGGCGCAGGATTCAATGGAGGGAATTCAATGATGGTACAGTTCGACACGGAGAGAATATCAAGAACGAAGATCGAGTTTGCTCGGAATTTGTATCAAGCCTAGAGTCGGCTCTGAAGTTAATGTATTTGAATCAGTAAATTTATCTTAAGTTTGTAATAGCTAAACTTTATTTTAGAAAATCATATTTATTTAGCAAAATTTTCCTAAAGAATTATTTTATTTTGCTCCCGAAAAGTCGGGGTGTTACACTCCGGGTCCCACAAAAATACAAAAAAAAACATATCCATAATTTATAAAATAATTTTTTATAGGGCCCTGTAAAAAATCAGCTCCAACAGATATCGGTAAGTATTTTTTCTGAATTCGTAGGTACGAAACTAAGCAGTTGAATAGTTTTACCCAATGAATTCAGAAAAATACTTCTCAATATCCATTAGAGCTGATTTTTTACAGGATCCCATAAAAAATTATTTTAAAATTTATGAATATTTTTTTATATTTTTTTGAGGCCCAGAGTTATCCCCACACACGTGCGGTAAATATTAGAGGTAAGGCTAGGCTTTCCGTTGTTCATATTGGGACGTGGAACAAGATATCAGATAAAGACAAAATTCAATCCAAACCAAAAATATTAAAATATTACTAATTGAGTGAACAGTCCCTCGCTGCCAGAAGCAAGAAACTGTAGCAAATGTTAATTTACCGAATTCCCAAACGAGGCTAACTCCGGGTTAGAACACTCTTATGTTACCTATAAAGAGATGCTAAGAGTTTTTGAAAAAAAAGGTTAGATGCCGGAGCGGAGTGAAATTTCCATCGCCGATGATCTTGTGAAAGTAGATTGGGCCAAAGGCTCAGGCGTTCTGTAATTTGGGGGTGCGGGGGGTACGGTACAGTTCGTACAGGGGTAGTTTTGGAATACAGACCAAATACCAGATTAGGGTTAGAATAGAGTCCGTATAAATACTCTATATTGTAAACCCTATTTCGTACTATGATAATAAAGAACAGCAGCCACTCTCGCTCCCGTGGACGTACCCGGTTTTGGGGAACCACGTATATCTCTTTGTTGATTCTTTATTGTTTATACTCGTAAATCATGTGCGTGTGTGTGACGATCCTAACATAATTAAAGAACCAAGCTGCTTCTTTTTCTTTTTCTTTTTCTTTTTCTTTTTCTTTTTCTTTTTTTTTTGCGGAAAAAAGGGGGAAAAAAAAAAAGAGCTTTTTTCGTCCACTGCAATTTGATGGCAGATCACGTGATTTTTGGCTTACTTTTTTTTTATTTGTAAAAAAAGAGCTTTCTATCCAGGTCCCATTAACCATTTTAAATATTCTCTAGATTTACAAATTTCACCTTACAAACAAAACATTTTAGCACCCATCAAAATATCAATTAACAAGCAACGTTATATGTGTAACACAAAAGAAACAGATAACATTATATATGTGCTATTTTATCACACAAATAAACATATACGGGCAATGTTATACGTGTGATACTAAACAATCATTATTGCAATTTGCATGCGATTGAGTAATAGTTTCGTTTCTCTCGATTTGTGTGTGTAAAAGGGTGTTTGGTTTTGACCCTTAGCATAGAACATTTTTGCGTGTAAACGTGTTTTTTCTTATAGTGACAAATAATATTTTTCGCTTAGAGCCCAAATATTTTTCAAAAACAAGGACCTCCTAAACTTGTGTAGTATTATTAATTAGGACTACAAAATTAAACCCGGTAACAATGGGTCTGTTAAGCCGAGCAAAAAAAAAAAAAACAATGGGTCTGTTAAAAAAGAGGGCCAAAGCATATAAAAATGCGCGCAAAAGTGGCTTCTAATTGATGATTTTAAATGTTTGTAATGATGAATAGCTTTTTAATAGCTTATTGAATAATAGTAGTATAGCTTTATTTTATTTTATTTTATTTTTTTGGTAAAAATCCGCTCAAAAGTGGTTCTTATTTTGTATGTTTTTTGGAGACAATAATTCCTAGTCAGCTTAGTGTTCAAGACTTGAGGTATAGGGCCGGCATCTACTCCCTCTAAAGATTTCAATTTCAAAAACTCTCAAACACTAAATTCATATGGATTTTGCTCCCGTTTTAAGTTAGCTCCTCGCTCGTAGATAGTAGGATTAGTCAACCTAGAATTAATCCAGGTGCATGAAAAATTGTCCCCACTAGAATTAAAAAGTTTGTTTGGGACCACAAAAAGGTAAGGATCCGGAAAATTTATTTTATCCTCCTCCCTCCCACAAAAGTGTGTGGGTTCCACTGCCAAGTGCGTGGTCTTGCACACATTTGTGAGGGTGACGAGTATTGTTCCCGGAGCACGAGATAATCTCTCGAGGATCAGCCCCGGTTAAAAACCACGCTAGTTTTTGGACCACACAACCTAACACCAATGTCATGAGGTCTCACAATTGGGCTAACAAAATCCAGGTAGCGTGGGCTTCCAAGAACGAATTCATGGGCTGTTTTCATTTCTTCATCCTCTTTAAAAGACGTGACAGGGGCCTCAGCCGAATTTAAAGAAATGCACAGCTGGTCCTACTTTTGTAGTCCATGGCTTGGGGTTAGTCTGTAAATGAACCGAGCAACTCATAACCTCGGCTCGTTAAAGCTCGGCTTGACTCAGTTCATTTAATAAACGAGCTGAACTCGAGTATTCAGCTCGTTTTCCACTCGGCTCATTCGACAAAAGCTTAGCTCATTAAAGGAGACTCGACTCGATTAAAGAGGCTCGTTTAGTAAATGGCTAAGCTCAACTCATTAAAGCTCAAGTTCAAGTTTTTTGCTCACTAAGTAAACGAGCCGAACTTGAGCTCGCCGAAGCTCAGTTCGGTTCGGCTCATTTACACCCCTACTTAGGTATCCTTCTCATAAAAGTCCATGTCCCCGGTAGGTCTTTCCCAAAAAAAAATTCCACGCACATGTAACATGACCCCATTAATTCTCTCTCTCTCTCTCTCTCTCTCTCTCTCTCTCTCTCTCTCCTGTCATTTTCGGTCTCTTCAGTCTTCTCTCTCTCTTTCCATCTCTCTCTCCCTCTCTCTTCTCTTTCGCCCTTTTTACTTTTGTTTCTACTTTCTAAGAGCAACTGACGCATATTGAAAAGGAAACTAATATATGTATATATATATATAATTAATGCATTATTAAGAATTAAAAATATAGCTAATTAACAATTAAAAGGTATATCTTAGAAACTCTACAACTGATGCATTATTAGTACTTTCAACTCTCAAGTTATCATGACAAACTTCATGTAGAGTTTCTAAGGTATACCTTTTAATTGTTAATTAGCAATATTTTTAATTCTTAAATCATAAAATTCTAATTTTAACTGTTAATTAACATTAATGTTAATTTTCAATTGCCTTTTAATTGTTAATTCAAAATGTTTTCAATCTCTAAAATCATAAAATCCTAATTTTAACTGTTAATTAGCAGTAATGTTAATTTGTAATTGTTAATTAATAATATTTTCAATCCCTAAACCTCAACCCTAAAAATCCTAAACTCCAATTTTAACTGTTAATTAAAAATTTAAACAAAATAAAATAAAATAACAATTTTTCATAATTTTTCGTAGAGATTTGGTACTTTCTGAGAGTAGAGATTTGGTGCTTTCTGAGACATAATTTGAGATTTGGGTGCTTTTCATACGAAATTGGAAGGTGAAGGGGTGTTAGTGATCCAAGCCAATGTATGAGAGTAAGTCCGTGTAATTTATTAGCCTTTAATAGACCCTCCAGGAATCAGATGAATTCTCCCGAACAGGTTTTCGTAGGCATCAATCGTCTACCACAGAAAAAATAATTTTGGTTGGGAGTTTAGTTTAGTTTAATTTTGATAGTGGGTGGAGAGAGAAATAGGATTATGATTGAAGAAATGGTTAATGATTGGAGAGAGAGAGAGATAAGAAAGTAATAATTAAAAAAAATAGGATAGTGATTGGAGAAAGAAGTAGAGTAATGATTAGAAAACAAAACTAAAACTAAAATGAAATGGCAACCGAACACTACCAGGTCTTTCGCATATTGGGCTTTACCCTAGAGAATAAATGGAAATCCGACAATACAGCCGCAAATAACTGAAATGATCTTTCCTCAGCACCAAAACAAACTTTTGCCTTGTTTGGATGGAGATTTGAAAATTAACTACTTTTGTTTTTGGGGTAATGAGTAGAAAGAAAAACTAGGGTAATTATTGGAGATAGAAGTAATAAGTGAGAAGAGAAATGATAGTAATGATTCAAAATAGAGGTAATAAGTATTTTTTAAGTTGAATTTTTTTTTTCAAAAAGCCATCCAAACAAGGCATTTGTTTGAATCACCTTTCTGAACAAAGATATGGGGAATGATAATGATAATGCTACTCCTTTGTTTTTACCAATGCCACTCCTCTCTTTTTTTTTACAAGGCATTAGTGTTCAAGACCTAAGGTTTAGGGCCGACATCTACTCCTTCTGGAGATTTCAATTTCAAAAACTCTCAAACACTAAGTTCATACGGGGTTTTGCTCCGGTTTTAAGTTAACTCCTCGCTCATAGATAGTAGGATTAGTCAACCTAAAATTAATCCACCCCAGAATTAAAATGTTTGTTTGGGACCACAAAAAGGTAAGGATCAGGAAAATTGATTCTATCCTCCTCCCTCTCACAAAAGTGTGTGGATCCCATTGCCAAGTGCGTGGTCTCGTACACTTTTGTGAGGGTGAGGAATATTGTTCCCGGAGTACGAGATAATCTCTCGAGGATCAGCCCCGGTTAAAAACCACGCTAGTTTTTGGACCACACAAGTACAACCTAACACCAGTGTCAATAGGTCTCACAATTGGGCTAACAAAATCCAGGTAGTGTGGGCTTCCAAGAACGAATTCATGGGCTGTTTTCATTTCTTCATCCTCGTTAAAGATGTGACAGGGCCTCAGCCGAATTTTGAGAAATGCTCAGCTGGTCCTGCTTTTGTAGTTCATGGCTTGGGGTTACGGTTATAAATGAATCAAGCAACTCGCAAGCTCGGCTCGTTAAGGCTCGGCTCGACTCCTCTCATTTAGTAAACGAGCCGAGCTCGAGCTCGACTATTCGGCTCGTTTACTAAATGAGCCGAGTGGAGCTCGACTCGTTCAATAAAAGCTCGACTCGTTAAAGGAGGTTCGACTCGATTAAAGAGGCTCGTTCAGTAAATGGCTAAGTTTGGCTCGTTAAGGCTCAAGCTCGAGTTTTTGGCTCATTAAGTAAATGAGCCGAGCTCGAGCTCGCCGAAGTTCGGTTCTGCTCGGCTCATTTATACCCCTGCTTGGGGTATCCTTCTCATAAAAGTCCACGTCCCCGCTAGGTCCTTCCGAAAAAAAACTCCACTCGCGTGTAACATGACCGCATTAATACCCATTCTCTCTCTCTCTCTCTCTCTCTCTCTCTCTCTCTCTCTCTCTCTCTCTCTCTTGTGTCTTTCTCTCTCTCTCTCCTGTCATTTTCTATCATTTCAGTCTTCTGTCTCTCTTTCCGTCTCTCACTCCCTCTCTCTTCTCTTTCTCCCTTTTTTACTTTTGTTTCTACTTTCTAAAAGCAATTGATGCATATTGAAAAGGATATATATATATATATATATAACTGATGCATTATTAGTACTTCCCTCAGTACTTTCCACTCTCAAGTTATCATGACAAACTTCATGTAGAGTTTCTATGGTATACCTTTTAATTGTTAATTAGCAATATTTTCAATTCCTAAAATTATAAATCCTAATTTTAACTATTAATTAGCAATAATGTTAATTTTCAATTGCCTTTTAATTGTTAATTAACAGTGTTTTTAATCCCTAAAATTATAAAATCTTAATTTTAACTATTAATTAGCAGTAATGTTAATTAACAATATTTTCAATCCCGAAACCTTAACCCTAAAATCCTAAACTCCAATTTTAACTGTTAATTATAAATTTAAAAAAAATAAATAAAATTATAATTTTTCATAATTTTCCGGAGAGATTTGGTGCTTTCTGAGACATAATTTGAGATTTGGGTGCTTTTCATACGAAATTGGAAGGTGAAGGGGTGTTAGTGATACAAGCCAAAATATGAGAGGGTGTCCGTGTAATTTATTAGCTTTTAATTGACCCTCCGGCAATCAGATGAATTCTCCCGAACAGGTTTTTGTGGGCATCGATCATCTAACCAAGTTCGTTCCAGTTTTTTAAAAATAATTTTTTGAAAAAGAAGATAAATTTTAAGGTCAAAAATTATGTGTTTAAGAAAATAATTTTTCTATTAATATGGATTTTATTTGATAGATCTCATTGAAATCTTTTAAACGATGCAAACAAATTAAAAAATTAATTTTTACCTTATTTTTGAAAAAGAAGATTTTTAGAGAAAGCGGAACGGTAAATGAAAATCCGACAATACAATTGCAAATAACTGAAATGATCTTTCCTTGGCACCAAAACAAACTTTTGCCTTGTTTGGATGGAGATTTGAAAATTTCTGAGTTTAGTTTTTAGGATAATGAGTGAAAAGAAAAACTAGGATAATGATTGAAGATAAAAGTAATGAGTGAAAAGAGAAATGAGAATAATGATTCAAAATATGAGTAATAAGTATTTTTGAAGTTGAATATTTTTTTTTTCAAAGAGCCATTCAAGCAAGGCATTTGTTTGAGTCACCCTTTGAACGAAGATATGGGGAATGATAATGCTACTCCTTTTTTTTCTACAAATGCCACTCCTCTTTTTTGTCTTGTAGTGTATGAATTTACACAATAGTCCATGTATTTTGTGAAAATTTATTACATTGAGGGTTAAATTAGTAAATTCACTTAACTAAAAATACAAAAGGGGAGTGGCATTTCTCGTTAGCAAAAAAAAGGGGAAGTGGCACTATCATTGGCCGAAGATATTCGTACCCATATACTATCCGGCAAGGATTTCGTAAAGAGTAAGAATCCAACTCACCGCACTCTACACAATATGCTTTGAGGGATCTAAAATCACAAATGTTAAAATAGGGACCAAACTCTAATTTTCAACATCACAATACGTTGATTGTCCCTTCTCACCCTTTTTTTCCGACATCCTATTTACTTTTATCAGTCAAGAGCACACATCACCACCGGGCTCAGCAACCTCAAAACATCATCATCTTTGCCCAGAAAAAAAACACTTTTATCAGTCAAGAGCACACATCATCACCAGGCTCAGCAACCCCAAAACATCATCTTTGCCAAAAAAAAATGGAGTGGCGAATTGCGTACATTTGACTGTCCAGTGAAAAAGACTTGTTCATATAATGTAGTGGTCTAACCCCGACAGATAAGCCTGGTGGTCAATTTACGGGTTTGTTCCTTCTCAAAATTTTAAGTTCGAAACTTTTTAGGTGTTCTCAACTCTTATGAGTCCAATTCATGCATGATTTCGTTCCAGCTTTAGTTGGACCCCACTAATGAAAATTGAGATTAATCCTTCAGGAATTAGTCGATGTACACCTAAACTAGCTCAAACACCCTAACTTATCGAAAGAACACAATGCAGTGGCCTTCGGCTAACTAAAATCTTGAAAAATCTAATTACAAGCCCTTTATTGACACCATCGTCACTTCACCACCGCATCTCCACCACCGCCGCCGCCGCCACCATCACCATCATTTAACACATTGTTGTACCTACACCATAAAAATTTGAAACTATTCCTTATTTTCTGATCTACCACACCACCTCCACTGCCAATACCAAAACATAGTGAGAATATTCTCAATCCAAAAAAAATATTAAATTTTTTTCAAGTTTTTGGATTGAGAATATTCATTCATTTTGGAGTATGTCGGCAAAATGAGAGAAATACTAAAAGAGCTTAAATTACAAATCTATCTAATTCCAAACATGTGGGACTCCTGAGGGGATTAAAAATAGATCTGACTTTCTAGTAAAAACCTTACAGAAACCAAAACATCTGACTTTTGGTTACCAAAACATCTGACTTGTGGTGGCGGGGTAGTTCATGCATATGATGAGCAAACTTGGACGAATTAGCTCTCCTTTTTTGAAATCAAACATTATCACATTGATAAGTTGAATCTGGACAAAGCACCCCCAACACCAGAGTCATTTTCTTGTGGGTGTGTGCAAATTATTCAACACATAATTATCCAGTGTTCCCGAGTACTAGTGTTACACAGTCTTTAATAGAACTCAACTTTAAAAGCTAGCTATTGAAATGAGAGTGTCTTTACGCTTATATTCTTCCTATTACTTTGATACCCAAGTGATGTAGGACTTCGCTTTACACCCTCTCTCACGCCCAGCGTGCTCACTCGGCAGCACCTGCTTGCCGTGTGTAGGCCAGGGACACGCACCCTACCCATCCTTAGCATACTCGGCTCTAATACCATGTTACATGATCTTTGGTAGAACTCAACTCCAAAAGCTAGCTTATGAAGTGAGGGTGCCCTCACGTTTATATACTAGCTTTTGGAGTTGAGTTCTACCTAAGACCATATAACACTAGATGGCATTGCCTACGTACGTGGTATTCTCAACCATTTACGTGGCAACAAATCATGTGGCTAAGACATTATCATTCACCTATGTTGGGTGGTCGGGAGACAATTCGTTACCCACATTGCGTGATACCGGTTTTTTGTTTGCGAGGAATACCTCGTGGCAATTTCACACAGCCGTACTCCCGGAGTACCCAATAATTGGCCGCAATGACATGACCTAATAATGAACAGTAGTGAAAATGACAATTAAGCCTCCAAAGTCCACTATTAATTGAAAGCAAGTGTTCAACTAGTAGTAGTAAAATAATTGGGCATTTGTGGTTGCAAAGTTTTGTTTTTCCTCTTGTATGGTTGCAACTGGGGGAGGATTATTTAACTTCTAGTTGCTCTTGGCCTCTGGCACTACTTAAACAACACAATACCAGATTCAAACACAAATTTATTGCTAAAAAAATGAGTTCCAAATTTGGCCTCAATTAGCTCAATTTGGTGATAAGGTAGACTCAATATCATTTGGTAATATTATCTTCACACCTTGCATCGCTCATTGGACATTGATGAAGTAAGAAGCAGCTATATACTACTACAAGAAGCACAATAATGGACTACTATATACATATATCTTTTGCAAGGGTTCACAATAATTAAATCAAACTTAACAATCCAACTTACTTAAGCAAATAATAAATAAATAAGCCATTGGATAAATTTAAAGGCCAAGATTACTTGTGTTCGGTAAAATTGAACTCACTGACCTCCCCAACATAATACCAGGACCGGGAGGGACCGGGGACCCTGCCGAGCGGCACCCTTGCCAAGCGGGTGTCAAGCGGCCAATTCGGCCGTTCAACTCAGAATCAACGGCCCGAATCAAAACATTTTTTTACTTTTCCTTTTCTTTTTTTTTAATTCCGTTCGGTACTTTTGCATCCAGGCCGTCCAAAACACTTTTGGACGGCCAAGATGCACTCGGCACCCCTGCTTGGCCGTCCAAAATGCCGAGTGTAGCAACGACTAACTTCCCTCTAAAGTTCTCTTTCATCTTTCCTCTTTTCTTTTTTTTACCCTTTCCGTTCATCTTTCGGATCATGAAATTATTGGTTACCATGATTTTACTGCGCCTACAATTGACCCTATTTTGAGATTTTTAACAGTTGTTATCACACCAAATTATTGACCAACTAAATAATCAGTAATCACGTCCCGTAGTTCCATATTAGATTGAATGACAAAACTCCGAGGTTGGTTTGGTGGTCAAGAATTGAGAGTTAGGGATTTGCTGTCGATCTCCTTAGGATTCGAAACCTCTCAGGGTGCTAGTAATTCTTATGGGGCCAACCCGTACGGGGCTTTTTTCCGACTTCGATTGGGTTCTCCGCTAGCGGCAGCTAGGATTGGTTTCCCAAAAATAATTAAGATGCGCGTAAGCTAACTTGCATATGCGAGTTATGGAAAAAAAAAAGTTTGATAAAACAGAAAAAGGCACATATTACGTACCATGTTTTATTTTAATGCTACAGCTTTCTTTTCTATTATCTTAGTGCAATGTCATGCCGTCCTTCGACTGAACACACTAAGCGATTCGAATCATTAAATGGAAAAGGGGAGGTGCTGACGGGAAGAGGTATGAATAGGAACCAGACTGATATATATATATATGTATATATATAGTAAGAACCTACAAACTCACATTTTTTCTGTGAGACATCATCGATGACGTATAATAAACCTAATTAATTAGTTGCACAAATGGAACCTAATGAGAACTCCAGTGGCATATCTACCAGTTATTATATATATAAATAATAAGAACCTACAAACTCAAATTTAAACTTTCTGTGAGACATCATTGATGACATCTAATAAACCTAATTAATTAGTTGCACAAATGGAACCTAATGAGCTAGAACTCCAGTGGCATATCTACCAGTTATTATCAATACTTATGTTGGTAGACTCAGAACCTAATTATTAGTCCTGTACATGATTAAACTGACGAGTCAAGAAGTTGGGATTCCTTTTTTCTTTTCGGAAAACAAGATATTCGGGCCATTATGTGTGCACCTCAATTGATTTCGGAGCTCTGAAGTTAACGAACCCTCTAGTGTCCTAAGATTTGGATGGACAATCACTTATTTGCTCATGCCCAACAGCTTAGGCAAAATGCCATTTTTAGAAGTTTGGATTCTTTGGTACCAGATTGGATTGTTTTGACACCAGAAGATACTTTAATCATGGTTAGCATGGTCTTTGTACGTCACAGCAATTAGTCCAAAGTCCGGGTCTTGTTCGGTTTGGAGTCTCAAAATCCCTGAGCATGGTCTCTAATAAATTTTGTTTATTTCTCTTCACTAATTATTCTCAATAACTTCTCTCAAAATCCAAACTGTGCCTGCCATCTTTACTTATACACAATTAGGCTTTCTTAGTTTTTTTCTTCTATCATAGGGTCTCAATAAATGAGCTCCGATAATAGGCATTTCTCAAGCCAAAAAAATAGCTTCCCATATATGAAGCCAAACTTGGCACATGAAATGGCAAGGCCATTTAGTGCTACATTAATATAGGTGTGTTGCTACATTTTATTTTTTATTTTTTTGGGTCAAAATACCAATGTCAGTGATCCAACGATCGTCATAAATTAGAAGGGAATAAATGGCTTTGACACCATTGGAATGGATCACCATTGTCAACTTTTGACAAATACTACTGTAGCAAGCCAAAAAATAGCTTTGGCTGAGAAAAATAGCTCAAACCATTAGAAATGCTTCACATTAGTTGTCCAATCTTATGGTAGTGCGCAAATTTTTCGTTCAACCGTTACCAATCGAGAATGCTTGTTCAAACTCGAACAGGCTCCTTTTGTTTGGTGTGATAATTAAAGCTAAGATTTTAACCTGTTATGCAACTAAAGGTGTGAGTACAGCACAAGAACGGGTGGATTTGGCGTTTGTGGTGACCGGAGGAGGAAGAAGTATTTGTGCTAACATTGTGACAATGGGTTAAGGTTAATCAACAGTCCACTTTGTAGTTACTCGACAGTTCACTTTTTTCATTTTACCTACTCAAATCTCTTTCAATCCTACACCAATTCTCTCTATTACGATCTCCATTCTTATAAAATACTATAAAAGTTTACTATTCATCCAGGACTAGAGTTCCATTAGGGAGAGGAAGAGACTAGAGAGAGGAAGAGAGAGAAACAATCCTTGTTTAATGGATAACTTATGAATAGTTCTAAAGTATTAATACCGAGCCAAACCACAAGAGTTTTACCTTTTGGATGAGCTAAAATAGATAAAAAAAGCTTTTTTACCTTGACGGGTAAACTTGCTCTTGGAGGTGGTGAGTGGCTAAGGTAGGTGGGAGGCTAGTGGTTTTTAAGTGTCCTGCTTCGTAATTCCAACTTATTAAAAAGACAACATCATTATACCTTTCACATCAACGTTTTCCTTCACTTTCCCTACTTACCCATCATGATTATACTTTTACTCACTTACTTTTTAAAATGGAATCTACTTTTAGGGACAAAATAGATAATTCACCAACTTTTACCCACTAACTTTACAAAATGGACACTTATTAAGGGACAACCCAAAATGGAATAATGGACTATAAATAAGGGACGGAGGGAGTACTTAGTTAGGTTCCGATGAGGGATCCCTCATTTTTTTTAAATGAGGGACTCCCATTCCTGATCGAATTTCGATGATCCGAGCCACTCAAAGTGATCAGAACGTGATTTTAAGGGTCCCCCACGAGAAATAAGCAAAAAAAATGACCAGGAAGGGCTTCATCCGAGCAGTTTTCATTGAATGGTTCAAAAAAACTGCTCGGATGAAGCCCTTCCGGGTCATTTTTTTTGCTGATTTTTCGTGGGTACTCTTAAAATCATGTTCTGCATACATTGAGCGGCTCGGATTTTCAAATTTTGATCGGGAAATGAAAGTCCCTCATTTTAAAAAAAATGAGGGATCCTTCACTTGAAAATTCCTCTATAAATACTTATTTTTTATCTAATAATAAGACATGTTTCATAAAAGGAAAATAAGTATTTATTTTTTAATAAGACAATTTCAAGTTTAAAAATTTTGTATTTACGCAAATAATTTTCCTATCAATATGTATCTTGTTTGATAGATCTCATTGAGATCTTTAATACAATGCAAAAAAAAATTTGAAAATTTATTTTTCATTTACATTATTTTTTAGTTTAAAAATGTGAATTAAGTACTTATTTAAGTTTTGTTAAACAACCCTTCTTATTTTTCTTTAAAAAATTTCAAAATAAATTATTATAATATAGGAAGGTTTCTGGAATCCACCCCGCTGAACAAAATGAAAAAAGTGAAGTGACAGAGAAAGGGTACAATTATAATTCGAGAGATAATAAGACAAAAAAGAAAAGGCAAAGAAGGTGAGCTTTACAAAGAAAAAACGGGGAGGGAAATAGAATCCCACCAACCAGTTATAAAAAACGAATTTATATATAGTAAATAAATAAATAAAATGGCCAATCATTCCATACTTTTGGAGTACCACATGGTATCATTGAGCACTACCACATGTTACTCTCTACAAATAAAAAATCGCCTCAATATAATATGGGTCATTCCTTACCTCCCAACTACCAAAGAAAAATGAATGCGTCTTTGCTGCAAAATTTGCCCCAATATAAATGGTCACGTGGTACTCCAAATGCGCCAAATAACTACTCTAAAGAAAAATAGAATTCTACTCCCTCCGTTCCAAATTGAAAGTCCATCTTTCCATTTTGGGTTGTTCCAAAATGATGATCCTTTTCCAAAAATGGAAGGAAAAATTTGGAGATTTTCCAAAAATGTCCCTCCTAGGTAAATATAAGTGTTGTAGAGTAGGTAGAATATAGGGGTAACAGTGGAAATGATAGGTATTATAGTTGTAATCATTGCATGTCCCTTAAATAGTTGGAATCCCCGAGCGGGACTCTCAATTTGGAACGGAGGTAGTACCAAACTAGCACACTCTCTCTATAAGTTGAAAATTCACGACACCCCAAACCAGGATAGCTGTTGTTTGTTGGCCGGTGCTCTCTCCAAACTCTAATCAGATCTTCAAAATCTCTCTCAAGCCCCAAATCTTTTGTCTCCTTCTCTGCACGCTCTCACACATAATTTTCTTGGGTTTTTTTATTAAATCCCATTGTAGATTCATCAATTTCCTCAACTGGGTCTCACGTATTCAAACCCCCACACATCGAAATGCTCACGATCAAGAAGAAAATGTGGATGTTTACGTGATCTTGTCTCCAAACCAGCCAAAAGTTTTCATCTTTCACGTGATGGCAGGTATGACCACACCCACAACCACAGTAGCTCAATTCACTGCTTCTAAGCTCAAGTTTCGGCTCAGAATCCTCTCTTTCTGGTTTGCACCCACCACTCGCCCTCCTGGTTCCGATGACCCTTAGATCATCAGTACCGAACAGTATTAAGTTTCTTTCTCCGACCGATACAAGGGATAAGTAAAGTCTCAAATTGCTATTTGTAGCAGTAATATTTTTTCTTGATCTGTGAAAGTCTGTATTGTTAGAATAGTTGGATTAACGCCTTGGAAGAGGGTTGAACTCCTCACCTCCAATCTCTCGGAGCACTCCTGACGCCGTTGGGCCAAAGGTCTCTTGGCTCTTCGTAGCAGTAATATACTTACTTTCTTTTTTCTCGGTGAGCGCCTTGAAAGAGGGTTGAACTCCTGATCACCTTTCTCCGGGCCAAAGGCTGGTTGGCTCTTCGTAGCAGTAATATTTTTCTTGATCAGTGAAAGTTTGTATTGTTAGAATAGTTGGATTATCCCCTTGGAAGTGGGGTTGAACTCCTGACGTGGTATCTCCGTGCACTCCTGATGCCATTGGGCCAAAGGCCTGTTGGCTCTTTGTAGCAGTAGTATTAGAAGTGTAGTGTAATATTGAAACATGACTTCGTACTCCTGGAACTCTAATGTTTCGAATTTCGGGTCCAATTGTTTGGAGATGTTGGAGCCGTTTTCGGGGAATTTGGGTGGGAACTGGGGAGGTGGGTCGGATTCAGTGTCGGTTGCGCAGTCGTTGGTGTTGGATGGGGAGAGGGGTGAGCTGGTGAAGGCTCCAATTGGGGTTGGGAAGAAGAGCGTGGGGGTGCCAGAGGAGAAGGTTGTGGCAGCTTTGAAGAGCCACAGTGAGGCGGAGAGGAGGAGGAGAGAAAGGATCAACGCTCATCTCAATACGCTTCGCGGCCTTGTGCCTTGCACTGAAAAGGTAGTTTGTTTTTCTATGAATTTGTGGTTTTTGGCTGATTTCAATAGTGGGTGTCATCTAATTGTTTTCAAACTGTTTATTGCTAACTCTGGTGAATTGGGTAGCCATCAACGTTTCAGTATGATTTTAGTAGTAGAACAGCCCCAGGATATGAAAAATCTTTATAGTATGCTTTAGAAAGCATTCTAACAGGAAATTGAGGGGTTGGCTTGATGGTCAAGGCCTGGGACTTAGGGGTTTGCTCTCTCATAGGGTCTCAGGTTTGAAACCTCTCAGGTGCTGTCATTGGAGCCATTCCACGCAAAGCTTTGCTCTCATTTTAATTAGGGTCACCGCTAGGGGATGGTGGGATTGGTCCCCATGAATAGTCGAGGTGTGCATATGCTAACCTGGACACTTGAGTTATCAAAAACTTTGTTGTTTTCAATTAGTCTGGTTCGATAATTGTAGATGGTTAGACTATACATGAGACGATTTTATTACTGTAGCTAGTTGGATGGTCAGACTTCTATCTGCACATGATATCATCCGTTCAGTAATAATCCAGATATTATCCTGATTGCATTCCTTGAAATGTTGTGAACTTTGGGATTATTCGAATAGACTATGAGACACCAGACTGACAATTTTTCCATTTCATTATGCTTTCTTTTAGATTCATTGCATCCTTAGATGTCATGAATGATTGAGGTGATGGGGGAAGCACAACATGGCTGTTTTAGCTTATATAATACATGAAATGGTTCTTGCTAAGTTGCTATGTGAAACTCCGTATACCAGTAATCCTTGTTCAACCTTGACATAGCTAACTAGCTAAGATACTTTGACCAGCTTAATTAGGTTCTTTGTTCATAAAAATACAATCGTTGTTCTTCTTATTGCATGCGTGTGTATGTGGTACTGGTATACCTTTCCATCCTTTATTTGTTGATGAGCTTTATTGTTACCTATTTGTCATCATAACATTAACGCTCAGACAACACAGAGTTGAATCCACGAAGTCGCCGAAGAGAGGCATTAATGAACTATGGTCAATTGGCATGGGCTTCACTATATTACAGGGGAACAAAGGGATCCCAACTTGACTACATTAATAAAAGTCTCTTAGTGGGTTGACTGTATTAGGTTTTTTTACTTGATTGTTTGGAATCCGAGTACTAAGACTGCACCACCATTTGTTGTATGAGAAGTATCCCAGGTTATCTCGCTTACCCGGGGTAGTTTTAACATTTTTTTCAGAGAATGGGTTGTAATTAGAGTCATTGGACACTCTGCACACTTTAAGTTTGGAAATTGTTGAATGCGTTTTTTCCAAATATTGATCAGCTTTCCTTACTATTTGATCATTGCATGCAAATACTTTCAACGTCCGTGGGGAGAGAGAGAGATGACATGCATCTTTACTCTAGTAAGTAAATCAATTATTGGTTAGAATTTTAACTCGTATTACATCAGGTGATCTTATGGTTCCTTTTGAAGTCAGAGAGAGAGAGATGCATCTTTATTCTGGTAAGTAAATCAATTGTGTATTTCAACTTGTATTACATTAGGTGATCTTATGGTTGGTTAACAAGAAGTACACCCTTGAGGGAGATTTGCCTAGTTAGAGAGGTTAGAAATTCTGAGTATCAAAGGTACAGGGGTTAGGAAATTATGCAACAGTCGTCATTAATTGAATTTATCAAGATTAGATGCGTGGTATGTGCTAGGTGGTTTGATAAGGATCTCATCGTATATTGTGATGCTTATCTCGTGATTATCATATTTTATGGTGCCTGATCGAGTACGTAAGCACATGCGTCTAGGGAAAAGAACTGCCATTGAATATTTTACCCCTCTTTTAAAGTAATACATTAGCTTTCATCTCCCCTTTCAAGATACCAAAAATGATCGAAATTGGAATTATCTGGTGTGTTACTCACTTTTCACAACTGTGTTCTCTCTTGATTTCTGCTGACTGAGTCAATTCTATTAGTTAAACTTAAAATGGCTAGTGATCAGTATGGAAGAACATGCTGCTACCTAACCCATAAACCTCTATTCTTTTTCTATGGAAACTTTGTTTTCTTAGTTGGCAGAAAATATGCGTTGGAATTCATGATCTCGCGTTGCGCGTATTGCATGTAGCTCTGCCACTACATAAAACTTGTCCTTGTCGACATTAAATTAAAATCCAGTGCCATCTCCCTGTACTCTTCATGTTAGAACATTTGGGCTGAAAATGATTTTCTATTTCTACTGTTCAAAAATATTCCTTCCTACTAGAAGTGAAGAACAAATGAAACTAAGTTTTACTTCCTGCTGATCAATTCCTAAGGTTTTCTATTTCTGTTATATTTCCTATCAAAGGTAATTGAGAGAGAGAGAGAGAGAGAGAGAGAGAGAGAGAGGTTATTGTAATATTTTCTGATGGAAACCGATTACACGAAATTCAGGATTTGTGTCCTTGTCATGATACTTTTTTGGTCTTTATCTTTAATTTTTCTTACTGGGCCATTTTGACACTGTTTCTGGCACAGTGAGTTTATGCGAACAGAATTTATATATGCTCGCTTTTGTTTATATGGTCTCACTTTTGAACCAAAAACAGCATTACTGGTCGTAGTAATTGTACTTCACTTTTCAACTGCTTCAATCTAGTCTCCTCCATGAGATATAATTTATCCAAAAGATAAAAATGTATGTAGCATGATTTGAGCTTACTCTTAGTTTGAATGGTTGTTCACAGATGGACAAAGCCGCTTTGCTTGCTGAAGTGATCACCCAAGTGAAACAACTGCAGAAAACAGCAAGAGAATCCGCTACAGGTTTAATTATCCCAATGGACAATGATGAAGTAAGAGTGGAACCACATCACGATGAAGATGGGAGTTTTTCATTAAGGGTATCTCTCTGTTGCGATTACAGGCCCGAACTCATGTCCGAACTGAGACAAGCTCTTGATTCCCTTCATCTGAACACGGTGAAGGCAGAAATCTCAACCTTGGGGGACCGCATCAAAAATGTCTTTGTTTTCACCAGTAGGAAGGATATTGATAGCGAAAATGCTGAGTCGTGCCAACTACTTGTGAATTCTGTTCATCAAGCCTTGAGTGGTATCCTCGACAAGGCATCTGCATCAGCTGAGTACTCGCCGAGAACAACATTACCAACCAAGAGGCGAAGGATTTCGTATATTGATTCTTCGAGCTCGTCTTCGTGAGAGTGGAGATCCTGGTTGGTGGCAATAGATATGTTCATATATACTTTGTAACATAGAAGAATGTGAAAAGTTTAAAGGCCTATGTGATGATGTATGTGTTGTGGTGGCACACACTTATGTACAACAGTATATTGTGCATCTTTATTTCGAACATGAATGTATGACAAATTTGGTACTGTTTAATGAGTCTTTTTTGTGTTAATAAGATGGTGGAAGTAAAGCAGCTTGCAGTTGGGAAGCTCGCTTGCTGGGATTAGTCCCTGCCCTCCACTTACAATTTGATACAAAGTGGACTGCTTTTTCGTCTTTGTTGTTTGTTTCTTTCATTTTTTCCCTATGGTGCATTTGTGTATGCTTGATTCCTTGTTAAAAGTGGGACACTCACTCTCTCTCTCTCTCTCTCTCTCTCTCTCTCTCTCTCTCTGTATGCTTGATTCCTTGTTAAAAGTGGGACTCAAACACCCCCCCTCGCTCTCTCGATTTTGCATTAATTTAGATCATTTGTAGGAAAAATTATGTAGTGCCCGGAACCCCTTCATCACCACACATTAATGTGGGATTCATATCAATGTGTAATGACGAAGAACCTGGAACACCACACTCCAAGAACATTGGATAATGTCACACTTATATAAACTGTAGGTTTGTTTTTCATATCATGATCATGACAGGTATATTTTCATTGCATGAAATTGATTTTGGAGCACCTGTATATTTCTCTAATTCTTCTTGTCGAGATGAAAAAAATAATAATTTTTTTAATCCGAAACTTGCAAAGATTAAGAGAAAAATTTTAAAATTGTTTTGAAAAGTCCCTGAAAAATTAGACTAAACTCACCCTTAATAATTACTAGCTCGAAGTTAAAATTTTCATGCAAAACTAGACCCGCGCTTTTCCTACACGGGAAAAAGCTAAGAATTTTTTTTTTTATAATTTCGGAACGCTATTTTTTTTTTTCCTTTTTCTTAGGAGTAATCCGTCTCGGTAGGAGAAAAATAACACTAAAAGGCGTTCTATTTTTAGTATTTTTTTCATCGTTTAATATAAAAAAATTCAACTTTCGGCCATGGAAAGGAAAGGAAAATAAACGGAAAGTCTGTGGACACAATAAATTTATGCACAGATTGCGTTGTAGGGCCATTACGGGTTCTACACAAATTATCCAAGCCGTTCATCATGTTTAAAATATTTTTTCAAAGGTCCATGCAAAAAATAATCTCAATCTAATACCTATAGATACTCAATTCAATCATCTAATTTTTCATCATCCTAAAATCGGAGTGAAAAGTTAGATGATTAAATTGAACACCTATAAGCATCAGATTGAGCTAATTTTTCGCTGAAGCCCTTGAAAAAATGTTTTAAACATGATGAACGGCTTAGATTATTAGTGAGACTCATAATGAATCACACAATACAAATTGTGTACGATCTGTGCATAAATTTGCTGTGTCAGTAGCAAGGTTCAAAAATAAAAGTGAAGGAAAATAAGAGAAAAATAGAATGAAAAATTTTCTATTCACTACACTTTTTCTTCACTCTTTCTCTTCCAATCAAATAATGGAAGGAAAAGTTTTTTTTTTTCCTTTCCTTTCCATGGTTCCAAACAGAGGCTTGGACTTTACGATAATATCAAGGACTGGAGTAAATGACCCATGAATCCTGATTTTCTGCCGGCCCCATAATTGGCCAATTTTTCCAATTAAATCCTTTGGTGAGATGGGTTGTAGTGTAATGCACAGGGGTAATTTCGTATTTTCACGTATTTAGTGGTGGGGACAGGCTACTGTTTGGACGAATTTTCAAATTACTAATTTGGGTTTTCGGACTTCTTCACTATTCCGTTTGTGTCCCCAGAAAAGCTACGTTATTTTGTCTTTATCCGTCCGGTATTTTAAGTTTTGTTAGGGTCATTTATGTCTTTTTACCTTATCACTCTGGCAGAACACGTGTATCTGTCTCCCTCTCTCTCTCTCTGTGCAAAATAGTATCCCAGTTCACGCGTGTTCTCTCTCTCTCTCTGCAATCTACTCCAGAGCTTCTCTCTCTCTCCGCTATTGAGCGTCAGTGTCTCGTCAGCAACGTGGCGACAGCAAAATCGACGACGGCGGTGGAAACAAACAACTCAACGACCGCACCAAAATCCTTTGGGTTTTCCGATCGGCGGCGTCTGTGGGCCGCCGAGGAGGGAGGAGGAAGGAAGGATCTTGGGTAGGCTGTTTGATCAGGTTTATTCCGTCATCTTCCTTTGTCAATCTGGATTTTTGATGTGTGTGTGTGTGTGTATATATATATGTAATAATCATATATATGATATGAAATTGTGTGTTGTTTTTTTTTTTTTTTTTTTGATCCGTAGTGTGGTTTGACAAGCCTGTTGGGTAGTACCAACTTTTAAGGGCTCTCTTAAGCAGAGAATTCCACTTTTCCTCACCATTTTGATTGGGCTGTTGGAGATGCTCTAGGCCAGCTTCAAGCATCATACGCTTAGATTTAGGATTTTCTTTGAATTTTGTTTCTATACATATGATTTCCCAGCCTTGAATTTCTTTATTAGCACTAATTTCTCTAGGTTGGATGTATATGGTCTATCCAAGATGCTTTTAACATGACTAATTTGGGATTTCTTGGGGTGCTTTTAAGTTCAGCTACACCAAGAATATTTTGGCGTAGTTGTGGTCGGAGTTGAGAAATATTCTGTTTTGGTACCTACTTATTATTGCCTAAAACTGTTATTTGTGTTCTGCCGTTTGATATGCTAATTGAATTTCTTTTTGAAAAATTTCCAAACATGGAAGTAGTCAGCGATCAAGCTATTGGAGATCTTGAGGTGTGTGAAAATCTGTTTCGGAACTTATTCATTTCTTTTTATGAACAAGTATATCTCTTAAATGTAACAACATCCTTTGCCCGTATTAGCTCTTTTCAACCAAAGAGGTTTCCGAGTGGCACCCCAATCATGTGCATTAGCTCTTCTCGTGTGTTGCTGGCTAAAACTACTTGGTTCATAGCATACGCATCCTTCGATTCCTGGACTTGAAATCCTACACACAATATGCAGCTGTTACTCAACATTTCAGGGATAATAAAACTATCACACCTAACTCAAATTATTATCGATTGAAAAGTCAATTTTGTTCTAAACTTGAGGTAAAACTTGATCACAAATACATTAATGTTCCAGTTTAGGAGATTGATTTCATAAACAATAAATGACAAGGGCCTATTCTCGATTCTCTCTTCTATGATTGTGGATTTCAATTCCACAACTGAAGATATGTTTCTAGGCCTATATTAACAACGTGCTATAATCAAATGAAATGTTTCTTCAGATCCCATCTTATGATGTTTGTCTGCAACATTTACTTTTTTACAATGTTTGTCTGCAACATTTACTTTTTTACTACCTGGCTCCATAATCTAAATCCCATATTCTTTGTATGAAATGCATATTATATGGTCATATTTACATTTTTTGCCCAGCGTTTTACCTGTCTTAGGCTTTGTTATTGTTGCTACATTTGTGGAGCTATCGACTTTTTCCTCACATTAGTGGAGCTACATTACAGGAGTATTCTTTGCTTTTTATAGTGTTATTGTGACCTATAAAAAATTTGAAATTATTAAAACCACCTTATTGTGTATATAGACAGATAAAAATGACAGAAACACTTAGCATTACAGATTTTGGTTTTATTTCTAACTTCTTGGTTTATACAAAGTGATATTCTTATGACCAAGTCAAATAGTCCAGTGGGTAATTCAACATATATACAGACAAATAAATTAAAGTAGACAGATTTAGCATGCCATGTTGGGATTCTCTGCTACACTACTTTTGGAATTACACTAGACTCAAGCTTAATTTCAGCTTTCAATGTGATGAGCGCCCAATATTGTATATATTTGGTGCGACTAGTCCCATTTTATGTTGTTTTAACTTATGTTTATTTAGCAATTATTCGATATTACTCGTAAGGTAGTTTGTTTAATGTTTTCAGGTAAACTATGTAAATAAGGCGCATTTCGACGCCATGGATGGCCCAAGTGCTTCCAAGTACCCGAAGACCCTGTCGGCCCCTGAAAATCTGTCTAAGTATGGAAAAATGACTTTCTGATAAAATTCTGATTTTCGAGATAAAAAATGGCGGTAATTGATCCTTGAATTTTTCTAAGAGTAACTACAAAGTCGCAAGGTTTTATTTGAAGAACAAGGTCATGTTTTGAGCCATTTTCTCTTGAGAAAAATGTGCAGTTTTCTGTTTTACACTAAAAGTGAGGGGTTGACATTTTGATTTAATTGGAATCTTGAAATTCTGGTAATGCCATTGTTTCCAAATGGGGGGTACTTTCTTATTTTCATTAAATAAAATTAAAGTAAAGAAAAGGTAAAAGAAATGTTTAAAATGTAATCTTTACTTAAATTTAGAGAATGAAAATAAGATGCTGAGGAGATGTGAAGCTGTTCGGAGCCGTCTGCTGAAGCTGAGGCCAGGATACAGGGGAAGCTTCAGCGTATCGATACGGTTTTCGGAGTATCGATACGGTTTCAAAACAGAAGGAAATCCAGCCTTCAGCGTATCGATACGATTTATGGAGTATCGATACGGTTTATGGAGTATCGATACGGTTTTGAGTGTATCGATACGGGTCGTCTACGGAGAATCCTGGATTTCAGAGCAAGGCTGCTCAGTATCGATACGGTTCTTGGAGTATCGATACGGGAGGCTTACCGACTTACTTTTTGACAACTTTTAACTTTCCATAAGTGGAAACTTTCTACTTTTGGTGTATTTCTGGATATTTTGGAGGAGAGAGGCAGTCTTTTTGTATAAATACTCCTCTCTCTCTCACTTGCAAAGGGTTAGGTAGTTAGTTTAGGTTAGTCTTTCTCGATTAATGTCTTCCAAGCTTTCTTAGTTAAATCCTTCAAGAACTCTAGTAAGTCTTTGTCGTTTATTGTTTTCTCGTTTATTAATGTTGTAGCTACACTCTAGATCTTTCTTAATATCAAGTTTATTTTCATTTCCGTCGGTTAAATATCGTGTCTCGTTTTTCTACTATGTTTTGTTCTTTAGCTATGGTTGAGTAGTTTCTTGGCTAAGTCTTGGGCTAATCTTTCCCAATGATTTAGGTGGTTATTTGGTTCTCAAACCTTCGGGCTTAAAATCATGGTTTTCGGAATCAAACTAACTTAGCCATTTTGGTCTAAGCGAGGGGTGTTAACTCCTTGATATGTTGTTTAGTCAAGCGGTCTTGGCAAGCGGCATATTGAGGGCTCGTGGCCTCCTACGTGTTAGATACAATAGAGAAAATAGGTTGGTTTAGTTCCGATTAATCACATCTTTCAATAAATGCAGTCGTTAAAGCTAAATCTTCCGGCGTGAGCACGCGGTCGTGTCTCTCGCTTGAGTTATATTGAGAACCGGTAACAGCCTTTGTCAAGGGGTTAGACGATCCTTAGACTTGCCTCTTTTAGTTCATTAAACTCGTTTCTAGTCTTTTCCATTTTTACTTTTACCGTTTTCAAAGCGAAACCTAGTTGGCCGTCTTGAACGCCGTATTCTACCATTTTAACCTACAATCCAAACTAGCTATATTTGGATTCTCTGTGGATACGATCCCGGACTTTCCGGTTATTATGCTATCGACGACCTAGCCCTACGCTTGGGGTGTCTCAGCCTTATTTGGAGGCGAGGTTCGGAGGCTAAGCATTTTTGGCGCCGTTGCCGGGGAATTCTTTATATCGCTTATTTGGAGGTTCGACAAATCACTGTAAGTACTCCGTTTTTTTTTTTCCTTTGTGTATTTTGAACTCAACTTAGCGGATACCTTTAACTGAGCCTCCAATTCGACTTGAGGTTTAACGAAGCTAACTTGAGCATCAATTGCCTTTTTACTGTTTTTCGTATATAACATGGTGGTGGCATAACCCCACGGAACTGTTTTGAGAGAAGTGGCGGCATAGCCCCTCTAGCATGTTTACTTTATGTCTTATCTATCTAATAGAATGGCAGCGGCTAATTGGGAAACACCCCACAAGCCTTTGGGGGAGTACCTTTGTCCCAATCAAATTATAACACCCCACAAGCCTTTGGGGGAGTACCTTTGTCCCACTCAAATTATAACACCCCATAAGACTTTGCGGGATTACCTATGTCCCAATCGAACTTTCACACCCTCTTGCATAGCCCCTCATGACGTCAATGCTTTTAAAAGTCGCATGACCATTACCAATTGGTTTGATCTCAAGAATCAAATTCAAACTTTTACTGAAAGAGTGAATGAGTCATTTTATGTATGTTGGGGAAGATACAAGGACTTGCTCAAGGCGGTCCCGAATCATGGCTATGATAATTTCCAAATTGCTGACTATTTTTATGATGGACTTTCTCAAAAGAGCCAACGATTCTTAGACATGATGTGCGATGGCAAACTTTTTGAAAAAGAACCCGCTCAAGCCTTCAATTTCTTTGATCGTTTAGCCGCAATCTTACAATCTCATGTCTATGCTCAACATTGTCAAGAGTCCAACTCAATTGTCATGGAAAAGGAAATTGAGCCGCCTATCTTTGTTGAAGATGTTAGTTTGGCTTATGAAAGCTCCGCAGAGTCTGAATGGAGTGATGAGCCTAATGATGAACCTATTGTCCAGTGTTCTCCTCCTGTGGATCTCTTTCTATGTGATCATCCGGGAGAGAAATTTCTCACTGCTAAAGAGATGGACGCAGAGATAGATTATTTGTACTCTTTGTTAGAAGAGCAAGACAAAGTGTACGAGACCAAGAATGGGTCTCCTACCCTTGAGGATACAAATTTTGATGTGAGGGAAGATGAGCAAATAGAGCCGTTTGTCGTTAGTGACAACGATATGCCTTTTAAGGGGTCATTGCCAATAGTTGCACTAAACAATCAAATCGTCTCGGCTTTAGACGATGCCACCCCTCTTACTGAGTCTCCACTTTCGCAAGAGTTGTTAAAAGTTGAAATGATTGATTTTGTAGGTGTTGATGAATTTGATTTGGTTTACCATCCTTGTATTGTGGATTTTGTCAACTCGTTGAAAATCAGTCTAGTTTGGAATGCGCCCTTGGTTGTACTTAAATGTCTTAAACGAATTCGGCAATTGTGGTACTCAAAGTATCTATTTTTATGGCATGGTCGGATTCAATTTTTGAAGCAAAGTGCGAAGTGGAGTACTATGTTAATTCTATTAGCTCTAGCTGGCATGATAAATATTCGGAGCCCGCGTTTGGCTGACTGTACATAAACTCTTTCTTTCTCTTTTTCTTTTTTCTTTTTCTCTTTAATTTGATGGTCCGGTATAGCCACCTGTTTCTCGCTTGAAAAATGGGGAGAAAAGTAGTACCCGTGTGATCGCGTGAAGATTTGGTTGTGTTTTACGTTTGGTTACTTTTGAGCCCGGATACCACGAGCCGGGCGGGTACTAATGTCATTTGCTTCTTAGTAGGTAGTTGGTTCTTAAGTCTTTTGCATTGTAAGCATGCTACCATACCAGCCTTGGTAGTTTGGATCTAAAGTCAGAGTGATTGAGGCATTCAGGAGCCCTAAGCATGGGTGCGATTACGTGTCGCGGTTGTTAGTCCAATAAACTTTTGGCCATGATCTTGTGTGACTAGCTGTGGTTTCGATAGAGGAGCCGAAAGAGTGAGCCTTGGAAGCAGTTCCAATGACGAAGGGAAGCAATGACAAGAAATCCTCCAACTTGGTCGAGGTATACGGTGGTTGACATTCCCCCGGAGGTATAATCTTTTGTTCTTTCCTCTCAATACTATTATTCTTCATGCTTTGAGGACATAGCATCGTTTAAGTTGGGGGGAGGGATATATTTGCCATATATATGTTCATGAGACTTGTCTAATTTTTCTGCTTTTGGTGAAATTTTTAAATTGTTTGTGCAATCTTCTCTTGTTAGTAGTGATTTTGTATGCTAGATACTTTAATTATACTCAATTGTGTCAATATGGCAAGAGTCGTGTATCCCCTCGAATTCGGTTGTGTGTTTGAATCCATGTCGCATGCATATATATGAACTTTGATGAATAAGTTGAGCCTAACAGTTAAGTCAAGCGTTGTGCATCGTTAGAGTAGAGATTCATTTTTTAAGCATCCCATGTTTTTTGTTCTCAATTCTGCATTTGCGTAAATAATATCTTTTGTTCATACTTGAATAGGCTATATATCTTTCATGCATCTTATTGGAGTTGTTGGCGTACTTAGGAAATGATTCAAGGCATTTTTGCTTGATTAAACCACCATAAGAGTCACATTGTCCTTATTTTGAACCATAGTCCCCGAGTCTCTTCCGTTGTTCAAACCTAGGTAACCGGAGGTTTGGAGGGTTGTGTGTCAATGCTTTTCAATATTTTAAGGAGGTTTGGGGGTGGTGTGAATGTGATAAAAGTGGTTAGGATACAAAAAGGTGAAGAATTGGTACGTTCCTCTCCCACTACAAATGTTAAAGCCTAAATTTTTGTCTCCCTCTTCAAAGCCCTCGAAATTGGCCCATCAATCTCTCTTACTATAAATCTCACCTCAAATGATCATATTCTTCAAAAGAAAATCAAAGAATTACTATGAAAGAGCAAAAGCGGATTCGAAAGAGCGTTGAATACTATGATGAGAGGATTAGTTTGACCTCCGGGGTAGCATACATTTCGGATGAGAAAGAATCCGTTGGAAAGGGGGAGCTCGATGCTCAATACTATGAGGAGCCGGATGAGGATGGCGATTATGTGTTGTTGAGTCGGTGGTAGTAGTTTTTGTAGGTCTTATCTAATAGTTGTTCTTTATTTCTTCTTCTTAACTTTGTTCGGTGTTTGGCCGATATGTGGCCGTGCCTTGGGTAGTTTAGGGTTGGTAGTGGCCAATGGTAGATGAATCATGCAAGGATATGGCCACTACATTTTTGTAGTCCTTTTCTCTTTGTATCCAAGGTCGTTATAAGCTAATAAAGTCCTCCGTTGATCTTTTGTACGCTAATTAACTCCGTTTGATGGATGATTGGTATCTATTACTTTTTGAGTATGATTTGTCCCTTGTCGTGCATAGTTGTGAATAATTAGTTTTCCGTTCTTTCTTAGCGCTCTTTTGATAGCAGGCGTAGCTTTTTGTCTCTAGCTATTGCATTTACTCGCTAGCGCTTGTCATGGGATGTATCTTGTATCTCACTATGTGAAAAGTCGAATAAAAGTGTATCCTTGTGAGTTTTGGAGTCGAAACTCGTTGTGGTGCATGCATGCTTGACTACTCTACTATGGAATAATTTGTTCATCCTGGTTCATCGCATGTTTGAGCGTAGATTGCATATGATCGGATTTGAAGGGGTGTTTCTGGACTCTTGTCTAGTTGTAATAGTTGAGCATAGTTTTTGTATCTTGAATCTCGAGAGGATTGCATGGCTTAGTTAAATGCGTTTTGCTTTAATTTGCTAGGGACTAGCAAAGTTCAAGTTGGGGGGCGTGATGAGCGCCCAATATTGTATATATTTGGTGCGACTAGTCCCATTTTATGTTGTTTTAACTTATGTTTATTTAGCAATTATTCGATATTACTCGTAAGGTAGTTTGTTTAATGTTTTCAGGTAAACTATGTAAATAAGGCGCATTTCGACGCCATGGATGGCCCAAGTGCTTCCAAGTACCCGAAGACCCTGTCGGCCCCTGAAAATCTGTCTAAGTATGGAAAAATGACTTTCTGATAAAATTCTGATTTTCGAGATAAAAAATGGCGGTAATTGATCCTTGAATTTTTCTAAGAGTAACTACAAAGTCGCAAGGTTTTATTTGAAGAACAAGGTCATGTTTTGAGCCATTTTCTCTTGAGAAAAATGTGCAGTTTTCTGTTTTACACTAAAAGTGAGGGGTTGACATTTTGATTTAATTGGAATCTTGAAATTCTGGTAATGCCATTGTTTCCAAATGGGGGGTACTTTCTTATTTTCATTAAATAAAATTAAAGTAAAGAAAAGGTAAAAGAAATGTTTAAAATGTAATCTTTACTTAAATTTAGAGAATGAAAATAAGATGCTGAGGAGATGTGAAGCTGTTCGGAGCCGTCTGCTGAAGCTGAGGCCAGGATACAGGGGAAGCTTCAGCGTATCGATACGGTTTTCGGAGTATCGATACGGTTTCAAAACAGAAGGAAATCCAGCCTTCAGCGTATCGATACGATTTATGGAGTATCGATACGGTTTATGGAGTATCGATACGGTTTTGAGTGTATCGATACGGGTCGTCTACGGAGAATCCTGGATTTCAGAGCAAGGCTGCTCAGTATCGATACGGTTCTTGGAGTATCGATACGGGAGGCTTACCGACTTACTTTTTGACAACTTTTAACTTTCCATAAGTGGAAACTTTCTACTTTTGGTGTATTTCTGGATATTTTGGAGGAGAGAGGCAGTCTTTTTGTATAAATACTCCTCTCTCTCTCACTTGCAAAGGGTTAGGTAGTTAGTTTAGGTTAGTCTTTCTCGATTAATGTCTTCCAAGCTTTCTTAGTTAAATCCTTCAAGAACTCTAGTAAGTCTTTGTCGTTTATTGTTTTCTCGTTTATTAATGTTGTAGCTACACTCTAGATCTTTCTTAATATCAAGTTTATTTTCATTTCCGTCGGTTAAATATCGTGTCTCGTTTTTCTACTATGTTTTGTTCTTTAGCTATGGTTGAGTAGTTTCTTGGCTAAGTCTTGGGTTAATCTTTCCCAATGATTTAGGTGGTTATTTGGTTCTCAAACCTTCGGGCTTAAAATCATGGTTTTCGGAATCAAACTAACTTAGCCATTTTGGTCTAAGCGAGGGGTGTTAACTCCTTGATATGTTGTTTAGTCAAGCGGTCTTGGCAAGCGGCATATTGAGGGCTCGTGGCCTCCTACGTGTTAGATACAATAGAGAAAATAGGTTGGTTTAGTTCCGATTAATCACATCTTTCAATAAATGCAGTCGTTAAAGCTAAATCTTCCGGCGTGAGCACGCGGTCGTGTCTCTCGCTTGAGTTATATTGAGAACCGGTAACAGCCTTTGTCAAGGGGTTAGACGATCCTTAGACTTGCCTCTTTTAGTTCATTAAACTCGTTTCTAGTCTTTTCCATTTTTACTTTTACCGTTTTCAAAGCGAAACCTAGTTGGCCGTCTTGAACGCCGTATTCTACCATTTTAACCTACAATCCAAACTAGCTATATTTGGATTCTCTGTGGATACGATCCCGGACTTTCCGGTTATTATGCTATCGACGACCTAGCCCTACGCTTGGGGTGTCTCAGCCTTATTTGGAGGCGAGGTTCGGAGGCTAAGCTGGCGCCGTTGCCGGGGATCGAACCCGGGTCACCCGCGTGACAGGCGGGAATATCATCATTCTACTGTTTACCTGCATAGAACTTCATCCTTATCCTCAAGCTTTCTCCTATAAAACGAACAGCTGCTTGCTCTTTTAAAAACCACTTCTTTTCATCTTCAAATCTTCTCCTAAGGTCTCAGATAACTATATTTGCTTACTTAGCAAAAAGAATTGGTTATAGTCCAGTTTCATTGCATATAAGCCTATTCTTCTAAAAATGAAACTCGTTCGGTCATGTAGTGGCATCAAGTTTATTGCATGTAGGCCAATGGATAATATTGCTGTAGTGGCGTCAAGTTTATTGCCGTAGGGGCGTGTTTATATGAATATTGCCATAGTGGCATTACGAGTATTGTGTCTGTGACGTTATAGCCATGGCCGAGGGCCTATAATCTATCGGTGTATATACAAATTGGATATTTGTCAACCTGAATGTTGTTATTCAATTCATTTTAAAGCACTTATCATATTGCTTCTCTTATTATGGATAAGAGCATTCACTGAGCATGTTGATAGCTCACACTCCCACAGTATCTTCTTTTGAGGTGCGTGACGGCACGTGGGTCTACTGCAGAGTCTAGACAGAAGTTATGGATATAGTAGTCTAGCTTTTTGACTCTTTTGGTTATGTGCTTATTTTTGGAGCTTGTTTATATTGTAAATACGTGTGGGTACATGTTTGACGGATATTTTCCTTATATATGCAAGTTAAGCATTCATATGTTGGACGCCTGACTGGTGTAGTTCTTTTACTGTTTTAACAGGACCAGGTGTGGGTCCATTCCATTTGAAAAATTATTTAATGTGGTGTGTGCCAAAATGTTCACTTACCATCTTAGTTGGTTGATTGAATAACTGATCTCAAATCATGATATTTTTTGGGGTTTTTTCAGAAACGAGGTTTACTGTTCATAAAATAGAGTAGATATATTAGTTATTTCAATCACAGAAGCCAGGAAATGAGAAAAAGGGAGACAATTTCAGTTGTGTTTGTTGTAAATCCATCTTCAAGCCTTCAAACTTATACTTAAGCAACCCAAATGATCCCAAAAATTAAACAATAAGGGAAATGTATAGCAAAATGAATGAACTATTTAATCGAGGAGTAAGTGCCCAATTACAGCAAAGAGGCAGTGTAGTTATATTTCTCCAGAAGTATTTTCCTGTTTAGTTAGGTTGTCAATTTCCATTGCACCATAGATGTTTCTTACCATGAAAGTGAGTTTGGCTATATTAGTTCTTCAGGCCCTTGTGTTCCCAATCTGTGGTTGTCTGTAGTAAACTTGCAAGTGGAATTTATTATTGCTAGAAATTTAATGTCCTTGTACCTTTGTATTCAGCTTTCATGTGGCAATTGATGCAGTTTAATATACTTCAACTTCTCAAGAACTTGAGGTCCCGCTGTCAAGGGAAGGAGTTTACTGATGCTCATATTCTGAACTGGGCCAACAAAAAAGTGAATATCACGGGAAGAACTTCTCACATGGATAGTTTTAAGGTTAGTAAGTTTGGCATTCCTTTTTCTTTTTAATCAATTTCTTTGCATAGAGATTATGGTTGACTGGTTATGTTTGTGGACTGTTATTCAGGATAAGAACCTTTCAAATGGATTATTCTTTCTTGAACTTCTTAGCGCTGTTGGGCCAAGGGTTGTCAATTGAAACCTTGTAACCAAGGGTGAAAGTGGTATGCATTTTGGAGAGTTTGTGTGAAATGTTTTGTGTTCTGTGAAAAGTGACTTGGAGTGACTAAAGGACTTTTTCCTTGTTGTTGTGGTAGATGAGGAGGAGAAATTGAATGCCACATGCATAATCAGTGTTGCCTAAAAGCTTGGATGTTCCATTTTCTTGTTGCCCGAGGACATCATGGAGGTGAGACTGGAATTGTGAAGAGTTTTCCCATTTTGTGGGTCCAGCAATTGCATGTTTTGATGCTAAACATTGTTGCTTTTAGATAAGTTACCGTGTTCAATGAGATTAAATTGGTCCACATTGTTTCATAAAAGCTCTAACGCTTTAACTTGGAGTTACTTTAGCATTAGACCCTTCCCATAAACAAGGTATAACCCATGTCAGTTTATCTTCCAGAAAAGGATCAATAAGCAATTGGGACATACTGAATAGTGGATTACACGTTCGAGTCCCCTTGATCATATTTGCTTCAGAATTATGCATTTTCCTTCTGAAAAAGTTTGATGTCAAGGAAATCAAGACATGGATATTAGTATATTACAGGGCAAATTGACGTTGCATTGACTGATGTTCTCGTAATGTAATGGCAAGTAAATCAAAAAATGATCCTAACACTTACAGCCAGCATAATGTATTGGAGCCTTCAACAGCAAATTGAACGGTCTGAATCATCACCATCACTATCCCCTTCTACGGCTGCTTCTATTAATGGAGAAGATAAAAGTTCCCTGATTGGTGAAGTCTCCAAGTTGACAATGGATGATACAGCGTTCGATACAGCAGTCTCATCGCAGGTTGAGAACGAGATCACCTCCGGGGCTTCCATTTATAGAGTCTTGTCACTGGTTCAAAGCTAGGACACTCCTCTCGTCAGTGATCCTAGAGTCTCCTCGCTTGTCGAAAAGGTTGACACTTATTGCCCCCCTGATGCTGGAAATGAACTGCAAGTTGTGGGTCTTTTCACTCTACAGGATTTAGCCGTAGGAAAATTTTTGAAACTAGAGAGAAAATGAGAGGAATAGAAAAAGTTACATCGTCGTTGGTTAGGTGGGTAAGATGGTGAATGATCTTTTCTCAAGCAAAGATATACAACCATAGAATACAGTGCTTGTGATCCAAGAAGAGAAAATTAACTTTTGTATAGTCGATCTGTTGCTTTTTCCCCACAGAGATGTTAGTTTTTTTCATGCTTTGGGTTTTTTTTTCAGTTCAACTTTTGCTGTAAGCAGTTTTGCCAATGTCGATTTTGTTCTAAACAAACAATTAGAATTTTTCATGTCATTTTCATTGCTTCACTCGAATACTTTTTTAAAGTTTGAGAATAGTCAATAGTGGTATCATGTTCTTTGTCTATTTCATTTTTTTAAAGTTTGAGAATAGTGGTATCATGTTTTGGTTTTAAATAGTTTGTATTAATTAATGAAAGCATATGAATTTATACTAAACTAAATATTGTTTTCTGTTTCATAAACTAGCTGCAATCAAAACAGTGTGGCTACCTTTTGTTCTTCTAGCCAATGCTTATCCTCTACAATTTGTATATATTTGCTCACAGCAAATGTCATTCAATCAGGTTCTCTCCTAATTGACATTAACTAAGTCATATATGTTAGTTTACTTGGTAATTTGGTAGATAACTTAATGAGAACTATATCGCAGGTCTTTGCTCAACATTTCAAAGCTTTCTTCACAAATCAGCCCATTAATGAAATTATTTTCCGCATGAATAATTTCAAATGGAAAGCTCCTACGCAAAATGGCCGTCTTCAGCCTATTGGAATAATTTCAAATGGAAAGCTCGTACACAAAATGGCCGTCTTCAACCTATTGGCATGGAAGTTTTACAGAATAGCTCAAACTTACAAAACTCAAATCTGGTCTTTGTTGCTATTGAGAATCCAAATGATATTCACCTTTTGCTGCTTGGTTCAAATGGGTCAGAGAAAATGTACTACTGGTTTTAGTATGTAACTGCTAAAAACTATTAATCTAGGTCTGAATTCTAAGAAGCATGTCCCATGTCTATATTACTAAAGATGGTTTTTTTGAACAATCAATGAACTTGTTTTGGAAACTGATCTCTTACCCCTGTTGTGCGTGCCCCAGAGCCAGGAAAATTCCCTTGGTAGAGAATAACGATACAAGGAGCTTTCTGTCATTTCCCTTCTAAAACATGAATTTTGCTTGATCTAGATCCATGACTGAGTTGAAGACATCTAGATCCATGACTGAGTTGAAGACACTTATTTTCCATACATGGAAAAGTCTTGGACTAATATTGTCCAATGCAATCGGCCGAGTTGTCCTAGCTATTTAATGCATTCTTATCATATTTAACTCATTGTTACTGCATAAGTGCTATTATAAAGTTGCCTAATTTTTATGGTTGGTTGCTTGACCAAATGATACCCAAAAGACAAACTCCTTCAGACTGTATAAAACAACGGGCTTAAGACAATGCAAATGGTGTACAAATGAACAATGTGTTACTGAAAAGATTTCTATTAACAAAAATGTGAAAAAGACCCATCTTTCATGCCAAGCAAAACGTTTATTGCATATCCAGTTGCCAATAACCATACCAGCCTTAAAAAACAAGGGTACGCCTTAGACGTGCAAAGCATGTCGCCTTGCCCCTAGCGACAATAGTTTTGGCCGAAACCATAGCTAACCAAACTAGCCATTACTAAAATATAAAATGATCATCTACCAAACAAACAAGCCTTAACAACAACAAAAAAAAAAACCCCGTAATTAACCCTTCTTTAAAATGCACAATAAACACTAAATAAATTTCATTATTAGACTAGCGAGCATGATCAAGCGTGCAACGCACGTTGCTAAAAACCTAGTATTTTCTAATTCCTTTCATCGACACACAAAAATATAATTTAAAAATTCAATTCCAATCTAGCATAAATATTTAGAGAAAGTAATGAAAAAAAAAAAACCCTGGTTGAAGAGGCCGAAGTAATCTCGCTGCAGGAACAACTTCGGCGAGGAGTTGTAAACAAGCAAACCGTAAAAAAATAATACTCCATTGGTAGCGTAAGAACGAATGTAACCCGCAGAGCACAAACAAGGATCCCCGAAGAATAACCCTCTCTCTCTCTCTCTCGCTCTCTCGGGAACCCTCTGCTGATCGAATATTTTCAAGGTGAGTCCCTTTAGTTTCAGTCTAATTGAAATTTTGACTCCCTTTTGTTCTTTCGAGATTCTGTTTTCTGAAACTTATAGAGATAATCGGCTTGTGGTAGAACCCAATCGGGGTCTGTTGCTTTTTATTACTTGCATGTTTCGAATTTGGGGTCAAATCTTTGTCGATGGTTTTTCCTTGTTCTGCCCTGACTTATGGATCTGGATTTTGGATTCAAAGTTGGTTTTCTAGTTGTTTAGGTGTGATTTAATCTTCTGCGACATCAATAAACCAATTCTTCAACCCCAAGGGGTTTGGCCAAGTGGGCATGAGAAAGCTTTCTCAATAAGTGCTTGTCTGTGATGAGGTCGTATGTTCAAATCCGGCCAAACATTCCAAGCTTTGTGGCCACTTGAGGGTTTTGCCCAGTTGTTAACTTCAGGCTCTGGAATTAGTCGAGGTGCGTCGAAGCTGTCCGGCTATAAAAAAAAGAAAAGAAAAGAAAAGAAAAACAAACTAATTCTTCTGTTGAAGAAACTTCACTTAATGGTCGGTTGTTTCCTAGTTTTGATATGGTCAGATTTCGTAGGGAACTCATTGTAAATTGGGGCACAATGCTTAGTTGTATTTGGTAGTGGGAACTTAGTTTTTCAGTTCTAGTCTGGGTATGGTGCTAATTCTTAGGAGGAATCTTGAGGACCAATTCACATTGAAACAGCGATCCTATTGATTTGAGCTGTATCTGAGGATTTCCTTGGTGGGAGATGTTAGGGTTCATGGTAATTTAGGTTTCAGTAATTCAATGCGCTATTGACATGCGCCGCAAATGGTGGAGCAAGTACCAGAATGGAGCAATTCCAGGTGCTTGCTGTAGAGTGTTAGCATTGAGATACATGGAAGTCAAGCCCCAATGAGGTTTGGGAATCTGATTCTAGGGAGAGGGAATTTCGTTTTTTTTTTCCCTGTTGGTCTCGAATATTGTTCTATAGGGTGATATTCATAGTTTTGCCACTACTTTGGCAGAACTAAATTTTCAGAAAATTGACTTTGTTAATTGTGGAAATGGGCATTTTGCATGTCTATGTTGCGAATCTTGCAATTTTATCAGAGAAGAACATGTGTGCTATAGTAAAAATCAGACGTTACAAGATGTGTCACTGACAAACTGGTATGATTCTTTAAAAGTTCATACATGGTCCTTTGTCTTGGTAAAGTCCGTATCTACTACTTTATGTAGTTAGCATCAATCTTGTATTTAGAAGTCTCACTCTCACCACATTGCAAGTTGTAGCTACATGCAAATGTTTCAAAGTTCTTTAGATTGTGTTGAGTTTATTTGAACCAACTTTGTTCATTAAGTAGGTTGCTGTTACATAAGGAACTTGACTGCAAATCTTCTTGAGACCTAAAGAAGGGTGAACTACCACAGGAATTATGACAGAAAAAGAGAGTGGATCTGTCCTTCAATTTGCACCCTTCCAAAGTGCTGTTGATGAGGGTTTCTGGCATAGATTATCTTCACTAAAGCTGAATAAGTTCGGTATTGATGAATCCCCCATCCCGATAACTGGTATGCATCCTTACTATCTTTTTCCACAGATTTCACTCAAATTTACTGTATTCTGCAATTATGATTAGATTGTCGGATCATTTCAGCCACATCATGTGTGACCTGAATTTTGTTGAAAATTATAAACTGTGGCATGGATGGCCATCATGTCATTCCATTAGCAAACGTTAATCTTGCGCAAGGCTTTGGTATTTGATTTATCAGTTTCTTCTTTTCTTGGTTGAAATCAGATAGCTAGAGAAGTTTTTCAAATCCCACTGAGATGGATTGTGGGTCCTCTCTCTCTCAATTTCATTTCTTTTTTATAACAAGATATTGGCATTGGGAAGCTGTTGAAAAGCTTGCAATATATAGTGGTGAAACAGTCTTTAGGTATGATCACATGATGCTATTGAAAGGAGCTCTCTTTGTTTTTTAAGTTTATAAGAAAGAGCTTGGCATAAACCGACAGGAGAGTTATGTCTGAATAGCCGTGACCTATTATCCAGCCTCTTAGGATCTTGCATGAGGCTTAGTCAGCTGATATCAGAATGCAAGGAAGTCATGAATTGATAGTAGAACTTCGTGGAATCCCCCTAGCTGACCTCAAAAGTGGGGACTACTCTGAGTGTTATTTGGTACTTTTCCTTTGATTTCTGTAATAGAAAGTTTAAAGGGTTTTTTTAATCTTTTAGAGTTGTAGTTTGGAAAAAATTGCGAACTTGATTTTAATGGCTAATGTGGTGCATGTGAGAAGCAAAATAATCGTGTCACCTATGTTGTTGATTTCTACTTCAAGGGATTGGAGAGCAATTTGTGATATGTAGATCAAGATATTGTTGGTTTTGCTTTTTGCCTATGTTGTACTTCTTGTCCCCCCTTCCTCTCACATCTTAATCATCCTTGTAGAGTTATTTTCCTTTTGGATACCAATATTATAGAATAATCTGGCAGGTTTCTACTCACCTTGCACGAATTCTCGAGTATCAAATCATTTAAGCCTTATTGCTGAATCCCTGCCACCTGAACAAAGTGAGCAGTCATCAGTAACAACAAACTTCGGCAACAGGAACAGATGTTCTGTCCCTGGCATTCTATACAATACAAATACGTTTGAGGGTTTCCATGCCCTCAACAAACAGGGGTTGCTAAAGGCAGAAGCACAGAAGGTACTTTGTTCGATCAAGTTTTAGCATAGATTAGCACTTGTGTTTTCTATTTCGAACTAGTCTGATTTAACAAGTATTTTTAACATGAATATCAGGTTTGGGATGACATTCATTCTGGAAAAGCTGAGGAGGACTGTGCAGTACTTTCAAGGTTCCTTCTTATATCATTTGCAGACCTTAAGAAGTGGAGCTTTCATTACTGGTTTGCTTTCCCTGCTCTGGTGCTTGATCCTCCTGCGACCTTGGTTGATTTGAGGCCAGCTTCCCAGTGGTTGAGCCTAGAGGAGGTGCTGGGAATGTCTATAAATTTGCAAATGTAATTTTCAATTTTCTTAGCCCTTTTTAACATAATGGTTATCATGATATATAGGCTGAGTCACTGTCAGCCGCTTGTAATGAGTGGCGCAGCTCAAGTGTAACAACAGGTAATGATCCCGGTATTATTTAAAACTCATTCTCTTAGATGTTGCATGTTGTTTGTATGAATTTATAAAGTGTACAAGTCTGCGCAGATGTGCCATTTTTTCTGGTCTCTATTGCTTCAAATTCACGCACTACTATTAAACATCTGAAGGAATGGACATCATGCCAACAAGATGGCAATAAGGTCTGTCCACATACTGGCTTTTTTGTACAAAATGACCAAGACAGTTTGTTCCGACACTCAGTGCAGTGAAACCTGATATGTCAAAGTTTTGGATACCTCTTATGTAATGCTTCATTGTATGTTACTGGCAGTTCCTATTTGGCTTTTACGACCCATGTCATCTTCCGACAAACCCCGGTTGGCCTCTTCGCAACTTCCTTGCGCTTATTTGTTCAAGATGGAACCTCGAGAAGGTTTGCTTCTTTTGCTATCGTGAGAATCGTGGATTTGCTGATCTCAGCTTATCCCTCATTGGTGAAGCCTTGCTATCAGTTTCTCAAGGTAGAGCGGCAGAAATGGGGTAAAACCTCTCTTCTGATTAACACTTCCTCTTTCTACCATTGAATTTGGTTGCTGCACAGGCTTTCCTGAACACAAGAACAATATTTGTTCAGGATGGAAAGATACTCAACATGTGCCTAATGCAGTGGGATGGGAGTTTAACAGAGGGAAGAAGATGCCAAGATGTATTAGCCTTGCTCAATCCATGGACCCAAAAAGGTATATTTGTTGGGTTTTCCACTCGATAGTCCCAATTAGTATTTCTTGGTTGCTTTCTTAACATTTACAGATCAAAATGTGAACAGGTTAGCAATATCGGCAGCAGATTTGAATTTAAAACTTATGAGGTGGCGTGCTTTACCCTCTTTGAACTTAAACATCTTATCTGCAACTAAGTGTCTTCTGTTAGGGGCAGGTACACTTGGATGCCAGGTTGCTCGCATGCTTATGGTGAGTGAATGAGAATTTGACATTTATCATCCATTCTGTTGAACATATAACAGATCTTGTTGTGCAATTGCAGGCTTGGGGTGTTCGGAAAATAACACTGCTCGACAGTGGCAAGGTGGCCATGTCTAATCCACTGAGGCAATCTCTTTACACATTGGAGGACTGCCTCAATGGTGGCGATTTTAAAGCAATAGCAGCAGTTAAAAGTCTCGAAAGAATCTTTCCGGCTGTGGTAATGATATTGCACCTTGTGTAGCTGCATCTAACTTAATCAACCTGGTCAATTTTTAGTACCTTAAACTCTTGCATAACCTGATATTCCTTTTGGGCCCCCTCGGTAATAGCTTAAGCTTGTCATACAATTGATGGCTAACATGGTATGAGAGCTGGTTTTTTAGAGGTGTTTGGGTTCTAGTCTCTCTCTTTGCATGTGTCACCTTTCGCATTCTTATTCTCTGCGTTCATTCTGCTGCTCTATTTAATTGGATCTTTGGATCTCCACGTGAAAGAGGGTGTTGCATGTGAGGGAGGGTGTTGGCCAACCTTATATACATTGTTGGGCCCTTTTCTTCAATGCTCAATTTTTCAGACAATCGGCGACTTAACATAAACAGCCAATCTCTGTTGGTTTCTCAGGAAGCTGAAGGTGTTGTGATGGGAATTCCAATGCCTGGGCATCCAGTGCCTAGCCAAGAAGAGGAGAGTGTGCTTCAGGATTGCAGACGTCTACAAGTTTTGATTGATTCTCACGATGCTATTTTCTTGTTGACTGATACTAGGGAGAGTCGATGGCTTCCTACTCTTCTCTGTGCAAATTCTAACAAGGTTGATGTCTTCTATGCATTTCTTCAATGACATTTGTACTGTGAAGTTTTCCATTGATTTCCATTGTCTTGCTAACTTATCCCAGCTCCAACTTGTTTGTTGGGACACCGATAATTGAAGGTTCTTATACACTTATGTACTTCATTGTCAGATCTCTATCACTGCAGCTTTAGGGTTCGATAGCTTCTTGGTTATGCGTCATGGCGCTGGTCCTATTAGCACCGTTAATGACTTTAAAGCTGAGGATATGATAACCTTGGCTGCCAAAATGGGAAATTTCTCCCTGATAGATGGAGACAGAGAGCCAAGATTGGGTTGTTACTTTTGCAATGACGTGGTCGCCCCTGTTGATGTAATTTGTAAACCAATATAACACGATTTCTAATTTCCAACTTTCACCCACAATAATTATATCGATTTATATATATTACGTCAATCAGTTAGGTTCCGGTGGGGGATCCCGCATTTTAATCCCGCATTTTATCAAAATACGGGACTCCCCTTTCCAATTGAATTTCGATGATCCAAGCCGCTCATAGTGATCAGAACGTGATTTTAAGGGTACCCGCGAGAAATCAGCAAAAAAAAAATGACTGGGACGGGCTTCATCCGAGCAGTTTTCATTAAACGGTTCAAAAAAAACTGCTCGGATGAAGCCCTTCCCGATCATTTTTTTTGCTGATTTCTCGCGGGGAACCTTAAAATCACGTTCTGCACACATTGAACGGTTCATATTTTCAAAATTTGATCGGGAAATGAAAGTCCCACATTTTAACGAAATAAGGGATCCCTCACTTGATCCGTGGTGGTACGTGGATATATATATATATATATATATATATATATATATATATATGTATGTATGTATGGATATGTTTTTTTTTTGTGTGTGTGTGTTTATATCAGCATTGACTGCTCTTTCTTTGTGCAGTCAACTGCCAATCGCACTTTGGACCAGCAATGCACAGTGACGCGCCCAGGGCTTGCACCTATTGCTTCAGCGCTTGCTGTCGAACTTTTAGTTGGCATTTTGCATCATCCTCATGGGTACAAACTTAAAACTGTGTTAACAAAGCTTAGTTATTTGCTGATTTGTCTGAGTTTGGAGAAAAATAGTATATGGGGAAGTCTGCATGTTTGGAACTTGTGAAAGGAAAGAGAGAAGAATGAAAAGGAATCCCACCAGGATAGTCTAGCAGTTTTAAGGTTGTTGGGACCAGCTGTAAATCTGAGGTCTTGTGATCACCTTCCCCTGGCAATGCATTGACTTGCAAGATAAATGTTGCTTGTGGATAGTTGCAACTATGGGGTTTAACCTAGTTTGTCCATAGTGCTTTGCATTGGAGGCGTGCTTCATTTCCAACTGGAAAAAAGGAGGAAGAAAGGAAGTAGTAAGGGAAATAAGTTTCCGCATGCTTTTCATTGCGTTTTTTCTTCTTTTCAATTGGAAACAAAGCAGAGCAAGGAAGGAAAGCCAAAAAATTCCTCGTGTTCTCTTCTTCCTTTTGCTTTCGTTCTGGAAGTCCCCATCACATCCTTAATTTAGGTTTCATTTCCAAGTCCTGGTCTATCTTCTTATTGTTGTCCCCCTACAGGATATGTGCCAAAGCTGAGTTTGCCAACTCTACGGATAGTGAAAGCACTGAGCAACCTCTTGGTATTTTACCGCATCAAGTTCGCGGATCGCTTTCACAGTTTTCTCAGATGACACTTGTGGGCCACGCCTCGAATTGTTGTACTGCCTGTTGCACCACTGTAAGTTTCTAGTACCATGAATTTGCGATGAAGTAGTTTTATTTGTCTTCTTATTTTCACTTATATTTTCATTATATTTCAGGTAGTATCAGAATATCAGAAAAGAGGGATGGATTTCGTTCTTCAAGCCATTAATCATCCTACCTATCTGGAGGATCTCACTGGACTAACGGAGCTGATGAAGTCCGCGAGCTCTTTTCAGTTGGACTGGGATAATGAGATGGATGATGATGATTGTATTGAAATCTAGGGTGTTTTTTTGGTTAAAGAAGTCTTTAATACTCTCTGCTGCAATACGTTGCCAATTGTACAGAAACCGGATGCGAAAACAACTGAAATTCACCTAATTCGCCATTTCCACCTAAGATTTCCGTATTCTTCTTGTACAGTGAAGTGATCGTAAATTCGTAATGTGGCTTTTTCGCAGAATTTTTAGGAGTTATTTAAGGAGGTATGCTGCCATCCTTTATGGTAAAAATACATTAAAGCATGAAAGTGAACTATAGGATATATAGCGAATTTTGGAGATTTTCTTTCAGCTGCTTTTCTGATTAATTCGGTTGCAATCTAAATCTTCTCATTTTTCAGCATGTTACGTTTTAAATATTAGGTTTAGCAAATACAGTTAAATTTGCATTTATATATTAGGTTTAGCAAATACAATCATTAGAGTTCACAAAAATTCAAAATTAAAGAATTTACACAAGGGTTGGAGAGGTAAAATAGTGCCCTATAGACCTGGGTTTTTTTTTTTTTTTTAAAGATATAGACCTGGGTTTGGTTATGTGTTTTTTCTGTTATCATCTTCTTTCTTTCCTTGTTTTAGTGGGCTAATAAAAATTAATGGGTATATTTCTTGGGCGTTTAATCAATTATAAAAACAATCAGGGGTGGGTGGGAACCCGTTGATATGTGGAACGGAAGGAACAAAATTGTCCTACGAGGAGAGGTGATAGACGAGTTGAGTAGTTGATTGTTCAAGCTTGAGTTTTTTTTTGCTCGGCAATTGTTCAAGCTTAGTTCGAAAACTTAACGAGCTCCAAAATTGTCCTATGATCTCGAATGAGCTTTAATTGAGTAGCTTGAATTTTTTATACATCATAATCTAAACGAGTTGAATAGTAGCTTGTTCGAACTTGACTTAAAAGCTTAATGGGCTTAAAAAAAATAAAATACAAGCTTTTTTTGATTATGTAACAAGACCGATAACGAAGAGTTTTTACGGAACGAATATAAGCTCGAATTCGAGTAGGTTGGTATGTTTGTTTTTTATTAACTTGGTTTATTTATCAAGCCCTACATACAAGTCGATGATAAATTATGAAAATGATCTCAAAGCAAGGTCATGTGGGATTTCAAGTATGGGTGTACATGATCTTGATTGAACCGGTTCTATAGAAATTTAAGGGCCGCACCGTATTTAAGGGTTGTAAAGAATTGAGAACCATAACCAAACCGTTATATATACGGAACCAAACCATTATACCGCTCTATTCGAATCTGTTTCCGGTTCTAAATCATGTTAGCATCCAAAAATTGCCCAAAAAAAAAAAAAAATTGAATAAAATAACACTAGCTCTTTAAAATAGCTAACAAAATAGACTACAAAATAGTTGCAACAACTTCACTAGTTCTTTAAAACAGCTAACATGTACTTAATAGGGTAGTGGGATGTATCATGTAGGTAAACGGACCGAATTCAATTCAAAGTTTTCAAACTACGATTTCCAATTATGGAACCAAAACTGAACTAAAATATGATTCTCAAGTTTCGGGAACCAGAGCCAATCCATTAAACCACAGAACCTATTCAAAATGGACCGATTCGGTCTGATTTTTTGATCTTTTTGATTTTCTTCGACACCCTTAATTCCAAGTGTATTGTTATTGGTGAAAACTGCGACACCAATAGCTTTTGTGTAACTGTGTTACATATACGAGAGGCATGGACGAGCAATGTCTCAAGATCACTCAATAACCTCTTCGAGTCAATTTACAAGTTACCAAACGCTGCGTTTTGGTATATTGGTGTATCGTCCGCCCCCAAACCCACGCCATGTCCCCTTCACCCTATACCCCAAAATATCTACTACTATAAAGTATAAACCGCCAGTTCTGAAACCTTTGTGTTGAGCCTTGCCCCTCTCTCTCTCTCTCTCTCTCTCTCTCTCTAGGGTTTATTACTCTCACTCCACAGCGCAACAATGGACCCTTCGAAGAAACGCAGAGCCGACGAGAACGGCACCACATTATTCACCCCCTTCGAGACCGACACCTCTCCTCCTCCCCTCCCAAACCCCAACCTTACCCTCGACGACGCCCGCAAGATCATCTTGCCCTTCACGCAGCCCCAGCTCCTCGACATCCTCCAGCCCGCCCTCCTCCGCCACCCCGACGTCCTCGCCTCCGTCCGTTCCATCGCCGACGCCGACCCGGCCAGGCGCAAGCTCTTCGTCCGCGGCCTCGGCTGGGAGACCACCACCGAGAAGCTCCGCAACCTCTTCTCCACCTATGGCGTCGTCGAGGAGGCCGTGGTCATCACCGATAAGGCCACCGGGAAGTCGAAAGGCTACGGCTTTGTTACCTTCAGGCACGTTGATGGTGCATTAGTGGCCTTGAAGGAGCCCAGCAAGAAAATCGACGGCCGGATGACTGTGACGCAGCTTGCGGCCGCCGGAATTTCAGGTCAGTGATCTGCCGGCTCGGATCCTCTGTAATTTTTATGGACTCCCAGCAGGGGCGGTCCCAAGGGGTGCAAGGGGACTCGGGCCCTACACAACTCCAAATAATCTTGCGTGTCATACTAATTTTTAGGTTGATTAGGAAAAAGTTCTATGGATTAGCAAAATTTCAAGTCCTTTTGAGTGGAAAATCTTTTATTAAAATTCCTATATGGTTGGGGTAAAAATCCCAAATTTCAAGTTATCAATCATGTCTCTTCTCTGTGTTCGCGAGTAGTAATAGTATATACTTACAAAATAAAATTTTATTATCAAAATGAAAATACAGTAATACACATGATTCGGGCCCCTGCTAAACAAAAAACCTGCGTCCGCTACTGACTCCCAGTTTGTTCCATTTCATAATGTGCTCGTTTCAAAACTAGTCTATACATAGGATTTCAAAAGTTCATTTGAACCTTCGCTTGGCCTAATAAGTGCATCTCTGGCCCTTGCTCAAAATATACTCAAATTTGAGTAGGAGCTTCATTTGGTGTGAATCACTCCAATGGACAAACTCTAATCTAAGCAAAAATTTGAGGAAAAGCTTCGTTAATGGCTTAATTGTAAATTGTGAAGAGCTAAACATGCTTTCGAAAGTTTGAGTCTCTCTTTGTTGAATTTTGAGTAAAACTCAATCTGGTATGAGTTTGAGTCGAGGACTCAAGTGTGTTTTAGAGTTTTTACTCAGAATTTCGTTCTGAGTCAATTAAAAGGGTAAGGGCTGGATATGTTGTTTATAAGATAACTACAAGATTATAAGTGTTTGCACATCTAGATGAAATGGAAATCTTGTATTTGTTTTTGATTCAGGTGCTAATGCAGGGGTTGGTGGTGTTGATGTTTCTCTGAGGAAAATTTTTGTTGGTAATGTGCCGTTTGAGATTTCGTCGGAGAGGTTGTTGGGGCACTTCTCTGCATATGGAGAGGTTGAGGAAGGGCCTTTAGGGTTCGACAAGCAGATGGGTAAGGAGAGGGGGTTTGCGTTCTTTGTTTACAAGACGGAGGAGGGAGCTAGGGCTTCGCTTGTGGATCCGGCTAAGAACATTGATGGGCACCAGGTGATGTGTAAATTGGCTGAAGATGGGAAGAGGAGGAAGCCCAGTGGTGATGTTGGGTCTGGTGTGCCGCCAGTTGGGTCAGTGGGGCCAGGTTCACTGAATTCTGGTTATGGTGTGCCTGGTGGTGGCCCTGGTGGGTATGGAGGCTTCTCTGGTGGACTGCCCCATCAAAATGCAAACGTTAATCCAGGATTTGGGAATCAGGGACAGTCTTCGTTTGTTGGTGCTGGTGGCGGGTATGGACCTGGTTTGGGCGGAGGTGGTGGTGGTTATGGTGGTTCACAATATGGTGTGTCTGGTTCAGGTGAATATGGTGGATATAGGTTGCCCCCAAGCTCTATTGGGATGCCTTCTGGGGGATACGCAGAGAGCGGTAACTATGGGTTGTCAACATCTTCTTTTCCAACGCAGTTGCCCCAACCGTCGTCGGGCCCTAGATTTCCTCCTGGTGGAATGTACCAGGGCGGCATGCAACCCTACTATTGAGGTATCTTCTTGTCAAGTTATCTATCATCAGTCATTCTGATGTCTTTTTTTACCTCACTCACAGTTATAGTGTGGTTTTTCCACCTAGTTTTACTTACTTTTATCAAATTGGGAGATTTGCTTCAATTTGTAGTCAATTCATCCTTGTCCTTGATGATTGGCTGATTGCATCTCCTTGTGTTGGAGGATGCACTACGCATATGTTAGTCTTAAGTTGATTGAGGTGGTTCTGTATCTTTTTATTTTGTAATTCCATCATAGTAATACTCCAGAATTTTGTCACTCCAAGTCTCCAACACTACTTTTCTTCTACTCTAATGTTGTTATCTGTTTAGCTCGAATATGAATTATGATAGGATTCTGCTAGTATCTTTGTATTGCTGCGTCCATGTTGGAGCAGTTTAATTACTACTTTGAACTTTCTCTGCCTCATGAATCCTATGTGAGTACAGTTACTACGGTATGATTCTCTCTTGTTGGTGACCTTCTTCGTGCTTATGCATGAAGTTTTCTTTTACTTGGTGTTGTGTTTCTAGAATTTTTTTTTTTTTGGATAGTTTGACGGCCTTTCCATTGATTTCCACAATTTGGGGAATACTTCTAGCCCATTGAACTTTGCTTATGTGTATTCAATATTGCTTCTTAATCGTAAGTCTAAAAATAGCACATTCCCGAATCCCAATAACAGAGAAATACATACCAATTAAAGCACCATTCTAGTCCATCATAAAATGCTTTTGGGAGAACAATCAGCATAATTTGATAGACTAAGAAGTTCATGAACTAATATGTTTATTTTGTCTCTTATTATATATTGAGTCAAGCATAGAAAAAACTTAGGAAGTCAATTCAAAAGCATACTTGTCTCAAAAGTTCAAAATAACAATGCACATTAAGATAATCAAATCAAAACAAAAATTACTATTCATCCTCTTGCTAGTATTAAAGTTACGAACTGTCAAAAGTGAAATCACTTTCTTGGCTCATAAGGCAATGGATACAATACAAGTACTTGTAGTCAGACACATCATAGTGTAAACAATTTTTTGGATTCACATGACAAGTTATGTACAGCAAAGCTAAAGATACTATGCATATTGGTTCATTTGTTTCTGTTTCACAAACAGAAGATTCCTTATTTGAATTATCTTTAGTTTTGCAATTTTAGTATTAGGAAGGGGTGGGCTTGTGGTTTTTGTTCGAAATGAATTATCTTATCATGGATTCTGCTTTTCTAACAAGTTTTTATTACTTTTCTTTGCTTGGCTCAACATGCAAGTCTTTGCATACCCCTTCTGCTATTAATGAATTGTTATTTCATGTTGTTAAGGGCCTAAGGCCTAAATTTGAAAAATATAATTCTGATTCTTCATGAAACATTTTATGCTGTCAGTTTTTGTTGCATGGTCTACGAAGAGTATTTTCCTATTGTCGTCTCTAGTCAATGGGTCTCTTGAAGTCGTTGTTGTTTATTTGAAAGGAGGTATTTTCATATCCATTGGCTGGACATATGACTCCCACTTGCCAAAAGAAAGCCAACTTTGTACGAGTGGGAATATCCAGTCAAGGCCTGTTTTCAGTCAAAGAAGATGAAAAAATAACAAAACTATGGCTGATATAGATCACCAAACACGCTATGCTCGTACTGGCTTTTGTCACTACAGGGGTGGTGAATGCTGTGACTTGGAGGATAGCTCTTCCTATACTTTTGTTCTGCTATATTTGTGGACTTGAAATGATGAATTGAACTTTGTATGGGTTTTTGGTTCAGGTGTATGAAAGCTTCTTGGGTGCAAATGCTGTAAGTGGTTGGGGTGATTTCATGACTGCAGACATTGAGTTCTTTTGGTTGATAAATTGACTGCTGTGCATTTGCTGTTTTAGCAATATGTTTTGGGTTTTTCTGGTATCTGTGGCTGAAGTTGACCATAGTAGTCTATTATCTGGACTCTGTACTTGAACAAGGATTGCAATGTTTGGGATATATGTTAAATTGCTTATATTTCTTTGTTTCCCTTTTCTTATTATGGAGTTGTTATTGCTGCTTTGGTTTGATTGGGTGTAGTCTTGGCTCTATCTTATTTCGATTTTTTTTTTCTTGCAATTATTGTTGTTGTAGGCACGTGTTGGGAGATATTCATTGTCTATTTTATAGAGCTTGTTGTTGATCCCATTGGTGCAGTTGTTTATTAAGCGAATACATTTTTAGGTTTGATGATATAGCCTTCTTGCGACTAGCTTTTGTCCAAAAGTTTGGGGCAGTGTGCAGTGGAGTGGACTGAACATTTTCTGCTTATCTCCAATTGTCTGAACTGTTTACAGAATGAAACTTGCAGCTTCTACTTTTTTGTTTGGGGCTGTGAACATTTTCGGCATTTTGTTTTGTGTATGATTTTTCTGTTTGTTTTCTGGGCTTGTGAATCATAGCCATAATATTCTAGTACTCAAGTCATTAAAGAATGAATAGAAGATGTTTGGAGCTTGCGGTGCTGCTCTGTTTTGTTTATGATTTTTCTGTTTGCTTTTTTGGGCTTGTGAATCTTAGCCATAATTTTCTGGTACTCAGTCATTAAAGAATGAATAGAAGATGTTTGGAGCTGGCAGTGCTGCTCAGTATGTCCATACCACCTCTCCATCTGTATATTGTCACCTCCTAGCATATGTTTGTAATCCTATAGTCTTCTCCTTCATTAATCATGTAAGCATATTCATGGTGGATGCTCAAGGATGTTTGTTGCAGAGTAAGCCTTCACAGGTGTAGAACCTCGTGATGGTTTTCGCATTTGTTTGTTTTGTTTGTGTTTTTATAGATGGGCGAACACCCTTCTGGTGGTTTGCTAAAAAATCAATGCCCAGGAGGACTTTTGCTGCGCCTCACGGCCCTCACCTCAAGGCAAGCCCCAAAATCGCCTTTGAAAACATTGCTGCAATGCTCTGGTTTATTTCAGAATAGAACTTATGGAAAGGTAGTTTTCTTCTATTATTCCTGTAGCTTAAAGATATCCTTTTTGATGTGGTAGTATCTTTTAGTTATGTTTGCTCTTAGGCCAAAAGTTTAATGCTCTTTGGGAAATGGAACTACTTTGTGTGACATCTTTTATCCATTGGCTAACAGGACAACACTGGAGTTTCCTCGACGTTCCGTTTACCCTGTGTATGATTGGAGGAACTCTCCTTTGGGTCCTTTAAACTGAAAATTTTGTTTTACTATCCTTCTTTTTTACTTCTTTCAAAGGAGCCTCAACACTTCTAAGAAAATAGAAGATATTGAATATCTAGGATTCATTGATGTTTCTGATACAAATCTTCGGTTGGCCATGATGAAGATATGTAATTTACATCTGTGTGACAGCCCCAACCCCCAACGAGTCATTAACGCTTTGTTTGGATTGGAATTTGAAAAGAGTTTTTGAAAAATAGTAGGGCTAATGAGTGGAGAGAGATAGAGAGAAAAAGGTGAAAAGTAGGGAGAATCTAGGGGGAATTTTTTGAAAAATTCTTTTTGAATCGCGAAGGGAACAAGGCATAAGTATTCAATGAATGTGAGAAAAGGAAAATATTAGGAAAATGCCAGTACATTTATTGTTTGTTCTTACATGTTTGTGACCTCAAGGGTAAACTATGCCAATATGCCCATGCCCTTTCCATCTCCTCTGGCTGCATCCGTGCAATATAAGTTTTCTGTTGACTAATTGGCTTGTGTCTCTATTTTTTTTGGTGCTGTTTTCCAAGTTGTTGTTTGTTTGAATAATTGCAGCCATATGGTTTATTAGAAAAGAATACCCCTATGAAATGTGCACTGACAATTCTGAACTTGTTTTCCTGAATATTACATGATTGTCTATGCTTATTTTGGCTGGCATTTGTAATTCTTGGCATGGTTTTGGTAGCATGAATAATGTTATTTGGTGCAGAAGATGCAGCATATCTTCTACTCTTTTCTATTTTGTTACTTTTGTGTTCTCTGGGCTGGTCTTGCTTACATTGTAGTTGTAGTGCTTCCATTTCCGGTTAGGTCTAAGCCTACTTGGACATGTCATGTGCCATTGGCACGAATAAAATGGATGAGTCTGCAATTTTTGCTGCGAAATTGTTGCTTGGAATGCAATGGCACATTTACACGTCTCTTACTCCTTCCGTCCCATTTTGTTTGCTCAGTACTCTATTTTGGGATGTACCAAATTGTTAGTGCTCTTTGATAAGTCAGAGAAATACTCTGTATGTAATTGTTCACAAACTGATCCTCGCAAATGTTACACAGTTAGACCTCCTCGCTAATTGCTAATTGCTAATTCCTATTCATTTTGTTAGTATTTTCTTTCTAATAACCATCAGTCCATTACTAACATTTGTTACTGATTCGTACTAATGAGTAGTTGAACTTTCTTGCTCTTGTCTGATGAGAGGGTTTTTTCTGCACCAGCTGGTAAAACCACAAACTACCCTTCCCCTGGGGGGGACCTTCTCTTTCATGTCTGATGTGAGAGTTTTCCTGTGCCAGTTTGCTAGGCGATTGGCTCTTTCTCTGTGAACCTACTGGTCTAACTCTGTAACTCTACTGGTTCAACTGGATTTGTATTTTACACTTCGCTTTGCAGACTTAGAAAGAATTAGACTTCATGTCTCATTTTTCTGATGAACTCTACTCTCTGCAATTCTATTGTTGTAATGTCTGCATTAGACGTGTTCCTTGTGTAGGCTATTATAGCTGTAGATTGTATCAGATTTTAACTCAACAAGTGTGGAGCTTTCTCCTGTGTTTTTTTTTTTTGACCGGCAACAAATTTATTGAGGAAACCTTGACAAAGGGTACATCATGTTGGGCGAGAGGGGAGGGGAATCCAATCAAAGGTTAGGATGAAAATAAAAAAAAAAACTCCTGATGGGACAAAGCCCAAAAAACACCCATGGAGCTCTCGCTCTCTCCTGTTGATGTTGATGAGGAGAGGTATTCTCTAGCTCGGGAACCGAGTTCTCTGTGAGACGGCCCAGACCTCCTCTCTCACTCCCACTGAAATTTTTGATCAATAGGAGCTCAAGTCCCCTTCACTTACCCCCACCCCACTATGTATACTCCCCGACTTGTTTTAGACTTATCTTTTTCGTTGTTTTGTTTTTGAGAAAGAACTTCTATCTGTAGGCTTTGGGTTTTTTTTTTTTTTTGTGTATAACCTGATCCCGTTATAATTAGTCGGCCCCAAGTTTTAAAATGGATTATGGATGATTTTGAAGAAGAAATTATTTTGCTGAACTGCTGCTGTATCAGGTTGTCTATTAAGGTTGCTGTTTGTCTATGCATTCATCTAAAAAGATGTTCAAATTGCTGTTTATCTTGGAATTCGTCGTTTGATTTTCAACTTATAGAAATAATACTTGCAAATTTGTAGGTGTGAATCCGTTGCAAAACAAACACCCAACTTGTTCTGCTTTTCTTTGTAGGTGCATTTAGAGAGAGGTGGCGGTTTGGAGGGGAGGCCTTGAACACGTATGCGAAGAAAGGTAGATTCAACTCTGCTGTCAGCTCATACTGTTCAGGCCACGCTATTTTTGGTAGAGAGGTTGATTAAGCACACCATAGGGTTTTTTTTTACCCCTTAACGGCACAGATGAGTTGCGCATTTGTCAGCTGCGGCTGCTGGTGTTTTGTTGGAAACTTCAGTTTGGGTGGAATCATTTTTGCAACTATAATTGAACTTCACGATCTTTTGTAACGAGGATTGTAAATTATCACAGTAGAGATGTGTAAGACGTCAATTTAGTATTGTTGTTAATTATAGTGGCATCATACAATCCGTTTTGCTGAATTAATCTGAAATGTGTAAGTACCGTAGCATAATTGACTGGATTAATTCCTTTTGGTGCCACTACTTCTCGATGCCTTTACATTTTTTATAAGGCAATTCCTAACATATATTTTTAATCTAAGGGGTAAGGCAGGGGGGCGGTGAGAGTTGAACTACCGTCTTGGTAGATGGAGGAGCTCCAAGCAGCAAGCTCGATCACATGAGCTATGCCTCATCATCTTGTGCTTAGGCCTATAAATAGACCGAATTTAATTTGAATCTGACAAATTCAAATCCGATAAGACTTGAATCTAAACATAGTAATCCAAATTCGAAAAATCGGATTCGGTCCAAAAATCCAAATCTGACGTATAGCTTTCTGTCAACGGCGATGCCATGTGTAAGGCCCTGGGATAAGTCATGGAACGGTCTAGCTTCTTCCGGTCCTTTGGGACAAAGGGTGTCGATCCAATAGACGTCGCTCACATACTCAGGCGAGTATTCATCGGGATCGTTTGGATCTCCGCCACCGATTGAATAATATAGTGGAGCCCATTGCTGCACGGGGGCTTCTTCTGTGAGAACGGGACTGAGGGCTATGCCGTGCGATGGTCGTCCTCCTATCTTTGATTAAGAACCAGCCCACGGTGCCTAACAATTCTGATCGGATCGTTGTCGGATTTAATTTGACACAATCCGAATCTGATCCAATCCGTTTCGGATTATCGGATTAAGGATCAACGTTATCGGATTTGATCCGGATCGAATCTGGTCCATTGGCAGGCCTACTTGCGCCTTAGCGCTTTGATATCGTAATGAAACTCTTGCTGCCATTCTACTTATGTCATGCATCAACGAAAAGTGGGTTGTGTTTACACTCTGCTGCCATTCTACTTATGTCACGCATCAACGAAAAGTGGGTTGTGTTTCCCATGACTCAACTATAGTCGTCATCGCTGTTGCCTAATTCTATAGGGAAGAATATATGATGCCTGAAAGCAGTGAGAACCCAGTTATGTCATTTAGCCCGATCCTGAAGAGAGAGGGAAGAAGGAGAGCAGCTAACGCGTGTGCGTGACCGCGCAATCACGCGAAGGGGTATAAATTTTCAACCGATGAAGCACCACATCCATCTCGCAGTTGGCAGTTTCCAATTTCCCTCCAGGATGAACGTGTGGAGGACTGGCTAGTGGCCTACAACTACAAGCCAAGGACCGTTTTGACTACATAGCAACATTGAACTACTATGTTGTTTCTATTGTTGGCTTCCTCTTAATGTCTTAGAAACAATTGGAAATGGTTGGTCGCGGGCTAGCATCCTGCTCACGCGGGTTGAACCGTGGTGCTTGGGGCCTGTCATGCTTTGGTACAAGGAAATAGAGTTGTGCATTTACCACTACCTGCGGGTTTTGGTAAAATGGTAAGCGCATCCTACAAGTGGTATTAGAGCCAAGGTCGTGGGTTCGACTCTCCTGGATGGCATGCTGCCCACGAGGATTGTTGGTCGCGGGCTGGCAACATTTACGATGATTTGAAGGACGGGGCCGCGAATTTCACTGTGTCTGGAATTGGTACAGTATGTTGGATTAAATCCAGGTTATGGAGTGGACACTAGCACCACATGACGGTTTCTTGTAACAACGTGATGGTGGGAATTCATGGCAACAATGGCGGTGCACTCGTTGGCGGGTCGGCTGAGTGCAAGGCTCTTTTTAATACTCCCTCCGTCCCAAATTGATTGTCCGGTCCGCAAAACGGAGTGTTAAAAATAATACAATTTTTGCAAGAAAAAATCAAAAGTTTTTTAAAAACTTACTAGATATCAATGAGTATTTTTAATTTGTGAAAAAAGTTTGAATTTTTTCTTGAAAAAATTGCATTATTTTTAACGCTCCGTTTTGCGGACCGGACAACCAATTTGGGACGGAGGGAGTATTAGGTTTTGGCAACTCCCGTGATATCACGTGTTTTTTTACCAAATTATGAGAATCAATTAAGGAAGTGATTTATTAGATACGCTGAGATTATGTTAATATCCTTTTTGTCTTTGGTGCTATATATATTGTGGAAAGCTTTGGGCATATCCTTACTAAATTTTGCTTCTTGTGATTCCTTAATTAGATACGCTGAGATTATTATTATTATTTCTATAACAATCGTAGAAATTCTCTCCGTCCGGATTTAATAGTCACTTTATAGAGTTCGTGTCATTTTTCAATCGATTATATCTTGTAATTTATAATGTTTTATGTGATTTTAAAAATATTATTTTATATAACTAATTGAGATCTATCAAAACAAGATCCATATTGAATATAAAATTTATTACCAATTTAAATATATAACTTGTTTTTTATCTGGTTAGAATATAACGAGGGATTATTAAATCCGGACGGAGGGAATATTAGGTTCAATTCATTAAGAAAGTAAATGTTTGACTCTAATAATTGTTTTTAGTAAGCAAGAAAGATAATAATCTTATTCCAAATCAAAGACACTCGACGCATAGTTAATGAAGGCTGGTGTAATTTGCCCCCAATATTTGTTGGAAAAATATGTTAATCTTTTGTGATAAAACTAATAATATGAACGCAATAAAATCGGAACTCAAAATCTGGAAATTGATGGAAACAAATTGGTGATCAAGGTCAAGGCGAGTATTTGTGTGTGACACTCTGTACTTAAGACAGATTTTGCTCCCGCTACGGTACTCACAGTTTGCATTGGAAGACTGTCTCCCAGCACAACTTGATCGAAATCCCCCCAAAGCAGCACTTCAATTGGAGGGCTTGGCGAACCATCTTGTGTTTGTAATTCTCTCATATGAATGGACTTGAATGAAAGAAAAATCAATCCCTAAAAATGAATGAGGAAAATAAAATTTATAGGCCAACTCCTAACTCTACGGAAAGCTACCAAGAAAAGAGGCACATCTATTCGTGAAGAACGCGTTCGTCCACGGCGAACAAGTGCCAATAAAAAGATGCAACTCCAAAATAAATCAATTTTCATTCACACTTAAAATAAAATCCAACAATATTAACCCTCAAGGTTGGCACCGTTGTACTTGGAGTTGTAGTCACTTCATAACCAGGAGTATCAGGAAGCCGCTGACCTAGGGCTCCACTCTCACACACGTGCAATGTTAACTCACTCGAAGTTTTACCCAATTTTAGGCGAGTCCCTGCTAGTAGACTGTGAATTGGTTTTTAAATCGGTGGACTATCACATCGAATTATCAAAAAAATTGACCCCGATTTCGTGATGAGGTCATGTAAATTCAACTTCAAAATTGAGATTTAATTAGGGTACATTACGAAACTGTACTAGAATATCAATGATAATATTAATGTAGGAATTAATTCAATTAGAAACGGGTACAGTTCCTCTCCATACCCAATCCCTCCTAAGGGTGTAAAAAAAATGACAGATCGGAAAAATTCGAAAAAACTGACCGATCGGTTCGATTTTAGGTTGGAATGATGGCGGAATTCTTTCGGACCGGACCAAGCCGAACCGAACCAAAATCGGTTTAGTCTCAGTTTCTTGGAATTTTTGCCCGACCGAACCGAACGACTATATATTTTTATATATTTTACATTAAAAAATATATAATATTTATATAAATATATTATATATATATACACTTAAACTTAAATGAATTTTTATATTTCGGGGACCAAAATTCCCGACCGGACCGATCCCATCCCATCCCAAACCGAACCGAACCGAATTCAACTCTGGTTGGAATCGGTCCTAGAAATATTTGGACCGAATCGAATCAGTCTTTGGAAATTTCACCCTGAATCAAAATCACCTCTAAGATTCCCTCCATACCTCTTTGCACTCTTATATTGTGAGCCTATCCCAAGTCCAAAAGTATGATTTGAACCATTTGTTGTGCGAATCACTCGAAGACAAAACATGTTTGTCAAAAATTGGTTTGATTAGATACCCGTAAGTATATAAACAAGTTACATTTTGTCTCGTCAATCGTAAGGTTTACATTTAAAATATACTTGCCATTCATTTTACATACCAAAATCTAACTTGTTCAGATGGCTATCGGAATTTGATCTTTCTCACACGCATTTTTTTCTTTACATGTTCTACTACATGAACGGTTCGGATGATAATTCCGAGTCCTCAATGAACGCACAAAATACTAACATAGGGTTATGGAAAAAGATAGGATACGCCGAGAGAGAGAGAGAGCGCGCGCTGATCTCCATAAACAACACACTCCTTATTACGGTAGGACTAAGCGCTGACCTTTCAGAATAACGGAAACACTCTCTCTCTCTCTCTCTCTCTCCTCTAGTTCACTTTCCCTACTAGGAACCTTTTCCAATATAAATGTACAAAGTACTAGTACTAGCAAACAGACGCACACATAATCTCCTTCTTCATATTCCACTGATCATCTGAATTTTCCAATAGGTTTTCGCCTCTGGGTTTCAAATTTTAAAACTCGTAAGTCCTAGTTTTTTTTTTCCCCTTCATTTAAGCTTCCTGTTTTTGTGCTTGTACATTCTTAAAATCTATTTTTGCTGAATTCTTGCCATCCTTTATAAACTTTAATCTTCCTGATTTGGAAGTTGTTGGAATCTGAAATTATCGCCTGCTATTCTGATTTGTTGTTTTTTGGTACGCATTATTCTTGTTGCGCATATTCTGCTTCTCCCCTGCATCACTCCGCCTGATACTGATAGGCTCTGAATTTACGTTTTTTATCGGAAAATTTTTGTCAAAAAGCCACAATTGTAAGAAGATCATGTGGATAATTTGGACCCAAATGCGGTCGAATCCGTCTCCTTCAAAAGATGCATAGGGAGATGATAATGCCAAAACTGTTTTTGTTTGTTCCAAAACCGTAGTGCATAAAAGCGTTGTACCCTACAGTTTTGGCATTAGCAACACCCTAGTTTTATGCAATATAGTTTTGGCGCAGACAAAAATAGTTTTGGCATTAGCAACAACCTAGTAGATATTTATAGTTTAATAGTAGGTAAACCCAATTGCCTGTTGGAGCATCTTTAGTAAAGCCCTAATGATACGAGGCTGAACTATTTAGGGTAAATATGTTACCACCAAGTTTGTTTCTGAATTTGTCATTGAATATAAAAGATTCGGCTGTGATTTTGAAGGAGCATGACTAGCTGCTTGACATGGGTTACCAGATAACTTCCGGTTTTGAGGGAAATTTGCATTACTATTGTGAAGGTCTTCTAACTTTGATGACCTTATTTCAAGTCTTCTCACTCGTGTTTTCCATTGTATTAGAGGAGTTCGTTGAATTCGGGAATAACATGTGTTGAGTTCAGTTGTTTCTTGGTATCATCTCCATTTAGTTTGTCTAAGGTATTTATTGTGAGTTGAAACCCTCTCCATTGGTTTTGCGTTTATTGGTTCCATTAAGTATATGTTTAGCCTTGAGTTGACCTTCAGGCTTCAGCATTGTTGCTGTTTCATGTGCTTCTTGTGTTTCTTTTGCTTAGTTATAACAATCAGAATGGCATCTTGCTAAATATAACGCAAAACACATGCTACTTTCCCTTCCCTTTTGATTCGTGGGATTATACATGGGGTTTGACTATATGGGACCACTTATGACGCACAGATACGGTCACGGGAGGACAGGACACGAAACGGATAGCGTTACTATAAAAAAAAACCTAAAAGTTGGATGTGGATACCTTCAGAATATGTTTGTGGAAGATGTATGTTTTTATATCTTGTACGTGTATGAACTTTTTAAATTCCTAGCGTTGAATTCAACAATTGGTGGCGAGTGTGCATATACATAGATGGGACAACTGATCCCATAAAACTTAGGTTATACGATATCTTGGGGGTTGTGGTATGGCCCATAAGGGGTACTCCCCTTAGTATAAGTCCGATGGTATTTCTCATCCTGATTTATTAATAGTCTAACCAACCAAATTGAGCCTTAGTTCTTTTCCTTTGACTTGGAGCAACAAATACATGCATTAGTGCTAACCAAGTGTTCATTTGAAATGGATGTTGCAGGTGTCTATTGGTCCTTAGTTGGGCAGCAAAAAAAAAATACACTTTTGTTTTCTCCTTCCCAAAGATCTCAAGTATTTGCATTTAGTGAGAATTTTTGGTGTAAAGGTATGGATTGGGTTGCAGGCCTACGCCAGAAGTTTGAAACTTTATGCTTGGAGGTGGATGGTGTCATCCAAGAGGTACTGCACTTATCTTCCCTTCTTTTTCCCCATGGAAACTCTTGTCCTTTTTTTTAGAGTTCATGCAATTGTTTATTTTATCTTGCCGACATGTTTTTCTAGTATATGAGAAAAGTTAGAAAAGCCACAACGATTGAGCAGCTCCCCTCCCTCCTCATTTTCATCCATGACCCATACTTCTACGACTACCCTGGAATTTGTTTGAGTATCTCTAAGAAATCAGAGTTTAACTGCACTCTGGCCTTGGTAGGAAGTTCTTGAACAACGCCTTTGTATTGTTGCCTATGAGTCATGCTACAGAATTGGTTACTGAGACTACTAAAACTACTGTTTCTCAATTTGGACAGTCAACAGGAAACTGTTAGACATGCTGAATGATGGCCACTTTTCTGTCACCTTCCAGTAAATTCGTATACCTACTATAGATCTCTCTCTGCATGGCTTCTTACTACTATATAAAGGGGAATTCAGGGCTTGTTCCTACCGACTAAACAACTGATTATTCATGATTCCATACGGCCTTCAAATTAGAGAAACATTATGGTAAAACTTTGTTTGAAACGAACACTTATGACCTTCAGCTCCATGCCTTGCAGGAATGATTCCTCTGGACCTCTGGCATTACGTCCTTAGCCAGGGATGGAGCCACCAAGTCATTGGTGGGGCCTTGGCACAAGTATACTAACATAATTATCCTATTTTGTCCCACAAACTTCAAAACCTTAATAATGGCCCCTTCCCTTCACTTCTGTTTTATATCCATTTACTTCACTTAGCTTTCTCTATTGAAAACAAAGCCTTTTGGCTTTTGCTCATTTAGTAAGAGATCCTTCTAATAGTTTTCTCGTATCTTACAATCTGGGAATTTGATTCAAAGTGATGTTACTATTTCCTGTTTGCCATTATATTACTTTTTGATTGCTTAGGTTTCTGTAATTTTTCTCCCCTCCCACCTCAAAATCCTGATTCTGCCACTGTCTTTACCACAACAGTGCTGTCCATAGGTCATATTATCTGGTGGACTGGAATTCACTTGACTGCCTACTGCTCCATTGCATGTCTTTGGTTTAGAACTTTTTTGTTGATCAACCATTTCCTTATTTTCCGATCGGCTGGGAGCGACGAAAGAAGCTATTGTTGTTTCTTCTACAATTTCGGACCCCTAGTATACCTTTCTGTAGGATTCGATCTCTGATGAAGTTCTCATCTGTAAGAGAAAAAGGAACAAATGGATCTTGTAGGATTCCAAAAACAATATCATGATTATTTCCCCTTCATGAGGTTGAATAGTTAACTAATTTTGAGGTTTGCTAACGTTGGGTCATTAAGCTCCTGATGCTGCTAATGAGTCTCACGTCAAATTATCTGGTTACTTGGACAGGACACATTTAAATATGTTGAACAGCAGTTGCAGGCAGTGGGTGGCAACATTGAACACCAGTTGCATACAATGGGTGCCAATGTAAAACAACTCTGCTCAGAGTTTGTGCATGATGTGCTTCCTGCAATTTCACCAGATTCCATTGAAGTTGCAGCTCCAAAATTATCTCCTCAACAAAATAAAAGTATTGATCTCGCCTATTTACTAGAACTTGTGGAAGGGCCGTATAGTGATTCACAGTCGAAGCAAAAGACTGATATTGACATGTGTAAAAATTTGCATTCAAGTGTCTTGGAAAATTCCTCAGTGGAGAAACCGTTGCCAACTGAGATTCCAGAAGAAGATGACGCTGCAGAGGAGGAAACATGTATATCTCTTGAAGAATGTAAGCCTTATGTGATGGAAGGGGAAACAACTAACCCAGTGAAAATCGTAGCTGATACTTCAAACGAAATGCCATCATCTAATTCAGTTATTTTTATTGAAGCCTCACTGTGTGGAGCTTCAGATATTGGATTTACTTCTGGTGCTGCCTCATCGGCAGTATCTAACAGTAGGTTCTGTTGTCCTATTTTATATGTGTTTCTTTCTTTTTTAACTTAATTTCCTCCTGTTAATTTCTGCCCTGGCTTACTAACACCTCCTACCTTCGATACAGTATCTGCGACAAATTCTTGTTCGGCTGAGTTTGAGTTGTCAAATGAAGTTTCTGCTGAATCAGAGGATTATGTTGCTGTTGGCTATCCTGGTAACTTGGCATTTCTTCACTTCACTTCTCTTTTTATTCATATTGTTTCTTTCCTCACTAGGACTAACATTACTTTACTGATACATCTTCTTGGCATTGTGAGCCTGAGCCATATTTGTGTGATAGATTCACAGTTTCTATATTTACGCATTTGTGTTTCAGTCTCTGGCATGTGTTGATTGAAAAATATGGAAACTGTTATATGGGATTACTTATTGGGAATTGGTAGTTTTTCTTGGTTTTTAATGGTATTGTGCGCACTTATTTTACGAGTGGCCTTGATTTAGTTGACTGTGTAGTTTGTGTGATTGAAGAATCCATGGCCTTATTCTTTTGGATGTCTCCCTTGCTGAAATTTCACTATGGGAAATCTTTAACATTCTTAATGCGTGTTGGATTCTATGGATTTAAGCTGAAAAAGGGTCTAAATCCAATTCTAGAGAAGCTGGGTTTAGGGTGCTTTTCAGATTATATTACAGATTCTAAGTATTCTGTAAGCTGATTTAACCTTTTGTAGTAAATAGTACCAACTTTTACTGCAGCTTAATCATACTACCTATAGAAAACATGTTTATCTGCTTTACTAAAACCCAAGATTTATTATATGCAGTAGAAATTGAAGCTATAATCTAAAATCTGTACCCACAGCTACTGCAAACATGTCCTTAATGCTAATCATTCCAATGCTGTGAGCCTCCAACGGGAGAATTCCCACTGGGGTGGGAAATAAAACTGAAAAACTTAGAAAAGTATTTGAAAGAGATTACAAAGGCTAACACACCGTCATCTCTTCTGAAGTGTCAAAAGTTACAGCTTTCTTGTCACAAAAAAGCTAACCTCCAACTTTTAACCTTTCCTTTAACTTTTGGTAAATATGCTGGCTTGGTAATCAGTAAAGCAAAAAAAGAAGAGAGGAAATGAAAACTTCTCTTAGTTACTCTAGAGATAAATAGTGAAGAGTTCTCTCAGTATCTAGAGATGTTGGTGCCCGTTTCTTATTAGCAAAGTAATACTTCAATTGCATCTGATCATCTTGTTAGCTTATTGTGGTCCTTTAGTTTCCTCCATTTCAAACAAGCTAGCATGTATTATCTTTTGCGCACCTATTAGAGTTATCTTAGCTAGGCTTTTGCTCTGAAATATTGAAAATGCTGTTCGTAGAACAGGTATTAAATTTCTTTTGGTGAACTGATCCACTAGCAGTGGGAGTTGCACATGTTTGTCGCATGACATCTAATTACAGATCCCCATCGATTTTCCCAGCTTATTACAAAGTTCTTCCCCACCTTATCATGCATCTGTTAATCATTCAATTTTGTCAATTTATATGTATTTCTTGCATAGGGTTTAGTGTCCTGATAAATCATAACGTACTTCTTGATCTTGATGATAACATGCATTTTCCTTCAATTTTGAGTCCCAGAAGGATCAAATTATGGTAGTGCAGAAACGTTCACAGATAGTTATGTTATTGAACCTGGAATGGAAGCCGCCCAGTTTCGTAAACTGAAGCTTGGTGAGAGCTGTTTAGTGCGGGATATGAATAAACTTTGTTCCGTTTGTCTTACAGCGGCAAAAAGTCGGACTTTCAAGGTGCATCTCTCTCCGGTGAATTTAGTACTGCATGTAAAATTTGGTACCTTCTTAGTTTCTGTTTGCACATCTGTGTTTAGAAATAATTAGTATAAGTATTTGTTAGGATATACGCATGATGGACTTGATGCAGAGTTCTTACTTCACTATTTTCAAAATTGATTAATTTCATTGCAAGGTTGTTTTAGGTAGAACTAAGTTAGTCTCCTCCATGGTTTTCATCTGTTACTAAAATTTCTTGGGTTCCTTTCAGAACATTAACTCCTCGTTCTTTTCTTTTTTTGTGTGGGTAATTTCTTTCAGAACATAACTCACGAGGCCTATACTGCGAAAATGAAAGCAACAAAAGAGCATGAATGTGGGCAAGCACCCAGGAATGATCTTGATGCGGGTCAAAACCAATGCAAAGGAGAATGTTTAGGGCTTGCAAAGAAAGTGGAGTGCGGGAATCATGTGTTCTGTGATTCTGACTGGGAAATTGTTTAGATAATTTATCTTTCTGCAAATAATTAACCAGGCAATTCCAATTGCGGTTTTCATAGTTTCTTTAAACAAAATTGTTGGTAATCCAAGTCCCAGGTGTTTAAGACTTGATGAGGACCCACCCTTTTTTCAACAGATTTTATAGCCAGTTTTGTAAGTTCGGAGAGCCCTTGTGTTTAAAATAGCATTGCAGTCTCAAATCTCCGCAGTACTTGAGGTCCTTAATCGTTGCCCTACGCTTTTGACATGCTTACGCGTGGACTAAAATGATGTTTTTACCTTGCTCATGTGAAGAGTATCTCACATCATATTGAACACCTCAATGCCATGGCTTTTCAAGCAGCAGCTAAGCATTCGAAAAGACTGCGATGTTAATTTCATGTTCTCATTTCCTGTCATAGCAAATACAAAACTAATGTTTTGCTCATATTTGAAACTACGGTACTTACCATCTGTAGACCTCTCATTAGTTGTACACGATATTTAACGTGGCACGTATTTTTAAAAGGGACTAATAATTTGGGACAGTGGAGTATTTGATCGGAAGTAAACTATTAGTAATTCATCTCAACTGTAATCAATGTGGGTACAGGGCGCGTGACAATATGTGAATACGGAATACTAATAACATAAACCAAAAGAAAATGCTAATTTCTTTCCCAAATTTGGCCCACAATGAAAGAAAAACAAGTAGAGAAATCACCCTAATCGGAGGCTCGGAGCGAGGTTCGGGCAGGATGGGGCGAAGAAGATTGCCATCCCCTGTTGGGATGTAATTTGAGTTGAGTGAAGACAATAAATCTTTTCAATTGGCTTGTTAGAGATCAAGGCATTGTGCACATTGTCTTATCTGTTAGGTGTTTTATTTAATTATTACAAATGGGAGAAGAATACAAATATCTGAATTACATTAAACGGGATATAAGCATACAATTATACTAAGCCCAACTGAAGGCTTCAAGGGAAGAAATAACCAATTTTTTCTTTTGACAATAATTGACTCCCTGCCCTTGCCCATGAAAGTTTTTAAGAATGTCTAACTAAGCTAACCCAATTTGGTAACATGGAGTGGAAAACGTGATACTTTTGGTACTACAAAACAGTAAGGCTGATAAAACCAACCGAACAAGTTGAACAGTTGATTGATTCTTTAAATTTGGTTTGAAAATTTAACGACTTCTAAAAATATGTTCGGATTTTGTTTGTTACCGGAGCGATTTCAAATGTGTTTCAATCAAACAAATAACAAACCGAATGAGTTTTTTTTTTTTATCAACATTGTATATATCAGCGGGGTTAATGGAGGGTGTTAGAGTTAGCATAACGGGGTCCAAAAGGCTATTTATAGTCTTGGCTCTCAAAGACCCACCCCCATGAGACTCGAACTCTGGTCATTACTTGGGGAGGAAAATGAGCAACTAACTTCACTAGAAGTGGTTCTCAAACCAAACAAGATGAACAGTTGATTTTAGCGATGTGCTATGAGCAAGTATGAAGAAGGAGACATGCAGAGGGTTGCTCTAGTTATTCTGACGGATGCCCAGGTTTTAAGAGTATTTCTCCAGGTTCAATTTCTCGACAGGTGAGAATCCTGCAATAAGTGGGGGCTGTGACTGGTGTGACCGCTCTAACTCTTTTGGATGTGTGGATTGTGCAGTCGGGTCTATATATAATGGCTTGACTGTAGGGCTGTTGTTCTATTAAATTTAAAAAAAAAAAAAAAAAGAGCATGAAGAAAGAAAGAGGGGTGTATGTAATTTGATTCATCCATACCATACGTATTTCATTGAAAGATTCGTTAGCGGGAATATGGCGGACAGTTGTTTGGGTCCCCCGCTTTGTAAGTCTCTCCAGCTTCCATTTGTCAACTTCCATTTTCACTCTCTCTCTTCTTTCCGATCCCTCCCCATGGCTTCCTCTCGGCCCTCGCTTCACCCCTGCCACTGCTCCTCCTCAAACCCTAACCCAAGTCAACCATCCTTGCTCGTCTTCTCAGGTCTCTTCTCTTCTCTCTATCTCCCTACATTTCTAAATGAAGTTTTTTGTGTGCAAGATTCGTTTTTTTTTTTCCTGGGTCAGCAAGATTCATGTTGTTTTGCAGGTCAGAGAGTGAAAAACCAAAATGTAATTGAAAAAAACCATTTACTGTTGGGAAAACCAAAACGAAATTGAAAACATCATTGCTGAAGTATAGATTAATTAGCCTAATGTGAGCTTGGATATGCTCTAATGTGGGGAATTGCCCAGAGGGTGACTTTTGAGAGATATCCATCTGCTATGTAGCATGGATATGGACACGGGCACGGCCAGGGACACGGATATGCATACGGGACAAGAAAATTCTTAAAAAATAGGAACACGGACACGACAGGGATACATCAATTCTTATTAAAATAAGTTGTGTTTTTTATGCAAACATACACTGTAACCACTAAAACATCTAGGTTAGGATTCCGATTGGATGCATTGTGGACAGATGGTGTGTGCTTATGAACATGCATGTGTTTTACATTATTTTGACCCAGTACTTTTGAGTTATAAGTATTGTACCCCGAAAAAGCTTTTAAAGTTAAAACATCCAACTCAAAACTATTTGGTAATGAGGGGAGAGGCCACCCAGTTTGGAGGAGATAATTAACCGATGTGGGACAAACTCCAACAAAAGTTATATAAAAATCACCTTGCCATGTCCTCAGTGTGTCTCTCAGCTTGTCCCCGGTGTGTTCCACATAGAAGTATTATAATTTAATGGACACGCCACTTGGCATGTCTCATACCTGTCCCCATGTGTCATGTATCCCCAGAGTGTCGGACACGAATACGACAATTTCTAGTGGTGTCGGTGCTTCATAATCCATCTTCATTTGAATTTGAATCTCCATTAAGTTATTTAACGGGTGTAAGATTCTTAGAACAACTACGGTGACGAGTTTTGTACCAAATATCATTGTGAGAAAATTTTGCGTAGGCATCGAAACAACCATTTCTTACTATGGCAACTTACTTCAGATTTAGTGGTGTACGTTAAGGAATACAATCCCGCATTACTTGGGAAAGGAATGGGTGATCACTTAATATGATGTTGGGACCTCTCACCTCATAGCTTAAGCTTCTGGGTTGGATATAGAGTTTCCACAGTCTATATTTTGTTTTTTGAAGTTCAAGAAGCACGTCATTTGTCAAGATTGAAACTCTCCGGGTTATTTTTTTTTGATAAAAAGTTGTGTAGTTTTCATTTGTTCATAGGCCCTCTATTAATGAAGACCATCACAAATTTCTGTTGTCTGATTTTACTACCCTTCATATTTGATAATTTGACAAAACGTTGAGGGTTTATACTTGAACCAATCATCTGACTTCAGACTTGGACTTGGTAACTAGGAATCTCTGATTATATGGTGCTCGTAGAGGAAGCCCCAGTTCCCCTGTTGGCAGTGTTAGATAGCTTGATATACATAGTTGGGCTATTTCCTAACAAATTAAGCTTTTGAGTACAATTGATAACTTAACACGGTATCAAAGCTTAGGTTGGGAGAGATTTTGGTTTCAAGTATCTCTTCCCCCCCACCCGCATTCTATCACAATTGGTATGGATGTTTGCATTTCCACGTGCAAGACAAGGTTGCACGTAAGGGAGGGTGTTAGATAGCATGATACACATTGATGGGCCCATTTCTTAACAGTGTAATCTTTTTTTTGGGACAATTGGTGACTTAATAGGCAGATGAGGCTGATCTCTCTCTCTCTCTCTCTCTCTCTCTCTCTCTTGCTCACTTGAGTGTATGTTACCGATCTGTAGTGTCTGCGGTTGATTTGGAGAAAAAAGTGGGATTCTCTGGTGCTCCAAAGTCCAAATATTCTCTCTTTTTTCCCCCTATGGTCCTACCAAACCAACACACTGCCCCCTCCCTTCCTTCCCTATGAGTAGGTTCCCGGTACAATATGAAACATTTCATCTCTATTGTGAAGGCCTGGATAATCAACAAATAAATATTTGACAGACCTTGCTGAACCCAGGAAATCTTTTGCACTCATTGGCTTCATCTATTTGAATATGGGAAGAGGAAGGTGGCTAGGTGATATTGTTGATTGATCTCCCACTTCCCAACTAGCATAGCTCTAACTTCACGTAGCCATAAAAAGTCCCTGATTTCATCAAATTTTTTATTCGTTTGTTGGTAAAAACAAGAACTTTTGAACGTTGGGTTTATGGTTTTAGTGCTTTTTGGTTATGGTGTTAAGTTCTTTGCATTCTTTTTCCTGTTGCTTATTTGTGAAGATCTATGATGCTTTGAGATTTATCCAGTAGTTGGATAGTGCAACAGGCGGAACTGCCTTTAATGGTGTTGTTGAAGAGCTCAAAAAGTTAACTACTCGGGTTGCACATGTTCTCCCTGTTTCTGACGATGGAGGAAGCACTGCTGAGATTGTTCGTGTGCTTGGTAAGTTTCCACAAGTACATGGCCTCGTGTTGTTTTCTGTTTGTCCATATTGTGGTGGCCCCGACATTCAAACGGATTCCATCCAGTAGCAATAGAGCATTTGGGAAGTGCTAGATGAAAACTGGACCAAGCAGTTGAGGTTTCTTTAGTATCACAACATTCTGATAGCAGTATGTTTAGTTTACCGCACTTCGAGAGGGTGTTTGCTTCGTATTTACTTTATGATTATTATGCTGAGAAAATGAGTACACGTATGATTTGTTCAGCTTGATAGCACAGTGCAGGATTTCTTATCTCAAAAGTTCGGAAACCACGTTAGAGTTGTCTCCATGTATGAATATATGAACCCCATTTCAGTTGCATTAATATGCTCTGTGTTCTAAAATTGGCATACATTAAGTATCTGTTTAGCCAGGATGTTGGGAGATAACTGGATGGGTATGTTTTAGGTGGTCCGGCTGTTGGAGACATAAGGTCAAGATGTTTGAGATTGTCTGACCAGAGCACAGCTGAGGCGCTTGCTGTGCGAAGATTGCTTGGTCATCGCTTACCTCTTGATGCACAAGAAGCCAAATCAGAATGGTAGGATCACATCTCTTGCTTAGATATTCTTTTAGATGACCCGTTTCCAGCATCATTTTCTATAATATGTGGTATATTGTTTTGGATACAGCACTGGTATCATATGGACTGTCACTGTGCTTCTGGTTTTTGCATGTCTGAAGCAAAATCCAGTTGTGCTTACTCATCGTGCCTAGTTTTACCATAGTTCACATATTATCTTCCGACGTATTAAAGATAAATATCCTGCTAAGGTTGATTGACATCATCTCTTAGCATAGAGCAATTTCCTTAGCCTCTGTTTCTCTACATGATTTCGGTAGTCATTAGAATATAGAGATTGGACCAAATCTGTCCGTCTCTGTCTCTCTCTCTATGTATGTACCAAAAATATCTCATGTTTTTGCCAGCAGATTCAGATTCAGAATCACTGTCATTTGTCACTATGCATGCCCCTATATGAAGTTGTAGTCTCTTTGTTTGGAGAAAAGAGCAAAGCAAGTACTTGTATGTCCTATTTATTCAGCGTAGCTGTATCTGAGATTCTGAAGTATTTCATGTGCATACTAAAGTATGTAGCTGCGAATGTGATTTTGATGGTGACATACTTCTAGGCTTACTATTATCCATATTTTCCCCATTTCATGACTAATGGAGTATGGTACTTATCGTCAATGAGTAAAGAGTTTTACATTCGGATGTAAAAAATATAGCAGCTATATGGTTTCCTTTCTGCTTTGACTATTAACAGCTAGTGGTTGTATGTTTTGTTGTATTCTACTGCTAAAGAAATGGACAAAGGGGTCTAAGACAATTGCACCTCATTTTAAATAATGGAAATAATGGGCCAAGGTGTAACGTTTTTCAACCAAGACATGATTTGTCAAACCATTTTAGCTCAAGGTAGACAGTCATTAAAATTCTTTTCCACAGGTATGCTATAGTGGAAGGCGAACATTTTCTGTGGAACGGTGTTTCGAAACCCTACAGGGAAACTATTCGAGCCTTTTTGGCTTACTTTCAGAATCAGGTTTGCTGGTATCACCAATTGTTAACTATTTGGATGCATCATATCTTGTCATTTTATTTAATGTTTTCTCATTTAGTAAGTCATACTAACCTCCTGTGAGGTTTGAATTAAGTTAGATTACCCCCTGAAGTCCTGGAAATTACTTCTTACACCAGTCCCTTCATAGTTTGTCTTTTCAATTCATGATGTACTAAAAGTAAACCCTATTCTCAACCCCCTGAACTTTCAACTAAAGTGAGAATATGGATGGCTTCAGCAAAATTAATAAGAGGTCAAAATGTACTTTGCCCTATATTTATTTTCAGAAGGTTCCAGACATCCTGTAAAATACTTGCTTTGCACCTCATTATCCAAACATTTAAAACCTAACCTATACATTGACCTAGCGTGCCAATATTCTGTTTCTTCATCTCATCATCTGGACATACTACGGTGTTTGGTTAGGCTGTTTCTTCCGGAAATGCCAGAGCTTTCATCATAAGCATTATGGGGATGTGTCCTAGCTTATTGGTTATACAAAGCCACTTCAAACTTCCCCTGAATTCTACCAAGTTTCAAAAGCTTCAAGAAAAAGTGACAACTCTATGCAGGCCCCTGTTTTAGCACTTTTTGAGTGACCCTTTGCCAAGCACACTTCCAAAGTTTAGTTTCGGAATCTAACTGAAGGGCCTTCTTATGTTTGATTGGACTTTGTGTGTAGATTCTTCTCACTATCTTCTATAAGTCCTAAATCTTGGCTGCCTGATTTCTTGTGGATGCATTTTTTCTTGCGATTTTGGTTGTTCAGTTCTTGTCTTGTGATTTGTAGTTGTAGTGTTAAATGGCTTGGGATTCTTTGTCCTTTTGATACCCCTGTTGTGATTTTAGGACTGTTGTACTACACCCTTCTGAAACTTTAGCTGCTATTATGGTTGCAATGTGATACTCTTTTCTTCCTCTCTTCTATCTTAGAGGGTAATAAGAGCTTGACTTCTTCACTCCTTTTTTAATTCTGCTTTTTTCATCTGTACTTCCATCCTGTTACTCTTGTTATTAGCTCTTCTGAACCAGTTGGATAAGTGCTTGACATGGGAAGCCATCAAAATTTCTGTGTGCAGATCCTTCGTCGTTCCAATGAATCATTTTGTTTCAGCAATGGAAGGTACTTATTTCCTTCTCTGTTTGATTATGAGATTCCATTTGCTGCACTTGAACCAATTTTTACTACTTCTTGGAATTATGTTTAACTACTTTTCAGTTATGAGTAGAAGCATCGTTCCCATTGTCTAATTTAGATTAGTATAAGTTTTCCATAGGAAACTAACTTTGAAGCACGGATTCGGGGCGGATATGTTCACATGAGACAATAATTCTAAAAAAATGTGGACACAGACATGGTGAGGGACACCATCGGAAAAAGATCTATATGTATGTGTATATATTTAGTTATTCATGTATATATTTAGTTATTCATATCTATTCAACAAATACAGTACTAAATATACCCAAAAGGGCCAAAACTGATATTATAATTTGAAATTCTTACCTTTTACTATTTGAAAATTGTAATTAAGAGTCTAAGACGAAGGCTGTTAGAAGATTATATACTTTTGAGTTTGTGAGTGAGGGTAACTTAGTCTTGTGTATCTTGTACTCACACTCTATATATATCATTAATATTTTTGTCAGGGTCAATTAACGCTCTTAACACTATTTTTCTCTCTGAAACATCAAAGGGTTGATGAAATTGATTTTTTTATTTGCAAATTTTTACCTTTTGTGTTTTGAATTTTATTCTCTAGGTTATGAAATAATGTGTTATTTTTGTAAGATGGCCCTTACAGTATCCCACCGCCATGTGGTGTCCCATATCTGTCTCTGACAAGTCCAACACTGATAAGCAACTAGATAGGTGTGTTGGTGCTTCATGGAGGAATACTAGATAGGTGTGTTGATGCTTCATGGAGGAATTCTATCTTTGAGGTGTTATTTTAAAATTTTGTACAATAATTTCGGTATTGGAAAATAAAATGTTGATTTATTATTAATAAGCACGTCTAAGGAAGTTGATATAATTGTCTTTAAATCAAAGTAGTAAACTCCTGATATTTGCTTACTGTACGACGTATGGTCGCTTGTTGCATTATTTGGTGGTTATGGGAGGCTGAACGGAGTGGGATTTTCAGTGGTACGAAGAGACCATGTCTTCCAGTTGGGGTTTATACGTGATGGAATCAAAAAGTTCTGCAATATGTCACTGGAATATATGCCCTCATAAGAACCGTACGAAAGTTGATAAAACTGCTTTTAATTGTTTTTTTAGGGAGGAATAGATGGGAGGTTGGGGATCGCAAGATATAACAATACTTATAGGTATCTAAAGGGAAGGGCGAGTTTTGATGTACTTTTGTGATGCAATAAAATTGAGGGTTTTTGTGTCATTATAGTGTTCTGCCGTCCTCTAGTGTTAGTAGGGTCCCTGAGTCTATAAATGGTGAAAAGGTCTCTTAAGTTGCTAGTTTTTATCATCTTGAATAAAATATATTAGAGCTTAGTTTTTTGTATTCCTTTTGGGGATTTTCTCTCTCTTGAGTTTTAACCAATCGATGTTACTCAGTTCACAACCCCAGTGAACTCCCGTTTCCAGAATTTCTAGTATTGTTCCTGAATTCCGTTAATAAGGCAGGAAGCAAACGTGATTCTGGGGATTGTTTGAAGAATTTCTAGAAAAACATTAAACTGTTGAACTTATCCAAATATAGCCTCATGTTTCCTAGGTGAGTAGGACTTGTCCTACCAAGCTGTGGCTACCACATCATGGCATCACGCTGATATATGACCTTGGTTTCTTTTTTCTTTGAAGCATGCATTTCAGAAAGGTGGTTGTCATTTGGTATGACCTAAACGTAATGTCAGGTCCAACTGAAACTTACAAAAGCTTTTTATAAGAAAGTCAAAGATGGATTTAGTTTTTACTTATGGAAGATGGGGAAATTTAAAAAGTGGTGGAAAGAATTTTAGGCTCTCACCGTGGTCACCATGAGACATTGGCAAAATGCTTGCTGGTTACATTTTACTGATCCCCAAACCAATGCCAATTAACGCGTTCTCATAAATAACTCTTATAAGTTCAGCTGAAAGAAAAAATATTAAGCAATAAACACCAGCGTAGAGGTTCCTTAATAACTGTCAGAGCTTGTCCCACATCGGTGTATTATTACCTCAAAAAGTAGTATATGGGCGGCCTCCCATTCATTGCCTTTGGTTTTGAGTAGAATGCTTTAACATGGTATCAGATCTAGGATTTTGGACAAGACTCTCTTGATTGATTACCCCACTGTTTGTCCCTTAAGTGCACCCGATCTCGATATGACTCCTATGTTATAGATCCTTTGTTTAGCTCTCTACGTCCGAGGAAGGGGGCGCACATGAGGGGAAATGTTAGAGCTTGTTATGCATTGGCTAACTATCACTTCCTAAACTAGTATATGGACCTTGGAGGCCTCTCTATTCACTGCCAATTGTTTTAAGTTGGATGCTTTAGCAATAGCTATATACGATTTACAGCCTTTGACATTCTGGTTTCAGTTGATTCCTGGCGTGTCGTACCTAAAAATCTTGTACTCTTACTCATGTTGCTGCTAGAGCTACGATTGTCGTTAATATACCATGCCCTGAGATGCTTACCTATATAGGCCTTCCTTGGTCCTTTTTTGAGTGCTTTCAATCAGCTATTCTACCATCCTTTATAGTGTTTTGCTTTTACAATGTCAACTGATCTTCTGTAGATAAGCAATTGGTATTTATTTTATGATGAGTAGTTATGTTATTTTCTTCTGGTGCCTTATCATCTTTCATTCTAACCTTTACTGAGTTTGACTCAAAAGAGGTTCTGGGTGTATGTATTTGTTTTCTTTTCTTGTTAATTGTTTTCTGCTGTTGTTTAGTGTCCTTGTTAGTTATGGCTCCTATTTATGATAAGAATATTTCATTGTCAAGCTGACCGGGAGGTTGTGGTTGCCGTAAACTAACACCTATACATTTGCAGCATTGGAAATTTTTTCTTTGCAGGAGCACGCATATTCTTTCAGTCTTTAGATGCTGCAATATTTTTGTTTTCACGCGTTTCAGATATTCCTGCTGAAAGCGTGGTCCTCCCAGTGATATCCACCAATGACAGGCTTACGTTGGGCTGTGAATTGTGGGTATGATTATCCGCTTTTTTTTTTTTTTTTTCTTCTGGATCTTAATCTTAGAGATATGTGCATATTTCCTGTCATAACGTATGGCTTACAGCCTGATATAGAGGTTCTTATTTGAGACCTTGGTTCAGGATTTAAAACAAGTAGTTTGAGCTTGACTTGGTTCTTCCCTGACCTCATAATCACCCAAATAAAGGAGCTTGAATTGGATTTTGAGGTTGCCTGTGACTGAGCCACATATGTTTGGCTCAGAAAGGCTTACCAGCCTTGGGGAACTGACATGATTTTCAACCAAAAACTTTGAAGGTATTGAATCTTTAATAGTCATGAAAATGTAAACATAAAATCGGTCGTGAGATTCACAACCAACCGTATTTCTTTATTCTCGTCCAAAAGTACCTTTAGGTAGAAGGAGATTTTTCCAATCGAGCTACTTCACCTCATGCAATAGAAATATAGAAGAGGCATTTGATTGCTGTGAATTGTGATATGATATGCATGTTCTTACAAATTTAACCATGTCCCAAAATGTGAGTCATCAAATACGAAATTAACATGCGTGCCATTTAGATTTTTAGTGGAAGCCTACAACCTTAATGGGATATTTTGTTACGTGGACTCGGGCATGAATATAGGTGCGGGATTGTGTCTAATTAACAGGTTCCTCGAATTTTCATTTCAAGGATATGGGGACACACTGGGTTATTAAATTTGTTTCGATATAATTCCTTTTTGGTAGCTTAAAAGGTGTTTACTAGTTGTCTTAGATCTTTATTCATATTTTCCTGAGAAATTATAAAATATGCTTTCTAAGTTTGTTGGAAAGAATTGAATGAAATGCAAGCCATGGTGCCACCTGCAAAAAGAGGACAGCATACATGTGACAAGAGTTTTGATTTTTTTTAGGAGGGGAGGTTTGGGGGAGAGAGAAGGGGTAGCATACATGATGGGACAGTGAGAGGTCGTGAAAGAAGGGAAACCGCAAATGAAAAAATGGTAGATATGCTATATCAGCTCAACTAGGCATGAGCGGAAGTCCCGAGTTCATTATTTAATACAGGACGAGACATTATGTAAATGCTGCTAGCTGATGAGAAAACAAAATGATAAAGAGGTTTTTCACGTGTATTTTTGTGTTTTGCTTGAGTCTTAACAGATAATGGTGCACGTTTGGATCCTTTCCTCTTATCTTTTTCTTTTTCATTCTTGCTAAGTTTTTCTTCTATATATGCTATGAACTATGAAGTAAAGTTATAAACAATACTACTTTTTTTTTTTTCCCTCCGCCAATAAAATGTCTGAATGCTGCAGCTAACGTGTTCAATATGGACAGAAACTATCTACATTAGCTACAAGCCTGTCCTATATAGTTTTGACCCATCCATAGCTAGTTTGAGTGGGAGTTTTACTTAGTTATCTGTACAATTCACATTCTCTTTACAATTGACATTTTCTTTGGTGTAACTATCTACAGGATGGTACTGTCATACGAGGTCAGAATGAAATATCTCATCCATCCAACGGATCCATGGAACCTATAAATAAGGTACCTCTATTATCACATGATGATGTAGTGTGCACTATTTTTTTCATGCTAATACCATTATGTTGCGAGCTCACATTTCTTGGTAGATTGCAAAATTGTAGAAACATTATAGCTAAGAATAGTTGCGGATGAGAAATTAAGCTGACCTTGCTGCATACTCATACTGGATGCATCCATATATACGTTGGTGTGGGCGCTAGTTAGAAGGTTGGATGTGGAATATAACGATGGAAGATCCAAATCAAGCTCCTGCTGCTAACTCATTCATACTAAGGGCAGTACACCTGTAAAATGCCTCATAAAAAATTCAATTACTTCCTGCAACAGTACAACTACTGAGCTGGCATAAATGATCGTTGCAGGGGTCAAAGAATGAAAAGCACCCCCTAGGCAATTGCTTTTGAAGACTTAAGAAACACCGTAATATAGCAAGGGCTATTTTGGTTGTGAAAGTCTTCAAGAGTTGACTAATCTTAGTTCCTCTTGTCGTGGTGGTGCACACCAGTAATCATGATGGCTCATATGGCAGCGATTAAATTCATTAGAATCGGTTTTCTATGCCTTAAGAAGTTAGAATAACTTATTGATCAATTTGGAACTAAGGGCTGAAATCCAAATTCTTCCTCTATAAACTTCAGCCTTAGTAAGCTGGATTGTATGATATTCCCCAGAATTATCACTTGTTCAGTAATTTGAAACTAAGGGATGTATACAGACCTCATTGGTTGGCTTTTGTTTTTTTCTTTTCACTGTTTCAATTTTCAGCAAATCTGTATTCCAGTTTTCTTATTAATTTAACTACTGACTTTCATCTGTAGGTAAGCTCTTCAACTCCAGCACTTCCTTCAAGAATAAAGCGGGTGTTCTACATGTCAAGCGAGGGCAGCAATCTATTGCACGAGGTGAATAGTACATCACGTGCTTGTTGGCTGTACCATTTATAGAACAAACGTTTTGTATCAGTATTATCATCCTATCGTGACGTGACTTGTACATCACATGCTTGTTGGGTGTACCATTAACAGTACAACATGCAAATGCACGGGTACTACCACTTGTCAAACAAGAAATACACTTGTATGCATGTCTCAGTCAGTATTCTGCTACAAACGCCCCTGTTTTTGAAGCCACTATTGTCAATTTCGCAGTCTTGCAATTGAGAACTAAAAAGCAATGACAAGTTTTGCAAAATTTTAGTTTGGTGCCATTCAGATGCCCTATGACTTGCAAATGATATTATTGTTGCATTTCCTGTTGGATGATTGGCATATCAATAACATGATCCGTACTTATCAGCTCCAAGTCTCCACTTTTATATTGGATATGAGTTCCATGAAAGTTAGATGTTAAAGTTCAAAGTTATCATCTTTTTCCCCTTTCTCTGACAAAGTATATCATAATTTTACAGCCTAATGCTTAAACTTTTCTTTCAAATAATAAGCAATGAAATAGCTCTCACTGTGATGGTTTTCATTTACCATTGAAATTTATTTTTACTTTGTGCTTTTCGTTTTTATTAAATCTTGATACACAGAGTTGCCAATAAAATATGTACATATATGTGAATGAATTTCGACATACATTTCTATCAATTAATAGTGTGACAAACACAAGTCTGCTGCAACCAGCAAGATAAGGCAACTCATACTCCCCATTCCTCTAGTTCTGATGTATATAGTGAGCAAAAAGACTCCTGTATTTGTTATGATGGCCTCAGTCCAGGCAACTGGAGTTTGACGAACCAACAATGGCTAGTGGCGTGGTAAATTTTTCCTTAAAGATGGTTTGTCCTTTGTTTCACGTTTGTCAGCTTTTTGTTGGACATACTTTACGTACTCCTTATTTTCTTTGGAGTTCATGTTCAGAAATTAAGACTTTTATTCCCCGCTGGTAAAAGCTATAGTGCTATGCTACTGCACTGTTCCTTACCATGCTAGTTAGTTGGCATATTCCGCTAATGCATGGATATAAAATTACATGTTAGTACATCTGTGATTCCTTTTATCTGCTGTTCTAAATAACCTCTGTGGCTTCTGTTGAATAGGTTTTTCCCAGTGTAAACCCCACTGTCCTGGACCAGTTGAGCACTGTTAACTGCGTCATTTATGCAATGGGGTCCCTTTTTACTTCAATCTGCCCATCTCTGGTAACACTACGAACCTAATAGTTCCTTTACCAATTTATCAACTCAGTATGCCTGGCAAAAATACTTGGGAGCCCTTAATAAAAGAGAGATTTCCCTATATTTTCTGGGTTCATACTCCCTCTGTCCCACTTTGTTTCGCCTATTTCCTTTTTGGGACATCCAAAAAAATTGTCCATATCTCACAATCTATAATGTTTTTTATGATTTCGAAAACTTTGTTTAAAAAAATAAATTGAGATTTAGCAAACAAGATGCATGTTGAACATATAAAATATTATAGATTGTGAGATATAGACAATTTTTTGGGACCTCCCAAAAAGAAAACAGGCGGAACAAAGTGGGACGGAGGGAGTATTATATTGCCACTGATTTTGTTTGGCATAACTGATCTGATTTAAGAACCTAAAATTTGAAATTAACCATGATCATGGATCTCATTTTCCTGCCTTATTTTGATCCCTTAATGGTAATTGTCCTCTATCTTTTGTTTTCTGGTTGGTACCAAACAGTTTATAATTACTGGTTTGTTATTTATGAGAAGGAAATTGATTTTCGCGCTCCACTTTTAACGTGAAGTACTAGTAACTTCATGAACAAAGTGGAGCGCCATCAGTAAAAAGTGGAGTGCGAATATCAAAATCCTTATGAGAAACCCAGAAAAACTCTTAACGGTACTTTACTTTATCCTTTTAAACTATGCTCAATGCTTAGGTTTTACTTGGCATGGGGGAGAGTATCTCGTCACGGTCTTGCCCAAAGGTAATCTTCTACCATGTTTTTAGGTATGTGCTGTTTAAGTGGAAAAGATCTGTTTGATTTGCTGTAGACTTATCTATTAGTTCATGAACATGAAGAAGCTAACTCCTTCATGATTGATTTTTCTGACAATTTTGAGGCCCTTACTTTGATACTTGGACAGCACTAATTATTTGACAAGGTTGTTGCCTCAATCACCTGAAATGGCTGTAAAAATGCTGGCTTGTCGACTTTGTGGTGTTCTCTTTATGAATTTACTTCAATTGTAGGTACTTCTGTTGAATGGTACGGATGACAGAGAGACCTGTGGCTTTTCTGCTTCTTGCTTTGTAACTGCTATTACAGATGCTTTAAATCGAACTTATGGAGGGCCTCATAATTGTCTTAAAAACCAGGTAAATAGTTAGATTGACGTACGTAATAACCCTTTTTGTGTCAGGTACAATTAAGTTGATGATGTGGAAACAAAGGCAACTTGCATTTGTTTTTGTACTTTTGTTGAAGTTTATTTGTTAACTTATAAACAGGTAAAGTTGCAGTGTTTATTAGCAATGGTTTTGTTGATTGAGCTCTTTGGTTACTCACTCATCTATATTAAGAATTTGATACTGGAATTTCAGAGGAGGGAAAAAGAAACAACAAAATATTCGAAGCAAAAGGGATGAGTTCACCACTCGTATGGAGTCCACGAAAGAGATGCAGAGCGAACTCGCCCTATTGGAAATCCAGTAAAACGCAAGATGAAACTATCCCCCTCAATAAGCCAAAGGCTGTGTTACCTGGGAGCACGGACACTTCAGAGAAGGTCACGTGTCTGTCCAACAAGTGTCGGACACCGACACTTCTTGGACAGTGTCCAATACTCTTTTTTGTGTCCATATTTAAGATGCAAAAATCTTAATTTGGACACATGTCCGGCACTTTTTTTGCTACGTGTCCAACACTTGTTAGGGGTCCATGACTAAGAAACGAATGATCTAGTACGCGATTGACACTCCTTAGAAACTTGCGAATGAGTGAAATATTAGAAATTGAATTATAACTTTCTAATACAAGTTGGAAAATATCATCACATTGTACAAATTACATGCTACGTAAACTCATATGAGATAAAGCATATGATTTAATAAGTAAAGCACTATCATGAGTAGCATTTGGTAGCTATGCTCATGCTTCTATTTATTTTTATGGATTTCTGGAGTCCCGCGAGTCAGTGACCATGTAGATTCTTCATAACTTTTAATGTATCATATGTATTTTTTAACTTGGGAATTAAACTTATGTGAATGTATAGGCATAACCATAAATTTGTATGTACTTAACTCAACGTATCCATAACTGTCTGTGTCTTACTTTTTAAAAAAATCACGTATTTCCGTATTGATATCGTCTCATATCCGTGTCCCTTGTACGTACCCGTGCCTCTTAGGCTGTTACACTCCAAATTCATTCTATCAAAGTTCTCATCTTGGAACATCCCTCCAAGCATAGGTACGAGAAACTTACATTGTCAAGACTAGTACTTAATGAAAACAAAGACTTCGGACTTAAAAAATGACCGAAAGACTTGTAAATTCAGCTGAAGAGTTTCCAAGGACACTATTGAAAAGCGGGAAAAAAAAAAAGAAAAAAAAGAAAGCAAAAGGAATCGTTAAGGCACCTCTTAGAAACTTGCTGGCAGCTTTGACTCCCTTCACGAAAATATTCCATTTCTTCCACCAGAAAACTTGAAATCGCGAGCTTTTTGGTAGAACTAGAAACATAGGTCCTACTGTTCACTGCATGGTTGGTGCGGTCAATGGCGCAGAAAACTTGGTTGCTGGCTTACACTATCAACAGTCATTTTAGGCTCCCTATAACCATTCACCAAGGGGCCAAGGGCTTTGAGATAAGCTCTCATACTTGCATACCACCAATCATAGTTGGAACCATTTAAAGTGGTGGTCAAGAAACATAAGTTCCTTCTTCGGGCAATCTCCATAATAGCAAATCAGGGACTCGAATTTTGAAAATCATTTGAAAAATGTGAGCAGCCTGGCTCTGATACCAATCGATAAACAGGAAAGATTGCCTTTTATGATTTGCTTCTACTTTGATACGCAACGACCATTGTTAGCTAGATAATTATATCTAAAGTGGTTAATTAAAAATACTTAATCTAATCTTTGTGATTAAGCAAGACTGGAGTTGAAAAGAATAACCAAGCAAGCATAACACAGATATTCATGAAAAACCACAAGGCGAGGAAAAATCACTGGACGCACAAACGAGTAGCGGATACAGACGACTTTCCTATAACCAACTATATGAACTCTCCATCTTGGCTAAGATCCTTTCCATTGAATCCATGTGAACTTGCTTCCAGTGTTATTTTCTCTTAAATTCGAATCCTCAAACCTTTTATCTCTTCACAGGAATCCTCCTAGATCAACCTCCAATGCCTTTGAACTCCATCAAAGGGCTTCTTGAGTTGTTGATTATGAAAAATCAAACTTGAGAGAAGCTATTCAGGCACATAGATCTCAAAATCTCATCAAATCTCTCAACAAGCCAAAGTACATGCTTTTCTATAGATCCCATGAGGTATTTCGCTCTTCAGAATGCTGTGGCTGCTTAGATTGTAGGTTATGAATGTGTGTCATCCTATTGGCGGATAATTTGTAAAAAACATAGGTCGCTCAAGTGGTCTAACCGATTTCTTTGTTTTTCGGCATTTTCAGTCTGCATTGCCTTGACACAACACTGAGATACAGAATATGTCGAAAGGTCACTCGAGCGGCTAACTGCTTGCTTGAGCAGTCAACCAATGTACTCTGGATCAGCTTCTGAAACATTCCTGCCCGTACTCTGATCTTCCCTCCAACCTGGGAACTTCTGAACCTTGATACTGAACTTGTCTGGATTAGTGACAAAGAACAAAAACTAACTTCTATGAAACTAGAATGGATTGTCATATACATTGAGAATGGATTGTCATATACATTGAAAATGGATGGCCAGCAATAAATACGGGCTTATTTGGAAATAATACGACCAGTCTCTTTTACTTGTTTTTATACAAAACACCATATATTTAACTTATGAAAGTCATCGTTTTGTGGGACTTATGTATTTGTAGAAACTTCTTTTGTAGGAAAACCGGGAAAAAAGATGGTGATGGTTTCACCAAAAACACATTTCACCTATTTATACTGTCGTCGTTTTCTCCTGCAGCCAAGTCAATACATCAACACGCTTTTGGTCCCCAAAGATGGTCGCATTCCAGTAGATGTTGATCGCTTGGCTGCTCAAGGAATCTTTCACGTGGTATGTATACTTTTTACCATCTCTTAGAATATCTGATGGAGAATATACCAACATGTGTTTGCCTGCTGTGGAGAAATGTAGCTATTGATAGAGAAACATTACTTTATACAAACTTGTATAAATTGAGGTGTATGACGGGTTTCATAGTTCAGCCTTTTGATCCCAATGTAGAAGGGCATGAGATCGCAATCGCAACAGGGGCAAATAAAATCCACGTTTTTTTAGTTGTGTTCACTACTCCATACAACCAAGTATAGTATGAACTGACTGTAAAGTGTGATACAACGAAAAGTTTTAAACAGTCTGAAAATTTTGTGCATTGCAGAAAATATCTTTAAACAGTATGAGCTCAAAATATTATCCGCCACACATATAGATGGAGTGTAAATGCCATAACTTTATTTTCACTTTAACAAGTACTTCAATCATTCATGTAGATGATGTTACAAGAACGAATTAGGTGTACTTTATGAGACTAAAATGCAACGTTTTCTCCATTTTTAAATTTTGTTCTTAAGTCTTGTTGAAAGTTATAGTGGGTAGCTTGTGAATGAAAAGCTACTTTCACTTTTATGAGACAAGAAGTCAACCATTGCTATGACAACGAATTGCGTGTACCATAGCCACTCAAAGCACATTGCCATCAAGTAGTAGCAGACGTCTTCGCATTCAAATACTTTGGGGAAATGTCAGGTGTCCCAACAGAGTATGGAGTGATAAAATAAATGTATCTCATGTTAATTTGTTAATCATGGTAGTTCCTATGCTGTTTATTTATGCGTGTTCATAGATAAATCATGTGAAGTGAATGGTTCGGATTTCTAGTTCTAGCTCTTCATTTTAGTACGTATGATAGGTCTCTTACTCTATTTGTTAATGAATGAAAAGGAAACTGGCAAAGCAGAAGCCCCAACTCCACCCGTGTTTTTCAGCAGTTTCTCAACCCCTCTGTTGGAGGAACTTCTTCCCTCAGTTTTTCATTAACTCTTGATTAAAACTACAATCGTTGAGGCAAAAGCCAACAGTATGTGCTTTCGGTATTAAGATCTGTGATTATGAACTTTCTTTAAGAGAATGGTTAAAGATCTAAATAATATAGCTTGGAGAAGAGTATTTTATTATCATATGTAGAAAGCCTTCAGGTGGTGGTCATGAAGTATCTCATCCATGTCCTCCTATTCAATAAGTAGCTGCCTAATTTAGTAGAATAGTATCTGTACATTGTAAATCAAACATTTTCCTTAACGTTGCATAATGTTTGATGAAATACTTCCTTAGGGTGGTGACCATGAAGTATCTCACTGGTGTCCTCCTTTTCAATAAGTAGCTGCCTAATTTAGTAGAGTAGTATGTGGACATTGTAAAATTAAGATTTTCCTTAACGTTGCATCATGCATGATGTTGGTGAAATTTTTTATTTTTTATCCTTGGCTAGACAAAGTGTCCTGATTTGTATCTTGCAGATAACTGTTGACTCCATTCATGACCCAAAAGTTGGTGTAATTTTCCACCCTGAATCACTAATTCAAGCCCTCGGTGATTTGCTATCCTGGGAAGATGCACTGTAATGCACAAGCACTAATGTTGCTGCCGGCTTGTAATCAATCTTTGATCGCACAAATGAAAAGCAAGGATAATCTGACTGAAATCTTGGCTAGAGTAGGTCTTCCTTCTTTTCTTTTTTTTTTTGTAAATTAATACTACCTCTGTTCCACTCAAAACGAGGACTTGAAAATAATACATCTTTTTCAAGAAAAAAACTCTATTTTTTTTTTCATAAATTAAAAGAACTCATTGATATCTAGTAAATTGTTGAAAGAAAATTGAATTTTTCTTGAATTTTTCAATATTTTAACTCCTTGTTTGCGAACTAGACAAACATTTTGGAACGGAGTGAGTACTTGATTGCGATTAAATAGATCTACTGTTTCGCTATCCACAGGATTCTGCAAATCTACTTGTAACTGATAGTTAAAATCTGGCAATATCATCTCATGCTACAAGTTGGTTTGCAATGCACATGTGGGCTATTTATGGCTCAAAGGAACTCATAGCAAAATCTGTCTACCGGAACTGCATCTGCTTGAGAAAGTATTGGAGGGGTAATTTCTATTGTGAGGCTTCTAACACTCAGCAATATTTTAGTGTAGATTCTTTCCCTTATATTTTTACTTCAGCCAAGAAAACAAGAGGTGTGGCTTCCCTCCTGTAGAATTACGAACGGGGAAAGCATGATTTGTCGGAAGTCTTGAACCTTGTTTGATAGGTAGATTACCACATGGTCTATAAGTTTGTGCTTGGAATTTTGTTTCTGTAAGCATTTGAAAGAACCATTTATATCTTCGCAAGCATGGTTTTCGTCAAGTACTTGGATTCTTTTCAACCCTATAAATAGTTGAAGTTTACTAGTCTCACTGATCACTTGTAATGGCATGAAATGATGGAGGGCTTGCAATTTTAGGGTGGCTGGATTTTAAGAAGACGATTTCCCTTTATTCCATTAACAGTGGGGAAATGAACCTTACAGCATTAAAATGATTTTACAAATACCAGACTTGAGTACATATAGGTATTGGTTGACATCTTTTTCTTTTTCCTTTTGAAAGAGGTATTGGTTGATATCTGTAGCTATCATTTAGTAGGGTAGGAAGCTTCCATGGCAATTCCACACATACCTTCCTTGGCATCGATATCTCTCTGCATCCTCATGTATCCATCCTCGCCCCAATGGGTTCCCCATGAGTTCTTTATCAACCAATACTTAAACCCATTATTACTGATGTTTCCATGACCAACCACTGTAACGCCATGGTCCAAGCTGGTGCCAGATTTTCCAGTGAACACACTGCTCGAATAGAACTGGAAGTCACTGCCACTAGCATCAACGGTGGCTGCAACTGTTTGGTTTGCTACTGCCATCATAAGTGCCTCCTCACTGTTAGCTGGAACGTTTTAATAGCCGGTGATCTTAGTCACTGGTTTGTCTTCTATCTTGGCGTTGCAACTTCCTTTTCCTCCAGAATGATAGTTGGCTTCCGTAGTGAGGCCATGTCGTTTTATGAATTCAAAGGCTTCATATGTGGAACCACCATCGCAGCCAGGGTTCTAGCTACTATTGCAATCCACTATCTCCTGCACTGACAAGTTCCTTTTCCTCCAGAATGATAGTTGGCTTCCGTAGTGAGGCCATGTCGTTTTATGAATTCAAAGGCTTCATATGTGGAACCACCATCGCAGCCAGGGTTCCAGCTACTATTGCAATCCACTATCTCCTGCACTGACAAGTTCCTTTTCTGGAAGGTGAATAACTTGCCGGTTTTGATCTTTGGTATCCCTTCCACATTATCAACTGCAGAGACTGTCCAACCTCCTATGCATTGTTTTCCACCATGTTAGCTCCACAGAATAGCAAAGAATCTAGGAGTCAAGAAATACGTTATCTAGCTTATAGGACTTAACCGCATGCTCCTTCCCTGACTGGACTAACAGCTCCGTTCTCTCTCCAATCTATGCTCGAAGGCACCGCAGTGAAATTCATGTACCTGAAAGAGGTAGCCTGCAATGACTCTCTCTTAGAGAAGCTCCTGTATGTACCATGTGATGCCTTGAACTCTTCATTAGTCAAGTCCACAAATTCATTGACACTGAGTCTGTATGGTTTGTTCCCCGCAGTATTGAATGAGTCTATGTACTCAACATTAGCCTTAAATATTCCGTAACGCTTCTCTTTCTCCACAGCATCTCGATAACCACACCTATAAAGCGCCATCCACTGTTCGCGCCTCTGTGTTAGTGATGTGTCGTGGATTGCACGCGATTTGGCTTGAGAAACCAGAACACTAAATAGAAAAAACAAGTGCACAAATAGTTGTTGGCACTTTGATGCCATGTTTCGATAAATGCTTTTGTTGGGATTTTTGGTCCCGCAAAACGTAAAAGCACACACCCGAAAATTACTAACCGCGCCTAAAGTTTTTACGTAGTTCGCCACCCGAATTGCCTACCCCCGTGACCAAATGTAAGTTTTTAGTGGCCGAAAATTAACCTTTAGCTCAATATATTTCCTCTCAAGTCTCCACACATCCGTTGCCCCATTGTGCTAAATTATGTACTAGAACACACAAGTGGGTCATTCCTTTTTTCTTCTCTCTCTCTCTCTCTCTGATGAGTATGGGTGGGGGGTGGGGGGGTTGTTTGGAAGACTCCAATTGTTCTTTCATAAGGGGCCACCTTATTGGACTCCGATTTGCTTCACATTTGTTTTGTCCAAACTTTACCAATCAAAACCGAAGTTGAATAAGTTTTTAGTTTCTTTCTTTCATTAAGCAAATGCAAGATAGTTTTAAGGAAACAGAAAGCAATAAAAAAAAAAAATCCTCTTAACTTAAAACAACATCGATTGAAGACGCGTTCTTTGACGAAACAGTATGAATGCATTATAAGCCCATTCTATTGAATTGCTCTCTTTTCCATCACGTAATTTAAAATTTAGTAACTTTATTCATGCATTCAGCGCCAAAAATCTTTGAATTCGAATCAAGACGTTTTCCTTTTTCACAAGGATAGAACTGAACAAACTACTTGGCTACTGAATTCAAATCCGACTCTGACGGTGTACACCTCAAAAGAGAACTTATTAGGATACAGAGGTAAACATCGTGAAATATCTGACCAAACTTTCGTGATCGTGTGAATGGTATTGCTAAACCACAATAAGAGGAAGAGAAAAATGGTAGTAACAAAATAGAAGCCTAGAAAACCAAAATGAATAAGCCTAAGTAAGAATTCGTTCTTTCTTTCCCTTGAGCCTTGAGGAATCCAAAAGCCTGATAATGGAAAGAAAGCGCCCGCACCTGAATTTTTTCTTTGAGAAGGGTAGCAGTTTCCTGTATTCCGAACAGATTCTTTATTCAGAACTTTCCGGGCAAATTTGAGCGACATTAAAACTATCTAGTCGCGGTAGAATCTGTCAGCGGGAGCAACTTGTCAGTGAAGGTTGAATAGTTTTGTCCTACCCAAATGGTCCACAAGCTCTGGGTTCCAATGTTTATGATCTCGAGATTCAGTCATGCTCCTAGGCAAGGTAATAACTTGTTCAGTAGCTAATTAAAGCCAGAGATCCTAGAAGTAGTATAAAAACATTACCACATCAATGAAGATAAAAGAATAGATTCATCCCCAGAACCAAAAGTGAGTAGACAACCAAAGCGATTATTGAGAAGAAATTAAACTCCTAACTTGAGTTGTTAGTCAAATTAGTAGGAATGCTCAAAGACACCGAATCAAACTCAGAATCGTCAACAAAGGCTCTCTCATCTCGAATTTGTGTTTGCACTTGGTTTAATAGCAAAATTCAAACAACAAATTTACCAATTTACACAACAGAAGGGAGAACACTTCAATGATTTTTTAGACAGGAAGACTGAATTCCAAGTTTCCAACCAGCAAAATATTTCCCTGAATAAATTCAACATACATTAAAGAAGAGGATAGACACAATTTCACATCTAATTAGTACACGTCATGGGATTTAGCAAACCAAAATGGAATCCAAACAATGACGGAGATCAAGGACGTTTTCCACAGTTGGGGTTGGACTTTGGGCAAAGGACCCATCTTCCCTTTGCACGTCTACGCTGCAACACGGCTCTACCACTGGTGGTAGACATTCTTTTGCGAAAGCCATGAACTCGGGCCAGAGACTTTCTAGACCTGTTCCTTTTGGTTTGCCAACTTTGATACTTTATAGCCCTGACTACTAGACCGCAGCTTTTGCCCCTTCCCAGCCCAATGTTAGAATTCAATCCCAGCCCCTTTGAAAAACCTGAAATTTAAGAGTACTAGGGCAGATTAACATAAGATTTTAGCATAAGTTTGACAAGGTGAAAGTGAAACACACCACAGCTAAAGAAAGTTTGTAAGCCACAGCACAGGATAGACAGTAGAATGGTAGATGGCAACTTATACAATGGGGATGGGAGTCTATTGTGAGAATATTTGAGTTTCAGTAATTTTCCTTCCCAGCCCAAAACAATGTGCTTTTGACTAAATAACGTGACACCTGAAAGCAATGTGCTCTCATGTTGTTCCATGAAGCAGCATTTATTTACATTCTCATTCTATCAGCAAGCTAGCATGCAAAACGTCACCCAAGAAAATAAGATGAATAAAGAACCTACCCAAAGAAACAACCCACATTTGCATCGCTTAGAGAATACTCTCTAATTAACATCAAGTCATCAACCAAATCCTCTAATTGACATCAGGTCATCAACCAAACCACCATATTTACTTGTCCAACAATTCCCACTAGTCCAGCGACGGAACCAGACTATGATGGGGAGGGTCCACTAAATGGTGCTACAGTGCAACTCTAGACTAGACCTATTAAAAGAAAAAGATATATGTAGTCGTCGAAGAAAAGTGACGGAATCTGACGAAAAAGATGAACATTAAAGAAAAAGAATGCTATGTATTAACAACAGACTCCCATACCGTCCATTATGAGATATATGAGTCTTTCGTGAGACACATGGCACCGTTATTTCTTGGTAATTAAGGTGCTATAATCGGTATGAAGTGAAAACACACTACTTGTACCACTAAAAGGATAGTAATCTTTTGGCGGAGCGAGAGGTCATGCCTACATTGTCCTAGTTCAACAAAAAAACACGGTCCTAGTTCCATCCCAGCTGGGGTGTAAACAAGCCGAGCCGAGCTTTATAATGGTCGAGTATGGCTCGTTTACTAAACAAGCCGAAAACTTGAGCTCGAGCTCGGCTTGTTTATGAGCTGAGCCCGAGCCAGGTTAATTTACTCAACGAGCCTGTTTAAACGAGCTGAGCCTATACAAAAGAGCCGAGCTTTGGAGTATTGAGCTTGGCTCCTTGACCAAACGAGCCTAAAACTCAAGTTCGAGCTAAGCCTTTTTGAGCCGAGCCACGAGCTACTCACGAGCAGCTCGGTTCTTTTGCAGCCCTAAACCCAGCCCACTAGAAAGCTAAAACCTATCCAACCACCAAAATTATTCTAAATTTACAAACACCCATATCCAATCACATCCTGAATCAAAGCCTCCACCAACAGAAACTTCAAAACATTGTAGAACAATGACAAACCCATAAAACCAGAAGGACCAGAAAACAAGAAATTATCAAGATGAAAAGCATCTGGGGATTTTCCTCATTGAACAAAGGATGAAATGAAAAGGGTAAGGAATGGGATGAAATGTGTTGCGTACCTGAGAAAGGAGAAGTGGAGGAGAGAGAAAGAGGAGTTGCAGGGACAAAAGAGCGGTAGAGCGTCCCAGGGCGAAACTGGGCGGTGGCGACCATACTCACAGACCTAACTGAGCTGAATCTTCTGAGCGAAGCGGTTGGGGTTAGAGTTCGTGTAGAACTCCATGTTCCCATCGATATGCAAGCCATCCTCTCTCTCTCTCTCTCTCTCTCTCTCTCTTCTCTCTCTGACTTCCTCCCCCCACCTTATCTTTTGATTGCTGCCCCCTTATCAGACTCGGCACAGACCAGATGAGGGTACAACAGTAATTTAGTTATACAATTATACACGTGGCTTATTTATTCCTCGGAGTCCTTCTATGGTTACACATTTACACACCGTCTTGGATGGGATCCACGGTTGGGTTTCACACAAATAATCAAGCCGTTTAATTTATTGTTTAAAATATCTGTGTAAGAATTTCTGTAAAAAAGTAGCTCAGTCGAATATCGATAAAGCTTGGTCGAAATTGAGCAAGAATTTATAAAGTCCTTACAGATATTCGAATGAAATGATTTTTTATAGGGTTTCTAAAAAATACTTTTTTACCAAAGTGAGCAGCTTCAATAATTTATGCGGAACCCAAGATAGATCATACACAACGCAATGTGCAATTGGTATACATTTTTTCACACATTTAAGGACGATATTGTAAATTTATGTAAATAAAAACAAAAAAGAGAATATGAATAATTAAAAGCAGAGTGTGAAAATTATTTTTCTAATTTAAATGTAACTTCTTGTCCATGTGTAAATCTAAATTCTATTGAATATGCATAGTGAACAGTTACTCTGTTGACCAAAAAAATAAAAAAACAGTTACTCACTCAACAAATTGAGAGTTAGGTGTCGTTCCAGTTTTTTAAAAAAGTAACTTTTAGAAAAGAAAGATAATTTCAAGTTAAAAAAATTATATGTTTACGCAAATAATTTTTCTATCAATATGGATTTTGTTTGATAGACCTCCTTGAAATCTTTTAAACGGTGCAAAAAAAATTAAAAAATTATTTTATTTTTATTATATTTGAACTTGAAATTATTATTATTTTTTAAAAGAAAGGTTTAAAAAAAAGCGGAATGCCCCCTGCTCCTTATCAAACCAAAATACCTAGTTGGGTAACGAATCCTCTCCAGTAACCTTTTTTTTTTGTCAAACGAAAATATTATAAAACACCAGCGAAACCGAGTCATACTACAAGTAACATATTACAAACCATCCTAAATAGGATAAACAAGAATCAACTAAGTTCTAAGATGACCAAGCCCCATGACGTATGCAAGGATAAATTCCCTTGTCGCAAACGGAATAGCCCTAGTGACAAACAAATTTTCATATTCTTGTTGTGACCCTAGACGAGCAAGGCAATCCGCAACCTAGTTAACTTGTCAGAAGATATGAGAAATGGTAGCATTAGTCATGTCCGTAATTTTTCTTGCTTCCTCAACTATATAGCGATGCACATGGTCTAAAGGGGCACCTTCGTTACATAATTTCACAGCAACACTTGAGTCCGATTCAATAATGACATTCTGCAACCCTTCCTCTAGCACAATGGAAAGGCCTCTGTAGATTGCCCAAATTTCCACCTTTAAGCTGGAAGTACAGTTGGATTTCCCAAAGTAACCAAAGATCCATCTGCCGTTGTGGTCTCTGAAAGTCCCTCCAATCCCTGCCTTGTTGTTGGACTCGTAGAAGCATCCATCTGTATTTAGCTTGACACCACCTATAGAGGAAAAACTCCAAAAAAAATTAAACGCTTTGAATGAGTCCCATTGCTAGTTTGAGACTGGCAAGCAACCGTGATATTTTTAACATAATTCAGAAGAGTCTTGGTATTCACAAATGTGGAGGAAACCGAGTTTTGGAAATATTTAAGGTTACGGTTTTTCCAAATTTGCCAAAGAAATACCACAAAAATTGTGCCCCAAGACTGCTTCTTGTCCAAATGGAAAGGACAGTTTGGGACAGTTGGGGGACAGTTCCGATAACCGTTTGGGACAGTCGTTGGAAGGTGTTACACAAGTGTGGACCGCATAAGTATATTATTACCGGTATTAATACGATGTATCGTAAAAAAAATGTGGACTGTCCAACACAATAACTGGATAAAATCTCAACCATGTTTATCGAGTCTGTTGCACCCCATTTTTAGGATCTGCTTCGTTGAGGAAAAGAAAAGAAAAAACAGAAGAAAAGAAAGCGTTGAGGAACGGGAAAAGAATATTTTATTATGTTATTCTCTCTCATCTTTTCTCTCAAATCAAAGAAGGGAAGGAAAGAGAAAATTTGTTAATTTTTCTTTCTTTTCTCTTCCTTTCCTCAAATTTTAAACAAACCCTTAGATGTGTTAATTTCGAAAAGCCCAATGAACACCAAATCTTGAATCCTCAAGTATTCTTCCAAAATTATTTAGTCACATTTCTAGCGGGCTAATTTTAGGTTTTCACAATTTGTTTGAGAATGATTTGGGAGAATAACGGCTCAGGATGTGTTTTGATAATTAATACCCGCCAATGACAAGCTAAGAATATTTGTTAATGTTGAAAATGTCATTGACGGATATTAATTATCAAAACACATCCTTAGCAATCATTTTCCCTTTTTTTTAGAATGATGTGAAGTTTGATAGCTGACTAACTAGCCCAAAGGCCTACTTTAAAGCCCAATTATCTGTCCAGTCCATTGAGAAGCCGAAGGAGCCATTATTTCTGGGCTTTTGACAGAAATTTCAAACTGGAAGAAGGTTTACTTTGTATTTCTATTTTAGTGTTTTCAGACGTTTGCAAGTGCCTGTTTGGGAGCCCAGTTTTTTAAATATTCATACTTGCATATTAGGTATTTGGGAGTTGATTCTAAAATGCATTCTATCTATTAGAATACATTCTGGAAAAAAAAAAATTAACTGGAGAATGCATAATCCAAAAATCACATCTGGAGAAATTTTTCGGATTCTTAATTATACTTCCACTCACAAAATCATTATACAAAATCTATGATGCATGTATCATCCAACGTCCACTTTTACAGATTCTTAAAAATCCATCATCTACAATCCACAATCTAGGATCAAAAAATTAATTGGCTACCAAACACTCCCAATTACACTCGATAAAGAGAACATCATTACCATAGAGCGGCATTTACTTCTAGCTACCAACTATTTTGACCTATGTTGTCAGCCAAAATAATAACGCACCGTTATTCCTATTTTCTTTTCTATCAGAACGCTTAAAATTATTTGACTGACATGAATTTGAGATTTTTCAACACGAATGTATTCCTAAGTCCTAACTCGGAAATTACATAAAGTTCATGTATGTGCTGATAAAAAAAAAAACCTACTTCAGGTATGCTATGTGTAGCTGCACAGCACCAACCCTCAATCCATAAAGGACATAGCGAAACCCCGGGAGAAGAAAGCGAAACCTTCCGTTTCTATACCGAGTTCCATCAACCCGGCTAATAGGTAATACTCCCTCTGTCCCTTATTTATAATCCGGTATTCTATTTTGGACTGTCCCTTAATAAGTGTCCATTTTGTAAAGTTAGTCGGTAAAAGTTGGTGAATTGTCTATTTTGTCCCTAAAAGTATATTCCTTTTTGAAAAGTAAGTGAATAAAAGTGTAATGATTATGGATAAGTAGAGAAAGTGGAGGAAAAAGTTGATGTGAAAGGTATAATGATGATGTCTTTTTAATAAGTTGGAGTTACGAAGCAGGACATTTAAAAAGGGACGGAGGGAGTAGGTGGTTTGACTTTAGGCATTTCTAACCTTATCATTGCATGGTTAACAGGTGAGCACATCTACGCAACTAGGCGGAAGAACAATATACTTGTGTATTATGACGGGATGCTGCCGACAATCTCTTTGTAGAGTGGCGTCGAGTGACCGATTCGGCCGTTCATCTCGGTATGGACGGTTCGGATTGGATCTGGGCGCATATAAAGACAAATCATCTATTGTTCGGTTATGATTCGAGCCGTCGATTGCCAAAATGAAAGTTCGGCTCAGCCGCTCTGCACCTACTCTGCAGAGAAATGCTCAGCAGCATCCCCCCATTCCCATATTATCTCTCTCTCACAACTTTCCAAATTGGTAGTTTAGGACCTAGCTAGGGGTGTTGCAAGGGGGAAATGGCCAAATTGGTTGGCGGTAGAGGACGTGTAATATCATATGTGATGATTGATAGTGCACAATTACCAAACTCCAATTCCATGGTCCATGGCCCATGGGGGATATTTACAAGCAGAAGGCAAGGAAAGCTATGTCAGTCGTGCAACATGCCATAGTTTTTATTTTTATATATGAATAACTCAGGTGTTTGAGGCATCTTACGCTCAAGTTCAACTAATTTTAGGATCCAATCTCATCGTCTATTTACATAGAGTCCAACTAAAGCTGGAACAAAGCTCCATATAAACTAACTCTGAAAGAGTTGATAGCGCGAAATGTTTTCAAACCTAGGAGAAAATAGTCTCAGGCCTTGACTGCTAGTGAGCGCCGGTTGCAATCCAAGTGGCAAGTGGGGCACCTGCAGCCAGCTAGAAGCCCATTCTTCAAACTGTGGTCGACTACCCCCACGTAGCCCATTTTGAACTAAAGCATGATGTTCTCTCCGGAAATCATCCACCCAATCTTCCAACTTTTGTTTTGTCTCTTTGGCCCCCCTCCAACCACCATGGTGGGGTGGGGTGGAAACTAGAAAAGTGCGAATGTGCGATGAACCCAATTTTTGGAGACTTTTTATTTGGATACTTAATTATTTGGTTCTTTAACATGTTTTGAAGCAAAGACGATTTGTCAAACTCATCATCTCATCCAAATCTTTTAATCTTGGATTGGCAGTTAAACACTTGGTGGAATAGTACTCTTGTTGGGCCACCAGACCCTTACTAAGTAAAAGGTGATGGAAGGTGGCATTTTGGATTTAGCAAAACAGCCTCTATGTAATAATTGCTGAATTACTGATCAAATTAATTAATTAATCAATCAATTACTAAAAACTTTAGACTTATAGCTTGCTACCTGCTCTCAATTTTTTAATTTGCATGACCTTTTTGCAAAAGAAAAAATGTTGCCTGAATTTTATCACCTCTTAGAGCATCAATCTCCAATATAACCCTTTACATATAGAGAGAGAGAGAGAGAGTGTGTGTGTGTTAAACTATTCATGTTAGTTGTCGGAAAGTGACTAGAATTTCTGTATTAAGTCAGTTTAGGCTTATTTGACTAGAATTCTTATTCTGTGTCAGTTTAAGATTATTCGACTAGAATTCCTATTCTAGGTCGGTTTAGGCTTATTTTTTGGTGCTTTGCTATAAATAGGAACCATGTGGGGTTCCTATTGTTTTTGCCCCTTTCGGGTCCATTACGGAGAGACTCTTTTGGCTATTGTTGTGAAGTTCTTCGTTCCTTTTGTTATTGGGGCTTGATATCAGGGCTTTTTGTGTTGTCTCTTTGAGTTCCACCAAGGATTTGTGCTCCCTTTCGGGTTTCACTAGAGATTTGTCCTAGAAAATCATTTGGTGGTTCGTTGAGAGTTACTGGTATATATAGCCGGCTCTTTATAATCACTCCTCGTTCATAGTGAATTCTCTCTTATTCTTCACCCGTGAAGTACGTTCTTGCTTTGTATTTATGTGAAACCACGTAAATCTCTGTGTACTTGTTTTAATTGCTTGTTGATTTGTTTATTCTCTAGCTGTCGCAACATTAGCTCCTGCCTCCTACTCTATAACTCCATTTCTTCAAGATTATTCTCCATTACTATCGCAAACTCCAATAATTCTTCCATTCTCTTCAAAATTTAAACTGTTATTATCTTTAGTTTTATAAATAAGTACATAGCCAATATTGCTCTCTTATTAAAGACATTATGAATACCCTTCGAATGGTGTTTATTAATGTTATGAAACTAAATGTAGAAATTATAAATCTTACCCATTTAGTAAGGAAAGTACTATCTTTCATATGCAGAGGACAACACTCATCCTCTAAAATGGAAGTGAGTTTTGGAGGATTGGTTGGAGGCGAATGATCTTCGTAAATATAAAAAAATGAAGAAATGCAGGATAAGTTGGGGATGCCCTGATTTTTTTATAAACACACATTTTAACATATCGTGTGAGGTATGAAATTTTTAGTGGGATATCCAGTGATAATATAGAGAAAATTTCCCTTATATCCCTTTCACTTTGACCAAAAATTCATTTTAGTCCTTCACTTTTCAATTTCAGCAGAAAAATACTTCAACTTTTCAATTTTTTTCAATGTCATTCTTTAGGGATATATACATATATACACGAAAAATAGGGTGTTTGGATCAAGCATCCTACACACATCGGATGCTGTTGATTCCTGCGTTAGCCCCCTCGTTTTTTTTATAAAATTTTTGGACGGTTCGGATCGGCCGTCAGGTGGCCGGAGACGGCCCGACGCAGCCGTCGTTCCCTATAGCAGGACTCAAAAAAATGGATTCCTTCTAAAGGATGACATTGAAAAAAATTGGAAAGCCGAAGTATTTTTTATGCCTAAATTGAAAGGTGAAGGATCAAAATGAATTTTTTTGTCAAAGTCGAAGGGATATAAAAGAAATATTATTCCTGATAATATATGTAGTGATAATAGATGGAAGGCCGTAGTTGAATGAGAGTCTTATCCACATAAAGCAAGTAGAATATTAATGCACACTACTCATTATTAATTAGGGGCTTTTTGAAAACGATGGAAAATTGACACCGTTGAAAGCATCCCTCAAACCTACTAATTAATTAAGGACCACAAGACTCTAAAATATGACAAATTCAACAAGGAAACGCTGAAAGGTGAGCTGTGTTTTGCACCTAAAACACAACATGCAAGAAAAACAAAGATAATTAATGAGAAGAAATTTCAATTCCTCAATCAAGTGATTTTCTGCTTTTTTTTTTTTATTGAATTTCTTCACGACCGCACATTGCACCTAAAAGGTGATGATCCACTTGCCAATGCTGTATATGCTGGCCTTGCCTTTATTTTTGGAAAATGACATATGGGTGTGAGCACGCCTTGATGAAACGGCATCGAGACATCAGCCCACCAGAAAAATGTCGTTATCCACTCTGTTACATAATAGTGTACACGAGGATGATAGCAGCAGTATCAACAGGGTTGATTCAGAGATGAAAACTCGGACTTGGTTGGACAAGCCCGGCCCATGCATGTTCGAATTCCCATAGTTTTTTATGGGACTAAACATGCTTCTAACACTCACACCTTAGTTTAGCTCTCGACGTAGGTGCGGTGGACTCTTCTGCAGATAGTATAATGTTGTGTGGCGGGACAATACTCCCTGACGGACGTAAGGAGGTATTATATCTGCAATTCCATTTTTTGTAAAAAAAAGGGAGTATACGATAGCAGTTGCAAATTTATTTTATTTTATTTTTGATAATTGAGATGTTCGTGCCAGTTTATGCGTACCATGACTAATCCTCGTGGGAGACTAGCACAACAATCTACCGTCATGGCCCTCCATTTAAAATCATGGTTTGTTTCCAAGGGAAATCGAACCCTACCGTGTTGCAGCAGGTTCACCTTTATCAATGGGACAACCCGTGGATGGATAGCAACCCATGGATATGGATAGCAGTCGCCAATTTTTTGCTTGATAAATAGATTCCATAACGTGATCGATGGTTGGCACATTAATTAATTTGACTAGGAAATGCAACAATCGAAATTAATTAAACCACATGAAATCTTAAACACCGTAACTGTAAGAGGTCGTGTTCTCGTACTAACTATCACGGAATAGTGAATACGACGTAAGTAAGTTCACGATTCACCAACCCAATAACAGGTATAGGTCCATAAATTTGGTGAGTGAATAAATTTAGACCCTTTTTTTTTTGGTAATTCAAGGTGTCTTGGGTCAGCTTGCGCGCATCAAAGAGAAGCGAATCTGAAACCTTAGGATGAAGCAAACACCTGAGTCCCAGGCCAAGACCACTTGGCCAACTCCTTGGGGTTAATTTAGACTACATTGTACAGTATTACATTTGGATAGTATTATTTCATCCCAGAAGTACTAGTGAGCCATTCTCAATACAAAAAGGATTTGGGTACAAATTAAACAGGGGTCTGTGCGCTTGCGTACAGATTACTTTGAGGCCCGTGTCAGGTTACACAAATTAATATGGAGATGTGCTATGTGCACAGCAAGCTGTGCACAGCAGCTTTGCATAGCGGCCATTTTCTCCCGCCTCGGGTCGCACAAAGATGATCGGAGCCGCTCATTTTGTTCAAGATACATCGTTTAAGGTCTCTGCAAAAAATGAGCTTCGTTCGATATTGTTAGAGGCTAAATTCTGAAGTGATTTTGGGTGTTTTGTTAACACCTCTAACGATATCGAACGAAGCTCATTTTTTGCAGAGACCTTAAACGACGTATTTTGAACAAAATGAGCGGCTCTGATCATCTTTGTGCGACCCGAGGCGGAAGAAAATGGCCGCTGTGCACAACTTGCTGTGCACGAATCGTTTCTGATTAATATGATCGGGATCTCAGATTTTGTTTAAGATATGTTGTTTAGGCTACTTGTGAGAAATCAGTTTAATCGGATATCAGATATCAATAACGGTCGGGAATTCCCCGGTAGGGAACTGTAGTCGGACTCTTCTCAATACAAAAAGGATTTGGGTACAAACAGGGGGTCTGTGCGCTCGCGTACAGATTACTTTGAGGCCCGTGTCAGGTTACACAAATTAATATGATTAGGATCTCACATTTTGTTTAAGATATGTTGTTTAGGCTACTTGTGAGAAATCAGTTTAATCGGATATCAGATATCAATAACGGTGTTTTCGAAACATTAAACTTGCTTCAGAAGCCTGAAATCTGGACAAAATTGGATGTCTCGTAATTATCTTTAATGATATTCGATTGATCTGCATATTACAAGGATCCCAATAATTTTAGATAAAATTAGCGGTTCTGTCTATTTTTATGAAACCCGACACCGGCCCCAAAGTGATCCATATGCGCAGGTACTTATACCTATATATCTCTAATCTGTACCCATAGCAGCGCTGTTCTCCTTTTTTTACTCTACAAGTGTAAGCTAATAATAAAACTGAGGCATTTTTTACCGAGGTAGAGTTGAGCTAAACGTCGACATGATCCATTTTTAAATTTTCCAGGAGTGGAGGCCTAATAATTGAACCTGCTTTTACCCGCGTAAATTGAAGCTGGAAGTTGACATTTTATATGTACCCTAGTGGAAGCTAGGCTGGAAGCTATCTTTGAGCTTAGGCTTAAGGCTCTATCACAAAAGGAGGATATAAATTGCAAGTTGTTGAAGGTTTGGTCCACTTTCGTCCCCAATCATGATAGTTCATTTTTGCATCCAACAGTTCAAATTTTAAAAAAAATTTAGGGAATTTTTTTTAAAATCTCGATTGTTAAAAATATCATCTGATGGTTGCGAACGCTCCAACTGCACCTTTGCAATCCAAACGTGGACTGCAGACAAGCCTAGTGCTCGCTTTTGGTTCAAAGGGAAAAGGGCAAAAAAAAAAAAAAAAATCGCAAATCAATGGTGGATTTTCTTTTCAGAAACAAGAGAAGATACCAATCTGCATGGTAAGTATTTTCTCGTGGATGCACTCACAGTAAAAAATTGGAGTATTAAAATTAAGTAATTTTCTTAAGCACTGCTACTCATCCTTCAAGGCCTTTTCCCTTCAGTACATATTTGTATGAGCTTCATCAAAATATAAACTACTATAACTCACACACCAATGTGCAATGGAGAAGGGTTTTGAAGCACGACCCGAGCATCTAATAATCACTCACTCTGGAGTTGGGTTTTGGTAAATATATAGATGAAGGGCTTATCACATTTTTTGGGTGCTTAATAAGCTAAAACTGTGATAAAGAGGTCATAATAAAGAGGTATTAATATCTCCGTTCACGCTAGTGATTAACTTATGCACTACAATTTTTTGGTTTGGGTCTTATTCAAATTTTTTTTTTTTTTTTTGCATTTAGTTTTTTGCCAAATTTTTATGTGATATGGGTGAGTATGGACGAGAGAAATCGAAAAAGTAAAAAATTTTGACTTTTAAACAAGTATTTTGGGAAATATTCAAGATAAAAGTCCAAAAATTGACTTTTTGAGTTTTTTCTTTGGATATTTCTCAAAATACTTGTGCAAAAGTTAATTTTTTTTTTTTTACTTTTTCGATTCCTTTCGTCCTTACTCACCCATATCACATAAAAGTTTAGTATAAAACTAACAAATACAAAAAAATAAATAAATAAAGACAAAATTAAAAAATTATTCTACATAAATTAATCACTAGCTTAAACACCCGTGATCCATAGAAAGGGTGGTCCCATCAGCCAGTGTTGTTTTAGCCCAAGCAAGAGGGTCTGGCTACTAGACAATAATATACAAAATTGTTTCTTTCTATTTAACCGGTACATAAAGAAAAGCTATCATCCAATTAACATATCTGCTCTAAATGATTGCACTAGCTAGAACAAGCTAGCTAAAGCGCCTTGAGATCCCCTGTCCGACAGTTGATCTCGCAAATCAATAATTCAGATGGATCGAGCATGTTTTGCTCCAAAATGACGTCGTTTTAAGAAAAAAGTGTTCGGTTCATATCAACCGTTGATTTGCAAAATCAACGGCCGAGAGGGATAGAACAAACAGGTCGGATAGGGGAGTCGAACTGGAGATCCGGACTCAGCTAAAGCATCAGCACAAACGGTTGGCTTCGTGGAAGACAAGATGCACCTCCGACTTGAGGTGATCCATCTAAGAGTGACCTGCGAACACGTCACCTTTCCTAAGATGTTAGCCCTCAAAGCTTTCAAAATTTCCTAGAAAGCCCATGTAGTAATTTTCTGTGATTGTGAAAGCATACTATATAGTCTATATTGCCCCCTCCAAAGTTAATATTTTCCATTGCAAAATTTAAATTTTGCAATTTGGCCTAACCACATCCAATGCTTATATATACTATCAATATTTGCAGCTTTTTTTAGCATTGAAGTGTTCAAATTACTGGTTTTTTTTTTCTTTTTTTAAAGTAACACGCAGTGGTTTATAATTAAAAAAAATATGATTGAAAGCAAACTTTCATGCAACGGGCCACCCCTGGTCCCAAACCTCCCATCACAAAATTATTGTTTTGCTTCCCACGTACTTTTCTGGAGAATTATGTACTGATTATCTTAAAACACATGTACTTTTTTGTTATTAAGTACAACTACTGGTTACGAGTTTGTCCGATATATATTGAATGATCCACATCCACTTAGAAGGCTAAGCCTTGTAAGTGGTGAGTCACCCAAGTGTCTATTAAGGTCCAACCCTTTTTTTTATTTATCTGATGTGAGACTCAAACCTTTCACATATGTTCCTACTCCCCCTTGATTCTAATCTACCCACTCCATCAATTCAGAGCCACCCGAGCCACCCATCACAACACTCCATCATCAAGCTACTTTGCTTCATCGGCAGTCACGTGGGATATCCACTCCATTGATACAAAGGCATCAAATACAGCACTCCAACATCGAGCCACCTTTCTTCATCGAGAGTCACCTTGAATTTTTTCCGCTCCAGTGAGTGTCTTCCGTGCAAGCCCATTCAAGGGGCACCGAGAGTCTACTCATAGATCGTCAGTCGTTGGCTCTGATACCACTTGTCAGGAGTTTGTCCGTTACATCGACCCACCACTATGTGCTTAAGGCCCAATTTGTGTGAGAGTAATGACAGAGAGTCCTCCACATCACTTGAGCTCAATATACATTGAATTACCCACATCCACTTAAAAGGCTAAATGATGAGTCATCCAATTGTATATTGAGATCCAACCATTTTTCTATTTATTCGATGTGAGACTCAACATTTCTCATATGTTCCTAACAGTACTCTCTCCATCTCAAAAAAAATTATCTGGTTCGCAAAACGGGAACATAAAAAGGGTAATTTATTTTGGTTCAAAAAATTTCATACCTTTTCCCCCGCAAGATACTATTAGATATCAATGAATTTTTTTTTTTTTTTACATTTCTAAAATAAAGCTTGAATTTATCTGTATAAAAACATATATATTTTTTTCAAGTTTTCAATTTGCATATCGGTTATTCTTTTTTTGGACTGAGGGATTATTTTGCTCATTTTGTGTGCCACCTCCAAGTTCCAATCCTGATTTCGTCACCGTCACTACATGACTTTTATAGTGGAAATTAATTCTTAGTAGTGAAAGGAGTTTAACGACTCTTGATCCACCATTGACTTCCATCTTCATCCAAATTTCAACCGTTTCATTTCATTTCATTTCAATTTTTTTTTTTTTTGCAAATAAGACATTCAACATTCTTGAGTATGGTGGTTCCCTAGACATTTTAAAAGAACTTTTTTTATTAAGAAATTGTTTTATCATCGATCCATCAATTTCCACCTCACAATGACAATAATGTGTGTCTGAACCTCCTATTCAGGAGCACAGGGGTCCAGAATTTGTATGATACCGAGTACATTTTTTATTAAATGCAAAAAATATTCTTTATTTCGTTTTTCTGTTTATAACATTATAAAAGTGGGGCTTGGCCGCTTGGGTTCGTTGTTACTTGTTAAAGAAATTTATATTCCCTATATATGTTATGTCAAATGATTTTTTTCTTCTCACGGGCACGCAAAGGAATAAATAAAGGCACCCTATTGGTCCTTTCTTTTCTCTTATATATGTATTTTAGTAGCAGCCAAAAACAGGTATACAATTAATAAAAACAAATAGTTTTTTTTTTTTTTTTATAAATATAATCCCAGTGCAAAAGGTTTAGGTTTACAATTGGAATTTCTTTTCTTTTCGATCGGTTACAAGATTATGGGATAAGACAAAAAAAAAAAAAACTAGATGTCCGAATACTTATCCTTTGGGCTAGGCCCTATTTCATTAAGGTTATTATATTTTAAGTAGTTTTTTTTTTTTGTTTTACGAGACATGCCATTCTTTCCCAATATATACATCACCTTTAATTTCAAAAATAAAAACTTATTTGACAAATAAATACTTATTTTAATTAGTACAATACACCCAACCTGCTAATTAAAGGGTGTAGTGAGAAAGTGCAGTGTGCAAAGATGATCTCCCAAACATGAGTCCAGCTTCTCTCTAATGGGTTGGAAAATACAATTTTAACCTGGAAAACATTTTTTCTGAGCCCACTTCAATAATTAAGATCGTTCATTTTGTTTAACTCGTTAAGAACATCAAGCATACCAGGGTGGTTTTGGATAAAGAAGTTAAGTATTTTTTTTTGTCCTGATTTAATTTTCTTTTTTACATTTGTTTGTTTTACTTCAAACTTTTGTAATTTATTGATTCGTCCCAAAGAGCAGAATTAAAAAAATAGTAAAAAATTATGATCGAAACTCATACGTAATTTTTTTAATAAAGATCAAAATAAGTCAAAAAATTATGTACAACTCAGATTATGTTAAACACCCTTATATTGGAGAAATTTTTCTGTGCCAGGTGGGTATATCTCACATGGTTACCGCTCGGTACATTCGGACCGTCCAATACACTTTTGGACAGCTCGGATTGAAACTATCTCTCCTCTCACCCCAACACTTTCTCTTTCCAAATCCGAGCAGTCTAAAATCACAATGAACAGCTTGAATGCGCCGTGCTGACACCGCGTAGTACGATAGTACCCACCGGACACCGAAATTTTTTCCCTTATATTGCGCGCATAGCTGCAATACATGGTCCCGTGTCTACCCATGCCACAAATACACAACCGAAAACATTTTATTTCTTCCCATGTGATCCCACCACTAAAGAATCCCAAAAATCCTTCTCTCTCCCTCCCTCCCTCCCTCCCTCTCTCTCTCTCTCGAGTATTTATAAGTACCTCACCTAGCAGACACTTAAATTCAGACAACTTTTGTGCACCGCTCCTTTATTCCTTTATGCACCGCTATCCGAGATGGGTAGTATGTTGTACAGCCAGGCTCTGCTAACTCTGTTTCTTGTTTCTCTGTTTCTGCCTTTTTCTCTGCAACAACAACAACAACAAGAAGAAGAAGTAAGAGCAGAGCAAATCTTCTTCTTCAATAATGTAAGCAGTAGTTTATTGAGAGGTAGGGGGCTAGCGAATGGGTGTAATTTGTTCCAAGGGAAATGGGTTGTGGATGCCTCGTATCCACTCTACCAGTCCTCAGGCTGCCCTTTCATTGACCCTGAGTTTGATTGCCAAAAGTATGGACGCCCTGATAAAGAGTACCTCAAGTTCTCGTGGAAACCTGACTCCTGTGACTTACCCAGGTACCTCTCTCTCTCTCTCCACGTCAATATATATACACATACGTATACAAATGTATGTGTATACAGGATTAATTTGGCTTCTATGAGATATTGGTTTAGGCTACATGCAATCTCGGTCATCTAACTAAAGTAAAATACTTATTTTTTGAATTAAAGATGATGTATTGTAAGAGTATGATATGTCTCGTAGAGTAGGTACTTAAAAAATAAAAACTTTAGCGAAACGTGGCTTAAAAATATTTTTAATGGTCCAAATTTGTTAAAAGATGATGACCGGTGAGATAGCTTTTTACCGGTAAGAGTCTTGTCAATACGGACGGCTGAGATACTGAGATATACGATTGCTTCTTGTAGTCTAAATATTTAAATACATTTCATTTCGTTTTGTGAATTATAAATTGTAAGTTTAAATTGTATTTACCGTTCATGTGAGATACAAAATGCAATTTGTTCACGTGTACGTCTACGGATGTCAATATTTGACATGTTCTTCTTTGAGTATTTTGGGAAAGGAATAGTTTGAATCATGGTTATGGCCCGCGATGAGACACAAAATGGGGGGTACGAAGGAGTGTTTTTTGTGGCTAGGAAGGAGTGTGGAGGGGAGGGGAGGGGAGGAGCTGATCCCGTGTGTTTGAGTTGTATATCCGTTTGTGAAAATGCTCACACAGATGCATATTGCAATGAATATATATAATGAACTATAGGAATTACTAGTCAAATTTAACGGACTACTTGAATTAATGGATCTCTCTCTCGTGAGCCGCTCGAGGGTTGTCTTTGTATAGACTCGTTTTGGTAAAGGCTCGTTCAAACTCGTTTGAAACCGAGCCATGCTTGAGATCGATTGAATAGGCTTGTGAAACCAAAGCTATATATATGAAATTTTTTATTACTAACTCATTAGCTCGAATAGTATTTCAAAGTTTAGCTCGACTCAGCTAAAGGTACCTTTACCGAAAAAAAGTTTAGCTCGACTCAGCTCGTTTGTTGCAGGTAATACCTTGCACATCCCATTCTGTATATAATCGAAATCTAATGCACAGTACCTATTTGGTTGTCTGTTTGCTGTTAGGTTTGATGGAATGGAGTTTTTGAGGAGGTGGAGGGGGAAGAAGATAATGTTTGTGGGTGACTCACTGAGTCTGAACCAGTGGGAATCCTTGTCCTGTATGGTTCATGCGTCGGTGCCAAATGCCAAGACATCCTTTGCCAGGAAGGATTTGCTGTCTTATGTCACTTTTGAGGTCACTTTAGCCCTTCTTTTCCCTAATTCTTTTTTATTGTGAGAATATTGTGCATATGAATTTCACGCTCCCCTTTTAATCATTCATACTCTCTTTCTTGTTTTTATCCATATGAATTTACAATATTGTTCTTGAATGTGTGGAAAAAGTGTATTGAATAAAGGGCAAGTTAGAAAATTCAAGTGGATAGAAGACGAAGAAAAGGGAGTGTGAATTGTAAAAACGGAAGTGTGAAAATCAATTCACAAATTATATTTAGAAATGCTATGTTTCCACTGTTTTGCGCCAAATTCTTTGTCTCTCTGGTTCCAGTAATAATATCTTTATTTTTTCGTGGTAAAAACATCCGTACAGTCCAGACAAATTTAATGAATTTCTTAATATTGTCTTGCATTTGTACTTTACTTTACAAATTTGAATCTATATTTTCAGGATAAATGATGAAATGAGTCCATCTGAGTATGTTGCCCAGACAAAATTGGTAGATTGTCGGATTTGGGAACGTTATTACGATGTTTCTTAATCTTGTTAATTTTCTTCTCGAGGCTTTCGAGTTGGGATAAGACCCTAATCTTGATTCATAGACGGAATTTCGAATAATAAAAACTCCCCAAATACCAAGCCCTTGTAATATTATGTTGATTACTTTGAGTACCGTATTTAAATATCATCTAATGTAACAAACCTTACGTTCACCTATTACATGTTACATATGGATCCGTCCAATGATACGATCAACGTCGTGCAAATTAAACGACACATGAAATTGAATGGAAATATGACATGCTTATTTTGTTATGAATCTTTTATAATAAAAAAAAAATGCGTTCTTCCATTTTTGCTTTTGAGGTTGAGCGCATAATTGAGCTTGTCCTAGGTAGCTAGAAGTTAATGGCCCGGGTCCTTATGCATAGGCAAGCTTTTATCAAGACATCTATGCAGTAGTTTTCACACATTTAGTTCTCAACTAGTACCATTGATGACATGCTTTAGAAAGGATCCCGGCTTCTCTGTCTCAACAGTTGGACAGCCGAGAAGCAGGTCGATGCAGTTCAACTTCGGCCTTCATTTCAACGATTTACTTGTTTAGATTTGCTCAAAGTATTCTACAAGTATCTTATTTGTAGAATATTTTGTGGAAGCTGAGACGTCAAAAATATCCACAAAATATTCTTGGAGACGACTGTGGTAGCAAGATTCTTTAGACAAGTATGAAATGTCATTAAACTCCAATGGGCCAAAACAATTGGTTATAGTATTATTTATATATGCAGGATTATGGAGTGACATTATACCTGTATCATACAACATACCTGGTGGATATAGTTCGAGAAAAGATGGGAAGAGTATTGAAATTGGACTCCATCCAAGGTGGCAATGCGTGGAACGGAATGGACATGTTGATTTTTAACACGTGGCATTGGTGGACCCACAAGGGCAAATCTCAACCGTACGATTTCCTCTCTCCTCTTTCGTGTGTTTTTGCTTTGTGAATTGATCTTTACAAGCACCTTTTACTATCCACGCTCTTTTTTCGTTTTTATTCTTGTGAATTTACTATTTTAACCTTTGATGTGCGAAAAAGCAAACTAATGAAAGCGTAACATGGTAACTTCACCAGAATAGAGATAACAAATGATTGCGGATATTAGAAAGGGGAGGGTGGAAAGGAAAACAATTCTCCTTTTGATAATTCTCTTCTTATTTTTGGTACATTTCGTTTGTTCGTTCGTTGTAGATGGGATTATGTGCAAGATGGGTCCACGATATCAAAAGATATGGACCGTTTGAGCGCATTTTATAAAGGGTTGACAACTTGGGCCAGATGGGTTGACCAAAACATTGATCCTGCCAAGACCAAAGTCTTCTTTCAGGGGATATCTCCCACCCACTATCAGTAAGTAATCTACCAAATAGTTACAAATCCTATCTGATCAGCCATAATAAAGAAAAGTTATGTCTCAACAGTTCGTTCTTGTTGTTCAGATTGTGGCTACCGGATCCGGGGGTCACTACAGGGTGTAGTGAGTAATTGCAGTCATCCAAAGGTATTTTGAACAGTCCAGATTTAAAAGAAACTCTTCCAGAGAAGAGTTTTTCTTTTCCCTAGAGAATTTCTTTTAAATCCCGACCGTTGATTGCTGAGATAGATGGCTGCGATTACGCACTACATCCTGGTTTGCTCACTGCAGGGCCCCCGCTTTCATACCCGGATCAATTTGTTTTTCAATCTCATGGCTATAGTTACAAAAAAATTGTTTTTCCGAAAGGAAAAATCTGACTGGTTTATAGTCGTGTTCCTTAAACATGATGGTTCTTTCGCATGCGTTATTTCTCAATACCCAAATGGACTCCTAGAAGTCGGCCGTTCCAAAATACTCTCGAAGGCATATTTGAAAACCAGACTTCGAAAATGCATTGACCTGGAGTCATGCGTACGTTTTGTATTCTTGATGTCCTGCGTTTGGTAAATAGGTTGAAAATTGCCTATTCCAGAAGAACAAAGACCTACATTTCCCCCTTGTTAGCGAGTAGTATCAGACTTGATTTTCATAATCTAATGCCAATGCAACCAGGGGAAAGGATTGGAAATCTGGAGCAAAGAATTGCATGGGAGAGCAACTACCACTGACCGGATCGACATACCCCGCCGGGACCCCTCCAGCCGTTGCTACTGTAAACAAAGTACTGAGCACAATCAAGAAACCAGTCTACCTACTAGACATCACAACACTTTCACAACTAAGAAAAGATGCTCACCCGTCCTCCTATAGCGGTGAACACTCCGGTACTGACTGCAGCCATTGGTGCCTCCCCGGGTTGCCTGATACTTGGAACCAGCTCCTATATGCAGCTCTCATGTGAAGTTGAAGACTAGCTAGATCAGAGTCAGTAATTTCCCTCTTGTATCCTGTTTTCTGTCCATTTCCGGTTATTCCAGGTAAATAACAAAATTGCGCAACAACCGCTTGTAAAATCATTACCGGGTTGCCAATCATTTGCTTAGATTGTATAGGAAAGAACACAGGAAATGATTTCAGCAGATGTTTATGTAACTGTAGTTGGAGATATGTTTTGTTGATTTTGTTATTAGTTACTGTCAAATTCTACTAAGCTTCACCAAAGCTCCTCTCTATGGTATTCTAGTTCCAGCTTTGCAGTAGAAAACAGGAAGACTCTCTGTGATGCACAATAATACTACTGGAGTATTTTTTTTTTTTCCAAAAATACTCGTGTTGCTTTTAAGTAGAGTATCATTTTGTTCAAGAATTGCTTCTTCCAAGAACTGTGACAAAATATTAAAAGGAAAAACAGAACTGACAACAATCCCAAAAGTGTGTGCAATTGCAGATCGATGAGTTTGGAGGGATGTTTGATTGGAGGATTCGTAGTCTTTGATTACGAGGGATGAGTGATGAGAAAAGCAGTGCTCGTCTTTCATGAGGTAGAATATTCGAATCTCACGGAGGCCAAACAATCCAATTCTTGGAGCAACTGAAGGGTTTACCTGGTTAGTAATTTCAAGGCTCGAGAATTAGCTAGATTAATCCCTGTCACCAGTTTGGTTGAGAGGATTATGGGTAAGGAGTGCAGTTCCCCAGTATTAGAATAGTCCCCAAATGGAGGTAAAGTAAGTGGGAGACACAGTCCCATCCCCTAGAATCTTCGCCAAATGTAGGAGAAACTATTTCAAAATAGTAAAATTCCCAACCCATGTCAGTTGGTCCTGGACCTCCTGGTATTGCCCTCTCCGTAAAATAAAGCAGTCTCTACTGCATACTGTTTTTATTAGTGAGTATTAAACGTACTTTCTTTGTGCATTTATCAGTCTTGTTAGACTAATTTTAACTGGAAATGTGTGTGTGAGAGAGAGAGAGAGAGAGAGAGAGAGAGAGAGAGAGAGCTAACTGATGATCCAAACTAAATGGTTTTGTTTGCATCGCTGCTTGTCTTATTTGCTTATTTTCTTTCTGAATGAGCAAATAAGACAATAAGCAATGCAAACCAAAACATGCCCTAAATTATCATGGCCTCTAGAACTCACGGGTAAAATGGGGTAGCTTGTTCTGTACCAATTTCTTGAGGACAAAGAAAGATACTCGAAAGAGATAGTCAAGCATTCTCTGGTTCGATTTGTAAGAGGTTAAAACAAGAAGAAAGTAGAACCAAGGCATGAGTTCACATGAACAAGACATGATGCACGACTGCCAGAATGCAACAGTAAGAAATTAAGAACAATCGATCTCCCACACTAAATATAGTGAATAGAAACGAGACGCAGAAAAAAATTATGCTTATTGCGATGCCCAGCACAAAATGGATTGAAGAGATTTCTTGTTCAGTAGATACAGAGAAGAAAACTGAAACAGGAAAACACAAGTAACCTGATAGTTGAACAAGAACCTAGTAAGTTAGTAACCCACATAAACGGCTGCATTCACTATGTAACAGTCATCATTCTTATCTCCCAATTCTTCCACATGCACGCCACTTGAGCAAATCAGCCCACCATCCACAACTTCAAATTTCATAATGTCCCCACTGCCGTCATGAGGTCAAAACACAAGCACATTAAAGACGTAGAAACAAGAGAGTAAAGCAAGCAATGCTGAAGAATCTTTATCTTGAATCTGAGTGTAACTGGGGTCAGTGAATGCCAATGTGAGAAGAAAGGTTCCAAAGTGAAAATCAAAGATTAGCCGAAGTCTCTCTAGTTTCTTACACAATACACACTTCAGGAATATGTGCAGAGTATAGCCTTGTTACAGGGTGTATCCGAAGGCTAGAATTTGCCAGGCGTGCTTATTAACTAGCAACTTCCATATAGACTTAAATCAATGACGGCTAGGATTATCAAAATGGCCATATGGTATGGTAATCCATAATCGCATCTTCTACAATAACACTGAAATGCCTTGAACTAAACGGTTCATAGAAACAAGGACTGAAGGTGATGGAAAACATGATACATGGCTACATTCCAAATAAAATGAGACAGAATGAAGACTGCTGCAATCCTTAGAATAAATAATGGCCTTTACTAGCCAAGACGTAATAGCGTGTCGAAACTAAAACGTTGCGACTTACTTAAAGAAGCACATACTTTAACTGAAAACCCAACTGTTGAGATTACTTACTAGGGGAAGATAGATTTGACCTTCTCAATATCCAGGAATTGTTGAAGAGGTTTAGGAACTCCTAGCTTAATCTGCAGTTTCATCTGTTCAAATGTCACACCAGGTATAGAACCTGCACCAATTGCATCTTACAACATGTAACTAAAAATTCCATATCAGAGGCGCTTACATAAATAGTAACCCTCAAAAAACACCTTTAATGTCACACAGAGAATGCTTGCACACATGCATCTCCAAGGGTGTTTTTTACTATTTTCTGTAAACTAGTATCTGATGTTGAGTTGTTACGCAAAGTTGATAGATTATGTTTGAATTGATTTTGATTTAAAAGCATGATTACCAACTTTCTTCTGCTGATAAGGATGAAAACACGTCCCAAGTTAGTTTTGAACTACTTCAAAATATTGACCGATTTGAAGTTCAAACATTATATTAGTTTTGGCAGACATATATGGAAGACCAAAAGCAACTGAAGCATATACAATGAATCTTGAGTTCTTACTCTTAATTAGAATATACAATTTTCAATTTGAACAAACCAACAAACTTCCAACCCTTTACCGTATCCAGCTTCTCCAATCAAACAGTGATCGAGGTAAAAAGGGATAGGCATACACCGTCTAAAGGTGAATAGTTTGAACTTAATTTAGCTCAAGGGAGACGAATAGATTTCAAGACAGAGATAAAAGTAGTTGTCTTGTGATGTTTTTTTTTTTTGCTCAGCAGTTGTCTTGTGATGTTTCAAGAAGAAAAGATAAAAGGATTTCCTTTTCGTTCATTCAAATGAACTGGCTCCACCAAACATACGTGTGCAAGTTGGTGAGGCAAAATGCACTGACCGATGAGGACAAGAACACATAAATATCAATGGTCAGTAGCATTAAGTTGTGTGGTAGTCACATTAAACTATTTGAGGTTCAAATAAGAAAGTAAAGTAGCATGAGAACCAGTACACTCATGCAATCAGGAAATTACTCTTGTAACGACTAATAAGCAATTCCAACCACCAAGGCACCCTCTCACCATTTTTCACAATATTCCCTGACACATTCTTAGAACAAATCTCTAACTGAAAAAAAAGTCAACATAATCTGTGTTAAAGAAATCGCAACTTTTTGTTTCAGGCCACCTGTGTTAAGATTTGTCTCGTGATTGTCCGGACGAGGTATAGCGAAAACAAGTTGGAGTTCCCACTTAATACTCTCCTTATTAAAAAAAAATTCTCTAGAAGGAAGTGGGGATACGACCAATGAAGGTAAATCAACTTTGCTATTCCACAGCAAAAGGACCATACAGCACAAGGGCTCATGCTATCTTGAGATCTCGGAAGTCGGAAGCGGAGTCTGAAGGCTTTAAATTAGACAGGTGGGAAGAAGATGAGCACCAGATCCATAACCAGGCCCTTCAAATTGTCCCCCTGCTATCAACGTTAATAGTGAAGAAGGCGTATTTATCAACCTGTAGGACACCTTGAATTTAAGGTTCCCATTCATCTCAAGGAAGTTGTTGGCAAAAGACACCTAGCGTCATAAGATGGAGCCTTGGACTACAAGGTTGTTGCAAAAGATTTAAAGTAGTCATTTTATGAGATCATATGCAGGATATTGGGCACCATCTCAAGATTCTTGTTGTACCAAATCTCTAATGAAACCTGGTGTGGAAGGAAAAAGCGGGCACCAAGTAAACATCAAGTGAAACTTGTGACTTGACAAGTGTGAGTTTAGTTGCATCCAAAAAAAGTGGAGAGTAGGTCCACAATGGGACATGTGCCACCAAGAGACAAGCCTAGAACAAGTAGTACATTTTTGTTGATGAACTAAGGGAGTGGCCAATCAAAGAGTGCTGGTAAATACTACCAAGAGATGTTGCATTCAACGTCAATCCTTTTGTTTGAAGTAACCTTGTTGTCTCATTTCCCAATGGTTCAGGAAGGGAATTGAGAAAAACTTACTTGAGGTTGACATCATTCATGCCGTTGAGAAGATAAAATCTTTGAGACATTTGGTCATAATGAATCTCCAAATCTTTTCTTTTGAATGAACAACACTTCATGCTGAGATATTCCTCTCAAACAAACTCCTTTGTGTTGTTATGATCTCCAAGAAACTTAGTATATAAGACTGAGATGAATTGATCAAGGGATGACAGTTGTTTAAGCTGTAGCTGTCGTTACTCACCAAAAGCCATGTACCATTGACGAAGACGGCAATTTCTCCTCCATCAAAGAAGCTATAATCCAAACTTTCTGTGTTGAATCCCATTCCCAGTTCGTCACCAAATGCTCCTACCCACTATGGAAAAACCCAGAATTCTTCATTTCTCTTCCCTTTAAGAAAAATGAAGAAATCAACCCCACCAAAGCTACCCATCAAGGAATGAACCCAGAACACTACCAGCTTGCTCTTCAAGAGCTCCAGCAACTCCAGTCAGAAGGTTTGATCGAGCCCACAACCTCTCAGTGGGCATGTGAAGCATTTTATGTAAACAAAAGGACAAAACAGATAAGAGGAAAACTTCGCTTGGTTATCAATTACCAACACAAACAACAAAGGAAGCATTGTCCAACAACACAAAGTGTCCAACACCACATGATCACCTTGTCAATCTCAATTTCAAGCTCCGGCCTCAATCAATTTCGATTTGAATATGTATCTTTCTAGTTCCTTAGATGGTCCAGCACCAAAACTCCATCAATCAAGCTCTGCCTTTCATCTAACTTATTCAGCTTATCACAGTTATTTTAATTTTGTTCTAGTTATTCATAGTCGAGTTTTCTTTTGTATAACCATTGCGCACGATCCCACTTTCTCGATGCGGTTCCTCTCCAAAATCCAAGTGCTATTCAGTTTGCTACTTAATCCAGACAAGAGATATGTACACATAGTCAACATACATGGCCTGAACCACATTTGTGCACATCACGTAAAATTGCAATTGCTTAAATGCAGATTTAGCAATCTAAATTACGTAATTTTAAAAAAGACAACAACATTACATAGCTAAAGCAGACCTCTTCGGAAGGCGGGAATCGAATTGGAAGAGATGGCATCCCTGCAAGCCCGCATTGCAGCGGCTGTAACATCTTGCCTGTTATTATTGGGCATCCAATTAATAAAATTCCCCAAAAGACAACAAAATTTTCGAAACCCCGATACATATACATATAAGCAAAAATACTACTGCAAGCAAATGGGTCGTATTAGAATACCCATGTTGATCGTAGCCAACGCCCATCTCTACGAACAAGAGATTCATGGAAGCGTTGGGTACGCAGTCGACGGTGGTCCGGGTCTGATCGGCAGCCATGGAACTCGTGGTGGTTTGTGCAGCGGTGGTTGTTGGGCGGGAAAACCGAGGAGAGTGGAGAGAGGAGAATTGAGTGGGGAGATGAAGAATCGGGTTTGAGAATCGAATGTTGTTTTGGGTTTTGTTGGGAGGGAGACACCAGTGGTTTATAGTAGAAGGAGAAGGGGAAGGAGGAGGAAAGAAATGAATCGGAGGATTCAGAACGAAACAAGCCGTCATCAGTGTCTCCCTTATGTCGCGTTGCTCTGCAGCAGAACTGTGATAAGAGCATCTCCAGCATTAACCCAAAATTTTACCCAAATTTGATCCAAATTTGGGTAAAAACCTATTTTGGATCAGGCTCTTTCAATGGCAAAATAATCTTTTATCTAAATATATTATTTTAAGTATTCAATGACAATAATATAAATAATAGAAGTGAACGAATTTGATTTGTGGTAGAGAGTGACCGATTACTGTGAAGGAAAAAAAAAAGAACTCAGCCCATCTCCATAACCATTGCCAACCACACAAACAGTCTACTATTTACCACCACCCACATAACTTTGATCCATATATCCTCCTTTCTTTTCGATTTGTAGGAACTCGTTATGATAGCAGCGGCCATGAGAGAGAGTTGCAGTTATCCAAGCTTGGAAAAACCAACGCCATGCTCTTATAATGGCATGGAAGGAGCCGTTGAAAAGGGAAAAGAGCTATTGGAATATTGGGGAGAGACTTGGGTTGTCTTAAATTTGGGGAAAGAAATTGGTAAAATCCAAAATGAGAAAGAGTTTGGGTCAAAGTTGGAGAGTTTTTTTTTTTTTTTTTTGTGTGTGGATTTTGTCCAAATTTTAAATTTGAATCTTAAAATGGGTCAAGATTGGAGATGCTCTAAATAAATTGACCGTTCGCGAACTGTTCGAGGCTCGGTTCGGCAAGAGCGAGTTCGAGTTCCATTTGTCTGCTAAACGAACTAATCCGGAACCTCAATTCTAGGCTCGTTTCGTTAATGAGCCGAACCTAAGCGTAACGGTATTCGGCTCGGTTAGGCTTGTGAACCTTTACTTAAATTTAATTAATAATTCAATAGGGGTCTATTGGTAAATATAAAAAATTTTAAGGTTGTATACATAATTCAATATTTATTTTTCTCTCAAATTCTATACGATCAATGAAAGATTTGGGTTCGCTTGAATTTAATGAGCCGAGCCGAACCAAAACCCGAGTCTTGACGAGTTCAATTTGAGCTTAGATTCGGCTTGGCTCGAATCGTTTGAGTTTAATGAGCCAAACTCGAGCCAAGATGTTCAAGTTCGAATCAAATTCGAGCCAAACTAGTATCTTAACGAACCCAACCAAGCCGAACCTGAGTCTTGAAAATTTAAAGGAGCCGAATTCGAGCCAAGTTGTTCAAGCTCGAATCGAACTCGAGCCAGACTAATACCTTAACGAACTCAAGCTGAACTTAACAGGGTTCGGCTCGATTCGATTCGTTTACAGTGCTAGCCTCTGCTGACTCAAACTTCAATTGAACAGGTAATCCTTCAAAACGCTCCGTCACTCGCAATCGTTCATGCGTTCTTTCATGAATTTTACTCCCTCCGTCCCTTTTTTATAGTCCGGTATTCCATTTTGGGCTGTCCCTTAATAAGTGTCCATTTTGTAAAGTTAATGGGTAAAAGTTGGTGCATTGTCTATTTTGTCCCTAAAAGTAGATTCCATTTTGAAAATTTAGTGAGTAAAAGTGTAATAATGATGGGTAAGTAGGGAAAGTGGAGGAAAAAGTTGATGTGAAATGTATAATGATGATGCCTTTTTAATAAGTTGAAATTACGAAGCAGTACACTTAAAAAGGGACGGAGGGAGTAGTAGTTTAGATGTGTTTGAAAGATGTGCACACTGATTATGTGACTTATTATCGGGCAATCATGGGTATTTGATTTCTAAATCTATACCCGAAACTGAACTAACGGATATGATAAACTGAACTAACGGATATGATTTCCACATGTTCACCGGGGAGGGATTATGGATAGAAGTATGCAAAAAATCCATCCAAATTCACCCAACTTGCACCAGCCCGCGCTGAAAATTACGGGTTAAAATCAAAAGCGGATTGAGGTGGACAGGTAGTAAAACACAAATTTTAAACGAGTCAATTCGGGTGTGGATAAAATTTCTCTTAACCTTCCTTTAACCCAAGCCATTCAGCGATATATGTCTATATGTGTAAAATAATACTACTAGAAATATAATACGATCTTACTATTGTCAGTCCACTAGACTGACGATAAACACACAAAAAGATAAGAAAAACAAGTATTTCTGTATACTTTATAAACCATTTAACACACATTTACACACTCAATATTGTTAGTCCATTAGAATGATTTTAGAATTTTCCAATATAATATAGTCATATCTATGTTAGGGCGCACTCTTCCACACTTTATTAATCCGACCTATAGGAGTATTTATGAATGCTAAGGTGTACTCCACCTGGATTTTGTACCACACTTTTTTCCCTAGCCCGCTCAACCCTTCCAACCCGCTGAGTTGAAACCGTTGCAAGGGGGGAAAAAAAAAACCCACTGGTTTAAGATGATGATGGGTTGGTGTCGGGTTAACAAATTGTCAACCTGCTAGTATGGATTGGTTGAAAAATACGCCATTAACTCGTCCAACCTAACCCATGTGCACACATAGTTATGGAGTAGGACCACTCGAGCAGCTGACAGTAAACTAGCTAGTTTTTTTTTATTTTTGGTGCAATCAATGAAAGTGCACGTATGGTAAAGGATTCACAGCACTTCTGTCGTGATCGAAACTAGAGCCCCTCATATGTGTCGGGAGTATATGGAAACTCGAATCTGGGCCTTTTCTATCTAAATTAGAATTTGCACCAATGAACCAAGTAGCAGCTACTTGCCTTGGGAATTGTCTCCTGAAAGAAGGACCGACTGAACACGTACCGCGAAGACGACTATAGTTTGTAAGGTTATGGGCCGGTCTGGATAAACCCGTCAAATTTACCCAGCAAACGCAATTGTAGAAATAAGTGAAAAATGAAAGATTTCTTTGGCTACATTGAAGAAATACCGGTTACTGGAAGGAGATCCATCATCCTTGAGTCGGCAGTTAAGAAAAAGAATGAATGGGAATGTAGCAATTTGTAATCTACTCAAGTACCAGTTTTACTACTTAGGCTTGAACTTCTTTCTCACTGCCTGATGGATTCTCAGAAAGAGCCCTTTTTATTTCCTGAAATGGAACACAATTTTCCAATCAAAATCGTCTATCAAAGGTTAAGGTTCTCATCTTTCCATAGTTTTCAGTTCGGTCAGGAAATTCACAAGGCAAGGGTAAAAAAAAGGTAGGCATTCATATGCCAAATTAATTAATATGAATAAATTTGAATACCAAGCGGCTGCTGCCATTGCATTTTCACATACATGATGTTCTATCTTTACAACAAAAAGCCGGTAGCGATTCTGAAGCTGAGTTCGCTACAGATTCAGCAAGGCGCAGACCTGCATACATATTTCTGTTGTTGCTGGTTTTGGCATTGTATATGACATGATCTCGCTTTGTCTCTCAACTCTTGGAATGCTTTCATTGTTTCCCCATCAAATCCTCCAGCAAACTGCAAAATCATCACATTCGTAAGGTAATGTAATCAAAGTGTGACGTGCATAACTGCATCATGTGCCACAGAAGGTGATTTTAATTTACCTGATGAACTCGGAAGGCAAACCTTACACCTTGAACTATAAGCTCTTCTTCTTCGGGTCCACCACCGACTACTTCAAGTTCAGCTGATACTCTTCTCATGTACTTCATGGCTAATTGAACGGATGCCAACTTAATCTGCAAAATTTTACACGGTCATTACCTAGCCCTTTGGTGTTTGTTTCTCAGTTAAATAATGGATGGACAGTATCCACCAAATTGACTTTCTGGCTTGAACTGAAGTGAAAGATAGTGTATAATATGTATTCAAACAACTAAGAGCAATTTGTCCCTGGTTTTCATCAAATTATCATGGAGGTAGTTCAACAAAATTGAATTTTCACCCGTTAGTGACGTGAATAGATTTACAAAAGCATCCTGCCAGAACATCATGGCGTTTTGTATTCTAACCGCCATGGCCAAACTTACAAAATTATGGACAATCTGGTGTAGATTCAAACAAATCAACTTGAATTAAGTGAACGTAGCAAAAATTGAGGACTGAAACGAATACATGTAAACCAGTTGACCTCCAAGATTTATCACTTCACAAAGTAGTACTTGTGGGTGGAGCAAACACAAGCCAGACTAGGTAGCAAAATGCATCTAAAGAAAAAATGGTGGGGTGAGCTGGGTGTAAATCTCCGAGTGTCTTGGTCTTCTTCTTCATTTTTTTTTAGGTACGTTAAGTTGGCCGGTCCAACTAATGCCCATGTTGACTATTTTTTACTCCCGGGGGACCAACTCCACCGTTAACTAGGAGACTCAATAAAAGTTGGGGACAAAGCTTAGTATTATAAGCTGGCCCAACAAGAGTCAATAGCACCAAGGGTTTCGAACCTGAGACGTAAGACTAAGAGAGAGCTTTGGCCAACCTCTCGGGGTTCGGGTCTCTTGGTCTATTATACTACTAAACTCTGGTTGTTAATTCATTAATGTCTACTAAAATGCGTAAAAACAAAACAAAAGCAGTCCTCCAACTTATACGCGACTATGCAACAGGAAAGAAGCTTCCAAATCTCTCATTTTATTAACATCAGAGAATCTTGTGATAGTTTTTGACTCATAACCCAAAGTAAACACAGACCAGACAAAGCAACAACTACAGCTAAGATATGGAACTGCACATGTGCGAATGCAAGCCTGGGCAGCATAAATGAGGCAAAAACAACTTTCCATTCATTTTGTCATATATAGTAACCCCAACTTTTGTTAGTATAATAATAATTAGACTTAGCCTTGCCTCCCCAAGGTTACTACTATGGCTCAATAATTAGGGGAATGGCCAAGCATCTCCCTGTAGAGAGGTGCAAAGCGGCCGATTTCAACTAAGTAATGGACGGTTCAGATTTGTATGCACTCGATCCGAGTTGTCCGTGCTGAGATGAACGGCCGGATCGACTGCTCTGTACCCGATTGAGAGGGAGCTTGCTCAGCAACATCCCCGGGTCCATAATTAAGACCAACTGACATTAATTAACTATTTAATTCTTTATATCCATGGTCCATAGGTTGCTAGTTGTGCTTATTAATCATTGAGCAAATAACATATATAATCTCCATATTGACGAAATGTCAGCTATTCTTAATAGTTCTTCCAGACAGATATAGTTCTAATTACAATTAATGATCATTGATCGATGAGTAAATCATGTCAACTCCTATCAAAGGATGCAATAGGAAAAGTATGAGGAATGAACAAATTACCTGACTAACATATCCAGTATCAAGCATCCAATCTGTTGGAATATGAAATACATTGTATCGCTTCGCAGCCGATTCTCTAATTCGTGAGAGATTGTAAACGCCATGCTCTAATCTGCATTAATCACATCAACTTTAGTATCAACAAACTACCACTACCCCAACATTGTGCAAATATAAAGTCCAATAGTCCAATTATGTACAGTTAGGGATAAGAAGTTTTCATACTTCTCAAATAAGGCCTGCATTTTCTTGAGAGCAGAAGAACATGGCTGGCGAGGACCGTCACGGAACGATGATGCCTCGGAAACAAGCTTCTTGAGATCACAATACCCAAATGCAGCCTCCCGCAATGCATCGGCCTTTTGCTCTGGCCAGTCAAAATGTTTCAGAACTGCCCTTTCGTCAACCTGAAGAATCAAAATGTCAAACCAAAGCCATAATACTACTATCACTACACAATCCTTACAGAGTCAACACAATTTGATTACATCCAAAAAGTGTTTGTAACATCGAACTATACTGGGTGAGATTGGCAAACGGAAATAGTTAATGGGATTACCAGATAAGAGAGCTCATCATCCAGCCACTTAACAAATGGGACAACATCTTCAATGTCTGTGAATGCAGCATTCCCCACTTCTTTGATCAGAAACCTAATGAAATCGCCCTGTGTCTCTACATCATTCTTAATCTGCAATTCAGACATTTAAACAAAGAATTATCAGCAGCTAAGTTGCAGCCAAAACACCCCAAATGTTACCAATTAATTTCTAACATTTGAGACTCTGTAATTCTCACATTAGTTTTTCTGATGACCAGATATCCGGTCAAGTATGTGCACACTTCGACACCTATTTCTAGGTCTCGACGCCTATTTCTAGGTCCTGAAAGTTAATGACTAGACAAACCATCAAATGGATGGCTTCAAGTTAATTCGCTTTATGAGTGTTACTACCAATAATAACCTGGACATTAAAAATTTGTCCTAGATGTTTTGAAATTGAATAACGTGACCTGGAGCCAATAACTCACATTAGTTTCATATACCACGTGATGAAGTCTCAAAATAGCCAATTGGGGCCATTAATATCACAGCTTTTTCTTCCGTGATCTTTTCGAATCCAAACACTGTCTTATATGGACATATTGCAAAACATGCATAGGGGGTAGCCCCACCCACCAAGAATGGTCACTTGTCACTGACACTGCCATAAACCCAACGCCAAAAAATGGAAGAACCCCAAGACTGTAAATGCAGTAATTATTACAGTAATTAAAAAACTAACCGCCAGGAGGTGAGCAGACCGGTTCTCGATCTCCCCGATCATGTCACGCGCGTTCGCCGCCGCCGCTTCGCCGCCTCCGTTGCCGGACTCCCGCCGCGTATCCCGCCTCATCAGCGAGTGGTAGAACTCCACCACCTCCGGCACTCTCCTCACCTTCGCCGGCACACCCTTCACCCCCTTCGCCGGCGGCGGAGGGGGTGGCGGCGGAGGTGCTGTAGCCGGCGCTGCCTTCGACAAAGGAGGAAGAGCCAGCTGCGGCGGTGGCGGGGGAGGAGGAGGCGGTGGAGCCGCCGGCGCCACCATCAATTGCTCCGTTAATAAACTGTTCACCACAACGCTGAGTGAACCGTTACAAGACGACTCTGAAGAAGACGACGACGACGACGACAATGACGGCGTTGGTGGCGTTGACGAGGGCTTGGGCGGCGGTTTGGGAACCCTGGGCGCCCGAGATCTCATGACAGGCTCACAAGCGTAGGAAATTTCTTCCGAATTAGACCGAGAATGTCTCGGCCGTTCAATCTCCACAGCCGCCTCGTTACCAGCACTACTGCAACTACTAGTACTCCGGAAGAGACTGTTATCGTAATTTCCACCAATGTCGCACGATTTCACCGCTCCTTTCTTCAAACTCCTCAGCAGGTTCGATTTCACAGACGCATCAATCAGTCCCTGAAACCTCTGCGAAGCCGATAACTCGTTGTTGCATTCATCGATATCCTCCTCATTGTTTCCAAATCTCTTCGATTCGATTCTACTACTACTACCACTACTTCTAAAATTCAAAATCGTTTTATTTAGTTCTTTAATCTCAGCCTCCATGTCCTTCATCTTCTTCTCGTACTCTCTCTTCTCCTCCAGAGTCTTCACATGGACGGTCTCCAAATCCAACCTCAGCCTCTCGTTCTCGGCCTCCAAGCACTCGATCTTCCTGGCGTTGCGGTCAATGTGCTGGTCCCTCGAGGCAATCTCCTTCTCGAGGACGGGCACGATGGCCGCGGACTCCCTGAGGAGCTTGTGTTCGAGGAGCTGCGTCTTCAGGAGGGACTCGCGCCCGCGGAGGTCCTCGACGAGGCGGAGGAGCTCCGCAACGTCGGGCGGGCGCGGCTGGACCTGGGCGGAGGCTCGTGGGAAGTAGACGCCGAAGGAGCGCGAGAACACGGCGCCTTTCTGTGGGGTTTTGCCGCTCGAGGTCGGGGAAGGGAGTGGGCCGGGTGGGGGCGGCTTCGGGGAGGAATGCGTAGTTTGTTTGGGAGGATTTGCTGGTGATTTTTGGAGGCCCATTGCAAGTTTTACCTTGCCGGCAACCATTGTTGCTTAACTCAACTCTCTCTCTCTCTTGACTGTATCTATCTGTCTATCTCTATCTCTATGTTTTTCACAAGATTTTTTAGGGACCAGTGGTTTGAAATCTAGAGGTGAAGGCTACAAAGGCGAAAGTAGCAGTGCAGAAACAAGTTGGGGAGTTTGTGACTTGTGAGAGAGGGAAAGAGGTTAGAATTCTTGAGAGAGAGAGAGAGAGAGAGAGAGAGACAGAGCACGGGTAACGAGGAACGGTCTACTTTTACTAGATCCGTTCAATCACTATATGTTAGAAATGTTTAATCGGAGTGTCTTCACGCGCTTCTACGCACGCGCCAAACGAATTCAAATTGTGCACCTTTAGGACCGTAGTTTGTGACTTTGTGGCTTGTTTCAGTAAAAACGAACATTTGTTTTTTGTCCCGTCTATTGAATAAGTATAATTTTAGTTGATAAAAGAAGATAGTTTAATTTTTTTTTTTTGATTTTGTATTCGATGCGTGTTTGTATTGGTCACATTCTTTGTGGTGGAAAATAAATTTAGGATATCACGTGACGATACTCAAAAGTTTAAAATAACACGTCTCTCTAGAAAATTAGGATTTGGATGCTTTGAAGGCAAAACATGTTTGCATATAGTATGTATTGATTTCGGGAAGATACCCGAATTTAGATAGTTAAAAATTCTTTTGGCTTTAATTATGAAGTCAAAAATTTCAATTTTATTCGAAAATAATGTTTTCAATAATAATATTTTACTTTTTCGATTCTTCTTGTTGAGTCAAACTAATAATTACATAAATTTGACGCGAAATTAACAAATACAAACATATTTTGATAAAAATAAAAAATAAGCCAATTAATTTAGAAAAATAATATTGACACTACAAAATCAGTGTAACTCCAAAGCCACTTTCCTTTGTTTTTAAAAGTGCCTGAATCAATTTTTGGAATGCTAATATCATTTTTCTTAATTTTATTTAGCCAAAAAAATCTCTTTAGTTAGCGGAAGTATTACGTAATCATTTGGTAATGTGGATTTGATTACGTAGATCCGTGGGGTATCTGCGCGTGGATTTGATTTTGTGGTCTTCATTTAAGTAATAAAGTATGATTCCAGAACACTAGAAAATCAAAATGACAGTTTAGAAAAGATTTGGAAAGTCAGGACCAACGGTCGGCTCATTTAACTCGAACGACTATACTCTCGCCGTATTCTCTCGAGATATAGGGAATCAAGGATAGATTCGATCTGCAATTATCTCCTCTCCCTTCAACATTTACATGTGCTCTTAATTTTTATATTGAGAGGAGATTTTGTAATTATTCTGACATTTTTCAAACATTGTAGGAGACAATATTCTAGAGAGTCATCAATTTTTTAGAGGTTTAGTTTTCAAATTAACTCTTCATTCATTTTAGAGTCAAATTTGTAAAAAGAAATTAAAGATGTGTCCTTCCAAATTGTTGTCAATAAGGTACAAAAATTGAAGAAAATAGGTAGTTTTTTTTTTTTTTTTTTGTTGTACTCTCATGCACTTGGGCAGGGTTCGATTCCCGTAAGCATCCATCTCCTTCCCAAGTCCCCTAGGATAGATTAGGATTAATGAATAACAAAAACAAAATAAATACAAAATCTCCCTCAATAATGGAGATTTGGAGCATGGTTGGAGAATAGTGAAATACAGGAAATCTTCCATAATTTTTTAGTATTCCAAATATGGAGGAGGAAAATCAATCCTTCGAAATGGAGGTAAATATGGAGAGCACTGCTATGGGTACATATGGTATGTACAGAGTATGCACATATGAATTTTGCGGAGCTTACCTCGGATTCCAAAGAGATGATTCGAACTGCCTATTGTTTTTAATACATTTTTTATGGAGTTATATAAAAATCAGCTCAATCTGATATCAGTAAGATTTTGTTTTTGAATTTATAGGGGCGAAACTGAGCAGCCTCTACAAATTCCGAAAAAAATTTCTTATTGATATCGGGTTGAACTGATTTTTTATAAGGCTTCATAAAAAATATTTTAAAAATAATTGGCGGTTCGAATAATCTTTGTGGGACCCGAGGTGGATCCCACAAAACCCATATCTGGACGATATGAACATGCTCATATGTACCCATAGCTTTTTTCTTTCAGCAAAATGGATGAATGGAGGAAGATTTGGAGTATGATCGAGTTGGTGATGCTCAACCCTTGGAATGTTAAGTCCCCATTTTACTTATCCTATTTTTTTTAGTGATTTTTGCACTCTCTTTTTTACCAATATATTTTTTGGTTGTGAATTTTGCACTTTTTTTAGCGAGCCATCCAACATTGCATTAGGACTCATAATTTGTCTTGTTTATTCGATGTGATATTTAATATTCACACATGTTCTAACAATTCTCTTACTCATGTGTGAATCATACATTGAGCCTCTACGTACGATGGAGTATGAACAAGTTACCCATGGATTTTTTCGACTACCACATGTCTATGTAGTCGTATATTTCCATAAAAGCATCTCTAATATTTTCTGAATGAATTTCCATTCTTATATTTCTCTCACCAGATATGTAGCCACTAATTTGTTTCATTTAAATTCACCCAAATTCACCCAAAAAGCGTACGATTAAATGGGATTTTCATTTCTTTTTTTACTAGATCAGATATGAAATTATCAAATTTATCTGAACATGTAGTCCTTGACAGATTAACACCACTGACAAAAATATATGTAGATTAATTTAACTGAATGATTTAGATACAAAACTTATTTAATTAACTTGATATTCTATCTCTTGATGTTTTTCTACAAGTGAAGTCAACTCTGCAATTCCGCTTGCAGTTTGACAGAGTTCAATGCCGAGGGTTTATTAAGATTTTTTTTTTTTGACAACTTCAGGTATCTAATTAAAGTTTTTGATAACTTTGGTTACGGTACATTCGATGAAGAACTTAGGAATATTAATTATCATGAAGCTTTTCCTATTGATATTGGGAATTGATTTTGTCACTCTCTTTTTTGTTAATGTCACTCTCATTCTCTCATAAAACAAATCATCAATAAAGATACAAAGGGAAGTGACATTAACAAAAAAAAAAAAAAGAACTGCAAAAGCACTCCCCTTGATATTCTGCCCAGTCTTGCATGAATAGGAGGTTGCATATATGTTTTAGTACTACCTTCTCCATTGTCATGTCCCTTGGCTTGCAACAGAGGTTAATTAGGAGTACTAGGAGTACGTACTGGCCCTTTTCACATTTCACAGCTGCAACTGAGCTGGTAATGGGGTCGGATTTATGTGTCCTCTCTAGCTTGGACGCATCTCAAGATTTCACATGATGAGAAATGTTTGAATGACCACATTATGTACTATATATATAGTTTGATTCGGTAAACATTAATTTGAAGTGATATATACTTACACATATGAATGAGTTTGGTATTTCAAAATTCTATCGATGAACACATCCGCAGATACATGTATCTGATGATAGTATTCAAAGGGAAAAATTCAAAATACCCCCCAACCTATACATCCAAATTCAATTAGACTCCCAACCTTTTAAAAACTTCAATTTTACTCCCAACGTTATATTCCGTTAATCAAAATGCCCCATTCCGTCCGAATTACTAACGGATTCCGTTAAAGGCTCCGTTAAATAGTGTTCCGATGGAATTTCGATGATCCGAACCGTTCAATGTGTTCAAAACGTGATTTTAAGGGTACCCGCTTGAAATCAGCAAAAAAAATGATCGGGAAGGGCTTCATCTGAACAGTTTTTTATTGAATGGTTCAATAAAAAACTGTTCAGATGAAGCCCTTCCCGATCATTTTTTTTTCTGATTTCACGCGGGTCCCCTTAAAATCACATTCTAATCATATTGAGCGGCTCGGATTATCGAAATTCGATCGGAAAAGGGGAGGTACAGACCGAAGCAAAATCCCGACGTCCGTACTTGAATAAAAGCCGGATCGATCCACACCTCCCCTTTTCCAATCGAATTTTGATGATCTGAGCCGCTCAATGTTTTTAAAACGTGATTTTAAGGGTACCTGCAAGAAATCAACAAAAAAAATGACCGGGAAGGGCTTCATCTAAACAATTTTTTATTGAACTATTCAATAAAAAATTGTTTAGATGAAGTCCTTCCCGGTCATTTTTTTTGTTGATTTCTTGCAAGTACCCTTAAAATCACGTTTTAAAAACATTGAGCGGCTCGGATCATCAAAATTCGATCAGAATACTATTTAACGGAGCCTTTAACGGAATCCGTTACTAATTTGGATGGAAGGGGGCATTTTGATTAACGGAATATAACGTTGGGAGTAAAATTAAAGTTTTTAAAAGGTTGGGAGTCTAATTGAATTTGGGTGTATAGGTTGGGGGTATTTTGAATTTTTCCCGTATTCAAAATGTGATTCGTCCGGATCGAGTTACTTTATGTTTATTAATTGAGCGTTTGTTGAGTTTGTTGTTTAACTTGTTTATCTCTCAACCGAATCAAAAAAGAGCTAATCGGAAGTGAAATGAAACTAGAAGTATTGGTTGATCACATGAAAGTAGAATTCTATACACACAACGAAAAATTGAAGTAGAATTAAGATACATGCATGTTGAACTAATACGATCCATATTTGACTTGTATATAGTTTTTGGAACAAGCAAGAATTCATTCATTAGCAGTACTGAGGATGTAAGTCATTTAATTTGGGTGAGCGTGCATGAGCGGGATCGCTAATGTGCCTGTGAAACATATCTCAACCTACTGAGCGAAAATTAATGAGAGCATGAGCGCAATGCATGAAAAAAAAAAAGCGTGAGTGCAGGACATAAGAATTATGTGACTTAAGTAAGGATGACACAAGAATTATGAGACTTAGGTAAGGATGCCATTCGAGGCGGCCAGGATCACTTGGGCTAATACTCTCCTCACCAAACCGTACAGGCTGGAAAGAAAGATCTGGCCTCCGATAATGCTCAACCATTTGCATTAATAAACATTTAAATTTAACCTTACAATTGATGATATGGACCGATAGAGTGAAACGGAACCCTACTTTTCGTGGGTTAAATTTCCCTGAAATAATCAATATTCAAAGATACTTTACTATTTTTTTCGGACTAATTAATAATTTCTTAATTGTAGTGATTTGGGCCAAATTTGCCGAGCTTAATTTGCTTTATCCATGCTCTTTTTTGCAGCTAGCAATATATATATAAACCATTGCCGAGCAAAAAAAAAAAAATATATAAACCATAAAACTCAAAACCCACATGAACGATATCGATCCCAACGTCTCAAAATCCGAGCAGAAAGATTTGAGACTCAGTTACGTACAGAGATTCGAAACTTCTTAAAGTACTTTTAACAATTATAGATTAGTTCATGCGGGTGTATTATATCTCCGGTTATCCAAATGTGCACAACCTGCGTTATAAAACAAAGTACTAACGACATTCTTCGATTATCTTATCATAATACTCCATTCAAGAAAATGTCCAAAATTTTAAGTGGCAATTTCGGAAGAAGTAATACAGTAACTCTTACAAACTTAAGTACGCCTATGTACAGTTCGATCTAGACAAAATATTCATACTCAACTGCGACGGAGAAAAATGAAAGCAATGCATGCATGTGAACAGCAATGCATGTGAATTAACAGCGGTGTGCGACAGAGTAGGAAAGGAACGTGACCGGAGAGGATCGGAATGAATAAATGGCCGCGGTCCTCCCAAGCCCACCTAGCTATATATATATATAGCCTATATGCCCGAGCTTGCAGGGTTATAATAGTAATGAAAACGCATTTTTTTCCCCCTTTATAAGTGAGAAAGTTCGGACTAGCTTACACGCAACTCAAATCGTTTTGAGATAAGAAACCCACCTCTATTCTCCTATTTACCAAAACCCCCTAAGCCTCAACATTTTTGGCTCCAACTTAGACCCGCAACAATATTGATCCGAGCCGTATATTACGTACAAATCGTAAAGAATAACATATTTGAGCAAAATCAGCTTGATCAGATATAGTTAAACATTTTTTGACGAGTTAAGTTAAAAATTGGACTGTTCGCATGACGTTGTACGTAAGTTGTCCGTTTTACTTAGTTAATTTGTCTATTTATTTGTAGACTAGAGAAAATAAACGAATGTGGTTTTGACATGTCAATCGTTATGCTATAGAGCGACACAATGGGAAGGGGCTGGTAGATCGACTAAAATTGATTTTAGATATGATTGTTCAAAAGTATATAGGCTTTTTGAGTATCACGGAACCCGATGTACTCCATAAAGCTCAATAGAGAAAATAAATTTATGTAGCTGAAGGTCGAATTTTTTTAGGTTTTATATCAATTAATAGAAGTCCGATCTTATTGATTTTTTCACAATGCGTTGTGATATGTGAGACGCATTCGTAGTTGCTAGGATCAGTGCAAGTCCAAAAATGTTGATGTGGCAGCTTCAGCTTTCAGTCTTTGGCGGGAACGAGCTCAAGTTGGTGCGGTGAATTCATCCAGGAGAGTTTTCTTTGTGTGCATACCTGGCCACTCCCCAACCCCCTTCACGAGTGTAATTGACGGGTCTGACTTTGACGTCTTGGCTCCAAGCGACTTTTCCTTTCTTTTTTGTTTGTTTTGTTGTATTTTATTTCAGTTTGTTATTTTCTATATTTTCGAACCAATTATGTTCTCTTTTACTGCACTATTTTTCTTTTATATAATATCTGGGATCGATGATCTTGTTTGTTGAAAAAAAATGTAGAGATTTTGAGGGGTTTGATGAATAAGAGCATGGAGGTGAGCTTGAACCCTCACCTATGGGATCACGGCTATGTGCATGGATGGGGGCTACACCTGCAATGCCAACCAAGCATGAGTAAATGTCAAATATGCCAACAAGGGCTGCAAATGGAACAAATGTCTACTCATATATATGGTTTAGATTTTATTGAAGCCATTAATTCCTGCTTTAGGATTAAAGTTTGGGGGGGGTCGTGGGGCCTAGTTGTCACATGTTAGGATTAGGGATACAGGATACTACTTCAAGTTTCCATTAATGAACAAAACCAACAAGAACAATGACCCATCGTGCACCATTTATAGCCCTCACCACCTAACATGTTAGGAGTATCTCAATGCAGCTACCGATGACAGAAACCTCTTTCCCAAGCAATAAGGATGTGTATCGCGTACCCTTCCGGCCGATATATACCGCTATTAATCAAATCCGGTACCTTACAACTTTTGATTTCGGTTCGGCATAAATAGTGGTCAGCACCGACCGATACAGGTTAATACTGAACGTTACCAGACTACTTTTAAATTTATTTCTTTTTTAATTCCGGTCAATTCCAGACTATTTTAAATATAATTTTCTTTTGAATAATTGTAGTCGATATACTGTGAAAAATAACAGCAGTAGTTATAAATCATATAAATCACAAACGGTACTTAGTCGGTATCTCACTACATGGTAGGGCTGCAAATGAGCGGAAGCGCAGCTCGTTAAGGCTTGGTTCTACTCGTTTAGTAATTGACCCAAGCTCGAGCTCGAGTTTTAGACTCGTTTAAAAAATGAGCCGAGCTTAACAGTACTCTAAAGGTTGGCTCGGTTCGGTTCATTTATAGGCTCGGCTCATTTAAAAAGGCTTGTTAAGTAAATATATTAGTCTGGCTCGTCTCATTAACGATTGGTTCGTTTACAAATGAGCCGAGCGCGAGCTCAAATTTTAGGCTCGTTTAGTAAATGAGTTGAGCTCGAATACTTCAAATCTCAGCTCGGCTCGCTTGTACCCCTCTCAGTATCTATCGTACCAGTAGAAAAATCGGTTCTCTAGTCGGTATAGTCAGAACCTTCATATATAAGGAAGGTAATCAAAAAATAAGTTAATTTAATGGTGGACCCAAGACATAATGATTTGTCCCCTCTTAGCAGAGACGGCCCTGAACATTTTGCAGCCCTTGGCAGGATCAAAATATCCGCACCTATACGTGTTTACAACAAATTCAAAGATATACAATTTTTTTTGTTCTAATTTTTGAAGTAGAGGATAAATCTTATCACGCCGAAGAGTTCTCTGAGGTAGTCATTTTCTTCGTTGAGCCGATTGTTTGCGATTTGATTTGATTTATTGTTTCTGGATCAGATGGTTCGATTGCTCATTCATTCACTCACTCACTCAGCTTTCTTCGGTATCCTCCCTTGAGTGGAGAAGAAGAGTCCCATCTCTGGTCGATCATTGGTCTCGGTCAATCGTAAATCTTGCGACCGTTGAAACTCCGGCTAATCAGCTGTCTTCAAATTAAGCACTCCTGCAAAATAAGTCCAAAGGCTGGGGGTGTTCTCGACAAGTCAACGAACCCTCCGATCGACGATCTAGTTATATAGGAAAGTGCACGAAGGCTCTGCAAAATAAGTTACCATGAATGCTCTTAACAAAAAATTTGGCCATGCATCATGCATGCATGTAGATTGTAGACGGAAGCGGGGATTGGGCAGTGTGTTGTGCACCATTTGGACTATCCGTCTTGGTAATCAAAAGTTTGGATTAAAATGAAACTTTTCTGGAGAAGAGTTTCCCCGAAAAAGTTTTTTAAAATGTGGACCATCCATAACACTTTTGAACGGTTGAGATCGCATAGCACCCAGGGCTGGCTCTGAGAAGACGATCATTGAAAATGAGGCCTATAATATCCTATCACTTAACGTTTAATTACTTCTTTGTCAGTTCGTTGGGTTTGTTTGCAATGTGAAAATCGTTTAAGGGGAAAAGATGAATCCATGTTAATTATGCACTCACCACACTGAATAATTTTTCCAAATATCAACAATCCTGACATCCCGTGATCTGACTTTATTCTCGCTTCTTTTTTTTTTTTTCCCTCCTTTTCATTTTTACTGGACTATTAGACCTTATGTAAAACATATTCATAGATTAAAAAATAGGCCCTATAATAACACATATATACTAGTTACTAAAATCAAGTGGAAGTCCGAATTTTTGGACATTTTGAAGGGTTTAAGGCTTGGGCCTCATGGACCTTAGCACAGAGCTGGTCATGACAGCACCGTGCTGTGCACCTAGTGCACAGCACACACCTGCCGGCCGCAGTTCTACATGGCATGCAAGCATTGCTTTAGAAAAGAGGCATGCATTTGCCGTCTACCGTTCTTTCCCTTCATTTTTTTTTGGCATGGATGCAAAGCATAGAACAAAGAGACAACAAAGGAAATCAGAAGCAAAAGATTAACAAAATGGCCAAAGATTATCCATTTCCAGAAGGAGGAAAATCATGAGCCCCAAAAGTTGCTTGAGTACTTTCTTTTTTTTTCCCAGAGCCTTTTCTAACGAGATTGAATTTTTTACATCGCCGGCGTAAAATATTTGTTTCCTTGAAATATTTATATTGCGCGACATCGCCATATTCTATTAATTGAGACCCATTGTTTTGATGACGTGGAACAATGTAATTAATTTGAAGAAAACAAATGTTTACATCGATGGTGTATATAATTTATTCTCTTTTTTAACACTGTGTTTTGAACTTGATGAAAGTGAGAGAGAAAAAAAAAAAACGGGCGGGGAGGGGGGTTTGTTGGGGAAGAAAAACGAGGAGAATTTCACCGTTAATGTTATTTTCCATTCTTTTCTTTTTTCATAAGTTCCGAACAAACCAGATGGAAAAAAGAAAGAAGGGAAAATGACAGCCAATGACGTGTTTTGATAATTAATTTCCGCTAAGAACATTTTCAGCATTAACTAATGTTCTTAGCTTGTCCTTGGCGGATATTAATTATCAAAACACGTCTTTGGACCGTTATTTTCCAAAAAAAAAAAAAAAATTCCGAACAAACCCAAAGTTCCCATCTTACTTGAAGATGCCCACCCAGTTGGCCCATTAACACAAATTTAATATGGATACGGGCCTTTCTTTTCCTTTATATGGAGTTCTCCAGTCTCATGGGCATGGATTTAGAGTTCCCTGGTGGGCCTAGAAAGCCCAAGTTGTATGAAAAAAGAAAAGGGATAATGACTGCTCAAGAAGTATTTTGATAATTAATACTTACTAAGGACATGCTGAGAACAATTTGTTAATGCTAAAAATATTCTTAGCGGATATTAATTATCAAAACACGTCACTGGTCGTCATTTTCCCATATTATTACTATATTTCAAGAAAATTACATTGAGAAGAAACCATAAAAAAAACATTCAAGATAAAAAAAAAATTGAAATTAGTACAACAAGAAAAAAAATACATTGAGATAGTCTTGGAAAGTGCATAATACCCTCATACTACAGCTACTCGTAAATTCTCAGCTCACCTCTCCACGTCTCGAAAATTTTCTATCCTTAAATAAGAAGGGAAAATATAGTTAGAAAAGAGCTAATTTCACAAATAAATGCTTGAAAATCACCCCTTTGCCCCCATTGTGGCCGCCCAAACATGCCAATGCCACTGCTGCCCGAAAACAACTCCCAAAACAGCCAAATTAAGACTCCGTTTGTTTCAATATAAAATATTTTTCATGAATTTCTTTTGAGTAAATTACACTAAGCCCCCCTCAACTAATTCATATTTTCACTTAACCCCTTCAGACTACAAAACCCGACATTGTGCACCCTCTAACTATCCAAAGTTGACACTTAACACCCTTTTGTTAGGTCTCCGTAGGAAAAATGCACCGACGGCCGTCTCCGGCCACCGGATGGCCGATCCGAGCCGTCCAAAATTTTATTTAAAAAACCCGAGTGGGCTAGCGCAGGAATCAACGGCATCCGACGTGCGTAGGTACTTGATCCAAACACCCCAAGAATTTAAATGGGGTGTTTGGATCGAGCACCTACGCACGTCGGATGCTGTTGATTCCCGCTAAAGCCCACTCGGTTTTTTTTTTAAATTTTTGGATGGCTCGGATAGGCAGTCTAGTGGCCGGAGACGGCCTTCGGTGCATTTTTCCTACGGAGACCTAACAAAAGGGTGTTAAGTGTCAACTCTGGATAGTTAGAGGGTGCACAATGTCGGATTTTATAGTTTGAGGAGGTTAAGTGAAAATGCGGGTTAGTTGAGGGGGGCTTAGTGTAATTTACTCATTTTTTTTTCAAAAAATAAAATTTAAACTTTTATTTTCAGATGTTTAGTTGCCACATGAAAAATATTTTTAGAAATCGACAAAATAGTATAAAGAGAGAGAGGGCTTAACGGTGGAATTCAATTCAGGAGTAGCAATGCTATAGGTACAGCAGAAGTGGCCACAGACAGCGCGCGTTTGGGCCTGTCTCGGATCCAACAAAAATAATCGGAGCCGCTCATTTTGTTCAACATATTTTGCTTAAGGTCTGCGTAAAAAATTAGCTTCATCTGACATTGATAAAAGCGTTTATGAAGCATCCAAAATTGCTTATGAAAATTTCTAAAGCGATTTTTGACGCTTCGTAAACACCCTTATCGATGTTGGATGGGGCTGATTGTGTACGGGGACCTAAAGCAAAATATATTGAACAAAATGAGCGGCTCCGATTATTTTTGTTGAATCCGGGACAGGCCCAAACGCGCGCTGTACACGCTGTCTGTGCCCACTTCTGCTGTACCAGCAACATTTTTGATTCAGGAGAGAGCGAGAGAGAGAGAGAATTGAACGTGGGTCAGGATCGACGATCGAAAAAATGAACAGAGAAAATTGCAGTAAAAGACAACGGGTAAAATATTTTCCTCTTATTTACCAAAAAATAAGTAAAATATTTTACCAAAAAATATTTTACGCTCAAACAAACAGAGCCTAATTGAAATCATTAAATTTCATTGTGGAAACTTTGACGTACTATGCATAGATGTAAAATACACATTGATGAGACGGCGGTAAAGACTCGTTCGAAATACAATTAGCTTAAAAGCTAGGAAAGATCATAGTAGGTTCAATACTGAAACACACGAGAGATTAATTACACGTGAGATCATCACGAGAGAATATCTTAATCCCTTTTTCTTTGGCTTAATGTTATCACCTTTATTCGAAAGGGACGATTAATGTTTATAAGATAATATAATAAGTACTTGCTTTTCATTTCGTGAATGCACGTTTATGTTTTCTATATATCAAAGTTCGACCAATAAGATTTTAGTAAATGAACAGGATGACGATGTTGCCAATGAAAATGGAGTCTGAATGAACGGACCGGATGATACTGCAAACTTGTACGCCAGGGTTAAGTCTTTGATTAGTACTATGTTAAACCTAGCTAATAAACTAGCTAGTTGACAAACTTTAAGATAAACACAATTTATGTATAATATAGTCTTTGCAATCATTTTCTCATCTAGAGTTTGCTGACGACACCATCATATATCCAGCGATTGTGTGGTCTCAGAAGTTACATATATCATGCTTTCCAACCGCTCTTTGGGCAAAAATTTGGCTTTCTGACTTATTTTTGTTTTTTATTCAAAATATATAAGTTCGAATCATAAATTTTAGGCTAAATTTTAATTTTTCGATTCCTTGATGAACTAATAATCACAAAAATTTGATGTGAAACTAACATATGTGATTTTTTTTAAATAAAAACAAAAAATAAGTCAAGTGGCTTATTTAGCCAAAATACCCTAAGTCAATTGTGTCGTGTGGGAATATGTGCGTCTTTCGCCAATGAGCACTGCTATCTATATTATAAAATAAGTCAAAGTGGTTTTTGTTTATTTGGATTAAATTTTCAATAAATCATATCCGTTCAATTGAGAGTATACTTCCTAATATAAACCAATCAATTGATTGCTTTTAGGTTGTTTCTTTAAAAAACTTGATTATTTTTTTGAATTTAAATCAATCAACTCAATAATTGATTTTTGTCTAAAGTTGATTTCCTTACATTCAATTCAATATTTGCTTTTAATTTGTTTCCTTTTAGGTTGATTTCCGTACGGTCATATACGAAAAGAAGATAACATGGTATTGGGTTTGAATTTGTTGGCTCAAAATTATGTGATTTGGATGATCATTGGTAATGTTGTATACTCTGATTATATGTTATTCTTCATATTACTGTATAAATTTGAAAATAGTGATGAGGGATGGAAAATAAAAATACTTTTTATGATAAAAAAGAATTTTTTGTGCTCAAAACGCATTGCTTCGTGTCTTTAGGTACGGGCAATACCTAGTCTATATTATAAAACAAAGCGATTTCTGTCTACCTATACAAATCTAAAACCCTTTACAACCATCGAATCGAATTTTCAATAGATCATATCTGTTCCATCAAGAACATACTTCCTAATATAAATCTGGCCCCTAACTTTATGACTAACAAATTCTTTCAATTGATTGCTTTTAGGTTGTTTCCTTAACAAGCTTGATTATCTTTATGAATATAAATCAACTCAATAATTGATTTATGTCTAGAGTTGATTTCCTTACCTTCAATTCAACATTTGCTTTTAATTTATTTTCTTTTAGGTTGATTTTCTTACAGTCATATACAAAAAGAAAATAACATAGGATCTTATGAATGCAACATGATATTGAGTTTCAATTTGTTGGCTCGAATTTATGTGATTTGGATGATCATTGGTAGTGTCATACAGTACTACCAATGAAAATAGCAATGAGGGATCGAAAACATAAACTTTTTATGATAAAAAACTTTTTGTGCTCAAAATGCATTGCTTCGTGCCTTTGGGCATGGGCAATCCCTAGTAGATACATATGGCATGTATATACCACGCGCACATGAGTTTTTTTGGGGCCCACCTCGGGTCCCACAGAGATATATGATCCAAACCGCCCATTATTTTTAGAACATATCGTGCATATGAGCATGTACATACGTGCACGAATTCAGAAAAAATCTATTGGATTGAGCTGATTCAAAAAAAATCTATCGGGTTGATTTTTACAAGGCTCCATAATTTTTTTAAAAAAAATAATGAGTGATTCAAATCATATATCTTTGTTGAACCCGAGGTGCGAATATCTTGGGGGAGCTAATTAGCAACTGCCAGGGATGCCCTTGCGATCAAATTCTAGAAGGTTCTTGGCGGCAACCAATCATTTTCCACATTGATCTAACTATACTAATCAAATTGAGAGTGATTAGATTTTAAGTTAAGTTAACTGAGGTAATAACACTTACCCAAGAAAAAAAAAATCGAAATAAAGTTCGGAATGTCACAATTTAGCCTAGTCACCAAATTTAATTTAAGTTCTAATCTAATTAAGCTAATTACACGTTGAAGCTATATAGCTAATCAATTACTCCCTTGTAATCTATTTGATTTCTATTCGGAATCTAACTCATAATATAAATAATCATGGGCAATACGGTAAAAAACCAACTCATAACTCATTTTCATCACATATCTCCCAAACATTACTCCTGTTACAAAATGTATTCTGCACATATCGTCCAAACATTCTATTAGATTAAAAAATACATTCAAAACATAATCTAAAAAATCAAAAAGTCAAATACTAAAAATGAAAAATTAAAAAGTAGGCTTCCAAACATATCCTAAACAAGTTCGTTACATGACGGCATAGTTTTCCAATCACGCACGAGATACCAAAAAAATATGGAATTCTTTTCGCTGTTTAAAAAAAAAAAAAAGTTTTCCAATCAGGGTTGATGGCAATCCTTGATTTCTTGAATTGGCTCGACTTTATTTATTTATTCTTTAATACATTTGTTTGTTCTTGCATTCCAAGTAGCTCGCTTGGGCTTTGAATGAAAGAATATGTTTATGAAAAAAGGAAATTGATTTTCGCGCTTCATTTTTTACTGATAGCGCTCAACTTTTAATATGAAGTTACTAATAACTTCATGAACAAAATGAAGCGTCATCAGTAAAACATGGAACGCGAATATTTCTAAAAAAACCTGGTCATTTTTGCTGACTACACGACCATGTCAAAATAAGAGTGAGAGAGTTATACGGTAGATATGGGATAATCATTTAGGAAAGTTACATGGCCGAATGTCTTTAGCCTTATGTGCCAGCCGATCTTGTTGGAATATATGCTTTGTTTCTTTTAGTCTTTGTAATGTTTTTTTAAAAATTACTAGTAATAAAATTTCTTTGCTGTTAAAAAAAAAGTCAACAAACTCCCAATATTTATAAAGCAACCACTGAATTGAAGAACTAAAGAAAAAAGATCACGAATATGGGCGAAAGAAACGTACCCAGAAAATGGAGGCTTCTCAGCGGAGAAGACAACTGGAAGGGTTTATTAGATCCCCTAGACATCGATCTCCGTCGATACTTAATTCACTACGGAGAAATGGCTCAAGCAACCGTCGACACCTTCAACACCGACAAAGTATCGAAATACGCGGGAAGTAGCCGGTACGCGAGGAAGGATCTCTTTGCCAAGGTCTTTATCGAGCAAGGCAATCCGTTCAAGTACCGTGTAACCAAATATTTCTACGCGACATCCTCGCTTCCTCTTCCAAATGCATTCATCTACAAGTCCCTGTCGACACTACAAGAAAAAACACCATTCCCGACTAACCCCTTAGTCGGCAATTGTAGCCTTTTTAGTCGGCAAAAACATTTCCCGACTAAATATTTTGGTCGGCACGTTAGTCGATGGAACGAGGTCGGCAAAGGTTGTTGCCGACTAAAAAAGGTTTAGTCGGCTAAAGTTTTTTTTTTATCGACCATCATGTTTAGTCGGAAATTAAAATTTAGTCGGTAAATGTTCAGTTTATCACCAACTAAACTTTAGTCAGGGAATGTTAATACTCATTAGCGACTAATTGTTTAGTCGGCAATAACAGATTTCTTTTTTAAAAAAAAAACTGGAAAATAATAGTCAGCGACTAATGTTTTAGTCGGCAATAACAGATTTTTTTTTAAAAAAATTTGGAAAATAACTATTAGAGACTAATGTTTTAGTCGGCAATAATATATTTTTTTTAAAAAAAAATTGGGAAATAACAATCAGAGACTAATTTTTTAGTCACCAATAACAGATTTTTTTTTTTTAAATTTGGGAAATAACAATCAGAGACTAATTTTTTAGTCGGCAATAACAATTTTTTTTTAAAAAAAAATGGGAAATAATACCTTGGTAACCTCATTACATCCACATTTGCTAACGTGCTGGAATTAATAGGAAACTAAAAATTCCAATGTCCACCAATTATTTAGTAAACAAATTATATCCAAATCCCTAAAGCGCAAAATAATGATCGAACGACAAGAGGGGGGAAAAACCAAAAATCGATGCAACAGTATACTAACCATGTAATATTAAACAAAATGTATCCAAACAAAAAGTTCAACTCGTTGCATGTAGAATCCACAACCAAAATCTAACGTTGATCTTCATAGTCCGTAACCCAAAGCAGAACCGTGGGATACTCCACTAAAATGACAATTTGTAAAAAAAAACAAACAAACCACCATCTATTATGCAATATATGATCTTGTGCACTACCAAAATCAGATATGCAGTTGGTCTTCTACTATACTACAATACAGGATGTAGCAGGAATAGATGTAGCAAGAATATAGATTGAGATACTAACCTGATCAAAACTTGAAGATGGAGCAGTCTTAATTATTGTATCCAGGGTAGGGAGGGGTACTTTGCTGAAAAGTGCTTAAGTCGTATAGTTTTGAGCTATTGCCTGTAGAAGCTGCACTGTAACAAGATGGGGGAAGAGGGACACTTATTGAAGCATTCCCCATCCGTCAACTGTTAAAGAAACAAAAAAAAAAACGTATTGGTTTTAGTAACTGGAGGTTAAAGTCTTGGTCCAAAATACTTGTGGTATAAGAGTTAATTTTTTACCTAAACTACTGAATTTCAGCAAAATGCAGACATGGACACTTGTATTGTCAATATTCAAATGGACAAACTAGTGGGAACCTTAAAATTGTCAAAGGCTTGATCGGGATGTTATCATCAAACTCCCTCATCGTGTCCCAAGGGCCACCTCCTACGCCTACTAAGAAAAACGACAAGGGTTACTACGGTGATGCAGCATAAAAGTACGTGTTCCAAAACAAAAAGACAGAAAGAGAAAGGTCAACCTAAGTCTCGAGTTATGAAAAGGTTGACCTTGCTTTGATAAAAGCATCGATAGTTTTCTCTTCCTGCGGACTGACTTGACCATGCGCATTATCAACGCTTCTTGTCACCTTATAGCAATGGAAAATCAATGAAGTACTTGACAATGGGCTCCCAATCCTTTATGCTAAATACTAAGTCGCTTCTCAGGTAGTCCGAGGAATTTTCATGTAGTTTCAAATGAGTTTATTTTGCCCTTCCATTCTTTAAGCAAATACAGAGCTCATTGACTGCTCCTACCCCCATCATAACCTCTAAAAACTAAATGACTGCTCCTACCTCCATTCTTCGAAAAATCAAGATATAGCAGGGTGAATCACACCATTTTTTAACTAAATGACTGTTCCTACCTCCATCCCAACCTCTAAGAAATGGAGCTATGTAATTAAAATACAACCACCAATAGTCTATCAGTAGTTAACCAACATTGAGTGTTCTTCTAAATGAGATTCATGTACGCAACAAAGATTGTAATGCACAAAGATTCTGTAAACTATAAAGCACCAGGATATCTTTATATCACTCGGTATCACCAAAACCAAACACACAATCCCCTTTGTACCACAATAGTCAAGCTAAGGTTCTTAATTTAATTGTTCCGCCACTTAAAACACAAAATCCAACATAAAATTTCAATTTATGCACTTACACTCTCAGTTTCTGCATTCAAGAAAGTAATTTCAGCATCCGTATCTCAATCTCAGCACATAACAGCTCTCAGCACCTAATTCGAGCACTTACACTGGGTTTTTTTAATCTTAAAACTACATTTCCAGCACTTAATCACAATTTCAGCAACTCAAAATTCATTTTCCAGCAACAAAGTTCAAATTTCGCATCCTATTTGTTCTCGAACCAAGCCGAGTGCTTCGAATACAAATTGAGACATTTGACCCAAAGAAGGGCTGGAATAGGAACACTGACCTTATGAAAGAGCGAGAGATCGGAGTCAGGGAGAAAAGGAGTGGCTTCAGTGGTGGCATCTGTGGTGCTTTGTCGTGTCGTGCCGTGCCCTTTTTGATGTGTCGTGCCGTGCCTTTTTTGTCGTGTCGTGCCGGCCCGTTTACTTAATCGTGTGTCGTGTCATGCCATGCCGTGCCGTGCCATGCCTTTTTAAATCGTGCCAACGGTGCCGTGTTGTGCCATTCATTTTCGTATACACATCACCAACCGATTTTCGTCTAAAAAAAAATCTTCCCAAAAAGCACTCATTTCCGTGCCTCTAATGTTCTTAAGTTTGTAGTATTCAATCCTAATTTGAGGCGTACTAGCAAAAGAACTATCTTTTTTGCTTAAAACTTTATTGAGACTTGTAAATTTCAATTCAAATAGGAAAAAAAAACAGTTCACCTGGAATACTACTTCCACTAGACAGGCTGCAACCTTCTCAGCTTTGAGCCTCAGTTTCATCAACTGCTTCTTTCTCTCATGTGTCACCTGAGATTTTTCCTTCCTCTTCTTCATTTGCAGAAAGCAGAAAACACCAGCAGCAAGCGAAAACAAGAAAAACCAGCAGCAGCAACAGCGCCGAAAAAGAGCTGGCTGGAAGTTCTCAATATTCTTCACATAAGAGCAATAAAAGAGCTTCAAGTTATGGAGTGTCTCCAAAGTGAATACTGACATTATCAGAATAAAACATTTCCATATAAGGATAAACTTCCACTATTTAAGACAGAAGTTACATTTCCATTGCATTTCAAAAGTGAAAACAAACTAAACAAATTGCAATTCCAAACAATATAATTCAACTTCAGTACTTCACCAATTTAAAGCAGTATAATTTCAACTACAGCAAGGTCTAGTGAATATTTTGGAGGACAAATTGATCAATGTACATTTAAATAGTGGAAGTTTATGATTCTTGTTGTATGGTAAAGACCATCATCCATTTGGTTACATCTTCTCGATTTCACTTCCTTTTTACAAAAAAAAAAGTGGCCTAAAATGCGATGAAGGACAAATTGATCAGCAACAGGACATTAGTTATTAATCCGGGCCTATATTAGTATCCTCTCAACTGTAATCAGCAATGGCACTATATTAGTAGCACCTTTCCGATTTCACTTCCTTTTTACAAAAAAAAGGTGGCCTGGTTACATTAGTTATTCACTTCCTTTGTAAATAAGCAATCCTAGTCAATGAGTTGCTAAATGATGATACCCAGTGTTTAAAAAGGTGGCCTAATAAACGTTGATCAATGAACAAAATGATCAACGTACAATTATTGCTTTCTACACTATAATTGGGTCAAATGGGTTGCCGGTACGGTACGGGATTTTGCTGTAGTCCGTTCTAGAAAACCTTCTTAAATTTCACAGTTTGGATACTGCGCCCGAGGCGCGACTGAATGCGCCTAAGCCATATAACCAAATAACTTCAATTGAATGAGTAACAACGAAGCTTGTGCGCGGTGTCTAGAGTGGGGAAGAAACAACACCACCTAGGATAACTTCAACTACAACAAGGTCTAGCTACAAAACCCATATCAATTTCCATCAGTTGAGAGAACTAACAAACCCATTTTCTGTTAACGAGGTGCCTTCTTTCCATCCAATGCGCTATGCATTCCCTTTCGGCAGATCCGAGCATTGGTACAAAACCAAATGGTTGAATGTTCAAAATTAGTACCCATTTCTAGAAAAACCATTTCGTAACCCCAACACACATAAACAGAGTGTAACCTCGTACTACAATTTTTCGATTTCTCCTGTATGATTAGTCTTAGAAAAAGAAAAAAAAAGACCAAAACCTAACACAGACATTACTAAACATACAAAATACAAACTGTACTTAAAAATTATTACCCACCTCTAAAACAGTTTACTGTCAACAAGCAATAGCCTCGGTTGCAATTGGCAGTACCAAGAAGGAATTAACATGTGGTCAAAAAAACAGGAAAACGAAAATAGTAGCAGGAATTAACAATGTTTTCTCATCAAAACCCCAAGTACTTGCAGTACAACGGGCCAAAGCCGACGATCGTGAATGAAAACGGGCCAAGGTTGTAAATACTCACCGTTTGAGAGTCGTGTGTCACCGGAAATGAAGAGAGACAGTTGTAGATCTAGGGTTTGAGTCGTTTGAGTTGCTGAACGGCAACAGCAATGGAACGGAAATAGCAGTCGTTGAACGGTCACCGACTCACCGCCGGAAACGAAAATGGAAACGGAAACGGAAACGGAAACGGCAAAGGCATTCACCACCGGTCAGTGGTCACCTACTACGGCTTCACTGTTTGAGAGTCAAGAGGGAGAAAGAAAGACGTTGAGAGAGAGAGAGAGAGAGACTCAGGCGTTGAAAGGGAGAGACGGTGAGAGTGAGAGAGAGAGTCGTTGAGAGAGTCAGATGAGAGTGAGAGAACAGAGAGACCGAGAGAAAGAGGGCTGCTAGGGTTGCTCTCCGGCCTCATCTCTTTCTATTTATACTGTTGACGTGTCTGATCATGTGCGACAGTCGCACCATAATACATATGCACTCAATAAAGAAAAATTCTCGTAGAGTCCTAAAATGCATCACTTGAGGGCAGCCCGAGCTGTTTTTTAAAAATCGGAACCATCTACCTTTTTATGCGGGAGTGATTATATCATTCGTACAAAAAATAAAGTAAATTGGTTATCGTTATATACTTGATCGGACATAACAAAAAAATTATTATTAATGAATCTATATCCCGATGAAAGGACTTCCGAAACCCGATAGACCCGATTTTTTGTGAGAGTGATTAAAACACCAAAAACAACAAAATGAACGGTATGGATCATCATAGTTGTGTCGTAATCGTGTGGTTAGCATACATTGGACTATAGCGGAATATATTGGTTTAGAACCAAATAAGTTAGATGTATAGATTTGAAAGGTAGCTGCAGACTCATTTTTTCAAATGTTCGATCTAAACCGTTACGATTTAAGATCTTATAAAATTTATCATTCTCCCCTAAATAGGTGATAATTGGACGTCGGAAACCACGTGATCAGAACATATTCGGTACTTTTAAACGCGTTTAAGTCCTATAATGCACCACTTGAGGGCCGCCCGAGTTGTTTTTTGAAAATCGAAACCGTCTACCTTTTACGTGGGAGTGATTATATCATTGGTGCAAAAAATGAAGTAAATTGGTTATCGTTATATACTTGATCGCACATAACAAAAAAATTCTATTAATAAATCTACGTCTCGATGAAAGGGCTTTTAAAACCCGATAGACCCAAAAATTTGCAAGAGTAATTAAAACACCAAGAACAATAAAATGAACGGTATGGATCGTCATACTTGTATCGCAATCATGTAGCTAGCGTACAAGATGCCCGTTTTTATAGAATAGAATTATATAATATATATTTTCTTTGTTCTAATTATAAGCACAAAAATATTGTTAGCCTTGATGGTTTGTGTGTCAATTGAAAACTTGGGTTCGAACGCCATAGAGATAATTTTTTTTAAAACCATTTTTTTTAATTAGTTTTTTTCTTATTTATTTTCTATGTATTTTTTTAAAATATTTATCAGATAAAACGTAATGTATATTAGTATATGTGTAGTAATTGGTACATTATCAATTATCATGTTTGAATTTTGATTCAAAATTTCTTAATCATATAAAATATTTTAAAAGTTTATTTTACTTAATTAAAAGGAAAAGATTAACAAATTATTGGATTATCAAATTTTTTACATTTAAGAATTTTTGTGCCGATAAAGAGGCTTCCTTGGTCTGATCAAGCCAAAATTTACGAGAATCTTATGATTAAGAAGGGAAAAAAATGAGCGGTAGCGATCGGAAAGGTTGCATCGTGATCAATGTCGTCGGAATCAATATTTCCTTTCTTTTAAATTTTTAAAAAGGGGTAAAAGTTGATATTCCATGACTAAATCTATTAGTTGGGTAATGTATTTGATTTTTTAATTTGGATTAAATGATATTACCCAACTAAAATATATTTGGTCGGAAAACGTAATTTCGTTTTCAATTATATTAAATTCTGAAAAATAATATTTCCCGACTAAATATTAATTTAGTCGGCAAAACAAATAAATTACCGACAAAATATAGTTTAGTCGGAATTAATATTTTATTTTATTAAATTCGGGAAAATGCTATTTCCCGACTAAATATTAATTTAGTCGGCAAACAAACAAATTACCGACAAAATATAGTTTAGTCGGAATAAATTTTCTATTTTATTTAAATTCAAAAAATGTTATTTCCCGACTAAATGTAAAATTAGTCGACAAAAATATAATTTACCGACAAAACATAGTTTAGTCGGCATTAATTTTCTATTTCATTAAATTCGAAAAAATGTTATTTTACGACTAAATGTAGATTTAGTCGGCAAAAAAACAAATTACCGATTAAATTTAGTTTAGTCGGAATTATTTCTATCAATTACCGACTAAAATATATGTTTTGGCCGACTAAAGTAATTTAGTCGGCAATTGTGTTAAAGTTTTCCGACTAAAAATTGTTTAGTCGGTAATTGGCTTATATTTTCCGACTAAACAATTTTTAGTCGGGAAATTTAGTCGGGAATTGTGTATTTTGTTGTAGTGCGAGGGAGGCGTGGAGCAAGGAGTCCAACTGGATGGGGTACGTAGCAGTGGCCACGGAGGAGGGGAAGGCGGCTCTGGGGAGGAGAGATATCGTGGTTGCTTGGAGAGGGACGAAAGAGGCCTTGGAATGGATAGATGACTTCGAATTTGTATCGGTTCCAGCTTCGAAAATACTTGGAGAGGAACATGATCCGAAGGTGCATCAGGGGTGGTATTCTATCTACACTTCCGATGATCCAAGATCACCATTCAATAGGTCCAGTGCCAGAGACCAGGTAATTAATTTACAGTACTGTGAATCTGAATAATTCATTTTCTTTATGGACACTTTCATGAACCGGATTTCATATATCTTATCATTTTTTGTTATTTATGTGCATAGGTCATTTGTATGAAAAATATATAGGTGTGAATTCCATTTTTGTTAACTATGCGGTCTTTTGCCGGGAAAAAAAAAAAAAACCAGGTTAACGCTGAGATCAAGAGGCTCGTGGAAGAATACAAGGACGAAGACATCAGCATAACCGTTGTTGGGCACAGCTTGGGAGCTGCACTTGCAACCCTAAACGCAGTTGACATAGTTGCCAATGGAGTGAACACATATCAAGGTCAACCAAACAAGGCCTTTCCAGTAACAGCCTTTGTTTTTGCAAGCCCTAAAGTTGGAGATTCTGGCTTCAAAAAGGTGTTCGACGGACTAAATGATCTTCCAATCCTGCGCGTTCGTAATGCCTCAGATGTCGTCCCAAACTATCCTTTTGTAGGTTACACAGAAGTAGGCGAAGAATTGAAGATTGACACGACGAAATCCAAGTACTTGAAAAGTCCCGGGAACATTCCGAGTTGGCATAATTTGGAGGCGTATTTGCATGGAGTCGCTGGAACACAAGGTTCGAAAGGAGGGTTTAAGTTGGAAGTTGATCGCGATGTTGCTCTTGTTAACAAGTCGCTGGATGTTTTGAAAGATGAGTACGGTGTACCCGGATCGTGGTGGTCCGTGCAGAACAAGGGGATGGTTCAAGAAGCGAATGGGTTTTGGAAGTTGATGGACCATCAGATAGATCGTGATTTCTGAACATTAGTAGACCATGCATCACGCCATGCATGGAAGCAAATGAAGAAGACCCATGAAAACAGGCTCATTTGCACTAGCTATTTCTGTTGTGTTTTTTGGGGTTATTTTCTTGAATATCTAGTACAGAGACTTGCTGGTTATTGCTAGTTGTTGATTCTTTTCTGATGTATGTTCCTGTGCATGGACACGGACATAAACACAAACGTGGTACACAGACATGTGAAATGTGTGATGGGCTATGTGAAGTTTGTGCAGTGAAACTATGTGAATTGTCTGTGTGAAGTATGTATTTTCGTATGTGGAGAGACAATATGAACTGTGGTGAGCTATGTGAAATGTGAACTGCATATTTGAATTATGTAAACTGTGTTATGTGACTCGAAAGATATTTTTGTCTCAAATAATTGTCATCAGAACTATATCGGGTAGCAATAATATGTGAAATGACCAATTTAAAGACAAAGCCTAAAAAAAAGAGCCGATCTCTGAATTTCTCTTAATAAAGTCTAAGTTAGCATGAAAGAGTTTCCTTTAGTTTTACGTATTTTTTTTGGTCCCAGCAAAAGAGAGGATTATATTAGTTTTTGAACAAATGTATACAAAGATCGAGAATATACATTCCAACAAGTTGACGCATATGGATCAAATAATCATATGCAGAGAGGAGGGTGGCTTGGTAAGTTTGGCATGCCCTTTAGCGATGTTTTAGTAATTGGGGGGGAGTGACTGCGATTTCAAGGCATAGAGGGTGTGCAATGTGATTTTCTTTGTGACTCGAATTTGGTAGGATCAAACGAGGTGTCACATCATTTTGCCGATACACTTTGAAGAAAATATTCCATAAACTAAACTTAAAGAAATGGTGTGCGTGTTGGACTCGGCCTTCCTCTTGCCCTAGTAGGAGGAATTCCTCCAACCAAAAATACAAGGTACTTTTTGATTCGCCTAAGTCTCTTTCCTTAGAAACTCTGGGTGTTCGGGTTGGACTCGATTTTCCTCCTGCTCTAATAGGAGGAATTCTGATCCTCCAACCAATGATGCATGGTACTTCTTAATTCGCCCAAGTCTCTTTCCTTCAAAACTCACGCCCTTTCTTATTTAACGACAATTACAATTACCAAGTTTCACCAACATTAACTCTAAACCACATTCCGCCATTAACCGAACTCCTATTCCTTCTGTCCCATGAATTAGTTATCTACGAAATTACGTGCAATTTTTAAATTTAAAAATAATGCACTGCCAAAACAATTTTTTGATTTTTTTTCCACCGTTCAAAAGATCTCATCAAGATTCATCAAGCAAGATCCATATTTCACAAAAAAATGTTTCGTTAAGTACATTATTTTTTAGTTCAAAAATTGGTCCAAAGTAACTATTCCATTCTTTTCTTTGTTATGTGAGAGGGTTGAAAGGCTTTCCGTTGGCGTTTACTTGTTGGGTTTGTCTTGGTCTCGTGTTTTTTTATTTATCTTTTTAACATTTTCTTTGTTATATTTTCGGGCAATTTTATTGCATTTTTGATGTGGTTGAGTTAATGTTAGATTTAGAGTTAAAGGTGGTGAAATGAGGCGTAATTACCGTTGGGAGGAATTCCTCCTACTGAGGCAGGAGTAAAACCGAGTTCGTGTTTGAATTTCCTTTTAATACCCTACTCCACATAGTTGATTTCCTTGCCGACTCCAGATTCTAAAATGATGGTACTGATTAGAATCTATAAACCCATACACTCATTTTTTATAATCAGTTTGATCCATTTGCCAATCTACCTCTAACTCGCAAGCATCAGAATTTGATTGCTCGATACTTTGTTTTTCTTTCTTTGGTAAAAAAAAGGGCCAAGGAATGACTTTTCTGCGAAAAGAACTAGTATGGCCATGATCCGGGGATCTTGCAGGGCGCCCTTATAGGGCACATCAGAACCGTCCGTGAGTGTTTGCACCGGTTCGAATTTAAATGAAACTTTTATGGAGAAGAGTTTAACTTTTTCTCGGAAAAGTTTCATTTAAATTCGGACCGTTACAAACACTCACGGACGGTTGTGATGCGCTCTACACGCCCTGTAATGCACCCTGCACTGCAGGGTTTCCGGATCTGGCCATGACTGTGTTTGGGCATGAATCGGCCGGTACAGAAAATCTTACATGTTTTACTTTTACCTCAAAACCCAAAAAAGATAAGGTTAATATGACGAATAGATTTTCAAACACCTTGTTGGTTTTCTTTTTATTTTCTCTCTTAATTTGGTGTTGCGTCTTGCTATATGTATCAAGATCTTGTAGCTTGTGCTGCCTTTTTGGATTCTTTTTTCCTCGATATACCCTTATCGAGTTTTCAATATAATTCCTTTTGCCTATCAAAAAAAAATTGAATAAATTAGCTAAAAATCAGCATTTTGAGGTCTTTTTGTGGCGAGAAAGATGTCCAAGAAGCTAACTAGTTGAATCCAGGAATCATAAAGCCATCTTTTAGCATTTTTAACAAGAATAACTCAAGATTTCGCCGTCTATTTTTGGGACTTCGGATTAGTGTTGTGCAGTGATGTGCGTAGCATGATGCTGCTGAGCCGTCGAATTATGCATCCGATGACTCGAATCTCATCCGGCAATCAATAATCGAAAGTCATTTACTACCAAGATAAGATCTGAGCCGTCGGATGCACGATCCGACGGCTCGAAAGTGTGCAGCATGGTGCTGTACACATCACTGCACAGTACCATCCCCAATTCTTATTTTCGTAGCCAAAGAAACCAAATACAATAGTACAAACATCTTAGCCAAAATCCATCATTTTTAGGCCTGTCTGCATGCTTTCTGATCGAGAATGGCAAAAGGCTTGGCTCCAACTCTTGAGTTTTTTTTGTTGGAATTGTTCGGACTTGTACTTCAAGTAGCAGGACATTCGAGTATATGTTTGAAAGGCATGATATACTGTATTACCTAACCTGACATGACCACCATATGTAGAACTACGTAGTCATGCATCATCCATTTTTTTAGCTCGTACTTGTACGAAGAATACAAAAATTTCATACTTCCTGTCTCATATTGGATGATGGCAATTTTGGAAAAACTCGAAATTTATCCAGATGCAATAATTACACCCTTTTTGAATAAAACTTTCCAAAAATACCCTTTCATTTTGAAAACAGCTCGTAGTTGGCAACAAAACTGAGTAGTAAAAACTCACGGAATCCAAGGAGTAGTAAACTTGGCGGCAAAGTATACTGAAGTACGTAGTATCTTTTTAGCCTTTTGTTAAAGTAATTTGAATAGTTTAATACAAGGGCAAAATGGTAGGATCAAGTGTTTTCATACTTTTCAAAATGGATTGATATTCATTTTGGAACGGTAAAAAGCTTCAAAAAGGACATTCGTTTTGGGACGAAAGGAATACTTTATTTGTACGAAATAATAAGGGGGAAATAATAAAGGGGAGAGTAGAAGCATATTTGTGTTAGCGTCGATCAATTAAATGAGACGTGTAAATCAAAAGGGAGCTAGTCATGGTGATTTCAAGGAAAATGTTACAGCTTGCTGAGTGAACACGCTATAATCAAGAGTTCATCAGTAGTACTCTTATATGGTTGTAATTTGATCATAGAAATTAATAAATATAAAAATCAAAAAGTTGTAATATCCGTTGCTTATCTATAGGCATTTCTATAAACACATGCTTGTCCTATTTAAATTTTTATTTTTTGGGTCTACCCAACCACAATTTTTTATTTTCTGTTAATTTTCTTAATAACTAACTGTGTTTGAAACTTCATCTCAACCAATCTTTCGGTGTATGTAATATCGAATATCCCTAACTTCAATTTGTCTCCAACTTATCATCCCTTGCCTTCATGAAATGCGTATGGTATGACGGTATAGTTTGCCGATCTGGTTTGATACCCATCCTTGATTTCTTCAATTTTTTTGTAATCGGTTAATTTCTTCAATTAGTTCGACTTCATTTGTTTTTCCCCCTTCTTGTTATTTAACTAATAGAATTAATTGTTTGTTCTTGCACGTCAAGTAGCACGGGCTTTGAACGAATTAAAGAATATGTCTATTGAACGAATTAAAAAAATTTGTCAAACTAATTATGATTCCCATCATCTATGGTGTCAAATTGAACGTACCCGTATAGATATACTAATCTATTTATCTATTGAGAGAGAGAGAGAGAGATGCTTTTACGGTACATGACGAACTCAAGCATAGATAACTTCCCTTCACAAATTCTATGGCATTATATAACTATCTCAAAACAGAACTATAACCTTAATTACATGATGATAACCTCATAGACAAAGACTGCACCTTTTTTAGCCCTTCCTTGAACGTAATGTATGACAGAAGCATGTCTAGAATTTCCATGAGGGTTTCCAAGGAAAAATACTAACTATTAATATTTCAGTATATATGAACATATAACGCAATCAACTAGGCCGGCCATCAAGCTTTCCCCCTATCCTCCTCTTTGATTGAATTTCCTCTTTCCTTTTTCTTTCTCGATGTCCCCTATCGAGCTTCTCTTTAATATGTTCTTCTTTCGCCGATCAAAAAACAAACAAGGCCATCAAGTTGAAAAACTCAATGAAAAAATCACGAATACGGGCGATAGCAACATAGCCAAAAACTGGAGACTTCTCAGCGGAGAACAAAACTGGAAAGGATTGTTAGATCCTCTAGACATTGATCTCCGTCGATACATTATTCACTACGGAGAAATGGCTCAAGCAACTTACGACAACTTCCTCTCGAATAAAGTATCGAAATACGCTGGAAGTAGCCGGTACACGAAGAAGGATCTCTTCGCTAAGGTGTTTCTAGAGCAAGGCAATCCGTTCAAGTACCGCGTGACCAAGTATTTGTACGCGACATCCTCGGTCCCTCAGCCCGATGCATTTATCTTCAAGTCCCTGTCGAGGGAGGCGTGGAGCGAGGAGTCCAACTGGATGGGGTACGTTGCGGTGGCCACGGATGAGGGGAAGGCGGCTCTGGGGAGGAGAGATATTTTGGTTGCTTGGAGAGGGACGATCGAGGCGTTGGAATGGGTAAACGACTTCGAATTCAATTTGGTTTCTGCTTCGAAAATACTTGGAGAGGAACATGATCCAAAGGTGCATCAGGGGTGGCACTCCATCTACACTTCTGCTGATCCAAAATCACCATTCAATAAGTTCAGTGCCAGAGATCAGGTAATTAATTTAATATATCTTCATGACAATTAAACCAAATTTTTGCTGAGAAATTAATGTATCGAGCGGGCGAGTTTTATTTTTTGTCACCTTGAAGCTCTGTGATCGACGTTACTTAATTTAAATTCCTAAATTGGGCCCAGAAAATCGATCACTTCATTCAATTTCTCAAACAATATTGTCTGACATACTTCCAAATAGCGCAAAGTCCAGTTTTAGCCATGTGGTCGGATCATGTGCGGATACACCCCTATGGTTTAAAAGTGTGCACATTACCCCCTGTGGTTTGTGAACAAGTGTGGATAGTTTGACTGCCTGCCGTCATGTTTTTCATCCATATTAACGGAGATCTATTTCACACACCTTTAGAATATGATCAGAGTCGTTCATAATGTACTATTAAATAGAGCATAGAGCACCTTCGTAAAAAAATCATCTCGATCAAGCATCAATAACCTAGTGATCTAATTCTTGATAAATTCAAATTTAAAATTTTAATTTCATAATAAATTTGATACGACCGTGAGATTTTTATTTTTTAATCGACTTGAATTTTAGCATTGATGTAGTACTCGTCAAATTCTATACTATCAATAGTTTGGATCCAATTTTTATACAGGGGATGCATTTGTTAGATTTAATTAAGGAAGAAAATTAAAGAATCAAGAGAGAGGATGAGGGCACATTGGTCTTTTAATATTGTGTCTGTTAATATAGATGAAAATAATGACGGCAAGGGGTTTATCCGTACATTTTCACAAATCACAATGGGTTATGTGCACACTTTTGAACTATAAAAAAGTGTGTTCGCATATGGCCAAAACTAAAAGGGGTCAAAATTGACTTTGCCCATCCAAATATTCAAATGTTCAAGTCAAGCATACTATTCTCAAACAAGGATCCAAAAATTAATACTCCCTAAGGGGGTTTTGAAAGCCTACTTTTTGGCTTTTCATTTATAACTTTTTGCCTTTTGGGATTATGATAAGAATGTATTTTTTTATTTGGTAGAGTGTTTGGATGATATGTACAGAATGTATTTTGTAGCAGGAGTAATGTTTGGGAGATATGGAATAAAAATGAATTATGGATTGATTTTTTACTATGCTACCCCCGGTTATTAATAATTGTGTATAATGTATATAAATAATGTTTTAATCAATTTTTTTAAAATTTACTTCCGAAATTGCTTATGTACATGAATTGAAAGTGTCCCCCCTTTTTATGGTGTGAATGTGAAGGAAAATCACAGTTGGGAGGATAACGTTCAAAAACTACGACTTTGTGGAAATAATCCCAAAAGGGAGAGGGTAGAGAAGTCTTTTTGGCATGGCAGGAGAAGAGAATGAGAAAATGAAAATTGGAAAAGCTCCTTTAAAGCTCTTTCTACGTTTTGCTCTAGAAACCTGAAAATGGAAAACACATTTTCGGAAAACCTATTTTTCCTCTTCCTGCCAAACAGCCAAAACTCAAAAAGGAGAAGTGGAAAATGGGGATCCAAACAAGTTGGTGGAACATATAATTTTAACTTCACCACAAAAAAAAACCAAAAACCAAAATCACAATCAAGCATACTGTTGACATACCATCACCACATCATGTTTTCTTAAGGATTCTTTCGTTACTTTTAAGACAAATAATAGTGGTTGATTCAACAATATTTTTTACCTTTAAGAAGTTCTATCTTAATTCGTTAGTGATATAAATGGTTTTTGGATAAAAATCGTGCCCAAATGCAAACTCTCACAAATCCAGTGGTACGTCACCCATTGGCCATTGCCGTTCCTTATAAGTTCAGAATTACCACTACATCAAATTAGTCCCTTTTTTTTATAAATATTTTATACAATTTTTTTTGGAAAGCAATATTTTATACATTTTGTACATCAGCTTGAGTTAATGAGGAGTTTTTTTTCTAAGCAAAAAAAGTTAGTGGGGAGTCAGTAGGAGTCCACAGTGAATTTCAAAAGCTATCATAGCCCTGAATCGTAAATCCCACGACGAGACTCAAATCCTGACCTCCCACACGAAGGGGACCAGGGCATGCCAACTGGGCGCCAGAGCCCATTAGCTACGTCCAGTGGTGACGCCACATAGTGAATAGTGGGGTCGGGCAACTGTACCCCATGTAGGAAAGAAAAATTACTACTCCCTCCGTCCCTTTTTTATAGTCCGGTATGCCATTTTGGGCTGTCCCTTAATGAGTGTCCATTTTATAAAGTTAGTGGGTAAAAGTTGATGTATTGTCTATTTTGTTCCTAAAAGTAGATTCCATTTTGAAAAGTGAGTGAGTAAAAGTGTGATGATGGGTAAGTAGGGAAAGTGGAGGAAAAAGTTGATGTGAAAGGTATAATGATAATGTCTTTTTAATAAGTTGGAATTACGAAGCAGGACATTTAAAAAGGGACGGAGGGAGTATTATTTTTTTTCAAATTGATTAATAAATGACCCCATAATAATTTGATGATGATACCACACTAGATTATTTTTTCACTTGAAACCGATCCGTCTCTTTGTCAAAGTTAAAACTTAAAGCAACCATCTATTACAATTTGATGACCACGGTAGATTATTTTCCCACATAAAACCCACCACACTTCTTGGAGACACATTATTTGGTGGTCCAACACCCCTAAACACCACACATTTTCATGGAGTTCACCTCTAAGTGTGAACTCTACGAAAATGTGTGGTGTTGAGGAGTATTGGGGCATTACATGGCGGTGCCCCGAGATCACTGAAAATTACTCCTCTTTGTAACCTTTAGTAAAAATTAAAACACCCCACAACATAAAACACAAGCATAAAAGAAGTACTTGATGTTATTGACAAAAAAACTATCATATATGCAACATTTCAAAAAAGGAAACCATCGAATTCAACTGTAGAAGTTCTAGAGTTTTTTTAATTTTTGGTGAAACTAAAAAGAAGATTTTTAGTACATACCTTTTGATATCTTTTATTGTTTTAGTTGAAATGCTTATTGAGCTTTTGATGTAATTTTTGTCGAAATTGTATTATTAGTTGTTATTACTATTGATTTTCATATTTTATGATTGGTAAGAGAATTTATGCTTATAAATGACCCCATGGTTCCAAAATCCTAGAGTCGCCATTGGCTATGTCAACTTAATTCAGAAAATTGATTTTTATGTAAACTTATGTTTTAATTCCATTTTCCACTTGGAAAATAAAATTTCGAAAAAAAAGTTTCAACATGATTAGTATTACGAATGTCATTTAACTATGTAATCCAATATATCAGGTTGATATTGAGATCAAGAGACTTGTGGAACAATACAAGAACGAAGATATCAGCATAACTGTAGTTGGCCACAGCTTGGGAGCAGCGATGGCAACCCTAAACGCAGCTGACATAGTTGCCAATGGACTGAACATATATAGAGGTCGACCAAACAAGGCCTTTCCAGTAACAGCCTTTGTGTTTGCAAGCCCTAAAGTTGGAGATTCTGGCTTCAAAAAGGTGTTCGATGGACTAAATGATCTTCGAGTCCTGCGCATTCGCAATGCCCATGACATCGTTCCAGATTATCCTTTCATAGGTTACCCGGAAGTAGGCGAAGAATTGAATATTGACACGACGAAATCCAAGTACTTGAAAAGTCCCGGGAATCCGTGGAGTTGGCATAATTTGGAGGCGTACTTGCATGGAGTCGCGGGAACCCAAGGGTCGAAAGGAGGGTTTAAGTTGGAAGCTGATCGCGATATCGCGCTTGTTAACAAGTCGATGGATGGGTTGAAAGATGAATACGGTGTACCCGGATCGTGGTGGTGCGTGCAGAACAATGGGATGGTTCAAGAAGCGAATGGGTCTTGGAAGTTGATGGACCATGAGGTAGATGGTGATTCATAACATTGCTACAGTAGAGTTTCATTTCGGAGATTAAACGCTAAATTACAGTTGGCTTGCAACCTTACCCGATCATAGACGACTGTTTCAAGGCATTAAGAGTGAAGTTAGATGAGTTTGACATGCATTAGACTCATCTCTTGGAAGCAAATGAAGGCCAGATATATATATATATATATATATATATATATATATATATATATATATATATATAGCCTAATTTGCAATTAGGGGAAGATTTTTCACATAGTTTTTGCTGATTCTCGAGAGCTCTGTTACCGAATTGTGTACGTTTGATATTTAGTTTGTCTTTTGAGTTATTTTCTTGTACAGTATGTAGTTCAGGCTTGCCATGGGAGAGCTAGGTGTGGATTCTTTTCTGATGCAAGTTCCTACTAATTCCTAGCTATGTAGCATGTTTATGGGCATGAACACAGATAGTGACACAGACACGAGACACATGATTCGAAAACATAGATAAACGAACAAGGCTAGGGATACAGCAAAAATAATTAAACAACATTTATTTGTATCAATGGATAACACAATTACTACATGTGGAAACATTAAACATCAGTACATAAAAATTAACAATCGTAATATATATGTACCTTGAGAAATTTTTCAATGCCAAGCGGGTATATCCCACGTAGTACCCGCTCAGCACATCCGGGCTGTATAATACACTTTTGGATGGTTTAGATTGAAAGCCTCTCTCTCCTTTCATCCCAACACTTTCTCTCTCATTTTTCTCTCCCAGAAACGCAATGAATGACTCGGATGCGCCGAACGGGCAGCACGTGGCACCCCGAGGTACTAAATTTTTTTCCTATATACCTTAAGAGAACCCTGAACTTTGTTTAGAGAGAGAAGCTTTCTACCCTCTCTGCCTCTGGATATGTATGATGCCCACAACCTTAAAAGAGATAAGTTTTTTTGTATGATAAATGCTTATTGTCCGGAGTGTTTTTTTGGACAAACTAGACTAAAACCACCCCGAAGATTTTTGCAAATTATAGATTGCCCCATCACATATGAGAAATTACGTACAAAATATCCCTTATTACATACTAACAAATAACCCCCTTGTATGTAGTGGCTAGGAAAATTGACGAAATCAGTCTAATGTTTCCAAATCCTAATTGCAATTAACCACACCGTCCTTTTGTACCCTTTGAAAAGCTGCAGAGGTGTTAAAATAGTCTTTCTCATGCTACAAAAAGGTGGTTTGGTCTATTATAATTATGAGTTGAAGATGTCAGACATTTTGTCCAATTTTCTAGCATCTACATCACGACATATAGGTAATTTGTTATGCGATAGGGGTTATTTTGTAATTTCCCGCCTTTTTTTTTTAACCTGAGTTTCATTGGGTCAAACTAGGGTGTCACACCATTTTGCTGAACCTCTTTGAGGAGAAAAATTCCATAGACTAACGTGTGTTTGAATTCCTTTTAATACTCAATTCCACATAGTTAATTAATTAATTTCCTTGCCCACTCCATTTGCTGAAAATGATGGTTCTTAATTAATATACATGCCCCTACTTAATTATTTCATTTGCAAATCTTCCTCAAATTTGCAAGCATCAGAATGTGATTGGTCTATACCTTGTTTTTCTCTTGGTAAAACATCGAAGCAATGACTTTACTGCAAAAAGAACTATTCCATGACTGTGTCTGGGATTGATTCAGCCCGAGCCCATACCATAAATTTCTCATGGCTTTTGTTGGGAGTCTAATCCACCGGATGTTCTCCCAGGTGCACATAGGTCTTATCAGTTGGAGAGTGTTTACGAAATCCACACCACATCGCATGGACCCAACATATATTGAATAACCCAAACTGGAGAGCCCACATCCTTACCCAAACCGGAGTGCCCACACCCCCTAACCAGGTTGACGATCTTTGGGCAGACTCAAACCGATTTGGGTGGGCTTGCATGGAGACTTTGAATGGAGCGAGAAATATCCAAGGTGGCTCTCGATGGAGCAAGGATGCAGCCGGATGGCAAAAAAATGCGCTGCATGGAGGCTTTCGATGGAGTAAAGGGGTTGTTGGCTCTCGATCAATGGAGTGGGTGCGGAGAAATCCGGGGTTAAATCGGTGTTGGAGAGTAAAAAGATCATGGATCAAGGGGGTGTACAAACGGATCAAATCGAGGGGGACCTAGGTCCAATGCATGGTTCACACACGAGGATGAGGGGGAGATTGTTAGGAACATGTGTGAAGGATTGAGTCCCACATCGGATAAATAGAAAAAGGATTGGACCTTAATATACAATTAGATAGCTTACCATTTACAAGGCTTAGCCTTTTAAGTGAATATATAAGTCATTTAATATATATTGATTGGGTCCAGATAATGTGGTATGGACTCTGCAGAAACTCCCCAACAAATTTGGCCTTGGCACACACAGGAGAAATCCTACTCCCAACAACTTTCTTACCTATATCCAGGAATCGTAAAGCCAGCTTTTTGGCATTTTTTTTTAGCAAGAATAACGCACGTCTTGGCCCTCTTTTTCGAAGCCAAAAATCCAAATTAATACAGTATCACAAACAATAACTTAGCCAAATCCATCATCTTTAGCCAGTCTGCTTTCTGAATTTGACAAAAGGCTCCCTAGTTCTTGATTTGTTATTTGAATTGTTCGAACCTGATAACTTCAAGTAGCATGGCATTTGAGTCATTCAAATATGTGTGAAGGCTAAGATTCACCTAACCTAACAATTGACATGACCGCCATGTGGTAATCATCGTTCATCTGGTGAGGGGAATTTCGTGGTGTCATCCCATGGCTTCCCAAAGCGCGTATCGTATGGAGGTATAGTTTGCTCATCAGGGATGATACCAATCCTTGATGTCTCCAACTGGTTCGACTTTGTGTGTTTCTTATTCTTTCTTTTTAATTGTTTAAAATAAGATTGTTTGTTCTTGCACTTCAAGTAGCATGGGCTTTGAACGAAAGAATATGTCTATTGGAACATGATCATTTTAGCTGACTACATGACCATGTCAAACTAATGATTCCCATCATCCATTGTGTCAAAATGTATATGCATATATACTATATAGGTATATAAATTCAGTTAGTTAGCTAGCGCGCGCGTGTGTGTGAGAGAGAGAGAGAGAGAGAGAGAGAGAGAGAGATGCTTAGACGGTACATTGTGAGAGGGGTCCCATTACGAGCTCAAGCATGGTGCATGGATAACTTACTTTCACAAAACAGAACTAAAACAATTTTCTCATTTTTTAGTTTAAGAATTACAAAGATACTAACCAGTCAAAGATAGATTTGATCAAGTCATGGAACTCTCAATATTTCAGTAGTATAAATATACGCCAATAAAGCAACCAACTAGCTAGCTAGGCCATCAAGCTTAATTTCCCCCTCTTTGGTTTAATTTCCCAATACCTTTCTTTCTCGATGTCTCCTATCGAGCTTCTGTTTAATATGTTTATCTTTTGCCGACCAAAAAACAAACAAGGCCGTGAAGTTGAAGAACTCAATGAAAAAATCACGAATACAGGCGATAGTAACATCCCAAAAAACTGGAGGCTTCTCAGTGGAGAACAAAACTGGGAAGGATTGTTAGATCCTCTAGACATAGATCTCCGTCGATACCTAATTCACTACGGAGAAATGGCTCAAGTAACCTACGACACCTTCCTCTCCGATAAGGTATCGAAGTACGCAGGGAGTAGCCGGTATGCAAAGAAGGATCTCTTTGCTAAGGTGTTCCTAGAGCAAGGCAATCCGTTCAAGTACAACGTGACCAAATATTTGTACGCAACATCCTCGGTCCCTCAGCCTGATGCGTTTATTTTCAAGTGCCTGTCGAGGGAGGCGTGGAGCAAGGAGTCCAACTGGATGGGGTACGTTGCGGTGTCCACGGATGAGGGGAAGGCGGCTCTCGGGAGGAGAGATATTTTGGTTGCTTGGAGAGGGACGATCGAGTCGTTGGAATGGGTAAACGACTTCGAATTCAATTTGGTTTCTGCTTCGAAAATACTTGGAGAGGAACATGATCCAAAGGTGCATCAGGGGTGGCACTCCATCTACACTTCTGCTGATTCAAGATCACCATTCAATAAATCCAGTGCTAGAGACCAGGTACGTAATTTAATATATCTTCATGGATAAACAAATTTGCACATTGAAATATATTGAGTGAATTCAATTTTTGTGACCTTGAACTATGTGATCGACGTTGTTTTACCTTTCATTCAAGAGGACAACTCTTGGAGCATCCAAAGACCAATTCATGGCACATTTTAACGGTAACTTGGCAAAAAATAATTCACAATCACGCATAATATATATTGATATTTTAATTATTTAGTGAGTAAATTAATGCAATTTGTATAAATAACCAGGGAATAATTAAGTTCAATACTACCCCTTTGTCAACTTAATTTTAGAGGCCAAAGGGTTGTAGCCCAATGGTATTTCCTGGTCCACTCATAAGGGAGGCCAGGATTTGAGCTCCGTTATGGGCGTTTGTAAGTTTAAGGTTATAAACAGCCTTTTGCCCATATGTAATAATTTACTAACTCCCCTTTAACCTCTGTTGATATATAATATGTGGCCAAAAAAAAAAAAAAAGCCTTAAACCGTTTTACACTTCGAGACTAAAATTTTCGGAACAAAATTTTTATCATTCGTAGTATTAGTAATGTCCGTACGTTAACTCCAATTCATTTTTTAGGTTGACACCGAGATCAAGAGACTTGTGGAACAATACAAGGACGAAGATATCAGCATAACTGTAGTTGGCCACAGCTTGGGAGCAGCGATCGCAACCCTAAATGCAGCTGACATAGTTGCCAATGGACTGAACATATATAGAGGTCGACCAACCAAGGCCTTTCCAGTAACAGCCTTTGTGTTTGCAAGTCCTAAAGTCGGAGATTCTGGCTTCAAAAAGGTTTTCGACGGACTAAATGATCTTCACGTCCTGCGCATTCACAATGCCTTTGACATCGTCCCGGATTATCCGTTCATTGGTTACTCAGAAGTAGGCGAAGAATTGAAGATTGACACGACGAAATCCCCGTACTTGAAGAGTCCCGGGAACCTGTCAAGTTGGCATAATTTGGAGGGGTACTTGCATGGAGTCGCGGGAACGCAAGGATCGAAAGGTGGGTTTGAGTTGGAAACTGATCGCGATATCGCGCTTGTTAACAAGTCGTTGGATGGGTTGAAAGATGAATACGGCGTACCCGGATCGTGGTGGTGCGTGCAGAACAAGGGGATGGTTCAAGAAGCAAACGGGTCTTGGAAGTTGATGGACCATCAGATGGATGATGGCTTCTAAGTAAACATTATTATGGTATTGTTAAATTTCCGAGATAATATGTTTGTACTAATTACAATAATTAGTTGCCTTCTGGGAGATGTTTAGGTAAAACAACAAAAGGTCACATTCAGTTTCATTTGTTAATTTTTATAAATTACGTCAATAAACTTGGTTTGTGGTTGTGTAGAATATCTTATTGGAAAAGTCAATCCTCTAGCTCTATCTTGATAAAAAATTTCTGGATAAAAGAGTATATGGTTATTTGATTCATAAGCTAGTTTAGGGTGTGTTCTACTACCGAAAATAAGTATTTATTTGTCAAATTTGTTTTTATTTTTTAAATTAAATGTGATGTATTGTGAGAAAATGACATGTCTCTCGCATGTAAAGCAAAGAATAAGTGCTTTAAAAATAATAATTTTACCGGGACGGGGCCTTAAACTTATTGAAATTATGACGGGTATATCTTATTAGATACTAAATGTGGAGGGAAGTTATTAACCGGCTGAACACACGTGAATGAGAATGCATCCTATCATATTTTGATCATTTATTCAATTTTTATGGGATATTGCAAAGTGAGACCTACTACGTACAGTCTAGCTCGATCATATGGTAAATCAAACTGTTACAAATCTCATTTTGCAAACATTGATGGGTAAATTACCCATGTAAACACTGCCATTAATCAGACATTTGATAAAAATTTGATCAAACGATATTTGTCTAATTAGGAGCAATGGACAGGCATGTTTGGTTCCATTTTGGATCATATGAGATACTCCGTGTGAGAGAGACTCCTTAGAGAATCTTAATTTGTATTTTCGGCCCAATGTAAGCACCTCATTTGAAATGGACATGTTTGATATCGTACCGATTGTTCATGTGATCAAGTCGATAGAAGATTTGATGGGCTTTTCTAATCCCAAGAAGAGGTGTGGAAGAAAGAAGCAAAAAATGTGTTGTGTTCAGATCTACTGTTGCAATTGCTGCTTTATGCTCTTCTTCTAAAAAAATTAATTAACAGGATTCACCTCAACAAGTCCCAGGCGATTTGGTTTTTGAATAAAATCATGGGCAATATTGATTACAAGGGTCATGATGAGGAAGTTATAAATAGAATCAAGATTATAACAGCTGAAGATGACGAAAGGCCAAGGTTCAAGCTACTCAACAGGATGATTAATTCTTAGGCATTTTTTTTGGGTGTTTTATGATTCGGTTGGGCTTTGGAGTGTTTTCTCTTGGAGTTTCTCTCTTGGTTGGTTTCTTGTGAGCCTCAGAGTTGTTAAAAAATGAAGAAGTAGATTTCATAATCCTTTATACAGAGATCAACGAATGCTCAATATTGATCCGTACTCCTCTCTCTCTCTCTCTCTCTCTCTCTCTGATTTGTCATTCATGAGTGGGGCTCTTCCTTTCATGTCAATTTTTGAGCCTGGAGTAATCTATGATGAAAGCTTAATTAATATATACTACTAAGCAATTTACGAAGAGAAGCTAGAGATGATGAGCAAGTGAATAAATTTCACCAAGTACTGGTAAGAGATCTATCTTAGATTAGTTTTTAGTTTAGAGTAGGATCTTTTTTGTAAGTTGAAGGCTTATTTGCATGTAAGACTACTTTCGATTAAATTCAAGTTTTCTTATTTCCTTTAAGTTCTTTCTCTTACCAAAGAATAGTTGTTTGCAAGTTCGCTTTTGATTAAATTCAGTGTGCTTGCATTTCTTTATTATTCTTGATAGAATCTTAAGAGTGTTTGTATACAAACTTACCTTTGATTAGATTCAGGTTTGTTTGTGTTCAATCATCTTTTCTGATTTCGAAGCGCGTCAATCTTTTATTTGGTTGATACCTTAAGGAAAAATCCTCTTAGTTGAGGTAATCGAACGGATAATACAATTGCCTGATTGAAATTAGTGGTTTCAAGTCATTTTGAAAAGAGTAATTTCTTCTTTGAAATTATTTCTTTTCTGGCACGCCCGCACACAATTATTTGTCGATTGATTTGAGTTAATTCAGCCCAAACAATATCGTAAGGCTGTCTCTAGAGTTGTTGGTAAGGAGAATCGAACTTAAAATCTTAGAATTGAGCAAACAGACAACCCCATTCAAACTTGATGCTACATATGATTTGTCTCTAAATATTACCTTCCATACCAATTTAATGAATTCTAGATTGATGTTACAATTTGTTTTGCGAGATGCTTAGAATTGCCGGCAATTTTTAGAGGTGCGTACAATACACATTCAAACGGGAATCTAGGTTGATATCATCTTTTTTTCTTTTGAAAACTCAGCTTCTTTCATTATGTAAGCGTATTTATTCAATTCTTTTGGCGTCGCATTTTAAACAAGCCTACATGGGCGGCTTACATTTTTAAACATTAAATTAAGGTCATTTTTTTGAGTTTCCAAACTACCACAAGCACATTTCTTTATCAGAATGAGGTCATTATAACTTTTATCAAGTTGGTGAATTGAATAATGGAGAAGATTACCGTTTGAAAAAAAAAAAAAAAAGAATTGAATAATGGAGACGTCGCCATTCAAATCATTCATCCTAGCTATCGTGTTGATCATGTTATTCAAGTAAGAAATTAAATATAGGTGGTTGGTCATCCGTTATTATAAGATACTAGAAGCAATGTGCTGATAAGACGTGGTTGTAAGGATGTTTTCTTTGGATAATTATCGGATGCTGAGTCAGGTTGTGCGCATTTCGATTAAATTCGAAACGCTCAAATTAACGTCCGGGCAAAACTTCTAGTGATCTCAAGATTCGGAATGTTTGGATTTGGAATTCGAAACATAGAAGCTCATAAAAGACAAACATTTATTTTCTGTCAAACAAGATTATCCCAGGCTGTTTTCTTTATCTACCCAAAAAGAGATGTTGATCTGTAACTTGAGGACCGAGGGGTCTTGGGATTTAACGTTTAGGCGAGACATGCTTGGTCGAGAGAAGCAAGAGATGGATAACTTGAAACAGAGACTCCAACGAGTTATTCTAAATCCCTTGAAGCCTGATACATTGCAGTGGAGGTGGTCGGGTGATGGAATATTTTCTGTCAAGTCAGCTTATGGGCATTGGGAACAGCAAACCCATTCGAGCAGTCAACTGTTGGGTTCTGTATGGAAGAATTTGGGCCCCCCCAAGGTGGAAATCTTTGCTTGGATGGCTGTTAAGGAAAGGGCAGTTACCAGGTCAGTCCTTCTTAGTAGAAACCTAATCAATGAGATTCAACTAGCTTTATGCCCCCTTTGCTCTTTGAGCCTTGAAACCCATCAGCACTTGTTTCTCCATTGTCATTTCTCATGGAGTGTATGGTCGATAATTTTAGATTGGTGGAACATTAAATGGGTTTGTCCAAGATCGGTTCCCGTTTTAGCTAATTGGTGGTTTGATAATGGATTTTACAACCTCGAGAAACATGTATGGGAAGCTTGTTTCTATGCAACACTATGGTCTCTATGGTTGGTAAGGAATGACTATATCTTCAATAACTGTTCGAAACAAGCTTGGGAGGTGGGGGATCTAGTCAAAACTAGAGTTGCAATGTGGATGAAGGCAAAGTTTGATATCAAGGTCTACACCGTTGAGGAGTTCAAGTTCTTCTTAGATGGTATCCGAAAATTAAAATTGTAACATAGTCTTTAGGTGGACATTCAACTATCGGTTGGATGTGATTGTAAATTTCCTTTTTCCTCGATGTACCCCGTTCGAGTTTTATAAATTGTTTCGTTTGCCGAGCAAAAAAAAAAAGACAAACATTTATTTGTAAATAATTGCAAAATCTTTAATTACGTGAAAAGAAAGGTAGTTGTGATCTCTTGTATGAGAATGATGAAGGTATGTCCATGGCCGCCGGGGCCATAGTTCTTGAGAAATGGGTTTAATACCAAAACAATATTATAATATATATGTGGGTTCTCTAATTTTCAGTTTTTTAATTACAAAGCGCACATGTACTTAAAATATGAAAAAGCTAACAATTCCCTTTTACGGCAATTGCTTCGTGATTTTCTAGTTCTAAATTAATGGGTTATTCCAAGCGTAGGGTGAATACCGACGTAGCATAATATACGGTAAGACTGGAATCGAATCCACAGACAATGATATGTGCCGACTAAAAACTCGAGTTGTTATTGATTAAACTGGCTCTTAGGTAACCACCCCTTATATTCGGTGTTGAGATTTAACTAAACTTACGGAATTGTTTGATTTTTTCAAATAATTAAAAAGAAGGTACGGTCGTAGAGTTAATAGCACTCGCAACTAAGCCGGACTTCCTTGCTCCATTCAGTGATCTAAAAAAAACATTCAACTTTAGGGAGAAAAAGATATCCCGAAATATGCGAACTTTTACGGTTGCCGTTTACCCATTCGCAGCAGAGAATGAGTTTTGGACCTGCATTCCCCAGTTCACATGGGCTCCAACGATGCCCGGATTTATCTCACGAATATTCTTAATTAACCTAAAATTGCCCTTTCAATTTTATTCAATTTTAATGTAAAACAGGAGCAGAACGTGTCCGACTTGGCCACCATATGCTAATCACCCCGCGACTCTATTCTGACGACTACTCACTCATTATTAAACAAGAAGCAAAAGAAACCCTAATTTGAAACATGATTCTTTTACGCGAGATGAAAAATAAATAAGAAATATCAACTAATCAAATATCAACGAATAACTTTTATAAAGAACTAAAATTAAAATGAGTTATCAGAGTACAAATAATTGAACAAAGTTTCAAAAATTTGAAAAAGAAAAAAACTCGAACGAAACCTAAACAATATTCGAAACAAAAGAATTTTACTGATGGCAGCCCTTTCTTCGTCTTCTGCGTCCGAATACTGATCGGCTGTCAAAAGTGCAGTAGCCCCCGTTCTTCTCTTTCTTTTCCGTAAAAACGAATTCGTTTTTTAAAATCAGTAATGCCGTAAAAACTTTGTTATAATACATTAGCCATTCAACTTTGAAGGACTTAGCATTTTGATCCAGAACGTTTATAAATTCTTCTTTTTATCCAAATTATTGAAAATCGAGCTCGAGCAACCTATAAAAAAAAGAAGAAGAAAGAAATAGATATCAATTAACCAAAATGAATGACCAATGTAGTTTAGAGAGCCAAAATATATATATTTTGGCACTTATCAGTAATATTTAATGTGCAAAATGTGCTCAATATCTACAAAAGGGTAGGAAAATATGGGAACGTATAAATAATAATATCCATACAATAAGCATGTAGTTATGACAACCTGGCTCGTCTTTTAGATGACGAAGCGGAAAACCTCGTGGTTACTTAATTATGAGATATTCCTGGCTGCGCACCATTATATATGTCGGTCATTCGTGACGATAATATGAGGGTTGGAGTCGTTGGACACCTAGCTCCACGATTAAAGTCCTTCTATTAAGCCCACTAACTACTCTATCTTTATGATTCAATTTTGTAAAACTTTTACTCGCTAATATTTTAGGAATGAATTTCTGTTGCACCCAAAAAATAAACATAAGCGTGTACTATCCAAGTTAATTGGGTGGTATTTAAAAAAAAAATTATTAGCAGAAGAATATTTTTGTAATTGGACCGAAGTAATACCTGGCCCGTGTTAGAACTAATACCTTGTTTTTTTGTCTAATTGGGCCAAAGGCTATCTTTGTGTTCGGGCTTAGCTATTTTGTTTTGTTATTGGGCTCAAGTTCCTAGATATATTGTGCTCGCTTTTGGGTCTATATTTTGTATAAAAAAAAAAAGAAGAAAGAATCTCAACGAGGTAAATGGCTATTATTTTTTCATTCAAAAATGGCTACTATTGTTTTTAACATCAAAGGGAAGTGGCTCTTTGTTTCTCAAACATGATTTGAACCCAACCAAGTCGAAAAATCACTACCAACACCAATAAAAGAAATCGACTTCTATCAACTGATTATCCTATGCATTGAAGCTTATGCTCTTTCCGATACTAGTTGTATAAAAACTCGATAATTTATTCGAATGTAAACAATAATCAAAAAAAAATATCAATAATCATGCAACTAATGGTTCGTAGCATTTAAAGTGGCCAGCTTAACGAGATCAACGAATGCTCAATATTGATCCGTACTCCTCTCTCTCTCTCTCTCTCTCTCTCTGATTTGTCATTCATGAGTGGGGCTCTTCCTTTCATGTCAATTTTTGAGCCTGGAGTAATCTATGATGAAAGCTTAATTAATATATACTACTAAGCAATTTACGAAGAGAAGCTAGAGATGATGAGCAAGTGAATAAATTTCACCAAGTACTGGTAAGAGATCTATCTTAGATTAGTTTTTAGTTTAGAGTAGGATCTTTTTTTGTAAGTTGAAGGCTTATTTGCATGTAAGACTACTTTCGATTAAATTCAAGTTTTCTTATTTCCTTTAAGTTCTTTCTCTTACCAAAGAATAGTTGTTTGCAAGTTCGCTTTTGATTAAATTCAGTGTGCTTGCATTTCTTTATTATTCTTGATAGAATCTTAAGAGTGTTTGTATACAAACTTACCTTTGATTAGATTCAGGTTTGTTTGTGTTCAATCATCTTTTCTGATTTCGAAGCGCGTCAATCTTTTATTTGGTTGATACCTTAAGGAAAAATCCTCTTAGTTGAGGTAATCGAACGGATAATACAATTGCCTGATTGAAATTAGTGGTTTCAAGTCATTTTGAAAAGAGTAATTTCTTCTTTGAAATTATTTCTTTTCTGGCACGCCCGCACACAATTATTTGTCGATTGATTTGAGTTAATTCAGCCCAAACAATATCGTAAGGCTGTCTCTAGAGTTGTTGGTAAGGAGAATCGAACTTAAAATCTTAGAATTGAGCAAACAGACAACCCCATTCAAACTTGATGCTACATATGATTTGTCTCTAAATATTACCTTCCATACCAATTTAATGAATTCTAGATTGATGTTACAATTTTTTTTGCGAGATGCTTAGAATTGCCGGCAATTTTTAGAGGTGCGTACAATACACATTCAAACGGGAATCTAGGTTGATATCATCTTTTTTTCTTTTGAAAACTCAGCTTCTTTCATTATGTAAGCGTATTTATTCAATTCTTTTGGCGTCGCATTTTAAACAAGCCTACATGGGCGGCTTACATTTTTAAACATTAAATTAAGGTCATTTTTTTGAGTTTCCAAACTACCACAAGCACATTTCTTTATCAGAATGAGGTCATTATAACTTTTATCAAGTTGGTGAATTGAATAATGGAGAAGATTACCGTTTGAAAAAAAAAAAAAAAGAATTGAATAATGGAGACGTCGCCATTCAAATCATTCATCCTAGCTATCGTGTTGATCATGTTATTCAAGTAAGAAATTAAATATAGGTGGTTGGTCATCCGTTATTATAAGATACTAGAAGCAATGTGCTGATAAGACGTGGTTGTAAGGATGTTTTCTTTGGATAATTATCGGATGCTGAGTCAGGTTGTGCGCATTTCGATTAAATTCGAAACGCTCAAATTAACGTCCGGGCAAAACTTCTAGTGATCTCAAGATTCGGAATGTTTGGATTTGGAATTCGAAACATAGAAGCTCATAAAAGACAAACATTTATTTTCTGTCAAACAAGATTATCCCAGGCTGTTTTCTTTATCTACCCAAAAAGAGATGTTGATCTGTAACTTGAGGACCGAGGGGTCTTGGGATTTAACGTTTAGGCGAGACATGCTTGGTCGAGAGAAGCAAGAGATGGATAACTTGAAACAGAGACTCCAACGAGTTATTCTAAATCCCTTGAAGCCTGATACATTGCAGTGGAGGTGGTCGGGTGATGGAATATTTTCTGTCAAGTCAGCTTATGGGCATTGGGAACAGCAAACCCATTCGAGCAGTCAACTGTTGGGTTCTGTATGGAAGAATTTGGGCCCCCCCAAGGTGGAAATCTTTGCTTGGATGGCTGTTAAGGAAAGGGCAGTTACCAGGTCAGTCCTTCTTAGTAGAAACCTAATCAATGAGATTCAACTAGCTTTATGCCCCCTTTGCTCTTTGAGCCTTGAAACCCATCAGCACTTGTTTCTCCATTGTCATTTCTCATGGAGTGTATGGTCGATAATTTTAGATTGGTGGAACATTAAATGGGTTTGTCCAAGATCGGTTCCCGTTTTAGCTAATTGGTGGTTTGATAATGGATTTTACAACCTCGAGAAACATGTATGGGAAGCTTGTTTCTATGCAACACTATGGTCTCTATGGTTGGTAAGGAATGACTATATCTTCAATAACTGTTCGAAACAAGCTTGGGAGGTGGGGGATCTAGTCAAAACTAGAGTTGCAATGTGGATGAAGGCAAAGTTTGATATCAAGGTCTACACCGTTGAGGAGTTCAAGTTCTTCTTAGATGGTATCCGAAAATTAAAATTGTAACATAGTCTTTAGGTGGACATTCAACTATCGGTTGGATGTGATTGTAAATTTCCTTTTTCCTCGATGTACCCCGTTCGAGTTTTATAAATTGTTTCGTTTGCCGAGCAAAAAAAAAAAGACAAACATTTATTTGTAAATAATTGCAAAATCTTTAATTACGTGAAAAGAAAGGTAGTTGTGATCTCTTGTATGAGAATGATGAAGGTATGGCCATGGCCGCCGGGGCCATAGTTCTTGAGAAATGGGTTTAATACCAAAACAATATTATAATATATATGTGGGTTCTCTAATTTTCAGTTTTTTAATTACAAAGCGCACATGTACTTAAAATATGAAAAAGCTAACAATTCCCTTTTACGGCAATTGCTTCGTGATTTTCTAGTTCTAAATTAATGGGTTATTCCAAGCGTAGGGTGAATACCGACGTAGCATAATATACGGTAAGACTGGAATCGAATCCACAGACAATGATATGTGCCGACTAAAAACTCGAGTTGTTATTGATTAAACTGGCTCTTAGGTAACCACCCCTTATATTCGGTGTTGAGATTTAACTAAACTTACGGAATTGTTTGATTTTTTCAAATAATTAAAAAGAAGGTACGGTCGTAGAGTTAATAGCACTCGCAACTAAGCCGGACTTCCTTGCTCCATTCAGTGATCTAAAAAAAACATTCAACTTTAGGGAGAAAAAGATATCCCGAAATATGCGAACTTTTACGGTTGCCGTTTACCCATTCGCAGCAGAGAATGAGTTTTGGACCTGCATTCCCCAGTTCACATGGGCTCCAACGATGCCCGGATTTATCTCACGAATATTCTTAATTAACCTAAAATTGCCCTTTCAATTTTATTCAATTTTAATGTAAAACAGGAGCAGAACGTGTCCGACTTGGCCACCATATGCTAATCACCCCGCGACTCTATTCTGACGACTACTCACTCATTATTAAACAAGAAGCAAAAGAAACCCTAATTTGAAACATGATTCTTTTACGCGAGATGAAAAATAAATAAGAAATATCAACTAATCAAATATCAACGAATAACTTTTATAAAGAACTAAAATTAAAATGAGTTATCAGAGTACAAATAATTGAACAAAGTTTCAAAAATTTGAAAAAGAAAAAAACTCGAACGAAACCTAAACAATATTCGAAACAAAAGAATTTTACTGATGGCAGCCCTTTCTTCGTCTTCTGCGTCCGAATACTGATCGGCTGTCAAAAGTGCAGTAGCCCCCGTTCTTCTCTTTCTTTTCCGTAAAAACGAATTCGTTTTTTAAAATCAGTAATGCCGTAAAAACTTTGTTATAATACATTAGCCATTCAACTTTGAAGGACTTAGCATTTTGATCCAGAACGTTTATAAATTCTTCTTTTTATCCAAATTATTGAAAATCGAGCTCGAGCAACCTATAAAAAAAAGAAGAAGAAAGAAATAGATATCAATTAACCAAAATGAATGACCAATGTAGTTTAGAGGCACTTATCAGTAATATTTAATGTGCAAAATGTGCTCAATATCTACAAAAGGGTAGGAAAATATGGGAACGTATAAATAATAATATCCATACAATAAGCATGTAGTTATGACAACCTGGCTCGTCTTTTAGATGACGAAGCGGAAAACCTCGTGGTTACTTAATTATGAGATATTCCTGGCTGCGCACCATTATATATGTCGGTCATTCGTGACGATAATATGAGGGTTGGAGTCGTTGGACACCTAGCTCCACGATTAAAGTCCTTCTATTAAGCCCACTAACTACTCTATCTTTATGATTCAATTTTGTAAAACTTTTACTCGCTAATATTTTAGGAATGAATTTCTGTTGCACCCAAAAAATAAACATAAGCGTGTACTATCCAAGTTAATTGGGTGGTATTTAAAAAAAAAATTATTAGCAGAAGAATATTTTTGTAATTGGACCGAAGTAATACCTGGCCCGTGTTAGAACTAATACCTTGTTTTTTTGTCTAATTGGGCCAAAGGCTATCTTTGTGTTCGGGCTTAGCTATTTTGTTTTGTTATTGGGCTCAAGTTCCTAGATATATTGTGCTCGCTTTTGGGTCTATATTTTGTATAAAAAAAAAAAGAAGAAAGAATCTCAACGAGGTAAATGGCTATTATTTTTTCATTCAAAAATGGCTACTATTGTTTTTAACATCAAAGGGAAGTGGCTCTTTGTTTCTCAAACATGATTTGAACCCAACCAAGTCGAAAAATCACTACCAACACCAATAAAAGAAATCGACTTCTATCAACTGATTATCCTATGCATTGAAGCTTATGCTCTTTCCGATACTAGTTGTATAAAAACTCGATAATTTATTCGAATGTAAACAATAATCAAAAAAAAATATCAATAATCATGCAACTAATGGTTCGTAGCATTTAAAGTGGCCAGCTTAACGAGATCAACGAATGCTCAATATTGATCCGTACTCCTCTCTCTCTCTCTCTCTCTCTCTCTGATTTGTCATTCATGAGTGGGGCTCTTCCTTTCATGTCAATTTTTGAGCCTGGAGTAATCTATGATGAAAGCTTAATTAATATATACTACTAAGCAATTTACGAAGAGAAGCTAGAGATGATGAGCAAGTGAATAAATTTCACCAAGTACTGGTAAGAGATCTATCTTAGATTAGTTTTTAGTTTAGAGTAGGATCTTTTTTGTAAGTTGAAGGCTTATTTGCATGTAAGACTACTTTCGATTAAATTCAAGTTTTCTTATTTCCTTTAAGTTCTTTCTCTTACCAAAGAATAGTTGTTTGCAAGTTCGCTTTTGATTAAATTCAGTGTGCTTGCATTTCTTTATTATTCTTGATAGAATCTTAAGAGTGTTTGTATACAAACTTACCTTTGATTAGATTCAGGTTTGTTTGTGTTCAATCATCTTTTCTGATTTCGAAGCGCGTCAATCTTTTATTTGGTTGATACCTTAAGGAAAAATCCTCTTAGTTGAGGTAATCGAACGGATAATACAATTGCCTGATTGAAATTAGTGGTTTCAAGTCATTTTGAAAAGAGTAATTTCTTCTTTGAAATTATTTCTTTTCTGGCACGCCCGCACACAATTATTTGTCGATTGATTTGAGTTAATTCAGCCCAAACAATATCGTAAGGCTGTCTCTAGAGTTGTTGGTAAGGAGAATCGAACTTAAAATCTTAGAATTGAGCAAACAGACAACCCCATTCAAACTTGATGCTACATATGATTTGTCTCTAAATATTACCTTCCATACCAATTTAATGAATTCTAGATTGATGTTACAATTTGTTTTGCGAGATGCTTAGAATTGCCGGCAATTTTTAGAGGTGCGTACAATACACATTCAAACGGGAATCTAGGTTGATATCATCTTTTTTTCTTTTGAAAACTCAGCTTCTTTCATTATGTAAGCGTATTTATTCAATTCTTTTGGCGTCGCATTTTAAACAAGCCTACATGGGCGGCTTACATTTTTAAACATTAAATTAAGGTCATTTTTTTGAGTTTCCAAACTACCACAAGCACATTTCTTTATCAGAATGAGGTCATTATAACTTTTATCAAGTTGGTGAATTGAATAATGGAGAAGATTACCGTTTGAAAAAAAAAAAAAAAAGAATTGAATAATGGAGACGTCGCCATTCAAATCATTCATCCTAGCTATCGTGTTGATCATGTTATTCAAGTAAGAAATTAAATATAGGTGGTTGGTCATCCGTTATTATAAGATACTAGAAGCAATGTGCTGATAAGACGTGGTTGTAAGGATGTTTTCTTTGGATAATTATCGGATGCTGAGTCAGGTTGTGCGCATTTCGATTAAATTCGAAACGCTCAAATTAACGTCCGGGCAAAACTTCTAGTGATCTCAAGATTCGGAATGTTTGGATTTGGAATTCGAAACATAGAAGCTCATAAAAGACAAACATTTATTTTCTGTCAAACAAGATTATCCCAGGCTGTTTTCTTTATCTACCCAAAAAGAGATGTTGATCTGTAACTTGAGGACCGAGGGGTCTTGGGATTTAACGTTTAGGCGAGACATGCTTGGTCGAGAGAAGCAAGAGATGGATAACTTGAAACAGAGACTCCAACGAGTTATTCTAAATCCCTTGAAGCCTGATACATTGCAGTGGAGGTGGTCGGGTGATGGAATATTTTCTGTCAAGTCAGCTTATGGGCATTGGGAACAGCAAACCCATTCGAGCAGTCAACTGTTGGGTTCTGTATGGAAGAATTTGGGCCCCCCCAAGGTGGAAATCTTTGCTTGGATGGCTGTTAAGGAAAGGGCAGTTACCAGGTCAGTCCTTCTTAGTAGAAACCTAATCAATGAGATTCAACTAGCTTTATGCCCCCTTTGCTCTTTGAGCCTTGAAACCCATCAGCACTTGTTTCTCCATTGTCATTTCTCATGGAGTGTATGGTCGATAATTTTAGATTGGTGGAACATTAAATGGGTTTGTCCAAGATCGGTTCCCGTTTTAGCTAATTGGTGGTTTGATAATGGATTTTACAACCTCGAGAAACATGTATGGGAAGCTTGTTTCTATGCAACACTATGGTCTCTATGGTTGGTAAGGAATGACTATATCTTCAATAACTGTTCGAAACAAGCTTGGGAGGTGGGGGATCTAGTCAAAACTAGAGTTGCAATGTGGATGAAGGCAAAGTTTGATATCAAGGTCTACACCGTTGAGGAGTTCAAGTTCTTCTTAGATGGTATCCGAAAATTAAAATTGTAACATAGTCTTTAGGTGGACATTCAACTATCGGTTGGATGTGATTGTAAATTTCCTTTTTCCTCGATGTACCCCGTTCGAGTTTTATAAATTGTTTCGTTTGCCGAGCAAAAAAAAAAAGACAAACATTTATTTGTAAATAATTGCAAAATCTTTAATTACGTGAAAAGAAAGGTAGTTGTGATCTCTTGTATGAGAATGATGAAGGTATGGCCATGGCCGCCGGGGCCATAGTTCTTGAGAAATGGGTTTAATACCAAAACAATATTATAATATATATGTGGGTTCTCTAATTTTCAGTTTTTTAATTACAAAGCGCACATGTACTTAAAATATGAAAAAGCTAACAATTCCCTTTTACGGCAATTGCTTCGTGATTTTCTAGTTCTAAATTAATGGGTTATTCCAAGCGTAGGGTGAATACCGACGTAGCATAATATACGGTAAGACTGGAATCGAATCCACAGACAATGATATGTGCCGACTAAAAACTCGAGTTGTTATTGATTAAACTGGCTCTTAGGTAACCACCCCTTATATTCGGTGTTGAGATTTAACTAAACTTACGGAATTGTTTGATTTTTTCAAATAATTAAAAAGAAGGTACGGTCGTAGAGTTAATAGCACTCGCAACTAAGCCGGACTTCCTTGCTCCATTCAGTGATCTAAAAAAAACATTCAACTTTAGGGAGAAAAAGATATCCCGAAATATGCGAACTTTTACGGTTGCCGTTTACCCATTCGCAGCAGAGAATGAGTTTTGGACCTGCATTCCCCAGTTCACATGGGCTCCAACGATGCCCGGATTTATCTCACGAATATTCTTAATTAACCTAAAATTGCCCTTTCAATTTTATTCAATTTTAATGTAAAACAGGAGCAGAACGTGTCCGACTTGGCCACCATATGCTAATCACCCCGCGACTCTATTCTGACGACTACTCACTCATTATTAAACAAGAAGCAAAAGAAACCCTAATTTGAAACATGATTCTTTTACGCGAGATGAAAAATAAATAAGAAATATCAACTAATCAAATATCAACGAATAACTTTTATAAAGAACTAAAATTAAAATGAGTTATCAGAGTACAAATAATTGAACAAAGTTTCAAAAATTTGAAAAAGAAAAAAACTCGAACGAAACCTAAACAATATTCGAAACAAAAGAATTTTACTGATGGCAGCCCTTTCTTCGTCTTCTGCGTCCGAATACTGATCGGCTGTCAAAAGTGCAGTAGCCCCCGTTCTTCTCTTTCTTTTCCGTAAAAACGAATTCGTTTTTTAAAATCAGTAATGCCGTAAAAACTTTGTTATAATACATTAGCCATTCAACTTTGAAGGACTTAGCATTTTGATCCAGAACGTTTATAAATTCTTCTTTTTATCCAAATTATTGAAAATCGAGCTCGAGCAACCTATAAAAAAAAGAAGAAGAAAGAAATAGATATCAATTAACCAAAATGAATGACCAATGTAGTTTAGAGGCACTTATCAGTAATATTTAATGTGCAAAATGTGCTCAATATCTACAAAAGGGTAGGAAAATATGGGAACGTATAAATAATAATATCCATACAATAAGCATGTAGTTATGACAACCTGGCTCGTCTTTTAGATGACGAAGCGGAAAACCTCGTGGTTACTTAATTATGAGATATTCCTGGCTGCGCACCATTATATATGTCGGTCATTCGTGACGATAATATGAGGGTTGGAGTCGTTGGACACCTAGCTCCACGATTAAAGTCCTTCTATTAAGCCCACTAACTACTCTATCTTTATGATTCAATTTTGTAAAACTTTTACTCGCTAATATTTTAGGAATGAATTTCTGTTGCACCCAAAAAATAAACATAAGCGTGTACTATCCAAGTTAATTGGGTGGTATTTAAAAAAAAAATTATTAGCAGAAGAATATTTTTGTAATTGGACCGAAGTAATACCTGGCCCGTGTTAGAACTAATACCTTGTTTTTTTGTCTAATTGGGCCAAAGGCTATCTTTGTGTTCGGGCTTAGCTATTTTGTTTTGTTATTGGGCTCAAGTTCCTAGATATATTGTGCTCGCTTTTGGGTCTATATTTTGTATAAAAAAAAAAAGAAGAAAGAATCTCAACGAGGTAAATGGCTATTATTTTTTCATTCAAAAATGGCTACTATTGTTTTTAACATCAAAGGGAAGTGGCTCTTTGTTTCTCAAACATGATTTGAACCCAACCAAGTCGAAAAATCACTACCAACACCAATAAAAGAAATCGACTTCTATCAACTGATTATCCTATGCATTGAAGCTTATGCTCTTTCCGATACTAGTTGTATAAAAACTCGATAATTTATTCGAATGTAAACAATAATCAAAAAAAAATATCAATAATCATGCAACTAATGGTTCGTAGCATTTAAAGTGGCCAGCTTAACGAGATCAACGAATGCTCAATATTGATCCGTACTCCTCTCTCTCTCTCTCTCTCTCTCTCTGATTTGTCATTCATGAGTGGGGCTCTTCCTTTCATGTCAATTTTTGAGCCTGGAGTAATCTATGATGAAAGCTTAATTAATATATACTACTAAGCAATTTACGAAGAGAAGCTAGAGATGATGAGCAAGTGAATAAATTTCACCAAGTACTGGTAAGAGCATCGATCATTACTTTCTGACTTCGACATTGAAGATGAGAGGCCGCCTAATGTTCTTGTACTCTATCTCATCATGAACTAGAAAATCTAGCGAGGTGTTCAATGATTTTGATGAATTTTAATGTTGAAGTTGGATTTTGTGTAAGTAGCAAGTTTATTATCCATCGCGAGGACCAAGTTTATTAGAACCACAATTTCAACATGAATAATTTTGTGATGCATTAAGGACATCGGCCTTGTCCGTGGATCAAGCTGAATTGGGCTTATTTAAAGAGGTTGCTACTATGAATATTACGACTCTTACTTGAAATTTCAATTCTGAAAAATACGGGTTCCTTAACAATCCTTAAGAAAATCCTAACAGTATGAATGCGAATCACCAAGTTATACTACTAGCAAAAACTACGCAAGCAATCAAACGCACTACGCAGAGATATACATGGAAAACCCTAGAATGGATAAAAACTACAGGAAGAAATCAAATCACTATAGTCGATCCCTTTTTATCCAATTTGGGCCCTCATTTTGGTAAAAACCCCAGAATGGGTTCCTCCATCGATTGGTCTTTGCCAAAATTTATCTCACCGTAGTCGATCCCTTTTTATCCAATTTGCTCACTCTCGATTACAAATAAATATGATTCTTTCCACTCTAATTCTATACAGACTCACTTGCCTATAAAAAATAATTAATAAAATTACAACTTGATAAAAATTATGTGTTTGTCAAACGGAATTGCCAATACACAAAGACTCCGGAATTTGGTCCTTATAAATTCGAGAAAATTAATTTAAAATAAAAGGTGGATGCGAACCAACAAAGGCGCATGCAATTAATTATTACAAACAATGAAAACTTGTGGATGAGTTTTCTCATGCTGGCCGGGGAGAATGATGGCTGCCGTAATTTAAACAGATTATAAGTTTATTCGGCTTATTTCAATTTAGTCAAGATTGTCTACGAATATTTAGTTTCTTAATTAGTTTTCCTATTTTGCTAGTTTCTTGTTCCCCAAGAATTAGCTAGAGTTATTTTCTAGTATTTAATTTCAATTTTAGTATGTAGTATTTCCAGGTTAGGCTGTTCTTGTTTATAAAGAGATTGTAAATCTTAGGACAAATTAGTTGTTTATGATTTAATTTATGAAAACTGGAGAAGTTTCTCAATATCATTTGTTTGAGAGAGAGAGAGAGAGAGAGAGAGAGATTATCTCTAATTTAAATTTTTTCGTGATTGTATTTTACATCTCTATTGGAGTTGCTCTAAGTGAATCAATTTTTCCTTTTTATCCTTTCTTTAGTGGAAAAAAAGTCATTTTTTAAAAAAAAGTTGAGGGTAAATATAAAAAGTGGAATACATGCCTTACAAAGAACTCAAAGGTGCATTTTGTCAAACAGTTTGCGTGTGGAATTTTTTTCTACAGTGTTGTCAACATAGGTGGCTGATGTCTTTGTGTGTGCAATCAAAGGCAGGGGAAATTTGAACGCATGGGTTACCTGTGTTGGACTTCTGTTGAAATGGTCTTTAGTTCAGTCTAGTACGTTGTTGGAGTTGGAAGCTTGGTCATCGGCAGTGGAGTCAAGCGGTTGAAGAATATGGGCAGACAGAGGGAGGCGTTGAATGCTTGGACGTCAACAGTGGAGTCAAGGGGTTGAGGATCGAGTATGAGCAAAAGGAGGGAGGCGGTACAGCTGGTTAATTTGGGAGACCGTTGTTTTGTATTATGATTTCGTTGGAGCGTTGCATCGGATCGGTTGGGAAGAGGTGTGGGGTGGGGCAGTGATTAGTGGCAATTGCTAGGGGTATTTGTGGGAAAGTAAGCGTAGAAAACACCTTCGTACATTTAAAAGAGTATAGTAGAGATAATCATTGCATGTGTTTCTTAAAAAAGTTAAATTTTTGAGATTTTTTTTTTGATAAGAGGTTGGACAAATAAATTGAGACGGAGAGAGTAAAAGCCATGTACCTATCCCCTTGCATATGGTACAAGGCTTTTTTAGCATTCTAGTTTTATAAAAAAAGAAATTGGCATTAACAACACCCTTAAGTACTAATCAAATTATTTACAGACCAATTCTCACCCTTTCCTCTTGATTTATTCGTTTTCTGTCTCGTCGATCTGACTCCACTTATATACGTACCCCTCCTCTCTCGCTTTCTTTTTTTTGTCAGACGGAAATTTTATAAAGCAACTAGCGAAAACAAGTCATAAGGTAGAATACCATAATACAATTAATCCATCATAGAAACAGAAAAAACAAGAACCATGACCAAGTTCTAAGGTAGCCAACCCCCATGACATCCGCAAGGTACCAAATTCCCCAGTCGCAAATGGATTATCACTAGTGACAATCAACTCCTCTTCTAGTTGTGAACCCAAACGGGCAAGGCAATCGGCTACCTGGTTTGATTGCCGAAAGATATGAGAGATGGTAGCATTGGTCCTGCCTGCAACTCTCTTGGCTTCTTCTACTATATAACGATGCACATAATCTGGAGGTGTACCTTCATTACATAATTTCACTGCAACATTGGAGTCGGATTCTATGTTGACATTGTACATCCCTTTCTCAAGCATGACAAGGATCGAGGCCTTTGTAAATTGCCCAAATTTCCACCTCCAAATTGGAAGAGCAATTAGCTTTTTCGAAGTAACCCAAAATCCAGCTGCCCTTGAGATCTCTAAAAGGCTCTCCAATTCCAGCCTTGTTGTTGGACTCGTAGAAACATCCATCCTCTCTCACTTTCGCTCTCTCCTATAGTTTTCATCTTTCTTCTATTCCCCTCCTCTCTCATTTTCTGTCTCCTTCGATCTACCTCCATTTGAGCATGGTCGGCTTTGATGTTTAGGTTGTCCAAGGCCGACTTCAAGCTTGTTTGCCCACTTACTATTAAGCGATAAAAAATAAAAATAAATACAAGTCAAAGAAAATGAAATAATCGAAGTTATATTATGTTTTTAGCTTGAATTAAATCAAAATGTAACCTTCATTATAGTGTTTTATGAATATCAGGATCAAATTCAAAGAAACAACTTTTCCTTACATTTTTTGAAGCAATGTATGTTAACTTTTCTCCCTAAATTTTTGTTGTCGTAATTTTTTTTGTTTCATTTACTTTTCCTAATTTGTTTTTTAACTTTTCGTTATCATTTTTTAAATTAATTATGGATCTCAATGAATGAAAAAAGAAATATATATCAATATGAACCGAACTTTAAAAAGGTTTAGATAGGACAACATTAAGGACAAAAATAAAAGTCGTTATTTTTTATTGACCTTTTTTTTTCTTTTGGTCATATTTTTTTATATTTTAGACTCCTTTCATCGATATGAATGATTAATTCAAAAAAAAAAAAACGGGAATCTAAAAATATTTAGAAAAAGAAACGTAGAAACGTAGAAGAGAGAGAGAGAGGCCATAAATGCCCACAAAGGAGTAGCCCATGGGAAGGGATATTTTGGGAGAATAAATGTTCGGGAGGAGTTTGGCAGACAATGAAATATGGAATAAACAAGCGTTCTACATGTGCTATGCACGGAAGCAAGAAAAAATCCTATTACGTTTATGTTTAATGTTATTTTTTTAGCAAGTAAAGCTTCTTTTTTTTTTTTAATGTTATTTACCTCTCATTATTCATTTATGATGCAACATTAAATACGTAAAAGTTTTAATGAGAATAGTCGAGCATGAAAATAAAGTTTGAAAGTTTTTTTTTTTTCTAAATTTTATATTTAAATTTTGACATTCCAAAAGTGTAGGAAAAGAAAAGAAAATGAATTTTATTAGGAGAATGCCACATAGGAGAGAGAATTAAGGAGAGTGTAATGCCCTAATTTTCGAAATAAAAATCGGAGGCATTAAATATTAATTTTTGAAAATTTTACTTTATTAAAGTTCAAATTCCAAAACAGATAATTCAACATAAGAATTCATTTATTACAAACCAATGTGGAAATACTAAATAATCTTTTGTGGTAATGAAATTGACAAAATATAGAGCTGACTTCTAGGCTTGATACGGATTCCAAGCGTAATTTGGCTCGGTCCTCATCTCTGGATTCTCCTCTGGATAATACTACTCACCTTCAGGGTTCTCCGCTTCTTTTTGGTTTCTGCAAAATCTGGCACGGATGCCAGACAATTCGTACCTGAGTTATAGATTTCACCCAATAAAATAATCCAACTCAACTACTCTTCTTACTTTACAACTAGCAGATAACAAGATAATATTGATGCAAAGAAGTAAAACAGAAATTTTACACATAAACCAGTTTATTACTATTCGTTAGCCTAACGTGTGATCTAAGATTTCATCCGCGAGATCTTTTCTCCCCAACTGCTAGTCATGTCCTGTCTCATGATATCACTATCTTTTACTGTCGCAGATACACCTAAGTTATGTACCAAGCGTGCATCTCAATAACTATAAACAAAGGGAAATCTTATCATGCCATTGCATGACGTACTAGGAATGTCATTTAACTATGTAATCCAATATATCAGGTTGATATTGAGATCAAGAGACTTGTGGAACTATACAAGAACGAAGATATCAGCATAACTGTAGTTGGCCACAGCTTGGGAATGGCAACCCTAAACGCAGTTGACATGGTTGCCAATGGACTGAACATATATACAGGTCGAACAAACAAGGCCTTTCCAGTAACAGCCTTTGTGTTTGCAAGCCCTAAAGTTGGAGATTCTGGCTTCAAAAAGGTGTTCGATGGACTAAACGATCTTCGAGTCCTACGCATTCACAATGCCCATGACATCGACCCAGATTGTATTTTCATAGGTTACCCGGAAGTAGGTGAAGAATTGAATATTGACACGACGAAATCCAAGTACTTGAAAAGTCCCGGGAATCTGTGGAGTTGGCATAATTTGGAGGCGTACTTGCATGGAGTCGCGGGAACCCAAGGGTCGAAAGGAGGGTTTAAGTTGGAAGCTGATCACGATATTGCACTTGTTAACAAGTCGAGGTGACACGAACACAGATAGTGACATAGACACACGAGATATGTGATTAAAAAAATAGGTACACGAACAAGGCTAGGGATACAACAAAAATAATTAAACAACATTTATTTTGTATCAATGGATAACACAATTACATGTGGAAGCATGAAACATCGATACATAAAAATTAACAATCATAAAAAAAGATCAATTAGATTAGAAACCTTCAGAACGACTCTCTCTCTCTAAACTTATCTTCTCTGCTAGGTCTTTTTCTCGGCGCCGCCGCCGCCGGGGGGGGGGGGGGGCGGCGGGGGCGCCTTCCTCCCTCCTCCCCCCGGGCCCTGTTTCCTCCCTCTTCTCCACTTATCTCTCTCTCTCTCTCTCTCCTTCCTTGATCGCGATCTTCCTCTGTTTCTTCCCTCTTTTCGTCAGCTTCTCGGGGCACCGCCCTCTTTTGCAGGGAGGGCGTGGCGGTGGTTTGTAGCGCACTCCGCCACCGACCTGAGGTTTCCTTGGCTACCTCCGGAGGCCTAGTGGCGTTGGGTGCTTCGATTGTTCTGGTGGTCGTGGGCGGCGGAGTGAGGGTGATCGATCTTGCCGGTTTGGGTGGAGGCTTTGGGCGGTGGTGTGGTGGAGGTGTAGGTAGATTTGTTTAACCTCTGTTTTAGCAGGTTTTTTCAAAATCGATTGGCGAAGATGGCGGTCTGATTGGGTCGATTTCTCTCCGGTGGTGGCGAGGTGGTTACGGTCCCCATGAATGGGTTGCTCTTGGTCGTCTTTTGAGTACGTGCTGAATTCCGGCCGGTGGTCTGTCTGATCTCTCATTTCGGGCGAGGGGCCGGCAGTTCTTTGCTTCTGGTTTGATGTTGATGTTGCTGTAGATCGTTTTTGTTCTGGGGATTGTTCGGTGATGGCTATTTGTGGTGGTGGCTGGCCCTCCGACCCTGGCTGCCTCGATTTTCACTGTTTCTAGGCTGGTTTTCGCCGCCGGTCTCTACATATGGGAAAGGCCGACTCGGCTTAACGGCGAGGTTGGGCCCCAGTGGTTTGTACGGCGGTGGCTACCGGAGTAGTTAGGGTTTGAGGGATGGTTTGGGTGGGTCGGTCCAGGCTTGGGCCGGGTCTTGGGTGTTTGGATTGTATTGTTTAATTTGGGATTGGGTTGAGCTTAATGTTTTTTTCTGATGTGAACCCTGTTAGACCTTTAGGTGTTTGGGGTTTTACCCTTGTGGTGTATTATCCAACTTTTTGTTGGATCCCTTTCCCTTTCCCCGTTTTTAATAAAAAAAATTAACAATCATAATATATATGTACCTTGAAATTTTTCAATGCCGAGCGGGTATATTCCGCGTGGTATCCACTCGGCACATCCGGGCCATCCAATACACTTTTGAATGACTTGGATTGAAACTCTTTCTCTACTCTCATCCAACACTTTCTCTTTCCTTTTTCTCCCTTGCCTCTGGATATCTATGATGCCCACAACCTTAAAAGACAGAAGTTTTTTTGTATGATAAATACTACTCCCTCCGTCCCCTTTTAAGTGTTCTGTTTCATAACTCCAACTTATTAAAAAGACATCATCATTATATCTTTCACATCAACTTTTTCCTCCACTTTCTTTACTTACCCATCATCATTACACTTTTTTTTTTGAACGGCGAAAAAGGAAATATATTAATAATGAAAGAAGACATGAGAGTAGCATCCCACTACATTGACACCCTGCACCATGACAACCGTATGTTATTCTAGCTCCAAGGATTGACAAGAAATCAACCCGAACTACACTCCCAAATTTCAAGGTTCATAGACTCAGATTACAAGCAAATGCTTTACCCTGAAAGTCTTTTCCTGATAGGAGCACAACAAGATGCGTTAAATCCTCATCCGAATCCCAAGCACTTGACAAGGCAGCAGGTTGAAACCTTTTGTGAAGAAGGTCTGAAATAACTTCCAAGAAAGAATAGCAAATATTTCAGCAGCATATTCCACCCCAGTCAGTTAATTGGGCAACCAATTCAGTTCCCCATAAGTTCATCAACAGGTTATGCAGCAAGGAGCAACCTAAAAGCAAGAGCAGTAGAACCAATTTACTCACTAATTTTTTAAAATGGAATATACTTTTAGGGACAAAATAGACATGCACCAACTTTTACCCACTAACTTTATAAAATTGACACTTATTAAGCAACAGCCTAAAATAGAATACTAGACTCTAAATAAGGGACAGAGGGAGTATTGTCTGGAGTGTTTTTTGGACAAACTACTAAAACCACCCCGAAGATTTTTGCAAATAATAGATTGCCCTATCACATATGAGAAATTACAAATTATCCCTTATTACATACTAACAAATTACCCCCTTGTATGTAGCGGCTAGGAAAATTGACAAAATCAGTCTCACGTTTCCAAATCCTAATTGCAATTAACCACACCATCCTTTTGTATCTTTTGAAAAGCTGCAGAGGTATTAAAATAGTTTTTCTCGTGCTACAAAAAGGTGGTTTGGTCTATTATAATTATGACTTGATGATGTCAGACATTTCATCTAATTTTCTAGCATCTGCATCACGACATGTAAGTAATTTGCTATGCGACAGGGGTTATTTTGTAATTTCCCAAGTGTGAGGCAATCTATAATCTTTAGAAACCTCCGTGGTGATTTTGGTAATTTACCCTCTCTCTTTTTCTTCTTTTTTTCCCTGAGTTTCGTTGGGTCAAACTAGGGTGTCACACCATTTTGCCGACCCTCTTTGAGGAGAAAAATTCCATAGACGTCTAAGGTGTGTTTGAATTCCTTTTAATACCCAATTCCACATAATTAATTTCCTTTTTTTTTATCGGCAATAAATTTTATTAAAACACGACAAAGTACCATCAAGAGTTTTTAAAAGTCATATCCAAGACTCATTAGAAAGATGAGAACAAGGAAAATGACAAAAGGAAAATAACAAAAAAAATAAAAAGAAATTGCTTCCAACAGAAAATTGAAACCGGTTCTCTCAACAGAGAATACATCTTGATATTGAAGTGATAGGCAAGTTTTAATATTTCCAAATTCTTGCTTGTTCCACTCCTTGAGCTTCTTCTACATCTCCTTGAGCTTCTTAAATGTTTGGCAGCCTGCCCATCCATAGGTTGTTGAATTCTCCCGAGCTTCTTTGGTAATCTTCAAACATTTAGGGTGGGAGAGCCACTGACTTTGGGTCCCAATTCCAAATATTATCAGAGATTAGAACCGCAGGAGGTCGAATCAGTTGGTTGATCTGCCCCCTTGGAGTGGATAATTAATTTCCTTGCTCACTCCATTTTCTGAAAATGATGGTTCTTAATATACAAGTCCCTACTTAACTATTTGCAAGTCTACCTCAAACTTGCAAGCGTCAGAATGTGATTGGTCTATACCTTGTTTTTATCTTGGTAAAACGTCGAAGAAATGACTTTACTGCAAAAAGAACTACTCCATGACTGTGTCTGGGCCGGGATTGATTCAGGCCCGAGCCCATACCATAAATCCCTCATGGCTTTTGTTGGGAGTCTAATCCACCGGATGTTCTCCCGTGCGTGCATAGTTTCAATCAGTTGGAGAGTATCCACGAAATCCACACTGCTTGACGATTTCTTAGTCCTAAATTAATGGGTTGCCCTAAGCGTGGGACGGAGACCGACGTAGCACAATATCCCGTAAGACCGGAGTCAAATTCACAAAGACGGTAATGTGTTGCTGACTAAAAACTCGGGTTGTTACTAATTTAACGGGCTCTTAGGTAGCCATCCCTTGTCGATTGATTGAGATTAACTAAAACCTAGAAAATTGATTGTGCTTTTCAAATAATTCAAACGAGGTATAGTCGTAGGGTTTATAGCACTCACAACTGACCCGGACTCATTTTCTCTAATCGGTGTTCTTTAAAACATTTGATTTTAGACTGAAAAAAGATACCCCGTAAGATGCGAACCCTTATGGTGGCCGTTTACCCATGCGCAGCGGAGAATGAGTTTTGGACCCCCCCATTCCCCCGTTCACATGGGCTCCAATAATGCCCAGGTTCGTCAACGGGAAGTATTTTACCAATCTAAAATTATTTTTCTTACATTTTTTACTTCGAAATAGGAGCAAAATGTATCTAAATTGGCCACGGTGTGTTAATCACCCCGCAATTCTACCCCGACGACTACTCACTAATCATCATGCATGAGATAAGAAAAACCTTAATTTGAAACGTACTTCTAGTACTAAAGGAAAAGAATAAACAAGAAATATCAACTAAGCGAATTGCAACGAATAACTTTAATTAAAAACATAAATTGAAACGAGTTACCGAAAGCTTGAATAATTGAATAAAGCTTCGAATAACTTGAAAGGAATAAAATTCAGAAGAAAAACTTTCGGAACAGAAAGAGATCTCGACAGCCCCGTTCCTCTATTCCACGGCAACATCGTCTGTTCTTCGTTTTCACAGTGCGTGGGAATCCAAGAAGATATCACAGCGCCTTCTTCTCTATGGCTCTCGGAGTCTCGGTCGTGGAAAATAAAGTCGTGCGTCCGTTTTTTTTGTCTTTTTCAGAAGCTGCCGCTTTCAGTGGGGTAAAAGGTTGCTTTTATAAGAATTGAAAGCATTAATCACATAGTGGCCCTTCGGCTTTTTTTAATATTGAATTAACCATCCAAAATTTCAAAGCACTTTGCACTTCGCCCCAAAACTTTTGCTAACTTCTGTCTTTACCCAAAATCTTGAAAATCGAGCTCAAGCAACCTATAAATATAACAACAAATAATAACAATCAGTTAACAAAAATAAAAAACTGATAAATATAGATTGAAGGGCCAAAATATGCATATTTTGACACTTATCACACACCACATCGCATGAACCCAATATATATTGAATGACTCAAACCGGAGAGCCCACATCCTTACCCAAACTGAAGAGCCCACATCCTTATCCATATTGGATGGCTTTTGTTGGGAGCCTAATCCGCCGGATGTTCTCCCGTTTGCGCGTAGGTCCAATCAATTGGAGAGTATCCACAAAGTTCACACCACATCGCATTAACCCAATATATATTGAATGACTCAAACCGGAGAGCCCACATCCTTACCCAAAATGGAGAGCCCACATCCTTACCCATACCGGAGTACCGACACACCCTAACCAGGTTGACGATCTTTGGGCGGACTCAAACCGATTTGGTGGGCTTGCACGGAGACTCTGTATGGAGCTAGAAATATCCAAGGTGGCTCTCGATGGAGCAAAGTTGTAGGCGGATGGCCAAAAAATGCACTGCATGGAGGCTCTTGATGGAGTAAAGAGTTTGGCTCTCGATCAATGGAGTGGGTGCGGAGAAATGCGGGGTTAAATCGGTGTTGGAGAGTAAAAAGATCATGGATCAAGGGGGAGTCAAGTGGATCAAATCGAGGGGTATCTAGGCTCAATGCATGGTTCACACATGAGGATGAGGGGGAGATAGTTAGGAACATGTGTGTAGGATTGGGGGGAGTCAAGTGGATCAAAGCGAGAGGGATTTAGGCCCAATGCATGGTTCACACATGAGGATGAGGGGGAGATTGTTAAGAACATGTGTGTAAAATTGAGTCCTACATCGGATAAATAAGAAAATGGTTAGATCTTAATATACAGTTGAATGACTCACCACTGAAAAGACTAACGCACGTTTTGGCCCTCTTTTTTCGAAGGCAAAAATCCAAATTAATACAGTAACACAAACAATATCTTAGCTAAATCCATCATCTTTATCCAGTCTGCTTTCTGAATTTGACAAAAGGGTTAGCCCTAATTCTTGATTTGTTGTTTGAATTGTTCGAACCTGATAACTTCAAGTAGCATGGCATTTGATTGAGTCATTCAATATATTTCAGTTCCTCCGTGTGGTTTGGAGAAGAGGGTCTTGGATGGTCAGATTGGTGTATCCAATATTCTATTATCTCTGTAACTTTGTGTTTATGAGTTAATGAAACTTTTTTTTCTGATAAAAAAAAAATGTTTGAAGGCCAAGATTCACCTAACCTGGCATGACCGCCATGTGGTACTCATAATCCATTTCGTGGTGTCATAATCCAGTTTGACAAAGTAGGCACATATAAAATACTATCCAAGATAGCTATCATTTTTAGCTTCATTTCTTCTTCTTTTATTGTTTTTAATGAACCATAGTAAAAAAAAAAAAAAAAAAAAAAGCTTGACTAAATTTTTTTTTTGCCCCACCTGCTTAGGCAAAATATTAGCTTTTTTATAGCTTGTATTCACAAAAAATTCAGACTTTTCTTTAGGAGATAATAAATGGAGATCGAAGAAGTATATTTGTGTCACCATCGAATGAATGAGATGCGAAAATCGAAAGGGAGCAAACTCATGGTGGTTTCAAGGAAAATGTTACAATTTGGATAGTGAAACACGTACGCTATAATCAAGTGATCAAGTACAGTTATACGGTTGAAATTTTATCTAGTTTATCATATAAAAAAGAAAGATAACAAAGATAGATTCACAAATTTGTAATCCGTGCTTATTTATTAGTAGAAGCTTTGGAACCGTGTATCTATAGGCATTTATATAAACACTAGGTTGCCCAACTTTTTAAAACGACTTTCGGTCAATGCAACCAAAATTTTTCAATTTCGTCTCAAACTTATCATTCCTTGGCTTCCTGAAGCACGTATCGTATGGAGGTATAGTGTGCTTATCAGGAATGATACCAATCCTTGATGTCTCCAACTAGTTCGACTTTGTGTGTTTCTTATTCTTTCTTTTTGTTTAAAATAAGATTGTTTGTTCTAGCACTTCAAGTAGCACGGGCTTTGAACGAAAGAATATGTCTATTGAACATGATCATTTTAGCTGACTACATGACCATGTCAAACTAATAATTCCCATCATCCATGGTGTCAAAATGTATATGCACACATACGTATATAAATTCATTTAGTTAGCTAGTGTGTGTGTGTGTGTGTGTGAGAGAGAGAGAGAGAGAGAGAGAGAGAGAGAGAGAGAGAGAGTGTGTGTGCGCGTGTGAGTATGTGTGTGTGTGAGAGAGAGATGCTTAGACGGTACATTGTGAGAGGGGTCCCATAACGAACTCAAGCATGGTGCATGGATAACTTACTTTGACAAATTCTGGCATGACATAACTTCCTCAAAACAGAACTAAAACTATTTTCTGATTTTTTTAGTTTAAGACTTAAGTTATTGCAAAAATCCAAGATAACCTTTAGGGTATGTTTGGTTGGATGGAATCAAGGTTGGAATGGAATAGTCATTTCAATGACTTACTTATTCCAATGTTTGGTTCACCATTGAATAATAGAATGATGATTCCAAATAGAATCATTATTCACCTTAGTAAAAGAATTGTCATTCTATCCAAAAAAAACTAAGGAATTGTTATTCTATTTCTTTGTCACACCAAAATTACTAGTGCCACTCCAACATTCACTATTGCCACACCAATAATTACTACTGTCACTTCAAAATTACTATTGCCACTTAAAAAAATGCTATTTTCACTCCAAAGATTACTATTGCCACACTATTCCATTGGAGATGAGAATGACTATTTCTAAGCACAACCAAACATAAGAATGGGAATGATTATTCCATTCTCAATTCTTCCAATTTTATTCCATTCTTAATTCTATTTCTATTCACATTCCATTACATCCAACCAAACGCACCCTTAATTGATAATCCCATCGATAGAGACTGCACTATATTTGCCCTTGCTTGAACGTAATGTGTATGACAGATCCAGAATTTTCATGAGGGTTTAGAAGTTGAATATATATAGTCAAAAATTACAGAGACACTAACCAGTCAAAGATAGATTTGATCAAGACATGCATGGAACTGTCAATAGTATTTCAGTAGTATAAATATACCATAAAGCAACCAACTAGCTAGGCCATAAAGCTTAATTTCCCCCTCTTCGGTTTAATTTTCCAATACTTTTCTTTCTCCACAACCCCTATCGAGCTTCTCTTTTAACATGTTTATCTTTTGCCGATCAAAAAACAAACAATGCCATCGAGTTAAAAAACTCGATGAACATCAAGTTAAAGAACTCGATGAAAAAATCACGAATACGGGCGATAGCAACATACCCAAAAACTGGAGGCTTCCCAGTGGAGAACAAAACTGGAAAGGATTGTTAAATCCTCTAGACAGCGATCTCCGTCGATACATTATTCAATACGGAGAAATGGCTCAAGTAACTTACGACAACTTCCTCTCGGATAAAGTATCAAAATACGCTGGAAGTAGCCGGTACACGAAGAAGGATCTCTTCGCTAAGTTGTTTCCAGAGCAAGGCAATCCGTTCAAGTACAGCGTGACCAAGTATTTGTACGCGACATCCTCGGTCCCTCAGCCTGATGCATTTATCTTCAAGTCCCTGTCGAGGGAGGCGTGGAGCAAGGAGTCCAACTGGATGGGGTACGTTGCGGTGGCCACGGAGGAGGGGAAGGCGGCTCTCGGGAGGAGAGATATTGTTGTTGCTTGGAGAGGGACGATCGAGGCGTTGGAATGGGTAGACGACTTCGAATTCCATTTGGTTTCTGCTTCGAAAATACTTGGAGAAGAACATCATCCAAAGGTGCATCATGGGTGGTACTCGATCTACACTTCTGCTGATCCAAGATCACCATTCGATAAGTCCAGTGCTAGAGACCAGGTAAGTAATTTAATTCATTTGAGGTTGTTTTTATCTTTCATTTAAGAGAGTGGTATTAGTAATGTCCGCACGTTAACTCTAATCCATTTATTCTCTTACCGGCTATGTAATCGAATATTAATTAGGTTGACACCGAGATCAAGAGACTTGTGGAACAATACAAGGACGAAGATATCAGCATAACTGTAGTTGGCCACAGCTTGGGAGCAGCGATCGCAACCCTAAACGCAGTTGACATAGTTGCCAATGGACTGAACATATATAGAGGTCAACCAAACAAGGCCTTTCCAGTAACGGCCTTTGTGTTTGCAAGCCCTAAAGTTGGAGATTCTGGCTTCAAAAAGGTGTTCGACGGACTAAATGATCTTCACGTCCTGCGCATTCGCAATGCCCATGACATCGTCCCCGATTATCCGTTCATTGGTTACTCAGAAGTAGGCGAAGAATTGAAGATTGACACGACGAAATCCCCATACTTGAAGAGTCCCGGGAACCTTTCGAGCCTGCATAATTTGAGGGCATATTTGCATGGAATCGGGGAAACGCAAGGATCGAAAGGTGGGTTTGAGTTGGAAGCTGATCGCAATATCGCGCTTGTTAACAAGTCGTTGGACAACTTGGATTGGTTGAAAGATGAATACGGCGTACCCGGATCGTGGAACTGGTGGTGGTCCGTGCCGGACAAGGGGATGGTTCAAGAAGAAAACTGGTCTTGGAAGTTGATGGACCATCAGATGGATGATGGTTTCTAATTAAACATTATTATGGTGTAGTTAAATTTCCGAGATAATATATTTGTACTAATTACAATAATTAGTTGCCTTCCGGGAGATGTTTAGGTAAAACAACAAAAAGTCACATTTAGTTGTGGGAAGCTTCTTTTTATGCTACACTACGCTCCTTTTGGTTTGTGTAGAACGACTTTGTATTCAACAATGCTACAACTGGTATTGAGAAGGTGGGTGAGATTGTGAGAACCAGAGTTGCAATGTGGATGAAGTCCAAGTCCGAGATCAAGTTTTACTCAGTGGAGGACTTTAGCCTGTTTTTGGATGGAATTCGAAAGATGGAATCCGAAAGCTCAAGTTGTAGATCATTTTGAGGCGTTATAACTGTCCAACTCTTTGTTGGATGGTCTTGCTTTCTTTGTTTATTTTTTGTTTTTTCCCTCAATGTATCCTTTCGAGTTTATAAAAGTTTCATTTGCCGAGAAAAAAAAAAATCACATTCAGTTTTATTTGTTAATTTTCTATAAAATTAGGTCAATAAACTTGGTTTGTGGTTGTATAGAATATCTTATTGGAAAGTCAATACTCCAGCTCTATATTGATAAAATTTTCTGGATAAAAAGAGTATATGGTTATTTGTTTCATAAGCTAGCTTAGGGTGCGTTCCACTATCACCGAAAATAAGTATTTATTTGTTAAACTTGTATTTATTTTTTGAATTAAAGATGATGTAGTGTGAGAGAATGACATGTCTCTCATGCGTAAATCAAAAAATAGGTACTTAAAAAATAATAACTTTATCAGGACTGGGCCTTAAACTTATTGAAATTATGACGGGTATAACTTATCAGATACCAAATGTGGAGGGAAGTTATTAACCAGCGGAACACATGTGAATGAGAATGCATATATCCTCTCATATTTTGATCATTTATTCAATTTTTATGGGATATAGCGAAGTGGGACGTACTACGTACAGTCTAGCTCGATCATATTGTAAATCAAACTGTTACAAATCTCATTTTGCAAACATTGATGGGTAAACTTGGGTTTTGGGGTGTTTCCTCTTGGGGTTTCTGACCGTGTCGTTCCGTGTCAAAAATATATTTATAAAACTTTGGAGTTAACTACTACTCCGTAGAATAGTGGCCATCAAGACCAAGTATCGTTCCGACGGAGACAGTATGACTGAGTTACGACAAATTCGAATGATTTCTAGATTAATTCGGGCAAATGAAGTTTAGTTGTTTGAATTTGGAGAATTTATTAAACTAAGAGAATAAATTAAATGAAAAGTTTGTAACGATCGGAGAGAAAATCTAGGGTTCGAATCCACCTCGACCGCATAACAATAATATGCATAGGCTAGGTTTATTTATTCAAATCAAAAGAGACAATCGCTAGGGCTTGCAAACACTTTCGATAATCATCAAGGTAATAATTGGGTTGTTAAAAGGTATAGACTATCCCATAACATGGACCATCTCTCAGTAGCATGGTTTGGCTACCTAACGGTATGATCCGTCTTACGAGCATGATATATCTATCTCAGAACTCTAACCTCAATCAATGAAAACCATTGCAAAACTAGGTATTTGAAATCTAGAATACAAATACTCAATCGATAAAAAGAATTAAAATCAATTCATTTAACTGCAATGAAAAGGGTTCTAAGTTTTACAATCGATCCGAATATTAAAACCTAAACCTAAACCTATACATGTACAAAGTTACTTGGAATGGTGCCTCATCTTCCCCCTAGATAAGGGGTTTAGTTGGCCATGGAAACGTGCGCAGCTTTTTCTTCTATTTTGCTCTCTGCCAAATCACCCCGTTCTCCCGTTTTCCTTTATATATTTGTGCTGCCGAGATTTTGCCTTCGGAAGATAATTCTTTCCTTTTGGACTTCTTTCCCTAATCAAACTCCTTCCTTGAGTGTGCACGGAATAATCGCAACAGGAAAGAGGAACTTTCCTCCGGCCAAGTCTTGGTCAAAGTTACTCATTCGGACTTCTTTCCCTAATCAAACTCCTTCCTTGAGTGTGCACCGAATAATTGTACCCAGAAAGAGGAACTTTCCTCCGGCCAAGTCTTGGTCAAAGAAGTACGATACTACTTGGGCCCACGTGGATAAAAGAAGCACAAATCATAAATCCAATTATATTGGTATTTTATTTTCTCCACCAAATAAATGCTAGCCGATTGTAAAACCTTCCAATTTGCACGTTTTCGCACATCGGTCTCCAAGGCCTACAAACACCACAAAATGCTAAAATATATCAAGTAATAATGTAAATGAATCGACAAAGTATAAATTAGGTGGATTAAATGGGGCCGGGTTCTTTTCAACACCTATCAGTTTCTCTCTTGGCTGATTTCTTGCTAGCCTCATATTTGCTTTTCTTTTCCTTCTGGGTTCTCACGGCATATGATTGTCAGAGTGAGGTCGTGCTTCTTGTGGTTTGTCCATCCTTCGATTAATTTGATGCCTTATGTTTGAATTCCAGTAATCTTTGTAATTCGTATAAAAAAAATTCCAAAAATCTTTTTCTGCTGTTAAAAAAGAAAAAACGATTTCATAAACCTTTATACAGAGTTGGCCTTCACATTTATGTGGTCTAAAACAAATACCAATGAAGAAGACTTTTAATTTGTCGGGTTATTATAAGGGATATCAAATCAAGTAGGAGGGGCTAGCTCCTAATATTAATTCGTAAACTTTCCGAAACCTTAAAGTGGTCGCAACTCAAGCTTTAGCATAGAACCAGCTCTGCGATTTTACATGTATATGGAGCCTAAAGTAAACAATTCGATTTACTGTATCATTCTGGGCACATGAGATGCGTCCCATGCATGCCACGAAAATGAAAAGAGAAAGAAGAGATGGAGTATCGAAGCAGGTTCATCATGAGCTTAACCAAAAGGGACCACGTGCGACTTTCGTACAACGTTAATGTACTTGTCTTATGTACGTGTTTGTTTGTCGTGGGGTTTAAATCTTTTGAGTGTTTCCGTAACACAATGCTAACTGAAACATCAACGCTAGCTCAAAAGTGTGATCGAGCGTGTTTTGCCAAATGAAGTAATGAACTACTGCCAGTTAAGAGAAACGTGTCTAAAAAAAGCTTAGTGACAAGTGACAACCTCTAATTATTATTATTATTTTTTCGTAATACAAGGTTTTTCGGATCAGCTTACGCGCACTTTGGACTAATCTCTACAATCCCAACCTATCACAACTATTTCACATGCTTAGACGTGTCGCGAGGTAACCCCAAGAATTGTTGGCAAAAAAAATCAAACCTAAAATCCTAAGATGGAGCAGACGGACAACCCCATTCTTTTCATCCATTGTTGGGATAATATTGGTTATATTCAATAGTCAATGGAACGTGCATTTTGCGTGAAAGAAAACCCCCCCTTCTCTCTCACATACAAGAGCGTGGACACGCACACACAAAGGAAAAGAATTGCTATTTCTTGAAAATTGCTACAACGAACACACACCCTATTTATTTGCGTACGGTATGAAAAATATATATAGTGCCTCTGGGACACCGCCACTTGATACCTCATGTTGTGGAGTTCAAGGCTAATTAAATGGATGAATTACAAAATGATTGTTTGGTGTAAGAAGGACACGTGATTGTGCCCCGGCCAGGCACTGAATAAATCTCTCGTACGGTATGTAATTGTTTAAAACACTGTGAACATTAAATTAAGTTCATTTTTTTTGAGTTTCCAAACTACTACGTGCACATTTCTTTATCAGAATGAGGTCATTACAACTTTTATCTAGTCGGTGAATTGAATAATGGAGAAGATTACCGTTTGAAAAAAAGAAAGAATTGAATAATGGAGACGTCCATTCAAATCATTCATCCTAGCAATCGTGTTGATCATGTTATTCAAGTAAGATATTAAATATCGTTGGCTGGTCATCCGTTATTATACGATACTAGAGGCAATGTGCTGATGAGACATGGTTGTAACTTGTAAGGATGTTTTCTTTGGATAACCGGATGCTGAGCCTGTTTGCGATCACCTCGATTAAATTCGAAATTCTGAAATTAACGATCAGGCAAAACCACCAGTAAGGTACTAGAAGCAATGTGCTGATGAGACGTGGTGGTAATTAAGGATGTTTTCTTTGGATAATTATCGGATGTTGAGTTAGGCTGCGCGCACCTCGATTCAATTCAAAACATTGAAATTAACGGCCGGGCAAAACTTCTAGTGACCTGTTCTACTTTCTAATGGGTATGGGGTGTAGGAGGTCGTGTGTGGGGTGTTTTGATATTTTGTTGAGCTAGCTGTGTGTGTGCGCGCGCGCTTGTGTTGTTGTCGGTGGTGGTGTGATGCTAGCTACTCTGTTTTTTATGGTGGCGGTGATTAGGGTTGCTTGGATTGGGATTTGGTTTTGGTTCTTGGGCTGGGCTTATTACTTCAATTGCATTTTGAGGCCTTTAGGTGTTCGGGCTTTTGCCCCTAGGTGTTTGGACCCTCCACTGTTTTTTTTTCATCCAACTTTGGTTGGATTCCTCTCCCTCACCCCCAACTTGATGTATCCTTTGTCAAGTTTTCTTAATAAAACTTTTATTGCTTATCAAAAAAAAGTGACCTCAAGATTCGGAATGTTTGGATTCGGAATTCAAAACATATGACCTCATGAAATGTAGAGACCCGTAAATTTTTTTGAAATGTTTATTAATTGGCTAATTAGGAAAATACGGTTTATTCGGTGGTTATTTGAATTAAGGATTGAAACTTGAGGGAGTGGGTGTGTGATTAAAGGATATAGGAGTATATATAGGGTGGGTGTGTGTGTAGGAGATTATATATCTCCTCTCCTTTCTCTCTCTACCGTCCCTCTCTCCCTCTCTCCACCGAAAAATCCCTCTCTCTCCTCCTCTCACTCAAAAACTCCTCCAAGACCCCAAGAACCTCAAAGATCAACCATCCTTCGGCCTTCCAATCGCGTTCTTGAGCTCAAAATTTCGTGGGTCAAGCTTGGAGGGAAGTTCTTGGCCAATTTCGGAGCTTTGGAAGTCTAGAAATCACTTGGACTTCGATCAATCGCTTGGGTTTCGTTCAAACCACTTGAGGTAGGGATTTCTTACTCTCTCTATGTGTTTATGGGTTGATTATGTGCCTTGATCGTGCTGTGGTTCGTTGTTGTTGTTCGGATTTCGTTGTTGAAAAGCTGAAAATCTGCAGAAAAGTTCCGTGGGATTGATACCCTCAAAAGGGGTATCGATACCCCTCTCTTCTCTGGACCAGATTCGGGCCAGGGATTGATACCTCCGTCCGAGGTATCAATACCCCCCTTTTTGTTTCGGACAGATTTGGGTCATTTGTTTATTTTCATGCCCATTTGAACCTCGAACACTTCAACCATCTTTTGATTGGCTTCAAATCACTTTCAAACTTAATTGTTCGTACCACGAGAGATTCATTGAACAACCGATGGGCCCTCGTCGTTGCTTGGAAAGGAGTAGAAATATATAATTAGGATATTCGTACTTTATTTATGCCTTTGGTTGATTGGAATAGATGTCGTGGCATGTCTAAATGATCGATATAGAGTTGTTAAATGTTATAACATGACGTGATGGTTGGCGAGTTGAGAAGTGTACTATGGAGGTGTTATTGAGTATCTTAGGCCATAAAGTATATCGTAAGGTGCATAGTTGGTCGCTAGGGGTTTGCCTGGTGGTCTGGAAGAGAATAGAGTAACCCGTATCCTCGTGCCTTGTCTCGTTGATCTTTCTAGATTCCCTTGGCATCCGATCTATAAGATTCTCGTTAGAACCTAGCGGGTGGAGTGTCGTAGAGTCATTTTGGGTTCGGTACGTGACATGGGGCGTCGTGATAAACTTTGAGGGTTAACGTGAACCTAAGGTATTTAATAATGTACAAAAGGACATGTTTGTGAGTTTATAATACATTGAATGATGTTGAATGAAAGACTGTGACCTTGGAATGTGATATGGGCATATGGGGCCCTAATACCCAGAATGTGAAATGGATGTACGGGGTCACGAGCACCCGGAATGTAATATGGGCATATGGGGCCCTAAGACCCAGAATGTGACATGGATATAAGGGTTTACGATTACCCGGAATGTATTGTGGGTATATGGGGCCCTAAGACCCGGAATGTTCTTTTTAAATTCACTATTTGATGTGTTAATGGAGAATAAGGTACTTGGACTCACGTTGGAAATCTTTGAGCTACTTGGTTTTTTGGAAAAATTTATGAAAAGAGACTTGATATAAAATGGTATGAAATGAGGAGATAAACAATGGCGTTTCTTTTGAGAAGTCTTAAAATGGTTTGAGAAACTGTCGTGGGGTATTTAGATTGATATGTGCTCAATGCGGCTCCTAATTGATGTAGGAATGAATAGGGATACCTTTAAGACGTATTGAATTCCGTAGTCGTAGTCTATTGGCTCTTTATGGTGCATCTTTGTATCTCTTACTCATTTATTGGAAAATCCTCTATTCTCATTGCACGTTTCATCTTATTTACATATAGCTTGAGTATAGAAATTTCTACTGGGCTAGTGTAGCTCAACAAAATCCTTCTTTTCAGGTCTCAATGCTGGACAGTAGATTGCATGCTATAGTGTGATTGGACATGAAGTTTTTGGAAGTTAGTTAGACTTAGTTACTCTCTCTCATCTATGTAATAGACTTACTTTTGGTTAAAGACGACTTTGTAACCAATTCACTTTTGAGTTATCTTTTGAGTAAGTTTGTAACTTCCTAAACCCTTGTGCTTGTGTTCAAGTTAATTTGGGCCGTGGTGCCAAGGTTGTAATCCTTTAAACTTGGAATTTGGTTTGTAAATTAAACAGGTGGGAAATCATTTTGGGTATTATTTACCTTATGCGAGAATCTTTTATCGATATGAGATATTAAATTATGTTGAAAATCGAGGGCGTGACAAGTTGGTATCAGAGCGTCTGGGTTTGAATACTTTGAGACCGTGGGGAGACTTTAGTCTCATGGGTTCAAAATCATAGCAAAAAAAAAATAATATTTTTACATGACATGTGTGCTTGCATGAATGAATCAGTACGTCGGCGTGACATTGCATTTGCGATAACGTAGATTGTTATGGTGTAGTTGACCTGTGTTTGGGAAGTTAGAGGTTTGATCTCATGATGAGATTGTAGTTGTTGTCATTGATCATTTTATGTTTTGAATTCTTGTAGCACGATGCCACCGAGACGTGAAAATAACCTTGCTAGGGAAATTGTAGCGGCACTCGCAGAGTCGAATCTTTTGAATCCTGCACTTAGGGCTAACACGAATGACCGTGCTATGGAAGCGATGAAGGCATTCTGTCGTATGAAACCACCTCAGTTCGATGGGGAGAGTAGTGATCCTCTTGTGGCCGATCATTGGCTTTCACAAATTCGTAAAATCTTTAATGCTCTTAAGATTATGGAAGATGACTTTCGGGTAAGTATAGTAGCTTGTCAACTTATCGGTGAGGCGAATGAGTGGTGGGAATCGATTTTAGGAGCAAGAAGAGATGCTAGGAGAGTGGCAAGGGCTGTTAATCGAACAAATGAGCCAGATGTAGAGAACCTGACTTGGGCTGAGTTTGAAGAACTCTTTGAGAGTCAATACTTTCCAGAAACGTGTCGTGAGCAACTTAGAGGACAATTCGAGAAACTAGAGCAAGGTAACATGGCCGTCTCCGAATATGCAACGAAATTTCAGTCTCTGTCCCGTTTTGCGCCAGAATTAGTTGCGTCAGAAGAAAGGAAATGTAGGCGTTTCGAGAGGGGATTACACCCATCTATTAAGTTGTTAGTGGTGAGCCAGCGCATTGGGAGGTTTTCCGAGATCGTTGAGTGTGCAAGGTGTGTTGAGAGTCCAGTGGGTGTACAGGGAGATAAGGAAGTGTGGGAATCTAGGCAGCCAACCACTAATGTAAGCTTACCTTTGGGAAGTTCTAGGAGCCAAGGGACGAAAAGACAGCGAGAACCACATCAATCATTGCATGTTCAACAGAGTTTGGGGCCACCTACTGCGTCGGAAAGTCATGGAGCTTCTATCAAACCACAAATTGTGTGCCATCGGTGTGGTCAACCAGGTCACTTTCGTGCTCAGTGTACACAACAACAAAAAGCATGTTTCATTTGCGGTGCACCTGATCATCTTGCCAAAAGATGCCCTCAGAAAGTAGAAGAGCATGGTGGGTCTAGTTCAGTGAGACCAGGACAGAGTTTTATTCGGCATCGTTCACAGTTCCAGTCTACTTTGGGTCAGGGGTTACGTGTTGAGCGAGGAGCGAGTCCTATCAGTTCTCAGGCTCCAGAGACATCGGATGGATGGGGTACTTTCTTCTCCCTTGTTTAACTCCTTTTCTAGAGCTCTTTGATTTGGGAACATATCATCTTTTCATGATTGGCATTTTTCCTTTGACTTGAAATTGAGCACTGAGGATTTCTGGACCATACTTGTTGTTGAGTAACACCTTCAAATGGTATTCGCTAAGACTGTGAGTTGGTTATTTCAGGTTGTCATTTTGTCTTTGATCTCAGTATCTTGTGTGAGACGAGGTTTGGTCTTGTCTTGAGGAATGGTTAGTTATCAGTGATTTTTTGCTATATGTCGGGGGTGTCTCTATACAAGTTGCCCTTTTACTGTTATTGTCTCTGTGGTCTAGTTGAACCTTGATTGAAATTTGTATCTGGACTTGTTATTCATGAAGTCGTTGTTCATCAATTTGAATAGATTTTGACATCTGTATCGATCAACACATCGTTCCTAGTGCTACTTATGTTGTATGAATCCTTGTCATGAGATACCATTTGGCATACCTACTATTGATTTTGACATAAATCGCTGCCGAAAATCTATGAGTATTTCTCGCCTCTCACTCTCGTTCTACTTCTTATGTTATGATTCATTGTATCAAATCTTGCTAGTCAATTTGGAATTTCATTACTATGGTTACAAATCTCTTAGTTTGCAGTTGCTATTTGCTTAATCTCTGTTGTTGCGGCTTCTATCTACTAGAGCTAAGTTAATAGTGATGTCTTCAACGGCGTCATATTCTTTTGTGTTGTCAAATTCAAATCTTGTCGCGAATATGGCTTCTTTCGGGCAAAAAAAAATCTGATATAGTCCTCAGCTTTGGAGGTTCATGGTTTATTCTATACTGTTTCATTCTAGCTTATTAAGAGATTTGGACCTATCTTTCACGTTATGTTTGTCATCTATATCAAAGCACTCTTTTGCAAAGGCATATGTATTCATTTCCTAGACCCGTGGAATAGTTGGGAAGTTGAAGTTACCATCCTGAGCTTGCTTTTGCTTCGTATTGGTTTGCTCGTCTAGACTTCATTGGTTGACTTGAATTCCATCGTTGCAGCTACTAGTGGCTTGTCTCATTATTATATGTTCCGGATTATCCCAAATTGAGATAACGAAAGGACTGTGTTGACCGTCGCTGTCACCCATTGACACTCAGAGCAGCAGGACTCATGTATTTTGGGGAGTATCGCCGCGTTGAAGTTCATTTGGTTTGAGGCAGAAAAGAGGGAGCTTCATTCGCTAGAAGGGTAAGTTATGTACCGGGTACGGTGTGTGTCTTTCGGACAACCAAGCGACAACCGATGAAATCCAGTTGGAAGAGGCGATTGATCACCGCACCTTCTAGATGGAAATCTCGGAAAGTCAATTGGACTATCGGGTTACATTTAGAGGTAAGATCATTATGCGTGGATAGATAGTTGTATATAAAAATTTCGCGATAAAGAGAGAGCTAAGAAATTACGTACTATTTGGAAGTGCCGCCGAAAACTTTTGTGCATTTGTAATGCATTGTATATACGAATATTAAGGAGGTACAAGCCGAATCCATTGCATGAGTTAGAACGGTCCGAAATTGAGTTAAAGGCCGATGTGTCCCATAGTGAGGATCCGATACGTATCCTACTATTGCATAGTCGAGTGTTGAGAGGTAAGCCGATACCGTTAATGCGAGTTTACATGAGAAAGGGAGAACAAAGTTAGAAAGATGTATTCAAGTCTGTTGTGGTTGGTTGATATGAATGTTTGATAGACTTTGGTGGTTACTGAATTATTGTATGATGGATATGTTAAGGATGGAGTATGATGATGTGTTGCATGTTTGGTTTGACTTGATTTAGTAAATTTCGAGGACGAAATTTTTTTCAAGGAGGGTAGGGTGTAGAGACCCGTAAATTTTTTTGAAATGTTTATTAATTGGCTAATTAGGAAAATACGGTTTATTCGGTGGTTATTTGAATTAAGGATTGAAACTTGAGGGAGTGGGTGTGTGATTAAAGGATATAGGAGTATATATAGGGTGGGTGTGTGTGTAGGAGATTATATATCTCCTCTCCTTTCTCTCTCTACCGTCCCTCTCTCCCTCTCTCCACCGAAAAATCCCTCTCTCTCCTCCTCTCACTCAAAAACTCCTCCAAGACCCCAAGAACCTCAAAGATCAACCATCCTTCGGCCTTCCAATCGCGTTCTTGAGCTCAAAATTTCGTGGGTCAAGCTTGGAGGGAAGTTCTTGGCCAATTTCGGAGCTTTGGAAGTCTAGAAATCACTTGGACTTCGATCAATCGCTTGGGTTTCGTTCAAACCACTTGAGGTAGGGATTTCTTACTCTCTCTATGTGTTTATGGGTTGATTATGTGCCTTGATCGTGCTGTGGTTCGTTGTTGTTGTTCGGATTTCGTTGTTGAAAAGCTGAAAATCTGCAGAAAAGTTCCGTGGGATTGATACCCTCAAAAGGGGTATCGATACCCCTCTCTTCTCTGGACCAGATTCGGGCCAGGGATTGATACCTCCGTCCGAGGTATCAATACCCCCCTTTTTGTTTCGGACAGATTTGGGTCATTTGTTTATTTTCATGCCCATTTGAACCTCAAACACTTCAACCATCTTTTGATTGGCTTCAAATCACTTTCAAACTTAATTGTTCGTACCACGAGAGATTCATTGAACAACCGATGGGCCCTCGTCGTTGCTTGGAAAGGAGTAGAAATATATAATTAGGATATTCGTACTTTATTTATGCCTTTGGTTGATTGGAATAGATGTCGTGGCATGTCTAAATGATCGATATAGAGTTGTTAAATGTTATAACATGACGTGATGGTTGGCGAGTTGAGAAGTGTACTATGGAGGTGTTATTGAGTATCTTAGGCCATAAAGTATATCGTAAGGTGCATAGTTGGTCGCTAGGGGTTTGCCTGGTGGTCTGGAAGAGAATAGAGTAACCCGTATCCTCGTGCCTTGTCTCGTTGATCTTTCTAGATTCCCTTGGCATCCGATCTATAAGATTCTCGTTAGAACCTAGCGGGTGGAGTGTCGTAGAGTCATTTTGGGTTCGGTACGTGACATGGGGCGTCGTGATAAACTTTGAGGGTTAACGTGAACCTAAGGTATTTAATAATGTACAAAAGGACATGTTTGTGAGTTTATAATACATTGAATGATGTTGAATGAAAGACTGTGACCTTGGAATGTGATATGGGCATATGGGGCCCTAATACCCAGAATGTGAAATGGATGTACGGGGTCACGAGCACCCGGAATGTAATATGGGCATATGGGGCCCTAAGACCCAGAATGTGACATGGATATAAGGGTTTACGATTACCCGGAATGTATTGTGGGTATATGGGGCCCTAAGACCCGGAATGTTCTTTTTAAATTCACTATTTGATGTGTTAATGGAGAATAAGGTACTTGGACTCACGTTGGAAATCTTTGAGCTACTTGGTTTTTTGGAAAAATTTATGAAAAGAGACTTGATATAAAATGGTATGAAATGAGGAGATAAACAATGGCGTTTCTTTTGAGAAGTCTTAAAATGGTTTGAGAAACTGTCGTGGGGTATTTAGATTGATATGTGCTCAATGCGGCTCCTAATTGATGTAGGAATGAATAGGGATACCTTTAAGACGTATTGAATTCCGTAGTCGTAGTCTATTGGCTCTTTATGGTGCATCTTTGTATCTCTTACTCATTTATTGGAAAATCCTCTATTCTCATTGCACGTTTCATCTTATTTACATATAGCTTGAGTATAGAAATTTCTACTGGGCTAGTGTAGCTCAACAAAATCCTTCTTTTCAGGTCTCAATGCTGGACAGTAGATTGCATGCTATAGTGTGATTGGACATGAAGTTTTTGGAAGTTAGTTAGACTTAGTTACTCTCTCTCATCTATGTAATAGACTTACTTTTGGTTAAAGACGACTTTGTAACCAATTCACTTTTGAGTTATCTTTTGAGTAAGTTTGTAACTTCCTAAACCCTTGTGCTTGTGTTCAAGTTAATTTGGGCCGTGGTGCCAAGGTTGTAATCCTTTAAACTTGGAAATTTGGTTTGTAAATTAAACAGGTGGGAAATCATTTTGGGTATTATTTACCTTATGCGAGAATCTTTTATCGATATGAGATATTAAATTATGTTGAAAATCGAGGGCGTGACATGAAAGACATATACTTATTTGTAAATAATTGGAAAATCTTAATTAAATGAAAAGAAAAGTAGTTGTGATCTCTTGTATGAGAATGATGAGGGTATGGCCATGGCCGCCGGGGCCACTGAGAAATTGAGGAATGAGTTTAATACCCAAACAATATTATAATATATATGTATGGGTTCTCTAATTTTCAGTTTTTTAATTACAAAGCGCACATGTACTTCAAATATGAAAAAGCTAACAATTCCCTTTTAAGGGTAGGAAAATATGGGAACGTATATAAATAATTATATCCATGCAATAAGCTTGTAGTTATGACAACCTAGCTTGTCTTTTAGATGAGGAAGCGGAAAACCTCGTGGTTACTTAATTATGAGATATTTCCAGCTGCCATTATATATATATGTCGGTCATTCGTGACGATAATTTGGGGATTGGACACCTAGCTCCAAGATTAAAGTCCATGTGTTTTATCATGCCCACTAACTACTCTATCTTTATGATTCAATTTTGTAAAACTTTTACTCGCTAATATTTTAAAGAATTTCTGTTGCACCCAAAAAATAAATTAACATAAGCGTGTAGTACTATCCAAGCTAATTGAGTTGTACTTAAAAAAAATACTATTATTAGCAAACGAATTTTTTCTAATTGGACCGAAGTAATACTATTATTAGCAAAAATACGTATATAAATAATACCTTGTTTTTTTTGTCTAATTGGACCAAAGGCCATCTTTGTGTTTGGGTTTAGCTATTTTGTTTTGTTATATTGGGCTCAAGTTCTCTAGCTATCTTCTGTACGCTTTTGGGTCTATTATTTGTAATAAAAAAAAAAAAGAGAGAATCTCAATGAGGTAAATGGCTATTATTTTGTCAATTTTTTTTTATCATCAAAGATGGCTACTTTTGTTTTTAACATCAAAGGGAAGTGGCTCTTTGTTTCTCAAACATGATTTGAACCAACCATGCAAGTTGAAAAATCACCGCCAACACCAATTAAAGAGACCGACTTCTATCAACTGATTGTCCTATGCATTGAACCTTATACTCTTTCCGATATTAGTTCTATAAAAACTCGTTTCTTCGAACGTAATCATGCAAATGGTTCGTAGTCTTAGAAAACATGTCTAGAGAGAGAGAGAGTGAGAGAGAGAGAAAAGGGGGTGGCTGGATACCAGTGATCAACAGTCACAGAAGCCAAGTTGTAAGGTTATCGAAGAACATGGAGTCAGAGATAACGGAGAGATTCACTTTGTTCGTGGACAACATTCCAGAGGAAAGGGATCAGATTTGGTTGCAGAGAACTTTCAATAAATTTGGGGTAGTTAAGGATGCCTTCATACCAAGGAAAAGGAGTACCCGTTCTGGCAGTAAATTTGGTTTTGTGAGATACGATTGCCATGTGTCGGCTGGCATGGCGGTGGCTAGGATGAATGGGGTATGGGTGGACAATAACAAGTTATTTGTTAAGGAAGCCAGCTTTGGTCACGGTGAAGCTACTTCGAAAAAGAGGGTACCTATTTTTCAGAAGCCATGGGAGCAGATGTCTAAGCTGAAATTATCGGGGCTAGAGAAAACAGATATGGGCAAGCATGGGTTGACAAATTCATATGCACATGTTCTAAAAGGGGAATCCTCTAAACCCCTTGTAGAACAGAGTATATTTCTGCAAGCCAAAGCTATTGGCAATGGAGGCTTATTCAGAAGTGCTGTGGCCATCATGCACAGAGTCGTTTCTATGAAGACTTTGAAAACTAGCTTCAGTTGTGATTCTGATAGAGTGACCCAGTTCAGGGCTATGGGAGGAAGATCAGTCCTTATTACCTTTCAGAGCCAAGAAGCAAGGGACTCGCTTATTAAGGATCCGTGGATGAATCGGTGGTTCGAAGTGGTAAAACCTTGGAACGGGGAACCCGCCAGCTTGGAACGATTTGTTTGGTTGGGGTGTCAAGGAATTCCTTTAAATGCTTGGAACGCTCAAATGTTTAGACAGCTTGGGGAGATATGGGGTTATTTTATTACGGTGGATGAGGATACCTTGAGAGCACTATCTTTTGTTAAGGGAAGGGTATTGATAGCTACAAAGGAAAGCCAAAAAATTGACAGATGGATAAAAATTGTGGTCCAAGGGATGGAATATGATGTTAAAGTTTCTGAGGAATCTACCTTTACCAATCCAGATGAAGTGGAAACTTGTGTTCCAATGGTTAACATCAGTAGTGATAGTCTCCGGCAGCCCAAGAATACCCAGGTGGAAATGGGTTTGAAACTTCAAACCAGAGATGGAGTGGAAGGTGACGATGACGTGGCACCTTTTGCAGACCCAGTAGCCAATAAAAAAAAGGGGGTTGGTGAGAGTGACGTTGGGATTGCAGGCTTACTTGGGGCAGACAAAAGGCATGGTAGGGGGGCGGGAACCCAGCATGAGGGTACAGGCAAGCATTTAATGCTTGATCAGTCTGGTGCACAAGCTACATCAGGGAGTTTTGAATCCCTAGTTGAGGACTCGTTGGATGTGAACGAGACTGAAGGTGTCATGTTGGATAATGTGGGCCCAATTGAGAGAGTCATTGGGGAAGCCCAGCTGGATGTCTCCGAGACCCAAGATAAAGGTGGGCCATTGATTCCTCTTAATCTGGTGGGCCAAGAAAAGGGTGGGGCTGTTAATTCTCCAACTGGTGGGCCAAGAGAGTTTCTGAAACTGGGGCAAGGCCAGGAGGATGCACCAATGCTTAATCTGGGTGGGGGTTTTTCTGAGGAGCAGACTCACTTGGCAAGATGCTCTCAACTCCCATGTATCAATTTGTTGGTCGATCTTAATGATGCCGAATGGAAGGGAAGGAGAAGGCGCCAGAAATCCAACCTTGAGCCTATTCAAGAGATGGAAAACAGGGACAATTCTCAAGTGGAGAACACTGCATCTTCTGCTGAGGTTTCTTTTCAAAGTGACTCAAGGGTGATGCGTGAAATCAGAGTAGCAATGGCGACTGGAGAGGAGGTCCGAGCCACTATGCAAATTGGAGGTGAGTTAAATGTTGATTTTTTACCTAATGATGATGTGGTTTTAAGGAAAATGATTGAACTTGAAAATAAGGAGTATGCTCGCCTCCGAGAGGATGAGGGTGGGATTTAGTTTCTTTGACTGATCTAGAGGTGGTCAAGAAGGGTGTTTGTTTTGTTTTAATGCAAATTATTTCTTGGAATATTAGAGGTTTGGGGAGCAATGTAAAGAAGAGGTTTTTATCTAAACTTATTAAGAAGAGAAAACCTGATATGGTATTTGTGCAAGAAACTAAGATGGAGTCAGTGGAGAGGAGTGTCGTCCTAAAATTGTGGGGGGGTCCTAAGATGGAGTTTGTGAGCTCCAATTCGGTAGGAGCTTCTGGCGGCCTCATTAGTATGTGGAACACGGAATTCTTCAAAGCTACCAATGTTCTTACCCATAGATCTTTTGTACTCCTGGAAGGGGTACTTCTTAATTCCTTCCCATGTGTCCTAGTAAATATCTATGCACCTAATGAGCTCAGTAACCGAAAAGAATTGTGGGAGGTGCTCTTGGGGCTTAAAGTGAATTCTCAAGTCCCGTGGTGTATAGGGGGGGATTTTAATGAGATCAAAGAAGTGCACGAAAGAACTGGCTGTACTCGAATGGAGAAGGGAATGAGGGATTTTTCAGAATTTTGTAGCAATATGGAATTGGTTGATTTACCTATGATTGGCAGGAAATTTACTTGGACCAATTATCAACATCAGGCCATCCATAGTCGCCTAGACAGATTTTTGATATCTCAGCCATGGTTGGATAGGTTTAAAATTATTCAGTGGGGCTTGCCACGCCCAATTTCTGATCATAGTCCTGTAGTACTCCTAGATGATGATAGAGATTGGGGTCCCCGACCCTTCCGGTTCTTGGATATTTGGCTCTCCAACCCCAATTGTATGAGGATTGCCAAAGAAACATGGGAGGAGGTCGAGATTAATGGGTGGGCTGGATTCATTCTTTTACAAAAACTAAGGGCCGTAAAAGACAAGTTGAGGGTGTGGAACAAGGAGGAGTTTGGTGACTTAAATTGTGCACTACAAGAATGTGAGGCAGCTCTCCACCAACTTGATGTTTTGGCAGAAGAACGACACCTTACTGAAGAGGAGAAAGCAACGAGATGCAAGACGAGAACAGAATTCTGGAGGTTGTCAAGACTCTCGGAATCTCTATGGAGACAAAAGTCGAGGGTGAAATGGCTGAAATTGGGCGATAAAAATACAAGATTTTTTCAAGTCATAGCTAATTATAGATTCAAAAGGAATATGGTGGGCTCTGTTAAGGTGGATGGCAGCGTAATAGAGGAACCTGGAGACATTAAGAAAGCAGCGGTGGTGTATTTTCGTTCCAACTTTACAGAGGAAAGGAGAATTCGAACTACTTTGGGCGGCTCCTTTAATAGACGCTTGAATTCAGATATAGCTTTGCAGCTTGAGAAACAATTTGAGGAGGGGGAAATAGTGGTTGCACTGAAAGATTGCAATAGCCTCAAAGCTCCTGGGCCGGATGGCTTCAATTTCTCCTTTGTGAAGAAAGGTTGGAGTTTCATGAAAGATTTGGTGTTGAAATTTTTTGCGGAATTCCATGAGAATGAAAAGCTTACTAAAGGTATAAACTCAACCTTTATCTCCTTGATCCCTAAGGTTGACTGCCCTACAACTTTTAAGGATTACAGACCTATTAGCATGGTGGGTTGCATCTACAAGATTTTATCGAAGGTGTTGGCCAATAGGATAAAACAGTTTCTACCGTGTCTAATTGGGGAGGCTCAGGTGGCTTTTGTTGGGGGCAAACAGATTCTTGATGGGGTTCTCATTGCCAATGAGGCCATCCATAGTTGGAAACATAGTACGCGTGGAGGGCTAATTCTCAAACTCGACTTTGAAAGAGCTTATGACTGTGTGAATTGGGGATTTCTGTTAGACATGTTGGAAAAGTTGGGCTGTGGTGGGAAGTGGTGCAAGTGGATTAAAGAGTGTATCTCTTCTGTTTCGATGTCAGTTTTGATTAATGGCTCAGCGACAAAGGAATTTCAAACTCAAAAAGGGATTAGACAAGGAGATCCCTTATCCCCTTTTCTGTTCAATATAGTAGCCGAGGCTCTTAACATTATGCTGGAAAGAGCTAGGGACAGAGAGCTCATCAACGGGGTAAAGCTTGGAAGAAATGGGGTAACGATTTCTCACCTTCAATTTGCGGACGATACAATAATTTTCTGTAATAATGATATGCAGGAAATGAAAAATATCAAAAGGATTCTAAGGTGTTTCCAGTTGATGTCAGGCCTAAAGACAAATTTTTCCAAAAGCTCTATTTGCGGTGTTAAGGTGCAACAACAAGACGTGGCTGCCCTTGCTCATGTAATGGGGTGCAAAGTAGGGTCTTTGCCTATCAAATATCTTGGCCTACCTCTTGGTGCTAATCCGCGGAGGATTAAAACATGGGAGCCTGTCATTGATAGAACCCAACAAAAGCTAAATGTATGGAGTGGTAGATGTATGTCCACTGGAGGTCGCCTTACCCTTCTCAACTCCAACATGAACACTCTGCCTAGCTACTTTATGTCAGTGTTTAAGATGCCGGTGGCTATTGCTAAAAAGTTAGAGACGATGCAGAGGCATTTTTTTTGGGGAGACACAGTGGAGAAAAAGATGGTACACTTAGTCAAATGGGAATGGATTTCCAAAGGTAAATCAGATGGGGGCTTAGGGGTGAAGAAACTGATGCAACAAAATATGGCACTCTTGGCTAAGTGGTGGTGGAGGTTTAGTAGAGACAAGGAGTCCCTTTGGGTAAGAGTCACTAGGGGCAAATACAACCTAGACCAATGTTGTTGGCTGCCTTACGTTCCGAGCTCTGGCTCAGTTTCTAACGTTTGGAGAGATATTTGCTCCATTGGGGACATTGATTCGTGTATTGGAAGGACCATTCAGGAGGGATTTCGGGTGCAAGTTAATTCAGGGGTTCAAACTTCTTTTTGGAACCATGTCTGGTTGGGAAATAAATGTCTCAAAGAGGAATATCCACGGCTGTTTTTAGCGTCCGAATAGCAGGGGGAGATGGTCAGTTCTGTGGGGGAGGCTTTGAATAATGGAGGATGGAATCTGAAGTTTAGAAGAAGTTTATTTGACTGGGAGAATATACAAAAGGAGGAGTTAGAACTAAGGCTACAAAACGTGACTTTGGATCCCTCCAAACCTGATTGCTTACAATGGACTTGGTCAGCAGATAGATGCTTCACAGTGAAATCAGCTTATAAACATGGGGAGGTGATGAGTCAGTCGAGGAGCTCCGTGTTGGGTCTATTGTGGAGAAATTTAAGCCCTCCAAAGGTGGAAATTTTTACGTGGATGGTTGTTCAGGAGCGGGTGGCAATAAGGTCGGTTCTACATAGTCGAAACATTATTACGGACGCCCATGTTTTGGTATGTCCCTTTTGCTCTTTGCACAGGGAAACCCCTCAACATTTATTTCTCCACTGTCGATTTTCATGGGATGTTTGGTCCTTGATTTTGGATTGGTGGCATGTTAAATGGGTGTGTCCCTCATCGGTAGAGGCCTTGGCAAGTTGGTGGCTTGGGAACCAATTCCGAAATTTAGAGAAAGACATATGGGAAACTGGTATGTATGCAACATTGTGGTCACTATGGCTGGTGCGGAATGATTATGTTTTTAACAATGCCTCTACGGGGGTCTCAGAGGTGGCGGACTTAATCAAAACAAGGGTGGCGATGTGGATGAGGACTAAGCATGACATCAACGTTTACTCGGTGGAGGACTTCAAGGGGTATTTGGATGGGATTCGTAGCCTGAAATTGTAACTTTTATTTGAGGTGTTGTCATTCAACTCTCTGTTGGATGATGTGTTAGTTTTATCTTTTTCCTTTTTCCTCGATGTACCCCTTCGAATTTAATAAAAAGTTTCGTTTTGCTGAGAAAAAAAAAACAAATGGTTCGTAGCATTTAAAGTTGTCAGCTTAACGAGATCGACAAATGCTCAATATCTCTCTCTCTCTCTCTCTCTCTCTCTCTCTCTGATTTGTCATTCATGAGTGGCCCTTCCTTTCATGTCAATTTTTGAGCCTGGAGTAAGCTATGATGAAAGCTTAATATAATATATATACCACTAAGCAATTTACGAAGAGAAGCTAGAGATGATGAGCAAGTGAATAAATTTCACCAAGTCCTGGTAAGAGCATCATTACTTTCTGACTTCGACATTGAAGATGAGAGGCCGCCTAATGTTCTTGTACTCTATCTCATCATGAACTAGAAAATCTAGCGAGGTGTTCAATGATTTTGATGAATGTTTTTTTTATCGGCAAACGAAACTTTTATAACAACTCGAATGGATACATCGAGGGGAATACAACTGTGGTGCTCAGGGGCAAAGAGACCCACTTACTCGAACACGAAAGAAAAAACTAAGGATCGGCTAACCAAAACCCTCCAACAGAAAATTGGATGACAGACACCTCACAACCCAAATATATTACAACTTCAACAATCTAATTCCATCCAAGAAAATCCTAAAGTCCTCCACCGAATACACCTTAATGTCATATTTTGCCTTCACCCGCATTGCAACTCTAGTTTTAATCAACACACCCCACTTCCCCAGAGCTTGTTGAAGCATTGTTGAACACGTATGCATTTCTTACTAGCCACAACGACCACAATGTTGCTAAGAAAGTAGCTCCCCACAAGAGTTTCTCCCATTTGCGGAACCTACTATCACCCCACCAAATAAAATGGTCTTCCAAAGATGCAGGGCACACCCACCTTACATGCCACCAATCCAGAATCCGCGACCAAACATCCCAAGAAAATTGGCAATGCATGAATAGATGATTAGGAGTTTCCAAGTGCAGAGAGCACAATGGGCAGAGGACAGATTGTCCCTCGGGGATCAGATTTCTTTCCAATAACACGGACCTAGTAGCCACCTTGGATTGAATAGCCATCCCCGCAAATATTTCCACCTTAGGGGGGCATAGATTTGACCATAGAGCTTCCAATATTGGGCTTCTTGCATACCCACCGATCTCCCATTGGTTATACACTGATTTTACCGAGAACCGATTATCAGAGGACCAATTCCGAATCACAGAATCTGGCCTGGCCAATATTGGAAGTTTATACACTGATTTTACCGAGAACTGATTTTGATGAATGTTGAAGTTGGATTTTGCGTAAGTAGCAAGTTTATTATCGATCGCGAGGAGCAGCACATGTTTTTAAAAAGTCCAATTAATTTAATGGAACCACAATTTCAGCATGAATAATTTTGTGATGCATTAAGGACATCGGCCTTGTCCGTAGATCAAGCCGAATTGGGCTTATTTAAAGAGGTTGCTACTATTGATTTTACGACTCTTACTTGAACTTTCAATTCGAGAAAATTAATTTAAAATAAAAGGTGGATGCAGACCAACAAAGGCGCATGCAATTATTGGAAACAATGAAAACTCGTGGATGATTTTTCTCAAGCTCTAGGGAGAATGATTCATGCCGTAATTTAAACAGATTATAACTTTATTAGGCTTATTTCAATTTAGTCAAGATTGTCTACGAATATTTAGTTTCCTAATTAGTTTTCCTATTTTTGGTAGTTTCTTGTTCCCCATAAATGTTTGGGAGGAGTTTGTCAGGCATTGTATGGAATATATAAACAAGCATTCTAGCCGTGCTATGCATGGGAGCAAGAAAAAATCCTATTATGTTTAATACTCTTTTTTTTGTTGCAAGTAAAGTTTTTTTTTAATGTTATATACCTTTCATTAGTCATTTACAATGCAACATTAAATATGTAAAAAAATTTAATGAGAATAGTTGAGAATGAAAAGAAAGTTAGACAGTTTTTTTTCTAAATTTTATATTTAACTTTTGACATTTCAAAAGTGTAGGGAAAAAAAAGAAAATGAATTTTATTAGAGGAATGTCACATAGGAGAGAGAATTAAGGAGAGAACTTGATTTTTATTTTTGAAAATCACATTTGCTTAGTATATACCGTAGTATAGATAGATAGACGCACATGGGACTTATTGGGATGTAGTCCAGCTCGGAAGTTCCCCAAAAACTTTTTGAAGCCCACCTAGCCTAGCCCAGCCCGTATTAACTAGAACCAATACATGTACATGCATTGTTCATATTACTGTTAAGAGAATAGAGTCCCACATTGCTTGGGTGTGGAATGGGTGATCACTTAATAACATTTGGGACCTCTCCACTCATTGCCAATTGGTTTTGGTTTTGGTTCCTTTTTTTGACCAGTTGGACTAAGGGCTATGTTTGGGTTAAAGTATTTGTTTTGTTATCGGGCTCAATTAGTTGATGAAGCCCAAGTTTTCTATCTTCTGGTGTAAGCCTTTGGGTCTCTATTTTGAACCCAAAAAGAAAAGACGAGAAGAAGAATATATCTCCAGGAAAAAAAAAAAAAAGAGAGAGAAGAAGAAGAAGAAGAAGAAAATATCTCCAGAAGAAGAACCCAGAAAAAGAAAAAATTGTTAACACAAAACTAAAGACAAAAAAGATAGTCATTCATTTTTTTATTTAGCCAAAACGGGCGCGCAGGTTTGTAACCTTGTTGGCTTCTTGTATTTTTGCATTTTGTCTCTTGGTTTGGTTGGTTTTATAAATTAATCCTTCTTTGCTTAGCCAACAAAACAAAATAGTGCTAGCTCTGGGTATTTATTTTGTTCTTTATCAAGTTTCATGTTCTTATTTGATGCAGGGCAGGATTATGAATCAAGAATAAACGAGCAACAAGGACAATCACAAATGGGATAGATATAGAGAAACTCTCTCTAGACACTTTGTCAATCAATAATAATCAAAAACTGCCCAGCCCTAAGGCTTACAACTCCTTAAATACGAAACAAACCCTAGCCCTACTAGGAAAAGGAAAAAAGACCAATTTCGGAAAGTTCCGAAATTATTACATATTCTGAAAATATAAGAAAAAATAAAACTTCTCCAGCAAGAACGAACGTTATTGGACTTTCCTATCAAAAGTTATTCGCAAAAAGATTATTTCTTAAAACGGCAAATTTGGCCTTTCGGAGCCTTAAACGGCCGAAAAAGGCTAAAAAACACACGGCACATGGCCGAAGACTATGTGTCCTGACCGTTGGGCCGTTTTGGATCGAATCCAAGTGGGCCGAACACCAAAGGCCTCGGTCAGTTATTTACGAAAAAACCGACTAGTAGGAATGGATTTTAGGTGGTATTCCTCCTCTAAGCGCACTGCATCATCCTCCCCTTCTAGAAAGAAATTCGCCCTCGAATTTGCATCCTCATCAGAAGAACTATCACCCCGGAATGGAACTAGATGCTTGACGTTAAACACATCGGCGGTACGAACATGGCTCGGAAGCTTCAAACGGTAAGCATTCGGATTGATCTTCTCGATAACTTCCACAGGACCAATCTTGTGGGCCTTCAGCTTGTTATACTCCCCTTCGGGAAATCGATCCTTTGTAAGGACGGCATAAACAAAATCACCAACCTCGAACTCCACAACCCTGCGTTTCCTGTCAGCAGCCTCTTTGTACTTTGTAGTAACACTGTGCAAACACTGCTCAGTATTTTTATGAATTTACTGAAGATCGCGCATAAACTCCTCAGCTTTCTTACCGGCTCATTTCAAGTCGGGAACAGGAGCCAAATCAACCGGGGCGCGTGGATTGAAACCATAAACAATCTGGAATGGAGAGAGACCCGTGCTCCGATTGACAGAACAGTTGAAAGCAAACTCAGCTTGGCATAAATGTTGATCCCAACTCCCACGATGGTCCGCATACAAGCTACGGAGTAAATTGCCCAAAGAACGGTTGACCACCTCAGTCTGGCCATCAGTTTGAGGGTGATAAGCCGTGCTAAAAGCTAGGTTGGTGTTCGCCATCCTCCACAAGCAACGCCAAAAATGGCTCAAAAATCGCGTGTCGCGGTCAGAAACTATGGACTGGGGCAGTCCATGCAAGCGATAAACCTCCGAAAAATATATTTGGGCCACCTTGACTGCTTCTGTCGTCTTCTTGCAAGCTATGAAGTGAGCCATCTTGGAAAATCGGTCCACCACCACAAAAATAGAATCATTTCCACGCTGTGACCTCGGCAACCCCAAGACGAAGTCCATGCTGACATCGGCCCAAGGTTGTGATGGAATGGGCAATGGCATGTATAAACCCGCATTAGAAGCCGTGCCCTTGGAGACTTGGCAAGTGTGGCAGCTTCCCACAAATTTGTAAACATCCTTCCGTAAAGTTGGCCAAAAATAAGAAGCGGACACCAACGCAAAGGTCTTGTCACGCCCCACATGCCCCTCATCGTGTAACTCCTTAATAATCTGTAAACGAAGGCTACCATCTGGAACACACAACGCATTCCCCTTAAACAGAAAACCGCCATGCTCATGAAAGTCAGACTGATTGCCACCACCTGCGATCTTTCCAAGCACAGCAGAGAAATACGGGTCAGCCAATAACAACTCTCGAAAAGCATCAAATCCAATTACCTTACTACGCATAACTGTGAGCAGGTTGCTGCGGCGACTAAGGGCATCGGCAACCTTATTCAAAGCACTAGATTTGTGCTTGATAGAGAAAGAGAACTGCTGTACATAAGCAGCCCACTTAGCATGTCGACTGGACAGCTTATCCTGTGAGTTGAGATGCTTCAGCGCCTCATGATCAGAATATAAAACGAAATCGCTGTGTATGAGATAATGGTACCAATGCTTCAACGACTGAACCAAAGCATAGAACTCCACATCATAAGTACTATAGTTCAACTTTCCCCCATTCAGCTTCTCACTAAAATAAGCCACAGGCTTGGAACTTTGGCTAAGGACAGCCCCAATTCCAACCTTGGACGCATCACAATGTAATTCAAAAGGTTGTGAAAAGTCCGGTAACACTAGAACGGGGGCAGAAGTTAACTTCTGCTTGATCAACTGAAATGCCCTGGTGGCAGCTTCATTCCACGAGAACTTTCCACCCTTCATGCAATCCGTGATAGGAGCCATAATAGTGCTAAAGTGCGGGATAAAACGACGATAAAAAGAAGCCAACCCATGAAAACTACGAATATCGAACAAAGTCCGAGGTTGTGGCCAATCACGAATCGCCTCAACCTTAGACTCATCTACTGAAATCCCATTCTTGGACACAACATAACCAAGAAAGAGCACGGAATCCGTCATAAACACACATTTTTTAACAGCCCCATACAAGTTTTCAGCACGCAAAACAGTAAGAACCTCACGTAAATGCTGCAAGTGTAATTTAGGAGTGGCACTGTAAATCAAAATATCATCGAAGTAAACGACAACAAATTTACCGATGAAAGGCCGTAGTGTTTGGTTCATCACTCGCATGAAAGTGCTCGGCGCATTGGATAAACCGAACGGCATAACCAGCCACTCGTAAAGTCCCTCTCTGGTCTTAAACGCTGTCTTCCATTCATCCCCTGGTTTGATACGAAGTTGATGGTAACCACTTTTCAAATCCAGCTTGGTAAAAACTTGAGCACCCCCCAACTGATCCAATAAATCATCCAATCTCGGCAGCGGAAAACGATACTTTACCGTGATCTTGTTAATTGCCCTGCTGTCCACACACATCCTCCACGAACCATCTTTCTTAGGAACCAATAATGCTGGAACTGCACAGGGACTAAGACTCTCCCGGATAAAACCCTTGGACAGCAACTCCTCCACTTGTTTTCGTAACTCCTCGTGCTCCTTCGGACTCATCCGATAATGGGGTCGATTGGGCAAACTAGAACTAGGCACCAGATCAATTTGGTGCTGAATATCTCGTAACGGGGGCAACCCATCAGGTAACTCAGTTGGGAACACATCTGCAAACTCAGCAAGAAGAGGCTGGATCTCAACTGGCAATTTCTGTTCAAAAATTGCCGGTGAACTCTCCCTTGCCACGACAATGAACACAACTTTTGTGGCTGAGAGCTCTCCTTCGAACTGCACCCTTGTCAGAAGATTAGTACCCTCTCCACTTTGTGGTTTGGATATAACCTCCTTAGAAGGTAGCAACCTAATCATCGTACCCTCGGATTTAAGGGTATAAGTGTTAGAACCCCCGTTATGTATGACTTTACGATCAAATTGCCACGGTCTTCCCAATAATAGATGACACACATCCATTCCCACAACATCACACCAAATCTGATCCTTATACTTAGAACCAACAGCAAACGAAACCAAACAGCGCTTGGTTACCTTAACTTCGTTACCCTTCTTAAGCCACGCCAGCTTGTACGGGTTGGGGTGTGGCTCTGTCTTCAACCCGAGTTTCTTGACCGCCTCTTCGGACACCACATTTTCACAGCTACCCGAATCTATCACAAAACGACACACGTTTCCATCTATTGAACAGGTGGACTGAAAGACATTACTACGCAGCCAAGAATCGCCCTCAACCTCTCGGGGAGCATAACAGGACCTTCTCACCACCAATAATGGCCCAACATCCCCAACAACTTCCTCCACAACTCCCTCCGGTGAGTCTGACGATGGTTGGGATTCGTCATACGCCACTTCCTGCTCATAATGCTCACTAATAATCCCATCAGCATCCACAAATAAAGCCTTACCCAGTCTATCCCCCTTTCGGCACTCAACAGCACGATGACCGGGCTCTCCACACTTGAAGCACCCGCTCTATTGGCCTGCGGAACAACAGGTAATGAATTGTCCGTAGGCCGAACCAAATCCGACCGAGTAGAGGCTGGCCGAACTAGCGCTGGGCCGGGCGTTGTTCGGGCAGCGACACCCCAGGCAGGTGCAGAAGATCTGCGGTTTGCTTGCTTCTCCAACTGTAAGGCCCTTTGATGGACATCTGAAACAGAATATAGATCGAACATATTCAACGTAACCTGATATTGCTCACGTAAACCTCCAACGTACCTTGAAACCAACTGCTCCTCTGTTTCAGCGACATCATTCCGAACCACCAACTGATGAAACTCCGTAGTGTAATCATCCACTGAACGGGAACCCTGACGGAGATTCTGCAATCGTTGATACATCAAACGAGAATAGTTGTGGGGAAGAAAAGCCACCCGCATCTTTTTCTTCAATTTTTCCCACGAACTAATCTTCTCCTTGCCCTGCCTTGACCTGGACAGCTTCAACTGCTGCCACCAAGCCGCAGCCCTACCTCGAAATCTGGTAGCAACCAACGCGACCCGTCTATCTTCCGGGACCCGTTTGAAATCCAAAATCTCTTCGATAGTTGCGACCCAATCAAGGAACTCCTCCGGTGCTAAACCCCCCTGAAATTCAGGAAGATCGATCTTCAAACCAGATTCCCACTGTCGAGAATCCCGGTCAGCCATGAACCCACGACCGCCTTCCCTCCGTTGATAGAAGCCACCGCCACCGGGCGCTCCTACTGCAAAAGGGTTGTCGGCCTCTTCATCACTCGCAGCCTCCTCCTCATTCAGAGGATTTCGGTTGATCGAGCGACGGCGAGGCTGGTTCGCAACAGCAAGGGCAGCGACCTGATCGGCTAGAGCAGCGACCTGATCAGCAACCTGTTGGATCCGCGCCTCTGTTCGTGCTTCTCGCGCGACGTCATCTCGTTCATAAACGTCCTCCATAAAAGCTGTACGATCACCTCGTCCCCCACGACCTCCAGCAGCACGTCTTACAGCCATAGTCGAAATCGGAATCGAGCTCTGATACCAACTGATGCAGGGCAGGATTATGAATCAAGAATAAACGAGCAACAAGGACAATCACAAACGGGATAGATATAGAGAAACTCTCTCTAGACACTTTGTCAATCAATAATAATCAAAAACTGCCCAGCCCTAAGGCTTACAACTCCTTAAATACGAAACAAACCCTAGCCCTACTAGGAAAAGGAAAAAAGACCAATTTCGGAAAGTTCTGAAATTATTACATATTCTGAAAATATAAGAAAAAATAAAACTTCTCCAGCAAGAACGAACGTTATTGGACTTTCCTATCAAAAGTTATTCGCAAAAAGATTATTTCCTAAAACGGCAAATTTGGCCTTTCGGAGCCTTAAACGGCCGAAAAAGGCTAAAAAACACGCGGCACATGGCCGAAGACTATGTGTCCTGACCGTTGGGCCGTTTTGGATCGAATCCAAGTGGGCCGAACACCAAAGGCCTCGGTCAGTTATTTACGAAAAAACCGACTAGTAGGAATGGATTTTAGGTGGTATTCCTCCTCTAAGCGCACTGCATCATTATTGGTGTAAAACTATTTCATCATGTATTGCATATACGGTGGTAAAAGTGTATAGTTGGTGTCTAAGAATACAAATGCATGCGAAGCGAACTATCTCGGTAGTGTCTGATCACTATTTTATGTCTTTTGAGCTTTGAGATAGAATATACATAGGGCCTGTTTGGATGGAGTAAAAAAGGGAGGGAAAAAATAAGAGGGGGTATAAGAGAGATCGGAGATGATAGCGGTGTTGATCGGTGACGGTTTCATTCCGGTGTTGGTGAGGTGGATGTGGCTCTCATGGCTGAGTTCTCTTGTCGTCTTTCTGTGCCGAAGTCCGGCTGGCACCTGCTCGGAGTCCTCTGCCGGGCGTGGAGTTGTCATTTCACTGCGTTGGAGTGCTGCTGCTGCAGGTGAAGATCGTGTCTTCTGGGGAGGTTTGGGCAGCTGCTGTGGTGGAGGTTTTGGTTGCCCTTGACTTTGATTATTCTGGTTCTCACTTCCGTAGGCCATTTCCAGCCGCCGGCCTCTACATCTGGGAGAGGTCGGCTCGGCTTAACGGCGAGGTTGGTCCCCGGTGTTTTGTACGGCAGTGATGGCCGGAGTAGTTAGGGTTTGGGGATTGGTTTGGGTGGGCTGGCCCTGGCTTGGGCCGGGTTTAGGTGTTTGGGCTTTTCCTTGTTTATTTTGGGTATGGGTTGGGCTTTATTGTTTCTCCTTATTGTGGACCCTGTTGACCTGTGGGTGTTTTGGGCTTTGCTCTTTTGATGTTCATCCAACTCTTTGTTGGATCCCCTTCCCCTTCTCCCCATTTTTAATAAAAATTCATCTTTTGCCGATAAAAAAAAAAAAAAAAGAGGGGTCCACCCTTTTCCCCCCGTTTGGCATTCCAATTTTTTCCCCCATTATTTTTTACCCTCTTTTAGTTTTCCCCAGTTTTAGGAATTCTCGGGTATTAATTTTGGGCACCTCTTGAGCTCCCCAAAAATAATCCGGGTTTGGAGGGATATTTTGTGGACAAAAATACCCCTCATTATCTCCTTTCTCCATCCACCATTCAACCAACTTCTACTCTCCATTCTACCCAAAATCATATTTTCCATTCAAATCTATCCGAAAACTTCTTATTTAGTTTCAGGACTCTCTTCGGATGCTCATTGAAAGGCCTTAGAACTAAAAATCCATTATGACTATTTAAGATAAAATGATCAAAAAAATAAGATCTTCACAGTGGTTTAAACAGATTGAAAATTAGAACACTTAATTTTTAACTATACTCCCTCCGTCCCAAAATGTTTGTCCAATCCCCAAAAAGAGGAGTAAAAAATAATTCATTTCTTTCAAAAAAAATTCAAACTTTTTTCATAAATTAAATGGACTCATCAAATATCTAGTGAATTATTGAAAAAAAATTAAAATTTTTCTTGCTAAGATTGTATTATTTTTATGTCCTCGTTTTGCGGAACGGACAAACATTATGGGATGGAGGGAGTATTTTTTATAATATATAAATGGTGTAAAAAATTAAGTGTTCCAAATTGCAATTCGTTTGAATCGGTGGAAAGATTTTAATTTTCTGATCATTTTATCTTAAATGATCATAATTAAATTTTGACTCTATAACTCTCGTTGATTAGTTTAGGGCTAATCAACGAGAGCCCTAGAGTCAAAATTTAATCATAACCATTTAGGATAAATTGATCAGAAAACTAAAATCTTACCACCGGTTCAAACGGATTGAAATTTGGAACACTTAATTTTTTTACAAAAATCGAATTTTATAAAAAAAAAATTGTTTAATAATAATAATAAATTAGTTAATTTGTTAGTAGAAATAAATATTACGGCTTAAATTGTAAAAGAATAATCAAATTTGCAATTACATATAAAACGTAATACAAAATAATTTAGGGACTGCACAAGGGCAAAATGGTCATTTGATAGCTTTTTATATCATTCACCCTCCTTATACCCCCTATTAATCCTTCATCCAAATGAAATATTATTTAATCTTCATTCTCTAATACCGCATCCAAACAACTTACTATTTAATTTCTCTTCCATAAACATCACATGAATGTGGGTCATCCCTTATTAACTAATACCCCCTACTATCTTATCTCCCCTTATTAACTAATACCCCCAATTTTTTCCCTGCTTCCAAATGGGCCTATAAGTTAAACAACCATGATCCAACAAATCTACCTTTTTCTTCATTATCTATCTATCTATCAAAAAAACAAAAAAAGATCTATCTATCTATCATCAACAAGCTTTTCATGAGTTCATGAATAAACTTCTCTCTCTCTCTCTCTCTCTCTCTCTCTCTCTCTCTACTTTTTAGGCAATACCCCAATTTTTAAAGAAAACATAGGTTAAAAAGTAATTCACTATGAGTCCATTTAATTAAAAAGAATGCTATAATAGATAATAAAATTGAGAGAAAGTGAGGTGAAAGGAAAAATCTAAAACGTAAATTTTACTTTATTTTATGTGTCTGACTAAAATGAAAAGTTTCGTGACAATGATGCAAGAATATTCCTAAATCACCCCAACCATAGAATATGGATTACAAAAGGACTGTCAAATCAATATATGAAAATAATGCATCACAAGAATTAACAAGTTTCATAAGGAAGTAAAACTTCGCCGCAATTTATGCGAGAAAATTAAGGATATGTAGCCACACATGTTTAAATGATTTTTCTACAAACACTTTCTAGCATATTTTTATGCTAATGAAATGTTAAATAATTGTCCAGTACTTTTTCCCCCCAGTTTCTTGCATTTTCGACCTTTTTCACTCTAATCAAACAGGCCTAAAGTTGCCGAACCAAAAAAATAAAGAAATAAAATCAACCAGACGTAAATTACGCATCAGTTCCTTCAACTTCATTATCTTGGTTTGCATTGTAAATTTTTCTGTATTTTTTTTTTTTGGTAATGCAGGGTATCTCGGGTCAGCTTGCGCACACCTCAGAATAATTCTTACACCTCCTCCTACACAATCGTTTCACACGCATACGCATGGGAGTGATGTGGCCCCAAGAGTTGTTGGAATCGAACCGAGACCTTATTGATTTAATAGTGAGCAAAAGTTCTGCTTTCTTGATTTATTTTTTTTCTTTACAAATTTTCATGCTTTTATTACTGGTATAAACTATTTCTTCTTGTAGTTTACTGTGGCATAAGTTTTTTTTCTTTTGGTCTCTTGTTATTCACCAGACACTAAGACCTTTCTTTTTTTTTCTTTTTTTGATAACACATTATGACCCTGTTCGTTTGAAGGACTTCAAATCCCTAAGCACTGTTTCCAATAAATTTTCTCTATCTATCTCTCTACTCGTTACTCTCAAAAACCTCCTTCGAAGTGTCTTGTCGAGCAAGCCAGCGCAAGGACAATTTTGTGGCAAGACGGCAGTGCAAGGGAAATATATTTCGAAAAATAGGGCCAACATTTGAACATGTCTAAGCATACTGCATACGAATGCTGACTTCCCTCGGTTCCTATTCGATCACTGTGTTTTTGTCGAGGTTTTAGCTGTGAAATATACATATAAATAAGAGATCGATCTCTACCAAATCAAATACCTTTCTTATTTCTCTCTCTATCTATCATCAACACGATTTTTCTTAATTGCCGAACAAAAGAAGAAAGAGAGAAAGATTAAAATGGAAATTTGTGCACGTAGCATTCCTCTACTTCCCCTTCCTTTGTGAGTCTTTACATGTAAATTACATAATACAAGGTTAAATAAAATAGTTTGTGATGTTCGTCGATATTTCTCTCAGCTAGAATATCTTAGGTTAATCGTTGCAGAAACTGAAAGTAACCTCAAAATTATATATTGGTCATCCCTGATTTATCTATTTCCATTTGAGAATTGCACGTCACTATTTCACAGCCATTTTAATCTCTCTTTTTTTATTATCGGAAATTGAGAAAAACCGTGTTGATGATAGATAGAGAGAGAAATAAGAAAGGATAAGGTTAGCATACGCGGGCGTTAATTCTCCCAGAAGTGAGCCTGCAAGAAAGCGATGCAATATTTAGGTATGTTGATTGTTGATGGAATCAGGAGGAGGTGAGGAGAATTTTATTTTTAAAGGTTGGGCGTTAGATTTAAAATGGGCCAGGCAGAAATTTTATTTTAAAGAACTTTGTTGGATGGAGGAGGCCGGACAAGCAGAAAGAATCAACGCTATTGATGACTTGGAGGATGATGTTGACTCAGAGGAAGATGACGATTTTGAGCAAGGTGCCTCTCTTTGTCTGGATTTTCAAACTTGAGATTTGGCGTTTTTGCATTTTTTTTTCTCTTGGTTTTCGGTTCTGTTTCCTTCCGGTTGTTCTTTTCAGTTTCCGTTGTTGTTGTAAGTTTTTGGTTATTGTTCTCTAGACTTTCAGGTTGCTTTGCTTGTAGTTTTGTTTGGGTTGTTTTAGAGAGTGTTGCGGTGTCTGGAATTGGCATCTTGCCTTCCGTTGGCTTTGGTTCTCGGGTGGCATACGTTATGCTAGTGTGTCAGTGATCGATCCGTTGAATCTTTATAATCATTTTTAAAGATTTATTAAATCTTTTTTTGCCGATCAGAAAAAATGAAAGAAAGATTAAAACGGCTGTGAAGTAGAGAGATGCGCGTGCAATTCTTAATCAGGGCCGGTCCAGGGATGGCCAATATTGAATTTCAAGCTTGCTTTCAGTTAACCTAAAATCTAGCTGAGAAAAATATCGACGAACATCGCAAACTATTTTATTTAACCTTGGTTTATACGACTATAATTTACATGTAAAGACTCACAAAGGAAGGTGGCCGGGCAAGTGGAAGTAGAGGAATGCTACATACACATGCATGTATATTTGTTACACAACACCAAAAAAAATTGTGTCCGAAACCTTTTGAATTCATCGTGAGGATATATTTATTTCGTGTTTCACTAACATAATCAAATTAAACCGTTTATTTTATCCGCATTCCTTTGTTAGGAGTCCATGCAAAATTTTATCTTGATCAGATTTTTTTTTCTCGGCATGAAATCTTTTTAATAATCCTCGAAAGGGTACATCAAGTAACTTTTAAAGAAGCATCACGCTTAGATAATGACTAGGGAGATCATATGCTAATTAAGCTGAACAAACACCACACACAAAAAAAAAAAAAAAAAAAAAACTGAGGAGAACCGGCCTCAACAGAATTTTTTTTTTCTCGGCAAACGAACGATTATATAAATCTCGAAGGGGTACATCGAGGAAGTTACATCATAGCTCAAAGAGCCAGAATACAACAGAAACAAAAAGAAACAAACAAACAAACATCCAACAAACGGCCGGTTGAATGAAGCACCTAAGGTTCAATTACAACTTTACTTTTCGAATACCATCTAAAAACACCTTAAAGTCCTCCACAGTATATGATTTGATATCGAATTTTACCTTCGTCCACATCGCAACCCTTGTTTTAACCAAGTCCTCCACCTCTCAGGCCCGAGTTGATGCGTTGTTGAACACATAATCGTTTTGAACCAGCCATACGGACCACATAGTAGCACAAAAGCACGCTTCCCATATATGCCTCTCCAGATTTTGAAATCCATGAGCAAACCACCAATTTGCCAAGTCTAGTACTGCGAATGGACACACCCACTTGACGTTCCCACCACTCGATAATTACCGACCACACAGACCAAGAGAACCTACAATGGAGAAACAAGTGTTGATTTGTTTCAAAGTGATCGGAACAAAGAGGGCATAGAGCTTGTTGAATTTCGCTTATCTGATTTCTGCTTAGAAGTAGAGATCTGGTTGCCACTTTCTCCTTAATAGCCATGCATCCACACAAAGATTTCCACCTTGGCCCCAACAGAATATTGATAAAATAATCTAAACCTTAATTTTCCTAATTGCTGATAGGATCCCTTTTTAAACTTTCAATTGAGTATTCATTCAACTTGTACTTCCTTTTGATCTAGAGTGCCATCTTTGTCTTTATTAGGTCCACCACATCTGTCTTCTCAAGCACTTTGTTCCACTACGTACCTCAGATTTATTTTTTAGTCAGGGGAGGGTGTGACGAAATTCAACTCAATCGAATATTAATAAGTGCTAATTTATTTTGTTGTCGTGGAGAACCACGTATAATATTTTGCCACACAATATGGTGTGATTTTTGTGATCAATAAGGGTGCTGGGACATCACTTGGCGATTCCCAATGATCGGAATAATTACTTGATTGAAAAGAAAATGAAGGAATGAATCTCGCACAATCAGCAAACTAGTTGTCTCAGTTGACATAGGAATTGATCGACGGTAGCTCGTTCAATAAATAAGAAATTACTACTCCATTTGCCAAGCCGCCAAACCATGTAATTGGAGATTGGGCTTATATAAATAGTGGCCTTCTCTTTTCACCAAGACCACAAGCCCCTCTCTCTCTCTCTCTCTCTCTCTCTCTCTCTCTCTCTCTCTCTCTCTCATTCTATTTTCAGTCTTTGCTTTCGCATTGACACAGAAAAAACAAACACATGGAAAACCCTAAAAAGTTACAGAGGTTCTCAAGCTGCAGAGGTGTGACGTTTGAGATCATGCCTCATTTGCCATCACAAACGCCCCCATAGCCGCCATCCCAACGAGCAAAAGCAAAAGAAATATTCTGTTCCACTGGGGGAGCTCTTCCAAGATCTTTCCCTCCTTCAATGCGATTCGACGTACCTCGAGTCGAGATTCGACGTACCTCGAGTCGCCCTAGTAGCCATTTCTGTGATATAGAACCTGATGAGGTTGAGGAAGACGATGAGGAATATAGTATTAACTGAAAGTGGTTCCAAATTCAGAGCTTCCACCTGTGCAAAGCAAAAGAGAACAAACCAATAAGCCCAACAAGCCAAAAGAGTCGAGATTATCGGTCATCATGCTCGATCAAGGCCTTTTTACGGTCTACAAGCGACTCTTTGTGACTTGTTTGGCCGTAAACATCGCTCTTTTGGTTCTGGCAGCAACCGGAAGCTTTCCATGTGGGAAAAACAAAGCAGCTTTGTTTTCCAATGGCAACATTCTCGCTCTGGTCTTACGCCGGAGCGAGGCATGCCTGCGGATTGTTTTCTATCTCGCAGTTAAAATTTTTGGGTGGTCATGGGTCCCACTCTTCATCAAGACCGCCGTCACTGCCCTCCTCCAATCCCTTGGCGGGATCCACAGCGGTTGTGGCATCTCCTCCATTGCATGGCTCGTTTACGCTTTAGTCCTCACTCTCAGAGACACAGAAAACACTTCCCCTGAGATCGTTGCCGTTGCTTCCACCATTCTCTTCCTCCTCTTTCTTTGCTCTTTGGCAGCATTCCCTCTTGTCCGCCACCTCCACCACAACATCTTTGAGAGGACCCACCGTCTTGCCGGTTGGACCGCCCTGGCCCTGCTTTGGGCCTTTATTCTCCTTACCATCTCTTATGACCCGAAAACCAAATCCAACAATGGCAACGACCTTCGTTCAAGACTGATCAAAAGTCAAGAACTTTGGTTGACTACGGCGATTACAGCACTCATATAATCATCCCATGGATTACAGTGAGACGAGTCAAGGTCAATGTCTCAGCTCCCTCTAACCACGCTTCGATCATAAAACTCAAAGGAGGGGTAAAACCTGGTATATTGGGCAGAATCAGCCCATCACCCTTATCCGAATGGCATGCTTTTGGAATCATTTCGGATGGGAAGAAAGAGCACATGATGTTGGCTGGAGCAGTGGGTGACTTCACCAAGTCTTTGGTCTCGGACCCACCGAGTCACTTATGGGTTAGAACCGTTCATTTTGCCGGACTCCCCTATCTCGTAAACATGTACGATAGGGTATTGCTGGTGGCTACCGGCTCAGGAATTTGCGTCTTCTTATCATGGCTATTGCAGCCCTGTGCAACTCATGTATGCTTGCTTTGGGTGGCCAAAGGGATTGAGCAAAATTTTGGGAAAGCGATCACCGAGTGGGTGAGTGGGTACCCGAAAGACAGGATGATTGTTCATGACACTGCAGTACTTGGACGCCCCAACGTGTCACAAATGACCATCGACACAGCAAGAACTATGGGAGCTGAGGTTGTGATCGTTACTAGTAACCCAGCAGGGAGCAGGGACGTTGTCAATGCATGCAAAGCTGTTGGGATTGCTGCCTTTGGTCCTATTTGGGACTCTTGAATCTTAGCATGAAGGGTTAACTGCTTCGTTGAAAAAGAGAGAGTAGTCTTTGGGTTGTCACTTGTTATTGTGTCATAGCTTTAAGGAATTTGTATGCCTCAAAATAAAAGGAGAGAGTCATTTACTATAGTGTTCGAGACCCTATAAGATCAGTGTACGATCGATAACCAATATGTCAATCCTTGTTTGTCTTTATATAAATCATTTTTTTCATGGATGTGTATCACTATGATCAAAAAAATAAAAATTGTGTATCTCTCACTTATATAAGTCATCTACGACACACCAAACAAATTCCGTAGGACTGCTATAACCTTTGTGGCCAAGACTTGTCCCACCAGATTTTCTAAATTTTCCAGGGTAAATATTGGAGGTGGCAGGGGCATTCATTGAGGATTTCGAGTGAGGAATTCTTGTGAGCTTCTGATGCTATCAGGAGCCCTAACAATATATATAGATATATGAGCTGGCATCTTATTGAGTTGTTTAAGGGAGTTCATCTGCTTGGAAAAATAAGAGAAGGTATTTGCTGGATCTTCTAGATGTTGGAGAAAATAATAAGGAGAATGGTGGGCTGACGGAGTGTAAACAGCAAATTTCGGAGATCAGTTATCATGATGCATCAGTTGATTGAGAGGATATCAACAACAGAAATGCCAATATACTGATGAACTGCAAGAGGTGGGTGTTGCCAAGCAAGAATATGGGGGTCCTTTTCTTATCAAATGATGAAGAAACAGTTCATAGACTCCTAGAAATTGAGATTGAGGAGCAGAGACTTCATCAGCAGCACATAATCAAGGGTTGAATGTCCGGATTGGGTATGGGCGGCCAGGTGATTAGATCCTTAGTTAAAACCTCAAGGTAATTTCTTGACCATTTGTTGTTGTTTCATGGACACTTTTCATGTACTGTACTGGGCCTCCAGTTAACAGCCTTGTTATTCTTGTGAAGGTCTTCTGATTCCAAGATTCCAAGCACTGAGTGGCATACCCCTGCACTTAAGCCAAACTAGTCTAGTTAAGCTCGCAGCCTCACCGTTCCAATGTTCAAAATTATTGAACCATCCCTGCACTGCACAGTGGGGTTTAACAAATCTTCATTAGCTCCTAATGAATGAGCTAGGGGATTAAACCAACTACTTGCTGGTTCCTTTTTTTTTTTTTTTGGCAAAATAAATTATTATTAAGGGGAAAGGGGAAGGAGTTTCAACCAAAAGTTGAAAAATACAGGCCGATGGAAACAAAGCTCATAACTCCTACAAGGACAAAAGTCCGTACATCATATGGAGAGCTTGCATCCAGATTCGAACTAGTTTTTTTTTTTTTTCCAAATTGACAAAACATTACTTTGGGGTGGCACCACTCTTTGCATTTCGGGATTTCTTACCAATTGTTGGTTTGGGTTTTGAGGGAGTTTTTTGGGGTAATAAGCGGAGAGAAATCGATAGAAAGAAGAGCATTAGGGACCGTGTGCAAAGAGAGGGTTGAATCTATAGACCCAAAACGAACACTGTGATATAAGTCAATGAAAAAAATGAATTCAGATGGCCTAGCTACCCCTTTTGGGAGGGACTTAAAGGCTCGATCGGTTTGGAATCGACAAACAACGGACCCTATCCAACACTAACACATCCTATTTGCTGAAGATACCAGAAGCATCACCGTTCTCCGAACTTTGTCAACTACAAGCAGATGAACCAAAAAGCCATGAAGCCATGACGTATTATTCATATGGAATTTTACTGCAAAAACATTTTTCGTATTGAATTCGTGTTTAACATCTGCGCTCTGCTATTACAACAAAAATACAAAATCCACATCATAAGCTGATAGGTGCGTGAATACAACTATTTACGCCCCCTAACTTAGGCTGCTTGTATCCGTTTAATGCGTTACTTAAGGTCTGATACTTGTTAATTAATTGTGTTTTAGAACTCTCGGAGCACATGGATAATATTTGGTACTAATGCACAAAGTTGGAGTTTATTTGGTATCAAAGCAAAACGCCGAGGAAATAAATCAAGATATGGGACCGAGTGTATACGAGATAAACCGAAGAGAGAAGCACTGGATAAAATTCCTAAGCTACATTATGGAATTGGAGTCAATGGGCCCACTGATTACACAGCTTTGGAAAGGAATAATTAGGAGGGCCAATACAAATCAAAGGCTGGCATTATAAAACGGCAGCAAGGGTTTGGTTCAGGGGGCCATTGGGATCACTTCTGGGACGAAAAAACAGAGAACGGGGGCTGCCATCCAAGATTCTTTGCACGAACAGAGAGCACGGCACTCACGGCTGCGACCGGAAACGATAAGGGGCTTCGGGGTTTAATCCTCTTATTCTTTGCAAGCTTTTATCTGTTATTCCAATGGAGTTTTATACTGGCATGATTATTTGTTCAGGTTTTAATACAGCAGCTTTTAATTTTACGTAGTTTACTTCATAGCTTTTTTCCTTCAAGTTCTCTGCGATTTGTTCAAGATTCTTACTTTGATAACTCGTTTTAATTTCTATTCTTAATAAAAATTATTCGTTTCTATTTTCTTAGTATTAATTTCTTGTTTATTTTTCATCTCACGCAATAAAAGTACGTTTCAAACTAGGGTTTCTTCTCTTTCTCATGCAATGATTAGTGAATAGTCGTATAGATAGGATCGCGGAATGATAAACACTCCGTGGCCGGGTTGAACATATACTGCTCCTGTTTTCAAACAATAAAGAAAAGGCAATTTTAGGTTACTGAAGAACATCCATTGGACGAACTCAAGCATTGTTGGAGCCCATGTGAATGGGAGAATGGGTCCAAAATCCATTCCCCGTTGCGAATAGATAAACGGCGACCATTAAGGTTCGCATCTTTTGGGTATCTTTTTCTCTCTAAAGTTGAATGTTTTTAAGAACACCAAATAGAGCAGATAAGTCCGGCTTGGTTGCGAGTGCTTTGAACTCTACGACCGTGCCTCTTTTATTTTAATTCTCGAGAAAAACTTGTTATTTCTTAACTTAATTTAATCACAATCAATCGACAATGGATGGCAATCTAAGAGCTCGTTTAAATAACAATCTGAGTTTTTTGAGTCAGCATACATCACCGTCTTTGTAGATTCGATTCCGGTCTTACCGAATATTGTGCTACATCGGTCTCCGCCCTACGCTTGGAACAACCCATTAATTTAGGACTAAGAAATCGTCAAGCATGGGCTCAAAACAACGCTCTGCTATTACAACAAAATCCACGTCACAAGCTCAAAACAACATGAACTATGAGACAAATTCTACTGTACATATTAACACAATTTCATTATTATCTTCTAATAATCATCTTTCCCTCATAATCGGAAAATACATCCCAGCAATATAGACCGATAATAGTGGGAGATTGCATTGGATCAAAGTTGAGTCTACTAAGATAACAAGTCATCCAGTCTTCAACCTCAGAAACTCCAAAGTGCTACTGAGGATTTGGAGGGCGGCTGTTAGCAGAACAAACCCGGGATCCCCATTCCAGCAGCTCTTTGCTCGTGTCGTCCTTATGAACAAGAACTTCAATAAAACATAGCGAATCTTTATGCGCTCCGGTCGCTGTTGAAATTGCTTCTGCCAGCTGCTCCTCTGTGCATACCTGCTCCCAGGGAATGACAAAAATTTTGGAATGCATCTTATGACAATACTTCCTAGTTCGCAAAAGCAAGTTCAATAAACCAAACAAAACCCAGAGCACCAAGAAGGTCAATGTTTTTCTCAACCCTTTGGGATAGGTTGATCAAAGATATAAGCACACTGTTAAGATTTCCAAATAATTGAAGAACTCTTGATCCTTTTGGGTCTCCACCAACCCGTGTCGGGGTATTTTTTCCTAAATAGTTTAGCGTTTGCATATGTTCATCGAGTGGAAGTAGGTTTCCAGAATCTGAAACATGATTTTAACATTTCCTGAAAATGGGTTAGTTTTAAAAACGTTTCTAGAAAACGAGCAGCAGAGACCATCAATCAAAATCATTTTATTTTTTTGCTTAAAACAGAAACTACAGCGCACATACCTGCATTTGGGACCAATAAGTTGAAAGATTATACCATGAAATACCAGTTAGCAAATTTCAGGATACAAATTCGAAAATAATGTTGCATATACATAATTGAGAGTTTGAATAAAAAGAAGCTAGCACATAGCCATACAAGAAATTTGATTACTAAAGAAGTATGTATAATGTTAGCGATATTTGATAACAAACAGTAAGCTGCAAGGCCGATCAAACAATAAAAACACAGTAAGCCGCAAGATAAGTTACATCATACCGAGCTATTTATGAATCTTGAAAAATATTAGGTGGCTAAAATTATTTAAAAATGGAACACTTGGGAGGGACACTGATGGGGACCCGCAGGGGCCAAATTGTAATTTTTTTAAAAATTTGGGGGCCAAACTGTAATTTTTTAAAAAAATTGGGGTCAAACTAATTTTTAGGACCAAATTGCAATTTTTTTTTAAATTTCTAGGTGACAAACTAAAAATATTTATTTATTTATATATATAAATAAATAAATATACACATGGCGTGTCCCCAGCCGTGTCCGTGTCTCCATGTTTTTAGAATTCTCATGTCCATGTCCGTGCATCATAGTTGGCTTGAGATGTTTGTCTATACTCATGGACGCTACCAAGTATAAGAAACTAAATCCGTCATCTGCCCAAACTTGTTTAATCTCTCTAAACCATCCTATGTAAGCTTAAGTATGTGTACTAACCTTGGCAGTCCAGCATTTGCCTTCCCCATTATGAATAGCATTAACAAGGCCAGTGTAGTCCCAGTTCTTGATCACATTGTACGGCCCATCATGAATCTCTACTTCAATAGTATATCCTCCGTTATTGATGAGGAATATAATGCTCCTTTGCCCACATCGAATCATTGTAGATATATCCTGGGCTGTAACCTGTACAAAAAGGGAACAAACTTGCTCAGCTTCGTTCATTTTTTGTGGTTCTTCTAACTCAAGCAAGATCATGATCTGACCACCAGGGTATGAGGGGCACTCAAAATTTTTATATGAGTTTGAGATATTATACGATAAATTTCATGGATAAAATCAAAATTGAACCTCTGTTCCTAAAAAAAGGGTATCTTGGCAGTCGATTATGCTTTTGTTTTTTCCTATCAATCAGTAAGCAAATTGGCTATTATCAACATTATGCTTTGAACAGTCTAGCATTGGGCGCCGACATTTTACTATTTTACAAATAGATGTATTGGAGGAGTGAATTTAGAGTTTCATCATCAAATGTATTAAAGTTAGGGTTTCTGTGAGTGCATTTATAGAAAAGGGAGTGTGAAAAACATTTCACTCATTTTCACCGGCAAACACTACTCAATGTTACCAACTGACCGACAGCCCTTTTTTAACCATTTGATGCAACGTAATCACAACATTTTCTCCAATTAGTGATTCAGAAATTAGATACTCCCAACCCCTGTGACTGACCTGGAAACTCCCATCACCAATGCAAGCAATCACACGCTTGTCTTTCGCAGCCTGAGCATAACCGAGTGTAGCACCTACAGACCACCCAATGGATCCATACTGCATCTGAAATTCATACCTGAATGAAACGATACATGTCATTTGACTTAAATACCTCTATATGATGCGAAATTTTGAATAGTTAATATCAAAGCATCTTAAAAGTTCCTTTCTGTTATAGCAACCTTTGAATGAAACATCAATGCAGTCCCCAAATTTTTGTAGATTCACTTGACAAAATGACACGGCCCCAATGACAACATTTCTTGGTTGTTATTGTGGCCAAATGAAAAGGAACACAGAAGTATTGTATCCCATAAAAACGCGACCAGTACATTAATGCAACCTACATCTCGGTTGATGAAAATAACACAAGGTTTATTACTTCTTTAAAAGTAGAACAAGTTATGGTAGATGAGAAACCCTGACTTACCCGCAATTTTCAGGAAGACGAAGCTTCTGACAATTGAACCACGAGTCCCCCGTCTCTGCAATTACTGCAGTGTCTCCACCTAGCAGTTCCTGTTAATGAGCTTGTCTTAATAATATGAACAATGCAATTCCTCTACACACAACATGAAGAAAGAAAAGATATAGGCAAGAGAGATTCCTAGCCCTTGGGATAGCACTTGATCCATCTACTTGGAAGCAAACAAACAAGCAGGCCCTGAATCTATCTCAAATTCAAACCTAAGAGGTCTAAAGCACCAGTATTAACCAGGATATTACGGATCAAATCCTTTCCAATGGTAGATTGAAGATGGAAAACAGAAAGAAACCAAAAAATTTAAATTGACAGCCATATATCCTTCCTCTTCATAAGAAAAAGTTGGGGGAGTCAAATTGGCAAGGTAATCAAGTTTGTGTTTTGAAAATATTTTTGAAAAATAGTAGGAATAATAAGTGGAGAGAGATAGAGAGAGAGAAATGCTGGAAGTAGGGGGAATCTAGGGGGAATTTTTTGAAAAATTCTTTTTGAAAAGGGAAGAGAACAAGGCACAAGTTAGTCAAACATATTGGGCCAGACAAATTAGGTCAAGCAATCTGTCCTAATTCTCATCTCACAGAACGCCCACATGTTCTGCTATACTGTAGCGATGTTTTGGAAAAGGAATGTCCATGAAGGTCAATCATCATATGCTAAGTAATGCACACAGAGCTGTATTTGGATCAAGGTTTTGTCTAGGGATTTTCTGAAGGGCAAATAAAATGAAAGGAACTATATTCCATATATTTAACTGTTGCATTTTCTTTGACCTAAATAGAACCCTCTACAAGTGACAGAACTTTTGGAAAGACGAAAAACTGGTAAAAAGGAAATACGCAGATGTGTCACATTTATTCGCTTACCTGAATGTACTTGAAAAGTATGTTGACTCTAAGAGGTTCATTATTCTCTCGTTTCAGAGCAATGCCAGGAGGGACAAATATTCGACGATAATTCTCATAAGCTGTGGTGTTCTTCTTCAGCTTCTTGGCCAAAGCAGTCAAGAAGTCTGCCATGAAAACCCAACCCAGTGAAGGCCCATTACCAATAGTCACGCGTTTGGGCTGCACTATCACAGATTTCTCTTTCTTGATCAGCAAAGAATATCCGACTGAGCTGTAATCGTTGAAGATGGGACCCACGAAGACGTAAGCATCGGCGGATTCAACAATCTCACCACAGTAGCTGGTGCTCACAGCGCCCCAGTATGTCCCAATGAAGTGCGGATGGTGCTCTGGAACCAGTCCCTTGGCAGAAGGCATCACTGCTATAGGATATCCACATGCATCCGCAAGCTCCACAAAGGCCTTTTGAGCCTTTGCTACCCGTAGCTTGGGACCTGCCACAAGGACAGGTTTCACAGCCTTGTTTAGAAACTCAGCTGTCGCTTCCACTGCAGCCTCTAGTCCTAATTGGTTGCTGAACCTGCATAAGATATGAAAACTGGTTAATTTTGAAGTTGAGAGAGGAAATAAACATTAAAAGAGGATGCCAAGCTCAAGGAACATGGAAAGACAATCAGTCAAATACTAAGGCAGCACTAAAAAAAAGGAGAAAAAAAGACATCTCAACTGCAAAAGTCAGTGCTCAAGTAGAATCAACACATGAGAAAGCACCTCAATGCATTCATGTAGGTGAAAGTTAGATTCCTTCTTTCATTCTTGACCGTCAAACATGCCAAAAGATGCAAGACAAGTGTAAAAAAAGCAATCCACATATAGAAGTCAAGGCGCGTGTTTCTATCAACACAGGAGGAAGCCCGCAAATACCTTGATTTAGGTAAAAAGATAACAATTTTACTTTCATACTCAAACATACCGGAAACACAATAAACCAAATATATTTTGTTTAGCAGAAATACATAGGGCTGGGGTATTATACCATTCACATTTTGCTTACGGAACATAGATAGGGCAATGTATCGTGATAGTCTGCTTGGTGTTCCTATCAAATGCAGAAGCAGAGACAACTCATTCATTGTATTGCGCAGGTTATCATACTTAGATGGTAATAAACTGAAAAGCACATTAAACCATATGAACAAACAGGATTCTAAAATTCAGTTCCAGACTCAGATTGACTCCACAACATGTATGAAAGGTGTCATGAAAGACCACATAACTGAGACCAGCACGAAAACAGAGAAACAACGTTCGATAAATGGAAAAGTTGTGCGGGATAAAGGAAAGTTGAATGAACTTACTTTGGTGCAAGGAAGTATGGGACCGGCTCCCTAGCAAATGTTGGATGAGGAATTCCGGGCAAATTACAACTTATGCTGATATAAACTGGCTTGCTTTCCTTTAAAGCAGTTGAAATTGCAGTATCGATTAGCTCATGGGCATCCTCCAAGTTATTTACCACTGCCTGTCGCATTTTCATCACCACCACATCAAATCAACAATCTGTCCCAATGGAATAGCTAAAAAGGGATATTCTCTCCATTTTATCAATGCAATGTATACGTCCATTCTTATTGCAGATCTTGGACTGAACAGTGCACACTCCACATAAAATTGGTACATCAAAGAATACTGCATACCTTGAAAATTTTACAATACAAATTTTCCTCTGTTTTATAAAGTATTACTGATACAAACCGATCCATTTGCTTATTTAGACCATTATTTTTGCTTGCTATTTAACGTGGCAACATGTTACGTGTGACCAATGGATCACATGGATGTCACGGAGAAGATCTCGATATGCTAATACCCCCCTCAAACCCTCACCAAAAAAGAAAACTCCCAATCCTCTTTTACACATTAACTGATAATTGACAATACTGGCCCCGTTTGATAACCGTATTAGCCATTGGGATTGGATTACCAATCCCATGGGACTACTAATAATGTGTTTGGTAACCAAAACCGAGTTGGGATTAGTAGTCCGTAGGACTAGGAAGCCGGGGATTAGGGAGTATTAGCAATACCCCGGGGGACTTGGTATTCATAGTCCGAACCCAACCCCTCCTCATTACTAATCCCTTCTCATTACCAATTTCTTCTATCAATCCAATCCCATCATCTAATCCCATCTCAAACAAACATGATATTAATAATCTCATCATTTAATCTCATCCCAAACAAACATACTCATTATCAATCCCTTCTCATTACCAATCCCATCTCCTTATGAATCTCAATCCTAATCTCATCTCCTTACGAATCCCATTCATCTATCACTGTTATCAAACGGGGCAAGAAACCTACAAATTCGCGTAAAAAATGTAATGACGAACTAAAGTAAGTACTGTATCAAATTAATGGAGGCAGATCCTCTCCAGATTGCTCATTTGAGGGCCATTTCTGGGTACAAATGAATGATCGGAATCGTTCATGTTCTAAACCTCTTCGAGACTATCAACCATTCAACCATACCGAAAATCAACGTAAATAGGTAATTCGTAAAAGAAAAGAGAGAAATAACTTAAAAATCTGATCTTTTTGAGTAATATTTGTTTTTAATCATTTCTTTAAAATTTGTTTTCATTATTTCTCCGTAATTGTTTCATGACCATCAAAAAAGCAGAAATGCATTTATTTACCAGAACCGTGTTGTGTGGGACCCATCTTGGGATTCTACACAAATAATCGAAGCCGGTCAATTTATTTATTTAAAATGCATATATAAGGATCCTGTCAAAAAAATCAACTAAGTCGGATATTGACAAGGGTTTGATCAATTTTTTGCTAATATGCATTTTTTAAGGATCCCTGTGAAACTAGTCAGATATCGGTAAGGACTTCGTCAATTAGTTGCTCAAAATGACAAGTTGAGGGGGGCGGGGGGAATGATCAAGCCTTATCGCTACCTGATTTAGCCGATTATTTTACATGAATTTTTTAAAAATTATTTTAAACAAATTAAGTGGTGATTTTTTTAGATGAGTTTTTTTTTTTTTAAATATTTGAACAAATTAAGTGGCTCCAATTATTCGTGTGAAGCCCACTTCAGTGTATGGTATACCATCGAAGTACTCAAACAAGTTCCATAGAGCATAGTATTATTAGGTATATATGGACTGACCTGAGCACAGGTGATAGTCTGAAAGCACTGGAGCTCCTGGCTAAAATCCGGCAGCCCGATCGTATGATGAAGGATCCGGTTCGTGCCGTAATCGTTCGAGTTGGGCCCACCCACCACACAAATCACCGGCAGATTCTCACTGTACGCGCCGGCGATCGCGTTCAGAACACTCAACCCCCCCACCGTAAACGTCACCACGCACGCCCCGACCCCGTTGGCGCGCGCGTAGCCGTCGGCGGCGTACCCGGCGTTGAGCTCGTTGCAGCAGCCGACGAGGTTGAGCTCCGGCTCGGCGATAAGGTGGTCAAGGAGGGTAAGGTTGAAGTCGCCCGGGACGGAGAAGACGTCGCGGACGCCGATCTGGGCGAGGCGCCGGGCCAGGTGGCGGCCTAGAGTGCCGCAAGAGGAGGGGAAGGCGCTGGGGGCCGGAGCCGTGGAGCCGTTGTGGTTCGATTCGGGGTTTGGTTTTTGTTTCTTGGTCGTGGGAGGAGAGGGAGAGGGAGAGGGAGACGTTGTATTGGGAGGTGGAGAACCGAAGGAAGTCATGGACGAAGTTGGAGATGAATGCTACGATGAGTCAAGTGGTGGGTTTTAGAGGTGGTATAGTATAAATAGGTGGTTTTGAACACTGGAGGAGAGAGAAAGAGGGGGAGGGAGAGGGGGGTGGTTTTGAACACTGGGGGCCGTTGTGGGCAAAAAGAGCGACTGGTTTTTTCGGTTTGATGGTTTTTGCTTCTTTTGGGAGTGCGATTTTAGGCTCATCTGTTTGATTCTGGCTTATTAGCTGGCTGATTAGTGATGTTTTCTTTTTTTAACGACGACAAAATATCTACAATATTATAGTAGTAAAACTTAGTAAATTTTCTTCTGAAAATGTCTAGGCATATAAATAAGAGCAATCTCTATAATCGTTATATTACTTATACGTTAAATTCATAGTCATCAGATCATTTTTTTTTAAAATAGAGAATATTCTCCTAATAAATCTATTCATCTCTATCCTTTCTTTAAATCTCTCTCTATCCTCACTTTTATTTAGATAATGTATCTCTATGTAAAATAAATAATGTTCCCTTATATGATAAAATAAGAAAATATCTCAAATAGTAACCGACGCTTTGTGGAGATTACAACAATTTCATAGAGCAATCGAGTAATACGGACAATTTATTTAAGTTGAGACTATAATACATTCCAACTTGTCTTTAAGCACAAGTATCCGCTAATTATATTAAAAAAATTGATATGAGTACAAGAGAGAGGAGAAAAGGATCCAATCAAAAATTGAACAAATATCTAAAGGGACAAAGCCCAAAACTCCCAGAGGCTAGACTTGAAACACGAAATAGGGCCGAAAACAAAGGGACAAGACCAAAAGGCCAAATCCAGCCCAAACACCTAACCTAAAACAGATCAACAGTTGTCGCTACCACCTCCACGTTGCCGACCACCACACCAGGCAAACCGAAAACCACCACCAACAGAAACCCACCTGCTTGGGCCGTGAACTGAAATCCACTAGACCACTAAACGATGGCTCACACCGCCGTGAACCCCTCACATTCTCGGATCCCAAGAATGACCGCCGAAAAATTGCCGATTCGGTTCTCACAAACGGCCTGAGAAACCGACAACGAAGGCTCCATACGCCACCTTATGCCATTTTAAAGAAGTACCATGTGAAGAGCTCCAAGCATCACTAGATCTGCAACGCCTTGGTCCACGCCACACCAAACATCTACCAAAAGCCTCCCCTTTGCCGTTAAGCCAAAGTCGTATACACTCAGGAATGATATACGGTGGGAAACCTCACAACCTTGCCTCCAACTGCTGCCAAGACGCACCAAGCCGTTAAGCCAACCGATTGCCCCAAGAGATAGAAACCAGCAAGCGTCCGGCGGACCAGAGGGAAGGCAACATGGAGGGGAAGCGGCAGTACAAAAGTGATCGTAGACTCGTAGTAGTAGGAGTGTTTTTTTTTTTGACAAGGTAGGAGTGTTATTATGGTAGTGATTTTCATACCTTTTTTTTATCATCACACTCTTTTTTTTTTCTTTTTTCCTTATGATTCGAATTCAAAATATTTACGTTCTAAGTATTAAACAGTATACAAGTGAAAGGTTAATTTTGTAAATTCATGTCGCAAGAGAACAAAAAAAAAAGTTGTAAACATAAAAAAGAAAGCATGAAAATCAATTACCATTTTTTAAGAACAATACTACTGTTAAGAGCATCTACAGTGGAATAAGCAAAACAAAAGATTGCTAGAGTTAGCAATATTTACTCAAAAAAGTGCTCACATTGGAATAACCAAACTTAACAATCTCTTAGCAACTCATCAAATTTTGGATTTTGAATAGTCAAAACCAGCAACCTTTTACTAATAACCAAATTTAGTGATCCCCACATTTTCTCAATCAAATACACTCATTGTTACACAAAAATCTTTTTTCTCTCTCTGAACAATATTTTCAAAAAATAATTACAAAAAACTATTCTTGCTACTATTATTTTTAGAAACTGTTTCTAAAAAAAAAAAACCGTCTTTATATCAACTTTTTTTTATAAAAACTGTTTCTTCAATCTTTTTTAAAACGATTTAAAAAAATTGTATTTACACAAAACTATTTTTTTACACATTTTTTTTCACAAACTATTTTTTATCCAACTTTTTTTAACTTAAACTGTTTTTTTATTCCAAATATTGTTTAATAAACAGTTTTTTTTCAAGAACAACTATTTTTTTATAAAATCTGTTTTTAACATAAACCAGTTTTTCAAAAGATTTATGTGAAATGAAAGGGAAAAGTTTGGAAAAAACTCAAAGAAGGAAGCAATGGTCCTATTGATTTTGATTATGAGCAAAAAAAACCAATGTGAGTCTTAACATTGCTAACTTTAGCAACTTCTAAATGGATAATCAAAATCTGATGTGGCATGTTTTGATCATTCACTTTTGTTTATTTCACTATGGATGCTTTAACAAATTCATAAACGAGTCAAACAAACTGATACACGGGGAGGTGTTATTATTTTTGCAGGAATAATGTGACTTCGCCCCGTACCAGAACACCTTCTTAAAAAATAAATACTTAATTCACATTTTCAAACTAAAAAATAATGTAAATAAAAAATAATTTTTCAATTTTTTTTGCACTGTATTAAAGATCTCAATGAGATCTATCAAACAAGATCAATATTGATAAGAAAATTATTTGCGTAAGTACATAATTTTTTAGCTTAAAATTGCCTTATTAAAAAGTAAATATTTATTTTCCTTCTGGGAACGGGGTAGATGATGCACACAGGCTTTTCATCTGTTTGATACTCCATTTCTTTTTGCATTGTAAAAAGTATAATGCATAAAAAAACGATAAAGAATTAAAAACAGTTATTATAGGGAAATTTGTTCAAATAAATTTGTATTTTTTTTTGTGGTAAGTGATTCAAATAAATTTGTAATTAACAAGTTACATTAGTAATCATTTTAGTTCCTATAAAAGATCGTTCCCTCATAACATCATGCTACACTTCTTTTATGATAATGAAATTTTCTTTTGCCGATAAAAAAAACATCACGCTATAGTACTAGTCTCAGAGACGGAACTACTAATGGTCATATGGGGGCCACGGCCCCCGCGTTGTTTCGGGATTTTTTTTTCAAAAAAATAAATAAATTTTAATATGAGTTATTTTTTTATTTGTTAAGAACATTTAGATAGTTAGATATTGTATTTTGTATGGATTGTTGTTTAGACATTTAAATACTTTTAAGAATGTGTTCGTTTTGGATCCCAAAACTCAATTTCGCTTTGTGCATACCGTCTCTCATAAGTTTTTCTTCCATTGTAATCTCATTTTTCTTTCTCTTCCTCTCTACTCATTACCCAAAAAACCTCCCTCCAAACTTGAATCAAACAAACTATTAGAATTCCGAAACTTGAAATTTTAAAATTTTGTTGCTCATAGTTCGGCCCCCGCGTTTATGACATCCTGGTTTCGTCCCTGACTAGTCTTCGACAAAAATTCTAATTCCTATGGAGTAATTGTGAGTTGTAACAATAAAACCTCAAGGCGCTCTTGTGTTATGAGATCGATGTTCGAATTTTATACGGCAGAATAAATGTATCGCAATGCTCTCGGTTGAATCACATGAATTATTGCCATTTTTTTAGAGAATTGATTTTGTCTTTCTCCTTTTTGTTAATACCACTCATCTTCTCTCATAAAATACATCATTCAATAAAGACATAAAAGGGAGTGATATTAACCCAAAAAAAAAAAAAGAGGGGCTAGGGGCAAAATCACTCCTTTTTTTATCCCCTAGAGTACAAATTACTGCTAAGATAAATAAAGTAAAAGCTTAAAGAAAGACCGTTGTAGAGTCAAATAAAAGAGGAGAATGGACTGTAAAGTGGAGAAACCAGCGGCTGTACGTTGTACTACTAGTTTTTCCGTTTCTGGTTTTCAATAACAAGGAGAATACTCTATAATCTAGTACTCCTAATTTACATGTGGGGTTCAAATCATTCCATAAATAATAAAGTCTAATTGCACCGACAAAGTGCACAGATTTTGGCGTAGGGTACGCTATGGTTCCACACAAAGAATTCGAACAGTTCATTAACATTATTTTTGAGGATTTTCGCGAAAAATCAACTTAATTCAATATTTAAAAATGCTCGATTCAATTATTTAACTTTTGCTGTTCAAAAAAAAATTATTTAACTTTTGATTCGAGAATGAGCACATTACAATTCTTTTCGGAAATGCACTACCTGGGCTTGCATCTCATAAAAACACCAATGATGATTCCCACACATACTTTTGTGCACATATCATGTACATACATTTTTGTGGGGCCCATATAGGGGTCCCACAAAATGATCCAAATCGCTCATCTTTTTTAAAATATTTTTTGGAGGGTTTCTGTAAAAAATCAGCTCCAACGGATATCGGTAAGGGCTTTCTCAGAAATCGTAGGGCGAATCATTCTGTTTTGCTCTACGATTTCTAAGAAAGCTCTTACCGATATCCGTTGGAGCTGATTTTTTACAAAAACCCTTCCAAAAATATTTTAAAAAAGATGAGCGATTCGGATCATTTTGTAGGACCCCGATATGGCTCCCACAAAAATGTATGTGCATAATATGTGCACAAAAATATGTCCAAGTAGCATCTTTGTATAAACACAGAGGAGAAATGTTTTAGTAAGAGTGGAGAAACAGAAAGTCTACACACACATACAATCTGTGCACAGATTGTGCACAGATTTTGTTGTGGGACCCACCACGGGTCCCACACAAATCATCCGAGCCGTTCGTTAAATGTAAAACATTTTTTCAAGGGTTTCCGTAAAAAATAATCTCAATCCGATACTTACAAGTACTTGATCCAATCATATAATTTTTTATTATCCGGAAATCTGAATGAAAAGTTAGATGGTTGGATGAAGCACATATAGGTATTAGATTGAGCTTATTTTTTACAACGACCCTTGAAATGTTTTTTTACATTTAATGAACGGCTCGGATGATTTGTGTGGGACCCGTGGTGGGCCCCACAACAAAATCTGTGCACAGATTGCTGTGTGTGTAGCAGGTCTCGTGGAGAAAACCGGAAATACTTTTGGAATTTGCCAGGGATGCAAAACAGGCCTTTTCAGCTAACCACCCCCGACATTAGCTTGAACCAGTGTCCAAAACGCCTGCAGGCTCAGGCCCAAACAATGACTGTATGATTTTGGGCTAGAGCTGGGCTACATAACCATATGCTTTGGGCTAGAAGAGGAGGTGATTTTCCGGCACTGGGGTTTTGGAGCAGGAGATATGGAGCTTAGAGGGGCCCAATGCAGATCAAATTTCGGAGTCGAAAAGTTCGGCTATTTTAGTGCATCTCATGGATTTCGGGGAGCATTTTTTTATTTATTTGAAATTTGATTTTTTGTTTTGGAATCCTATCGATCCTCATGTTTTTGCTTTGATCTGAATCTAGGACCCCCTAAGAGGTTTGTGGTCCTTTTTTCGTAACTCACACTATTGCCAAATCTATAGTCGATTTGCTTTTGCAGAATGTATTAGAGAGCTCGAGGCTTATATCAAGATAAAAAAAACATATGTTCTTGTGCCGTAAATAGTTATTTATCTCACTGATTAAAAAAAGAAGAAGAGGGTGTTTATCTCTCGTTTACAGGGTATTTTCTAGGTCTTTGTCTTTGAAGTTTGGATGAGATTCCTTGTGAGTAACATGATTCCTTTGATTAAAAAAAGATAGGATGATTTTACGTATTTTCTCACTTGGAAAAGAGCGGCATGAAGAGCACATGACTAATTACTGTTCAATTACTTAACTGTTGTCATCACTTAATAAATTATTGGTCCAAACCGTTATAGTTGATATTAGAGAGACATAAGGTGTGTTTTTTTTTGAATTAAATGTGATATATTGTGAAAGAATAATCTATCTCATAAAGCAAAAAATCAACACTTACAAAAAAACCTTAGTGGAATAGGACCATAGTTGAAAATTTAGCAAAACCAAAGTGACGATTACTGCAATTAACCCTACTTGTAAACATTCTAAACACAAAAAGAAAATAAAAATTATCTGACCCCATTAATAAAGTAAAGAAATCATAATGTTTATCAGGTTGAAGGTATGTGAACATCAAGAATCATAACAACAGGGATCTCGTTCCAGTAAATCAACTAAAAAATTAACATGAAAAATTCTTTTTTCTCTTTCTCTAGACTCTGGATCCTTGTATCTAAGTCGAACTATTTTTAACCACAGACGTAGAATTTCACCGACAATAGTAGAATTTGATAAGAAGGAATATTGTAATTGAAATTGGATCTAACAAGGGATCTGCTCCGTAAACCACTTGACAACGTGGATCGGAGCCTTGATCAATCCCAAGGCCAGCTCCACTATTACCGTCGCGCACAAGCAACACGGGCACACACATGTCAACGCCAACCTAAAAATCACAAAAAAGGTCCGTATATAATCAAAACCAAATTACTCAATTTCCGTTTTCATACACAGACAATCAAAACAATGATGCAGAGATAGTTCAGTATATATATCTTGCAAATTTTCATATATTGTATGATCCGAGAAGTGGGAGAGAGAGGGACGAACCCAACGATCCAGATGACGATGCCAACGAGGGATAGGAGGAGGGACAAGAAGGAGGAGGGACAAGAAGGCAAAGGGAAGGCCCAAGAGGAAGCCGAGAGGCCTGCATTCACAATCCTCATAACAACAACAGCCGCACATGGCTTTCTTCTTAATTCTTTCTTCTTCTTCATCTCCTTCTCCTTCTGTTGGGGGGTCTGTGGCCTGTGGGGGGTTTCTTCCGTCCTAGTGATTTGGATGTGTTCAGTTTAGGTATTATCAAGAATGCTTGATGGGGATTACGAATACCCCACCTACGCAGAGTACTCACGCAAACAAAAGACAATCGAGATTGTCTTAATTGTCTTATTCGCGGAGGTTTCGTGAACAATCTCTTCATGAAAAACAAGTGATCTCAGCCGTTCGTTTCGGCAATCAACGATTGAGATATGTTTTTAATTTTTGACTGATGATAAATATTTCTTACCGTTAATAGTTAGCATTTAATCTCGATCATCGAAAACACTTTTAGACGACTGAAATTGGTCATTTAACCTCCGTAAATAAAGATTTTTCCAGAGACAATCATGTGTCCAATCCAAACACGTTTTCTCCCTTTTAAGCCAAGCCTTTTAGGTCCGTGCTGCCGCTGCAACATTCAATGATTTGGATAGGTTGACCCCACCCCACCAATGCTATCCCTTCACGTCGTCATCCGCTTACTTCCATGCACCGTAACTAAAAATTATTGAGAAAATGACTGCTCAAAATATTTTTGATAATTAATATCCGTTAAGAATATGCTGAAAATATTTGTTGATGTTAAAAATGTTCTTAATGAATATTAATTATTAAAATACAATCTTAGCCGTCATTTTTCCAAAATTCTTTACCTGTGACTCTAGCCTAAGTGGTCATGGAGTGCCAGGAGTGTGGGGTTCTTCTAGGGCCCACGAAAGAGGTTTCTGGTTCGAATTGATGGTCTAACATCGGCTGTTGTTGTGGTGAGTTTTTATTTTGAACGGCAAAAAAATAAATTTTATTAATTTTTGAAATTGTTACGAAAACTAATAGGATAAGGAGAACAGTTTCGTATTTCCTAACAAAACTAAGAATAATCATTTGTTTCAAGAGGAATTTTTAGGCCGGCCCCGTTTTTTAGGTTCAGACTTCAAATAGTTTTAACAATAATAATTCTTTTTTATTTTAGTCATTTCTTTTGACTTTTCATGCATTTTTACTATTTTGCCTATTCTTTTTAACTTTTTGTCTACGTGTCCATTTTTTGGAAAATTTATATTTTTAGAATCAATTTCTGACACATATTATTTCGAACAAAAATACCATTGGCTCTGTGAACTGGACTGTCAATTCTCATAGTCAGTTCTATGAGAACTGTGTGAAATGGCTATATGAACTGAAAAATACACAGTTCAAATAGCCCCACCACACACTAACATACATAGTTCTCATAAAAAATATATAGTTCTCATAGAAAAATACGCAGTTCTCATACACAATCATTATGGACAATAACAGTTCTCACAGAAAAAATATAGTTTTCATAGAAAAATAGAGTTCTCATAGACAGTTCTCATGTGAAATGGCTATGTGAACTGAAAAATATACTGTTCAAATAGCCCACCATACACTAAAATACACAGTTCTCATAGAAAATACATAATTCTCATAGAAAAAATACAAAGGTCTCATACAAAATATACAGTTCTTATATAAAATACACAGCTCTCATAGGCAGTTTTCACAGAAAATACACAGTTCTCATCAACAATTCCCATAGACAATCATCATGGATAATAACAATTCTCATAGAAAAAACACAATTTTCATAGAAAAAACACAATTCTCATAGACAATCATCATGGACAATAACAGTTTTCATAGAAAAAACACAATTGTTATAAACAGTTCTCATAGAAAATATACAGTTTTTATATAAAATAACAGTTCTCATAAGGAGTTCTCACAGAAAATACACAGTTCTCATAGAAAATACACAGTTCTCATAGTCTTACCACACACTAAAATATGAGAACTAGCTTTGTGAATTGGTTATGAGAACTGAACTATGTGAACTGAAAAATACACCGTTCACATAGTCTTACCACACACTAAAATACATAATTCTCATAAAAAATTATAGTTTTCATAGAAAATACACGGTTCTAATTGATAGTTCTCATGGACAATATACAGTTCTCATAGAAAAATACGCAGTTCTCATAGAAATATACACAGTTCTCATATACAGTTTTTATAGAAAATACACATACGAACAAAAATTGAACAAAAACAAAAAAAGTAATCAAAATCAAATATAGGAGGTTGAAATACATAAATCTGACATTTAACAAAAAAAAAATCGGGTGAATGGTCCGACATTCAACAAAAGAATTGACTGATATTCAACAAAAAAATCAAATCAACTAAGATTTCTAATTGACTGCCACTAGAACAAACCTTGGTAGGAGTATAAGCCACCGATAGCCTTGGTGTTCCTTGGTAGGAGTATTATAATCGTCTTCAAGAAACACGATGCGGCAGCCGTACGTAGTTCAGCGCAGTCCACACGAGGCTGTCGAGTCCCAGTCGGAACACCAAGAAATTGCACGGAGATTTTCCCAAAAATCTTCCAACAATTTACACATATGCACACAATTACTTCTTTCTAGATTCCACCATTAAACTACAAAAAGAAAAGGCAACTACAAACATGCATAACTACACCATTTGTTCCACTGCCGAACAGATCTGAAAACTTTAGGAGTTTAGCTTCACGGAATTTCTGGAAACGGATTTTGGAATGGTGAAAACAGATCTTGGAATATCTGTTTGGTTTGATCAAGAATAGGAGTTTAACTTCACGGTGTCCCCTTGTTCGGTTGGTCCGGTTGGCGATCATGATCTCACCGAGAGCAGAGAAGGAGAAATAGTTGGCGTCAGAGAGAGCGGTGGTGGTGGCGGCGCGACGGCGAAGGCGGCAGCGGTGGAGGTCTTCTTCGTCACTAACCACCGGTTCTCCTCCTTCGTGGAAGTATTCTTCGTCGCTAACCACTGGTTCTCCTCCTTCGTCAAAGTCTTCTTCGTCATCCTCGTCTAACTCGTCGTCGTCGTCGACCTCGCCAATGGAGGATTCGTCGAGACCTGGTGAGCTAGTGGGTTTAGTTTGAGAGAGAGTGAGAGTGTAAAGGTGAGGGGCACAAAAGTCATGAACCAACATACCCGAGCCTATCTAGGTTGGGAAAAATATTTCAGAGTTGGCTTTAAACCGAAGCTAAAAAACAGGGGCGGCCTCTAATTTACTAAAAACTTCAATCTAAGAACCAATTCCTAAGGAACCAGACACCCGAAAGCCAAAAACCCACACCTAAAGATCTGAAGCCTGAACATCTAAAGGATCAAGCCCAAGCCTAGAGAAAACAAAATCCTAAACCTAACTAATCAGCTGTTGCCGCCACCAGAGTCAGGGCACTGCCACCGCCGTCCACAGCACAGCTAGCGACACAACACCACCAACATGTTGACCACTCCACCCCTACCGCCAGGAAACCAAACTTGAGCAGCAGCAACACGGGTGAGTTACTTGTAACTACTAACCCATGAGCAGTAACATTGTTTGGAAAAAAAAAAAAAAACCTTTTGGAACAAGATTCGTGTTGATATACTGTGGCACGTGGGAACAAAACGTCAAAGGTACCGGTAGGATAGTGATGGTTGTGTGCTGCAATGCTATAGGGACCGACCAAGCCTACCGACCGTGTACCGACTTAGGGCATCCACATCTCTCTCTTTACTTTATTCTTTAAACTAAATTAAAGAGTCAAAACAAGAAAAAACACCCAAAACCCTCCTTTATCAGCCTCTCTTTCTTCCTCTCTACTTTGAAGAAAGAAATTTTAGTGTTGCTACAGTACCTCGTTTGTATAGACGAGGTACTGTTCACTCACCTATGATTTTTATATTATTTCTCTCTCTTTCTCCCTTGTTACCAGCGCTGGACTCTCTCTCTCTGTCCTGTTACCAGCACCAGCCGTCAGCGTCAGAGGAATGGTCCAGGGACAGTTTTTTTTTTTAATCAGAAGGAAGAGTTAAAAGGAGTATTTAATTGAGGTGGGTTTGATTATTTATTGAGAGGAGAGGGAGAGTAGGCTCCGTTCCAGAACACCTTCTTAAAAAATAAGTACTTATTTCACATTTCCAAACTAAAAAATAATGTAAATGAAAAATAATTTTTCAATTTTTTTTTGCACCGTATTAAAGATCTCAATGAGATCTATCAAATAAGATCCATATTGATAGGAAAATAATTTGTGTAAGCACATGATTTTTGAGCTTGAAATTGCCTTCTTAAAAAATAAGTACTTATTTACCTCTCCGGAACGGAGCCTAAAGAGTCTGATACAGTAGTTATTTTAAAAGTAGATAGCTAAAGTAATAATGTGACTTTTTGAAGTGTAAATTGGTCCAAAATATAGAGTCTGGTGCGGATGCTCTTAGAGCATGTACACAAGAGTCTCTATATGCACAAAATTATGTAAAGTAGAGAGGTTACCTCCAAAATCTTGCATGCAGCAGAATAGCAAAAGTGGAAGGTAAAATACCTTTGGTAGAATTGCTCGGGGAAACTACCGAGGAACTATTCATAGCTATACATTAATTTATTGTTTTTTTTTCTCTCTCCCTCTCAATCTCTCTTTCTTCCTCTCTAGTTTACTGTTTACTGTTTACAATATACTTTATATTATTTTATAAAAATAGAGATAATAATAGAGAGAATTGGTGTAGGGTTGAGAGAAATTTGAATAGTTAAAATGAAAAAAGTGGGTTATTGAATATGTAAAATATATTTTGTTGGTGTACGTGCTCTTACGTGGATTGTGGTTCTCTCTCCTGCGTTGACAATTCTGGCGCCAGAAAGTCTCGAATTTTCAAAATTTTTGGATAATGGGGTTTTTTTCCATTACCCACCACACCGAACCTTTATCAGAAGCCAAAACACCTCTCTCTCTCTCTCTCTCTTTCTCTCAGTTCACCAAAGTCTAAAACTCGTCTCTCGCCCTTTCTAACCACCGCCATGGACGCCCCAACCGACGCCCACTCCCACGACACCGATGCCGGTCCGACCGCCGCCGGTACGTCTTCCGCCACTACCATTGCCTCTGCACTTCCACCGCATCAACACTAGACAACAGAGTGCCAGATTTCGGATCTTGACCCACTACCCTCCTCAAAACCCATTCCTGCTACAACACACCCCGCACCAGCACCCACCGCCGACCCCTGGAGACGCCACCACTCACTGCCACGATGCCAATGAACACCAGAGACGCCGCATACCGCCACCGACCACCGGACTTCACCCACCGCCATTGAGCACCTCGACTCCAACTACCATTTTTTTATGCTTCACCGGTTTTTGTGAGCATATTTACTTCAAAGAAAAGAACTCTGCTTGCCTTTCGTTGTCTGCGAAAAATTCCCAGATCTAAAAATTTGTTTCGAAATATGGGTTTTTAATGGCGACGAGAACCCACTTGATTACCCATTCACGCTTAGTCCCCTCCGAGTGTAAGGGCTGGTTTTTTTTCTTTCTGGAGGCAGAGCATCGTCTGGCCATGAGCGACCGGCAACCGTGTCCGAGTGGGTTTTCTTTAACATTCTTCATTTTCGTGTTTATCCTGGCCGTGTTTTTAGTCTCCAATAATTCTTTTAAAAATTTACTGTTGAGCTGCTACTTGGTCAAGATAGAACTGTGCTTGCACACAGATCGCGCGCCGATTTTTGTGTGAGGCCTACTCCGGGTCTCGTACAAAAAATCCGAGCTGTTCATTAAATGTAAAATATTTTTTTTAAGAGATCATGCGAAAAATCAGTTCAATCTAATACTTAGGTTTCGTTTCAGAAACCTTCTTAAAAAAAAGTACTTATTTTGGAACTTCTCAAAGAAAAATAAGAAGGATTATTCCAGAAAACTCAAATAAGCAGTTTATTTCACATTTTCAAACTCAAAAATAATATCAATGAAAATTAAATTTTCAATTTCTTTTGTACCGTATTAAAAATTTCAATGAGATCTATCAAAAAAGATTTATATTGATAGGAAAATTATTTATGTAAACACATGATTTTTAAGTTTGATATTGTCTTAACCAAAAAATAAGTACTTACTTCTTATTTTGTGGAACAAGTTTTATTATTGAACAAAAAATAAGAATTTATTCAAGTTTTAGAACGGGGTCTAATCATTTGACTTTTCATTCGGATTTTAGGATAATGAAAAGTTAGATGATTAGATCAAGTACCTATAAGTATTGGATTGAGTTGATTTTCGCGAGAGCCTTTGAAAAATTATTTTACATTGAATAAACAGTCTAAATTGTTTGTGTGAGACCCGGAATGGACCCCACACAAAAATCTGTGTGAAATAAGTATGTGCAAACATACTTATTGGTCAAGATATTCACCTTGTTTAGTTTGTTGGAATTAGTGTACCGGCGATGAAGACGGAGTTTGCATTTGCTTCTACTTTTAGTACCTGGCCTCTTCGACTCATCTTCACGAGTGTGTTTGATGAGTCTGGCTCCGACGTCGTGATTTCATGCTGTTTTTTATTTTTTTGATTTGTTGTATTTTATTTTGTTAGTTTTTGTATTTCGGGACCGGTAATGTCCCCTCTTATTGTACTGCGTTTTGCTTATTTATTAATTGAGTTTACGTTTTGGTAAAAAAAAAAATAAGCACTTATAATTATCCAATTGAGTTAACTTTATCAAAATAATTTGAAAAACAACTTTAAAATTACAAATGACTCAAATAATTATAGTAGTATCCCAGAGTAGGCCAAGCCTAGCCATTGGTGATTTGGTACCCTATGGTATTGATGTAGAATATGTGGAGGCCCAATTCCATGATCAGCTGGACCGAGCCAAGCCTCGGAAGTCCAAACGATATTTAATTTCAGATTATCCAAATTGGCTAAATTCGGACGAGTTCCAAAAACCCATATTAAGATCTTCGTAGACTACCCTCAATAGTATGAGGTCCTGCCGTTAAGGTTGACCTAATAAGACAGGGTCTTTTTGGTTGCCCTCAAGATCTTAGTAGACTACCCTCAATAAATACGAGGTCATGCTAAGCTGCCCCTAACTTATTAATTGTAACGACTCGTAATTTTTATAATTAATAATATCATTAAAAAGTATTAATTGTAATAATAAAATTATCTTAATAACAATTATCTAGTAGATATATACAAATAAAATTAATTTAGTCTTAATTATCTTACTTTTATATTTTTATTAATTGCATGCATGCATCCCGACCATCTCTCCTTCTCCTACTCTGCCTCTAACTCCTTTCGGAGCACGAAATCGTACATACCTCGTCCATTACGAAACCCTATAGAATACAACTTCTTTAAACCCGTTTTTAATCGAAACTCTTCAAAATTCTCCTTTATATACCCTAGTATGTCGACCTTAGGGCACACTACGAAATTTATCACGCCTCACCAGTCCAGAAAATAGAGAAAATTCAGGGAGAAAGAAGCTCCAATCCATAGAGTTTTAGAGAGAGAAAGAAAGAGAGAGAAAAGTGGGTTTCATAGCTATGATCAACCGAAACCCGAATTGATTATTATAATCCCTTCTTACCACTTCTAGCATCGCCAAACAACATTCAATTTGATCCCAAGGTTCCCCGTTCGAAGAATCCGAAACCTTCTTCTCAAATTTTCAAGTTTCGATTAAAAATCAATTCGATCCGATTCGAGGTAGTATAATCTCTCCCAACCACTTCTCTAAGTATATTTAATGTTTTTATTCTTAACCCTATGCCCCGAACCGACCCATGCATCAAAACCATGAAGAAAATCGAAAAAAAACAAAATCTGGACTCGACCTTGCGGCCGCGACCTTCGGGCCGCAAGAACCAGGTCTGACTTTGAGGTACGATGCTCAGCCGCAAGGTTGACTCGGTCAAATCTTGCGGCAGGTTCTTTTTTGGTTCGAAATTATTTTGCGACCTTCCGAACACCGTTTTCGACCCCCAAACTATTTTTCCTAGCCTTTTCACACCTCAAAGATCATAACTTGTTAAGGTCATATTTTTTTTTAATTTTATTATCTATTTATTAAATTATTTATTAGTTATCGTTCAAAGTTTACAAACAAAAATTAGTTACAACCCTTAAACTAACGTTTTAACGCTCAAACTAAATTTTTCTAGACTCCTTGAATCTCAAATACAGTAACTTGTTAAATTAAATATTTTTTTTATTTAATTCACTATTTATTATTATTTTTAAAGTAATTCCAATCAAAATTACTTTACGATCTTATAAACTTTATTATTAATGCCCGGATAATTTTATTTAGACTCCTTACTGTCCAAAGATGAAATTATGTCAATCTTAACATTTATTTTTATAATCAATTATTTATTGTCTATTTACTTCACTTTCGGCCACTTTAATTAACGTTTTCCTGTAAATTAATTCTTCGACCCTCCGAACCCAACTTTTGACATTCAACTGATTGTGTAGGACCTCTAGAACTCTTATTAGGGTCATGTTAATTTTTCTAACATTTTTATCTAATTAATGTAATTAATTAGTGTTTAATAAATCTAATTACTTTGTAATAATTAATAAGAGTCTAGAAAATATTTATTTAAAATATTTATAAAAATCCTACTTCATGATTGACATGGTGGCTATACAAGAATAAGGGCAACGGCCCATTCATAAAAAGTTGTGTGATTGCATTGCTTGTTATTTGTTTAAATTATTATTTGATTTAATTGTATATTGCACCGACACTTGATTTGAATGCTAGATTGGACCCTAGAGATATGGGGTGGTATGCGAATAGATTTCATCTAGACGATGCTAAGTTGATGGAAATATGATAAAGTGTTGAAGTCGTGAGATTGTGGATTTTGAATTGACTATAGATAAGGGTGACCTGCGGGGCCCAGTGATGATATTTTAGTGATCCTAACGTATGGTACGTCATGAGAAGTTTCAAAGGGTAATCGTGCCTTGCAAGGCCAACAAGGGGGATTGTCTCATGACACGGTCATAGTTAGTGGCTTATGAATGATGGCGACCCTAACGTATGGTATGCCATGGAAAGTTCCAAAGGGTAATCGTGCCCCCTGTTATGGTTTTAAATGAATTTATGCAAGGTACATAACTTAGATGAATTCATTTAGAACCCCGTGTGCAGGAAAAGCAAGGGGGAGATTTTCCATGACATGATCATAGTTAGCGGTATGGGAGGAAAGGATCTCGTGGATGAGATCTTAGATTTCACATAAGGTTAGTGGATAGTAATAATTTAGTTCATGAATGAAATCTCTACTTGGCTCTTCGATTTAATATTGTCTTGTACCTGCTAGTTGTAAAGTAAGAGGGGTAGTTGGGTTGGATTATACTTCGGGGTGAACTCTTTCACTCAGGTACGGATTGCCTGGCTTCCGTGCCAGATTTTGCAGAAAATCAAGAAGAAACACAGAACCCTGAAGCGCGAACAGTGTTATGCGGAAGAGAATCCAGAGGTGGGGGTCGAGCCAGAATACGCTTGGGATCCGTATCAATCTTAGAAGATGGCTCTGTTATTTGTTTAATTTATTATTACAAAGACTATTTTTAGTATTTCTATAATGGTTTGTAATAGACAAATTTTTTAGGAGAATTATCCGGTTTGGATTTTGATTTTAAATTAATAAATTCTTTTAAAACCAATATTTAATGCTTCCGATTTATTTCCAAAAATCGGGGCGTTACATTAATTGTTCCTTTTTTCATTAATTTTAACAATATGTTCTCTTTTAGGTCCATTGACCACTCACTAAACATAAGTTCTTTCTATGTTCTAGGTAACATCACAGTCAATCAACATCAATAGTCATATAATAATTGTAAGTAACAATTTACTAAAAATGAAGTTAAACAGATGCACTGTTGGGGTTATAAGTTAAAAATTATAAGTACATATTACTATTGATTTATAAGTTGTGGAAGTTTTGGGGATTAGTTGTAGTTTTGTAAACTTTAAAAAATTTACTCTATTAAACTCCAAGGGTTAACTCATAACGTTGGAAACCTAGGGGTAGTTTTGGTAATTGAATACACTGTTGGGGTTAAACTTTATTTTTTTTTGGAGATGTTGGGGTCAATAACTAATTTACCAAGTTAGACGGATTTTTCGTAATTTGTGAAACTATACGGGTTAATCTATAGTTTCGTCAACTTTTAGGGTAAGATATTTCGGGGTGAATGTTTATTGTACTAAACTTAAGGGTTCCTTGTTCGCTTGATCAATTCATTTAATTTTTTGAAACTGATTTTTATTAGAATGCCTAAAATTATATTTTTAAATAAATTAAAAAACCCTGAACATCCTCGTGATAAGCTGGGCTGATAGCTACAATTTTTTAGCTATAGTCGGGCTCGTCTTTCCTATGTCTGAAAAGTCAGTTTCCTACAGGGCAGCTGGCGTTTAAAATGCATTTGCTGCAGCTTTTAATGAAGGCATTCAAGCGTCCGCATTTGTCTCTGTGTCCAACCAAATATCCTTTCCCTTTCGTAAATTGCTAATCCCCCTCCCCCCCGGGACACCCCACCACCCCCGACCCCACATCACTTTTTCCACGTTTTTCCCGGATTACCCCCGGCTCTCACCCCAACCACGCCCCTCCCCTCCCGGCTCCCCTAAAACGACAACAGTTTAGTTTTTTTTTTTTTTTCTTGAAATAAAATCAAAACCATCCATTTGCAATCCTATGGAGCAGAAACGTAATTATGAGAGCCCTACAGGCGAAATTTGATTATGTCTCTTTAGAATAATACGATCATAATTAAAATATCTACACATCCGTACAAACGGATTAAAAATTGAAACATTTAATTTTTTAACCATATTTTTAAATATTTTTAATATATAAACGATCTCTAAAAATAAAGTATTCAAATTTTCACTTAGTTTAAGTCAATGCAAAGATCTTGTTATTTTTGATTATATTGATAAGATCTTTGCACCGATTCAAATGGAGTGAAATTTGAGCACTTTATTTTTAGAGCGTTTATATATTAAAAAATATGGTTAAAAAATTAAGTGTTTCAATTTTTAATCCGTTTGAACGGCTATGTAGATATTTTTATTTTGATCGAATTATTTTAAAGAGACATAATCAAATTTTGTCTGTAGGTCTCTCATAATTACGTTTCTGCTTCATAGGATTGCAAATTGATGGTTTTGATTTATTTATTTTTAACTAAAACGTTGCCGTTTTAGATCCTGTCTCCATTTTTTTAAAACTAAAACAGCAACGTTTTAGGGGCTTCGTAAGGGGCTACCATGCCCATGGGCCAGTAGAGCCCCCGGGCCCCCCTACTTTTTAATTTATTTCTTTATTTAATTACTTATATCTTATTTATTTAATTTCTATAAATACACCCTTTGTATATTTAAAAATATAATTCAAGAATTAAGTGTTTTAATTTTCAATTCAGTAAAATCGGAGCAAAGATTATTTTTTCTTATTATTTTATTTTAAATGGTCATAATGAATTTTTTGGTTTAAAGTCTTTTAACAAACATCCTAAGACTCATTATTTAGTTTTAAGACTCTCTTATGGTGTCCATTGAAAGGCTTTGGAGCAAAAAATTTATTATGGTCATTTAAGATGAAATGATCAAAAAAATAACATCTTTGAACCGATTCAAACGGATTGAAAATTGAAACACTTATTTTTTTACACCGTTTATATATTAAAAAAATAGTTTAAAAAAATAAGTGTATTAAAAAATTTACTACGACCATTTAGGATAAAATGTTTAGAAAAATAATATCTTTGCACCAGTTCAAATGGATTGAAAATTGAAATATTTTTTTACTATATTATATATATATATATATATATATATATATATATGGGAAAAAAAAAAGAAAAAAAATAGTCAGATTAATTTTTAACTATATTTTTTAATATATAAACAATTTAAAAAAAATAAATGTTTCAATTTTCAATCCGTTTGAATCGGTGCAAAGATGTTATTTTTGCAATCATTTCATCCTCAATGATCAAATAAATTTTTGGCTCTAAAACCTTTCAATGGGCACCCTAAGAACTTTAAACTAAATAAAGAGTCTTAGGGTGCTCGTTGAACTGATTAATATTGTACTTATATATATATTTATTTTTTTAATATAGATTTTTGAAAACATAGAAAAATGTTAGTTTGGAAGTAGAGCGTTGGTCTTAAATATAGTATTATGGTGGTTAATTGAAAATAGAATTTGAGTTAAAAAAAAAGGAGGAAAAATTGGGAAAGGAAGCAAATAAAGAAATATGTTTAAAAATTTACTAGGAAAAAAAAAGAAAAAAAAGAAGGACCTGGGGGGGGGGGGGGGGGGGGGGGGGGGGGGGTGGGGGGGCGCGGCGCGCGGTGGGAAAGCAGCTCTCTATCCTTTCCCACAACGAACAAACAGTCGGAACGAAAACCGAGTTTTCCACCGACTCAAATGCTACCATGGGCCACGTGAACTTGAAGTTGGTTTTGGTTTCAGCTACTGTATTACTGATACTCTGATTTGAAGTTGGCTTCCATTTTCTTCGCGAGAGCTTTTGAAGAAGAGAAATCTTGGCTTTTGATCCTATGGGAATGAGACCAAAGATTTATCTGTTCGGTGACTCCATAACAGAAGAGTCTTTCTGTGACGGTGGCTGGGGTGCCTCCATTGCCCATCATTTCTCTCGCACGGTATGTGTATGATAATAGCAGTATTTTTTTTCCCCGATGCTCAGGTACTGTTCGATCAACTTACTCGTACCTCATCTAATCTCCTCTCTTGTAAGAGTGTAAATTAATGAGCGCAACTGAGCCGAGATTTATAGTATTTGAGCTCGTCTTGTTTACTAAACGAGCCGAATACTCGAGTTCAAGCTCCGTTTGTTTGAAAATGAGCCGAGCCAAGCTAATTTACCTCTTTAAACGAGCTGTGTTCTTTACTTGATGGGCCGAGCCTATACAAATGAGCCGATCTTTTGCGAGCCGAACTTTTGAGTGTTCGAGCTCAGCTCGTTTACTAAACCAACTTAAAACTCGGGCTCGAGCTTGGCTTCATTACTAAATGAGTCAAGCCGAGCAGAGCCTTAATGAATTGAGCCATGAGCTGATTGCAAGCAGCTCGGTTCATTTGCCGCCCTACTCTCTTGGTCCTATCAAGGTCACCCCCGAAATTCACAAGAATGGCTAATCCCAAAAATCGAACCATGGTTAAATGTAAGGGGAGCAAACCCATAAATCAACTGGACTAACTTTAGAGCTTGATCATAGATATTTTGGGTGTGACTTAATTTGACTTCAAATGGGGTTTTTTTTTTTGGCGGGCCTGATTGTACTATGAAATAATTTATGTAGGTGGATGTGGTGCTGAGAGGGTACAGCGGGTACAATACGAGGTGGATCCTGGCGGTGATGGACAGGGTGTTTCCGGTGGAGATGGACGAGCGAAGTAGCCATGTGCCCGAGGCGATGACGGTGTTCTTCGGCGCAAACGACGCATGTCTTCCAGATAGATGCGCTGCCTTCCAACACGTGCCTGTTGATGAGTACAAGCACAACCTCCGCTCCATTGTCTCCTACCTCAAGGTTCTCTTTCTTCTGCCCAGTACTACGTACTTTCTTTTTTCTGGTAACTTACACAAACCTCCCCTGAGTTTTCTCAGACAACTACACTACGCCTCTAACCTTTCAACTTAGTACATGAGCTTCCCTTGAATGCTAATAACTTAGCTCAGTTAGAACCACCTTGTACATTAGCTTCCCTATCCAATTTTTTTCCACCCCTGTATTGGGGTGTAACGGTATCAGAAGGTTCAAAAACCATTACATATCCGCTAATACGACACGCAATGCCCGATTTTTAAAACCTTGCTTGGGTATTTTTGTCTCGAAATCTCGATGCAGTGAGCCAAACGAGTTTTGTTAAGTGGAGCTTTTGGGACCAGCGGTCGAACCTTGATTTTGATCTTTGGGTGGCAAGCGGGCATCCCATTCGCTCCTTACCTATCGTGTCGAGACCACCTGCTCCCTTGATAAACACGAGTTCTTTGTTCACGAACTTTTACATCCAATTCCAAAAAGTAATGATGGATTATTTGGGACCAACAAGTAATACATGCCGAAACTTATAACACAGACCACACAGTTTAGGTTTTAGCAGTGCCTCTCGCACACTAGTATGAGGTTTTGTGATATGATGTTCATCGATGTCTGGCCCTTCCACAACAATATGTTGTTGTTTCTGGCTTCTGCTATCACTTTACAAAATGGATTTGCCACGCTAAGTTGATTCTGAGCCTCGAAATTGGTCTAGCATTAAGGTCGGTTCTGTATTATGGAGAATGTACCGTTGGAATTTTTTGTATGTGTACATACATATGTAAATATACACCCCACTTCAGCTATGATTGCCCTTAGACCTGGAAAATGCGGACTTCAGCTCACAGCCGTTGGATCGTGTTTTCAATAGTATAGATCTGTTAATGGTAATAAATCATTTATGACCGCATTTTCTGAAAATAAGGGCGACCTTATTAGAAGGGCCCTATGTAAATATATATGTATGCAGAGGTAGAGGGAGGGAGGGAGAGAGAGAATTCTTTCTTGTACTATACAACTAGAAACCATTAAGAAGCTGCTCGGCCGCGGGGTTCGCAGGGCACACTATTGTCCGAAGAAGCACAACACAGATAAAAGTGTGGAGACGGAGACAAATATGAACATGTGACAAGACGATTCCAAAATGGGGACAGACAAAAATTATAGGAGCACATTTTTTTCAAACAGGGTACATGTTTTACTTGAGACATGCGCGTCCCTAGTGTTTCTCAGAGGTGTTCCACACATATTTTGTTATACCTCATTGGACACGCAGCTTCGGCATTTCCCATTCCTATCCTGTGTGTCCCTGGCATGTCCGACACGGACACACCAACCTTTAAGGCGTGGTGTTACTTCATGACATAGTAGATGAATAAAGGCCAGGCTTGATAAGATTTTGTGATTTTGCAGTTTTTTGCTTGTAAGCCCTGTGGTTCATATCAGTGGAAAATTGAGTGCTTGCTGGCCTTGTTGAAGTGCTCAACACTAGAAGAGATCCTCTCATAACATCTTCTGATTCTTTCTATTTGCTGGATTATAGCTCTTTTCAGACATATCAAAGACTTCAACCTCTGTATGGTGCATTTTATGGCTCCTTTAGTGCTTGTAATATACAATGCCCGCTGTAAAATAACAATGTATTCTAGTATTGAACCCCTCCTAGGCGATTCATGCAAAGTTGTCGACGTGAAGGCTCCCTAAGCTAAGGGAACCACTTCTAGTCTTGCTACTTGCAACTTTATGTGTTTGCTTTTTCTTGCGAGTCTCATTACTTATGCTTTTATCTGTATTTTGTTTCAGAAACGGTGGCCTGCAACTCATGTTATTCTGATAACCCCTCCACCAATTGATGAAGATAGGCGCCTTCTGTAAAGTTCTTCTTCGCGCTCTTCATTTTCTCATCTAGTTTTTTTTATACGGTTTTAATTTGTCTTAATTTCGACTGAAGAAAAGGATGTGTTTATTATATTAGTTCAATTTGGAATGAAACTGCCAGGTAAATAACCCTTATGTATCTTCTTAACAAATGCAGGCATCCTAATGTTGAGAACCTGTTGGGGTTGCCGGAGAGGACGAACGAGGCTGCTGGTGCTTATGCCCGTGCATGTATTGCTGTCGCCGAAGACTCTGGAATTCCGGTGGTTGATCTGTGGAACAAAATGCTGGATTTTCCTGACTGGAAAAAGGCATATTTAAGGTATCCCCTCCGTTTCCCTTGCATATCGAGGTGGTCTGGTATTTACTATTTTTTTTTTCTTATTCACAAGTGCTCTTTTACTTTGCCACTAGTAACTTGATTTGAATCTTCCTGTCAAATCTGTCCAATCTGCCGATCAGCGGCAATTAGTGGTTCCATCTGGTGAGTTCATTTCGGCAACTTGGAGTTGCAGTGCATAATGGTAGCTCTTCTTGTTTCATGGAATATGTGGTAACATGAGTTGCCATGAAAAAATGGTTACATACGGACTATTCAAATACGTGAATTTTTACTGCCAACTTTGGTTGGTGCGTTCGGATTGTGTTTAGAAGATATCTGGATAAATTGATTTAGCCTCGCAGAGTATTTTCTTAACAGGCCAATGCCAATTTTGCAGATGGTGGTTGTTAAATCTTCCTACGATATTGTTTTGTTCCAAAATCATACGATTCCCTCTAGGTTTGCTAGAGGTGTTGGCAAAGGCTATCACCGTGTATTGGTTCTCTATAAAATCAACATGTTGGGAGAGTTAGAACGGGTATATCTGACATTTGGCAAGAGTTTATGAGAAAATCTCGGTTGGATTTTATATTGTAAAAGTCCTGTATGAAAAGTATAAATCATCCCTCGCAAAAGGATTCCCGATTCTGAAAACAGATAGGCCCCAGGTTTTGACAAGGATTCTTGCCAATATGACAGGTCGTGCAGTTGTTGCCTCTACGTGACAACTGGGGCAAGGCTCATAGCTAGCCTTTGAATTTTAATGCAGTAGACGTATCATTGTAAGATAGAATTCACGGAAGAGACGACTATAGGACTGAGGGCAATTATTATATATACTAGTAGTTTGATACCATCATAAACATTCCTTTACTGGTGTTTCTTCCCTGTATATGACCATATTAGCTTGTGATAATGATTTTATGTTGATTTTTGCACTATTTTGGCGGCAGAGATGGTTTGCATCTCACTCAGAGTGGAAACAGGATTGTGTTCGAGGAAGTGATCAAGAAATTGAGGGATGCTGGTTTGAGTCTAGAAACTCTAGAGGTAGATCTTCCCCTCATAGCGGCGATTGACCCTAACGACCCCCTCAAGGCTTTCCACCAGGGAGATCGACCCTAATGACCCCCTTGAGGCTTTCCGAAGGTGAAACCGTGTAGGATCTTTCACCCTTTTGTGTTTGCATTTGCTGTTGTCCCGGCTACAAAATCATGACTTCTGTTGTTCTAGTTTTTTATGCAGTTCCTTTGATTTTCCTGTTTCTGTTGTCATCTCCTTGCAGTGAAATGGCTGTATTATGGTTGGAGTAGGTGAATGACTACGATAAAAATGACTACTTTAGATGAGATGCCTTTTGTCCTGCCATATTTTTTTTCCCTGATTGTAAGTCTTAGGAACGCTTTTATGCTACGTACTGATTTTCACACTACCTTTTTACCATTCACTCACTTTTTCTTGTCTCTGTTCTTGTGAATTTTACATGTCACTGTTTCGTTGGCTCACTTTTTCACCTATCAAGGGGTGAAATCAATTCCCATTTCTATTCTTCAAAGCGACGAAAAATGAAAATTAGAGAACACCAATAACAATAAGGTTTATTTTTCTCTTTATTGTAAGTTGTGAACTAGGAGCCCTCGGAAGTGTGTGGTGGGATGCAGAGTGGTCTGCACCTAGGCGGTTTATGACAGATAACAATAAGGTTTATTTTTCTATCAATTTGAATTTTCAAACGAGTTGCATTTTCTTGGCGGTTTAAGAAATCAATTCACATATATAGCCTCTCTAGTATTATGTATTCCTTCCTGCAATGAGTTACTCTAATAACATTATGTATCCCTTTTTTGGCATTTTGACAATTTCCATTTTTCCGACCTTGATTGTAGAGGAGGGGTTTCCCTGAGTTTGACTCTGCTCAGAAATTGCAAATTTATGTTTCAACACTTCCTCGCCTAAAGCGAGGTTTGACCCCAAGACCTCCTAGTTGGAAGAGTCTAGGAAGTGTCATCTGAGCTAGAGCCCGTTGGCAATTTATGTTTCGATACAAAGAGTATCTGTAGACTGTAGTGAACTCATTTGGTCACTTGTTGATGTCAGATGTTAGAAGTGAGTGAATTGCAATTCGCACTATTGAACTTGAAAAGAAACATCTAACATGCCCATTTTCTTGATAGATCAAAGCTGTTTAGTACAAGGTTTTTTTTTTTTTGGATAAGCCTGTTTAGTACAAGGTTCTTGTCAAACAAACAGTGAAGTTGGATTAGGACAAGGAGTAGTAATTTTGGTGGTGAGAGGGTCCAGTGCAAGAAATGGAGAAGAAACTGAGGATTGGAAGGCCAGTAGTCTCAACGAAGTCTAATGAGAGAAATTAGAGCATTCGAAAGAGTGGAAAACGACCAACAGTAACGGTTACTACGTTTTTTTTTTTTTTTTTTAATGGAAGACGTTGAGGATTGAATCTACGACAATGATGGAGGTTTCTGGTGATGCTGAGGGTCCGGGCCGGCTGGTGCAGCTCTATCCGTATCCACCATTTTCCTTCTACTAGTTTCCGTCGTCTCATTACCAAAACCGAACCCTAATTCTCGCAAATTGCGTCTGCTATCTATTATCTTTTGCGCAGTCTGAATCCCACTGTGACTAGCGCCTCTCGAAATTATCAAATGGGAAAACAAAATGAACAGGAGCAATTTTGAAACTGTGATGGTGGTGGTTTTCGGCATCTATTTTGACAAGGAAACTACCAAAAGAGGAACTTAAGAAGCAACAAGTTTTTGCAATATTACGCTAATTGAAGAAGCATATCAGGTACAATAGCCCTATTTATATAATCTGGACGCAAGTGCGCAAGTCTAACCCCAAGGGTTGGCTGAATGGTACCTGTGACGTAATAGTCTGCTAGCACCCACTTAACGTCTTAAGTTCGATTTTCCTTACGAGAATTTTTTGGAATCACCTCACCCGACCTTCTGCGTAAGCATGTGTAACGACAGTGGAAGAAAGGGTTGTACAAAATAATTTGAGGTACGCGCAAACTGGTCTGAAACACACTGCATTATCCAAAAACAAAACAAAAAAGAGTGGGCAAGTCTCCAAGAATACAGATCTTTGTAAAGTACATGTACAAAGATTGATATAGATATACACACATGATAATGCTATGGCGCCTACAAGCTGACAAAATTTTGATATGGTATATATGTTGTCTCTCTATCTAAAGTGGATCTGCTTTTTTTGATCTAAATCCTATATACCTTAATTAAATTGCAGTCTCTTTGATATTTATCCCCACTTAAGCACCTAAGCCAGTGGTGCTCCTGCACGTCTAGTCATCTTATTATGCTAATTCGTAAAATATTATGTGGTGGCATAGTCGTAAAACATAAAATATGATGGGAAATTTATAGGAATGGTCCTTTTAGTTTCACCCGAGTCTCATATTCATCCATTAAGTATCAATTGCAACTCTTTTGACCTTTAAGTTTGGTTTTCGTACAAAGTTAATTCAATTGATAATGTTTGTTAGCCAAACTGGACGGGAAAAAATTAGATTGAGGGCAGACGTCATCAATTGGACCAACTTGATACGAACTGTAACGTCCAAACTGCCATCAATTTAATTTTTTTCTGTCTAGTTTGGCTGACAGAAGTTATCTATCGGACCAATTTGGTACAAAAACCAAACTTGAAGGTCAAAAGAGTTCCAATTGATACTTGGAGGATGAAAATGATACTTAGATAAAACTAGGAGGACCATTTATATAAATTTCCCATTTATGATCATAGTATTAGTACGTGTATATTAGTACTATTGACACGGTCATGTATCCATTGAAGTCGAACCATGTATATACATACATTAACGAACATCGATATTGATGTTCCGGAATTTTGGTTTGTAATTATAGGAGCAGGGACTAGTAACGCAACCCTCACTCTCATTGCTCGTGCTCTGTATTTACACACCTCGTGTATATAAGGAAGAGTAGACCGTCCTCTTATTCTTTTGCTGCCATTGTGGTTGCAACTGAAACAGTCGAGGAAGGAACTACTGAATTGGTATCTATTTGTAGGAGCGCGTATGAGCCCCCATGTAGGACGTAGCAGGCTGCGCATCCTTGCGAAAACTAAAAGGAATTTCGATTTTTGAGGTGCGAACTATTATGTCTATGGATCCCGCCTGCTGAGTTTACTTTCCTTTGTTGTTTCCTTTCCATACTTTTCGAGACTCCGTTAACACCCTCTCATTGACCAATATTAATACTTTCTCCAATTGAGCCAGAGTACGCTCTTAGAATCCTCACCAAGAGCAACAGTAGAGGCCTGGCGTGACAGTTCATCGTGACATATATTGGGTCGCAATTAATCATCCCTCCTTTCTTCTGGTTCTGGATATTAATTGCCTGCTAAATAGGAGTTGGGAAATATTTTCCCGAGGAGAGCGTCTCGAACTATTTCAGGTCATTGTCGTCACTGCATTCGTGGTCCTAACCGTAATTCCCAGCGAAGACTGGCCTCTCCTTCCAGCTTGAAGCTAGCAAAAGCTATATCATCTCCATCCAGTATCAGATCACCCCTATTTGTCTCCAACGTTTTATGTACTTGATGAATGCAATTAACCCTCCGCGGCCTTTGGATATAGCTTGCCTCAGAATGTTTGGGATATTCGCTTCCTAAACTTGGAAAAAGGGTCGATCCCATGGTGGAGGCCCGATTGCACTTCTCATCTAGACAATCATAAGTTAAGTCCGAAGTAAGTAGAACTCGATCTCGTGAGACAAAAGGTAAACAAATTCATCACCAACATGTTTTACTCTGGCGAAATTAGAATTACATAATTCAAGTCTGTATTTCCATCACAAAAGCCGCATAGCTTCTCTACAACTATAGTCTAACACATCACAATTTCTGAATCATCAGCTGGGAATCAGGTCGATTGGGTAGGTATAGAGACCAATCAATAACCAGACCAGAGATTGCTGACAGTTGAATTGGTTCGATTGTAAAAGCTAGCCAGATCGGCGAAATTCACTGTATGCATAAGCCAAACACTTGCAAGCCTGACTCCACTCTACCCCTGCCGGTAACTGTACGGAGATGGAAAAGAATACACACCTAAACTACTTTGCCAACTGACATTATTATGTGACAAGGGCAATTGACTCAACGATTGTGTGGTATTCAAGATACAACCAAAGGTAGGCTTCTGCAACGTAGGCTTATGAAAAGTACTCCGTTCCAATATTATGCGATGAGGGACTCAACGATTGTGTGGTTGTATTGTGGTTGTATTGAAGATACAACCAAAGGTAGGCTAAAGGTAGGCTTCTACAACGTAGGCTTATGAATAATAACCCCCCCAACACTCACACGCGCTCGCGCACACACAACAATATTGTATGCATTAGTTAGCAGGGAGTTAGTAGAGTCCACAATGAGTTTCAGAGGCTACCATAATCTTGAATCCCAAACGTCCATGACGGAACTCGAATCCTGGCCTCCCACATGGGGAGGACCAGAAGATGTCAACTCGGCTAGAGCCCACTGGCGAAAAGTACTCTTTTCGCTCCCATAATTTTGTCTAGTTCAGAATTTATTGTTATTTTCGAAAACAACTTCTTTCTTTCTCTATTTTATTTTTTTATCTCTTTTGGTCCTTGTCTAAACTCGTCCAAGGCAGAATCTTTGATTCGGCCCTTTTCACGTGCGCACGAATGTCAATCTAGTCATGGAATTGCTATATCTTGTCACTTCTGATGAATGTGGATAAAAGAAGGTTAGCTAGGTTTAAATGCGCCGTATCTTGTAAAGTTCGCCTAAAACAACTTTTATTATTATACATAGTACCTATAAAAAAAGAAAGCTATCCAATATCCTCCTCCACAAAAAATTATTCAATTCTCTAAGGGCATCGCCACGTGCATGCATAGTGTCCGAAGGTCCGAAGGCCTTTTACCGCCATACAATATTACATGGGCCGTGCGATAAAGTGTACGGATCTTATGCAAGTGTGAGGTGATGAAGATTGACCTCTGACACCATGTGGCGGTGCCCAGTCTAGGGGCACTCAAATCATTAGTACTCTCTCCTTAACGCTTTAAAATCCTAAATATTGCTAGTGTCAGTTTCTCCTAATTGTAGATGCTGACAAATGCATCACCGCCGGCCCTCCCACCCCAACAAAAGGAATATAAAAAAGAAATAGAATCCTCCCCGCTTATTAAAGGATTATGTCTTTTGTGTGTGAGTCATTGCATGACCCACTTTGATGATTGAAACCATTATCTTTTAACGTTACATTCTGGATTTTGAAATATCTTAGTATTTTAATGAATGCATGTTTGGATATGCATCTTGTCGGCAGAGTCACTACTTATTGAAATGAATTACTGGATAGTGAGATGAATATGAAATCCATGAAGAACATGACATGACTATATAATATATAGTTCAAATTCCAAGGTCGACGTTTATAATATAAGTCTCCATTTGGGCTAAAGCTTAAGCGAGTATTTAATAAAAGATGGAACTATTGATCCAGTTTGTCCATGATTTTTATAAAGGAATTACATTATATGATCAATTTGATAGTATAATATTGTTATGTCTATGACAAAATTCTTGTAGAAACTAACAAAAAAAAAAAAAAAATACAAACGGTCTAAAGGATGAGTTCGGGATGAAAGTTCCTGACGGAACCAAATTAATTTTGCTGTATTTGAACATCGAGTATATGTCAATTGAAACCTTTGTTTGTCAATCAACCTCCATAGATCGAAAAGGTCTCTGAATCGAAATAAAGGATGAGTTTGGGATGAAAGTTCTTGACAGAACCAAATTATGCTCAATTTGCACATCGAGTATATGTCAATTGAATTTTTAATCTCTGTTCGTCAATCAGCCTCTCCATAGAAAAGGTCCTGAGCTGAAACACTTTTATATGGATAAACAACATCACTTGACCAGTTCTATAATATTCAATCGTTTGATGTGAACGAAGATCCATATCATTCTCTCTTTAAATTTTCTGTGGCTGCATGCAGCCGTATATCATCTATGGATGGCAAGGAATAGGAGAAGTTTCAAGCGTGTTTGTCTTGATGATTCTCATGCGGTTATTTCTCGAGCTGCTTCTGACCTTAGAATCTTAAATTTCCTCATGGAAAATGAAGCGGTCAGATGAGAATGGGTTACTCTGTAACCATTTGGGGATTCTGCGCATAAAAGGGCCCGATTGGATGACGTATGTGTTTTGGGTGTATTATTTTATAAATGGGTGATAAGATAATAAGGGGTATTAGTTAAGAAGGGAGGGCCCACATTGATGTGACATTTATAGAGGGTGTATTAAAAAGTAAAAGGTTTGGATGATGTATTAGAAGGAAGGGTGTATGATGTAAAAAATTATCAAATGACTATTTTGCCCTTGTATAGTCTCAAACTTTATTATTCCTAACATTAATTATATAATTGCAAAACTTAATATATTTAATGATTTTTTGACAATTCTAAGTTATAAAAATTTACTATACCAATAAATTAAATAATATAACAATTTTTAAAATATAAATTTTATTTACTCATTGTAAAAAAAACTTAGAATTTTATTTAGTTTAAAAAACTTTTTCAATTTGTTCCAACCATCTATTTTTTTCCATCCAACAGTTCATTTTCATTGTCATGTGTTCCAAAACACCAAATCTATTTTCTTTTTTCCTCTCGTTCTTATTATCGGTTATAAGAGAGAGAGAGAGAGAGAGAGAGAGAGAGAGAGAGAGAGAGAGAGAGAGAGAGAGAGAGAGAGAGAGAGAGAGAGAGAGAGAGAGAGAGAGAGAGAGAGAGACGGAAACGAAGAAGGAGAGAAACAGACGAAGGAGAGAAACAGACGAAGGAGTCCGGCTCCTCTCCAATCCATAGAGAATTGGAGGATCCTCCAATTTCAATTCAATGGTCAAGATTACTCAAGTAACTCAAGCCCCAAAACTTGTATGGTATTCTACGGGCACCTAATTACTTCCCAAATATTTCTTAATTACATAAGCGTCTTCCCTCCCCATATTTTATGAACTGCGACAAAAATTCATTAATCTTCGAAGTTTACAAAAATTCATTATTTTTTTTTGAACAGCTTCTTCCCGTTAAACCTACCTCTGAAAACTTTTTTTATGTAGCTCATGAGGATTTTTTTTTCGACCGATATCATATACTAGCTCATGAGGATTTTTTTACTAATATTATATCAATAATTTTTTTTAGCATGGTTTTTTTCGCTGATATTATCTTATTATGAAGCTTATGAGATTTTTTTTACTAATACTAGTGTACTTTCACGTGTGCTTTGCACTGTGTCGTGTGCCAATTAATGTAGTTGTTCTTGCATGTAAGAAAATTGAAATTAAGATTCAGTTATGAAAATTAGAAAGAAATCGTAAGAGTAAGTAATTAAATGTAAGATAATTTTTACAGAAAAAATATTTTAGAGGAAATGCTAAAGGAGTTATTTGATTAACTCTGTGAATCTGATAGTTCTTTGAACCTACACTTATTGTTAAAGTTACGATATGAAATTTTCTAATATTTGAAATTTGTAAATTGGTGTTTAGAATGTGATAATTGGGGAATATTAGGGGAGTAATTGGGTGCCCGTAGAATACCATATAAGTTTTATGGCTGGAAATACTAGGATAATCATGACCATTGAATTGGAATTGGAGGATCCTCCAATTTCCTATAGATTGGAGAGGAGCCGGACTCCAGACGAAGAAGAAAAAAGCAGCAGCGCCGGCGGCCGCCGCTGGTCCTCACTCGCCAATCGTCTATCTCCGTCTCTCAATCGTCTCTCTCCGTCTCTCCGATCGTCTCTCTCTCTGATCTGTACGGAACCCAGGTATGTCTCTCTCTAGTCTATAGATATACATACATATTTTGTGTGTGTTTTTGTGGTGTGGTGGCTTGTTCTTCTTCGCAATTTCTGTTAGCAAAGAGAGAGAGAGAGAGAGAAAGAGAGAGCCGTTGGGGGAGGGAATGAGGAGGGGTGTTTTGGTCAAAAATCAAGCGTATGCACCCGGATTAGCTATTGCTACCTGGGAGGGTAGCAATAATTTATGGCTGTTCTGGGTGTATTAGCTAATACGGGGATTAGTTAATACAGGGGAAGAAATGGCTGCCAAACGGTATATTGACCCTTAATCCGGGTGTATTGTGTAATACACCCACCGTATCCACCATCCAATCGGGCCCTTATTGTTGGGTCTTAAGCTTGTGCCTTGTTTTTGATGTATTTGGTTGGCTCTTGCGCCTTTGTTTTCCTGTCTAGTTGTAGTCAACTTATTTAGATAGGATTTGCTGTGTATGGCTTTGTTTCGCTGTATGCCCCTTGTGATTCTGTTATTGTTATTGGTTCCTTAATAAAATCTTAAGTTATCTACACAAAAAAAAAAAAAAAATCTCTATCATTTTTTTTTTTTTTTACAAAAAGAAACTCTGTAGTAATTCACCAGGAAGCGTAAACAAAGAAGACAAGCTCAACCCAAAGAGAGCGTCATACAATGAAAATAAGCTCAAACTATCACTACAGATTACCTCACAAATTTTTTAAAAACAGCAAAAGAAAACACCCAAAGCCTATTGGTAAGGAACCAACAAACAGTACCCTAACACCAGGAAAAGAGCCCAAGCCCAAACACCACACCCAACCGAAAAGAAAAAGACAAAATCCTAAACCTATTCGCTTACACCCAAAGTTCTGAATACCGTTTCGGATAAGATACCGGTTTTCTTACTTGTACGGTACGTATCGGTACCGGTCAGATACCGGGTACCGTTTCGGATTTAGCGCAACTACCATTAAATATAATTATAAATAATAATATTTTTGATACCATTCAATTCATCCTACATTTCTGGAAAAAAAAAAAATTACGGTTTCATAATATTTTCTATATTATATTCGAAAATATCAATATAAAGTGCAATTAGTGCTCTTATGCACTAATAGTCGGTACGGAACGGTATTGATAACTCTGCTTACACCAACAGCCCGAGACCAAAACCCACCACTGCCGAAGTACCGTAATTAAGTGCAATTAGTGCTCTTATGTATATTGCGCTTTAATAGATGCACTTGGCTTGATAGTGTAGTCTGTCAAATCATTGCCACCATATAGTTTGGCTCCAACTGATCTAAGACATCATAATTGAATCCTATACATTTTGTGTTATTCTCGAGGAAAGACTATCGTGGACTTATCTTCTCAAATAGATCATGAAAGTAGGGACGGAGCCAGAATTTTTTAGGAGTGGGGTCGAATGAGTAAAAATAAATTTTACTCATTTGTGTTAGGGCAAAAATGAATTTTAAATAGAAGTCAAATGAGAAAAAATTGAGTGAAAATTATACCAATTTCTAAAAAAATGAGAGGCAGCGGGTCAACTGCCCCCTCTTGACTCTTAATCCCTCCGCCCCTGCATGAAAGTCTCACACTTATGCCTTGTTTGGATTGGAGTTTAAATTTTTTTTTGAAAAATTGTAGGGGTAATAAGTGAAGAGATAGAGAGATAGAGAGAGAAATATTGAAAGTAGGGAGAATCTAGGAGGAATTTTTTGAAAAATTCTTTTTGAATTGTGAAGGAAACAAGGCATTAACCAGTTACGTACGCCGATGCCGGCCGGCTATTTGTTTGATCAGCATAAATCCCACTCACATTAAGTAGCCGTCACTTCTTCTAATCACTGCCAAATTCCCATTTTCCATGAGGCGAATCAGTACTGCATGTATTTCGTTAAGGTCTATGATTGAGCGTATTCGAGAAAGAAATGAACTATGTTCAAAGATGGCCATGATATTATATATATTTCCTCCGTCTCATTTTGATAGTCTCCAACAAAAAGACATGTAGATTTGGATCAAACAATAAAGTATTTCCATTCGTAATTTTTTGATTTTTTCTACATCAAATTGAAGAACTGATACAGATCTTTAATAAATTTGGTGCGAACAAACTCGAAAAATCATGTACAGAAGTACTTTAATTGTTGATCAGAAAATTACACATCTTTACATAGAAGTCTATTATTTTGGGATAGATGGTGTATATGAGAATAATGTTGCATGCATAAGGCAAATCAAGAGATTAGGTTAAATCATTTGCATGCGAATGAATTAAGCGCGTTTTCACCAAAATTCTTCTATACGTATCACCAAAATTCCTCTTCAAGTCTTGAAGAGTGGATATTGAATCATTGATGTCCAACAGAGAGACGTTCAAGTAACATCAACGTTGCAAATTTGTTCACCGAAGCGTTACCAACTGCAACATTCAGGAAATTGATTCATAATATCGACACTTTGTTATCTCAAAAACTTGTCATCCAACGTGGATGACTTAAAGAAACTACGTATGTCGTACATTCCCCCCCCCCCCCCCCCCCTTCATACTTGTCGTCCAACGCGGGTGACTTAAAGAAATTACATATATTGTACGTTTTTTTCCCCTTCATCTAAGATTCATGGTAAAGGAGAGGCAATGTGAAGACAACAGTCACTCTTTTTCATTTGTCACATGTTCTTCTCTCACTGAATTTTTCTTGGCCAAAGTTTTAATCAGGCATATATTTAGTTTGGTCATTCAAGAAAAAGTGTTGTACATAATCAAGATCGGATGACCACTTGGCTAACAAGCCTCGTGGTATAAGTACAAAACTTTAGCTTAATCTGGACGTATGGGTAAATAAGGAAAAAAAAAGAACAAAAAAAAAGCAAGAAAAAGAAAATTTATGCTGGAAAATAAAAATAAGAGAAAGTGAAGTAAAATAAAAGAAAGTCAAAAGAAATTTATTTACTTTTACGTGTTTGATTGAAAAGAAAGTTTTCAGGGAATCTTGTAAGAATTTTTTTATTGTTACTAACTTACCCTTAATGTACTACTCCATATGATTCATGGTAGAAAAGGGAAAAAAATTATAGGCATAATGGTAAGTGTTATAATTAAGAAGTGACAGCTTTCAAAAGAAAATAAAATATTCTCGTGTTCTTAGCAAGAAAGTAAAAGTTATGAAACTATTTCATAAGTCGTACTTTCTCACACTTTCTACCATTTTCATGTTAATCAAACATCAAAAAAGTATCTTTCTTTCATTATATCTTTTTTTCCTTATCTTTCTTTCATTTTCTATTATTTTCACTCTTACAAACAGATCCAAAGAGAATTGGATCAGTTTGAAAGATTTGATGGCTCTTAAAGAACAATTTTCCATCAATAATGCTTGTAATATTTTGTTTATTTCTCTGACAAAGTTCTTTTTCATTTAGATAGTTTCGTAACACCTAAAAGTGTGCTTGGTATAGTGTATGTCGAAAGTGTATGTATGTCGTATTGCTCTTTTTATATACCATGAGTATGGTATATCTCCGTCCTAACACACACACACACACACAGAGAGAGAGAGAGAGAGAGAGAGAGAGAGAGAGAGAGAGAGAGATGCATTGACTGCAAACTATAAAGGCCCAAGTTAATTAGGATCATGGGCTTGACAATATTCATGATATATGGAGAGATACATTGACGGCAAACTATAAAGGCCCAAGTTAATTAGGATCATGGGCTTGATAATATTCATGATATATGACTGGATACAAGTCAATAATGAGTACTCCAATTGCCTAAACGTGGTGATGTTGATCAGGTCCAGCTGGTGCGGTCCGTTCAGGCTGATTTTTAGGCAACCTGTCGGGATTTTCCTCCGCTACTCTTCTGAAATGCACTTCTAATGCTTCTCTGGCAATCCCTATTGGCTTCAGACCATGCCTTGCAGTAGTGTTTCTCCCACATGAAATCAACACCAACAGAAAAATACTAGTCCAAATCAACAACTTTGACATCCTTGCCAGCCAATTATTCTCTCAAATTTCAAGTACCCTACTAAGAGCAAGTGATGATCTATAGAGAGAATTCTGGTGTTGTATATATACAGAGGAAGTGGCATTGCAAAGTTAATTTGTAATTATATTCCAACTTGCCGATAAATTTATTTATTTTATTCCAACTCAGTTACAAAAAGATGTGCATGAATTTAATAATAACATAATTGTCCTTGTGATGAGCATATAATATTGTAGATATTTGGTATGACTAGTTTCGTTTTATATTGTTTAACTTGCGTTTATTTAGCTTTTATAGCGATATTACACGTAAGGTGTGTTTTTAATGTTTTCAGGTAAAACGTGCAAATAAGGCGCATTTCAATATCATGCATGACCCAAGTATTTCTAAGTATCCGAAGACCATGTCAGCCCCTTAAAATTTGTCTAAGTATGAAAAAATGACTTTTTGAAAAAGTATCAATTTTTGAGATTAAAAATGGCTGTAATTGATCCTTGAATTTTTTAAGAGCAACTACAAAGTTGTAAGATTTTATTTAAAAAGCAAGGTCATGTTTTGAACCATTTTCTCTAGAGAAAAACTTGCAGTTTTTTATTTTACACTTAAAGTAGGGGGTTGACATTTTTATATAATTGGAATAGTGAAATTTTGGTAATGCCATTGTTTCCAAATGGGGGATACTTTTGTATTTTCATTAAATAAATTAAAGTAAAGAAAATGTAAAAGAAATGTATAAAATGTAGTCTTTACTTAAGTTTAGAGAATGAAAATAAAATGTTGTGAAGGTTGCTGGAGCTATTTGCTGAAGCCTCCACCTAGAAGCTGCAGCTTTTTTCCATTGGTATCGATACTGCTTGACCGATTCCTAGACCTAAAATAATGGGTTGCCCCAAGCGTAGGGCGGAGATCGACGCAGCATAATATCCGGTAAGTTCGGAATCGAATCCACAGAGACGGTAATGTGTGCTGACTAAAAACTCGGGTTGTTACTAATTTAACAGGCTCTTAGGTAGCCACCCCTTGTATGATTGATTGAGATTAACTAAAACTAATAAATAACTATTCTTTTTAAATAAAATAAAAGAAAGGTACGGTCGTAGGGTTCATAACACTCGTAACTAGTCCGAATTAACCTGCTCCATTCGGTAATCTTAAAAACGTTCAACTTTAGATTGAGAAAGATACCCCGCAAGATGCGAGACCCTATGGTCGCCGTATACCCATGCGCAGCGAAGAATGAGTTTTGGACCCCCATTCCCCCGTTCACATGGGCTCCGACGATGCCCAGATTCGTCCGCAGGAACTATTTTCCAATCTAACATTGTTTTTTCATTGTTTGATAAAAGGAGCAGTGCCCGAACTAGCCACGGTGTGCTAATCACCCCGCGACCCTACCTAAACGACTATTCACTCATCATTAAGCAATAAACAAAAGAAACCCTAAATTGAAACATGCTTCTATTGCGCGAGAAGAAAAATAAACAGAAAAGTATCAACGAATCAAATACGAGCGAATAGCTTTTATTGAAAACAGAAATTAAAACTAGTTACTGGAGTAATTGAATAAAGCATTAAAACTAGAAAGAAAAATACGGAAGAAAAGTAAACAATACATTCGGAACAAAAGCCTCGCAGTCGCAGCCCCGTCCTTCGTTTTTTTCCACGGCCAGAACTCCCGTCCTTTTTCTTTAGGAAAAGCTGCCGAGAGTCAGTAGTTATTTAAACTTTTATATGGATTGAAAAAGTTTAATCACATAAAGACCCTTGGACTTCATAAAATAATAAATCAATAATCGATCTTTAAACACTTTGCATTTAGACCCCAAGTTTCTTGTATCTTTCGCTTTAATTCAAATTCTCGAACAACGAGCTCGAACAACCTATAAACAACAAAAGAACAAAATAAAAGTCAATTAACAAAAATAAATGAATAACAAATGTAGTTTGGAGGGCCAAAATATGTATATTTTGGCACTTATCAGATACCCTTTTGAGAGGTATCGATACCCTGTGGTCCAATTTGGTCCTGAAGCAGTTCGACCCTGAGGATATCGATACCAGACGTTTACGGAGGATTCTTAATCAGAGAGGTATCGATACTACTCAAAAGGATATTGATACCTTTGGCTTCCGGGCAGATTTTTGTAATTTTTCAACTTTTCATTTATAAAAAGTTTTCATTAGTAGTATACTTTTGGGATATTTTGTATAGAGGGAGGATGTTCTTTTATAAATATCCATCTCTCTCTCTCTCTCACTTTACAAGGATCTACTTTATGTTCTAGCGCTATTTCTCTCTCTAGGAGAGATTTTCATTGTTGTTTAAGCTTAATTTCTTACGAACTCAAGTAAGTTTAAGTGTTTTGATATTTTCTCATGTATTAATGTTGTAGCTACTTGTTGGATCTTCATATAAATCATGTTTATTTTCGTTTTTATCAGTTAAATAACATGTCTCATTTTTATGCTAAGCTTTATTTTTTAGTTATGGTTGAGTAGTCTTTTGGCTAAATCTTGAGCTAATCTATCCCAATGATTTGGGTTATTGTTGGTTCTCGAACCTTCGGGTTTAAAATCATGATTTTCGAAATTGGATTAACCGAGCCATTTGGTCTAAACGAAGGGTGTTAATTCCTTGATATGTTGTTTAGTCAAGCGATCTTGCCAAGCGATATACCGATGACTCATGGCTTCCTACGTGTTAGATTCATTACCAAAAATAAGTTGGTTTAGTACCGATAAATCACATCTTTCGATAAACATAGTCTTTAAAGCTAAATCTTCCGAGCGTGAGCACACGGTCATGACTCTCCCTTGAGTCATAATCGAGAACCGATAACGGCATTTGTCAAGGGAAATACGATCCCTAGACTTGCCTCTTTTAACTCAAAAAGTACATTTCTAGTCTTTTTTCTTAGTATTTCCACTTTCAAAGCAAAATCAAGTTAGCCATCTTAAACGCCACAATCCACAATATAAAACCTACATTCCAAATAAGCTGTTATCGATTCCCTGTGGGTACGATCCCGGTCTTACCTGTTATTATGCTATCGACGATCTAGCCCTACGCTTGGGGTTTTCAACTTTTTTCGAAGGCAAGGTTATTGGCTAGGCACCTTGTAGTTTTCTTATTGTCTCAATTTGGTACCTTCACTTTCAAATGGCTCAATTTTACCTTTAAACTTTAGATACATTTCAATTTAGCCCAATAAATAACAGTGGTAATTACTTTTGTATAAAAGGAAGCCCATGTGCAAGTCACGTGACCATTTCTTAAGGGCAAAATTGTCAATTCAAATTTTCTTTCTCATCAAGGACCACCTCAGAGTATCTCCAACCAATCTCTAAAATACAAAAATAGAGAATGAATATGACATATTGAGTAAAAATTTTATAATTTATCTAATATATTTTCACTTCACTACAAGAAAAATGAAATTTGGTGACGAAAAAGTGGCGACGAAATTTAATTTTGTCGCTAAATGAGTATATTTGGCGATGAAAAAATAAATTTATCACTGTTTTGATTACTTCTGTGATGAAATAATTTTGTCACCAATTATACCTGTTTAGCGACAAAAAAAATATCTTCATCGCCAAAGGGGACCAATTTAGTAACGAAATATTTTTTTTGACTCCAAATGCTTAACTTTGGTGACGAAAAATAATTTCCTCACCATTTTAACGCTTTTGACAACGAAAAATATATTTTGTCGTCAAATGGGTACCTTTGGTGACGAAATATATAAATTGCGCTTTGTCACTAAATGTATTTCGGACATAACTCTTTACTAAGAACTCTGATTGAGATAATTCAATTTGAGTTTGAACAATAATTCAAATGCCTACAACTTTCATGCTTATCAAAATTGCTAATTTTAGTGTTTAAAAGTTCAAAACTACATTTGAAATATATTTTCACGTTAAACATATATGTTATATATTAGATATTTCAAATATGTATTGCAAAATGTGTGTGGTGCAATTGGTCGATACTTACGCGAAAAACTCAGGGGACTCGGGTTTGAGACCCAGTAGAAGCAAGAAAGAGAGAATTTTTTACTATATGAAAACGTCTTTTGTAACGAAAAATTTCGTCACCGATGTGACCCATTGGTGACGATTTTTTCCGTCATGAAAGGAATAATTAATGACAAAAAATTTCGTCGTCAAAAAGCAAGATAGGTGAAGAAAATTTTTTTGTCACTAATTATTTACTTTTGGGTGACGAAATATTTCGTCATCAACAGGCACTATAGGTGACAAAAAATAGATTTCATCACCAGGTAGGAATCCTCGACAACCTTTAGTCGACAAATTTTTTTCGTCACCTATATTATTTGTGACGAAAAACATGCAATTTGTGACAATTTTCATTCGTTACTTAATGTAATTTTTCTTGTAGTGCTTTATGAGAGAATATTGGAGGGATTCAACATCCTTTTTAAAGATTTGGACTCCAAATTTACTTTTGGGTCTCTAAAAATAGAGACCCTACTCCCATTTTGGAGACCAAATCTCTAACAAGTACCATGAGTCCCTCCAAGATTCTCTCATAAAGTGCAAAAATAGGAAATAAATTACAAAATCTATGCTCAATATGTCACATCCATTTTCTATTTTTGTGTTTTAGAGGATGGGTTAGAGATGTTTTTAGTCTCTTCTTTTTTATTCTCTTTTTTCCCCTCCTGTTGCTCTTCCACCACCATATGGTATTCCCACAACAAGACCAATACCATTGAATCACAGATAGGGATATAAGTGACAAGTTTTTTGCAGTTATATATGTTAGGTGTGTGTTTACCTTAATGCATGGTCATATGATGTCTTTAACTTTTACTTGGAGAAGATTTGTATTCAACCCTTGAAGAAATAAGCAACAAGACAATGATTTGAAGGGGAAAAGCCATAACAAATGAGAACCCACAATTTTCCTATTTAATGAGGTAACTCAATATATAAATGAAAGTATCTAAATACCCATCTACAATGATCAAATTAAGGAGGAACACAAGTACGGTTTCTCTCCGTTGAAAAACTAACTTATGTTATCCCTGGCACTAGAATGACACAAATCTAAAACTTGAACGTCAACATCAAGCCAATTTAGAAAGGAAGGGACCAAATTGAGATAGAGAGCAAACTAAAGAGTATTTTTGCAAGGGGAAATTGCAGAACAGTGGACAAAGGGGCATATAATGTCCAAGTCATGGACCACTTTTTCGAAATTGTCCCGTCATGAGAAGGAAAATAATAATTCCCCAAACATGGTATTGAAGACAAAAATTCCCTCACTAGGCAACTTAGATTTATACACAGAGCAACTTAGGTTCATACCCGGGGCAACTTAGGGAGCCATAAGGGGCAACTTAGCAGGCAACTTAGATTCATACACTGAGCAACTTAGCAGACAACTTAAATTCATACACATGGCAGTTTAGGTTCATACATGGGGCAACTTAGCAGGCAACTTAGATTCATACACGGGGCAACTTAGGTTCATACCCCTCCCCTCCACACCTTCCTTGTTCTTTCTGCGCGCGCTCGCTCTCTCTCTCTCTTACATTCTCTAGTGAATGAGTTGAACAAGAAATTGGAATTGCCTTAATCAAAAATCAGAACGAGGCCATTGCAAGACCTCGAGACTGTGATCCACTCGTACGAGTCTTTCTTCTTTCTTCTTGAACTGCTTGCCGGAAAACCAAGCTTTCTGGTAGTGGGATTTTCTTGGGCAAAATCAACGAATTAGAGAGGGCGAGAGGGGGAAATGAGAAGGCTTTCCACTGCGGTTTCACGTACAATTATGTTGGTTGGACGGCAGGGGGATTAGGTGGTTGTGGTGGTGGAGAGAGCCGCGTGGGCTGTGGTGGAGTGGTGGAGAGAGATGAGGGTTTGTTTCATTGAGGAGCATAATAGTTATTTCAAGAGGCCATTTCCATGTATTGGGAAATATTTTTCTCCCCATATTTAGATGAATTTCCTAAAAAACAAGTCCATGACTTGGGCATTATTTGCCCCTTTGTCCACTGTTCTGCAATTTCCCTTTTTTTGCAATTGGTCTAAACCTTATGCTTTATATACTAGGATAGGATTTTGGACCACATTCCCCAGTGAACTAAATCGGAGAAGTTGATGAAATGTCTGGACTCTCTCTCTCTCACCCTCAAAATCCTAGTCGCCAATATCCATCTTTCCTCTCCCTCTCTCTCTCCCTCCCCCTCCCCCTCCCCCTCCCCCTTTACCCTAGGGTTTCACACCCTTAAAGGGCTATTGAAGGGGAAGACCTTATACTTTTCTCTTTGTTATGTTTTTCTCCCCTCTATTCAGGCAACGAGTTGATCAGTGAGATTTTTGTTGAGAGTTTAGTTGTCTTTGAACCAATATTTATCTACAAATCAGATTTTTTTAGAGACGATGTTGCTCCACAATGATACCCGTGCCAACAGTACTCTTATCCTACATGATTTTTTTTTCTTTTGATACTGCGGATTCTAGGTATGAATATACAGCAGATCGTGAGTGTCACTATTTGCATTAGGCTCAACGTCCAAGTCGGGATGAAAGACATCGACTGCTTTGTATTTTTCTTGTTTACAATCGTTAGATGATTAATTTGGATTTGTCCAATATATTTAAAATAAACTTCGTTATGTAAGTGTCTCTGGGCTATTATTAATATAATCTTCTCTATTTCGTGAAAAGGAATAAAGTTGACGAGTCTGTAGACGAAATTTACAGCGCAAAAAACAAAAGGCGATTGAGGCAGCGCTAGCTGATGCAGAGATTCTAATCCATTGGCTTAGGGGTTTTTTTTGGCCGGTAATTCTATCCAGTACTCGATCGTCAGCAACTATATGGCCAAACATCCAATTATCTTTGCTAGCTTCGATTCTAGCTAGACTCTAGTCCTATGATCTTATCCTGTGCAAGGCGGATTTAATGTTTGTTTAGTGCAATTAAGTGTCACCAGGCTACTTTTCAAGTATATAAATTAATAAAGTGTCACTAGCAGCTGGGCTAGCTATAAACGGATAAAATAAGATTGATTCTAGGGATCTATTTTCGTGCTTAGATTCATGCATAATCCTTTTCGATCGAGTCACTAATCGATCTCTATCCACCCCTTCTCCACAAAAGTAGTTGAGAATCAACTTCCATTAGTTGTACACAAAGAATGAAAAAGATCCATTTTCTGTAAGAGCAATTACCGAATGCATGTGGGGTCTTAAATTAAAAAAAATGTTGTCAAGGCCCCTCCAATCCAGTCAATGGTCCTGTGTCACCGTCACCTGATGAGCCAACACTCTTTGTGGTGGAAAAAGTTATGGAACTCGCAACTTTAACTCTCTCATCGAAAACACTTTCTTGGGTTATAGATCTTGAAAAAGAGAAGGAACTTTTGATTTTTCTATAAAATTCTTTGTCAACAGAAAACACATTAAAGAATATATCTTCATTTCCTACACTTGACTTGATTTCACTCTTCTTAAAAATACATTTTCCAGGCTACATCCCCGATTACTGTCCACCATGATAATTTGTTTTGATACTAAAGATTTAAGGAATATTCTCTGCAAAGACAAACTGATGTCAGGGGATGAGATTAATTGGATTTATGGCAATTACGAACATACTGTCATTTGTAATCTTGCGAATCATGATCTTAATTCAATGGAATCTCTGTTGTGCGCACTAGCTAGTAAAGCACCGGGGGTAGATATCTAGCTCTGCTATGACTCAAAAGCTCCACGGAAACAACTCTTGACTAGCTAGTTGGACTTCTAATTAGCTATTTAATATCTAATTAAGAAAGTGGATTAATCTCTCTTTCCGAACAGTTGCTGGAGTTATCTCGTAATTTTGGTTCCTGAAAACAAAACATATATGTTTTCAAGAAAATACTCATGCATTGTGGAGACAATTATATTAGTGAAGAGGAACCCGTCCCTTTGATAAGTCGTTTATTCGGGAACAACTTGGTTTAACGAAGTGCATGGTTATCAAAAACGAAAGAAAGAGTAAATTTTGAGATTCTAACTTTTAAAAGCAATAAAAAATTCTTACCAATATATTTTGGGTAAAAGTACATAAATATCCCATCAACTATCACTTTTTTCATAAATACCTTCTCACGTTTAAAAGCACCCATGGAGACCCCCTCAACTACTGGAAATTGAATTAATTGCTAACTTCGTTAATGGAATGAATGAAATGACAAATATACCCTTTGTCTCTGCTGACCGAACACACGCCTTTCTCCGGCACAGCCAAATCCAAACCCCACAAAAAATGCCCAAATCTTTTCAGAAACTATCCAATTTTCTCCAGATTCAACGCCAATGCCAATAACAACAGCATAGAAAATTGCTTTCCACCACTGCCTCAACCCTTCCTTTGATGTACGACGCCAACGCCATGAACAACAGAGCAGGTGAAGAGGGAGGAGTTGGAGGGGGCGATGAAGGTGATGGGGCCGCGCTAGACGATGGAGTTGGAGAGGGAGGGAGCGGCGGTGACGGTGAAATTTCTGAAGCCGAGGGAGGAGAGGACGAGGCTGAAGAGGAGGAAAGGGTGAGTTTGGTCTTGGTAGCATGATGGTGATGGAGGGAGGGTTAAGGTGGTGGTTGAGAGGAGGAGGAGGAAGGCGAGAGTGGGGAGTTGTAGAGAGAGAGAGAGAGAGAGAGAGAGAGAGAGAGAGAGAGAGGTATATAGTTGTAAAAGGGCATTTTTGTACAGAAAAAGCCAATGTGACCTTCCAACAAATAGTTTTGAGACGGAAGGGTGTAACTTGGGTAACGGGAGAAGTTGAGGGGAACTTCATGGGCATTTTTAAATGTGATGGGGTGTTTATGAGAAAAAATGATAATTGAGGGAATGTTTATATACTCTCACCTATATTTTGAGATTTTGGGGATTCCTAAAAGTCCGAGAACAGTCTAAACTCAATCATTTAAAAAAAATTATGTGTCTATCTCTTTTATACTATGTAAACAGAAAAAATACAATGTTGCTCATGTCGTGTCTGCACTGATCGATTCCATGCTCATTGTGTACATGGTAGCAAATGCCCCTTAAGAATGCCCTAATCAAGCCCACCTACGTGTCAGTCCATTCTTTTTTTAACGGCTAAAAAAATTCATTAATTTTTGAAATTGTTACAAAAGCTAATAGGGCTAGAAATAAAGAGACAACATCATATTCAAAGAACAATCTTATGCGTAGTCCAAGACCCAAACTCTATTGATACTATGTTGATGTTGTGTCATCTTTCATACCATGTTGATGTTTTGTCATCTTCTAAATGTGTCGTTCTCGCGCCAATGCTAGCCCGATATATATCCAGCTGACATCTTAAGATATAAATAAACCATGCCATTTGTTAGTTGATTTTATAGTCAAAAAGTGCAAAGATCCAAAAGGATAATTTGACATCACTAGCTAGTGTAGTTGATCCTGGTCGGCTCTCCACATCATATACTATGTGCCGTCACTCAGTCAAATATAATAGTCACATTCAAATGAGAAATTTTTCGGTGCCGGGTGAGCATATTTTATTGGTACTTGCTCGGTACATTCGGGTCGTCCAATACACTTTTGGACGGTTGGGATTGAAATCCTCTCTCTTCTCTCACGCCAACACTTTCTCTCTCCTTTTTTTTTTCTCTCCAAATGTAAGCCATCCAAAAATGCAATGGACAACTTAATTGGATGCGCCAAGGGGCACCACGTGGTAACCACCGACACTGAAAAATTAAAGCAAACGAAAGTGATGCACCGTTGCACAATTCCGAGAGATTGCTCAGGGTTCCCAGAGCAGTGCTCCTTGGACTATTACTCTACGTCTTTCACAGCACACATTGGTATAGAGTCCACACTCACTTAGGTCCCATTTTGTTAACTAAAATAAATACAGTACTTATTTATTGAATTAAAGGTGATGTATTAATTGTGAGAAAATTACCTATCTTGTAAAGCAGAAAAATGAGTACTTAAAAAATAGGAACCTTTGTGGAACGGGGCCTCAATACCACATGTGTTGTTCCTTCGATGTTGCAAACTTTTTAACAATATGTTGTACGGATTTGAGTTACACGAATAGGGGATCTATTTGTATGAGGGAATGCTAGATATATAGAAAAAATACCTGAAAATCACTCGAGTTAAACTTAGATTTTAGAACAGTATTTTGGATGCACACAAGTGGGTGAGCTTTCAATATATACATGTGAAGTAGTTACAAGGGTGATTCAAACCCAAACAATGACAAACCCAAAGCTAAGATACAACAGAATTTGAGATATACATGAATAGGAGAATGTTTATCTAATAACCCGGAACAAGGTTTCTTACCGCTAAGAAAGGTAAGAAATACCTCTACAAATGTATTTTTTTTTGATAGGCAACAAAAGTTTTATTAAGAAACTCGACATAGGGTACATTGAGCAAAGACCAAATACGGACCACAAAGAAAGAGGTACCGTACAAGCCTACATAAAAGAAAGAAGAAGAAAGAAAATACATTCAATGGAAATTGAATGAGGCGCAGCCCAGTTCAACAGCCCAACCATAAACTTAGGTTCCACTACAAAAGGGATCTTCAGCACAAGAACAGCGCAATATCAACAATATAAGCATCAGATGGAGTAGAAATAGCTTCCTCTATTTAAAACCCACAGCAATGGTTGGCAGCTTAGCCTCAGAGTAGGGAATACCAAAGGTGATGTAAATACTCTTAGCCCTTCAATCTAAGAACAACAACTTGTAGATAGAACTCTAAACCTTCCAAATCATCGGAGTTGAAAGCCTGTTAAACTCAGTAGAGACCTCTACAAATGTATTCCAGGTAGTTTTTCTTTGTTCCTAGCTTTTAATTCTGATTTGTATATATAAAGTGAGAGCATGGACATGTACGGCTCTTTATCACATTTCTTAATTTGAAGAAGCACTGATACCAAAAAGTCTATATGCACTCAGTTATGCAAATTTTTTACATTCATTCATGTGCAGGCCTCGAATCACACCTGTAGAAGAGTTGCCATTTGTAGTGGCCCGAATAAATGGGGCTCTGTACCGACCCCGAGGACATTACCGAGGACTCTGTACCGACCCCGAGGACATATTACCGAGGGCTCCGTACCGATCCCGGAGACATATTACCGAGTCTACCCGAGGGCTCCGTACCGACGTCCGAGCACAGCACCGAGGGCTCCTGAGCAAGCCTCCTGCTTCTAATGTGACACAGCATCGAGAAGAATCCTCGCGAAAGGCTGACCTAGCCATGTGCTCCGTAACCGCCTTATCCAGTGCGTCATCTATGATGTCACCCGAGGCGGTTACCCAAGCGTGACCTCCACGCGTTGGCTTGAAGGCCAAGTAAACCTAGGTCTATAAATACAAAGGGATGCTCATTGTGAAATGTATGCCGTTCTACCCTAACCCTAGACCTAAACCTCTTTCCTTACATCTAACTTGATCGTCGGAGGGTCACTGGGCTTCCACAGCCCTAGTGACTTGTTGTAGGTCCAGCGGCGGAGGCGCAGAGCAAACGGAGGAAGGAACCTAACCAGAACCATGGTAAGGATCCCGACAATTGGCGACTCTGCTGGGGATTACTCGCTCTCTCTGATGTTCGCTCTTCCCCTTCAACAGCTCCCACCTCGCTTAGAGGCGTTCTTCATGACGGAAATCTTTCGTGCCTACTTCCTGCCTAGGTTTTCCGAAGCCAAGCTTCCCGAAGCCTAGCTCACGAATCGACGGAATCCTTCTGTGCCACCTTCGTGCCTAGCTTTTCCGAAGCCAAGCTTCTCGAAGCCTAGCTCACGAATTGACAGAATCCTTTCGTGCCTCCTTTGTGCCTAGGTTTCCCGAACCCAAGCTTCCCGAAGCGGAGCACACGAATCGACGGAATCCTTCCGTGCTTCCTTCGTGCTGAGGTTTTCAGAAGCCAAGCTTCCCGAAGCCTAGCTCACGAATTGACGGAATCCTTTCGTGCCTACTTCGTGCCTAGGTTTTCCGAAGCCAAGCTTCCTGAAGCCTAGCTCACGAATCGACGGAATCCTTCCGTGCCTAGGATTCTCGAAGCCCAGCTCACGAATCGACGGAATCCTTCTGTGCCTCTTTCGTGCCTAGGTTTTCCGAAGCCAAGCTTCCCGAAACCTAGCTCACGAATTGACGGAATCCTTCCGTGCCTAGGTTTCACGAAGCCGAGCACATGAACAGACAAAACCCTTCCGTGCCTCCTTCGTGCCTAGGTTTTCCGAAGCCAAGCTTCCCGAAGCCTAGCTCACGAATTGACAGAATCCTTCCGTTCCTCCTTCGTGCCTAGGTTTCCCGAAGCCAAGTTTCCTGAAAACGAGCACGAACCGACGGAACCCTTCCGTGCCTCTTTCGTGCCTAGGTTTCCCGAAGCCAAGCTTCCCGAAGCCGAGCACACGAACCGACTAATCAAAATCCGAACCCCCGACAATTGGCGACTCCGCTGGGGATTACTCGCTCTCTCTGATGTTCGCTCCTCCCCTTCAACAGCTCCCACCTTGCTCAGAGGCGTTCTTCACGACGGAAATCTTTCGTGCCTACTTCGTGCCTAGGTTTTCCGAAGCTAAGCTTCCTGAAGCCTAGCTCAAGAATCGACGGAATCCTTCCGTGCCTCCTTCGTGCCTAGGTTTTTCGAAGCCAAGCTTCCCGAAGCCTAGCTCACGAATTGACGGAATCCTTCTGCTTCCTTCGTGCCTAGGTTTTCCGAAGCCAAGCTTCCCGAAGCCTAGCTCACGAATTGACAGAATCCTTCCGTGTCTCCTTCGTGCCTAGGTTTCCAAAAGCCAAGCTTCCCGAAGCCAAGCACACGAACCGACGGAACCCTTCCGTGCCTCCTTCGTGCCTAGGTTTTCCGAATCCAAGCTTCCCGAAGCCTAGCTCACGAATTGACGGAATCCTTCCGTGCCTCCTTCGTGCCTAGGTTTCCCGAAGCTAAGCTTCCTGAAGCCGAGCACGAACGGATGGAACCCTTCCGTGCCTCCTTCGTGCCTAGGTTTCCCGAAGCCAAGCTTTGCGAAGCCGAGCACACGAACCGACTGATCCAAATCCGAACCCCCGACAATTGGCGACTCCGCTGGGGATTACTCGCTCTCTCTGATGTTCGCTTCTCCCCTTCAACAGCTCCCACCTCGCTCAGAGGCGTTCTTCATGACGGAAATCTTTCGTGCCTACTTCGTGCCTAGGCTTTCCGAAGCCAAGCTTCCTGAAGCCTAGCTCACGAATCGACGGAATCCTTCCGTGCCTCCTTCGTGCCTAGGTTTTTCGAAGCCAAGCTTCCCGAAGCCTAGCTCACGAATTGACGGAATCCTTCTGCTTCCTTCGTGCCTAGGTTTTCCGAACCCAAGCTTCCCGAAGCCTAGCTCACGAATTGACAGAATCCTTCCGGGTCTCCTTCGTGCCTAGGTTTCCAGAAGCCAAGCTTCCTGAAGCCAAGCACACGAACCGACGGAACCCTTCCGTGCCTCCTTCGTGCCTAGGTTTTCCGAAGCCAAGCTTCCCGAAGCCTAGCTCACGAATTGACGGAATCCTTTCGTGCCTCCTTCGTGCCTAGGTTTCCCGAAGCCAATCTTCCTGAAGCCGAGCACGAACGGATGGAACCCTTCCGTGCCTCCTTCGTGCCTAGGTTTCCCAAAGCCAAGCTTTGCGAAGCCGAGCACACGAACCGACTGATCCAAATCCGAACCCCCGACAATTGCCGACTCCGCTGGGGATTACTCGCTCTTTCTGATGTTCGCTCCTCCCCTTCAACAGCTCCCACCTCGCTCAGAGGCGTTCTTCACGACGGAAATCTTTCGTGCCTACTTCGTGCCTAGGTTTTCCGAAGCCAAGCTTCCCGAAGCCTAGGTCACGAATCGACGGAATCCTTCCGTGCCTCCTTCGTGCCTAGGTTTTCCAAAGCCAAGCTTCCCGAAGCCTAGCTCACGAATCGACGAAACCCTTCCGTGCCTCTTTCGTGCCTTAGCTTCCCGAAGCCGAGCCCACGAACCGACGAAACCCTTTCGTGACTCCTTCGTGCCTTAGTTTCCCGAAGCCGAGCCCACGAATCGACGAACAACTTGTATGAGGCTCAACACATCTCTCTAGGGCTTGGTACACATCAAAACATTCGGCCATACTACTCGTCAACTCCTCCCTAACCAATAAAAGGTCAAGAGAAGTTGAGGGGCTATTGTAGTGGCCCGAATAAATGGGGCTCTGTACCGACCCCGAGGACATTACCTAGGACTCCGTACCGACTCCAAGGACATATTACCGAGGGCTCCGTACCGACCCCCGGAGACATATTACCGAGTCTACCCGAGGGCTCCGTACTGACGTCCGAGCACAGCACCGAGGGCTCCTGAGCAAGCCTCCTGCTCCTAATGTGACACAGCATGGAGAAGAATCCTCACGCAAGGCTGACCTGGCCATGTGCTCCGTAACCGCCTTATCCAGTGCGTCATCTATGATGTCTCCCGAGGCGGTTACCCGAGCGTGACCTCCACGCGTTGGCTTGAAGGCCAAGTAAACCTAGGTCTATAAATACAAAGGGATGCTCATTGTGAAATGTATGCCGTTCTACCCTAACCCTAGACCTAAACCTCTTTCCTTACATCTAACTTGATCGTCGGAGGGTCACTGGGCTTCCACAGCCCTAGTGACTTGTTGTAGGTCCAGCGGCGGAGGCGCGAGCAAACGGAGGAAGGAACCTAACCAGAACCACGATCAGGATCCCGACACCATTGATACATAGTGCATGAACTTTCATGCATATTAGCCAAACGAAGAGTTCAACACAAAACTATGTTGATGAGATCGAATGTCTAATGTAAGTTCCCATTGGTAATACAAGGAACTCATAAAGTGTCAAAATTCCAGCTACTACTATTACAGAACATTTCTCATCCATCGGGAGACTTTGAAGTACTAGTGCCGCTGCTTGCGTCAATCAGGCTCAACGTCCAAGTCGGGGTGAAAGATATCGACTGCCTTGTGTTTTTTTTTTTTTTACAATAATTAGATTATTAATTTGGGTTTGTCCAATATATTTATAATGAACTTCGTTATGTAAGTGTCTCTGAGCTATTATTAATATAATCTTCTCCATTTCGTCAAAAGGAAAAAAGTTGACACGTCTGGAGATCGATGAGATTTACAGCGCAAAAACATAAGGCGATTGACGCTGCGCTAGCTGATGCAGAGATTCTAATCCATTGGCTTAGGTGTTTTTTTGGCCGGTAATTCTATCCAGTACTCGATCGTCAGCAATTATATGGCCAAACATCCAATTATCTTTGCTAGCTTCGATTCTAGCTAGACTCTAGTCCTATGATCTTATCCTGTGCAAGGCGGAATTAATGTTTGTTTAGTGCAATTAAGTGTCACCAGGCTACTTTTCAAGTATATAAATTAATAAAGTGTCACTAGCAGCTGGGCTAGCTATAAACGGATAAAATAAGATTGATTCTAGGGATCTATTTTCGTGCTTAGATTCGTGCATAATCCTTTTCGATCGAGTCACTAATCGATCTCTATCCACCCCTTCTCCACGAAAGTAGTTGAGAATCAACTTCCATTAGTTGTGCAAAAAGAATGAATTGAAAAAGATCCATTTTCTGTAAGAGCAATTGCCGAATCCATGTGGGGTCTACCCAAAAAAAAAAAAAAAAAGGCCGTCAAGGCCTCTCCAACCCGGTCAATGGTTCGGGGGCACTATCATCTGATGCCCTAACACTCTTTGTGTTGGAGAAAGTTTTGGGACTCGCTACTTTAATCGCTTTCTCATCGAAAACACTTTCTTGGGTTAAAGATTTTGATAAAAGAAGGAACTTTTGATTTTTCTATAAAATTCTTCGTCAACAGAAAACAAATTACAGAATCAAATCTTCATTTCCTACACTTGACTTTATTTCACTCTTCTTAAAAATAGATTTTCCACGCTACATCCCCTATTACTGTCCATCATTATAATTTGTTTTGATACTAAAGGTTTATTAAGGAATATTCTATGTAAAGACAAACTGATTCATGTCAGGGGATGATATTAATTGGATTTATGGCAATTACGAACATAGTGTCATTTGTAATCTTGCGAATTATTTATATGCGCAATATATATATATATATATATATATATATATATATATATATATACGGGGCGGTTCTATGGACAACTATTTAGACACCTAAAAAAACACCTCATAGTTCCCGATCAAATTTTAATGATCCGAGCCGCTCAATGTGATCAGAACGTGATTTTAAGGGAACCCGCAAAAATCAGCAAAAAAAAAAAGACCGGGAAGGGCTTGATCTAAGCAGTTTTTAGCTTGGATTTAACGAACGGTTCAATTAAAAAATGCTCAAAACAAGCACTTCCCGGTTATTTTTTTTGCTAATTTCTTGTAGGCACCCTTAAAATCACATTCTGCACACATTGAACGGTTCGGATTATAAAAATTTGATTGGGAATTATGAGATTAAGATTTTGGGTGTTTTTTTAGGTGTCTAAATAGTTGTCCGCGGAACCGTCCCGATATATATATATATATATATATATATATAGACACACACACATGGATCTTAATTCAATGGGAATCTGTTGTGCGCACTAGTAAAGCACCGAGGCCGGGGTAGATATCTAGCTCTGCTATGACTCAATGCTCCACGGAAACAACTCTTGACTAGCTATATAGTTGGACTTCTAATTAGCTAGTATTGAATATCTAATTAAGAAAGTGGATTAATCTCTCTTTCCGAACAGTTGCTGGAGTTGTCTTCCTGAAAACAAAAAGTATAGTTTCGAGAAAACACACATGCGTTGTAGAAACAATTACTGTAGTAAAGAGGAATTCGTCCCCCTAATTGATAAGTCATTTATTCAGAAACTAGCTTGGTTTAACGAAGTGCATGCTTATCAAGAACGTAAGAAAGAGTAAATTTGAGATTCTAACTTTTAAAATTAAGCAATTTGCATATAATTAAATTTATGAGTCTATCTCTTTTTTATACATAAACAAAAATAATACATTAATTGTTGCTCATGCCTTGTCTACACCGATTGATTAATTCCATGCTCATGCTTTTTTGTATCCGTAGCGAGTGCCCCTTAAGAATGTCCTAATTGGGCCCACCTATGTGTCAGCGCATTACCGTGCCATTTCATACCATATATATTTTTTTAAATGGGCCATTTAATACCATATTGATGTTGTGTCGTCTTCTGAATGTGTCATTCCCGTGCCAATGCTAGCCCGATCCAGTTGACATCTTATCTTAAGGTATATACTAAACCATGCCATTTGCTAGTTGTTCTGCTTTATAGTACTAGTCAAAAAGTGCAAAGGTCCAAAAGGATAATTTGACATCACTAGTGTAGTTGATCCTGGTCGGCTTTCCACATCATGATACACTTTGTACAGTCACTTATAATCGGTCCGGATCCTGTAAGGGATCCCGCACGGGACTCACCTTTTCCGATCGAATTGCGATGATCCGAGCCACTCAAAGTGATCAAAATGTGATTTTAAGGGTACCTGCGAGAAATCAACAAAAAAAATAATCCGGAAGGGCTTGATCTGAACAGTTTTTTATTGAACGGTTCAGCAATACATCTTTATCAGCCACACTGGTGGTGAAGAGTCCACACAAATACTTAGTCACTTAGGTCCCATTCCGCTTATTAAAATAATTACTTTTTTTTTGAATTAAAGATAATATATTATGAGAAAATAACATGTTTCGTAAAACGGAAAATGAGTAGTTAGAAAATAAGTTAACCTTAGCGGAATAGGCCAACATGCATGTGTACGGATTCTGAGTTACACGATTAGGTGACCCTTTTTTTTTTTAATATATATAAAGTGAGAGCATAGACTTGTACGGCTCTGTATCACATTTCTTAATTAGAAGAAGCACTGATAGCAAAAAGCGTATACGCACTCAGTTATGCAAATTTTTTACATTCATTCAAGTGCAGGCCTCGAATCACACCTGTAGAAGAGTTGCCATTGATACATAGTGCATGAACTTTCATGCATATTAGACAAACGAAGAGTTCAACACAAAACTATGTTGATGAGAATGTCTAATGTAAGTTCCCATTGGTAACACAATTAAGGAACTCATAAAGTGTCAAAATTCCAGCTACTACTATTACAAAACATTTCTCCTCCATCGATCGGAAGACTTTGAAGTACTAGTGCCGCGAGGGAGACAATGAGAGAAGCTAGCACGAACCGGGTTTTTTTTTTTTTTTCTTCTTCCTCTCCCTTCTGGCATGGCAAACATACACTATTGTATCATAGTTCTGAGGGTGGTTGAACCGAGGCGCAAGAGCTTCGAGTATATACAAGAGATTTAGTACCGTGTTAGCTAGCTACTCCGCCACGGTCTCTTACTTGTCATTTTTGGAGTGATGTTGTGGGTCGGGTCCCCCGGGGCTGTTTCTTTGCGGCTCTATATATCTTGCCACCTCGCTAGAAGTACTTCTAAACATGGCTTCGAACGGAGCGGTTAGGTTCTTCCTCCCGTCTGTGTACGGAGGAAGAGGGCGAGTTTCAGAACCTGGAATTGGAAGCAAGACCAGTAGTACTACTGTGAGGCATACCAGCCAGAATCTCATATGCATCTCGAGACAATTGGAGAAATGCTTGGCCTCTATAGATTCAGAGCAGAAGGGTACCATGTTATATAGAGCAAAATGGTGTTCAATATTAAATAAATAGAAGTGGGCGCGGGCGCGGCATCAAATAGGACAATATTCCTTAGCTAATTGTTTGGATGTTCTGCATGTGTGTCCACCTCTCTTTGTCATTTTCTCCTTTTGCTAATCATTGGAAGACAAACAATGGCCAATCCTGAAGAATATTATCTAAAGGACTTCCTAATAGAAAAATGAGTTGTACGAAAAGGAGTCTCTAATAGAAAACTCTCTCTCTCTCTCTCTCTCTCTCTCTCTCTCTCTCTTGATCCTTTTTATCATTTGGGTGCAGTCCTTTTCTTTCTTCTTCTTGTTGACGTGAATTTTCAACGTTAATCTTTCATGTGTCACAAAGTAAACAAATAAAACTGACAAGGTCATAAATTCCAGTGAATAAAATCTAAAAGTATAGTGATGAATCGGTTTCTAGCGATCTCGAGCAATGACCAGCAAACAAGAATTAAAGATGTACACCGATATGACGCCAACCAACACCCTTCTGATGCCTAAAGTCAATCGATTTTTCGTTAAAGAGTATGGAAGGCTCAAGCAGTTTAGTAGCTAGAGGAACGTATCTGCCCCTTGTGCTAAGCATTTTGGAGGTAGAACCCCTTAGGATTAGGATCCTTAGATCCCGAGGTGCAAATGACGATCGATGGCGTCAACTGGGTCCCATAGCCTTAGCTTTCCTAATTCCTTTAGGATTGGGAATAGAAACAGTCGGATGGAGCCAGGGAGGGGCTTAGTAGGAGCGGTCGCCCCTGCAAGAAGAAAAATAAACACTACTATTATATGTAAAAAAAAATTCCTATGAAAGTATATAGGCTCGCCCCTGCGTGGTAAAATTCCTGGCTCCGTCCCTGGAAACAGTAGATATCCATATATACCTCCATAAACATAAAAGCGTGTGGACCAATTGGTGGTGATCAATAGTTTAGTATCACTGAACTATTCCATTTTGCACAAAGGGAATAGTCTTTTCATGGATGCTTCGGCAATATGCATAGGACTGACAAGTTAGAGAGCTCGGAGGTGGGTCTAGCTTTTTATAATTGATTGAGATTTCTCTAAAGACTAACCATCTTAATTTCCCAGTCCAATGGGGCATGCAATCAGCATTATTGTCATGCGTACTTTGCCCGGCTTCAATCAAAGAACAACTTCCTTCAACTCAATACTAGTATATCTTCAACTCCCCCCTCGAAGAGAGAGAGAGAGAGAGAGAGAGAGAGAGAGAGAGAGAGAGAGAGAGAGAGAGAGAGAGAATTTCAGAAGCTGTCTCTAGTGATCGATTATCTTTTTAGCGCTTCTAAGAAAATCCAACGCATGATCTGTTTGACTGCATGTTCTTTTGGTACTTTTAAAATAGTGATCTTAGCAAGAAATCCACTTGAGAAAATGGCCGGCCGCAGTGCTGCTCCGTACCACATGATTCATTTGTCATTAGGGATCAATATCCAAGATACTGTCCATGGAGTAACTTTAGCTTTAGTCCCAACCACGAGTTGGTGATGGAGTTTGCTTCCTACACAATTGACTAAGTTTCGTTAATATTCTTGAGGTCAAGCCGTATGATAATAATTTCTTATGAATTCTCTAGTTTCAGCATAAAGGTCTATCTTTGACCGGATTGGAGATGAGTTTAGTTAATGCGCGTATAAATTGACTCAAACACCTTTGATTGTCAAACAAAAAAACAGAAGAAAAGTAACTTTAGCTTTATACTAGGATTCTGCAGTTGGAATTCTAATTGTGAAATCCACTGACAGATCAAGTTCAATCTCACAAAGTAAAAGTAGATCTACTTTCTTTCTTGATTTCTATTCGCCCCGATGTTGTAACTGGGTTTCGTTTGCAGGAGATAAGATCTCCGAAAGAAGGCGGGGCGGGCCGAACTCGATGGCATTGGGCCGACCATGAATGTTGTACGTAGCACATTGGGCCGAGGACCTTTGGGCCGGACTGATATGGCATGCACGTTGTGTAGCAATGGAGGTGTAGATTTTGGACATATGACCGTGGGTAGGTGTAATGAGGGGGAGGGGGAGGGGGAGGGGGTAGTGGGAAAAGCAGGTGTGCTCATTTTATTAAAATATTTTTCGAGATAATTTTACATAGAGGAATAATTGTATAATTGATAAGGTGTGGGTACCGGGAAAAAAGAGAAATTCAAATAGATTTTTCCCTAAGTATAGAATCCGTGGACAAAGTTACCAAAATACCCCCAAAAGAGACGTACATATGCTTTGGAGGTCGAAATTTGAAAAGGGGGCACGAGCGGAATGTAGATGGTGGGCAATGAGGAAGGAAAGAGGTAGACTTCCCGTAGTGTGCTAATGCACTAGAGGTTGATGTATAGATTTATGAAAAATGTGATTTTGTTAACGTTGAACATACGTGATTAGTAAAGATATAATTAATCAAGTGCAAACAATACTACTAATTACTTGATGTGTTTTATCGGGCATCCAAAGTTGCCAACATTTACCAAACCTTTATAAAAGCTAGTAGGCGGCTAGCTTGAGCTAACAAATTAATGATTATTAAATTTTAACACTCAAAAAACCATGGATTTGATTATTCAATTAATCATGGAAATGCACTTGTATGGGGGCCCAGGGCTAGTTTCACAATTAACTGGCAGAGGGCCTATGTTAATTATTTACATGCTCCCCATAACTTCACCAACGACAATGACGAAAGATAAGTATTTTTTGTAGAAATTGGTATATTCATCGAATTACCACCCCCTTATCAACATTAATAAATAAATAATCGAATCGCCATATGATTGTTATATAGAAGTTTTTTCATATGATTCTGATGGATAAGATTGCATAATGTACACATGTGAGTTTGTCAATATAAAATGTCACATTAGATATAGACACAGTCAAATTATATAATTCACCACAAATTAGAGTATAATTGGGGCAAATCCAATTGGTGAATGACTTTTTTAGAAGGTTGAGAAAAAAGAAAAGAAAAAGGGGATTGTGAATAGAAAGCAAAGAACATAAAAAGGAAGCGGGGACTGTGCTGCACAGCTTGGTGCTGTGCAGCCTCCGGTGCCGCCTTGCCGGCATCGGTCCGACGATCGGAGATGTCCACTGCGTAGAGTTCGTCGAGTACTACAAGTGTACCAAAAATCAACCCGATCAAATACCGTTAAGTGCCTCATCGGAATACCATATAACTTGAAAAAAAATTAATCTTAATGGATACGAAACACTAGATCAAAACCACTGAATCCATTCTTTTCGAATTATATGTGTTCCGATGAGGCACTTAACGGTATTTGATCGGGTTGATTTTTGGTACACTTGTAGTACTCGACGAGCTCTACGCAGTGGACGTCTCCGATCGTCGGGCCGATGCCGGCAAGGCGGCACCGGAGGCTGCACAGCACCAAGTTGTGCAGCACAGTCCCCGCTTCCACATAAAAAGGTCCAAAGTTATGGAATTATTTTTTGTAGGTAAATAAAAAACTTATTTTTTTTCATACTTCCCTATTTATCATCTGCAGACAAGCCATTTTTTTTACCTTTAAAGTACTGTTTTTAACAGTTTTAAAATGATTTGAAAGGCCGATCTTTTTCTAAATCAGTATGATTAAAGGCAAAATAAACGTTGTTGATGTATCATTTGTCAAAAATTTCTCAATAAACGTGCAGATATACAAACAAGGCGTCGAAAACTATTCCAAGCTAGCTTTGACTAATCAGAAATCACATTCGGTAGGTGCAACCACCGTAGTCCACATTCTTTAAATCCACCGAGAGCCACCACCCGTTCCAATCGTGGACCACCATTCAACCCAAAACAACTACCCCCACCCCCCCCCCCCCCCCCCCCCCCCCCCCCCCCCCCCCCCCCCCCCCCCCACCACAAAATTACTGTTTTTTTTTGTAACAGCTCAATTCTCTTGTCTAACTTACGCACACTCAGAATAAAATAATGGAGGTCAAGATCCTCGAGACCACTGTTGTCCTCCCCTCCCCTCCACCACCCTTTCACGTCGACCACCACCTCCCTCTCTCCCACCTCGACAACGACCGCAACCTCCACGTCACCTTCCGTTATCTCCGTGCCTACGTCGCCACCAATGACCACCCCACCACCACGACGGACCCATTCCACGTCATCACCGCCGCCCTCTCCGCCGCCCTCCACCACTACTATCCTTTCGCCGGCACTCTCCGCCGCCGCGAAGACAACCGCCTCGAGCTCCACTGCCAAGCTGGGAAAGGCGTGCCAGTTATCCGCGCCTCCGTTGACTGCACGTTAGAGTCGGTGAATTATCTCGACGACCCGGCCGAGACTTGGATAGAAAATCTGGTGCCCGACCCGGACCCAGAAAAGGGGCTGGCGAATCCGATGGTTTTGCAAGTCACGGGGTTCGCGTGCGGCGGGTACTGTCTCGGGGCTATGGTGCACCACGCGATGTGTGACGGACTCGGTGCGACTCAGTTTTTTAACGGGGTGGCTGAGTTGGCTCGGGGAGCGAGTCGGCTGTCAGTCGAGCCGGTTTGGGACCGGGCGAGGTTGTTGGGACCGAGAGAGCCGCCTCGGGTGGAGTTTCCGGTTCATGAGTTTCTGAGGCTGGATGAGGGCTTTTCGCCGTACTCGGCGTCGGGTGAACCGGTCGTCAGAGAGTGCTTTCATGTGAAGGAAGAGTGGTTGGACCAGTTGAAGGGGTTCTTGCGGGAGCGTTCCGGTTCAAGCTTCACCACGTTTGAAGCTCTGGGTGCTTTCATTTGGCGAGCGAGGTACTCTCTCCGTTTCAATTTACTTGTCCCAGTTCTATTCTAATTGGATAAAAAAATTAGTTATATCTTTAAATTGATAATAAATTTTAAATCAAATATGAATCTAGTTTGATAGATTTCGATTTGTTCTATAATACAATATTTTCAAAATCACCTAAAACATTATAAATTATAAGATATAATCAATTGAAAAGTGGCATAAACTCCCAAAAGTGACAATTAAATTGGGACGGATGGAAGTACTAATAATACTGCAATCAATTTAGTTTTGGACCTCCATCGTTCAAATTATCGGTTATGCAAGCTATTGATAGCCCACTGAATTGTCATTACGGAAAGAAGAAATATAAATAAACACAATTGTCAATAAATTTTTAACATCTCTCAAGGCACGTAAACACATAGAAAATTGTGTTTATTATGTCTCTTTCTAAGTCTTGTTGATAGTGCATCGAGCTTTTATTATCATTTTCATTGAAATATTGACGTGAACAAATTTTTTTGTTTCGGATATGCCTACATTCTTGTCCTCAAAGACACGTTGGTGACACTCTTGGAACATGCCAAAGACACATAAAAAGTTAAAATCTAATTTTGAACTTGACCTTGAGTAAAAAGTCCACAGATGAATGTATTGTTCCTGTATACTTCGTACCATCAAAGTATTGTTCTTAATTTGCCAGAAATAATGTTTTCAACTTCTATATGAATTCATAAACCTTATAAACTGTACTGTCCCCAACGTGTCTATGTCTTAATTTTCGAAAAAATGTCGTGTCTACGTGTCGTGTTGTGTCCGTATCCGTGCTTTTTAGGAAATAAGAATATTCAACCTCAAATCCCTTCATTCAAACACATGTTTATGCTATATTGATCTGGAACATCTTTGTCACTGATGGGCAGGGTTAAAGCCTCCGGAACTCCAGGGGATGAACAAGTCAAATTTGCGTATGCCACAAACATAAGAAAGCTACTGAACCCCCCACTCCCATCAGGCTACTGGGGCAATGGCTGTGTAGCAATGTATGCCCAAACCACTGCCAAAGACCTAGTCCATCAACCCATATGGTCCACAGCCGAACTAATCAAGAAAAGCAAACGCAACTCCACCGACCAATACGTGCGCTCGTTCATCGATTTTCAAGAACTACATTTCGCAGAAGGCATCACGGCTGGTAAGGGAGTGAGCGGGTTCACCGACTGGAGGCACTTGGGCCACTCGACCGTGGATTTTGGTTGGGGTGGCCCGGTGACCGTCTTGCCTCTATCCAGGCACCTCCTTGGCAGCGTCGAGCCTTGCTTCTTCTTGCCATATTCTTCTGCGAAAGGGGGGAGCAAGGATGGTTCAAAGTACTTGTGTATTTGAGAGAGAGTGCTGTGGAGGGTTTTAGGGAAGATATGGCTAAGTTTAGTCGCCAGGAGTTTGATTTGGTTTGAGTTTACTCATCCAGTTTTATCTTGACCAAGTACTGATCGATGGAGCAAGTGTCTTGTGTACTTTTTATTACTACTATTTGTATATGTATCGAGGCAAAGAGAAATAACAAATGGCCTTTGGGTCAGCTGGATTTGCAACATTTGTTGCTAATAAAATTGGAAGTCTCCATTATTTTGGGGAGTTCTTATGCAAAGATGTTGATTGCAAATTTCTTGAAAACAAATTTGGATTTTGCTCGGAGGGAAAGAAAGAAGCAAGTGGAGTGGTAACTAAGTGGTAGGTACCGTATATTCTCACACATTTGACAGATGTTCAAATGTCATTAACTATGACTAACAATGTTGACTTCGGCCGAGAAAAAAATGGGGGAAAGAAGAAGAGATAAAGGACCTGTGATTTTGGGGTTGGTAACGTGAAATGCTTTCAATTTTTCGATAAATTTAACTTGACAATTACAGATCAAGAAAGGGAGTGTTTTTTGATAACTTAATATAAATGGGGATTACAGATTTCGGCCATCCGCCAAGAATTTTCGCCTTGGGTAAGATTTTATTGCAGTAGCCATACTAAATGAAAGCATAATAAAAACCTGTCAAATAAAATTGACCTCTTTTTTGGGGTAAAATGGATTACACGAGGGAAAAACAAACTACATTGGGTTTGGACTATGTTACGACCATTAAGCTATCTCTATAAGCAAGTTCTAGACCAGAATTGAGGCTTGCGCTCTTGGAAGTCTGGTGGTCGCTGGTACACAAGTGATGCTGCTGCAATCAAAATCCCAGCTGTTAAAGCCCATATGACATATTTCCCATTCTCAGCTTCATAGTCAAAGAAATGGAGAAGATACTTGTTCCCCATCCATTCTCTCTCCTCCTTCTCGTCGATTCTTGTCCTGAGGCCACGACACATGAAAAAAGGAATTATGGCAGAGAAATTTAGACGAAGAAAGCAGAAATAAGGAAATACTTTTGGAACGGTAATACCTCGAGAAACATATCTAAAGGTGCATCAAATATGGCTTCTACTTCTGCTGCATTCGGAGTTGGATTGAATTGTTTAATGTCTGCAAGTATGCCAAGCACAGGAACTACAGCCATACCAATCTGCGAAAGGGGGGAAAAAGAAGCCAAAAACAAAGTATTTAAGTCCTAACTGTAACACCAATGCTGTACATGCCACAACCTATAAGGCTTTGTGTCCCATATGAGTACATTATTTACATGGCCTGAAGATAGTTGATATGATAAGACATTACACAAGCCAAGGTAGATATGGTACATTAATAATTCAGGTTGACACGGAGGCGTTTTATGAAGCTGAAGTTGATTGAGCATGTGCAATGTAGATGGATATAGTAACAAGAAATGCACAGTGCAAGGGACATGTATGGGGCAGATGAGTCCTAAGGTTATTTATTGCTCACATGAAGACTCTGCAACATAACTACCATATTTCGTATATGATCTGATGGACCTGAAAAAGTAAACCATTTCAGGAAAAATAATTTTTTTTTGAAAAGATGCCTCTCAAAGATTGTACAAACGCGAGGACCACGAGGAAGTGTTGTCTACTTTAGCCCAGAGCAACAGCTCGCCTCAAGGTTTGTCCCTTGGAGCTCTAAGCCCAAAAGATGGCACCGAGTTGGAGGTGCCATCCGTTGTCTTGTACATCTATCATGGGCATGGTCCGCATTCGCTACTCCATATGTGTCCCTAGGATTCAGCTGAAGGGGACATATCCCCACGTTGATGCAAGCAAAAGACCCTTTCAAGACCCTAGGTCTGATACCTTGTAAGATACTATGTAACATGCAAGGCTGAGAGCCTGAGACCCCAACTAGAAAGTATTGCCTGGTTCGGCCCCAACCTAACAGCTGGCCTCGATGGAAGCTCTACCGTCCGCCCAGGATATTCACATTTGAATACCCTGAAATTAGTTTTTCATATAGATGATATATGCACGCATGTGTATCTATTTAACACCATAATTTTTGGAATCCCCTTCCCCAGTGATTGTGAAAGCCGAAAAGCCAAACTTGATAAAAATGTAGAAGAAAAGATGGGGTTTGGATTAAGGAAAAGGTGGAAGGTTGGAAATTGCATGCTCTCGGTCTAATTGTCAATACTCTCTTATGTATGATCTTTTCCAACAAAAAGCTGGTAAATCTTAACCACTTGATGACTATCCTCATAAAATGTTTTGGGAATCCAAGTTCAAAAGGCGAGCCCTAGTAGTTTGAGTTGTTTTGTGCAATCTTATTTGTTGTACATCATCCGCATCCATTGTGCAATGAAACTCATAACAGAGTCAGATGAAAAGCACAGGCTAAACCAGGCCCAAGGATTAGGTACTAGACTAGCCAATGCAAAACACAACGTTGGCAGATCATAACTCATCATATAATCAAAGCAAGGTTAAATAAAAGAAGCAAGGCATACCGAAGTTGGAATAGATTGTAACACTTTCGAAGCACCAAAAGCAAAATTTTGTATACATTGAAATGCGAAAAAAACCCAGAAACTCTACCTTAGTAGCAATGGGTTCGAGAACAGTGACAACATCCACAAGTGAAGGGTCCAAACCAATCCCTCCTTGGCTCCCTCAATGCTGTCTCTATGTCATTGGCATCGCCTTCTTCTGTCTTCCCTCCGGGCAATGAAAACATCTCCTGTTGTCAAATTCAACAGATTTGGTAATTGATATGATGGGAAGTGCCATGCATTTTACTACTCTATAATCATAATTGTCGTACAGGCCTAAGGAGCATCTGAGCCACTGGCCAGAGCAAAAAGACTATGATGTTAGGGCCCGCCCCCGGCCAGAAATCTTGGAGGTACTTGTGAATTTTTGAAGTAAAGTTTTTTGTGACGAAGACCAACCCAGAGTTGGCCTAGAGGTTAAGGTCTCGGGATACGATTGTAGTTCCCTCCTAGGGAAAAAAAAATTGCTCCAAAACTGACACTGCCAACTCTTGTATTGTGAGATTGTTTCCTATACTGTTATTGCATAACGGACTCAGAACAAATTGCTTAAAAAACACGGAAGTTTTTTTTTTGGTAATGAAAAGTATCTCGATATCGGACAAATCTCTCCGCCCCCTCCAACAGTCATTTTCACGCGTTCGCAGGAGGTGACCCTGCAACCTTGGAGTGTGTAATTCCCACTGAGCAAGTTGATTAACCACTGCACAACTCGTTGCCGGTAAAAAAAATAAACAAATTGCTTAAAAACACCCAAATGATCAGCATGAGTGCTCAATTGAAAAGGGCAATGACCTGAATTTGTGGACAGTGTTGAAGCCCTCTTGGTGAGAATTACTCTGACATGCCCATTTTCGTCTTCAAAAAGGCAGATCAGAACTGCAGCTCTTTTGGGTCTGGTTCTTTCCGTGGTTTTGCAATTGGGTTTGTTTCAGATTCTGCTTTTGGGGGTTGTTAGTGTTGCTGGGAAGGCAAAGAGGTTTGGAGGGTCGAAGCTGTTGAACTAAGTCTACCAGTCTCTGGAACCTCCCGAAGCCGTTGAACCATGAAGAGATCTAGAGAGAGAGAGAGAGAGAGAGAGAGAGGGAGGGGGGGGGGAGTTGGGTGAGGGCAGGACTGTGGCGTGGGTTTTACGGGTTGTTGTCTGGGGTCAGATGATGGTGGCTTGGTTTATACCCCATATATATTCAACAGAGGCTATGTATACAAAGTACAAATGGAGACAAATGTAAACAGGGAACGTATAATTTACTCCTGTTCCAAAATATTTGTCCCGGTGCCGGAACTTAAAAATAATGCATTTTTTAAAAAAAACAATTCAACTTTTCTCATAAATTAAAGTAGAACACGTTGATATCTGTAATAAGGGAAATGATATTGCCACTATTTTTATTTTTACAAATGACACTCTCATTTTATCTTTTAGTTAGGTGAATTTACTTAATTACTCCTTAATGCGATAAATTTTTGGGAATTGATAGTCACACTCTTTTTTTTTGTTTTTAATATCCACACTCTCTTTTTTTCTTTAAGCAAAAAATACGCACCTTTCATCACTAAAAAACAAAAATGGAGTAATATAAAAAATGAAGTGTAAATATCAAATCCCTAAATTTTCACAAAAATGAATGGACTATTTGTAAATTCATACAAGACAAGACAAAAAAGGGAGGTGACATTGGTAAAAATGGGAGTGGCAATATCAATATTGTTGCCTTGGGGTTCTTCTCACCACACATTTGTATTTTGGTGAAGTACTAATTGTCACTCGCGTTTTGAACAGATTTAAGTTTTACGCGCGCTAAAGTATTTTATTTAGCGGTGTTTGGAATGAGACATGAAATAATTAAGGATGTCCCCGGTCATTTTGGGGACACCGTAATTTTTGGCATAACAAAACCCTTACAAGCATAACAAAAATCATTAGAAATATAATAGAACCATAACATGGCATAACCAAGGCATAACCAAAAACCAATCAAAGCATAACCAAAAATCAACCAAGGCATAACCAACCAAGTTATGCCTTGTTATGGTTTTGGTTATGCTTATAATGGTTTTGGTTAGGCTTGTAATGAATTTGGTTATGCTTGTAATGGTTTTGTTATGCCAAAAGTTACGGTGTCCCCAAAATGACCGGGGACACCGAAGTCATTCCCAGAATGGCCTTTGGGCCTCCTGGTTTGCTACATTCTTGTGTTTATTAGAGAAACTGTAAACCAGGTGCCAGATTGATGTAACTTTGTAACAAACGTACGTGGCAACTGGGACAGTGCTCTCTGAACCTCTTCACCTCCATATGAATTGTAAACTTGTCTTGCTTTAGCTTGTTGAAAGTGTGCGCACAATTTCAGTGAGCAGCTTATGACAATATATTTGCTTGATAAACAGAATGCCAATACCAGAAATAGAGGCAAAATATCCTGATAAGGATTTCTGAATCCCCCAAAGAGCATTACTGATTAGTTGTGGATTGAGCATTGTGTCGATTTCGTCGGTCTTGCTTCTGCAGGATGTCTGTGTCGAAGTCCTGGTAGCTGTCATTCATTCTTGTATCTTTTGATGAAAATCTGTATTGCCTTCGGACTTGATATGATATGATATGAATTGAATGTGTTCAACAACAAAAAAGAAAAGAAAAGAGCATTGTTGCTAGAATTGCTCCTTGGGTGTTTGATAATTTGTACAAGGATTTCCCAAAAAGTGAATAAAAGCCATTATTATAGAATTTTGATATTCGCGCTCCACTTTTTACTAATGGTATTCTACTTTGCTCATGAATTTACTAGTAACTCACGAAAAAATGAAGATTACAGGTTTTCGGCCCTCCACCAAGAATTTTCGGCATTGGTAAGATTTTATTGCAGTAGCCGCACCAAACCAAAACCTAATAAAAACCTGTCAAATAAAATAGACCTCTGTTTTAGGGTAAAATGGATTGCACAAAGGAAAAAACAAAACTCCATCGGAATTGGACTAGGGTACGACAATTAAGCTATTTGAAAGTCTGGTGGTCGCTGGTACACAAGTGATGCTGCTGCAATCAAAATCCGAGCTGTTAAAGCCCATATGACATATTTCCCATTCTCAGCTTCATAATCAAAGAAATGGAGCAGATACTTGTTCCCCATCCATTCTCCTCTCCTCTTCTCGTCGATTCTTGTCCTGAGGACACGACACATGAAAAGAGGAATTATGGCTGAGAAATTTAGACGAAGAAAGCAAAAATGAGGAATACTTTGCATGGTAATACCTTGAGAAACATATCTAAAGGTGCATCAAATATAGCTTCTACTTCTGCTGCAATTCGGAGTTGGATTGAATTGTCTAATGTCTGCAAGTATGCAAGCACAGGAACTACAGCCATACCATTCTGCGAAAGAGGGGGAAAAAGAAGCCAAAACAAAGTATTTAAGTCCTAACTTTAATACCAAAGCTGCACATGCCACAACATATAAGCCTTTGCGTCCCATATGAGCACATTTATTTACATGGCCTAAAGATATTTGATATGATAAGGCATAACAGAAGGCAAGCTAGATATGGTACACTATGTAGCATGGACAAAGATACGGATACGGACACGGAACACAGACTACGAGAATTCTAAAAAGTTGGGGATATGGGCACAACAAGGGACAGTCACGTGTATAAATCAATAGAAAAATAAATATATATAAATTTTTTATGAACCAAGTTATATGAATAATTTCACAAATTGTATAATTTTTTCAAAGGCAGAATTATAGGTTAACTCAAATGTTTGAATAATTTAATATTAACCCACCAAAATTTAAAATATTATAATTTAACCCCCAACTGTGTCCCCTGCATATCTCCTATCAAAAAATATAAAAATTACGTGGCGTGTCCAATACGTGTCTCCGCCATGTCCCACATATATGATACGGTGCCTTTTAGAGTGTCAGTGCTTTATAGATGGTTACAATAATTCAGGTTGACACAGACACTGTGGCAGAGCCAATGTAGGCCCATCGGGGGCACAAGCCCCCAATGCTTTTTTAAAAATTGTTTTAATTTTACTTGAATCAAAACAGATATTGCTTCTTATATAGTTCAACCAACCCGCCCAAATACGCACATGTAAAGAATATTCTGTTCAATAACATCAAAAAATAGGGTTAGCATTATGACTTTATCTACGTTATTTAGGATTCGTAATAGGTGGGTGAACAAAACACTGCTCCGAATCTGGAAAAATCCCATCCGTTTCTCGGGATGTAACATGCATGCACCATTGTATTGCCAAAAGCATCAAGGCAGAGCGCCTGGTGGGATGTCTGAGATTCGCTGTCACTGGACTTTTTATTTCATAGTGCCCCACTCAAGATTATTTCTGGCCACGCCACTGAGTCGGACAGCATTTTATGAAGCTGAAGTGGATTGAGCATGTGCAATGTAGATGGATATCGTAACAAAGAATGCAAAGTACAAGGGACCTATATGGGGCAGATAAGTCACAACTCCTAAGGGTTATTTATTGTTACATTGCAACATAACTTCAATATTTCGTATATGATCTCATGGACCTGAAAAAGTAAACCATTTCAGGAAAATTTTTTTTTGAAAAGATGCCCTCAAATATTGTTCGACGCGAGGACCACCACGAAGTGTTGTCTACTTTGACCCAGACCAACAGCTGGCCTCAAGGTTCGTCCCTCGGAGCTTTTAAGCCCAAAAGATGGCACTGAGTTGGAGGAGCCATCCGTGTGTTGTATATCCATCATGGGCATGAACATGATCCGCATTGGTACTCCATATGTGTCCTTAGGATTAAGCTGCAGGGGACATATCCCCCGTTGATGCAAGCAAAAGACCCTTTGAAGACCCTAGCTTTGATACCATGTAACATGCAAGGCCAAGACCCCACCTAGAAGTATTGCCTGGTTCGGCCCAACCCAACAGCTGGCCTCAATGGCAGCTTCTACCGTCCAGCCAGGTTATTCACATTTGAATCCCTGAAATTGGTTTTTCATATTGATGATATATGCATGCATGTGTGTCAATTTAACGCCATAATTTTTTGAATCCCCTACCCCAATGATTGTGAAAGCCAAAAAGCCAAACTTGCTAAAAAATGTAGAAGAAAAGATGGGGTTTGGATTAAAGGAAAAGGTGGAAGGTTGGGAAAATTGCATGCAGCATGCTCTCTGTCAAATTGTCAATACTCTCTTATGTATGATCTTTTCCAACAAAAAGTTGGTAAGATCTTAACCACTTGATGACTATCCTCAAAAAATGTTTTGGGAATCCAAGTTCAAAGGCGAGCCCTAGTAGTTTGAGTGTTTGTGCTGTCTTATTTGTTGTAGGACATCATCCGCATCCATTGTGCAATGAAACTCATAACAGAGCCAGATGAAAAGCACAGGCTGAACCAGGCCCAAGAATAGGTACTAGACAAGCCAATGCAAACACAACTGTTGGCAGATCATAGCTCATCATATAATCATAGCAATTTAAAACAAAAGATAAGGCATACCGAAGTTGGAATAGATTGCCAACACTTTCGAAGCACCGAAAAGCAATATTTTGTATACATTGAAATGCGAAAAAACCCAGAAACTCTACCTTAGTACATTGGGTTCGAGAACAGTGACAACATCCACAAGTGAAGGGTCCAAACCAATCTCCTTCCTTGTGCCTCCCTCAATGCTGTCTCTATGTCATGGGCATCGACTTCTTCTGTCTTCCCACCGGGCAATGAACATCTCCTGTTGTCAAATTCAAACAGATTTGGTTACTGAATATGTTGGGACATGCCATGCATTTTACTACTGTATTTTCATAATTGGTTGTACAGGCCCTAACGAGCATCCGAGCCACTGGCCAGAGCAAGAAGACTATGATGTTAAGTCCAGCCCCCGGCCAGAAATCTTGGAGGTACTTGAGAATTTTTGGAAGTAATGTTTTTGTGACGAAGACTATAGAACCCAAAGGGTTGGCCTGGAAAGTTAAGGTCTAGGGATACGAGTTAGTTCCCTCCTAGAAAAAAATTTGTTCCAAACTGACACTGCCAACTCTTGTATTGTGAGATTGTTTCTATGGGGAATGCCACGGTGTCTACCGGCCCCATTTGAAACATCGTAATTTTTGGCATACCGACAAGAATAACCAAGACCGATATGTATAAACCAATGCCTTACAAAAGCATAACCCCAAAATCTCCAAAAATTTTTGAAGATTTTGGGGTTATGCCTTTGTAAGGTCTTGGTTATACATATCACTGGTCCTGATTATGCTTTGCAATGGTGAGATTATGCCAAAAATTACGGTGTCCCCAAAATGACTAGGAGACCCATAGCATCATCCTCTGTTTCTACTGTCCATGTGGATCCACCTATATATGAAAATGACTTTGGTGTCCCCGGCTATTTTTGGGACACCGTAACTTTTGGCATAATAAAATATTATGAGCATAACCAAAACCCATTACAAGCATAACAAAACTATAAACTATTATGCCTTGGTTGGATTTGATTATGCCGTGTTAGTTTTTTTGGATATCCTGGTTATACCTTGTTTGGATTTTGTATGCTTGTAATAGATTTTAGTTACGCTTACAATAGTGAAGTTATGCCAAAAATTACGGTGTGCCCCAAAAAATGACCGGGGACACCATAGCATCACCCGCTATATAATTGATCACATTGCGGCAAATGCTATGGTGTCTACCCTTACGGTGGCATTATGCCTCTTGTGGTTTTGCGTTACGCCTCTTGTGGATTCGGTATGCCTCTTGTGGTTTTTATGTTATGTCTCGCGTGGTTCTATGTTATAAAACACTATACATGGGAACCACACACGAGACATAACATTAAATCACAAGAGCCATAACTAAAACCACAAGAGGCACAAAGGAGACACCGTAAGAATAGATACCATAGCATCTCCCATATTGCATATTAACTCAGCATGAGTACTCAATTGAAAAGGGCAATTGACCTGATTTGTGGACAGTGTTGAAGCCCTCTTGGTGAGAATTACTCTGAGATGCCCTTTTTCGTCTTCAAAAAGGCAGATCAGAACTGCAGCTCTTTTGGGTCTGGTTCTTTCCGATGGTTTTGCAATTGGGTTTGTTTCAGATTCTGCTTTTGGGTGGTTGTTAGTGTTGCTGGGAGGGCAAAGAGGTTTGGAGGGTCGAAGCTGTCGAACTAAGTCAAACAGTCTCTGGGATTCCCCGAAGCCGTTGGAATCCATGAAGGGAGAGAGAGAGCGAGAGAGAGAGAGAGAGAGAGAGAGAGAGAGAGGGTGTTGGTGGAGGGCAGGACTTTTCTTGGGTTTTACTGGTCTTATGTCTGGGTTCAGACGATCAACAGAGGCTGTGTATATAAAGTACAAATGGAAGACAAATAATAAAACGGGAACGTAGAATTTACCCGTCGAAAAATGTTTATCTAATTCGTAAAACAAGAATTTGATGTATTTTTTAATGAAAAAATTCATTTTTTTTTGCACAAATTAAAAGAACCCATTAATATATATTAAATTGTTGAAAACAGTTAAATTTTTCTTGCAAAAAATATAATTATATTTAAATTCTTGTATTGTAGATCGAACAAATATTACGGATGGGCCATTCCATTTTTAAATTGTGTGCCATTTTTGAATTGTTTATATCTTCAATATATAATATTTTTTATAATTTTAAAAACTTTTTATGATAGAACTAATTAAGATCTATCAAACAAGATTCATACCACATATTTTTTAAGACTTACACTAAAGTTATAAACAAAAGACATAACAGAAAGAAACAAAATCATAAACAATGAAAATGAATATAAGGAGAATAATAAATACTAGTCGGTATCCGTTCGAACCCTTGGTAGGTGCTCCTTGCATAGCACATGACATGAGCATTTGTTTAAACTACAGGCTACAACACGTGCTTTTATGCTTACGTGTCTTTCTTATTTTTTTTTTATACAATTATTTGTGACGCCCTCTTATGCTAAGGGTGTAAAATCAGCAGAGCCGAGCTTTATGACGCTCTCTTATGCTCAGTTGCAGGAAGCTTATAGTCATTTTTTTGTACGTGAAGAGATGTCAGTCATTAGGTTTTTTAAAGGGTGTCAATGGAATTTACCCCATTAAAAAATTATTGAATTTCTATTAAAAAGTCTACAAATACTTACCACAACTTTAAGAAACAATTACCTCTGAACATAATTATATATGTAGCCGTTCAATATATGAGAATCCATGTGCATTCAACGGCTTCCAACACAATTGTGTTTGGAGTTGTGTTTTAAAATTGTGTTGTTAGCATTGCTGCAATAAAGGTCATTAGCTGGCTAAGCCCTTATCCATTCACCGTAGCAAATGATTCTTCCTCGCCGACCTTTGCCTTAAAGGCCCCATTGCAGCTTAAACACTTCCCTTCCAGCCTTGCTATGGGACCATGGTCCCTTGAAGCATTCTTCCTAGCATTCAGTATTTAACTATGCACGTGGGTAGGGTGATTAAAAGTGCGACTAGGTTAGAGTGGAATTGCCTTCATGGGTGGACGTTGGAGCCGCTTCATGGGTGGATGGAAAACGGCGTTATGGCCCTCATCTTTAAATTATTTGGTCTCTATTTACGCACAGGTTCCCTAATAATTTTTCCTTCAAATTATTACTCTTATTTCTTTACCATACATACTAGTAACAAATTACGCAACATACCAGGTACAGTACAGTTTTTTAACTTTTTGTTGTTGAAGTTATATCTGTTCATATTTATGCTTATATGTACGCCTACAATTTAAGACATTTGATTAGGATGAATATATGTACTAAAAAAGCGGAAATAGTAGTGATTTATGAAACGTATATTAAGAGATTAAAAAAAATTGTATGTAAACACTAGAACCAACCGAATATATGTCGGGCTGAAACCGACTGATACTCACCTGGGTACCGTCTGGTTTGGTACAATATTCAAAACCTTGGCTGAACACTACATATAAATCCAGCCCAAGGTATGATACCATATTTAAGACCTTGGCTAAACTCATTACACATAATCAGGGCTTCCTCATGATTGCCTAAATTTAGATAAAAGTTAACCATCTTCCCCTCCCCATCTAATGGTTTATTGCACCATTTATGCAAGTGTGGTTACTGATGTGAATTCCATCTTTTTCAAACTTCATTATCAGACAGTTTCTATATCATGCAAGTGTGGTTACTGATGTGAATTTCATCTTTTTCAAACTTCATTATCAGACCGTTTCTATATCATGAATGTGTGCATGTGATCTTTGCGAGATCCGTGACTACAAAAATTTTCATTGCCCATGCCTTGATCACGGTACAAGCTTCTTTTACTTTCACTCCACAAAGCCAAGATCTAGACACAAGCAGGAGTCAGAAGTAGGATTGAAGTAGTGACAGACGGTACTGCAATATGAGAATGGCACAGAGAACCCAAATAAAAACATTGAAACATCACTAGCAGTACAGAATTACTTCTATTGCACAGCGAATATATAGAGATCTCGTGATAGAACAAGATGAGGTTAAACAACAAAGCGTAATTCTAACAATACCAGTTGAAAGATCATAGACAGTATACGTTCCGGGTTTCTCAGTACATCTTTTAACAGCCATATGGGAGCTATCTTAGACGGTAGTTTAGATTTCCCATAGACGACGTTAAGAGATTATTCAAAGGTTTCCCAATTCTGCATACACAATTAAACATGAGTACAAATACGGTGCCATGTAAGAGGTTGATGTACACAACCCAACAAGTTTTCTGAACATGGAGCAGGCCCTGCATAAACAAGCAAAACAATTACGAGTCAAAGAGAACAATTTTCAAAGCCATCTAAAATGACTCACCTGAAGGAAGCTCATCCAGACGGGAATTGGCGAATTTAGTCACTTCCAAATTTTTGAGCTGCACTTCACAATCTACATTGCTAATCAGAAGAAAAAACTCAACGTACAAATGGTTTATAATTGTCAGTTTCTTTTTAGGCACATTCATTCATCTTGGAACAATATTGGTTAGTAGTTTTGATGAACAGAAAAAAAGAAATAGCAAAATACAGACTCTGGTTACAGTTGTGTTGAATTTAAGGCATAATGGTATCTTTGTCCACAACTCTAGGAACCTTGAATTTGGGGATTCTGCTCCAGAAAAGCTGGTGGTCTTTGGTACACAACTGATGCTGCCCTAATCAAAATCCCAGCAGTTAAGCCCCATATCACGTACTTCTTACCCTCTGTTTCATAGTCGAAGTGATGAATCAGATACTTCTCACCCATCCCACTCTCTCTCCTCCTCACTCCGATTCTTATCCTAAATCAAAACATTAGACGTTGCAGGTTGTCATATGACATCGGATTTCAATTTGGTAGTCGGAGGCTAAAGCAAATTAAGGAATAAAAGAAGCAGACGCGAACAAGGCAGAACCTGTATAAACATTTCCAGGGGAGCGTCAAATACAGCTTCCACTTCGTCGGCATTAGGAGCAGGGTTGAATGCAATTCTGTTGGAAAGAATGCCAATAACAGGAATTACTCGAAGGAGATGCTGCACAAAAATGGACATGTTACTGAAAGCAAGAAAAGTAGGATTGAATTCAACTTTATGATCAAACTTATGAGTTATGAGACCATTTGGTTTTGGAATCATAAGCGTGCTAAAGACAAAAGCAGTCATTAGGATCAATAAATCAGATCCAATTACAGTGCTGTTTGAAATCAGACAGTTTTGGTAACATCTAGAGATTGACTAGCATAGAACCGAATGATCTATGAACTGGAACTAACTAAGTGCAAGCTAGTTCAATCTGCACTCTAATCATCTAAACCCAAACCACTTAGAAATGTAGCAAGTCCTGATTAGGCTCAAAGATGGCAGTCCCACTTACGTAATTGTAACTAGTCCTTAATAAGTTCGGAGGAAAGTCATATCCATTGACCGAATTAAAGGAAGTTTTGACAACAATACTACAAATATTAACATAGGTAGTAGCATCGATCATGACCAGACCGAGTAAGGAATTTTTGACACAATATTAAGAAAAACAAGGATCATATCACGCTTTTCAACAAATGTTTACCTCTCTCCACATCTTAAATTCTTGGTGATAAACAGACAATCCAACCTCCTTTACCCACCTTGCAAGTTTTCCGTATACCAAAATAGTAAATATACTTTAGACATGGCCTTAAATCAAGTTTATCAAATACTCAGGTTGCTTGTGCGCATACATAGAAGACTAAAGATCCAATCGCATGGCAGTATTCCAATTCGTTCGAACTTCCTTGCAATGGATTATCATAGAAATAAAAAGATCATGTATACATGTGAAAGGGCCCAATGTTATCGATCCTTGTGTCCCAAGACTCCCAACCTTCCAGTAGATTGCGGCCGCTACATGTATGTCCTTTTCTGCATTCTACATAGTACCGAGAGTAGTACTACTAAACAATAAAGTCTTAGTTTCATCTCCACCTGCCTTGTATTATCTTTTCTGTACTTTTAGACTTGTCCATCGCCTTCAGGAAGTTAAGAAGTGAGAAAGCTTAGTCCTCCAAACCTCGATAACCAACCAGCCCGTATTTGTTAAAGGGATGGGCTCTGACAGCAGACTTTTAGACTAATTTGATCCAAAACAAATGTGCAACCACATGTCCTCTTAGGCGCATTAATTAAAAATGTGTTCTCCTTCATTAGAATATAAACTTTGATATTGACTCCAAAGTCACTAAATGAAAATCGGCTAAAGAATGATTAAAAACTATTGGAGCCACATGGCCAAGTATGGAAACTCGTGCATAGTAGGATTCCTCCTTGAAAAAATGTTTGGCCCCAAGTGTGTGCCTGTGTCTTAAAGAATGGGGGAGCACTGAGTCCAGTGCATACGCTCACACTAGCAGCCTGCACTGAAGTGGGCTGGACTGGGTAGATATGGGCCAGCCTGTTTACATTCTTATATACACCAGATACTACTCCCATAAAGAAGTATTCATAAACACACATTTCAAGGACATCATATGAGTTGTCGAAATTCATTTCTAAATTTCAAGACAAGTAAACACTAGGTCACTAGAGATCAAGTGATTCTATATGGCTGCCAATGGAAGGGGTCTGGTATTTCTTTTGCTCAGGGTCTAAAGCTGCCATTCCCAAAACAAGACATTCCCAAGCTAGTATTATTTATGCTCCGATCTTCTAGTTTGTTGGCTGAAGTTCGACCTCTTCATCTTGGCATGCAGACGTGTATTTTTTTATGGTTTGTCTCGTAACCAGTTTGAATCTGATTCCAAAGTCTTGCGCAAATAAGATGGTCAATCAGATATGAAAGTCACTAAACATTTCTTAGATCTCATGCTTTTAATGGAGGCTGATAGTATAGAAACATGGGGAAATGATGGGCAACCTCAGACTTTTCTCGAGTTCTCAGCTCTGTGCCGTAGTCCCGTGGCACGTGAAGGACACTTGAGTCTTTTATGATAGAGAAAAGGTCTTTCATAATTGCATGCATTCGCCGTTTGGTTTTTTTCAAGCTACCTCTATCTTGCATTTTTGAAAGTCAAGGCTCATTACGTAACCATCTCCTTTAGTCCTTTTGTAGTCTTTTTTTTTCCTAACCATCAAAATTCCACCTCGTGCTATCGAGGTTATCCCCAAAAAAAGGTCAAGCAATACTGAAGAGATGTTTTACAGACAAAATGCACAAATCACAGAGTTAAATTGCAATGCTATTTGAATGTGTAACATTCCATGCTATTTGAATGTGCAAAAACCTATGACTCTGTGATCATGAAGTAGTCTAAGCCAATACTTGAGGAATTCAAGGACAAAAACCATCAATGGTTCTAAAATTTGAGCATTTGATACAAGCTTTGTTATTTTAGCACCGATAGATGTTAAAAAGTCCTTAACATTTTGAACTTATGATCCACACAGCTCTTCTACCATGTATTCTGATTCCATCTAACATTTGAAAACTTTAGACATTGTGCTATCAGAATTTCAAAACGACCATGAACGATAAGGACTACTGGAATTTCATAGATACTTGCTACTAAATCTTAATTAGTTGAAGCAAAACACCAAATCTCAAGACTCCTCTTCCCATGGGCAACGGTTTTTCTCTCCAGCAGTAATAGGCAAAAAATTTACCTTAACTAATTATCCAGACCCGAGTTTACACTTACTCAACTATCGTCCAGATCTTACACTTACTCAACTAGATTGTCATTAGGTAAAATAATGAACATGAATATGGGGGTATAAGGAAAAACCAACAAAGAAAATGCATCACATACCTTAGACAAGAATGGTTCAAGGACAGTCACAACATGCACTAGAGAAGGGTCCAACCCTATCTCCTCATTTGCTTCCCTAGTAGCTGTTTCTGCATCATCTGCATCTCCCTCCTCTGCTTTCCCCCCTGGCAAAGAAATTTCACCTGCCATCAAAGACATAGCTCAATTCCACAAACCACAAATACTTTAAAGCATTTACAAGCATGCAAAGAGCTCACTCACCTTTGACAAAACGATAAACCATATTACACATGGATGGTGACTCTAGAACTTTTCGCCAGTAGTGGCAACCAATACTTCAGTTTTTAAAACAGTAAAAGATGAAGGCCCAAAAAAACAATCAAATGTAGTGGACTACCATTTTTAAGGACTGGTTCAAGAGACTCTAAACTAGGGTTTCAAAGCACCTTTTCTAACGATGACCAGGGTGTAATTTCCGTAAGAGAAAACAGTTTATATGAAGCAATAGTACATTTTTTTGCTTTGAGGGATTCAAATTGACACGAAACAGACGCGAGTGTCGTGGCCCCAGATTTGTTATCAGAATAAAAGCAAACGCCCAACTGAGGAAAACATAAATGAACGCTGCAAGACAGTCCTACATGATCAATTTCACCCCAAGAATCGCATTTGCTAAACTGAACCAAACAAACATACACCACGGCCAATGCATGATAAAGGTTGGTTAAACAAAGCTTTATACACCAGCACCATCATCAGCTACCAGCACACAACCCCCAATACCCTTGGCCTGGTGGTCAAGGCCCTGGACTTAGTGGTTTGCTCCCCTTAAGGCCTCAGCCTGCGCCAGTCCCCACAGAGCTTTTCTCTTACTTTAATTGGGCTTCCTGCAAGTAAGTAGACTGTGGGATTGAGCCCAATATCAGTCAAGGTGCACGTATGCGAGAGCCCGAACACCTAACTTATTAAAAAAGATCAGCTAAAAACTCATTATTTGATAAAATCAACAAAAACCCACTTGGTCAATTGCCCAAAAATCCCACCACATGAACAACATAAACCAAAGAAACCACTAAATTACCCACCACACACAACAACAACAATAACAAATCCCATCTAGTCTCCAAACATTATACGGGCAAGGAGGATTGGAGACTGATCTCACCTTTGGCGGTAGCCCCACACACACCCAAAAAGAAAAAAAGAAGAAGAAAATTGCATATAAAAATCAGTAATTGCAAATTTTCTATACTAACCCGAGTGAGTGGAGAGCTTGGAGGACCGCTTAGTGAGAATCACGCGAAGATCACCACCATCTCCTTCGAAAAAGACATACGAGAACGGCTGCTCTCTTGGGTCTGAACGTTTCGGGCCGGCGGGCGATCGGGGTCGCGGATTCCACAAAACCCACTTGAGAAACCTACCTTCCCTCCTCTCTCTTCCACTCTCTTCTCCTCGTCGTCGCTCTGATCGGACGTTGACGGAGGGGGGCTTGTACAGGCGGAGCTGTCGGGCCAAGGCTGTCAGCCTCTCGATCCCCCAAAGCAGTTGGTTGGATCCATGAGGAGTTTAGAAGGCGGAAAACGGTCTCGATGATATAGACAGGGATACTGAATGCACGTCCTCAGTACCGTGATCATTTCCTTGAAAACCATTGCATTCGCGAGAAAAGGGTTCTGGGTGATTTGGTGGTTTGATTACGCTCTGTTTGGTAGTCAGTGGGAGGTAGGAAAGGAAAATGGGAGAAAACTGGGAGCAGAATTTCACTGTGCATTTAAACTTGGTTTTATTATTTTCTTCTTTTTTCCTCTCTCTCTCAAATCTTTTCCTCCTTTTTTTCTCTCTCATAACACACATGGGAGAGATTTTTTTTTTTTTTGAACTTTTTTTTTCTTTCCGTTTGATTTGAAAAAACACCGACCGCCGATGCTAACAGAATATGAGTGGGCGGATATGCTATCACTTTGGAAACTATATAGCCAATATATTATATATATATATATATTATATAATCTTGTGTTTGCCACCAGATATTGAATATAATAAGAGTAGGAGAAGAGGTGGTGTCATTATATCAGCATTCATATCTGTTTTCTTAATTATGAAAATGTCACAATAATCTTTTTAACTTTATATCAAAATACTCATATCCATCTCAAAACAAATCAAGCACATTCATAGCACATCTTCTATTAGTTACTCAAACAAGCTATCTATATCATATGTCTTCCCTCATATTATATCTATCCAAAGCAATCTTATCAGCCAACGACCCATTAGTATCCGCTTTTGACTAATGAAATAATGATACTTCCTCCGTTCATTTTTAAGTGTCCTGCTTCGTAACTCCAACTTATTTGAAAAGACATCATCATTATACATTTTACATCACTTTTTCCTTCACTTTCCCTACTTACTCATCATCATTACACTTTTACTCACTTACTTTTCAAAAAAGAATCTACTTTTATGGACAAAATAGACATTTCACCAATTTTTACCCACTAACTTTACAAAATGAACACTTATTAAGTGACAACCCAAAATGGAATACCGGACTATAAATAAGAGACGGAGGGAGTAATAAATATAAAACAAATAAAAATATACTCTCTCCGTCCCTTTTTAAGTGTCCTGTTTCGTAATTCCAACTTATTAAAAAGACATCATCATTATACCTTTCACATCAACTTTTTCCTCCACTTTTTCCTACTTACCCATCATCATTACATTTTTACTCAATAACTTTTCAAAATAGAATCTACTTTTAGGGACAAAATAGACAATGCACCAATTTTTACTCATTAACTTTATAAAATGGACACTTATTAAGGGACAGTCTAAAATGGAATACTGGACTATAAAAAAGGAACGGAGGAACTATCTTTTTATTGTGTTCCCTCGGTAAAAAATGTCCTTAAAAGTCATAGGAAATAAAGAATGTATTGAGTTTACGTAATTATTATGTGTAAGTTCATCCCATTTTTTCAGTGTCCTATGTGAGTTGATATATTAGTTTCTTGTACAATTCCTCTTAAGCTTGACATATTTTTTCTCTGATTTTTTAATTATTTTTCATGAGAATCACAACAACTAACATGACATACTTATTTATCCTCTTCCCTCCACCCTTTTTCTTAAAAATTTTTTTTATATTTTTTACACCAAATTAAAGTTTTGGAATTTGAAAATGCCTGAATTTTCGTAGGGGACATAAGGGAGTAATTTTTCGAATCAACTCATGAAAAATTAGTTAAAACGAATAATGATAAATGCTCAATCCAATGGTCTAACTTTCCTTTTAGAATACATGATCCTGAATTCTAAATGAAAATTAAAAGATTCGAACAAGGACTTGCAATTATCCAATTGGTCTAAGTTTTACTAGTAAGTGACTTGGAAAATTATTTAAAATTAATGATTAGCAGAGATCATTTCTTTGGAATCCAAAAGTGAGCCCCAAACGGGCATAGACTCATCCGCACACAATTTGTGCACCTCCTATGTGTACGCATAGCATTTCTGTAAAATTATTGACAGGTTAATTCACAGCTTTGTGGAAGGCAAAGGTTTAGGATTTATGAACAATCGAACCTGGCTGGATCAATCGAACCTTGTGGAAAACACATACTCATTAACCTTTAATAAAGGATGAAGCATATTTTTATCCCATTGACAGAGTCCGGACAAGTTTTTTTTTTTGTTTATAACCCGATGTCCGGAAAGGTATCGACCAGGCATAACTTGTAGTGGCTTCAAGGTTTGAAATGTTGGTCTCCATAAGAATGGAACCCGTGATCTCAAGGAAGACCACTTATTGCTTTCTCACAATCACTTGGCCAAATCTCTTGAGTTAAGAGTCCTGGATAAGTTAAAGACCAACTACAGTTTGCAAGTCTATTGCTGTGTTTCAGAATTAGCTAGGAAAAACAGCTTCAACAAGTAGAAGCTTCCTGGCAAAGCTTCAATCAAACAAAGAGGTTGGGCTGTTCGCTTCATTGATTTGACTTCACTTTACTTAAAAGACTAAAGAAAGGGGGCCGGACGGACAGTGAAGGCTCATTTTAGTAGACAGCGAGCGAGCGAGCAGCAAACACTACTACTCCTATCAAAATGTGGGAGTCCAGTTGCTTTCCGAAACTTCAAAGACCACATGGCTTTTTTATTGTCAACCTTAGACGCACGAGGTCCACATGCATTAGAGACTCGCAGTGGTTAAACTGATTAATTTGAGGAAACTCCGCAGTGACTCTTTCGCCCTTGATTAAAATGTTTAAATACCAAAAGGAAGGGTACTTAAATATTAGTCCACCACCTAATTTCACTTGCCGAGTAAGAAGCTTTGCTTGCAATGCTAGTCAGTTGAATATAAGACTAACCATAGCGGAGTTTAGTTAGCAAAACGTATGGAAATTAGTAAGTATATACTTGTTCCAGACATGCCTACGTTGTTGGAAGAGAATTCTCAAGGATTCTGCTTTGACGTTATGGTTTTGCTGGAAATCTTGAATCATAATTCTGATATGCAGCAGTAACTCGACTTTAATGTTGTTACTGTGGAAACCCAATAGGGGGCTGGGGTTCAAATCTTTCGTTTCAGCATCAAAGCAGCATGCAGAAATGCAGTGGCAGTAACACGGTTGACGGTTGCATGGATCACATTCGCGTAGCTAGATTTACCAAAAGAGTCGAGTGTTGTAGGAACCATTCGTTTTAGTTTAAAGGCATTTAATTTCGCATCGTGTGTAATATTAATAAGCATTTATGCTTAGTGTTAGTCATCTGATTGAGATTTTTAGCTGTAAAGGGATGGCGAGGATAAAAAAATGTTGATATTGGTAATGCACAGTCCTGAATCTATTTGGACTTATTAAAGTATGAAGGAATGTAGTAGCCTAGTAGGTTTCAACTCTTTGGTGGATTTTTGGTTACGGAATCACGCCATATTTTAGGAGATCCAAACGCTATTTTAGGGTATCCGTTAACTGCTAAGGTCCAACAGTAATTAGTTTTGGGGCTGAACTCGTAGGTGAGTCCTGCAGATATATAATCAATCACATAGGCAGCAAAATTCAGCGAGTTTCTTTTGGTAAGAAATTGTGCTCTCCACGACAAATCATGCGTGGAATTGCTCCGACTATATAGAAGGATCTTCAAAGTACATGGATTCAAAGTGAAAGCGATTTGGAACCAACTTTAACATGTGGGACGGTATTTCGCTAAGCTGGCACTATTGGAATCTTATCTGTAGCAGCGGCCAAAAACATTGTCAAAAGTATCAAAACAGCTGCTAAAGACCCCGAAAGATTATACCAGTGCTTGTGTGAAGCGTCATGAGATCACCATCGGTGAAGACCTATAAACATAAACCCAAACGTAAACCCATCGGTGATCACTGTCGAGATCACAGTTGTTTTTGCTTGCAGTGTGGACAATGGTTCAAATGGGTACGGAAAAGGTGAACAGTAGTATATGGCTATAAAAACCTGCCAATGAATGTTACTCCAGCGTCTATCGAGATGGTTCAGCCTGATATAGCGTGGCCAGAGAAACCCAAATCAATATTCAATCATGTGACAAGTATCGAGGCAGTCTGTAAACGGAAGAGCGTCGGGGTGTTGAATAGGTCTGCCTACCATCTTACCGTCACAAGTAAATATTTTGTTAAAGTTGCCCACCATGAGCTAAGGAGTGTTATGCGACGAGGAAACAAATTCCAAATTTTTCCAAAGAATTCTTCTTGGTTCATAGTGAGAACTGGCATATATAGCCGCAAAAAACCATGAATTAAGATTTGAGATCAACCTTACTTTGAGGTACGACAAGGATACATATCATACATTGCACTTAATCACAGCTTGACAGCATCCTAAAACGCAGAAAAATCACCGCATCAGGTTGTGAAGTTCAAAACCTCCAATTTTCGCTGATTTCTTGAGCTTTTGGTCAACTAATACGACTCGTATTATTACCAGCGCTTTGAGCTTTCAGTCAACTAATACAACTCGTATTATTACCAGCGCTTTGAACGGCTATATTTCAGTATAATCCTTTCAATTAACAAAGGCTCGCCCTCACAGAAGGTATTATTACCAGCCCATTTTTGAATGGCTATATTTCAGTGATCACTATCGTCACATCCTCAAATAACCGTTCTTGTTGGTTGGAAGCCTCCAGATCAGGGTTGTTTGACATGAAAATGACGTCAGAAATCCCAAAACTAGTCACGACTGAAAACCGACCCTAGAAATCTTGATCCATTAATCCATTATATTCAGGCATGCATGCAGCTGATTCAGCTGAATCAAAGCCATAGAAAACACAGTGCACATATACCAGTGAAAAAAAGAAGAAAGAAAGCTTCTCTATTTACATTATGAATGGATTCTGTCACAAAAAACATATACATATCCAAGAAGTGGTAAAAAAAATATATTTATGAACAACGAGAAGGTTGAGTAACTCTCCAACCCAGTCTCCTTTATTCTGTAATCCATGGCAAATCACAATAATTTCACACCACTCCATATAAATAGAGTCACATAAAAAACCCCGCGTAATCAAAGAATGGCCTTGTCATCAACTTCTCTTCATAAACAGCTGAAACTCAAAGATTTGTCTTTCAAATGTTGCGTCCATTTGGTACTAAGAGATCTCCTGCCCTGTTTCAACCTTTGCAGGTTCATCTTTAACGTTGGATTGGGGAAATAGTTTCTCAGCAGCCGGGTAAGACAATCTCCGGGCCTTTGTGGGTCCCTTCCCATTTGGTGAAATAATTTTAGCTGATGAAGCAGGTGGTTTAATAGAAGGTGTAGTTGTGTTTTTACAAGCCTTGCTTGGAGTCCGACTAATTGGTTTCGCAGGGCTTTTTTGGGCAGGAAACACGGCTTTCCCATGGTCGAGCTGCAATCCACCTTTCCATCCAACTCCAACCCCAGTTAGCTTTGCCAAGTTCAGGAGGCCCAGGTTTGAACCGGAGTTTGCCCTCCACTGCAATAAATATATAGGTTTTCAGTTGTTACGAGCATGTGGAATTCATGAGAGTGATGTATAGTTGTTGGTAATGAAATACCTGATGGGAGAAAGCATATGCCAAAGTCCTCTCCCGTTTAACTGCTGCTTCTTCCCGCTGATGTATCCGTGCAAGAGTTTCCTCCATTGTTTCAGAGCCACCACACCACTCCACCTGCCAGGAATTCATGAGAGAGAGAGAGAGAGAGAGAGAGAGAGAGAGAGAGAGGTACTGAACATGTTTTAACCTTGCGCATCAAGTGGACTAATCTTAGGACTTCTACAGATAATTGATGGCCCAAGTTACGGATCTCGGATATATCGTAAACACAAGTCAGGCTTCGGTATCTAATTTCTGTACATCATATCCGATGAATAAAACATATCCAACTTTAAGAACTTCAAGACTGAAGGAAGATTAACATTCAGAATAAAGGAACCAAAAAATGATTCAACAATCATAAAACTTTAACTCAAGAAACTCATGCTAACTGGATCCATTCACTAACTTTTTGTGGTTGAGTGGAACAGAAAATAAAAACGCAGTGGAAATTTCGCTTCACTTTGGTGAAGCATATGAAATGGGGAATCCATACTACGGAATCCCATTTCATTACCAAACTTGGCAAATTTTTTTTGTTTGATTGGCAAAAATTACGAACTTGGCAGTTAGAAAGCAATATCGTATAGTGACTAGTGAGGGATAAATGAAAAAATTTCCCAGCAAGACATTATGGAGTTTTGGTAAAACCCATTAGTCATGATCAAACCCCATTGGGAACTGACTTTGGGATTCCAAAAGCTTTCAAATCTATCATGCTTTACAATGAGTGCTAGACCGCATTGTTTTGAATTAGGCTCTATAGTCTGGTCCCTGTCCCTAGTAAGGTCTGATTGTTATCTGCAAGTCTTGTTTTGACCAAGGGAAGGTGAATTTTGCAAAAGTGCTTATTTGGTTGGGAAAGAGAGGACTTCTGACTCCAAGCCTACCCTACCCAAAAACAAGTTTCAGCTATTGCCGTAGCCTCTTGATTAGAATTGCCAAAGGTGATAAATAGTCGACTTCATGTATCATAAGATCAGTGACTAGATTTACAAAAAGTGTTCCCAAAACATCCCGAACGAAGAACTTTTACCCGCTTAAACTTGAGAATTTTTCAAGGTGAGGTAGAATGATTCATGATGTGTAATTTCCAGGTTAGCAAAAAGGATGGCAGGAATAATATCATTGACTCTGATATGACGATAATAGGATGTCATACCTCCAGGTCGTGAAGTTTTGCCTCGAGCTTTAATTGATTCTCTAATTTCTTCTGTCTGATCCGGTCTTCAGTAACCATTGCGAGTCTGCGAGCTCTAATCTCAGATTGTATCCTGCTCCATGAATGGAGATGGATCAATGTAGATGAAGCTTGTTTGCTTACAGAATGGCTTTGGATCAGTATCTTCAATCTCACTTTCCCTTTCAAATGACGCAGATTCTTCCTAGCCTGAGGTAAAAAAAAAAAAACAGTCAACAAGGAATTTGCAACTTTTTGTTTAAATTTTGTCAAATTAAAAATCTAACACTGTCCCAAGAAATTTGAAAATTAAGATGTCGCTTATGTCACCATTGTACCCAAGCAAACATTTTCGATCTATTGCTACATAAATTGAAAATTATAAGTATCTTCTAATACATAACATCTTTTGAAAAACAAGAACTGTTTCCCTTGCAAATCTTCAATTGCAACTGAACAAGAATAGCTACAATGATTCATATTCTACAGATAAAAAGGGCTAGGCATAGGATATATCCATCTGTCATCTTTGTTCTGGTCTTCCACTAATATTACTAAGCTACTGGTTCAATTAGCATAATTATGATGTAACAAAACTACAAATTATGTTTGACAAGAACAAACTTTCAGTGAACTGATTTATCAGATAGCCCATTCTAGCAAGTCTTAAGATCTTAGAACAGCACCCATATACCCGACATTACAATGTACTAGTTTATCACGTGTCTGATGTTTGCAATGGAGTGAAAGTTTCTGTTACTTCATGTCTGATGTTTGCGTTGGCCCTGTTGGCCGTGGATATGCGCATAAGTAGGTAGTTAATCCTTTAGTCCCAAGTCAAAGGATGGTGAGCTATAGCAAAATTTTCATCATCTTCTTATTGTTTATTCTTTCATTCAACAATATGTAAAAATGTTCCTTGAAAGTGACATGTAGCATTAAGAATGAGGAAGCCATGTGACAAGAGTCTGTTTAAAGTAAGCTACAGCAAAAAAGAGTTTGTTTAATGTAAGCTACAGTAATGCCGGACATGCTTGTTGGCTACATGCCAAACATATGTTCATCCTAACCTAGTGTCGTCTATTTCACTAAGGTACCTTGCACATTTTTTTAAGCGTCCACATAAGATAGTTACAATAGAGCACAATGCTTGCATGCATGTTTCTGTGAAGATATCAATTAGAAATTCAGAACTACATGTTCTAGATTGAATAATCATTTCCCCTATACAAAATGACCCATTGAACTCTGAGAAAAGGAAAAAGAAATCTCTGAACAAGGGGTTGAATCCTGAAACAAAATCATAAGAGGCGATAATTCTGAATCTAAAGACAAGAATACAATTGCCCCACCAGACTTCAACCTTACAAGTCCCCGTTGGAAGGTTGCAACAGATATTGGTCAAGCCAATAGCAGGATTAATAGTGGAAGATAGACATGTGGAAGACTTGGTAAAAATAATCCCTGGCTTGTAACTTGGTAAGTTTCAATACCTTATAGGCCCTGAATGCAGTCTGAATCCGAGTAGCTGCTATGTCTTCAATTGACATACCAAGAAATCTTGGTTTTCCATTACAAGCACCATTGGAAAACTCGGTAGACCCCTGTCTCAGAAAAGAAACAGATAAGAAAAAGCAATCCCTAATGGCATGACAGTTACAAAGAGTAGGTGCCTAATTGTTGGCTTGTTGCCTTGAAAAGAAGGATATGCTATGAAAACATTACAAGAAATTGTTTTTGCTCTTCACATGGTACCTCAAGAAATATTATCAATCAGTAGGGAGTTAGTGTTGATGAATATTGAGAAAATCGCTAACTATGGCAAGCTACTGTATGGACTCGATATGGAGTTTCCTATGCGTGGAAAGACTCGTAAAGTGCCGTAACAATAGCTTGGTCTTCAGCTTTACTAGAAGTATTCATCAGAGAACAGTAGTTTCACCATCACTTGATATTAGAACCTTTTATCTCTCCATAAAATTTATCCAGATTTTATTTATATATAACAGGCATTTGTATGTATATGCAAATGTGTGAGTGCGTGTACTTCCCAACAGTCGCACTGACATGAGATAGTAGCCGAAGCCCAACAATGAATATGATTGTGTGTGCTAGAGCATAAGTGTACAGGCAAATTTTTGGACATAAACCTGAACAACATTTGGTGAATGGATACAAAAAAAATGTTTAATCAATTTGAGAAATCCAACATTTACCATTAATTATAACTAATGGATTAATAGGTTCGATCATATTCCTGAGAAACTATTTTCCGCAAAGTGCCGACTGAAATGCCCCACCTATGAAATCTATGTCCCATCATTTCACCAAAACAAAGAAAAGAAAATGAATGCAACCTGCATTATGGACCTGAATTCAAGGGTAACTGAGAAGCCTACTTTTCTATTTCCTTGTCCCCAATGATCACCAAAAAGCAGTGGAAACCTCATATACCTTTTTTTGTCTGACAAACTAGTCAAAAATCTTAGTTGCAAAACAAATTAGGGGAATAAAAACCAAGACGATCTTAGAAAAGAAGAAGAACTAGAAGGGAGTTAAAAACTACAAATCAAAAAAAGAGAAGATGAGACAAAGACACGGTTTTAACTAGATTAGGCAAATATAACACCATTGAAGGAGCAGCATACCTTTAATTGCTTTGATTTGTCACCCTTTGCTTTCTTTAAGCGAATTACTTTCTTAAACCAATCTCCAGAACCCATTACTGATTTTGAATTGCTAATTTTTAATTAACAAAACCCTGCATAAGAAATTCAATATAGTAGTTGATAATCAGCCTCGTGACTAAGGATCCCATCAGCAAACAGTGTTGTTGTTCAGGCACCAACATGATGGTATGTTCTAACTTCTAAATGTTCAGCTATCATTATTATACCACGCGAAGTCGGAAGAGGATATTAGCAACTCCGACACAACTAAATCATACTCCACCTTATAAGTACTAGAATGAGGAGAATTGTATCAAGTAATGATCGAGAAGGCAAAGAAGAAAATGAAATTAGAAGTTAGAGTTGCAAAATGATGACATTCAAACATAGACAAACATCTAACCAATAGAAAACCAGAATGCTCAAACAACAGAGGTCACTATTTATCGTTCACAAAAATCAGATTGGCGTGCTCTATGAGTGACCAAAAAAAAAAAAAAAAAAAACTACAAACCCCATAAAATGGCAGAATTTGGCTGAGACCACTGACCAGTGATGTTAACAGATAAAATCAGTTATACCTGCATATAGAAGTTCAATTCCAAGGCCAACTCAGGCTTGAGGTTGTCAGCAATACATCTCCTTTCAAACAAATAATACCGTCCATTTCTCTGATCTAGCAGATTTACTGAAATTAAATGAAGTAATTTAGGTACCCATAAATCTACAGATTTACCCGCCCACGTTAACCTGCCATTACTTTCCATTTCATATCTTTCCCAGCACTACGATACCACCACCATCAAACTAATGGGAAATACAAAAGTAGCAGAGTTTTACTTAGTCCATTCTTAAATCAAAGCTAATCAGGCGACTGAACTAGGGGGCACAGTGTCAACCATACACAATGAAAGACACTAACCAGTTCCATTAACATAACATAGAAAAACAAGACAAATGTGATAACAAGAACAACTCAACGAGGAAGAGAAATTGAAGCACAGACAAAAGGCCAAGGAATGCAATCAAAATTTTTATTCAGCAAGACAGTGAGCTTAACCCTGCATAAAGATCAGAAAGACCATTCTAATTGCCTGACCTCATATCACTCCGTTCAATTATGATATGAGGATCTAATCACTCTGCTCCAAAACTAAGGCTCAAATTAGGATTCTCCTCATAATAGAAACATAGCCCGTCAACATATCCACCGAGCCTAATTGTACGAAAGCCAAATACATTCATCTTGAATCACTCATATGAAGCTATTCAAACAAAGAAAAAAAAAAGGTTTTCATTCAAGTTCCAGAACATCCAAATGCATGAACAGCTACAAGTGATACACAATGTTTCAGTCTCTAATGTTACAGATGAAATCATGACCAAGAGGAAACGCAATGCATTTACTGGGAACGAATATAATCCACAGAATTACTTATACGGGTTTCGCAATATTATCAATGCGTCACTTACAAAATTGAAAATAAAGATATTCAAGAACTAAAGCATACGTATGGAAAGTATGTAACACAAAAAACAGAAAAGGATTTCCAGGAAAATTCAACTACATTTCGATACCTGTACGCTAAAATCACAAATATAAGGGGGGGAAAGGGGAGCCTCGTCCCATCAGTTTGAGCAAATTAAAATTTTGTTAAAGTCAACACCCAGATCCAATCTATAATTTCCAAGTTCTAATCAACCATGGGTTGACCCAAGAATCACAGTAGGACAGAACATGAATAACAAGATCAAGAAAGGGGTAGAAAGGTCATACCAAGGAGGAACCTGCACATGGGGTTTGTAGAGACCCTTGTGGGAGGAATTGTATAATCTCCAAGTTTGAAGAAGGGAGAGAATCAAGGTGGTAGTGCAGGAGAGAGAGGAGATGGAAGTTGTAAAGGAGTGTATGAGTGAAAGACAAGAAATACTCGAAGATGGTGAGACAAAAAAACAAACAAAAGGTGGGGGCGGAGATTTCAGGTGGCCCCATCAGAGTATCACCGGCCATTTTTTAATCGGAAGGGAAAAGGGAAGTAGCAAATGGGAGTAAAAATTTGTTTAAGAATGAAATGCTACCATAAAAATGGAAGACTTATCCAATTCGCTTGATGTTCCAACTTTCGGGTCCGATCTCCTCTGTCCAAAAAATTCTTGTGCCTTTTTGACGAGGAGTTTTCTGTCGTTGAATTGTGTGTGTTTTATATTTTAAATCCGACCGTCGAAAAATCTCTCGACATAAAGACACTAGGGTTTTTGGCATATAGAATTCTGGCTTTCAACTTCCAACCCTTTAGTATATCGGGAATTTCAGATTACATTTTAGGTTCTGTTTTTTTTTTTTTTTTTTATAAGTAAACTATTTGTTTTACGACCCAGATTCTATGCATTCTCTGCGGTTAATAGCAGAGAAGCGAGTGCAGTTCAATTACAACTGCTGATCTCAATAATTAATGGTTTAAAGAATCAAATTTGTGAATGAATTTTATAGGTAAAATAAGTATCCTACAAGCTACAGCTAAAATATTTATCGTTTTCTTATCTTATTTCTTCTTATACATTGAAAATACTTTTAGACAGATATGATCCCGTAAAATGCCCTCTGGAGTGGAGACAAACTGAATTCTTGTTTTATACTATGTTTGAAAAGGATAAATAACAAAATGCAAAAGATGAACTTGATCCGACACTAGACTAGTCTATACTTCCATGATTTTCATCATAGTTTAAGCTAATGCATAGTATATTTTCTTTAAAAAAAATGCATAAATTATCAAATATATTAACAGATAAAGTTAATTTTTTTAACGAATGCACCAATCCAATAAATGATCAAGATCAATCAAACTCGGGTGAACCCCAAGGTTTACGTAAGGATCGAGATTTTCTTCGTACTACGATTCCTTATTTCTTGCAAAATGAGACCTATGACGCTCTTATCTGACAATTGTAATCGTTTATTTTGTAGTAGATCTTAATGTGTTAATTGCACACATCCTCGTATCCATTGAATAGTTCCGAAGCTTATTATTATTATCTAAAGATAATAGTCAGAGGATCACGGTCCATTCTTTTAACCAAAAATATGCTTCCTTCAGTGAAGATCAACATCCAGTTAATCTATTTTTTGGCACGAATAAAAAACACGTCAAAACCATAAAAAAATAATAGCTCTGATGATGACAGATTTTACGCCGGATAAAACACCAAGAAACAGTTGAGAGGATCTTGTTTCTCTGCACACTGCACGGGCAACTATACAAGTCTTGTTTATTTGTTTTCAGTAACCAATCGCGACCATTTAAAAATATTGTGGAAGGTCTAGATTTTAATGAAGTTCAACTCTTTTCGGAAAAATTATATTAACATTCGAACCGTCCAAAACAATTTTAAAACGGTCGCAATTGACTCCGTGAACAATTATTCACGACTTCACCCTCATAAAGATTTTCTGTTTCTATATTAGAAAATCAATCTCTCTCTCTCTCTAAACTTTCCTCTCTCCGATGATCCTCGTCCTCCTGAATGAAAGGCCTTAACCGACGGCTCCAGCGCATATGCGGCCCCGTAGAGTGCCGAAGTGTATTCAACAACCGATGCTACAGCTAGCGACATCATAACAAACGATGGACTCATGGACAATGTTCGATGGCGATGCCTTCCCTCTCTCACCTTCCAAGTCAAATAGCAATAATACCATGGGGAGTCCTGTTATTGGGACCAGACCGGTCCCGTAGGAAAATCGTACTGACAATTGCGTTGGGTCGTCTCCGACCACTGGACGGCCGATCTGAGCCGTCCAAAAATTCTAAAAATAAAAATGAGGGGGCCTAGGTGAGAAACAACTGCATTCGATGTGTGTAAGGTTCTTGATCCAAACACCATATTTTTTTGTATATACACATATATACACGAAAATATAGTATTTGGATCAAGCATTCTACACACATCAGATGCCGTTGATTCTCACGTAAACACTCTCATTTTTTTTTATAAAATTTTTGGACGGCTTAGATTGGCTGTTAAGTGGCCGCAAATGGTCCGGCGCGGCCATCAATACGATTTCTCTACGAGACCCGTCGGTCCCTATAGCTTTTCTGAATACTATGGACAATACTTGCATGTGGGATTAGTTTAAGCCAAATGGGTTTTGTATTTGTAATAATACTATGGACAATACTTGCATGTGGGATTAGTTTAAGCCAAATGGGGTTTGTATTTGCAATAATTTTGAATGAATCATTGTGTTAGTTGGGATGGACCTTGCTGAAGCAGTGGTTTAGGGGTCAAATCATTATTGCAAAACTTTTGCTCCCAAGTTCCTTTCCCGTTGATGAGAACTGAGAACTTGGGTACCGGGTAGAAACAAGTGCAAAGTCCATTTTGACCTTCATGTGATTATTGTTATGTACGAATATTTCCCTTATGACTCAAAGTAAGCACATAATCTACTTGTAATTTTTAAAAATTAGCAGATATATCTTTTTCCGTCCATTTTAACGTGAAGGGTTATACAAGCACCTTACAAGGGCGTGAGGCAGTGTAAATATATAAATTTAGGACCATTTTGCCCTCAAATGTCTACAATAATCCACTCTCCCTCTCCTCCATAATCTTCCCCATTTCTTCCGCCCACCACGTGTTTCCACCATTTTTTCCGGCAAACTCCATAGTCTCCGGCGAAACTTTAGCATCTTCACAATTTCCAAAAATTGTCCAACGTCGTTTCCAAGTAATTCCTCTCTTTTTCTTTCTTTTTTCTTAATTCTGCCGGTGGGGGTCCATCTTGTTGGTAGAGGCTGATGGCATTTAGCAATTGCGATTATCCACCGAGTCAGCCTGAATTCTGTGTCCGCGACGTGCGAGCTCAGTGTTGTTGACGGCAACAAGCTCTACAACTACAGCCTTGCATTACCCATCCCCAAATTCCCCCGCGGTGTCCAGCCTCTCTCTCTCTCTCTCTCTCTCTCTCTCTCCCTGTATCTGTTCAATTTTTTGAAAGGCAAAACCCATTTTTTTTGAAACGCAAAACTGTGTATACTGTGTAGTTATATATATACAAGGGCATATTAGACATTTCATCTTTTCCGTTAACGGTATACGCGCTAAAACCCCCTTTTAGAAACCACGGATAGGTTATGTGTTCATTTTTAAACTATGAGGGGTATCCACTCATGGAGATAATCACAGGGAATCAAAGTGGACTTTGCCCTGGAAACAAAATGGGTTATAACTCAGGTTAATGGACTGAGAAAAAACTTCTTTACGAGCAACCCGTAAATAAAGTTTACGGCACTTAATCGCACGCGTTCAAAAGTGTTTAGGGCGGTCTGAATTGAAAATCAATTTTGGCCAGTAAAAATTAATTGTTAACGGTCAAAATTGAAAAACTGATCTCAATCATTGATTGTCGAAATGGACGACCGAGATTGTGCAGAGTCGTAAATAAGTTCTCTATAATGGGCCAGCCCATTTCCATATAGGGGGACAAAATTGGAATGGAAGTCCATATTATGACGAGGATTGGATTGGTAATTTTATTCATTTTCTTAGCTCACAGAAGTACCCTTTGAAAATTGAATGGATGCTTAATTGCTTATTTCACAACTTCATTGAATTAACAACTCTCTCCTAAAAAAATGTTAGCACAATTTCATCCGTCCGGAAGTAGAAATTAAATTTGCAAATTGCTCCGTGGCAACCAAGTGGTAGGATCCTTGTACTCTTCAATAAAGCAAGAGTTCAAACCCCACCAGACTCATCAATAGGCGGATGTAGAATTACTCATTTTGCAGGTGCCAAATCAAAATGTATTTTTATAGTGAGAGCAAAACATATAATTCACACTTTTTTATTGCTATATGCGAGGTCCAACCAAGAGGCAGGATTGTGTGGATGTTCGTATAAACCAGTAAAGTTTATAAATGCGACTTAAAAATGGTTAACTGCTTAATGCCTTGTTTGTTACCCTTTTTGAAAAAAAAATTCAACTAAAAAAATATTTATTACCTATACTTTCAATCATTACTCTCCATGCACCCGGGAAAAAAAAAAAATTACTCTCCACTCATTATTCATATCTCCAATTATTATTCTCATTTTTCCTCTATCTCTCCCTACTCAGTACCCCTACTTCCAATCGTTACTTTTATAAAAAAAAATTTCAAAAAATTCATTCAAACATAACATAAATTTTTTGGAAATTTTCAAAAGCTCACATTTGGAGTTTTAAGAAGTTTTTTTTTTTTCACCCAAGTGACTTGCAAGGGCCACTCCTATAAAAAAAAAAAAAAAGAAATTAATTCGAAAACCGACTATATATACGCGAATATTTGGTTGCCTTGTCCAAACAAAAAAAAAATTCTGGAAACAATATCTTTACTGTGAAAAGTAACCGAAATTACACTCCTATGTCCTATCTAATGTGCAATACGCCTAGAAGATAGAAAGCCATCTTTTGTATTTGATAATTTATCCCAATGAAGTCAACAGAGCTAGGAATATGAGGGCAAATTCCACCACTGAGGCCGAATTATGGGCGCTAAAAGATGGCTGGACTTCACGAGTTGCTGGCAGTGGAAACCAAATCTAAAAACTTAGGAGAGAGCAAACTCTTAAGTCTCTGGCCAAGATCACTGGGCCAACTCCTATCATATAAATAGCAAATAAAATATGCTTTCTCTTTTATCATATAAAATAGCAAATCAGAGTCCGAGACAAATTCTGATAAACATTTGAACAAATAAGATACTATATCAGATATGTATCCAGCTATATGATGAAAAATAAAGAAGAAATATCTTTCATAAGTTTTAATCCTCAAGTAGCCAGACTTATGTATATAAATGCAACAAAAATAGAAACTAGCAAAAATTGGGATTTGGATCTTTTAACTAGCCAGAGTCGAAAAAAATCTGACTGGGCAGAAGAGCTTAATTCCACAGGGTTTACTCCCAGCCAACAAAGTTGCGAAGGAAATGAACCAGCAGCAGAGAAAACGGATACAAGAAGAATGCCAATATACAAGTCCAGAGCGGATAACTGGAGCGAAAGAACGCGAGAAGACCGATTATAGCGCAAACCACCAAAATTACCAGCACTTCGACTGAGTAATCCCATCTCAAGCCCTTTATGTACACAATGGCCAGAAGTATCGACAAGCCCGTTATGTTGTTCATGACCACCCCGCCATAAATCTGCAACCAACAAATCAAGAAATATTGTCACCGTGGACCTACTTCTTTCGGGTTGCCAATTTATGAACCTGCAAAGTTTATCAGTACTATATATGATGGTTTTAGGGAGAGGTTATAAGATTAAGAAGGAGAAAGACCTCTGAAAATGTCAAGGAAGCTGTTTTTAAGCTCTTTTGGCTTGCAGGAAATATTGCTGATACCGCCATCTTAAACTTCAATGCGAACGGAATTATCACGAATGAGATGTAGAAAGTAGGCAGTCCTAGAGCAGTGGATAAGTCTAGGATACTGCATATAAGAGGCTCTGCAAGGAAGCTGACAATTGCAGCCCCCAAGATAATTTGGAGTACCGATTTTATGCAATCCCACGATAATAACTTGTGAATGATGCCTATGTTTTCTTCCTTTTCATACACTAGTGAGTCAACTTCCTTCCATGCAATCTGCAGAATCAAAATCCAGGAATCTGTTATGACATGACTATGTTTTGCGAATATGTATACATTTGCCGTTTCTTGAATAGATCATCATGAAGGAGGATGCTATTTACTTTGTCGAATTCATCGATGAAGTTTTTGCTGTCTTTTGAATTGGCTATGTGGGTGGCCTTGTGAATCCACTTTGAGATTCCATTGATGAATTCTTGCTCACTGATCATTTGGTCACCATCTTCATCGAAATCTTTCATCACATTCTCTGCTACCAAATCATGATCCAGTTGTACTTTTCCGAATCTAATATTTTGGATCACTTCTTTCAACTCAGATTGTGATATAAGTTTATTATGATTAGAATCAAACTCCTCAAAGATACTGCAAAAGCCAATAAGTGTATTAGCGAAGACAAAAGTGCAATAAAGAAAAATCGAGGAAACAAATGAGGTTGGACTAACCTTTTTATGCGGTCTACATTGGGGCTTCCATCGTCAGTGAGAAGGCCATCAGCTTCAAAAGCTTGGTTTTGAACATGTTTCAGAATTCGTGACATAAGACGCTCAATCTTGACAAGTTCATTCCTTCTCTCCTCAATCCACGGTTGTACAACCTGCATGGAATTTTCAAAAAAAAAAGTCCCTAGTCGAACTGTCATTACGGTAAATATGCCACTATTGCAAGAGGCTGCAAAATTCTTTGAATCTAAAAACTTGTGAACATATTTTTTGGCAAAGTAGGAGACACTTGTTAAAGATTTTTCCCAACAACGAGTTGAAAGTTTGGTGAAGAATTTAAAAGTAAGAACTTGCCTGGCGTAGCGATTTCCTGGAGTGAGAGCTTCCATCTTCAGCTAATTGCTTGGCTTCATGTATCCACTTTTTGAATCCCTCAACAAACTCACCTTCGGTTATGGTTCCGTCTTTGTTCAAATCGAATGTTTTCAGTACCTCTGCTATTGCGTATTCTTTCTCTACGTCCATTTTTCCTGACTTAATGTCCGCTATTAGTGCTTCTACTTCAGAAATGGATACGGTCTGGTCTCCATCTCTATCGACTTTCGCAAAAAGACTGCCAATACAAAATTTTCAAATATGAAGTACTCCTGCTTTTTATTCTGTTTAATTTTGTTTTATGACGCCCGTCGAGAGCAAACCTTCTGATGACAGGAACATTGGGCGCGCCTTCGTTTGTGACGAGCCTTCCTTGTGTATGCCTCTGCACATGATTCAAAAATCCTGCCAGCAGATTCTCGTATTTCGTATATTCAAGACTTCTTTCCTGAATCCATGGATCGAGAATCTGCACATACACACATCGACAATGCCATGAAACCACAACCTGCCAAGGCAATTCAAGTACTGCTAATAATTGCTTTCGAAATTCAGAATGTATACCTGATACATAAAGTACGCTAGTAGTCCTGATACTGATACTATTAGTGCTATCAAAACAACGATGCGATTTCCAGATGAAGTGTTTATTATGCCGGATAGTTGTACAATAATAAACGGAATCAAGGAAAGAAGCATGATTCCTGCTGTATATCCAGTCTTGCTGTCAGTTGTAACTCCGGAATCTGCGAGGACTGGAAAAATCAGGTCTATGTTCATATGAGCTTGACTTAAGTATAACAAAAATGGTAAACAGACCAGTTAACAATGATAGTTTTTCTTTCATCAGCGATGTTCTTGAAGTTGAGTGTTCTGAATCTTGGGAAGTTGAACTTTCGGGTTTGAAGCTATTTCTGCCAAATATTACACATATTCCCCACTGCAGTGTGAGACAGAACACCGTGGAACCAGCATACACGCCGACCGAAACAGAAACACCAGACTGAGCGTCCTCTTCGTTTTCGGTGAGGCCAGCTACTGCAAGTGCAGCAAGTGCCAATAAAAATGTCAGTTAATGACTCACAATGAGCACTTCGGTTTCGTCTCACTGCAGTCTGTATTTTTTAGTTTCTATCTCAAACTAGATGAGGTAGAAACTAAAAAAGAAGGCTTCTTGTTGAATCACAGAAAAAATCAATTTACAAGGCAGAAAAATGAAATCATGAATCACCTCCCCACAAGTCTTACTATGGAGATTGTGCAACAGGAAGCTGCAAGCCTAACGGGTTTTTTTTTGATGACGGAGGAACAACGCTACACAGCCAAGCCACTAGAAGGTTTTGCAAGTAAATTTCACTGTATGAGTCCTAAATGCGCGGTAAGCCAAGTTCACAATCCATTCAAATTCGTATTCGTGTTATGAACTAATGTCGGATGCCCAACTTTGAGAGGTCTCTCCGTCTCCAACCGGAAGTCTAGGTAGAGATAAAGAGGAACAACTAAAGAAAACAGGCATAGTTAGACCTTAAAAGTTGAAAAACTTACTTAGAACCACCATCATTTCCGGTAACACCATAAGGATCTCAAAAACATCACCAAAGAAGCCGGTGCCAATGATGTTGAACAGCTGCTTGCTACCCTTGGTCAAAAAACTTCTCCCCTGTCGCCAACAAGTACTCATACACCACTATTTGGAATAGAAAGCCTCCAATGTTATTGGCGCACGGGAAAAAGCCATAGTAGTGCTCACAAGCCTCCGCAGAGGACGACAACTGGCCGTTCAAGCTAAGAATCGGGGATCGTTGATCAACATTGGTAACTCCATCGGAGACTAACACGGAAGAATTGAGCCTCAGGAACCGGCATTGCACCTTGCCAAACGCAAGGAAAAGAAAGGCCAGACACAACACAAGATTTGCCATAGTATTAAGTGGACAGTGTTGTCTGGCTAACTTGGTTTCTATCCGGAGTTACTTTTACAGGTACATATCTGTTGTTCAACGTGCATTTCTGCACCTTAACTTCTGCTAAGCAAGAAAAAGGAATGAATGGAACCTCATGAATAAAAAAAAGAAAGGTTCTAATCATCATTTACGTATTGGTGGATATTCTAAATGATTAAGCTAAAGTGGTTTTTTCACGTTGTTGATGTCATTGTTTGATTTTCCACGCGGTCTTGCCTTCCTGGACATTGGATCGACCAACTAACTACCGTAGAATAGTACTCCATCCATCCCGATTTGTTTGTCCAATCTCGAGTTTTCAACTTATTAAGGAAATCAAATCTAATCTATTGAGTTGAAAATCTACATAATCTGAGCCATTGATTTTGAAATTGGACAGTCAATTTGGGACATGTATAAGTCAAAAAGAGGACAAACAAATTGGGACGGAGGGAGTACTGATTAGATGATAAATAGACAAGGCAGAGGTTGCTTAGCAGTTAACACTAAGCGACCAACAAATAAGCTTGATTTACAGATTTCCTCTTGCACAAATGACATGATCATGGTTTTTTCTTTTGAAAACGAATGAAAATATTTGATTATTTTCTGTAGTGGAGGTAAAACAGGGGAATCAAACAGTACCCAAACCAACACTACTTAGGCCAGTTTTAAGCTACATGGCCTAAATTTGATGTCTTTGATTGACACAATTTGTGTTCATTTTTAGATTTTGAGACAACTAAACAGTAACCCATAATGGGAAAATCAACCAAATTTGATTTACATGGAAAAGTAAACAAAAAATTAAATAAAAAGCTACAACATCATTTTCTCCTGAAAAGTTCGTGCAATACGTGCCCACCCATGACCAAAGCTCACTTATCCTTTCCTCACCTACCTTTCTTTTCTTTCCTTTGTTTTTAATTAAATATTTGTAGTATTTTTGCTTGACTATAAATCCAAAAGTCCACAGCTCATGTATCTGTCTACCTACCTATGATTTGTACTATGTTTCTTTTTTTTAATACTGTGTTTGACTGTTGGGTATCCCAAATCTGGATTCGCTTCTCGACTGGTGTGAATTTCTGAAAAGTACACAATATTGTATATTATAATTGAATTAAAAAATTAGTTATATCTTTAAAATGGTAATGAATTTTATATCCAATATGAATTTTGTTTGATAGATCTTGATTTGTTCTATAATTCAATATTTTCGAAATCACCTAAAATATTATAAATTACAAGATATAATTAATTGAAAAATGACATAAACTCTAAAAAATAACAAGTAAATTGGAACTGAGGGAATATCTTCTATTTTTCATATTATTTGTTTATTGTTGAATACTTTAGATGATATTGCGCGTGAGATATGTTATTATTGATTTCAGGCAATTCAAAGATAAGTATTCGTTGACACCCAATTTGGCCCGATCACTCGCACCCGCAAAAAAAAAAAAAAAAAAAAACATTGGGTCCGCAGAACCGAGAACATCACGTGGGCAACGTGCATAATTAATGAAGCCTTTTGAAATGGTGAATTCCTAATGTCAGTTACAAGGAATTGGAAATTGGAATAGTCAAAGAAGAACGAGGAAGTTGACTACTCAAAGGGGAATTCAATTGCTAATAGGGGAGTTCAGTACTCAAATATCAGTGGAGTCCAACCGCCCTTGGTGCACTTATTCATCCGGAATTTATTGTGACAGACGACTCTGATATTGAGATTAATAGAAGGTTGAGCACTTTTAGCTAACTCTCTCGAGTATATCTCATCGGTACACTCGGATCTTTTGTAATCACCTAAATAATTAGCTACGTTTATAGTCGTTTTTAGCTTTTGTAATATCCTAAATAATTAGTTATGTTTATAGTCGTTTTTAGCCTTTTCTTAACGAGTTCTTCGTTAATGGAGAGGTAGTCGTATAGGCTCAGCCTAGGGAGAATATCACTCTTGGCCCGAGTAATTCAATATTTCTCACACCCGGGCATCAAAGGCGCTTGTTTGTGTGTGATTCAGGTTTGTAGATAATCGATCATTTAACTCAGAGTCGTTATGTTTTTTTATTATGTGCCGACAATCACCTTGGCACACATAAATACATAGATCGATGTCAGCTTAAAGGGTTTAACAAACTTCTAATCGAATCGGGATAACACCAATTTCCGTTAGAGTTAAAATCAAATTGTATGTATACGTGTGGTTTTGTTCTCCTTAAATAGATTCAAAACTCAAAAGTGTTAAGCTTTTGATTATGCGTTGGCAGTCAATTATGGCTATGGCGCGCATAATACTTGGGTCGCTGTCATTTTGAGGATTCGACTAACTCCTTAGAGGAATTCGATCACATATAGCATAATCTTCTACTTGAGCGCACAAATTACCCGTGGGATCGACTTCAACAAGAGGTCAACTATGCACAACCTAGCTCTCCATTACCATAAACAGGGTGGAGACCCCTCCAACCGGCTTATGCTGGTTAGTAGTCTCTTTTTCTCCTTTATTTTTTTTTTTTCATATTCAGTCTGTATTTTATAATTGGATAACCGTATAATTGAATCAAATTAATTGTCTTCGTACGTCCTTTTTTTCCTTTTTGAACTTGTTAGTGCCATAAATCATTCAAAAACCGACGGTATTACAGAAATCATCAAAAATAAGTAGAGAACTAAAACTATATAATCCTAGATACAAGCATCTACTGCAAATGCAGGTCGGCAAAAATGTCTAGATAAAAGAACCAATCACAAAAAGGTAGCTGATAAACCAATAGGGTCCCAATTCAAACCTTAGGAAAACACATATGAAATTTGGGCTAGCTTCACGATCGTGATACCCACAAGCCAAATGCCGGCACGCCCTTGTTAGCGGGTATAGATGCCAGCGGACAAGATGACACCCAAATCCACTGACATGGATCAAACCTATGCAAGCCCGCTGTCACTTCGAGCTTTGGCATGCATAAGAACAACCATAGGCAAGTCGACGGGCCGACGCAACCATGACGAGGTACTGGATACCACCTCTGAGAAAGTAGAAACACAATCACAATCTAAAAAATTAGGTGAATTTTTAGGCCGGCCCCGTTTTCTAGGTTCGGACTTTAAATAGTCATGACAACAATAATTCTTCTTTATTTTAGTTCTTTCTTTTGACTTTTCGTGCATTTTTACTATTTTGCCCATTTTTCTTAACTTTTTGTCGTCGTGTCCATTTTAGTAAAATTTATATTTTTAGAATCAGGTTCTGACACATATTATTTCGGACAAAAATACTCTTGGCTCTGTGAACTGGACTGCCAATTCTCATAGTCAGTTCTATGAGAACTGTGTGAAATGGCTATGTGAACTGAAAAATACACAGTTTAAATAGCCTCACCACACACTAAAATACATAATTCTCATGGAAAAATATGCAGTTCTCATATACAATCATCATGACAATAATAGTTCTCATAGAAAAAAAACACAGTTTTCAAAGAAAAACAGAGTTCTCATAGACAGTTCTCATGTGAAATGGCTATGTGAACTGAAAAATACACAGTTCAAATAGCCCACCATACACTAAAATATACAGTTCTCATAAAAAATACATAATTCTCAAAGAAAAAATACACAGTTCTTATAGACAATCATCATAGATAATAACAGTTCTCATAAAAAAAAAACATAGTTTTCATAAAAAAAAAACACAGTTCTCATAGAAAATATACAGTTCTTATATAAAATACACAGTTCTCATAGAAAATACACAGTTATCATAAACAGTTCCCATAGACAATTATCATGGACAATAACAATTCTCATAGAAAAAAACACAGTTTTCATAGAAAAAACACAGTTATCATAAACAATCATCATGGATAATAACAGTTTTTATAGAAAAAATACACTTCTCGTAGACAATTCTCATAGAAAATATATAGTTCTTATATAAAATAACAGTTTTCATAGGGAATTCTCACAGAAACTACACAATTCTCATAGAAATACACAGTTCTTATAGACAGTTCCCATAGAAAAATACACAGTTCTCATAGACAATCATCATGGACAATAACAATTCTTATAAAAAAAAAATACAATTTTCGTAAAAAAAAAATACAATTTTCGTAAAAAAAAAAAAACACAATTCTCATAGACAGCTGTCGTGTAAAATGGCTATGTAAACTGAAAAATAAACTGTTCAAATAGCCTCACCATATACTAAAATACACAGTTCTCATAGACAATCATCACGGACAATAACAGTTCTAATAAAAAAAATACAGTTCTCATAGAAAATATACAGTTCTTATATAAAATACATAGTTCTCATAGGGAGTTCTCACAGAAAATACACGATTCTCATAGAAAATACACAGTTCTCATAAACAATTTCCATACAAAAATACACTACAGTAGTGTTCTCATGGAAAAATACACACATTCCGGGAACAACAAACAACCATCATTGTGCAAAGAAAATTGGAACAATCACAAGATGACCGATAAAATCAATCTAATTTATTCTTTAATCCAAAGAATGAACTTCACCATTGTAATTCTCATAGAAAATATATGGTTTTAATAGACAGTTCTCATGAATAACACACAATTTTCATAAAAAAAACACATATGAACAAAAATTAAAAAAAAAAAAAGGCATGAAGTATAATTCCATTTGCAATCATCAAAATCAATTTCAAGATAAAGTATAATGACATGTAACTTTTTAAACATGATTCTTTCGGAACAGAGCCTAAGACAAGATAGAGGACGCATAAGTGACCCACCTTTGTAACTTTTTATTCAAACCCCTCAATATATGCATTTCTCAAGCCTGTGACCAGATCTTAAAAAAAAAAATTACGTGTCAAGACCAATGACCGCGTCAAAATACCTTCAGTTCTCCTTTGGTTCTTATACCTTCACTTGCATTGATTTGCCTGGGTAATAAAGTCATCCAGAAGACTAGTTATGGACTCGTGAAACTTCTTGGCTTCAGGTCTTGGCCTCAAGACATTGACATCACCCCATTGCGAGCACGGATCCATCACTGTACTAGCTCTTCCAACCCCATGCACCAGGCCCCTTGGGCAGCTCAGTTACGTCCATGCTTGAGGATCTTCTCATCCAAGCGCTAGAGGAGACCACTTCAAAGAGTAAAAGACGACGAGGTGTTTGGTGGTGGTGACACCGACATCACATGTAGAGGGTTGTTGGGGCTGTGCTGGTTCGGGAGGCGAGGGAGAGGCCCACGAAGACGGCGATGGTGAAGAGGCAGTTGAATCGAAGAGGAGAGAGAGACGCTTGATGAACTGGAGAGAGAGAGAGAGAGAGAGAGTGAGAGAGAGAGAGAGAGAGAGAGAGAGAGAGAGAGAGAGAGAGAGAGAGAGAGAGAGTTGCCGATGCAGAATAAAAAGGACAAAAAAGTCATGAGATAACATATCTGAGCCTAAGCATGTTCGGAAATAATATACAAGGTTGGGATCAAACCGAGCCTAAAAATCAGGATCGGCCTCTAATTTACTAAAAAAATTATTCATCCACCACCAACACCCACCGGATTTGAAAACCAAATCAGTATCGACGCTGGACTGGGAAGACCGGAAGGGAAACCCGGATAAACCGGTAAATTAAAACAGAAAAACCCTGACTCTTTTACACCATTATTACCTCGCCGCTGCCGGATCTGAGAAGACAAAGTGGTTGAGTAAGGCCCATAGAACACCGACCGGAGGTCCAATCATCCGAAGCTTGGTCGACTGGAGCACACCAACTCTAGCCATACCGGACCGGTGAGTCGAGAGACAGGAGGAGGGAAAGGGAGAGGAGGGGGTTAGAAGGGTGGAGGAGGCAGCGGCCCCCTCCCCCTCCCCCAGATCTAGAATCAGTAGGGTTTGCAAAACCTGTCCGTATATTCAACAAAGATTCACCAAAGAGCTTTGAGTTTCAAAGGTACGAAAGTGGCTAACTGATCTCGCGTAATTCGTTAATCATGATTTGGCCTAGAGTTATTCGTAACTGGCTGCACAAAATTGATTTACAACATGCAAGGTGATTGCGGGACTGTATTGAAATACAATTTATTGATGCCAGCAGAAATTTTGCGAAAGACAAAACGTCAATCTGGGGCCAACCTCTTCGGCGGAACAACTCACTTTACATGTGTGAGATTCTGCAGTTCTTTCCATGGCGTCAGAAATCTAGTGTGATTTTTGGAACTATAGGTTAATCTACTTGTGTTTCTACTTTCTAGTATCATAGTATTAGATGAATGCAGATTAATAATTGCAATAGTGTTGACTGTTAAGCATGAGATCTAAATATTTGCACGTATTTGGACCCAGGGTGCTATCGTGCACCTCTCACACTACACGTGTCCGTAGGTGTAGTGCGGCCAATTTGACCGTCCATCTCGGCAATGGATGGTTAGGATTTGTAAGAGCTCGAATTAAATCCGAGCTGTCAATGCTTCGATGGACGGCCGGATCGACCATACTATATAGTGTAGTGTAGTGGGTGCACTGTAAACACTTAGATATGAACGTGGTTTTAGGAGTTCAATATTACACATGTTCACATGTCTAACAACATCAACGACTCATTACTTGGTACAAATTATAAATTTGGGACACTACACCAATTGTGAGAGTACGAGAAATAAGCCCATCATAGGGAAGAAACAAAGAGAGAAAAGAAAAGTCTCTCTAAGGGGAGAATACCCACACACAGATGAGGAGATTCGAACTTTTAACCTCCTGCTGAAATACAAAAATCCTGACCAACCGAGCTAACCCTAGTTGATTGACTTGTAAATAACTGAACTTCATAAAAAGTATTTGGATTCGAATGATGGTCTTCCATTCAATCAAAGTCCTAAAATCGAAAGGCTTCGCAAGCTTTCAGTGCGTAAAGGTTAGTTCAAAGCACGAAAGCACACCTCCCTCGCTTTCGTACTTCGTGAGGTAAACTTTCTTGACTAACCCCGGGTTCCGTTAGAGTTTCATGTGTAAGGCTGTAAACGAATCGAATCGATCAGCCGAACCTTGTTAAGTTCGACTCAGGTTGTTTAAGGTGCTAGTCTGGCTCGAGTTCAGCTCGAGTTCAATTCGAGCCTCAACAATTTGGCTCGAGTTCGGTTCGTTAAAATTTTTCAAGGCTCAGCTTCGGCTCGGTTGGGTTCGTTAAGGTATTAGTCTAGCTCGAGTTTGGCTTGGGTTCGATTCGAACCTAAACATCTTGGCTCGAGTTTGGCTCGTTAAACTCAAACGAATAGAGCCGAGTCGAATCTAAGCTCGTCAAGATTGGGGTTTGGTTCGGCTCAGCTCATTAAACTCAAGCGAACCTAAACTCTCTCGTTGATCTTAGAGAATTTGGGAGAAAAATAAGTATTGAATTATATATACAACCTTAAAATTTTTTATATTTACAAATAAACCCCTATTGAATTATTAATTAAATTTAAGTAAAGGTTCACGAGCCTAATCGAGTTGAATACCGTTAGACTCAGATTCGGCTCATTTATGGAATGAGCCTATAAATGAGGTTCAGGTTCAGTTCGTTTAGTAAACGAATCGAACTCAAACAAGCTCTTGCCGAATCGAACCTCAAACAGTTCGCAAATGGCTCAGTTCATTTACAGTTGTATTCATGCATGGAGTGTTCTAATTAGAATACTGAGTTAGATGAATAGTCAGGCTTCTGCCGAGGTGCACCGACTCCTTTCTTCACCCAAAAAGGGGGAGACCTGTTCTCTACGTCAGTGGCCTAATTAGAAGCCCCTTCTTTCATTACTCCTTAGAAGGGTGGATCCACCTCTTAAGAAGAGTGAATTTGTAATTTAAATAGTTTTTTGAGAAGGAAAATTTAGAGGGTGAATATGATGGAATAAGATGTCAAATAACTTAACCATGTGTATAGATTTAATGTTTATATTACAATAATTGCAATATAATTATATGATTAGGCAATAAATCAAAATTGTAGTATTTATAAAAGTACTTTATTTTCATACTTTTGCACTTTCGAGATATAATAATTTTTTTTAAATATTATTAATTCAATTTATTTGTTAATTTTACCCTTTTATTACAAAGTGTTAGCTTTAACGTAAGGAGCTTTGTTTTTTTGTAAAGTGGTCCGAAGCACCATGTGGCAGTATTTCTGGACTACTATAATTACTCTTGTTTGTGGCCTTTGGATTAATTTCAATTATTCTAGACCCTTAGATTGGGACAATGTGGTTTCTAAGGTCCAAACCACTAGATTATTTCTTCCCCACTTTGGAAATAACGTGGAAAGATAAATTTTGTTTTATTTGGTTTGTGATTTGAGTAGTGTTTTCAAAAAATGAGTGGAGAGAATAATGATTGGAGAGACAGGTAAAAAGTGGAGAGAAATAGAGTGAAAAAATAGACTAATAATTGAAAAATTAGAAAAAGAAATAAAAATAATGATTAAGTTGAGAAATATATTTTTAAAAAAATTGTGGAGTGAACAGGGACAAACACTAAGAAATAAGAGCTGTGCTATGTGCACAGCTTGCTGTGCACATAGAGTTTCTGAAGAAATAACGTGGAGGAGATAAAACAGTGATCTGGTTTCCTCTGTACCTCTGGTGCGTCTCTCTCCACACACACACACTATCTCTCTCTCTCTCTCTCTCTCTCTCTCTCTCACTCACTCTCACTCACCAGATCGTCCAGATAAGGGTGATGAGATCGGCGACCTCATCTCTTCTCTTCTCTTCTCTCTCTCTCTCTCTCTCTCCGGTCTGGTTTGAACAGAGGAGTATACGCGTGATGCAAGCGAAAAGGCTAGGGCAAAACAGTAAAAATCGCAACCGCTTCACCAACGAGACGGGGTACGTTAACAAATTCACCTGTTGGTGGATTAGAAATCCGGGGAAGGCTCAAATCCACCCTGCCATTTTTACAGGCAAACACCGGAGATGAGGTGAGGTGGGATTCCAAATCCGGGCGGCTGCCAAATCAGGGGCTATCTCCCCCAGCCATACACGATACGCCGTCTGGGACCAATTATTTGTTCCGATTTGAGCATTATATTGCACGTGAGCCCATAATTGATTTACGTGTGCTAATTGTTCGAGTCATGCCTTTAGCCACGCGCATGCATTAGCGTCTCTAAAAGGAAAGAATCAATGTCCAATGGGTCAAATATCGTGCCGTGCAATAGATAGGCCCATTTTATTTTTTCTTTCTCTATAATGATGGAAAATGTTATAAACAACCCATTTTATTCGTCATTACTGTGAGAAAAATGTGCTTCGTCATGTGGCATATGTTAAACAAAAGTGCTACACACAAAAGAAATTATGCATAAAGGTGTCTGTTATTTTGGGACGTTAACTTCTAGGCTCCAGCCTCCAAAAGACTTTAAATTCCAAAGTAGCAAATACTCCATTGACCGTCTTTGGGACATTGTGGCATTAGAAGAATCTTGGAAACTGCTGGTTATACTTGTATTGACCGTAAGCTCAGCTTTGAAAGTCTGGTTGATTATAAACACAAATGAGATCGATGATGTTTCACACTTTGGCTTTCCTCTCTATCACTATAAATTTATCGACACATGATCTGTCCAAAGACAATATATAACTTTATCAACACATAAACCAGACATTTTCGCAGTTCTATGCATGCCAATAGGCGTTTCCTGCACACTGCCTTCGGTATAACTGAAAAACCCATAGTTTTCGTGCCCATACTAATGATCTTTTTGCTTGTGATTCTCTCCCTAGGCTCTGTCGTTGCAGCTGATAATATGGTCACAAACATTGGAGGAATCATCAATCATAATTCTCGTATAGGCAAAGAACAGAAGACAGCAATGGATATAGCTGTTCACAACTTCAACAAGAGGTCAACTACGCACAACCTAGCTCTCCATTACCATAAGCTGGGTGGAGACCCCCTACAAGCGGCTTATGCTGGTTAGCAGTTAACAACCCCCCCCCCCCCCCCCCCCCCCCCCCCCCCCCCCATCTTTTTTCCTTTCTTCATATTCATTCTGTCTTTTATGATTGGATAACCATATAACTCAATCAAATCAATTGTCTTCGTACGTCCTTAATATGTAACGAACAAATATGTATTCACTGTATCCTTACTTCCACAAGGTGTTTTTTTTTGGCACTTCTAACTTTTAGAAAATTGCACACGCGCTCCTTTTATTTGGTGTCCATCCCTGAAGATAATTGTAACAAATTTGCCCTTTCAGACCAAGGGATTGAGTCGACCTCAGTCGCGCAGCTAGTATGTATCCAGGAGGACGTGCCTCCCTCAGCTTTCCAAAGTTATTATTGAGACCAAAAGAAAATGGAAATTGGAGGTCGTAAGCAAACACATCATATTAGTAGGGGAATTTGGAGAGAATTCATTACCTGCAACAATATTAATGCCTGGTTTTGCAAAGGACAAATCAGTGAGTGTAGTTTAGTTACAAGCTCTAAAAAATTAGAAGAATCCAAAGGCTTGCACGTCTGAATCCTGACAAGATAATCAACAAAGCTGTTTTGTCACTGTTATGTTGGATGACTTAAAAAGGAAAGCATGAGAATAGGGATACATGTGACCTTTCTTTTTTCCTTCCTGATTTTGTATTTTGATGGGCAAGGTCGTTTCCATGCCAAACAGGCTGCCAGCCATCTTTGTTAGTCAGTTACCCCATTCCCACAAGAATAAGTTGTTGCACCCCAGGGGTCACTCACGTACACAACATACACATTGATTTCAGAGGAAAAACTCCATTTATATATATACTCACACAATATATACAAACTTTAAAAAATCTCTCCGGAGAGAGCCACAACCGGCTCCCCTCCTCAGACCTCACCCCTCACAGACTACATCAACTCACCCACACCTCCTCAACCTCTCAAATACATTAGTATTTATAGGGAGAAACCAGGGAAACACTCCAAGAGCATTAACTACTCTTTGCACGCCTGAGGTATCAAAGGTCCAAATTTGGCAGCCTCAAAGTCTCCTTTTGTTGCCTCAAATCCAGCTGCAATCTCAGCAGCCCATGCGTGAGATATCAGAAAATCTTCAATAGCTGCAAAGTCTATCCAATCCTTGACTTTGGCCAGCTATCACCATCACCCACATGGGTGAATTCCAACAATCACCCCCTTCTTGCATGTGGGGTGTCGTTGATTCCTTTCAGCCTCTCTATCAAGCGCCTGTGTCACTCCAAGTCTAGTTTCCAGCACCCTCACATTGGAGTACCCATGCCCGACTGAATGTCTCACTTGACTAGATTTTCTAAGGCTAATCTCACAATACTGTCCGGCTGCAATACCTCCACTCTAGCAATTCCCGTGTACCAAAGCACTAACACAGCTTCCCTCTACTCACACCAGAGGCTCCATTTGCCAGATGGTCTCACACACCACCTGGGAAGAGGCCGACTTCCATCTCTGTTGACACACCGCATCCCCAGCTGAGCTACGCCGTATCTCCAAACTGAGATACATAACTTGCGAATCCGAGACATCTTCATTCCTGCTAGATCTTCGTGGCACATACCGGCTTCACTGCTGATATACCGCACCCCCTGACTAGAGTGCTTGCATCCAAAAATCGGATGCTCTCCAATCCGTCATCCACGAGAACAATGTCTACATCCCCCAGAAATAGTGTCTGCATTCGACCTGTGCACCTGGCCGATCTAGTATGCCTCCACATTTGAACTCGGATGACCCACTTGCCATCAACCATTGTGAATTCCCAGGAAAGAATGGTGGGGACTCAGCCTCCTTAAAAACCATTCTCCTTCAACCCTTAGGTTGTTTTGCCAGAATTCACAATGTTTGCAAGTATTCCGCAACAGAATCCATTTATATCGCGCTCCTCCGCTGCATGAGTGCCTGCATCACTCCTCTGGATGCCAATAATCGCGTCCGATAAACCACAAATGCCTGTGCCCAGTCACAAGACACAAAACTGTGACTCCATCTCTCTTCCTCATACGGTCGTATATCCAAGAGAGGATCCAGTCACAAAATTCCACAAAAGAAGAGATCCTACAAAGCTTTGTCTTCATCTCCATCTCAATTCCTCTGTTCGGAACACCAATAAACGCTTCCCAACAAGCTGCTGCAGTCGTCGTAGCTACTATCCCGCACACCACTAGATTCGTTCCCAGGCACACACATCAGTACGTCTCAGGTCGCGACTCCTCATACTCCTGTGCCTATTTCGTGTGCGTTTGCAACTGCTGCTCATTCAGTTTATTGTCAATATACACCCATACTACTTGACCATGCCCGGCATCAGCTCCATCTGCCGCTGCACTCCCGCAAGCCTGTATAGATGGCCCCTCATCCGTTAGACCGAAAATCACCATTCGATCAGCTCCTCCTGCAGCCCGAATAAAAAACTGCATCTTCGGATGATAGGTCTTTCCAGATTGATCCAGACTACCTTCGATTCCTGTTGATCATTTCCGCAAACACCTCGGTTGCCTTGATCAACTTCCAATCTCTTCGAAGTCTATCAATCTTCTGGTGGGTAGCTTCTCCAACATAGTCCATCACTTCCGCCACTTCCGTCATCTCTCTCGGGGTCTCCTCGGGTCTCGTCCTGCCATTCGTCCATCATCGTTCCATTCCACGCTTTCCCACAGCATCTCTGGATCATCCATCGATAAAACTGATCAATCGCCCTAGTAAGCGCTTGTGCACTGCCAAACCCGAGCTCTCCCATACCCCTAAACCGGGATACACTGCTCGAATGAGTGTCTCCTTGCTTACTAGCTCTGCAACAGATCACCACCGAAAAATCCTTGCTGAAACAAGCCTCCTCACAACCCAATTAGGCTCCACACATCCGTTTCCTGCTCCACTAAGCAAACGCACTAGCTTAGGAGCCTCCGCACGGAAAATGGAGCACAGGGTTGGATCCGGAACGTCAAAATAGTCAAATCGACTACTCATACGCAACTAATGGAGTTGTATCGACTCCAAAATCGAGAAACAACACCATGGATCCTTCTTCCAACAGATTTGACCCTTTTAAACCTTCTGACCCACAAGGGGTCAAACAAGTTAAACCCAAGTCCACTGAGCCCTCTTGATGACGTAGCGCACCTGCCGCGTGGGATAATCTCCCATTTCTCCTTTTCTTCCCCAATCTGTTCTTCCACGCCAGATTCAGAAAAGGAAAAAATAAAACAGAGCACACCAGGGCTCTGCTCCGGCAACCCGTGTGTGAACCTCGGCACTCCAATATCCGCACCGATCGCGCTGTTGGACTCGTCTGACCGTGAGGAACTTGAATCTGTGATCAAAACACATTTTCAAGCAGTTTCATTATTTTCAATTTCAAACCTGATGTAGGGCAGAAATTTAGAGTTTTTGTATTTTATTTTATTTGTTTTAGAATAAGATTTTAGTTAGGAATATTTTCGTTTAGGTTAGAATTTTTAACTTTCCGTATTCGGTTTGATTTTGATTTCTACCTTTATTAGGATTCTTGGTCTACAAAAATTAGGATTTTATTTTAATTAATTAGGAAATATCTTTTATTTAATGCCGCTTGTTTTGGCATGATTTATTATTTTTTTTACAGTAGGATTTCTACGGTTAAAATCTTATAAAAAGGGCTGTAACCTATTCAAATATTTAACTTTCATACTTTTATCAATAATATTGCAGAGATTTTCTCTTTCATTCTTGTGCGCAAGAATTGCTCGTTGCGACGGGTTGTTTATCTCGTTTGGATTAGTACACTAACTAATCTTTTGTGAATTCCGCCGCGTCAAGTGGTATCAGAGCAAGGCTTTGCTTGGTTCGATGACACGAAACAAAGTTGAAGACACACTCATTGATGTTGGTCGTGGGCTTGTTGACCTAAGGAAGATGATGGAGGATACCCGAACACAATTGCAGGATCGAAGCACTCTGTTAGCCAAGATCCATCAAGATACTCGCACTCAGTTCGCAGAGATCCGTGAGTTGTTGCATGGGTTGACTCTACAAATTCGCCAAGGGCCAGAAAGGGTTGAGAAGGATCGCGCGTTGGGATTTGGCCATCGCCAACCTCCTTACCAGAATAGGAACCGCGTTGAGGGATTTGCCCGCAACCAACCTATTCACCAAAACGTCTCCGGAGGATATTCTTACTATCAATATGATAGTAGGAATGAATTTGAAGGCGAGTCATTCGAGAACCATGATGATTATCAATCAATAAAACGACAAGCAAATTTCAGGTATTACAATAAGTTGCCAAAATTTAGTGGTCTTGAATATTTTGAAGATTGTTTGGATTGGATATTGGACATTGATGATTTTTTTGAGTATACAAAAACTCCTTTCGAACAAAGGTGGAGGTTTTTGTTATTGAAGCTTACGGGTCCGGCGCTACAATGGTGGTTAAAATTACAATCGTCAAGAGATCGATTGGGCAAGCATCGAATTCATGCATGGTCGAGAATTAAAATACTTTTGGTAGAGAGATTTTTGCCATGGAATTATGAAGAATTACTGAAGGAAAAATATGGGCCAAAGGAACAAAATACAATCATTATTGTCAAAGATGTCGTTGAAGAAGTTGTCAAAGAGGTTGTGATTTAAGTTAATGAACCAAAAATTAAAACAGAGGTTGGTGATAAGACAAATAATAGAGAAGCCATGGATGAGGTCATATTTGAAGTTGATATTAAAAATAATAATATTGATATTGGTGATCAAGTTGTTGAGGACCGAAACAGTTGTCTATTGAAGATGGTTGATACTAATATTTGTGTTGAGGAGGGTCTCGCCATCAATACAGGGGTGTCGAATGAAATACCTTCAAAAGGGTTGTCTAACAATCAATTTGAGGCGTATATCCAAACGATGGATTCACAACATAATTGCATCTTTGATAGGGCTAAAGTTGCTTTTGTCGATTTTCTTGGAGTAGAACAGTTTGAATGGATTCCCAATATTCGTCTAGTGAATCTTGTCAACAAGGTGAAGAATGAAGAGAAAAGATTGTTGAATGAAAACTTTTCTTTGACAAATTTTTGGAGAAGTAAGAAGGTGAAATATTTCATGTTTCGTCGATACTATTGTTGTCAACTTGCAACCAATTGGAAGTTGGGACAAGAATATTTTGACAGTCAAGCAGAGTGGAGCACATTGTTGAAGTTCGTGTTCGAGAAAATTAATTTGAAGTACAAAATTGATGCAGAAAAGTGCCAACGTGTGAAGTTGTTTCGAACAACGAGAACTCGAGGTCGAGTTCTTTTGAAGAAAAGGAGACTGATGTAGGACAAAAATGGAAGGTTTTTGTATTTTATTTTTATTGTTTTAGAATAAGATTTTGGGTAGGAATATTTCCGTTTAGGTTAGAATTATTAACTTTCCGTATTCGGTTTGATTTTGATTTTTGCCTTTATTAGAATTCTTGGTCTACAATAATTAGGATTTTATTTTAATTAATTAGGAAATATCTTTTATTTAATGCCACTTGTTTAGGCATGATTTGTTATTTCTTTTACAGTAGGATTTCTAGGGTTAGGGTCTTATAAAAAGGGCTGTAACCTATTCAATTATTTAAAAACTTTTAAGCTTTTTGATTAATAATATTGCAGAGATTTAATCTTCATTCTTGTGCGCAAGAATTGCTCGTTGCGACGGGTTGTTTATCTCGTTTGGATTAGTACGCTAACTAATCTCTCGTGAATTCCGCCGCGTCAAAACCAGTGAGTTCGAATACTTTTTCCGGCGACCCTCTCGCTCCGCCTGTGCTCTGATATCAATTGTTGCGCCCCAGGGGTCACTCACGTACACAACATGCACACTGATTTCAGAGGAAAACTCCATTTATATATATACTCACACAATATATACAAACTTGAAAAAACCTCTCCGGAGAGAGCCACAACCGGCTCCCCTCCTCAGACCTCACCCCTCACAGACTACATCAGCTTACCCACACCTCCTCAACCTCTCAAATACATTAGTATTTATAGGGAGAAACCAGGGAAACACGCCAAGAGCATTAACTGCTCTTTGCTCTTTGCACGCCTGAGGTATCAAAGGTCCAAATTTGGCAGCCTCAAATCCAGCTGCAATCTCAGCAGCCCATGCGTGAGATATCAGAAAATCTTCAATAGCTGCAAAGTCTATCCAATCCTTGACTTTGGCCAGCGATCACCATCACCCACATGGGTGAATTCCAACATAAGTAACAACCCTTCCACCATTTCCATTAATTATTTTAAACATTAGGGTTGATATTAGTGACTGCAATTGCCGATCAATCCAAATGCCCAAGGGATTGTCTTGAAATGTATGTTTTGGAGGACAAATATCGTAAGGGGCTTACTCTCTAAGCTCATAGGTTCGTCTCTCATCGCCATAAAAAAATCTTGCGGCCACTCAAGGTTTGCTTCGTTTAGGGCCCCACACTAGTTAAGGTGCGTGTAAGTTGGCCCGGACCTTAGATTATCGAAAAAATAGTGACGTAAATGTGTATTACATACCATAATTAGAATATATCTCTAATCTAAGAAGATCAAGATCCCAATTTCGGTTTTACTAGAATGAAAGGTAAGAAGTGTCGTTTTGTTAACGTGACCATAAGTCCATAATCTCCTCTCTCTCGTATGTAATACTTATACAACATATGGGTGTGAAGTAGGCTGTGGGGGATTGGAGAAAGAAAGGGCATGGGTGGCTGAGTCACAGTGAATGGCGTTTTTGGGTCCGGTTAGTGAGGACCCCTTTTGAAGTATCAAGTATGCCTCTTTCTAACAATGTACATTCATTAACAATGTAGTTGTAAGTAGTTGGGGTAGAAATAAAAAGTGTTTGTTGAGTTCTACCACCAATTATGAAAAATGTTCATAGCAACTTTGTTAACATTTTAATTTGGGTTTTTAAACTTTCGCAGCTAAAGAGCTAATTAACGAGAAGCATGTGGTAGTGATTATTGGCATGGAGACATGGTCAGAAACAGCTTTAGTTGCCAGCGTTGGAAACCAGGCTCAAGTTCCCGTTATTTCACTAGCAGCTGGAGCTATTAAAACGCGCCAGTGGCCTCTCTTGGTCCAAATGGCTAACGATGTTTCAGAACAAATGAATTGTATTGCAGCAATTGTTCAGTCCAGCTGGATAAGAGTTGTTGTTGTCTATGAAGAAGACATGTATGGTGGTATGCCGGCTATGCTTCCTCTGTTATCTGAGGCATTGCAAAATGTTGGCTCGTATATTGTGCATCATTTAGCTGTTGCACCATTTTCTTCTCTATCAAATCCCAAACAATTTGTTCATGAGAAACTGATGAAATTGAAAAGCAGCCAGCCTAGAGCTTTTATTGTTCTTCACGCATCGTTACCTATGACTACAGTTTTGTTCACCGAAGCAAAGAAAATGGATTTCGTGGGAAAAGACTCCATTTGGGTACTTACAGACTCCATTGCAAGCTTACTTGATTCCGCTAACAGCTCATTTTTCTCTTCAATGGAAGGTGTTGTGGGAATCAAGACAGAGTATTCTGAAAACAGTAAACCATTTCTAGAATTTTATGAGCAATTTCGGCAAAGATTCCAGTTGGAATATGCAGAAGAAGAAAATTACAAGCCTGGGATATATGCTCTGAGGGCATATGATAGCATTACAGCTATTACTGCTGCCTTGGACAGAGATAACACAACTTTTACGTCGGAGAGATTGCTAGACAGTCTACTATCAAGCAGTTTCACTGGATTAAGTGGTGAAATTCATTTTGAAGATGGAAGACTATCTTACCAATCTATATACCAGGTAATTAATGTCTTCAACATGACATACAACAAGTTGGGATATTGGTCTCCAGACTTTGGGTTCTCAAAGAGCCTCGATGTTGCAGAGTATGGAAAGAACGACTCAAGTGGAAAAGGTAATACCTTTTTGAAACTGGTGGATGGTTTTATAAAGCCACTGGGGGACTTGAAGCGGGTTCCTGAAGGATGGACAATGCCCAGTTTGGAGAATCCACTCATAATTGGAGTTCCTGGTAATGCCAGTTCTGAGAATTTTGTGAAGATTACGTCCATCAAGAATTCAGCTGAGAAGATATACTCCGGTTTTTGCATTCGTGTTTTCGAGGAGGTGAAAAGGATTTTGGAATATGATCTGCCTAGTAGATACGTGGAATTTAACGGCACTTACGACAATTTAGTTGGTAAAGTTGCAAACAAGGTACTAATAAATTGATCTCCAACGTTTTTTTCATTGTACCTTCATTCACAGGCTTCACGCGTGCATAATGCTTTCTCTACCTACTTTTAAATAGCTTTTTAACTTGAATTATTCAATTTGTACTCGTTTGTGGGTCCAATTTGTGGAAGACCTGAGCTACACCGTATGATATCTACACAGGCTTCACACATAATGCTATATCCACCTATTTTTTACATAGTTTTTTAAACATGAATCGTCTGACTTGTACCTGTTGCTTGCGTGTCGAAATTTGTGGAAGACCTTTGGAGCTGCAGTAGGTGATGTAACAATTCTATCGGAACGTTGGAGTCGCGTAGAATTCACAGAACCATTCACAGAGTCGGGCTTGTTAATGGTAGTCCCTGTGAAGCCTGCTCACAAGGCATGGATATTTCTGAAGCCTTTCACTGTGGAAACGTGGTTAGCAACGGGGGCTGTTTTGATCTACACAATGTTTGTAGTTTGGTTCTTGGAACATCGGTCCAATCCAGAATTTGGTGGCCCATGGAAGGATCAGCTGGGGAATGTTCTTTGGTTCACGTTCTCTTCACTTTTCCTTGCTCACAGTAAGAACATATAAAGTCAGAGCAATTATGCTTATAATGACATATAGTCTTGGGAATGACTTCGGTGTCCCCGGTCATTTTGGGGACACCGTAACTTTTGGCATAACCAAAACCCATTACAAGCATAACAGAACCATAGCAAGGCATAACCAAAACCATAGCAAGGCATAACTTGTTAGTTATGCCTTAGTTGGGTTTGGTTGCGCCTTGGTTTTTTGGATATTCCTTGGTTATGCCTTGTTTGAGTTTTGTTTTGCTTATAATAGATTTTAGTTATACTCATAATGGTAAAATTATGCCAAAAATTACGGTGTCCCAAAATGACCGGGGATACCATAGCATCATCCGTTAGTCTTTCATAGTTCAATTTGAGAACCAAAACTGGCTATACATTCTAGTATAAGTAAAGGCCCCCACCAAGCTGGGATAAGTGACCAAAGAGCGAGCTGACAATAACCAGGCACCATTTGTGTCCACGTTGCGAGGAGGGTAAGCTGACCTAATGTCTTGGTGCTCTAAAATAGCAGCATAAGCGAAATATTTGCGTCATACTGACACATGCCTCTAGCTGCTACTTTGATGTCCATAAGAGTTGAGATTCTTACTGTTCTGGAATATGTTATATAGGATAACAGATGCATTATGCAATATTACATTAAACATCTAACAACAGTAAAAGCGAATTATTGATTATACACAATTCGCTTATACACTCACTTTTATCGTACAGGGGAGAAGATTCAAAGCAACTACACTCGAGTTGTAGTTGTGGTTTGGCTTTTTGTGGCATTGATTTTGACACAAAGTTACACCGCCAGTCTCACTTCAATGCTCACAATCTCGCAACTCCAACCAACTGTTGAATCCCTAAAAATGTCCAATGCCACAGTTGGTTGCGGTGCAAATTCTTTTAGGACATATGTACAGGATGTGCTTCAATACAAACCAGAAAATGTCATGCCCATGCACAATGAAAATGACTATCTGAGGTCATTCGAGAATGGCAGTATCTCAGCAGCATTTCTTGACATTCCTTACGCCAAACTTTTTGCCAACAAGTATTGCAGGAAATTCACTGTCTACGGATCCTCATATAGATTTGGAGGATTTGGCTTTGTAAGTATTAATTGCAACTAACTTTTTGCACTCTTTTCATTGTGCATGGAACTTAGTGTTCTAAGGTAGAAAACAAATAATGCACATAAGTTTTAGATACCATCTTAAAGTGTACTATTGCCAACCCAAAGGAAAATTGAACAAAGATTTTCATCCAAATGGGGTAACTAACAGAAACGTCATCATGTTTTTTATGCAGGTATTCCAAAAAGGCTCTCCAATAGCAGCTGACATCTCCAAAGCCATTCTACAACTGATGGAAGATGGCACGCTGAAAAGGTTAGAAGAAGAGTGGTTAACTCCTAACGCAGAGTGTCGAAACTCCCAAACTGAAAAAAACATTGATGTCCTAAGCTTGCAAAGCTTCTGGGGACTCTATCTCTTCTCCATCGCCACCTCCTCCATTTGTTTTCTGCTATTCCTGGCTAAGTTACTAAAGAGCTTCTATCACGATCACGAATCAGATGATATCCACGGAAGCGATGACAGTGTTTGGAACAAGACAGTTAGACTTGGACGATATTTGTACAAAGCAGAGACTGGGAACCCAAGGAGAGCTCCAACTTCCAGTCGGGAAACACCCCACATCAGGAACATGATTAGATTGTCTAAATTTAAGAAAAGGAAGAACAGGGAGAACCATTTCTTGTTCATATTGGATGCAGAACGATAGTTGTAGCATACTCGGAGTTTCCAAACACATTGCTGGCCAATTAGCAATTATGCGACCCGGCTTGAGATCATGATTGATCCAAAAGACCCATGGGTGATTGAAAGTGACCAAAGAATACTAGCTCACGTTAAAATTTGGTGTTATTAAGCTCCTTTTTTGGTGGCTCACCTGAGTTTACAATTATGATTTGATGGGTTTATCTCGTACAATCTATATACTAATAACTGAGCTTAGTTTTTGAATCTTATGTACATTCATAAATCTAATGGTGTAAAGGAGTTCCTTGAATCCAACGGCCGATTTCTTGGGCAAGCCATTTTTGGGAAGAATCCAAATTTCTTTCTGATTCTTTAAAAAATTGATAAGAAAGAATCCAAATTTCTCTCTGATTCTTTAAAAAATTTATAAGAAAACATGAATTCCAAATAATATGAGGTTCTCATAGAAATTTCTATCGGTAAGTGTTGATTGTGAACTTGAAATCATTATATTAATTAGGTTTACTTGCGATCATGGTTTCTTTGGTAGGGATAAAATATTAAGAATACTACAGCCATCAATATTTTGGTTTAGGCTACACGTGAGAGGGAGTGTTAGACTTGTCCCACATCGCTCATTTAAGTCACATAAGCTTGGTTAATATATTTTAGAGGTTACTCAATCTATTGCCAATTGATTTTAGGTTAGAATCCTCCAAGAAATCTAATATGGTATAAGAGCTAGGTCTTGGGTGGCTTCATCTGATCTTGTGGAAAATTGTTGCAAACTCAATATTAAGTTGTGCAGTACCTTTAGGTACGAGCAGTTTGCTCACACTTTACTTAGAACACTCGAAACCATATATATAGAATACCGAATTCTTGGAGACGTGCCTTTACGGGCATGAGCTAGTTTGAAAATAAAATGTGTCCGTAATAAATTAGTTTTTGCAGTCGATAAACTCGTAAAAAGAGTTGTACTTTGTCCTACACATAGCTACAGAGTCTATGAGTTATGATTCAAATCATGATTATGAGCATGGTACTAGCCCCACAAATGAGAGTTTGGAGGGATATGGAAGGATTGGGCATGGATTAGAGCTGATCCCATGCTGGAAAAAAGATGGAAGCAGCTGAAAAAACAAACGGTTTACTAACATCAGCATCCAGTGCACGGGAATTTCCATAAGTATCGATGTTGCCGCTGAAAGCAACACAAGGGCCTGTCGTTAGAGTAAGAAGCTGATCCTGCTTGTAACACAGTTCACAATTGCTGCTTGTTTTCTGCAACTTCTCTACTCGTCAAAGATACAAAGGATCGACAGAGGATAGTATCAAACACCGACAACGAAAAACAAGTTCAGTCGAACAACTGTTTCCTGTGCAAGGAGAACCTATTGTCATTAAAACGATATCGTGGCTGGCATGGTGCCCGTGAGCTTAGAACGCTCTTTTCGTTGGATCTAGAAAGATTTAGGAGTGTGGTTTCGAGATACTATAGGCCATGACTCTTCCGGAGAGATTATTCTTCCTACGAAAGCAAAAATATATCTATGGAGACCATTGCAGAACGTTTCGAATGCACGTAGGTGTTTTCTTTTGGGGGAAACAAACTTTGAAATGCATTAATTTATGGTGTCATCATGGGGATGATGAGGCGACTTGTGATGACATGGTGCCCCGTGTGGACAATGACATGGCGGTCCGTGTGGAAGATGGTGTGAAGGGTGATGTTGGGGGCGGTCACGTGGATGAAAACGTACATTGCGGTCAAAGTGGACAACGATGTGGCGTCCGTGTGGACTATGACGCCTTTGTTTGGTTTCTATCTTTAGGTATTTTAGTTTTGGTAGTAGGTGAAGAGAGAAATAGAGTAATAATTGGAGACATGGGTAATGAGTTATGAGTAGAGAAAAAGAGAGAAAAATGAAAGTAATAATTGGAGAAATATGATAATAATTGAAGAAAGCTAGAAATATGGTAATGATTAGAAAACAGAAACAAAACAAAGTTAAAAATGAAAACGAACAAAGCAGTCGACGTGTCTGCCGATTGTCACATAAATATTTTTATACTTTTGTAGGGAAAAAAACCTTGTATATAGTGACAACATTTTTTGCTTTTATTACCCTTAGCTATACACTTTTAGTTTGCCGATCGCGTAGTTTGGATGACAACCTAATTGGAATCTTTTCCTCACGATGTGATGCCATTTTGTTGTTGTCCTATTATTAAGTATCTAAACTGATCATGCAATATTGGCGAGACTTGCTATATCGGTCCCAGCTTGTCCTGTACTCCATATGGAAGACATCTTTTTTTATCGGTAAATATGAAATTTTATTAAAAAAGCGGGGAAAGGGAACGGGGATCCAACAAAAAGTTGGATAATACACCGCAAGGGCATATGGAAGACATCTTGACTACTCGAACGGCCTTGACATTTCCCAAGGATTGCTTGTTCTCCACGGTTAAACCTAGTCGTTGGTATCAAAGATTTGGATTTCTTTGTCTACCCGTAGCTTTGAACAGAATCCCATAATTAATTTCCTCGTTCCCATCTCTTAATTATTACTAATTTCTTACATTCAAAGTCGTGTTGTCTGGAAGACATATACATAAGGAGTTAATCCGAGCTAAAAAAAATTCAGTGCAATGTGTATAATAAGACTAAAGACTAGAATCAGAGAAGTGACGCAATTGGAAGATAGTGTGCATGCGATTATGCGAATATTCAGAACCCTTGGCCTAGTGGCCATCAAGGCTTGAAATTTAGACTTTTGTTCCCTCCTAAGTTCTCAGAGTCGAAACCTCTCAGGTGCTATTAACTCATTTGTGGCCATTTCATACAGAACTTAGTCTGCTCTAATTTTAATTGAGAGTTGCGGAGGTGTGTAGGGGCCCGAGGGGGCCCGGCCACCCCCAATTTTAGAATTTTATTAATACAGTAGTATATATACTATATATAATATATACTTAGTATTTATATAAGTAGTTTACGAGTCTCTGAAAATTTTAAAGTTTTTCATTTGATCTTGTCAAAAAATTAAAATTATTCTACAATGTCATGTAAAACTTTCTCAATTCTTTTCACAGATGGAAATAATCATACATGAGCGTTGTAATTGTTGACCGAAAAATAAAAACAATGTTGCATACGAAATAGCAATGCATTACAACACGATATGCTGAGCATATTTCTGAATGAAAATACTTTCTTAAGTCGGTCCCCCTCATCTAAAATTCTCCCTCCGCCATTGAATTTGAGACCCTTGCAAGTCGGCGGTAAGATTAGTCTTTCAAGATTAGTCGATGTGCGAATAAGTTGTTCGGTAAAATTAGTCTTGAAGAATTAACTCCAAAAGTCAATGGAGTAGTTGAGCTTTGACGAAACAATGATTTTGTATTTTGTGGGCACCAAAATACAATTGCTGTCTTATCTCTGTAACTTTGCCCCATCAACCCCAACTTTAAGGAATGTGGTCCAGTGCAACTTCTCTACTTGTCAAAGATACAAAGGATCGAGAGATGATAGTATCCACCGACAACGAAAAACGAGTTCAGTCTAACAATTGACCGTTTCCTATGCAAGGATGGAGAACCTATTGTCATTAATTAAAACGATATCGTGCTTGCAGGCATGGTGCCCGTGAGCTTAGTTAGAACGCTCTTTTCGTTGGATCGATCTAGAAAGATTTAGGAGAGTGGTTACGAGCTAGATACTATTTTTTTTTCCACAAAAGTAAAAATTTGGCCTAGGAACAGCAAGTAGTGCAGTTCTAGACCTGATGCAGGTGTGCCAAGACTGAATTGCAGTTTAAATTCGTATTAGGCCTGGATGCCTCAAATCTAACTTTGTATAAACCATTGCGTACGACCTAAGGGGTGAGATTGTATGTGGTTCGTGGGTTGCCTTGTCAGAATAAGGACTTAAAATTTTCCTAATCGTTGTTAGAAAATGGAAAGAAAAGTAGAACAAGGTCTAAAACAGAATTAAAACGACTTTATTAACGGTTTAATAAAGTCTGATTACAAGGAAATGAAACAAAATCTAGGCTTGACTAGATTGAACAGAAAAGTAAAGATAATTGAAAGATAAATTGGATAAGCCGTGGGCTTTGACAGTCGTGGATCTTTGCCAAGTCCTTCAACTCTGGTATTTATAAGCAATACTTTCAGGTCTTGAGCTGTTTGAGCTGCTTCCACGTGCCTTCATGCATGGTTGCCAAGTGTCCCCCTAGTAAAGGCTTAGGCTTGAGCTGCTTCTAAATTTCACTATGCCTAAGCATTTTATCCAGGCCTAAGAACTGTGTTTGTAATAACGAAATTTTAGACATTAATTTGACCCAAGCCTTTGCAAAATTCCATTTAGTCAATGGCTTCCAAACGGGCCCAATTTCGTGGGCCACTGATTGTAAGGCTTTTCAAGGCCAGAGATTGACCTTCAAGGCTACCTTTAAACCCATAAATTCATTTTTTGATTTTTGGACAAAAATAGGTGTAAACAACTATAGGCCATGACTCTTCTAGAGAGATTAATTATGCTTCCTACGAAAGCAAAAATATAGGAGTATATATCTATGGAGATCATTGCAGAATGTTTCGAATGCACGTAGGTGTTTTCTTTTGGGGGAAACAAAATTTAAAATGCATTTATGTTGTCATCATGGGGACGATAAGGCGACTTGTGATGATGTGGCGCCCACATGGACGAAAAAGTACGTTGCAGTCAAAGTGGGTACGTGACGATGTGGCAACATTTTTTGCTTTTATTACTCTTAGCTATACACTTTTAGTTTGTCGATCGCTTGATTTGGGTGCCAACCTGATTGAGATGTTTGCCCTACGTTGTGATGTTATTGTGTTCTTGTCCTATTAGAGCATCTCCAGCAGCCTCGGCTGTTGGAGATTTTCGGCAAATTAATTGGCAACAAAAAGCTCCCAAACCCAGACACAACAGCCTTGCTCCGGCCTCGCCAGTTATGTACTCTGCCGCCAAAACAGCTCGCCTGCTGTGGCGAGATTTAGCTTCCCCCCCCCCCCCCCCCCCCCCTCTCGCCCTTGACGCAGACCTAGATGTGGATCTGGTGAAATCGACGATGGTGGATTCCAGAATGAAAACCTACGTGACAGTGCCTTGCCCGCCGTCATCCGTCGTTGACCGCCGTTGCCCGTGGACGGATTCCGACTCCTCTCTCGCTTTGCTTCCACTCTCCGACGAGTTTTCCAGTAGGTTCTTGGAATTTTTAATGGTGTGTGTATATATAATATAGGCATATATATATATATATGTGTGTGTGTGTGTGTATATGTTGGCTGAATTTGAATTAATTTGTGGATTTCAATTTATGTTTTTGTCTGGAATTGATTTGTGGGTTTGATCTTGAGGTTTAATTTGTAACTTTTTTGAGAATTGATTTTGAATTTGTGGGTTTGAGGTTGTCGACTGGAACAGAGGTTTTGGGTTTGTAACCGGAAATAGCCGTGGTGTTGTGTTACTGCTGTTACTGCTGTTGCAAATGTCAAAGAGAGAGAGAGAGAGAGGGAGAGAGGATTGATTTGGTACAAATGGCGTTTGGTTTTGCTTAGGCTATTGGGTACACATGTATTGAATGACTAGCTAAATGAGAGAAATTGCATTTTTCCTTGTTTGAATGGCAAAAAATCTGGCGTGAATGATGGAGATGCTTTTATGTATCTAAAGTGATCATGCATTGGTGAAACTAGCTATACCGGTCCCAGCTGGTCCTATACTCTATATGGAGAAATTTTTCAGCCGCTCGGTGCATTCTGATTGTTCATTTTGATTTTGGACGGCTCGAATTTAGAAAGAGAAAGAGGAGGGGTGAGAAGAGAGGGAAAGTTTCAATCTTAGCCATCAAAAAGTGCATCGAATGGCTCAGGAATGCCGAACAAAGCATAACGTGAGATATACCCGCTCGGCATTGAAAAACTTCTCCTCCGTATTGACATCTTGACTGCTGGATCGGGCTTGACATTTCCTGAGGATTAAATAATGACTTGCTCTCCACAATATATTAAACCCAGTCGTTCGTACGTATGAAAGCTTTTTAGATTCTTTGTCGACTTAGCTTCGAAGTTTGAATAGAATCTCATAATTTCCTCATTTCCATCTCTTAATTACTAGTAATTTCTTACATTCAAAGTCGTGTTGTCTGGAAGACTGAAGACTAGAATCAGAGAAGCGACGCAATTGCAATTCGTTGATGAGGGAATTACATTTGGAAGATAGTGTAGGTGCGAATATTCAGAACCATTGGCCTAATGATCATTTCCCTTCTAAGATCTCATAATCGAAACCCTTTGAGGTGGTATTAACTAATTTGATGTCAGTTCATATAGAGTTTAGTTTGCTCTCGTTTTAATTCAGAGACGCGGAGGTGTGCAAGGGCCCGAGGGACACTGACCACCCCCAATTTTTGAATTTTGTTAATAGTGTGTGTGTGTGTATATATATATATACTACAATTAGTATTTATATAAGTAGTATACAAATCTCTGAAAATTTAATAAGTTTTGATTTGATCTTGTCAAAAAATTAAAATTATTCTACATTGTCATGTAAATTTTATCAATTTTTTCATAGATGGAAATAATCACACATGAATGTTGTAATAGTCGACCAAAAAATAAAACAATTTGTATACAATATGGTAATGTTTTACAAAAGCTACACGATATACTGAGCATATTTCTAAATGAAATGAAAATACTTTCTTACATCGGCTCCCCTCAACTAAAATTGTGGCTCTGCCACTGGATTTGAGACCCTTACAAGTAGGCGGCAAGTTTGGTCTCCCAAGATTAGTCGATGTGTGAGTATATTAGCCTAGATGTTTGAATTATAACAAAAAAATCCATTCTTGGTAAAATTATTCTTGAAAAATTAACTCCAAAAGTCAATATAGAACTTCCATTAATTTGTAGTTGAAGCTTTGACGAAACAATGATTTTGTGGGCACCAAAATACAATTGCTGACTTTTGTAATTGTGATTAATTCAACGGAAGTCTACCAACTCTCTGTACCCTTGTCCCATCTTCCCCAACTTACTAATGTGGTCCTTTAATTAAATCTATTCAAACAGTGGCTTTCAAAATTCAGAGTACATCAATGGGGGATTCATAGGCCAATATCTGACCATTGTCCCATTGTCCTCCTTGACGATGGCAGAGATTGGGGTCCTCGTCCATTTAGATTTATGGACATTTGGTTGTCTAATCCGAGATGCATGGCGATTGCTCAGGAAACTTGGGAGAACACTCCGGTCAGTGGATGGGCTGGGTTCCAAATCTTACAAAAATTAAGGGCAATTAAAGATAAGCTCAAGGTGTGGAATAAAGAGGAGTTCGGCGATATAAACTCAGCTTTGCAAGAATCAGAGGTCGAATTACACCGACTGGATTTGTTAGTAGAGGAGAGACAGCTCAATGCGGAGGAAAAAGCTTTGAGATGCAAGACTAAGTCGAATTTTTGGAGACTTACTCGTTTAGTTGAATCATTATGGAGACAAAAATCTCGACTAAACTGGCTGAAATTGGGGGATAAGAATACGAGATATTTTCAAGCCATTGCTAACAACAGATTTAGGAGAAATATGGTGGGTTCTATCAAGGTAAATGGGAGGCTGGTAGAAGATCCAACGGAGATAAAAAACCACTACTACAATAATCGTAAAAGATGACAGTTTAAAAGTGTCATTAAACGTGAAAGATGACAGTTTTGAAACTGTCATCTATGGAGCTGTCATTAAAAGTCTAGATTTGTTATGACAATAAAAAACTGTCATTAAACATATAAGATGACAGTTTAAACCTGGCATCTTTGTGATAAATGATGATAGTCTTAATCTGTCATCTTTAATCGCAAAGATGACGGATTTAAACTGTCATCTTATCTGTTCTCCATTCAAGAAAAAAAAAACCAATTCTCTTTCGAATGCGTGGCCGCCCACGTGGCACCCACGTGCCTCTCGCATGGCCGCCCAGTGGCGGCACTTGTGTGTCGCCTACTTAGCACTTGTGTGGCCAGCAAATATTTGCTTGCCCCAGGACTTGAACTCAAGAACTTCAGTTCCTCGCGCGCGTGTTACCATCTGAGCTGGCACACTTATTGTTAACAAAAGACAAACAAAAACATGTATAGTATATTTTCGAAAATTTTACGATGAGCACTTTTAATGTCAGTTTGGATGAAACTGTCATCGTAGACATTGAAAGTATGAGATGACAGTTTTAAACTATCATCTTATATGTTTTTATGACACTTTCTGACTGTCATCTTTTATGATCAACTGCAATGTCAGTTCTAATTAAAACTGTCATTAAAAGGGCTTAGTTTCGATGTCGCTTTTAAGGAAAACTGTCATTAAAAGGTTTCCCATATGGGCTTCCGGAAGCGCATGTTTTAATGTCAGTTTTAAGCAAAAACTGACATTAAAGAAAAATATAATAATGTCACTTTTATTCTAAACCGTCATCTTATATCGCAAAGATGACAGTTTGTAAGATGGACTGTCATCAAAAGTCTACCATCATATTTTCGATGACAGTTTTACAAAAATTGTCATTGTTTCAATTTTTTGAGTGTCATCTTTTAAGGTTTTTGTAGTAGTGAACGCAGCTGTTGAGTATTTTAGCAAGAACTTCAAAGAGGACAACATTTCTAGACCAAGGCTGGGTGGTGTCTTTCACCGAAAATTAACCCTTAAAATTTCAGCCCATCTCAGTAGGATGTTTGAAGGAGGGGAGATTCTTACTGCTCAAAAGGACTGTAGCAACCTCAAAGCCCCGGGTCCGGATGGTTTTAACTTCTCCTTTGTGAAGCAAGGCTGGCGGTTTATGAAGGAGCTGATATTCCAGTTCTTCTCCAACTTCCATGCTAATGGCAAACTCACAAAAGGTATAAATTCGACCTTTGTTGCTTTGATTCCTAAGATTGATTGTCCTTTATCCTTTAAAGAATATCGTCCCATTAGCATGGTGGGTTGGGTGTATAAGGTGTTATCCAAAGTTCTTGCTAATAGAATCAAAACCCTTTTAACATTAGTAATCGGAGAAGCTCAAGCTGCATTTGTTGGAGGTAAACAAATATTGGATGGTGTTCTTATTGCAAATGAGGCTATCCATAGCTGGAAAAATAGCCCGCAGGGGGGATTAATTCTGAAAATTGACTTTGAAAGGGCATACGATTGTGTCAACTGGGGTTTTTTGTTAGACCTTCTAGCGAAAATGGGTTTCGGAGAGAAATGGTGTGGCTGGATTAAGGAGTGTATTTCGACGGTCTCCATGTCAGTTTTGATCAATGGCTCTCCATCCAAGGAATTTAAGATTGAGAGAGGTCTCAGACAAGGAGATCCATTGTCCCCCTTTCTCTTTAATATTGTGGTTGAAGGGTTGAACATTTTATTGGAGAGAGCTAAGGAACGGAACATCATAAAGGGAGCAAGAATAGGGGTCAATGGGGTGACGGTCACACATCTTCAATACGCGGATGATACAGTTTTATTTTGCAACAATGACTTGGTGGAGATGTCGAATATCAAAAGAATCCTCAGGTGTTTTCAGCTTATGTCTGGTCTCAAAATCAATTACTCCAAGAGCTCCTTATGTGGCGTTAAAATTCCACAACAGGATGTGATTTCTTTAGCGCAAGTTTTGGGGTGTAAAGTTGATCATCTACCTATTAAATATTTGGGTTTGCCTCTGGGTGCCAACCCCAAGAGGCTCAAGACGTGGGATCCGGTGATCGAAAAGATGGAGAGGCGGTTAAGTTTGTGGCGCGGAAGATACAACTCCACCGGAGGCAAACTTACCTTGATTAATTCCTCCCTTGCCAACCAGCCGATCTACTTCATGTCTATTTTCAAAATGCCAATGTCAATAGCGAAGGGATTGGCGCGAATTCAAAGGAAATTTTTTTGGGGGGACACGATTGACAAGAGAAAACTCCACCTAATCAAATGGGAGACGATCTGCAAAAAGAAGGAGAATGGGGGTCTAGGTGTGAAGAATTTGATGATCCAAAATCTTTCCCTCTTGGCCAAATGGTGGTGGAGGTTCAACAAAGAGCCAGAATCATTGTGGGTGAAAGTAATCAAAGGAAAATACAGCTTAGAACAAAACTGTTGGCTTCCACGTATGCCTTCATCGGGTAAGGCCTCGATCTTATGGAGAGATATTTGTGCCATTGGGGAAGTTTCCTCATGCATAGGAAACATAATCCAGGAGGGTTTTAGAATCCAAGTACGTTCCGGTTTGGAGATCTCCTTCTGGAACCAGGTATGGTTGGGGGACTCAACTCTTAGAGAGGACTATCCCCGTCTATACTTGATCTCTACTCAAAAAGATGCAGTTATCAATGCATTCTGGTGTGGAACGGGAGTCGACAAATGGAACCTGTACTTCAGCCGAACGCTACGAGACTGGGAATCTAATCAAATGGAGGAACTAAAGCAAAGGCTACAACCAATTTTTCTGGATTCGTCCAATCGCGATGCCTTGAATTGGAGATGGTCCTCTGATAATCGTTTCTCGGTAAAATCGGTGTACAATCAGTGGGAAAATAGTGGGCAATCCGGAAGTTTGGGGAGAGAAGGCTTGTGGAAGAACATTAGCCCCCCAAAGGTAGAAATATTTGCTTGGATGGCTGTTCAATCCAAGGTGGCGACGAGATCGGTATTGTGGGACAGAAACTTGATTTTTGAGGGCCAATCTACCCTATGCCCTCTTTGTTCTCTGTTTTTGGAAACTCCGCCCCACTTGTTTCTACATTGCAATTTTGCGTGGGAGGTTTGGTCGCGGATTTTGGAATGGTGGCATGTACAATGGGTGTGCTCCGAATCTCTGGAAGATCATCTCAAGTGGTGGATGGATAATAGATTCAGGAACCTCGAGAAGAGTCTGTGGGAAGCGTCCTTTTTTGCAACGTTGTGGTCACTGTGGTTAGTACGTAACGAGGTCGTCTTTAACAACGTTTCAGTATCTGTTGGGGCCGTGGTTGACAAGGTAAAAACTAGAGTTGCTATGTGGGTAAAGGCAAAGTTCGACATCAAGCTGTATACGGTTGAGGAATTTAAGGTTTTTTTGGATGGAATTAGGCTTCTAAAATTGTAAGTCGGGATTTGAGTCTAGATGAGGTCTGATCTTCCAATGTTTTGTTGGAGGACGTTGTTTTGGTGGTTCCCCCTTTTTTTTTTTTTTTCTGTTTTCTGCTTGATCGTGTAAGTTTTCTTTGCTTACTTTGATTGAGTCCCTCGATGTATCCCTTCGAGCCTTAATATATTGTTTCGTTTGCCGAGCAAAAAAAACGTTCATAATCATTTCTATGACTCATACATTTTTATTCACTCCCTTTAATAAATACTAATATTTCCATGTTTAAGAGTATAAGATACAATCGAATTGAACGAGGTGGTTCATCATAATGTTTGAGACTCATAGTAGGCCTAGGCGACAAAGATTTATTCAAAGAGAAGCATGTTTATTGAATTATAAATGGATGTACGTAAAGATAGATCGAAGAAGAATTGAAAAGACATATATAAACTAAACATGAGCCATAAAAATGACGACTCCTATATACAATATCTATGGGAAAAGGGGGCATTTCAGTCCTGAATTACACATATGCATGTCATATTGGAGTTTGACTTCCAAATTTGGACGAGAAGAGTAAAGGGGCTAAGGGTATCCACAATGCTATAATCAAAAATTGATAATCAAAAATTGCCACATCAGCTTTTGATTATTTATTTAAGAGATTGCTAAGATTAACAATGTAGATGTCTACAATGGCATAATCAAAATTGGATAACTAAAATTTGTCATATAATCTTTTCAAAGTACAAAAATTAAAAATTACTATGAACAATAGAAAATAGTTTTCCTAAAAATAGTTTTGAAACTAATAAAAGCTATTTACTTGAAATAGAAAATAGTTTTTGAAAAAAAAAAATATTTTTAAAAACTGTTTTCTAAAAAAAAAATAGTAAAATTTTTATTTTCAAAGATATTGTTCAAAAAGAAAGTGAGGGGGGAAGATGAGAGAGAGATATAAAACATTTTTGTGTAATGATTGATGTATATAATTGAGAACATGTAGAGTCTATTAAATTTGATTATTGTCAAAATGTTGCTAGTTTTGGTTATTCAAAGTCCAAAATTTGATTATTTCTAATGAGATTGTTAAGTTTGATTATAGCATTGTGAGCCATATTTTGCACAAACATTGTTAACTTTAAAAACATTTTACTTTGATTATAGCATTGTGGATACTCTAAGAGATACGTACTAATATTTTTGTCTTCGGTATTTTTTTTGACTAAAACATATTTTTGTAATATTTGTTCAGATTTTCGTCATAATTTTTGGAATTATGAGAGGAATCAAAAAAATATAAAATTATAGACCGAAGTTAAAAAATTCGTATAAGACGATCCTGTAGACAAAAAAAAGCAATTGTTTTGTATTTTTTTTATTGACATAATTTTTTTACTTTTTAGACTCCTTCTACTGAGACGGGTGATTAATCCGAAAAATAAACTTGAAATTCTACAAAAATTCATAACAAAAATACTGAAACGAAAAATACCAAAAACATTAGCGTCAACTCACCTTTTAAATCATGGATTAGGGTGAGGTGAAGGGAAAAGTGTGACACCTTAGGGGTAGTGATAAGTTACCAATTTTTTTTTCTCCATAACCAGATGTCCGGGGCCAATTTACTTGTAACTCGACTTTTCATGGGGACTATAAATCCAGGTTGTTCGGCCTAATAAGCCAAATGACTTATTTTTGTTGTTGTTGTCTTTATTCAAATTTTTTCGCATTTGTTAGTTTTTTATCAACTTTTTGTGGATTATTGCTTCTTCATGACAAGAAGAATCTAAAAAGTAAAACATTACCATCGAAAAACCTAAATTTTTTGAATAAAGAATTTTTTTTTGTTTTATTCAAATTTTCACGCATTTGTTAGTTTTTTACCAACTTTTTGTGGATTATTGGTTTTTCATGACGAGAGGAATCTAAAAAGTAAAATATTACAATCGAAACTTAATTTTTTTAAATAAAGACAAAAATAAGGTAATAAGCCAATTTTTTCTCATTTATTCAAAAAAATTTGAATTTCGATCATGACAAAGTAATAATCTACAAAAAGCTAACAAAAAACTAACAAATACTATAAAAAAAAAAGTCATTTAACTTATTAGGCCCAACCATTTCTTACCATTTCACTCAAAGCCTGCATATTGCACTTGGTTGTTGAGCATTACTATTCAACATTTGAACTTTTCATACGCGCAGAACTTCAAATGCCGTGAATCCTAAGAATCCATCAGAAATTTCCACACAACCCCTCTCTCTCTCTCTCTCTCTCTCTCTCTCTCTCATCAAGAATTTCCACACACCCTCTCTCTCTCGCTCTCTCTCCTCGGGAGGCAGACTTCTCCAAACACATTTGGGCATATATAAATGATGAAGCTCACGAACCACAAGTACAATAATTACCGTAAATCAGAAATTAAGCATATGAATACGACGGACGTACACTTGCCATTAATTGTTTTAAATACCAAAATGCCTTTCCAGCTCCGCTCTACGGCCTCTACCACAAAACCAATCTTTTTGTTCATCCCAATACTACTCATATCATCCCTAGTTATTCTCTCTCAAGTCTCTGTCGTTGAAGGAGGTAGTACAGAACAGAAGACCGAGAAATTGAAGATAGGAGTTCCGGGTAATGCCTCTTTCAAAAACTTTGTGAAGATATCCTCAAGTTCTCAGAATCCAAATGAGAAGAATTACACCGGCTTTTGCATCCGGGTTTTCGAAGAGGTTCAAAAGATATTGGATTCTCCTGTAACTAATTACGAATTTGTGGAGTTTAATGGAGCATATTATGATGATCTAATCGCTAACGTCGCTAACAAAGTAATAAACCTATCTCCGTCCTCTTTTTCTCTGCATTGGCTCGCAAATTTTTTTCCAAACTACTGGGTACCTTTTAACTATCAAAGAAACTGCCAATAACGATTGAACTGAATTTCATGAGAATTTTCCTCGCACCATCATTTGCGAAACACGATTTGTTTTTTTTTTTTTTTTATTGGCATGCATCTTTTGCAAAACACGATTTGTGCATGCATCTCGTTCCGTTTATTGTTTAACACATGCTTTGTGTACATGCACGTGGATCACAAATGGAAGACTTATAGCGCTGCCATAGGCGACATAACGATATTAGCCGAACGTTGGAAGGACGTGGATTTTTCCGAGGCATTTACGGAATCGGGCTTGTCGATGGTAGTTCCGGTGAAGCCCAGTCCGAAGGCATGGATCTTTCTGGAGCCTTTCACTCTGGGAATGTGGTTGGCTACCGCCGCTGTTTTGGTCTACACCATGTTCGTAGTTTGGTTCGTCGAACATCGGTCCAACCCAGATTTCAGTGGCCCCTGGAATGATCAACTCGGAAATGCTCTCTGGTTCACCTTCTCTTCACTCTTCCTCGCTCACAGTAAGTACAATATAGGAGCACAATAATTAAGTTCGGCATAGCCATTTTTTTATGAATAATGTTTGTTACACAAGCTTCTAAACAGAAATTATTAAGATGTCTTCCCATGCACGTGGGAATGTCATGCTTCGGGCTACTCCGATAATACCTACATCCCAATGATTCTTAAAATGGTCGAAACCTGAATTCGGATGGCTGCGTTACTAGTACTGCTCTTAGTATAATTTTCAAATGATTCTTTCTTTTTTCTATAAATCCAAACTGGGTGTTTGTGAGATAGTTCTTGAATGGTATATTGGTATGCTCGATTTTCTATATCTTTTTCGAGGAAGAAATTAGAGCAAAGTCCACTTTGACCCCCTGTGGTTATCGCTATGTCATAGTTTTAAATCGCGGTATCGGTCGTCGTCACGGTATCGGTCGCGGTATATCGGTATCGGGACATATCGGTGATACGTCGCGGGAATCGGGTGTCGCGGTCGTGAATTTTTAAAAATCATCAGCACCATGTATAAAACTTGAAAAATATACTTTTGCGACTTTTGCCCCCAACATTGGCTTAAATTATCACATTTTAATTAATTTAAGACATATAATAGCTCATTCTCTTCATGTGAAATATCCGATAATTTATCAAAACCCGCAATTCAATAAGATTTTACAAATATGAAAAAAATGCAACATTATGAGTTTTGATATAATTGACATAAACAACAAAAGTAAGATGAAGACATTAAAATAAACACACCATAGAGGTTTTACAAACCCGTTCTTCTTCTTTGTTCTGCTCCCTCACGCCTCTTTCAAGATAAAGAAAAGAAAAGATAATGATGACAGGCGTATAGGAAATTGCTCCACTTTTTAAGATTTGGTAGTGTATGGTGTAGCACACCACAATTTAGCATGCTCCTATTCTTTTTAGTCCATTTTATTACAGTATTTTCGTCATTTTTAGACTGTGAATCTGTGAGTTACTCCTAAATTTTTCCCTTTCAAAAAATTAAAATAAAAAATATTCATGAATTTTAACTTTTCGCTATGACTAAATAGTATTCCTGGACGTGGGGCTTCAAAGTCCAACCAACTCACCCTCTCTGATTTTCCGCCTGACCCAAAACAACTCACCCTCTCTCACTCCAACTTTACTCTCTCAAGTCTCAACACCCATCTGCAACAGTGTAACCCCATCTCTATCCGAAGGAGATCCCCTGTCATCTCTCTCTCTCCTTCAAAATCCAACACACGCACTCTCTTTCTCCACCACCGTAGCTAGCACACCCACGCCGGAGCAGCACCAACGTCGCTGCACCACCAATGTCCTCTTCCTCTCACCCACAGACACCCCCCCACGCCAAACGACGCCCGCGCTATTTCGTCGGAGAAGATGGCTATGTACTGGTACGTCTCTCTCTCTCTCTCTTCTCTATCGGGGATGGCTACTGGTACGCCCAAGATTTGATTTTGATTCCTAAATTTTTTTTTTCCCTTCTTCCTGAACCTCGAACCGGCCGAACCGGCCACAAAAATCCGATATAGACCGATACGTACCGGAAATCGGCCGGTTCACCTGTGATTTCCAGTCTCCCCGTTATACCGGCCTATATCCGAACCGGAACCCTCAAATTCCGGTACGAACCGGCCGATATTTAAAACTATGCGCTATGTGCAAATATCCCCCTCATTTTTTAAAAGTGAGCACATAACCTACCTACCTGTAGTTTTTAAAAGGGGGTCAAGTGCTTACGCCGTTAACGGAAATAACAAAATGTCTAATATGCCCTTCTCTATATATAAATGTAAACACGGTTTTGCCTTTTGCCTTCCAAAAAATTGAAAGAGAGAGAGAAGTTGCAGGAGATGGGCCTCCACCTCGTTGGCAACCAATTCCGGCGAAGAAATAGAAGAAGAAGAAGAAATCGAAGAAGATTGGCCTCCACCTCGTTGGCAACCGATTCCGACGAGTCTGGCATTGTAAGTTGAGGATCTTCGGATTGGGTGGCGGCGGCAGGAAAAATGGAGTTCGCCGGAAAAAATGGTAGAAATATGTGGTGGTCTCGGTGGGTCAATGTTTTTGGAGTTTAAAGGCCACGTAGGAAAATTGGAGTTCTCCGGCGATGTCTTGCTGAGCTTCACCGCCTTCCCCCGCCTCGAGGTGCTCTCTTTAGTGGACAATTTGTTTGATAGAGAAATCCCTTCCTTCTTGGGTAAGATCACGACTCTGAAACAACTGAATCTAACTTACAATCCGTTTAGGCCGGGTCGGTCCCACCGGAGCTCGGGAACTTGACGAATTTGGAGATCTTGTGGATGTCCGGGTGTAACTTAATGGGTTTAATTCCCGACTCGCTAGTTGACTCAAGAAGTTAAAGGGCTTGGATTTGGCTCTGAATATGGGACCATACCGAGTTTGCTCGCTGGGTTGAAGTATGGATGGAGGGGATCGCCGGTTTCAATGGAGGAGGAGTGCGGTGGTGTTGAAGAAATGAGGAAGAGAAATGGAGAAAAGAGAGAGTGGGTTTTTGAGGGCAAAATCGTCCCAAATCTATATAATTTCACCGCCTCACATGCTTGTAAGGCGTGTATACGACACTTCCCGTTAAAATGGACGGAAAAGGGTCTATCTGCTCATTTTTAGAAACCACAGGTAGGTTATGTGCTCACTTTTAAACCACGAGGAGGGTATCCGCACATTACGATAACCACAGGGGGTCAAAGTGAACTTTGCTCAAGAAATTAACCTCTTTCATGAATTGTTTTATTTTGAAATGAAAGTCCATAAAACTAGACGATTCAAAAAAAAAAAAAAAATAAAGTTCAATTTAATTGTGCAGGAGAGAAGATTCAGAGCAACTATACTCGGATTGTGGTAGTGGTGTGGCTTTTCCTGGCGTTGGTGTTAACGCAAAGCTACACCGCCAGCCTCACGTCAATGCTCACGATCTCACGACTCCGACCGAAACTACTGTCCCATGTAAAAGTCGGGTGTGATGACAATACATTCATGAAGAAATACGTTCAAGACGTGCTTAACTACAAGAATGTAAGTCTCATCGGTGACGAAGATGAGTATCTCAGGGCGTTCGAGACGGGCAATATCTCAGCAGCATTCCTCGAGATCCCTTATGCCAAAGTTTTTGTCAATAAAAATTGCAGGAAATTTAGCATCATTGGAACCACATATAGATTTGGAGGATTTGGCTTTGTGAGTTCTCAACACTTTCTTTACTCTTCTTTTTCCTCTTTTTTTTTTTAAGCTAAGTATAAAGGGGGAGATCAGAGTTGCAACCACATCATGGAAGAGGAACTTTCAACCGCCATTGCATATTCAGTCAGTGAGCCAGTACCATCCTTAAAGAAGCTAAGCTAACTGAAATTATGCTCAAGTACACTTGATCGATTGAGCCTTCATCATCGCTAGCACCTGTATAATGCAGCCACCATCTCAAACCTCTCATACAAATATCTTCATTCGTGTTCCTATGCAGGTATTCCAAAAAGGTTGTGCATTAGCTGCTAATGTCTCGAAAGCCATTCTCCAACTCTCAGAGGACGGGACTCTTAAAAGGCTAGAAGAGGAATGGTTAACTCCCGACAAAGAGTGTTTAAAATCTGAAACTACAACGGAGAACATTGATAGCTTGAGCCTTCGAAGTTTTTGGGGCCTATTCCTCTTCTCAGTTGCCACTTCCTCTGTTTGTTTTCTTCTATTCCTTGGGCACTTACTCAGGGACTACCTCCGTCATCAGTCATCTCAAGTGGCTGACGTGAATGCAAGTAATGAGAGCGTTTCGATCAAGACGGTTAGAGTTGCACGGTACTTGATGAATGCAGAGATTGGAAGCCCGTGGAGATCTCCATCGTCCAATCGGGCGGTGCTTGAAACTGACATGTGCTAAATATTTGGATTTTGTCTGGTGGAGACTGTAACTTGCACTCCGTCTATTCTAATTTTTTAGTCTTTTTTAAGAGTTTGTGTCACTTTTCAATCGATCATATCTTGTAATACATTTTTAAGTGATTTTGAAAAGTTTGTTTAATAGCAGTAATCGAGATCTATTAAATGAAATCCTAAAATCTGAATGAAAAATTATATGATTGGATCATGTACTGACAGGTATCTTATAATATATTGAGCTCATAATTTTTTGCGGAGGCATTTGAAAAAATAATGAATGAGTTAAGTTCAAAATATGTATGCCGTCTATTTTATGGACATTTAATCAAACCAATTTTTTAGAGACTTTGTTTTTCTTACAAATTCAACAAGATGAACAATTCGAATCATGATTAGGAGCACAATATGAGCCCACAAAATGAGATTTAAAGGGATATGGAAGGATTGTGCTTGGATTAGAGCTGATTCCATGCTAGAAAAAGATAAAAGAAGCTGAAAAAATCGAAAGGTTTATTTATTATTTATTTTTTTATTTGGGTAAATTGGAAACTTAATTTATAAGCACAAACAAACTACAATCCAAAGGAACTAGTCCTTACAAGGAATTGCAAGCTACTTCCCCAAAACACTTGGGGGGAAAAAGCGTTTCTAGAAAATCTCCTAGATGTCCCAATTGAGAGATTCTGGGCCGAAGCACGAATCCCTCTCCAAGAGCTAATACAAGCGCGGTCATCTTCAATAATAGACAACTGCAAAAGAGAACAATCCATACCTTGACGCTAAAACACACGCAAATTCTGTTATCAATCTCCACAGCCAATAAACTGTGGCTGCTGTCAAAGACAATTTGCAAATTGTAAGAGCCATAGAACTGCCACTCCTAACCGAAAGGTTTATTAACATATTAGTATCCAGTACAAGGGAGTTTCCATTTAAAAGTACTATCATTGCCGCTAAAAGCAACACAAGAACCCGTCGTAGGAGTAAGAAGCTGATCGATCCTGCTTGTAACACTGTTTCACAATCGCTTTCTATAGGCCCCAGGAGAGATTAAGAAGACAAAAAATTATCTATGGAGACCATTGCAGAATGTTCCGAATGCACATATGGCTTTTTTCTTTGGGGGAAAATAGATTTCAAATGCATTTATTTGTCATAAGTACATAACGTGGACGATGAGCCGACTTGTGTTGACATGGAGTCCATGTGGAGGATGATGTGGTGTTCCATGTGTTGTATGAAAGCCTTAACAAATAGAGAAAACAGATGTGATTACTGCTATATAATTAAACAAACCACAGAAAGCAGGAGAGAGAGAGAGAGAGAGAGAGAGAGAGAGAGAGAGAGTACTCAGCTGTGAATTTTGAATATTGGCAACAAATGGCCGTGAAGAGTACTCAGTCTTTCCTGGATGATGACAACACACGGCATTTTTGTAATTTAGGAAAAAAGTTAAAAACGACGGGCACTTCAATAGAGTTGGAAGAATGGCTCTCAGCTCTTGAATTAAATCAATCTTAACCCTTGTTACAATTTGTGTTTGTGTGGAGGCTCACACACGTACCTTGTGTTTTATTAGACAGATTCCTGGCTAAGTTACTAAAGAGCTTCTATCACGATCAGGAATCAGGTGATATCCACGGAAGCGATGACAGTGTTTGGAACAAGACAGTTAGACTTGGACGATGTTTGTACAAAGCAGAGACTGGGAACCCAGGGAGAGCTCCAACCTCCAGTCGGGCAACACCCCACATCAGAAAACATGATTAGATTGTCTAAATTTAAGAAAAGGAAGAACAAGGAGAACCATTTCTTGTTCATATTGGGTGCAGAACGATAGTTGTGGCATACTTGGAGTTTCCAGACACAATGCTCGCCAATTAGCAATTTTGCGACCCGGCTTGACATCATGATTGATCCAAAAGACCCATGGGTGATAGAAAATGACCCAAGAATACTAACTCACGTTAAAATTTGGTGTTATTAAGCTCCTTTTTTGGTGGCTCCACCTGAGCTTACAATTATGATATGATATGTTTATCTCGTAGAATCTATATAATAACTGAGCTTAATTTTTGAATCTTATGTACATTCATAAATCTAGCTAATGGTGTAAAAGAGTTCCCTTGAATTCAACGGCCGAATTCTTGGGCTGGCCAGATTCCGAATCTCTCTTTCTGATTCCTTAAAAAATTAATAAGAAAACATGAATTCCATATTATATGAGGTTCTCATAGAAATTTCTATAGGTAATTGTTGATTGTGAACTTGAGATCATTATATTAATTAGGTTTAGTTGCAATCATGATTTCTTCGGTGGAGATAAAATATTAAGAATATTGCAACCATCAATGTTTTGGTTTGGTTGGCATGCCAAAAAAAAAAAAAAACTTTTGGGATGATTTAGGTTTGTTTGTGAGGCTGGTGAATAGTAGGGAGGACGATTCATTTAACGGGAAATCCTATATCTAGACGTAGGGTTTAATTGCTGAAAATTGTGTTTATTGTGGACAATTGATGATTAGATTGACAAATGCCTTTTAATTGGTGCGTACATAGTTGGTTTGAACGATTCAGTTGTTGCAAACTCAATATTAAGTTGTGTAGGTTGGGGTTCCGCGAAGGTGTGTTTATGTGTGAGATGGAGAGTTGCGATTGGTTGATAATTAGTGGAGAGAAAAGAGGAGCAATCTTGTGGGGTGAGAGGAGCAAGAGGTACAGAAGAGACAAAGGTAGTGTGTCCATTGTTTTTTCTGTGGGGGCAGTAATTGGCTTTTTATAGATTGACTAGATAAGATTATTTTTTCTCTAGGGAAGAATGTTCTCTTTCCTTAAATTCAGTGTTCACCACTTTCTCTCTCCAGGAAAAGTCAGCTCTGTTTAATTAGAGGGAATGTCAGGGGTATTTATAGGGCACCTGGGCCTAGGTCAGGCCCATGACAGCGTTTCTATAAAATTCTGACATGTGTCTCTCCTGTACCTCTGGGTCTTGGGGAGAACGTAGTCTCTCATGGGCTCTTCCCACGGGAGAGCCTGATCCCTACGACGCAACCTCCTTCCCAAGCCATTGAGCCACAAGAATCTCTCACATTTCCGCTGGAGCAAGGTCGCGACCCGCGGTGATCGTTCTTTTGTCGCGGAGCCCTTTTGGACCCTGCCTTATGGCTCGAATGGAACTCTAGACATTATTTAACTAAGTTTCTCTTATAATTCTGAAATTGCAGGGACTCTTCGAAACTTTATCCACGGTCTTTCGCTGCGTAGGCCACCTCAGTAATGGGGCCTCGTCTTCCTTCCGCGAGCTTTGGCGAATTTCTGCGAGCTTAAGATTCTGTCCTGCAGAGGCTATTCCCCCGCGGACATCTTCCGCGGATACTTCTTTGAGTTTTGTACATGTGTGCTTTCGTAATTTGGTGGTCAACCATCTTTTCTAAGTCAAGATTTGACCAAAGTCTCCTTGTCGCGTGGGCCCTGTTGCTACGTGCCCTCGGCCAATTAGTGAGTCAAAAGGTTTTCTCGATTCGAAAGTTGACAATTTTGACCGCTCCTACAAGTTGTGCAGGGCCTTTAGGTATGGGCAGTTTGTTCACATTTTACTTAGAATACTCGAAACCATATATATAGAATACCGAATTCTTAGAGCCGTGCCTTTATGGGCATGCATGTGCTAGTTTGAAAATAAAAATGTGTCCGTAATAAATCAGTTTTTGCTTTTGATAAACTCGTAAAAAAAGTTGTATTTTGTCCAACACAGTGAACGATTTAAGTTTGAAATTTGTATACCGTTTACATTATGGTTCTGCGATCAAAATAAGTCTTTATTGACTTTTTGGCTAAAGAGTCTATGAGATGAAAGATTCAAACCATGATTATGAGCGAGCCCCACAAACGAGAGTTTGGAGGGATATGGAAGGATTGGGCATTGATTAAAGCTGATCCCATGCTGGGAAATAAATGGAAGTAGCTGAAAAAACAAACGGTTTATTAACATCAGCATTCAGTGCAGGGGAATTTCCAAAAGTATCAATATTGCCGCAGACAGCAACACAAGGACCCGTTGTTAGAGTAAGAAGCTGATCCTGCTTGTAACACAGTTCACAATTGCTGCTTGTTTTCTGCAACTTCTCTACTTGTCAAAGATACAAAGGATCGAGAGATTATAGTATCAAACACCGACAACGAAAAACGAGTTCAGTCTAACAACCGTTTCCTATGCAAGGATCGAGAACCTATTGTCATTAAAACGATATCGTGCCTGGCATGGTGCCCGTGAGCTTAATTAGTTAGAACTTAGAACGCTTTTTTCGTTGGATCGATCTAGAAAGATTTAGGAGGTGGTTACGAGATACTATATATAGGCCATGACTCTTCCGGAGAGATTATGCTTCCTACGAAAGCAAATATATATATATATATATATATATAATACACAATAGTGTTTGCCCGTGCCTACAACACTACACACCCTGGTAGTACTGTTGGCATCGGTATTTATGTAATATATTTTTGTTTTTTTATGCCAACACCAGAAGCTGAACAGTAAGTAAAAAGAACCGATGACATTTTTGTAATATATTTGTAAGAGTGTGAGTATTTTCTTAAGAGAGTTGAAAAGCACACAACAGCTCTTTGATCAAATGAATCTCAATCTTTCTTTCAATTTGTGTTTGTGGTTCCCACACCTTTATATTTTAATAGGTAGATATATATATATATATATATATATATATATATAGAGAGAGAGAGAGAGAGAGAGAGATCATTGCAGAAGGTTTCGAATGCACGTACATAGGTGTTTTCTTTTGGGGGAAACAAAATTTAAAATGCATTTATGTTGTCATCATGGGGATGATGAGGCGACTTGTGATGATGTGGCACCTGCATGGACGAAAAATTACGTTGCAGTCAAAGTGGGTACGTGACAATGCATGTGGCAACATTTTTTGCTTTTATTACTCTTAGCAATACAATTTTTGGGCAAAAGTACCTTTTATATTGTGACAACATTTTTTGCTTTTATTATTCTTAGCTATACACTTTTTGGGCAAAAAAACCTTAGCTTTTATATAGTGACAACATTTTTGCTTTTATTACTCTTAGCTATACACTTTTAGTTTGTCGATCGTGTGATTTGATTGCCAACCTAATTGGATGTTTGTCCTATGTTGTGATGCCGTTGTGTTCTTGTCCAATTAGAGCATCTTCAGCAGCCTCAGCTGTTGGAAATTTTTGGCAAATTAATTGGCGACGAAAAGCTCCCAAACCCGGACACAACAGCCTCGCTCCGGCCTCGCCAGTTACGTACTCCGCCGCCAAAACGGCTTGCCTGCTATGGCGAGATTTTAGATCCTTGCTTGCCCTGCCCTCACTTCCCTCACTTCCCTCACTTCTCTCTCTCTCTCTCTCTTTCTTGCCCTCGACGCAGACCTAGACGTGGATCTGGTGAAATCGATGACGGTGGATTTCAGAATCAAAACATACGCTACAGTGCCTTGTCCGCTGTCATCCGTCGTTGACTGCCGTCACTCGTGTATCAGATTCCGACTCTTCTCTCGTTTTGCTTCCACTCTCCGCGCGAGTTTTCCGGAAGATTCTTGGAATTTTTAATGGTGTGTGTATATATAATATAGGCGTATATATGTGTATATGTTGGCTGAGTTTGAATTTGTGGGTTTCAATTTATGTTTTTGAGTGGAATTGATTTGTGAGTTTGATCTTGAGGTTTGATTTGTAACTTTTTGAGGATTGATTTTGTATTTGTGAGTTTGAGGTTGTCGACTGAAACAGAGGTTCTGGGTTTGTAACTGAAAATAGCCGTGGTGTTCTGTTGTTGGTTTGTGTTGCTGCTGTTGCAAATTTCAAAGAGAGAGAGAGAGGGAGAGAGGATTGATTTGGTACAAATGGCGTTTGGTTTTCCTTAGGCTATTGGGTACACATGTATTTGAATGACTAGCTAAATGAGAGAAATTGCGCTTTTCCTTGCTTGAATGGCTAAAAATTCGGTGTGACTGATGGATATGCTCTTATGTATCTACAGTGATCATGCATTGGTGAGACTAGCTATACTGGTCCCAGCTGGTCCTATACTCCATATGGAGAAATTTTTCAGCCGCTCAGTGTATTCGGGTTGTCCATTTTGATTTTGGACAGCTCGGATATAGAGAGAAAAAAAGGAGAGAGAAAGAGGAGGGCTGAGAAGAGATAGAAAGTTTCAATTTAAGCCATCCAAAAATGTATCGGACGGCTCAAGAGTGCCGAGCGGACATCACGTGGGATATAACCGCTCGGCACTGAAAAATTTCTCCTCCATATGACATCTTGACGACTCGATCGGGCTTGACATTTCCTGAGCTGGGATTAATGACTTGTTCTCTACAATTAATTAACCTAGTCGTTCGTACGTATGAAAGCTTTTTGGATTCTTTGTCTTAGCTTCGAAGTTTGAACAGAATCTCATAATTCATCTCTCTTAATTAAAGTAATTTGTTACGTTCAAAGTCGTGTTGTCTGGAAGACATAAGGAATTAAACCGATCGAGCTAAGAAAATTCAGTGCAATGTGTAAGACTGAAGACTAGAATCAGAGAAGTGACGCAATTGCAATTCGTTGATGACCAGGGAAACATTTGGAAGATAGCGTGCATGCGAATATTCAGAACCGTTGGAGTAGTGATCATTCCCTCCTAAGATTCTAGAATGGAAATCCTATGAGGTGTTATTAACTCATTTGACGTCAGTTCATATAGAGTTTAATTTGTGCTAATTTTAATTGAGAGACGGGGAGGTGCGTAGGAACCCCAGGGGCATCGGCCACCCCCAAATTTAGAATTTTGTTTATAGTATATACTACAATTAGGATTTATATAAGTAGTATACGAATCTCTGAAAATTTAATAAGTTTTGATTTGATCTTGTCAAAAAATTAAAATTGTTCTACATTTTTTTTTTGAAATTAAAATTAAAATTGTTCTACATTGTCATGTAAAATTTTACTCCTATCAATTTTTCGTAGATGGAAATAATCACAAATGAACGTTGTAATTGTCGACCGAAAAATAAAACAGTGTCGTATACAATATGGTAATGTATTACAAAAGCTACGCGATACACTGAGCCTATTTCTAAATGAAAATACTTTCTTACGTCAATTCCCCTCAACTAAAATTTTGGCCTTGCCACTGGATTTGAGACACTCACAAGTAGGCGGTAAGATTGGTGTCGGCCCCCCTCAACTAAAATTCTAGCTCAGCCACTGGATTTGAGACCCTCACAAGTAGGCGGCAAGATTGGTCTCCCAAGATTCATCTTACTAAAAACTCGCAAGTAGGCGGAGCTTTATTTCCTTATACCAAAGAATAGCAGGCTCCAAACACCACGGTTCGACTTGCGTGAGCAGGATGCTGACCTGTGACCAACAATCCCCATTCTTCCCCCCCCCCCCCCCCCCCCCCCCCCCCCCCTAAACACCTGCCAGCAACCAGCATCCTGTCCAGGGGAGTTGAACCCGCAACCTTGGCTTTGATAGCACTTGTAGGATCAATCGCTTACCATTTTACCAAAATTCGCAGATGGTGGTAAAGGCACAATACCAAAACATAGCAAGCCCCAAGCGGCATGGTTCAACTCGTGTGGGTAGGATGCTAGCCCGCGACTAACAGTTAGCCCGGATACTTGAATTATAACCAAAAAAAATCCATTCTTGAAAAATTAACTCCAAAAGTCAATAGAACTAGTTCCGTTAATTTGTAGTTGAAGCTTTGACGAAACAATGATTTTGTGGGCACAATAATACAATTGTTGTCTTTTGTAATTGTGATTAATTCAACGGAAGTCTGCAACCTACTGTACCTTTGTCCCATCTTCCCCTACTTAGGAACATAATCATTTCTATGACTCATACATGCATTTATTCACTCCCTTAATAAATACTACTATTTCAGTCATGTTTAAGAGTATAAGATACAATTGAATTGAACGAGGTGGATCATCATAATGGCTGAGACTCACTATAGGCCCAGACGACAAAGATTTATTCAGAGAGAAGCATATTTCTTGAATTATTAACGTATGTATGTAAAGAAGAAGAATTGAAAAGACATATATAAACTAAACTTGAGCCATAAAAATGACGACTCCTATATACAAATATCTATGTGAAAAGGGGGCATTTCAGTCCTGAATTACACAAATGCATGTCATATTGGAGTTTGACTTCCAATTTGGACGAGAAGAGTAAAGGGGCTAAGAGATACGTACTAATATTTTTGTCTTCGGTATTTTTTTGACTAAAACTTATTTCCGTAATATTTGTTCAGATTTTCGTTATAAGTTTTGAGACTAATCATTCTTCTCAATGAGAGGAATCAAAAAAATATAAAATTATGGATTGAAGTTAAAAAATTCATATATGACGATACTGTAGACAAAAAAATAATTGTTTGGTATTTTTTTTCTTGTTGACATAGTTTTTTTCTTTTTAGACTCCTTTTACTGAGATGGGTGATTAATCCGAAAAATAAACTTGAATTCAACAAAAATTAAAAAATAACAAAAATATCGAAACGAAAAATACCAAAACCATTAGCGTGAACTCACCTTTTAAATCATGGATTAGGGCAAGGTGAAGGGAAAAGTGTGACAGTTTAGGGGTAGCGTTAAGTTACCATTTTTTTTTTTCCATAACCAGATGTCCGGAGCCAATTTACTTGCAACTCGATTACTCTTAGGGGCCATAAATGCAGGTTGTTTGGCCTAATGAGTCAAATGACTTTTTTTTTTTTTGTCTTTATTCAATTTTTTCCTCATTTGTTAGTTTTTCGTCAACTTTTTGTGGATTATTGTTGTTCATGACGAGAGAAATCTAAAAAGTAAAACATTAAGATCGAGACCTAAATTTTTTGAATAAAGACAAATTTTTTGTCTTTATTCAATTTTTTTTATTTGTTAGTTTTTCATCTACTTTTTGTGGATTATTTCTTTTTCATGACGAGAGGAATCAAAAAAGTAAAACAATGCAATCGAAACCTATGTTTTTTGAATAAAGAAAAAAATAAGGTAATAAGTCAATTTTTTCATCTTTAGTAAAAAATTGGGCTTTGATCATAATTTTTAATTTTTCGATTCCTCTCGTCATGACGAAGCAATAATTTACAAAAAATTGACGAAAAACTAACAAATGCAAAAAAAAATTGAATAAGAAAAAAAAGAAGTCATTTGCCCATTAATTTACCATTTTTTTCTGGCATTCTCCGGAGCATACTGACCATGGGTTTTGCAAAAGTCTTGTTGACTCAAAGCCTGCATGCATCCACTTGGCTCTTGAGCATTACTATTCAACATTTGAACTTTTCATACGCGCAGAACTTCAAATGCCGTGAGTCCTTAGAATCCATCAGGAATTTCCACACACCCTCTCTCTCTCTCTCTCTCCTCGGAGGCAGACTTCTCCAAACAAGTACATTTGGGCACGTATATATAAATGATGAAGCTCACGAACCACAAGTACAATAATTATATCAGAAAGCATATGAATACGACGGACGTACACTTGCCATTGTTTTAAATACCAAAATGCCTTTCCAGCTCCGCTCTACCACAAAACCTATCTTTTTGTTCATCCCAATACTACTCATATCATCCCTAGTTATTCTCTCTCAAGTCTCTGTCGTTGAAGGTTATAGTACAGAACACAAGAAAGAGAAATTGATAATTGGAGTTCCGGGTAATGCCTCTTTCAAAAACTTTGTGAAGATAACCTCAAGTTCTAAGAATCCAAATGAGAAGAATTACACTGGTTTTTGCATTCAAGTTTTCGAAGAGGTTTGGAAGAGATTGGGTTATCCTGTAACTGACTATGAATTTGTGGAGTTTAACGGAGCATACGATGATCTAGTAGCTAATGTCGCTAACAAGGTAATAAATCTATCTCCGACCTCTTTTTCTCTGCATTGGCTCGCAAATTTTTTCCAAACTACCCTTTAACTATCAAAGATACTGCCAATAACGATCGAAGCAACTGCATTTCATGATAATTTTCCTAGCACCATCTTTCGCAAAACACGATTTGTTTTCTTTTTTATCGGCATCTTTTGCAAAACACGATTTGTGCACGCATCTCGTTCTGTTTATTGTTTAACACATGCTTTGTGTACATGCATGTGGATCACAAATGGAAGACTTATAGCGCTGCCGTAGGCGACATAACGATATTAGCCAAACGTTGGAAGGACGTGGAATTTTCCGAGCCATTTACGGAATCAGGCTTGTCGATGGTAGTTCCGGTGAAGCCCAGTCCGAAGGCATGGATCTTTCTGGAGCCTTTCACTCTGGGAGTGTGGTTGGCTGCCGCCGCTGTTTTGGTCTACACCATGTTCATAGTTTGGTTCGTCGAACATCGGTCCAATCCAGATTTCAGTGGCCCCTGGAATGATCAACTCGGAAATGCTCTCTGGTTCACATTCTCTTCACTCTTCCTCGCTCACAGTAAGTACAATATAGGAGTACAATAATTAATTAAGGGGGATTTTGGATGGTGCCTTCTTGCATTTTCCATTCTTCATTTTTTCATTTTCAGTGTTTGGCTTGCCACCATCAGAACTCATTCCCCTGAAATGAGTTCTAAAATTTGCATGATAGAGGCAGAAATGAAGAATGAGCCCAATAGGAACTTTTCCAATTCTCGGTTTTCCATTTTCCTTTTGGTCTAGGTCAAAAGACGTATTTGTACCTAGCCCAATAGGATCTTTTCCAATTCTCGGTTTTCCATTTTTTATGAATAATGTTTCTTAGACAAACTTCTAAACAAAGATGTCTTCCCATGCACGTGGGTTTCAAATCATGTATTCACGGGAATGTCATGCATCAGGCGACTCCGACAATACCTACATCTCTCTCTCTCTCTCTCTCTCTCTCTCTCTCTCTAAATGGTCTAAACCTGAATTCGGATGGCTGCGTTACTAATACTCCTCTTAGTATAATTTTCAAATGATTCTTTCTTTTTTCTATAAATCCAAACTGAGTGTTTGTGAGGTAGTTCTTGAATGGTATATGCTCGATTTTCTATATATTTTTCGAGGAAGAAACGTCTTTCATGAGTCGTTTTATTTTGAAATGAAAGTCCATAAAACTAGACGATTCAAAAAATAAAAATAAAGTCATGTTTTAATTGTGCAGGAGAGAAAATTCAAAGCAACTATGCTCGGATTGTGGTAGTGGTTTGGCTTTTCCTGGCGTTGGTGTTAACGCAAAGCTACACCGCCAGCCTCACATCAATGCTCACGATCTCACGACTCCGACCGAAACTACTGTCCCATGCAAAAGTCGGGTGTGATGACAATACTTTCATGAAGAAATACGTTCAAGACGTGCTTAACTACAAGAATGTAAGTCTTATCAATGACGAAGATGAGTATCTCAGGGCGTTCGAGACGGGCAATATCTCAGCAGCATTCCTTGAGATCCCTTATGCCAAAGTTTTTGTCAATAGAAATTGCAAGAAATTTAGCATCATTGGAACCACATATAGATTTGGAGGATTTGGCTTTGTGAGTTCTCAACACTTTCTTTACACTTCTTTTCTCTCTTTCTTTTTTTTGAGATAAATAAAAAGGGGAAATTAGAGTTGCAACTCCATCAGGGAAGAGGAACTTCCAACCACCATTGCATATTAAGTCAGTAGCTAGTACCATCCGTTAAAGAAGCTAAGCTAACTGAAATTACGTTCAAGTACTCTTGATCAATTGAGCCATCATCATCGCTAGCACTTGTATAATGCAGCCACCATCTCAAACCTCTAATACAAATATCTTCATTTGTGTTCCTATGCAGGTATTCCAAAAAGGTTGTGCATTAGCTGCTGATGTCTCGAAAGTCATTCTCCAACTCTCAGAGGATGGGACTCTTAAAAAGCTAGAAGAGGACTTGTTAACTCCCGACAAAGAGTGTTTAAAATCTGAAACTACGACGGAGAACATTGATAGCTTAAGCCTCCGAAGCTTTTGGGGTCTATTCCTCTTTTCAGCCACCACTTCCTCTGTTTGTTTTCTTCTATTCCTTGGGCACTTACTCAAGGACTACCTCCGTCATCAGTCATCTCAAGTGGCTGACGTGAATACAAGTAATGAGAGCGTTTCAATCAAGACGGTTAGAGTTGCACGGTACTTGATGAATGCAGAGATTGGAAGCCCATGGAGATCTCCATCCTCCGATCAGGCAGTGCATGAAACTGACATGTGCTAAATTTTTGGATTTTGTCTGGTGGAGATTGTAACTTGCACTCCATCTAGTTTAATTTTTTCATTATTTTTAGGAGTTTGTGTCATTTTTCAATTGGACCATATCTTGTCATCTATATGTCTGCCGTCTATTTTATGGACATTTTATGAGACTTTGTTTTTCTTACAAATTCGACAAGATGAACAATTCGAATAATGATTAGGAGCTCAGTATGAGCCCACAAAATGAGATTTAAAGGGATATGGAAGGATTGGGCATGGATTAGAGCTGAGTCCATGTTGGAAAAAGATAAAAGAAGTTGAAAAAATCGAAAGGTTTAATTTTTTTTTTTTTGGGTTGGGGGGGGGGGGGGGGGGGGGGTTATAAATTGGAAACTTTATAAGCACAAACAAACTACAAACCAAAGGAACTAGTCCTTACAAGGAATTGCAAGCTAGCGAAAAAAAACTGGCCAACAAACAGCAACTAGAACAAACAACTGTAACTATTTCCCCAAAACACTTGGGGGAAAAAACATTTATGGAAAATCTCCAAGATGTCCCAATTGAGAGATTCTGGGCCGAAGCACGAATCCCTCTCCGAGAGCTAATGCATGCGCAGTCATCTTCAACAATACTAGACAGCTGCAAAAGAGAACAATCCATGCCTTTACGCTAAAACAACCGCAAATTCTGTTCTCGATCTCCGCAGCCAATAAACTGTGGCTGCTGCCAAAGACAATTTGCAAATTGTAAGAGCCATAGAAGTACTGGCACTCCTAACCGAAAGGTTTATTAACATATCAGTATCCAGTAGAAGGGAGTTTCCAATTAAAAGTACCACCATTGCCGCTAAAAGCAACACAAGAACCCGTCGTAGGAGTAAGAAGCTGATCCTGCTTGTAACACTGTTTCACAATCGGTTTCTATAGGCCATTTCACCCCTGGAGAGATTATGAAGACAAAAAATTATCTATGGAGACCATTGCAGAATGTTCCGAATGCACATAAGGCTTTTTTCTTTGGGGGAAAATAGATTTCAAATGCATTTATTTCTCATAAAAGAAAGTCTAGGGTAACCTCATGGAATGCTCTGACCGGTCCACCGGACGGCTTTGAGTGGGCCCCAAAAAAATACAGAAAAATATTTATAAATTTTAAAATAATATTTCATGGGACCCTGTAAAAAATCAGCTCTAACGGATATCGGTAGGTATGTCTTTTGGAATTCGTAGAAACGAAACTGTTTAGTTTTGCAGTTTCGTCCCTACAAATTCTAAAAACATATCTGTCGATATCCGTTGTAGCTGATTTTTTACAGGATCCCATAAAAATATTATTTTAAAATTTATGAATATTTTTCTGTATTTTTGTGGGGCCCGAAAAGGCCCCAATAACCGTGTAGTGGATGGTCACCACACATGAGGTGCGGTGGTCGTAGCATTGCTCTTATCATAATGTGGACGAAGAGGCAACTCGTGTTGACATGGTGTCCACGTGGATGATGATGTGGTGCTCCATGTGTTGTGCGAAAACACTAACAAACAAAGAAAATGGATGTGATTGCTGCTACATAATTGAACAAACCACGGAAATCGAGTGAGAGAGAGAAAACCGAGTAATCATAAAGAACATAAAGATTTTACGTGGTTTGGTAGCAAATAGCTACTCCACGGGCTGTCAGACAATCGAGGGTTAACTACATGGAAGAAAACAAATGCCCAAAAGCCTCCAGATCGATGAGATCTCTCGGAATTCCTCTCTTACCTCTCACAGAAAAAGATGCTGTGAATGCAATATAATAAACTGAAAATCCTAAAAACGGCTTATATACGAAGTTGTTCCACATCCGACAGCTTAGGCGAAAAATTCATAGGACGAGGACCGACTTCAGGTAGCACGTTCCGCCCGAATGAACATTTTAGACAGCTCTGAAAAACTTCAAACATCTCTAAACATCTTCAGATAGCTCCGAAATAGCCCTGAATTGCTCCGAACGGCTCCAAATTGAGCCAAAACACTTCGCCATGTGGAAGAGATTGTGGCGGGTGATATTGGGGGCGAATGGGCGATCACATGGACAATGATGTGGCATCCGCATGGGCTATAATGTGCCTGCCACATGTCACATGCATAAATACTTTCACCTGGGGTGATTTGGATTAAAAAGTGGAATAATAACCTTTTTTTTTAATCTTTTTTTGAAAATTTCGTTAATTTTGCATCAAATTTTTATGACTTATTAATTTGTCTTGGAACAGAAAAAGTAAAAAAATTTGATCGAAACTTATAATTTTAAAAAAAAAGACAAAGATAAGTAAAAAAAAAGTTGTCTTATTGACTTATTTTTGTCTTTATTTAAAAAATTATGAGTTTCAATCAAATTTTTTTTACTTTTCCGATTCCTCTCGTCGAGACCAATCAATAAGTCACAAAAGTTTGACACAAAACAAATAAATGCAATTTTTTAAATAAGGCCAAAAAAATGTCATTCAATTTTTTAATCCAAACCCACCTCTAATCTGTCTCTCCCTGCCATCATGACCCACCAGCCGATTCACCCCTCCCTTCGCCGGCCACTTAATATCTGGCAACCTCAGATCCGGCGACCCCATCTCTGTCGAGGCCCGTCTCCGGCGACCCTGGGTTTAGAAGCTATCGTACGTGTTTTCATAACAAGAGTCCTCTAAAGTTTGAACCCAGAAGGCAATACATCACATCCAAATACACCTTTCATCACATCTGTACATTTAAATATAATTAATGAAGAACAAAAACACAATCAAAAGGGTCTACAATCTTCCAAGCTCATAACCCAGATACAAAAGTGCCCATATCGATGCAATCAAAGCTATAAAAAAAATTTAAAGAATAATAGAAGAACAAAAATCAGATACCCACCAGAGCGCAGATCCAAAATACCCAACAGTTAAGAGAGAATTTTATGAAGCGAACAAGATAACCCAATTTGTTTCTTTAGTTTTCTTTTTCGTTATCTCTCTCTCTCTCTTGACCTTGACGCAGACCTAGACGTGGATCTAGTGAAATCGACGACGGTGGATTCCAGAATCATAACCTACGCTACAGTGCCTTGCCCACCGTCATCCGTCGGCCGTGGATCGGATTCCGACTCCTCTGTTGCTTTGCTTCCACTCTCCGGCGAGTTTTCCGGTAGGTTCTTGGAATTTTTAATGGTGTGTGCATATATAATATAGGCGTATATATGTGTACATGTTGGCTGAATTTGAATTTGTGGGTTTCAATTTATGTTTTTGAGTGGAATTGATTTTTGGGTTTGATCTTTGAGGTTTGATTTGTAACTTTTTTGAGGATTGATTTTGTATTTGTGAGTTTGAGGTTGTTGACTGAAACAGAGGTTCTGGGTTTGTCACTGGAAATAGCTGTGGTGTTGTGTTGCTGTTGTTGCAAATTTTAGAGAGAGAGAGAGAGAGTATTGATTTGGTACAAATGGCGTTTGGTTTTGCTTAGGCTCTGTTTTGAACTCAGGGAAAAAAAAAGGAAAATTAAAAAAATTTCCCTTCTATTGTTTGGTTGGAAGGAAAAGAGTGAAGAAAATAAAGATTTTGAGTTCAATGAATAATAAATTTTCTCTCCTAATTTCTCTCATTTTCCTTCTCTTTTATTTTCTTTTCCTTTCTATAAGTTCCAAACATAGCCTGAGGCTATTGGGTACACATGTATTGAATAACTAGCTAAATGAGCGAAATTGCAATTTCCCTTGCTTGAATGGCTAAAAATTTGGTGTGATTGATGGATATGCTCTTATGTACTCTCTCCGTCTTAATTTAATTGTCATTTTTGGAAGTTCGTATTACTTTTCAATTGATTATATATTGTAATTTATAATGTTTTAGATGATTTTGAAAAAATTGTATTATAGAAAAAATCGAAATCTATCAAAGAAGATCTATATTGAATATAAAATTAATTATAAATTTAAAGATATAACTAGTTTTTTTATCCAGTTAGAATAGAACTGGGACAAACTGGGACGGAGGGAGTATCTAAAGTGATCATGCATTGGTGAGACTAGCTATACCGATCCCAGCTGGTCCTATACTCCATATAGAGAAATTTTTCATCCGTTCGGTTTATTTGGATTGTCCATTTTGATTTTGAAAGGCTCGGATATAGAGAGAAAAAAGGAGAGAGAAAGAGGAGGGGTGAGAAGAGATAGAATTTTTTTTCTGAACTATCCAAAAGTACATCGAACGGCTTAAAAATGCCGAACGGACATCATTTGCGATATACCTTCTCGACACTGAAAAATTTCTCGTCCATTTGACATTTTGACCACTCGATCGGGGCTTGACATTTCCTGAGCTAGGATTGATGACTTGTTCTCCACAATTAATTAACCTAGTCGTTCGTACGCATGAAAGCTTTTTGGATTCTTTGTCGGGAAAAATTCAAAAAAGCCCCTAAACTTTGAACCCAATGTCAAATAGGCACCTGAACTTAAATAAACTTCAATTGAACACCTGAACTTTCACTCCTTTATTCAATTTACCCCCTGCCGTCTCAATCTGTGACTTTCCTAACGGCAACCGCTGAGCTGGACACTAAAAGACAGAACAAAACGTTAGAGGGAGAAATTGAAGAGAAACAACAGTAATCTGGCACCTTTTTAAGGCTCCGTTCGGCTAAATAATCCTATTGGCTTATTTTTTGTCTTTATTCAACTGTTTTTCATATTTGTTAGTTTTTCGTCAATTTTTTTGGAGATTATTGCATCGTCATAACGAGAGGAATCTAAAAAGTAAAAAATTATGATCGAAATCCATTTTTTTAATAAAAACGAAAAAATTGGCTTATTGACTTATTTTTGTCTTTATTCAAAAAAATTAGGTTTCAATCGTAATTTATTACTTTTTAGATTCCTCTTTTCATGATGATGCAATAAGCCCCAAAATAATGACCAAAAAAAATACAAAAAAAATTTGAATAAGGACAAAAAATGAGCCAATAGGCTTATTTAGCCGAACGGGGCCTTAAAAGGGTGCTAGATCACTGTTGTTTCCCTCCAATTTCTCTCTCTAACGTTTTGTTTTGTCTGTTAGTGTCCAGCTCAGCGGTTGCCGTTAGGAAAGTCACGGATTGAGACGGAAGGGGGTAAATTGAATAACGGAGTGAAAGTTCAGGTGTTTAATTGAAGTTTATTTAAGTTCAGGTGCCTATTTGACATTGGGTTCAAAGTTCAGGGGTTTTTTTGAATTTTTCCCTTCTTTGTCTTAGCTTCGAAGTTTGAACAGAATCTCATAATTCCCTCGTTTCCATCTCTCTTAATTAATATTTCATCCGTCTCAATTTATTTGTCCAATTTTGACATACGTGCTCTTCGAAAAAATTGTATATATCTCACAATCCATAATGTTTTATATAATTTCAAAAACATTGTATTATAGATCTAATTGAGATCTATCAAATAAAATTCATATTGCACATTTGATAATAGTTTCCGTAACTTGGAAAAACACATTTGGGAAGCTTGCTTTTATGCAACAATATGGTCCATTTGGATGACGCGGAATGGGTATATTTTTAATGATGCGATTGCAAGATTTGAGGAGGTGGTGGATATAATCAAGTTCAGGGTGGCTATGTGGATCAAAGTCAAATTCAATATTAGACTGTACTCTGTAGAGGATTTCAAAAGTTTTTTGGATGGTATTCGTGCGTTAAAATTGTAATTGTATGGCGTTAATCATTCAACCCCCTGCTGGATGATTTGCGTCTCCCCCTCCCCAGGTTGAGTCTGAGCATGTGTGCTCCTCAACTTTCCCTCTTGATATATCCTTTCGAGTGTTATAAAATTTCGCTTTTGCCAAGCAAAAAAAAAAAAAAAAACATTATATACCGAAATATATAGACAATTTTGTAGGAGGTTTCAAATAGTGAAAATGGACAAATAAATCTGGACTGAGGGAGTAATTTTTTACATTCAAAGTCGTGTTTTCTAGAAGACATAAGGAATTAAACCGATCGAGCTAAGAAAATTCAGTGCAATGTGTAAGACTGAAGACTAGAATACCAGAGAATTAGTGACGCAACAATTCGTTGATGACCAGGGAAACATTTGGAAGATAGTGTGCATGCGAATATTCACAACCGTGACTAGTGATCATTTCCTCCTAAGATTCCAGACTGGAAATCCTCTTAAGTGTGATTAACTCATTTGATGTCAGTTCATATAGAATTTAATTTGCTCTAATTTTAATTGAGAGACACGGAGGTGAGTAGGGGCCTCAGGGGCATCAGCCACCCCCAATTTTAGAATTTGTTAATAGTATATATACTACAATTAGTATTTATATAAGTAGTATACGAATCTCTGAAAATTTAATAAGTTTTGATTTGATCTAGCCAAAATTAAAATTATTCTATATTGTCATGTAAAATTTTACTGTATCAAATTTTCGTAGATGGAAATAATCACACATGAATGTTGTAATCGTCGACCGAAAAATAAAACAATGTCATATACAATATGGTAATGTCTTACAAAAGCTACTGAGCATATTTCTAAATGAAAATAATTTCTTATGTCGGCCCTCTTCAACTAAAATTCTTGTTCCGTCAATGTATTTGAGATCCTCACAAGTAGGCATTTTGGCTCCGCCATTGGATTAGAGACCCTCACAAGTAGGAGGTAAGATTGGTCTCCCAAGATTCATCTTACCAAAACTCGCTGGTGGTGGTAAATGCGCAACTCTATTTCCTTATACCAAAGTATAGCAGGCCTCAAGTGCCACGGTTCGACCCGCGTAGGCAGGATGCTGGCCTTCATCTTACCAAAACTCGTTGGTGGTGGTAAAGGCGCAACTTTATTTCCTTATATCAAATCATAGCAGGCCCCAAGCGCCACGGTTCGACCCGCGTAAGCATGATGCTAGCCCGCGACCAACAGTTAAGCCCGGATACTTCAATTATAACAAAAAATCCGTTCTTGGTAAAATTATTCTTGAAAAATTAACTCCAAAAGTCAATAGAACTAGTTCCGTTAATTTGTAGTTGAAGCTTTGACGAAACAATGATTTTGTGGGCACCATCTTCCGTTAATTACAATTGCTGTCTTTTGTAATTGTGATTATAATTCAACGGAAGTCTACAAACTCTCTGTAGTCTGTACCTTTGTCCCATCTTCCCCTACTTAGGAAAATAATCATTTCTATGACTCATACATTTATTCACTCCCTTTAATTAATACTAATATTTCAGTCATGTTTAAGAGTATAAGATACAATTGAATTATAAACGTATGAACGTAAAGATAGATCGAAGAAGAATTGAAAAGACATATATAAACTAAGCATGAGCCATAAAAATGACGACTCCTACATACAAATATCTATGTGAAAAGGGGGCATTTCAGTCCTGAATTACGCATATGAATGTCATATTGGAGTTTGACTTCCAAATTTGGACTAGATGAGTAGAGGGGCCACGAGATACTAATATTTGTCTTCGGTTTTTTTTTTACTAAAACTTATTTCCGTAATATTTGTTCAGTTTTTCATCATAATATTTGGGATTAATCATTTATCTCAACGAGCAGAATTAAAAAAATATAAAATTATGGACCGAAGTTAAAAAATTCATATAAGACGACACTGTAGACAAAAAAAAAAGTAATTTTTTTTGTTGAAATAACTTTTTACTTTTTAGACTCCTTTTGCTGAGATGGGTGATTAATCTGAAAAATAAACTTGAATTCAACGAAAATTCAAAAATAACAAAAATACCAAAAACATTAGCGTGAACTCACCTTTTAAATCATGGATTAGGGCAAGGTGCAGGGAAAAGTGTGACAGTTTAGGTGTAGTGATAAATTACCATTTTTTTTCCATAACCGAATGTCCGGGCCAATTTACTTGTAACTCGATTACTCTTGGGGACCATAAATCCACGTTGTTTGGCCTAATAAGTCAAATGGCTTATTTTGTTGTCTTTATTCAATTTTTTTTCGCATTTGTTAGTTTTTCGTCAACTTTTTGTGGATTATTGCTTCTTCATGATAAGAGGAATCCAAAAAGTAAAACATTACGATCGAACCCAAATTTTTTTGAAAATTTTGTCTTTATTCATTTTTTGTCCGCATTTGTTAGTTTTTCATCTACTTTTTGTGGATTATTTCTTCTTCATAATGAGAGAAATCTAAAAAGTAAAACATTACAATCGAAACCTAATTTTTTTGAATAAAGATAAAAATAAGGTAATAAGCCAATTTTTTTGTCTTTATTAAAAAATTGAGTTTCGATTATAATTTTTAATTTTTAAATTCCTCTCCTCATGACAAAGCAATAATTTAAAAAAAATTAGATAAAAAAACTAATAAATGCAAAAAAAAAAAAATGAATAAAAACAAAAAAATAAGGTCATTTCGCTTATTAGGCCGAACCACCCATTAATTTACCATTTTTTTCTGGCATTGACCGGGGCATACTGACCATGGGTTTTGCTAAAGTCTTGTTGACTCAAAGCCTGCATACTGCACTAGGTCCTTGACCATTACTATTCAACATTTGAACTTTTCATACGCGCAGAACTTCAAATGCCGTGAGTCCTTAGAATCCATCTGGAATTTCCACACACCCTCTCTCTCTCTCTCTCTCTCTCTCTCCCTCTCCTCGGGAGGCAGACTTCTCCAAACAAGTACATTTGGGCACGTATATATAAATGATGAAGCTCACGAACCACAAGTACAATAATTATCAGAAAGCATATGAATACGACGGACGTACACTTGCCATTGTTTTAAATACCAAAATGCCTTTCCAGCTCCGCTCTACCACAAAACCAATCTTTTTGTTCATCCCAATACTACTCATATCATCCCTAGTTATTCTCTCTCAAGTCTCTGTCGTTGAAGGTTATAGTACAGAACACAAGAAAGAGAAACTGATAATTGGAGTTCCGGGTAATGCCGCTTTCAAAAACTTTGTGAAGATAACCTCAAGTTCTAAGAATCCAAATGAGAAGAATTACACTGGTTTTTGCATTCAAGTTTTCGAAGAGGTTTGGAAGAGATTGGGTTATCCTGTAACTGACTATGAATTTGTGGAGTTTAACGGAGCATACGATGATCTAGTAGCTAATGTCGCTAACAAGGTAATAAATCTATCTCCGAGACCTCTTTTTCTCTGCATTGGCTCGCAAATTTTTTCCAAACTACCCTTTAACTATCAAAGATACTGCCAATAACGATCGAAGCAACTGCATTTCATGATAATTTTCCTAGCACCATCTTTCGCAAAACACGATTTGTTTTCTTTTTTATCGGCATCTTTTGCAAAACACGATTTGTGCCCGCATCTCGTTCCGTTTATTGTTTAACACATGCTTTGTGTACATGCATGTGGATCACAAATGGAAGACTTATAGCGCTGCCGTAGGCGACATAACGATATTAGCCAAACGTTGGAAGGACGTGGAATTCACCGAGCCATTTACGGAATCGGGCTTGTCAATGGTAGTTCCGGTGAAGCCCAGTCCGAAGGCATGGATGTTTCTGGAGCCTTTCACTCTGGGAATGTGGTTGGCTGCCGCCTCTGTTTTGGTCTACACCATGTTCATAGTTTGGTTCGTGGAACATCGGTCCAATCCAGATTTCAGTGGCCCGTGGAATGACCAACTCGGAAATGCTCTCTGGTTCACCTTCTCTTCACTTTTCCTGGCTCACAGTAAGTACAATATAGGAGTGCAATAATTAAGTTTGGCATAGCCATTTTTTATGAATAATGTTTCTTACACAAGCTTCTATACATAAATTATTAAGATTTCTTCCCATGTATTCATGGGAATGTCATGCATTAGATGACTCCGATAATATCTGCATCTCTTTCTCTCTCTTTTTTTTAAATGGTCTAAACCTGAATTCGGATGGTTGCGTTACTAGTACTGCTCTTAATATAATTTTCAAATGATTCTTTCTTTTTTCTATAAATCCAAACTGGGTATTTGTGAGATAGTTGTTGAATGGTATGCTCGATTTTCTATATCTTTTTCGAGGACGAAACCTCTTTCTTGAATCGTTTTATTTTGAAATGAAAGTCTATAAAACTAGACGATTCAAAAATAAAAAATAAAGTCCTCTAATAATTGTGCAGGAGAGAAGATTCAGAGCAACTATACCCGGATTGTGGTAGTGGTGTGGCTTTTCCTGGCATTGGTGTTAACGCAAAGCTACACCGCCAACCTCACGTCAATGCTCACGATCTCACGACTCCGACCGATACTACTGTCCCATTCTAAAGTCGGGTGTGATGAAAATTCATTCATGAAGAGATACGTTGAAGAAGTGCTTGACTACAAGAATGTAAGTCTCATTAGGGATGAAGATGCGTATCTCAAGGCATTTGAGACGGGCAGTATCTCAGCTGCGTTCCTCGAGATTCCTTATGCCAAAGTTTTTGTCAATAGAAATTGCAGGAAATATAGCATCATTGGAACCACATATAGATTTGGAGGATTTGGCTTTGTGAGTTCTCAACACTCTCTTTACACTTCTTTTTCCTCTTTTTTTTGAGCTAATTAAAAAGGGGAGATCAAAGTTGCAACCCCATCATGAAAGAGGAACTTCCAACCGCCATTGCATATTCAGTCAGTGAGCTAGTACCATCCATTAAAGAAGCAAAGCTAACTAAAATTACATTCAAGTACTCTTGATTGATTGAACCATCATCATCGCTAGTACTTGTATAATGCAGCCACCATCTCAAACCTCTAATACAAATATCTTCATTCATGTTCCTATGCAGATATTCCAAAAAGATTGTGGATTAGCTGCTAATGTTTCGAAAGCCATTCTCCAACTCTCAGAGAATGGGACTCTTAAAAAGCTAGAGGAGAAATGGTTGACTCCCGACAAAGAGTGTTTAAAATCTGAAACTACGACGGAGAACGTTGATAGCTTGAGCCTCCGAAGCTTTTGGGGCCTATTCCTCTTCTCAGTTGCCACTTCCTCTGTTTGTTTTCTTCTATTCCTTGGGCACTTACTCAGGAACTACCTCCATCATCAGTCATCTCAAGTGGCTGACGTGAATGCAAGTAATGAGAGTGTTTCGATCAAGACGGTTAGAGTTGCACGGTACTTGATGAATGCAGAGATTGGAAGTCCATGGAGATCTCCATCCTCCGATCGGCCAGTGCCTGCAACTGACATGTGCTAAATATTTGGATTGTGTTTGGTGGAGGCTATAACTTGCACTCCGTCTATTCCAATTTTTTAGTCATTTTTAAGAGTTCGTGTTATTTTTCAATTGACCATATCTTCTAATCTATTTTTAGATGATTTTGAAAAGTTTGTTTAATACTCCACATACTAATCAAAATCTACCAAACGAAATCCTAAAATCTGAATGAAAAGTTATATGTTTGTATCAGGCACTAACAAGTATCTTATAATATATTGAGCTCATGATTTTTCACGGGGACACTTGAAAAAATAGTGAATGAGTTAAGTTGAAAATAAGTACACTACAACACGGAAGGCCTATTGCGAGGAAATATGGCGAGGAAAAGAGATTTCGTCGCTAAAAGTATACAATCTGCGAGGAAAATCAAATTCGTCGCTAAAAAGTTACATTTAGCGAGGAAATTAAATTTCCTCGCCAAATGTAACCCTTTTGCGAGGAATCTGTTTTCCTCGCTAAATGTAACCCTTTTGGCAAAAAAATTTTGTCACCTTTTTTTGGACTCATTAAATTTTTTATATGTAAGTCATTATTAATTATGTTCACGTATATTTAATATCACGTGGTAAGGGATAATCAACTACATAGTTAAATATCATAAGCAAATTTATTAAAATAAAAAAGTGATAAATGGAAAAAAAATAGTTTCATCGCCAATCGCATTAAATTGATGAAATCAAAAATATGTTTCACACGAATTATATGAATTCACTTTTCCCCAACTAAAATTAATTATTAACAATGTCAGTATGTTCAAATTGTACTAAAATTTATTGTTTGAATACAAAAAATTTTAAGGACATGCTAAAAAAAAGTTCATCCCATAGTTATTGTTAACCAATCAGTGCAAATGATCAGTTGATCAAGAAAAGAGGTCCTCTCGCAAGCAACGCACTGTTGCTCGCTCTTCAACTAAATCCAAGTACAAGGCTATTGCGGATGTGGTCGCCTAATTAACTTGGCCGGGTTCAGTCACTCCTCTTTGAACTTGGTCTTTATATCTGTGCCACTCCATTAATGTGGTGTGATAATATATATTGGTGCAACATATCTTACAGCCAATCCCGTCTTCCATGCCCGCACAAAGTATGTTGAAATTGATTATCATTTTGGGCATGACAAAGTCGCTCGTGGTGATTTAACCGTCCAATATATTAGCACCAAGGATCAAATTGCCGATATTTTTACACAAAAGGACTTGCGTCTTCCCGCATTCGGACACTGCGTTTCAATCTAAAGGTCAAGCCTCGACCATCAGCTTGCAGGGGGTGTCAACCAATCAGTGCAAATCAGTTGATCAAGAAAAGAAATCCTAATAATGTTAGCCATTTCAGTGGTTATATTTTATCATTTGCAATAGCTTTTGTAAAGCTGATCACTTATAACCGTATTTGTATATAAATACCCAAGGAATAGAACACTCTAGGTAACAGAGTATTCATCAATTCTATCGTATTGTTCCTTTAACTGTTACAAATCCAAAAAAAGGACTAGACATAGGGATTATAAGTTTGTGGATGAATGATGTGCTTTTCAGAAAAGAATGCAGGGGATATATGGATTGCTTTTCATAGAGATAACTAATTATTAATTCATACAAAAAAATTAATGAAAAGCTAAACAAAAAATAAAGTACTTAATAATTGCGAAATGTATTTTCAAAATATCACTAATCTATTTTCAAAATATGTAAGGTTAACCCCATTTAAAAAAAACATAACAAATTATTACTATTGTAATATTGTAGTTGAGTTAAAATTGTTATGGGCGCATATACACAGTAAGAACATATTGACCCACCAAAAAAAATATCTTATTTGCAGAAATTTAAAGTGCTCAAACTAATTTAGGCACTACAAAAGGTTACTAAACTTAGAGAGAATTAAAACGAAGTATAAAATAAACAAATTTAGAAAGGTATAAAGATTTATTAAAGATATATAACAAAACATTAAATTATAAAAAAATTCAATAAAAGCGAATAATGTTAATGATTTAAAAAACAAGTTTAAAGAAACACTACGAAGGGACTAAAATTAAAGAGAAAGGTTTAAAGAAACAAATTTAGAGAGGTGAAAGAATAAACAAAAGGTTTATATATAAAAAAGGCAACGGTTTGAATTGAAAAGGAAGTTGGTGTGATGGATGGAGTGAATGCCTCCATACAGGAGGCCAAGGTTCGAGTTCGCGCGGAAGCAAATGATCTGGAGAACTCTCTATTTTTTAGTTTCAAGAGTTTTAGCGAGGAAAAATTTCCTCGCTGAAATTATAATTAGCGAGGAAAAAATTAGTCTAGCGAGGAAAAATTTCCTCGCCTATTTTATAAACAGTGTACTAGTCTAGTGAGGAAAAACTATAGCGAGGAAAAAATTCCTCGCTAATTGGGTCAAAATTTGCGAGGAAATATTTTTCCTCGCAAATTCTTTTTGCGACAAGCTTTTTGCGAGGAAAACCGGCGAGGAAAAATTTCCTCGCAAATACATTTTGCGAGGAAATCAGCCTTGTAGCGAGGAAATTAAATCCTCGCTACAAGCCTTTCGTGTTGTAGTGGTATGCCATCTATTTTATGAAGATGCATTTAATCAAACCAAATTTTTAGAGACCTTTTTTTTCTTACAAATTCGATACGTTGAACAATTCAAATCATGATTAGGAGCTCAGTATGAGCCCACAAAATGATATTTAAAGGGATATGGAAGGATTGGGCATGGATTAGAGCTGATTCCATGCTGGAAAAAGATAAAAGAAGCTGAAAAAATTGAAGGAAAAAATTTCTGTTATATCCCTTCGACTTTAAGCACAAATTCACTTTGATCCTTCACATTTTAATTTAGACAAATATATACTTGCATGTTGAAATTGGTTTCAATGTCATCCATGTATTGGATGCCGTTTGTTTTTTGAACGGCAAATGTAGGTAGATTTATCCTTGCATTTTGATATGGAAGGATTGTCATTTTAAGTTTGAAATTTGTATACTGTCTACTTTATGGATCTGCGATCAAAATAAGTTTTTATTGACTTTTTAGCTACGGAATCTCGCCGAGATGAAAGATTCAAACTATGATTATATATGAGCCTGGAACGAGCCCCATAATAGGCGCATAAATGTTCACATACGCGCCTCTTAATTTATCATTGTTAATTCTATTTTATATTATTACTTGGAGTTTAATGCTTGATTTTTATATTGTAGGTGTTTGGAAGCTGAATACCGTAAAGTCAATTAAATTCATTGAATTGGATATTACATGCAATACTCTTAGCCTTAATAAAGATGTGCACGTGAGAACCCACGGCAAAAATATTGCTGGCCTTGTTCCGTAGCGGGCCAGGCTTATAATTCCAAGAGTAGAAAAATAGGGCTTTAGGATGTCAGCTACAACACCTTACCTTATGAAAGGGAGGGAAGAGCTGCGCATAAGGGTCATCATCGGGCCGGGCCGGCCCAGCCCGCCAAGTCGCGGCCCAAGCCCGCCCACGGGCCGGGCCGCTCGGGATTTTTCTTTTTGGCGGCCCGGGCGGGCCGGGCCACCTACCATAATTGAAGCCCAAGCTCGGCCCACGGGCTACCCCAATTGGCGGGCCGGCGGGCCAAAAGCCGGGCGGGCCAACGGGCGGGCTTAAATTTCCTTGGGCAAAACTAAACCAAGGGAAAAAATAAAGGATTTTTTGGGATTTTGGGCTAATGGGCGGGCCCGTTGGTGGGCTTTTGGACGGGTATGCCGGGCAGGCTCACGGGCCGGGCCTACGGGCGGGCCGAGTAAAAATTCATAGGTCCGAGCCCGCCCATTACAAACTACGGGCCGGGCTAGCCCGCCCGTTTTACGGGCTCGGGCCGGGCAAAAGCCGGGCGGGCCGGGAGGGCTTTGGACGGGTCACGGGCCACCGGGCCGAATGATGACCCTTAGCTGCGCATAACACACACCACGGACGGACGAAACAAATAGGAAGAACTGGGCTGCCGACAGCGTACGAAGAACGGGCTGCCATCAGGAAAAAATTATTTGTTCTGACTATTGTTAAGTTTTCTTCCGAGTTCCTTTTTCTTTTCTTTCCTTTCAAGTTTTGTTCAATTACTCGAATTTCGGTAATTAGTTTTAATTTATGTTCTTGATAAAAGTTATTCGTTGGTATTTGATTAGTTATTATCTTTTGTTTATTTTTTTTTCATGTCGCGTAATAGAAACATGTTTCAAATTAGAGTTTCTTTTATTTTATGCGCAATAATTAGTGAGTAGTCGTATATGCAGAGTCGCGAGGTGATTAGCACGCCGTGACTAGTTCGGGCACTATTCCTATTTTCAAACAATAAAGAAAAGACAATTTTAGGATAGTAAAGAACATCCGTTAGACGAACTCGGGCATTGTTAGAGCCCATGTGAACGGGAGAATGAGGGACTAAAACTTATTCTCCGCTGCGCATAGGTAAACGGCGACCATAAATGTTTGCATCTCTTGGGATATCTTTTTCTCTCTAAAATCCAATGTTTTTAAGAACACCGAATAGAGCAAATAAATTCAGATTGATTGCGGGTACTATGAACCCTATGATCGTGCCTCCTTTTAATTATTTGAAAGAATACAATCAATTTGTTAGTTTTTATTAATCTCAACCAAATCGACAAGGGGTGGCTACCTAAGAGCTAGTTTAGTCAGTATCAACCCAAGTTTTTAGCCAGCACACATCACCGTTTTTGTAGATTCGACTTCGGACTTACCGGATATTGTGCTACGTCGGTTTCAGTCCCAAACTTAGGATAACCCTTTATTTTAGGATTAGGAAATCGTCAAGCACCCCACAAACGAGAGTTTGGAGGGATATGGAAGGATTGGGCATTGATTGGAGCTGATCCCATGCTGGGAAAAATACCGAAACGAAAAATACCAAAAACATTAGCGTGAACTCACCTTTTAAATCATGGATTAGGGCAAGGTGAAGGGAAAAGTGTGACAGTTTAGGGGTAGTGATAAGTTTCCATTTTTTTTTCCCATAACCAGATGTCCGGGGCAAATTTACTTGCAACTCGATTACTCTTTCCATTCAGTTGTCAGGAAAGTATAGGAAATGATGAGAAACTTTCCTAGTATTTAGTTGGTAGGAAAATTCTAAGACTTACCAATTGAAGTTTTTCTACAGGAATTACTTTCCTGCAAAAGCGATCCTGCAAAAAGAACAGGATTTTGCGTCACGGGAAAAGGAAATTGAGTGAACACTCACAAAATTGTTCCGAAAGTTTCTTTTTCCTGACAAATGAACAACTAAACCTTAATTTTTTTTATAAAATTCTTTTGTCAAATGAACACTCACAGGAAAATAATTTTCTTTTGCTTTTACTTCACCTCACTTCACTTTTTCTGGAACCAATTTCCCACACAACTTTCTTGACAACTAAACGGAGCCGGGACCATAAATCCAGACTGTTCGGCCTAATAAGTCAAATGATTTATTTTTTTGTCTTTATTCAATTTTTTCCGCATTTGTTCGCTTTTTGTCAACTTTTTGTGGATTACTGCTTTTTTATGACAGGATGAATCTAAAAAGTAAAGCATTACGATCGAAACCTAAATTTTTTGAATAAAGGCAAAATTTTTGTCTTCATTCAATTTTTTTTGCATTTGTAAGTTTTTCATCTACTTTTTGTGGATTATTTCTTCTTCATAACGAGAGGAATTTAAAAATTAAAATATTACAATTGAAACCTATTTTTTTAATAAAGACAAAAATAAGGTAATAAGCTAATTTTTTTGTATTTATTAAAAAATAAGGTTTCGATCATAATTTTTAATTTTTAAATTTCTCTTGTTATGACGAAACAATAATTTTCAAAAAATTGACGAAAATCTAACCAATGTAAAAAAATTTAAATAAGAACAAAGAAAAAAAAGTCATTAAACTTATTAGGCGAACCACCCATTAATTTACCATTTTTTCCTGGCATTCTCCGGGGCATACTGACCATGGGTTTTGCTAAAGTCTTGTTGACTCAAGCCTGCATGCACTTGGTTCTTGAGCATTACTATTCAACATTTGAACTTTTCATACGCGCAGGACTTCAAATGCCGTGAGTCCTTAGAATCCATCTGGAATTTCCCCACACCGTCTCTCTCTCTCTCTCTCTCTCTAGGGAGGCAGACTTCTCCAAACATGTACATTTGGGCATATATAAATGATGAAACTCATGAACCACACGTACAATAATTGAATACGACGGACTTACACTTGCCATTGTTTTGAATCCCAAAATGCCTTTCCAGCTCCGCTCTACCACAAAACCAATCTTTTTGTTCATCCCAATACTACTCATGTCATCCCTAGTTATTCTCTAGCACGTCTCTGTCGTTGAAGATGGTTGTACAGATCACATGACAGAGAAATTGATAATTGGAGTTCCGGGTAATGCCTCTTTCAAAAACTTTGTGAAGATAACCTCAAGTTCTAAGAATCCAAATGAGAAGAATTACACTGGTTTTTGCATTCAAGTTTTCGATAAGGTTTGGAAGATATGGGTTATCCTGTAAATAACTATGAATTTGTGGAGTTTAATGGAGCATATGATGATCTAGTCGCTAACAAGGTAATAAATCTATCTCCGACCTCTTTTTTTTCTGCATTGGCTCGTAAATTTTTTCCAAACTACCCTTTAACTATCAAAGATACTGCCAATAACGATCGAAGCAACTGAATTTCATGATAATTTTCCTAGCACCATCTTTCGCAAAACACGATTTGTTTTCTTTTTTATCGGCATCTTTTGCAAAACACGATTTGTGCACGCATCTCGTTCTTTTTGTCGTTTAACACATGCTTTGTGTACATGCACGTGGATCACAAATGGAAGACTTCTAGCGCTGCCGTAGGCGACATAACGATATTGGCCTAACGTTGGAAGGACGTGGAATTCACCGAGCCATTTACGGAATCGGGCTTGTCGATGGTAGTTCCGGTGAAGCCCAGTCCGAAGGCATGGATGTCTCTGGAGCCTTTCACTCTGGGAATGTGGTTGGCTACAGCAGCTGTTTTGGTCTACACCATGTTCATAGATTGGTTTGTCGAACATCGGCCCAATCCAGATTTCAGTGGCCCTTGGAATGATCAACTTGGAAATGCTCTCTGGTTCACATTCTCTTCACTCTTCCTCGCTCATAGTAAGTACAATATAGGAGTACAATAATTAATTAAGTTTGGCCTAGCCATTTTTTATGAATAATGTTTCTTACACAAACTTCTAAACAGAAATTATTAAGATGTCTTCCCATGCATGTGGGTTCCAAATCATGTATTCACGGGAATGTCATGCATCAGGCGACACCGATAATACCTACATCTCTCCCTCTCTCTCCCTCTAAATGGTCTAAACCTGAATTCGGATGGCTGCGTTACTAGTACTGCTCTTAGTATAATTTTCAAATGATTCTTTCTTTTTTCTATAAATCCAAACTGGGTGTTTGTGAGATAGTTCTTGAATGGTATATTGGTATGCTCGATTTTCTATATCTTTTTTGAGGAAGAAATTAACTTCTTTCATGAATCGTTTTATTTTGAAATGAAAGTCCATAAAACTAGACGATTCAAAAAAAATAAAATAAAGTTCTATTTTAATTGTGCAGGGGAGAAGATTACAAGCAACTATGCTCAAATTGTGGTAGTGGTGTGGCTTTTTCTGGCGTTGGTGTTAATGCAAAGCTACACCGCCAGCCTCACGTCAATGCTCACGATCTCACGATTCCGACCGAAACTACTATCCCATGCAAAAGTTGGGTGTGATGACAATACATTCATGAAGAAATACGTTCAAGATGTGCTTAAGTACAAGAATGTAAGTCTCATCAGTGACGAAGATGAGTATCTCAGGGCGTTCGAGACGGGCAATTTCTCAACAGCATTCCTCGAGATCCCTTATGCCAAAGTTTTTGTCAATAGAAATTGCAGGAAATTTAGCATCATTGGAACCACATATATATTTGGAGGATTTGGCTTCGTGAGTTCTCAACACTTTCTTTACACTTCTTTTCTCTTTTTTTTTTTGAGATAAATAAAAAGTGGGAGATTATAGTTGCAACCACATCAGGGAAGAGGAATTTCCAACCGCCATTGCATATTCAGTCAGTGAGCTAGTATCATCCATTAAAGAAGCTAAGCTTACTGAAATTACGTTCTAGTACTCTTGATCGATTGAACCATCATCATCGCTAGTACTTGTATATTGCAGCCACCATCTAAAACCTCTAATACAAATATCCTCATTCATGTTCCTATGCAGGTATTCCAAAAAGGTTGTGCATTAGCTGCTGATGTCTCGAAAGCCATTCTCCAACTCTAAGAGGACGGGACTCTTAAAATACTAGAAGAGAAATTGTTAACTCCAGACAAAGAGTGTTTTAAAATGTGAAACTACGACGGAGAACATTGATAGCTTGAGCCTCCAAAGCTTTTGGGGTCTATTCCTCTTCTCAGCTGCCACTTCCTCTGTTTGTTTTCTTCAATTCCTTGGGCACTTAGTGAGGAACTACCTCTGTCATCAGTCATCTCAAGTGGTTGACATGAATGCAAGTAATGAGAGCGTTTCGATCAAGACGGTTAGAGTTGCACGGTACTTGATGAATGTAGAGATTGGAAGCTCAAGGAGATCTCCATCCTCCGATCGGGCAATGCCTGAAACTGACATGTGGTAAATTTTTGGATTTTGTTCGGTGGAGACTGTAACTTGCACTCCATCTATTTTAATTTTTTGATCATTTTTAGGAGTGCGTGTCATTTTTCAATTGGACCATATCTTGTAATATATTTTTAAGTGATTTTGAAAAGTTTGTTTAATAATACTAATCGAGATCTATCAAATGAAATCTTAAAATCTGAATGAAAAGTTATATGATTGGATCGTGCACTTACAAGTATCCTATAATATATTGAGCTCATGATTTTTCGCGGGGACACTTGAAAAAATAGTGAATGGGTTAAGTTCAAAATATGTATGCCGTCTTTTTTATGGACATTTAATCAAACCAAAATTTACGGACTTTGTTTTTCTTACAAATTCGATAAGATGAATAGTTCGAATCATGATTAGGAGGTCAGTATGAGCCCACAAAATGAGATTTTAAGGGATATGGAAGGATTGTGCATGGATTAGAGCTGATTCCATGCTGGAAAAAGATAAAAGAAGCTGAAAAAATCAAAAGGTTTTTTTTTTTTGGGGGATAAATTGGGAACTTTATAAGCACGAACAAACTACAAACCAAAGGAACTAGTCCTTACAAGGAATTGCAAGCTTGGGAAAAAAAAAACTGGCCGCCAACAAAGAGCAACTAGAACAAATTACTGCAACTACTTCTCCAAAACACTTGGGGAAAACACATTTCTGGAAAATCTCCAAGATGTCCCAATTGAGAGATTCTGGGCCAAAGCACGAATCCCTCTCCAAGAGCTAATGCAAGCGCGGTCATCTTCAACAATACTAGACAACTGCAAAAGAGAACAATCCATACCTTTACGCTAAAACACACGCAAATTCTGTTCCCGATCTCCACAGCCAATACACCGTGGCTGCTGCCAAAGACAATTTGCAAATTGTAAGAGCCATAGAAGTACTGCCACTCCTAACCGAAAGGTTTATTAACATATCAGTATCCAGTACAAGGGAGTTTTCAATTAAAAGTACTATCATTGCCGCTAAAAGGAGCACAAGAACCCGTCGTAGGAGTAAGAAGCTGATCCTGCTTGTAAACTGTTTCACAATCGCTTTCTATAGGCCATTTCACCCCCGGAGAGATTAAGAAGGCAAAAAATTATCTATGGAGAGCATTGCAGAATGTTCCGAATGCACATAAGGCTTTTTTCTTTGGGGGAAAATAGATTTCAAATGCATTTATTTGTCATAACGTGGACGAAGAGGCGACTCGTGTTGACATGGCGTCCACGTGGATGATGATGTGGTGTTCCATGTGTTGTGCTAAAGCGTTAACAGAGAAAACGGATGTGATTACTGCTATATAATTGAACAAACCACAGAAACCTGAGTGAGATTACTGCTATATAATTGAACAAACCACAAAAACCAGAGAGAGAGAACCTAGTAATCACAGAGAACAAAAGATTTAATGTGGTTCGGTAACAAATACCTACTCCACGGGTAGTCAGACGATCGAGGGTTAACTATATGAAACAAAACTAATGCCCAAAAGCCTACAGATAAGATCTCTCAAAGTTCCTTTCTTCCCTCTCATAGAAAAATATTTTGTGAATTCAATATAATAAGCTGAAAATCCTAAAATGGCTAATATACGGAGCTGTTCCACGCCCAACCGCTCGGGTGGGATTAAGGGCCGCCCGGGCGAAAGAGTGCGAGGACTGACTTCAAGAAGTACGGGTGAGATTGATTTCCGCCCGGATGAACATTTTAGACAGCTCGGAAAAATTTCAAACAACTCTAGATATCTTCAGATATCTCCGAAATACACCCAAACTGTTCTGAACGGATCCAAATTGAGCCAAAACACTTCACCGTGTGGAAGAGATTGTGGCGGGTGATATTGGGGGCGATCACATGGACGATGATGTGGCATCCGCGTGGGCTATGATGTGTCTGCCACGTGTCACATAAATATTTTCATACTTTGTAGGGAAAAAAAGTTCGAGTGACATCATTATTTGCTTTTAGTGGCGATCACTGTCGTTAGAAAAGGAAAACCTTAGTGAGAGAAACTTTTTATCCCTAACCTGTGTTTGATTTAGTGAAAGCACAGAAATTTAAGTGTGAACTCCTTACTTTAAAAAATAAAAAAATAAAAAATAGTCACGTGACCCAAATAAGAACCCGGCACACTGTATGAGTTTTGCAACGTTGGGATTTTACCTTAAAAATCCGACACCGCTACGATGACCCTTAATTATTATTAGTTTGTGTTGAATTTTTGAAATTTTTCGGAGACTGAAATCTGAACGCGTTTGGTCAGAGTTCGCGTTCATGGAACATGAAATTTGCTGAGTCATGGGGAGGTTGGTAACAGGTGTCCTCTTTTCATGTTTTACTTTTTTGTTCCACCGATATATATATATATATATATATATATATATATATATATATATATATATATATACACACACACACACATAATATATCCAATGAGGGATCCCACACGTCTTTACTGTGCTGGAACCCCCTTTTCCGATTGAATTGCGACGATCCGAGCCGCTCAATATATTTAGAACGTGATTTTAAGGGTACCCGCGAGAAATCAGCAAAAAAAATGATCGGAAAAGACTTGATCCGAGCAGTTTTTTACTGAACGGGAAAGGGGAGAAATCAGCAAAAAAAAATGATCGGGAAAGGACAGTCCCCCACGATAAGGCAGTGCGAGATCCCTTATATATATATATATATATATATATATATATATATAGTCTCATTCTTCTAAGGACCACCTTAACTTAATAAAATAAAGACATCATTTTCCCGATAGAATTTCGATGATCCAAGCCGCTCAATGTGTTCAGAAAGTGATTTTAAGGATGCTTGCCAGAAATCAGCAAAAAAAAAATGATCGAAAAGGCTTCATACGAGCAGTTTTTTTTTGTTTTTTATCGAACAGTTCAAATAAAAACTGCTCGAATGAAGCCCTTTCCGGTCATTTTTTTTTTGATTCCTCACGGATACTTTTAAAATCACGTTCTAAACACATTGAGTGGCTCGGATCATCGAAATTTGAACAAAAAATGGGAGAAATGGAGAGGTCCTTATTTTCCTCATTTGAAAATGACTGTATATATATATATATATACATACATATATATATGGGGGTAATTATCAAATTAGAAGATAAAACGAAATAAAAAGAGATTAGTAAAGGAGAGAGAGACTCTTGCCTATTCCTTTTTACCGAGATCCACCGCTTTCGGTTCCGCTCGTTTCACCAGAGGATTTCTACAATTCCATTTTGGTAATCTTCTCACTCATTAATCTATTTTTATAGTTAGTAATAGGAAATATGTATTTGTTTATGACAGAGGAAGTAGATTTGGGGCAAACCTTCTTACAACTCACACGCACGATGCACATATCGCTGGGAAACAGCGGCCATGGATGCCGGCCATCTCGACACCACTTCGGCCACTCTCTCTCACCTTTTCACCGCATCTTTTCTCCTCTCGCATACACAACACTCGAACCCCTGAAATTTTCACACAAGCGAAAACCCCTTCCAGCAAAGAGTTTTGTTTTGGAACTCGCCGCCGTAAATTGGTTTAAGTAGATTATGTGCTGATGATGTTATGACTATTATAAGCCTCAATTTAGAAATTAAAATAGCAATTTGATAAAGCTAATAAAAGGCTTTGCTAGATTCCTACGTATTTACACTAGCAAACTGTAGGAATTCTATTCCAAGTTTATGTATTCTATTCCAAGTTTATTTATTTATGTACTTTGATAGAAAATTTCAAAGTACATAGTTTCTTTTCAATGCCTTAGAAATTTTTGAGCTTTTAGAAATATCTCAATGTTTTATCAGTACGTCAATGCCTTAGAAATTTTGAGCTTTCAGAAATATCTCAATATTTTATCAGTATGTCAATGCCTTAGAAATATTTTCATGTGTTTGCTGAAGGTTTTTCAACCTTGGATTTGCTTGCATGGTTTGTTGCAAGTCATTTACTCGTGATAGCCCCTACTTTGGTGTAGGGCTCGGCTCAAGTGCCAGTCCTATGCCAAAGTAAGAAAATTTTAAGTAAATGTTGATTATGGTTTTGCTCAATTCAATGATGAACATAACCAAACGAAAAAAATCAACCATGAGGTTAATTGCCAGATTTTTGCTGAACTTCAAACCGCTCGGATTAAACTGAGGCGGGAGCCCGAATTTGGGTGGACTGGAGTCCGAGTGTGCTTATTGTGGCCGTCGGGAGGGCCTAAGCGATGGCCAAATGGCCTTAACTATGTGACCAAAGTCGAATGTGAAACAAAGTAAGGATACATATGAAAGAATATACTCTTTGGACAAAGGGGGAGCTTTCTCATTAACTTTAGAAATTGTTCAAACGATTACAAAGTTTCGTAAGTAAAAATAGATAATGGCCGAGGTGGGTTCAGGCCGAACGGAAAGTTGTCCTCAATAGACTTCTTGGAAAATGGTAAAAGGATAAAGGGGAGCGAGGCACATCCTTGGGGTCCTCAGAGATAAGCTTTTCTCAATTTCAAGGCATTCCATGGATTCTCTATCTCTCTGGCGCCGTCCTTGTCTTCCAGCTTGTAGGAGTCATTGCCAACTTCCTTTACTACTCTGTAGGGGCCTTCCCAATTAGGCTTGAATTTGATTTTCTGGCTAGCACAGACCACTTTCCTCCGCACCCAGTCATTTGGCTTGAACTTTTTGATTCTGACATTGTAGTCGTAGCCTTGAGCGACCTCTTGCTGGTAACTAGCCAACTTAAGCTGGGCTTCATCCCTTTTCTCCTTGGCCAGAATGAGCTCGGCTTCTACTGCTTTGTCGTTTGTCTGAGGGTCGAACGTTTTAGTACGGAGTGTTGGGAATCTTGATTTGAGGGGAATGATTGCCTCCATGCCAAAAGCCATGGCAAACAGAGTTTGACCTGTTAAGTGTTTGGGGGTGGAGCTGTAGGCCCAGAGTACCCGAGGAAGTTCCTCGGCCCACCGACCTTGCTTTGAGTCCAGCTGTCGCTTGCTTGATCCTTGCACAGACTGTCTTATTTGTAACTTCGGCTTGGCCGTTCCTTTAGGGATACGATGGCGTGGAGTTGAAAAACCAGATGCCAAATTCTGCACATAGTCCAGTAAGTTCTTTACCGATGAATTGAGAGTCGTTGTTAGAGGCAATAGAATAAGGGACACCGAATCGTGTGATGATGTTTTGCCAGATGAATCGCCGTACATTAGCCTTAGTGGTGGTTACCAGTGGTTCGGCCTCAACCTATTTTGAGAAGTAATTTGTGACTGTTATCAGGAATTTGAACCCTCCTGGAGCAGTAGGGAGCTTTCCAACAATATCTAGACCTCAGTGAGCAAATAGCCATGGGCTTGTGATTGGCTTTAAGGCTTGAGCTGGTTGTTTCGGGATGAGTGAGAAAAGTTGGCATGGTCGGCATTTCGTCACAACTTCTTTGCAATCCTTCTTCATGCCTTTCCGAAAATAACCTTGACTTAAGGTCCTTTGGCAGAGCCAGCGGCCGTGGGAATGACAACCACATCTACCAGAGTGGAGCTCGATTAAGATGGCTGGAACCTCAGTAGTATGAATAACGCGGAGTTACAGCCCAGTGAAACTCTTTTGGTAAAGCTGGCCGCTATTCGAGATCCAATAATAAGCCACCTTGCTCCGTATATGATGGGCCTCCTTTTGGTCTTTAGGAAGTGTGTCGTTCTTCAAGAATGCAACTATTTCATCCATCCAACTAGGGCTAAGCTCGATGATGAGGATTTCTTCCGTCGCGTCGAAGTTCGGTGCGTCTATCTCTCCGAGACTAATTATCTGGTATTCAGATGCTTTACTTGTTGAGGTTAGGCTTGCTAAAGCATCATCATGTGCATTGTTCCCCTTGTTGATCTACTTTATGTGGAATCGTTTAAAGTGACGGATTAGCTCCAACGTGGTTGCTTGATACTTCAGCATTCTGGGGTCCCGAGCCTCATAATCCCCTGTCACTTGGTTGACAATCAATTGCGAGTCATAAAAAACATGCAAGTTTTCCACTTGTAGATGTGCAGCGGTGCGAAGTCTGGCAAAGAGGGCTTCATACTCGGCCTCATTATTGGCGGCGGGGAAGTTGATTGTGATTGCACTTTCATGTAGGACACCACATGGGGTTACGAGGACTACCCCCGCACCAGCTTCATTACTGTTCGATGCTCCATCTATGTGTAGTTTTCAGACATCACCACTGAAGAGGTTCCAAGTCTTCTTTGCTTCAATTTGTTCCAACATGTCATAACTAGGCCAAACCAAAGCTTCCTCGTTGGGGCTTCCAGGGGTGAACTCTGTGATGAAAGCTGCTAACACTTGAGCTTTAATAGCCGTCCTGAACTCGAAATGAATATCAAAATTAGCAAGCTTAACAGCCCATTAGGAGACTCGACTTGAAAGATCTGTTTTTTTGAGGAGGTTCTTAAGGTGAACTTTTTAAGACTATGATCGAGTGCTCCTAGAAGTATGGGAGGAGCTTCCGAGCGGCTATGACCAGGGCAAGTGTAAGTTTTTCCAAGGGCAAATATCTTGTTTATCCTGGCAGTATAGTGCGGCTGGTGAAGTGAATTGACTGGTCTTTCGAGTCTTTGCGACGGACCAAGGCTGAACTGAAAGCATGCGGAGAGACCACCAGACAAAGGTAGAGATCTTCAAACGTCTTCGGCTTTATGAGGAATGGTGCCGAGCCCAAGTAAGTCTTCAGCTCGGTGAGAACCGCATCACATTCTTTTGTCCACTTAAAACACCATCGGCTTTACTTCTTTAGTGTCTGGAAGAAGATATGGCATTTATCTGACGAGCAACTGATAAACCTGTTGAGTGTTGCGACAAACTTTTGGATTTCTCTAGGAGTGCTAGGTGCCTTCAAATGTTGAATGGTTGGAATTTGGTTGGGATCGGCTTTAATGCCTTTCCATGTAACTAAGTATCCCAAGAATTTGCCCGAGCCAAAGCCAAAAGCGCACTTCTTGGCATTTAGCAGCAGTTTGAACTTCTTCAAGATGGCAAATACCTCGGCCAGGTGGGCAAGGTGGTTTTTTCTGCCTTCAGACTTCTGACTACCATGTCATCTATATAAGCTTCCATGATTTCCCCGATAAGCAAGCTGAACAGCTGATAGACCATCCTTTGAAAGGTGGCCCCAGCGTTCTTTAGAACGAATGGCATTACGCGATAGCAATAGAGACCTTTTGGGGTGATGAAAGTCGTTTTTTCCATGTCATTGGGGTCCATGGCTATTTGGTGATATCCCCCATAGGCGTCCATAAAGCAAAGCCGAGCATGGCCAGCTGTTGAGTCTGTCAATTAATCAATCTCTGAAGGGGGAGACAGTCTTTTGGACATGCATCATTCAAATTAGTGTAGTTCACACAGACTCTCCACTTTTCATTCTTCTTTTTCACCACAACCGGATTCGCAAGCCAGGTTGGGTATTGCACTTCTTGAATTGCTCCAGCCTCAAGGAGCCTATCAACTTCTTCGTTCACGGCCTCGGCATGAATGACTGCCGACCTTTGTGGCTTCTGAATTAATCAATCTCGGAAGGGGGAGACAGTCTTTTGGACATGCATCATTCAAATTAGTGTAGTTCACACAGACTCTCCACTTTCCATTCTTCTTTTTCACCACAACCGGATTTGCAAGCCAAGTTGGGTATTGCACTTCTTGAATTGCTCCAGCCTCAAGGAGCCTATCAACTTCTTCGTTCACGGCCTCGGCATGAATGACTGCCGACCTTTGTGGCTTCTGAATGACTGGTTTGGTTGACTTGCAAACGTTGAGGGACTGGCGGGTGAACTGCAAGTCTATGTCAAGCATCTCGGACAGAGTCCAGGCAAACACTTCGATGTTATCTTTAAGGAATCCGACCAACTCCTCTCACTCGGGATTTGTCAAGTTGGATCTGAGCATGAAGAATCGTGATTCATCCTCATCGATTGGAACTTTGATAAGGTCTTCAACTGATTTCTGTTCGGCTGGAGCCTTGACGTCTTTAAGAACAAGCTTATCTGGGACCTCCACCTAATGCACTCTTTTTGAGCTCGGCGTCTTTCCAACCGTGGAGACATAGAACAGTTTGGCCTGCACTTGATCGCCGTACAGGTCCTCTTGTCTCTTGTTTGCTCCTATGTACCAAACCACCTGGTGGTATGTTGAGGCGATGACCTTCAAGGCATGGAGCCAGTTGCGTCTGAGGATGGCGTTGTAGGGGCACGGCGCATCGATGACAATGAACTCCGTATTTGCCACGATCGATCCAGCTACAACGGGGAGTATTATCTTGCCAAAGGGCCATATTGGTGTTCTACTAAAGCCGATAGAAGAACATATATAGGCTGGCAAAAAGGAAGATTCTGGGATCTGGAGTTCTTTGAAAAGGGATAAGTACATGACTTCAGCCGAACTACCATAGTCTACGAGGACCCTTTTCACAGTATGCGTGGAGATTTGTACCATCATGACAAGTGCGGCGTTGTGTGGCATTTGTACTCTTTGAAGATCTTTGTCGGTGAACATAATGGACCAAAGACGTTCCGCTATCTTCAGGCATTTTGATGCGCTGTCGATCGAAAAAATTTGGTCAGATTTCTTGGTTTGGTCAAGTTCGGACCGAAGCTTCTGGGCTGCCTCCTTGTTTACTTGTCCGTGAATGACGTTAATGACTCATACCAGACGTGGAACGGGATTGGGACCTCTAGTGCTCGGCTGTCGCCTTGGGGTCTTCGTCCAATTAATGTGATTGTTTAGAAGTCCCTGAGGCGCCAAGTTCTCCAAAAGTGCCTTGTAAGGAGCGCATGCTGTAGTGTAATGACCGAGCTTGTTATGGTATGAGCACCGTTTCCTACAATTGTCGTTCTCTACCTCCGTGCTGAGATTTGGCGGGTTTGGCCAAACGAAGAATGGTTCTCGCTCTAAGGTCTTGAGGAGGAAGTTAATTGGCTCCTTAAAGACTGTCGTCTTGGCGACGTAATCATGAGCCTTTGGTGCTTTCTTTTTTCCCGTCTTCACTGTATTCACATGTTTCTTCTAGTAGGCCGGTGTCACAGGCTTTGGAGCCGCGAGTTGAGGAATGGGGACATGGAGGCTTTAAGGGATGGCAGACGATTGTCCTCTTTGGAGTTCTCGCTCGACGAGGAACTCTTTATAGAAACAAAATTGCTTGACCGTCCTCATGAGCTCATTCATCCCATGAGGGGCCCGAATTGCTAGTTCGTCAAGAATCTTGCTACCCGTCTCTAGTCCATTCTTAAAACTTCTCGTCGCCCAATATTGGTTGACGCAAGGTATTTCATTAAATACTCCCTCCGTCCCATAATATTTGTCCGGTCCGCAAAACGGAGACGTAAAAATAATACTATTTTTGTAAGAAAAGTTGGGAAAAAATTCAACAACTTACTAGATCTCGACGAGTTCTTTTAACTTGTGAAAAAAATTTGAATTTTTTTTTGAAAAAAATGCATTATTTTGTAGTCTCCGTTTTGCGGACCGGACAAATATTATGGGACGGAGGAAGTAGCTACCAGAAACGCTCGGCATTCTTCCGAAGCGTCTCGCCGAGCCTCTTCTTCATTTGGGCTGGAGTGTTTTCTTCTTTTGCTTGCTTGTTGCTTGTGATTAAACGGTAATTAAAGGCTCTTTCGAGTTCCTTAATACCATGAATTGATCCCGCTTTCAACTGGTTGAACCATAGCAAGCCGAGGCGCCCAAGGCTAGAAGGAAATGCCTTACACATGAAAAGGAGCTTAATTTGGTGTTATTAAGCTCCTTTTTTGGTGCTAATAAAAAAAAAAAAACAAAACCCTTTTTTTGGTGGCTCCACCTGAGCTTAATTATGATCTGATGCGTTTATCTCGTAGAATCTATATAATAACTGAGCTTAGTTTTTGAATCTTATGTACATTCATAAATCTAATGGTGTAAAGGAGTTCTTTCAATCCAACGGCTGAATTCTTGGGATGGCTATTTTTGGAAAGATTCCAAATCTCTCCTTCTGATTCCTTAAAAAATTACTCCATCCGTCCCATTTTCTTTGGTCTTTTCGATATTCACATCAGTTTTTAAACTCTTATAACTTCCAATTAATAATACTTTTCATAATTTTGAAAACTTTGGATTATAGATTTAATCGAGAACTATCAAACAAGATCTATATTGCATATTTTTGGAGATTCATACCGGAAGATAAAAGAGTTTTAAGAATGACATGAATATCAAAAAAGTCCAAAGAAAATGGGACGGAAGGAGTAATAAGAAAACATGAATTCCATATAATATGAGGTTATCGTAGAACTTCCTATAGGTAAGTGTTGATTGTTAATATGAGATCATTATATTAATTAGGTTTAGTTGCGATCATGGTTTCTTCTGTAGAGATAAAATATTAAGAATAGTGCAGTCATCAATGTTTTGGTTTGGTTGGCTGCTTGATGATTTTCTAGTCCTAAAATAATGGGTTGCCCCAAGCGTAGGGCTGAGACTGACGCAGCATAATATTCGGTAAATCTGGAGTCGAATCCACAGAGATGGTGATGTGTGCTAACTAAAAATTCGAATTGTTACTTATTTAAACTGACTCTTAGGTAACCACCCATTTTCGTTTGATTGAGATTAATTAAAACCTAGAAATTGATTGTACTTTTTAGAAAATTAAAAGGAGACATAGTCGTAGGGTTCATAGCACTAGTAACTAGTCCGAATTAACCTGCTCTGTTTGGAGTTCTTAAAAACGTTTAATTTTAGATTGAAATAGATACCCCGCAAGATGCGAGACTCTATGGTCACCGTATACCCATGCGCAGCGAAGAATGAGTTTTAGACCCCCATTCTACCGTTCACATGGGCTCCGACGATGCCCGGGTTCGTCCGCGGGAAGTATTTTCCAATCTTAAATCGTTTTTACATTGCTTGATAAAAGGAGCAGTGCCCGAACTAACCACGGCGTGCTAATCACCCCGCGACTCTACCTATACTACTACTCACTCATTATTAAGCAATAAACAAAGAAACCCTAGATTTAAACATGCTTCTATTACTCGAGATAGAAAATAAACAAAAGATCAAAATTAAATAAAAACCAACAAACAACTTAAATAAAGAATGAAAATCAATACGAGTTACGGAAGTATGAGTAATCAAACAAAACTTTAAAACTTGAAAAGAAAAAGTCTGAATAAAAGAACTTAAGTCTAAAAGCTGCTATATGAAATCCGAACTAAAAGAAACTTCACCCGGCAGCACCGTGTTTTACTCTTTTCGACAGCCCCTGGGAATAGAGTCGTGCGTGAGACCCAAGAAGGAATCACCGCAGCCTCGTCCGTAGTCCTCTGTCTTTTTCTTTTTCTTCCGTCCGAGATCCTTTCTTTTTTTTCCAGAGCTGCTGCTGCAGTAGGGTATAAGATTGGTTTTATAAGGATTGAAGGCAATAATCACATAGTGGTCCCTTGGACTTTATTTGATGTTGAATTGACCATCAAAATTTCAATGCACTTCACACTTCAATCCAAAACTTTTGCTAACTTCCATCTTTACCCATAAATCATGAAAACCGAGCTCGAGCGCCTTGAAAACGTAGAAACACATAATAAATACCAATTATTAAAAATAAAGGACTAATAAATGTAGATTGGAGGGTCAAAATATGTATATTTTGGCACTTATCACACCCCCCCAACTTACACTTTGTTAGTCCGGAGCAAAGAAAACAAAATGCAACTAAAAAAAATAAATGAAAATCAAAAGTTTTTTTAAACCCCCAGGCAGCCCCGGTGGGACGAGTGAAGTCTCGTGAAGATTTTTAGCAATGATCACCCACAAAACACCACGAATCCTCTTGACATGGAACCCGAAAACCTGGAAGACAGCTCAATGATATCTCAAGTAAAGATTATGAAGCCATCGCAAAGAGATAACGGCATAAGCAGTTCTAGCTACTATCAAGTCAGAAAAATAAGTCACGACACCTGTACTCAGCGTGTGTGAACAAGGGCTTCGGTTACAAGTGAAAAATAACCAAAAGTTCTCTCCGGACCGAGTTTCGACTTCAAATCTCACCGTGTCATGCACTCAACAAATGAAATCACTCGAAACAAGGTGAATATCTCAATATGTGCGGGCAGACGTTATGTAAATGAAAACAAGATACTTCCGCACATAATGACACGAAAAGAACGCTTTATTTAGTGGACACACGATCTCATAAACGAAATGTCAAGTATCAGAAACTCTCTCTATCCACCAATTCACAACTCATTGCCCCTAGGATCAAATAGGACTTTTATTCGGTTATATCATTAGGTAAGGAAAAGTGCTTCAAAGGTTAGGATAAATCATAAGCAAGTGTCCGTGAATCGGCTATAACAACAAAGGGCAAGTGTAACAATGTGCACCCTCTTATCATTCTTTTCAACTCCGCCACATCTCTCTTATTTTTCACCATTCACACAATTCCCCTTTAAAGTTCACACGTTTCTTTCTTCAAACAAATGTATGAGTGTCTTCCCCTTTTTCATTCAAGTTCCATTTTTTTTTCTTTGTAATTTTCTCAATTTTTTCCTTTTAAGCTATGGGGAAAAACACACAACATTTCAAGCACATCTCTCTCAAATACACTTTCTCCATTCTTTTCAAAAATTAACCTTCACATGATTAACTTACCATTCTAAGACACAATATGGTTGGTGAAGCTTAACAAGAAAAATGCTCATGCAAAAGGCACAATGTGGCTTGCAAGGGACAAAGTGTTTAAGAAAAAGAAACGAACCGGCTCAAAGCACAAAAATGGCTTACTTTCATCTCCTAGGGACAATACAAACCTGTAACTTCCCATTTCCAAAAGAATAAATAATAGGCATGCATTAAATCTCATTCTTGACGACAAAGATAATGAGATCGACAACGATCTAGCTTCCTTTTTTACGACAAACAAAGAATTTATTTGACACCACTCCAAAGAAAGGTAAGGCACTAAAGCTCACATGGGTATAAATCTCCACTAAACTAGCCATCGAGAATAATCAAGTCACAACTCACAAGCAATCAAAGCCCAAATCAGCATGAAGTGTAAAGGTGCTAGAAATAAATGCCATGACTAATCTTTTGCGATAAGATAGGGAAAGAACTACAATGCCACCATAATATAATCAAATAATGACTATCACATCTCCAGCTCAATCAATAAAGAGTCAATCTCAACAGCCTTCAAGTCTCATGCAAAAAGAATCCCACTATTTTTTCCATTTTTTTTTGAATCTAACAAAATAAAGATCAAAGGGATCCCTCCCCCCAATTTGAACTATTCAATGTCCTCATTGAAAGCAAGAAAAATAAAGATAAGACAGAAACGTAAAGAGAGGAGACATATCACCTCGAAAATGAGGGGCTAAGCAGAGTAAACTATAGAGAGAGGAAGACCCCCCCAACTTGAGTCGAACAACATGCAAAATTTTAGCCTCCAATACAGCAAGAAAAATGACTAAAAGAAATAACAAAGCAAGAGACAAAATGAAAGACAAAAAATCATCCACTTTCTTCACGCGAAAGACACGGGTACTACTTTTCTCCCTATTTCTCAAGTGAGAAACGGGTGGCTATACCAGACCAAAAAAAAAGAGAGTTTATGTACGAGCAGCCAAGCGCGGGTACAGAACATTTATCATGTCAACGAGAGCTAAGACAATGAACATAGCACTCCATTCTACACCTTTGATCAAGAATTGAACTCGGCCATGCCACAAGATAAGATATTTCGAGTATGGCATTTGCCGAATTCGTTTTAGATATTTAAGTACCACCAAGTGTACAACCCAAACTAGATCAATTTTCAAATTGTTGACAAAATCCACAAGATAAGGATGATAAACTAATGCTTTGTTCTCTTTGAAACTCAAAAAGAATTTTTCAAAAAATTCTCCCTAGATTCCTCATACTTTTAACATTTCTCTCTCTATCTCTCTCCACTTATTACCCCTACTATTTTTCAAAACACTTTTCAAATTTCAAACCAAACAAGGCATAAATTAAATTCTTCTACACCAAGAAAATCAATCAGTTCCACATTTAAAAACTCTGGTGAAGGTGGGGACTCAGTAGGAGGGGTGGCACAATCTAGAGCTGGGAGTACTTGATTATTCAGTGCAACTATTGGTGATGACTCCTTAAAAGGCATATAGCCTTCACTAATGACAAATGGCTCTATTTCCTTTTTTCTCCCATCAGAATTGATATCCTCAGGAAGGGGCTCTATTTCCTCTTTTTCTCTTGCATCAAAATTGGTATCCTCAGAACTTTCAGTCAACTCAGAAAATTGGAGCTTTTGGGTTAAGTCATCTAAGAAATCCCAAGCATCTTCAGGGCTTTTATCTAGAAATTCATTAGTGGAACTAAAATCCACCTGGCATGCCTTAGGATTTAAACTACGGCAAAAGATAACCAAAAAACTGCCAAGCTCACAATTATAACTCGACCAAGAGAATACGGAATTTTTAAATCGCTCCCAACACTGTGACAAAGACTCATCATCTTGTTGAGAGAAATGTGATAATTCTTCTAAAAGCATATGAGTCTCATATGAGGGATTGAAAGTTTTGAAAAACTGTATCACAATCTCATTCCATGTCAATCTTGGACTCAAAAAATTAAACCAATCATAAGCACTATCACGTAAAGATGCTGGAAATACATGTAAAAGAGTCACTTCATCGCTATCAAAAGCTTCCTCAAGGTTATGAACATGTGAAAAAGGATTTTCTGATGTCATACCATAAAATATTGGAAGTGATACTGAACAATCAAATTGTTTTATATAACATCCAAACCACCTTGCAAAATCGGCCATTTTTTTTTTTTTGCTTTTCGACAATTAAAAAAAAATAAAAATGAATAAAGAACTAAAAAGAAAACAAAATAAAAAATAACTACCCGAATTCTTAACACACGTTATCGTCCCCGGCAACGGCGCCAAAAATACTTGACGATTTTCTAGTCCTAAAATAATGGGTTGCCCCAAGCGTAGGGCTGAGACTGACGCAGCATAATATCCGGTAAGTCCGGAGTCGAATCCACAGAGACGGTGATGTGTGCTAACTAAAAATTCGAATTGTTACTTATTTAAACTGGCTCTTAGGTAGCCACCCCTTGTCGTTTGATTGAGATTAATTAAAACCTAGAACTTGATTGTACTTTTTAGAAAATTAAAAGGAGGCATGGTCGTAGGGTTCATAGCACTAGTAACTAGTCCGAATTAACCTGCTCTGTTTGGAGTTCCTACAAAAATGTTTAATTTTAGATTGAAATAGATACCCTGCAAGATGCGAGATCCTATGGTCGCCGTATACCCATGCGCAGCGAAGAATGAGTTTTGGACCCCCATTCTACCGTTCCCATGGGCTCTGATGATGCCCGGGTTCGTCCGCGGGAAGTATTTTCCAATCTTTAATCTTTTTTACATTGCTTGATAAAAGGAGCAGTGCCCGAACTAACCACGGCGTGCTAATCACCCCGCGACCCTACCTATACTACTACTCACTCATTATTAAACAATAAATAAAGAAACCCTAGATTTAAACATGCTTCTATTACTAGAGATAGAAAATAAATAAAAGATCAAAATTAAATAAAAACCAACAAACAACTTAAATAAAGAATGAAAATCAATACGAATTACGGAAGTATGAGTAATCAAACAAAACTTTAAAACTTGAAAAGAAAAAGTCTGAATAAAAGAACTTTAAGTCTAAAAGCTGCTATATGAAATCCGAACTAAAAGAAACTTCACCCGGCAGCACCGTGTTTTACTCTTTTCGACAGCCCCTGGGAATAGAGTCGTGAGTGAGACCCAAGAAGGAATCACCGCAGCCTCGTCCGTAGTCCTCTGTCTTTTTCTTTTTCTTCCGTCCGAGATCCTTTCTTTTTTTTCCAGAGCTGCTGCTGCAGTAGGGTATAAGATTGGTTTTATAAGGATTGAAGGCAATAATCACATAGTGGTCCCTTGGACTTTATTTGATGTTAAATTGACCACCAAAATTTCAATGCACTTCACACTTCAATCCAAAACTTTTGCTAACTTCCATCTTTACCCATAAATCATGAAAACCGAGCTTGAGCGCCCTGAAAACGTAGAAACACATAATAAATACCAATTAATAATAATAAAGGACTAATAAATGTAGATTGGAGGGCCAAAATATGTATATTTTGGCACTTATCATTGACATAGATCAATGATGTCATAAGGGTGAAGCTGATTAAAAAAAAAACTTTTGGGATGATTTAGGTTTGTTTGTGAGGCTGGTCAATAGTAGGGAGGAGAATTCATTTAAAGGAAAATCTTATATCTAGACATAGTGTTTAATTGCTAAAAATTGTATTTTTTGTGGACAATTGATGATTAGATTGACAAATGCCTTTTAATTGGTACGTACATAATTGGTTTGAACGATTTAGTGATTGCAAACTCAATATGAAGTTGCGTAGGGCGTTTAGGTACGGGCAGCTTGCTCACACTTTATTTAGAACACTCGAAACCATATAGAATTACGAATTTTTCGAGCCGTACCTTTATGGGCATGCATGAGCTAGTTTCAAAATAAAATGTGTCTATAATAAATAAATTTTTACTGTCAATAAACTCAAAAAAAAAAAAGTTGTACTTTGTCCTACACAATGAACGATTTAAGTTTGAAATTTGTATACCGTCTACTTCATGGATCTGCAATCAAAATAAGTTTTTATTGACTTTTTAGCTACGGAGTCTACGAGATGAAAGATTCAAACTTCAAACCATGATTATGAGCGAGCCCCACAAACGAGAGTTTGGAGGGATATGGAAGGATTGGGCATTGATTAGAGCTGATCCCATGCTAGGAAAAAGATGGAATAAGCTGAAAAAACTAACGGTTTATGAACATCAGCATCCAGTGCAGGGGAATTTCCATAAGTATTATTGTTATTGCCGGTGAAAGCAACACAAGGACCCGTCGTTAGAGTAAGAAGCTGATCCTGCTCGTAACACAGTTCACAATTGCTGCTCGTTTTCTGCAACTTCGATCTCTACTTGTCAAAGATACAATTAAAAAGGATCGAGAGATGATGGTATCCACCGACAACGAAAAACAAGTTCCGTCAAACAACCGTCGTTTCCTATGCAAGGAACCTATATATTGTCATTAAAATGATATCATGGCTGGTGTCACGGGGCTGTTTTTCGCAAAGAAATATACCCGTGATGGCACCAAGTACGCCAGCACTTGGTCTCAGCCAACTAGTGTTTACTCACACACCCAACAGGTTTGAACGTCTAGAAACACACATAAGAGTTACGGGAACCGTCCCAACTTTTATTAAGCACGAACTTACAAAGGAAACACTCTAGAGCCTAGATAGAACATCCCTCTTCCTTAGACTACGAAATGCCTTACCTAAATAGGCTTACAATCATAAAAATGTGGCACTAAGTACATGAGATCATGGGGCCAACTCATGATCTTGCAGTTGACACCCCTAACTGCCCTAGGGCTGTGCTGGCTTTACCGGAATCTGCCAGCATCTATGTATTCTGAAATTACCTGGCTGTAACTGTGACACCCCGCTTTCCGATAGCCGGCGGTACTGCAGGATGGCAGGCTCCGTCCGGACGGGAGGGGGTAAGTTATGGTTTATAAGAAAAGATCCCTCCTACTTGTACAAGGCCTTTTAAAGCCGTGAGGGCGGACCAAAGCGCATAGGAACTTCACAGTGAAGCGTTCTCGTCCTGGGACTAATCCAGGGATGGGTGACCTCACTGGGAAGTCCATGCGCTTTGGACGTCCAAAGCGGACAATATTGTATAAAGATGGAGCGGGTCGTTACAGTAACTGCCGATAACTGCCCGTTTCTGCCTTTGACACCTGTCCCATGCTGCCAGCATCATAAGCAGCCCATTTTTTGCCTTGGACATCTGTCCCATGCTCCCAACAACATGTGCAGAATGCTGTTAACTGTCAATAACCGTTTTGCCCGAGCCAACTCAAGGCTGCCTGGTCAATTTTGTGATCCAACCCCAACTCCTAATACTTAGCCGTTTTCCTCGATTGCCTTGTCCCACAAGTCTGCTTCCCGTTTAGCATCCATACCTCGATACCATCAAGCCATCACGTGCATCACGACTGCCACTTGCCTAAAGGACCAGTGTCGACACCAACCGACACCATCGGGTCACCTTGTAAAGACATGCCTGCCGCATGCCTTTGTTTCCACCTGTTGGCTAGGGTGTAAGGTGCCACCGCTAGCGAAACTTAGCAAGCCTTGGAAATCAAGGCGCTAACAGCTGGCATGGTGCCCGTGAGCTTAGAACCCTCTTTTCGTTGGATCTAGAAAGATGAGGGTGGTTACGAGATATATAGGCCATGACTCTTCCGGAGAAATTATGCTTCCTTCGAAAGCAAAAACATATCTATGGAGACCATTGGAGAAGGTTTCCAAGGCACGTAGATGTTTTCTTTTGGGGGAAACAAAATTTGAAATGCATTTATGTTGTCATCATGGGGACGATGAGGCGACTTGTGATGATGTGGCTCCCGCATGGACGATTACATGGTGATCTGTGTGGAAGCTGGTGTGGTGGGTGATATTGGGGCGGTCACGTGGATGAAAACGTACGTTGTGGTCAAAGTGGGCTACGATGTGGTTTCCGTGTGGATTATGACGGGTCTGCCGCTTGTCACATAAATATTTTTGTACTTTTGTAGGAAAAAAACCTTGTATATAGTGACTATATATATATATATATATATATTGATTGGCTTTTATTACTTTTAGCAATACACTTATAGTTTGTCGATCGCGTGATTTGGGTGTCAACCTAATTGAAATTTTTTCTCTACATTGTGATGCCGTTGTGTTCTTATCCTATTATGTATCTAAACTGATCGATCATGCATTGGTGAGACTAGCTATACCGATCCCAGCTGGTCCTATACTCCATATGGAAGACATCTTGACTACTCGATCGGTCTTGACATTTCCTGAGGATTGACTTGTCCTCCACAGTTAAACCTAGTCGTTCGTATCAAAGCTTTGGATTCTTTGTCTACACTTAGCTTTGAACAGAATCCCATAATTTCCTCATTCCCATCTCTTAATCAATTAATTTCTTACATTCAAAGTCGTGTTGTGTGGAAGACATAAGGAATGAATCCAAGCTAAAAAAATTCAGTGCAATGTGTAAGACTAAAGACTAGAATCAGAGAAGTGACGCAATTGCAATTCGTTGATGAGGGAAACATTAATTTGGAAGATAGTTTGCATGCGAATATTCAGAACCGTTGGCCTGGTGGTCAAGACTTGAAATTTAGATGTTTGTTTCCTCCTAAGATTTCAGAATCGAAATCTCTTGGTGCTCTCAACTCATTTGAAGCTAGCTTATACAGAGATTAATTTGCACTAGTTTTAATTGAGACCCACTCAAGTAGGTGGTAAGATTGGTGTCGCAAGATTAGTCAACATGCAAGTTAGCTAGTCTGGACACCTGAGTTATAACAAAAAAAAATCCATTCTTTGGTAAAATTGTTCTTGAAGAATTAACTTAAAAAGTCAATGGAACTAGTTCCGTTAATTTGTAGTTGAAGCTTTTTTTTTTTTTTGCTCGGCATTTGTAGTTGAAGCTTTTTGACGAAAAACAATGATTTTGTGGGCAGTGCTTTTGGCCTTAACTTAAACTGGCAGCAAAATACAATTGCTGTCTGTACCTTTGTCCCGTCTTCCCCAAAATGTGCTTTGTTCTTTTGGCCTTAACTTAAATTTGAAAATTATCTTTATTTAATTTTTTTTTTTTTGCATTTTTTAGTTTTGTGTCAAATTTTTTTAGGTTATTGATTTGTCTCGACAAGAGGAATCGGAAAAGTAAAATTTTGGCACTTTTATCCAAGTATTTTGAGAAATAAGTACTTTTTAGCCCAAAAATGACATTTTTAAGTCTACTAATTAGAGTACTGTTAATACCCATTTCGATCAACTTAGACGTTGCAACATAATCATTTTTATGACTCATACATTTATTCACTCCTTTTAATAAATATATATACGATTTCAGTCATGTTTACTAGTATAAGTTACAATTGAATTGAATGAGGTGGATCATCATAATGGCAAGGACTCATAGTAGACCCAAGCGACAAATTAAGATTTATTCAGAGAGAAGCGTGTTTCTTGAATTATAAATGGATTACGTAAAGAAGAAGAAGAATTGAAAAGACATATATAAACTAAACATGAGCCATTTATAAAAATGACGACTCCTATATATATATGCACAAACAATATGGATCAAGTGAGGGATCCCTCATTTTGTTAAAATGCGGGACTCTCATTTTTCGATTAAATTTTGAAAATCCGAACCGTTCAATATGTGCAGAACGTGATTTTAAGACTCCCATGTAGAAATCAGCAAAAAAAATGATCGGAAAGGGCTTTATCCGTACAGTTTTTTTTGAACCATTCAATGAAAACTGCTCGGATCATCGAAATTCATAAAAAAGGGTGATTTCGCATAAATAATTCATAAAAACATGGTCGATTTTGATATATCCACCATGTTTTGAAATATGTTTTATAATGAAAAAATGATCCATGAAAAACATAGTTGATTTGACTATCCACCATATTCTGAAATATATGTTTCATAATTTAAATTAATAAAAAACATACTTGCAACTCGATTACTGTTGAAGACCATAAATCCACGTTGTTCGGCCTAATAAGCCAATTTACTTGCAACTCGATTACTCTTGAAGACCATAAATCCACGTTGTCTTCGCTTGTTTTTTTGTCTTTATTCAATTTTTTTAACATTTATTAGTTTTTCGTCAACTTTTTGTGGATTATTACTTCTTCATGACGAGAGGAATCTAACAAGTAAAACATTATGTCGAAACCTAAATTTTTTTGAAATTTTTGTCTTTATTGAATTTTTTTTTTTTTTTTTTTTGCATTTGTTGGTTTTTTTTATCAACTTTTGTGGATTATTTCTTTTTCATGACCAGAGGGATCCAAGAAGTAAAACATTATAATCGAAACCTAATTTTTTTGAATAAAGACAAAAATAAGATAATAAGCCAATTTTTTCGTTTTTATTTAAAAAAATTTGGATTTCGATCATAATTTTTAATTTTTAGATTTCTCTCGTCATGACAAAGCAATAATCCACAAAAAATTGACTAAAAACTAACAAATGCAAAAAAAATTGAATAAGAACCAAAAAAAACAAGTCATTTGGCTTATTAATTAGGCCGAACCACCCATTAGTTCACCATTTTTTTCTGGCATTCTCCGGGGCATACTGACCATGGGTTTTGCTAAAGTCTTGTTGACTCAAAGTCTTGAGCACCATTCAACATTTGAACTTTTCATACGCGCAGAACTTCAAATACCGTGAGTCCTAATTAGAATCCATCAGGAATTTCCACACACCCTCACACACACACACACTCTCTCTCTCTCTATAGAGAGGCAGACTTCTCCAAACACATTTGGGCATATATATATATGATCGATGAAGCTCACGAACCACAAGCACAATTATTAAATCAGAAATTAAGCATATGAATACGACGGACGTACACTTACCATTAATTGTTTTAAATCCCAAAATGCCTTTCCAGCTCCGCTCTACCACAAAACCTATCTTTTTGTTCATCCCAATACTACTCATATCCTCCCTAGTTATTCTCTCTCAAGTCTCCGTCGTTGAAGGTGGTAGTACAGAACACAAGACAGAGAAATTGATAATTGGAGTTCCGGGTAATGCCTCTTTCAAAAACTTTGTGAAGATAACCGCAAGTTCTAAGAATCCAAATGAGAAGAATTACACTGGTTTTTGCATTCAAGTTTTCGAAGAGGTTCGGAAGAGATTGGATTATCCTGTACCTTACGAATTTGTGGAGTTTAATGGAGGATATGATGATTTAGTTGCTAATGTCGCTAACAAGGTAATAAATTAATCTCTCTCTAACCTCTTTTTCTTTGCATTGGTTTCACATTGGAGAGTCTTTTGTGTTTCATCATTTTTGTTTCATCTTCAGAATTGCTACGATATAAATTCCACATTCGGATTTGTACAATGTGTACTCCTCAAATCGTATGGCAATCCATATATAATTTTTAGACATAACATCATATATTGAATTGCCTTTCAAAAAAAAAATCATATATTGAATTAATGGTTTTCTTATGCAAATTCATAACATTTTGAACATAATCAATAAATTGGTCCGGAGACTTTCCATTGAGCTTCCTACTACTTGGTACGGATACTTTCCAACCTAGGCCAGTAGTAAAGCTTCACTCGATGTTCTGTCTTTGACTTAATCAATAAATACACTTACAGACTACCACAAAAGAAAAAAAGATCGAAAAAGAAAAAGAAAGACATAATTTTCATAATATCGACCTTGAATGCACAATAATGATATGTAATGAGTTTCTTATATCTTGATCATTTTATTATTTATTATGCTAATGTTATGATATGGTGTAAATTTTTATGCAATCTAGCAAAAAAAAAAAAAAAGGTAATTGAGGTGACACACGTACGGGATATTGTAGCACTACCCTTTTATGTTTCCTTTTTCAGTTTCGTTAGAAGTTACTCAAAATGGGTAATGACATTACTTTTTTTTTTTTTGCTCGGCGGGTAATGACATTACTTGTTGAGTATATATTTGTGGTTCCATAATCTATTGCTAGAACAAGCTACAAAGCGAACGTTTCTATCTTCATATCCGAGATTTCATGACAGTTTTCCTCTTATCTTTTGCAAAACACGATTTGCGCATGCATATCTCGTTACATTTATTGTTTAACACATTCTTTGTGCATGTGGATCATAAATGGAAGACTTATAGCGCTGCTGTGGGCGATATAACAATATTAGCCGAACGTTGGAAGGACGTGGAATTCACCGAGCCATTTACGGAATCGGGCTTGGCGATGGTAGTTCCGGTGAAGCCCAGTCCCAAGGCATGGATATTTCTGGAGCCTTTCACTTTGGCAATGTGGTTGACTACCGCCGCTGTTTTGCTCTACACTATGTTCATAGTTTGGTTCGTGGAACATCGGTCCAACCCAGATTTCAGTGGCCCGTGGAATGACCAACTCGGAAATGCTCTCTGGTTCACCTTCTCTTCACTTTTCCTCGCTCACAGTATGTACAATAAGTTTGGCATAGCCATTTTTTATGAATAATGTTTCTTACACAAGCTTCTAAACACAAATTATTAAGATGTCTTCCCATGCATGTGGGTTCCATTTCCACCATGTATTCATAAGATTGCCATGCATGATCAGGCGACTCGGCAAATAAAGTTAACTATTTCAATTGTGTAGGGGAGAAGATTCAAAGCAACTATGCTCGGATTGTGGTGGTGGTGTGGTTTTTTCTCGCGTTGGTGTTAACGCAAAGCTACACTGCCAATCTCACATCAATGCTCACAATCTCACGACTCCAACCGAAACTCCTGTCCCAAGCAAAAGTTGGGTGTGATAAAGTTACATTCATGAGGAAATACGTTCAAGACGTGCTCAACTACAAGAATGTAAGTCTCATCTGTGATGAAGATGAGTATCTTAGGGAGTTCGAGACGGGCAATATCTCAGTAGCATTCCTTGAGATCCCTTATGCCAAAGTTTTTGTCAATAGATATTGCAAGAAATTTACCACCATTGGAACCACATATAGATTTGGAGGATTTGGCTTTGTGAGTTCTCAACACTAGCTTCTTTATACTTGTTTTTCCTTTTTTTTGAGCTAAGTAAAAGGGTTGGGTTCCAACTCCATCACGGAAGAGGAACTTTCAACTAGTACCATCAATTGAAGAAGCCAAGGTGTCCTTAATTTCAGAGTAACCCCCTACCCATGGTAAGGTAGTTGATCTGCTAGCACAACCACACCGATGTACAAGCTGGACAAATGGTGCCCAATACACAATTTCTAGTTCACAAGGAGTAATACCTGCAAGTGGGATTCCAACTCGAGACCATATACTTGGGGGGTTTTCACCCTGAGTGCCCTACACCACTTGCCATCTTGGCAACCTCCTCATTCCAAAGAAACTTGATGACTCTAAGAACTTTTAGTCTTAGGAAAATTCTTAAATTAGGTCTTTTAAGTACTTTTCTGAACAAGTTTTTTTTAGTGATCAATAGAAACTTCACTGATGAAACCCAGCAATTGTCACAAACCGAACAAACCATACTTACAGCTCTATTAAGTTATTAACACGCACTACTATACGGACCAAATTTGTGTTCAAGTACTCTTGATCGGTTGAACCATCATCATTGCTAGCACTTGTATAATGGAGCCACCATCTCATCAAACCTCTAATACAAATATCTTCATTCATGTTCCTATGCAGATATTCCAAAAAGGTCGTGGATTAGCTGCTGATGTCTCGAAAGCCATTCTCCAACTCTCAGAAGATGGGACTCTCAAAAGGCTGGAAGATGAATGGTTAACTCCCAACAAAGAGTGTTTACAATCTGAAACTACGACGCAGAACATTGATAGCTTGAGCCTCCGAAGCTTTTGGGGACTATTCCTCTTCTCAGTTGCCACTTCCTCTGTTTGTTTTCTTCTATTCCTTGGGCACTTACTCAGGGACTACCTCCGTCATCAGTCATCTCAAGTGGCTGACATGAATGCAGGTAATGAGAGCGTCTCGATCAAGACGGTAAGAGTTGCACGGTACTTGATGAATGCAGAGACTAGAAGTCCAAGGAGATCCCCATCCTCCGATCGGGCAGTGGCTGAAACTGAAATGTGCTAAATATTTGGATTGTGTCCGTCTATTTCACATTTTTAGTCCTTTTCAGGAGTTCATGTCATTTTAATTGAGCACTACAAATGTATCTTATATATTGAGCTGATTTTCACAAGGGTCCTCGGAAAAATATTTTTTTTTAATTTAATGAACGGTTCGAATCGTTTGTGTGGGACCCATAGTGGGCCCCACAATATGATCTGTGTAGAATCTGTGCAAATATCGTCTGCGTGGGCAGACTTTTCACTTTATTTGTGGCTCAACTTGGGCGTACAATTAAGCTATGATACTTCTATTTTGTCGGATTTGCATAAAATGTGTCTGTAAGAATTAGTAGAGTTCGAGATGGAGCGAAAGATAAGGACAGAGCTGATGGTGGATGGATCCCTGTCATCAACAACCACAAGGCTCAAGTTAACAATAGAGGTGGGACACAGGAGACCTACACTCTGTTTGTGGACAATATCCCTGAAAGCCATGGTCTACACTGGCTACAACGAACTTTCAATAAGTTCGGAGTAGTTAAGGATGCTTTCATCCCATGGAAGAGAAGCAAGCATACGGGTAACAGATTTGGATTTGTCAGATACAGCTGCCATGTCTCTGCTTCCATGGCATGCAGTATCTCGATTGAATGGAGTTTGGGTGGAGGACAAAAAGCTTTTTGTTAAAGAGGCTTGCTTCGGGCGGATTAAGAAGATGAAGGAGAACAGGGCCAATGAAAGGAGGGAGCCGAAGTTTAGAAACAGGGACGACTGGCCCAGCAATCAGGCTGGCCAAAAGGCCGTCTCGATGGATGGCGTCTCTGGGCAGGTGTGGTGTAGCAAAATTCCTGGTAGATCTTTTGTCCAGGTGGTTAATGGTGAGTCATCCAAAAAACCCAGCCCGAATGTTACGATCCAGGTAAATCCGATTGGAAATGGATGGCTATTCCGTAGTGCGGTGGCAGTTATGCACCGAGTGGTCCCGTTGATGACCCTAAAGGTTAGCTTTGGGTTGGAAACAGATAAGGTCGCCCAGTTCAGGGCTTTAGGGGGAAGATCTGTTTTGATTACATTCCAGAGCCAAGAGGTAAGGGATGAACTCATTACGGGCCCGTGGATGAAAAGGTGGTTCGAGGCGGTGAAACCATGGAGTGGAGAACCAGCTAGCCATGAACGGTTTGTGTGGCTAGGTTGTCATGGGCTTCCGTTAAATGCATGGGATAATACCACCTTCAAACGAATTGGTGAAGTATGGGGCCACTTCATCGCAGTGCATGAAGATACTCTGAAAAGTATATCCTTTGCTCAAGGAAAATTGTTGATAGCTACTGAGGAAATGTCCAAGATAGAAAGATGGATTCAACTGGTGGTAAATGGTGTGAAGTATGATGTGTTGGTGACGGAGATTTCTTCATTTGTTAATCCAGATGAGATTGGATTTTCAAGTCCGGGGATTCAAGATGACCAACGGCCAGTTGCGGAACTTCGAGGGCTGGTTGGCCATGGCTACGCTGCAAAAAGGGTTTTGGTAGCAGATGATGAGGTGGAAGTACTGCAAAAGGGTCCAACCAATGAGAAGAGTGGGGTTGGTGAGGGTGCAGGGGAGTCAGACGCGGCTACTGCACATGGGAAGGAGAAAAAGGGTGAGAGGGTTGGTGGCCCGAAGCTTTCAACTGCAGGTCAGCATTTAATGCTTGACAAAAGAGGTGTACAGATATTATCAGAGGATTTTGAATCCTTGATTGAGGAGTCAGCCGTTCAAGACTCTACAGTGGGCCTCTCGGCCCAATTGGAAACTCAAGCTCCTATCAAAGCCCATGAATTACCACAGGAACATGAATTACCACAGGAACATTTTAACTCAATGGATGGGCCGGTGGATCAATTAGGGGCATCTCAGGAGGTGGGTCGGGCCCAAGAGATAACCCCTTTTGTTGGGTCTCGGTCTTTTAATCCCAATCTGGAGTTGAAATCTCCAGTTTTGGAGGCGCCAGAGGAAAACTTGCCCAACCAGTTGGTGCTGCGATCCTCTCAACTGCCTTGCATAATTCTTTTGGTGGACCTAAATAATGCAGATTGCAGGAAACGACGAAGAAGACAGCTGACTAATCTGTTAAGGATTCGTGAGGATTTGGACCGTGATTCCAGTTTTGAGGAAGCGTCTCACTCTCTTTCAGAGGATATAAGCCAAGTAAGTCCGACAATTTTCAACGAGGTCAGAGCTACCATGGCAATCGGAGGTGAGTTGGATATTAATTTTTTACCCAATGATAATGAGACTCTAAAGAGAATGATAGAACTGGAGGTTAAGGAGTACTCTCTAGTGAAAGAGAGGGGCGAAAGGAATTAGTATTTTTTTTTAGCTAATTCAGTGGAGGAGTGCAACAGGGATTTGTTTTAATGCAGATTACAACATGGAATATTAGAGGTTTGGGGAGTATTGTCAAAAAACGTTTTTTATCCAAACTTATTAAGAAAGAAAAACCCGACATGGTACTTGTTCAAGAGACGAAATTAGAGGCAGTGGAGAGGCTTGTTATCCAGAAAATTTGGGGGAATACCAATATGGAGTTTGTGTGCTCCAATTCGGTGGGTGTGTCGGGGGGTTTGCTTATCATTTGGAATAAGGATTTTTTTACGGCTTCTAATGTTGTGGTCCGAAGATTCTTCATTTTAATGAGTGGTATGCTTTACAATGAATTTCCTTGTACGATTGTCAATGTATACGCTCCAAATGAAGTAGCGTCTAGGCGAGTGCTCTGGGAGGAATTATTGGAACTTACGAATGGTTCCCTTGTCCCATGGTGCTTAGGGGGGATTTCAATGAAATCAGGGTAATCAATGAGAGGGTGGGCTGCTCACGTATGGAAAGGGGCATGAGGGAATTCTCAGAGTTTTGCAACAATATGGAGTTGATAGATATTCCTATGCTGGGTAGGAAATATACTTGGACTAACTATCAGGATCATGCGGTTCATAGCCGGTTGGACAGGTTCTTGTTGTCTCAACAATGGTTTGATAGGTATAATATCCTACAATGGGGTCTACCAAGACCGATATCTGATCACTGCCCAGTTACAATTAAGGATGATAGCAGGGATTGGGGTCCTAAACCTTTTAAGTTTATGGATATTTGGCTTTCTAACCCTAAATGCATGAGTTTGGCCAAGGAAACGTGGAATGAGGTTCAAGTGGTGGGGTGGGCTGGATTTATTCTAGTGCAAAAACTGAGGGCCGTCAAAAATAGGTTGAAAGTATGGAATAAGGAGGAGTTCGGGGACGTTAATTGTGCTTTACAGGATCATGAAGCTAAACTACATCAGCTTGATATTGTAGCAGAAGGTAGACCACTTGATCCAGAAGAGAAGGCTTTAAGATGTAGAACAAAGGCAGAATATTGGAGGCTTTACAAGCTTTCAGAATCACTATGGAGACAAAAATCACGGGTTAAGTGGCTAAAATTGGGGGACAAGAATACGAGGTTTTTTCAGGTTATGGCCAATAATAGGTTCAGGAGGAATATGATAGGGTCAGTCAAAGTTAATGGCAGAATAGTGGAGGAGCCCAATGAAATCAAAGAAGCAGCTGTTGCCCACTTTCGGAATAACTTCACAGAGGAAAGATTGGTCCGACCGACGTTGGGGGTTTTTTTTCAAAGACAGCTGCCCAGAGAAGCATCATTGCAATTGGAAACTTTGTTTGAGGAAAGAGAAATTGTGGCTGCTATCAAAGGATGCCACAGCTTAAAGGCCCCGGGTCCGGATGGTTTCAACTTCTCGTTTATCAAGAAGGGGTGGGAGTTCATGAAGGACCTAATGATCCAAATTTTCTCGGAATTTCATCGGAATGGAAAGCTCACAAAAGGTATTAATTCTACTTTTGTTGCTTTAATTCCTAAGGTTGATTGTCCTACTTCATTTAAAGATTTTAGGCCTATTAGCATGGTGGGGAGTATTTACAAAATCCTATCCAAAGTGTTAGCTAATAGGCTTAAAAATCATCTCCCTGCTATTATTGGTGAAGCCCAAGCTGCTTTTGTTGGGGGAAAACAGATATTGGATGGTGTTCTAATTGCCAATGAAGCTATTCATAGCTGGAAAAACTCTGCTCAAGGTGGTTTAATTCTGAAATTGGATTTTGAAAAAGCATATGATTGTGTTAATTGGGGTTTTTTATTGGATATGCTTAAGAAGGTAGGATTTGGGAATAGGTGGTGTGATTGGATTAAAGAATGTTGCTCCACAGTGTCTATGTCTGTTTTGATTAATGGGGCAGTGTCGCAAGAGTTCCAAACACAGAAAGGGCTGAGGCAAGGGGACCCCTTATCCCCCTTTTTGTTCAACATAGTGGCTGAAGCACTTACCATTATGCTGGAACGAGCTCGAGCGAAAAATATCATTAAAGGTGTTCAATTGGGGAGTAACGGAGTGACTATCTCTCATCTTCAGTTCGCCGATGATACAATTTTTTTTGTAATAATGATTTGGCGGAAATGGGGAATATCAAGCGAATCCTTAGGTGCTTTCAATTGATGTCCGGCCTGAAGATCAACTACTCGAAAAGTTCCCTTTGTGGTGTAAAAGTCCAACGGCAGGATATTGAAGCACTTGCTAAGGTGATGGGATGCAAAGTGGAGTCTCTGCCCATTAAATATCTCGGCCTTCCGCTTGGTGTTAATCCGAGGAGGGTGAAAACATGGGAACCAGTTTTAGAAAGAGCTCAAAAGAGGTTATGTGTATGGAGAACGAGAACTATATCTACTGGGGGCAGGCTTACACTGATCAATCACAACTCTAGCACTCTGCCGATTTATTTTATGTCTCTTTTCAAAATGCCAGTGGAAGTCGCCAAGTCTTTTGAGAAATTACAGAGGCAATTTTTTTGGGGTGACACACCAGACAAGAAGAAAATGCACATGGTCAATTGGGAGAGGATCACGATGAAGAAAGAAAATGGGGGTCTAGGGATCAAGTGATTGTTACAACAAAATCTGGCCTTGCTCGCTAAGTGGTGGTGGAGATTTAGCAGCGAAAAAAACTCTTTGTGGGTTAAAGTTATTAAAGGAAAGTACAATTTAGATCGGAGGAGCTGGCTCCCGTATTTGCCTGGTTTTGGGTCGATATCTAATGTTTGGAGGGACATTTGTTCACTTGGCAATAGCGATTCGGCACTTGGTTTCTCTATCCGAGAGGGGTTCAAGGTGCAGGTAAATTCCGGTCGAGATACACTATTCTGGGAACAAGTGTGGCTGGGTCCTATAGCGCTTAAAAATGAATTTCCCAGGCTATATAGGCGATCAACTCAGCAAAATGAGGTTCTGAGCAGTTTTTGTGGATTAGGGGGCAACAGTGATTGGAATATGATGTTTATGGGCACACTAAGGTCTCGGGAAAATCAGCAATATGAGGCTTTGATGCGTAGACTGGATGGTGTGACACTAGATCCTTCAAAGCCTGATCTGTTACAGTGGATTTGGACAACCGATAAAATCTTCTCTGTAAAATCGGTTTACAGACAGTGGGAAGCCCAGACACAGTCACGAAATGCTCTACTTGGTTCCTTATGGAAGAATTTGAGTCCCCCTAAAGTGGAAATTTTTTCATGGATGGCCATCCAAGATAGAGTTGCCACGAGGTCGGTTCTTTTTGATAGAAATTTAATCTCTGAGTTTCAATTGGCAATGTGCCCCTTATGTGATTTGCATGCGGAAACACCTCAACACTTGCTCTTACATTGTCGATTTTCGTGGGGAGTGTGGTCACAAATTCTGGCATGGTGGAATATTCAATGGGTTTGTCCATCTTCTTTAGCAGAGTTGGCACTTTGGTGGTTTGAGAGCAGGTTCCGAAACTTGGAGAAAGCTATCTGGGAAGTATGTTTTTTTGCAACGCTTTGGTCCATCTGGTTAACAAGGAATGGGTATATATTCAATGGGGCAACAACTCAAGCTTCGGAAGTGGTGGATTTAATTAAAACGAGAGTAGCTATGTGGATGAAGGTTAAGTTTGACATCAAGATCTACACGGTGGAGGATTTCAAAGGTTATTTGGATGGGATTCGAAAAGTGAAGGTGTAGTTTGGTGTTCTATCCAACTTTGGTTGGATATCTTTTATGGTTTTAGTCCTATGTAATGTTTACTTTCCCTTCGATGTACCCCTTCGTGTTTAATAAAAGTTCCTTTTGCCGAGCAAAAAAAAAAAAGAATTAGTTTTTGCTGTCGATAAACATGTAATCAAAGTTGTACTTAATTTGTTCTACATAGTGAACGAGTTAAGTTAAAAATATGTATGCCGTCTATTTTATGGACATTTGATCAAACTAAATTTTTAGATACTTCTTGTTCCTTACATATTCGACGAGATGAACGATTCGAATCATGATTATGAGCTCGGTATGAGCCCACAAAATGAGATTTAAAGGGATATGGAAGGGGATTGGGCATGGATTAGAGCTGATTCCATGCTGGAAAAAGATAAATGAAGCTGAAAAAATCGAAAGGTTTAATTTTTTTTTTTTGGTGGTAAATTGGGAACTTTATAAGCACAAACAAACTACAAACCAAAAGATAGTGTTCTTACAAGGAATTTGCAAGCTGGGGGGAAAAAAAAAACTGGCCAACAAACATCAACTAGAACCAACAACTGCAGCTACTACCCCAGAACACTTGGGGGGAAAAACATTTATGGGAAATCTCCAAGATGTCCCAATTGAGAGATTCTGAGAAGAAGCACGAATCCCTCTCCAAGAGCTAATGCAAGCACGTTCATCTTCAATAATAGATAGCTGCAAAAGAGAACAATCCATACCTTGACACTAAAACACGCAAATTCTGTTCGATCTCCACAGCCAATAAACTGTGGCTGCTGCCAAAGACAATTTGCAAATTGTAAGAGCCATAGAACTGCCACTCCTAAGTCCTAACCGAACGGTTTATTAACATATCAGTATATATCCAGTACAAGGGAGTTTCCAATTAAAAGTACTATCATTGCCGCTAAAAGCAACACAAGAACCCGTCGTAGGAGTAAGAAGCTGATCCTGCTTGCAACACTGTTTCACAATCGCTTTCTATAGGCCATTTCTCCCCGGAGAGATTAAGAAGACAAAAAATAGATTTCAAATGCATTTATTTGTCATAACGTGGACGATGAGGCGACTCATGTTGACATGGAGTCCACGTGGATGATGATGTGGTGTTCAATGTGTCGTACGAAAGCATTAACAAACAGAGAAAACAGATGTGATTACTGCTATATAATTGAACAAACCACAGAAATCAGAAGAGAGCATAGTTTTAAATCGCGGTATCGGTCACCGTCGCGGTATCGGTCGCGATATATCGGTATCGGGACATATTGGTGATACGTCGCGGGAATCGGGTGTCACGGTTGTGAATTTTTAAAAATCATTAGCAACATGTATAAAACTTGAAAAATATACTTTTGCAGCTTTTGCCCCCAACATTGGCTTTAATTATCACATTTTAATTAATTTAAGACATGTAATAGCCCATTATCTTCATGTGAAATACTCCGATAATTTATCAAAACCCGCAAGTCAATAAGATTTTACAAATATGAAAAAAAAATTAACATTATGAGTTTCGATATAATTGACATAAACATAAAAAGTAAGATGAAGACATTAAAATAAACACACGATAGACCTTTTTTCCGGAAGGGATACAAACAAACAGATAGCAACGTGTTTTATTTATACAGTATAAACAGGAGTAGCAATTAAAGTCTTTTTTCCTTTTTCTTTTGTTTTGAAAGGGATACAAACAGACAGCTGTATAGGACTAACTTTTTTCTTACTAACTTTTTGTCTTCCCCAAATCATTCCTGACCGTCAACAGAGCTTTTGGAAAAACAAAACAAAACAAGCTTTGAATCCAAACACCCCTCTCTCTCTCTCTCTCTCTCTCTCTCTCAACAACTTCGCCCAGAGATACCACGAAAACTCAAAATCCATCGCCGGCGACCGCTTGTGGAAATGATAGCACAAAAACCCAAAATCCGTCGCCGGCGACCGCCTTTGAAAATGATGATTCTACGTTCAACCAAACCGAGTTCGCCAGCATCGATCTTCAAATTGAAGTCGTCAGTTTCAGATCTGTACGTTTGGGTTTATCATCGTAAGTGTTTTGATTCGTTCATTTTGAAACCCAGTTAGTGCAAATCTTGGAAACGTTTTTTTTTTTTCCCTTCCGGCAATGTTTTTTCCCGAACTGGACGAACCGGCCCGAAATATCCGTTACAGACCGATACGTATCGGAAATCGGCCGGTTCACTTGTGATTTTCGGTGTCCCCATTATACCGGCTAATATCCGAACCGGAACCCTCAAATCCCGGTACGAACCGGCCGATACGGTTCGGACCGGCCGATATTTAAAACTATGGAAGAGAGAGAGAACCAAGCATTCACAGAGAACATAAAGATTTTACATGGTTTGGTAACAAATACTGACTCCACGGACTGTCAAACAAGCAAGGGTTAACTATATGGAAAAAAACAAATGCCCAAAAGTCTACAAATGAGATCTCTCAGAATTCCTCTCTTGCTTCTCATAGAAAAAGATACTGTGAATGCATGCAATATAATTAATAAGCTGAAAATTCTAAAAACGGCTTATACACGAAGCTGTTACACGCCTGACCGCCCAGGCGAAAAATTCAGAGAGCGAGGACCGACTTCAGGTAGCACGGGCGAGATTGATTTCCGCCTGGATGGACATTTTAGACTGCTCTGAAAAGCTTCAAACAGCTCTAGACATCTTCAGATAGCTCCGAAATAGCCCCAAGTTGCTCCGAACGGCTCCAAATTGAGGCAAAACACTTCACCATGTGGAAGAGATTGTGGCGGGTGATATTGGGGGCGATCACATGGACGATGATGTGGCATACGCATGGGTTATGATGTGTGTGCGCTTGTCACATAAATATTTTCATACTTTGCACGAAAAAAAGTTTAAAAAATTTGTTTAGGGTCCATTATAGCATGTTTGTAATGCATTACGTCCACTTCTTAAGTTGTAACCCCTCTAGTCCACTAATAATGTTTTGTAAGGCCTTAGATCCATTTTACTTTAAAAGAGAATTTGTACAAATCAAAAATGCCCTCTTAAGATTTTAATGATATTCTCTCTCTCCACCAACCCTTCCGTCCAACCACCACCACCACCCCCACACACCCCCCCCATCACCCCATCACACCACCACATCCGCTACCGCTATCGCACCACCACCACCACCACCACAACCACCATTACTGCCACCACCACCACCCTGCCGTTTATTTTTTGTTTTTTGCCGTTGCCAAGCCAAAAAAAATTTAATACAAGACAAAAATTCCCTTGCAATTACTATCGTTACAAAAGGATAACCTTAGTGACATAAACTTTTTATCACTAACCTCTGATTGATTTACTGATAACATAGAAATTTAAGTCACTATTTACTTATAGCGACAATATTTTTTCATGGGTGATTTTGTTCCGAATTATTTTATGATAATTCATGGTAGATTTATCGTTGTGGTGAAATTCATGGCGTATTTCATCATTCATGGTGTATGTCATCGTGAAATAAAAGTAGATTTCATTGTGTATTTCGTTGTGGTGTATTTCATCGTCCTTGGGGTATTTTATCAAGCATATGTCATAGTATATTTTAAGCATATTTCATGGTGTATTCTATCAAGTGTATTTCATAGCGTATTACATTGTATATTTTATCTAGTAGATTTCATGGTGTATTTCGTCGTTCATGGTGTATTTACCATGAAACCTGTTTCAACTTGAAATCTCACATGGATGATCTATGAATTTACCAATCATAAATGGTAAAGGGGAGACTAAGATCGGTGAGATTTTGTTATTACTATTTTTAAAATTTTAAAATCCTCTCTTGTAATTATCTCCCATAATTATAGTGATTGAATCCCTCTAAATTTGGAAATTGTTGAATTTCACTAAATTAATTAGAAAATTGTTGAAGATAAGGAAATAAGCAAATTTCTTTATTTTAATAATTGTGTCTATTTAAAGTCCTAATCAAATCCCCATTAATTAGGGAACTGTATTCACATATAGAGATTGAAGCACGGGAATACTCTATCGCTCTAGAGAGAGAAGCTGAGGGTTAGCCCTGTTCCCTCTTTGTGGAGTTTTTGCTGGGTAGCTCATTTTAAATGCAAATTCTCACATGGAACATAAGAGGGTTGGGGAGCTTGGTAAAAAAGAGATTTCTCTCCAAGTTAATCAAAAAGAGGAAACCTAGCATGGTGTTTGTTCAGGAGACAAAATTGGAGCAATTGGATAGAATTGCGGTTCAGCGTATTTGGGGTAATACTGATTTTGACTTGGCGTGCTCGAGTGCTGTTGGAGCATCAGGGGGTCTTATTTCGATTTGGAATAAAGAATTCTTTCAAGCGGAGTCTATCATTTCTCACAGGTCTTTTACTCTATTGCAAGGTGTGATTAATGGTATTTTCCCATGCGTTTTGTTAATGTTTACGCCCCTAATGATGTGGTGGATAGAAGAGGATTATGGGATGAACTTTTAGTCCTAAAAAGGAATTCTCAAATTCCTTGGTGCTTAGGGGGAGATTTTAATGAAATCAAGGTACCTAGTGAAAGAGTGGGTTGTTTATCGACCGAGAGGGGGATGAGGGACTTCGTCGAATTCTGTAACCATATGGAACTGGAGGATCTTCCAATGATTGGAAGAAAATTTACTTGGACGAATTACCAAGACCAAGCTGTCCTCAGTCACTTGGATAGATTTTTGCTTTCTCAACAATGGCTTCATGATAAGTGCCAAAATATGTATATTTTGGCCCTCCAATATACATTTATTAGTCTTTTCTACTTGTTAACTGGTTTTCATTATGTGCTTTTATGTTTATAGGTTGCTCGAGCCCGTTGTCCGAGACTTTAGACAAAAAGAAGGATTTAAAGGAGTTTGGGGTGTAATGTGAAATAATTCAAAATTGAATTATTCATATATTATTTCAAGAAGTCCAAAGGGCCTTTGTGTGATTAAAGCCCTCAACCCCTATATAAACAATTCACCTACTGCAGTCAGTAGGTTACGGGGAAATAAAAGAAAGCTGCGCACGATCTCTGGACTGACGAAGTACGGGGCTGCCAAAGGATGCTTTTTGGATTATTATCTTTCGACAGACTTTTTTTCTTTACAGCGAAGGAAGCGAAGGAAGGGGGCTGCGGTGATTCCTTCTTGGGTCTCACGCACGACTTTATTCCGACAGACGAAACAGGAGCAATACAGTGAAAGAAATCCAGAGCACAAGTTCGGTTTCGATGGTAGCAGTTTCTTTTACTTAGATTGTTTGTCTTGAGAGTTCTTTTCCATTCAAGTTTTGATGTTTTGTTCGATTAATCGCACTCTGCTTACTAGTTTTAATTTATGTTTTTAATAAAAGTTATTTGTTAGTATTTGATTAGTTGATATTTTCTGTTTATTTATTTTTATCTCGCGCAATAGCATGTTTCAAGTTAGGGTTTCTTTTATTTTATGCATGATGTTCAGTGAGTAGTCGTTAAGGTAGGGTCGCGGGGTGATTCGCACACCGTGACCAGTTCGGACACTGCTCTTAATTTCAAATAATAAAGAAAACGATTTTAGATTGAAAAATACTTCCCGCGGACGAACCCGGGCATTGTCGGAGCCCATGTGAACGGGGGAATGGGGGTCCAAAACTCATTCTCCGCTGCGCATGGGTAAACGGCGACCCTAAGGTTTCGCATCTTGCGGGGTATCTTTTCCAATCTAAAATTGAATATTTTTAAGGACATCGAATAGAGCAGGTAAATTCGGACTGGTTACGAGTGCTATGAACCCAACGACCGTATCTCCTTTTAATTATCTAAAAAGTACAATTAATTCTAGGTTCTAATTAATATTTCAATCAAATCGACAAGGGGTGGCTACCTAAGAGCCCATTTAAATAAGTAACAACCCGAGTTTTTAGTCAGCACACATCACCGTCTTTGTGGATTCGACTCCGGACTTACCGGATATTATGCTGCATCGGTTTCCGCCCTACGCTTGGGGCAACCCATTAATTTAGGTCTAGGAATCGGTCAAGCATTTTTGGCGCCGTTGCCGGGGACGGTATCGTGTGTTTAGAATTCGGGTAGTTATTTTTATTTTTCTTTTAGTTCCTTTAGTTGTTTCGAGTCAACATAGGTAGAGGTAAGCAATCCTCCATCGTAGGAAAGCAATCACCTCTAAAGCCTAAGTACTATCGAGACAATACCAGGCGTCTCGTAGCCATTGAGAGAGTGTCGAGAGAAACCGTGGAGGAAGAATCATTTAGTGGCGATTCGTTTGATATCAGTGGCCTTTTCGTTGATTTAATAATCGAGCCACAGATGGCAGAGCCACCGATGTCGATGCGTAATCACATGCATCCTGCGAGGACCACTCCTCTCGGTCCAATAGTTTTGCCGGCCGAGACGGTGGAAGCACGTAATGCTTTCACCATAAAGCCTGGTACGCATAATGCCCTTCCCCTGTTTCAAGGGAAGGAGAATGAGGATCCGTATGAGCACGTCCGTCATTTCGAGGGGTTGGTAAGCACCCTCGCCACCACTCCTCAGTGGGAGAATGCTTGCCTTAAGCTTTTCCCAGCCTCGCTCAGGGACAATGCGGATAAGTGGCTACGGATGCAGAAGCCACAGTCTCTCAGGACGTGGGCAGCTGTCCGAGATTTATTTTACAAGAAATATTTCTCGGAAAGTAAATCGAAGTACCTGACTCGCCAAATCCAATCGTATAAGCAGAAAGAGGGCGAGTCGTTTTTAAGGTGCTGGGAGAGATTCAAGGACTTGCTTTTGTCCTTGCCACACCATGGGTTTGTCAAACCCCAATTGGTGTCTTTTTTCTACTTGGGTCTAAATGTTGCGACGACCCAACAGATTGAGTATCTCTGTAAAGAGAAGGATTTTCTAGATCAGTCCCCGGACGAAGCGTGGGACTTTCTTGAAGAGTTGGCGGAGAAACACCGAAGTTGGGAACCTTCCGACCTCGGTGATAGGGCCATGGCTGCGCAGGGACCCAGTGGGTCTGGCATTTTTCCTTCTAGTGTGCGAGAGCACAATGTCCAGTCTCAGCTGGACAAAATGGCTAAACAATTAGAGGACTTGAAGCTTAAGCAAGTCCACCAGGTGAATGAGGTGAGAGTCGAAGAGGTGTGTGAGTTGTGTGAGTGTCCGGGGCATCTAGTTACTGCTTGCCCCGCTTTCCCAATTGTTAAAGATGCATACCATAATAATCAGGTTGAGGTGAATGCGCTTAACCAGCGTTGGGATCCGTATTCAAATACCTTTAATCCTGGGTGGGCCCAAAACCCACTTCTGGGTTGGAGGGATCAAAAAGCCCAAGTGCATACTCAGGCACCACCTCAGCAGTCAGTCCAGCAGTTCAGGCCTCCTACAGGCCAAATGTCCCAGTTCCGTTACCCGCCTCAGCAGCAGCAGGGATTTGGTCCTTCATCTTTTGGACCACCCCCTGGCATTAACCATCCCCCGCGGGATAAGCAGACTGATGAGATGATGAAGGCTCTCATGCAGTCTCAAATTAGCTTTACTGAGCAAACCAAGCAGGCAATTGGTGATATTAGGACCCAATTGACCCAGTTGACAGCGGCAGTTGGACAAGTCCAGCAGGAGAAGGGAAAGTTTCCTTCTCAACCTTTAATCAATGCCGCTGGTACTCATTTTGTGGGCGATTCTTCTGGCCCAAGTAATCCGAATCTCAGTCTGGAAGAGGCTAAGGCAATCACCACTCTCAGAAGTGGAAAGGTGATCAATAAAGACTTACCTCCAAAGCAAAAATCGGTGCCACCCCCGGTGCCGGTAGCTGTACCAATAGTCGTTCCAGACTTGGGAAGTGTTCCTAAGGTAGAGAAAGAGGCGGAGTCTCCTGAAGTGGTGGTGCCTGCAACTGCGGCCCCCACGACTCCGACGCCACCCGTTGCTCCATATCCAAATCGCTTGGTGGCAAAGCCTAAGGTCAATGTGAACTTTCAAATGCTTGAATTATTTAAGAAAGTTCAGTTTCCTATCTCTTTGATGGAAGCCATTGACGCAATTCCTCAGTTTGCGAAGGTCTTGAAGGATCTGTGCACGTCAAAGCGGAGAACTAAGAGTCAGGACACAGTGCTTCTGACGGAGCAAGTGAGCTCCATTCTCCAGGCTGAGATCCCCACCAAATGTAAGGACCCAGGTTGTCCCACCATCCCTATAGCTATCGCGGGCCAAAAGTTTGATAAAGCTTTGCTGGATTTAGGAGCAAGTGTCAACTTGCTCCCCTATTCGGTATACTTGAAGCTTGGCTTAGGCGATTTGAAAGCAACTCCAGTCACGCTACAGTTAGCTGACCGGAGTGTGAGAGTTCCAAAGGGAGTGGTGGAGGATGTTTTAATTCAAGTGGGCGAGTTCCTGTTTCCAGTTGACTTTATTGTCCTGGATACTTGCCCGATACCGGAGGTCTTTGAAAAGACTCCTATCATCCTTGGCCGCCCATTTCTAGCCACCTCCAGTGCTATCATGGATTGCAAAACTGGACAAGTCCAATTGTCGTTTGGGGACTTGAAAATGGAGGTGAATGTTTTCAACGTGAATAGTCGAGTTGATGATGATGAGGAGATATATGAGGTAAGTTTGATCGACACTCTGGTGCAAGAGCATGTCGATAGTGTGTTGTACAAAGATCCTCTGGAGATAGCCTTAACCGCCGAGGAGGCGTCATTTTTAGATTCTCCAGAGGTAGGAAGTTTGATGGAGATGCTTTCTGTAGAGGATATGTGTGGCGTAGCTTGGAACCCAGTTCTTGAGCCACTGGGCGCCCCACTTCCTAAAGCTTTCCCATCGTCTGTCCAGCCGCCTAAACCAGAGTTAAAGCCTCTGCCGGACACACTTAAGTATGCCTTCCTTAAAGGCGATGATACTTTTTCGGTTGTGATCTCTTCATCCCTTGAGGCGAATCAAGAGGCTAAGTTGCTTGCCTTGCTGAGAAAGCACGTGGGCGCGATAGGCTGGACAATAGCTGATTTGCAGGGTATTAGTCCAACGGTGTGTACACACCGCATTTTTCTAGATGAGGACGTGAAGCCTTCTAGGCAACCTCAGCGTCGTCTGAACCCTAATATGAAGGAGGTGGTTCGGGCTGAGGTGCTGAAACTCTTAGACGCGGGTATTATTTACCCGATAGCCCATAGTGAGTGGGTAAGCCCGGTGCAGGTGGTGCCTAAGAAGGCTGGAGTGACCGTCGTGAGAAACGGCGAGGGCGAGCTAGTGCCGACCCGTGTTCAGACCGGGTGGCGAGTTTGCATAGATTATCGGAAGCTCAATGCGAGCACCCGGAAAGACCATTTCCCTCTCCCATTCATTGATCAAATTTTGGAGAGGGTGGCTGGCCGAGCATTCTATTGCTTCCTAGATGGGTACTCTGGCTACAATCAGATAGAGGTAGCCATGGAGGATCAAGAAAAGACCACCTTCACATGTCCTTATGGTACGTTTGCCTACCGTCGCATGCCTTTTGGTTTGTGCAATGTTCCTGGAACCTTTTCAAGGTGCATGATGGGAATATTTAGCGACATGGTAGAGAAGATTGTGGAGGTGTTTATGGATGACTTTTCAGTTTTCGGGGATTCGTTTGACGAATGCCTCGAGAACTTAGGAAAGGTCTTGCAACGATGCGAGGAGAAGCAACTTGTGCTTAATTGGGAGAAGTGCCACTTCATGGTGACCCAAGGGATTGTGTTGGGACACATTGTCTCATCCAAGGGTATTGAGGTGGACAAGGCGAAGATTGATTTGATTGCGAATCTTCCTTCTCCCAAGACTATCAAGGATATCCGGTCTTTCTTAGGTCATGCTGGTTTTTACCGGCGTTTTATTAAGGATTTCAGTGCCATCTCCCGACCGTTGTGTCAGTTGTTGTCAAAGGATACCCCCTTTGTGTGGTCCGACGCGTGTGAGGAGGCATTCAATACATTAAAGCGGAGTCTCACTACTCCGCCGATTGTTCAGCCTCCGGATTGGAGTTTGCCCTTTGAGTTGATGTGTGACGCCTCCGACTATGCAGTCGGAGCGGTTTTAGGGCAGAGGCGAGGGAAAGATCCCTGCGTCGTTTATTATGCGAGCAAGACGCTGAATGAGGCACAGATGAACTATACCACCACCGAGAAAGAGTTGCTCGCAGTGGTATTTGCCTTAGATAAGTTTCGGTCCTACTTGGTAGGGTCGCAGATTGTGATTTTTACCGATCATGCGGCTTTGAAGTACTTAATGACCAAGTCAGACGCGAAAGCTCGCCTTATCCGGTGGATTCTTTTGCTGCAAGAATTCCACATTGTCATTAAGGATAAGAAAGGGGTCGAGAATGTAGTGGCCGACCATCTGTCTCGTTTGGAGTTTGAGGACCCCACTTCTCATCTCCCCATTGTGGATACTTTCCCTGACGAGCAGTTGTTCGCTGCTAATACATGCCCATGGTTTGCAGATATCGCCAATTATTTGGTGACTGGGCAGATTCCACCCCATTGGTCCACAGCTGAGAAGCAGCGATTTTTGAGAGAGGTCCGGCAATATATTTACGATGATCCATATGTGTTCAAGTATTGCGCGGACCAGATTATCCGCCGGTGTGTCCCCGAAAATGATCAAAGGGGAATTTTAGAGTTTTGTCACACTGAGGCGTGCGGAGGCCATTTCTCTGGGAAGAAGACCGCCGCCAAGGTTAGTGAGTGTGGTTTCTTTTGGCCGAGTCTTTTTAAGGATGCGTACCTCTTTTGTAAGTCGTGTGACCGGTGTCAGAAATTAGGCAAGGTTGGCTCGCGGAATATGATGCCCCTCCAGAACATTTTTGTGATAGAGGTTTTCGATTGTTGGGGCATTGATTTTATGGGCCCGTTTCCGGTGTCATACGGGTATGAGTACATCCTCCTGGCGGTGGATTATGTTTCCAAGTGGGTTGAGGCAATTCCCACTAAGACCAGTGATTCTAAAGTCGTGCTGGAGTTCTTACGAACTAACATTTTGTCGAGATTTGGCATGCCACGTGCCATTATTTCTGATCAAGGCACGCACTTTTGTAATAGGTCTTTTGGGGCTTTAATGAGTAAGTATGGCATCTCTCATAAGGTGTCTACTTCTTATCACCCTCAAACCAACGGTCAGGCTGAGCTAGCAAATCGTGAGATTAAGGGGATTCTCGAAAAGACCGTGAACCCGAATAGGAAGGATTGGTCACTTCGGTTGACCGATGCCTTGTGGGCCTACCGCACTGCTTATAAGACCGTGTTGGGTGCTTCACCCTACCGGCTTGTTTATGGTAAGGCCTGCCACTTGCCCGTTGAGATGGAGCATAAGGCCTATTGGGCCATTAAGACGCTGAACGCGCGTTTACCTGAGGCAGGTGCCCATAGGAAGCTCCAATTGTGTGAGCTTGAGGAAATTAGGAATGACGCGTATGAGAGTGCGAGTATTTATAAAGCTAAGGTTAAGGCATATCATGATAGGAATATTCAGCGAAAAACCTTTAGCGTTGGTCAGAAAGTGTTACTATATAACTCGCGCCTCCATATGTTTCCTGGTAAGTTGAGATCCCGTTGGGACGGTCCCTACGTTGTGCATAAGGTTTATCCGAATGGTTCGGTGGATATTTGTGACCCCAAGAATAACAATGTTTCCAAGGTTAATGGGCAGCGTCTTAAGCCGTTATTGGAATATGTGGAAGTAGGGGAACCTGATGAGATTTTGGTCGATCCTGTTTATTCGGATGACCCTATTGTGTAGCCGTTGGGCTACGTTCATTCGGGTAGCTTTTGCGTACCACTTTCTTCGCTAAGAAGTGGACCCGGCCCCTAGCAATAGGGGTACCCATCATTGACTTGGGTTTTGGGCACCATATTTGTCTACTTGTTTTTTTTATTATTTCTTTTTAAGCAGTTAAATTTGGTGAACAGAAAATTGGAAAGTGAAAAAAAATTAGAATAATGGTCTGGTATAGCCACCTGGTCAAAGCTATGTATGTAGTACTTAGGAGGTTGGGTCTGACGGCAGGCGCGTAGTTAGCAGCGAGAATTCTGTCTGAACCATCTGACTTTAATGTCCAAACTCTGTGGAGATTGCTTCACAAACGGAGTGGTGGGTAAGGAATCTGGCAGCCCCAGAGGGAGTGACAGCCTATTAGATGATGGCACCACTTTTCAAGATATCGTTGAATCCTATGCATACTGTCCTTCCAACAAATAGGGAACCACAGTCTTTGACCAGAGAGAAAAGTAGTACCCGTGTCTTTCGCGTGAAGAAAGTGGATGATTTTTTGCTTTTCATTTTATTTCTTACTTTTTTTGGTTTCTTTTAGTTATTTTTCTTGCTGTCTGGGAGGCTAACTTTTTGCAGGTTGTTCGATCCAAGTTAGGGGGTCTCTCCCTCTCTATAGTGTACTCTGCTTAGCCCCTTCGTTTCGAGGTGCTATCTCTCCTCTCTTTTATGTTTCTGTCCTATCTTTATTTTCATGCTTTCAATGAGGACATTGAATAGTTCAAGTTGGGGGGAGGAATCACTTTGATCTTTATTTTGTTTGTTAGATTCAAAAAAAAAAAAATAGTGGGATTCTTTTTGCATGAGACTCGAAAGCTGTTGAGATTGGCTCGCAATTGATTGAGTTTAAGATGTGATAGTCATTCTTTTTATATTTGTGGTGGCATTGTAGTTCTTTTTGCTAGCTTGTCGCGAAGAATTTGTCATGGCATTTATTTTTAGCACATTTGCACTTCACACTTATTTGGGCTTTGGTTGCTTGTGAGCTGTGACTTAATTTCTCGATGGCTAGTTTAGTGGAGACTTATGCCCATATGAGTTTAGAGCCTTATCTTTTCTTGGAGTGGTGTCAAATAAACTCTTGTTATTACAAAAGAACAAATTCGTTGTTGATCTCATTGTTTTTGTCGTCGAGTGTTGGGAATTTTGCCTACTTATCTCTTGGGTTTGGAAATTACATGGTTGTTTTGCCCCTTGGAGAGAATTATAGGCCATCTTTGCTATTTTGAGCCGGTTCATTCCTTTCATTCATACATTTATCTTTTGTGAGCCCATTTGAGCCTTATGCATACAGCCTTTTTCTTGTTAAGCTTCACCATCTATATTGTGTCTTGAGGAGAAGGCTTAGATAATTGTGTGGAGGTATATTTTTAGAAGAGAGAGAGTAAATGTAGTGAGAATTGAGTTTTATTGATTGGTGATCTTTCCCATAGAAAAAGAAAAAAGAAGAAGAAAAAAAAAAGTAAAAAGGAAAGATACCAATTTATTGTGGAAGGGAGAAATACTTGTTCTTAATGTGAGATTGTATTAAAGAGGTAGGAAAGAGAGATGTGGTGGAGTTGAAAAGAAGGAAAAATTAAAGGAAAAAAGGGCATGCATTGTTATATTTGCCTTATATGAATTGTTGTTGGCCTATTCTCGGACACTTGAATTCTTACCTAGCCTTGAAATACTTTCTCTTACCTAACGTTATCACCGGAATTGAAGTCCTATTTGATCCTAGGGGCAATGTGTTGTGAATTGGTGGATGGAGAAAGTTTCCAATACTTGACATACTGTTCATGAGATCATGTGTCCACTATATAAAGCTTTCTTTTCGTGTCATTTTGTGCGGAAGTATCTTGCTTTCATTTACATAACATCTGCCCGCACATATTGAGAGTAATATGCACCTTGTTTCGAGTGATTTCATTTGTTGAGTGCATGACACAGTGAGATTTGAAGTCAAGACTCGGTCCGGAGAGAACTTTTGGTTATTTTTCACTTGTGACCGAAGCCCTTGTTCACACACGCTGAGTATAGGTGCCACGACTTATTTTTCTGACTTGATAGCATCTAGAACTGCTTATGTCGTTATCTCACTGCAATGGCTTCATATTCTTTGTTTGAGATATCATTGAGCTGTCTTACGGTTTTTCGGATTTCATGTGAAAGGATTCTTGGTGTTTTGTGGGTGATCACTGCTGAAAACCCTCACGAGACTTCACTCGTCTTACCGGGGCCGCCTGGGAGTTTAAAAGAACTATTGGTTTTAATTTGTTTTTTTTAGTTGCATTTTATTTTCTTTGCTCGAGGACTAGCAAAATGTAAGTTGGGGGGCGTGATAAGTGCCAAAATATGTATATTTTGGCCCTCCAATATACATTTATTAGTCTTTTTTACTTGTTAACTGGTTTTCATTATGTGCTTTTATGTTTATAGGTTGCTCGAGCCCGTTGTCCGAGACTTTAGACAAAAAGAAGGATTTAAAGGAGTTTGGGGTGTAATGTGAAATAATTCAAAATTGAATTATTCATATATTATTTCAAGAAGTCCAAAGGGCCTTTGTGTGATTAAAGCCCTCAACCCCTATATAAACAATTCACCTACTGCAGTCAGTAGGTTACGGGGAAATAAAAGAAAGCTGCGCACGATCTCTGGACTGACGAAGTACGGGGCTGCCAAAGGATGCTTTTTGGATTATTATCTTTCGACAGACTTTTTTTCTTTACAGCGAAGGAAGCGAAGGAAGGGGGCTGCGGTGATTCCTTCTTGGGTCTCACGCACGACTTTATTCCGACAGACGAAACAGGAGCAATACAGTGAAAGAAATCCAGAGCACAAGTTCGGTTTCGATGGTAGCAGTTTCTTTTACTTAGATTGTTTGTCTTGAGAGTTCTTTTCCATTCAAGTTTTGATGTTTTGTTCGATTAATCGCACTCTGCTTACTAGTTTTAATTTATGTTTTTAATAAAAGTTATTTGTTAGTATTTGATTAGTTGATATTTTCTGTTTATTTATTTTTATCTCGCGCAATAGCATGTTTCAAGTTAGGGTTTCTTTTATTTTATGCATGATGTTCAGTGAGTAGTCGTTAAGGTAGGGTCGCGGGGTGATTCGCACACCGTGACCAGTTCGGACACTGCTCTTAATTTCAAATAATAAAGAAAACGATTTTAGATTGAAAAATACTTCCTGCGGACGAACCCGGGCATTGTCGGAGCCCATGTGAACGGGGGAATGGGGGTCCAAAACTCATTCTCCGCTGCGCATGGGTAAACGGCGACCCTAAGGTTTCGCATCTTGCGGGGTATCTTTTCCAATCTAAAATTGAATATTTTTAAGGACATCGAATAGAGCAGGTAAATTCGGACTGGTTACGAGTGCTATGAACCCAACGACCGTATCTCCTTTTAATTATCTAAAAAGTACAATTAATTCTAGGTTCTAATTAATATTTCAATCAAATCGACAAGGGGTGGCTACCTAAGAGCCCATTTAAATAAGTAACAACCCGAGTTTTTAGTCAGCACACATCACCGTCTTTGTGGATTCGACTCCGGACTTACCGGATATTATGCTGCATCGGTTTCCGCCCTACGCTTGGGGCAACCCATTAATTTAGGTCTAGGAATCGGTCAAGCATTTCAAGAATTCAAAGTGCTGCAGTGGCGATTAGAGAGACTTATCTCCGATCATTGTCCGGTTGTTATTATGGATGATAGTAGGGACTGGGGTCCGAGGCCTTTCAAGTTTATGGATATTTGGTTAACGCACCCTGATTGCTTGAAGATTGCCAGAGAAACATGGGAGTCTACACAAGTGACGGGATGGGCAGGTTTCAAGCTAATTCAAAAATTAAGGGCAGTGAAAGAAAGGCTAAAGTTATGGAATAAGGAAGATTTCGGGGATGTAAATTCAGCGCTACAAGTAATAGAAGCGGAACTACACCAGTTTGATTTACTTGCTGAAGATAGGCAACTCTCACCGGATGAGAAAGCGGCTAAATGCAAATCCAAGACTGAGTTTTGCAGGCTATCTCGTCTAACTGAGTCCATGTGGAGACAAAAATCCAGAGTAAGGTGGTTTAAGGAGGGCGATAAAACACTAGATTTTTTTAGGCCGTGGCTAATAATAGGTACAAAAGGAATTTGGTGGGGTTAATCAATGTTGCTGGCCGAACTGTGGAAGATCCTCGAGATATAAAGGAAGCTGCCGTTGAACATTTTAGTGCTAATTTTTGGGAAGAGAGATGTTCTAGGCCTACTTTGGGGGGTTTGTTCCCTAGGCAATTGCATCCGGATGTCTCTCTGCTTTTGGAAAGACAGTTTGTGGAGGAGGAAATTGTTGGAGCACTGAAGGAATGCAACAATTTAAAGGCGCCGGGGCCAGATGGGTTCAATTTCTCCTTTGTTAAGAAAGGATGGGCTTTCATGAAGGATCTGGTTTTGCTTTTCTTTAGAGAGTTTCATTCCAATGGAAAGCTAACTAAAGGTATTAACTCTACCTTTGTGTCTTTAATTCCTAAGGTAGATAGCCCTTTGCTTTTCAAAGATTTCAGACCTATTAGTATGGTGGGTTGGATATACAAATTGCTTTCTAAAGTTTTGGCGAATAGAATCAAATCGCATTTACCCTCAATTATTGGTGAATCACAAGCTGCTTTTATTGGAGGGAAACAAATCTTGGATGGGGTGTTAATAGCAAATGAGGCTATCCATAGTTGGAAGAATGGAAGCCACGGTGGTCTACTTTTGAAAATCGATTTTGAAAGAGCATATGATTGCGTTAACTGGGAATTTTTGCTTGATCTACTCTCAAAATTGGGGTTGGGGGAGAAGTGGTGTAGATGGATTAAGGAGTGTTGCTCCTCGGTGTCTATGTCTGTGTTGATCAATGGCTCTGCATCTAAAGAGTTTAAAGCTCAGAAAGGCCTTAGGCAAGGGGACCCTTTGTCCCCTTTTCTTTTCAACATTGTGGTGGAAGCTCTAAACATTATGTTGGTTAGAGCTAGGGAGTTAAATTTAATTAAAGGAGTTAGGATTGGGGCCAATGGGGTAGTAGTGTCCCATCTCCAATTTGCTGACGATACTATCCTTTTTTGCAACAATGATAGAGAAGAAATGGCCAATATTAAAAGGATCCTTAGGTGCTTTCAGATTATGTCGGGACTGAAAATCAATTACTCCAAGAGTCTGTTGTGTGGAGTTAATATTTCTCGGTCGGATGTGCTATCCCTTGCTCATGTTATGGGGTGTAAGGTTGAAGTGCTGCCAATTAAGTACCTTGGTCTTCCCTTGGGAGCTAACCCGCGACAGATCAAAACTTGGGAACCAGTTTTAGACAAAATGAAGAAAAGGCTCACTGTTTGGAGAAGGAGAACTAATTCTACTAGTGGAAGACTCACTCTTATTAACTCTTCGTTTATCAACCTGCCAACATATTTCTTATCAATGTTCAAGCTACCTGTGGCTGTGGCAAAAGCTATAGAAAAGCTTCAAAAAGAATTTTTTTGGGGGGATACACCGGAAAAGATGAAGGTTCATTTGCTGAAATGGGAAACAGTAGCAAAGAAAAAGGAGTTTGGTGGCTTGGGAGTTCGGAGGTTGATTCAACAAAACCTTGCCTTGCTATCTAGATGGTGGTGGCGATTTAACGAGGACAAAGATTCTCTATGGGTCAAAGTTATTCGGGGGAAGTATAATTTGGATAACAAAGCTTGGCTACCTTCTGTGGGCACACGCCCCGAAAATCGCCCGGTTTTAGGTTTTGGTGAATATTGTTTTGGGGCGGCCCTTTTAGAGAAAAGCGCGGCGAAACGCTTCGATTCAGAGTCGCCACTCGGGTTTTAGCGGAAGAACACCCAAGGAACCAAACTCGAGAACGTTTGCTACGTTTTGCCTTGATTTGAAAAAGGTTTGATTTGATTTGAAAAAGGCGTAGACTGGTCCGTCGTCACCTTCGATATCTGAGGTTCGGGAGCCAGGTTACGAGAGGGGAAGGGTTTTATGGCACCCCTCTCGCCCAATCCGGAGATCGGTCTCTACTCGGGCATTTTATTAAAACATTTGCATTTTTCTCTCATTTGATCATTTTTGGCCAGTTAGGGCGGGGGAACAGATAAAGGGGATTAAAACTGTAACAGTTTGCAGTTATGTGACAAAACATTTATGAATGATGATTTGCTTGAATCGATAGAATGAATATAGATTGAAAACAAGCACTGAGAGCAGTTTGAGCAGAATGGTGTATGCTGTCTCTCAGGTGCGTGAGCAAGCAACATGCTGGCATGCAATGGCCGAGCCTCTGCATGCCACCATACCCTGCGCACGCCACCAAGAAGCTGGCGTACACCACCTTTTGTCACTCACAGCCTTTGTTCTCAACCCTCTGGGCTCTGGAATGGATCAGTGCACACCCAGGACAAACCACACAGTTTATAATATGATCATATTTACAGATTACAGACAGCTGAAATGGCTTAAAGCCATGAAAATAGACTGGAAGCCCCATAAACAGAGTGGGGAGACAACAAGAGGCCAGGATTGAGCTATGATGCAAGGGCCAGCCACTGGACCTTGGTATGATTGCCGTACGCCACTCATGAGAGGCCGTACGCCAGTTGTACCTCTTGTTCAGTGCTTGGCTTTACATCATCTGGGCTCTGGAACATGACTAGAAAGATCCCAGGGGCCTTTGAAAGCAAAAGAAAACAAGTATTGCAATGCTACACCTATACAGTTCTAAATACAGAAAGCTGGAAATTGGTTTTTAGCATGCAATAAGGTGATGAATAGACAAGAAATGAAGTACAAAACAAAGATCTGGGTCCCATTTCACAACTGGAGTACGCCAGTTTCGGAGGGCTCGGACCTGCGATACGCCACCTAAAAGGTGGCGTACGCAGGGTCCAGAAAGATTCCAGATAGATCAAATTTTAAAACTATACGTACTGTCGCGGACCGGCGTACGCGGGCCTATGACCGGCGCACGCCGATTCTTGTTAGAAACGATTTTTTTGTTTTTAAAACATTGATAGCTTTAGGGCCAGGACTGGTATTGATTACCAGCCATGACCTTGTTAGCTCCCCTCAGGGACCAGAACAGAAAAACAGTACCAAAGTGTATACCTTTGGCTTTTGAGGTTTGAAAGATGTTTGAGCTTTGAACTTGAGGGTTGGATGATGGATGGTGGTGGATGTTGACTGCAAGAGGTGTGTGGAGGGGTCCCTTGTTTACTCTTTCAATGGATGAATGAAGAGCAAGCAAGAAAAGAGAAAGAAATAGACTTGGAGCTTTGAAACTTGAAGGAGCAACCCTTGAAAGACTAGTGGAGGGGTTATATATAGGGGAAGAGGGAGAGAGAGGGGTTGAGGCCAGTCAAAGGGACTGGAGCCTTAGCCCTTAAGCCTTCATTCTCATTGGATGAGAGGGAATATGATGATGGGATATGTGTAAGAGATGTCCCCCCGGCCGAGATTGCTTTTTCAATGAATTGGAAGGTTCCCATGTGTTGTAGACCCCTACCCATGGCTTCTGCATGCTGAAAATGCTGAAAAACACAAGTTTGACCAAAGTTTGACTTGGCGTACGCCACTAAATACCTGGGGTACGCAAGGTCAACTCTGGTCAACGGTCAAAGTTGACCGATGATTGACACGTGGCAGAGGACCAGCGCACGCCAATTGAGTACTAGCGTAAGCAAGTAGGGTTTTGTTGAGGCCTTTTGGTTCTGGTTTAGAGAGTTTGAAAGGGATTTGAAAGGGTTTATGGAATGCTCAAAGCTCAAACACACTAACATTTCTGGGGTGTTCTTGATCCGTTTCATCATTGGGGAATCGAAGACCGTAAGTAAACTAAACTGGAAAGTCCAAAATAGGGTGTCTACACCTTCTTTACCAAGATTAGGACGTGTATCTAACATTTGGAGAGATATTTGGTCCTTGGGAGACCCATCCTCTAGTATTGGCTCGGTTCTCACTGAGGGATTTCGGATTCAAGCCCATTCTGGGCAGGACACTTCCTTTTGGAACGACATTTGGTTGGGCGACAAGACTCTCAAACAAGCTTTCCCTAGACTATTCCTAATCTCGAACCAAAAAGAGGACACATTGAGTTCCGTGAAGGAAGGGTCAGGGAATGTGCATTGGAAGTTACAATTTCGAAAGAGGAGGCTGAATGTGTGGGAGACTAACCTATCTGAGGAACTACATCAAAACCTGGCTTGGGTAACACTTGATCAGTCCAAGAAGGATGTGCTTCAATGGAAATGGACTAATGATAAACGCTTCTCTTCCAAGTCAGTATACTACCAATGGGAACAAATTGGTTATCCTCGGAACCAACTATTGGGATCATTGTGGAAGAATCTTTGCCCTCCTACGGTGGAAATTTTTTCGTGGATAGCGATTCAGGATAGGGCTCCAATGAGATCAGTGCTTTTCAACAGGAATATCCGAAACCACCTGTTTCCTGCCCTTTGTGTTCCTTGCATCTCGAAACTCCGGATCATCTTTTCGTGCACTGTATATTCTCATGGAATATTTGGTCTCTAATTCTGGATTGGTGGCATGTTTCGTGGGTTTGTCCTAATTCGCTGGCAGACTTGGCTACATGTTGGTTTGACCACGGGTTTAGAAATTTGGAGGAAAATATATGGGAAGCTTCTTTCTATGCCACTTTGTGATCTATGTGGCTAGCTCGGAATGATCTCGTTTTTAACAATGCAACATTGAGTGTGGAGGTAGTAGGAGAATTGGTGAAAACTAGAGTTGCTATGTGGATGAAGTCCAAGTTTGAGATCAAGGTTTATTCGGTGGAGGAGTTCAAGTTGTTTCTTGACGGTATTCGTAAGCTCAAATTGTAGTTTTGGGTGAGGTGTATTGGCTGTCCAACTTTCTGTTGGATGGGCTAGTCACTATCTTTTTTTTGTCTTGTTTCCCCCTCGATGTACCCTTTCGAGTTAATATAAAAAGTTTCGTTTGCCAAGCAAAAAAAAAAACTGTATTCACATATATCATACGTATCAGTAAAAAGGGTACACATGGGATTTCGCAAGCCCAACAGATGAAAACATAATCATTCAAAATGAGAAGGATGGAAACTTACATCATGCCCCTTCTAGATGGATATTTAATTTCTCCATGAAAAAATTCGGTGATGACCACTTGTGTTTGAGAGTCTACTTTTTGGCTTTTTCATTTTTAATTTTTTGGTTTTTTGACTTTTTGGATTATGGTTAGAATATATTTTGAATCTAGTATAGTGTTTGGATGATATATGCAGAATGTATTTTTCTGTTACACCCCATCTTTTCCTATTCCAAATAATTATATTTCTGTAATAAAAAAAAAGGATTTTATGGTTTAGATCATAATTGATATTTTTTTTTCTCACCACATAGTACAGTTGTCGGCACTATTATAGTGATGGGGTATAAGTCTAAATAGCTTTAGTATTGGGTGTTTTACCGTATTAAATACTTTTATAAAGTGGTTACCTATTATTTAGGAACGAACGTGGGTTATAGGAGACTAGGGTTTTATATCGAAGTATATCGTTCGATCGAGAGAGAGAGAGAGAGAGAGAGAGAGAGAGAGAGAAAGCGTAGCAGCCAGAGTTGGGAAGGTTTTCAGAGTGGTCTCTTATACTCCTATTCTCAAGCTCGTTCCCGATCTTCCGTCGGATAAGTAAGATTAGTCTTTTTGGGGATCAAATTCTCGGGTCGCACATTCCGTTTTTGGTATTTAATTTACTTGGTGCCATCTGTGCTTTAGGCGTGAAGTGGTGTGTGGGTTGGCGTTGTGTGGTGCACGTGTGGCAGTGTGGTGATTCGATCAGTGCAAGAGGTGATTAGGTGATGGAGTTGTGGATGATTTTGATATTAACAGTTGCAGAGGAGTTAAATGGATTTGGGTTTTGTTCATGTGCTACATCTACTTCTTAATTACTTCACTTATTATATTAGCATATTGATATTAGTAATCTGCTTGTGAGGATTGAACTGAAAATTGTTATGGGAAAATTGGATGTAGAAAACAGTGGTGTGTGCACGTTGGTTGGAGGCGTGGAGTTTGGTTTTAGTGGTGGTGATTGCAGAGGGTAGTAGTTGGGATTAGGCTAAGTTTTATTTTGATAGGAAGTGGTATTATGTATCTGTAAAGTGTCTATTTGCGTAGTTAGTCATTTTGTGTTTTGTTCTTTTACTTAGGTTAGCATCTTTTTGTGCGTTCGATTGCATCACTTTTGGACCCAGGTGAGTAGTTAAGTATGTTACGTATTTTTGAAAGATCCCTGTGTCCATTAAAAGTATTTCCTTCCGAAATTTATCTGAATGTTATTCGGAGACTCAAAACTGTTTATAAGTTGTTCTATAAATTGGCATACGATGAATTTTCTGAGATCATTTGTTAATATTTTTTTTTGTGAGAACTTGGTGGATATTAATGCATGGGAACATTTATTTCAGAAGTCCAGGGAACTTATTCCTTCTCGTGTTGGTGACCCTGGCCATTAGGGAAAAGACCGTGTTAGGCTGGTGACCTTAATGCTCAACGGCTTTCTTTCGCCGGATTGTCTTAGGGAAAAGTACCACGGGCTGCCAACCCTGGTGACTCTAAGTTCGATATTGGATCCAATTTTGTTGAGATTTATTTTGGCTATGGTACTGTTTGATTGTGGTTCCCCATTGTTGATGGAGTTATTAATGTGATCACCACCAAGAATATTTATTTGTTTAAATGCTTCATTGATTAATTTATTATTCTATTGGACACCTCGTAAACCAAATTATGATTTAATGGTAAATTATTTTAATTCCCACTTTCAACTTTATTTATTATACATACTTGCTATTCACTGAGCTCGTCAGCTGACGGATTTATTCCAACTTCTCTTCCAGGCAAGTTGGGGAATTAGGTAAGGACTCTGGCGGCATCTCGGGGATTTTCTTTTATTGACCTCCTTAGGGTGCATGTCTCATTCTAGTTTTATTTTAGAAATCGCTTCCGCATTTAAAACAATTGTCAGATAACAAATTCTTTTAATTATTGTTGGATTTTGTTTGGTTCATGGGATGGTTGTGCCCCATATTTATGATGAGACATATTTGACTTTTGATTTGATTAATAATGAAAAAGCGATTATTTAATTTTCGGTTACTTTGATTTATTTAGGCTGCGTGTTCCATGAATTAGCCTCATGGTTCACGGCCGGCTACTTCTCATTTTTTGGGGTGTGACATTTTCAATATGATCACTTTTTGAGAGATATGTGTAGAATATATTCTATAGATCTTTATGTAACCAAAATGAAAAAAAAGTGAAAAATGAGAAGTGAAAAAGCTCTTTTCCCCCTACTTCTTACTTCTTTTCTCTAAACCCAAAAACTGAAAAATCATTTGGCAAAAGTCATTTTGCCCAAACCCAACCAAACACCCCAAAGTAAAAAATGAGAAAGTGTAAAGTTAAAAAATAGGCACTCAAACAGGCATAAATATGTATGGATATGTTTGAAAAACTTTTCTAAGCATATATTTATATAGTACTATTCTCTTCGTCTGTGTTTGTTGGTTCATTTTGAAAATTCGTGTCATTTTTAAATTATTTATATCTTCCAATTGATAATATTTTTCTTGATTTTGAAAACTTTGAATAATGTAACTAATTGACATCTATTAAATAAGATTCATAATGTATATTTTTTGAGATCTATGAATGATACAAACAATTGAAAAGTAACACTTATGGATGGCAATTTGGACCGAACCGATGAATATCCGAACTGACAACCGAAATTTTTTCTGAACCAGAACCGAAATTTTCCCCGTGGATATGGGTATGGTTGAAGATTTGGATAACCGAACGGGTATCGGTTCGGTTATGGTTCATCTGCTACCCGAACCGAACTGAACCGAAATAAATAAAACCTGGAAATTACATAATTAGCCCTTTGTATATATAACACGCATACACGATTAGGTCTCCACATATCTTCCACTCTCTCTCTCTCTCTCTCTCTCTCTCATGGCGTCCAATCTCGTAACCAAGGCGAAGGTTCACAGAAACCATGGGGTCCAATCTTTTCGCCGATGGTGATCGGGAGATTATTTCGACCTCCTAGAAGCAACAATATGGAGGATTCATTGCCTAAATCCTGTGAAGAGCTGTCCAAGGGTACAATAGGTGGTTTGGAGCCTATGAACTTCATTACTTCTGCTACACCTCATCTTGGTTTCAGGAGTAACAAACAGGAATGTTTCTTTCTCCGATCTTCGTTATATATTCACCAACTTCCCCAACCGATTTTTTCACTTATATTGCTGTGAAATATTTTTTTTTTAAGAAATATTGCTGTGAATAATGACTGAATATTGGGTTTTTTTCCCTTTTTATGATCTGGTTCGGTTACCCATTCGGTTCAGGGGTTACTCGAAAACCGAATGGTTCAGTTATGGTTCCTTTCCCCCCTTCCTATTCAGTTATCGGGACGAATATGGGTGGTATATCGGTTTCGGGGATCTGGGACATAAATCCCCATATCCGCCCCCGAATGCAATCCCTAGTAACACTGACTCCTAAAAAAACTAACAAACACAAACAGAATGAGTAATCGCTTTCCATAATGGTGTATGATCATATCTGAAAGTGAAATTTTTTAAGGGTATAAAATTATGTCCCCTACGGTAAGAAATTTGTGTCTAGCTATGATATATATACACGGAAATTGATTTTCGCACTACACTTTTATATGCAGGCGCTCCATTTTGTACAAAGGAAAGTGGAGCGCCAAAATAAGCATCGATCCATATGTAAACTGATCATGTATTTTTGCGTTTGTTAGTATTACGCAAAAATTGAATTTTTTGAGTTTTTCTTTGGATATTTTCCAAAGTACTTGTGTGTAAAAGCCTTTAATTTTCCGATTTCTCTCATCTTTACTCATCCGTAAGTTTGACGTAAAACTAACAAATGCTAATTTTTTTTTAAATAAAGACAACTAAAAAATTATTCTGCATAAGCTAATTAAATCACTGACGTAAACATCTTCTTAATTAAGTCGTACTTGTGACCCATTCTCGAGGTATGGATGCATGAGATGTATACCTAGTCGTTCGTATGAAAGCTTTTTGGATTATTTGTCTTCTAGCTAGCTTCGAACTTTGAATAGAATCTCATACTAATTTCTTACATACATTCAAAGTCTTGTTTGTCTGGAAGACGTACACAAGAATTAACAGGAGCTAATAAATTGATTGCAATTAATGCGTAAGACTGGAATCTGAGAAGTACTGACGGAATTGGAATCCGTTGATGACGCAACATTTGGAAGATAGTTTATGGGAATATTCAAAGCGGTTGGCATAGTGCCAAACGTACGCCTAAAATTTAGGGATTCACTCCCTTCTAAGATTTTATTTTTGAGACTTCTATCAATTCCATTTAGACCAGTTTATGTAGAGCTTTGCTCAGATTATTACTGGAGATCACTGCAAATGACCGTTGGGATTCATCTCATTGGATTTAGTTAATGTGCGAGTAAACTAGTTCGAACAACGAGTTATCAAAAAAAAAAAAAATTCTATTCTCAGATATAATATTCTTGGAGAATTATTCATTGTATTCGTAGTTGAAGCTTTGAGGGAACACTTTGTTTGGTTTAAGTCTTAAAAAGTTATTTTTGAGAGTGGAGTGGTAATGAATGGAGAGTGATAGAGAGAGAGATTTATTGAAAATTGTAGCGAGAGTTAAAAGTTAATCTCAAAATTGAGAACCAAGCGGAGTCATTAATGATTTTGGGGCACCAAAATATCCAAGAAAGCTCATAAAATCAGCTTTTTGGGCTTTTTCTTGAATAGCCAGTTTTTTCAGTTAATATCCAAGAGAGCTTAGAAACTCAGTTTTTTGGACTTTTTTTTAAATATTTTTAAAAAGAAGGATGTAAAGTCATAATTTTTTACTTTTTCAATTTTCATAGTCAAGATGAACCAATAATACTGCATCCGTCTCAATTTAAGTGTCCACATTTCTATTTTCAGTTGTTCCAAAATAAGTGTTCACTTTCTAAAAATAACCATCAAAATATGCCAAGTTTTTAATTTTTCCCCTAAATAGTCATTTTATTCCTAATTGATTTGATAGCCTTTTATATTCGTTTCATTTTTAGATTGAAAATATTTTTAATTTATAATATTTTTCATGATTTTGGGACGGAGAGAATACATACAAATTTCCATTGTAAATTCTCATTTGTAAAACTAACAAACGAGAATATTTTTGTTAAGGACAAAAGAAAAAAGTTGTAGTTACGGCTGTGCCGTAACTAAGCCATTTGCAGTAGTTAAAAACGCCGTTGTTTAAATCAGGAAAAAGTGGGAAAACGCACGGCTCCTGCAACGCTTATATATTAAAAATATATAGTTAAAAAATCATGTTGCTCCAATTTTCATTTCTTTTGAATCGGTGCGAAGTTTTATTGTTCTGATCATTTTATTCTAAAGGACTATAGTTAATTTTTGACTCTAGAGCTTTCATATAAGAGCCCTAAGCTCTAAAACCAAATGAATAGCAGATACTTTAGGGCTTTCATAGAGTCAAAAATTAATTATGATTTTTTAGAATAAAATAATCAAAAAAATACGATCTTCGCAACGGTTCAAATGAATTCAAAATTGAAACAATTGATTTTTTAATCATATTTTTAAATGTATAAACCTTCTAAAAATTAATTAATCGAGGTACACGAAAACTTGTCCAGACATTCGATTATAAAAAAAAAATAGAAAGGCATTTACAAAAGGGTTGAACCCGCATCAGCCCTCGCTAAATATAATGAGCCATAAAAATGACGATAATTTTGCAAGTAATTTTTTTCTTGCATTCTCCAATAATGGCAAAGTGAAAAGTATGACAGCCTAAGAGGGGAGTCAGCAAATTACCCTCCAATAATATTTGCATTCTCCGGGGCATACTGATTACTGACCATGGGCTTAAGGCTTTGCTAGAGTCTTGTTGACTCAAAGCATCCACTTGGTTCTTGAGCATTACTATTCAATTATTTGAACTTTCAATACACGCAGAATTTCGAATGCCGTGAGTCCTTGGAATCCACCAGGAATTTCCACCTTCTCTCTCTCTCTCTCTCGCTCTCTTCATACACGCAGAATTTCAAATGCCGTGAGTCCTTGGAATCCACCAGGAATTTCCCCCTTCTCTCTCTTTCTCTCTCTCTCTCTCTCTCTCTCGTGAGGCCGGCTTCTCCAAACATATTGGGCATATATAAATGAGATGAAAGATGAAACCCACCAACCACGGACTAAGCGCCTCCCAGTCCAGAGTCCCTTCCCTACACCCTAGCTCAAGTACAATAATTAAATCACAAACCATATGAATACGACACTTGCCTAAATCCCAAAATGCCTTTCCTCCGCTCCAGCACAAAACCAATCGTTTTGTTCATCCCAATACTACTCGTATCATTCCTAGTTATTCTCTCTCAAGCCTCTGTTATTGAAGGTGGTAGCACAAAACACAAGACTGATAAATTGATAATTGGAGTTCCGGGTAGTGCCTCTTTCGAAAACTTCGTGAAGATAACCCCAAGTTCTGAGAATCCAAATGAGAAGAATTACACTGGTTTTTGCATCCGGGTTTTCGAAGAGGTTCGGAAGAGATTGGAGTATCCTTTAACTTACGAATTTGTGGAATTTAATGGAGCATATAATGATTTAGTCGCTAATGTCGCTAACAAGGTAATGAATCTGATCTCCCCGACCTCTTTTACTTTTACAAAACACGATTTGTGCACGCATCTCGTTGCATTTGGTGTTTAACACATGCTTTGTGTACATGCATGTGGATAAAAAATGGAAGACTTATAGCGCTGCCGTAGGCGATATAACGATACTAGCCAGCCGTTGGGAGGACGTGGAATTCACCGAGCCATTTACGGAATCAGGCTTGGTGATGGTAGTTCCGGTGAAGCCCAGTACGAAGGCATGGATATTTCTGGAGCCTTTCACTTTGGGAATGTGGCTGGCTGCCGCCGCTGTTTTGTTCTACACTATGTTCATAGTTTGGTTCGTCGAACATCGGTCCAACCCTGATTTCAGTGGCCCGTGGAATGATCAAATCGGAAATGCTCTCTGGTTCACCTTCTCTTCACTTTTCCTCGCTCACAGTAAGTACGAGTACAATAATTAAGTTTGGCATAGCCATTTTTTATGAATAATGTTTCTTACACAAGCTGCTATACATAAATTTATTAAGATGTCTTACCATGCACGTGGGATCCAAACCATGTATTCATGGGACCGTCATGCATAAGGCGACTCCGAAAATACCAACGGCACTTTTTCGTTTTCTTTTTTGAAATGGTCTAAACCTAAATTCGGATGTCTGCGTTACTAGTACTGCTCTTAGTATTTTCAAATGGTTCTTTCTTTTTTCGCTATGAATCCAAATTGGGTGTTTGTAAGATAGTTCATGAATTAATGGTATGCTCGATTTTATCTTTTTCGAGGAAGAAACCTCTTTCGTGAATCGTTTTATTTTTAAATGAAAGGCCATAAAACGTCTCATCGTTCATAGTAATAATTAGGGGCATCCTTAAAAATTGAAATTATGAGTGAAAAAGGGTAAATGTCTCCACTGGTGGACGATAGAATTATGCCTCAGAAATAGTCAAAGTGCATAAGCTAGCCGAACAATTGAGGTATAAAAAGATGAAGGTCTATTTTAATTGTGCAGGGGAGAAGATTACAAGCAATTATGCTCGGATTGTGGTAGTGGTGTGGCTTTTTCTGGCGTTGGTGTTAACACAAAGTTACACCGCCAACCTCACGTCAATGCTCACGATCTCGCGACTCCGACCGAAACTACAGTCCCATGTAAAAGTCGGGTGTGATGAAAATAGATTCATGAGGAAATACGTTGAAGAAGTGCTTAACTACAAGAATGTAAGTCTCATCAGTGACGGAGATCAGTATCTCAGGGCGTTTGAGACGGGCAATATCTCGGCAGCCTTTCTCGAGATCCCTTATGCCAAAGTTTTTGTCAATAGATATTGCAGGAAATTTACCATCATTGGAACCACATATAGATTTGGAGGATTTGGCTTTGTGAGTACTGAACACTTATCTTCTTTACACTTCTTTTTCCTTTTTCTTTTTTCCAGCTAAGTAGAATGGTTGGGAGGAGTGATTAGAGTTGCAACCCAGTAAAGGAAGAAGAGCTTCCAACTACCAAAGCATATTCAGTCAGTAAGCTAGTACCATTCATTGAAAGAGTCAAGCCAACTAGCTAGGGTGTCCTTTCGGAGTAACCCATACCCATGGGAGGTTAGTTTGCCACTACAACTACACCAAGTTGCTAGCTGGACAGATAGTACCCAATACACAACATCTGATTCACCCTCACGGCCTCACACCATTGGCCATCTAGGCAACCTCCTCATTCCGAAGAACTTGATGACTCTAAGAACTTGGTCTTAGAAAAATTCACTTTTTTTTTAATGGCGATTTTTTATATTAATCAAATATAAATAATACAAGAGATTAAAAGGACAAGAGCAAAAACATCACAACCAGCCAACACCTGCATGCATAGTACAGTCGCTCAAATTTCTAATACAATTATACAAGTATTTTTTTTCCCTGCCTCAAACAGGTGTTAATACGAATATCTATCTTCATTAATTCATGTTCCTATGCAGGTATTCCAAAAAGGTTCTAATTTAACTGCTGATGTCTCGAAAGCCATTCTCCAACTCTCAGAGGATGGGACTCTTAAAAGGCTAGAGGAGCAATGGTTAACTCCCAACCAAGAGTGTTTAGAATCTGAAACTACGACGGAGAACATTGATAGCTTGAGCCTTCGAAGCTTTTGGGGCCTATTCCTCTTCTCAGCTGGCACTTCCTTTCTTTGTTTTCTTCTATTCCTTGGGCACTTACTCAGGGACTACTGCTGTCATCAGTCATCTCAAGTGGCTGACGTGAATGCAAGTAATGAGAGCGTATCAATCAAGACGGTTAGAGTTGCACGGTACTTGATGAATGCAGAGATTGGAAGTCCATGGAGATCTCCTTCCTCCGATCGGGCAGTGTCTAAAACTGAAATGTGCTAAATATTTGGATGGGGTCCGATGATCATTGTAACTTGTGATGAACAGCAAAGCCGTTGTTGGTCCAGGCTCGAAGTAGTAAGTAGCAAAGTAACAGAAAAATTGGAGCAAGCTCAAAAACAGAATTACAGCAGCAGCAAAGAACTAATTGAGATTTCTTAGAACTTTAATATATGGAACTATTAATTCTGCAAGCTATTCAATCACAATTCTAATTTCAATGATATACTGCCACTGTCCCTTTTTCAAGTGTAAATTACGATTTTGCGTGCTATTGTCAATGGTTTATATCTCATGACGTATATTATGTTTTATATTTTTAAAGTCACTGTCTTTCTGAAATAATTGGGATCTATCACATAAGATCTACATTGCATATTTTTAGCAATATACATTAAGATATATAGACACTTGAAAATGGTTGCTTGACGATTTCCTAATCCTAAAATATTAATGGATTGCCCTAAACGTAGGGCGGAGACCAACGTAGCACAATATCCGGTAAGACCGGAGTCGAATCCACAAAGACGGTGATGTGTGCTGACTTAAAAACTCAGGTTGTTACTAATTTAATGGGCTCTTAGGTAGCCACCCCTTGTCGATTGATTGGGAATTAATTAAGCTAAGAAATAACAAGTTCTTCTCGAGAATTAAAAAGAAGATACGGTTGTAGAGTTCATTGCACTCGCAACCAGTCCGGATTGACCTGCTCCATTCAGTGTTCTTAAAATGTTCGATTTTAGTGAGAAAAAGATGCCTCGAAAGATGCGAATCCTTATGGTCGCCATTCAATTCTATGGTCTATATCTCACGACGTATATTATGTTTTATATTTTTAAAATCATTGTCTTGCAGAAATAATTGGGATTTATTAAACAAGATCCATATTACATATTTTTAGCAATATACATTAAGATATACAGACACATGAAAATGGTACGCATAACCGTAATGAACATTTAAAAAAATATGGAGGGAGTACCATTTTGCTCATGCAATATTGATATGCAAAATCGACAGTAAAAGATTAGGGGAGAGAGAAATCGAACACAAGGATTTATAATGGTTCAGTCCGCAACTTCACGACTTAGTCCACTCCCCAATTGTCTAACTCAAGATTTGGTGCACTATCTCTAGTAGTTACAATTCTTCTAGCTTTGCGGATGCTAAACAACCTATACAACGAGCAATTTATTCTCAATCGCTCAGACTATTTTTGACTAGAGTGCTAGTCATCCGTAACTCAACTAGTTTTAATGCCGGTGCTAGGAACACCTAACCCTCAAGTGTTTTTTTCTTCTTCAAAATCATTCATAAAAAGATAAAACTCACAAAAGTATAAATACGAGTGTACTACCCCTTTTATAATGAATTTCAACTCGCAGATAACACTCTTTCTAAGTGTGGATAAAACCAATTTAGCTCTTGATTGATTCTTCTTCACATTAATAAGCTCTTTTCTTCAATATTTCTGTCTCTTTTCGTGCATGCCCCTTGTCACGACCCAAAACCGACCCTAAAAGTCATGATCGGCCAAGCAGGTGTTAAGCTGCCGAAAGCCTGTTCTTTCTCTAGTTTAGGAATTTCTAACATCATCGTCATTTTAAACCATATAAATAAAAGTATGCGGAAACATAGAATAAATAACATAATTAATCCCAGAGCTTCTAAATGTAAAAGTATAATAATTACAAACCCGTCACGCAACTTATTGTTGTCCACATAACACCAACGAGCATTGATGAGTTGATGGCTAGACATGCCATTTTCTTGGAAAAATGTAAAAGGTTTCACATAAGTCAAAGTTAGGGTGAGATACGTATACCAAAATTACAAGTCTGACCATTAAAATACTTCACATTATATAATAGTACATGAGTAAAGCAACTTTCAAATATTTTCTTTAAATTTTTAGTAACATGCTATTTCAGTTCATACGCTCATTCATTTGGTCCAGGAGATGAATTTTTCATTTCTCTTTCACTTTTGCACATTCAAGCAATAATAATTGCCAGTCGGTTGGGGAGCGACCCCATTGAACAGTTGTATGATATCAATACCCAATAATACTTGGCTACATCTCTAACCTTATAACCTCACGTCACTAGTTTCTTTAAACGTCCCCTAGTGCTTGGGACACCGTCCGAATGAACCATACTATTACAAGCATGTATTAGTAACAAAGAAGATTCAAGTTTTGAAAATATATTGCAATGGTCTAATTTTGATAGTAACACGTAAGAGGAATAGCCTTATCTAAAATTTAGTAGACAGTTAGACTAAATTCCTCAGTTAGGTATGGTACGGTGTTATAAGGACAGAAATAAACGAGGTATAAATATTCTTTATTGTAAAATCCTATCAACTGTGATCATCAATAAAAAGACTGCTCTCTTGCTCACATGGATGTATTCGGCTTTGGGGAACCACGTATATTGCTGTGTCAATTTCTTTACTGTTTTATACGCGTGAATTGTGTGCATGTGTGTTTCGATCCTAACAATCATGTTTGGTATTTGGTTAAACATTTTAAAATCCGAGCTCAAAATCGTACTTGTGACCCGTTTCTAGCTGGATGGATGCACGAGAATACCTGTAACAGGCCAGCCCATGGTAGTCTCCCGTGCCCAGACTAGCTATATTTCGGTCCCTAGTCATCTTGACTACCCGGGCTTTGATTGACCTGTTCTCCACAAACCCAGTCGTTCACGTACGATATCAAAGCTGGATTCTTTGTCTACCCTTAGGTTTTTACAAGGGAAAATTCAGAGCCAGCTGAGTAGAATCCAATAATGTCCTCATGATTTTCATCTCTTAATTAATTCTTACTTTCAAAGTCCTGATGTACGTAGGGAAGACATAGAAATTAAGACCGACGACTATGGGTACCCGACCCATATATAGGATACATATCATGTACATATGTGTGTTGGACCCTTGATTAATGGTTCCACATGGATGTTCCGAAACTGCTTCATAAATTTAAAACGTTTGTTCGACTGGTCCCGTAAAAAAAATCAGGTTATTTGGATACATTTAAGTAGTCGATCCAATCTTTCAATTTTTATTCAGAATTTCGAATCCTTACTTATGATTGAAAAATTGAAATGTTCGATGAAGCGCTTATAGATAATTGAATTGAGCTGATATCTTCCGAGACCATTTAAAAAAGTATTTTTAACTTATTGAACTGTTCGGATCAACCGTATGGGATCCTATAGCTGCCGGCCCGGCCGCACACGCTATATGTGCATAATCTGTACGCAATGGTTCAGTACCCATAGCATTTTGGGGAATTAATGGGAGCTAAAATTCAGTACAATGTGACAGATTGGAATTGGTTGATGAAGGGAACATTAATTTGGAAGATAGTGCATGCGAATTATTCAGAGCCACATATCTCATCTTGTCGAGGAGAAGTGGGGAAATCGGAGATGTGGCTCTCAATCGTGTGGAAAACTCCCAAAAGCTGCCAATACAACTACTAGTGGGACCTGGGGTAGCTGCTGTGCAGCTTCGTGCTGCACAGCGTGCTGCGCAGCCGCCGGCGGGCATTGTCGGCATCGGTCCGGTGATCGGAGACGTTCAACGCGTAGAGCTCGTCGAGTTTTATGTGTGCGCCAAAATTCAGCTCGATCAAATATTGTTAAGTGCCTCATCCGAACATATATAACTTGAAAAAAATGAAATCCAAATAGATACAAAACACTGGATCAAAACCACTGAATCCATTTTTTTTAAGTTATATGTGTTCGGATGAGGCACTTAACAATATTTGATCGAGCTGAATTTTGGCGCACACCTAAAACTCGATGAGCTCTACGCGTTGAACGTCTCCGATCGCCAGACCGATGCCGACAACGCCAGCCGGCGGCTGCGCAGCACGCTGTGCAGCACGAAGTTGCACAACAGCTACCCCAAGTCCCTACTAGTGGTGCCGTTTGTGCTTTGACGAAACATTATATGATTTTGTGGGCACCAAAATACAATTGCTGTCTCATTTAATTGAAAATTTGTAATTAATCGAAATTTTTTTTGGATACGCAAGCGTGTGGAAACTAAACTCCAAATTAAAAGCTGTCAATACAACTACTAGTGGTTCCGTTTGTAGTTGAAGCTTTGCCGAAACATTAAATGAAAATTTGTATTTATTGAAAGAATATAAACTCCGTGTACCTTTGCGGCTTTGTCCCTGTCCAACTTTGATCCTCCCAACTTTGAATATTTTTTTTGGATCCAACAGTTACTTGCAAGGCTCTCGCAAACACTCAAAACGAGTTTGATCATCACAATAGGGCTCAATAGTAGCTAGGCCCTAGTGCTTGACGATTTCCTAGTCCTTAAATAATGGGTTGCCCCAAGCGTAAGGCAGAGACCGACGTAACATAATATCCGGTAAGTCCGGAGTCGAATCCACAGAGATGGTGATGTGTGCTGACTAAAAACTCGGGTTGTTACTTATTTAAATGGGCTCTTAGGTAGCCACCCTTGTTGATTTGATTGAGATTAACTAAAACCTAGAAATTTATTGTACTTTTCAAATAATTGAAAGAAAGGTATGATCGTAGGGTTCATAGCTTTCGCAACCAGCCCAGATTAACCTGCTCCATTCGATGTCCTTTAAAACGTTTGATTTTAGAGAGAAAAAGATACCCCGAGAGATGCGAACCTTTATGGTCGCCGTTTACCCATGCGCAGCAGAGAATAAGTTTTGGTCCCCCATTTTTCCGTTTACATGTGCTCCGACAATGCCTGGGTTCGTCTAACGAATGTTCTTTACTAACCTAAAATTGCCTTTTCTTTACTGTTTGAAAATAGGAGCAGTGCCCGAACTGATCACAACGTGCTAATAACCCCGCAACCCTACCTATACGACTACTCACTAATCATTGCACATGAAATTAAAGAAACCCTAATTTGAGACATACTTCTATTACAAGAAATGAAAAATAAACAAAAGATAACAACTAATTGAATACCAACGACAAACTTTAATAAAGAACATAAATTAATACGAGTTACCGAAGTGCGGAGATCTCAACAAAACTTTGAAAACTTGAAGGGAAAAAGCTCTGAAAGAAAAAGAATCGTAAGTAAAATAAAACTGCCTCCTGTTAAAATCGGAACTTCTCCTTTTATAAGCCACATCTGCTCCCCTTGAAACCCTATATATTGGCCCCCATTATTAATAGGCCTAATTAGAAAATCGCAACCGTGTATTCTCAATCCCAGCCGTGTCTTGAATTTGTTTCTTTTTTTAATCACCGAGTGCACGATATGGAAATCTAATTATTTCCCTTCCAAAGCTGTAATTGAATGGCCCCCATTGGAATTAAAATTCCACCGCTTGATTTGGCTTGATCATGAGCAACTTAGAGCCTTGATAATAGTTAAATCCCACGGCTTTCGACTTGCTTCAAGACTAGCATTTACCAATTGAATTTGATAGCTTCAAACGGACCAACTTCCAACGCCGTGTAATATTTCAATTTCGCGCTTTTTGTATCAAATCCTCCAAATACCTACAATACACAAATTAAGCACAAATCTACAAGTTATAATAGAAAAATAGACTTAGCAAGGATAAATTAAGGGGCGCGTATGTGAACATTTACGCGCTCATCTCCTAATTGCCTAAGGATTTATCAGCAGGTCGAAGCAGCATGTTCCTTGTATTAAAAGGAGGTACGTAAAGAAGAAGAATCAAAAGGGAATTTAACTATTTATAATTAGTTAATACTCCACAAGCTATAAAAATGACTATAAACTATCTCTTTGAAGGGGCAATATTTCAGTGTTGAATTAGACATATATATATTCATGTCATATTGCAGTTTGATCACGTGCAAATCTGGACGGAAGAGTAACAAATTAAAAGTGCTAAGAGAAGCTAAATGATGGATTAAGAGGACAATGCGAAATATTTTCTCAAAGAAGGGGGTAAAGTGAAATGTGACACTCATCAGAGATTTTTCTATTTTTGTTTTTTTGTCCGTGGCATGCTGCTAAAGTCTTGTTGACTCAAAGTCATCGACTTTTGTTCTCGAGCATTAATTAGAATTTGAACTTTCATACACCAAGAATTTCAAATTCCTTAAGTCCTAAGAATCCACCAAGAATTTTCCATTGTCGATCCTCTGTGCCAACGAAGTTATTTATATTTCTGTTCCTATGAATTTTGGGTCTTTAGATTGTGTTAGATTTTTTTCGTAAAAAATTTGATGTGATCCAACGACTGGTAATGCATTTCGTTAGAGAAATACAAAGAACTTTAGTATAGAGGATCACTCTTTGGAATTTCCAAACCCCCCCACCCCCCCTATATAAATGAAGAAGCACAAGGCAAATAATCAACTCACAAGTTAAGTTACGTACGACACTTGCAGTTATTTGGAATCCCAAAATGCCTTCCTTCCGCTCTACCACAAAACCAACCTTCTTTTTCATCCCAATACTAGTACTGTTCATATCATTCCTTCTTACTCTCTCTCAAGTCTCTGTTGTTGAAGGTGATTGTACAGAACAGAATAATCACACATTGATAATAGGAGTTCCAGGCAAAGCCTCTTTTGAAAACTTTGTGAAGATAAGTAATTCTAAAAATCAAGACGAGAGGGATTACTCTGGTTTCTGCATTGAAGTTTTTCACGAGGTTCGGAGGATATTGGATATGGAAAGGCCTTACAAACTTGTGGAGTTCAATGGGACGTATGATGAATTAGTTGATAGTGTAGCCAAAAAGGTAATCTATCTCTCTTCGATCATTTGAACACATATAGTTTTCATAATATCAACCTTGAATGAGTAATACCGGTATATATACATCTGTAATGAGTTCCAATAATCTTGATGATTTGAATTTTTGTAAAAATGTTATGAACTTCCATGTAAAATATTATGCATCTATACAAGGAGATTATGAGCATGTTTGCGATAGCTGCATGTGGATACAGATTTTAGATTCTAGCTTCGAATTCTGCTGCATATTCTAGATTTTAGATTTTAGTAGAAGCAGATAACATGTTTACAGTAAAAAGTAGTTATGTTTACTTCAAAAAGCTGAAAATCAGCTTTTATAAAACTTAAAATGTAAAATTTTATCCGAAAAGCTCCAAAAGTTACCCAAACCAAGTTTTGGAATGATGAGAATTTCATTTAGTTTTTAGGTTTTCAAAATCTGAAAAATCCGAGAATCTATATCTAGAATTTTTGGTGATTTTGAAAAGCTATAGAAACTCAAAATCAACAAAAATAAATTTTTGTAAACACTCACTATACCCGGTATTGTAGCACTTTTCTTTTATGTTCCTTTTTCAGTTTGGTTATAAGTTATGGATCCCGGAAAGTTTACAGAGAATCCATTCAAAATACTGGAACAGTGACATTTCACATAATAAATTCTTTGCAAACAAATCTCTATTAGTAACAACTTATCGAGAATGAGTTACCCAAAAAAATTCCGAGAATGAACCCCAAGTGCTTGGTATCCGCGCATGTTCAAATCTATCTCTCGAAAGCCAAACAATCGAAACTTTTGGACCACTTTAGCATCTGCCCGGTCATTAACTACATACAAGAGTCCAGAATTAGTTGAGGTCTAGCCTGGAGATCCAGTTTTCAAAGAAGAAAAACTATCGAAAATGATGTGCTACAGAGTAGGACTGAATTACTTCTTCGTTGTACATTTCTGGTTCCTTTAATTTCTTGTTTAACACATGCTCTGTGTACATGTGCATATAAATATGGAAGACTTATTGCGCTGCCGTAGGCGATATAACAATATTAGCAAACCGATCGAAGAAAGTGGAATTCACCGTACCGTTTACAGAGTCGGGCGTGTCGATGGTAGTGCCGGTGAAGCCCAGCCCGAAGGCGTGGATTTTCCTGGAGCCTTTCACTCTGGGAATGTGGTTGGCTACGGCGGCTGTTTTGGTCTACACTATGCTTATAGTTTGGTTCGTCGAACATCGGTCCAATCCAGATTTCAGTGGTCCGTGGAATGATCAACTCGGAAACGCTCTTTGGTTCACCTTCTCTTCACTCTTCCTCATTCACAGTAAGTATATATATAACGAGATTAATTTCTATACGCGTGTAATGTAAACATACAAGTTTACGCATATCCAATCAACGGTGACGCACCATCAATTTTTACTCTCTCCCTTCCTTTTAAATATCCACTACTGTTCTGCGACCCATTTTCAATTGCCTATAACTCTCGACATATATTATTAAAAATATGTAATATGACTGGTTTTAAATGTTAGTCGAGGTACGTGCCAGCTAGCAAGGACATTCGATTACAAAAAAAAAATATTTGTAATATGGGCGGTTTAAATGTTAGTGGGTCTCTATGAGAAAAAGTGATAATTGAGGAGATCTCCGTATATTTTCACCTTATTTTATAAAACAATGATTCTAAAATATAAAATATAATATACGTTAAGAGATATAAACTATTGAAAATAACACGCAGAAATGTAGTAAACTTCTAAAAAAGGGGCAGAGGGATTAAAAACCACTAAGAAATCTGTTGTGGATACCATTTTTAACAAAACTGTCCCGTTCCGCTAGCTAGTTAAGGTTCTTATTTTTAAGTATTTATTTTCTGTTTTGTGATAGTTTATTCTCCCACAATATATCACATTTAATTTAAAAAATACTAAATACTTGTTTTAATTAGCAGAACTGGGGCTTTCTTGTTTCATTTGGGTGTTGGGTTGAGTTGTATTGTCTTATATGTTGTGAACCCTGTTAGACTCTTGGGTAATTTGGGCTATGCCCTTGTGGTGTACTTTCCAACGATTTGTTGGATCCCTTTCCCTTTCCCCGTTTTTAATAAACATTTCATCCTTTGCCGATCAAAAAAAAAAAAAAAACTATGCTCGGAAAGAGAAAAGTTTACTATGTTAATTGTGCAGGGGAGAAGATTCAAAGCAACTATGCTCGGATTGTGGTGGTGGTGTGGCTTTTTCTGGCATTGGTCTTAACCCAAAGCTACACCGCTAACCTCACGTCGATGCTCACAATCTCAAGACTCCGACCGAAACTTTGGTCTCCATCAAAAGTCGGTTGTGATAAAAATACATTCATGCACAATTACGTTCGAGATGTGCTTCACTACAAGAATGTAAGTCTCATCAGTGACGGGGATGAGTATCTGCGGGAGTTTGAGGCTGACAATATATCGGCAGCGTTTCTTGAGATCCCTTATGCCGAAGTTTTTGTCAATAGACATTGCAGGAAATTTACCATCATTGGAACCACATACAGATTTGGAGGATTTGGCTTTGTGAGTATTGAACATGCACTAGTCTTTTTCTTCTTTTTTTTTCGCGTTTCTTTCCCTTTTATTTCATAGTACTTGATGAGTACAAATACGAACAAGCACAAACCTCTAATACAAATATATCTTCATTCATGTTTCTATGCAGATATTCCAAAAAGGTTCTTCGTTAGTTGCTAATATATCGGAAGCCATTCTCGAACTCTCAGAGGACGGGACTCTGAAAAGGCTAGAAGATAAGTGGTTAACTCCCAACAAAGTGTGTTTAAAATCTTATCAGAATATGACAGAGAGTACGACGGAGGAGAACGTTGATAGCTTGAGCCTCCAAAGCTTTTGGGGCCTATTCCTCTTCTCTGTTGGCACTTCCTCTGTTTGTTTTCTTCTATTCCTTGGGCACTTACTGAGGAACTACTGCCGTCAGCACTCATCTCAAGTGGCTAATGTGAATGCAAGTAATGAGAGCGTTTCAGTCAAGACGGTTAGAGTTGCACGTTACTTGATGAATGCCGAGATTAGAAGTCCATGGAGATCTTCATCCTCCCGTCGGGTAGTGCCTGAAACTGAAATGAGCTAAAAACGTGGATTGTTTCTGGTAGAGAGTACTGTAACCTTGTAATGAACGATGCTATCTGTCATCTCAACGATTACAAAGCCGTTATAGTAGACATCTATTTTGTACTGCATATTCCTTTGTATCCATCAAAGCTAAGATTCAACTTGAAAACTATACATGTTGGATATTTTGCATATTTTAACGCGTATGGCATATGGACGTATTTGGGAGGCTCTCATCTTCAGCTTATTTTATTGTCAATGGCAATTAAAGGACACAGCCATTTTACTTGGCTGTTGCAAAATCAAGGAGCAAATATTATCCTGTTTATAAATGTTCTGGGGAGAGGATTTCTCCATGAGTATCGTGTGAATGTTTTAATGTGAAATTGCCACCATGTCGATATCTCTGTCTCTTTTCGTGCATGCCTCTTGTCACAATCCAAGACCAACCTTAGAAGTCGTGACCGGCCAAGCGGATGTTAAGCCGCTGAAGGCCTTCTCATATTCTAGTTTAGGAACTTGTAGCATGTCTACATTTTAAAACATGCATATACACAAAGAGTATGCAGAAGTGTACAATAAATAACATAATTAATCACAAAGCTTCTGAGTGTGTAAGTGTAATAATTACAAACCATTACGCAACTTATGGTTTTCCACATAGCACCAACTAGTATTGATGAGTTGATGGCTCGGCATGCTATTTTCTTGGAAAAATGTAAAATATTTTGCATAAGTCAACTTGAGTGAGACACGTATATCAAAATTGACCATGGAAATACTTCACATTATATAACAGTTCATGAGTAAAGCAACATATATTCAAATATTTTCATTGAATATCTAGTAACATGCATTTCAATCCGGTCCCTGCACTCATTCCTTTGGTCCATGAGATGAAATTTTCATTTATCTTTCAGTTTTGCTATCATATCCCAAAATGAGAAGTGACCGGCCATAAACTACAAGACCAAAACTTGTAAAACATGTAGCCTAAAAAGAAATTTTATAAAAACTCCCAAGCAAAGATCTACCAAACAGCCAACTATTTTTTTTTATTAAGAAAATTCTCAACCAATAAATTCCACAAAAAGAATGGGGCACAAACATCTCATGAATCAAATAATATCCAGTGATCCAATAATAATAAAAGAATCTAGATGTCTGACGAAATGTTTCAATGCGGAAGCGATGAAATAAAACACTAAACTAGGATGAGACACCCTAAGGAGGTCAACAAATAAAATCCCCGAGATGCCACCAGAGTCTTTGTCTAACTTCCCAACTTGCCTGAAAAGAACTTGGAATAAATCCGTCAGTTGACGAGCTCAATGAATGACGAAGCATGTATATTAGAATAAGGTTCTGAAATAGCGATCAAAATAATTTACCATGTCAACATAATTTGGCATACGTGGTGAACAACAAAATAATCCATTAATCCAATTAACGATTCATCCGATAAGTCTTAATGGTGTTCTCAATCCAATCTCTAACAACAATGGGGAACCATAACCAAAATCAATAGTACCAAGTGCCAGTGAATAAATATATCAAAATTGGATCCAATATCGAAACTTAGAGTTATCACGAGTAGACTGCCCGTAGAACTTTTCCCTAATAATTACCAACGGACATAAACCACTTCCAATGTGCCAAAACTTCTGGTTCTTATTCAAGGCATTCAAGACATATAACCCTAACTAAAATATTATCAAGGAATTCAAGACATATAACCCTAACTAAAATATTATCAAGGCATTCAAGACATATAACCCTAACTAAAATATTATTTACTGGATTCTAATTACACTAGAAGCCAAATTTGCACATCTCACCTACAACACATACTCTCCTGTCTCGTGCTCTTCGTCAACCACTCACACCAAAGTCACCATTCACATCACACAACCCGCACAAAGCCATGCTGAGTACTCTCTCTAGTGAAACCTGTACAAAACCCAAAACCATACCCTCTATAACTCCATTGTCTTATGCCTTTCAATCAAAGACAAACTTTACTCCACATCCATGTAAAATAGAAGAATGAAAAGAGAAGCAGAATAAAGGGAACAAAACTCACTTACACGATTGATCACTACGTACCCAGCTGAAATCTTGACTGTAGCATCTCTCTCTCTCTCTCTCTCTCTCTCTCTCTCTCTCAAAGTTCTCTCAACTTTTGACTGCTGATCTACCCAAATAAAACCCTAGATGATGAAAATATCTCCAAAAAGTAGTAACTTGTAAAACTACCCACTACTCACGTTGCACCCTATACAATTTATAAAATTATTATCCGGGAGATATGCGGTACCCACTATTTCATGTAAAATCCATCTCACACCCCATATATTACAACCGTGCCAACAACACCCGTATAACGTCCGCAAAATAATTAATTAGGACCCAACCACAACTCCAATAAATAAATGGCCAATATAATTAATTAAATAAATAAAAATGCTAGGCCATAACATTACCCCCAAAGGGCTGCCCTCTCACCCTTTTTCTTTAGCCCACGCGGCACACCCATGGCAAATACCACTCATGGTATAAATAGACAGCAATGTGCCTATTCATCTTTTTTTTTTTTGTCATTCGTTAAACCTAATCTCTTCTTCAAGATGTTTATCAAGCGGAAGAACCAATCAGATGTTAGATGTTTTAGTCTAGTGGGCCAATCTTCCAGTTGGGGATGCTATTGGGAGCCTTATGACTCGTTGAAGGAGAGAGATTTCCAGAGTTTATTGCTATTTGCTACCCAACCTTGACGAAAAGGTTGTAATAAAGGGTGGGGGAATCATACGATTGCTATCCAACTTGGTATTGTCTTGATTTTCCGAATTTTAGGGGCTAATTCTGCCATATGTTTTGTCACATTTTATTCCAGTAATTTTGTTATCTCCTTTCCTGGCAACTCCTTTTGCTTGTATAATGTAGATGCCGTATGGCTATGTGTAAGCTATCAATAAGATTTTGCATGCCTTCAGGTTTAGAGGATATTGATCCCCTCGAAGCCATCTACTTCTTCTCTTTCTTCTTTTGTTCTTTTTAAGCCACAGAATATCAGCACTAGATCTAGAGCCTTGGTTCTATATATCCTGAGCTGGTTAGGTGATAATGGATTTGATTTTGATTAGGCTCCGCGGGGAGTTGAAGAAATGAATGCAAGCCGTGGATGGGGTGGAAAGGAAAGAAGCGCAAAAAGAAATCACAGACAAAGATCAAAATTAGATTTCAAGACTTAGTACCTATTAACATCGAGTTCAATATATTAATTGATATTGAAAGTCACCATGTTCGGTATATGACTAAATTTTGATAAACCCGAACTCTGAAATCTCTGAAGTGATGCTAAAAGTATTAACTTGGCCTTACTAGATGACTTCAATCTCAGAGCAGAAATTAACCAAAGAACGAGATACCAAAGTTACGTGGAAAATTCCAAAATCGGATAAAAACCACAGGAATGAATTATGCACTAAAACAAATGTACGATTGCAAATATTCTTACTAATTGACTGTGTATCCTCTCCACGAATCCTAAGAACCATTTGCCGAATCCATGTTCATCGTACCCTTGTATGATTACCGAATCCTAAATCCTCAGGCCTTCCAAAAACCCTTTCAAACTCCACAAAAGGATGCCAATCAAAGATTGATTGTTGATGAACTTAACCTCTTGAAATTGAAAGATTAACACCAAGACACTGTGGATCTTTAATGCTTTTCAAGATTCACGAAACCAATCTCTCAATAGGATTTTGAAATATCAAGACGAAAACTCACGAAGACTACTATATAGATGTTGAAGTAGAGAAAAAGAAAAACCAGCCTCTCGAAGGACTTTTACCAATTAATTAATCAAACTTTGGTCGGTCTTCGAACTGCCACCCAAACTCTCTTCAAAGGAGTATATATATGGAGATTTCTCGCATGCTAGAAAAAGAGATGCTCGTCCCTTTTTCTTTTTTTTACCTCTTCGACATAATGGATCGATTCTTATTAAGGCCCCAAAATATATTTGAGCAAAAATCGAACGGGCCCAATAAGAAGTTAACTTTGCTTGAGCAAAATACCCCGTCTTCCAACTCTTTCACGAACTGGCCCAATAAGAACTTGACTAACATCTACCGCACTCAAAATAATACAATATAATGATTCTTTTGCACATCCTAAACAGAAGGATTTAAAAAAAATGTAAAAGAAATAATTATATCTCGATAAAATGGGAATACCTGGAAATGTCTTATTTGGTCATGAATGAGCCAACCAAAAGGGAGCTTGGTCTATGGAGCTTCAAACTCAAAATCGTACTTGTGACCCATTCTAGCTAGCTAGCTAGATGGATACACGAGATACCTGTAACAGGCCCATGGTAGTCTCACGTGCCCAGACTAGCTATATATTGGTCCCTAGTCATTTGACTACCCGGGCTTTGATTGACTTGTTCTCCACAAACCTAGTCGCTCACGTACGATATCAAAGCTATGGATTCTTTGTCTACTCTTAGTGTTTACAAGGGAAAATTCAGAGCCAGCTGAGTAGAATCCAATAATGTCCTCAAGATTTTCATCTCTTAATTATACAATTCTTACTTTCAAAGTCCTGTTGTACGTAGGGAAGACATAGAAATTAAGAACGACGATTATGGATACCCGACCCATATATAGGATATGAAAAATCCTAGATCAACTAGGCTTAAAAATATTTGCTATTTTTTATCTTTTTAAAAAATAAATCCACCAATCAATATATAAGCTAATCAAACGAACGAGTAGCAATAAAGAGATGAATACCAAGATATACGTGGAAAACCCTAAACGGGAAAAAACTACGGGAAGGAATCAAACACTATAAAACACATTGTGCGGTTACAAGTAATCTTACCCTACGATTCTGAATCCTCACAAATCGCCCTAAGACTTACTTGCCGAATCCACGTTCACCACACCCAGTGCTTGACTGCCGCTGTCTTGAATCTACAAGCCTTCCAAGTGATAGGCGCGCGAAATACATGGATTTTAGCGCCTAAGTAGGGAAATTAGCGCGTTAGACGTGCAATTAATTCTCATTTTCCATATAATGCGTGCACGTGGTTGGATTTTGTGTTTGTGCTTAATGTGCAAGAAATTGAGTCTTGTTGGCGCTAATGAGAGGTATCCGGAAAGGCCGTGATGAAGCTTGAGAGCGAGAAAGGCTGTGGAGACTAAGTGTTGGACACAAATTCGTGAGAAGGTGACCAGAGCTCTCTCTAGCGCTACACCATTTTTGGTGTAGCGCTACCTAAGGCCTTAATGGTCAAACGCGGCTAGGGGCGAGTCAACTCAGTCAAACACGCCCGAAGGAGCTCGCGAGCGCTACATAGGAAATGCTGTAGCGCTACCGAGGGCGTTAAGGCCAGGAACGGCGCCGTTTTGTTCGTCCGGTGCCCGATTCCGATTTATTTTAGGATTTTTAATTGTAATTAATTGGGGATAGTATAAATACCCCGTTTTAACTTAGAATTAGGGAACGTACGTTTTTACTTAGATTTTTAGCAGCTTTTCATAACGACGTTTTTCTGAGTTCTTGTTTTTGCAAATTCAAGTTTTAATTGAAGTTCTTTCAAGTTTTCCAGCTTTAATCCCTGTTATTCTTCAGTAATCGAATCCGTTATTCTTCTGTAAGTCTGTGGAATTGTGTTTTTATTTCTATTCCTATTATTCGAAGCATGTTTAGATCTAGGGTTTTAATTGTTACTGCGTTTAATAAAATTATGAGTGAGTAGTTCTGTATAGTGCGGCCACGGGGCAAAGGCGTCTCGTGGCTAGTTTAATCAATGTTTTTTTACCTCGGGATCGAATTAATTTAATCTTTAAGCAATTTTAGAAGACGAAAACTCTTCTAACAAACAAAACCCAGGCATCGCCGGAATTCGAATGCGCACGGATACTGGTGACAGGTGGTGCGCATTTGTTAGGGATCCTTTTTCCTATTCTAAAATCAACAAAGTGAATAATTGTGGCCCGAGTAAACATTGGTTAGACTAGTTGCGGACGCTGAGTTCCCACGGCTGTACTCTCCTTTTTAAATCCTTATTTAATTAATTTAGTTTGGTAATTTAGTTAGTAAATCAATCTCATTGAACAAAGGGGTGGCTACCTAAGAGCCAATTAAAATAGAATTCAACACTTTTGAGTAAGCACCGTCCGTCCGTCTCTGTGGTTCGACTCCGGTACTTCCGGAATTATTGTGCTACACTGGTCGAGAGTCCTACGCTTGGGACGCGTTTTTAGTTTAATTTTTATTAACACCCGGTCGGTCAAGCATTTTTGGCGCCGTTGCCGGGGACGGCGACGTGTGTTTACAGAGTGTGAGTTTTCGTGTCTTTTGTCTTTTAGTTGAGTCACCATAGGTAGAAATAAGAAGGTGTCCTTTAAACAGGACCCTCTTTATTATAGCGACCCGACACATCGTTTAGTTCGAAAAGAACTGGAGTCAAGCCAGCCTGTGCTTTCTAGTTCTTCATCTTCTAGTTTAGAGTCAGACTCAGCTGAGTATCAGTCAGAGTCTATTCCCATTCGTGGTCTCTATATAGATTTGCCTTTTGAGTCAGTTAGTGTCATCAATCCGCTTTTCCGGCCAGAGCTAGAGTCAGTTCCAGTGTCAGAATCAGAATCATCTGAGATGGGAGATAGGCAAGTAGTTATCCAGCCGTCCTTGAGGCAGCACATGCATCCCGAAAGGACCACTCCTCTCGGACCCATTGTGTTCCCTCAAGAGACACAAGAGGCACGAAATGCCTTTACAGTCAAACCTGGTGTCCTTAATAGTCTCCCGAGTTTCCACGGGAGAGAGTGCGATGATCCGTACGAGCATGTGCGAACATTTGAGGGATTGGTGCGCAATCTTGCGTCCAATACCCAATATGAAAATGTGTGCCTCAAGCTGTTTGAGGCAACATTGAGGGATGGCGCGCTTCTGTGGTTCCGAATGCAAAAGTCTCAGTCCTTCACCACTTGGGCACAAGTGCGTGACGCCTTTTATAGGAAATACTTTTCTGAGGCTAAGACTAAGAGTTTCAGGCGTCAAATCCAAGGATTTAGGCAGGAGAGGAATGAGCCATTTCTCAAGGCATGGGAGCGTTTCAAGGAATTGCTCCTAAGGTTGCCACATCATGGCTTTGAGAGAATTCAGTTAATTGGGTTCTTTCATCTGGGTCTCAACGCTGAGTCAGTCCAGCACATAGAATATTCTTGCAAAGGGGACGATTTCCTGTCCAAAACAGCAGACCAGGCTTGGGATTTCTTAGATGACCTTGCTGATAAACAGAGGGCCTTAGAACCATCTGATTTTGAGCGATCTGGACCTTCTGGGTCCAATGTTGTCCCGGTTACCATTCGTGACCAGCGACTTCAGGCTCAGGTTGAGAAAATGGCTCAGAGATTAGAGGAATTAGAGGTGAGGCAGACTCGTTCAGTTAATGAGGTGTCAATTGAGGAAGTATGCGTGTGGTGTGAATGTAAAGGGCACACCGCGACCGTTTGTCCTGGATTTATTGCCGCCAAGGGGGCGAGTCAATTCAATCAAGAGGAAGTTAATGCAGTTAGGGCCTGGGATCCTTATTCTAACACGTATAATTCGGGATGGAGGGATCACCTCAATTTTGGGTGGTCAGACTCCAGGCCCGTAGGTGGAGGCCAAGCTCAACCACTTGCGCTACCTCCGCCGCAGCATTTTCAACAGGCCCAATCGTCCAGGCCTCCTCAAGGCCAGATCATTCCATTTCACTACCAGCCACAACTTGGTAGGGGGGCAGGTCCATCCACTCGTGGTCCTCCCCCAGGTTATTCACAGATAACCGCGCGTGATCATAAGTTAGATGATACTGTCAATTCCCTGATGCAGTCACAGATGACATTTCAGACGGAAACGAGACAACAAATTGGGGCCCATACAACCCAAATGTCGCAACTCACTGCGGTTGTTGGTCAACTGCAGCAGGAGAAAGGTAGGTTTCCAGCCCAGGGTATTACAACGGGTGCCCATTATTGGGAAAATTCTTCAAGTTCTAATATTCATAACCCAAATCAGGAGGAGGCTAAGTCGGTCACCATTCTCAGGAGTGGGAAGGAGATTGATAAGTCCATCCAGCTAAAGCAGAAACCAGCTCCACCCCCGGAGCCGGTTGATGCACCAAGGGCAACTCCTGATGTTGTTGATGTCCCTAGGAAAGAGGTAAAGGATGATGAGGAGTCACCTGAGGTGGTGGTGCCGGCAGCTGCAACCCCCACGACTCCAACACCGACGGCTGTGCCAGTAGCTCCATTCCCCCAGAGGTTGGCGGTGAAACCTAAGCAGAATATGAACCTTAAGATGTTCGAATTGTTCAAGAAAGTTCAATTTCCTATCTCTTTGATGGAAGCCATTGACGCAATTCCTCAGTTTGCGAAGGTCTTGAAGGATCTGTGCACATCGAAGCGGAGAACTAAGAGTCAGGACACAGTGCTTCTGACGGAGCAAGTGAGCTCCATTCTCCAGGCTGAGATCCCCACCAAGTGTAAGGATCCTGGTTGTCCCACCATCCCCATAGCTATTGCGGGCCAGACGTTCGATAAGGCATTGTTGGATTTAGGAGCAAGTGTTAACTTGCTTCCTTATTCAGTATACTTAAGGTTAGGCCTAGGGGATTTAAGAGCCACTCCTATCACGCTGCAGTTGGCGGACCGGAGTGTGAGAATTCCAAAGGGAATGGTGGAGGATGTTTTAATTCAAGTGGGCGAGTTCCTATTCCCAGTCGATTTCATTGTTCTGGACAATTGCCAAAATCCTGAGGTCTTTGAGAAGACTCTTATCATCCTTGGCCGTCCATTTCTAGCCACCTCCAGTGCTATCATGGATTGCGAAACTGGACAAGTCCAATTGTCGTTTGGGGACTTGAAAATGGAGGTGAAAGTGTTTAATGCAGATAGCAGAGTCAAAGATGATGAGGTGAGTTTGATCGATGCGCTCGTTCAGGAGCATGTCGATAATATTTTGTATAAGGATCTTCTGAACATAGCTAAAGAGGCGGCATTCTTAGATTCTCCGAAACTAGAGAGTTTGATGGAGGTGCTTGCAGTAGAGGATGTGTGTGGCGCCGCTTGGGACCCAGTTCTTGAGCCGCTGGGCGCTCCGTTGTCTTAAGTTCCGACGGGTAGCTTTTGCGTACCACTCTTTTCATTGAGAAGTGGACCCGGCTCCTAGCGATAGGGGTACCCATCATTGACTTGGGTTTTGAGCACAATCTTTATATCCTTGTTCTTTTATATCTTGTTAAACAATAAAATCAAAAAAAGAGAAGAGAAAAATAATGGAAATTGGAAAAGCAAACAAAAAAATAGCATAATGGTCTTGTATAGCCACCCGGTCCTTGCCCACCGGCGAGGGACGGGAAGAAAAGTATGACACGTGAGACTGCGTGAATGTCTGGTGGTGTTCTTTTCTTTTCATTTTTTTTTATTATTTTTATTTTTGTTTGTTTGTGGCCCGGATAACACGCACTGGGCGGGACTAATGCCATTTGCATATTTTCGGTAGTTGTGGTTTCAGTCTTTTGGCAGGGTACGCGTGCTACCACACCAGCCTTGGTAGATTAGGCCTCACCCTGGGGAGATGGAGGCATTCAGGAGCTCTAAGTCATGAGTGCCATTACGTGTGGCGGTTGTCAGCCCGAAGCCCCCAGCGCGGCCTTGTGTGACTAGCTGTGGTCCCACTATTTGGGTCCGAAGGAGCAAGCCCTGGAGCAGCTGCAATGACGATGAATGCAAAAGCGACAAATTCCTCGAACATCGGCCGAGGTCATGGTGGTTGGCTGCCACCCCAGGTTCACTTTTTCCTTCTCTTTATTCTTACTTTTCTTGGTCTTCATGCTTTGGGGACTATGCGCATTTCAAGTTGGGGGAAGGGGTGTACTTTGTACACAATTACTTTTGTGTTGAGCGTTGTTAGTTGGTTTAGGGGTCTGTTTTATTTTTCTTTTTTTTTTAATTTTTGGGGAGATACGATTGTTATGCCTGTTTGTATGAGTTAGATGAGTATGTTAGATTCTTGGCTCATTATTTGCCTATTCAACTCATTTACATGCATATATCTGGCATCTCTGTTTGAATAATTTCGCACTATAGGCAATATTGAGTAGGTGTTCCCACTTAGTTCACAGTGTGTCCCTAAAAGCATTCTCATGTTTCTTTGTCTATCAATTTCTGCAATTGCACATAATAGTAAGCGTTTGTACCACTTTTCGTAGTCTGAATATGTTGCATGCATGTTGTGAGAGTTGAAAACAGGCTTAGGGGATGAAACAAGGCATTCTTTGAGTAATTAAACCACTCTATGAGTCCCGTTGATCCCATTTTAGACCCGTCCGTGTCAGTCAGTTGCTGTGTCAAACTTAGGGAACCGGTGTTTGGATGGGGTGTGCTTTGGTAGCCAGCTCTGTGCTCATGTTGGAGGCCTCAAATTGTAGGGAACCATTGTCATGTGGAGTTTTGCTCATGGGTGCTGTGTTTTAAAAAAAAAAAAAAAAAAAACCTAACCCTTAAATTTCAGCCAGAACCCCATAACTCCATTTGAATAAGAGAGAGAGGAAGTCAACTGGTCCCCCCCCCCCCCCCCCCCCCCCCCCCCGCGTTGACTGAAGAAAAAAAAATTTCAAGCGGTGACTGTTAAACAAAAAAAAAAAAAGTGCAGAATAAAAGGGAGTTGAGGCAAGTTGGGAGGAATCAACACCTGCTGGCACATCATAATAATTGGGCAATCCTCGGCTCTTTATCAGCCGCCTCAGTTTCCAGACTTGGAGGTTAGTGATGATTTTGCTGGGAGCGATTCAGATTGAGCTGGGATATCCATGATGCTGATGCTAGGTGGTGGTGTTATTTTGTGTGTTATTTCATGTGGTTCGTGAGTCGGTGGTTAGAGTCTTGTCATTTCAGATATTGTGTAATAACTCGTACTTTGTTATGTTTGTGACTGGTGTTTTGTGTTGAGCACTGATGTGGTACCGGAGTCAAGGTGGCGGTCAGTCAGGGTAGGTTATCCATGCGCTTCTATAGGCCGCCACCCTTTGCATGTTCTTTTTCTTTTTGCAACCACGGTTAATATAAGCCCAATGAAGTCCTTAGTTGACCCGATGCACGTTGTTAACTCTCTTGCATGCATGTTTTATATTTAGCTATGAATGTGTGGTATCTTAATTTCGTTGAGTTTTCATTGTTATAACTGGCGTTGTTTTGATTGGCACGTGGTGACTTTTTGTTCCATCCCACGTTGGTCGCCAAGCGCCTCGCATGGGATGTTGAGTGTTCCGGTGAGCGAAAGTGACATTGTGACTTTGTGGTGGCATGTTTATCTCTACAATTGTTTTGATGCCAAATTGTTTGAATTGTGGCTAGGGCATGCATGTGAATGAGTTAAAGGTGGCAGTAAGAGGAAATTTCATGTTCACTTGCTTTTTATACAAGTTGCATAACCCTCGTATCCCTTGTTGAGTTTTCTTTTCTTGTTTTGTTTTTTTTATTTCGTTCGTTGCTAGGGACTAGCAACGCTCAAGTTAGGGGATGTGATAGGCGCGCGAAATACATGGATTTTAGCGCCTAAGTAGGGAAATTAGCGCGTTAGACGTGCAATTAATTCTCATTTTCCATATAATGCGTGCACGTGGTTGGATTTTGTGTTTGTGCTTAATGTGCAAGAAATTGAGTCTTGTTGGCGCTAATGAGAGGTATCCGGAAAGGCCGTGATGAAGCTTGAGAGCGAGAAAGGCTGTGAAGACTAAGTGTTGGACACAAATTCGTGAGAAGGTGACCAGAGCTCTCTCTAGCGCTACACCATTTTTGGTGTAGCGCTACCTAAGGCCTTAATGGTCAAACGCGGCTAGGGGCGAGTCAACTCAGTCAAACACGCCCGAAGGAGCTCGCGAGCGCTACATAGGAAATGCTGTAGCGCTACCGAGGGCGTTAAGGCCAGGAACGGCGCCGTTTTGTTCGTCCGGTGCCCGATTCCGATTTATTTTAGGATTTTTAATTGTAATTAATTGGGGATAGTATAAATACCCCGTTTTAACTTAGAATTAGGGAACGTACGTTTTTACTTAGATTTTTAGCAGCTTTTCATAACGACGTTTTTCTGAGTTCTTGTTTTTGCAAATTCAAGTTTTAATTGAAGTTCTTTCAAGTTTTCCAGCTTTAATCCCTGTTATTCTTCAGTAATCGAATCCGTTATTCTTCTGTAAGTCTGTGGAATTGTGTTTTTATTTCTATTCCTATTATTCGAAGCATGTTTAGATCTAGGGTTTTAATTGTTACTGCGTTTAATAAAATTATGAGTGAGTAGTTCTGTATAGTGCGGCCACGGGGCAAAGGCGTCTCGTGGCTAGTTTAATCAATGTTTTTTTACCTCGGGATCGAATTAATTTAATCTTTAAGCAATTTTAGAAGACGAAAACTCTTCTAACAAACAAAACCCAGGCATCGCCGGAATTCGAATGCGCACGGATACTGGTGACAGGTGGTGCGCATTTGTTAGGGATCCTTTTTCCTATTCTAAAATCAACAAAGTGAATAATTGTGGCCCGAGTAAACATTGGTTAGACTAGTTGCGGACGCTGAGTTCCCACGGCTGTACTCTCCTTTTTAAATCCTTATTTAATTAATTTAGTTTAGTAATTTAGTTAGTAAATCAATCTCATTGAACAAAGGGGTGGCTACCTAAGAGCCAATTAAAATAGAATTCAACACTTTTGAGTAAGCACCGTCCGTCCGTCTCTGTGGTTCGACTCCGGTACTTCCGGAATTATTGTGCTACACTGGTCGAGAGTCCTACGCTTGGGACGCGTTTTTAGTTTAATTTTTATTAACACCCGGTCGGTCAAGCACAAACTAATCACCCTTCGAACTCCACGAAAGGATTTTGAATGTTGACGGAGAAAACCACTTGAAGTTGAACTTTATGTACTGACATATTAATTAGATCTCTTTTAACTCTTCAAGGTCGTACACCAAGAAACTCATGCACTCATCAGTTGAGAACTCTGAAATATATCTAGAGCACCAAGTATTAATTTGTCAGCCTCTCTTTTTTTTTCCCGAGCAACTAAAAACTCACTATTTAAAGGAGTTTTTATACAAGAGATATCCCACGGCTTGAGAACGCAGCCCGACCTTTTTGATGCCCTAATATGTCGATCCAATTTAAGGCCCCAAAATATAGTAGAGCAAAATATCATGTTTTTCAACTCTTTCACGAACCGGCCCAATAAGAATCAGACTAACATTTACCTCTTTCACGAACTGGCCCAATAAGAATCAGACTAACATCTATCGCACTCAATTACAAAAATTGAGATTCCTTTCCACATCCTAGTACAGACTCTCTAAGAATAAATAAATAAATAAATAAAACATACAACTCAATAATATGGGATACACGCCAATATGTGTTTTGTCGTGAAATTGCCAAATAAGAGTGATCACAAAATATGGACCTTACAGGATACATATATATCATGTACATATGGTGCGTTGAACCCTTTATGAATGGTTCCACAAGGATGTTCCGAAACCGTTTCATAAATTTAAAATGTTTGTTCGACTAGTCCCGTAAAAAAATCAAGTTATTTGGATGCATTTAACTAGTCGATCCAATCTTTCAGTTTTTATTCAGAATTTCGAATCCTTACTTCTGATTGAAAAATTGAAATGTTCAATGAAGCATTTACAGATAATTGAATTGAGCTGATATCTTACGAGACCATTTGAAAAAATATTTTAAACTCATTGAACGGCTCGAATCATCCGTGTGGAATCCTATAGCCGCTCGCACACGCCATCTATGCGTAATCTATACGCAATGGTTCTGTACCCATAGCATTTTGGGGAATTAATCGGAGCTAAAATCCAGTACAATGTGACAGACTGGAATCAGAGAAGTAGTGAAGGAATTATTCAGAGCCACATATCTTGTCGAGGAGGAGCGTCAACCTTGTGGAAAACACAATTGTGGAAAACACTAGTGGTAAAAAGCTATCATGCAACGATTTCAACCTTGTGAAAAACACTATCATGCAACGATTTCAAAATATGAAACCGCGTCAACCTTGTGGAAAACACTAGTGGTTCCATTTGAAGTGAAAGCTTTGAAGAATTTTTCAAAAAGAATTTTTAAAAAAATTACTCTTTGATTTTCCTTAAATTTTTTCTACTTTTAATATTTTTTTTTCTCTATTTCTTTCCACTTATTATTTCTACTATTTTTCAAAAAAAAATTCAAAAACCAAATCAAACATAGTATAAATGATTTTGTGGGCACCAAAATACAATTATTGTCTTATTTAACTGTAAATTTGTAATTAATCGAAAGAATATAAACTCCGTGTCCATGTATATCCCATATATAATATATTCCTAGTATTGTGGGAAATGGAAATCACGTCCCAGTATATATACATATATATATATATATATATATAGAGAGAGAGAGAGAGAGAGAGAGGGGTATTATAGGATAAAATGACAATTTGAGGATAAAAATATAAGTATTTAAAATTCCAAAGATGGACACCTAAATAAGTCTAGGAAAGAGGATGCCTATTTAATTTTTTCTATATTTAAACTAATTACGTAATTGTGACCCATTCCACGTGTAACCCATTCTAGATGGATGAATGAGACCCAGATTCCATATATGACAATCTTGACTGACTGACTACCCGGGTTTGACCTTAATTAATTTTGTAGGGATTGAAAGCCCTCTTGGATAAATTCTTAGAGCATCAGTAATGTAATAATCAAAATTAAAAAATTGTAAAAATTAGCAATGTGTGTTAAAAAAAATGTTCATATTGTAATAATTAAAATTAACAATCTTCTAACCAATAATCAAATTTGGGCACTTGAATAATTAAAAGTAATAATATGAGATTTCACATTGCTAATTTTAACAACCTTCTAAATGAATAATCAAAAGCTGACGTGATAAATTTTAATTATTACATTACGGATGCTCTTAATTTGTCTACTCTTAATTTTACATAGAATCATGGTTTGAACTATTATTTGGTGATATGTACGTAACGGGATTAACCGATATGCATTAGTAAAATTAAGGCCAATATTGCGATGTGAAGGAAAATTGCTTAATGTATTTGTGATGCATAGTAGATATGTAACGGCTGTAACAAACCGATATGGATGATACGTACAAAATACCGGTCTTTACGGGAAAAATATGGCCGCGGTTAGTGTAGGAATTAATGGGATGTAGAGACGTAATTGGAATTGGTTGACGGAATATTCGGAAGATACTGCATGTGAATATTCAGAAGTCAGAACCGATCAAAAAAATAAATAAAAGAAGTCAGAACCGATAAAATTATTGAAGATTTGAATCTTTGACAAAACAACTACTCCTATATACTTGGAAGATACTGCATGCGAATATTCAGAAGTCAACTAGTCGACTCTAGGGCATGCACTTGGTTCTTGATCAGCATTACTATTCAATATTTGAACTTTCCGTACGCGCAGGATCCAGATGGGAAGAATTACTCCGGTTATTGCATTGATGTTTTTAAAGACGCTCTGGAGGGTTTGGGTTGCGGATCTGCCTTACGAATTTGTGGAGTTCAGTGGGACGTACGATGAATTAGTTAAAAATGTCACCGACAAGGTAATCAATCTCTCTTCGACCTCTTTTCCGATCCTTTGCATTGGTTTCATGACTACGTCGCTGTACCTTTTGTGTTTCATTATTTCATTATGCATTGAGCTGATTTATATGCAGAAATACTATACAGGACACATTTCATACTTGGATATGTGCAAAATGTACCCCTTTCGTTATATATATATATATATACACACACACACACACTAGTGTTTGTCCGTACCTACGACACTACCCATCATTTGATGGCATTTTTGTAATATATTTGGAAAAATGTGGGTGTTTTCTTAAGAGAGCTAAAGAGCACACTTCAACCCTTGGATCAAATGAATCTCAGCCATTTTTTTAACTTGTGTTTGTGTGATCTTTACACCTTTGTGTTGTATTAGGTACTAGTGTTTGTCCACCCTTTAATGACATTTTTGTAATAATGTGAATGTTTTCTTAAGAGAGTTGGAGAGTACACATCAGCTCTTAGATCAAATGAATATCAACCCTTCTTTTAACTTGTATTTGTGTGGTCTCCACACCTTTATGTTTTATTAGGTAAATATATACATATATATATATACGTATATCGGGGCGGTTCCGGAGACACTTTAAAAAACCCTTAAAAAATCCTCCAAATCTAATCTCATAGTTCCCGATCAATCTGAGCCGCTCAATTTGTTCAGAACGTGATTTTAAGGGTACTCGCGAGAAACTAGTAAAAAAACTAACGGGGAAGGGCTTGATTTGAGTAGTTTTTTATTAAACTGTTCAATAAAGTTCAATAAAAAACTGTTCGGATGAAACCCTTCTCGATTTTTTTTTTTTGCTGATTTCTCCCAGGTACCCTTAAAATCACGTTCTGATTATATTGAGCGGCTCGGATCATCAAAATTCGATTGGGAACTTGGGGGTGTTTTTTTAAGGGTTTTTTTAAGTGTCGCCGGAACAGCCTCGTATATATATATATATAGAGAGAGAGAGAGAGAGAGAGAGAGAGAGAGAGAGAGAGAGAGAGAGAGAGAGAGAGTCCTCTTCCTATCCACACCCTCTTACCGTCCGCACCATTTGCATCTCCCCTTTTCCGATCGAATTGTGATGATCCGAGCCGCTCAATATATTCAGAACGTGATTTTATGGATTACACGTGAAAAAATGGCAAAAAAAATAACCAGATAGGACTTCATCCAAACAGTTTTTTATCGAATCGTTCAAAAAAATACTCAAATCAAGCCCTTCCCGGTTAATTTTTTTTGCCGATTTCTGGCAAAAACCCTTAAAATCACGTTCTAATCATATTGAGCGATTCGGATCGTCGCAGTTCGATTGGAAAAGAGGAGATGCGGACTGTAGCAAAATCAGGGATCCTTGACTTGAAAACTAGTGTGTGTGTGTGTGTGCGTATATATATGCGTGTGTGTATATATATATATATGTATGTATATAGCTTATAAGTTATATATAGACTAGTGCTAACCCGTACCTACGGCACTACGCATCTCTGTTGGAAAGGGATGGCAGTTTTGTGATTTAGATGAAAACCATGGACACTTAACCAGGAAGTAGGATGATGCACTACAGCCTTTGGATCAAATGAATCTAAGCCGTTCCAACAACTTGTCTCCACACCCTTCTGTTTTATAATAGAGATAGACATAAACGTATATATTACAATAATCTTGAATTCAAACCTTTCGTGAAATATATTCACCAAAAGGTTTGGATAGAAATTCATAACATCACTTTGAATTTATAGCATTGTAATGATTCTACGTCTTGATGTTAGGAATTTTTCTGCAAACTATAGGGAATGAGATTAGGAGACACAAACCGTACACACCGCTAGGAATTAATGTGTATGGCAACACTTCTCTTTTACGTGCCCTTTTTTAGTTTTGCTACAAGTTACGATCGAAAAGCACATATACACAAAAAAATGAATTGGTGTGACAGTGTGACATATATAGGCCTGTCAATGGGCCGGATCCGATCCGCATCCGACAAATCCGCATCCGATAAGACCCAAATCCGATCCGAATCCGATAAGACTCAAATCCGATAGTGGTAATCTGGATCCGAAAATCCAAATCCAATCCGAAAACCTTTTTACTTCAAAAATTTTAGCAAAAAAAAAAAATTTTTTTTCAAAAAAATACAAAATTAAAAAAAAAAATCCGAATAAAAAAATAAAAAATAAAAATAAAAATACAACTTCTTAAACATTTTTTTTTCAAAATAAAAAATTTACTATTTTTTTTAAAAAAAATTGAAAAATTAAAAAAAAATAAAGTTCGAATTCGGATTGATAACGGATTTAATCCGATCCGTATTTGAATTACTGGATTCGGATTATCGAATTTCGGATCGACGTTATTGGATTCGGATCGGGATCACATTTTTCGGATTGGATCCGGATCGAATCTGGTCCATTGACAAGCCTAGACATATATATTATAGATGCTTTACAAAAAAACTTCCCAGTAAAATATTGATGGATCGAGAATGATGTGCTGGGAAACTGTGACTGAAGTAATCTGGGAGTGTACTTAGGTGCTTGGAGAGAATAAATAAAATTGAACTTTGCCAATTTAAGAAGGGAGAATTTTTGATAAGTCCATTATAGCATGTTTCTAACCCACCCAATCCACTTCTAAAATTCCTAACACCTCTAGTCCACTAAATAATTCAATGACAAAAATAACCTATATAAAAGAAACAAGGGCCTTGTTTGGCTAATTCAAAAAATACATTTTTTTTATTTTTTTGATCTTATAACAACCACATAACCACCACCACTACCATAATGACCACCACCACGTCGCTGCCACCACCACGCCCCCTCCATCACCACCACCACCACTCCATCACCATCACCGCCACCAACACCACCACCGGCACCTCCACCACCACTACGCCCCCACCACCATTTCCACCACCAATCCGCCGCCGCTGCCACTACCACCACCACCACGCTACCGCCGCGACCACCACTACAATGCCGACACCTCCACCGTAATTACCACCACCACCAAGCCGCCACCACTACCACCACTCCACAACCACCATTGCCATCGCTATCACTCCACCACCACGCCGCCACAACCACCACCACCACCACAACGCTGCCACCTCCACCACAATTACCACCACCACCAAGCCGCCGCCGCCGCCACCACCACCACCATCGCGATCACCACCGCTATAACTCCACGACCATGCCGCCACAACCACCACCACTACCACAACGCCCCCATCTCCACTACAATTACCACCACCACCAAGCGATCACCACAACCACAACTACCACCACCACCACTCCATCACAACCACTGTCGCCGCCACCGCCATCACTCCACCACCACCACCGAAATGACAACCACCACGCCGCCACCACAAGCACAATGACCACCACCATGCCGCCGCCGTCACCACCACCACCACCACCGTCACTACCACTACCGCCACCACAACTACAACCACTACTCCACCATCACCAACACCACCACCACGCCACCGCCATCACTCCACCACCACCACTTCTTCTTTGATAATTCACATTCCTTCTGGGTCACACTTGTTTTTCTGATGTCTCATTGGCGTTAGTGTTTTAAGAAAATAATTTGCAGTCTAAAAGTGCAAATTTGCAGTTTAAATTTTCATTGATTTTAGTGTTTATTTAATAATTTGCAATCTAAATTTGTGTGTAGACTACAAATTTGCATTTTCAGAATGTAAAGTTTACGAAAGTGTATTTATTTGCAGTCTAAAATTACTATTAATTTGCAGTCTAAATTTTCTCAAGCATTGATGTTCAATTAACAAATTTGCGGTTTAAAAGTGCAAATTTGCAGTCTAAATTTTCATTGGCGTTAGTACTCCCTCCGTTCCAAAATGACTGTCCCGTTCGGTCTCCAAGAAAAATTTTAAATTGTTAATATCTTTCAATCTACAATGTTTTTAAATATTTTAAAAACTTTGTATAATAGAACTAATTGAGATCTATCAAATAAGATCCATATTGTACACAAAATTCATTATAGATTGAAAGATATTAACAATTTAAAATTTGCATTGAAGACCGAACGGGACAGTCATTTTGGAACGGAGGGAGTATTCATTTAATAATTTACAGTCTAAATTTTTGTCTAAACAGCAAATTTGCACTTTTAGATAGTAAAGTTTACGAAAGTGTCTTTATTTGCTATTTAAATTTTTTCAGGCGTTGGTGTTCATTTAACAAATTAGTAGTTAAATGTGCAAATTTGCAGTTTAAATTCCCATTGGCGTTACATTCATTTAATTATTTGCAGTCTAAATTTTTGTGTAGACTGCAATTTACACTTTTAGACTACAAAATTTATGAAAGTGCCTTTATTTGTATTCTAAAAGTGCAAACTTGCAGTCTAAATTTTTTCTTTGCAGTCTAAAATCTCATTGGCGTTAGTGCTCATTTAATAATTTGCAATCTAAATTTGTGTGTAGACTGCAAAATTTATGAAAGTGCCTTTATTGCAGCCTAAAAGTATAAATTTGCAATCTAAATTTTTTCTGGCATTGGTGTTCAATCAACAAATTTACAATCTAAAAGTGCAAATTTGCAGTCTAAATTCTCATTAGCGTTAGTACTCGTTTAATAATTTGCAGTCTAAATTTTTGTGTAAACTACAAATTTGCACTTTCAGAATGCAAAGTTTACGAAATTGTATTTATTTGTAGTTTAAAAGTAGTATTAATTTGCAGTCTAAATTTTCTCGAGCATTGGAGTTCAATTAACAAATTTGCGGTCTAAAAGTGCAAATTTGCAGTCTAAATTTTCATTGCCGTTAATGTTCATTTAATAATTTGCAATCTAAATTTTTGTCTAGATTGCAAAGTTTACGAAAGTGCCTTTATTTGCAGTTTAAATTTTTTCTGGCATTTGTGTTCATTTAACAAATTAGCAGTCTAAAAGTACAAATTTGCAGTCTAAATTTTCATTAGCGGTACGTTCATTTAATTATTTGCAGTCTAAATTTTTTTGTAGACTGCAAATTTACACTTTTAGATTACAAAATTTATGAAAGTGCCTTTATTCGTATTCTAAAAGTGCAAACTTGCAGTCTATATTTTCTCTTTGCAGTCTAAAATCTCATTGGCATTAGTGCTCATTTAATAATTTGCAATCTAAATTTGTGTGTAAACTGCAAAGTTTATGAAAGTGCCTTTATTTGCAATCTAAAAGTATAAATTTGCAGTCCAAATTTTTCCTGGCATTGGTGTTCAATCAACAAATTTGCAATCTAAAAGTGCAAATTTGCAGTCTAAATTCTCATTAGCGTTAGTGCTTATTTAATAATTTGCAGTCTTAATTTTTGTGTCATTAGCGTTAGTGTTCGTTTAATAATTTGCAATCTAAATTTTGGTGTAGACTGCAAATTTACACTTTCAGACTGTAAAGTTTACGAAAGTACCTTTATTTGCAATCTTAATTTTTTCTGAGATTGGCGTTCATTTCACAAATTTGCAGTCTAAATTCTCATTGGCTTTAGTTTTCATTTAATAATTTGTAGTCTAAATTTTTGTGTAGACTGTAAATTTACACTTTTAGACTGCAAAGTTTACGAAAGTGCCTTTATTTGCAGTCTAAATTTTCTCTGGCGTTAGTGTTTAATTAACAAATTTGCAGTCTGAAAGTGCAAATTTGCAGTCTAAATTGTCATGCGCGTTAGTGTTCATTTAATAATTTGCAGTCTAAAAGTGTAAATTTGCAGTCTAAATACATAGCGAAAAGTATGTATAATGTATTTGGTCATTGTGGTGGTTGCGTTGTGGTGGTGGTGGTGGTGGTGGTTGTGGTGGCGGTGGTGGTAGAGTAGTGGTGGTGGTGGTGGCACCGTTATGGTGGTGGTAGAGGCGGTGGAGGTGGTGACGCCGTTGTTTTGGGGGGGGGGGGGGGGGGGGGGGGGTGGCGTCGTGGTGGTGGTGGTGGCATCGTCGTGGGGCTGGTGGTGGGGGCGGCGTTATGGTGGAAGTGGTGGTGGTGGAGTGGTGGTGGTAATTATAGTGGAGGTTGCGGCAATGTGGTGGTGGTGGTGGTGGTGGCGTGGTGGTAAGGGCGTGGTGGTGATGGTGGCGGCATCGTGGTGGTGGGGGTTGGGGGCATGGTGGTGGTGGAGTGGCGATGGCGGTGGCAGAGTGATGGTGGTTGCAACGTTGTGGTGGTGGTGGTTGAGGTGGTAGGGGTGGTGATTGCATCGTCGTGGGGGTGGGGGGTGGTGGTGGGGGCGGGGTGGTGGTGGAGTGGTGGTGGTAATTATAGTGGAGGTTGCGGCAATGTGGTGGTGGCGGCGGCGTGGTGGTTGAGGTGGTGGTGAGGGCGTGGTGGTGGTGGTGGCGGCGGCGGCATGGTGGTGGTGGGGTTGGGGGCATGGTGGTGGTGGAGTGGTGGTGGCGGTGGCAGAGTGGTGGTGGTTGCGGCGTTGTGGTGGTGGTGGTGGTGGTTGGGGTGTGGTGGTGGTGGAGCGGTGGTGGTGGTGGTGGTAATTGTGGTAGATGTTGCGGCATTGTTGTCGTGGTGGTACGTGGTGGTGGCGGCGGCGGCGACGTTGTGGATGAGGTGGTGGTGAGGGTGTGGTAGTGGTGATGGAGGTGGTGCTGGTGGCGGCGTTTTGGTGATGGTTGTGGTGGAGCAGTGGTGGTTGCGTCGTGGTGGTAGTGGTTGAGTGGTGGTGGTTATGGTTGTAGTGGCAGTGTGGTGGTGGTAATTGTGGTGGAGGTTGGGGCATTGTGGTGGCGGCGGTGTGATGGTTGAGGTGGTCGTGGGGACGTGTTGACGGCTGTGTTGGTGGTGGTGTGGTGGTTGTGGTGGTGGTGATGGTGGAGGTGGTAGTGGTGGCGGCGCCGGCTGCGATAGTGGTGGTGGTTGTGTAAAGTTTAATGAAGGGACAATTTTGTCTTGTCAAAAAATGAAGTGGACCTGAGACTTTAAAAAAAGTAATGGGCTGGACTAGAAATGTTTTGAAAATATGAGGTGGATTGGACATGTTACAAAATTCTATAATGGACCTTACAACAATTCTTTAATTTAAAAAACGGGTAATGATAAATTCTTCAGTATATATTTTTATTTCTATACTTTTCAATGTTTTAACATATCCTTTTCAACATGTGGATTAACTACCAAATGGAAGACTTATAGCGCAGCGGTAGGCGACATAACAATACCGGCCGATCGTTGGGAGGACGTGGAATTCACCGTACCATTTACGGAATCGGGGTTAACGTTGGTAGTTCCGGTGAGACCTGGCCCAAAGGCGTGGATATTTCTCGCGCCTTTCACCTTGGGGACGTGGTTGACTATAGGCGTTGTTTTGGTCTACACTATGTTCACAGTTTGGTTCGTCGAAATAAAATAAAATATAAAATAGAAATCTCTAAGGAAATAATATCTACAAGGAAATAATAAATCCCACCAAAACTAGGAAATAAAATAAAAAGAAATATGCAAAACAGGCAGCACAAATATTATTTTCTAATAATATTGTTCCTAAATAAAAGTTTCCAAAATTAAAAAAAAATTATGATCTTGTCCTACATCAGTCTCCTTTTTCTTCAAAAGAATTCGACCTTGAGTTCTCGTTGCTCAAAACAACTTTACTCGTTGGCACTTGTCCACATCAATTTTGTACTTAAAATTAATTTTTTCGAACAAAAACTTCGACAATGTGCTCCACACTACTTGACCTTCAAAATATTCTTGTCTCATATTCCAATAGGTTTCAAGTTGACAAACGAACATGACAACATCGACAAAACATGAAATATTTCAACTTCTTATTTCTTCAAAAATTTATCAAAGAAAAGTACTTTTCATGCGATAATCTTTTCTCTTTATGCTTCAACTTGTTGACAAGATGCACTAGACGAAAATTGGAAATCCAATCAAATTTTTGCACACCAAGCTTCTAAACAGAAATTATTAAGATGTCTTACCATGCACGTTGGTTCCAAACCACGTTAAATTTGGATAAAAAATGTCTGTGTGGCAAACGGTTTTGATGCTTGGGAGGCTTATCTCCATGTCATCAGCAGCCAAAAAAAAAACCCCCCATTCGCACCTCCCATCTCTTCCCTTCTGCGACACCCATTTCTCCCCTTCTGCAACAGCCATTTCTTTCTCCCCCAAATCGGATGCCCCAAACACCATTGACAACCACCGAGTCTCCTCTCATCTCCTCATTCTCTCTCACGATCGATTCACAAAGTTGCTACCGTCATGGCGTCATCAACTACATTGATCCGGGTGTATGATGACGACTAGATTGGTCGAAGGAGATGACTTCGTCACCGATCAAGGAACGCCGGAATATGGGTCGTTTCTGTCAAAGAAACAGCTACAATACCAGGCGAATAATTTTCCGGTGAATGAGGCACAGGCAACCAGATGTGGTTGAAGGAGATGACTCTACTCAAACAAGGGTTCCTTGGACTTACAAAAAAACGATGGTTTCTCTGTTATTTTTTTCCCAGAAAAATTCTGAACTTGTGGAAATTAGGGCTTCAGCCCTTCTTTGTAATGTGCTTGTATGGGTCATTTGAATGATTTCATAATCTATGAAGAACACCTAATTTGAGATGGCAACCTCTGATTGTTGGGGAGTACCACATGGGTTGGGTGAGCTGGTAGTCCGGGACTACCCAATAATTTTCCCAAAATCAGTGAGGTATTCGACGATTAGAGTGCTTTCCTGGTATGATTCGGATTTCATTTCTGTGGGGATTTTGATTTAAGTGGAACCTACAAGAAGATTCAATTTTAGAGAGAAAGAGAGAGATGCAGAGAAAGAAGGGTGGTCTGGTGACAGGGGTGGCGTCGGTGGTGGTCGCCGGCATCAATGGTGGTTGTCAATGGTGTTTGGGGCGTCCCATTTGGGGGAGTAGGTGCAAATGGGTTTTTTTTTTGGCTACTGCTGACGTGGAGGACGATGTGTAAAGTAAGTACCCCAAGCACCAAAACCGTTTGCCATACGGGCATTTTTTATCCAATTTTAATAGGAAGGATATCATTGAAATCCGGTAGAATCTATAAGGGTAAAATTGAAAAGAAAAATTTAACAATGAGGAAATTGAAACCGAGCCAATTTTGTAAGGACCAAATAAGAAGATAAGCCTTTTATTTTTAAATGCAAGGCCATAAAAAGTCTCATCATTTAGAGCAATAATTACGGGCATCCATAAAAATTGAAAAAGGGTAAATGTCTTGCCGCTAGTGGACGATAATATTATGCCTCAGAAATAGTCAGGGTGCATAAACTAGTTGAACAATTAAGTTATAAAAGATGAAGCTCTGTTTTAATTGTGCAGGGGAGAAGATTACATGCAACTATGCTCGAATTGTGGTTTTTCTGGCGTTGGTGTTAGCGCAAAGTAACACCGCCAGCCTCACGTCAATTCTCACGATCTCGCGACTCTGACCGAAACTACTTTCCCATGCAAAAGTCAGGTGTGACGAAAATGCATTCATGAGGAGATACATTGAAGAAGTGCTTAACTATAAAAATGTAAGTCTCATCAGTGACGGAGATCAGTATCTCAGGGCATTTAAGACGGGCAATATCTCGGCAGCCTTTCTTGATATCCCTTATGCCAAAGTTTTTGTCAATAGATATTGCAGGAAATTTACCATCATTGGAACCATGTATAGGTTTGGAGGATTTAGCTTTGTGAGTACTGAACACTTGTCTTCTTTACATTTCTTTTTCCTTTTTCTTTTTTGGGCTAAGTAGAAAGGTTGAGAGGAGAGATTAGAGTTACAACCCTGTAAGGGAAGAAGAGCATCCAACCATCAAAGAATATTCAGTCATTTAGTCAGTACCATCCATTGAAAGAGCTAAGCCAACTAGCTATGGTGTCCTTTCGTGGTAACTCATACCCATGGTAGGTTAGTTCGCCACCACAACCACACCAAGGTGCTAGCTGGACAAATGGTGTCCAATACACAACATCTGATTCACAAGGACTGCTACCAACAAGTGGGATTCGAACTCGCAATCATATACTAAGGGGAGTTTCTCAGTTCCACCCTCACGGCCTCACAGCATTGGCCATCTAGGCAACCTCCTCATTCCGAAGAACTTGATGACTCTAAGAACTTGGTCTTAGGAAAATTCACCCCTTTTCTATGGTGGTTTTTTCTATTAATTAAATGTAAATGATACGAGAGATAAAAAGGACAAGAGCAAAAACATCACAACGAGTTCATCCAATGTCTTTTTGGATGGGATTAGGCTGTTAAACTTGTAAGTCGTGATTGTGATTTTAGGTAAGGTACTGTGTATTCATCCAATGTTCTGTTGGAAGACATTGTAAGGTGTATGTTCTTATTTCCTATCCTGTGCTTGATCACGTAAGCTTTTTGTGCTTACTGTGGTTGAGCTCCCTCGATGTATCCCTTCGAGTGTGATATAAAAGTTTTGTTTGCCGAGCAAAAAAAAAAAAAAAAAAACATCACAACGAGCAACCACCAGCATGCATAATGCAGCCACTCAAACTTCTAATACAATTATACAAGTATCTTTTTTTTTTTTTTTCCCGCCTCAAACAATTGCTAATACGAATATCTACCTTCATTCATGTTCCTGTGCAATTCCAAAAAAATTCTACATTAACTGTTGATGTGTCGAAAGCCATTCTCCAACTTTGAGAGGACGGGACTCTTAAAAGGCTAGAGGAGCAATGGTTAACTCCCAACCAAGAGTGTTTAGAATCTGAAACTACGACGGAGAACATTGATAGTTTGAGCCTCTGAAGCTTTTGGGGCCTATTCCTCTTCTCAGCTGCCACTTCATCTGTTTGTTTTCTTCTATTCCTTGGGCACTTACTTAGGGACTACCTCCGTCACCAGTCATCTCAAGTGGCTGACGTGAATGCAAGTAATGAGAGCGTTTCGATCAAGACAGTTAGAGTTGCACGGTACTTGATGAATGCAGAGATTGGAAGTCCATGGAGATCTCCTTCCTCCGATCGGGTAGTGCCTAAATGTGCTAAATATTTGGATGGGGTCCGGTGGACATTGTAACTTGTGATGAACAACAAAGCCATTGTTGGTCCAGGTTCGAAGTACTACATAGCACAGTAACAGAATAATTGGAGCAACGCTCAAAAACAGAATTACAGCAGCTACAAAGAACTAATTGACAGATTTCTTAGGACTTTAATATATGGCACTAATCAACTATTAATTCTGCAAGCTATTCAATCACAATTCTAATTTCAAGTGTCCGTTATGATTCTGGGTGCTATTGTCAACGGTTTATATCTCCCGACATATATTATGTTTTATATTTTTAAAATCATTGTCTTGCAAAAATAATTGGAATCTATAAAACAAGATGTATATTGCATATTTTTAGCCACTTGAAAATGATACGCATAACCGTAATGAACATTTAAAAAAATAGGGAACCATTTTGCTCATGCAATATTGATATGCAAAATTGAAAGCAAAGGATTAGGGGAGAGAGAAATTGAACACAAGGATTTATAGTGGTTCGGTCCGCAACTTCACGATTTAGTCTACTCCCCAATTGTCCAACTCGAGATTTGGTGCATTATCTTCAATAGTTAGAATTCTTCTAGCTTCGTGGGTGCTAAACAACTTGTACAACGAGTAATTTATTCTCAATCGCTCAGACTAATTTTGACTAGGGTACTGCCAGTCATCCTTAACCCAACTAGTTTTAGTACCGGTGCTAGTAACACCTAACCCTCAAGTGTTTTTTTTTTTCTTCTTCAAAATCACTCAAAAAAAATAAACTCACACAAGTGTATAAATACGAGTGTACTTTAATACAAGGATTTAAACCACATTATATAACATTTCATGAGTAAAGCAACACTCAAATATTTTCTTTAAATTTCTAGTAACATGCCATTTCAGTTCATACGCTCATTCCTTTGGTCCAGGAGATGAATTTTTCATTTCTCTTTCACTTTTGCACATTCAAGCAATAATAATTGCCAGTTGGTTAGGCAGCGACCCCATTGAACAATGGTATCATATTAATACCCAATGATGCCTGGCTGCATCTCAAACCTTATAACCTCACGTCACTAGTTTCTTTAAACGTCTCTTAGTGCTCAGGACACCGTTTAAATGAACCATACTATTACAAGCATGTACCAGTAACAAAAAAGATTTAAGTTTTCAAAATATATTGCCGTGGTCTAATTTTGATAGTAACACGTAAGAGGAATAGCTATATCTACAATTTAGTTGAGAGTCAGACACAATTAGGTATGGTACGGTGTTATAAGGATAAAAATAAAGGAGGTTAAATATTTTCTATTGTAAAACTCTATGTACTGTGATCATCAATAAAAAAAACTACTCTCTTGCTCCCATAGATGTATTCGGCTTTAGAGAACCACGTATATTGCTGTGTTGATTTCTTTACTGTTTTATATTTGTGAATCGTGTGTTTGTGTGTTTCGATCCTAACAATCATGTTCGGTATGTGGTTAAAATTTTAAACCCGAGCTCAAAATCGTACTTGTGAGTCTGTGACCCGTTTCTAGCTGGATGCATGGATGCACGAGAATACCTGTAACAGGCCATCCCATGGTAGTCTCCCGTGCCCAGACTAGCTATATTTCGGTCCCTAGTCATCTTGACTACCCGGGCTTTGATTGACTTGTTCTCCACAAACCTAGTCGTTCAAAGCTTTTGGATTCTTCGTCTTCTCTTAGTTTTTACAAGGGAAAATTCAGAGCCGGCTGAGTAGAATCCAATAATGTCCTTCATGATTTTCATCGCTTAATTACAATTCTTACTTTCAAAGTCCTGTTGTACGTAGGGAAGACATAGAAATTAAACGAGTATGAGTACTCGACCCATATATAGGATACATATCATGTACATATGGTGTGTTGAACCCTTTATTAATGGTTCCACACGGATGTTCCGAAACTGTTTCATAAATTTAAAATGTTTGTTTGACTAGTCCCGTAAAAAAATCAGGTTATTTGGATACATTTAAGTAGTCGATCCAATCTTTTAATTTTTATTCAAAATTTCGAATCCTAACTTCTGATTGAAACATTGAAATGTTTGATGAAGCGCTTACAGATAATTGAATTGAGCTGATATCTTAATTATGAGACCATTTGAAAAAGTATTTAAAACTCATTGAATGACTGGATAATTCATGTGGAATCCTTTAGCCGCTCGCACACGCCATCTGTGCGTAATCTGTACGCATTGGTTCGGTACCCATAGCATTTTGGGGAATTAATGGGAGCGAAGACCGAGTACAATGTGACAGTAGCTGAATCAGAGAAGTAGTAGTGAAAGAGAATTGGAATTCGTTAATTTGAAAGATAGTGTACATGGGAGTTATTCAGAGCCACATATCTTGTCGAGGAGGAGTGGGGAAATCCGATACTCAAGCGTGTGGAAAGTAAACTCCAAATTAATAGCTGTCAAAGTGTCAATACAACTACTAGTGGTGGTTCCGTTTGTAGTTAAAGCTTTGAAAATTATTTTGTGGGCACCAAAATACAATTGCTGTCTTATTTAGCCGTAAAATAGCCTCATTCTCACGTGCCCAGACTCCATATATGACAATCTTGACTGACTGACTACTCGGGCTAGCTTGACCTTAATTTTATAGGGATTGACTTGTTCTCCACAATTAACTAGTCGTTCGTATGAAAGCCATTTAGATTCTTTGTCTACTCTTAATTTTACATAGAATCATGGTTTGAACTATTGGCGAGGTATCATTTTGGCCAAAAAAAATTGGTCATATCTATGTAACGGGATTAACTGACATGCATTGGTAGTATCGATTAGTAAAATTAAGGCCCATATTGCGATGTGAAGAAAAATTGCTTAATGTATCGATTATGCGTAATAGTATTGACAGATACGTAATGGGGGTAACAAACAGTTTCGGATGATACGGACAAAATACCGGTGGTTAAGGGAAAAATATGCCGCGGTTATGGTAGGAATAAATGGGATCTAGAATTTAGAGCCGCAATTGGAATTCGTTGAGGGAATATTCGGAAGATACTGCATGCGAATAGTCAATTGGAAGATGAGAAAATCTTTCCTACGGATGTTTCCGTGAAAAAGAGTTGTGCGGAGCACCATCGCTTGCATCCAAATTGTATTGGACTGTCCAGATTTAAATGAAATATTTTTTCATTTAAATTCAGACCGTCCAAAACTGAAACAAGCGGCTGCGATCGCTCACCGACCTCCGTGATTTTCATATTTGCGACTCCTTCGTGAGTAAGAGGAAGATACTACATGCGAATAATCAGTTGTCAGAATCGATAAAATTCTTGAAAGTTTGACAAAACAATGATTTTGTCGGGATCAAAATGCAGTTGATGTCTTCTGTGGTTGTTATATTTTTAAATTGTTAATAAATTTTATATCCAATATGGATATTGTTTGATATGAATATATACCTTGATTAGTTCTATAATACTTTCTTCATCCCAAATTGGATGACATTTTTCGATATTTGTGCCAATTTTAGTTCATTATATCTTTCAATATGAATCTCAAAAAATATGCAATATGGATCTTATTTGATAGTTCTCGATTAGTTCTATTATACAAAATTTTCAAAATCATGAAAAATATTATATATTAAAAGATATAAGCAATGAAAAATTGCACAAATTTCAAAAATTGTTATCGTTTTTGGGACAGAAAGAGTAATATTTTTAAAATCACATAAAATATTATAAATTACAAGATATAATCAGTTAAAAGTGACACGAACTCTCAAAAATACTATTGAAGTGGGACGGAGAGAGTAAATTATTTAACTACCGTATGATCAGGCCGTCAGGTATTGCCTACATCAAAATGCGTATTTTGGCTGGCATGAAAGTAAATATTGATATCATTATGTTAAAACTCTCCCTATAGACACCGTTAATTAATAAAGGAAGTAGATCCTCTCTGGTTCTAATTAATTGAAGTGATTAAACAGTCTTGTTCAGCCAATTATACAAGTGATAACTTTTTGGATTCCATTTTGATGATCGAAATCATTCATCACTATTTAAACCTGGTCCATATCATATCGTAAGTCATACTAAATATTATGTCAATAGGATCGTTTGATATGATTACAAAGAATAAACATAGAGCAAAGATATTTGGAATATACAGTTTTAAATTGTGTCAGTATTTTTTCTTTCTTGGTGGTAGAACGACTTTGTTTTTTGAAAACTGTCAATTGTATTCAAAACAACCCACGATGAGTCGTAACCAAAATAGACTCTGAAGCGGACGGGAATACAACCCAAAAGAGATTTAAACCTTTCTATTGCTACAAGTCTACAAGGAGACAACTCATACCTTCCTATCCAGACTCCACCGGAAGAATGTTTCAAGTAGTAAGATAAAAGTTTGTATAAAACTCTTGGAGTTATTCCGAAGGCATGATGATAAATGAATCATGTGATTACAACTACACACAAATACTTATACACACACTCACAAAGGTGATGGCCCCACACGCATTGAGTGTGCGGTGTGTATAGAGCCCACCACTTTTGTGAGTGCATGTGTGTGGTTATAAACTTATTGTTACACATATATGCATGTCATATTGGGTTTTGAAGTCCAAATCAAGACGGAAAGAATCCAAGAAGGGCTAAGAGATACTCTAAATGATACTTCATCGATCCGTCCTATTCAAGGGACTTTGCTAAAGTCGATCTAAAGACTTGATCAGCATCACTATTCAACATAGGAACTTTCAGTACGCGCAGAATTTCAAAAGAATTAATCAACCTTCTCTCTCTCTCTCTCTCTCTCTCTCTCTCTCTCTCTATAGGAGACAGACATCTCCAAACATTACGCGTATGTATGAAACTATAAAATTAACTCAAAAACTAGTACGACTTTGCCATTATTATTTTTAAAAAAAATGGCTCTCCTCCACTCTAGCGCAACTAAACCGATCATCTTGTCCAACCCAGTAGAACTGTTGATATCATTCCTTTTTCTCCTTATTATTCTCTCTCAAGTCTCCATTGTCGAAGGAGATTGTAAACAGTATAATATTAATGACACATTTGTAATTGGAGTTCCGGGAAGAGCCTCTTTCAAGAGCTTTGTGAAGTCTGACAGTTCTGGAGCAAACGAGAAGAGCAGGTTCTCCGGTTTTTGCATTGATGTTTTTGAAGCGGCTCTGAAGGAATTAGATTGTTATGGACCTTTCACATACGAGGAGTTCAATGGGACGTATGATGATTTAGTTAAAAGTGTCAGCAACAAGGTAATCATTAATCTCTCTTCGACCTCTTTAATTTCCATTGCATTGGTTTCAATATATACTACAATATACCTTTCTATCCGCACATTTTCAAAACCATAATGGGTTACGTGCGCACTTTTGTCTAGGTGTTAGGAATTTAATTTTCTGCAAACTATATGGAATTAATGCTATGTACATATTATGAATTTCTATGCGTATGCATCGTAACTCTTCTCTTTTATGTGTACTTTTTAGTTTTGCTACAAGTTATGAAAAGAACATTTACACAAAAACAAAAACAAAAAAAGAAGAAAAAGAATTGGTGTGACAGTAACTTAGGAGTATATTATAAACGCTTTACAAAAAAAATTCTCCGTAAAACTGAATTTCGCGGATTAAAAAAGGGTAATGACATAAATTCTTCAGTATATGTTTTTGTTTCCATATTTTTCAATGTCGCTTAACATATCCTTTTCAACATGTGGATTTTAATTACGAAATTGAAGACGTATAGCGCCGCCGTAGGCGATATAACAATATTGCCCGAACGTTGGGAGCTGGACGTGGCATTCACCGCACCATTCACGGATTCGGGCCTAACGTTGGTGGTTCCGGTGAACCCCAGTCCGAAGGCGAGGATATTTGTCGAGCCTTTCACTTGGAAGATGTGGTTGGGTACCGCCTTTGTTTTGGTCTACACAATGTTCATAGTTTGGTTCATCGAACGTCAGTCCAACGATGAATTCAGTGGCCTTGGAAATGCTCTCTGGTTCACCTTTTCTTCGCTCTTCCTTGCACACAGTAAGTATTCAATTTTTTTGAATAAAGACGAAAAAATTGGCTTATTGGTTTAGTTTTGTCTCTATTAGCTTATTTTTATCTTTATTTAAAAGGACTAACGCCGGACTAAGGACCGTTAGCAATTGGAACAAATTGGAACAAAATGGAAAGTACAGAGTATAAATCAAGCCAATTACAACTACAGGGACCAAGTTGACACAAACATTTAACTACAGGGACCATTTCAGTTTTTTCCCCTAAATTCTATATGCGTGTAACGTAGACATAGGGGTTTCACATATCACACACCATCAATTCATTGATAGGGGTGTTTCCGGTAATAAATAAGTTACATAGGACAACTGATCGGATCACCGGAAAAATCACATCTTCAAGAAAACAAATAACAGCGGAGGCTGGAAAATTTTTGTAAGCCAACAAACATATAATTTATATATGTACTTTTTTCCCTTGCTGTCATGGAACAAGATCTCTAAGTGAAAAAAAAACCGAGTACGCTAAAAGTACTCAATTTTGCCGGAAAATTTTTTTTAAACCCGATCAAAAAAGAAAAAGAAAAAGAGTAGTCGACTTTGAATTCTAGGGAAAATGATGGCCGAGGACGTGTTTTGATAATAAATATCTACCAAGGACAAGCTAAGAACATTTGTTAATGCTGAAAATGACCTTGGCGGGTATTAATTATCAAAATGCGTCATTAGCCGTCATTTTCCCTAGATTTGATTATATGATCTTGAATAAAACAACCATTTTTCTTTCTCATGATGACGTGAATTTTGGTCAATTTCCGTTTTCCTTTATTTTTTACCAGTCGTTCAAAATTTGAATTGTGCAGGAGAGAGGATTAAAAGTAACTATGCTCGGATTGTGGTTGTGGTGTGGCTTTTCCTGGCATTGGTCTTAACGCAAAGCTACACCGCTAACCTTACATCGATGCTCACTGTGTCACGACTCCGACCGAAACAATGGTCCCCAGAAACAGTCGGTTGCAATGAAAATTCATTCATGCTTCATTACGTTAGACACAACCTTAGCATCACGAATGTAATTCCTATCAAGGACGAAGTTGAGTATCTAACGCGGTTCAAGAATGGCAGTATCTCGGCAGCATTTCTCCAGAATCCTTATGCCAAAGCTTTCGTGAACAAAAATTGCAGGAATTTTACCCTCATTCCAACCAGACACAGCTTTGGAGGATTCGGCTTTGTGAGTATTGAACACTAGCTAGTTTTTTTATTTTTTGCACTTCTTTGTCCTTTTATTCCAAAGAACTTGATGACCATAAAGCATGTGTTACTTTTACTAATTTGTAAATACTGTACACATGAACGGGGTTTACTGGAGTGTTAATATGTAAATCAATTGAGGGGTCCAAATGCTGTTTATAACACTGTACCTAAAATTTGCCTACCATAGGGCTCGAACCTCCGCCTCCACAGTAGAGGAAGGGTGTGACAGCAAACTTCAATAAGTTAATCACTAGCGTGAAAAGAATATCATTCATGTTTCTATGCAGGTATTTCAAAAAAATCATTCTCAATTAGCTTCTAATGTCTCAAAAGCCATTCTCGAACTCTCACAGCGAGGGGAACTGAAAAGGCTGGAAAAGAGTAGTTTCACCCTCAATGAGTGTTCACAATCTCAAACTACGATGAAGGACGTCTACAGCCTTGAACAGTCTGAAACTACGACGGATGACGTTGATAGCTTGGACCTCCGAAGCTTTGAGGGCATATTCCTCTTCTCAGTTGCCACTTCCTCTGTCTGCTTTCTTCTATTCCTACTCAAGAACTGTATGTACCCCAGTCCTCAGTCAGTGGCAAAAGTGAATGAAAATGATGAGATCGTTCCGACCAAGGGCACGCGGTGGCAGACGTAAACGAAAATAATGAGATCGTTTCGACCAAGGGCACGTCGGTCTCCTAGATTCTTTTTTATGCATTTTACCTTTTTTTATCAGCTGTTATGTTATACTCTCTCCGTCCCATCTATTTTAAATGTTCTCTATGTAAAGTTGTGTCATTTTGGCTTGCAAAAAAAAATCGTATCTTTCATAAAAATTAATTCCAAAAGCTCTTTATTTATCGAGGTCAAAGTTACACAATCACCTAGCTATATGGAGCATTTAAATTGGGACGGAGGGAGTTGTAAATAAGAGAAGGATGTACTCTGAGGATATTGTTTTGATTAATATTTGTTCGTAGTTTTGTCCAGATCAAAGACACCGATCTCCTTCGATTGTTTTCCCTTTTTTTTTTTTTTTTTTGTACTAAGCAAAGAAAGATTTTGTTAATTAGTGAAGGGGAGGTACTCATTAAATGGATAATGGGGAAAAAAGGGGCATTACAATCCCATAAGTATAAAACTAGGTTGACAGCTATACCAAAAGACAATCATATATATGACGACCCAAAACTGCAAAGAAAGAGGAATGGCAAGGAGTCAACCCAAATACAAAGCTTGAAAAGATGCAAAAGAATACATAGCGATCATAACAGGCAGACCAGCATGATAACACGTGCCCCTTTTTTTTTGAAACGGCGAATAAAAATAATTTTATTAAATGAAAAGACGTTTGATGAAATGAGGGCTACAGTGAAAAAAGCATAACAACTTCAAGGTAGCACCTTAACTTGCGACAATCATGATCTACTATATGAGACGCCCAAATAATAACACATGCCCTAACATGTAAGTATAGTAACCGAAAAAAAAAAAAACCTATAGCATCCCAGATCTTTAATTCCATCCGAAGAATAATACCCGACCTCAGATTAGACTTTAATCATCGACACATAATCAGTAGCCTCACTCGTGAAGAAACCGTTAGATAATCAGCAGCAACTCATCACCAAAACTTAATCAGATCACAAAGAGGGATGGAACCAATTAGACCCCACACCCACAATGCACAAATGTGTTAGAATATCTTAGCTGGGAAATATTTATGATTATAAGTGACAATTGGAACCACTTTTGTTTTTCGTCACCAAAAGTGACTTTCAGAGACAAACGATAGGTGACGATTGTAACAGTAAATTTTGTCACCTATAGGTTGTCTCCGAAAGTCACTTTTGGTGACGAAAAATAATTTTTTCGTCACCTATAGTAACTTTTCGTGATGAAAATTTTGTTCTTTAGTCAGATATGGTAAAACAGTAAATTTCGTCACCACTTTTTTTGTCACCTATAGTAAATTTTCTTGTAGTGAAACTCAAGGTACATTCCGCGACAATAATTTTTTTCCGGCGACAACTTTCATGTCACTGGAAATTTTAGTTTGGACGACACTTCTTAGTTTGTCGCAGAAAGACATGAAATTTTGAATGGACGGGTGATTTCCATTTAAGCGGTAGATTGAATTGCAAATGGGTGTCACCGAAAATGACCAAATCTAAAATAAGATCTTCTCACTGATTTTAACGGATTAAAAGTTTGAATACTTAATTATTTTAAATTTTTATATATAAAAAAGGGAAAAACACCGAAATAGTCCTGAAGTTAAATGTTTTTTTCAACTTGGTCCTTTTAGTTGTAATTGGCTCGATTTATACTCTATACTTTCGATTTTATTCCAAGTTGGTCCAATTGCTAACTGTCGTTAGTCCGCCGTTAGTCCTTTTAAATAAAGAAAAAAACAAGCTAATAAAGATAAAACTAAACCAATAAGCCAATTTTTCGTCTTTATTCAAAAAAATTGGATTTTAATGGTAATTTTTTACTTTTCAGGCTCCTCTCGTCATGACGAAGTAATAATTCCGAAAAAATTGATAAAAAAAACTAACAAATGCGAAAAAAATTGAATAAGGACAAAAAAATAAGGCACTTGGCTTATTTAGCCTAACAACCCCTGAGTTTATATAATATTCTGACTTTTGGACATGGTTCTTTATTATATTGTGACTTTTGGATCTATATCATATTGTGACTTTTGGACATGGTTCTATATGTATTTTCAGTACTATGCAAAAAAATAAAGCATCTCAGTATTTGTCCACAAGTTAAACAAGTAGACAATACCAGTGGTTATGTTGCCTCATGACTGATCATAAAAATATTGAATTAGAGAGCAATTTTTTGTAGAAAACTATACCCAAATTTCTTCTCAGGCACCTCCTTATCAATGGAGAATGGAAGAATGAGCTGTGTTTCAGTTCAGAGGTATATTAGGTAGGCCCGTGCAAAATACCCGTCCACCCGCAAACCCAACCCGACCCGAAGGTTCGCGGGCGGGGTTGAATATGTGCTTCGGACGGGTACGGGATCAGTTTCTGTTAAAAATTAGATTTTGGTTTAGGGTCCGAGTTGGTGCGTTTCTTACTCAACCCGACCAATTCATAAAGATTAATTTAGTTTTTAGTTGAATCTGACTCGACACGACGTAAAGAACTGAGATCGCGGACGGTTCTTACCCCTTTTTAGTTCGGTTTGCGGGCCTAAACATTTGTTACCCGCCATGTTGGGTTGGGTTCGGGTTCGAGGGTCAAGCCCGACCGCCCGACCCGTGCACACCCCAAATATTAGGGTAAGAGGGGAATGAGAGAATTACTGTTTTAAGCCCAAAAAAATGGCCATTTGATTTTGCTGTTAAAAAGACTAATTGTGGACTAACGGCGATTAGTAATTGGACTAAGTTGGAACAAAATGGAAAGTACAGAGTGTAAGTTGAGCAAATTATAACTACATGGACCAAGTTGACACAAATACTTAACTATAGGGACCATTTCAATTTTTTTCCCTATTAAAAATATGGTTAAGTGATTCAAAAGGATTAAAAATTGCAGTATCTGATTTTTTTACACTAGTTATATATTAAAAAATATGAGTAAAAAGTATGGAATGACGTCGTTTTGAGGGGTCTTAACTTCAGTATATAGGGAAGGTCCCAGGCTCACAATTACTCACTACAACAAATCCAGGATTTTTTGACTAACTTTTTGGCGACCAACAAATTAGGAAAAGTTCCGTTGCAATCGGAACCATCTATCTGCGATATAATATGGATTAGGTTGTTCATATGAAGAATGAAGTTAATCACATATCATTATAAGCTTGATCAAACGATAAATGCCATTTTGTTAATGAATTTGCGTCCCAATGAAGTGGCTTTCTAAATCCGATTGAGTCAAAAATTCACGTGAATGATTTGATGAACAAGTAGAACAAAATCAACGATCTCGATCGTCATGATTGTGTCACACTCGTGTGGCTACTGTACATTCAATTACATCACAAGACTTGGTTTATTATTAAGTAGGGTTTTCTAAACCAGATCAAGCTAAAATTTTACGTGGCTATGTGGATCAAAGTTAAGTTCAATATTAGGATGTACTCCGTGGAGGATTTCAAATTGTTTTTAGATGGTATTCGGTTGCTAAAGCTGTAATTTGTTTTGGCGTTTATCATTCAACTTCGTGCTGGATGATTGACGTTTCCCCCTCCCCCGGTTGAGTTTGAGCACTTATGCTCCTCACCCTTCCCCCTCGATGTATCCTTTCGAGTTTAATAAAACTTCCTTTAGCCGAGCAAAAAAAATAAAAAAATTTTACGTGAATGAGTTGATCAACAAGCACAATGAAATCAATAGTCTTGACCATCATGATTGTGTCTTGGTTGTGTGAATACCATGCGTTCAACTACAGCACAAGACAAAGCTAATTATTTAGTAAGTTGAACGTGTAGATTCTAAAGGTAATTGATGAGTCTATTATTATAACGATCGATCTGAACCGTTAAGATTTCACATCTTACCAATTTCATCAATGTCATCCAAATCAGAAATCATCGAATATCGGAAACTACGTGGTCAAAATATATTTAATACGTCTAAAGGAATTAAAGTCTGATATTGAATCACTTAAACATTGCCCGAGGTGTCTTTTCGCGATCGAAATTGTCTATCCTTTAAATATGATAGAGTAGATCATGCATATCGAGAATCAAGTTATCGAGCACCCATAACCAACGACTCTGGGTACTAATCCATAGGATACATATCATGTACATATGGTGCATGCATGGGATCCTTTATTAATCGTTTCACACGGATGATTCGAAACTGTACCATGAATCAAAGAATTGGAATTGGTTGATGGAGGGAACATTAATTTGGAAGATAGTGCATGCGAATTATTCAGAGCCACACATCTCATCTTGTCGAGGAGGAGTGGGGAAATCGGATATGTGGCTCTCAATCGTGTGGAAAACTCCCAAAAGCTGTCAATTCAACGACTACTGGTTCCGTTTGTGCTTTGACGAAACATTAAATGATTTTGTGGGCACCAAAATACAATTGCTGTCTCATTTACTTGAAAATTTGTAATTAATCGAAAGTCTATAAATTCCGTGTACTTTGCGGTTCTGTCCCTGTCCATCTCTGATCTTCCCCCAAATTTAGATTTTATTTTGGATTCAACAGTTACTTGCAAGGCTCTCACAAAGACTCAAAAGGAGTTCGATCATCACAATAGGGCTCAACAATAGCTAGGCTCTAGTTGCCAAAAGATTTATCAACAGATTGAAGCAACATGTTTCCTTGTATTAAAAGGAGGTATCTAAAGAAGAAGAATCAAAAGGGTATTTATAATACTCCATGAGCCATAAAAATGACTATAAACTATATCTTTTTTAATATTGGGGCATTTCAGTGTTGAATTAGACATATATTCATGTCATATTGCAGTTTGATCACGTGCAAATCTGGACGGAAGAGTAACAAATTAAAAGTGCTAAGAGAAGCTAAATGATGGATTAAGAGGGCAATGCGAAATATTTTCTCAAAGAAGGGGGTAAAGTGAAATTTCACACTCATCAGAGATTTTCTATTTTTGTTTTTTGCGTACTGCTAAAGTCTTGTTGACTCAAAGTCATCGACTTTTGTTCTCGAGCATGAATTAGAATTTGAAGTTTCATACACCAAGAAATTTTCAGCGTCGATCCTCTTGCCACCCAAGTTATTTGTGTCTCTGTTCCCATAGGCTTATATGGCAATTTTGACTGACTGACTACCCGGGCTAGCTTGACCTTAATTTTGTAGGGATTGACTTGTTCTCCACAATTAACTAGTGGTTCGTATGAAAGCTGTTGGGATTCTTTGTCTACTCTAATTTTACTTAGAATCATGGTTTGAACTATTGGTGAGGTTCTGGGCATATACTTATGAATTTAGATCTCTTGGTTATTGTCTTTGGTTGGGATTGATAAGCCTTCTTTGTATGATTTTCTCGATTGCATCAATGAAATCTTCTACCATTTTGGAAAAAAAAAAAAATGGTGATATGTATGTAACGGGATTAACTAACATGCATTGGTATTACTACGTATCGATTAGTAAAATTAAGGCCGATATTGCGATGTGAAGGAAAATTGCTTTAATGTATCAATGATGCGTAATAGTATCGGCAGGTGGCTGTAACAAACTGATGGAGATACGGACAAAATACCAATCATTAAGGGAAAAATATGCCGCGGTTACGGTAGGAATTATTGGGATCTAGAATTTTGAACCGCAATTGGAATTCGTTGAGGTAACATTCGGAAGATACTGCATGCGAATAGTCCATCGGAAGATGAGAAAATCTATCCTACGGATGTTTCCGTGAAAAAGAGTTGTGTGGAGCACCATCGCTCGTGTCCAAATTTAAATGAAACATATTCTCATTTAAATTCAGACCATTCAAAACTGAAACGGACGGCCTCGATCGCTCACCTCCGTGATTGTCTTATTCGTGACTCCTCCGTGTATATGAGGAGTTGATGTCTTCTATAGTTGACAAAACAATGATTTTGTCGGCATCAAATTGCAGTTGATGTCTTCTATGGTTGTACCTTTGTTCCTGGTCTTTTAATTAAGTTTATTATTCCCTCCGTTCCAATTTAATAGTTCATCGTTCTATTTTAACCAAATATTAAAGTAGTTATATCTTTAAATTGATAATAAATTTTATATCAAACATGGATATTATTTGATAGATTTTGATTACTTCTATAATAATATTTTTAAAATCACATAAAATATTATAAATTATAAGATATAGTCAATTAAAAGTGACACAAACGCTCAAAAACACTATTGAAGTGGGACGGAGAGAGTAGATTGTTTAACTACCGTATGGTCAGGCCGTCAGGTATTGCCTACATCAAAATTAACTACGTACTTTGGTTGGCATGAAAGTAAATATTGATATTGTTATGTTAAAACTCTGCCTATAGATGTGATGCAGGAGGATAATAATTCTAATCTGGAAAAACGAAGGGTTATCTTAATTAGTTCAAAGTGTCTTTTTAAGTTCCTAGACAATGTCTTTTAATTTCTGGTCTAAGAATTTGTGTTTTGACTATCTAGTAAGTTGTGTTTTTTTTTTAATAGTTGTCTAGGTATTTGAAAGGTCTATGCTGGAAATTGTCAAATAATTATTATTAGTCTTGAAGAGCCTCTTTGTAATGCTTATAAATAGGTAATCTAATGAAATGAAAATCAGAGTTTTGAGAGTTGAATTAAAACAGCCTTTGGCTTGTGAGAAGATTTATCTTCTTGTTCATCGTTTCTGTATCTCTTAGGTGGATTCCTTTGAGTAGTGAGCGATCTCTATGTTCTGTATCCCTAGTTAAATTCTCGGGTGGTGATATCTGTATCCCGTTGGCTTTCTAACTTGGGTGGTGAGCGATTATCCCCATTACCCTTTTTTCCCTTTTTTACATTTTCTTCCTTCCCGTTTGCACTATCCGGCATCAAATTGGTATCAGAGCGGTGATCCTGCCCTGCTGAGTTTTCATCCCGTGGCATTTTGAGATAAAATGTTGCGTGTGAATGAAAGACCGAGGACATATCAAAACAACACTGAAGTTGATGCAACTTTGACGCCATGGAAGACGGATGATGCCATTATATTTCTTGGAATGAATCTGGAGGAGATTTTCTCGAGGAGTGACTCGTACCCTCTGCCGGAAGTTGATTGGACTCTACCTCAGAGGTATGATGAATAGACGGAAGGTGGTTTCCTAATTACTGCTGAATGTGATTTTGGTCAAGTGGCGAGTTCTAAAGATTTGAAATTTGTCTGAGATAATATGTTTTATGACTTGAAATGCGAAAAAGTCGATGAAGTTGATGTTGTTAGTCGTGAAACGATTGGTAACTTGAAGTTACGTACAACAAAACCATCCTTACAGCATAAGGATTCCTTTTGGTTGGCATTTTCAAAAGAAGGCATGGTTAATGAAGTCTTGGGTGTGCTGATTTTATTTGCTGGAAATACGAACGGTAATGGGAGTAAAGTGGTAAGGAGCAAAGGAGTAAAGTGGTAAGGAGTAATTTGCGACAAATTGACTTTTTGTCTGGCTTTGTAGTTCCACTGCAGATGGTTGACGACCAATTTTCAAGAGTCATGAAAGTGTTCTACTCGTGAGTTGGTCGCAAACCAAAATTCAAGCAACATCTCAGGCAAAAGCAAATGATGGAACAACTCATTGGTCAACCTGTAGACCGTGCGAAGTTAAACTCGAGGTCGAGTTCCTTTGAAGAAAGGGAGAATGATGCAGGAGGATAATAATTCTAATCTGGAAAAACGAAGGGTTATCTTAATTAGTTCAAAGTGTCTTTTTAAGTTTCTAGTCAATGTCTTTTAATTTCTGGTCTAAGAATTTGTGTTTTAACTATCTAGTAAGTTGTATTTTTGTTTTAATAGTTGTCTAGGTATTTGAAAGGTGTATGCTGGAAATTGTCAAGTATTTATTATTAGTCTTGAAGAGTCTCTTTGTAATGCTTATAAATAGGTAATCTAATGAAATGAAAATCAGAGTTTTGAGTGTTGAATTAAAACAGTCTTTGGCTTGTGAGAAGATTTATCTTCTTGTTCATCATTTCTGTATCTCTTAGGGGGATTCCTTTGAGTGGTGAGCGATCTCTACGTTCTGTATCCCTAGTTAAATTCTCGGGTGGTGATATCTGTATCCCGTTGGCTTTCTAACTTGGGTGGTGAGCGATTATCCCCATTACCTTTTTTATCCCTTTTTCACTTTTTCTTCCTTCCCGTTTGCACAATCCGGCATCAAGATGCCGTTTATATTAACAAAGGAAGTAGATCCTCTCTAATTCTAATTAATTGAAGTGATTAAACAGTCTTGTTCACCCAATTGTACATGTGATAACTTTTTGAGTTCCCTTTTGATGATTGGGATCATTCATCGCTATTTAAGCCTGGTCCATATCATAAGGCATGCTAAATATTATGTCAATAGGATCGTTTGATATGATTCCGAAGATTAAAACATAGAGCACAGATATTTGGAATATATAGTTTTAAATTGTGTCAGTATTTTTTCTTTTTTTTTGGTGGTAGAATGACTTTGTTTTTTGAAAATTGTCAATTGTATTCAAACAACTCACGATGAGTCGTAACCAAAATAGACTCTGGCGGGGGCAGATCCAATGTAGGCACAGACAGGTCACATAATCCAGCTGAAAATTATGCCCCAAAGGAGGGCCCCCAATACTAAGTAAGTAATATATATAAAATTAAATATGCCGAAAATTGACATGGTTCCTCAGTTGTTCCAGTGGTAGAGAGCTGAGCTCCCTTGTGAGTAATAACATAGGGTCGAGAGATGGCGCTAGAAATCTTGTTTCTTTTTGTCTCAATGGTTTAAAAAATCACTTCTCTCATTGAATTTAACACTTTTCTCCTTGAATTTTGAATGGGTTGTGACTCAAACTCACCCTTAAACTGACTTTACGTAGCATTGGTACCATAAAGTCATCTACAATGTTGCCATTTGTTACACAAATCAATTAATATAACTATAACTTCCACGGAAAATTTTTAAAAAAAACCTCTTATTTTCTTTAATATTTTGAATTTTGTTTATAATTTTTTACAAGCGCATCCCTCACCATTATTTTTGAATTGAATCATGAAAATTAACATGAGTTTATCTACGACTTTCACAAGTATAGGGTTGTTTCAAAAGGAGTGACCCATCTGTAGAAAATTCCTGAATCCGCCACTAGACTCTGGGGCAGATGGGATACAACCCGAAAGAGATTAAACCTTTCTATCCGTACAAGTCTACAAGGAGACAACTCATACCTTCCTATCCAGACTCCACCGGAAGAACGTTTCAAGTAGTAAGATAAAATTATGTATAAAACTCTTGGATTTATTCTAAAGGCATGATGATAAATGAATCATGTGATTTACTTCAAGAGACAAGCCACAATCTCTCTTGGGTATTTTTCTGAGTTTGGAGTGAAAGGAGAGCGGCACATGAGTGTATTCGGTATACACTACAAGAAAATGCAGCAAAGGCGACCTGATTGTCGATGCAATGCATTTTTTGTCGGCAAAAGTATGCTTTTGCCGATGCAAAAGCTGTTCGTGTCTGTAAATGTAAATTTTTTGGCGACGAAAAGAAGTTGCGTCGGCAATGTTGTCGGCAAAAGTAAGGTTGGCGGGAAATATTCTCCCGCGAAATATTTGGCGACGAAATTTTTTTCTAGCGATGAAATATGCATCGGCAAAAATTGAATATTTTGGCGACGACATTTTTGTGTCTGTGATAGTAACTTTTGGCGACAGAATGTGCATCGCCAAAAGATAAATCTTTCGGCGATGAAATCTTTGTGTCGGCAAAAGTAAAAAGTTTGATTTTTTTTTTTTTGGCAAAAAAATTGAAGAACACATGGATATCTACTAATTTGCGAAAAAGAATGTTTGGTTTTTTTTTTTCAAAAAATATATTTTTTTAGGTTCTAAAGTTGTGGACAAATTTTTTTTTTTGGAACAGAGTATATTTGTAACGACCCGGATTTTTGCCCAATTTTTTTTTAATAAAGAAATTAGTTTTAATCAAATAGTCTATAGTAACCGATTAACTATTTTAAAGTGCGATTAGATTAAACAAAAACCTAGATTAATTTTTCGTGACTAAAATTAGTTTAGCAAAATTTTAATCCAACTTATAACCGTAACGACCCGTACTTTTTATAATTAATAATATCATTTAAAAAGTATTAGTTGTAATAATTATCTTAATTATAATTATCTAGTAGATATATACAAATAAATTATTTTAGTCTTAATTATCCTACTTTTTTTTATTTAAATTGCATGCATAAAAATCCTATCATCTCTCGCTCTCCTACTCGGTCTCTAATTCATCTCCCTGACTATATTTTCGTTTTATAATTCGTCCATTCCGAAACCCAATAGGATACAACTTCTTTAAATCCAATTCTAACTGAAACTCTCAAAATTCCCTTATATATGCCCATTAATCCGACCCTAGGGTTTATTAGAATACTTACCACGCCCCTCTAGTCCAGAAAAGAGAAAAAAACAAGAGGGATCGGAGCTCTAATCTATGGAGTTCTAGAGAGAGAAAGAAAGAGAGAGAAAAGTGGGTTTGCGATCAAGACTCGACCGAAATCCAATTCGATTATTCCATACCCTTTCTACAATCCCTAGCTTCGTAAAACATCATCCAATTCGGCCCAAAAGTTCCTCAATCGAAGAACCCGAAGCTTTCTTCCCAAATTTTCAAGTTTCGATCGAAAATCAATTTGATCCGATTTAAGGTATTATAATCCCTTCCAACCCTCCCTCTAAGTATATTTAATGTTTTTAAGCATAACCCAATAGCCCGAATGGTCCCATGCATCAAAATCGTAGCGAAAAAGCAAAAAAATCGGATCTGGACGCGACCTTGCGGCCGCGACCTTCGGGCCGCAAGAACCAGGCCTGGAGTTTGCGTCTAGCCTCTCAGCCGCAAGGTTGACCCGGTCAAACCTTGCGGCAGGTTCTGTTTTGTTTCGAATTCGTGTTGCGACCTCCCAAACATCGTTTTCGACCCCCGAACTATTTTTCCTAGACTTTTCACATCTCAAAGATCATAACTTGTTAAGGTCATATTTTTTTTATTTAATTATCTATTTATTAAATTATTTATTAGTTATTGTGTAACGTTTACAAACAAAAATTAGTTACGACCTTTCAACTAACGTTTTAACACTCCAACTATTTTTCTAGACTTCTTACATCTCAATTACAGTAACTTGTCAAATTAAATATTTATTTTATTTAATTCGTTATTTATTATTATTTTTAAAGTAATTCCAATCAAAATTACTTTACGGCCTTATAAACATTACTATTAATGCCCGAATAATTTTATTTAGACTCCTCACTGTCCAAATATGAAATTATGTCAGTCTCGACATTTATTTTTATAGTTAATTATTTATTGTCCAATTACTTCACTTTCGGTCTTTTTAATTAACTATTTCATGTAATTTAATTCTTCGACCCTCCGAACCCAACTTTTGACATTCAACTGACTGTATAGGACCTTTGGAACTCTTATTAGTGTTATGACTAATTATTCTAATATTTTATCTAATTAATGCATTTAATTAGCTTTTAATTAATCTAATTAATTAGAAATTATTAATAAGAGCCTGAAAATATTTATTAAAAATATTTATAAGAATCCTACATCATTATTGATATTGTGGCCATACGAGAATAAGGGCAACGGCCCATTCATAAAAGGTTGTGTGATTTTATTGCCTGTTAATTGTTTTAATTATTAATTGAATTAATTGTATATTGCATCGATATTTGATTTTGAATGCTAGATTGGACCCTAGAGACATGGGATGGTATGCGAGTAGAATTCACCTAGATGATGTTAGGTAATGGATGAATTGGAAAGTTTTTATTTCTAGAATGCCTGCAGGCGAGAATTTGAGATGTGATGAGATTGTGATGAGATTGAAATTGGCGAGAGTCCAATGATGAATTGAAACTGGCGAGAGTCCAGTGATGAATTGAAACTGGCGAGAGTCCAGTGATGATTGTGATGATTGTGAAAGTGGTATATAAGATAGGCGAACCTTAGTTGTGATTCAGGCATGATAAGCTTTCCCCTTGTTGTAGTTATTGGGATGCACGCTCGGTACATAACTTAGGTGCATCTGCGACAGCAAAGGGAAGTGACCTCATGGGACCGAGCATGGCTAGCGGTTGGGGAGGAAAGATTCCGCGGAGGGATCTTAGATTTATACGTGAACTCTAGTTGTGATTCAGGCATGATAAGCTTTCCCCTTGTTGTAGTTATTGGGGTGCACACTCGGTACATAACTTAGGTGCATCTGCGACAGCAAAGGGAAGTGACCTCATGGGACCGAGCATGGCTAGCGGTTGGGGAGGAAAGATCCCGCGGAGGAGATCTTAGATTACACGATAGGATGATGGATAGTAATGAACTGGCTTAGGTGAAAAATTCCTATCCTACTTCTTCGTATCGTTTTATCTTGCTGCTTGCTAACTGTAAAGTAAGAGGGGTGGTTGGGTTGGATTATTCTACTGGGTGATTTTATCACTCACGGGTACGTCTGTATCCTGGCAAATCGTTTGCTTCGGCGATCAATTTGCCAGCAAGTGCAGGATTCAATGGAGGAGCAGTTTTAAGACAGGAGGAAAGCCAAGAGCGAAGATCGAGAATGCTTGGAATCGTATCAAGATTAGAGTCAGCTCTGGAGTCAATGTATTTTGAATCATTAAATCTATCTTGAGTTTGTAATATTTAAAATTTATTTTGAAAAATCATATTTATTTAGCAAAATTTTCTTAAAGAATTATTTTATTTTACCCCCGAAAAGGCGGGGCGTTACAAATGGTATCAGAGCATAGGTTCAACTCTCGGCCTTGGGTCGATTGGGTAGATCACTTTCCGAGAGCGTAACCTGAGTTACTAGTTGTGGATATTGCTTATTTTAAATCTAAACTATAAGTACTATTTAGCTGTCATTCAACTTAGACTTCGAGAGCGTACTGTGAGAAAACATAGGCTCTACCTGTTGACTAACATTTAGGCTTTATGTGTTACGTGCCTATTGTATATCCGTCCTAATAAGATTTGACTAGTTATACTATTATTATTATTATTATTATTATTATTATTATTATTACTATTATTTTTTTGAAATCATTGTTTGTCTTTAGACATGAAACCAAAATTTTACCATTGCGATTTTTAAAATTCTTGCACATGATACTTCTGGAGGACCAAATAGTTAGAAACCCCTCCCCATAAGAATTAGTGCTAAAACCGATGGCCAAGACACCAACGTTGACTGCAACTCTGCTATCCTTACAACAATGCTAATACCGATATCAATGTTAACGTGCATCCTAACACCATATCGAGAATCCGTGAGATCAACAGCTGCTAGTAGCCGTCGTCACCGTGACTATTTTGACACCTAAACCTCAAGCACCATAGACTTCTCAAAATAGTTGACCAACGAATAAAAGCATAATGATGCCAGAGATTTGTAGTCACCGACCACCTTTATTCTACGCAAATTGAGACGATCGACGTGGCACTGTCATAGATCAGAAGATTGAGGAACTGCTCGGCATCATGAACGTCCAAAAAGACAGCAAGCGTTCTCTTGTGTTAAGGTTGTATTCTTTTAAGGGGGATAGAAGAGAAGATAGACGACTGTATGTTCATCTAATCCCCTTCCTCAACAAATTGACTATATTATCACTATTCAATATTTTTCAACCTCTCTTGATTCTTTTCTTATGAGATTCCCTTTGAAACATTTTTCCTTCTCTCATTCAAGTGCAAACCCAAGAGCTTAAACTCGTTGAAATTTTCACTCCGAGTCTCATGACACTTCTCTTTTGTTAGTTGTGAATTTTTAAGGATTCTCCTATTGCAAAATCTTTTTAATTGATAAAATCTCATCTTTGTTATTTCAACAGTCTACTTAATTATAGGACTATTAGTACAAGCTTTGCAAAAATTTCATTGATCAATTCTGGCTGTATAGAAATATCACATCATCGTCAAGCCCTTCAAAAAAAAAAAAAAAAAAATTTCCTTCGCATCCGTCCTTTCAAATTTTATGATTACGAATTTAGTATTTTTCTAGAATTCTGAATTTCAAAACACTATATTATTTGTGATACTACTCTTTCTTTGAGTTGTGTATTCTCTTGAATGCGGTCCTTGAAGTAATTCAAGATAATTAAACTTTTGATTCAGTTTTTGCTCCCTTATCTCGTAATCGTTTCTAGAACTCCGACAAAATAGATGGGCTCCCCTTACGAGAATCATTGCTATTTATGCAAGACGACTATCCATTCATCTCATTCGCGTGTTTAGACTTGAATCATCATTATTGTAGTTACATGAACCTTCATCCTTGATTTGTCCTTATTAATGTTATAATAGCCACTCTTTGCTATTCAAATCCAAACTAATTGTACTCTGACTCTTAGAGAATGATATGTCACCCTTTCCATTTGGCATTTTGACCTTCAAACCATTTAAATTTTATTTTTGTTCATCGGATCATCTTGTTTCTGTATGAGGGAGGACCCACCTTCTGAGAGTCATAGACCCAACTTTCAAGAGAAGACCAAGAAAGCGAAGGTGATACTACAATGACTCATCGATCAAAGTGAAACCTACACACAATGGTACTAACGCTCTAATTTCGAGGACGAAATTGTTTTAAGGGGGATAGGTTGTAACGACCCGGATTTTTGCCCAATTTTTTTTTAATAAAGAAATTAGTTTTAATCAAATAGTCTATAGTAACCGATTAACTATTTTAAAGTGCGATTAGATTAAACAAAAACCTAGATTAATTTTTCGTGACTAAAATTAGTTTAGCAAAATTTTAATTCAACTTATAACCGTAACGACCCGTACTTTTTATAATTAATAATATCATTTAAAAAGTATTAGTTGTAATAATTATCTTAATTATAATTATCTAGTAGATATATACAAATAAATTATTTTAGTCTTAATTATCCTACTTTTTTTTATTTAAATTGCATGCATAAAAATCCTATCATCTCTCGCTCTCCTACTCGGTCTCTAATTCATCTCCCTGACTATATTTTCGTTTTATAATTCGTCCATTCCGAAACCCAATAGGATACAACTTCTTTAAATCCAATTCTAACTGAAACTCTCAAAATTCCCTTATATATGCCCATTAATCCGACCCTAGGGTTTATTAGAATACTTACCACGCCCCTCTAGTCCAGAAAAGAGAAAAAAACAGGAGGGATCGGAGCTCTAATCTATGGAGTTCTAGAGAGAGAAAGAAAGAGAGAGAAAAGTGGGTTTGCGATCAAGACTCGACCGAAATCCAATTCGATTATTCCATACCCTTTCTACAATCCCTAGCTTCGTAAAACATCATCCAATTCGGCCCAAAAGTTCCTCAATCGAAGAACCCGAAGCTTTCTTCCCAAATTTTCAAGTTTCGATCGAAAATCAATTTGATCCGATTTAAGGTATTATAATCCCTTCCAACCCTCCCTCTAAGTATATTTAATGTTTTTAAGCATAACCCAATAGCCCGAATGGTCCCATGCATCAAAACCGTAGCGAAAAAGCAAAAAAATCGGATCTGGACGCGACCTTGCGGCCGCGACCTTCGGGCCGCAAGAACCAGGCCTGGAGTTTGCGTCTAGCCTCTCAGTCGCAAGGTTGACCCGGTCAAACCTTGCGGCAGGTTCTGTTTTGTTTCGAATTCGTGTTGCGACCTCCCAAACATCGTTTTCGACCCCCGAACTATTTTTCCTAGACTTTTCACATCTCAAAGATCATAACTTGTTAAGGTCATATTTTTTTTATTTAATTATCTATTTATTAAATTATTTATTAGTTATTGTGTAACGTTTACAAACAAAAATTAGTTACGACCTTTCAACTAACGTTTTAACACTCCAACTATTTTTCTAGACTTCTTACATCTCAATTACAGTAACTTGTCAAATTAAATATTTATTTTATTTAATTCGTTATTTATTATTATTTTTAAAGTAATTCCAATCAAAATTACTTTACGGCCTTATAAACATTACTATTAATGCCCGAATAATTTTATTTAGACTCCTCACTGTCCAAATATGAAATTATGTCAGTCTCGACATTTATTTTTATAGTTAATTATTTATTGTCCAATTACTTCACTTTCGGTCTTTTTAATTAACTATTTCATGTAATTTAATTCTTCGACCCTCCGAACCCAACTTTTGACATTCAACTGACTGTATAGGACCTTTGGAACTCTTATTAGTGTTATGACTAATTATTCTAATATTTTATCTAATTAATGCATTTAATTAGCTTTTAATTAATCTAATTAATTAGAAATTATTAATAAGAGCCTGAAAATATTTATTAAAAATATTTATAAGAATCCTACATCATTATTGATATTGTGGCCATACGAGAATAAGGGCAACGGCCCATTCATAAAAGGTTGTGTGATTTTATTGCCTGTTAATTGTTTTAATTATTAATTGAATTAATTGTATATTGCATCGATATTTGATTTTGAATGCTAGATTGGACCCTAGAGACATGGGATGGTATGCGAGTAGAATTCACCTAGATGATGTTAGGTAATGGATGAATTGGAAAGTTTTTATTTCTAGAATGCCTGCAGGCGAGAATTTGAGATGTGATGAGATTGTGATGAGATTGAAATTGGCGAGAGTCCAATGATGAATTGAAACTGGCGAGAGTCCAGTGATGAATTGAAACTGGCGAGAGTCCAGTGATGATTGTGATGATTGTGAAAGTGGTATATAAGATAGGCGAACCTTAGTTGTGATTCAGGCATGATAAGCTTTCCCCTTGTTGTAGTTATTGGGATGCACGCTCGGTACATAACTTAGGTGCATCTGCGACAGCAAAGGGAAGTGACCTCATGGGACCGAGCATGGCTAGCGGTTGGGGAGGAAAGATTCCGCGGAGGGATCTTAGATTTATACGTGAACTCTAGTTGTGATTCAGGCATGATAAGCTTTCCCCTTGTTGTAGTTATTGGGGTGCACACTCGGTACATAACTTAGGTGCATCTGCGACAGCAAAGGGAAGTGACCTCATGGGACCGAGCATGGCTAGCGGTTGGGGAGGAAAGATCCCGCGGAGGAGATCTTAGATTACACGATAGGATGATGGATAGTAATGAACTGGCTTAGGTGAAAAATTCCTATCCTACTTCTTCGTATCGTTTTATCTTGCTGCTTGCTAACTGTAAAGTAAGAGGGGTGGTTGGGTTGGATTATTCTACTGGGTGATTTTATCACTCACGGGTACGTCTGTATCCTGGCAAATCGTTTGCTTCGGCAATCAATTTGCCAGCAAGTGCAGGATTCAATGGAGGAGCAGTTTTAAGACAGGAGGAAAGCCAAGAGCGAAGATCGAGAATGCTTGGAATCGTATCAAGATTAGAGTCAGCTCTGGAGTCAATGTATTTTGAATCATTAAATCTATCTTGAGTTTGTAATATTTAAAATTTATTTTGAAAAATCATATTTATTTAGCAAAATTTTCTTAAAGAATTATTTTATTTTACCCCCGAAAAGGCGGGGCGTTACAATATTCATCTATGTGTGTGTGTTTGTGTTATTTGTATGTATAGACAATATTATGTGGTAAATATAAGGTACGTATATAATTGCATATTTGTTAGTTTTCGATTTTTTAAGGATTATTGCTTCTTCATGACGAAACGAATCTAAAAAGTATAAAATTATGATTAAAATCTAATTTTTTTGAATAAAGACAAAAATAAGCCAATAAATTATTTTTTTTGTCTTTATTCAAAAAAATGGAGTTTGATCGTAACTTTTTACTTTTTAAATACCTCTCATCACGAAGAAGCAATAATCTTCGAAAAATCGACTAAAAACTAACTAATGCGAATTTTGTTTGAATAAAGACAAAAAAGCTTTCTGTCTTAATTAAAATGTCAAACGAAGCCTAAAAGATATATGAGTATGTAATAATGTATCTAGTGTAAAAGATTGTATATGTACTGTATATGTAAGGATAAAAAAAAACTAATTAATGCGAATTTTGTTTGAATAAGGACAAAAAAGCTTTCTGTCTTAATTAAAATGTCAAACGAAGCCTAAAAGATATATGAGTATGTAATAATATGTATCTAGTGTAAAAGATTGTATATGTACTGTATATGTAAGGATAAAAAAAAAAACTGTTTATGTAGGTTATATATATAAGATATTGCAATATTATTAATGGAAAGTAAATTGGTACAGGTGGTAGGTGCGTGAAGTTAGAGATCATGACTTCTTGAGTTTGAAACACGGCCTGCGCGGAATCACAACACCAGCACTAGCCGTACATTTTTTTGAAATTGACTTTTGGCGACGCAAAAATCTCGTCGGCAAAAGTTTCACACTTTTTGATTTTAAAATCCCTTTTAGCGACGCTACCATTTGCCGACAAATATGCCGACGCAAGCTTGCATCGCTGAAACTATTCTTTTGCCGATGAAGGATAATTTACGTCGGTGAAACCCTTTCCCGACATATCAACGCCGACAACTTGCCGACACAAAATTTTTCACCGGCGAAAACCTTTGCCGACCCATATATGCTTTTGCCGATGTATTTTGTTGTGTCGCCAAATTTGCATTTTCTTGTAGTGATAGAAAACCCAAAAAAGTCGCCTATAAATAGGTGGAAAAAATCTGTCAAATTGCTCAAGTACGGGAGAGAACTTTACTAGAGTCGCTTGAGCAACAAATCTAATGCACGTTCCCACATTTTTCTACCATTGATTCCGCTGAACCCATTATCTTATCGACTACTATAATCACAAAATTCCATTAAAAAACTTGATTTTTCCTTCCACCTTATTTCCTTACCAACCTCCATCTTTCTTTTTTTTTTGGTCAAGCGGAAAATTATGCATTAACTTAGACGAACAAGGTCAACAAGCCAGATAGATGACATACATAAAGGTACAAAAAGACTACAAGAGTCGTAAACTAAATCCTAAGATGACCAACACCCATGGCATCGGCCAGAGCGAATTCCCTAGCTGCAAAAGGAATGAAGCTAGAGGCTACTAAATTTTGATCCTGCTGCGATCCAAGTCTGGCCAGGCAATCGGCAGTTTGGTTGGCTTACCGATAGATGTGGACAACGGATGAATTTGTCCGGGTAGCAATTCTTCGAGCTTCTTCCACTATGTGACAGTGGGGGTGATCAACCGATGATCCTTCATTGCAAAAATCAACTGCCATGCTCAAATCTGACTCTATTGTAACATTTGACATACCCTTTTCCAAAATGATTGTGAGGCCTCTGTAAATAGCCCATATCTCTACTTCCAAGCTGCTGGTGCAGGTTGCTTTGCCATAAAAGCCTAGGATCCAGTTCCCCGAGCTATCTCTGATCACCCCTCCAAACCCAGCCGTATTGGTGGACTCGTAGAAGCAGCCATCCGTGTTCAACTTTAGATGTCCTGGTGAGGGTAAAACCTCCATCTTTCAATCACACAATACAATTGATATACTCCTTTTTTTTAGCCAAACGAAATTTCAGTATACTCTTTAAAACAGAAGCTCAGAAAAATCAATAAGTTACAATTCAATAATAAGGGATACAAATCAAAATGTGATTTTGTCATGAAATTTACCGAAAATATAGACCTTACAGAATTACACATATCAACCATTATACATACACTCACAAAGGTGATGGGCCCATCACCTTTGTGAGTGTATGTATGTGTGTAAGTATTTGTGTGTGGTTATAAACTTATTGTTACACGTATATGCATGTCATATTGGGTTTTGAAGTCCAAATCTGGACGGAGGAATCCAAGAAGGGCTAAGAGATACTCTAAATGATACTTCATCGATCCGTCCTATTCAAGGAACTTTGCTAAAGTCTAAAGTCTTGATCAGCGCGTATTACTGTTCAACATTGGAACTTTCAGTACGCACAGAATTTCAAAGTCCTTACGTCCTAAGAAAAAGAAATTATGCAGGCCCCATTCCAGTTTCTTGAAAAAAATACTTTTTGAAAAAAAGATAATTTCAAACTTAAAAATTATGTATTTATCCAAATAATTTTTCTACTAATATGGATCTTATTTAATAGATTTCATTGAGATTTTTTAAACGGTGCAAAAAAAATCAAGAAATTATTTTTTAGGGAAAAATTCAAAATACCCCCCAACCTATACACCCAAATTCAATTAGACTCCCAACCTTTTAAAAACTTCAATTTTACTCCCAACGTTATATTCCGTTATCAAAATGCCCCCTTCCGTCCAAATTACTAACGGATTCCGTTAAAGGCTCCGTTAAATAGTATTTTGATCGAATTTAGATGATCAGAGCCGCTCAATGTGTTCAAAACATGATTTTAAGGGTACTCGCGAGAAATCAGCAAAAAAAATGATCGGGAAGGGCTTCATCTGAATAGTTTTTTAGAACCATTCAATAAAAAACTATTCAGATGAAGCCCTTCCGATCATTTTTTTTTTTCTGATTTCTCGCGAGTACCCTTAAAATCACCTTCTAATCACATTGAGCGGCTCGGATCATCAAAATTCGATTGGAAAAGGGAGGTACAAACCGAAGCAAAATTCGGACGTCCGTACTTGAATAAAATCCGGATCGATCCACATCTCCCCTTTTCCAATCGAATTTTGATGATCCGAGCCGCTCAATGTGTTTAAAACGCGATTTTAAGGGTACCTTCAAGAAATCAACAAAAAAAATGACCGGGAAGGGCTTCATCTGAGCAATTTTTTATTGAATAGTTCAATAAAAAACTGTTCAGATGAAGCCCTTCCCGGTCATTTTTTTTGTTGATTTCTTGCAGGTACCCTTAAAATCACGTTTTAAACACATTGAGCGGCTCGGATCATCAAAATTCGATCAAAATACTATTTAACGGAGCCTTTAACGGAATCCGTTAGTAATTTGGATGGAAGGGGGCATTTTGATAACGGAATATAACGTTGGGAGTAAAATTGAAGTTTTTAAAAGGTTGGGAGTCTAATTGAATTTGAGTGTATAGGTTGGGGGTATTTTGAATTTTTCCCTATTTTTTATCTTCATTATATTTAAACTTAAAATTATCTTCTTGTTGAAAATTAAAATTTAAAAAGGAAGCGGAACGACACCTTAATCCACCTTCTCTCTAGGAAGACAGACATCTCCAAACATTACGCATACGTATAAAACTCTAAATAAGTCAAATAATCAATTAATTAACTTACAAACTACTGAACTAGTACAACTTTGCCACTATTATTACAAAAAAAAAATGGCTCTCCTCCACTTTAGCGCAACTAAACCGATCATCTTGTTCAACCCAGTAGAACTCTTGATATCATTCCTTCTTCTTATTATTATTCTCTGTCAAGTCTCCGTTGTCGAAGAAAAGTAACCGAAGGGGCTAAAAGATACTAAGGCTCGATCCGTTTCAAAATAATATATAAGTACTTATTTTTAAGAAGCTAACTTCAAGCTCAAAAATTATGTGCTTACATAAATAATTTTTCTATCAATATGGATTTTATTTGATAGATCTCATTGAGATTTTTAATATGGTGCAAAAAAAATTGTAAAATTATTTATCGTTTACATTATTTTTGAGTTTGAAAATGTGAAATAAATACTTTTTTTTTTAATAAAGTGTTCTGGAATGGCAAGGCGTACGATTTTTTTGATGATGGGGTGAAGTGGAAAGTGTGACAATTCAAGGGGGCTTTGCCAAGTCTTGTTGACTCTAAGGCATGCACTTGGTTCTTGAGCATTATCTATTCAACATTTGAACTTTCCGCACGCGCAGAGCTTCAAATTCTCTCTCTCTCTCTCTCTCTCTCTCTCTCTCTCTCTCTCTCTCATCTATAAAACTATATACAAATGATGAACCACTAGTTCAATAACTAACTCATAAAGTACGACTCTTGCCATCATTTTAAATCCCAAAAAATGCCTTTCCTCCACTCTAGCACAATTAAACCAATCTTCTTGTCCATGCCAATACTGTTGACATCATTCCTTTTTGTTGTCTCTCAAGTCTCTGTTGCTGAAGCTGATTATTGTGAAGGATATAATGAGAACGACACATTTACAATAGCAGTTCCAGGCAAGGCCTCTTTTAAAGCCTTTGTGCACAAAACGCCACATCCTGAGAATCCAGACCAGAAGAAGAATTACTCCGGTTTTTGCATTGATGTTTTTGAAGCGGCTCTAAAGCGATTGGATTGTGTTCTGCCTTTCACATATGTGGAGTTCAATGGGACGTATAATGAATTAGTTCAAAATGTCAGCGACAAGGTAATCAATCTCGATCTCTTCGACCTCTTTTCCTTTGCATTGGTTTCATGACTACGTTGGTCATTTGCCTTTTCTTGCCAATGTGTACTATTCGGGACACAATTAACTTACCATGTAATTCATGAATACATATAATTTATGACCGCAAAATTTATCGAAAGGTTGCATATAAAAGGTTAAGAGACACGGTGATCTCCATAGACCTATACCAAATGAAATGAATAGAAAAGAACAAAGGAAACATAGTACTCAAATTTTTAACGGGTCAATTTCTTCTCATTTTTCCAAACCCAGGTCCGAATATAGATGGATTTTTTATTATTTATTCAAAAACAATTTATTGCAAGTTAATTTTTTTTTGTTTAATGTTCGTATTTTTTTTCCTAACGTGTATTTGCAACAATACTAATTTTGTACCACCAAGATAACGAGGTTTAACAAATAAATTTTTTGTTTTAAAGTTAATTAAAAACATAACAAATAAAAGAATAATAGATCTCCTCTTAGTTATCAAATTTGATAGTAATGAAATCAAAAAATACTAAAAATAAATATTGAACATATGTGTTATATATTGGATATTCCCAATATATTTTGAAAAATATGCCTAGTGCAATTGGTCAAGTACGCGTGTGCATGGGTATGGTTAGTTGAAAGGCCAAGTTTCGAAACACAGGAGGTGCTAGAAGTTTATTTTTTCCCATATGAAAATGACATTAGCGACAAATAGCCATTGTTACCTATTGGCAACAAAAACCAATTGGCGAAGAAGGAGAAGGGAGAAGACTTGATCGAGATTGCATAACTGCATTTGATGAGAAGGGAAGAAGTGGAGTGGTTTAGTTTGCAGAACAAGGAGAATCTGATTGAGATTAATACGAGTATATCTCTGGCAAGATTTGATGATGTCGCTGGCAAAGGTTAGGTTCATTTAACCTTGACTAGATAGGGGATTGGTGTCTTTTGGATAGGGGAAAACAGATTTTGGCTTCTGGATTAATTGAGGGATTGCTGTTGTTTTAAGTCAATGTGTATATTTTACTAGTCACTAAACCTGAACATTTAAAGAGGGGGAGGAGGGAAATGGACAATAATAGCCCTCCAAAGGAGTCACATGCCGGGCATGTATTTTTTTCCATCCAAAAACTTAACGGCATCTATCTAGAGGTTGACATTGCAACCAATTGGAAAATCGAAGTATTTATATGTTCAAATTAAAAAGTGAAGGGCCAAATTGAATTTTAGATCAAAGTCAAACGGATATATAAGAAATTTTCCCAAATTTCTATATACTTTCTGAAATAGATGCTCCAAAAACAAAAAAAATCAATAAGTTACAATTCAATAATAAGGGATACAAATTAAAACATGATTTTGTCGTGGAATTTGCCAAAAATATAAACCTTAACAGAATTACACATATATGCATGTCATATTGGGTTTTGAGGTCCAAATCTGGACGGAAGAATCCAAGGGGCTAAGAGATACTTCTGTGTGCCTTTTGTGTTTCATTGCTTTCGTAAATTAAATATACATATTCACCAAAATGTTTGCATAGAAATTCATAGCATCACTTTGAATTTATATCATTCCCACATGTAATGATTCACTGTCTTGATGTTCGATCGGAATTTAATTTTCTGCAAACTATATGGAATTAATGCTATATATGCATGTAGATATTATGATCAAATTTCTATGCAAAATCAAGGAGACACATACCGTACGTACACACGAATAGGAATTAATGCGTATGCATGGTAACACTTGTCTTTTAGGTGCCCGTTTTAGTTTTGCTACGAGTTATCAAAACAACACTCACACATAAAATGATGAATTGGTGAGACAGTGACATAGGACTATATTTTAGACGCTTTGCGAAAGAAATTCCTCTGTTAAACTGAATTTCGCGGATTAAGAAAGGGTAATGACATAAATTCTTCAGTATATGTTTTTGTTTCCATATTTTTCAATGTCGCTTAACATATATCCTTTTCAACATGTGAATTTTAATTACGAAATGGAAGACGTATAGCGCCGCCGCTGGCGATATAACAATACTGGCCGAACGTTGGAAGCTGGAAGTGGCATTCACCGCACCATTCACGGAATCAAGCCTAACGTTGGTGGTTCCAGTAAAGCCCGGTCCGACGAAGAGGATATTTGTCGAGCCTTTCACTTGGAAGATGTGGTTGGGTACCGCCGCTGTTTTGGTCTACACAATGTTCATAGTTTGGTTCGTTGAACGTCAGTCCAACGATGAATTCAATGGCCTTGGAAATGCTCTCTGGTTCACCTTTTCTTCGCTCTTCAGCGCACATAGTAAGTATAACGAGATTGATTAAATTCTATACGCGTGTAACGTAGACATAGGGGTTTTGCTTATCACACGCCATCAATTTATTCATAGGGGTGTTTGTGCTAGTGAATAAGTTACATAGGACAACTGAATTAATTGTGCAGGAGAGAGGATTCAAAGTAACTACGCTCGGATTGTGGTTGTGGTGTGGCTTTTCCTGGCATTGGTCTTAACGCAAAGCTACACCGCTAACCTTGCGTCGATGCTCACAGTGTCACGACTCCGACCGAAACTCTGGTCCCCAGAAACAGTCGGTGTTGATGAAAATACATTCATGCCTAATTACGTTCGACGCACGCTTAACTACAAGAATGTAATTCCTATCGAGGGCGAAGATGAGTATCTAAAGCAGTTCAAGAATGGCAGTATCTCGGCAGCATTTCTCGAGAATCCTTATGCCAAAGCTTTCGTGGACAGAAATTGCAGGGATTTTACCCTCATTCCAACCAGATACAGCTTTGGAGGATTCGGCTTTGTGAGTATTGAACAATAGCTAGTTTTTTATTTTTTGCACTTCTTTGGCCTTTTATTCCAAAGAATTTGATGACCATAAAGCATGTGTTACTTCTTTACTCTTTTTTTTTTTTGTTTTTTGTCAATATTGTATACATGAATGTGGTTAGCGGGGTGTTAGTTTATTAGTCAATTGGGGGGTCCAAAGGCTATTTATAACACTGTACCCGAAATTCCCCTTCCTTGGGGCTTCAAACCTCCACTTCCACTGTGGAGGGAGGGTGACACAACAAACTTCAATTCATTAGCTAGGAAGGGTTTCTCAAAGCATGTGTTATTATTATTATTTTTTTTTTGCCAAAAATCGAGAAATAGTATTCATTAAAAGATTCCCATAGGAGAAGGTTGAGAGTTCAGAGATCAAACACTCCAACAAAAAGAGCGTATAATCGCATAAATATGCCGCCATACAGAAAGAGAAGAAACCCCCCAAAGGAGGGTACAAACCCTCCTGAAGGAAGACAAAAACCCCCATAATGACATTATTAAGACAAATAACAAAATAAAAAAAGTACCGCCGAGACATCCGCCGCTACTTTTCCACAACCACCTTAATAGACTCATAACCACTACATCTGCGGTGATGTGTCCCTTCCTAATTGTACATGTGTAAATTCCAAAGTTTACGCTGCACGCGTTTATAATAAAATTATCTTCATTCATTTTTCTATGTAGGTATTTCAAAAAGAATATTCTGTATTAGCTGCTAAAGTCTCAAAAGCCATTCTCGAACTCTCAAAAGGGGAACTGAAAAGGCTGGAGAGGAGTAGTTTCACCCCCAGCGAGTGTTCACAATCTCAAACAAATACGAAGGTCGTTCACAATCTTGAACTCTCTGAAACTATGACGGATGACGTTATTAGCCTGGACCTCGCAAGTTTTGAGGGCATATTCCTCTTCTCAGCTGTCACTTCCTCTGTCTGTTTTCTTCTATTCCTACTCAAGAAGTATATATACCCCAGTCCTCAGTCAGTGGCAGACGTGAATGAAAATAATGGGATCGTTTCGACCTGTCCTCAGTCAGTGGTAGACGTAAATGTAAATAATGAGATCATTTCTACCAGTCCTCAGTGAGTGGCCGACGTGAATGAAAATAATGAGATCATTTCGTCCAACGGCACGTCGGTTTCCTAGATTTGTTTTGGGTAATGATTTTGTCACTTTCTTTTTTGTTAATACCACTCCACTACAAGTGTATTTTTGCACCAAAAATACACTTACAGAGGAGTGACGTTAATAAAAAAGATCAGCAGTCTTCTTTTTTATGCATTTTACCTTTTTTTTTTCAGCTGTTATGTTGTACTCTCTCCGTCTCATCCATTTTAAATGCTCCCTGTGTAAAATTGTGTCATTTTGGCTTGCAAAAAAATTGTATTTTTCATAATTTTTTTGGGAACACTTTTGCACCATTTTAAAGTACTTATTGAGATATTTTGAATGTTGCAAAACAAAGTTAAAAATTAATTCCGAAAGCTCTTTATTTTTTGAGGTCAAAGGTACACGATCACGTATAGGGAGCATTTAAATTTGGACGGAGGGAATAGTAAATAAGAGGAGGATGTACTCTGGGGATATTGTTTTGATTAATATTTGTTATATACAGAGTTGTTTTCCTAGTTTTGTCCAGATCAAAGACACAGATCTCCTTCGGTTCTTTTTTTTTTTTGCTAAAAAAAGAAAGATTTTGTTTATTAGTGAGGGGGAAGTACTCATATTCTGTCCGTACGCGTTCAGATTTCGATCTCCGAAAATTCTCAAAAATTCAACATAGACTAATAAAAATACGATGATCAACGTGGCGGTGTCCGATTATAAAGGGAAGATTCCAATATCGCGTAATTCGTAAAGTGTGTTAAATGTAACCCAATTGTCCCATAGTATTTATAAAATTAAATCAGAATTCTCACATTTATTCGAACCACAATATAGTTCTCGAAGCCTAACCCACTATCAGAACTAAATTAACATGTCGAGTTCCTATTCGGACCACCTGACTAGAATTTAATAACTCAGGATTTTACAACTTCCCAATTGTCCAACTTGAGATTTGATGCACTATCTCTAATAGATACAATTATTGTAGTTTCGCGGGTGCCAAACAACCTTTACAACGAGCAATTTATTCTCAATCGCTCAAACAAATTTTGACTAGGGTGCTAGTCATCCCTAACTCAACTAATTTTAATGCCGGTGCTAGTAACACCTAACTCTCAAGTATTTTTTCTTCTTCAAAATCACTCACAAAAAGATAAACTCACACAAGAGTATAAATGCAAGTGTACTACCCCGTTTATAATGAATTTCAACTCGCAGATAACACTCTCTCTAAGTGTGGATAAAGCCCATTTAGCTCATGATTGATTCTTCTTCACAGTAATAAGCTCTTTTCTTCAATATCTCTGTCTCTTTTCGTGCATGGGCCTTATCACGATCCAAAACCGACCCTAAAAGTCATGATCGGCCAAACAGGTGTTAAGCTGCCGAAGGCCTGCTCATACTATAGTTTAGGAATTTCTAACATCATCGTCTTTGTAAACCATATAAATAAAAGTATGCGGAAACATAGAATAAATAATATAATTATATAATCCTAGAGCTTCTAAATGTAAAAGTATAATAATTACAAACCATTAAACAACTTATTGTTGTCCACATAACACCAACGAGCATTGATAAGTCGATGGCTAGACATGACATTTTCTTGGAAAAATGTAAAAAGTTTCGCATAAGTCAAAGCTTGGGTGAGATATGTATACCAAAATTACAAGTTTGACCATGAAAATACTTCACATTATATAACAATTCATGAGTAAAGTAACATTCAAATATTTTTTTTAAATTTCTAGTAACATGCCATTTCAGTTCATACGCTCATTCCTTTGGTCCTGGAGATGAATTTTTCATTTCTCTTTTGCACATTCAAGCAAATAATAGTTGCCAGTCAGTTGGGGAGCAACTCCATTGAACAGTGGTATGATATCAATACTCAGTGATGCCTGGCTGCATCTCCAGCCTTATAACCTCACGTCACTAGTTTCTTTAAACGTTTCCTAGTGCTCGGAACACCATTCGAATGAACCATACTATTACAAGCATGTACTCTTAACAAAGAAGATTCAAGTTTTTGCTTGACGATTTCCTAGACCTAAAATTAATAGGTTGCCCCAAGTGTAGGGCTGAGACCGACGTAGCACAATATCCGGTAAGACCAAAGTCGACTCCACAAGGACAGTGATGTATGCTGACTAAAAACTCGGATTGTTATAATTTAAACGGGCTCTTAGGTAGCCACCTTTGTCGATTGATTGAGATTAACAAAAACTTAGAAATTGATTTTACTTTTCAAATAATTAAAAGAAAGGTACGTTCATAGCACTCGTAACCAGAGCGGATTAACCTGCTCCATTCAGTGTTTTTAAAAACATCCAACTTTTGATTGAAAAAGATACTCCGCAAGATGCGAGACCATATGGTCGCCGTTTACCCATGCGCAGCGGAGAATGAATTTTGGACCCCCATTCCCCCGTTCACATAGGCTCTGATAATGCCTGAATTTGTCTGTGGAAAGTATTTTTTCAATCTAAAATTGTCTTTTTCATTATTTGAAAATGGGAGCAGTGTCCAAACTGGCCACGATCTGACAATCACCCCGCGACCCTACCTATACGACTACTCACTAATCATTGCGCATAAACTAGAAGAAACTCTAATTCGAAACATGCTTCTATTACGCGCAAAGTTATTAATACCGTTTCGTACCGGCCGGTACATACCGTTTTAGATAAAATCCGGTACCTTGAACCCTATATTCCGTTCCGCTCTCAATACCCCTGCTTACCGGAGAATACCGGAGATTTCGGAAAATACCGGACCAGATGGTGTTTCCGGCGATTTTGGCCTATATTTTGCAAAGCTGGACCAATTGGAAAAAGAGAGGAAATAGAGGGGAAAAGAAAAAGATCAGAGCAGAGTACCGGCAAGTTCCGGCCTTCTCGATAGTTTCCAGCGGTACTGACAGTGAAAAACAGAAAAAAAAAACAATAGGGAAATCAAAGAAAAGAAGAAGATCGAAGCATTTCTCTTGGCTTTTCTTGCAAGTACTTGTGAACCGAGAGAAGACGAAAGTTTTGTTTCTGAAACTTGTTAGTTTCAGATCTGGTTTCTTTTTGACTGAATCATGCCTGAGCCCTGAAGTCGTCTTCTTTCTTCTCCCTCTCTAAAATCTGTTGTTTCCTGCCTTTTTCTCTTCCTTGAACCGAAAAGGCTTGTTTTGGAAAAATAAACATTACCATGGAATTGAATAGTTGCGTTGGAAAGTGTATGAACCTTTTGAAGAAAAGTTAGTATGTAAAAGGTGCACAACATTTTATCCTACTTCCACTATTTTTAAATTTTTTTAAGCCAATTCTTTATATAATTATGTAACATTAATCTTACCCAAAAAAAAGTATATAACATTAATCGGTCTTGCTATTGTTAGCCCACTGGGCTAACGATAAGCACACTAGAAGACAAAAAAAACAAGTATTTCTGTGTACTTTTTATACCCTTTAGTACACATTCACACACTCATTATTGTCAGCTCATTGGGCTGATTTTAGAATTTTCCAACATTAATATAGTTGGATTATAGTCAATTTTATAACAAAATATCTAGTATATAATTATTATATACTAGTTGCGGTAAATCCGAAACGGTACTCGGTACCTGACCGGTACTGGTACGTACTGTACCAATAAGAAAACCGATATCCTGTCCAAAACGATATTCAGAACATTGATTACACGAGATGAAAAATAAACAAAATATCTAAGTTAAACAAAAATCAACGAACAACATTTATAAAGAATAGAAATTAAAATGAATTACCGGAGCGTGAGTAGTTGAACAAAATTTTAAATAACTTGAAGGAAAGAAAAACTCGAAAGAAACTAAACAATATATTCGGAAAAAATAAAAAAACTCGCAGCCCCCCGTTCGTCGTTCTGTCCTTCGTCCGTGAGAATAGTGGTGCGTGCGTGGGAAAAATCATCATAATCTATGCAACCCTACTTTTTCTTTTGTATCTTGGACTTTTAATGAACACTAGTGAGTATGCACGTGCGATGCACGTGATTTTGTTTTGCCCCCATATAATTGTCTATATGTTATTAGTAGAAGATGAAATCGAAAACATAAATATCGAAGTACAAACAACTGTAAAGGTGGTAAAAAAGAAAAATGTCGAACTTTCAAAAAAATAGCATCTGAAATAAGAATACATGGTTTGATGTAGGATTACAAACATATATGTAGAATTGTTCTTCAAAACCAGAGAAATTAGGAAAACAAATGTGTAGAATTGATTCAAAAGTTGACACGTTTATGCCACTGTAGTCCGGTTCCTTTTTTTTTTTTTTGATCTGCTTGGTTTTCTTCTTTAGTAATTGCACATTGGTCTGAAGTTGCCTGCATGAATAAACAAAAAAGTTATTTTAATCATATTTTATTACAAATATAGATAGTCTATTTGGCAATTTGAGTTAGAATCATACCTTTTTGTCCTCCATGTAAATATTTCATAAGCATTTTGATTGTTTTTGAAGGTCCTTGCATATGAGTCACCGTATCATATTATGCAATATTACTCTGCATATGGGGTATTATTATATTTGATGGTGTGTGGTTGTTGTGAAGGTCTTTGATTCTCCTTTTTGGCATTGGATTTGGTTTGATTAGTATATGCATCTTTGTGTAGGTGTTTTCCTTGAACTCAATCACTTTGATTCTGTTCGTCAACATTGCAGTGTGTAACTTCCATTTGAGATCTTTTACCTTTGCTTGGAAAACCTTCTCTATCACATGTATGTCTTTGGGTAATGGAGCCTTCACTTGATGTAGCTTTGATTGGAAAGCCTTCTCTATCAAATGGTTTATGTCTTTGGGTATTTCCGCCTTCTGTGGTGAAACTTTGTTGTCTTGTTGGTCATCATTGCCAAACAATGTTATCCAAATATCTTGCTCAGTACCTCTTAAAAGCGACGCCAGGTCTTCTAATGTTTTGAAGAACTCCATTTTTGGAATTTTATGATTCTTTTCCTTTGTCAAAAACCAAGTGTAAAGTTAGTCTTTAATACTAAGTGTTTCTTACAATTGGTCAATTTGAAACTGTTCTGAAGGCAAAAAATTGGAAAATTTATACATAAAGAAAACATTTAAATAAGATGGTAATGACGTTTATATCAATTGAATGCTATGGAAACCAATTAAATAAGATAGAAATGGTAGAACTTTTGGGCTATTAGTCAGATTCTGAAATGTACATATTTAACAAACTGTGTATAAAACTAAATAACCCAATGTTAAAACAGATATTGGAGGAATTATATAAGCAAACTACTTAAACAATTAATTAAAGTAACTTTTGAGCGGATTAGAACATGATCAGTTAATGGGAAATTTAACTCACAAATGGGGACACCAAAGAATATGTTGTACTCTCGATTCTCGACATCTTCTTCCGAGGATGCTATAATATTTTCGCAAAAGACCGGGGGTAACGGTTTTTGCATTTTCCACCACGCATGCAAAGGGTTTTTTTGTTGAATACTCCACAAGGCCCATGCATCATATGTTTGGCAACTTTCTCATACAAATCAGGAAATTGGTTTGGATTGAGAATTTCTGCACATACAAATTGATCAAATTTGTCCGAGCTGGTAATCTTGCACTCTGACTTCAAAATGATTAGAAAATGAGCATGAGGCAAACCTCTTTTTTGGAATTCAATGACATGAACGTGTGCAGCCACCTTTCCAAAAATGCACTTTTTAAAAAGCTGATCTTTTAGGTCTTTCAACTTTGCTCGGAAGACTCTTGCGGTTAAATCTGGCCTATCTTGTGCAAGTTGACCTTGTTTTAAGGAGTCTTTGATCTCCTTCCAATAAGGGTTACACGTCAATGTGATAAAAAGGTCTGGCTTCCCAAAGCGCTGGACTAATGCGACTGCATCAAGATACCTGCGACGCATATCTCTCGGGCCACCAACAAAGGATCCGGGCAACACAACTCTTTTTCCAACCATGCTTCCCCTGCTCTCTCCAGCTAATACACTATCAACAATCCCTTGGTATAGTTCAGCCCTTATATCTGACCATTTCTGCCGGAAAATAGTCCAACCGTGTATTTTCCAATTTTATATACATGTCAACAACATACTGCTGCAAGAGTCGACCGGATAGAAGTAGAACAGAAGGATCGTCATCTCTAATTTGCAATTTATAGCAGTAGTATTCCCGACATGATACTTTCTTTGTATCATAACCATCAACACCTGAACAAAATGTGTAATACCAAATAAGTTGCATTACCCAAAGTTGCACATGCCTTGCACGTGTTTTTTTCCAAATTAAGACCACAAATGTAATAGGTAAGTACGCAACTGACTTTTATGCAATTTCAAATTGTAAGAAAGAGGAAAAGTTAGGTACCGTATTGTTCTTGTCTGAAAATATCTTCAGCTGAGTTGAAACTTTGAAAAGACGGATCATTTTGCGTAGCTGATGCATGATTGCTAGTGCGACCTTGTATTTTTCTAAGGATATTTTGATGCCATCCAACCTCACCTGTAGGAAATAATAATGGGTATTGTAACGGATCATAGCAACCATAATAGTGTTGCACTCTATGTTTGTGTCCAGAGTTTGAGTGCACTATAATGTCACGTTCATGAGAGACAGTTGCATTATTTCCTTCTATCCATATTGCAACCACCTGGTCAGCAGATGGGGAGTTGTAAACCCTTTGGTCGACCTTGACGTCAGTCCTTATGTGTATTCTATATGAATCCAAGGAACTTTGGTCTACTCTCCTAAGGAACATAGCATAAGGGTTTGCAGAGAGCATATCCATTAGTGTTTGGACAATGTGTGGGTTATGGTCCAGCTTGTTTTCCATAATGTCTAACCTATTTTGGAGTTCATTATCAGTATCATAGAAGTATAGCTGGAAGTAACAAGGAGAAGTAGCTGATGGAATCAAAGATGGTAGTTCATGGTAAATTTGCCCTTGGGCACGAAATGTGTAAACTCCTCCTGCTGAATTAGCAAGTCCTTTGTCTAATGTGACGCCAAAGGATGTGAAACCGAAGATGCTATTATAGGCACGGATGTGTTGGCGAAATTCCAAAGCTTCAACAGTTTGAGAAGTGAACAAGTTTCGTAGGTACGATGGGACAGATGGGCTTGTCAAAACTACTTCTCCATTGTGGCAGCAAAAAGTTGGAGGTTCATTTTGGAACCTTTTAGCCAGACAAAATTGGCAATTTGCCATGCTTTGCAATTCGTGTGGTTGGGAAAGATGGACTTCTCGCAGTCATTGTCCTATGAATCGCATATTCATATAAAAAGGGTAAGGCATTTGTGGAAAGTTTATTCTATTAAGGTTTTAATCAAATGACTTATTCTAAAGTACTAACCATTCGTTTCGGACTCCATTAGGTTGTCCTCCAAAGGGGGATTTGACGATGGATTTGTGTTTGTGCATCTGAGAATTCACAACCAAGATTTATGTTTGGAGAAGTATAATGTGCATTGCGTTTCCTCTTCCTATTTTGCATTGTCCTTTGAATTTTTCCTGCTCTTTGTTTAGGTGTAAACCTAGCATATCTCTTCCTTTGACGAATGCGGCGCCAGCTGATTTCATCTTCACCAAGGCAATCCAAACCGAGTGTCTCGTCCATTTCCTTCATTTTTGAAAAACAAGAATGAGGAAATATTAAACGCCATGTCATTATTATCTATGAAGTACGTGTAAATTTATAGGGAATTGGAATAGAGAGGTAGGTCACGATAAACGCTTAAAGTGGACAGGTAGTGTAAACTCATAGTTGGTAATGTTTTCCTGATGGTTTGTGGAAAGGTAGTAGTTCAAAACAAACTTTTTTTTTTGGATCATTGACTTAATTTTCTGACTTTTGAGTTGGAGGTTTTTGACATATAATCAGCCAACTGTCATAGCAATTCAATGGATAGTGTCTAAAGCATATGGCCTTGATATGGATGATGAATATTTGCAAATAGAGAATCAAAATTTGGTGGAGTGTAACATTTAGGGATGGAGTTATTATTCGGGACCACAGGAACTATAAGTTCTCTTCTCAAATACAGGTCATACTTTCATATATCAAGCAATTGTTTTGTCTTCTATACTTTGTTAGTGCTTTGTGATGTAGAGAGATGTGAGGAGAAACCAATTTCACATGTAAAAGGTACAAAGGCTTTTCTGGATTCTTTTTCTTTTCAATAGTGGTGTAAGTTATCTTTGGGTTTGGCATTATCTGGAAAAAATTTCTCACCATTTTTCAAGTCAAGTCTTGGTGTATTACTCCTTTGATCTAGTCTAATAGTTTTTCCGGTGGCTGCTAGAGTCTAATGTACTATAGCCGAAAGGCATTAAGCTATTCAAAGTGTTCACCACTTTATCACAAAAACAGGAAGGAAGGAAAGGATGCCTTTTTTTTTATATCATACATGCTGGTAAACACTTGGAAATGACAAGTTCCATTTTATGGTCTTCGAATATTACCTTCATACACATTTGGGCTTCACTTCCAATTTATTTCTACTTTCAGTCTCTTTTCATTCCTGACTTCAATTTTGATGGACGAATATATAGAATATCTACAAAAAAAAAGTAGGTCAACAGATGAAATCCAATGTGTCAAAAGCTAAACATAAGAATTACACCTACACAAGAAGAAGAGTATATTCAGAAGAAATTGCAAAATAGGAAGAGGTAATGCAATGCCCGTTACACTCCTCTAAACACAAATCATGATTGTGAACCCTCAAATGGACAAGCACAAAATCCAATGCCAAATTGATCATGGGAGTTTGCATTTTACATTTGCTGCTTTGGTTATTTCTTTTTGGTTTTGGTAATGAAGAGTTACCCGATGAACCGGACTGATCTCCAACCCTATCACAGCCCTTTCCATGCATTTGCAATTTGGTTATTTCTTCTTTTGGTCTTTCCTGTATGTCTGAGTAACATTACAATTTGATGTTGTCGCTTTCAACTTTGAAAGATCAGATCGTAATCGTAGAATGTGGAACTTTTGATTGATATATCATTGAGTTATCATTTGAGGACATTGTGTGCTCGTAACTTGGATAGGTACTTTTGGTGCTCTAGATATTATAAATCTGATCAATGATTAAAGATGGGAAACAGTCCAGAGTCTACCCTTCTTTATAATTGTGATCAAATGACTGGGTCATCTCAATCTAAGACTCTCTTTTTAAAATGTGGTATGGAGTACAATACGTAATCTCACTCAATAATTTTTGGCACATATACAAAATCCACAGGCATGCCATCTAGGAAGGGTAGTCAGTGGGGATGAAATAAACAGTCATTCAAAGCGCGACTACAAAAATAACTTGTTTACGCACCTATCTTAGTCCTGGTCAGAATAATTTTCTGTAGACATATTCATCTTTTCGGGTTCAACTGGCCGGTATTTTTGTCAAGTGTCTATACTGTTCAAGTGAAGTCTTAGTGTATCCTTTCACGTCATTTTTTTTTCAAAGCATCCTAAACTTCTATTGTTTTTGTTTAAGTGGCCTCATGTGTGGCATATTCAACTGATCTTCAAATGCACATTTTGGCAAATAGGTGAGGTGCGTAATTATGGTCTACAGAATTGGCGACAATGGTGGACGAATGGAGAAGGAGACAGTCTGGTATTCGAAGGGACATTTTTGCGACTACAAAAATAACTTGTTTACGCACCTATCTTAGTCCCGGTCAGAATAATATCCTGTAGACATATTCAACTCTTCGGGTTCAACTGGACGGTATTTTTGTCAAGTTTCTATACTGTTCAAGTGAAGTCTTAGCGTGTCCTTTCACCTTTTTTTTTCAAAGCATCCTAAACTTCTATTGTTATTGTTTAAGTGCTCTCATGTTTGGCATATTCAACTGATCTTCAAATGCACATTTTGGCAAATAGGTGGGGTGCGTAATTATGGTCTACAGAATTGGCGACAATGGTCTGTTATTCGAAGGGACATTTTTGCCAAACAGTTGGTATGCTTATTTATGGTCTACAGAGGTGGACAAAGGGGAAAGGGGAGAGTGTTTGCAATCAACGAAAGGGTGGAAATTTGAATGCATGACTTACCTGTCTTGGCCTTGTGTTGGGATACACTTGGGTTCAATCCGGTGCGTTGTTATCATTGGAGTCTTGGTCGGAGGTTGCCGGAGTCAGTGGCGGAGCCACTTGAGGACGAGCGGGGGCACGCGCCCCCATTGAATACTCTTTTTTTTTTTTTTTTTTCCTTTCAGATTTTGTATTTTTTTTTTTCTGTAATTGGCTTCTTTAATGGTTCTTTGTTTAATCACTTTTATAAATTTTGTATATATTTCATTCTCAACTTTTTGTTTCCAATATTACAACAATTTCACTACACTTGCGAAGTGAGATGTTTAATGAATAAAAAGAGAGTCACCACTCACCATTTGACACTCCTCATCAATACATAATGTCCAAATTTGTAAGTGGCTAAACTATGGGTTATATGCATTATACTTCATTAATTATTCACAATTTAAAAACAATCTTGTCTTTGTCTATAAAACTCACAACGCGTGACGAAATAGAGGTTTAAGCATAAAATTTGAAAAGAAAAGCACATTTTTTCTGATTGGATCAAGATTTTTGAATATTAACATTTTAGTTATTGTGTATCTAACTGCTATTAGACTTGGTCTATTGAGACAATTCAAACAATTGATTTGTTTTGATAGTTTATGAAATTACTACATTCCTTAGTAAATGTGTTTAGCTTTTTTTTAAAATTAATTTTAGCACAAGCATTCTTTTATTATTTTTGTGTTGCTAATTATGATTTTTTTTTTGTTGAAGTGTGTTTAAAAATTTGCCCCCACTATTGTCAATTCCTGGCTACGCCAGAGTAATTAAGTAGGAGAAGGGGGGGCCAGAAGGATGGTGCAATTGTGTTTTGGGAGGCCGGGGGAGTCGGGAGTGGAGGGGCTTCCAGAAGGAGAATGGATGGATTGGTTGTGTGGGAGGCTAGGGGAGGCGGTTGTTGTGTGTAGTGTTTCCGTTGGGGTATTGCATTGTATCGCTTGGACAAAACCTGTTCGTTGGAGTGCTGCATTGTTTCGGTTGGGAAGAGGTGTGGGTTGGGGCAGGAATTTATTGCAATTGATAGGGGTATTTGTGGAAATGAAAGAGTAGGAAACACTTTCGTACATTTAAAAGAAGAAGTATGGAAATGAAAGAGCAGGAAACACTTTCGTACATTTAAAAGAAGAAGTATAGATAAAAGAAGTAAAGAACTATAAGGCCACAAATTCAGTACCACGCAGTTCTCCTCATGACAGCCCCATGCCATGCTTTGATTTACAAACCGGCCTCCGATCAAAGGCAGCCACTTGTTGGTTCTCCTATTCCATGGGCCCACCTAATGAACAAAGTGCAAGCCCAATTTTCTTGGCCAATTAACTTCCCAATCAATAGTAGTTTCCGATTGTCAATGGACCCACGATTTGAAACTATTTTGATAATGGGCTTTGCCTGGACATCAAATAAATCTCAACTTTGTGTTATTTGTGTATCAAACCCTTCAAATACCTATAACACAAAAATAAAGCATAAATCTCCAAGTAATAATATAAAAATAGACTTAGCAAGGATAAATTAAGAGGCACGTATGTAACATTTACGTACTTATCAGTTTTCAAAATATATTGCCATGGTCTAATTTTGATAGTAACACGTAAGAGGAATAGCTATATCTAAAATTTAGTAGAGAGTTAGACTAAACTCCTCAATTAGGTATGGTACAGTGTTACAAGGATAAAAATAGAGGAGGTATAAATATTCTCTACTGTAAAACCCTACGTACTGTGATCATCAATAAAATTAAAGATTGCTCCCTCGCTCCGTGGGTGTACCTGGCTTTAGAGAACCACGTATATTGCTGTGTTGATTTTTTTACTATTTTATACTCGTGAATCCTATGTGTGTTTCGATCCTAACAATCATGTTCGGTATTTGGTTAAAATTTTTAAAACCCAAGCTCAAAATCGTGCTTGTGACCCGTTTCTAGCTGGATGGATGCACGAGAATACCTGTAACAGGCCAGCCCGTGGTAGTTTCCCGTGCCCGGACTAGCTATATGTCGGTCCCTAGTCATCTTGACTACCGGGGCTTTGATTGACTTGTTCTCCACAAACCTAGTCGTTCATGTACGATATCAAAGCTTTGAATTCTTTGTTTAATCCTAGTTTTTACAATTACAAGGGAAAATTCAGAGCCAGCTGATTAGAATCCAATAGTGTCCTCATGATTTTCATCTCTTAATTACAATTCTTACTTTCAAAGTCCTGTTGTACGTAAGGAAGACAGAGAAATTAAGACCGACGACTATAGGTATCCAACCCATATATAGGATACATATCATGTACGTATGGTGCGTTGGATCCTTTTTTAATGGTTCCACATAGATGTTCCGAAACTGTTTTATGAATTTAAAATGATTGTTTGACTAGTCCTGTAACCTTTTTTAATAGTTCCACACGGATGTTCCGAAACCGTTTTATGAATTTAAAATGATTGTTTGACTAGTCCTGTAACCTTTTTTAATGGTTCCACACGGATGCTCCGAAACCGTTTCATGAATTTAAAATGATTGTTTGACTAGTCCTGCAAAAATATCAAGTTATTTGGATACATTTAAGTAGTCAATCCAATCTTTCAATTTTTATTCAGAATTTCGAATCCTAACTTCTGATTGAAGAATGGAAATGTTCGGTGAAGTGCTTACGTACAGATAATTGAATTGAGTTGATATCTTACGAGACCATTTGAAAAAGTATTTTAAACTCATTAAACGACTCGGATCATTCGTGTGGAATCCAATAACCGCCCGCACATATCATTTGTGCGTAATACGTACACAAAATTTCGTTACCCGTAGCATTTTTGGGAATTAATGGGAGCTAAAATCGAGTACAATGTGACAGACTAGCTAGAATCAGAGAAGTAGTAGTGAAAGAATTGGAATTCGTTGATCATGAGGAAACATTAAGAGTCACATCTCTTGTCAGAGAGGCGCTACATACACTATTATTCATCCACTACATCATCCACTATATCTTTTGAAGGGCTCATCCTGGGTCCCAAAAAAATACGGAAAAATGTTCATAAATTTTAGAACAATATTTTATGGGGCCCAGTAAAAAATCAGTTTCAACGGATATCGGTAAGTATTATTTCTTGATTTGTACGGGAGAAACAACTATACAGTTTCGACTCTACGAATCAAGAAATAATACTTATCGATATTTTTTTAAGCTGATTTTTTACAGGGCCCCATAATATATTATTTTAAAATTTATGAATATTTTTCTGTATTTTTTTTGGATCCAAAGTGAGCCCACAAAAGATGTAGTGGGTGGTATAGTGGTTGGAGTTAGTGTACTTAGACTTGAAGTCAAGGAGGAGTGGGGAAATCCAATACTCAAGCGTGTGGAAAACTCCCAAAAGCTGTCAAAATTCAATAAGTCTAGGTACACTATATCCAACCACTACACCATCCACTACACTCTTTGTAGGCCCACCCCGGGTCCCAAAAAAATACAGAAAAATATCCATAAATTTTAAAATAATATATTATGGAGCCTTGTAAAAAGATTAGCTCCAACAAATATCGGTAAGTATTATTTCTAGGTTCGTAGGGGCGAAACTGTGCAGTTAAACAGTTTCGTAGCTACAAATCAAGAAATAATACTTACCGATATCTGTTGGAGCTGATTTTTTATAGGGCCTCATAATATATTATTTTAAAATTTATGGACTTTTATCTGTATTTTTTTGGGACCCGGATTGGGCCCCACAAAGAATATAGTGGATGATGTAGTGGATGGATGATAATGTATGTAGCATCACTACAAGAAATTAGCCTTTCTGCGAGGAAATTTTTAGCGAGGATGTCTATTTCCTCGCTAAAGGAAGAGTTTTGGCGAGGAAATTATTGTTTCCTCGCTAATGTGTTTTTTTTGCGTGGAAGATATATTTTTCTCGCTATTTACTTGTCGCTAAAAAGTATTTGCGAGGAAGTTTCAAAATTCCTCGCTAATTGTTGTCGCAAAAACTGTGGCGGGGATTTTTTATGTAGGCGGGAAAAATGAATTTGTGAGGAAACACAGTATTTTGTCGCCAAAAGCCTATAGTGATTTTTTGTGGCAAACTTATTGGGATGCTAAAGTTGAAAACCTTTTGCGAGGAATTAGTTTTCTCGCAAAAACATTGGTTATTTGCGAGAAAATAAAGAATTCATCGCTAAAGACTATGGTTCTTTTTGTGGAAAATTGTGTTCCTCGCAAAAAACCAATTTTTTGCGAGAAAATAATAAATTTGTTGCTATAAGTCTAAACTTCCTTTTTTGAATATGTTAGTCCATGCAACAGTTAAAAGCACGGTCTGAGAAATCGGCATTACTGCAAGCCTTCAAAGAAATTAAGTCTTATACTGCACCGCATGAAGCCTTCTTTTGCGATCAAAATCGTCTATTTTTTACGTAATATGGACTAAATCACTTTGTATCAAGAATGAAGTTAATCGTGTATCGTTAGATACTTGATCAAACTTAAAATTTTCATTTTATTAACAATTTTGGATATCGATGAAGGGGGGTTTTTAAACCGATTGAGCCAAAAATTCCATGAATGATTTAATCGACAAGCTCAAGGAAATCAACGGTATCGATCATCATGATTGTATTGTAGTTATGTGGCTACTGTACATTCACCTATAGCACACAACTAGTTTACTATCAAGTAAGTTGAACATATAGATTCTATAGGTCATTATTGAGTCTATTATTATAATGGGCGATCTAAACCGTTAGAATTTCATATTCTACCAATTCAATAAGTGTCACCCAAATAGAAGATCATCGGATATCAACAACTACTTGATCGGAAGACATTCAATGCATCCGGAGGTATTAAAGTCTCATAATACACCACCACAACACCACTCAAGGTATTTATTCGCGATCAAAACCGTCTATCATTTGTACCTTGTACTACTGATAGTTTAACGGACACATGTAACCACCTCATTGGAATAGTTTATTCATGCCAAAAAAATGATTACACTCATCTAATTTTTTTATTGTATAAAAGTATTTCGATGAGGTAGTTGTGGATGTCTGATCAATTTGAACTTTTGTGTGGAGATTCAATTTGACGAGTTCTACAAGATGAATGGTTTGGATAATCGAGTAGAGATCCGGATTACTACAAGAAAATGTGGTGATTATACACTTCAATCGTTCTAGAAACACTTGAGAAATTTCATCCCTCCTAAAACGACGTCGTCTATGATATACCGATAAACCCAAAATCTTGTCCATATTTCCCTCCTCCTTTTTTCACTTTCTTTTGAAATACCCTCCCAAATTTTCCTCCGCCCCAAACGAAAACCCCTTAAAGACGAAAAGCCCCAAAACCTGATTTCTTTCTAATCGTCGTCGATCTCTCACCGGCATCTTCACCGGTTGTCGATCTCTCACCATCGTCGCAGGTACACACGATCTCTCTCTCTCTCTCTCTCTCTCTCTCTCTCTCTCTCTCTCTCTCTCTCTGTGTGTGTGTGTTTGGTCGTAACGCGATTTGGAGAAGACACATGCACAGAGTATGGTTTATCTCAAGTTTTGGGTTCGATCTCTCTGAACCTGAAGCTCTTCTGTTGCCGCCGTTGCTAGAGTTGTTTAGTACAGAGTTTTTAGCGAAAAAAAGGACTGATTGTCGATCCATCCGTGGTTTATACAAGTCATCGAAGCCGGTGTGTGTCAGTAGACTAAATAGGTAGAAGATCTAAAGCAAAACCCAAATTGGTTGTTCGAATAAAAGGATAATATGGTTAGTATGGACAATTTCTCTTGCGTGGGCTAAATTACTTCTGCTTCTTTCTTTATTTTCCTGATGGATTATAATTACCCAAAAATATTATGGGACTTATAAATGCAAAGCGTTTTGTAGGTTATAAGATGTCGATTGAGTTTTTATAGATCCTTTGTTGCTCTGCGTGGATGCCAGTGATGGAGGGGAGTGGAAGTGGGGATATTTTAAATTAAAGTTGGGGATATTTTAAGAAGGCAAGCTTGAACCACCTGCTTTTTGTTATAGGTAGTATTAGTGAGTCGATGATATTCCATCAGCTTGAACCAAAAAACTCTCAGCACGTTAACTGTTGATATTCCATCAACAGACGAGAAGACCTTGAAGTATGTTTTTGATTCTTATGGGGATGTCACTAATGGTCAATGACATCTAGGCTCGTTTACCCATCATCTAAAATCACCTCAGATATTGTTAACTAACTCAGTTCTCCACTTGTTTAAAGAACAACCATATTGTATGTATTCATAGCCTGCTTGGTCTTTTCTTTAATTACTTGCTTGGTTAGGTACAGGTTGTAGTGCCATAGCATGGCAGTATGGTTTAGCTGCATCGATTAGCAATGCACTTATGTTACGTGGTATTAGCTCCACCTATACACTTCAAAAGTATGATACAAAGTACAAACCTTTAAGAAACTAAAAAAAACACAGCATTGGAAGTGAAAGATATTCCGAGAATCCAATGATGGAAATTCTAGATGCATTTTGTTTTTGTTTCCTGGAAGTGATCTGACTCGATTTATCACTGAGATTATGTGCTCCATAACTTGAAATAAATGTTCAGAACCAAATGTGGTGTTACATGGGGTTGATGCACGACTGTCATTTGTTCATTCAATAAGCACACTCCACTCCCACGTACGCGATTTAATCAAGTCAGTTTGTTTAATAGAGCATTTTCTAAAATGATATTTTGATAATCCTTGGAATATATATCCTTTCGTTACAGGGATGTCCAATTTTGCATTCACTTTGACACTGTCCATTCCTTAATTTCAGCTTTTTCTTCTTTTCCTCAGGATCTGAAGTTGCAATCCAACTATATTCTGAGAAAACTGTTGGTATGATAGTTTGACACTTTGATTACCTATGCAATTTTGCACTTGAAAATCAGTGCATATTGTGGATATTTGGGCTTTGTGGCTGTGTGATCCTAATATGCTATTGTGGATGCTATATGCAATTGCGATCAAGGTGCTTTCCATTCCTAACTGATTCCTTTTGCTACTATGTTTGATGAGTTTGTCTCTGATCATTACAGAGGTGCTGCCATATGTTAAATAATGACTTTCAAACCTTAGCTGCTAATATTTTTTTGCCCTTTGGTGTATACTGCTACAAGGAAATTTTACATGCTGCTACTACTGCTGCTATAGTGTGCTGCTATTTCTCCTTAGATTGCATGAAGGTTACATTTCTACATAATGTCCAACTGAATTTGACGACTCTGTTACTTCTGCTCTCCATGTTCTTCTATGCTGCATTTTTCTGATTCGACTACTTCAATGGGATGAATCTAAATTTCGCTATGCTGATGTCTATTCGTGCTTACAAGGAAAGAATTTGGATTTGGAGAAGTGGATGTTGGATTTATAGGGGTCTTACTTGGGATACTTGTGTTTATAGGGGTCATATCAGTTAGATCATTTTTGCCATTTTGGGGGGTACCAATCTAGTAATAGATACTTCCTTGTTTTCCAATTATGCGATGGGATTTTAATTCTAAGTTATACAGCGATGCATAAATCTGCCCCTGTGGTGTTACAAAGTGTTAAATTTAATTCCTTTATGATATGTGCATAACTGAATCTGTCTCAACATTCAGTAAGCACACTCTACTACCTCGTACGCGATTTAATCAAGTAGGTTTGTTTAATAGAGCAGTTTGGAAGCTATAACTACAGGATTTGGAAGCTATAACTTCCTTCCCCTTCTTTTAGATCAGGCACTCAGCCTTGAGCATATGAGTATATAGCTAGAGAAGCTTACATATGAATTTGTAAAGATTTAGATATCATTGATGTATGTATGCACTCCCTGATTAAGCATGAAATACTGAGATCATGGTTTGTAAAGGATACTTTGGATGAATTTGATTTTTTTGATGGTTGTATTTAATTACTCCCATTTGCAACAAGTTTTGGATATATTTTCAATGGGGAGTGGATGAGTATTGTTTGTATATGGAAGTTACAAGGCACAGGCAACATAATAACAAAAGTTAAAACCCTATTACAGTGACCAAGTTGGACCAAATTGTAGTTGGTGACTGTTGGGTTTTGGTGACTAAATATGAGCTTTTAGTGACTAAATTCTTGTCACCGAAGGTGTAATTTCTTGTAGTGCATACAGTAGCAATGCTTCTACATTGATTTGCTATCTTGTTTTTTATGATGAGTTTCTAAGAAAACAACTAAACAAACAAATAATCTTTTTCCCCTCAGCTATGTATGTGGAAATTGTTCTGCCAGGCTAGTAAATTTAATATTGTTAGTTCAAGTTTGTGCAAGAGTTGCTATGTGCATTTGGTTTGAGCTTTAGCAATTTCCCAGGGGAACAAAGTGGAGCTTTCAGATTTATCATTTATCACCTTCATCACCTATTGCTCAGGCTAATTTCTCGAAGTCGCGCTGTCTTTTCGCTACGATTTGAGTCTGGAAAAGATGTATCCAATTTTGTTAAGGACATTACCAGCTGGTTTTCAGCACAAAAAGTGAACTTGGAGACTTATCTATACCATTCCGGTGATCCAATGGTGAGTTCTTCTTTATTGGTTCTGTACTTGTCTATCTTTACTACTCCTGTATTTCTTTTTCTTAGACACGGTGTAAATATTGGCTGGATGAATTTGTGAGATATGTTGGAAAAATTTGATCTTCTTGAAGCAACTTATGTCTCTTATTATTTCTAACAGATTTCAATCTTTATTGAGTACAAAAAAAGAATGTGATTCTTTTATGGCTTTAGTTCATCCTTGTTGAGCAATTGAGGTCGCTCAATTAGTCTTCACAACTTTTTTGGAAAAAAAAAAAGGTGTTAAAGGGAATCGAACGTATATAGCTAGGGAAACATCTATGACCTATGTATTGGTTACAGTTTTCACTTGTTGAGTGGTGGTACAACATTACTTTCCATTTCTCTACTTGTTTCACTGAATCACTCCCTGATCGATAACTATGAAGTGGTTTAGTCAACCACCATCAATTTAAAGCAATTGTACCCGTGGAAGCTAATATCTGAAACTCAGTTTGCTTGTATTTCCTAGCTCATCAACTAATTTCATCCTTAAATATGCTGGATCTAAAACTAAGTTGTTAAGCTTATGTTCTTGGACTATTGTTAAGAGACTAGTACTTTTAGAGCAACTCATTATAGTTAGTGTTATCTGTTTAAGGACTCTATTGCTGCTTTATTTCTTGTGGTTAAGTCATAATCTATGCGTTAAGCTACTAGGGATATTCATGTTTAGTAGTGATGACATATTCTAATCAATTATTACTCATGACTATAATTTGTAAAGCTTTTTATTGTGTTACATGCAGATTGCTCAACAATCGATGGTGATCATTTGGTGGATGAAGATACAATGTACTAGGAGATATGAGATGAACGATGTTTTGGAGGGACAAAGCTGCCTTTTGTCTTATGTTTTGGTACTACTAGATGGAAGAAGGATGTCTTTAGTTTTTGATATATGGCAATACACATTATATATAGTCCTTGGATTGTGGTTCTTGCCTTTGATACTTAATGTTATGGTCGGGGGGTTTTGGCTTTTGTTTTGGGTATTGAAGAAGATTAAGTTTAAGATACTAAGTTTTGACTTATGTGTTTTGACTTATGTTAACTGGTTTAAGTTAATGTTACTCTATTGCCTTTAAGTTTGATAAATTATGTCTTTGAAATCATGACAGGAAGCAAAAGAAAACATCTAGCAACTAGTATTTTTGTGTGATGATTTAGTTTGTAGCAAAAAGAACTATTTTTGCCAAAAAATTCCTTGCTATAAGAAATTCCCTTTTTGCGAGGGGCAAGTTTCCTAGCAAAAAGGATTCACCGGTTTGTCAAAAGAATTCGTCTTTGGCGAGGTATTTCTTCCTCGCAAAAGAAATCACTTTTGGCGACGAAAATATTCCTTGCAAAAAGCAAGACCTATTTTGGCAAAAGGTATAGTCTTTTGCGAGAAATCTATTCCTCGCCAAAAGATTTATTGTTTTAGCGAGGAAACACTTTGTCGCCAATGAGATATTTTTTGCGAGGAATGGCCCACTTTTGGCAAGAAATTTGTTTAATATTAGTGTCCAATTAATTTCCTTGCTAAACGGTGTACTCAATTGCGACAAAGTCAATTTCTCGCAAAATTTATCTTTTTTGTGAGGGAAAAAAAATTCCTCGCAAAAGAGAATCGGAGACTATATTTTTGCGAGGAACTGACGACGAATGAAATTTCCTCGCAAAAGGCTTTTGGTGAGGAACAATTCAGATTTTGCGAGGAATTATGTTCCTCGCAAAAAGCCTGATTTCTTGTAGTGCATCTTTCTGACAAGATAGGCTCAGAATAATTTTGACGAGAGATGCTACATACACTACCATCCAACTACTACACCATCCACTACATTCTTTGTGGAGCCCAATCCGGGTCCCAAAAAAATACAGAAAAATGTTTATAAATTTTAAAATAATATATTATGGGGCCCTGTAAAAAATCAGCTTCAACGGATATCAGTAAGTATTATTTCTTGATTTGTAGGGACGAAACTGTTTAACTGCACAGTTTCGCCCCTACGAATCTAGAAATAATACTTACCGATATTTGTTGGAGCTAATTTTTTTCCAGAGCCCCATAATATATTATTTTAAAATTTATGGACATTTTTCTGTAATTTTTTGGGATCCTAGGTGGGCCTACAAAAAGTGTAGTGAATGATATAGTGATTGGATGTAGTGTACCTAGACTTATTGATCTTGTCAACGAGGAGTTGGGAAATTCAATACTCAAGCGTGTGGAAAACTCCCAAAAGCTGTCAAATTGTCAATACAACTACTATTGGTTCCGGACCGTTTGTAGTAAAGCTTTGGCGAAACATTAAATGATTTTGTGGGCACCAAAATACAATTGCTGTCTTATTTAACTGTAAATTTGTAAGATTGTTCTTCTAAAAAAGTTAATGGCTTTTCCGTAAAAAAATGAGCCAAATAAAGCCACATAAAGATGAAAATAAGTTAATAAGTCAATTTTTTCGTCTTTATTCAAAAAAAAATTGAATTTCCGTCAAATTTTTTTACTTTTTAGATTTCTCTTATCGTGAGGATGCAATAATCTCCAAAAAATTGATAATAAGTCAAGTGATACGAAAAAAATTTGAATACGGACAAAAAATAAGCCAAAGTGGCTTATTTAAAAGAACAATCACCGAAAGAATGTAAACTCCGTGTACGTTTGTGGATTTGTCCCTGTCCATCTCTGATCTTCCCCAACTTCGGAATTTTTTTATTGAATACAACAGTTACTTGCAAGGCTCTCGCAAAGATTCGAAATGAGTTCGATCATCACAATCGGGCTCAATAGTAGCTAGGCCCTAGTTGTCAAAAGATTTACCAACAGATCAAAGCAGCATGTTCCTTGTATTAAAAGGAGGTACCAAAAGAACAAGAATCAAAAGGGCATTTATAATAGTACTCCATGAGCTGTCGTACCTCTTTGTTTTGTCCTTCCCCTCCCTTCCCCTAGGGCTTCCACCCTAACATGGGCAACCGGGGGGGGGGGCGATCTTCCTTATGGAGTTTTTCTATCCGTCGGCCTCTGATCGGAATCTATTTTCCCCTTCTTTCATCACTCTCCACCCTCATCCTCCCCTCACGCCTCCCGACGCCTTGGCCTTCCTGGTTCCTCTACCGTCGGACCTCCTCCATATTCGTTGTTCGTCAGTGACTCGTCTGATGGTGCGGTTCAGATGTGCGACTATGGGTGTTGAGCTTTTTGTGCATGATTGGATCGTCGGAGTTGGAGATCTTTGTTGGTGGATGATGATGGTGAGGTTTTTTTATTTTCTTGTTGGTTTGCGATATTTTGCTTATTCTTCTTCCTTTTGTGGAGGTTTTTCTCTCCGGTTTCTTGCCATTAGCCTTTCTCTCGACTGAGTTTCTCCTAGTTGGGTCGTTTCTTGTTTTCGCAGGAAAAGATTTAGTTGGTTTGGGATATAGTCTGTGGAATGAATTCCCACCGTCTTGGTTACTTTGTCTAAGAACGAGTTTTCATCTTGATATAATCTTTCATTAGAGTTATAATATTATCTATTATCGTTTGAGAAAAAAAAAGAAAAAGAAGGGGGCATTTCAGTGTTGAATTCGACATATATTCATGTCATATTGCAGTTTCACGTGCAAATCAGGACGGAAGAGTAACAAATTAAAAGTGCTACGAGAAGCTATATATATGGTGGATTAAGAGGGCAATGCGAAAGATTTTCTCAAAGAAGGGGGTAAAATGAAATGTGACACTCATAAGAGACTTTTCTATTTTTGCTTTTTTGTCCGTGGCATGCTGCTAAAGTCTTGTTGACTCAAAGTCATGGACTTTTGTTCTCGAGCACTAATTAGAATTTGAACTTTCATACAGGCAGAATTTCAATTTCTTTAAGTCCTAAGAATCCACCAAGAATTTTCCATTGTCGAGATCCTTTGTGCCACCAAAGTTATCTGTATCTCTTTTTTCATGTATTTTGGGTCTTTAGATTGTGTTAGATTTTTTCGTAAAAAATTTGATGTCATCCAACGATTGGCAATGCATTTCGGAATTTCCAACCCGTCCCTCCCGGCCTCCCCTATATAAATGAAGAAGCACAAGGCCAATTATCAACTCACAAGTTAAGTTACGTACGACACTTGCAATTATTTGGAATCCCAAAATGCCTTCCCTCCGCTCTACCACAAAACCAACCTTCTTGTTCATCCCAATACTAGTACTGTTCATATCATTCCTTCTTACTCTCTCTCAAGTCTCTGTTGTTGATGGTGATTGTACAGAACAGAAGAATGACACATTGATAATTGGAGTTCCAGGCAAAGCCTCTTTTGAAAACTTTGTGAAGATAAGTAATTCTAAAAATCAAGACGAGAGGGATTACTCCGGTTTCTGCATTGAAGTTTTTCACGAGGTTCGAAGGATATTGGGTATGGAAAGGCCTTATAAATTTGTGGAGTTCAATGGGACGTATGGTGAATTAGTTGATAGTGTAGCCAACAAGGTATCTATCTCTCTTCGACCATTTGAACACATATAGTTTTCATAATATCAACCTTGAATGAGTAATACTGATATACATATGTAATGAGTTTCAATAATCTTAATGATTTGAATTTTTGTAAAAATGTTATGAAATTCTATGCAAAATATTATGCATCTAAGGAGATTATGAGCATGTTTGCGATAGCTGCATATGGATACAAATTTTAGATTCTAGCTTCGGATTCTGCTGCATATTCTAGATTTTTGATTTTAATAGAAGTAGATAACATGTTTACAGTAAAATTTTATCCGAAAAGCTCCAAAAGTTACCCAAACCAAGCTTTGGAATGATGAGAATTTCATTTATTTTTTAGGTTTTCAAAATCTGTAAAATCCGAGAATTTATATCTAAAATTTTTGGTGATTTTGAAAAGCTAGAAACTCAAAATCAGCAAAAATAAATTTTTGAAAACACTCACTATATCCGGTATTGTAGCACTTCTCTTTTATGTTCCTTTTTCGATTTGGTTATATGTTATGGATCCAGGAAAATTTACAGAGAATCCATTCAAAATACTAGGACAGTGACATTTCATATAATAGATTCTTTGCAAACAAATCTCTATTAGTAACAACTTATCGAGAATGAGTTACACAAAAAAATTTCGAGAATGAACCCCAAGTGCTTGTTATCCTCGCATGTTCAAATCTATCTCTCGGAAGTCAAACATTCGAAACTTTTGGACCACTTTAGCGTATGCCCGGTCATTAACTACGTACAAGAGTCCAGAATTAGTTGAGGTCTAGCCTGGAGATCCAGTTATCAAAGAAGAAAAACTATCGAAAATGATGTGCTAAGTAGGACTGAATTACTTCTTCATTATACATTTCTGGATCCTTTAATTTCTTGTTTAACACATGCTCTGTGTACATGTGCATATAAATATGGAAGACTTATTGCGCTGCCGTAGGCGATATAACAATATTAGCAAACCGATCGAAGAAAGTGGAATTCACCGTACCGTTTACAGAGTCGGGCGTGTCGATGGTAGTGCCGGTGAAGCCCAGCCCGAAGGCGTGGATTTTCCTGGAGCCTTTTACTCTGGGAATGTGGCTGGCTACAGCGGCTGTTTTGGTCTACACTATGCTTGTAGTTTGGTTCGTCGAACATCGGTCCAATCCAGATTTCAGTGGTCCGTGGAATGACCAACTCGGAAATGCACTTTGGTTCACCTTCTCTTCACTCTTCCTTGTTCACAGTAAGCATATATATAACGAGATTAATTTCTATACGCGTGTAATGTAAACATACGAGTTTACGCATATCCAATCAACGGTGACACACCATCAATTTATTACTCTCTCTGTTCCTTTTTAAATGTCCACTACTGTTCTGCGAGTCATTTTTAATTTCCTATAACTCTCAACATATATTATTAAAAATAGGGAATGAGTGATTTTAAATGTTAGTCGAGGTGCGCTCATGTTGGTTCGGATATTCAATTATAAAAACAAATTATTTGTAATATGGGCGGTTTAAATATTAGTGGGTCTTCGTGAGAAAAAGTGATAGTTGAGGGGGTCTCCGTATACTTTCACCTTATTTTATAAAACAATGATTTTAAAAACATTAAATATAATGTATGTTGAGAGATATAAGCTATTGAAAATGACACACAGAAATGTAGTGAACTTCTAAAAAAGAGGCAGAGGGAATAAAAACCACTAAGAAATCTGTTATGGATACCGTTTTTCTATTTTACGAGACAAATTATTCTTTCACAGTACATCACCTTTAATTTAAAAAATAAATACTTGTTTCAGTTAGCGGAACCAAGGCAACTATGCTTGGAAAGAAAAGTTTACTATGTTTATTGTGTAGGGGAGAAGATTCAAAGCAACTATGCTCGGATTGTGGTGGTGGTGTGGCTTTTTCTGGCATTGGTCTTAACCCAAAGCTACACCGCTAACCTCACGTCGATGCTCACAATCTCAAGACTCCGACCGAAACTCTGGCCTCCATCAAAAGTCGGTTGTGATAAAAGAACATTCATGCACAATTACGTTCGAGATGTGCTTAACTACAAGAATGTAAGTCTCATTAGTGACGGGGATGAGTATTTGCGGGAGTTTGAGGCCGACAATATCACGGCAGCGTTTCTTGAGATCCCTTATGCCAAAGTTTTTGTCAATAGACATTGCAGGAAATTTACCATCATTGGAACCACATACAGATTTGGAGGATTTGGCTTTGTGAGTATTGAACATGCACTAGTGTTTTTCTTTCAATTTTTTTTTTCGCGTTTCTTTTCCTTTTATTTCATAGTACATGATGACTACAAATAGGAACATGCACAAACCTCTAATACAAATATATCTTCATTCATGTTTCTATGCAGATATTTCAAAAAGGTTCTTCGTTAGTTGCTAATATATCGGAAGCCATTCTCGAACTCCCAGAGGACGGGACTCTAAAAAGACTAGAAGATAGGTGGTTAACTCCCAACAAAGTGTGTTTAAAATCTTATCAGAATATGACAGAGAGTACGACGGAGGAGAACGTTGATAGCTTGAGCCTCCAAAGCTTCTGGGGCCTATTCCTCTTCTCTGTTGGCACTTCCTCTGTTTGTTTTCTTCTATTCCTTGGGCACTTACTGAGGAATTACTGCCATAATCACTCATCTCAAGTGACTGTTGTGAATGCAAGTAATGAGAGGGTTTCGGTTAAGACGGTTAGAGTTGCACGTTACTTGATGAATGCCGAGATTAGAAGTCCATGGAGATCTCCATCCTCCCGGGTAGCAGTGCCTGAAACTGAAATGAGCTAAAAACGCGGATTGTGTCTGGTAGAGAGTACTGTAACCTTGTAATGAACAATGCTAACTGTCATCTCGAAGACTACAAAGCCGTTATATAGTAGACATCTATTTTAACACTAATAATTTCTTCTAATATTACTGGTGCTTGATTCTGATAGCAACGCGTCTGGGCATATGGACATATTTGGGAGGCTCTCATCTTCAGCTTATTTTATTGTCAATGGCAATTAAAGTAGGGAAAATTTCAAAAAAACCCCTGAACTTTGAACCCAATGTCAAATAGGCACCCGAACTTAAATAAACTTCAATTGAACACCTGAACTTTCACTCCGTTATTCAATTTACCCCCTTCCGTCTCAATCCGTGACTTTCCTAATGGCAACCGCTGAGCTAGACACTAACAGACAAAACAAAACGTTAGAGGGAGAAATTGGAGAGAAACAACAGTGATTTGGTACCTTTTAAAGGCCCTGTTCGGCTAAATAAGCATACTGGCTTATTTTTTGTCCTTATTCAAATTTTTTTTGTATTTTTTTTGTCATTTTTTTGGGGATTATTGCATCGTCATGAAAAGAAGAATCTAAAAGTAACAAATTACCATCGAAACCTAATTTTTTTGAATAAAGACAAAAATAAGTCAATCCAATTTTTTTGTCTTTATTAAAAAAATGGATTTCGATCATATTTTTTTACTTTTTAGATTCCTCTCGTTATGACGATGCAATAATCTCTAAAAAATTGACGAAAAATTAACAAATATGAAAAAAAAGTTGAATAAAGACAAAAAAATAAGCCAATAGGCTTATTTAGCCAAACGGGGCCTTGAAAAGGTGCCAGATCACTGTTGTTTCCCTCCAATTTCTCCCTTCAACGTTTTGTTCTGTCTGTTAGCGTCCAGCTCAGCGGTTGCCGTTAGGAAAGTCACAAATTGAGACGGCAGGGGGTAAATTGAATAACAGAGTGAAAATTCAAGTGTTCAATTGAAGTTTATTTAAGTTCAGATGCCTATTTGACGTTGGGTTCAAAGTTCAGGGGTTTTTTTGAATTTTTCCCATTAAAGTACATAGCCATTTTAGTTGGCTGTTGGAAATCAAGGATCAAATATTATCCTCTCTTTTTTCTTGAAACGGCAAAAATATTATTCGAAAATTCAATAATTGGTACATCAAGTGAGAAAGAAGGGAAAAAGGGAGAGAGAGAAAACTTCCAACAAGAAGTTGAGAAGAAACAAAAACACACATTAAAGGACCAAAAAAGTCCCGAACCTAACAGCCATTAAAACCGTCGTAACCATTAGAAAATAAGATAAATCGGATGATATCATGCAGTATAACCTTCTAAATGCCCATCTTACCCTTCCAACGCTCATCCAATCCAAGTATATAAACAAACAACCCACCAAATTGAGACCAAAAGCCGTAATGTATACCAGTAAAATGAACTAAGATACCCTTCATTCTCACACTTATGAATTGGGAAAATGATGGCCTAGGTAGTGTTTTGATAATTAATATCAGTCAATGATATTTTCAGTATTAAAAAATATTTTCAGCATGTCTTTGGCGAGTATTAATTATCAAAATACGTCATGGCCATCATTTTCCCATTTCCAAAATATATATTTTTTTTTGCTCGGCTAAAAGAAATTTCATAGAACTCGAAAGGTTACATCGAGGGGGAAGGTTGAGGAGCGAACATGCTCAACTCAACCGGGGAAAGGGAAGACGATAATCATCCAGGTGGAAGTTGAATGATAATCATCAAAACAAATTACAAAGGCATGTTTTGGTCCTTTATGTTATATCTTTACCTGTATAGACCCTTTTAGTGACATGGACTAAACCCATTGGGTATTGTCTTTGTTGGTTTATTGCCAACAAAGGCATGTTTTGTAATCCTTTTTCATCGATAAAATTTTTTTGCTTCGCCATTCAAAAAAAAAGATGAAATACTTTGTATAAGTCAAAATTTGGTCGATATTTTTTATTTTTTGGATTCTTCCCATCAAAATCAATCTACTGCTACAAAAATGTCGATTAGGAACATAAAGAATATCAAAATTTGGACTAAAAATCAATTTTTTCAAGATAATCACTTATTTTAGTTGTTAGTGAGCTTTTGGTCAAATTATTTGAGTTTTTAAAATTCATCTCGAATAGAGAAATAAGTAGTAAACAAGTACAAAGTGAACAAGAAAAAAAAATTAGAAAACAAAAACATTCTCCATGTTGGATTATTTTGTCTTTAGTGAACTTTTATAGCTTTTGACCATAAGTTTTAATATAGTTTTTAGATTACTTTGGAGAAGATACATTCCAAATGGAAAAATAAACTGAATAAAATTTAACTAAAGTTCATAGTAATTAGAAAGAGTAATTAATTAGTGCTAGATGTCTGAGTTATGAAAGTGCGTAGATAATTACGACATCTCAAACACAACATAATTTCTTTCTCCTACCCTACGACCACAAATGAAAAAGATTTACTAAGGATGAACAAGTTAAAATCTAGGTCATACTTTAAAAAAAAAAAAAAGTATTGACTATGAAAAGGTCAGTAGAAATTTAAAAAAAAAAAAAAGTATTGAAATATGGAAAGGTCAAGAGTTAAATCTACTACGTACATACATTATGCCAATCTGTATTAAGCCAAACCTCAATTAAGGTAGATCAGCTAGCTCGTAGTTTTTCCTAAGGGTAATCATGTGTTTTCCGATCGAGGGAAGGTTACTCTGCATTTATCAGAAACCTCCGCGAGGAAAGTGAAATTTATCGCAACTGATTACTATTGAGGGAATCAAATCAGAATCAGAAGGTCAAAGGAATATGGAATGTGAGGCAATCAATTCACAGTCACAATATCAAAGGAATAAAGCATGTGACAAAATGTGCTAAGAGAACTGGAAGATCTGTTAAGCACTAATCATGGGTAGATTGTGAGAATATTCTGAGGCTGATTTACAGCTCTAGTATCAAGCACGTTTCCTTTTTCATAGGAGCCAAAAGTCGATTCTTTTGTATGTTTAACTTGTATATTGACTGAGCTATGTAATGTATCAAAAACATTCTCTCTGAAATAATACATTTTCAGAACTTCTTTATGGTATCAAAGCCTCTCCTTTTGTAAGGGAAATTATCTAGTTGTGTCTTTCTCCATTCAATCCACAAATGGCCAACGCCTCCTCAAGCAAGTACCCATATCCTTCAACCCTTAACATCAGTAACTTTGTGTCTATTAGGCTAAATCAGTCAAACTTCTTGCTGTGGAAGACCCAATTCATGGGACTGATTGAAAGTCAAGAGATGATGGGCTTTATTGATGGAGGATACCCCATGCCGAAGGAACAGATTACCTCAAATGCTGAAGGTGCAACTGGGGTACGTAATAATCCAGATTATGTCCAATGGAGGCGATCAGATCGATTGCTCCGTGGGTGGATCACCGGAACATTGTCTGAAGAAGTCTTAGGCCTAGTTGTTGGCCTAGAGACATCTGCTGAGGTATGGTCAGCCTTGTTGGAGTCTTTTGCTCGAGATTCACAAGAAAGAGAATTCTACCTAAATCAAAAATTACAATTCCACAGCAGGAAAGATTGCAAATCCATGGCTGATTACATTCGCATCTTTAAAGAAATATGCGATGATTTGGCAGCAATTGGGCAATCGGTTCATGAGAGGCAAAAAGTGTTTGGCTTATTAAAAGGCCTTGGTACTGGTTAAGAGTCTTTCATCACCACAATGATGAAACCTCCTGTTCCTACATATAAGGAGATAGTTCCTTTGCTTCAAGGACGTGAAACTACGAAAACGTTTCACAATCCTGAAGTTTATGTTGGCGAAAATCCTAATGTCGCGTTCGTAGGACATCGGCATCAAGGATCAGAAGGAGGAAAATACTTCAAACGAGGGCAACAAGGGCAACAACTGATAAGCACCCAATAATGCATATTCTTGGTGCTTAAGTCCTCTAGCATGTTGTGTTTGTACATATATATTGTCGTTTTTATGCGGTGTTGCACGTAAGGTATGTGTTTAGTATTTTCAGGTAAAACGTGCAAATAAGGCGTGTTTTGATGCCATGAATGGCTCAAGTGCTTCCAAGTACCCGAAGACCCTGTCGGCCCCCTAAAATCTGTCTAAGTATGGAAAAATAACTTTTTGAAAAAGTTTCGATTTTCAAGATAAAAAATGGCGGTAATTGATCCTTGAATTTTTCTAAGAGTAACTACAAAGTTACAAGGTTTTATTCGAAGAGCAAGGTCATGTTTTGAGCCATTTTCTCTTGAGAAAAATGTGCAGTTTTCAATTTTGTACTAAAAGTGGGGGGATGACATTTTGATTTAAATGGAATCTTGAAATTCTGGTAATGCCATTGTTTCCAAATGGGGGGTACTTTCTTATTTTCATTAAATAAATTAAAGTAAAGGAAAGGTAAAAGAAATGTTTAAAATGTAACCTTTACTTAACTTTAGAGAATGAAAATAAGTGCTGAGAAGCTGAATAGTTACTGGAAGCTGTTTGCTGAAGCTGAAGCCTGAACCTGAATCTGAAATTTTTGAAGAATGTTATCGATAACATTTGTTCCATTTTGGTCCAGAAGTTGTCCAGAAGCAAGGGTATCGATAACATTTTGTTGGAGTTATCGATAACAATCTTCTCCGGGGAATCATTTGAAGGATGTTATCGATACCTTTGCTTATGGTATCGATAACTTTTGTCTTTTGCAGATATTTTTACTGCTTTTTGGACTTTCCATTTATGGAATACTTGCCACTTTTGGCAAGTTCAGGGATATTTTGTGGAGAGAAAAGGCTGAGTTGTATAAATACTCCCCTCTCTTAGCAAAAATCCACTTTATGTTCTAGTCTTAGTTCTCTCTCTAGGAGAGTTCTCCATTGTTGTTCAAGCTTATTTTCCTTTAAACTCAAGTAAGTTTAGTTCGTTTGTTAATTTCCCGTTTATTAATGTTGTAGCTACGCTTTAGATTCTTCTTAATATCAAGTTTGTTTTCATTTCTATCGATTAATCATGTTTTCTTCCTTAAGCAAACTTTCTAATCTTTTCATTATGTTTGAGTAGTCTTTTAGGCTCGGCCATGGGGTGAATAACGCTATGTGACTTCGGTTAATCTTGTCTTTCTCAACATAAGACTTGAGGTATGGTTTGGAAATGTGCGTGGTTCGCCTTTTATGTAACAAAACTTGCCGATGTTAACCTCCGGTGATCATATGCTCGCTCATATGGTTCCGTGAGCTATGTCTCGCCTCGTGTTTGCCAAAAGAACCAAAGAACTTGCTCACTTTCCAAATTACGCTTTTAGTTCTTGACCTTGATATTTGGTTTGAATTCAAGTCTTGGCGTTGTTAATCTCCGGCGATCATGTGCTTGCTCACATGGTTCCGAGAGCGATGTCACGCCTTGTATTTAGCTTGTTGTTGAAACTTTATATCAAGTCTAACCATTTTCACCACTAAATCTTCCGGTTGATAACCTATGCCGTGTGATTCAACCGTGTTTTCATTGAGAAAGGTTGGATGGCCTAAGTTACGGGTGTTATGAACTTCTGTGCCTTGCCGCCTTTAATTCTTATTTAAAACTCATTTTCTAAGTCTTTTCATTCGAGCAAATTTCACCTTTCAAAGGAAAATCAAAAGTTGGCCGCCTAAACGCCACAAATCCTTACTTCTACAATCCGAACAAGCTATATTTGAGCTCCCTGTGGATCGACTCGGACTTCCTCGCTATACTATGCAAATCTTTAGTTGTAGTCCGATATATAAATAATTGAATTTGACGGCCATTTGGTAAACTTCAACGACTACCGAAAGGGCGCAATCAAATTTTGGCGCCGTTGCCGGGGATTCTTTCTATATAGCTTATTTGGAGGTTCGACAAACCACTGTAAGTACTCCGTTTCTTTTTGCTTTGTGTAATTTGAACTCAATTTAGCGGATACCTCTAACCGAGCCACCAATTCAACTTGAGGTGTAACGAAGCTAGATCGAGCATCAATTGCCTTTTCTTGTATTGTTCATATAACGTGGTGGTGGCTTAACCCCACGGAACTGTTTTGAGTGAGGTGGCGGCATAGCTCCTTTAGCCTGTTTACTTTATGTCTTACCTATCTAATAGATTGGTGGCGGCAAATGGGGAAATAGTCCCCATGACTATGTGGGAATACTCTTATCCCGATCATGCTTATCCATCTTCTTGCATAGTTGCTCCCACCGCTCCTACTGTTAATCTATTTAGATTACAAATGAAATTTTCCAATTTGTTGCCCCACTTCCATGGCATGGATCACGAACACCCTTACAAACATATTGTAGCTTTCAAAGGCAAACTTGGTACCTTTGGGGCCATTGTGAAATCAGAGGCCGCATGGATGAATTTATTTTCTCTCTCTTTAAGGGATGGTGCCAAAACTTGGCTCAATTCCTTAAACCCTCAATCTGTGCTGACTTGGGTTGATTTGTTAAATGAATTCTACAAAGAGTTCATTCCCATGTATTATACGAGGGTTCTCAAGCAACAAATTCAAACCTTTGTTGAAAGAGAGAATGAGTCATTTTATGCATGTTGGGCAAGATACAAGGATTTGCTAATTGTGGTCCCACATCATGGCTATGAAAAATTTCAAATTGCTAACTATTTTTATGATGGACTTTCTCACAAGAGTCAACGATTCTTAGACATGGTGCGCGATGGCAAACTTTTTGAAAGAGAACCCACACAAGCCTTAGATTTCTTTGATCATTTGGCTGCAACTTTGCAATCTAAGGTTTTTGCTCAACATTGTCAAGAGTCCAACTCAAATGCCATGGAAGAGGAAATTGAGCCACCTATCTTTGTTGAAGATGTTAGTTTAGATTGTGACAGCTTCTCAGAGTCTGCTTGGAGTGATGAGCCTTTTGATGAAATTGAGGTCCAAAGTTCTCTCATGGATTCCCCTCTTTGTGATGATCCGGGGGAGAAATGCCTCACTGCTAAGGTTGTTTCTTTCGATATTCCATATCTTGATCCTTCCCTGGAGGAATTACTCCTTGCTCATGAGATGAACATGCTTGATGCATCGGGCGTCTACCATGAAGATCCGTTGGCAAAGCCTCTCACCACTAAGGAAATGGATGCCGAAGTGGATTACTTGTATTCTTTGTTGGCTAAACAGGATGCTTATGAACCAATCTTTGAAGAGTTGGAGCCCATGGAAGCTACAATTGTCCCTTTGAATTCTCCGTGCCTTGATCTTCTCACCGCTAAGGAAGTGGATGGCGAGGTAGATTCCTTACACTCTTTGTTAGAAAAACAAGATGCATGTAGGCCTAATCTTGAGAAGTTCTCAATATATGCTAGAACTAACCGATTTTCTTGGTGTTGATGATTTTGATTTAGTTTATCATCCTTCTATAGTAGAATTTGTCAACTCTTTGAAAATTGATTTTGTTTGGGCTATGCACTTGGTGGAACTTAAATTTTTGAAACGAATTCGGCAATTGCTGTACTCAAAGTATCTATTTTTGTGGCATGGCTGGATTCAATTTTTAAGGCAGAGTGTGGAGTGGAGTGCTATGTTAATTTTATTAGCTCTAGTTGGCATAGTAAATGTTCGAATCCCGCGTTTGGCTGAACGTACATAAATTCTTTCTTTTTCTCCCTCTATTTTCTTTTTACTTTTTTTCTTTTGATGGTCCGGTATAGCCACCCGTCTCTAGCTCCAAGTTGTTGCATGACTTGCTCTACGGCACTATGAGTTGGATATGGGGAGAAAAGTAGTACTCGTGTAATCACGTGACGATTTGTTGGATTTAAATACTTGTCAATTTTTGAGCCCGGATAACATGAGCCGGGCGATACTAATATCATTTGCTTCTTAGTAGGTAGTTGGTTCTTAAGTCTTTTGCAGGGTAAGCATGCTACCACACCAGCCTTGCTGGTTTAGGTCTAAAAGCTAGGGTGAATGAGGCATTCAGGAACCCTAAGCATGGGTGCGATTACGTGTCGCGGTTGTAAGACCAAGAAAGCCTCAGCGATGACCTTGTGTGACTAGCTATGGTTCCGATGGAGGAGCCGAATGAGTGAGCCTTGGAAGCAGTTCCAATGACGAAGGGAAGCAATGACAAGAAAGCCTCCAACTTGGTCGAGGTATACGGGGGTTGACATTCCCCCGGAGGTACAATCTTTTGTTCTTTCCTCTCTTTACTATTGTTCTTCATGCTATGAGGACATAGCATCGTTTAAGTTGGGGGGAGGGATATATATGTTATATATATGTTCATGAGATCGACTTGTCTCATTTTTCTGCTTTTGGTAAAGTTTTCAAAATTTTTTTTTTTGTGCAATCTTCCCTTGTTAGTAGTGATTTCGTTTGTTAGATACTTTCCTTATGCTCAATTGTGTCAATGGCAAGAGTCATGTATCCCCTTGAATTCGGTTGTGTGTTTGAATCCATGTTACATGCTTATACATGAACATTGATGAACAAGTTGAGCCTAAAAGTCAAGTCAAGTGTTGTGCATCGCTAGAGTGGAGATTCATTTCTTAAGCATCCCATGCTTTTTGTTCTCATTTCCGGCACTTGCGTAAATAACATCTTTTGTTAATGCTTGAGTGGTGTATATATCTTTAATGCATCTTATTGGAGTTGTTGGCGTATTTAGGAAATGATTCAAGGCATTTTTGCTTGATTAAACCACATAAGAGTCACCTCGTCCTTATTTTGAACCATAGTCCGAGTCTCTTCCATTGTTCAAACCTAGGTAACCGGATGTTCGGAGGGTTGTGTGTCAATAGTTTTCCAAGATTCAAGGAGGTTTGGTGATGTGTGATCATGATAGAAGTGGTTGGGATGCAAAAAGGCAAAGAATTGATACGTGATTCTCTATCTCTGCTTTCCCACTACAAAAGTTAAAGCCTAAATTTTCATCTCCCTATCCAAAGCCCTCAAAATTGGCCCCTCAATCTCTCTCATTACAAATCTCAATTCACATGACCCTATTCCTCAAAGAAAGATCAAAGAAATGCTATGAAAGAGCAAAGTCATATTAGAAAGAGAGTTAAATACTACGATAAGAGGATTGGTGTGACCTCCGGGCTAACATACATTCCGATTGAGAAAGAGTCTGACGGAAAGGGGGAGCTCGATGCTCAATACTTGAGGAGCCGGATGTGGTTGGCGATTATGTGTGTTTGAGTCGGTGGTAGTAGTTTTTCTTTATTTCTTCTTCGTAATTTTGTTTGGTTTTTGGTCGTTATGTGGCCATGCCTTGGGTAGTTTAGGGTCGGTAGTGGCCAAGGGTAGATGAACCATGCAAGTATATGGCCACTACATTTTTGTTTTCCCTTTTCCTTTGTATCCAAGGTCGTTATAAGCTAATAAAGTCTTCCGTTGATCTTTTGTACGCTAATTAACTCCGTTTGATGCATGATTGATATCTATTGCTTTTTGAGTATGATTTGTCCCTTCTTATGCAAAGTTGTCAAAATCCAGTCGGACTCGACGGTCCACGACTGGATTTTGCACATTCTTGGGTGCTAACTGTATTTCTTGGAGTGCCAAGAAACAACCGACGGTGGCACGATCAAGTACAGAAGCTGAATATCGCGCCCTTGCATCCACAGCTGCTGAAGTAACTTGGATCTCATACCTACTTCATGATATTGGTCACACTATCCAACAACCAGCAACTCTATTTTGCGACAATATTTCAGCCTTACATCTAACCATCAATCCAGTGTTTCATGCTCGTACGAAGCACATTGAGATAGATTACCATTTTGTACGTGAAAAGGTGGCGCAAGGTTTGCTCATTACCCGTTTCGTCACGTCAAGACACCAAGTTGCTGATATACTAACCAAACCGCTCTCTCGTGCCTCTTTTCATGCTTTGCGTGTCAAACTAGGCCTTTGGCCATCTCCCCGGCCTAGTTTGAGGGGGAATATTGAGGGAATCAAATCAGAATTAGAAGGTCAAAGGAATATGGAATGTGAGGCAATCAATTCACAGTCACAATATCAAAGGAATAAAGCATGCGACAAAATGTGCTAAGAGAACTGGAAGATCTGTTAAGCAATAATCATGGGTAGATTGTGAGAATATTGTGAGGCTGATTTACAGCTCTAGTATCAAGCACGTTTCCTTTTTCATAGGAGCCAAAAGTCGATTCTTTTGTATATTTAACTTGTATATTGACTGAGCTATGTAATGTATCAAAAACATTCTCTCTGAAATAATACATTTTCAGAACTTCTTTACTTGTGACCATTCTACTTGTAAACCATTATTCTAGATGGACGGGTGAATGAGATACCCTGTAATAATTAAGCTCGTTCTCCCGTGTGCCCAGACTCCATATATATATATGACAATCCCGACTTGTTCTCCACAATTAACTACCCGGGCTTGACCTTAATTAATTTTGTAGGGATTGACTTGTCGTTTGAACGATTGGTGATATGTACTACGTACGTAACGGGATTAATCGGCAAGCATTGGTATCGGTAGGTATCCATCGGTAACATTAAGGCTGATATTGCGATAAAGGAAAATTGCTTAGGGGTGTTTCCATTAACAAAAACCACAAAAAACTTATTAACAAAAACCACAAAAAACTTAACGCATTTTATTATTTCATTTCTACTAACGAAAGAGTTTCAACATTTTACCATCTAGTTTCTACTAACAAAAAATTTGTCAACAAAAACCTTTTTTTTTTTTGCTACAGTAACTCTACTTACAAATTCATCAATAACTTATTCACTACCGGAAACAACTTGGCATTTCTTAACAACTTATTCACTACCAGAAATATCTAACAACTTCTCATCCACAAATAAAAATCTACAAATTTTTCACTACTGGAAACATGGTGATGCGTAACAGTATCGGCAAATACACAATGGCGGTAACAAACCGTACAGATGAAACGGACAAAATACCGGTCATGACGGGAAAAATATGGGGAAAATGACGGCCAATGACGTGTTTTGATATTTAATACCCGTCAAAAACATTTTCAGTATTAAATAATATTTTCAGCATGTCCTTTGCGGGTATTAATTATTAAAACATGCCCTGAACCGTCATTTTCCCCAAAATATGGCCGCGGTTACGGTAGGAAGTAATGGGATCTAGAATTTAGTGACGCAATTGGAATTCTTTGAGGGAACATTCGGAAGATACTGCATGCGAATATTCAGAAGTGATCAGAACCGATAAAATTCTTGAAGCTTTGACAAAACAATGATTTCGTGGGCACCAAAATGCAATTTTTTTTTTCCCCAAAAATTTAGAAATTTCATTAATAACCAAGAGAGAACATTAAAGGGCATATTCTTAATTCCTTGAAGAATGAGAGAATAGCCAACCAGGCAGATAGGCTCCGACGAGGAAAGACCTACACCTCAAACTCCTTAGAAAGGCCACCGAGGTACAATACCTCACACAAAACTCACACTACCAACATCAAAGAAAGAAAAACACACTACACTCAAAAGGGTTAGGAAGACCCTTGAAGGGGAGAAACACTCGCAAGCGAGACATCACTTCAGAAAACTGGAAAAAAAAAAAAAAACCTTCGGCGGTGCCGAATCAAACAACCCAGCCTTTCCTTCTCCAAATCAACTTCAGATCGGACCATGTTCTCCAACCTCTTGACTCTGAACTTTGCAATCCAACCCCCTGGTCGTCGGAACACTTATAGCAAGGCGTCGTGGCTGGATCTGGACGAAGGCCAAGCTGCGGACAGCTTCGAGCTAGTCAAGGCGATCTTGGAACTTCAGGATGTCGGGGAAGAGGTCGTGCAGGAGAATCTGTTCGATGGCAGCGATGGAGGTGGCTAGAGGGAGGCGGGATGAAGAGGAGACAGCATGACTACAATAATAGATAAATACCACACTAAGGAGATTCACAAAGATCACAGTTTTCATTGAAAGTGTGATAAAAAATTGTAGGCTAACTTTTTAATCTCAGTTTAAATCAAAAGCTGAGATAAAAAGTGGTGCGTAGCCACAGAAAAGAGTAAGATAATAGATCTCACCCTTGTGACGAGATAAAAAAAAAAGATCTCACCCTTACAGTGTGATAGAAGACTTTAGCGGAGATAAAGACCTCGCTCGTGCGGTGAGATAAAAAAAAAGACCTCACTCTTGCGGTGTGATAAAAAACTTTGATGCGAAAAAGGCGAGATAAAAGATCTCACTCTTTTGGTGAGATAAAAGACTATAAAAAAAAAAAAACGGGCCGGGAACTTCCAAATTTTTTCGCTCATTTTGGCGCGCTTGGAAAGGAAAAGTAATTGGAAGGACGCTCAAAACGACGTCGTTTCACTTTAGCCCAAAATAAGCCCTAATTACTCACCACTCACACGGTGAAGCTCACTCATCCTCCTGGCCTCTCCAGTACACATTTCATCTTCATCCTCGCACCGCTAGCTGCCGCCGCCTCTTCGCCCCCATCCTCACACGCCGCTGCCGCCGCCTCTTTTCTCTCCACCACCCCCGTGAAAGAAGAAACGGTGCGCTCCTTCTCTGTGATTTCTTGTATTCTTCCATTGTCCTTCTTCAAAATGTCTTCTGAACTCGTATACGTTTAGTGCACGGAACTCGTATTGTAAACGACATTAAGTATTCATTTCATACACGATTAGTGCTGCGGAAAGCTAGGCTGTTTGTATACGTTTCTATTAACATACTGGCTGCATAGTTTTGATGGTAAGTCTGATCAAGGACCCCTCTTTGATAACGGATTTGAGCCCCTGCCTGAACCTTTTGACCCCTTATAACCTCCGTGAAGTAATTGTCCTTCATGTTATTTCTTTTTTCAAAATTATTTTTAGATTTATTTGTTCGGTTTTTAAGAACAGTGTCTTTTGGTTGCGCCATGTTTACAAGGTAAGAGGGTTACTGTACTGTACATTGTTGGTCTCTATACGCTGTTTCCTCAACAATGGGAGTGAAGAACAGCCTATGTTCTGTATCGAGGAAAAGATTGGCATTCTACTGATTGTTAATTTGTTATGCATATATGTTTTCATTGAAACTCAGGACGAACTTTATGAGTTTATCTGTCTTGTACCAAAATTGAAGAACCAGTTTACCTAGAAATGATCCAATGCCCTTGGATACTGCCACATGATGCCTCATACCCACTTTCTGCAACACAGTAGGCGTGTGCCCAAGACAATTGTGCAAGCTGCACCCCAATGTTTGGTGGAAAAGGGGTATGGGGCAATAATCTCTCCCAATTTCCCTCCGTTCTTTAGTTTGTTCTCTGTTTGGTTGATATCTGTATGTTGGAAAGGAAGGAAAAGAAAATAGTTTAAAAATCTTTTGACTAGCATCCCTGATCTTACTATTTTTTCTGTCTGGATAATAAAGAATACTAAGAATGGCTAGCCAAGTTGAGGAGAACCAAAAATCTGTTGTAATCAGGCGTAATGCATCATACACAATTAACACAACTGGAATGCCAAAAACAAAACTTGGCAATATAGTGCAGTTTAGTTGGATCCAACCTACAATCCACATTTTGTAGTTAAGGAACAAACCAGGATTTAATGGCATTCCGCAAAAGACCTATAAACCAAATTTTAATTTCAACAGCTTGCTATCTATTTTTTTTGATAGGCAACAGCTTGCTATCTATTGCAGAAGTATGGCTTCATTGCATAGTGGATAAGTGATGTGGCAACAAAGAATAGGAACTGGGTACGTGTATCACGTGCCAGATACGCAAGGACAAGTACCAAGCAAAGTAAGAAGACGCAGGAAGTATGGCTTCGGTTTTGATTAGAATGTTGAGTCCATCTGCGAGATTGACTGGGGAGGAGCAAGAAAGAAGACGCAGGAAACATCAACGCCGAATAGCTCGATTTGGGGAGAAGAGAGCGAAGAGGAAACGGAAGGAAGATGATGAACGAGACGCACGTCTGTTTAAGCGAATGGCCGAGATGAGTAAAGTTACGGTTACACAGATGCTGGAGTATGGTCTTCGAGAGCAGGGTACGTACATACGGGAAGGATTCTATTTGGTCTCATTATTTTTTTTTTTTTGTCAGCAAATAATTTCTTTGAAAAAACAACGAAATCTAGGCACATTACTTACTACGTACCCAACCAAAGAAGCAAGTGCCAAAGGCTGAATTATCAGATTTTAGTTATCCAAGGAGGAGCATCCCAAGCAAAATTTTCATAAAATGTATAGGCCAGCCTTCTTTGAAGGTAGCCATTCCACTCTGCCAGCTAGTGATCAGGAATAAGATAGATTAGGGGTGCTGCCAATGATTTCCAAAGTAGTTCTATTCCCACTGCTCGGACTTTAGAATGCAATGATCAACAAAGAATTAAATTACGTACCACCTTCTCACCAAACCTTTTATGCAAAGGGCCTGAGGACGGATGCCGGTTATCAACCTAAACATGAGTATCGCCACCATTACCAATGATATATACCTGATATATGTCTTGACACTTGGCAGATACTTCTAATCTTCGTTAATTTCCATCATAACCCAAGAAGATTCACAAGGTGGAGACACCACCTACAAGCTTTGCCCTTTTCAAAGTTAGCCCTTGACGAGCACAACAAAAACAAGGTATGCGTGTGCGTGCTTGAGCTTTTGTTGGTTCATTTAATTCTTCCTTCCTCACCTATTTGATCAACTCCTCTTCCTTTGTATTTGGATTGATTTCTCTCCGAAATTGTAGAGTACAAACTACCAGTTTGTGAAGGTCCTCAAGGCAAACATTGCTGGTACTTATAGTCGGCTCCTCTACTATATTACCTTTGAAGTCAAGGACATGGCTCGTTCTGGTTCTCCCACTCTCAACTTCCAGGCTACTGTGAAAACTTCTAAGGATCAGACAACTGTTTTGTGTAGCGCGCCTGAACTGTAATCCTATGTACTTCAAGGTACAGTATTGTTTCTCCGTTTTATGTGCTTATACTATTATATTTGTTTATACTGCTCTTGGATTGCTGATTGTCTAGTGCACAATGTTGCCTTCTCAATACAGTAAATTTGTGATTCAAAGTGATCCCGTGAAATTTTTCCTGTTTGTTTCACTGGTGTCTCCTTGGATGTAAAAAGCACCTTAAAGTTACATTTTCATTACCTTTTTCAGACTTTCTATACAGTTTTACATCTATTACGGTATAATTTTTACACAATGTTAAAAGTTAAAACTACATGGGTTCAATTGTTGTTGTTAAAAGTTGAAACTACATGATTTATCTTCTTTTTGGTCCTTGGAAAGTATAGTCAGTTTCAAAATTGTCCTTGAATTTTTTATCATATCAATCTCCTCCGTATACTATGTCAGTTGTCAATGTCACCCCATCCGTCATTTATGAAATATGCTAACGTGGATGAAGTTTGCTTATGTGGAGGTTACGTAGAGCCAACATGTATAACATTAGAATAACTAAGCGGAAAAAGTGTTTTGCCTCCCTCAATGAGCAAAAAGACTTGGAAAAAAAATCACAAATTCTCACATTTCTAAATCTCTATAAATCCAAAAGAGAACAAATCCTTGTTTCGCTGGTTCTCTATTTCCCCGATTATAAGAAAAAGGGTTCTCCACCTCCATTCCTTGACTCTTGATTTCGTCTACTCTGAGATCCAAATCTGCTTCTGAGGTTTGCCAAAGATTTAGATTAGGACAAATTATCCTTAGAACATGAAGTGGTTTTTTTGCCCGAAATTGGACGTGAGTGGATGACCCACACGATGAGAAGGCATCCATACCATTCAGTGTCCATCATTAGCTTCCTCTGATGTCTCTTGTTCGAGTTTGTAGGTCGGACCCACAGTTATTGGCTGACACCCAAATCTTCCTGTTCAAAGAAAATCTTATCGCCGGCATGTATGTAATCAACAATGGTAGTGGTGGTGGAGGTGCATGATGAATGGAGGGTGGTCAGCCCAAAAGGAATATACGAGCCCATTTTAGTTCATGCAGTTTGTCATGATCATGTCACCCTACCTGCCCTAATGTCAAGACTGAACTAGGAATCTAATGTAGTGTCTCTGGTTCATCAGGTTGGAGGGAGGGAGCCCCCTTGCAGCAACAAAATTCCCTCTGTTCGATCTCCTTAGTCTCTGGTTCTCTCCTCTTGCTCTGCTTCTTCTTCTCTGTTCCCCTCTCTCTTCATTGAATCCCCTTTCTGTTCGATCTGCGAACCCTGCTGTGTCCATGTGTAATGAGCCACAAATAGGCGTAGCGAGTAGATGCAAGAAGGTTAAGAGCCTGGAAGCTTTTTTTGTTTGCAAGAGGTGAGCTTTCACAAGTATTTGGGTCGTTGTGAGTCATGATCTTTCCAGGGGAATAGTGATGGGCAGTATGATGGTTTTATATTACTATAAATTTGGATGTGATCTCATTTTATTGCTGTTTACCTTCCTACGAATTTTAAAGCTGATCACCAAGTGAAAGTCATTTAATCCTAATATCTTATAGTCTTTTCCTTGAGAAAGGCATAAACTGATCTAAACATTACCATTCTGAATGGTTTCCTTTTTTTTCCTCTTCAACTTAGGGATATTTAGCAGCAAGTGTCAGGCATTGACCCTTAGAGGCATCTACGGAGTACAAAGCATCGTTGGTTCAAAGGACACAAGTCACATAACTTATATGTACTGGGTACATATTGTAAGCTGGTACTTTGCTTGGTACTTGTGCTTGCGTATCTGGCACGTGATACACGTACCCAGTTCCTATTCTTTGTTGCCACATCACTTATCCACTATGCACTTAAGCCATACTTCTGCAATAGATAGCAAGCTGTTGCCTATCAAAAAAAATAGATAGCAAGCTGTTGAAATTAAAATTTGGTTTATAGGTCTTTTGCGGAATGCCATTAAATCCTGGTTTGTTCCTTAACTACAAAATGTGGATTGTAGGTTGGATCCAACTAAACTGCACTATATTGCCAAGTTTTGTTTTTGGCATTCCAGTTGTGTTAATTGTGTATGATGCATTACGCCTGATTACAACAGATTTTTTTGATGAAGTGCGAGCTGAGTGGATAAAGTCCGTCATGAATGAAGTATGATCAGCTTATATGTGTAAGTTAGCTCTTCCTTTATTTAAGTTTACTGTGTGCTTGCTCTGCTGTCCAGTTCTGAATTGTGGCTGCTTGTGATGGCTATTGTTCCTTTCTGCTGTTTTTCTATGGATTCTGTTCTGCTACTGCTTCGGTTGTGGCACTAGTACGCTTAAGCTTAAATGACTGTTGCTATTGTTGTCATAGCTTTTGTTGCTGTCTGCTGAATAATGGCTCGCGATAGCTGTTGCTGCTGTTTTAGTTGCATGCAATCTGTCGTGTGGCTTTTGGTATATGCTAGAATACGTTATGAGTTCTACATCTGTTTTGTTGTTGATGCTGTTTCTACTGTGGTCGTCATGGCAATAGTTAGCTGCTGTAACGTTCTGTTTGGTGCTGATCAGTATTGAAATGTTCTGGTATATGCTAGTATAACTGGACCTGTTGTATTTGACCATGTGGGATGCTAATAGCTACAAGAAAATGAGTGAGACTAATTACCTATTATGGGAAATTGAATTGTATCATACGCATTAACTATAGTTGTCTTTGTTCCACCTTATTTGACCTCATCTGATAAGGTAGTCTTGCATCAGAAGTTTACATGGGAGATATATCCTGGGTTTAAAGTAGGTGCAAAGATCGTAGTTTTGGGGTGGGGGTTGGAGTTTGTAACAGCCCTATCTGTTTTGGAGTGTCTAGTCGCTCGGAAGCATGCACTTTGGATTATGGGTATATAAGTAAATTTTTTAACCATCAGCTGTTGCCATTGCATGAATTATCCGGGTAGATGTCATTATGTATTGCACCTGTCAGAGGGGATGCTAGTTAAGCTTGACAATTCAGATTGTTAGCTCGGAAGCATGCACTTTGTATTGCACCTATCCAACAATTCCAATTTCCAACCCTTCTCCTGACCTGCAATAGTGGGAACCCCTTGCACTTGTAGCCCTTTCTTTTGGGGTAAAGATTGACAAAGAGCCTTTCATCCTAGCACCACTGCTATAAAAAGTACGGTATCTATCCTGATTTTCATGTTAAAGCACCTGGAGCCCAATGTTCAGTGTCTTTAATGAATTCCATAAATAATTCCACAATTCTGCAATTCATGAATAATTCCACAATTCTGCAATGATAGTAGTTCCTCTGTCTGTTATCATGCCTGCCAAAATTCATACGTGAAATTTGTACAATAGTTTTGATATTAGAACTGTCTAGCTTCTGGAAACCATTGTGATACTAGGTAATTCTTATTAGTCTCCAAGTTGGATTATATTTTGCAGGTATCAAATTAGTAACTTTTGTTGGAACTTGCTCTCTTTTACAAGCAATGTTTTTTATGATGTTGCTAGGCTTATTATTCCCCCTATTGTTTTGTGAGTTCTATTGATCCTATTGTTGGCCAATGCGATCATGGTTGTCCATTTTTATGATTACATTGTGAAATATGACAAGGCTACTTTATGCCCGGATATGTGTTTTTATGAACGGTAATTTCAAGATGTTCTCTTGACTGCAGACTCGTGCTTTCAGTATGCTAATGTAGTTAGTTATTTGCTTTTTTGTTTTCTGCTGGATTTAAGCATTAGAGTTCTTGATGCTACTACTTTTTGTTTTCTGGTGGATTTAGGCATGCTCTGAGGGACGAAGTGCTTGAAATTGGCTTCAAAGAATGACGAAGTGCTTGAAATTGGCTTCAAAGAATGAAGAATTCGTTGTAGCTTATGACATAACTCTGTGCTTGTGGTTCAATTAGTTTTATTTGTCCTTTTTATTGTTAAGCTTTTGTTTTGCATTTTTTATGCATTTTAAAAAATTTGATTGACGGTAGATTAATTCAATGTAGGCTTTCCGGCACGATGTTTCTATCTGACCTGTTTTGTGCAAGATGCAATATTAGTTATGCATATTTCGTAATTGCAATGTCTTTTGTTTTGGAGAAGATAACTACGGGCTGAATACATATTTTATGTGTATTTATTATTGGTTAGAGATTCGGGCATTTTTTAAATGCACAAAAAAAAAAAAAAAGATAGCATCTTTCAATCACATTTCTAGACTGTGATGATAAGAACATTTAATCACGGTTTTAGACGAAAACCGTGATCTAAAAACTAGAAAAGATCACACCTAACTATTTTCCATCTCATTTTTTAGACATAAAAGATCACAGTGTTTGGTGGTGATTGTTAACTACATATAATCACGGTTTTTTAGGAAGAGTGTGATCAAAATCCAGAAAAGAAGACGGAAATGAGTTTCCATCACGGTTTTGCCTAGAAACGATCACGCCTTTTGGGTGTGATTGTTTCTATCTTTCAATCACGGTTTTTAACTGTGATAAAAAAGAGTGACTTACAATCAAACTCAGATCTATCACGGTAGGAGGAGTGTGATAGAAGACTAACTATCACTGTTAATAACTGTGATTGTTATGCTTTATTGTAGTAGTGCAGTGAAAAGAGGACGCTGGAAGAGATCGACGGAGATGTAAAAGGGGAGACAAAGGAAAAGTTAATGGAGACTGCCCTCATCCCGCCGCCCGCCGCCCATCATAGGATGGGAACCCTAGCGACGGAGTGAAGGAGGGAGGTGGCTAGGGCTAGGAAGTATTAGAGAGAGCTAAAAATGCAATTGATGTCTTATATAATTGTACCTTTGTCACTGGTCCTTTAATTAAGTTAATTTATAAGGTTTTTTAACTACCGTATGGTCAGGTATTGCGTTCAGAGTATTCTAGGCTATCAACGTCCTCCGTCAGTAGTTTGAGATTGTGAACACTCTTTGGGGGTTAACCACTTCTTTTCTTGGGTTTTCAGATCCCCTTTCTGTGAGAGTTGGAGAATGGCTTTTGAGACATCAGCAGCATAAACTTAGGAATTTATCTGCATAAAAACATGAATGAAGATAATTCTATTATAAAAGCGTGCAGCATAAACTTAGGAATTTAAGTATGTACAATTAAGAAGTGACACATCACCGTTGCTTGAAAAAATTGAAACCTTTTGGTGATATTTTACGAGAGCATTGAATTCAAGTATATACTTTTGTGTTCATCTATATATAACTTATAAACTATATATTCGGAGCCTCACGCTAAAAATCGGAACCGTCCAACTTGTTTAAAACTTAATTTTAAAGATATCCGCGAGAAATATAATTGGCATTGACTTACCCACTTTGCCCTTACTTTATGTTTTGACATAACATTTATAGTAGAAGAGAACGGGTGAAAGAGTACTGTTTGCGTATGCTTACTTTTAGACATTTATTTTGGGACGTCCATAAAAGGGAAAAAAAAAGGGGAGATTTAGTGGGAGGTCCATTATAACAATTTTCTAAACCTTCGGATCCACAGTGTAATTTTATAAGACCTGCAGTCCACTTCCGAGTCACAAATACAAAAATACCCCTGTTGTTTTACAGTTTACAGCAATACATGCTGTAACTTTTCGAGTCACAAATCAATCGCGTCGGAGAAGAACGACTACGCACATCGGAAAAGCTCAACGGAGAAACTCAACAGCTGGTTGATCTCCGCCTAGAACGCAAATATCTGGCCATTCTCTCTCTACTGTTCCTCAGAAATCGAGTTTTTCAAAACCTAGAGACAAGACGAATCAGGTAACAATTAATTTTTGAAACTCGTGATGTTTCTCCGTGAACTCCAGTGTATAGCTTTCGAATCTGAGTCTACAGCTCCCAAATCGAGTCTACTTCGTCGATCACGTGGTTTCTTTCACTTACGAAGATTTAGGGTTTCAATACTAAATCTTGCTGCGAAACGCTTGTAAAGTCCGCTCATGAAAGAGATTTAGAGATTTAGGGTTTCAATACTGGAACAACATATTTTTGTGTTCTTTCTTTAATATTGTTAAGGTATCACGATCCCTTGTCAAGGCGGCTCATGATAGAGCTCGGAAGGCCTTGAAGTAATCTTGATGTATTTTGTGTTCTTAGCTCAGAGGTTTTTGTCTTAGTTGATAAATGTGGGCCTTGTCCACCCGTGAGGATAAAATTTGGGCCTTGGCACAAGCAACACCCCATTGCCATGTCACGCAGAAAGGCAAAAATGGCTTTCCGCGTGAAATTCATACATACATACATACGAGTAGTACCACTTTTTGCTGTATTGTTTGGTAGTCTGGTAAAATTCTTTTTTTGTTTTTTCGATCACTGCATTCCATGTGTTGTACATATGATTTTGAAATTTTATTTCCTTGGCATTAGTGTTTATTTAACAATTTGCAGTCTAAATTCAAAAGTGCACTAGTTTGCAGTGTAAAACTGAAAATTTTCGGTCTAAATTTTACTTGGCGTTAGTGCTCATTGAACAATTTGCAGTCTAAAAGTAAAAATTTGCAGTCTAAATTTAAAAGTGCTATAGTTTGCAATCTAAAACTGAAAATTTGCAGTCCAAATTTTCCTTGTCATTGGTGTTCATTTAACAATTTGCAGTCCAAAAGTTTGTGTGTAGACTGAAAATTCCCCTGTGTCCGGTGGATAGGATGTAGATAAGGTTATGAGAAGGGGGTTTCTCTTGCTTTTGGCATGGCATCCCTTAGCAAAGTTTGTGTGTAGACTGAAAAGTATGCATAAGTGTTTTAACTTCAGTTTTTATTATCATTATGTCATGTTTTTTTTCCTGTTATAAACTTTGCTTGTAGACTGCAAATTTTGTCTCTTAACTTTAGCTTTTATGTCATTATGTCAAAAATGGCTTTCCGCATGAAATTCATACATACATACATATGAGTAGTACCGTTTTTTGCTGTGTTGTTTGGTAGTCTGGTAAAATTCTTTTTGTGTTTTTTCGATCGTATGTATGTACATGATGGATGACTGATTAGCCCATACTTTTGAATCTTACTGGAGTAGGAGTAGTATATATGCCTGCCTGGGGCCCAAACTTGAATCCAATGATGTGTTGGGGCTGGGTGGTTTGGTTTGCCGTATTTTCGATTATCTATCACTTGAATCTTCCCATGTCTGGCCCTTGATCGATGTAAGTGAGATGATGAGGTTTTACTCAGCAACTGCTATTGTCAATAATGTAGATTACCCTTTGGCGGATTTGAAGCTGAAAACTTCATCGTGGTATCTCTGAATTCCACATTGTGCAAACTCTTGGAAGCCCTGCTGTACTGACAGTCACAATGAAGAAGAAAAGTACGTATAACAGATTTAAATTCAGTTTTCATTCATCATTATGTACACTATGCACTAGCAAAGTTTGTGTGTAGACTGAAAAGTATGTATAAGTGTCTTAACTTTAGTTTTTATTATCAGTATGTCATGTTTTTTCCTGTTATAAACTTTGCTCGTAGAGTGCAAATTTTGTGTATAGACTGCAAATTTTATGTACAAACTGTAAATTTTGGGAAAAGGTCAATATTTATTTGGGCAGGCTGACACGAGCGTGCTATGAGAGAAGAGAGAGAAATTGAGAAATTTACGGGCCGGTCCACTTTGGGACTCCTAATTCCCTTCAACTCCAACCCAAATCGAAAAAGCACCACTAAGGATTTCACAATTTTTTTTCCCCAAAACACCTCTCTGCTAGCATTCCATTTCTCAGGTGTCTGGCAACGTACGATTGTCCAAATTTGGTTCTTTTCTATTTGGTTCTCTACATATGAAGTTCTAGCATCAATATTTCTTTTAGTCATTATTGGCGCCATTGCCGGGGATTTCTTATTATGGCTTTCTTGGAAGTTCGACAAACCACTGTAAGTATCCCGCTTTCGTCTCTTAGTAGTAGTAGTAGTAGTAGTTTAGAAGTTTATGTATTAGTGACTCGTATTTAGTTTGGTGGATACCTCTAACCTGACCATGATGTCTGACATGAGGTGTAACGAAGCCAAGCTAAATATGGAGTGTGTGCTTAGTTAGTTTAGTTTACTTTGTTAGTTACTAAGTGTAATTTGATTGCATTGCTTAGCCGAGGTGGTGGTATAACCCCTCGCATATTCTGTTGCATATTCTGTTGGTTGAGATGAGGTGGCGGCATAGCCCCTCTAGTTTGGTAGCTTGTTGGTAGTTAGTTGTAGTCCAAATTTTCCTTGTCATTGGTGTTCATTTAACAATTTGCAGTCCATTGGTGTTCATTTAACAATTTGCAGTCCAAAAGTTTGTGTGTAGACTGGAAATTCCCCTGTGTCCGGTGGATAGGATGTAGATAAGGTTATGAGAAGGGGGTTTCTCTTGCTTTTGGCATGGCATCCCCTAGCAAAGTTTGTGTGTAGACTGAAAAGTATGCATAAGTGTTTTAACTTCAGTTTTTATTATCATTATGTCATGTTTTTTTTCCTGTTATAAACTTTGCTTGTAGACTGCGAATTTATGTCATGTTTTTTTTCCTGTAAGTATCCCACTTTCGTCTCCTAGTAGTAGTAGTAGTAGTAGTAGTTTAGTAGTTTATGTATTAGTGACTCGTATTTAGTTTGGTGGATACCTCTAACCTGACCGTGATGTCTGACCTGAGGTGTAACGAAGCCAAGCTAAATATGGAGTGTGTGCTCATTGAACAATTTGCAGTCTAAAAGTAAAAATTTGCAGTCTAAATTTAAAAGTGCTATAGTTTGCAATCTAAAACTGAAAATTTGCAGTCCAAATTTTCCTTGTCATTGGTGTTCATTTAACAATTTGCAGTCCAAAAGTTTGTGTGTAGACTGAAAATTCCCCTGTGTCCGGTGGATAGGATGTAGATAAGGTTATGAGAAGGGGGTTTCTCTTGCTTTTGGCATGGCATCCCTTAGCAAAGTTTGTGTGTAGACTGAAAAGTATGCATAAATGTTTTAACTTCAGTTTTTATTATCATATGTCATGTTTTTTTCCTGTTATAAACTTTGCTTGTAGACTGTAAATTTTATCTCTTAACTTCAGCTTTTATGTCATTTTTTTTCCTAATTTTTGTGTCCTTTTAAAACTATACAGCATTGGCAAAAAGACACGAACACGGATATCGGGAAAGCTCAAATAATGAGAGTCCAACCCCAACTCCAGTGATTCTGCCAGAAACTGAAGTGAATGAACAAAGAGTTGCACCGATTAAGGTTAGACTGCCTCAAATGTCAAGAGCAAGAGGGTGTACACAAAGCCAATACGATCTTAGAGAGAGATTAGCAACAAACATGCAAGAATCCAAATCACAACCAGTGGATGGAAAAAAGAAAAGAAAAATGGATAGAGAAGAGGCTGAAAAACAAAAAGAGACAGATGAAGGACATACAGAAGCTGAACAAACGCAACCAACAGGCTCTAACCGGTGCAATTTGCAGTCTATATGTAGACTACTCAAGGATACCGAGTTGAATGACCAACATATAGCATCTCTCAAGAAAACACCCTTTTGGTTATTGTTTGAAGCTATTTTGAATAGGAAGTTGTTAAGTGATAATTGTAGAAAGTATGACGAAGTTGTTCTAAGAATTATACAGTCATATGACGAACAGAGTAGAAGTTTTATAGTGGGTGATAGGCAGTTGAAGCTGACAAAGGAGCATGTCAAGCTCATTTTTGGTATTTCTTGTGGAGAAGTTGAGATGTTGGAAACAAATGTAAAGAAAGAAAGTGTTGCATTAGCGAAGAGGCTTGAAATAAAAGAGCCAAGGTTATCAGCACCAGCCATGAAGCAGAAGATTAAAGAACTGACAAGTAGTAAAAAGGAACAACATGTGGATGATGTTGTGAGATTATTGTGTTTATACCTTTGTGTAACCCTATTTTTCTCCAACAAAGGAACTACGGTCAACTGGTCATATGTGCAACACATGGAAGATCTTGAAAAAGTAAAACAATATGACTGGGCAGAAGCTATCAGAAAGTATCTACTTATGTCAGTTCACAACAATCACAAAGACCTCAATGGCCTTAAAGGATCTACTGTGTTACTGTTGGTAATAAAAGCACAACCCTACACATATTCTTTGATTTAAAATAACGTTACTTGTGTTATTGATTTTGAAAAAAAATTTTCTGGCAGTATTGGCTTTGTGAGTATACAAAACTCATAGAAGTGAAAAATCTGAATGCAATTCCAAGGGTGGTGAAATGGAAAATTTCAGATCTTCGGAAGAGTCTCAAGGATTATGAACAATTGAGTCAGATTCCCCATGATAAAGTAATAATGTCTCTTCTTCGTTTTGAAATGGAAAATTTTTGATGTATGACGCTATATCTTTTCTTGTGTGTTAAATTTTTGATGTATGACGCTATATCTTTTCTTGTGTGTTAAATTTGCAGTCCAAATTTTCCTTGTCATTGGTGTTCATTTAACAATTTGCAGTCCAAAAGTTTGTGTGTAGACTGAAAATTCCCCTGTGTCCGGTGGATAGGATGTAGATAAGCTTATGAGAAGGGGGTTTCTCTTGCTTTTGGCATGGCATCCCCTAGCAAAGTTTGTGTGTAGACTGAAAAGTATGCATAAGTGTTTTAACTTCAGTTTTTATTGTCATTATGTCATGTTTTTTTTCCTGTAAGTAGCCCAGTTTCGTCTCCTAGTAGTAGTAGTAGTAGTTTAGTAGTTTATGTCTCCTAGTAGTAGTAGTAGTAGTTTGGTAGTTTAGTAGTTTATGTATTAAGCTGAAGTTAAGACACAAAATCTGCATTCTTTTTGTGTTTTTTCGATCACTGCATTCCATGTGTTGTACATATGATTTTGAAATTTTATTTCCTTAGCATTAGTGTTTATTTAACAATTTGCAGTCTAAATTCAAAAGTGCACTCGTTTGCAGTGTAAAACTGAAAATTTTCGGTCTAAATTTTATTTGGCATTAGTGCTCATTGAACAATTTGCAGTCTAAAAGTAAAAATTTGCAGTCTAAATTTAAAAGTGTTATAGTTTGCAATCTAAAACTGAAAATTTGCAGTCCAAATTTTCCTTGTCATTGGTGTTCATTTAACAATTTGCAGTCCAAAAGTTTGTGTGTAGACTGAAAATTCCCGTGTCCGGTGGATAGGATGTAGATAAGGTTATGAGAAGGGGGTTTCTCTTGCTTTTGGCATGGCATCCCCTAGCAAAGTTTGTGTGTAGACTGAAAAGTATGCATAAGTGTTTTAACTTCAGTTTTTATTATCAGTATGTCATGTTTTTTTCTCTGTTATAAACTTTGCTTGTAGACTGCAAATTTTGTGTCTTAACTTCAGCTTTTATGTCATGTTTTTTCCTAATTTTTGTGTACTTCGAATGGCTGATCAATGAGTTTGACGAAATGATTCATTTGAGCAAAACATAGGAAGAGAGAGGATTGTGATGCTTTATATCTTACCTGAATTGAGCTCCTTTTACACGTAATTTGTCTAGTTAAAGAAACATTGATTTACTTAATTTGTATTGTACAGACTGTTGACTGTTTACTATTGTATTTTCTGTTTGAGTAGGTAAATTATACCGAGGTACAAGAAACAGATGAAGAAAGAAAGATCTTTGATGAAATTTATGGAGATCATGGGGATAAACAAGGTCAAGCTTCTGAAGATCACCAGGGTGAACAAGGAGATACAAAGGTTGTTGATGATGGACAAACGATTGGTGTCATGCAGCAAGTTGAAGTCTGTGGAGAGGGAGAGGGACGAAATGATGAAGTCCAAATTTCTGGAGATTGCAGGGGTGAACAAGGTGCAACGAAGCTTGTTGATGATGAACAAGAACATGTTGAACCAATGATTGGGGTCGTGCATGGTCGGGACGAAGTTGGAGTTTGTGGAGAGAAAGAGGGAGAAAAGGGTGGAGTCCAAGTTTCAGAAGATGACGGGGGTGAACAAGTCCAAGTTTCAGAAAAAGTACAGGGACTGGATGACTTCGACAGTCCAATCTGCAGACCATTTGAAACTGAAGATAATTTGTCTTCAATGGATTCAGGATCAACATTAGTGCCGGATACGTGGGGTCAAATGTTGTCACCAAACACAACGGCTAGTGCATCCTTAGATATGATCTGTGAAACAATAGTAGAGCAAAGCAAAAAAGACGCAACTGGTGTTATTGATGAATTGAAGAACAAAATTGAGAAGTTGGAGAAAGAGAAGCAGAATATAGAGATTGAGATGATAAAAAATCAAGCACTGAATGAGAAAGCTCTACAATCTCATAAGGAAGAAATTGGAATGTTGAAGGAAAGAAACCAAGCTGTTGAACAACAAGTTGCTGAACTGCAAAAAATGAACGACAACTTACAAAATGGCAACAAGATGTTACTAAAAGAAAAGGAGAACTTGGAGGTGAAAGTGAAGGACTTGGAGGCAAAAGTTGAAGATTTTGAAATTCATCAGCTAACGCAAGAATATCCAATGGAAACTGAGAGAGAAGTGCACCAAGTAACGCAGCAAGCAACATTTGAAAAAATCGCAAGGCTGCAAAAAGAGAAGAACGACATGGAGGATGAATTGGCTTGTATTGCTGTTCACAAAATAACACAAGAAGCAGCAAAGCAAAAGAAGAAGCTGAATGAACAATGCTCTCCGCGGTCAATGTTTAAAAGAGTCATAGCAAGGGATGATAGAAAGAAGAACTACTCTGAGGACTACGTCTATGGACAAGTGAAGAGAAAGAGTCCACAAGTAAATCCTATCGATGTAGCCGACAGTCCTGACTGTAAGCAACAACAAAAGGGGAATAAGAAGAAGTTGAAAGTTAATACCGAAGTAGATACTATCGATGTAGACAAGTCTCCGGAGTATGAGCAACGGGAAAAGGGGAAAAAGAAGAAGCTGAAACCTTTGAAGGTTAATTCTGAAGTGGCAAAACTCATTCGTCTGGAAACTTGGAAGAAAATTGAACAACTTTGGAAGACAGGAGAACACGGGTAAGATATACTCTCAACTATATCAATTAGTTATAAAGTTTACGATTGTTAACATAATTTGAAAACCAATTTGCAATATGCAGTACTGTAGTAATGGAATCACCACAGGACAACATCCATGTTGAACTTCTTGACATAGAAAACCTCTTGTTTGACGATCCAATATCAAATCGGGTAATTCCCATACTATCTAGTTGTGTTTTGAATGATTCAATATCAATATCAAACCTGCTGTTTGTAGACTGTAATTGTAGGACTGTATTCAAACAGAACTTAGAGAGCTAATTAATCATGTTTTCACTGGTACAAAACAGTGTGTAGATGCATACACGTTGCTCCTCATGCGCCAACACATTGAAACACAACCGACATTTGATTTGAATACTCAACCACCAAAGTCATACATCTTCATTAGCTGCTTCATGGTAAGAAACTAGCATTAACTTGTATTATTCATACACAAGTTAACTTTGATTTGTTCAAAATAAAAATAAAAAACTTTGATTTGTTTTTGTCTGTAAATAGGACATAATTGAGAACAAAAAGCAAGAGCAACTGAGAAGAACGCTTCACAATATAATGCGACAAGCTGCATCGGCAAGATTCTTGCTCTTTCCAATACTAACTTCTTTCCACTGGACGTTGCTTGTTCTTGACAAAGAAAATGGAAAGTGGAAGTTCTATAACCCTCTGTTGCGCAGATATGGAAGAAACGATGAATACTGCATTAAAACAAAGAAATTGGTAAGCTGGCTTGGATGTTGTTGTATTTTATATATATAGTTTTGTCAAAGCTCTTACATTGTTTGTTTGCTTCTCCACAGAGAGTAATCATTGCAGCATATATCAATGCAGACAAAAAGAAAGCGGACAACATGCTTATGACTGAAACAGTGGAGATACAGATGGACTCACCGCAACAGACAACTGGAAGGTAAGTAGTGTAAAGTTTTTGTAATAGTTTGGTGAAAATCTGCAGTTTTTGTAATACTTAGGTACCTCATCCGTAAGTCGTTGCGTGAAAATCTGCAGTTTTGTTTTAGCTGTGTTTTGTGGGATTTAGTGGCTGATATGGATCTGATGGTCCAATGAATCTATCAGCACCTGGTTAGTGTTTGTTCAGTTGAAGTGGGTGTGGATTAGATGTTAATATGACTTTGACCTTCATAATTGAGCTTAAGAACAGAAAAAAGCAGTCAAATTGTGTTTTGTAGATTTATCTGCTTGGATTGATTAAATTGATCCCAACTTATAGGCCATTGCTGACCTTGAGTAGAATTCATATGCATCTACCCTCATGTTAAAAGGTTAGAAAATATATAAAATGATTATTGTGGATTCATCTGGCCATCAATTGGTTGCTTTTAAGTGTAGTTGGATACATGCTTAATATGGTGATGTAGTTTGGTGAAACCTCAATCTACTAGCCTCTACGTCATTAGTTCGAGTATTGAGGATAACCAGTTGTGCATTTATGCTAAAGGTTACGTTTATACCGAATTTAGCTGTTTGAGACACCAATTATTAATGGGTACTGATTGGGCGTATCTTATAACTCCTGATTGGGCGTACAGGAGTTATAAGATACGAGTGATCTTTCAGGTGGAACCGTGACAATAACCCCTTTGGTTCATGTAGAATATGGGAGTTAAAAAGCAACTGAAATATTGATCTACTTTGCATCCCTTTGGTTCAATGTACTAAAACATGGGTGGCCTTTGTTAACAATTGATTATTCATTCTTCTCAATTCTTCTCATGCTTTTCATTGGATCTATGGAAACTGACCGTCTGTAGAATGATGACAGCTGAATTTTGAATTGTTCTGCCACCAAAAAGCTCATATTTTTAGGATCTACTTTTTGGTTTAAGCAAACTTACTTACAAAATCTTTACTATCTTGTGCTTCTGCCACTTCTGCAATAGCAATCACTCCTGCCACTTATGCAATAGCTTTGTCCTGGCCTAAAGCTTTCAATATCGGAGCGGTCAAACAGAACACAGGGACAAGGAAAAGCGAGCATGTGAATAGGACAATCCAGGACCTCTGAAGATACACGCCTAGCATGCTGTATTGATTTGCACCATATGCTTGCCCACATAGAGTCGCTACTGCACTAGACATTCCCCCTCTAGGTGCATGCTACACTGACTTCACTATCTGTTCCTTGGCGATTCACCGGTTCAAAAGTGAGGCTTTCACTCATAACATCATAAGCAGAAGAAACGAACTATAAACAACTAGACTTTCGTATCATTACTATCGGTGCCATTTTGTACACCAATTTACTCCTCAATGTAGCCATGTTTTGTGGTCTTGTTGCTTTGTATTGCTATTTATCAGTAGCGTGCAAAGATGACAACTTAAAGAAAATCTTGTGCTTCTTAGTAAATCATTATACCATTTTATCTTTGCAGTGTTGATTGTGGCATTGTTGTAATGTCAATCATGAGGAAGTACGTTGAGAATGAAAGTCAAACCAGTGCAATGACAAGACACGAGTGTAGGCAGATCAGAGCAAACCTTATAGACTTATTCCTCAACCAAGAAGTCCATATGGCTGGTGTTTCCTCGGTCTGAATATGCATTTCCAATTTCTGTGGAAGATTTGAAGTGCAATCGTGATGGTATCAGAAGAGTAAAGGTTTAATTGTGATACAAATGGGATATTTCCAGGCTGGGGTGTTCCTTTGTTGGTTTGCGTATCTTGTCTGTTGGTTTGCGTATCTTGTTTGTTGGAGGGCTAAGAGTTTTCTCTTGGCTTGCTACTGATTCATCTCTTATTTTTTGGAGGGCTAACAGATTTGAGTTTAGTAATGGCTAGAATTTTTGCTTTTTACTCCTAGATGTTGTAATAGAAAAGGTCTTGGTTGGAATGTTCGACTCCATTTTTGGAGGGTTAAGAGTGTTTCTGGCTTGTCAATGATTTAAATCCTATATCTAGAAATTTTGAAGGATATTTTCTTTCTTTGGAATAGCAGTTTGATACAGTTATGAATGACGATTTATAAAATTTGTAGTTTAAAACTGCAAATTTGTAAAAATTGTATTAATTTACAGTCTAAAAAGTTTAAATTTGCAGTCTAGATTGAAAGTACAAATTTGCAATAGGTTTATTAATTTGCAGTCTAAAAGTGCAAATTTGCAGTCTAAAATTGCAAATTTGTAAAACTGTATTCATTTGCAGTCTAAAAGTAAAAATTCTAGTTTGCAGTCTAAATTCTATTTGGTGTTGGTGTTCATTTAACAATTTGCGGTCCAATTTCTCCTTGGCGTTGGTGTTGATTCAACAAATTGCAGTCTAAAAATACAAATTTACAGTCTAAATTCAAAAGTGTCCAAGTTTGAAGTCAAAAAGTGCAAATTTGCAGTCTAAATTAGAAAGTGCTCTAGTTTGCAGTCTAAACCTGCAAATTTGCAGTCCAAATTCTATTTGGTGTTGGTGTTCATTTAACAATTTGTTGTCTAAAAGTGCAAATTTGTAGTTTAAAAGTGCAAATTTGCAATCTAAATTCAAAAGTGCTCTAATTTGCACTCTAAAACTGGAAATTTGCAGTCCAAATTCTCTTTGTCGTTAGTGTTCAATTAACAATTTACATTCTAAATGTACAAATTTGCAGTCTATATTCAAAAGTGCCTTAGTTTGCAGTTCAAATTCTCATTGGCGTTGGTATTCATTTAACAATTTGCAGTCTAAATGTGAAAATTGCATTGTAAATTCAAAAGTGTCCTAATTTGCAGTCGAAATTCTCATTGGCGTTGGTGTTTTTTTAACAATTTACATTCAAAAGTGTCATAATTTGCAGTCCAAATTCTCCTTGGCATTACTGTTTATCTAACAATTTGCAGTCTAAATTCAAAAGTGCACTAGTTTGCTGTTTAAAAATGAAAGTTGGCACTCTAAAACTGAAAGTTTGCAATTCAAATTCTCCTTGGCGTTGGTGTTTATTTAACAATTTGCAGTCTAAAAGTGCAAATCTGTAATTTAAAAGTGCAAATTTGCAGTCCAAATTCAAAAGTTTCCTAATTTGCAGTCAAACACTGAAAATTTGCGGTCCAAATTTTACTTGGCGTTAGTGTTCATTGAACAATTTGCAGTCTAAATTTAAAAGTGCTATAGTTTGAAATCTAATAACTAAAAATTTGCAGTCTAAATTTTCCTTGTCATTAGTGTTCATTTAACAATTTACAGTCCAAAAGTTCAAATTTATATTTTAAAAGTGCAAATTTGCAGTCTAAATTCAAAAATGCCCTAGTTTGCAGTCTAAAAATGAAAATTTGCAGTCTAAAAATTCTAAAGTGTCTGAACTCAAAGTGTATAAATTTGAATTATAAATTCTCCTCAAAGTTGATCTTCATTCAATAATTTGCAATATAAATTCTACTCAGTGATGTAACAAAGTGCCTAAACTCAAAGTGCCTAAATTTCTTCTCCACGATGATGTATATTCAATAATTTGCAGTCTAAAATCTCCCTGCCGATGTAATAAAATGCTTGAATTTACAGTGTAAAATTTTGCTCGATGTTAGTGTTCATTCAATAACCCCCATGCCACATTAACAAAGCTTAATTGCACATCATTTCCACCAGAACAAATAATTGAAGTAACATCCACCATACCAATTTATACGAAGATAGCATAACCAAAATATACAAAGATGACCAACATAAAGTTTCATAAACTGTATAAAATTGAAGACACTCATAAACTGCATAGTACTAAAAATCTTCTCAACCAATATCACAATACTTGACTTATTGGAAACACAACGTAAAACTAAACAAACTCTCAGTTCATAAACCTTTGTAAAGAAGAATGCAGAAAGACTTTAATGTGTCATTCTAAGAATCAACTAAGAAGAGGTTCCTTGCAAGTCCTTTTGTGGTGCCTCGCAATGGTCCCGCACCTAAGAACAATTGAGTAGTCTCTTTACTTGTATGGATATGAATTCCAACAAAGCAATGTACTATTAAAAATGTAAAGAATCAATCATCAGTAGGCTCTTTGCATGTCCTGCGGTTGTGGTGAGAAAGCTTATGGCACCTTGCACATCTCAAAAGTAAGTTGCAACCAGGTATAGAGTATAGACAAAATAACTTCTGGCTAGCAGTCTTGTGGCTTTTGAATTATATTATTGCAGAAGTCAGTGCTCCTTCAGAATAACTTTAACAATTAATCAGGTACATAGAAAGTCATATGGAAGCCGTTCCTGCTATTTCATAGCCACCCTAGATGAACATATGTAAATGTGGAGGGCCTAGCCTTGGCCCAACTTATGGCTCAATGAGAACTGTTTACTCAGTCCTACGGTGAGCCAATACCAAAGGAATGCAGTAAGGGGTAAGCCCACATTCGTGGTAGCCTCAGCCCACAACGGCCAGTACAACGCGGCACGCTATGAAGGAATGTTCTGCTGTGTGGCACCCGTTTTAAGCGGAGTTCAGCTGACATCGGGAAATTTCTGTGTACTGGATAAGGGGAACCACACATCGGGACCCGAGATTAACCGGACTGACACATGAGACGGTTAGCTCACGACCAAGCATGGTGAGGCCTGAGAAGCAAGTCAGGCTGCTCTCTAAATGGTCCACATTTGAAAACATATTATCCAATTTCATACTCAAGAGAGTCATCCTTAAGCAACCAAAAGTACTGCTAGCATTCAATGCAAACACAGGCCAATAGTAAAATGTATCACCACTGCAATTCTCGAACCCACACTTCATGTGTGTGGGTGTGAGAGCTGGTCTTTGTTGGGGGGTGGGTTGTGGGGGCGTGTAAGAAATCAGTTAGGAGTAGACTTAATAGAGCAGAAATCATACCAAACATATCACCAAAGTTGTTCCAAATTTCAGCACGAATGGACTGATTACTGTCAGCAATACCAGTCACCTCAACATAAGTAGTGAGAGGAATGGGTGGTGAGCCTTTCACAACCAACTGTTTTTCATCTGTAGATTTTCCAATGACAGTACCACCATCGGAACTCATAACCTGGACGACAGTCCGAACCTTACGTCCCATATATGCATGCAGCAATTCCGCATTTACAAAAACAGCAGGGTTTGATGTATCCATATCCTTCAAACATAAATAAACAAATCAGTAAGATACGCACCATGCTTCAAAACTCAAAAGTAATGTTGGTTGAGGAATAACTCCACCACTTCAGCAGTGGAAATATAGAGCATACAAGATCTGTCCATATAATATAATAACCCCCATGCCACATTAACAAAGCTTAATTGCACATCATTTGCACCAGAACAAATAATTGAAGTAACATCCACCATACCAATTTATACGAAGATAGCATAACCAAAATATACAAAGATGACCAACATAAAGTTTCATAAACTGTATAAAATTGAAGACACTCATAAACTGCATAGTACTAAAAATCTTCTCAACCAATATCACAATACTTGACTTATTGGAAACACAACGTAAAACTAAACAAACTCTCAGTTCATAAACCTTTGTAAAGAAGAATGTAGAAAGACTTTAATGTGTCATTTTAAGAATTAACTAAGAAGAGGTTCCTTGCAAGTCCTTTTGTTGTGCCTCGCAATGGTCCCGCACCTAAGAACAATTGAGTAGTCTCTTTACTTGTATGGATATGAATTCCAACAAAGCAATGTACTATTAAAAATGTAAAGAATCAATCATCAGTAGGCTCTTTGCATGTCCTGCGGTTGTGGTGAGAAAGCTTATGGCACCTTGCACATTTCATTGGCCTAGCAAAGGATTGTTCTTCACCCCTAGAACGAATGCGCTTTACGCAAGGTCTTCCAGCTTGCCTCCTATTTTTTGGAGCTTTGATAATCCGAGTACTTCCTTGTGTGAAGTCAGGAATATCCATAGCTAGAATTGGATGGATATTATCTTGATATGTGAGCCGATATGCCTCAACATGATAAAACGGATCAATATAGCCAGCCAAGGATCCCTCTGCTCCACAAGTCTTGACTAAAACCGTTGCGGCATGAGCACATAAGAAACCATTGTATTGCCAACCTTCATAAGAACACGTCCCTTCCTCAAGATTTACTAGAACAGCAGGTACAGATTTCACCTCATACAAACCGGTTTTTGATTTATAAACCCTCCATAACCTCCCCTTGTCAATCCTCTTAGCTAACTTTGCATCCATGTCTGGACAAATCTGAGAAACCCAATGCGATGCTTCTTCTCTTCTACGCGACATTTGAATCATAATTTTGGACCTCAACTCTTCAACTAAATTCATTATCGGCATAAGCTGTGCAGCAAGTATCCAATTATTGAAGGACTCAATAGCACTGGAGCTCATCTCTCCGTATCGATGCCCTTGAAAATAGGCATTAGTCCAATGTTCTTTTGGAACACTTGCAATAAACGTCTTGGCCTTATCGCCCCCATGCTCATAGAACTTAGCCTCACATATCATATAAGCTGATACCGATGGAGCATAAGCGATAGCATTAAACAATTTAACCAACCTATTTCGATAACCCTGTCGAAACCGTCCAGGGAAGTGGTCCTTCAAGTTGAATTGAAGATGATACAAACAGTAAGCATGATGACAATCAGGAAAAACAGTTGGTATGTTACTCACGAGACCATGGTTGCGATCACTAATGAAAGTAATAGGCCGTGTAGACAAGATAGTCTTTAAAATCCGAAGAAACCACAACCAATTACAATCATTTTCTGCATTCACAATAGCAAACGCCAAGGGAAATAAACCTGAAACACAAAAAAGAATACCAAAACAAACAAAAATAAGATGGAACTCCACTTAGATGTAGTTCTAGTTAAAGAAATATTGATCTACTTAATAAAAATAAACACTGATACAAAATTTGACCAACCTCAAAATGTCACACAAAGTGCCTGTCTACAACTCTAATCTAGGTGTGACTTCAATAATTTAAGAATTCCAGCATCATAGCATCGATCTCCAAACCAAATCAGTAGAAACAATCAGTACAACAACAAAATTAACCTCCAATTCAGGGAGGGCTTCAGTGATTTCAGAATTCAAACCTCTACTTATCTTAAGTCCATCCATTACTAGAATAAAAACAAGGTGCTCACTTCTCAGGCCAACCATTACTAGAATAAAAACAAAAACCGCGACCTTTTAAAACTATGGAAAGCTGACTGATATGTATGAAAATAAATAGATATGGATATGTATGGAAACCTTGGCTCTGTGTTATACCAATCATAAAATGAGCAAATAAAGAGATATGAATATCTAAGCAATACATTCAAAATAAAAAAGAACACAAAAAACTACCTTGATCTGCATCTTTTCCTGTGGCAGCAAGAAGACACCCCTTGAATCTACCTTTGAGATGTGTCCCATCAAGGCAAAGGAATGGTCGACAATGATTAAACCCTGTGATACATGCATTAAACGACACAAAGAGCCTCGAGAATTCCTTGCTGACGGGATCAACTTCAAGCTTTAATAAGCTCCCTGGATTTGCTATTTTGGCAGCTTCAACGTACCACCTCAACTTATCAAATGAACTTTCATAGTCTCCAAATATTTCCCCCCTAGCCTTCTCCACTCCTAACCATGCGTGGTGGTATGATAAATCCAAACCATACTTGTCCGTAAACAAATCCAACAGATCCATAGGTGATGTGTTATTCTTTTTTTGAACCATACTAGTAACCTCACTAGCAACTAAACTAGATGTCACCCGTTTATGTTTATTCGTTCGATAGGTTGAACCACAACCATGCTCGTTTACCAGTTTCTTAATCCAAAACTCTTTGCTTGAGCGATCCAAAATAGCATGCACATACCATCCACAGCTAGAAATTGAACACTTTGCAGTCACACGATACTGGTCATTTTTAACAAAATCATACAAAAAACCATTTTCAATAGCATATCGCTGCAAAGTTTCCCTAAAATCCCTCACACCACCAGTAAATACTTGCCCAACCTCATATATCAAGTTGGCCCAACCTGCTGTCAAATACCTAGTTTCGGCATGGCGACAAAATTCCTCCAAAGGTTCTTCTCTTTCAACAACAGCGACAACACCACTAGAACTACCAACTTCTACTCCACTACTAATACTTCCAAGTATTCCACCACTACTAATACTTCCAACCGTTTGTCCACTAGAAGATTTAATCACCTCAACCTTAGCATCTATTCTATCAGTAGTAGGATACAAATACAACATATTATCAAAAGATTCTTCATTGTCAAGCTCACAATCACTCCCATCCAACACATATGACAATGAGAAACTACCAATGCATAAGTTGTTCCACCTATCACAAATCTTTCCTAAAACATGCTCCAATCTAATGCCACCAGATATCCTCACAACAAGAACCTGCGATACATACCTACACAGTAACATTTTGGTTGTATCCATCGCACAAAAAAACACACCTGCAATAATATTTGTTTAATATAATCAGTCGAGTTGTACACTATCTAATGCCTCAAAAACACTATTAATACTCATAATATTCAAACAGATTTCATAAACGACTGATTATATCATAAAAACACACCTGCAATAATATTTGTGTGAATTCTCCAATTTGCAGTCTAATTTTTTTTCAAAAGTGCGTAAGCCCTAGGTGCTTAAATTTGCAGTTTATATTCTATTTGGTGTTTGTGATCATCTAATCTAAACTCTGTCAACATTGAAAGCACATACCGAACTTTCAACTCAAAGGTACAATAACACTTATATTATCATTAAAAGCAAAACAAACGCTATCATCAAAGTCACAATTGAACATTTAATTATAATCAAAACCTTTTCTGTAATCGATTAGAACAAATTAGAACAAAAAGAAATCATCAAAAAACGAACCTCTTTTCAGATCGATTTTGTTCGAGCTCGGATCAACGGAGAAAACGAACCTCTTTTCGAAAAACTGGACCCGTACGGTTTGAAGACACTGCGCGATCGATCAACGGAGAAATCCTGATCGATCGACTCTCTCTCTCTCTCTCTCTCTCGCTCGCTCGTAATCGTCGTCAAATAACCGTACGGTTTGAAGTCCATTTGAAGTCTATTAAAAAAGGGGCAATTTTGTCCCACTAAAAAATGAAACTGGACCCGAAGTGTTAAAAAAAGGATGGGCTGGACTAGACATGTTGTGGAAAAATGAGATGGACTGGGCCTGTTACAAATTTGTATAATGGGCCTTACAATAATTCTTTAAAAAAAAAGAAACCCAACAATTTAAGACAGAGAGAATAATGAAACACAGAGGGCACGTACACCGAAGTATTGAAACCAATGCAAAGAAAAAGAGGTCGAAGAGAGATGGATTACCTTCTTGTCTTTTGGACATTTTGAACTAATTCATCATACGTCCCATCGAACTCCTCGTATTTGAAAGGCCCATAATTACGACCCAATTGCTTTAGAGCCGCTTCAAAAACATCAATGCAATAACCGGAGTAGTTCTTCTTCTCGTTAGCTTTAGAACTTGACGGCGTTATTTTCAAAAAGCTTTTGAAAGAGGCTTTTCCCGGAACTCCAATTACAAACGTGTCATTAATATACCGTTTACAATCACCTTCAACGACAGAGACTTGAGATAGAATAACAAGAAGGAATGATATCAACAGTATGGGCATGAACAAAAAGATTGGTTTTGTGGTAGAGCCGAGGAAAGGCATTTTTAATTGGGATTCCAAATAATTGCAAGTGTCGTAACTTAGCTTGTGATTTAACTATATATTAGCCTTGTGCTTCATCATTTATATACTAGCGAATGCCCGTGCCTGAAGGCACGTCTCGAACATTCAGCACACGTAAATAAATACTGAACAACAAATTTAGGGGGTGTTTGGGAGGCTTGGTTTTGCATTTTCATTTTTCACTTTTTGCCTTTTTGACTTTTGAGATTATAATCAGAATGTATTTTGTATTTGGTAGAGTGTTTGGATGATATGTGCAGAATGTATTTTGTAGTAGGAGTAGTGTTTGGAAGATATGGAATGAAAATGAATTATGGATTGATTTTTTACTTTGTTGCCCCCGAATATTAAATAATGGTGTATAATGTATATAAATAATGTTTGGGCTCAATTTATTTAAAATTTAATTCCGAAACAGGTGTCCCCCGTTTTTTTTTTAATTTTAATTTTTTTATTTCAATTATTGTTTGTTGTTACCTTTCCATAAAAAATGTTTATGAATTAAAAATTAAATTAAAAATGAAGTTTAAATCAAAGTAATGGAACAAGACGCAATAACAACCCATGGCATTTGTGGGAATTTTCCAAAAAGAGAGAGGGCAAACTTGTCTTTTTACATATCTGGATCCGAAAATGCAAAAATGGGAATGCAAAAAGCTCCTTTTACCTCTTTTTTCCGTTTTATTTTAGAAATAGCAAATTTGAAAATCTATTTTACCTAAAATCCATTTTCTCTTTTTCTACCAAACACCAAAAATCCGAAAATGCCAATTCAAAAATGTAAAACCAAGCCTCCCAAACACCCCCTTAACCAAGTAAATTATAATACTCTTGATAAACATAAGTTAAAAAGAATGTGATCTAGTGCATGTCCGTATTTGAAGGCACGACTCAAATGATCAGCACACACAGATAAACTCTGAACTCGTGTGCAATATATCAACCTCCACTCAACGAATCCAACTATGCAGAACACAATAACCCAAACATATTCATTGATCTATTTAACTTGAATCAGCAATTAAAAAAACACTTAATTTTTCAATCCCTGCCGGTTGTGTCGGTACCTTAAGACAGGACGCAACACATTCTCAACAAATGAGCCCGTGCCAAAAGGCACTTATTAAAAAGCATTAACCTAATATAAATGTTTCTTGTACTATCAACAATACAATTGCCTACTCTTAATCAAAAATATTACTTACGGAATCAAAACCGTTTTGAAGCAACTATTCAAATCACAAACATTTACTAAGTCAATCAAAAGAGTATTCATCACTAAAGACTATCGAATTCAGTACATAGTGGGGGCCTACCCACCAAAATTTTAAACCACCATAGTTGATGTAGACCTTGACAGCCAACACTATAAAAAGAAGAAGAAAGAATGGGAGTCATTGAGAAGAGGATAGCCTACAGCATGATCTCCACCACCACCTTCCATCTTTGGATACCTACGTATTGAATCTAAACGTTGACGCAACATGATTGAATAGGATCATTCGACTTTTGTTTATAAAAAATCTTTTGTTCAGAAACACAAAAAAAAAAAAAAAAACACTACCAAGAAGCACTGAGGGCTCCCTCAAAAAGCACGATCATCACCTCCTTCCTGCTACCATAGAAAGTAAAAAACAATTTATCAAAAATAATTAGGAACTGTAGCAGAAATTGAAAATAAGTACATAGCTATGGAAACAATGTTATAGGATCTTACAAAATGAATGTAAACTCGTATTTTTCGAAGATTTTATATTTGATCTAATATGACCAAGGACACAACAAATGAATTTTACTACACCACAAATCTTTTAATATTTATAATTCACTTTGTCAATGAATATGTTTTAATACCTACACCAGTAAATCTCGTAACTTCCCACAATCTATTCCACTAAGCCATACCCCACAGATACACAGAACTTGGTTTTTAGTGGGTTAACCATGAACTTCTTTACATCACTACCGATGGCACCAATGATAGGCCTGAAGAAAAATATTACCAGTGTTCCAATATAGGAAAAAAGGTCGGATAGGATCATACCAACAAAAGATTTTACATATTGAATCCTATTGATCATGAACATGTGGCAAGCATAAATGACTGTGGTGCCTTGGTTGTGTTGTAAAAAGTAGGTCGAGTACACATGGTAAACACAATCACCTTCATGGCTTCACCCAAGTGCCAAATGAGCCAGGACAAATTAGAGATCTCACACCATAATATTCTACTACACAAATTTAGGCATATCCTAGATCCACTACACCACAACTTTGTAAAACTTTTTTGGTAGAAATGAAACCCTTTTTCTATTGGGGGTATATTTTTAATTAACCAATAACTTCTATTTTTATAAGCTCGGTGTCATCACAAAAAATTAGCATGTACAGGGTAGTTTGAGTTTCTAAATTAGGAAACAAAAAGTAAGGAAAACAATGGCAGCATACATTTGAATAGCTTGGGGGCTTGGACCACTATGAATCAATTTTATCAATTAGTTTTACGCGACTAACCCTTGCATATACCAATTTCAAGTAATTTTCCTGTTTGGGCACAACCTCATGGCTGATTTCTCCCAGCAACTATAGTTACATGTGCTCATTTGATATTTACATGTGCTCATTTGACATGTTTCCTTATTTTTAAGGACGAAGCATAGCAAAACTAAGAGCTTCACTTTTCCAGCAAGAGGTAAAGTTGTTCAACTATTTGCGCAAATGGGAAGCTATAATGAAAAACAAAATCCATATGAAACCCATTTGTTTACAGGTGATGGTGGGAGAGTGGATACCTTTGACCTCGGTTATTCCCGCTACTTGGGTGAGCGCAATGTTTAATTGGCCACAATTGGTGGTGCTCAGAAAGAGAAGAAATCCCTTGGAGAAAGAAAATCCTAACCTGAGAAGCACTCGTACCTACGACAACATGAATAACGTATGTAATCGGTGTCTATCAGTCTATGCCATGGGAATGAACAAACCCAAGACTCGTAGTTTTTATAGTGAAAGATGCGAATATACTGAGATTTCAAACCTTTTGAGGTGAAGAAGATCATAAGATGAGATAACTATGCTAACTTATTATTGACTGTCAACCAAATCGGAAACAACTAACCAATTATCGTTTCCAAACAAAATAGAGATAGCACTGCAAAACAAAAAAGATACCTGAAACCAATCACGATTAGCACAGGAAGACTATCCACCTACACTATTACATAACCTGCAACACAGAGAAGACAGGTCAACACTACAACCACAACCATACTTGGTTACTTGACCTACTCCAATAATACATCCAAAAGTAAAGCATCCGCAATTCATACAATCAACCAGTATGGCTAATGGCTAATTTACCACACCCACGCCCCCCCCCCCCCCCCCCCCCCCCCCCCTTCCCTTCTATTTTTATGGTTTTTAAACTATGGCATACAATTCTAATTCAACCGGAATGCTTGCCACATGCAACCATTGTGCTAGGATTTTAGTACTTCTGTTTAATTCATGGCCATCTGGAAGAAGTAAAATAAGAATTGGTCAACCATATAAAAGGCTGCATTATGAATGGGAACCACCATCCGACCATCGCATACAACGTTCAAACTCTTTTGAGTCTGATTGAGAAATTTAGCCTATGGAGAACCCACTCTGCTAAGCCTAGTGTTTTATTTACAGTTTTACACCTTTTTCGTATTCGGTTATTTTTCTTTAAGTTGTTTCTATAAAGAAAGACTGGTGCAAAAATTTTATGGAAAACCAAAAGAAAAGAACAATTTTTTGAACCCTATTTGCTTAGATAAGCCAAACTATCATACCAAAAACGAACCACCACAAAGCCACATAATCATACCAAAAACAAAACAATTAACAAAAAGTGGAAGAAAAAAAAAACTAAAATTCAATGTGATCTACCAAAATGTTCAGATACAATAGATATGTATAAGCCCTCAAAAATCAAAACCCTAAGCAAGACTCTCTTTTGTTACCTGTCCAAAACTCTTTGTCCAACCGTGCATGTGTCATATTTTCAATAAATTACCCAAAACCCACAAAAACTATAACTATTTTCAAACACATAAACCAAAACCCTGAAAATCTAAAACCACTACAGAAAAAGAAGAGGAAAATTAAATGCATAGTGGTGCATAAAACCTGGGTAAATCCTGATTTTTGCAGCCTCGGCATCGATCTCAACATTACTCACCCGATTTTCCGGTCGATCTGGCCCTTCGACCGGACGCTGGAGTTCTTGGGGTTTGTGGATTGGCGGGCGACGTCGATCCCTCTGACTGCTGCTACCCAGTCGAGAGAGTTAAGAGAGTAAGGTATGGGAGAGAACAGATATATAGATATGTAAAAAAAAAAAAAGGGATTGTAGATGAACTCACATCGTTGACGGCTCAACGTTGAGGGGATTTGGCAGACGGAGAGGTCCAGGAGGCGTTGACGGGATTTGGACGACGGAGAGGTCATTTTTGGAGAGGAGAGAGAGACGATGGAGCTAAAGTGGATCGGTGGCCGCAGTCCCCTTTTGTTTTTTTTGAAAGAGAGTGGACGATGAGCTGTTGACCTATTTCCATTCTCTAATTTTGCCGTAAAAATGTAAAGCATTCACCAAAATGCCATCGTAAAATGGAAGGCGTAGATTTATGTAGGAGACAAATCTGACCGTTGATTGTCTTTGGATTCAAACCGAGATGTCTGCCTGCCTAGAGAGGGATAGAGAGAGAGAGATCTCGTAGGTGGATTAAATTTTTTTTTAGGACATATGAAATTTGAAATTCTACGCGTATTGAAAGCACTACGCCAAATATAGCTTTTACCGGCATTTTTATTACCGGCGGTCAAAAAAATGCCGCTAAAGGGTACTATTATCGGCATTTGTTACAATTGCTGGAAATAGTACTATTACAAGCATTTGTTTTCCCGGCATTTGACAAATGCCGCTAAAGGGTACTATTACCGGCATTTGTAATTAAATGCCGATAACCTTTAGTGGCATTTGTTAAATGCCGGTTAAACAAATGCCGATAAAAGATACTATTACCGGCATTAAATAGAAAAAGCCGGAAAAGGTTCTATATGCTATATAACAAAAAAAAATCCCGTTTTTAACACTAAATTCATCTTAGCCCAATAGTTAAGTTGTTGTGGGTTTGTCCAAGAGGTTGGGGGTTCGATTCTTGACAACAACACAACTCAAAATATTAACAATTTGCCATGTGGATGCCATGTGGCATTTTTTCTCCTTGTGGCACTATTACCGGCGTTTTTACAAATGCCGGTAATAATGTTATACCTTCACCAGCATTTTTTTAATCTTTACCAGTGGTTTTCGGCATTACCGACACTTTTGTAGACGGCATTTTGAAAAATGCTGGTAAAGGTTGCACTAATGCCGTTAAAACTATTACCGGCCTTTTTTACCACTTTTTCCGGCATTTGCTAAATGCCGCTAATGATCATATTTGGCTAAGGGTCATCATCGGGCCGGGTCGGCCCAGCCCGCCAAGTCGCTGCCCAAGCCCGCCCACGGGCCGGGCCGACCGGGCTTTTTCTTTTTGGCGGGCCGGGCTGCCTACCATAAATTGAAGCCCAAGCCCGGCCCATGGGCTAGTCCAATTGGCGGGCCAAAAGCCGGGCGGGTTTAAATTTCCTTAGGCAAAACTAAATCAAGGGAAAAAGAAAGGGTTTTGTGGGATTTTGGGCTAATTGGTGGGCCCATTGGCGGGCTTTTGGGCGGGCTCACGGGGCGGGCCTACGGGTGGGCGGAGTAAAAATTCATAGGCCCGAGCCCGCCCAATACAAATTACGGACTTGGCTAGCCCGCCCGTTTTACGGACTCGGGTTGGATAAAAGTCCGGTGGGCCTGGCAAGCTTTGGACGAGTCGCGGGCCTTCGGGCTAAATGATGACTCTTATATTTGGCGTAGTGAAGTTCCACTATTGAATAGTAGTACTGATCAAGACTTTGGACTTTAGCGAAGCCCCTTGAACTGTCACACTCTCCACTTCACCTCATTCATCAAAAAATATATCCTACACGGCATGCATGATTTAGACTTCCGTCCAGATTTAGACTTCAAAACCCAAAATGCATGACATGCATGATGTATGTGTAATTCAAAATTGAAATGCCCCATTCACTACAAGAACTTTAGTCTTCGAAGGCGAATGAAAATTATCACAAATTGCATATTTTTCCGTCACAAATATTATGGGTGGCGAAATACTAGTAGGTGTGAAGAAATTTTTTTTGTCAACTAAAGGTCGTCAAGGATTCCTACCTAGTAACTAAATCTGTTTTTCGTCATCCATAATGCCTTTTGATGACAAAATATTTCGTAACCAAAAAATGAATTGGTGAATTTTAAATTTTGATTTCAATATTTACTTTCATACCAAGAATGTATTAATAAACGGTATCCATAAGGAGAATTTTAACATTTGCTATCAATAATTACTTTTTTTTTTGGGAAGATATCAATAATTACTTTCATACCAACCAAAGTACGTAGTTTGATGTAGGCCATACCTGACCATACGGAAGTTAAAGTTGAACAACCAAATAAATTTAATTAAGGGACCAGCGACAAAGGTACAATTATAATTAAGAGACATCAATTGCATTTTGGTTCTGATAAAAAAAAAATTGCATTTTGGTGCCCACAAAATCATTGTTTTGTCAAAGCTTCAATAATTTTATCGGTTCTGACTTCTGAATATTCGCATGCAGCATCTTCCGAATGTTCCCTCAACGAATTGCAATTGCGTCACTAAATTCTAGATACCATTAAATCCTACCGTAACCGCGGCCACATTTTTCCCGTAACGACCGGTGTTTTGTCCGTATCATCCATATCGGTTTAATTCTTACTGCCATTACGTATCTGTCGATACTGTTACACATTACCGATACATTAAGCAATTTTCCTTTCACATGCATCGCAATATCGGCCTTAATGCTAATGATCGATACCTACCAATACCAATGCATGTCGGTTAATGCCGTTACATATATACTCCCTCGGTCGCAATTTCTTTAGTTCCATTTGGAAGCCCGTGCCATTGGAGACTGAGCTGGGATTTCGTAAACGGGGGAACCGGACTATGAACAACAAGATTTGGAAATCTAATGATTTGTTTGATTTAGATTTTGACAGAGATTTTTTGGATAATCAGTGGAGAGAGTTGGAAATTTCAAGATTTGGAAATCTAATGGTTTGTTTGATTTAGATTTTGACAGAGATTTTTTGGATAATCAGTGGAGAGAGATAAAAAGAGAAATGAAATTTAATAATTGAAGAAAAAACTTATGAAAAATCACGAACAGAGAGAAATTGGGTTTTGGAACCCAAAACGAACACATTCTTAAGCATTTAAATATCTAAATAACACCTAAAACAAAATATAATTCTTAACAAATAAAAAAGTAACTAATATTAATATTAAAATTTGAAATAAAAAACCCTGAAACAAATGCTGGGGTTATGGCCCCCATATGTTCACAAGTAGCTCTGTATCTTCATTTCTTGCTTTTCAATTGATTATATCTTGCAATCCATAATATTTTAGGTAATTTAAAAAAATTATTTGAAAGAGTTCATTGAGACCTATTAAACAATATCCATATTGCATATAAATAGTATTACTAATTAAAAATTATAATTAATTTTTTTATCTAGTTGGAATAGAATGAGAGACAAAAGAATAGGAACGGAAGGAGGGTGTGTGTGTGTGTGTGTGTGTATATATATATATATATATATATATATATACAGTCCAGATCTTACAAGGGATCCTGCACGGCCTTACCGTGCGGAACTCCCCTTTCCCGATTGAATTGAGAAGATCCGAGCCGTTCAAAGTGATCAGAACGTTATTTTAAGTATACTTGCGGAAAATCAGCGAAAAAAATGATCATAAAACAGTTTTTTATTGAACGGTTCAGATCGTCATAATTTGATTGGAAAAGGAGAGTCCCGCACGCAAAAAATCCCTTATTGGATCCTAAGTGTGTGTATATATCACCACTGGTTAAAACCATGATTCTATATTTTCTATGTAAAAGAGTAGACAAGTAATCCAAATGGCTTTCATAGGAACGACTAGTTAATCGTGGAGAATAAGTCAATCCCTACAAAATTAAGGTCCAGCTAGCCCGGGTAGTCAGTCAATCAAGATTGTCATATATGGATGGAGTCCGGCAATGGGAGAATGAGCCTATTACAGTTATATCTCAATATTCATCCATCTAGAAAGGGTTACAAGTGGAAAGGGTCACAAGTACGTAATCAGTTTAAAATATACGTCAAATTTCACTTTTCTCGCAGAGGTTAATTTTTGATAAATGCAAAGACCTTCCCCCGGAAAAACAGGATTACCCTTAGGAAAAACTACGCTGATCTGCCTTGAGGTTTGGCGTGATACAGATTGGCGTGATTTATGTATGTACGTAGTAGATTTTAACTCTTGACCTTTTCCATATTTCATTACTTCTTCTTTTTTTTTTTTTTTAAATTTCTATTTACCTTTTCATATTCAATACTTTTTTTTTTTAAAGTATGGCCCAGATTTTTTTTTTTGAACAGCAAAAAAATTTCATTAATCTTGAAATTGTTACAAGACTAATAGGAGCAAGAAAAAAGCATCATGTTCAAAGAAAACAATTGTCTGCTCAATCCGAGATCCACACCCTACAATTGGCAAGAAGCCAATCAAGGACACCCTTTGAGCCGAAGCTCATCTAAAATGGTCGAAGCCCAAACACCCTATGGGTCAAAAAACCCAGATATTAAAATTAGCTCAAACACAACAGCCCTAAAACATCAACCAACAGCCTCCGACAACAGCCCGATATCGGAAAGACGATCCCTGCCACCACTGCGACCCGGGGAACCAGCCCCTGTTGCTGCCCGGAGCGGCACGATCACCAATCCACCTCGAACAGCATCGTAGCCTCCACGAACCAGGAGAACCAGCCCCTGTTGTTGAACTTACTTTTTCATCCTTAGTAAATCTTTTTCATTTGTGGTCGTAGGGTAGGAGAAATAAATTAAGACGATACTAATTACTCTTTCATCTTCTCTTTCTTTTCTATGAAATTTAGTTAAATTAATTTGATTCAGTTTATTTTTCCATTTGGAATCTATGTTCTCGAAAGCAATCTAAAAACTTCATTAAAACCTAAGGTCAAAAGCTATAGAAGTACCCTAAATTAAGACAAAATAATCTAAAATGGAGTATGTTTTTGGATTGTTTCTGTTTTCTCTTTTTTTTTTCATGTTCGCTTTGTACTTGTTTACTATTTATTTCTCTATTCGAGATGAATTTTAAAAACTCAAATAATTTGACCAAAAGCTCACTAACAACGAAAATAAGTGATTATCTTTAAAAAAAATTTGATTTTTAGTCCACATTTTGATCTTCTTTATGTTCCTAATCGACATTTAATTTAGTGGCTGCAGAATAATTTTCATGGGAATTAAGAATTGAAAAAATATAAAGTATCGACCAAATTTTGACTTATATATATTTTGTCTTTTGTGCACTCTTTCAATATTTTGGAAATCTCATCAAGCAGAGCCAAGAAAAATGAATTTAAAAATTAAAAAAAAAGAATTCAGAAGAGTGAGAATGAAGAGTATCTTAGTTCATTTTAATTACTGGTATATTAATACGGCTTTTGGTTTGAAATTGGTGGGTTGTTTGTTTATATACTTGGATGGATGAGTGTGGGAATGGTAAGAGGGGCATTTAGAAGGTTATACTGCATGACATCATCCGATTTATCTGATTTTCTAATGAGCTACAAGGATGGTTAATTATGACGGTTGTAATGTGGAGTTGCCAACACATGAATGAACTGAGAAATTTTTTGTTGCAAATCAGGCACCACATGGTATCCGTGCAGCACATACGAGCAGTTCAAACAATGCAACCAATGGCTCAGATTGAAATACTCATCAACGTGGCGACAATTCTACATCAAAACTCTTACAGGATCCTCATAGAGATATCCTCTCTCCAGAACATTTAAAAACAGGATAATATATATTTTGCTCATTGATTTCCAACACCCAATTAAGTAAATGGCTATGTCCTTTAATTACCATTGACAATAAAATAAACTGAAGATGAGAGCCTCCCAAATACGTCCACATATATATGCCCATAAGCGTGGCTATCATAATCAAGCACCATTAATGTTAGAAGAAATTTTTAGTGTTAAAATATGCAAAATATCCAACATTTACTTTTCAAGTTGAATCTTAGATTTGATGGACTCAAAGGAATTTGCAGTACAAAATATTGATGTCTACTATAACGGCTTTGTTGTCTTTGGGATTACATGCAGTTATTGTTCAGTACAAGGTTACAGTACTCTCCACCGGACACAATCCAAGTTTTTAGCTCATTTCAGTTTCAGGCATTGCCCGACCAAAGGATGGAGATCTCCATGGACTTCTAATCTCGGCATTCATCAAGTACAGTGCCACGTACTCTAACCGTCTTTACCTAAATGCTCTCATTACCTACATTCACGTCAGGCGCCACTTGAGATGAGGGATGACGGCAGTAGTTCCTCAGTAATTGCCCAAGGAATAGGAGAAAACAAATAGAGGAAGTGCCGACGGAGAAGAGGAATAGGCCCCAAAAGTTTTGGAGGCTGAAACTATCAACGTTCTCCTCTGTCATATTCTGATAAGATTTTAAACACACTTTGTTGGGAGTTAACCACTTCTCTTCTAGCCTTTTTAGAGTCCCATTCTCTGAGAGTTGGAGAATGGCTTCTGAGACATTGGGAGCTAATGAAGAACCTTTTTGGAATATCTGCATAGGAACATGAATGAAGACATCTTTGTGTTAGAGGTTTGTGAAAGTTCCTATATAGGAGTATAGTTTTGGCCTATGCTCTCGTACTCCTAACCGCGTGACGTTTACATATAAGAGTACCTGTCATAGTTAGGGTGTTATAGGTTACTAGAGTTGTCGAATTTTCATCGATGAAGTTTCTGTTGAATGTTGATCATAAAATTAATAGGAAACTTGTACGCAAAAGTATGTAAGAGTACCCTTTTTCAAGAATATTTCTAGGACCGCCACTACATTAAGTAATGCTTAATTTGTAGTCAATAAGTACTACTCCAGTATGAAATGAAGGAAAAGAAAAGCAAAAAAAAAAAGAAAAAGAAAAAGATTAGTGCATGTTCAGTACTCACAAAGCCAAATCCTCCAAATCTGTATGTGGTTCCAATCATGGTAAAATCCTTGCAATGTCTATTTTCAAAAATCTTGGCATAAGGGATCTCAAGAAATGCTACCGACACTACTACAATAATCGTAAAAGATGACAGTTTAAAAGTGTCATTAAACGTGAAAGATGACAGTTTTGAAACTGTCATCTATGGAGCTGTCATTAAAAGTCTAGATTTGTTATGACAATAAAAAACTGTCATTAAACATATAAGATGACAGTTTGAAACTGTCATCTTTGTGATAAAAGATGATAGTCTTAATCTGTCATCTTTAATCGCAAAGATGACGGATTTAAACTGTCATCTTATCTGTTCTCCATTCAAGAAAAAAAAAAAACCAATTCTCTTTTGAATGCGTGGCCGCCCACGTGGCACCCACGTGCCTCTCGCATGGCCACCCAGTGGCACTTGTGTGTCGCCTACTTAGCACTTGTGTGGCCAGCAAATATTTGCTTGCCCCAGGACTTGAACTCAAGAACTTCAGTTCCTCGCGCGCGTGTTACCATCTGAGCTCGCACGCTTATTGCTAACAAAAGACAAACAAAAACATGTATAGTATATTTTCGAAAATTTTAAGATGAGCACCTTTAATGTCAGTTTTCGATGAAACTGTCATCGTAGACATTGAAAGTATGAGATGACAGTTTTAAACTATCATCTTATATATTTTTATGACACTTTATGACTGTCATCTTTTATGATCAATTGCAATGTCAGTTCTAACTAAAACTGTCATTAAAAGGGCTTAGTTTCAATGTCGCTTTTAAGGACAACTGTCGTTAAAAGGTTTCCCATATGGGCTTCCGGAAGCGCATGTTTTAATGTCAGTTTTAAGCAAAAACTGACATTAAAGAAAAAGATAATAATGTCACTTTTATTCTAAACCGTCATCTTATATCGCAAAGATGACAGTTTGTAAGATGGACTGTCATCAAAAGTCTACCATCATATTTTCGATGACAGTTTTTACAAAAACTGTCATTGTTTCAATTTTTTGAGTGTCATCTTTTAAGGTTTTTGTAGTAGTGCGAGCTATTGCCAACCTTGAACGCCCGTAGATACTCATCTTCATGATTGAGGAGAGTTACACTCTTGCAGTTAAGCACATTTTTAACGTAATTATACATGAATCTACTATTATCACAACTGACTTTTGCTGTCGGAGACCATTGTATCGGTTGGAGTCGTGGGATTGTGAGCATTGACGTGAAATTAGCGGTGTAGCTTTGTGATAAGATCAATGCCAGAAAAAGCCACACCACCACCACAATACGAGCATAGTTGCTTTGAATCCTCTCCCCTGCACACTTAACATAATAAACTTTTTTTTCCAAGCATAGTTGGTTTTAACCCAAGTTTAGTTACAAACGGTATATCCATAACATATTTCTTAGTGTTCTTTACTCCTTCTGTCCATTTTTTAAGTGTCCACTATGATTCAGCATACTTTTTTCAATGGCTTATTATTGAGTGTGAAAATAGATTTGAAGCTAGCTTCTGCAAAATCTGGTCCGGACCAAAGTGAAGTTGTTCCGGATGAAGGTGACGCTGGTCCCGACCATCGTGAGATTGATCCGGGCAACTGCGAAGAATTGAAGTTTTTGGAAATTTGGTCCGGACTAGAGTGAATTGGTCTGGACCAGAGTGAAGTTGGCCGGTTTGGATGAGGGTCAAGTTGGTCCGAACGGGCGCCCACGCAAAATAACGTGAGATGCGTGTTTTTAGGGGTTTTTGATGTACTAGTTTGCTTGGACTATAAAAGCAAAGTTAGGGTTACCTCGTAATTCTTTCATACTTTCATCATAGTGAAACAACCCAGTATCTCATAGACAACTATTAAGCATCAGCTTAAGTCAGAACCACGTAAATATCTGTGTCTTGTTCTTTCATGCTTGAGATTGTTTTCTGTTCTTGGTTTATTCTTTGCTTGTGGGTTTGGACATTCGAATCCCCAACACTTATATGTCTCCACGTATATTACGTTCTATGTTTTTAAAATCATTGTCTTATAAAAATAATTGAAATCTATATATCAAAAAAATTCACATTATATATTTTTAACAATATACACTGAGAGTTATAGACCTTTTAAAATGGCACGCAGAATTGTAATGAACACTTTAAAATAGACGGAGGGAATAATAAATTGATGGCATGTCACCGTTGATTGGATATATGCAAGTAAACTCTTGTGTGGTGTGTGTGTGTATATATACACACACACACACGTTACACGCGTATAGAAATTAGTCTCGTTATACTTACTGTGTGCAAGGAAAAGAGAAGAGAAGGTGAACCAAAGAGCATTTCCGAGTTGGTCATTCCACGGGCCACTGAAATCTGGGTTGGACTGATGTTCCACGAACCAAACTATGAACATAGTGTAGACCAAAACAGCCGCTGTAGCCAACCACATTTCCAAAGTGAAAGGCTTCAGGAAAATCCACGCCTTCGGGCTGGGCTTCACTGGCACTACCATCGACACGCCCGACTCTGTAAATGGTATGGTGAAATCTACTTTCTTCCATCGGTCCTTCGTTATTGTTATATCGCCTACGGCAGCGCAATAAGTCTTCCATATTTATTATGCACATGTAAACAGAGCAACAGTGTTAAACAAGGAGTTAATGGAACCATAAATATGGAGTAATCAAGAAGTAGAGAGATACTTATTCACGGCAGAGTAGTAAACAAGTTTTTGGCGCAATCACAGTCGTCTGTTTCCTCTAGTAATGGTTGAGATTGCTTTTTAATTTTTTTGATTTTCAATCTGGACCGTCCAAAAATACTTTGGATGTGCACTGTATATCTTCTTTATAGAAAGCTCCGTAAAGAAGTTTTTCTATAAGAAGAAGTAATGTCATTGCCCATTTTATTTTTTATTTTTATTGTTCGGTAAAATGAAATTTTTTATTGAGCTCGACAATGGTATATCAAGAGAGGAGGCCACTTAGGTCCCACCCAAAAAAGGAGCAGGAGACCAAATGGCAAAAGGAAAACGAACTACAAAAAACGGAGGGGACACTTCCAACAATTCAGTTGGAGGTGCAAAATTTGGAAATCACAACACTCCCAGAATTCTACAGTCAAATCCTCTTACGGCTTATCACCTCTATGCCCCTTTTGAAGTCTTCCACTGAGTATTCTATAACATTAAACTTTGTCTTGATCCAAAACGCCACTCTAGTTTTAATTCAATCCTACTTTGTAACACATCATCTTTGATACCTGGATCTTCGGGCCAGACCTCAACTAATTCTAGAACCTTGTACATAGTTAACGATTGGGCAGACCCCCTAGTGACCCAAAATTTTTGAATATTTGGCCTCAGCAAAATTCTAGCATGCAAGGAGGAAAATCACTTGGGGTCCGTTTGATTAACAAGATAATGATAGAAAATGCAAGAAATAGAACAAAATATACATTTTTGTATTCGCTTAGCAAGATTATTCTAAAAATGGTAGAAAGTGAACTTTCTTGTACGATCTTCTAAATTAAGCATAAGAGCATTTTTATTTTTTCTCACAAAATGTGCAGGATAATTTTATTTTCTCGAGGAAATCAATAATAATTACTCTAACTTCTTTCTTTATCCTCTTTTCTCCATATTTTCTCTTCTAATTTTTGCAATTTTATTTCCTCCAAACAAGGATATCTTATTTTTCTCTATTATTTTCTTGTAAAACTTCCATTCTAATGAAACAGATGTGTGAAAAAAAAATCTTTTGTTTCACTTCACTAATTTCTAACATTTTTATTTTTTTATTTTATTTTTCTTGCTCTTCAAACGGACCCTTGGAGTTCATTCTCGATAAATTGTTACTAATAGATATTTGTTTTGCAAAGAATCTATTATTTGAAATGTCACTGTCCCAGTATTTTGAATGAATTACTCTGTAAACATTCCTTCCTAAAAATGAGAGAAGTGCTACATTACTGGGCATAGTGGGAGTTTACGAAAAATTATTTTTGTTGATTTTGAGATTGCAGCTTTTCAAAATCAGTTTGGAGTGTTTACCACAAATTCTACATAACAAATTATTGAATTCTACAAATTTTGAAAATCTAAAAAAGATATGAATTTCTGAAAATCCCAAAATTGGTTTTGGATAGCTTCTGGAGCTTTTTGGTTGATAAAATATTATATTTTAAGTTTTATAAACTCTTTGAAGTAAATATTATCAGTTTTCACTGTAACTTAATCATAATTTCACATCTATGGGAAACATGTTTTTTTTTTTTTTTGCTCAGTAAAGAAATTTTATTAATCAACAAACCGAAGTTACAAAGATCAACAGGAAACGAGAAAAGAGGCATCACAACCAATGACCTACATCCCAACTATGTTTGCTCAGTAAACATGTTTATTTGCTTTTACTAAAAAAAATGAAAATCTTGAATATGCAGTAGAATATAAAATTTGTATCCACAGATAACGCAAACACAGCCATAATCTCCTTAGATGCATATTATTTTGCATTCATAATATTTGTATAGAAATTCAAATTATCAAGACTGTAAAAACTCATTACATATATATCAATATTATGCATTCAAGGTTGATAATATGAAAATTATGTTAAAATATTATTGAACTTGTCTACTAAAATTGTGAATTCAAACATTGATGGGATAAATTTATGTCTAAAATTATGAATTAGTACTGTACGATTTGGAATACATACTGTTTACACCCGAATTTGGAATATCTATCGTAGAATTTCTGAAGATGTATAAAACAAAATGAGAAAACAAAAAATGATGCTCCGAGGTAGTGAAACCAATGCAAAGAAAAAGAGGTCGAAGAAGAGATTGATTACCTTGTTGGCGACCATTTTAATTAATTCATCATACGGCCCATAGACCTCCACAAACTTGTAAGGTCTATCATAACCCAATATCCTTTGAACCTCTTCAAAAACTTCAATGCAAAAACCGGAGTAACTCTTCTCGTCTGGATTCTTAGAATTACTTGGCGTTTTCACAAGGTTATGAAAAGGGGACTCTGCTGGAACTCCAATTATCAATGTGTGATTCTTCTCTTCTGTACAATCACATTCAACAACAGAGACTTTAGAAAGAAAAAGAAGGAATGATATCAACAGTATTGGGATGAACAAGTAGATTGGTTTTGTGGTAGAGCGGAGGAAAGGCATTTTAATTGGGATTCCAAATAATTGCCAGTGTCGTAACTTAGCTAGCTTGTGATTTTACTATATATATTGGCCATGTGCTTCATGCATGGGCTTCATCATTTATATATATACAAGAAGAGAGAGAGAGAGAGAGAGAGAGAGAGAGAGAGAGAGAAAAGATGGTAGAAATTCCAAAGGGTGATCCACTAGCTGCTCGCCACTTTCCTCGAAATGAGAAAGAAGATGGTACACCATGAGGATGTAAAAAGAGAGAAAGGGGCAATGTTGGGTGCCGTTCCAGCACTAAAATGAATTTTAGGAAAATGAAGGTTTTTCAAGCTCAAATATAATGAAAATGAAAAGGGAAAGACTACAATACACACTTTTTATTTGGTTGTATATCATATTCACCCCCCAAAATGTTATGAATTATAGATAAAATGTTACGAATCGTATTGCTAAAAAGTTACGAATCGTATAAAGGTTATGAGATACACCAAAATGTTATGAATCATAATGAAAATGTTACGAATCGTACTGCTGAAAAGTTATAAATTCTAGAACAAAAGTTACAAAACACGCTAAAATGTTATGAATAAACCATAAAATAGGTGCATATGGTACTCCCTTTTAAGGGGTGTGTATTGTAGTTTTTTCCAAATGAAAAATAATTTTTTAATTTTTTTACACCGTTTAAAATATCTCAATGAGACCTATCAAGTAAGATTCATATTAGTAGAAAAATTATTTGCGTAAACACATGATATTTAAAATTTGAAAAACCTTCCTTTTTATAAAGTTCCTTTTACTATGCATCTGGAACGGAGCGTTAGGTTTTTATTCCTAAGACAAGGTCAAATGTCACATTACGCAGGATTATATCATCAATCATTGAGATTCTCTGTATCTCTCCAACGAAATGCATTGTCAGCCGTTGGATCACTTCAAAATTTTGACAAAAAAGTCTAGCACATTAATCTAACGACCAAAAATACGTGGGCACAGTCAGAGAATTACAGATCAGAACGAGATCCTGAACTTTGGTGCAGTGGATCCACAATGGAAAATTCCTGGTGGATTCTTAGGACAATTTGAAATTCTGGATCGTCCCGATGCTTGAGAGCAAAAGTCGATGACTTTGATCGAGTCAACAAGACTTTAGCAATGCCCATGGTCAGAGTATGCCCCGGAGAAATATGCCAACACTAAAAACAAAAATAGAAAATTCTTAGTACCCCTTAAAGTGTCACATTTCACTCTACCCTCCTTCTTTGAGAAAATATTTCCGGACCGCAAATCTAGACCTCTTAAAAGATGCATTTGTTTTGATAATTTTGTTTTTACACAAATCGATAGATGTTAATGGGTTTTTTCAAATTGTGAAAATAAATTCATATTTTTAAAGGATTAAATTTGCAGACTAGACATTTATTTAGAGATTGAGAGAGTGGTAGTTTATAGTCATTTTTATGGCTCATGGAGTATTATAAAGGACGCTGATAATAAATACCCTTTTAATTCTTCTTCCTTAGGTGCCTCCTTTTAATACAAATCCCATTATTACGATCCAACTCATTCATTTGTATCTTATGCTATACATTCGTCTTGAATCACAATATTTCTCACCTCCATTTTTTTAAATCAAGTACGATTCATGTGGATGCTAGGACCCACGAGACTCATCTCATTCGAGAGAGCGTTGCAACTAGCCGTTGTGTCCAAATTTTTTGTCCATAGTTGGGGAAGATCATAGCTGGACAGGGACAAAGCCACAAAGGTACGCCAAGTTTATAGAATTTCGATTAATTGCAAATTTACAATTAAAATAAGACAGCAATTGTATTTTGGTGCCCACAAAATACAAACGGGACCACCACTAGTAGTTGTATTGACAGCTATTTGGAGTTTAATTTCCACACGCTTAAGTATCGGATTTCCTACTCCTCCTAGACAAGAAGTGAAGAATATATAGATATGCCTATGGGGCTCTGAATATTCCCATGCACACTATCTTCCAAATTAATGTTCCCTCATGATCAGGGAATTCCAATTCTTTCACTACTACTTCTCTGATTCTAGCTAGTCTGTCACATTATACTCGATTTTAGCTCCCATTAATTCCCCAAAATGTTATGGGTACCGAACCATTGCGTACAGATTACGCACAGATGGCGTGTGCGGGCGGCTATAGGATTCCACACGTATAATCCGAGCTGTTCAATGAGTTTAAAATACTTTTTCAAATGGACTCATAAGATATTAGTTCAATTCAATTATCTGTAAGCTCTTCATCGAACATTTCAATTTTTCAATCAGAAGTTAGGATTCGAAATTCTGAATAAAAATTGAAAGATTGGATCGACTACTTAAATGTATCCAAATAACCTGATTTTTTTACGGGACTAGTCAACAAACATTTTAAATTTATGAAAAGGTTTCGAAACATCCATGTGGAACCTAGAGCTTAGGGCTCTTATATGAAAGCCCTAGAGTCAAAAATTAATTATAATCCTTTAGGATAAAATGATTAGAACAATAAAATCTTCGCACCTGTTCAAAAGAAATAAAAATTGGAGCACTTAATTAACTTTTTTAATTATATTTTTTAATATATAAGTGTTGCAGGAGCCGTGCTTTTTCCCACTTTTTCCTGCTCAAAAAGACAGCGTTTTAACTACTGTAAATGGCCTAGTTACAGCACAGCAATAAATACAACTTTTTTCTTCTGTCCTTATCCAAAAATATTCTCATCCGTTAGTTTTACAAACGAAAATTTACAATGGAAATTTGTATGTACTCTCTCCGTCCCAATTTAAGTATCCTCTACGGGAAATCGTGCTATTTAAGAATTCATAAATTTTGCTCTAAAATTTCAAAATTATCCTTAAAAACTGTGAAGTTGATTATATGTATTGAAATCGCTTATATCTTTTAATATGGATCTCAAAAAATATATAATATGGATCTTGTTTGATAGATTTCAATTAGTTTTATTATACAAAATTTTTAAAATCAAGAAAAATATTATAAATTGAAAGATATTTTCAATCTAAAAATGAAACGAATATAAAAAGCTGTCAAATCAATTAGGAAGAAAATGACTTTTTAGGGGTAAAATTGAAAGTTTTGCATATTTTGATGGTTATTTTTAGCAAGTGAACACTTATTTTGGGACATCCCAAAATAGAAATGTATATAGATACTTAAATTGGAACAGAGGGAGTATTATTGTGGTTCGTTTTGACAATGGAAATTGGAAAAGTAAAAAATTATAACTTTACACCCTTATTTTTAAAAATATTTAAGAAAAAGCCCAAAAACTGAGTTTCTAAGCTCTCTAGTATATTAACTGAAAAAATTAGCTATTCAAGAAAAAGCCAAAAAAACTGACTTTCTGAGCTTTCTTGGATATTTACTAAAAAAATTTGGGGGCAAAGGTACTGAGAGTTTGAAGACTTTCGTTGAATTACAATTACATAAAAGACAACAATTGTATTTTGGTGCCCACAAAATCATTAATGTTTCCTAAAAGCTTCAACCACGAATGCTCTGAATAATTCTCCAAGAATATTCTTCCGGAGAATAGATTTTTTTTTTCTTTTTTGATAACTCACTGTCCGGACTAGCTTACTCGCACTCAACTAATCCAATGAGATCAATCCCAACAGTCATTTGCTGTGGTCCCCAATAATAACCAGAGCAAAACTCTACGTGAACTGGCCTGAATAAAATTGATAGAAGTCTCAGACGTTGAATTCTCAGAAATGAATGAACCCCTAAATTCTAGGCGTACGTTCGGCACTACGCCAACGGCTTTGAATATTCCCATGAACCATCTTCCAAATGTTGCCTCATCAACGGATTTCTTCCAATTCCGTCAGCACTTCTCTGATTCTAGTCTTACGCATTAATTGCAATCAATTTTTAGATCCCGTTAATTCCTGTGTACGTCTTCCAGAAAAACAAGACTTTGAATGTTTGTAGTAAGAAATTACTCCTTCAATTCGAAGTTCGAAGCTAGGTAAGACAAATAATCCAAATAGCTTTCATACCAACGACTAGGTATATATCTCATGCATCCATGCATCGAGAATGGGTCACAAGTACGACGTTAGAGGGTATGTGTTTACACTAGTGATTAACTTATTCAGAATAATTTTTTTATTTTGTCTTTATCTAAAAACAAATTAGCATTTGTTAGTTTTATGTCAAAATTTTATGTGATATGGGTGAGTACCTCCGCCGCCTCTCCCCCTCCCTCTTTCCCTCCTCCTTCTCCTCCCCTCCCTCTACCCTTTCCTTATTTTCTCTCCCTTCTCTCCCAGTGTTTCGGTTTTGGCTTCGTCTCTCCCTCAGTCAGGATGGAATGCTGAACTATCATCTTTTACGATTATTGTAGTAGTGTCTCCACCCTCATCCTCCCCTCACGCCTCCCGATGCCTTGGCCTTCCCGGTTCCTCTACCGTCGGACCTCCTCCATATTCGCTGTTCACCAGTGACTTGTCTGATGGTGCGGTTCAGATGTGCGACTATGGGTGTGAGCTTTTTGTGCATGATTGGGTCGCCGGAGTTGGAGATCTTTGTTGGTGGATGATGATGGCAAAGTTTTTTATTTTCTTGTTGGTTTGCGATCTTTTGCTTATTCTATAGCCGAATATGCTCAAAAACACTAGAAGTGGAGGAACTCGACAGTCTACAATCCCAAATTGCACTTACACTTTGCCAACTTGAGAGAATTTTCCCTCCATCCTTTTTTGACATTATGGAGCACTTACCCATTCATTTGGTTGAGGAGGCCAAGATTGCGGGCACAGTGCAGTACCGGTGGATGTACTATGGATGCTGATATGGAGTCTTAGTTCTGGATGGAAGTTGCATATTTATGTTTATTTATTTATATTATAGTTATCATCTAGTGAAAAATGATCATGAGAATGAGCAATATTGAGGTGAAAGCTGGTTATATTGGTACTTTGTTGGAATTACAGATGTGTTAATTTTACATTTGAATATGGTAGGTTAATCACTCCAAATGAATAGTGTCCTGTTAATTTTACACTTGAATATGCATGTTGATTATTGTCATCCAGGGTATTATGTCAAAACGAATCTCATAGACTCGATGCTCTGCCTCTGAAAGTTCTTCTGGTGAGAATGAGCAATCAGGTTCAGAAAGTTCTTCTAGTGAGACTGAGCAATCAGGTTCTGAAAGTTCTTCAAGTTTGAATGATAGTCCTTATAACATACCTGATCCACCAGCAACATGGTACCCCCTTGGAAGTCTTCCTGCTACGAGACCCGATCATAGCTCGGCTTCAATTGGTAAGTCAAAATTTTGTTCAAGTTTGGTTCGCACGTAGTCTCAAATAATTGCACAACAACTTAAAGGGCTGCTATGACTTTTTAAATTTCTGCCATAGTGATTGAGACATTTCGTAGTGAAGTTGAATTGTTTACACAATCCTCAACTGTCAATTGGGTTGTGCTAAATGCATGTGTTTTCCAGTCAGCTTTATGTTAATCAAGCATGAATGTGTAGTTATATTATTCTTCTAAGCATGAAAGTGTAGAATCTATGTCTTTGCTTTAAGTTAATCAAGCATGAATGTGGTGCTATACTTTTCTTCAAAGCATTACATGGGTAAGAATAGGAAAGATGGGAAAATGCCCCAAACCCATTCCATGCATCATGGGTAACATAAATATTTCAATAGACTTCTTTTCCTTATGCTACTGCATACCTTTGTCACAGTTTTCGTCACAAGCTCCTCCATTGCTGTTTATTTTATGGTCCAATGTATGTTTTGTGTAATCTGTATGTGTAATATATGACATATTTTCCTTATTTGATGAGCATAGCTTCTACTTCATCCCAACCCACACAAAGGCAAACAAGAGGCCCAACATGGATGCATGGTGATTGGAATCCTGGTGGTGGAAGGTTACATATAGTTCCCAATGAGTTAAACCAGACAGTTGAAGGACATACACCTCTTGCTTCTCATTTGGGTGTTTTAGCTCGGGATGGAAGTCTTTTACCACTCACTTATAAAAGCTGGCATTATGTTCCAAAAGAAAACAAAGAGCGAATTTGGAGGGAGATAAAGGTAACACAAATGAGATTTTTGTTTGCACAAATTAGCTTTTTCTGATGTCTCAAAGATAAGTACGCCATTAATGCTTTAAAAACTAGAGTAGTATGTTTGAATGCTAGGTCTAAGAGAACTGCAGTTGCTTTTTATTTTTGTTCAACTCAGATGAATGTTGAAGACAACTTGGTTATTATCTTACCCCATGATGCAGGCAAATACCGATGCAGATGATTCTATGAAGTGAATGTTAATGTCTTCAACGGGGAAGAAATGGAGAGAGTGTAAATGTACAGTAAAAAAGTCACACTATAGGACCTTTACTAATGATGCAGAGAGGTTAGCTCATCGACCTGAAAGGGTGCACGAGCATCAGTGGCGAGCCTTGGTCTACTACTGGAGCACTAGGAAAGCACAGAAGAAAGCCAAGAAGAATAAACGAATTCGGAAGAAAAAGACACTGCATCACAGAACAGGGAGAAAGCCATTTGCTGTTGTTCGACTAGAGGTATCAATAACTTTTCCTTTTGTTTCAAGACACAAATAATATATTCCATATTTACTAACTAATTATTGCATACCTAATTCTAGGAGACAAATAGGAACAAAGGGGTTCCCGCAAGTCGCATGCAGGTGTGGAAGGCATAGTTTTAAATCGCGGTATCGGTCGCCGTCGCGGTATCGGTCGCGGTATATCGGTATCGGGACATATCGGTGATACGTCGCGGGAATCGGGTGTCGCGGTCGTGAATTTTTAAAAATCATTAGCAACATGTATAAAACTTGAAAAATATACTTTTGAGGCTTTTTCCCCCAACATTGGCTTAAATTATCACATTTTAATTAATTTAAGACATGTAATAGCCCATTCTCTTCATGTGAAATATCCGATAATCGCTAGCCACAACTAGTTTGTGTTGAAACTTTAGTGTATAATTGTAAAACATGATGTTTTTCCTCTAGTCCCACATTGACAAGTTACAAAACTCCTATCCACTTTAAATGAATTTGCACTTGAGTGGGTTTGTAGATGAGGACTCAAGGAGAGGTCTTGCGCGCTCAGGAAAATGGGCGGCAATTTGAAAAATTGATTCGGAAATCAATTAACCGGGTGCGCGTCACGGGTTAATCGCGCAGGGGGGTGCAAATCCGGGATTTGAGCCTCGCACACGCATACGGTTAAGCCTATGTTTTGCTAAAATTTTGAAAGTTTTTTTTTTCCCTTCCTCGAAAAAAAGTTTTCCCCTTCTGGAAATTTTTTTTTTCCCCTGCCCGAAATTTTTTTTCCCCCCGGCCCGAGATGTACCGGCCAAACCGGCCCCCAATATCCGATACAGGCCGATACGTACCGGTTCCCGGCCGGTTCGCTTGCCCATATCCGAACCGCTCCCCTCAAATACCGGTACGAACCGGCCGGTACGGTTCGTACCGGCCGATATTTAAATCTATGGGAAGGCTGCATACTTGAAAGAGGGCTCGTTGGCAAGTGATACGGTTAATGAGGTCATGGTATGTATTAGTGTCCTTTTCACTTCTTGAATCAGATTACTGTAACGAAAAAAATCCTTACAGCAACAAAAGGATCCTTTCCCAGCAGTCATGTACAATTACAGACATGTAAGCTCGATTAACAGACACATAAAAAGCAAAGACTTAGATAAGGTAGATCCTCAAATATTGCCTTTTCTGCTTCAAGCAAAGACTTAGATAAGGTAGAACTCGCAAAGTCACAATCTTGTACAAAGTTACATGAATCAACAGATCTGAAGTTCGGAACAACCCTCTTAACTAACTGCTATGCAGATCAGTTTATATACCAGTCTAGCTTAATATTATGTAGCCATGTTGATCTACCCAAATTAGAACCACACTTCTTGAATCACTTCGCGTTTTATGTGGTGTTTGTAGACTCAAATGACGGAGCTCTCGACGCAAATGGAGGGATCTTCTACTGAATCCACGTGCATAGATGAGGATATCTTTGTAAAAGTTATGGGCCCTGAGCAACCTGGTCGTGCTCGAACATTTGGATTAGGCCCTTCTATCAAAGATGTCTTTGGAGGTGGATATCGGCGATCACAAGAGCAAACCCATATATTTCAAGCACAAATGCAAGAGCAGTTTCAATTGTACCGGGCCCAATTTGAGACACAAATGAAAGAGATGATGGAGACGCAAATGGCTGCTATGCGTACACAAATGGATGCTACTATTCAAGCGCAAGCCGCTACCATTCAAGCTCAGCAAACAAGGATGGAGCATTTGGAGTCTCAATTGCTAATCAGGGGAGGGCATGCTCCACGTGAGGCTGCTTGGAGTCACCACCCAATGTCACGACCGCAACAAAACTCGCACGAGTTTACCTCCTCGTCGAGTCACCAAAAGGTGAGTGAACAATTATGCCCAAGATTTCATTAGCATTCAACAGCTTGTGGGTGAGTTACCAATCAACAGCTTCTGTTTTTTTTTTTCCTTTTGTGGGTGAGTTACCAATCAATACCCTTGTCGAGCGGTTGAATTTGATGCACATTTCATTAGCTTTTAACAGCTTTGAGTTCCAATAGCCTTACTGGGTCTGTCCTTAAGAGTAGCTTGAGCATTTGCACCAATTTAGGTGAACATAAAAGCTGCCTAAACTGACAATTCTTATTTGTGTGTAGGTTGCCCAATCAAAGACAAAGAACAAGAGCAAGAGCAACAGGAGGCATCATATATAAACTGACAATTCTTATTTGTGTGCAGGTTTAATTATGTTTATTGAGAGAACTCCAAATAGTTCCAATAGCCTTACTCTGAAGTTACTAACGAAAGAGAGTGAACTTGGCTCTGGTCTTGTGATAGTTTTCCTTTTTTGGGTGAATGAATACCTTGTGATAGTTGTGGTTGGTAGTATTGTTGGGTGAGGGGATGAAGAAACTCTAAACCTTATTGTAAATGCACTTCTCCAAATTTTGGTGGTTTCCAGATGTAATCGTGGCAGTCATTTCCCTGGAGAAGGGATTTTGCCTTTGACTTTTTTTTTGATTGGGACTTCGACTTAAACTCTTGTTGAAGCTATGAGCAAGGCTTGCCGTTAGATGTTTTCGTGAATATTTCAGTCCTAAGGTTCTGCAAAAATTATGAGGATGGATGGATTGGTTGCAATTATACGGATGATTTCGGCTAGTAGTTGAAATTTATGGCATCTGGATGTTAGTTGTGGAATTTTGTATCTAGCACTCTCATCGTCTTTGTTAATAAGATTTTTGCCGTTTAAAAAAAAAAAGCACATCATTTCAATTGAAGTTTGGTTTTTAAACTTTTTTTTGGTTCAAACATTTACCTGAAACTTTTAAAATGGAATTGATGGTTAAATATATGGAGTTCTAATTTGCTGGGCTAAATAATGGAGTTGTAACATTGTTTGGGCCCATAACTTTGGGCCTAGTTTTACTGGGCTTTTAAAATTTTGATTCCGGCGTTTTCCTAACAAACGTTGGCGTAGGACGTCATATTGACGTCACCGTAACGGGACAGACGTCGGGTGGTAAGGGCTGAACCTTTTAAACGGCATTTTTAAAAACGCCGGCAGAGCTTCTACCCCGGCGTTTTTTAAGCGCCGGAAATATAAGCCGGCGGCCACGTCACCGACTGTCGGAAAAAAAATGCCGGTGAATATATGACGGCGTTTAACGGGTCTATAATGGCGTTATTCAAGCGCCGGCAAATGGATTATTCCTTGTAGTGTCTTCTTCCTTTTGTGGACGTTATTCTCTCCGGTTTTTTGCCATTAGCCTTTCTCTCGACTGGGTTTCTCCTAGTTGGGTTGTTTCTTGTTTTCGTAGAAAAAGATTTATTTGGTTTGGGGTATAGTCTGTGGAATGAATTCCCACCGTCTTATTTACTTTGTCTAAGAACGAGTTTTCATCGTAAAAACTTTGATGTGATCCAACGACTGGCAATGCATTTCGGAATTTCCAACCCCTCCCTCCCCTATATAAATGAAGAAGCACAAGGCCAATAATCAACTCACAAGTTAAGTTACGTACGACACTTGCAATTATTTGGAATCCCAAAATGCCTTCCCTCCGCTCTACCACAAAACCAACCTTCTTGTTCATCCCAATACTAGTACTGTTCATATCATTCCTTCTTACTCTCTCTCAAGTCTCTGTTGTTGAAGGTGATTGTACAGAACAGAAGAATAATGACACATTGATAATAGGAGTTCCAGGCAAAGCCTCTTTTGAAAACTTTGTGAAGATAAGTAATTCTAAAAATCAAGACGAGCGGGATTACTCCGGTTTCTGCATTGAAGTTTTTCAAGAGGTTCGAAAGATATTGGATAGGGAATTGTCTTATAAATTTGTGGAGTTCAATGGGACGTATGATGAATTAGTTGATAGTGTAGCCAACAAGGTATCTATCTCTCTTCGACCATTTGAACACATATAGTTTTCAAAATATCAACCTTGAATGAGTAATACTGATATACATATGTAATAGTTTCAATAATCTTGATGATTTGAATTTTTGTAAAAATGTTATGAAATTCTATGCAAAATATTATGCATCTAAGGAGATTATGAGCATGATTGCGATAGCTGCATGTGGATACAAATTTTAGATTCTAGCTACGGATTCTGCTTCGTATTCTAGATTTTAGATTTTAATAGAAGAAGATAACATGTTTACAGTAAAAACTAATTATGTTTACTTCAAAAAGCTGAAAATCTGCTTTTATAAAACTTAAAATGTAAAATTTTATCCGAAAAGCTCCAAAAGTTACACAAACCAAGCTTTGGAATGATTAGAATTTCATTTATTTTTTAGGCTTTCAAAATTTGTAAAATCCGAGAATCTATATCTAAAATTTTTGGTGATTTTGAAAAGCTAGAAACTCAAAATCAGCAAAAATAAATTTTTGTAAACACTCACTATACCCGGTATTGTAGCACTTCTCTTTTATGTTCCTTTTTCAGTTTGGTTAAATGTTATGGATCCAGGAAAGTTTACAGAGAATCCATTCAAAATACTGGGCCAGTGACATTTCATATAATAGATTCTTTGCAAACAAATCTCTATTAGTAACAACTTATCGAGAATGAGTTACCCAAAAAAATTTCGAGAATGAACCCCAAGTGCTTGTTATCCTCGCATGTTCAAATCTATCTCTCGGAAGTCAAACATTCGAAACTTTTGGACCACTTTAGTGTCTGCCCAGTCATTAAATACGTACAAGAGTCTAGAATTAGTTGAGGTCTAGTCTCGAGATCCAGTTATCAAAGAAGAAAAACTACCGAAAATGATGTGCTACAGAGTAGGACTGAATTACTTCTTCATTATACATTTCTGGATCCTTTAATTTCTTGTTTAACACATGCTCTATGTACATGTACATATAAATATGGAAGACTTATTGCGCTGCCGTAGGCGAAATAACAATATTAGCCAACCGATCGAAGAAAGTGGAATTCACCGTACCGTTTACAGAGTCGGGCGTGTCGATGGTAGTGCCGGTGAAGCCCAGACCGCAAGCGTGGATTTTCCTGGAGCCTTTCACTCTGGGAATGTGGTTGGCTACAGCGGCTGTTTTGGTCTACACTATGCTTATAGTTTGGTTCGTCGAACATCGGTCCAATCTAGATTTCAGTGGTCCGTGGAATGATCAACTCGGAAATGCTCTTTGGTTCACCTTCTCTTCACTCTTCCTTGTTCACAGTAAGTATATATATAATGATTAATTTCTATACGCGTGTAACGTACGTAAACAGTTTACGCATATCCAATCAACGGTGACACATCATCAATTTATTACTCCCTCTGTTCCTTTTTCAATATCCACTACTGTTCTACGAGCTATTTTTAATTGCCTATAACTCTCAACGTATATTATTAAAAATATGGAATATGAGTGGTTATAAATGTTAGTCGAGATACGTGCAAGTTGGCTTGGACATTCCGTTATAAAAAAAATTATTTGTAATATGGGCGGTTTAAATGTTAGTGGGTCTCCGTGAAAAAAAGTGATAGTTGAGGGGGTCTCCGTATATTTTCACCTTATTTTATAAAACAATGATTTTAAAAACATAAAATATAATATACGTGAGAGATATTAGCTATTAAAAATGACACACAGAAATGTAGTGAACTTCTAAAAAAGGGGCAGAGGGAATAAAAACCACTAAGAAATCTGTTATGGATACCATTTTTCTGTTTTACGGGACAGATTATTCTTTCACAGTACATTACTTTTAATTTAAAAAATAAATACTTGTTTTAGTTAGCGGAACCGGGGCAACTATGCTTGGAAAGAAAAGTTTACTATGTTAATTGTGCAGGGGAGAAGATTCAAAGCAAATATGCTTGGATTGTGGTGGTGGTGTGGCTTTTTCTGGCATTGCTCTTAACCCAAAGCTACACCGCTAACCTCACATCAATGCTCACGATCTCAAGACTTCGACCGAAACTCTGGTCTCAATCAAAAGTCGGTTGTGATGAAAATACATTCATGCACCATTACGTTCAAGGTGTGCTTAACTACAAGAATGTACGTCTCATCAGCGACGGGGATGAGTATCTGCAGGAGTTTGAGGCCGACAATATCTCTGTAGCGTTTCTTGAGATCCCTTATGCCAAAGTTTTTGTCAATAGACATTGCAGGAAATTTACCATCATTGGAATCACATACAGATTTGGAGGATTTGGCTTTGTGAGTATTGAACATGCACTAGTGTTTTTCTTTCTTTTTTTTTTCGCATTTCTTTTCCTTTTATTTCATAGTACTTGATGACTACAAATAGGAACATGCACAAACCTCTAATACAAATATATCTTCATTCATGTTTCTATGCAGATATTCCGAAAATGTTCTTCGTTAGTTGCTAATATATCGGAAGCCATTCTCGAACTTTCAGAGGACGGGATTCTGAAAAGACTAGAAGATAAGTGGTTAACTCGCAACAAAGTGTGTTTAAAATCTTATCGGAATATGACAGAGAGTACGACGGAGGAGAACGTTGATAGCTTGAGCCTTCGAAGCTTCTGGGGCCTATTCCTCTTCTCTGTTGGCACTTCCTCAGTTTGTTTTCTCCTATTCCTTGGGCACTTATTGAGGAACTACTGCCATCATCACTCATCTCAAGTGGCTGATGTGAATGCAAGTAATCAGAGCGTTTCAGTCAAGACGGTTAGAGTTGCACGTTACTTGATGAATGTCGAGATTAGAAGTCCATGGAGATCTCCATCCTCCCATCGAGTAGTGCCTGAAACTGAAATGAGCTAAAAACGTGGATTGTGTCCGGTAGAGAGTACTATAACCTTGTAATGGACAATGCTGTCTGTCATCTCAAAGACTACAAAGCCGTTACAGTAGACATCTATTTTGTACTGCAAATTCCTTTGTATCCATCAAAGCTAAGATTCAACTTGAAAACTATACATGTTGGATATTCTGCATATTTTAACGCGTATGGGCATATGGACGTATTTGGGAGGCTCTCATCTTCAGCTTATTTTATTGTCAATGGCAATTAAAGGACACAGCCATTTTACTTGGCTGTTGCAAAATCAAGGAGCAAATATTATCCTGTTTATAAATGTTATGGGGAGAGGATTTCTCCGTGAGTATCGTGTGAATGTTTTAATGTGAAACTGCCACCATGTCGATACCTCTGTCTCTTTTCGTGCATGCCTTTTGTCACAACCCAAGACCGAATTTAGAAGTCGTGACCGGCCAAGCGGGTGTTAAGCCGCTGAAGGCCGGCCTTCTCATAATCACAAAGCTTCTAAGTGTGTAAGTATAATAATTACAACCATTACGCAACTTATGGTTGTCCACATAGCACCAACGAGCATTGATGAGTCGATGGCTGGACATGCTATTTTCTTGGAAAAATGTAAAACATTTTGCATAAGTCATGCAACTCGGGTGAGATACGTATACCAAAATTGACCTTGGAAATACTTCACATTATATAACAGTTCATGAGTAAAGTTACATATATTCAAATATTTTCATTGAACTTCTAGGAACATGCATTTCAATCCATACACTCATTCCTTTGGTCCAGGAGATGAATTTTTCATTTCTCTTTCACTTTTGCACATTCAAGCAATAATATCATTCAACGGTATATGTTGTCAGTCAGTTGGGGAGCGACCCCATTGAAAAGTGGTATGATATCAATACCCAGTGATGCCTGGCTGGATCTCCAACCTTATAACCTCACGTCACTAGTTTCTTTAAATGTCTCCTAGTGCTCGGAACACCTTTCGAATGAACCATACTATTACAAGCATGAACCCATAACAAAGAAGATTCAAGTTTTGAAAATATATTGCCATAGTCTAATTTTAGTAGTAACACATGTAAAGTTTATGAACAAGCCATCACATGTACTCCCAATTATCAACATCAATTAAACCTAGTAAGAGGCTCAGTTTCAATCTTTTCAACAAAATCAGGCAATGACATTTTATTTCAAAATTTAGAAAAATGCGTGTAATTAAGGTATGTGCAACTCATCAAAAAGTAGCGTTTAAGTGTCTCAATTTGACTTTCACACAGTTTTAGGAGTCAACATAATTGTACTTTCAAAGTACTTTACTTTCCATACTTACCCTCTATGGACACATTATCATTACACTTTTATTCATCAACTTTTTAAAAGAGAATTTACTTTTATGGGCAAAATAGAAAATGTACTAACTTTTATCCACTAACTTTACAAAATGACACTTAAAAAGGAACGGAGGAAGTATTAGTTTAGAAGTCAGAAATCCGAAACTCTTTTAAACAATTAGGGTCAATCGGTACACTAAAAGTCTAACTCTACTAATTTTTAGATATAGCTCTTCCTTTTACGTAAATCTGAGATATCAAAGTGCCCGAACTGGCCACGGTGTACTAATCACTTACGATCCTACCTAAACGACTACTCACTCATTATTAAACAAGAAGCAAAAGAAATCATAACTTGAAACATGCTTCTATTACGTAAGAGAAAAACAAACAAGAAATATCAACTAATCAAATATAAACGAATAACTTTTATGAAGAATTAAAATTAAAATAAGTTATCGGAGTGCGGGTAATTGAACGAAACTTCAAATAATTTAAAAGGAAAAAGCTCGAAAGAAAACTCTTGGAACAAAAGTCTCGGCTGTCCCCGTTCTTCGTGATCTCTGTTCGAATAAAACCTCTTGTGAAAAATAAATAATGCCGCAGCCCTCTCCGGTCCCGTTTCGTCCGTGGGCAGAAGTTGTGCCTGAGTCAGATGCTGCCGCCTCCCGTAAAGAAAACCTATTTTCTTTCTTTTTACTCACTCCCAGCCGACTCCAATATTTCCCATCTTGGCCCACCGTTTAACCATTGGGCCCACCATGACATGTGCAAATTAAATAGAAATGTTTTGCCACCTATCAGCATGTGGACTAATTAGTTCCGTGCTAAACATATGACTTTCAACGGATTTGCTTAATTCCAACAACGTCTAATATTTTAATTCCGTATTTTTTTTTTTTACCAAATCCTCTAAATACCTACAATACACAAATTAAGCATTAAGCTCCGAATAATAATATCAATGAGGCTTAATAAAGATAAATTAAGGGGCGCTAATATGAATATTTACGCACCTATTAGTCATAAATAGTGTATTTCAGGTCATTTCCGGGTAACATTTCTTTGTACATAGCATTTCTGTTGCATTTATCAGAAACTTGGGCGAGGAAAGTGAAATTTATTGTAAGGGGCGGTTTCGCGGACAATCAATTAGACACCTAAAAAAAATCTATAATCTCAATCTCATAGTTTCCAATCAAAATTTTATGATCCGAACAGTTCAATGTGTGCAAAATGTGATGTTCAGAGTGCGTGTCGCGAGAAATTAGCAAAAAATATGATCGAGAAATACTTGTTTTGAGCAGTTTTTAATTGAAACGTTCATCAAATCTAAGCCTAAAACTTCTTAGATAAATCCCTTCCCGATCTTTAAAATTTGATCAGGAACTATAAGGTACTCCCTCCGTTCCATATTGATGGTCCAGTTCGGTCTCCAAGGCGAAATTTAAATTATTAATATCTTTCAATCTACAATGTCTTTAAAGATTTTAAAAACTTTGTATAATAGAACTAATTGAGATCTATCATATAAGATCCATATTGCACATCAAAATCATTGTAGATTGAAAGATATTAACAATTTAAATTTTGCATTGAAGACCGAACCGGACCTTCAATTTGGAACAGAGGGAGTATTATTTTAGGTGTCTAATTAGTTATCTCTAGAACCGCCTCGTTTATCGTATATGTAAACTGATTACGTACATGTGACTCATTGTACTTGTTTTGACTGACTGACTACCCGGGCTAGCTTGACCTTAATTGTGTAGGAATTGACTTGTTCTCCACAATTAACTAGTGGTTCGTATGAAAGCCGTTTGGATTCTTTCTCTACTCTTAATTTTACATAGAATCATGGTTTGAACTATTGGTGATATATATGTATGCAGACAAAATACCAGTCGTTACGGGGAAAAATGTGGCCGCGGTAACGGTAGGAATTACTGGGATCTGGAATTGAGTGACGCAATCGGAATTCGTTGAGGGAACATTCGGAAGCTGCTTCATGCGAATATTCAGAAGTCAGAACCGATAAAATTCTTGAAGCTTTGACAAAACAATTACTTGCATTTGGAAGATACTGTGCATGCGAATCTTCAGATGTCAGAACCGATAAAATTCTTGAAGCTTTTACAAAGCAATGATTTTATGGGCACCACATCGAATGCAATTGATGTCTTATATAATTGTACCTTTGTCCCTGGTCCATTAATTAAGTTTATTAGATTGTTTAACTACCGTATGGTCAGGTATTCCCTACATCAAACTACGTATGTACTTTGGTTAGTATATATGCAAGTAATTATTGATATCAAATATTAAAATTCTCCTTATAGATACTGTTTAATAAGGAAAGTGGATCCTTTCTAGCTCTTAATTGAAGTGGTTAAATAGTAGTCTTGTTCGTCGAGTTGTACATGTGATAACTTTTTGAGTTCTATTTTGATGATCAAGATCATCAGTATATATACTTGGTCCAGATCTTCAGTCATGCTAAATATTATGTCAATAGGATTGTTTCATATGATTTCAAAGATTAAAACATATAGAGCACAGATTTTTGGATTATATCATTTTCAAATTTTCTCAGTGATTTTGTGTTTTAGGTGGTGGAATAAACGACTCATATCTACACTAATTAATACTGCTATTAAACAATAAAAAATTGTCCTTAATCAAAAAAATTATACCTTGCCCCATCAATCTATCATTTGGTATCAGTACTCCAGGCAGTAGCTCTTCCGTCCGAATTCAGGTGTTGAATTAAGCTCTAATGAGGCATGCCTTTGAGAGTAATTTATGTTAAAGCATCCAATTCCAAACCAATTGGCAAGAGTGGAGAGGCCGTCCAGCCTCATATACTTGTTTTAGAGGAAATAATTAATTGATGTGGGAAAAATCTCAACACTCCCCCGCACGTGCGACCCCCGATTCACACGTGGAAAGATCAACAAAGGATCCGGAACACACGGATCACAATGAAACAAAGTGCAACTATGGCACAAACAAAGGGAAAAAGCCTCCAAAAGCCTAGCTCTGATACCATGTTAAAGTATCCAACTCCAAACAAATTGGCAAATAGTGGAAACCCGTCCAGGCTCATATACTAGTTTTGGAAGAAATAATTAACTGATGTGGGATAAATCCCAACAATTTATGAAAAAACAACACCCATTTTCCCTTAGACATTGCAACATAATCATTTCATTGATTCATACTTAATATATATAAATTTTTTTGATAAGGTGCGAGACTTTTATTAAGCACAAACCAAAACGAATACACAGTTAGGGAAAGAAATCCCAAACCAAAACATCACAAAAACTACTGACTATATATACAAGATGAAACTATATATTCAAAAACAAACTATGTATATATACCGCTAGATCTTGGCCGGAAGGGGCCCAACTTGAATTGATTGCATTACTGTTCTGAGAAGGCTTCACCATTACCTTATAGCTCAAGAATCCCCTTATGTCATTAACAAATCTGGTATACAGTTGAACTGCATCAGTAGCTTTCCCTTGAAAGATGCAAAGATTATGTTCTCGCCAAAGGGCGTATACATTGTTTAATTCAAAGAACATGCTTAATTATCTCTGTGAACCATTTGTTTTGTGGGCCCACCATAGATCCGATTGTGATGATCCTAACATTGATCGTCCATGAACGATATAGAAATCTACTAATTCTAGCATGACTCATATTGGACAGAGCTGACAAAGTGGCAGGGCATGCCTAGTTTTCTTATTCTTTGCTTCTTGGGGTGGGACCTTGATGGGGTGTGTTTTCGGTTTTTGGGTGGGGGTGTCTTGTCTTGAATGGGGGTGGAGGTGTTTTTGTTTGTGGGTGTGAGGGGATGTACGTCTTCCTATGGTTTTGGTGCTGTTTCGTTAGTTCCTTTTGGGGGTGGCTCTGTTGGGCGTTGTTCGGATTGATTTCTTGTCAATCCTTAGAGCTTGAATAGCTTTTGATTGCCGTGGTGTAGGATTTTTTTATTAATATAATTTTTTTTTTCACCGTTCAAAAAAAATATTGGTCTTGAAAAAATAGAAGACAAACATTTTGACTCTTCACTTTTCAAGATGAATGTACGACGACATAAGATCCAAATGAAGGAGTTGGATCGATCATAGGCCTCAAGTGACAAAGATTTAAAGAGAGGGGCATACATGTTCTTTGAATTAAATGGTGTATCTTAAGAAGAAGAGTTAAAAAGGCAATTTTTTTTTTTCGGCAAACAAAACTATATATTAAAGCTCGAAGGGGCACGAAGAAGAGTTAAAAAGGCATTTACTAAGGGGTTTAACATATATCAGCCCCCTTCTAAACATATATTAAACATAAGCCATAAAAATGATTATAATACTATATATCTCTACGAATGGGGCATTTCAATTAATTTTGAATTACACATGTATGCATGTCATATTGGGTTTCGAAGTCCAAATCTGGACGGAAGAGTAACCGGAGGGGCTAAAAGATACTAAATGATAGATCAAAGAGGGCAAGGTCAAGGTGTAGGATTTTTTTGATGTAGGGGGTAAAGTGGAAAGTGTGACAATTCAAGGGGCTTTGCCAAGTCTTGTCGACTCTAAGGCATGTACTTGGTTCTTGAGCATTACTATTCAATATTTGAACTTTCCCCACGCGTTCTCTCTCTCTCTCTCTCTCTCTCTCTCTCTCTCTCTCTCTCTCTCTCTATAAATGACGAACGAGTAGTCCAATAACTAACTCATAAAGTACGACTCTTGCCATTATTTTATTGTAAATCCCAAAAAATGCCTTTCCTCCACTCTAGCAAAATTAAACCAATCTTCTTGTCCTTGCCAATACTATTGACATCATTCCTTCTTGTTGTCTCTCAAGTCTCTGTTGCTGAAGGTGGTTATTGTGTAGGATATAATGAGAATGACACATTTACAATTGCAGTTCCAGGCAAGCCCTCTTTCAAAACCTTTGTGCACAAGACGCCACCTCCTGAGAATCCAGACCAGAAGAAGAATTACTCCGGTTTTTGCATTGATGTTTTTGAAGCGGCTCTAAAGCAATTGGGTTGTGATCTGCCTTACGAATTTGTGGAGTTCAATGGGACGTATGATGAATTAGTTAAAAGTGTCAGCAACAAGGTAATCAATCTCTCTTCGACCTCTTTTCCTTTGCATTGGTTTCGTGACTACGTTGGTCGATCATTTGCCTTTTTTTGCCAATGTGTACTATTCGGGACACAATTAACTTACCATGTAATTCATGAATACATATAATTTATGACAGCAAAGTTTATCGAAAGGTTGCATATAAAAAATTAAAACAAATTAAGAGACACAATGATCCCCATAGACCTATACCAAATGAAATGAATAGAAAAGAACAAAAGAAACATAGTACTCAATTTTTAATGGGTCAATTTCTTCTCATTTTTCCAAACCCAAGTCCGAATATAAAATGGATTTTTTTATTATTTATTCAAAAACAATTTATTGTAAGTTAAATTTTTTTGTTTAATGTTTGTATTTCTTTCCTAACGTGTATTTTGCAACAAAATTTTGTACCAGCAAGATAATGAGGTTTAATAAATAAATTTTATGTTTTAAAGTTAATTAAAAACATAACAAATAAAAGAATAATAGATCTCCTCTTAGTTATCACATTTGATAGTAATGAAATCAAAAAATACTAAGAATAAATATTGAACATATATGTTATATATTAGATATTCCCAATAAATTTCGAAAAATATGTCTAGTGCAATTGGTCAAATACGTGTGCACATGGATATGGTTAGTTGAAAGGCCCAGTTTCGAAACACAGGAGGCGCTAGAAGTTTATTTTTTTCCCATATGAAAACGAAATTAGCGACGAATTGCCATTGTTACCTATTGGCGACAAAAACCAATTGGTCCAAATCTGGACGGAAGAATCCAAGTGGCCACATAACATCACTTTGAATTTATAAAATTCCCATGTAATGATTCATTGTCTTGATGTTCGATCGGAATTTAATTTTCTGCAAACTATATGGAATTAATGCTATATATGTAGATATTATGATCAAATTTCTATGCAAAATCAAGGAGACACATACCGTACGTACACACCAATAGGAATTAATGCGTATGCATGGTAACACTTGTCTTTTACGTGCCCGTTTTAGTTTTGCTACAAGTTATCAAAACAACACTCACACATAAAATGATGAATTGGTGTGACAGTGACATAGGAGTATATTTTAGACGCTCTTCGAAAGAAATTCCTCTGTTAAACCGAATTTCGCCGATTAAAAAAAGGGTATGTAGTGATATAATTAAACTCTTCAGTATATGTTTTTGTTTCCATAGTTTTCAATGTTTTAACATATATCCTTTTCAACATGTGGATTTTAATTACCAAATGGAAGAATTATAGCGCTGCCGTAGGCGATATAACAATACTAGCCGAACGTTGGGAGCTGAACGTGTCATTCACCGCACCATTCACGGAATCGGGCCTAACGTTGGTGTTTCCCGTGAGGCCCGGAGCAAAGGCGGGGATATTTCTCAAGCCTTTCACTACGGGGATGTGGTTGGCTACAGCGGCTGTTTTGGTCTATACAATGTTCATAGTCTGGTTCGTCGAACGTCAGTCCAAGAACGAAGAATTTTGTGGCCCGTTGAGCAATCAACTTGGAAATGCTCTCTGGTTCACCTTTTCTTCTCTGTTCCTCGCTCACAGTAAGTATAACGAGATTGATTAAATTCTATACGCGTGTAACATGAACCTAGGGGTTTCGCATATCCAGTCAAAGATGACACGCCCTAAATCCATTAAAAACACTAACAAAATGGATACCATTTTCAACTAAGGGTTTTTCTGGTAGTGAATACGTTAAATAGGGCGCGCAACTGATCGAATAACCAGAAAAAAACGCTTCTTCAAGAAAAAAAAATTACAGCGGAGGCTTGAAAATTCTTGTAAGCCATCAAACATATAATTTATATATGTACCTTTTTTCCTTGCTGTCATGAAACACGATCTAAAAGTACTCAATTTTGCCGATCAAAAATTTAATTATAACCGGATAAAAAAAAAAGTAATCGACTTTGATTCTATGATCTTGAATCAAACAACCATTTTTCTTTCTCATGATGACGTGAATTTTCTGGTCAATTACCGTTTTCCTCTTTTTTTTTTGCTCGGCAAAAGGAATTTTTATCACTTTTTGAATCTCATCCAAATAACCTTTGAAATACTCCACCGTGTAGATCTTGATGTTAAACTTAACCGTCATCCACACAGTTACTCTTGTTTTTCTTTATTTTTTACCAGTCGTTCAATATTTGAATTGTGCAGGGGAGAGGATTCAAAGCAACTACGCTCGGATTGTGGTTGTGGTGTGGCTTTTCCTGGCATTGGTCTTAACGCAAAGCTACACCGCTAACCTGACATCGATGCTCACAGTGTCAAGACTCCAACCGAAAATCTGGTCACGAGAAAAAGTCGGTTGTGATGAAAATGCATTCATGAAGACATACATGCAAAACGAGCTTAACTTCACGAAAACAATTATAACTATCAAGGATGAAGACGAGTATCTAGCACGGTTCAAGAATGGCAGTATATCGGCAGCATTTCTCGAGAACCCTTATGCCAAAGCTTTCGTGAACAGATATTGCAGGAATTTTACCCTCATTCCAACCAAATATAGCTTTGGAGGATTTGGCTTTGTGAGTATTGAACACTAGTTTATTTTTATTTATTTATTTTTGCACTTTTTTGCCTTTTATTCCAAAGAACTTGATGACAATAAAGCATATAGTGGCGGTCTTAGGGATAACTTAAACTATCATCACTTCAAGAGGAGCCTCATGCAAGCTCTAATAACACACACAACTAAGTAACCAGAATTGAGTTTGAGTACTCTTGGATGGTTGAACCATCATTGTGTTTTTTACTAGGCAAAAAGAATTTATTTATCTTTATAAAGGAAAATTTTTTTTCTCAGCAAAACGAAACTTTTATATAAACCTTGAAAACGGTTACATCGAGGGGCTCGAACACGGAGATACACACATGCTCGAGCAAAACAAGAATAAAAAGGACCAAATACAAAAAGCCCTCCAACAGAAAATTGGATGGCAAAGCACCTTACCACCCAAACCAATTTATAGTTTTAACACCCTAACTCCATCCAGAAAAATCCTAAAATCCTCCACCGAATACACCGGCAAGAATTATAAAGGATTACAAAGATTAAAAGGATCAATGACACACCAACAAGAAGCCACTCGAGACTTAAGAGAAGGCAAGACGCTAGCCGAAAGAAAATATCCAAAAAAACCAAAACAGCCCAAAACAATCAGCCGAAAGAAAAAAACCCAAAAGCACCGAAAGAAAAACAATAAACTTTTTGGTATAACAGGTATATAGCTCACATGGTATCCCCCTTCACAACAAAATTGACACGTGGCAAACAAAATCTAAGGACTTCAACTGTAATTTCGCACAAGCTATTCCTCTCCCCGGACGAAGGCTTGGTTCTCTTTAATTAATTTTTTCATTTTACGTGTTTTGTTCATCTTTTCTGAATTTTTGTTAGATTCATGTGATATTTTTGAGATTAATCATTCTTCTAGACGAGAGGTGTTTAAAAAGTACGAAATTATGAAGTAGGGATACCAATTGAAGTCCTCAAATTTTGTTTGCCACGTGTCAATTTTTTTGTGAACGAGGGATACCATGTGGGTTATATACCTGTTATACCAAAAAGTTTCTCAAGAAAAACACCCGAAACCCTAGCACATATTAATGCAGCAAATCCTCTTGCAAATCCATTTCATAATACTAAAAAACGGACAGATGTGATCACCTATCCCGCGATTCTAGTTATAGAGTCCCCTACCATTTCCTTTCTCAAATACTAATACGGCACTATCTTTAACTATATATATCTAGTAGAGGTGGCAATCTCAACCCATTTTTTTAAATCCGCCCAAACCCGCCCACTTGTAACCCAACCCAACCCGCCCATATTATATAATGGGTTGAACCCATATCAACCCATATTTTTATAGGTTTAAGTGGGTTGAAAATGAGTTTAATATGGGTTGTACTAAAAAACCCAGCTCCTTTTTAACACTGCTCGTAATTGAAATTTCGTTCTTAAAATCTAAAAAACCATGGGGAAATGATTTCCTTGGCTCATCTCTCCTCAACACACCTTTCTCACGCCTCCCTGTACTTTCTCTTGGTCTCCCCCCTCCCTCCCTCTCTCTCTCTCTCTCTCTCTCTCTCTCTCTCTCTCTAAATATTCTCAGTCGTATTGCCAATTGCATCTAAAATGGACTTGAATTTCGTTAACTTCAATTGAATTTGGTCTAGAAAAGGATGGCGTAGTTCAATTGAATTTCGTTAGCTTCAATTGAATTTCGTAAATCAAATTTGGAATACTACTTTTTCGATTCTCTCGTTGAGACGAATTAATAGGGGTAAAAAATTTGTCGTGAAACAAACAAATACAAAAAAAATTTGAATAGAGACAAAAAAAAAGTCACTTAACTTTTTAATCCAAATCTAAGCAGTGGCTTCGGCGAACGTAATGAAGACCGAAACTATACAATCGGTGCAATCATTGCCTTGTAGACAATTCTCTTATGCAGCCTCTAACTCTTCGTCAAAGTTACGTTACCGTTTGGAAATGGAAAAAGAGTGAAAACCTAATTTTTTTAAAAAAATTTAGCCTCTAATTGCTTCATTTTTATTATTTTTTTAAAATTGAGTTTTAATTATAAAATTTTTCTTTTCTGAATCCCCTTATTGGGGGGAAGAGAGGGGAACGGGGGGAAAGAAAAGAAAAAAAAAAAGTAAATCGGGTCGGGTTGGGCGGGTTTGAGCTTGGCTTGATCCATATATTCGACCCGACCCGTTTCAACATGTTTACTTTTTGACCCATATTCGACCCGCCCATATTTAACCCACGACCCATTTCAACCCTCCCAAACCCGCCCAGACCCGCCCGTTTGCCACCTCTAATATCTAGGTTTCAAAAAGGGAAAATTTTAAAATGGCGCCTGAACTTTCACTCCAATGTCACCGAAATACATGAACTTCACTTTATTTCAATTAAACATCTGGACTTTCAAAATCTCCAAATTGAGGCACCTACCGTTATCCTCCATCCATTTCCTTCACAAATTGGCTGATGTGGCTCATTTCTGGCGTTAAAGGGCCCCCTAGAGATGTTAGAAAGTGAACTTAATGCACATAATCACAACCCATGTCAACCCTACTTCACTTTTGGATTGTGATTGTATGCATTAAGTTCACTTTCTAAAATTTCTAGTGGGACCCTTTAATGCCAGAAATCAGCCACATCAGCCGATTTGTGAAGGAAATAGATGGAATCTAACGGCAAGTGCCTCAATTTGGAGATTTTGAAAGTTTAGGTGTTTAATTGAAATAAAGTGAAGTTTAGGTGTTTTGATGACATTGAAGTGAAAGTTCATGTGCCATTTTGAAATTTTCCTTTAAAATATGTAATGTTACTTAACCTTGGTTAGCTTTGTTAATTTTTCATTAGCATATTTATTATTGTTAGGATTACCAGAAAAGGAAAGTTAAAAATGAAAATCATGAGCAATTTTACCGTCGAGAAACTTCTTTTCACTGCTGGCAAAAAAACTAAACAACAAGTAGGCCTATTAAGTTTTGGGCTTGTCCCTTCGGGTGTCTCTTTAGTTGGCAATTTGCCAATTTTAGAGATTGGATATCAAGGGCCCTTGTTGCTCTCTCCTTACTCCTATTAATCTTTGTATTTTCTTCAAAGATTAATTGTAATAGATGTCCTCAAATTTTTCAATCAACGGTGATGTGTCATTTCTTAATTGTTTGGTTTGGTTTGAAAAGTTTTTTGAAAAATAGTAAGAGTAATAAGTGGAGAGAGATAGAGAGAGAAATGTTGGAAATAGGAAAAAGTTAGGGAAATTTTTTTGAAAAATACTTTTTGAAAAGGGAAGTGAACAAGGCATAATTCCTAAGTTTATGCTGCATGCTTTTATAATAGAATTATCTTCATTCATGTTTCTATGCAGATATTTCAAAAAGAATATTCTGCATTGGCTGCTAATGTCTCAAAAGCCATTCTTCAACTCTCACAGCGAGGGGATCTGAAAACCCTGGAAAAGAAGTGGTTAACCCCCAAAGAGTGTTCACAATCTCAAACTACGACGGAGGACGTTGATAGCCTAGAATACTCTGAAACTTGGACGGACGACGTTGATAGCCTGGACCTCCCAAGCTTTCAAGGCCTATTCCTCTTCTCAGTTGCCACTTCCTCTGTCTGTTTTCTTCTATTCCTGGGGCACTTACTAAAGAACTATATATACCGCAGTCCTCCGCCAGTGACGGACGTGAATGAAAATAATGAGATCGTTTAGACCAAGGGCACGGCCGTGTTTACGGATTGTATAGTACAGTATTAGTTAGTTTCCATCCTTTCCCACATTTGTAATTATACTTTCTCGGTTTCATATTGAGAGTTTCATACTCTCTTTCTCTCTTTTGCCATTTTTCAAATAAAAAAATCAATCACTTCCGTGTATAATTTTTCGAATTTTTTCGCACCTTATTAAAGATCTTGATTAGTACTTTAATTTGGTTCAAAAAATTATACACGGAAGGAGTAGATTTTTTGATTTAAAAAATAACACGACTTTTCGTAGTGGACTCTCAATAGGGAAAAGAGGGATTAGTAAATAAGAGGAGGACTGCTAAAAGTTTTTTTTTTTTTTCTCGGCAGGATTGCTAAAAGTTTGCACTCTGTTATATACTGAGTTGTTTTCGTTATTATAGTAAATTCGTTATTGTTTTGATTAATACTACTAAAAGTTTGCACTTTGTTATATATATACAGAGTTGTTTTCGTTGTTTTGTCCAGATCAAAGACACAGAACTCCTTCGGTTTTTTTTTTTATTTTTCCTTGTGCTAAGCAAAGAAAGATTTTGTTAATCCACTACAAGAAAATTTACATTGGGTGACAAATGAAAATCGTCACAAATTGCATGTTTTTCGTCACAAATAATATAGGTGATGAAAAAAAATTTGTCAACTAAAGGTTGTCGAGGATTGCTACCTGGTGTCGAATTCTATTTTTTGTCACCTATAGTGACTTTTAATGATGAAATATTTCGTTACCAAAAAGTGAATAATCGGTGTCGAAATTTTTTTCCTCACCTATTGTGCTTTTTGACGATGAAATTTTTTGTCATCAATTATTCCTTTTCGCAACGAAAAAATTCGTCACCAATGGGTCACATTGGTGATGAAAATTTTCGTCACCAATATAAGAAATCGGTGACGAAATTTTTTATTGCAAAAGAAAATTTTTAATTGCCAAAGACGTTTTCATTTGGACAAAAAATCCCTCTTTCTTGCTCTTGCTGGGTTTCGAACCCAAGTTCCCTAAGTTTTTCGCGTAAGCTTCAACCAACTACACCACACACACTCTTCAGTACATATTTGAAATAACTAATATATAACATATATGTTTAACACGAAAATATATTTCCAATGTAGTTTTGAACTTTTAAACATTAAAATTAGCAATTTTGATAAATATAAAAGTTGTAGGCATTTGAGTTATTGTTCAAACCCAATTTGAATTATCTCAATCTGAGTTCTTAGTAAAGAGTTGTCTAAAATACATTTAGTGACAAAGCGCAAATCATAAATTTCGTCACCAAAAGTACCCATTTGACGACAAAATATATTTTTCATCGTCGAAAGTGTTAAAATGGTGACAAAATTATTTTTCACCACCAAAGTTAAGCATTTGGTGACAAAAAAATTATTCGTTACTAAATTGGTCCCATTTGGCGTCGAAATATATTTTTTGTCACCAAATGATTATCTATTTTCGTCACCTTTTCTAACCTTTCGTCGACGAAAAATGTATTTCGTCGCCTAATGGGTACCTTTGGTGACAAATATATTTTTTTCGTCGCTAAACAGGTATAATTTGTGACAAAATTATTTCATCACGAAAGTTGTCAAAACATTGACAATTTTTTTTTTCGTCTCCAAATATACGCATTTAGTGACGAAATTAAATTTTGTCGCCACTTTTTCATCATCACCAAATTTCAATTTTCTTGTAGTGATTAGTGAAGGCGAAGTACAAACACTTATTGAATGGATAATGGGAAAAAAGGGCATTACAATCCCATGAGTATAAAACTAGGTTGGCAGCTATACGGCCATACCAAAGACAATCATAGATATGATGACCCAAAACCGCAAAGAAAAGAGGGATGGCAAGGAGTCAACCCAAATAGAAAGCTTGAAAAGATGCAAAAAGAATACATAGCTATCATAAAAATATAGACCAGCATAACAACACACACCCTGACCTGTAAGTAGCAACCAAAAAAAAACCTGTAGCATCTTAGATTTTTAATTCCATCTGAAGAATAATGAAGGCGAAGTTCGATATCAAAGTCTACTTAGTGGAGGATTTTAAGCTTTTTCTAGATGGAATTAGAAAAGTAAGATTGTAATGTAGTTTTTTTTTTTTTTTGCTCGGCAAAAGGCGAAATTTTATAAAACTTGAAAGGATACAAGGAGAGGGAAGATTGTAATGTAGTTGAGGTGTGTTATCCAATTGTCTGTTGGACGCATTAATTTTCTTTCTTTTGCATCTAAGCGTCATGTGCCTAGATGCTTTCTTCTCGATGTACCCATTTCGAATTATATATAATGTTTCGTCTGCCGACAAAAAATAAAAAATACCGGACCTCAGATTAGACTTTAATCATCAACACATAATCAGTAGCATCACTCGAGAAGAAACCTTTAGATAATCAGCAGCAACACATCACCAAAACTTAGTCTCCCAAAGAGGGATGGAACCAATTAGCTAGACCTCACACTCACAAATGGGTTAGAATAATATCTTAGCTAGGAAATATTTATGATCATACTTCAACTGGGTTAGAATAAGAGGCATGCAATAGAAAAGAAATGGCATATAGGAACTTAACAGAAACGTCACGTTGGTTTCCTTAAAAAGATGAAATCACCAAAAGAGACTAACATACAAGAGAGACATTAATGTTTCAAAAGTATTTATGGAATTTTCTCCGTTTCTCCTCGAAATTATAATCCATATCTTTATATAATAGTAATAAAAGATAGCGGAAATATAGTTGATCGTCAAGAGTATTGCGGGCAGGACAAATGCAACCATTACGCATATCTTTCACCAAGAAGACCAGGTTGCTGATTGCTTAGCTTGTCTAGGTTCTTAGCGGAAAGAGGAGTTGATCGTCACCAGAGATGTCCCGTTTGCGGCTACAGACTGATGCCATGGGGGTTGGCCATCTTAGAACTTAGTTATGATTTTTGTATATATTTTCCTCATGTGTCTGTAATATGGTATTTTGCTTTCATGACTCAGGTTTCTAGTTAATCTATATGCTTTCCGTTTTTTGAAAAAAGAGAGAGAGAGAGAGAGAGAGAGAGCGGAAGTGATGTAGTGATATTTATTTGGAAAAAAAAAAAAAAACAATTGCAATGATAACACGCTCCCTGACACGTAAGTAGCAACCAAAAAAAAACCTATAGCATCAATGGGTCGGGCAATTAACAAGTAGGTTTTTTTTTTAACAGTAACAAGTAGGTTGAGCCAGTTGCATATGGCCGAATTTAATGTCTACAGCAGGTAATATCAGATCCGATTTGGACCCGCGAAATTTTTTCCCAATCCGACCGGACAATGTTTGTATTTTCATATTTTTTTTTTTGCTCGGCTGTATTTTCATATGTTATCGAATCCGTTTTTTTTTTTTTTTGCTCAGCAAAACGAAACTTTTTTATTAATCTCGAAGGGGTACATCAAGGAAAAAGGAAAAAGATAAAAATAACACATCATCTAACAGAGAGTTGGATGACAACACCTCAAATGAAAGTTACATTATCGAATCCTATTTTTGGAGTCGAACGATGTGACTTATCCACACCCAAGGCTATTTCGGTAGCGAAAAAATTATACTATAGATTTTTATTTGTAGTTGAGAATGTTGACAAATATATGCATGATAATTTGTTAAAAATTATATGCATTACTATTTGTTATTTTGATGATTATATTGATGAAGTTTTATTATTTGGCAAAAGAAAATCTTTTATCGCAAAATCCTTTTTCGAATAAACTTGTTTCTTTGCCTTGAAACATAGCATAAAATATCTTGGATTTTAATATTTACAAAGTCTTAACGAGCTCAACATATGCTTTAACGGAATTATTTAGATAAATTTTTGAGCCACAGGTTGACAAGCCGGCTGACAGGCCGGCTGTCTTTACAGAGAGCTGTGACAACCGGAGTGCACCGGTTGACAGACCAGAAGTCCGGCCGGAAGACCGGGAGGAAGTCCGATAGTGTTATATATTCTGCAGTTTTTCTGCAGATCAGTAAAAGTTCCAACGGCTATATTTTCCTAATCAACTCTCCAACTTAACGGCTCCAACACTTTATGAACGGCTAGAAGGTGGATAGATCACTATATAAGGCTTCAAGAACTCATTGATGAGTACCAATCCAAGCTATAACATTCCATATCATTCCAAGAGCAAATTCTCCAAAGATCAAGTTCAAAATTCTCATTGTTCTTCCACTTTCATATTTTTCTTGAGAGAAAATTTGTACAAGTCGTGAGCGATAATTTTCATACTTTCTCCACATACTTGTAATTCCTAAGCGAGTGTTTGAGTCAAATACTTGAAAGCTTAGAAGACCAAATTCGGGTTTGAATTTGGGAGTTATTGTTTTTGAGAGGTTTTCGGAGAAAACTCTTGCGGTTGTGCTAGCTCCTCGGGAAAGTTAGAGGCATACGGTTTTTGTAAGCACCCGCAAGACTTACAAGTTGTAATCTTTCGAAGATTAAAGGAACCTTCAAGTAGTTGCTTGAGGAGAAGTGGACTAGGCCGGACCGTGGACAAATCCGGGCCGAACCACTATAATCGGGTTCTATCTCTCTAACTCTCTCTCTTTTACTTATTCATATTGTTTTGATAAAAAGATTGTTAGTGATAATCTTTATTGGCTTTAGCAACCCTTTCACCCCCTTCTTGGTTGCATTATTTGGATAACAATTGGTATCAGAGCTTCGGCTCTTGTTTGTAGACTTCACCGTCTAAGAGTTAAGATCCATGGCAACCACTAGTAACATATCATGCATAGAGGGTCAATCCTCAAGTAGGCCTCCCTTGTTCACGGGTGCTATAGCTATTGGAAAAATCGCATGCAAATTTTTATCCAATCCACCGATTATGATTTGTGGAAAATTATTGCAAATGGTCCTATCATTCCTACTAAGAAATCCGGTATTCCTAAGGTAGAGAGCAAATGGACCAACTTAGATAAGACTAATATAGAAAAGAACTTTAGAGCCATGAATCTTCTTTTTTGTGCTATTACTCCTAGTGAATATGATTGTGTATTCGCTTGTGAAACCGCTAAGGAGATTTGAGATAAATTGAAAATGTCTTATGAAGAAGATAGTCAAGTCAAGGAGTCTAAAATTGATATTCTTGTGCATAATTATGAGCTTTTTAAAATGAAACCGGAAGAGTCTATTTCTCAAATGTTTGCTAGATTTGCTAGTATTACTAATGGTTTGAAAGCTCTTGGCAAGACATATAGTCAATCCGAGATGACGAGGAAGGTGCTTCGGTCCATGCCATCAAAGTGGGATATTACCATTTCAATCATCCTTCAATCGAAAGACTTCTCAAAATATACAATGGATCAACTCATGGGATCTCTCATGACCGAAGAAATCCATATCAATCTCAAAGACGAGAAAGAAGAGAAAGTCAAAAACCTTGCTCTCAAAAGCACCTCACGCAAGTTCAAAATCCAAGATGACTCAAGTGATGAAAGCGAGGACGATGAAATTGAACTCATCACAAAGTCGCTCAAGAAACTCCTAAAAAATAGAGCATCTCGCAAGGGAAGAGGATTTCCAAAGAAGGATGGGGGCAAAGAAGAAAGTAGCAAAAAGGATCCAATTATTTGCTACGAATGCAAGAAGCCCGGCCGCATCAAAAGTGAATGTCCATATGCAAAAAAATATTCAAAGAATGACAAAAGGAAAGCTATGATGGCCGCTTGGGAAAATAGCGACGACAGTAGCTCCGATGAGGTGAATGAGCAACAAGAAGTCGCCAACTTGTGCTTCATGGCCACCGAAGAAAATGAGGTAAATCTCGACTCATCTTACTCTTTTGATGAATTGCTTATTGCTTATAAAGAATTGAAAGTTGATTTTGAAAAGGTTGTTTCAAAAAACAAAGTTCTTAAGAAAATGGCCAGAGTACTTTCAAAAGAAATGAGTGATCTAGTCGAAGAAAGAGATACCTTGGAAGAAGAAAATGAGTCTTTGAAAATTTCTTTGGAAAAGGAAAAGGAAGTTTTGAAAAATATTCCTCAAGATGAATCTCTAGTCAAGCAAGTTGATGATTTGACAAACTCTCTTGGTAAACTTACCAAAGGGAAAGATGGCTTAGATATTCTTCTTGGAAAACAAATGGTTTTTTTTCACAAAGCCGGAATTGGGTACAATCCCACCCAACACAAAAATCTTTTTGACAAGGTTCTTCCTCCAAATAGTCATCCTAAGCTCGCTTGTCATTTTTGTAGAAAGATTGGTCATATTTCTCCAAATTGCCATATGAAAATCTTTCCAAACGGTAGAAAGACTTGGGTTCCTAAGAACCATGTCAACGCTAACTTTCAAGGACCCAAAATGATATGGGTACCAAAAGTCAAGACTTGATTGTAGGTGTGCTTGAAAAGTACATGGAAGGATCAAAGCTAATGAGCACATCATCGAAGCTTGACAAAGATGAAAAGGGGAAGATTGATGATGTCTCAAAGGGGGAGAAAAGTCTTAGTTTTATGTTTTAAGTTTGCGTGAATTCTATGGCTTAGGGCTTAAATTCTCATATATACTTTGCCTATATGAATCTAACCTTGCAAGGATCACTTTGCGGTCATATTGTTGCATATGCCTCTCATATTCCTTAAAAGATCTTATTTAGGGGGAGCATATACTAAGGGGGAGATTTATTGGCATAATCTTTGCTTTGCTTGAAAACCTTCATTTTGTGCCATCATCAAAAAGGGGGAGATTGTTGACAAATATATGCATGATAATTTGTTAAAAATTATATGCATTACTATTTGTTATTTTGATGATTATATTGATGAAGTTTTATTATTTGGCAAAAGAAAATCTTTTATCGCAAAGTCCTTTTTCGGATAAACTTGTTTCTTTGCCTTGAAACATAGCATAAAATATCTTAAATTCAATGTTTAATATTTACAAAGTCTTAACGAGCTCAATACATGCTTTAACGGAATTATTTAGATAAATTTTTGAGCCACAGGTTGACGAACCGGCTGACAGGCCGGCTGTCTTTACAGAGAGCTGTGACAACCGGAGTGCACCGGTTGACAGGCCGGTTGACAGACCAGAAGTACGGCCGGAAGACCGGGAGGAAGTCCGGTAGTGTTATATATTCTGCAGTTTTTCTGCAGATCAGTAAAAGTTCCAACGGCTATATTTTCCTAATCAACTCTCCAACGGCTCCAACACTTTATGAACGGCTAGAAGGTGGATAGATCACTATATAAGGCTTCACGAACTCATTGATGAGTACCAATCCAAGCTATAACATTCCATATCATTCCAAAAGCAAATTCTCCAAAGATTAAGTTCAAAAATCTCATTGTTCTTCCACTTTCATATTTTTCTTGAGAGAAAATTTGTACAAGTCGTGAGCGATAATTTTCATACTTTCTCCACATACTTGTAATTCCTAAGCGAGTGTTTGAGTCAAGTACTTGAAAGCTTAGAAGACCAAATTCGGGTTTGAATTTGGGTGTTATTGTTTTTGAGAGGTTTTCGGAGAAAACTCTTGCGGTTGTGCTAGCTCCTCGGGAAAGCTAGAGGCATACGGTTTTTGTAAGCACCCGCAAGACTTACAAGTTGTAATCTTTCGAAGATTAAAGGAACCTTCAAGTAGTTGCTTGAGGAGAAGTGGACTAGGCCGGATCGTGGACAAATCCGGGCCGAACCACTATAATCGGGTTCTATCTCTCTAACTCTCTCTCTTTTACTTATTCATATTGTTTTGATAAAAAGATTGTTAGAGATAATCTTTATTGGCTTTAGCAACCCTTTCATCCCCTTCTTGGTTGCATTATTTGGGTAACAGAGAAGTTATGTGTTTTCGATAGTAAATAAATTGTTGAAAAATGTCAAGTTATTTTTAGCAGTGAATAAGTTGTTGATGAGTTTGTGCGAAGAGTTACTGTAACAAAAACAAATTTTGTTGACAACTTTTTTGTTAGCGGAAACGAAATGGTAAAATATTAAAACTTTTTTTATTAGTGAAAATAAGATGGTAAAAAACGTTTTAAGTTTTTAGTGTTTATTGTTAGTAGAAACGGGGCTCATTCACAATACGAACTAGTCTGACAATGAGTTTATTTTCATATTTTCGAATCCTTTTTTCTGAGATGAACGATGTGATGTAAATATTATATCCAAATTTTTCAAAATTTACTCCCTCCGTCCGAATTTAATTGTTCCTAGTTCTATTCTAACTGGCTAAAAAACGGGTTATATCTTTGAATCCGTAATGAATTTCATATCAAATATGTATTTTATTTGATAGATCTCAATTAGTTCTATAACACAATGTTTTCAAAATCACGCAAAACATTATAAATTGGAAGAAATAATCAATTAAAAATGATACAAACTCCAAAAAAAGTCTATTAAATCTGAACAGAAGGAGTACTCCACAAGAAAACAATAAAAAAGACCATAGCAAAAAGACTCCTAAAAAGATTGCCTAAAGGAGGCCAGTACCATTGCTTCAGTTATCATCAAGCATTGACACACTACAAAAAAACTATTCCCTCCGTCCGATAAAGTTGGTTCACTACAAAATTACATGTAATTTTTGAACTTCAAAATAATATTTTTATTAAAATAAATTTTTTTCACCGTTTAAAAGATCTCATCATGATCTATCAAATAAAATCGATATTACAAAAAAAAAATTAATAAGTACTTTATTTTTAGTTCAAAAATTACACGTAATTTCATAAAGGCTTTACTCTATGGATGTTTGGCAATTATAGATTGTGAGTTAGTACTGTGCGATTGAATTCTAGGTTATGGTGATGTATTGTTTTTACTTTCTTTTTTTTTTTTGCTCGGCAAAAGGAAATTTTATTGAACTCGACAAGGGTACATCGAGAAAAGAGGCCATTTAAGTCCCGCCCCCAAAAATGGCGCAAGAGACTAAATGGTAAAATGAAAACAAACTAGAAAAAAACAGAGGAGAGACTTCCAGCAAGTCGGTTGGAAGTTCAAAACACAGAAAACACTAACTCCCGAAATTCTGTAATTTCAGTTATATCCTCATGCGCCTGATCACCTCTATTCCCCTTTTGAATTCTTCCACTGAGTATTCCGTGACATTATGCTTTGCCTTGATCCAAAACGCTACCCTAGTTTTGATCAAGTCCACCACTTCATCTACATCCAGATGTTTGTTATTGAATATAACCTCATTTCTGGCAATCCAAATTGACCATAAACCTGCAAACAGAATTGATTCCCAACATTTCTTTTCCAGGTTTTTGAAGGAATTATTAAACCACATAGCTATGAAGTCCATGATTGTTGGAGGACAGATCCAGAGTACACCCCACCACCTCAATATACCCGTCCACACTTCCCATGAGAATCTACAATGGAGAAGCAGGTGTCTTGGGGTTTCATAAGCCTCTGCACATAGGGAGCATTCCTGCGCCCCTTCATCTGAAATCAGCCCTCTGTTTACCAAAACGGACCTTGAAGCAATTTTGTCTTGAGCTGCCATCCAAACAAACACCTCCACCTTGGGTGGGGAGAGGTTCTTCCAAATACGGTGAAGGTTTGAATCACCGTTATAGTTGAGTTCCTCCCATTTGGTGTATGCAGATCTTACAGAGAAAGAATTGCTCGTCCTTGGTCCACAATAAAATGTCGTCTTGCTCCCTTACTAAGTTGATCTCCGCCAGCTTGTGTTGTAACTGAATGTAACTCTCATTCTCCCAATCATGTAAATTCCTTCTGAAGGTAAGTGGCCACCATCCAATTTACCTAATCTTTTGACTCTAATACCTGATATATATGCATGATTCGGAAAAGCGGAATGTTCAAAACATAGCCAAAACCTCGATCGTTCACTTTATGTAGACTCACACCTAAGATTTTAAATAGTACGTAGTCGATACATAACAACCTCTATGAACTAATTTTCCGGCTTTCCGATACCATCACACTTTGGTGTACGACCAATACTTGCAATTACGATCACACTTTGGTGTACGACCAATACTTGCAATGACGAAGCCCTATAGGGATTGGGGTGGCCCTAGCCCATGACAGTTTTATTTTTGGAAACAACAAAAGAATTACTAGGAGTATTTGGAAAGGATACGAATTTCATTGTTGTTAATAATCTTCTCTATTTTTTTGGTACATTAGAATTTGAATCAAGTTCATGTTCTAGTCCAGCTCCAAGTTCGAGTGTTATTGATGCCCAATAGTTTATCTTTAGACATTAAGGTGGATGAATGTAACTTAATTCTAAATAATGTTAGTTTAGACTTGTTTGAATTTGTGGCGGACTTGAAATTTTGGGACTTTATTTTTCAAATTTTTGGTGTATATAAAAAAATAAATTGCATCTCAAATCCACTGAAATTACCGCCGAAACCGAACCAACCCAACAACGGTGCAGATGGTTGACGGATGAAGAAAACGACAATCCGCCGCAAGGGGACCGAATTAAAAAACGGATCAATCTGCATCAAATCCGCAGGCAATCCTAGTAATCAATCATTTTTTCTCCAATTACATGGTAAGAAAAGGATACCCAAAAAGAACAAGACAGTAAAACCAACTTTTGCAAAACTTGTTTCAGTACTGCTTGGTGCTTGGTTCGCCAGATTCTTTTAACCTTCTTTGTTACATAAAAGTTGGTTTTTTTAATTTTTCTTTGTTAGTTAGGACATTTGAGGTAACTTAATGAAAAAATTCGGCCATGAGCAATTGTGTTTGGAAGCCTACTTTTTGGCTTTTCATTTTTAATTTTTTGGCTTTTTAACTTTTTGAATTATGGTCAGAATGTATTTTAAATCTGGTAGAGTATTTGGATGATATATATGCAGAATGTATTTTATTATATGATTAGTACTTGAGAGATATGTGCAAAATGAATTCTGTAGGTCTTTTAGCCAAAATGAAAATAGTGAAAAATGAGAAGTGAAAAAGCTCATTTCCCCCCTACTTCGTACTTCTTTTCTCTAAATCCAAAAACCGAAAATCATTTTGGCAAAAGTCATTTTGCTCTCACCCAACCAAACACCCAAAAGTAAAATATGAGAAAGGGAAAATATAAAAAATAGGCACCCAAACAGGCATAAATATGTGTGGATATGTTTGTTGGTCTATTTGGAAAATTCATGTTATTTTTAAATTATTTATATCTTTCAATTTATAATATTTTTCTTGATTTTGAAAACTTTGAATAATAGAACTAATTGAGATCTATCAAACAAGATTTATATTGTATATTTTTTGAGATCTGTATTGAAAGTTACAAACAATTGAAAAGTAACACTACTCCCAAAAAAAGACTATCAAACACAGAGAGATCGAGGGAGTAATCGCTTTACATAATGGTGTATAATCATATTTGAAAGTGAAATTTTTTAAGGGTATAAAATTATGTGCCCCTACTGTAAGAAGTCTATGGATGAAGGCAAAATACAATATTAAGGTGTATTCAGTGGAAGAGTTTAAGGTTTTTCTGGATGGAATTAGATTGTTGAAGTTGTAACGCGTCTTGGTGGTTGAGGTGTGATCACTCCAACTCCCTGTTGGTGGTCTTTGTAAGGTGTTTTGTTTTTTCTCTTTCTTTCTACTTGGCCAAGTAAGTATGTATTCTTACTTTGCTCGAGCCCCCTCGATGTATCCCTTCGAGTTGTTATAAAAAATTCCTTTTTGCCGAGCAAAAGAAAAAAGAAGTTTGTGTCTAGCTATGATATATATAAACGGAGAACTGATTTTCGCACTGCACTTTTATACGCAGGCGCTTTACTTTGTACAAAAGAAAGTGGAGCGCCAAAATCAGCATCGATCCATATATAAACTAATCATGTATTTTTGCGTTTGTTAGTTTTACGCAAAAACTGACTTTTTTTAGCTTTTCTATGGATATTTTCCAAAGTATTTGTGTAAAAGCTAATTTTTTTTTCTTTTTCAATTCCTCTCGTTCTTACTCTTATCACATAAAAGTTTGGCATAAAATTAAAAGATGCTAATTTTTTTTCAATAAATACAAAACCAAAAAATTATTCTGTATAAATTAATCATTAGCGTAAACACCCTCTAAAGTCGTACTTGTGACCCATTCTCGATGCATGGATGCATGAGATATAAACCTAGTCGTTGGTATGAGAGCTTTTTGGATTATTTGTCTTATAGCTACCTTCGAACTTTGAATAGAATCTCATACTAATTTTTAAAAAATTGATTGCAATGCGTAAGACTAGAATCAGAGAAGTATTGACGGAATTGGAATCCGTTGACGAGGCAACATTTTGGAAGATAGTTCACGGGAATATTCTTTTTTTTTTTGGTCAAGCGGAAAATTAAGCATTAACTTAGACGAACAAGGTCAACAAGCCAGATAGATGGCATACATAAAGTTACAAAAAGACTACAAGAGTCATAGACTAAATCCTAAGATGACCAACACCCATGGCATCGGCCAGAGCGAATTCCCTAGCTGCAAAAGGAATGGAGCTAGAGACTACTAAATTTTGATCCTGCTGCGATCCAAGTCTGGCTAGGCAATCGGCAGTTTGGTTGGCTTGCCGATAGATGTGGACAACGGATGAATTTGTCCGGGTAGCAATTCTTCGAGTTTCTTCCACTATGTGACGGTGGGGGTGATCAACCGGTGATCCTTCATTGCAAAAATCAACTGCCATGCTCGAATCTGACTCTAAGGTAACATTTGACATGCCCTTTTCCAAAATGATTGTGAGGCCTCTGTAAATAGCCCATATCTCTACTTCCAAGCTGCTGGTTCACGGGAATATTCAAAGCCGTTGACGTAGTGCCAAACTTACGCCTAGAATTTAGGTATTCACTCTCTTCTAACATCTCAGGGTCCAGGCTTCTATAAATTCCATTAGGCCAATTTATGTAGAGCTTTGCTCTGGTTATTATTGGGGACCACGGCAAATGACCTTCGGGATTGATCTCATTAGATTAGGTGATGTGCGAGTAAGCTAATCAGGACAACGAGCTATCAAGAAAAAAAAAATTCTATTCTCGGAAAGAATATTCTTGAAGAATTATTCAGAGCATTCGGATACTCATGCGTGTGAATACAGTTGTTGAAGCTTTGAGGAAGCATTAATGATTTTGAGGGCACCAAAATACAATTGTTGTCTTTTACTTCCTCCGTCCCATAATATTTGTCCGGTCCGCAAAACGGAGATATAAAAATAATACTATTTTTGCAAGAAAAGTTGGGAAAAAATTCAACAATTTACTAGATCTCGACGAGTTCTTTTAACTTGTGAAAAAAATTTGAATTTTTTCTCGAAAGAAATGCATTATTTTGTAGTCTCCGTTTCGCGGACCGGACAAATACTATGGGACGGAGGGAGTATGTAATTGCAATTCAACGAAAAGTCTTCAAACTCTCAGTACATTTGCCCCAAATTTTTTTAGTAAATATCCAAGAAAGCTCATAAAGTCAGCTTTTTGGGCTATTTCTTGAATAGCCAATTTTTTCAGTTAATGTCCAAGAGAGCTTAGAAACTCAGTTTTTTTTTGGGCTTTTTCTTAAATATTTTTAAAAATAATGGTGTAAAGTCATAATTTTTTTATTTTTTCAATTTTCATTGTCAAGACGAACCAATAATATTTCCTCCGTCCCAATTTAAGTGTCCACATTTCTATTTTGGGATGTCCCAAAATAAGTGTCAACTTTCTAAAAATAACCATCAAAATATGCCAAACTTTCAATTTTACCCCTAAAAGGTAATTTTCTTCTTAATTGATTTGACAGCTTTTTATATTCATTTCATTTTTGGATTGAAAATATCTTTCAATTTATAATATTTTTCATGATTTTAAAAATTTTGTATAACAAAACTAATTGATATCTATCAAATAAGATCCATATTACATATTTTTTGAAATCCATATTAAAAGATACTCCATCTGTCCCTTTTTAAGTATCATATTTCGTAATTCCAACTTATTAAAAAGATATCGTCATTACATTTTTCACATCAATTTTTACTTCCACTTTCTCTCTTTACCCTCTATGGAAATATCATCATTATATTTTTATTAACTAACTTTTCAAAATGAAATCTACTTTAAGGGCAAAATGAAAAATTCACCAACTTTTGTCCATTAACTTCACAAAATGGATAGTCCAAAATGAAATACTGGACTCTAAAAAAGGGATGGAGGGAGCATAAGCGATTTCAATACATATAATCGACTTCACAGTTTTTAAGGTTCTTTTTAAAAGTTTAGAGCAAAATTGTAGTTCGTGTTGAGGTGTTGGGTCTGTCCAACTTTGTGTTGGATGGGCTAGTTATGTGTGCTTTCTTGCTTTCCTTTTTCTCCCTTGATGTACCCTTTCGAGTATTAAATAAAGTTTCGTTTGCCGAGAAAAAAAAAAAAAAGTTTAGAGCAAAATTTATGAATTCTTAAATAGCACAATTTTCCGTAAAGTATACTTAAATTGGGACAGAGAGAGTACATACAAATTTCCATTGCAAATTCTCGTTTGTAAAAGTAACAAATAGAATATTTTTGGATAAGGACAGAAGAAAAAAGTTGTATTTACGGCTGTGCCATAACTAAGCCATTTGCCGTAGTTAAAAATGCCGTTGTTTTGATCAGGAAAAAGTGGGAAAACGCACAGCTCCTGCAACACTTATATATTAATAAATATAGTTTAAAAATTAAGTGTTTCAAATTTTTTTTTTAACCTGTGCGAAGATTTCATTGTTCTGAACATTTTATCCTAAAGGCCTATAATTAATTTTTGACTCTAAGATTTTCATTATTATTAATTTGGTTTAAGAGCATACTGATCAGTACAACAAATTCTAGGTTTTGCAACAAAAATTTTTGTCACTACATGTTAGTTTTTTGTCACAAGAATGTTATGGTGACAAAAAAAATTTGTCGCCCTTTTGTCACAACAAGCCCGTAGCAATAAGCCTGTTGTGACAAAATCTCAAACTCGTCGCAAGAAACCAAAAATTATAGTGACGATTAGAGTTTGTCACAAAAGGTTTCAATTGTAGTGACAAAATATTTCATCACAATAGGTAATTAATTTGTTGCTATTAGGTTGACTTTTGTCACAATAAATTATTTCCACAAGGTAAAAAAATAGTATCGTGACAAACAATTTTGTTGCAAAAACTCAAGCTTCGTCACCAAAAAGTTGTTGAGGCGAAACAAACTTGTTGCAACTGGTACTCTAATTTCGTCACTATAAACTTATGGTGACAAAATACCCATTTATCACATAAATGGAATAGTAGTCACAACATCATTGAAACAATTGTCACGAAAAATCTGTCCAGAAAAACCTTTTGTAAATTGACATCCATAAATGAAAATTTTGTATTTCATCAACGCCAATAGTATTCAAATGCTAAATGTTGTCAATATAATCATCCATTGCATAAAATTAATTACATCAGCTTGTAAATAAAAAAAACTCCAACACAAATTGCATAAAAGAGTTGAGAGCTACTATACTACTGCAGTAAAAAGATCCAAATGTAATCTTCCTTTCGAGGTAATTTTTGTGCAGATTTCTCAAAGTTGAAGCTGCAGATTTCTCAAAGTTGAAGCTTGCTTCTTTGCCTAATTTTTTTCTCTTTTTGCTCCCAAAGCCAAAGAACACGAACATGATCAATAGTTGTGTCTGGTAGTAAAAGCTGGAACTCGTACTTTATACCCGAACTCCATAAGGGTCTTGGTATTTTAAATTTCTGAAACAAACGCAGAGAAATAATTATTACCTTTTATATACTCTTGAACAATAGATGTGCCTCAAACACTCCGTTTTCATAAAAGGTTTGTTTCATTTGACAAATTAAGAATGTTAGAAGCTAAGCACACACATAGGTCAAAGATCAAAAGGTTAGCAACCACAGTCCCAATCCACAATGCCCTGAGTCCTTGACATACTACCATTTCGAGTTTTCGACAGGGGATGATGAAATAATGCATTTGCTTGCTATAGGTATATGGTCACTAGGATGGACTGGCAATCAAACATAATTTAGACTATCAACAACGCCTTATAGAACTAAAGTTAGATCATCAACACTAAAAATGAATGAGGGCAAAAAGTTGCTTTGAGTTACCCTGGCATGTTCTATTGGAATTGCTAATTTCTGCTCTCTTTCAACATGATGGGTCTTTATCTTGAGAGTAACACAACCCTTCAAAGACCGAGATCTGCAATCTTGAGGAAGCCAATCCTTAGCCCTTTCCAATACAAAAATGAAAGGATAACAATCTGCAAGTAAACAGAGACGATTCCCCCCATAAGAAGAACAATAATCCTAAGAAATTGGCATCACTATTCATTGGGCTAGAGTCTCGTGCACGCTGAGAGCCTCACATAGCGCGCGCACGCACAGAGAGAGAGAGAGAGAGAGTAATCTAAGGATAATACCAATAAAGAAACGGATCTGCGCTGTGGCCAAAGAACGCATAGAAATAAGGAAAAAATGGCTTTCGATACCTGTGTAGTGGCCAAAGAAACAGACCTGCTCCGACCTAGCTAATCATACATAGGAATAAACCTAAGGCCCAAAACAATAAAGGTTTAAGGTACAGAAATGTATCGAAGAGCAAAATATACAACACCAAGGTGACCACATTATGCCCCATGAACACAAAACAGAAAAAAAAAAAACTAAAGAAAGAAGAAACTACATCACTAAACTCATGTTAACAAGATTCACTGATTTAGCAATTAAGATATGTACCAGTTCCACGATACCATCAATCAAGTTATGAAGCAAAGGTAAGTGAACCTTTAACTTATATGAAATGAAATAAACTAGTATGATGGGACTCTGAACCTCATTGCCAACCTCCATACTAATGTTGGTTAGCTAGGACTCTGACCCTTAATTTCTCTTAAGTTTCTATGTGGAATTTTCTATCAAAACTTGAATTTCATTCAAGTTGTGTTTCTAATTTGCACCTTTCAGTTATCATATAACAACAGAACCAGAAACTATAAACCACCAAGTGACATTGTTAATGGTGAATGCACTAAAAAATTCCTCATGGAGAATTATAATTAAATGTGTTCCAACCCAATTAATGCAAATCTACCATGGATTAGGCAATGGGGCGGTAGAACTTCTTGAAGTTCAGATGGGAACAAAATAAGAGCCCTTTGGATTGGGGCTGAAGCACTACATTCTACGAATTAACGCTGACTGAACTATACCAAGATGTCAATAGGGCAAAAAATCAAGGAATAAACAAGAAAAGTAAAAAATGGGTATTCGGTTTCAAGAGTGTTGGCCGAACATGGCGTGATTTGTGACAAAGATCGATGGGGTGCGTCAAGCGTGCACGCTTGTGAGAGAGAGAGAGAGAGAGAGAGAGAGAGAGAGAGAGAGAGAGATGCATCACTAACCGTTGGGAACGGACGACGGAGGGCTCGGAGAACTGTGACGAATAGAGTGGTGGGGATGGACGTTAAGGGAGACGGAGGAAGGAGGAACTGCTACTATGTGCCCTAGGGCAAAAATCAGAGGCGCTTCGAATGAATGGGGCATACGCAGGCAGGAGAGAGCGAGATAGACGGGATATGGGGATTTCTCTTCACGCGCCTTTGTTTTGAGTGAGGCGCGAACTGATTATGGATTTAATTATTTTGGAGAATTGGGGCCAAAATAATTAAGGACCCTGTATCGCAACAAATTAGAGGCAAAATAATCAGTCAATCATACTTTAATAATGGTTAATCTGAACTATTAGGATTTGCGTCCCATTGATTTCATTATTATCACCAAAATTGAAGATCATCAGGTATCGATGACCTCTTGATTGGACAATATTAGATGTATCTCGAGACATTAAAGTATAAAATTGTAATATCCGAGTCCCACCTGACTATTTATTTATTTATTTATTAGAACGCACTCCTATGAATGTGGAAAATATACCGGATTAGTCGATTTGAATTAATCCATCTTTTATATATCATGGAGTACATTAGTTGTAACAAAAATGAAGTTAATCGGGTATCGCTACACACTTGATCGGAAAGAAAAACCTATTTTGCTAATGAAATTATTTCTCGATAAAGAAGCTTTCTGAACCCGATCAAGATAATTTTTTACCAGAATGATGTAATCAAAAAGAAAAACAAAATCAACAGTCTGGATCATCATAGTTGTGTTGCTATCAGATGGCTACTATACGTTCAAATATAACACAAGACTTAGTTTGTTAACAATTATATTGAACATATAGAATTTAAATGTTTTTACCAACTCAAGTTTATAGTGGTCGATCTGAACCATTAGAATTTCACATCTTACTAATTCCATCAATGTCACCAAAATCGGAGATCATCAGATATCACGTGACCGTTTGATCGGACAACATTTGATGCATTTTGAGACCTTAAAATATTAGATTGCAAGACCGCCCACCAGAGTCTTTATTTTTCGAACCGAACCGTCTATCTTTTACATATTACAGAGTTCATTAATCGTTCCAAGAATGAAGTTGATCAAGTATTGCTACACATTTGATCGGGCGATAACTATCATACAAAAGCCAAATTTAAACCCAATCAAGGAGTTTTCTAAATCCGATCAAGTCAAATTTTTACAATAATGATTTAATCAATAAGCATAACGAAGTCAATAGCCTCGATTGTTAAAATAGTTGTCTTTTTGAGATCCGCAAAACAATTGTGTTGAAGAATATTAGTGTATATATAGTATATAATATAATTTAACATTGTTTGGGCAACACTTTCTTTTTCTTTCTAGTGCTTTTCCTGGGCCATTGAAAAATGTGGGGTTTATTCTAGCGTTTTTTTTTTTGGACACTGGTAAATGCTTGGTCAATTCTAGTTTTTTTTTTGGGCCATAGGGAAATAGTTGATCTATTTCTGCATTTTTTCTTGGGCCGTCGGGAAAGCCCTATTCTAGAAGTGGCTAGAAAAAGTGTTAATTTAGACCCCTTGTTGTAGCATTTTTTTCGAACCGTTAGGAGATCCTCAAATTTCTTGTAGTGAGTATATCATGACAAAATTAGTGTCGTCACCATAACTCTCCCTTTTAAATCTTGTTGCCACAAATGGGATTTCATCACAATATGTATGAACTATTGTGACGAATAATTTTGTTGTAAGAACCTACACTAGTTGCTACGAAGTTTGTTTTGTACCTATATGTAGAATTTCAAACCTTTTGCAGCAAAATAAATTGTAGGAAGAATCATTTCCTTTTGTGACAAACGTTTTCATCACGATATTTCAAAAATAAACCTTTGTTGTGACAAACTTGAAGTGACAAAATTATTACGTGGCAAGATCCAATTCCCGCCGGCTAGAAAGTTTCCCGCCATACTTGTTGTGACAAAATGTTGCAACGAAATCGATTTTGTCACGATAACTCTACCTTCTTCAACTTGATGCTACAAAATGAGATTTTGTCACAACAAGTGAACATATTGTGACAAAATTCATTTTGTAGGAATTATTTTTGTAGCAAGAACTATAATTTGTTGTAGTGTGATTACTGACCACGGGTGATAGGTGCGTAAATGTTCATATACGCGCCCCCTAATTTATCATTGTTAAGTCTATTTATTTTATTACTTGGTGTTTTAATGCTTGATTTTTGTATTGTAGGAATTTTGGAGAATAGATTGAAATACATTCCAGATCCTGGCTAGAGCTTCAAGAATTGGGCTTTAAAATGTTTCAACTGTGCACGTGATTGTGAAGGTGTAATTGGCAGCAGAAGAATAAAAGTTATACAGGTTATTTTGGCGGACCTAAAGAGCTACCATTTATTTACATCCTATTTTGACTTAGTCTTGGACTAAGAAAAGAAAAGGAAAAAAAGAATTAGGAAGCCCAAAGCCAATTCTCTCGGCAGTGGTATGGTCCACCATATTTGGACTTTTGCCAGAGCCCTTGGAGCCCACTCAGAAGGGAATTAAAAAAATAGGTCGGCACTTCTCAGCATGACTTATAAAAAGGACGAAGGACGAGGCTGCAGGGGAGGAATTTTTAGGTATTTTTTTCAGTAGCTTTCTTTGAGGGACGAAAAAAAAAGAACAGAAGCTGCGGTGGCACCTTCTTGGGTAACACGCAGAAATCGACAGAAAACAAAGAAAGGGACTGCGATCTTTCTTCCGAATATTTTTAAGTTTTTCTCCTGCGTTTTTCTTCCTTCCTGTTATTCTAAGTTTGCTTAAATATTCGCACTCTGGTAATTCGTTTTAATTTTTGTTCTCTATAAAAGTTATTTGCTGGTTCTGATTAGTTGATAATCTTCTGTTTATTTTTCATCTCGCGCAATAGAAGCATGTTTCAAGTTAGGGTTTCTTTTATTTTATGCATGATGTTCAGTGAGTAGTCGTTTAGGTAAGGTCGCAGGGTGATTATCACACCGTGGTCAGTTCGGATATTGCTTCTATTTTCAAACAATGTAAAAACGATTTTTGATTGGAAAAATACTTCCTGCGGACGAATCCGGGCATTGTCGGAGCCCATGTGAACGGGGGAATGGGGGTCCAAAACTCATTCTCCGCTGCGCATGGGTATACGGCGACCATAGGATCTCGCATCTTGCGGGATATCTTTTTCAATCTAAAGTTGAACGTTTTTAAGAACATCAAATGAAGCAGGTTAATCCGGACTGGTTACGAGTGTTATGAATCCTACGACCGTACCTCCTTTTAATTATTTGAAAAAAATAGTCAATTTTCTAGGTTTTAGTTAATCTTCCATCAATCAACAAAGGGTGGCTACCTAAGAGCCCATTTAAATAAGTAACAATCCGAATTTTTAATCAGCACACATTACCGTCTTTGTGGATTCGACTCCGATCTTACCGGATATTATGTTACGTCGGTCTCCACCCTACGCTTGGGGCAACCCATTAATTTAAGTATAGGAATCGGTCAAGCAACGGGCTTAGGGAGTCAAGTTGACTCAAAGCATCCACTTGGTTCTTGAGCATTACTATTCAATTATTTGAACTTTTCATACACGCAGAATTTCGAATGCCGTGAGTCCTTGGAATCCACCAGGAATTTCCACCTTCTCTCTCTCTCTCTCTCTCTCTCTCTACACGCAGAATTTCAAATGCCGTGAGTCCTTGGAATCCACCAGGAATTTCCGCCTTCTCTCTCTCTCTCTCGTGAGGCCGGCTTCTCCAAACATATTGGGCATATATAAATGAGATGAAACCCACCAACCACGGACTATGCGCCTCCAAGTCCAAAGTCCCTTCCCTACACCCTAGCTCAAGTACAATAATTAAATCACAAACCATATGAATACGACACTTGCCTAAATCCCAAAATGCCTTTCCTCCGCTCCAGCACAAAACCAATCGTTTTGTTCATCCCAATACTACTCGTATCATTCCTAGTTATTCTCTCTCAAGTCTCTGTTGTTGAAGGTGGTAGCACAAAACACAAGACAGATAAATTGATAATTGGAGTTCCGGGTAGTGCCTCTTTCGAAAACTTCGTGAAGATAACCCCAAGTTCTGAGAATCCAAATGAGAAGAATTACACTGGTTTTTGCATCCGGGTTTTCGAAGTGGTTCGGAAGAGATTGGAGTATCCTTTAACTTACGAATTTGTGGAATTTAATGGAGCATATAATGATTTAGTCGCTAATGTCGCTAACAAGGTAATGAATCTGATCTCCCCGACCTCTTTTACTTTTGCAAAATACGATTTGTGCACGCATCTCGTTGCATTTGTTGTTTAACACATGCTTTGTGTACATGCATGTGGATAAAAAATGGAAGACTTATAGCGCTGCCGTAGGCGATATAACGATACTAGCCAGCCGTTGGGAGGACGTGGAATTCACCGAGCCATTTACGGAATCAGGCTTGGTGATGGTAGTTCCGGTGAAGCCCAGTACGAAGGCATGGATATTTCTGGAGCCTTTCACTTTGGGAATGTGGCTGGCTACCGCCGCTCTTTTAGTCTACACTATGTTCATAGTTTGGTTCGTCGAACATCGGTCCAACCCAGATTTCAGTGGCCTGTGGAATGACCAACTCGGAAATGCTCTTTGGTTCACCTTCTCTTCACTTTTCCTCGCTCACAGTAAGTACAATAATTAATTTGTCATAGCCATTTTTTATGAATAATGTTTCTTACAGAAATTATTAAGATGTCTTCCCATGCATGTGGGTTCCAAACCATGTATTCATAGGACTGTCAGTCTGTCATGCATCCGGCGACACCTAAAATAACTACGGCTCTTTTTTTTTTTGAAATGGTCATGGGTTTCAAACATAGTTTTAAATCGCGGTATCGGTCGCGGTATATCGGTATCGGGACATATCGGTGATACGTAGCGGGAATTGGGTGTCGCGGTCGTAAATTTTTAAAAATCATCAACATGTATACAACTTGAAAAATATACTTTTGCCCCAAACATTGGCTTAAATTACCACATTTTAATTAATTTAAGGCATGTAATAGCCCACTCTCTTCATGTGAAATATCCGATAATTTATCAAAATCTGTAAGTCAATAAGATTTTCCATTTCAAGTCACTAACATACTAACACTACTACAAAAATAGATAAAGACCTTGGTCATCTGGTGTGATCTTTCACTTTTAATCTCGCATTCAAAACCGTGGTCTATGAAGGTGTAACTAAAAGTCCCTATTTTTTAACCACAGGATAAAAATCGTGATTAAAACTTATTAAAACCGTGACTAAAAACATAAAAACTGTGAATAAAAATGACAAAACCGTGATCTTTAATAGCTTGACATCTCAGTTTCATTATAAAATCGTGGTTGTTTAGAGAGTAAAAACATTAGTTTTTGAAAAAGCCGAGATTAAAAGTGGCGTTTTTCTGAGGGAGTAATAATATTAGTTTAACATATGCGTTTAACATTAAAATATATTTTGAACATCATTTTGAACCTTCAAATATTAAAATTAGGAATTTTGATAAACATGAAAGTTGTAGCCCTTTGTTTTATTGTTCAAAACCAATTTGAATTATCTCAATTAATGGAGTTTTGAGCATAGAGTTATACTCGAAGTACATTTGGCGACGAAATGCAACCTTCATAAATTTTGTCATCAAAGGTACCCATTCGGCAACGAAATATAATTTTATCGCCGAAAGTACCCCATTTTTTGACGAAATGTTTTTTTGTAGAATGGTTGAGAGTGACATTTATTTAGAGGTATTGCGCACGGAGTCGATTAAGGGATAAGCGACTTTCAACTTTTCCAATATAAGAGCTTAATTTTTCATCTCAAGTCTTTAAAAAAAATGTGATGTATTCTCTAACTTACGATCTCAGTTTCTAGATGATTGAGATTAAAGATTCTTTTTATCTCAATTTTGCCGAAATGCGATATATTCTTTCATAAACAATCTCAGTTTTTCAAAAACGAGATCTATTCTTGAAGTTATAATCTTGCTTTTAGATTATTGAGATTAAAATATCTGTTCATCTTAGTTTTTTGAGAATGAGATATATTCTTCAAGTTACAATCTCACTTTTTAGATTACTGAGATTTAAAAATCTTTTCATCTCAGTTTTTTCGTATAACTGAGATTTAAATTATAATCCATAACATTTTATTACGCTTCTACAAAAAGTGAGTTCTTTTTAGATTTTAGACCGTGATCTTTATACCATTTTGTAGTAGTGTAAACAACTTTTTTTAAAAGAAATTATATAATAGTTGCTCCGGTCCTTGACAAAGGTGGTGAATAAAGAAATTGGTTTTGTAACTTTTACTCTCGTCAGTTGTGCCGCGCAAAATCAACAAGAGAAGAGAATATAAAAAATCTATCATCCGCACCAGTATCTTTAAATTTTGGACCAAATTAGAGAGCAAAAAGTCACTTTATTATTTTAGCTACTAACTTTTAAAATATCTACTGCACCAGACTTTCTACATTTTAAGTTATTCCATTAAAATATTATTTCTCTTATTCTGAAAAAAAAAAAAAAGATAAACGGCAAAAAAGTAAACTATACCCCCAGTGCACCCACCCACCCTCACTCTCACACACACACACACACACACTCTCTCTCTCTCTCTCTCTCTCTCTTTACTCTTCTTCTCAAGTTCAACCCCAACCCAAATTCCCAACATACCAACGAACAAAACCAGACGGCCAAATCATGCCGCCGCGCGCCGACTTCACCCCCTCTCTCTCTCACCTGCAAAATCACCCCCACCGATCAACCCCCCTCTCGCCTCTGCCTCTTCTCTCTCTCAACGCTAGTCTCTCTCCGGCGACCTTCTTCACGGGTTGAGCTCAAAGCTGCCATCCGAGCGCTAGCGGCTATGGGAGCAGGTGAGGTACATATTAAATGGTAAAATGATGGGTAATCTGATGATAAGAAAGCCAACGGCAGGTAATGATCGGATTTGGGTTTCAACTTTCAATTGCTGTGTTATTTACTTATTTTTCAAGACAAGATCCAAAATTTTAGGGAAAAAGCTGTGAAAAGTGGAAGGAGTTGATAGTTTGATGCGTGGAAGGAGCTCTGTTTTTGTGGATCAAAAAACAAAAAAAAAAGCTCTGTTTCTTTTGTTTTTTTTTTTGCCGAACCGGCCAACAAATCCATTACATACTGATACGTATCGGGAATCGGCCGGTTCACCTGTGATTTTCAGTCTCCCCCTTATACCGGCCTATATCCGAACCGGAACCCTCAAATTTCCGGTACAAACCGGCCGATATTAAAAACTATGGTTCCAAACCATGAATAATGTTTCTTCGGATGTGTCTGCGTTACTAGTACTGCTCTTACTATTTTCAAATGATTCTTTCTTTTTTTCTCTAAGAATCCAAACTGGGTGTTTGTGAGATAGTTCTTGAATTAATGGTATGCCCGATTTTATCTTTTTCAAGGAAGAAACCTCTTTCGTGAATCGTTTTATTTTGAAATATAATCATTCAGAGTAATGATTAGGGGCATCCCTAAAAGTTTAAATTATAAGCGAAAAAGGGTAAATGTCTTTCCACTAATGGACGATAGAACTATGTCTTAGAATTAGTCAAGGTACATAAGCTAGCCGAACAATTGAATTATAAAAAGATGAAGTTCCATTTTAATTGTGCAGGGGAGAAGATTACGAGCAACTATGCTAGGATTGTGGTAGTGGTGTGGCTTTTTCTGGCGTTGGTGTTAACGCAAAGCTACACCGCCAACCTCACGTCAATGCTCACGATCTCACGACTCCGACCGAAACTACTATCCCATTCAAAAGTCGGGTGTGATGAAAATTCATTCATGAAGAAATACTTTGAAGAAGTGCTTAAGTACAAGAATGTACGTCTCATCAGTGACGGAGAAGAGTATGTAAGGGAGTTCGAGGCTGGCAATATCTCGGCAGCGTTTCTCGAGATCCCTTATGCCAAAGTTTTTGTCAATAGATATTGTCGGAAATTTACCATCATTGGAACCACATATAGATTTGGAGGATTTGGCTTTGTGAGTATTGAAAACTATCTTCTTTACACTTCTTAAAATTTTCCTTTTTGGGCTAAGTAAAAAGGTTGGGAGGAGAGATCAGAGTTGCAAACCCGGCAAGGACGAGAAGCTTCGATCCAACCGCCATAGGATAGTCAACCAATAATTAGCCAGTAACATCCATTGAAAGAGCCAATTAAGCTAACTAGGGCGTCCTTTTGGAATAACCCATACCAATTGTAGGATAGTCCGCCACGATAACCACACCAAAGTGTGCTAGCTGGACAGATGGTACCCAATACATAACATCTAATTCACAAGGACAACTACCGGCCAGTAAGTGGGACTCAAACTTGCGACCATGTACTTGGGGAGTTTCACCCTCACTGCCTCACACCATTTGCCATCTAGGCAACCTCCTCATTCCAAAGAACGTGATGACTCTAAGAACTTGGACTTAGGATAATTCACTTTTTTTTTCTAATGGCAATTTTATATATTAATCAAATATAAATAAAACATGAGAGTAAAAAGACGAGCAAAAATATCTCAACGAGCCAACCCATGCATGCATAATGCAGCCACTCAAACCTCTAATACAAGTATCTTTTCTTTTTTCCCCGCCTCAAACAGGTGCTCATACGAATATCTATCTTTATTCATGTTCCTGTGCAGGTATTCCAAAAAGTTTCTTCATTAACTGCTGATGTCTCGAAAGCCATTCTCCAACTCTCAGAGGACGGGACTCTTAAAAGGCTAGAGGAGCAATTGTTAACTCCCAACCAAGAGTGTTTAGAATCTGAAACTACAGCAGAGAACATTGATAGCTTGAGCCTCCGAAGCTTTTGGGGCCTATTCCTCTTCTCAGCAGCCACTTCCTGTGTTTGTTTTCTTCTATTTCTTGGGCACTTACTCAGGGACTACTGCCGTCATCAATCATCTCAAATGGCTGACATGAATGCAAGTAATGAGAGCGTTTCGATCAAAACGGTTAGAGTTGCACGGTACTTGATGAATGCAGAGATTGGAAGTCCATGGAGATCTCCTTCCTCCGATCGGGCAGTGCTTGAAACTGAAATGTGCTAAATATTTGGATGGGATCTGGTGATCATTGTAACTTGTGATGAACAACAAGGCCTTTGTTGGTCCAGGCTCGAAGTAGTAAGTAGCACAGTAACAGAATAATTGGAGCAAGCTCAAAAACAGAATTACACAAAATTACAGCAGCAGCTGCAAAGAACTAATGAATGGACATATTTCTTAGGACTTTAATATATGGAACTAATCAACTATTAATTCTGCAAGCTATTCAATCACAATTCTGATTTCGATGATAGACTCCCCTCTGTCCCTTTTTCAAGTGTCCATTACAACTCTGCGTGCTATTGTCAATGGTTTATATCTCACAACGTTTATTATATTTTATATTTTAAAAATCATCATCTTGCAGAAATAATTGAGATCCATCAAATAATATCCATATTGCATACTTTTAGCAATATACATTAAGATAAACAGACACTTGAAAATAGTACACATAACCGTAATGAACATTTAAACAAATACGGAGGGAGTACCATTTTGCTCATGCAATATTGATATGCAAATTTGAAAGTAAAAGATAAGGAGAGAGAGAAATTGAAAGAATTTATAATCGTTTGGTCCGCACCTTCACGATTTAGTCCACTCCCCAATTGTCTAACTCAAGACTTGGTGCACTATCTCCAATAGTTACAGTTCTTCTAGCTTCGCGGGTGCTAAATAACTTTTACAACGACCAATTTATTCTCAATCGCCCAGACTAATTTTGACTAGAGTGCTAGTCATTCCTAACTCAACTAGTTTTAATACCGGTGCTAGTAACACCTAACCCTTAAGTGTTTTTTTCTTCTTCAAAATCATTCACAAAAAGATAAACTCACAAGAGTATAAATACGAGTGTACTACCCCTTTAAAATGAATTTTAACTCGCAGATAACACTCTCTCTAAGTGTGGATAAAGCCAATTTAGCTCATGATTGATTCTTCTTCACATTAACAAGCTGTTTTCTTCATCTCTGTCTCTTTTCGGGCATGTGCCTTGTCACGATCCAAAACCGACCCTAAAAGTCGTGATCGACCAAGTAGGTGTTAAGCTGTCGAAGGCCTGCTCATACTCTGGTTTCAGAATTTCTAACATCATCGTCTTTTTAAACTATATAAATAAAAGTATGCGGAAACATAGAATAAATAACATAATTATATAATCCCAGAGCTTCTAAATGTAAAAGTATAATAATTACAAACCCATTAGGCAACTCTTTGTTGTCCACATAACACCAACGAGCATTGATGAGTCAATGGCTAGACATGCCATTTTCTTGGAAAAATGTGAAAGGTTTCCCATAAGTAAAAGTTTGGGTGAGATACGTATATCAAAATTATAAGTTTGACCATGAAAATACTTCACATTATATAACAGTTCATGAGTAAAGCAACATTCAAATATTTTCTTTAAATTTCTAGTAACATGCCATTTCAATTCATATGCTCATTCCTTTGGTCCAGGAGATGAATTTTTCATTTCTCTTTCACTTTTGCAAATTCAAGCAATAATAGTTGTCAGTCGGTTGGGGAGCGACCCCATTGAACAGTGGTATGATATCAATACCCAGTATTGCCTGGTTGCCTCTCTAACCTTATAACCTCATGTCACTAATTTCTTTAAACGTCCCCTAGTGCTCAGGACACCGTTCGAATGAACCATACTATTACAAGCATGTACCAGTAACAAAGAAGATTCAAGTTTTCAAAATATATTGACATGGTCTAATTTTGATAGTAACACGTAAGAGGAATAGCTATATCTAAAATTTTGTAGAGAGTTAGACTAAATTCCTCAGTTAGGCATGGTATGGTGTTACATGGACAGAAATAAAGGAGGTATAAATATTTTCTGTTGTAAAGCTTTATGTACTGAGATAATCAATAAAAATATTGTTCTCTCGCTCCCGCGGACGTACCTGTGGGCTTTGGGAAACCACTTATATTGCTGTGTCAATTTCTTTACTGTTTTACATTTGTGAATCGGGTGCGTGTGTGTTTCAATCCTAACAATCATGTTCGGTATTTGGTTAAAAATTTTAAGGAATTTTTAAATATCCATCCCCATTAGTCATGCCACGTAAGTTTCCATCCACCCTATTTTTTGTGCTTATATTTTCATCTTTTCAATATGTGAATTTTCTTTATTACCCTTTTACTATTATATAAGTATATATATACACACTTTTATTGTTTCCCTAAATTAAAGGGATTCAGATAAAAATCAAATTAGGCAATCAAGTGAGATATAATAGTATCCACAGTGCTATAATCAAAAGTAAAAGTTTTTTAAAGTTAATAATATTGATGCAAAATATGGCTCACAATGCTATAATCAAACTTAACAACCTCCTTAGAAATCTTTTGATAATAACCGAATTTAATAGATTCTACATATTTTCAATCAAATACACAAATTATTATACAAAAATGTTCTATCTCTCCTCCCTTTTCCTTTCTCTCTTTCTTTTCAAACAATATTTTCGAGAAAAAAAATATTTCACTAAAAAATTGTTTTTTTTTAGAAAACTGTTTTGTAAAATTAGTTTTTTTTCTGAAAAAAAAGTTTCAAAAGCTATTTTCTATTTCTAGTAAATAGTTTTTATTAGTTTCAAAATTATTTTTAGAAAAAATATTTTCTACTGTTCACAGTTTTTAGTTTTTTGTAATTTGAAAAGATAACGTGACAAATTTTGGTTATCCAATTTTGATTTTCTCATTGTAGACATCTATATTGCTAAACTTAGCAATCTCTTAAATGAATAATCAAAAGCTGATGTGGCAACTTTTGGTTATTAATTTTTGATTATAGCATTGTGAATACACTAATAGGAGTTCAAATTTTCAAACATTCAAATAATCAAATCCCCTAGATTTCTCCTTCCATTTTCGGCTATTCCCATTTCACGATTCTTTATTTTATTTGCACCGTTTGCCATGCAATGTCCATTTGAGCCGTGCATATTTATAATATTCATGGTGTATTAAGTCTTTTTTGTTTTACAACATTGCAATTATGATGGTTTTAACTTTCACGGTAAAAAATTGTACCATTTACATGAAATATATTTGTATGTTATTTCAAAAACATGAATACACCATGAAATCAAAAAAAGAAAAAACATGAATAAAATGGCCTTGTCGCCAGGTGGCCAAAAAAACGTGTTTCATGGCAAACGATGCCAATAATATGCCATGAAAATTAAAATGCCATACACCATGAAAACACATAAATATACATAAAAAAACATGAATACACCATGAAAACGCATTAATATACATAAAAAATATGAATACACCATGAAATAAATAAAAAAATGTATGAATACAAATGACCTTCTTGCCTGTGGCCAAAAAACATAATATTTTTTTTTTGATCTGTAAAAAGAATTTTATTAATCTCCGAACCAAAAGTTACAACCAAAAACCTACATCCCAATTATATTGGCACTTAGGCTAAGGACAATCATATACCACTTGCTACCACCAAAGGAGAAGAGTTGGCAAGTAACCAACCCCAGCAAAACCAGGCCTAAAGTTTCCAAAATTATTACAACAGCAACAAAAACAACACTGAAACAGAATGGAATGGTAATAAACCATCATAACTCCACACCCAATGGTACTGGGCATCTTGAAAGACTCGAGTAACTTCACCATCAGTAGCAGATTATTGGAGATGTTCCACCAAGCAACAAATGCAGATTTTCTTCATTAAGGTTCACCACACCAGTATTGCTCTTGACAAAACTCTCTTCCAAGAAGCAGAACTTGGCCAAAGTACTTGAATGGAATCCCTTTCACGAGACTAGGATGTGAATTTGCACGTTTGAGCATATCATACTACAAACTGGAGCTTCTAATTCAACTTCAGGGTACGCATGATCTGATCACTTCTCACTGAGAGCCACTATCTTCAGAGAACTGTATCTTTTTTAATCCATTGTGCAAACATAGTAGGCAGAAGTTAAAGGCCGGAAAACGTGATTCATGGCAAACGATACTAATAATATACCATGAAAATTAAAATGCTATACACCATGTAAACACATAAAAAACATGAATAAACCATGAAATAAAAAAAAATGAATACAAATGACCTTCTCGCCGGTGGCCGGAAAAGGTATTTAGTCATATCGGAATACATGAAAACAAATGACCAATACTTGCAGCCAATCAAAAGATAATTGCACCGTGGATGCCCAACTCGATTTGTGAGGCCTTCTTGTTGAACTCCGATCCGTACAACAACGTTGGGAGTTTCGATGGCGACGGGCCGTTGTGTGGGTTGCCTGATTCGTTGGCTCCACCTATATTTTTAAAGGTCTGATCTAATAGCTATCGAAACTCTAACATGGCAGCTGTTGATGGATGGTGGTGGCTGTTGGCGAAGGATGTCAGAGGACGAGTGGATCGTCGCGCACCGGAGGACGTTGGAGGACTAGTGAATGCCGGCGGCTGTTTGTGGAGGACGAGAGAGAGAGAGAGAGAGAGAGAGAGAGAGAGAGAGAGAGAGAGAGATGCTTTCTTATATAGAATCCCACCAGATTTTTAGGAATTTTTGTGATTGATGGTTGGATTTCATGCGAGGACTGATGACCAGATTTCAAGCAAAGGACTGGAGGAGTTACGTTGTAGTCCCTTTTTTCTGGACTCTCTCTCTCTCTCTCTCTCTCTCTCTCTCTTTCTCTCTCTCTCTCTCTCTCTATATATATATATATATAGTATAATAGAGGGCATTGCTGGTATTAAAAAATAACGAGGATGGAAACATAATGGCCAAAAAACACACGGATGGAAACTTACATATGGTGGATGCTGAGGACTAACCTTTAAGTTCCCCAATTTAAAGGGAGAATTTTTGATATGTCCACTATAGTATGTTTCTAACCCACCAAGTCCACTTCTAAATTTCCTAACACCTCTAGTCCACTAATAATTTCAATGACAAAAATACCCTATATAAAAGAAGTAAGGGCCTTGTTTGGCTAATAAAAAAAATGTATTTTTTCATTTTTTTCGATCTTGATACAACCACATAACCACCACCACCACCACGACACCCCCACCACCAAAACCACCACTACACCGCCGCCGCCGCCGTCACCACCACCACGTCGCCGCCGCTGTCACCACCACCACCACAACGCCGCCACCTTCACCCACCACCACTTCCACAACCACGCCGCCGCCACCACCACCACAACGCTGCCACTTCCACCAAAATTACCACCACCACCATCACCGCCACAACAATGACCACCACTATGCCACTGCCACCAAAACCACCACCACTCCACCATCATCAACACTGCCACTGCCACCACCACTACAATGCCGCCGCCGCCACCACCACCACCACGCTGCCACCAAAACCACCACCACCATCACCAACACCATCACCACCATGCCACCACCATCACCGTCACCACAATGACCACCACCATGCCACCGCCACCACCACTACAGCCACCACAACCACCATCACCACCACCACTCAAACATCACCAACACCACCACTCCAGCATCACCAACACCACCACTCCACCATCACCAACACGGCCACCGCCACTACAACCACCACGCTGCCGCCACCACCACAACCACTCCAACACCTCCACCACCACCACCACCACTGCTACCACAACCACCACCACTACCACTCTACCAACACCACCACGCCGCCACAACCACCACCACCACAAACACAGCCGCCACAACCACCACCACCATCACCGCCACAACAATGACCACCACCATGCCACCGCCACCACCACCACTCCACCATCATCAACACCACCCCTCCACCATCACCAACACTGCCATTGCCACCACCATGCCGCTGCCACCGCTACCACCGCCAACACAATGCCGCCGCCACTGCCACCGCCATTACCGCCACCACAACCACCACCACCACACTCAAACATCTCCAACACCACCATTCCACCATCACCAACACCAGCACCGCCACTGCCGCCGCCACCACCACCATCATTTTTAAATTGTAAATTTGCACTTTTAGACTGCAAAATTTACAAAACAGCCTTTATTTGCAGTCTAAAATTGTAAATTTGGAGACTAAAAATATTCATTTAATAATTCACAGTCCAAATTTACAAAAGTATCTAAATTTGCAGTCTAAATTAAAGTCAGCTTGGCGATGGTGTTAATATACAAAAGTCTTTATTTGAGTCTAAAAGTGGCAATTTGCAGTCTAAATTTTCTCTGGCGTTGGTGATCATTTAACAAATTTACAGTCTAAAAGTGACAATTTGCTGTCTAAAAATACAAATTTGCAGTCTATAAATTTGTGTGTAGACTATAAATTTACACTTTTAGACTGCAAATTTTACAAAAGTGTCTTTATTTACAGTCTAAAAATACAAATTTGCAGTCTAAATTCTCATTGGTATTAGTGTTCATATAATAATTTACAGTCTAAATTTGTGTGTAGATTGCAAATTTACACTTTTAGACTGCAAAGTTTACAAAAGTGCCTTTGTTTAGAGTCTAAAAGTGCAAATTTGCAGTCTAAATTTTCTCTAGCGTTGGTGTTCATTTAACAAATTTGCAATCTAAATTTTCATTGGTATTAGTGTTCATTTAATAATTTGCAGTCTAAATTTGTGTGTAGACTGCAAATTTACATTTTTAGACTGTAAAGTTTACAAAAGTGCATTTATTTGTAGTCTAAAAGTGTAAATTTGCTGTCTAAATTTTCGCTGGCATTAGTGTTCATTTAATAAATTTGTAGTCTAAAAATGCAAATTTGCAGTATAAATTCACATTGGAATTAGTGTTCATTTAATAATTTGCAGTTTAAATTTGTGTGTGGACTGTAAATTTGTACTTTTAGACTGCAAAGTTTACAAAAAATGCCTTTATTTGCAGTCTAAAAGTGCAAATTTTAAATTTTATCTGGCGTTGGTGTTCATTTAACAAATTTGCAGTCTAAAAGTGAAAATTTGCTGTCTAAATTCTCATTGGCATTAGTGTTTATTTAATAATTTGCAGTCTAAATTTGTGTGTAGACTGCAAATTTGCATTTTTAGATTGCAAAGTTTTACAAAATTGTCTTTATTTACAGTCTAATATTTCTCTGGCATTGGTATTCATTTAACAAATTTGCAATATAAAAGTGCAAATTTGCAGTCTAAATGTTCAAATTTGCAGTCTAAATTCTCATTGGCGTTAATGTTCAATTAATAATTTGCTGTCTAAATTCTCCTCGGCGTTAATGTTCATTCAATAATTTGCAATCTAAACTCTAATTGCCTAAATTTGCAGTCTAAATTCTCCTTACCGTTAGTGTTCATTTAACAATTCGCAATATAAATTTAAAGAAGTGCTTAAATTTGCAGTTTAAATGTACAAAGTGCATAACCCCGGCGTGCCTAAATTTGCAAAGTGCTTAAATTGTTACCATTTACAATCAATCAATTTCAGAATTACGTATATTGAATAAAATGGAAAAATAACCACCTAACTTGTTACCATTTATTTGAACATACATCAAACAACTCCTAACATTTACATATTTTCACTTTTGAACACTTAACTAACAGTTTATATGCATTCAGGACCTATCAATGATTTTTCAACATAAATAGGACTAAATAGTAAATAATTTTTATAGAATAGGTCACCATCTACATCACAATTTAAAAATACGTCCAAACCCCATTAAAACGTAGATTAAGTTACGGGTTGCCCAAAAACTACCTCAATACTTGAATTAAGGCTTGGGGAAGAGTATATGGGGGCCGCAAATCACTGTGGTGCTTCTGGAATCTCAAGGCGGTGTCCGGCGGGACTCCGCTGTGGCGGGTCGGAGCCATGTGGAGCTCAATTGTGATGATTGTGAGCACGGCAGTGGTGACCCGGTGGTCCTCGACGGTGCTGATGAGGTCCGTAGGTGGTGGTGGTGGTTTCGGTTGTGAGGAGGTGGCGGTCTCGGTGATCGGTGGTGCAAGGTGGTGGTGAGCGGTGATGAGGAGGTGGTGGTTCGGCAACTCAGTTCAAAACCGGAGGTGTTCTCAATTCTGTCTTCCTCCGACGGCGGGAGTGGTTTTCGAGAGAAACATGTCCACGGCTGTGGACGGAGTGGCGAATAAGATCGAATACACGAGCGACGTGGCTGAAGTGCTCACCGACAAGAAGATTGAGGCCGTGGCGGCGACCGCCCCAGTGATTAGCGAGGTGGTGGTGGCCGCTGCGGATTCGGTATTCCCCGTGGCGGCGTTGTAGTACTTCATCGATGATGTTCATTCTTTTACTGGATTCAATTGGTATGGAGCTATTTATCTGTACTCGTGGCGTTGACAAAGAAGGGCAATTTTGCCCAATCAAAAAGTGAAGTTGGACCCAAGGTGTTAACAAAAAGAATGTGTTGGACTAGAGGTGTTTTGGAAATATGAGGTGGATTGGGCATGTTATAAAACTCTATAATGGACCTTACAACAATTCTTTAATTTTTAAAACCCGAGTTAAAAATTGTACTTGTGACCGGTTTCTAGCTGGATGGATGCACGAGAATACCTGTAACAGGCCAGCCCATGGTAGTCTCCCGTGCCCAGACTAGCTATATATATTTCGGTCCCTAGTCATCTTGACTACCCGGGCTTTGATTGACCTGTTCTCCACAAACCTAGTCGTTCACGTACGATATCAAGGCTTTTGGATTCTCTGTCTACTCTTAGTTTTTACAAGGGAAAATTCAGAGCCAGTTGAGTAGAATCCAATAATGTCCTCAAGATTTTCATCTCTTAATTACAATTCTTACTTTCAAAGTCCTGTTGTACATAGGGAAGACATAGAAATTAATTTTCATCTCTTAATTACAATTCTTACTTTCAAAGTCCTGTTGTACGTAGGGAAGACATAGAAATTAAGACCAACGACTATGGGTACCGATTCATATATAGGGTACATATTTCGTACATTTGGTGCGTTGAACCCGTTATTAATGGTTCCACACAGATGTTCCGAAACTGTTTCATAAATTTAAAATGTTTGTTCGATTAGTCCCGTAAAAAAATCAAGTTATTTGGATACATTTAAGCAGTCGATCCAATCTTTCAATTTTTATTTAGAATTTCGAATCCTAATGTCTAATTGAAAATTTGAAATGTTCAATGAAGCGCTTACAGATAATTGAATTGAGCTGATATATTACGAAACCATTTGAAAAAGTATTTTAAATTCATTGAACAGCTCGGATCATCCGTGTGGAATCCTATAGCCACCCGCACACACCATCTCTACGTAATCTGTACGCAATGGTTCGGTACCCATAGCATTTTGTGGAATTAATGGGAGCTAAAATCCAGTACAATGTGACAGACTGGAATCAGTGAAGCAGTGAAGGAATTATTCAGAGCCACATATCTCATCTTGGTCGAGGAGGAGTGGGGAAATTGGATACTCAAGCGTGTGGAAATTAAACTCCAAATTAAAAGCTGTCTCAATACAACTACTAGTGGTTCCGTTTGTAGTTAAAGCTTTGACGAAACATTAAATGAAAATTTGTAATTTATCGGTAGAATATAAACTCCGTGTACCTTTGCGGCTTTGTCCCTGTCCAGCTCTGACCCTCCCAACTTTGAATATATATATTTTTTGGATCCAACGGTTACTTGCAAGGCTCTCGCAAAGACCCAAAACGAGTTCGATCATCAAAATAGGGCTGAATAGTAGCTAGCTAGGCCCTAGTTGCCCAAAGATTTATCAACAGATCGAAGCATGTTCCTTGTATTAAAAGGAGGTATGTAAAGAAGAAGAATCAAAAGGGGATGTAACAAATTATACATAAGTACATATATATATATATATATTCATATCATATTAGAGTTTGATCACGTGCAAATCTGGACGGAAGAGTAACAAATTAAAAGTGCTAAGAGAAGCTAAATGATGGATTAAGAGGGCAATGCGAAAGTTTTTCTATTTTTGTTTGTTTTGTGTGGCATTCTCCGGGGCATACTCCTAAAGTCTTGTTGACTCAAAATCAACGACTTTTGTTCTCGGCCATTATTAGAATTTGAACTTTCATACACCAAGAATTTCAAATTCCTTAATCCACCAAGAATTTTCCATTGTCGATCCTCTGTACCACCCAAGTTATCTGTATCTCTGTTCCCATGTATTTTGAGTTTTTATATGGTGTTAGATTTTTTTCCGTCACAAATTTGATATGATCCAACGGCTGGCAATGCGTTTCGTTTGAGAGATACAGAGAATTTCGATACAGAGGATCACCCATCTGAATTTCCACCCCCTCTCTCTCTCTCTCTCGTATATATAAATGATGAAGTCCATGAAGCACAAGGCCAATAATCAACTCACAAGTTAAGTTACGACACTTGCAATTATTTGGAATCCCAAAATGCCTTCCCTTCGATCTACCACAAAATCAACCTTCTTGTTCATCCCAATACTAGTACTGTTCATATCATTCCTTCTTACTCTCTCTCAAGTCTCTGTTGTTGAAGGTGATTGTACAGAACAGAAGAATAATGACACATTGATAATAGGAGTTCCAGGCAAAGCCTCTTTTGAAAACTTTGTGAAGATAAGTAATTCTAAGAATCAAGATGAGAGGAATTACTCCGGTTTTTGCATTAGAGTTTTTGAAGAGGTTCGAAGGATATTGGGTTCTGAATGGCGTTATAAATTTGTGGAGTTCAATGGGACGTATGATGAATTAGTTGATAGTGTAGCCAACAAGGCAATCTATATATGGGAAAGTTTACAATACACACCCCTGAAAATAGTATATCATTTGCATCTATTTTATGTTTTATTTATAACATTTTAGTGTGTTTCGTTACTTTTGTACTAGAATTCATAACTTTTCAGCAATATAATTCGTAACATTTTCATTATGATTCATAACATTTTGGTGTATCTACTAACCTTTATACGATTCGTAACTTTTTACCAATACGATTCGTAATATTTTCTTTATAATTTATAATATTTTGGAGGGTGCATATGATACACACCCAAATAAGGAGAGTGTATTATAGTCTTTCCCTATGTATATATATGAGTCTCCTTCTTATAAGGACTACTTTATTTTAATAAAATGCGGACCTCCCTTTTCCGATCGAATTTCGATAATCTGAGTCGTTCAATGTGTTCAAAACGTGATTTTAAGAGTACTCGCGCGAAATCAGAAAAAAAAAGGTCGGGAAGGACTTCATCCAAGCAGTTTTTGTTTGTTCTTTTATCTAACGGTTCAAATAAAAACTGCTCAAATCAAGCCCGTCCTGATCATTATTTTTGCCGATTTCTCGCGAGTATCCATAAAATCACGTTCTGAACACATTAAGCGGTTCGAATCATCAAAATCCGATCGGGAAAGGCGAGAAATAGGAGGTCCGCATATAAGATCCTCATTTTAAGGTCCTTATCTAAAAATTTATATATATATATATATACACACACACACACACACACACACACACAAAATGAGCTTCTTATGAGAACCTTAAATAGACTCTTTAAGTGCGGACCTTCCCAATTCTCCCATTTTCTAATTGAATTTTGACGATCCGAGCAGTTCAATGTGATTAGAATGTGATTTTAAGGGTACTAGCAAGAAATCGGTAAAAAAATTGACCGGGAAGGGTTTGATTTGAGCAAATTTTTTTTGAACCATTCAATAAAAAAACTATCCAGATGAAGCTTTTCCCGGCCATTTTTTTGACGATTTCTTGTAGAGACCCTTAAAATCACATTCTAATCATATTGAACGGCTCGGATCATCAAAATTCGATCGAAATCTATGAGGTCCGCACTTAAGCTAAGTAGGGGATCCCTCATAAGAAAGGGACTCAATATCGAGGCAATTCCGGAGACCCCTAAAAAACCTCTAAAAAAAACCTCCCAAATCTTTATCTCATAGTTTCCGATCAAAATTTGATGATCCGAGCCGCTCAATGTATTCAAAACGTGATTTTAAGAGTGCCTACGAGAAATTGGCTAAAAAAATAACTGGGAAGGATTTGATTTGAGCAATTTTTTATTGAACCATTCTATAAAGTTTAATAAAAAACTGCTCGGATGAAACTTTTTCCGGTCATTTGTTTTGTTGTTTTCTCATAGATACTCTTAAAATCACGTTCTGAATACATTGAGCGGTTCGAATCATCAAAATTCGATCGGAAACTTTGGGGGATTTTTTAAGACATTTTTTTAGGGGTCTCCAAAACCGCTCCATGTATATGTGTGTGTGTGTGTGTAATGAGTTTTAATAATCTTGATAATTTGTTTTTTTTTGTACAAATGTTATGAACTTTATGCAAAATATTATGCATCTAAGGAGAGTATGAGTGTGTTTGCGACAACTGTGGTTACAGATTTTAGATTCTATTTTCAGATTTTGTTGCATATTCTAGATTTTCAAATTTTAGTAGAAGAAGATAACATGTTTACAATAGCTGTGAAATTATGATTAAGCTACGGTAGAAGCTTGTAATGATGTGCTACTAAGTTGGACGTACTGAATTACTTCTTCATTATATATTTGTTGTGGTTCCATTAATTTCTTGTTTACCGCATGCTCTGTGTACATGTGCATATAAATATGGAAGACTTATTGCGCTGCCGTAGGCGATATAACAATATTAGGAAACCGATCGAAGAAAGTGGAATTCACCGTACCGTTTACAGAGTCGGGCTTGTCAATGGTAGTGCCGGTGAAGCCCAGCCTGAAGGCGTGGATTTTCCTGGAGCCTTTTACTCTGGGAATGTGGTTGGCTACAGCAGCTGTTTTGGTCTACACTATGCTTATAGTTTGGTTCGTCGAACATCGGTCCAATCCAGATTTCAGTGGACCCTGGAATGATCAACTCGGAAATGCACTCTGGTTCACCTTCTCTTCACTTTTCCTTGCTCACAGTAAGTATAGTATAACAAGATTAATTTTTATAAGCGTGTAACCTAAACATAGGAGTTTACACATATCCAATCAACAGTGACACGCCATCAATTTATTACTCCCTCTGTCCCTTTATAAGTATTTACTATGGTTTTACGTGTCATTTTTAATTGCCTGTAACTCGCCCTAATTGTATATTGTTAAAAATATGTAATATCGGCTGTTTTAAATGTTAGGGAATCTTCATGAGAAAAAGTAATAGTTGAGAGGGTCTCCATGTATTTTTACCTTATTTTTTTTAGACAATGATTGTAGAAACATAAAATATAATATATGTCGAGAGATATGAGCCCTTGAAAATGATACGCAGAACCGTAGTTGACACTTTAAAAAGGATAGATGGGGTAATAACCACTAAGAAATCTGTTATGTATACCGTTTTTAACTAAACTACCTCGTTCCGTTAAGACTCTTATTTTTTTAATAGTTATTTTTCGCTTTGCAGGATAGATTATCCGTACACGTTATTCTTTCCGCTCTAAGTAGAAAAATAAGTACTTATTTTAGTTAACAAAATGGGCGCAACTATGCTTGTAAAGAAAAGTTCACTAAGTTAATTGTGCAGGGGAGAGGATTCAAAGCAACTATGCTCGGATTGTGGTGGTAGTGTGGCTTTTTCTAGCATTGGTCTTAACCCAAAGCTACACCGCTAACCTGACGTCAATGCTCACAATCTCACGACTCCGACCAAAACCCTGGTCGTCATCAAAAGTCGGCTGTGATAATTATGCATTCATGCATAATTACGTTCAAGATGTGCTTAACTACAAGAATGTAAGTCTCATCAACAACGAGGGTGAGTATCTACGGGAGTTCGATGCTGGCAATATCTCGGTGGCATTGCTCGAGATCCCTTATGCCAAAGTTTTTGTCAATAAAAATTGCAAGAAATTTACCATGATTGGAACCACATACAAATTTGGAGGATTTGGCTTTGTGAGTACTGAACATGCAAAAAAATTTCCTTTTTGTAGGCGTTTTCTTTTCCTTTTATTTCATAGTACTTGATGACAACAAAGCATGTACAAAGATATCTTCATATATTGATGTTCCTATGCAGGTATTCCAAAAAGGTTCTTCACTAGTTGCCAAAGTCTCCGAAGCCATTCTCGAACTCTCAGAGGATGGAACTCTGAAAATGCTAGAAGAGGTGTGGTTAGCTCCCAACAAAGTGTTTAAAATCTTATCCGAATATGACGGAGAGTATGATGGAGGAGAACGTTGATAGCTTGAGCCTCCGAAGCTTCTGGGGACTATTCCTCTTCTCCATTGGCACTTCCTCTATTTGTTTTCTCCTATTCCTTGGGCACGTACTAAGGATCTACTGCCGTCATTAGTTGTCTCAAGTGGCTGATGTGAATGCAAGTAATGAGAGCATTTCGGTCAAGACGGTTAGAGTTGCACGGTACTTGATGAATGCTAAGATTAGAAGTCCGATCCATGGAGATCTCCATCATGCGGTCGTCGGATAGTGGCTGAAACTGAAATTAGCTAAAAACCTTGATTGTGTCCCGTGTGGAGTACTATAACTTTTGTAATCAATGTAACAATAACTGTATGTCATCTCAATGACTACAAATTAAGCTGTTATAGTAGACATCAATATTTTGTGTCCATACTAGAATTGACTACATAAGGAACACCATTTGCACTGAAATTCCTTTTTACTTGGCTGTTGGAAATTAAGGAGCAAATATTATCCAGGTTATAACTGTTGTGCAGCTAGAGTGGATCGATTTCCCTGTGAAGATTTTTTGAGTGATTTAATGTGGAATTGTCACCATGTTAATGTGAGGAGATCTAATAATCCATAATAGTCATTCTAATTACTTTTTCATCCAAACGACGCAGTTTTAGGAGACAAAAACCTAACAGTGGAAATGATAGAAAATCTCAATCCGTTATCTTCTCCATCACATAGCCCCTTCTTCCCACATCCATGGCAAAAATGCTTCGCTCCCTCTCAAATTCGGCTGAAATTGACATCCATTTTTTATTCTCTCAAATTCATGTGTTTACCATGGAATCAAATTTGAAATTGACAAAATTAGAAATGAAGATGTGGAGAGGTTGCTCATGCATGGAATGGAATTCTGGATAAAGACCTTGCTTGGAAAAATTTCAATCATTTTGGTAGTGTTTGGTACTGGTTAGGCTGCTGGATATCAGTGTCTTGGCAACATGTATGCCTTGGTTGGGTGGATTCTTGTATTTTGATTTTGCTTTCTTCTCAACTTCTCGTTGGAAGTTCCCCTCTCTCTCTCTCCCCTTTGTTTTCTCTCTCTTTTTCTTTCTCCCTCGATGTACGCATTATCAAGTTCATTATTAATAATATTTTTGCCGTTTCCAAAAGAAAAAAAAGTACCTCTACACAAAATAAGGGTTCTAAAGATTTTCCCAAATTCTCATCTGAACTAAAAACTCATCTGAAGTGGGTCTATACTCTAGAGACTCTATACAAGCACTCACAATTCACCAAGCAACTGCTCCAACAAAGAAACTGAACTTGGATACTACGGATTCCACAAAGACCATTATCAATATAGGAAGAAATCACAGATAATCGATGGCAATAGGACATACAGAGTTGAAGGCTTTCCCATAGGGGGGAGAGAGAGAGAGAGAGAGAGAGAGAGAGAGAGAGAGAAGCAGCGTTTGGAGCGCTGAGTGGAACGAATTGAATGGGGGTTTTCACCTGATTACTCTCCATTCAACAAATGCTAACAACGCCATTTAGTCAATTAAAAGTAGTACTGTTGTAGATAGTTGGATTTGTTCATTCATGCCCTGGCAACTCCGCGTTAAAATCCTTGTAGCTCATTAGAAAAAGTGACATTTTTTTTTTTTGCTATAAAGCGATTATTTTCTAAAATATTTGGATAAAAGTAGAAAGTTTTTACTTTTCGATTCATAACCCACAAAAATTTGACGCAAATCTAACAAATGTAAAAAAAATTCAAATAAAGACAAAACTCTCATATTTAAGTTAAATTTAAGTTATGTTCAAGAAAAAACAGCCTAAATGCCCATCGTCAGTTGTCATACTTATCATCAAAGTATAAAAGTAAACAACCCGCCAGTTGAGACCAAAAGCCTTTTATTCCAGTAAAATGAACCAAAAGTGAACTAAGATACCCTTCAAACTCTCACTCTTCTAAATTTTTTATTTTAAATTCATGTTTTCTTGGATCTTCTTGATGAGATTTTCAAAATATTGAAAAGAGTGCACCAAAGATGAAACTATAAGTCAAAATTTGGTCGATACTTACTCCCTCCGTCCCAAAATGTTTGTCCGGTCCGCAAAACGAAAACTAAAAAATAATGTATTTCTTTCAATAAAAAATTCAAACTTTTTCATAAATTACAAGAACTAATCGATATTCAATGAATTGTTGAACTAAAAACTCCCAGAAAGCAACAAAATACTATCTCCCATAGAAATTGAAGTGGGTCTATAGACTCTACACAAGCACTCACAATTCACCAAGTAACTGCCCCAACAAAGAAACTGAACTTGGATACTACGGATTCCACGAAGACCGCTATAAATATAGGAAGAAATCAGATGTAATTGATGGCAATAGGACATACAGAGTTGAAGGCTTCCCCATAGGGGAGAGAGAGAGAGAGAGAGAGAGAGAGAGAGAGAGAGAGAGAGAGAGAGAGAGAAGCAGCGTTTGGAACGCTGAGTGTAACGAATTGAATGGGGTTTTCACTGATTACTCTCCATTAGACAAATGTTAACAACGCCATTTAGTCAATTAAAAGTACTGTTGTAGATAGTTGGATTTGTTCATTCATGCGTGGGCAACTCCATCTTAAAACCGTCACTAGAGACCGGAGCACACGCAATGCGTATGTAAGTTGAATTTGTACAAAATTTGAAAACGCATCCGACTTGTACACCGATTTTGATCGTTTTTTCACCAATTTTGTACAAATCCGACTTGAATGCGTGTATGCCCCAGTCTCTAGTCAAAATAAATCTAATGACGGCCAATTTCTTTTCCTTTTTTTTTTTGGCACTATCATATAGGGAACATGCATGGGAGAGGGGAGAGGAATGAGGCTTACCGGGATAAAACCTTACCTAACCGCACTCAACCCCACTTGCGACTACTAATTTGAATCACTTACTGAAAACAATTTCACAATCAATGTCGTCATCTAATGACTGCAAATATAAAGATAAATTTTCCTTCCTTCTGAAGTTCAAAGAAAACAAAAGGCAGTCAAAGCAAATAAGAAAAGAGGAAAGGAAGGGAACCTCTTAGGACTTAGGAGACAGGTGTGGCGAAATGTGTTTTTCTTCTTCCTGTAGGAGTTTACCATTCGTGCAGGTTGTTCTCGGTCTATGCCATCAATTAACACCAAGAGAGGAGGAAGTTTTCGTCCAAACAGATTACTTGACAGAATCGTGAGTGTGGCAGCTGTGGAGAGGTAATTTTACAGTCTAGTCCCAGCAATTATTTCCCCATAGTTAACTGTGTTGAGTTACGTTTTTTTTTTTTTTTGGAGGGCATTTATGAAAAACGAAAATACATGACAAGAGAGACACCAAACTGGTGCTCTCCCTTATATATTAGAATATATAACCATCCTTGTAGCTCATTAAAAAAAGTGACATTTTTTGTGCTAAAAAATGGTTATTTTTTAAAATATTTGGGTAAAAGTAGAAAGTTTTTACTTTTCCAATTCCTCTCGTCAAGAAGAATCAATAATCCACAAAAATTTGGCACAAAACTAATAAGTGTGAAAAAAAATTCAAATAAAGACAAAACTCTTATATTAAGTTAAGTTCAAGAAAACACAACCTAAATGCCCATCTTACCCTTGTCAGTTAATGTCACCCTCATCAAAGTATAAAGTAAACAACCCGCCAATTGAGACCAAAAGCCTTTTATACCCGTAAAAATTTAAAATGAACCAAAAATGAACTAATATACCCTTCAAACTCTCACTCTTCTGAATTTTTTATTTTAAATTCATTTTTTCTTGGATCTTCTTGATGAGATTTTCAAAAAATAAAAAGAGTGCACCAAAGATGAAATATAAGTCAAATTTGGTCGATACTTTTTATTTTTTCGATTCTTCCCATCAAAATCAATCTATAGCTGCTAATTTAATGTCGAACATAAAGAAGATCAAAGTTTAGACTAAAAATCAAAATTTTCAAGATAATCAATTATTTTCGTTGTTAGCGAGCTTTTGGTCAAATTATTTGAGTAATTTTAAAATTCATATCGATTAGAGAAATAAATACTAGTAAACAAGTACAAAGTGAACATGAAAAAAAAAAGTAGAAAACAAAACTATCCAAAAACATTCTCCATGTTAGATTATATTGTGTTTAGTGAACTTTTATAGCTTTTGACCTTAAGTTTTGAATATGAAAAGTTCAGTAGAATTTTTTTTTTTTAATAAAAGTATTGAAATATGGAAAGGTCAAGTTAAATCTACTACGTACGTACATTATGCCATATCTGTATTAAGCCAAACCTCAAGGTAGATCATCGTAGTTTTCCCTAAAGGTAATCATGTTTATTTTTCTGAGGGAAGGTCTCTGCATCAATCAGAAAGCTCCATGAGGAAAGTGAAATTTATCGTATATTTAAACTGATTACGTAATTGTGACCCATTTCACTTGTAACCCATTCTTATGTGAAATTATGCGGAAGCGTTCAAACTACTCCTAGAGGGGGGGTGAATAGGAGTTTTGATAAAAATTACCAATTTTTTGATTTAAAAAATAATATAGATGAATGGGTTGATTATCTCAATTAATTCAAACCAAAAAACAAGTAGTGCACTAGAATAAAAATTGAGACAAGATACGCACGATTTACGTGGAAAAACTTAGGGTCCTAAATAACCCTAAGCCAAAACCACGGCCTAAAACTACAGTTTTATTCTATTAATCGAAAAGAAGTACAGATTGCGAAATAACAAAAACCTTACCCAAGCCTTTACCTATTCTCACCAATCTCCAATGCTCCCAGAGCTTCTTCAAGATCCAATAGATGCACCACGGACTTCACACCCGATCTCCGGATTCAACCGGCTCCGAATCAATCTCCAAAAGATTCGGCCTCAGCAGCAAACGGCACCAAACCACGAACAATGAATGGATGTATATATGATATGATGCAAAACGTGATCTCACAATCCAAAAGACGTTCAAAAAAAAATGCACGATGCAAGAACAAAACAAGAACGAGGGCTACAACGAAAGACTGTCAAAATCGCCCCATAAGAGTCGTGAACCTCATTCTCTTTTTTTCTGAAAACAAAATGTCTCTCGCCTCCACCCAAAAACTAAACAGCCGTGCAACCCTTTTAAAATAAAACTATGTCAGCAAAAACTCTTCTCGGGTTGGCTCCCACTAAATGAATCAACGACCCTCTTTTTTTTTTTATACTTCAGTTATCTCTCGATTGAAAATCTTTTACTAATGCAAGTATGGAAAGTAAATTTTCAAAGGACTTTTTCCAAAGACAAACGTGCAATTTTGTTTTACTCTAAAAAGGAAATCTCGTAATGATAATGATGTTAGTATGGAAACGAGTATTCGGAGAGATTTATAGGAAAGACGTAATGTGTAGAAATAAAATTTCTAATCTTGAAAATGATATGCATGTTGTGTTGCGTAATGCTTTTACCTTTCACGCAATTGGCTCGATTCCGTAACGCTCAACTTGGTGCAGAAAATGGGAGGAGCATCGAGCGAGACACTACCCCGAATTATCCTACCCATTACAATCAAATGAAGTCGATATAACAAAGACGATAATTGAGGTTTTGAACAAACCTGAAAAGTGCCAAAATATCTAACATTATGGATGAATGAGACCCAGACTCCATATATGACAATCTTGACTGACTGACTACCTAGGCTTAACCTTACTTTTGTAGGGATTGACTTGTTCTCTATTCCACAATTAACTAGTCGTTCATATGAAAGCCCTTTTACATAGAATCATGGTTTGAACTATTAATTGGTGATATGTATGTAACGGGATTAACCGATATGTGCATCGGTGTCTGTAGGTATCGATTAGTAAAATTAAGGCCGATATTGCAATAGAAAGGAAAATTGCTTAATGTATCGGTGATGCGTTGCATATATATATATATATATATATATATATGTAACGGCAGTAACAAACCGATACGGATGATATGGACAAAATACCGGTGTTTACAGGAAAGCCTCGACCAGATCTACACCGGACGTGAGACCACCAGCTTGCTGTTAGGCCCAAACCATGACTACCCAGCAATAGAAACACGGTGAGTGATCTCACGGGTCTCAGAAACCGCCTCCCACAGCCGACGACCTCGCCGTTAGGCTGACCGATTACCTCAAGAGGAAAAAACGGCGGAAGCCAGTGAAAGGAGACGGGAGATAGAGGACCAGAAAATGAACCGGCAAATAATTTAAAAAGGAAGGGGGAGAGGGAAAACCGATCGGAAGCCCGGGGAGGAGGGAAGAGGGCGTCACCTCCCCCAGGTGGCGGCGAAATCTAACCTAAACAAAAATATTCCGAGCCAAAATCTTATTTTAAAGTAATAAAAATAAAATACAAAAAACTCTCCATCATATTTTTGTCCTGCATCACAATTGGAATTCGTCGACGGAATATTCGGAAGATACTGCATGCGAATATACAGAAGTCAGAACCGATAAAATTATTGAAACTTTGAGTCCTTGACAAAACAACTACTATTTACTTGGAAGATACTGCGTGCGAATATTCAGATACTGCTTTGACAAGTCCAGTATAGTCGACTCTAAGGCATGCACTTGGTTCTTGATCAGCATTAGTACTATTCAATATTTGAAATTTTCGTACGCGCAGAGTTTCAAATACGAGTATTATTCTTACGTCCTGAGAAATACCCCTACTAAGAATTAATCCACCTTTTCTCTCTCTCTCTCTCTCTCTCTCTCTCTCTCTCTCTCTCTCTCTCTCTCTCATCTATAAAACCACTAGTAGTTTTTTAATAATCTATATTTTAAAGTAGGACTCTTGCCATTATTTTATTGTAAATCCCAAAAAATGCCTTTCCCCCACTCTAGCACAATTAAACCAATCTTTTTTTTTTTTTTTTTTTTTTTTTTTTTTTTTTTTTTTTTTTTTTGAAAGGCGAAAAATTTATTAATCTTTGAAAACAAATTACAAAGATTAAAAGGAACCCAAACAGCTTCAAGTTGGAGAAAAAGAAAACCCACGAGGGGAAACAACAACTCCAACAATCACAAGCCAATAAGGATCCCAAGGGAAAATGATAACACACCAAGGTTGGCAAGAAACCAACAAAAAAAAACACCTAAATCCCAAGAGGGACACACCCAAGCCTAAACATCAAGACAACACCCGAAATGACACCTAAGAGTCAATCTTCTTACCCATGCTGATACTGTTGATGTCATTCCTTCTTGTTCTCTCTCAAGTCCCTGTTGCTGAAGGTCGTGACTATTGTGAAGGATTTAATGAGAAGGACAGACTTACAATTGCAGTTCCAGGCAAGGCCTCTTTTAAAGCCTTTGTGAACATAAAGCCACATCCTGAGAATCCAGACCAGAAGAATTACTCCGGTTTTTGCATTGATGTTTTTGAAGTGGCTCTAAAGCGACTGGATTGTGTTCTGCCTTTCACATATGTGGAGTTCAGTGGCACGTATGATGAATTAGTTCAAAATGTCAGCGACAAGGTAATCTCTCTCTCTCTCTCTCTCTCTCTCTCTCTCTCTCTCTGACCTCTTTAATATAATAATATTATGTATTTTAAAACCTTTGTGAACATAACGAAAAATCTTCTCGATCAATATTACTGAAGAAATTTAAAATGGATAATTAGGGACATGCCAAGGGTAAGTAGGTGCTTGGAGAGAATAAAATTGATCGAATTTAGGGTAATGACATAAATTCTTCAGTATATATTTATGTTTCTATATTTTTCATTGTTTTAACATATCCTTTTCAACATGTGGATTAATTACGAAATGGAAGACATATAGCGCAGCCGTAGGCGACATAACAATAATAGCCGATCGCTGGAAGGACGTGGTATTCACCGTACCATTTACGGAATCGGGCTTAACGTTGGTAGTTCCGGTGAGACCCGGTCCAAAGGCGTGGATATTTCTTGCGCCTTTCTCCTTGGCGACGTGGTTGACTATAGCCGCTGTTTTGGTCTACACTATGTTCACAGTTTGGTTCCTCGAACATCGCGAACCGGACAATCCAGATTTCAATGATCCCAGACGGAATGTTCAATTTGGAAATGCTCTCTGGTTCACATTCTCTTCACTCTTCCTCGCTCACAGTAAGTATAATTAACGAGATTGTTTATTTTCTTTATAATACACGTGTAATGTAAAATTGGGGTTTACGCATATCCAATAGAAGATGCCAAGCCATCATTATCAATCCATTCAAAACACTAACGAAATGGATACCATTTTCGACCAAACTTGGGATAAAAACAAATGGCCCCGGTACTTAGGTAGGGTTAAGAATAATAATTGCAAATAACTCTTGGTTGATTACTACATACGGTTAAATGACAAATTTATTTATTTTTATCTCACTAACTAGTATCAATTCAGTGACGAATTATAAATTTATGACACTATTTACTTTTACCTACATGCTTGCTTTTAGTGACAACTATGTGACAATATTTTTAGTGCCACCTAACTATTTAGTGATGACTTTTTATTATTTAATGACAAATTCTGGTCGCCACTAGCTAAAACTCAAATTTCTTCTAGTGCATGTGGTTTGGAACAAAATCTTAACACTTCATCAATCCTTATGCATGAACGCTTCCAAAAAGTATATTTATGTATGCAAATAGGAGTATTAATTTATATTCCAATATGCAAGGCTACATATGCGCCATAAATTGCACCAAACTCACAAGCGTTTTAAGCCCAATCACACGTCTATCGTACTTATGGTGTGTCCCAAACTCTTGTGCATTTTAATCAGTTATAGAAGTATTAGGCTTAAATTCTTTACTCACGTGTATATATATAGAGAGAATTTTTTTTTTTTGCACTGAATGTATATATATAGTTGATCATGAAAAAACAACAAACCAAATTGCGCGAAAAGAAAAGGTTAATAGTTGAATTGTGCAGGGGAGAAGATTCATAGCAACTATTCTCGGATTGTTGTGGTGGCGTGGCTTTTTCTGGCGTTGGTGTTGACGCAAAGCTACACCGCTAACCTCACGACAATGCTCACAAAGTCACGACTCCGACCGAAAATCTGGTCCCAAGCAAAAGTCGGCTGTGATGAAAATACATTCATAAAGAAATACGTTCAAGACGAGCTTCACTACAAGAATGTAATTACTATCAAGAACGAATTTGAGTATCTAAGGCAGTTCGAGAGTGGCGACATCACGGCAGCATTTCTCGAGAGCCCTTATGCCGAAGCTTTCATCAACAAATATTGCGGGAAATTTATGGGCACTCGAAGGATACAGAGATTTGGAGGATTTGGCTTTGTGAGTATTGAACAGTACTACTAGTTTTTTCTCCTCCTTTTTTTGCACTTAATTGTTTCCTGTACGTCTTATTTTTAAGTTAGATAACAAATTCTACGAGCATTTAACATCATGGCATGCACTTGTGTCAAACACGCGTGTTTGCTATCTCGTCCACCATTGAACTGGTTTACTCATATCCAATAATTAATAACCGCGCAGAAGATCACCGCTGATTGAGAAAATTATGGAATAAATTCTGTAACACTAGAGGATCAAAAAAAAAATAAAAATTCTGTAACACTATCCTTAACTATATCTTGGTTTGGAAAAGGTGTATATATATATGTATTACTTAACCTTGGTTAGGATTATCAGAAAAAGAAAGTTAAAAAAGAAAATCAAAAGCAATTTTATTTTACATACGGTCGAGAAATTAACTTTGATCTTTTCTCCGCAGGCAAAAACAACAAAACAACAACGTTTTCGGTTACATCAATAACTCACTACTAAAACTAATAACGTATCATTGTACACCCATCAATCGGAATGAAATTTAAAATAAAAAAAAACAGTGCTAGAACTAAAAAAAAATTTCTATGAGGGATCCCTTATTTTGTTTAAGTGCGGACCTCATGGATTCCTTTCGAATTTTAATAATTTGAACTGTTCAATGTGTGCAAAATGAGATTTTAAGGATTTTTCGCAAGAAATAAGAAAAAAATATGACCGGGAAGTGCTAGTTTTGAACAGTTTTTATTGAACCGTTCAATGAAAACTGCTCCGATAAGTACTCTCTGGTCATACTTTTCGCTGATTTCTCTCATGAATCCCTAAAATCACGTTCGCACTTAAACCATGTAAGGAATCCCTTACAAGAAGCTAACACATGCATACACCTGAGTTTGTGCTGTATGCGTATGTATAAAATTAGAATATATTCATTAATCATGTTTTTATGCAGATATTTGGGAAAGATCATTCTCCATTAGCTGCTAATGTCTCGAAAGCCATTCTCCAACTCTCAGAGGCAGGGAAATTGACAACGATGGAAAGCTACTGGTTAACCCCTAATGACTGCTCAGAATCTGAGGAGGATGCTGATAGCCTGAGCCTCCGAAGCTTGTGGGGCCTATTCCTCTTCTCCATTGGCACTTCTAGCTTTTGTTTTCTCCTATGCCTTGGGCACTTACTTAGGAACTACCTCCGTCATCACTCCTCCGACGACAAGAACCAAAATAATAAGAGCGGTCCGACCAGAAATTGGATGCAGGTTACTAGAAGTATTGCACGCTATGTTAAGGATGCAGAGATTAAGCATCAATCTCCGTCTTCCCGCGGTCAGGTTGTGCCTAATGAAGCTGAAATATTATGTGTTGAACAACAAGCTTGATTAGGATTGAGTCAGATAAGTTTCAAATGGCAAGTGGATAACTGGGAGAAGAAAAATGTGGAGCACTATTTTTTATTAGGCTTGAATTGGAGCTTCCAAGATATGCTTTGGGATTTGTAATTATCTCATCTTTTGTTTTTTATTTTTATTTTTTATTGTTTTGCCTATATATAGAGGAAAATGATTCATGTAGCCAATCTCAAATGATTGGGACATAAAGCTCGGTTTGATTTAGTTTGGTTTATTGTTTTGCCTATATATATGGCTCCTCATCTGTATTGTAAAAATGTGGGACTTGTTAATATTTCAAAGCGTAAGACTATATGGCAAAAAAATTCGGAATATATCCTTTTTTAATTTTTTCAATATGTATTTGGTTTCCGGTGGAATAAACAAGCAACTCACAAGTCGTACCTATAGTGATACATGCTTAGTTACATTTCTTAGCCAATGTCTTCGACTTATGTGACTAGAATCTTCTATTTTACTATAATCTTATGAGTTATGACTAATTAATCACGAATTGAAAAAAAATTACACCAGAGCAATATATACTTTAATTATGAGTTAATTACAGATCACCTCTCAAACTATCACCTTTGTCACTCTACGCCCTTCATCAACAAAAACCAAAAAAACACAAAACGCTTTGTCTCTGAATCTATATCCTTTTAGCATCACTTAACCCCCTCAGTCATTCTTCTCTATCCGGATTCGGGTGTTAAACACTGATGAGGCATGCCAATTTTCACCTAGACCCCGTTGCTGCTTGACGATTTCCTAGTCCTAAATTAATGGGTTGTTCCAAGCGTAGGGCGGAGATCGACATAGCACAGTATTCGATAAGACCGGAGTCGAATCTACAGAGACAGCGATGTGTGCGGACTAAAAACTCGGATTTTACTAATTTAACAGGCTCTTAGGTAGCCACCCCTTTTCGTTTTGATTTATTTATTTATTTTTTTTTTGAAAACATCATAAAATATAAAGAAACAAGTTAAGTAGGTACATCAAAGTCAAGAAGACATTGGAGCTCAGGCGGAATACAACCTGAAAAAACAAAGTTCCTATTGAGACTATTTGTAGCCAACCAATGTGCTACTCTATTCCTCTCCCTAGGACACCACACGAAGGACCAATTCCTGTTACTAGCCCAGCCTCTGATATCTTCCACCATAGCTCGAATTTCCCAAGGACTACTGACATTGGAATGAGTAAAACAATTAACCAATTCCAAGCAATCTGATTCGAAAATAACTTCAAAGAGGCCCAAATTCAATGCAGTTCCACAAGCGATTCGTAAAGCCCATGCCTCTATTGCAATTGCTGAAGCAACCATCGTTCTTCCAGTCCTCCATTGTTGAGCTACTCCACCACAGTCTCTGGCGATCACGCCAAAGGCAGCAAGGCTGCGGGAGGATTTGTACGCTCCGTCACAATTAAACTTCAAAACAGAAGAAGGAGGTGGGGACCAATTCCTTTCCAAGATCCGCTGGGGAGGGCTTGCCTTAGGACTCCTAAAAATTGCTAATAAGTAATCACGATTCGCCACTACTGCTGTTTCAATGATCTCCACAGGATTGGGGTACTTTGCAGAGAAAATATAAGCATTCCTAGCCTTCCAAATGGCCCAACACACCTGAAAGATAGCAGCCATGGTTTCCGAAGTTGTTTCCTTAGCCATACTTCCACAAAGTAGTTCCTCCATCCATTTGATAGCAGAAGATGTATCATGGTCTGTAGTCCAGTATGGCTTTCCACTTCCAAACCACACCGCCCTCGTCCAAGGACAGTGAAAAAGGGTGTGCTCAATAGTTTCAGGTGCAATCTCACATATTGGACAAATTGGGGAAGGGGCACATTTGCGCTTGAACAGATTGGCTTTGCATGCCAACCAATTCTTAACCACTTTCCACATGAAATGACAAACCTTAGGCATTGTGGGGACAGACCAAAGCTTCTTCCACATAGGTTTGGAAGGAGAATGAGAGGTTGAGGCCTGTTCTGAATTTGCTAAAACATTCTTCTTATATTCTTGGTTGTAGCCAGATTTTACTGTGTACTGCCCTGACTTATTATGAGACCAAATGCATTTGTCCTCTTTCTTCATCAAGCTTATTGGAATTGCGGATATTGCTTTCATCTCTTCTGCCGAAACACATATGGATAGCCTTCCCAAATCCCATGCTTGAGTGTCTTGATTGATAAAATCTGCCACTTTGTTCCAATTACAATTTGGGGGAGGGATACTTTGAATTTTGCACTGGGGGAGGTTGTGGACCCAAACATCAGACCAAAACTGAATAGACGCTCCATTGCCAACACTCCATCTCAGACCTTCCTCCACAACTCTTTTTCCAACCAGCAAGCTGCACCAGACCCAAGATGGGGAATGCCCTTTCTTTGCCTCCCAGCATGAAGTTTTTGGGAAGTATTTCCCTTTCAGAATCTTGGCCCAAAGAGCATTGGGGTTCTCACTGATTCTCCAGAACTGTCTAGCAAGGAGAGCATTGTTGAAAGTTGCAAAATCTTTAAATCCTAGTCCACCCTCTCCTTTTGGGGCATTCAATTTACTCCAAGCTCCCCAGTGAATACCAGACTTTGACTCAGAATTTTGCCACCAGAAGTTGCTAAGAATAGAATTTAGACTAGAGCAAAGTGAAAGTGGGGCTTTGAAGCACATGAAAGGATAGACGGGCATATTTTGAATAACAGATTTAATAAGAGTTTCCTTGCTTGCATGATTAAGACTTTTACCTCCCCATCCTTGGACTTTCCCTGTAACTTTATCGTTGATAAAACCCATAGCTTCCTTTTTTGATTTCCCCCAATCAGCAGGCAGACCCAGATATTTAGCCTTAGGATCCATCTCTTGCATGCCAAGAATCCCCGTAATTGCATCCTTCACATTATTATTGGCATTTGCTGAGAAGTAAAGGCTTGATTTGTGAACATTGATGGACAAGCCAGAAGCTTCACTGAAACATGAGGCCAAATACTTGAAATTGGAACAGGAGGGAACTTCAGCTTCCAAAAAGACCATAGAGTCATCTACAAAAAGGAGATGAGAGACCACCGGGCATTCTCTCTTCATTCGTATACCTCTCAAGGACTTATTTTGGATGGCTTTTTGAATTATGATAGAGAACACATCCGCCACAAAGAGAAAGAGGTATGGGGATAAAGGATCCCCCTGCCTAAGGCCACGATAAGGGATCACATTGCAAACCTGAGCCCCATTAGCATAGATAGAATATTTTACAGTGCACACACATTGTTTAACCCAATCAATCCAGACACTATCAAAACCCAACCGATCTAGGACTTTAAAAAGGAAATCCCAGCAAACTCGATCGTAAGCCTTGTTTAAATCAAGTTTAATGGCAACATAAGCTCTAGGCCCAACCTTTTTATGCTTGAGGTAATGAAAGACCTCGTGAGCGACAATGATGTTATCCTGGATTTGACGGCCAGGGATAAAAGCAGACTGTTGCTCTGAGATCAAGCCATGAATAAAAGGCTAAAGACGATTCGTTAAAATTTTTGAAACAATTTTGTAAACAAAGCGACAGAGACTGATAGGGCGGAGCTGAGTCATATTCTCAGGATTGTTTACTTTAGGAATCAAGGTGACATTCGTATGATTAAGCTCTTTATGCAACACGCCATTCTGAAAAAAAGATTTCACAGCCTTGGTGATATCAGTACCCACTATTTCCCAATACTTTTGAAAGAAAAGCCCTGGAAAACCATCAGAACCAGGGGCTTTAAGAGGACCCAATTGGAAGGTAGCCAAACGAATTTCATCATCAGAGATAGGGCCAGTTAGAGAGGCATTAGTGGCAGGAGTAACAATAGGATCAATTAAACTTAGTATGTCATCAAAATTTCTAGAGAGAGGGGCAGAATAAAGGGCCTGAAAATGAGATTTAATGATACCTGAGATATCTTTCTCCTCCGTTTTCCAATCACCATTTCCATCTTTGAGCTTCACAAGTTGGTTTCTTTGCCGCCGATGAATAGTAGTAAGATGGAAAAAGTGAGAATTCTTGTCCCCCATTTGCAACCATTTTATTCGAGAACGCTGGTGCCAATACATGGCATCCTTTTGCCAAAGATCCTCCAGCTTACTCTTGATCACTTTCTCATCCGCTATAAAGCCACTGTTAGGCCCAGCCTCAATCCTTTTCTGAAGTTCTACCAATTGATCCCTGAGAACCGCAATTTGAAGACGAATATCCCCGAAATTCTGGTGATGCCAGACCTTCAACTTTTCTTTGCAGCCCCTTAACTTCTTGCACACCTTTTCCTGATCAGACCCTATACACTCTAAGGCCCAAGCTTGTTCTACTACTGGTTTGCAGCTTTCCTCAGTTGTCCAAAAAGACTCGAAACGATTGTGGTCTGAACCAATTGCAGCTTCTACTAAAACGATGGCTTGGGGGTACATCTCCCGCCATTTAGCATTCGCAAAGGCCATATCTATCCTTTCCATTATAAGATCCCCACGTTCTCTATTATTTCTCCAGGTAAACCGTGGCCCTTTAAATTCCAAGTCTACAAGGCCACAAGCAGCTAACATCCCCTGAAAAGAGGCCAATCTTCTCGGGTTAGGACAATTTCCTCCCATCTTATCCCTAGTACTCAGAATTTCGTTGAAATCTCCCATACACAGCCACGGGAGTAGTTCTGATTGACCAATACACATGAGATCTTCCCAAACTTGTTCCCTCCCTTCTCTATTTGGGCAACCATAGATGAAAGAGGCTGCCCAGACCTTGGAATTAAGCTTATCCGAAATTACTGTATGAACAATATTTTTGGTTGAAGTCTCGATATCAATCTCCACTTCAATTTTCCACCATAAAGCCAGACCCCCTGAAAGCCCGACCGGATCAACATAACTACCAAAATCAAAACCTAACCTACGGCGGATGGTTTCCAGAGTGACCTTATTATTTTTTGTCTCCATCAAGAAGACGATGGAGGGGCGATTTTGATGCACAATATCACCTAAAGCCTGGATTGTCAAAGTACGCCCAACTCCTTGACAGTTCCAGGTTAGGATCAGCATTGAGGGGGTGGCTGTTCCGGGCCAGCCACACGCCCTTTAGTTTCAGAGAACGGATCCAACATACTAGCTTCCATGAGAAGGCCAGTCTCCAAACTGTTGAAAGCTTGCTGAACTGGGACCTCACAAAGATAGGAATCAAGAGTAGAGGCATCTTGCAGCCTCACTGATCTTCTGGCAGCCTTGGTACTTGACTCAGTTTTTTTATAGCTCTTCCTAGAACGATAGGGTGGGGGTTTATTGGTAGTGGTGGCTGGGTTTGGGACAGGTTCAGGAACACAAAGAGTTAGGAGTTTGGATCTCTTGCATCCATCCAATTTTTCGAGCTCATCACTGGGTTTTCTCTTAATTGCAAGATTGCTAAAGACAGAGATAAGGCCTTTATCTGGAGAAGGGGAATTGGAGATGGGTATAGAGGAGCTGGTATGCTCGGAGAAGGTGGGAGAGGGGGCTTCAAAGACGGGTAAGCATGGTAAGAGAGCAGGGTTGGCATATGGGTTAACATCTTCAATTTGGGTTAGGTAATTGTATTTGGGCTGTTGGATTAAGATTTTAGAGTTAGGGGAGGGTGGACTCTCAACGGGTTCAGTCACAAAATAAATGGGCTTTGGGGTGTAAAGTTGTAGCGGAGTTGGGCCAAGGCAGGATTGGGTTTGAGGGTTAGACAATGTCTTAAACATGGGATTTGTCCCACTATGAGTCAGAGTGCTATTCTCACCAAATGAGGGGAAGAAAATACCGTTTGGATTGTTCTGCTGATCCGTACCCTCAGTGATACAATGACCCTCCGTGCTCACGCCACCTGGCGACGTCTGGAGCAAGGTACCCATGCCAGCAGCGTATGTCGGCCTCATTCCCACTGCCCCGTTTTGATTCTGTGAGCTGTTGTCGGTCTCCTCACGCGCATCCAAAGCGATTGGTTCACGCGCTCCACCTTCACCCTCAATCTGCACCACTGGTTGCCGTCCAACCATCGCTGCAACCCGTTTCTCCGCCTCATCTACTTCCTGGCGAATCACCTCGATCGGAATATGGGACTTCCGAGCACTACTCGCTCTGATCTCAGGTCTGTAACCAGAATCTAAATCTCCATCTCTAGGAGTAAATCTGCAACTTCTCTTGTCATGCCCAATCCTTCCGCAGGCGAAGCAAAAATCTGAAAGCTTTTCATATTTGTATGAGATCCAAAGATCCTTCTTGAGCGTAGATTTGAGTCTGAGCCAAAACCCTTTCGGAATGGGGAGCTCGAGATTTATTTCCACTCTGATACGAAGAAAGCTTCTATCCAACATGATCCCATTTGGGTGTGTCTCGATAGCCAGGAACTTTTGGAAACGCTTCCCAATGATTTCTGCAGTTGTTCTGTTCATCTTTTCAATAGGTAATCCATGGACCTGGACCCAAAAGGGTGATACAGAGAAGTCATGGTCGGGGATGGCTACCCCATCCTCTATTGGTTTGAGAACCAGCAAGTTGTTCATGATAGACCAAGGTCTCTCCATGAGAACCATCTCTCTATCCTCTGCTTCCTCAAATCGAAACAGAAAAATGTTATTGTTCCAGGAGGTCACAGAGAAAGGAGATCTGGTTCTCCACGCTGTAGTACAGATGTTGGTGACGGCAACCATATTAATGGCTTTGGGGCTAAGAATTTTTCCGACAAGACAGAGGTTGCTCACCTCTTTTATTTCACCGGAGCCTTCCTCGAGCTCTAAGAACTGAAGATCATCTCCAATACCAGCCATCTCGGAACAGAAGCAAGAAGGGAGGATAAAGAGATTTGGGGGGGGGGGGGGGGGGGGGGGGGGGGGGGGGGGGGGGGGCGGGGAGGGAGGGAGGGAGTTGAAAGAAGGTGCTGAGAGGAGGCGTGATAGAAAAGGAAAAAGGGTAGACAGAGTACAGAAAGGTGAAGGCCGAAAGGTGGGAGATACAGAGGGAGGAAGAAGAGAGAAGAACCCTATGGAAACCGCCAAGGGTAGAGAGCACCCATTCTAGAGAGAGAAGCTCCCATTCTAGAGAGAGAGAGAGAGAGCCTACTCTGTTTCGTTTTGATTGAGATGGACTAAAAGTTAAGGAAACAACTGTTCTTTTCGAATAATTTAAAAGGAGGTACGGTCGTAGGGTTCATAGCACTCGTAACCAATCCGGATTAATCTGCTCCATTCGGTGTTCTTAAAAAGGTTCAATTTTAGATTTAAAAAGATACCTCGCAATATGCGAAACCTTAGGGTCGCCGTTTAAGAATGAGTTTTGGACCCTCATTCTCCCCTGTTCACATGAGCTCTGACAATGCCAGAATTCATCTACGGGAAATATTTTTACAATCTAAATTTTTTTTTTCATTGTTTGAAAATAGGAGCAGTATCCGAACTAACCACGGTGTGCTATTCACCCCTCGACTCTACCTATACGGCTATACGATTACTCAGTAATCATTGCACATGAATTATGTTCTAAGTAGGGGATAGAAAATAAACAAAATATCTAAGTTAAACAAGGACCAACGAATAATTTTTATAAAGAACAAAAATTAACACGAGTTATTGAAGTGCGAATAATTGAACAAAACTTAAAAACTTGAAAAGAAGAAAACTCGGAAGTAAAAACGTATGTTCTAAAACTGCAAAAACATTATTCGGAACAAAACCTCCTTGATGGCAACCCCCATTCTTCGTTCTTTTCCGCTGCCCCCGTTCTTCGTTTCTTTTCGGTGTAAGAAGTGATCCTTTTTTCGTGCCGCTTCCCTTTTATAAGCCATGTAGCCGATAATGTATCTAGGATAGCAGCCCCTTCTTTTCCTCTTACAAAAACCCTTATACGTTATCATTAACTTGGGCCTATTCAATTCCTTCAATAACTGGGCAACTAATTTCTACCCAATTGGGACTTGACGCAATTCCCTTTTTACTTCAGCAGTACACGTCGCAAGTTCCTTTAGCTTGGCCAAGACATAACCAATTTATTCCCAAGGGAGTTAAACCCATAAGAGTAACAAATTAAAAGTCCAAGAGAAGCTAAATGATGGATTAAGAGGGCAATACGAAATCTATTTTGGCTTTTTTGTGTGGCTTTCTCCGGGGCATACTCATAAAGTTTTGTTGACTCAAAGTCAACGACTTTTGTTCTCGAGCATTGATTAATTAGAGAGAGCTGCTACAAGCACAGCAATTGGTGCACAGCAGCAGTGCACAGATCACTTTTGTGTCCGTCTCGGGTCTTGCAAAGATGATCGGAGCCGCTCATTTTGTTCAAAATACGTCGTTTAAGGTCCCTGTAAAAAATCATCTCAATCCGATACCGGGAAGGATATTTATGAATCATCCAACTTTGCTTCAAAATTTAGGCTTTCGATCATCTTTGCGAGACCCGAGACGGGCGCAAAAGTGATCTGTGCACTGCTGCTGTGCACCAACTGCTGTGCCAGTAGCTTTTTTGTTAATTAGAATTTGAACTTTCAGAAACCAAGAATTTCAAATTCCTTAATACACCAAGAATTTTCCATTGTCGATTCTCTGTACCACCCAGTTACCTGTATCTCTGTTCCCATGTATTTTGGGTCTTTATATTGTGCTAGATTTTTTTTCGTCACAAATTTGATGTGATCAAACGGCTGACAATGCATTTCGTTAGAGAGATCCAGAAAATTTCGGCACAGAGTATCACCCATCCAAGTTTTCACCTTCTCTCTCTCTCTCTCTCTCTCTCTCTCTCTCTCTCTCTCGTATATATAAATGATGTTGATGTTTTAGTCTAGTGGGCCAATCTTCCAGCTGAGGATTGCGGGGGAATCATACAATTGCTATCCAACTTGGTATTTGTCTTGATATTTTCCGAATTTTAGGGGTTACTTCTGCCATATGTTTTGTCACATTTTATTCCGGTAATTTTGTTATTTCCTTTCATAATTTCGAATCGTAACTTGTGATTGAAAAATTAAAATGTTTGATGAAGCGCTTGCATATATTGAATTGAGCTGATATCTTACGAGGCCATTTAAAAAAGTATTTTAAACTCATTGAATGGCTCGGATTATACGTATGGGATCCTTTTGTCGCCCGCACATCGGCACATGCCATTTGTGCATAATCGTACGCAATGATTCGGTACCCATAGCATTTTCGGGAATTAATGGAAGGTAAAATCCAGTACAATGTGACAGACTGGAATCAGGAATTGGAATTGGTTGATGAAGGGAACATTAATTTGGAAGATAGTGTATGCGAATTATTCAGAGCCACATATCTCATCTTGGTCCAGAAGGAGTGGGGAAATCGGATACTCAAGCGTGTGGAAATTAAACTCCAAATTACAAGCTGTCAATACAACTACTAGTGGTTCCGTTTCTAGTTGAAGCTTTGACGAAACATTAATAATATGATTTTGTGGGCACCAAAAATACAATTGCTGTCTTATTTAACTATAAATTTGTAATTAATCGAAACAATATAAACTCCGTGTACCTTTGTGGCTTTGTCCCTGTCCAGCTCTGATCCTCCCCAACTTTGGATTTTTTATTGAATACAACAGTTATTTGCAAGGCTTTCACAAAGATTCAAAACGAGTTCGATTATCACAATCGGGCTCAATAGTAACTAGGCCCTAGTTGCCAAAAGATTTACCAAAAGATCGAAGCAGCATGTTCCTTGTATTAAAAGGAGGTACCTAAAGAAGAAGAATCAAAAGAGTATTTATAATACTCCATGAGCCATAAAAATGACTATAAATTATATCTCTTTGAAGGGGGCATTTCAGTGTTAAATTTGACATATGTTCATGTCATATTGCAGTTTCACCTGCAAATTTGGATGGAAGAGTGACAAATTAAAAGTGCTAAGAGAAGCTAAATGATGAATTAAGAGGGCAATGCGAAAAATTTTCTCAAAGAAGGGGGTAAATCGAAATGTGACACTCATCGAATTTTTTATTTTTATTTTTTGTGTGGCATTCTCCGGGGCATACTGGTAAAGTCTTGTTGACTCAAAGTCATCGACTTTTGTTCTCGAGCATTAATTAGAATTTGAACTTTCATACACCAAGAATTTCAAATTCCTTAAGTCCTAAGAATCCACCAAGAATTTTTCACTGTCGATCCTTTGGCCACCCAAGTTAAAGCTTTGACGAAACATTAAATGAAAGGAGCCCTGCTATTTGCAAGGAAGATTTGTAGAGAAATACGTAAGGAAAGTGCATTTGGATTCATTCTGGATTCCACAAAAATCTAGAAAAATAAAAAGAAAGCAAAAGCCGTTCGGGAATTGTCTGTGCACTTTAGAACTTCAGACTCAATCGAAACACCAAATTTTTTTTTGGAAAAAATTCAAAAAAACCCCTGAACTTTGAACCCAATGTCAAATAGGCACCTGAACTTAAATAAACTTCAATTGAACACCTGAACTTTCACTCCGTTATTCAATTTACCCCTTGCTGTCTCAATTCGTGACTTTCCTAACGGCAACCGCTGAGCTGGACACTAACAGACAGAGCAAAACGTTAGAGGAAGAAGTTGGAGGGAAACAACTGTGATTTGACACCTTTATAAGGCCCCATTCATCTAAATAAGCCTACTGGCTTATTTTTGTCTTTATTCAACTTTTTTTCATATTTGTTAGTTTTTCGTCAATTTTTTGGGATTATTGCATCGTCATAACGAGAGAAATTTAAAAAGTAAAAAATTATGATCGAAATACATTTTTTTAATAAAGACGAAAAAATTGGCTTTTTTTTTTTTGATAGGCAACAGTAACATTTTATTAAGGGAAAAGGGGAGGGGAATCCAACAAAAAGTTGGACAAATACAGCCAAATGGGACAGGGCCCAGCCACAAAGGGACAAAGCCCAGAACACCTGAAGGCCTAGAAGCCCAGATAAACAAATACAAGCACAAACCTCAAAAGGCCAAAAGCCCATATCAAAACAATTAAGCCCAAACCAAAGAAAACCCTAAACCTAACACACTAATCTAAGCACATCCATACACTGCCGCCCTCCGCCAGCCACTGAATCTTACAGCAACCACCAGCTAGAAGATCCCTGCCACCACGCTCCGCCACACCACCACCGGTAAACCCCATGGAAGCAGACAGATCCGAACATCCACACCAACTGTCGCATAGTCATCACAGCCGTTAAGCAAAAACCAAACCACCCAACAGTGATATGGCGGACGACCACACCATCCATCACCACCGCCGCAAACCCACCCAAGCCGTTAGGCACACCTCGGAGACCCAACAGAAAACCGAGGGGGAAAGCAAATCGACAGCTTGATGAACAAGAAAAGGGGGAAACGAAGGGAAACCAGAGATCGATGCACACAAACTAGCAGCTAGGGGGTCGAAAAAAGAGAGGGAGAGAGAGAGAACAGAAGAAACTAGACATCCTTACCAGAGCCGCCCTCGCCGCCATCAGAAAAAATTGGCTTATTGGCCTATTTCTGTCTTTATTCAAAGAATTAGGTTTCAATCGTAATTGTTACTTTTTAGATTGCTCTTGTCATGACAATGCAATAATCCCCCCAAAAAATGATGAAAAACTGCTATGTTTGGATTGGTGTTTGAACTTTTTTTTGAAAAATAGTAGGAGTAATAAAGAGAGAGATAGAGAGAGAAATGTTGGAAGTATGGATAATTAAGGGGGAATTTTTGGAAAAATTCTTTTCGAATTGTAAAGAGAATAAGGCAAAAATACAAAATGATTTGAATAAGGACAAAAAATAAGCCAGTTGGCTTATTTAGCCGAAAGGGGCTTTAAAAAGGTGTCAGATCACTGTTGTTTCCACTCCAATTTCTCTCTCTAACGTTTTATTTTGTCTGTTCGTATCCAACTCAGCGGTTGCCGTTAGAAAAGTCATGGATTGAGACGGTGAAAGTTCAGGTGTTCAATTGAAGTTTATTTAAGTTCAGGTGACTATTTGACATTAGGTTCAAAGTTCAGGGGTTTTTTTAAATTTTTCCCCTTTTTTTTTTATAGCGAATGAACAGTTCTACAGTCGGATCACTATATATGTGGATCCGACTAATATTGTCCACCTTTGATTTGTTTAACGTGGTTTGGGTAAACAAAAGATGCACAGTACCACTAGTATTGACCAGCTCACTGGTCGGAATGACACTCCGATGTTAGAGTCAATGACCAAAGAGAAATTGGGGCTAGTAAAATTGCTACACTAGTCGTGATTAGTTGAACTATTTTTACAAGGAGCCTTTTGTATATAAAATTTGTTTGCCTTAATGCTCTCCAAGGCCGTCGATCACGTAAGGTAAATGCTATAGTTAATTACAACGCAACAGGGAGGTTTGAGGTTCGAGTATAAGGAGAAATATCAAAATTCCTTTGGCCCACTAATTCCCTCTAACCCCAATACAATATTTGAAAAAAAAAAAAAAAAAGGAGTGCAAGGGCAAAGTTATTGTATGTGGGGCTAGCAGGGCTATGGATTCATCCAAATTTTAATAATTTGATGGCCTCTGACCTTTTGACGCAGCAAAATTCACAAAAAGACTAGTTGTGCATTAATCGAACGAATGATAAACTCGAGTCCACGAGAAAAAGTGACAAAATTTGAATATTATTGATAAAAAGCTACATAAACATTAGGTTACAATCCATTTTAAAATAAAAATGCGTAACTCTAGCAAAACCCCAACTCAAAAATGAAAATTTCCAAAATTTGGGAAAATTAATAAAATTGAAAAAAGGAAAGAAAAACAAGACTTTCCCAAAAAGAATCAACTTTTACGGAATTATACACTAAAAGTTATTAACGAAACAAATATTTTCTAAAACGGTAAAAATGTCCAATTGAAGGCCTAAGCGAAGGAATTAGGCCGAAAGCACTATTGATCATCAACCTATAGTTGATGAGTATCAACCGTAGTGCGAAAAATAGTCAGCCCACCAAGTTTGGGCCTGATCCGAGCTCGTTCGAAAATTACCAAATTGGGTAATTTGCAATTAAACAATGTTTGGGCTTCCGAGGCTTCGACCAGTCCAATTGATCGTGAAATTGGGCCTCTACGTGTTTTGCATCACCTTTAGTATCTTTTTGAATATATATATACTTTTTAGAGTATATTTTAGCTACATGTTGATTCTAAAAAACATATAAAATTTCAACCATAATTAAAGCATATGAACCATCTTCATTTTGCGCACACTATAGTGAATAATACTGTATGATAGGGACTTGTACTTCGATGATATGCTCATAAAACATCTAGAGATTAAAGTTTTCAATTTATCAAACCAGTATGATATAAGACTCAAATTGTCTGGATCGGATTTAATTTTGAAAAACCGTCCTTCAAATATTTTTTTTTTCTTTCTGTCAGTACGGTTCCCCTCGAGTTGAACTTTCATACACCAAGAATTTCAAAATCCTTAAGTCCTAAGAATCCACCAAGAATTTCCCATTGTCGATCCTCTTGCCACCCAAGTTATAGCCTTGACGAAACATTAAATGAAAGGAGCATTTGTAATTAATCGAAAGAATATAAACTCCGTGTACCTTTGCAGCTTTGTCCCTGTCCAACTCTGATCCTCCCCAACTTTGAATTTTTTTTTGGATCCAACTGCTACTTGCAAGGCTCTCGCAAAGACTCAAAACGAGTTTGATCATCACAATAGGGCTCAATAGTAGCTAGGCCCTAATTGCCAAAAGATTTATCAACAGATGGAAGGATGTTCTTTGTATTAAAAGGAGGTACGTAAAGAAGAAGAATCAAAAGGGAATTTAAATATTTATAATTAATTCTCTGCGAGCTATAAAAATGACTATAAATTAAACTATCTCTTTGAAGGGGGCATTTCAGTGTTGAATTACACTTGTATTCATGTCATATTGCAGTTTGATCACCTGCAAATCTGGACGGAAGAGTAACAAATTAAAAGTGCAAAGAGAAGCTAATTAAATGATGGATTAAGAGGGTAATGCGAAAGATTTTCTATTTTTGGTTTTTTGTGTTGGCATATATTCTTCGGGGCATACTGACGGGCATTGCTAAAGTCTTGTTTTTTTTGAACGGCAAAAAAGGATATAATAATTGCTAAAGTCTTGTTGACTCGATCAAAGTCATCGACTTTTGTTCTCAAGCATTAATTAGAATTTGAACTTTCATACACCAAGAATTTCAAATTCCTTAATCCACCAAGAATTTTCCATTGCCGATCCTCTGTACCATCCAAGTTATCTGTATCTTTGTTCCCATGTATTTTGGGTCTTTATATTGTGCTAGATTTTTTTTGTCACAAATTTGATGTGATCCAACACTGGCAATGCATTTAGTTAGAGAGATACCGAGAATTTCGATACATAGGATCATCCATCCGAATTTCCACTTTCTCTCTCTCTCTCATAAAAATGATGTTGATGTTTTAGTCTAGTGGGCCAATCTTCCAGCTGAGGATGCTAGCTAGTTTGGGAGCCTTATGCATGACTCTTTGAAGGAGAGATTTGCTACCCAACCTTGAGGAAAAGGTTGTACGTAATAGAGGGCGGGGGAATCAACCGTACCATGAATCAAGAATTGGAATTGGTTGAAATATAAGTCATTCTAGATGGATGAATGAGATACTACCTTAATAGGCTCTCCAGTGCCCAGACTCCCAAAATTTGTCGCTTGACTGACTACCCTGGCTTCGCATTTGGTAGGGCTTTGGCACTTTGCTTAAGTCTTGTCGACAGGCTTTGGCCTTGTTCGTTTCCAAATTTTACTTTGTTTTTCAGTCATTATCATATATCTTTCTTTAATCATTATCTTATTTTTTCAATTATTAATTTCATTTATCTCCATCTCTCTCCACTCATTACCCCTCTTTCTAATCATTACCCTATTTCTCTTTTCACCCACTATCAAAAATAAAATACCCAAAGTTACAAAGTGAATAAGGCCAAGTCATGCACTTGGTTCTTGATCAGTATAACTATTCAATATTTGAACTTTCCGAACGCGCAGGGTTTCAAATTCTTACCTCCTAAGAAATACTAGTAAGAGTTAATCCACCCACTGTCTCTCTCTCTCTCTCTCTCTCTCTCTCTCTAAGTAGTACTATATACTCCTATAAATGATGAACCACAAGTTCAATAACTAAACGTACTCTAGCACAATGAAACCAATCTTGTCCATGGCGATACTGCTGATCATCATATCATTCCTTGTTATTCTCTCTCAAGTCTCTGCTGTTGAAGGTGATTATTGTAAACAGTATATTAATGATACATTTACAATTGGAGTTCCAGGCAAAGCCTCTTTTAAAAGCTTTTTTTTTTTTTTTTTAAAAGTCATGGTATCATTCATCTCAAGACACATCCTTGGACAAAACAGACTCGAGAGCGGGCGGAATATAACCCGAAAGAAAAAGGTTCGAAACTTTCCTACATTGGGATGCAACCCAGTGAGCTGCTTTGTTAAGGTTTCTTCCACACCACCTAAATGACCACCGCTTACCGGTAGTCCACTTCCTAATATCATTGACAATGGTTTCAATCTCCCACGGGCAGTCAGATTTGGAATTAGAAACATAATGAATAAGGTTTTGGCAATCAGTTTCGAAAATCACATCAGAAAATCCATGCTCCATTGCCATGACACAAGCAATTCTCAAAGCCCATGCTTCTATAGCCACTGCCGAAGAAACCATAGCACGACCACAACGCCATAACAGAGCAGATCCACCATTATCTCTAGCAATAATGCCAAAGGCAGCCAAGCTGCGAGGGGATTTAAAAGCTCCATCAACATTGAACTTGACATAAGATGGGGCTTAATTCGTGAAGATTACGATAAATTCTAGAGCAAACGAGAAGATCTATTCCGGATTTTGCATCGATGTTTTTGAAGCGGCTCTTAAGCAATTGGGTTGTTATGGACCTTACAAATATGAGGAGTTCAATGGGACGTCTGATGAATTAGTTAAAAATGTCACATACAAGGTAATCAATCTAGCTCTGATCTCTCTTCTACCTCTTTTATTTCCATTGCAAATATTGGTTTCAATACCTCAGTTTACGTGCATGCCTTTTGTGTTTCATTATGTATATTGACCTGAAATTTTTTTTATATGCAGAAATACGTACTACGGTATACATTTCATCCTTGGATGTGTGCAATACGTACGTACCCCTTTAGTTGTACACACACTCCTCACTTGTAGAGAAAAATGCTTACTTTTGTTATCAGCCGTTGGATTGTGTCTTCAATAGTCCGGATTCGCGGACGATTTATTCTACTATTCTGGGAAATAGATCGTCTGCAAATGCAGCACATTGAAAACACAATCCAACGGCTGGTAACAGAAATCCGCATTTTGGAACTCTAAGGGCGTCCTTAGAGGACACCAACGCATATATTACACTAATCTTGAATTCAACGCTTTCGTAAAATATATTGATCACCATGGCATTCCTATCTATTTTTTTTTTTATTGGCAAACGAAACTTTTATTACAAACTCGAAGGGATACATCGAGGAAGCATTAGAACTTACAAGATCAAGCAAGAAAGGAAACATCAAACAAAGTCCTCCAACAGAACGTTGGAGGCAACACACCTCACCTCACCCATACTACAAGCACAAATTACAGATTTAACAACTTAAATCCATCCAAAAAAAAACCTTAAACTACAAGCACATGTTACAATTTTAACAACCTAATTCCATCCAAAAAAACCTTAAAATCGTCCAGTAAGACCGGAGTCGAATCCACAGAGACGGTGATATGTGTTGACTAAAAACTCGAGTTGTTACTTATTTAAATTAGCTCTTAGGTAGTCACCCTTGTCGTTTTATGCGGAGATTAATTAAACCCTAGAAATTGAATGTACTTTTCAAATAATTAAAGGAGGTACTGTCGCAGGGTTCATAGCACTCGTAACCACTCCGGATTAACTTGCTTCATTCAGTGTTTTAAAAACGCTCAACTTTAGATTGCAAAATATATCTCGCAAGATGTGAGATCCTATGGTCACCGTTTACCCGTGCGTACTGGAGAATGAGTTTTGGATCCCAATTCCTCATTCACATGTGCTACGACAATACCCTGGTTCATCTACAGGAAGTATTTTGTCCAATCTAAAATTGTCTTTTTAATTGTTTGAAAATAGGAGCAGTGCCCAAACTGGCAACGGTGTGCTAATCATACCGCTACCCAACCTGTACGACTACTCACACAAGAAACAGAAGAAACCCTAATTTGAAACATGCTTCTATTACACGAGATGAAAAATAAACAAAAGATCTAAATTAAACAAGAATCAACGAACAACTTTTATAGAGAACAAATATTAAAACAAATTACTGGAGTACAAGTTGTTAAACAAGACTTTAAATAACTTGAAAGAAAGAAAAACTCAGAAGAAAACTAAATAGTATATTCAGAACAAAAAAACCTCGCAGCCCCCCGTTCGTCGTTCTGTTCTTCGTGCGTTTTTTTCCTTTTCAAAAGCGGCCGCTGGTCAGTAGGGTAATAAGGTCTGTTTCATAGGAATTGAAAGCATTAATTACATAGTGCCCGTAGGCTAGTATTGAATTAACTATCCAAAATTTAAAAGCTCTCTGCACTTTGATCCAAAACTTTCGCTAACTTTCATCTTTATCCAAAATTATGAAAATCGAGCTCGAGCAACCTGTAAACGTAAAAACACATAATAAATATCAATTAACAAATATAAAAAACTAGTAAATATAGAAGGGGACTCTCTCTCTCTCTCTCTCTCTCTCTCTCTCTCTCTCTCTATATATATATATATATATATATTTATTTATTTATTTATTTATTTATTTATTTTGGCACTTATTATTATGAAAAGAACACTTACACAAAAAAATGAATTGGTGTTGCAGTACTGACATATAAGTATATTATAGATGCTTTACAATATATATATATATATATATATATATATATATAACTGGATTTCGCCGATTAAAAAAAGGGTATGTACTATGTAGTGACATAAATTCTTCAGTATATGTTTTTTGTTTCCATATTTTTCAATGTTTTAACATATCCTTTTCAACATGTGGATTTTATTTACGAAATGGAAGATTTATAGCGCCGCCGTAGGCGATATAACAACACTCCCTAAACGTTGGGAGGACGTGGAATCACCGCACCATTTACGGAATCGGGCTTAACGTTGGTGGTTCCAGTGAGGCCCGGTCCAAAGGCGGGGATATTTCTCAAGCCTTTCATTTTAGAGATGTGGTTGGCTACAGCGGCAGTTTTGGTAACAATGTTCATAGTCTGGTTCGTCGAACGTCAGTCCAACAACGAAGAATTCTTTGGCCCGTCACTACAACACGAAAGGGCTTTGGCGAGGAAATATGGCGAGGAAAGTGTATTTCGTCGCTAAAAGTACATTATCTGTGAGGAAATTGAATTTTGTCGCCTTTTCTAGCGAGAAAAAAACAGATTTCCTCGCCAAAAGGTATTTTCTAGCGAGGAAAAACAAATTTCCTCGCCAAAGGGGTACATTTAGTGAGAAAATCTATTTTCCTCGCCAAAATGTTACATTTGACAAGTAAATATTTCGCCACATTTTTTAGGACTCATTAATTTTTGATATATATATCATTATTAATTATGTTCATATGTATTTGTAATATCATAATGATAAAGATATAATCAACTACATAGTCGAATACCATTATCAAATTTATTGAAATAAAAGAGTGATAAATCAGAAAAATTTGTTTTGTAACTTTTCTTATTCTTATTAGCAATGAAGATATGTTTCTCACTAATTCTATGCATACCTTTTTTTCCAATTTAAATTAATTGTTAACAATGTCTGTTATTCAAATTGTCATAATATTTATTGTTTGAATAATTTTTTTTTAAAAGACATGCTAAAAAAATGTTATCCCATAGTAGTTGAGTATCTTGAATTGTAGGTATCGATGATTTATCTCATGGTAATAGAAACTCAACAAAAAAAATAAAGTTAAAAACATATTGAAGTGATTTCGTATTGAAAATATCTCCAAATTAGATCAACACAAATCTATTTTCAAAACATCTACATTACTGCTATCTAGGAATAAACTATTTCACAAAGAATACACTATTTCATATCTATTGTGCATTCATGTCGTAAAGAATTCTTTTTTGTAAACCGTATGTTAGTTGATTTGTATTCAATACAACTTAAGTGATTCTAATGGCATTTCTTAATAACCAGATAAATATATTAAACATTAATTTCAAATGCAATTTTGCAAGTATCATACATATTTTTATATATACATATACATATTGTGTGTGTGAGTGATATATGGATTGAAAATTTAAAAAAATAAATTTTTTTAAAAAACGTATTGTCTTTAGTGCTTTTAGGATAATCTTATCTGAATATTTATATTTTTTTCATATTATTATAGAGATGATTACAAAAAACTTTAAAAATTACTACAAATCTATAATACTCTTTGTATTTGGCAAAAAAAAGAAGAAGGTCAAACTCACTTTTAAACAACGACGTACATTGATGTCTCTTGTCATTCATAATGTGATATTAAAACATATCTCAAGCTTATGACGACAAAAATCTAATTCCATAAAAGGTAGGATAATCACATCAAAAAATTAAAATAATAACACATATTATTAGTCTTTCAATAGTTGCTGCCATACCAATATAACATGTTTCAACCAAAAAATTATGCAAGTGGAGTGTAATGCAATTATCCTCCCTTATATATTCCAATGTACATGGGGCAGGATTCGATCTCCGTAAGCCTCATCCCCCTCCCCAAGTTCCTTATAAGATAGTGTAGATTAAAATTAACGAATTAAAATAATCAAAAAAAATTATTGTTCTTGCAAAAAATTAAATTTGTTCAAATAAAGTTCAGACACTATAAGAGTACAAAACGTTGAAAGATCATAATGAATATTGAAGAAAGTAGTTTGGAGAGGTAAAAGACATGATAAAACAATGATATATATCCAAAGTTCACCAATTTTAACAGAAAGTTAACGTGGTGCAGTTGGTAGGTGGAGTGCACTTTACAATTTCGGACCCCAGAGGTACAAGGTTCGAATGATGGGGGCGGGGTAGGTGAATGAGGAGAAATTGATTTCTTTTAGGATGTCAATTTTTTTAGTGAGGAAAACAAATTTGTCGCCAAAACAACAAATTAGCGAGGAAAAAGTTCCTCGCCTTTTGCAACAAAATGACAGAATTCACGAATGGTATTTGTGAGGAAAAACATTAGCGAGGAAAAAAATTCCTCGCTAATTTGTCAGAATAGGCGAGGAATTTCTTTTTCCCTCGCAAATACCTTCTGCGACAAGGTTTCAGCGAGGAAAACTAAATTTCCTCGCTAATACATTTTGCGAGGAAATTAGGTGCTTTGGCGAGGAAACTAAATCCTCGCTATAGCCCTTTCGTGTTGTAGTGCGTTGAACAATCAACTTGGAAATGCTCTCTGGTTCACCTTTTCTTCGCTCTTCCTCGCTCACAGTAAGTATAACGAGATTGATTAAATTCTATACGCGTGTAACATGAACATAGGGGTTTCACATATTCAGTCAAAGACGACACGCCCTAAATCATTATTAAAAACACTAAACAAATGGATACCATTTTCGACTAAGGGTGTTTCCGGTAATGAATAATTTTTTTTTTTTTTTTTGCTCGGCAAAAGAAACTTTTATAAATCTCGAAAAGTTACATTGAGGGGAACATCGAAACACGATGCTTACGAGATCAGACAAAAAAGAAAAAAAAGAGAAACACTAAAAATAAGCATCTAACAGAGAGTTGAACGGATCACCTGACACACTTTAAACACCTATTACAATTTCACATTTTTAACTCCATCAAGGAAACCTTTAAAATCCTTCACAGTATATACCTTGATATCGAACTTCACCTTAATCCACATCGCAACTCTGGTTTTGATCACCTCATGATAAATGCGTAAAATGTTCACATTAGCGCCCCCTAATTTATCTTTGTTAAGTCTATTTATATTGTTAATCGGAGCTTAATGCTTAATTTTTATATTATAGGTTTTTGGAGGATTTCATAGAAGAATATGCGAAATTGAAATATTAAACGATGTTTGATATTCGGCCGTTCGGAATCAATCAAGTGGAGTTGCAATTCGGAGTAACGATTCACAACTCAATTGACCAGGGAATTGATGATGTTCACTTAAACCAAACAAATAACAATTGCCCTTGGACTTTGGTGGGCCCAATAGTTAGCAATTGGTTTGACTTAATGTTGGGCCAAGAATGGAAAGGGGGAAGTCGGTTTGGAATAAAAGAAAAAGAAAAGAAGTATGGGTGGGGTTTTTGGTCGGCACTTCTCTTATAAAAGGGTCGAGAACGGAGGCAGCCAGGGAGGACTTCGGACGCATAACAGAGGCAGCCATTCCGAGCTTTGATCGGGCAATGCCATAGAAAAACGAGGAACGAGGCTGCCGTTCTTTAGGTTCCATTACTCTTTAGTTTCTTTCACAGTTCTCTTTCCCTTTCAAGTTTCAAGTTTTTAATGCTCTATTCAATTACTCCAGTAATTAGTTTCAATTTCTGTTTTCAATAAAAGTTATTCGGTCGTATTTGATTCGTTGATATTTTTCTGTTTATTTTTCTTCTCGCGCAATAGAAGCATGTTTGAATTTAGGGTTTCTTTTGTTTATTGCTTAATGATGAGTGAATAGTCGTTTAGGTAGGGTCGCGGGGTGATTAGCATACCGTGGCTAGTTCGGGCACTGCTCCTTTTATCAAACAATGAAAAAACAATGTTAGATTGGAAAATACTTCCCGCGGACGAATCCGAGCATCGCCGGAGCCCATGTGAACGGGGAAATGGGGGTCCAAAACTCATTCTTCGTTGCGCATGGGTATACGGCGACCATAGGGTCTCGCATCTTGCGGGGTATCTTTCTCAATCTAAAGTTGAACGTTTTTAAGATTACCGAATGGAGCAGGTTAATTCGGACTAGTTATGAGTGTTATGAACCCTACGACCGTACCTTTCTTTTATTTTATTTAAAAAGAATAGTTATTCATTAGTTTTAGTTAATCTCAATCAATCGTACAAGGGGTGGCTACCTAAGAGCCCGTTAAATTAGTAACAACCCGAGTTTTTAGTCAGCACACATTACCGTCTCTGTGGATTCGATTCCGGACTTACCGGATATTATGCTGCGTCGATCTCCGCCCTACGCTTGGGGCAACCCATTATTTTAGGTCTAGGAATCGGTCAAGCACCTCACCCAATTTCCCTACTCCTGTCGAAGCACTATTGAACACGTAGTCATTCCTCGCCAACCACAATGACCAAATTGTAGCAAGAATGTTGTTTCCCACAAATGATTCTCCAAATTTTTAAATCTATTGTCAAACCACCAAGTAAAGAGAGCATCCAGAGATTGAGGACACACCCATTTCACATGCCACCAATCCAGGATCAAAGACCAAACATCCCATGAGAATTTACAATGAATAGGTTAAAGAGAGCAACTGATTGGATCACAGGAAAAATCACATCTTCAAGAAAAAAAATTAAGACGCTTTCTCTCTCTACCTTATCTTATTCTCCTTCTCTCTATACTTCTTCGGTCCAGCGACTTGGTTTTTTCGTCCGGGGGGTGGGGGCTGCCCCATCCTCTCCTCCACCCCCCACCTCCCTCGCCCTCCTCCTCACCTCTTCTTCTTCTTCCCCCCTTCCTCCCATCGTTTCCTATTCCCCGTTCTCCCTCCCTAGTCCGTTTTTCTCTTGTCTTCCATTTTCTAGATCTTGTGGTCAAGCTGCTATAGCGGTTCCCCGTTCCGGTGTTTGACTTTTTCTGGTTCTGGCCGGAGCAAGTAGGCGGCATGTGGTGGTCCGACGCGGTTCGGCCCCCCGTCCGTTTCATTGTCTCTGTTTATGTTCCGGTGGTTGGGCCTTTGTGGCGGCTCCTCTTCTTCAGCTTGGTGTCTCCGGTTTGGATCGGAGCAGGGAAGGCGGCTAGTGGTGGTCCGATGGGCGGCGGTCAACGGTGTGGCTTAATAAGGTGTAGGTGAGGTTGGGTATGGGCTTTTTTTTTTTCCGGCTGTTTTCTTTTATTTTCTTTCTTCTACCGGCTGTTTGGGTCTCCCCCGAATCGGTCCGGTCTTGTACCAATTTGGTTTTTCCAGATCTGGTGTGGTTGAGGTGGTGGGTGAATAATCCGGCGCCTTTTGAGGAATGGCCCGTTGATGGTGGTATGTCGGTGTTTGTTTGGGGCTAATGGTGGTTCGGTGGTGTAACAGGGGTTGGTGGTGGTTCGGTGGTGTTGGTTCGGCAGCGCAACAATTCGGCTGGAAGAAGACTGGTCTTCTGTCGCCATGGCCGGTGACCCTTGTGGATTTATCCATAAGAGCAGTTAGCTTGTAGTTGATATCGTTGTTGTTTGCCATTCAGATTTCAACTGTGCTTAGTTTTTAGGGTCTGAACTGTGGATCTTTTTGATCCTCTGTTATCTAGACCTAGATTGGTTCTTATGTACCGACGATTTCGCCGGGCCTGCTTCGGCAGTAGGTGCCTGAGATTGAAGTTTAGGTAGCTTTGGTTCTTTCCTGTATCTTTTCTGAAATCTATATTGCCCGATGGGCTTATGACATTTTCAAAAAAGAAAAAAAATTAACAGCGGAGGCTTGAAAATTCTTGTAAGCCATTATATATGTACCTTTTTTTTTCTTGCTGTCATGAAACACGATCTAAGTGAAAAAAACGAGTACGAAAGTAATCGATTTTGCCGATCAAACAATAACTTAAAACCGGATAAAAAATAAAGTACTCGACTTTGATTCTACGATCTTGAATCAAAGAACTAATTCTCATGATGACGTGAATTTTCTGGTTAATTGCAATTTTCCTTTATTTTTTACCAATCGTTCAGTATTTGAATTGTACAGGGGAGAGGATTCAAAGCAACTACGCTAGGATTGTGGTGGTGGTGTGGCTTTTCCTGGCATTGGTTTGAACGCAAAGCTACACCGCTAACCTGACGTCGATGCTCACAGTGTCATGACTTCAACCGAAAATCTGGTCGCGAGAGAAAGTCGGTTGTGATGAGAATACATTTGTGAAGAAATACATTCGAGAGGACCTTAACTTCAAGAATGTAATTCTAACTACCAAGGATGAAGATGAGTATCTAGCACGGTTCAAGAATGGCAGTATCTCGGCAGCATTTCTCAAGAACCCTTATGCCAAAGCTTTCGTGAACAGATATTGCAGGGATTTTACCCTCATTCCATCCACATATAGCTTTGGAGGATTTGACTTTGTGAGTATTATTGAACACTAGTTTTTTTTAATCGGCAAAAGAAAGTTTTATTAAACTCGAAGAGGGTACATCGAGTAAAAGGGAAGGGAGAACCAGAAAGTTCAACCCAACCCTACAAAGATAAACAAAGACAAGGTAAATAAAAGGGAAAATACAGCCAAACACTCTTAAATAATGAGACGTCTAGCACCATCAAGATTTCTTTTAATATCTTCCACCGTATACACCTTGATATCAAATCTAGCTTTGATCCATAAAGCTACCCTTATTTTGGTTAGCTCTACCACTTGGTTACGATCCGCAGCTTTGTTGTTGAAAATAACATCATTCCTTGCAATCCAAATAGACCTTTATTTTTATTTATTTATTTTTGCACTTGTTTTGCCTTTTATTCCAAAGAACTTGATGACAATAAAGCATATAGTGGCGGTCTTAGGGTTAACTTAAACTATCATCACTTCAAGAGGAGCCTCATGCATGCTCTAATAACACACATGCACAACTAAGTAACCAGAATTGGGTTTCACTACTCTTGGCTGGTTGAACCATCATCATTATTTTTTTTACTAGAAAATGAAGAATTTATTTATCTTTATAAAGTATGACAAAATATTAAAAGGATCAAGGATACACTGACAAGAAGCCACTCGAGTCCTAAGAGAAGGCAAGACGCCAGCCGAAAGAAAAAACCCACAAAAACCAAAACAGCCCAAAACAACCAGCGAAAAGAAAAAACCCAAAAGCACCGAAAGAAGAACACCCCAAACGCTAGCACATATTAATGCAGCAAATCCTCTTGCAAATCCGTACTATAAAACGGACAGATGTGATCACCTATCCCGCGATTCTAGTTATAGAAAAAAGAGTCCCCTACCCTTTCCTTTCTTAAATAGTAATACTACTATCTTTAACTATATATATCTAGGTTTCAAAAACGTAATGTCACTTAATCTTGGTTAGCTTTGTTAATTTTCATTAACATATTTATTATTGTTAGGATTATCAGAAAAGGAAAGTTAAAATAGAAAATCAAGAGCAATTTTACGTCGAGAAACTTCTTTTCACTGCTGACAAAAACAACAAAACAAGAAGTAGGCCTATTAGGTGTAAGGCTTGTCCCTTGGGGTGTCTCCTTGATTGGTATCTTGCCAATTTAGGAATTGAGTCTTGGATTGGGCACTCGTTGCTCTCTCCTTGCTCCTCTTAATCTTTGTATTTTCTTCGAAAATTAATAAAAATAATTTGCCGTTAAAAAAAAAAGTTGTAATAGATGTCCTCAATTTTCTCAATCAACGGAGATGCGTCACTTCTTAATTGTACATGCGTAAATTCCTAAGTTTACGCTGCACGAGTTTGTAATAGAATTACCTTCATTCATGTTTCTATGCAGATATTTCAAAAAGAATATTCTCCATTAGCTGCTAATGTCTCAAAAGCCATTCTCAAACTCTCACAGCAAGGGGACCTGAAAAGGCTGGAAAAGAAGTGGTTAACATCCAACAACGAGTGTTCACAATCTCAAACTACGACGGAGGACGTTGACAGCCTGTTTGTCTATTTTTCGTACAGTCGATGATCGACTGGGAAATGTTTGGAATGCTGGAATGTGGATGTTTGCGGTGGTGGAGTTTGGTTCCTTGCCGTGTTTCAGGACTTCTCTGGAAGCAAACTTAATGAAGTGAATGGAGATGGAAGAAGAATAACAAAATGGACTTTATTATTCTCCAAAGTAGAAGTCAGTCGACAGTGAAAACATAATCGATTAGACGATTAAGTTACAAGCTACTCCTAGAGCGAGAAAAGTAAAGTACAGATAAAAAGTAGAAGCCTTTGGGCGATTGAGTGGAGCTTTACAATGAGGCCTAAAAAGACTATTTATAGGAAAACAAAAATGTGTAGGAAATAACTTCCTAACTTCCCACTACTCTTTATTCTTTTAATTTGCTTCCAAGTGTCCAAATAAACTCCCTTCAACTTCAAAGCGTGTAGGACGATGACAAATGTCCTTTTAACTTCTAAATGTGTAGGAACAAGCCACATGTCCTGCACTCCATCAAAATACAAACAAAGAAACGAAATAAAAACTAGTGATATTATTAATACGAAATAATAAAATAGGAAGCATTCTCATTATTGCCACCTTTTGGTCGATTATCGACAGGCGGTAAAATATGGTGTAAACACAGCCTGGGCCTTGAACAATCTGAAACTAGGACGGACGACGTTGATAGCCTGGACCTCGTAAGCTTTTGGGGCCTATTCCTCTTCTCAGTTACCATTTCATCTGTCTGTTTTCTTCAATTCCTGGGGCACTTACTATAGGACTACATATACCGCAGTCCTCAGCCAGCGGTAGACGTGAATGAAAATAATGAGATCTTTTCGACCCATTAAGGGCACGGCCGTTACAGATTGTATAGTACAGTATTAGTTAGTTTTTTTTTTTTATAACAACTCGAATGGATACATCGAGGGAAATACAACAGGGGTGCTCGGGGGCAAAGAGACCCACTTACTCGATCACAAAAGAAAAAACTAAGGATCGGCTAACCAAAACCCTCCAATAGAAAATTGGATGACAAACACCTCACAGCCCAAATATATTACAACTTCAACAATCTAATTCCATCCAAGAAAATCCTAAAGTCCTCCACTGAATACACCTTCATGTCATATTTTGCCTTCACCCACATTGCAACTCTAGTTTTAATCAACTCACCCACTTTCCCAGAGCTTGTTGAAGCATTGTTGAACACGTATGCATTTCTTACTAGCCACAAAGACCACAATGTTGCTAAGAAAGTAGCTCCCCACAAGAGTTTCTCCCACTTGCGGAACCTACTATCACCCCACCAAATAAAATGTTCCAAAGATGCAGGGCACACCCACCTTACATGCCACCAATCCAGAATCCGCGACCAAACATCCCAAGAAAATTGGCAATGCATGAATAGATGATTAGGAGTTTCCAAGTGCAGAGAGCAAAACAGGCAGAGGACAGATTGTCCCTCAGGGATCAGATTTCTTTCCAATAACACAGACCTAGTAGCCACCTTGGATTGAATAGCCATCCACGCAAATATTTCCACCTTAGGGGGGCATAGATTTGACCATAGAGCTTCCAATATTGGGCTTCTTGCATACCCACCGATCTCCCATTGGTTATACACTGATTTTACCGAGAACCGATTATTAGAGGACCAATTCCAAATCATAGAATCTGGCCTGGCCAAATCCAGAGAAACAACTAGCAGCCTCTGTTTTAATTCCTCCAATTGAAGGTTTTCCCAGTCACGTAAGTCTCGATTGAATGTCAGATTCCAATTGCCTTCATCCATTCCACCCCACATAGCACTGACCATAGCTTCTTTTTGGGAAGAAATTAAATAGAATCCCCTAGCCAAACATGGTTCCAGAAAGAAATCCCCAAGCCAAATCCCTCCTGGATGATGGAGCCGATACAAGAAGCAACATCCCCAAGAGTACAAATATCTTTCCAGATTTGAGAAGCCCTACCTGAGATTGGCATATGCCGAAACCAGCAGCCCGGTTCCAAGTTATACTTGCTTCTAACGACCCGCACCCAAAGAGAATCTCTGTCCTGGTGAAATCGCCACCACCATTTTGCCAAGAGGGCCAGATTTTGGACCCTCAAATTCTTTACACCTAAGCCACCAAATTCCTTTTTCTTGCAAATCACCTCCCATTTGACTAAATGGAGTTTTCTCTTATCAATTGTATCGCCCCAAAAAAAATTCCTCTGTATTTTCTCAATCACTTTAGCGACCGTCACTGGCAGTTTGAAAATGGACAAAAAGTAGATGGGTTGATTGGCCAGAGAAGAATTAATTAAGGTTAGTTTAAAGCCTGACGAATTGTACCGACCACGCCACACACTTAATCTCTTTTCCATCTTCTCCACTATGGGGTCCCAAGTTTTAATTCTATTGGGATTAGCACCTAACGGCAAACCCAAATACTTGATCGGCAACCATTCCATTTTACAACCCATCACTTGCGCCAAGGATTGCACATCCTGATGAGAAACTTTAATGCCATATGGAGAGCTTTTGGAATAATTGATCTTCAGACCTGACATGAGTTGAAAATATCGAAGGATTCTTTTGATGCTAATCAGCTCCTCCAAGTCATTGTTACATAACAGAATTGTATCATCCGCAAACTGCAAGTGGGATACCACAACCCCATTGACCCCTATCCGAGCTCCTGAGATTATGTTTCGATCCCTAGCTCTTTCCAATAAAATATTAAGGCCCTCAACCACAATATTAAACAGAAAGGGGGATAATGGATCACCTTGTCTAATACCTCTCTGGGTCTGAAATTCCTTCATGGCCGACCCGTTAATCAGAACTGACATAGACACCGAGGAAATACACTCCTTTATCCAGCCACACCATTTCTCTCCGAAGCCCATTTTTTGCAAGAAGGTCTAGCAAGAAACCCCAATTGACGCAGTCATAAGCCCTCTTGAAATCAATTTTGAGCAGTAACCCCCCGTGAGAACTATTCTTCCAACTGTGTATAACCTCATTTGCAATAAGGACTCCATCCAAAATTTGTTTTGCCCCAATAAACGCAGCTTGAGATTCTCCAATAACCGATGGCAAGAGAGCTTTAATTCTATTGGCAAGCACTTTGGAGAGCACCTTATATACCCATCCCACCATGCTGATGGGCCTAAAATCTTGAAACGATGCGGGGTAATCTACCTTAGGAATCAACGCAACGAAGGTCGAGTTGATAATCTTTGTGAGTTTGCCATTAGAGTGAAATTCGGAGAAGAACTGCATGATCAAGCCTTTCAAAAATTCCCACCCGTGCTTCACAAAAGAAAAATTAAAGCCGTCCGGGCCCGGAGCTTTAAGGTTGGAGCACTCCTTTTGAGCAGCTAATATCAACCTCTCCTCAAACACTCTACCAAGATGGAGTGAAATTTCTGGAGATATTCTCCTACGAAACACTCCCCCCAGCAGGGGCCGATCGGTTCTATCCTCTTTGAAATTGTTACTGAAATGTACAACAGCTACTTCTTTAATGTCCTTCGGCTCTTCTAACACTCTCCCGTTTGACTTGATTGATCCTATCAAATTTCTCCGAAATCGGTTATTGGCTACTGCCTGGAAGTCTTTTGTATTTCTGTCCCCCAATTTCATCCAATTCAGCCTCGATTTCTGACGCCATAAAGATTCCGATAAGTAAGAGAGTCTCCAAAATTCTGATTTAGCTCTGCATCTTGACGATTTTCCTCAATACAGAGTTGTCGATCCTCGGCTATCAAATCAAATTGATGAACTTCTGCTTCCGTTGCTGCCAAAGCTGAGTTTAAATCCTCAAACTCTTCTTTATTCCATACCTTGAGCTTATCTTTAATAGCCCTCAATTTTTGCATGATTTGGAATCCAGCCCATCCAATGATCGGAGTATACTCCCACATCTCCTTTGCAATAGCCATACATCTCGGGTTCGACAGCCAAATATCCGTGAACCTAAAATGTCTAGGTCCCCAATCCCTTTCATCATTGGTAAGCACAATTGGGCAATGGTCAGAAATTGGCCTATGAATCCCCCATTGAATCACCTTGAACTTCTCAAGCCATTGTTGGGATATTAAAAATCTGTCCAAGCGACTATGAATCGCATGGTCCTGGTAGTTAGTCCACGTGTATCTCCTACCCACCAACAGAAGGTCGATTTGTTCCATTTTGTTACTAAAATCCACAAAATCCTTCATTCCCCTCTCCAACCTCTGGCAGCCTACCCTCTCATTGATAGCTTTAATCTCATTAAAATCTCCCCCAATACACCAAGGAACTGGCGAAACAGATTTCAGAACTAACAACTCTCCCATACACCTCTCCTAATACCCACATCATTTGGAGCATAAATGTTTACCACAGCACAAGGAAAATCAGCATTAATCCTACCGTGCAATATAATAAACGACCTATGGCGGAAAATATTATCAACTTTGAAAAAATCTTTTTTTCAATTCGCTAACAATCCCCCATAAGCCCCGGAAGCACTAGAAAAAGAAAAATCAAAATCACCACAACCCCACAGACTCTGGACCGAAAAAAAATCCATGGCTTCCAATTTTGTTTCCTGAATAAACACAATATTAGACTTTCTCTTTTTTATCAGCTTATACAAAAATCTTTTCTTGATCAAACTCCCTAGTCCTCTTATGTTTCAAGAAATAATCTGCATAAAAACAATAAACCCAAAAAACAAACTCCACAAAAACCAGGTAGATAAAGTCTAACCTCCGGATTCTCTCTCACGCTCATGAGAGAATTCCTGAGACTCAATTTCGATCATTTTGCGCAGAGTTAAATCATCATCAGGGCGAAAAGAGATCCCCAACTCACCTCCGATAGCCATGGTTGCAAGTACCTCTCTAACAACAACATCAGGATTGGAATGCAGCACCTTCTCCAAATCGGTTGAAGAGTTGGATGCCACCGGCTCAGATTGTCGATCAGTAGCCTCACTGATGGATGCCAAATTGAATAGCTGTCTTCTTCTTCTTCTTCTACAGCCATCATCTTTAAGGTCCACCACCAAATTGATGCTTGGAATTTGAGAGCACCTCACAGGGACCGATTGACTATCTGGGACTACATCACGCTCAGAACTCCCAGCTAGGATTTCTGCCTCCCCTTGAGCTGAAGATTGACCTCCCAACCCTCCTCCCATCTCATTAATCTGACTAATAGGCAATGGTTCACACGGACAAAAGTCCAAACCCCTTTTATCAATATCAGGCCTAACGGGCCCATCCTCCCCTTCTAAGTTCAAAGAGCCCACCTGGGCTAAATGCTCCTCTAGGTCCAATAGCTTACTCTGGGCCGATTGGCCCAAGATATTCTCATGCCCTTCACCAAGCTCCACCGAATCCTCAACCCGGGATTCAAAATTTTCTGACTCAGCAAGAGGGCTGGCAAGGACAGGCATTAAATGTCCATCCTTTCCTACGTACATTTGTAATTGTACTTTTTTCGTTTCATATTGAGAGTCTAGTACACACACTCTCTCTTGTCTTTTTTTAAATAAAAAAATCAGCTACTTTCGTGTATAATTTTTCAAATTTTTTCATACCTTATTAAAGATCTAGATTAGTATTTTAATTTGGTGCGAAATAATTCAAAAAATTATACACAGAAGGAGTAGATTTTTTGATTTAAAAAATGACATAACTTTTCGTGGTGGACTCTCAATATGAAACTAAATAGGAGGAGGACTGCTAAAAGTTTGCACTTTGTTATATACAGAGTTGTTTTCGTTAATATAGTAAATTCGTTATTGTTTTCATCAAGAGAAAAAAATTTCTTTCCACCTTGGGAGGAAATCATGGGGTTTCCACCACGCATTGCAGGCACCATCATGTATTTTTTTTCAATAATCTGAATCGTTCATCTTGTAGGGCCCCGCATAATAGTATATTTACACAAAAAATCATATTTATCGGATATCGATAAATGTAATAAAAATTAAATCTTAATTTATACTCCCTCCGTCCCTTTTTTAAAGTCTGGTATTCCATTTTGGGTTGTCCCTTAATAAGTGTCCATTTTGTAAAGTTAGTAGGTAAAAGTTGGTGCATTATCTATTTTGTCCCTAAAAGTAGATTCCATTTTGAAAAGTTAGTGAGTAAAAGTGTAATGATGATAGGTAAATAGGAAAAGTGGAGGAAAAAATTGATGTGAAAGGTATAATAATGATTTTTTTTAATAAGTTGGAATTACGAAGCTGGGCTCTTAAAAAGGGACGGAGAGAGTAAAATAGACGGCTATGGATAGTTTAACTATAAACTTATCTACCGTCGAATTTTTAAAACAAACTTCGATTTTTTATATACATATTCATGTCCGATAAAGCTGATTTTTTTGTAAAGATGTACTGTTTTGCGAGCCCTACATGATGAATGGTTCAGATTACTATACTATACGCGCGGTGAGGTCCATAATAGATGATGGTAGAAAACTTTCACCTAAGGTGGATAGAATTTACTAAAAGTTTGCACTTTGTAATTTACAGAGTTGTTTTCGTAGTTTTGATTGTCTTCGCGGTTTTTATTTATTTATTTATTTGTGCTAAACAAAGAAAGATTTTGTTAGTTAGTGAAGGCGAAGTAGACCATTCGGTGTTTGGGCCTTTGCCCGTTAGCATTGTATTTTATTTTTTTGTTGGATTTCCTCTTCCCTTTCACCGTTTTTAATAAAATTTTCATCTTTTGCCGATCCAAAAAAAAAAAGGCGAAGTACAAACTCTTATTAAATGGATAATGGGGAAAAAGGGCATTACAATCCCATGAGTATAAAACTAGGTTGGCAAGGAGTCAACCGAAATACAAAGCGTGAAAAGATGCAAAAGAATACATAGCGATCATAAAAAACTGGCCAGCATAAAAAACTGCAAAAGAATACATACCGATCATAAAAAACTCTCCGACGCTGAGCTTGGTTTGTTCTATCGGCGGTTGCTGCTGTTGGGTGGTATCGATTGTGCACAACGGCGGGGTAGTCAACGATCGGCGTCGGGGTGAAGCGGCGGCGGTGTTGTCGTCGGCAGCGGTGATGTGAAAGCCGCTGGTGGTCACTGATGGGTGGCTCCGGCGATGCCTAACGGTGAAAGCTTTCCATCTGATGGTGTGCGGTGGTGTGTTGGATGTAGGGGTTCTGATGGGAGGCGTTTGGAGAAGGAGAGGCAGTGGAGGCAAAGGGGCGGTGAAGTTGCGGAGGTGATAGCAGTGATGATGTGGAGCGGCGACATGTAGCGGAGATGATGCGGAGGAGCAGCAGCAGTGATGATGTGGAGCGGCAGCAGAGGCACCGGTGATGAAGCGGAGGAGTAGCAGCGGTGTACGCGAGGAATAGGATGGCATTTTGGAGGCGGAGGAGCAGTGGAGACGTAGTGGCAGTGGTAAAGGAGTGGAGTTGTAGCAGCGGTGGTGATTTGGAGGAGGTGCGGCAGCGTGGAGCGGAGGAGGAGTAGTAAAGGAGCAGAGGTGAAGATACGTCGGCGGCAATCAGTGGATCCGCGGCATGCGGTGGAGGTGTTAGGTTTAGGTGTGGGCTGTTCGTTTAAGGTGTGAGCCGGCCAGTTTGGGATTGGCCCAGTTTGGTGGCATTTGGGTGTTTTTCTTGGGTTCTAGGGCATTTGGGTTTGAGCTTCTTACTGGCCGGCCCCTTCTTGACTCTACATACCCGTCCAGCCACACCCCATGTCAAACCCTTTCTCTACAAACCCTGTTCTAAGAGATGTACCCAAAATATCCCTCACCCGTTTGTTACATCTAGGGTTTTTAAAATATGGAGAAAAAAAAAGGTCTTCTCCGCTCTAAACGACGAGGTGGTCCAAGGCCTGTCCCTTCCCAGGCGAGGTCGCATGCCAAGAGCCTTGCTCGGAGCAAGTCGCAGATGTTGTGGCGGAGCAGCAAGCAGCAGCAGAGTCACGTGGCGAGCGTTGATTTGTCGTCGATCAGGAGGTGAGGGATCGTTGGCAAGACGCTGACGCCATCGATGGAGGGTCCGGATCCCGACAGCGCTGGGGTCAGGGACTCGAAGCGGCACGAGTTGGGGTAGTAGATCGTCGTGACAGATTGCAGGTGAAGCAACAGAAGAAGAGCAGCAACCAGTGTATCTGCGTGGTCTGCAACAAGAAGCAATCCGTGCGGAAGGTGTTTGCCCAAGGTTTCATGGCCAAAGTCATTCCCAAATTTGTTCAGACCTTTAACATGTCCCGCTGCCGATTCGAACAACAACGCACAAACGAAACCCTGGATCTGGTTCCAGAACATATCGACGATCAGCCATAAAGCAGCAATGACAAGAAGAGAAATTCATGTTACGAGTAATTTGCTTTGCGTATATGAATTTCTGCGGTCTGTCTGCGTAATTTTGGAGTAAAGTTTTGATCGTTGAATATTTCTTATGAATTTAATTTGAGGTGCAGAAGAGGGTGTAAATTCACCCCTCCATGATAACGTTATTTTATTTTATTTTAATTCGGATTCAATGCTTGTTTGTTTGTGAATTATTTTAGAGGGGTGTGAATTCTAGATTTAAGGTTGTGAATTGTATAAATTGATTAAGTGTGAATGGTGTGAATTCTACAAAATGAGGTAAATTCTGTAGGCATGTAAATTTTGAAGAGAAGTGTAAATTCTGCAATGGGGAGTTAATTTGGTAGGTGAGTGTGAATTTTGAAAAAGGTTGCATGAAAAAGGGTGTGAATTCTTAATTTAGAGATGTGAATTATGCAGACGGGGTGTGAATTGTGTAATTAGGTGGGTGTGAATTGTGCAGATGAGTTGTGAATTCTGCGTTTAGGGGTGAATTCCGAAAAATGAGTGTGAATTCTGGAAAGAGATGTGAATTATGGGAGTATGAATAGTGTAGTTCGGGCGCAAATTCTGCAAAAAAAAATGTGAATTTTACAATGGGGTGTGAATTCTCGGGGGTATGAATTTTAGGAGGTGTGAATTCTTGGGGATGTGAATTCTTCGGGGTATGAATTTTGGGAGGTGTGAATTTTCCGACGTGTGAATTATTGGGGGTGTGAATTCTGGGAGATGTGAATTCCCGGGGGTGTGAATTTTGGAAGGTGTGAATTCTCGGGGTGTGAATTCTTAGGGTATGAAAAGTGACAGGGGCAAAATAGTAAGAGCATCTTTAAAGAGGGTCTAGATGGGATAGCACTTTAAAAAAGGGTTTGCATGGAACCCTATTTAAATTTTGGCACCGGCCAGGAATTTCCTGTTTGGGTTTGGGTTTCAAACAGTAGGTAGATTGGGTTAGACCCACTGGGTCTTGTTGGTGTCTTGCTAACAGGTTTTTTACGAAAATCGAGAGGTGAAAAGATAGGTTTGGATTTTGCAAGACGAAGGAGCTCAATGCATCTCTACTCCTGTTGTATTGTTAGAGGTTTTCATACTCTTAATAAATTGGAAACGTTTTTTCCCGATAAAAAAAAAAAAAAAAAACCTGTAGCATCCCAGATCTTTAATTCCATTCGAAATATAATACCGGGCCTCAGATTAGACTTTAATCATCAACACATAATCAGTAGCATCACTCGAGAAGAAACCTTTTGATTATCAGCAGCAACACATCACCAAAACTTAATCTCCCAAAGAGGGATGGAACCAATTAGACCTCACACTCACAAATGGGTTAGAATAATATCTTAGCTAGCTAGGAAATATTTATGATCATACTTCAACTGGGTTAGAATAAGAGGCATGCAATAGAAAAGAAATGGCATATAGGAACTCAACAGAAAGGTCACATTGGTTTCGTTAAAAAGTTGAAATCACCAAAAGAGACTAATAGACAAGAGAAACATTAAGGTTTCAAAAGTATTTATGAAATTTTCACCGTTTCTCCTCGAAATTATTATCCCTATCTTTATATAATACTAATAAAAGAGAGAGAAAATATAGTTGATCGTCAAGAGGATTGCGGGCAGGACAAATGCAACCATTACGCATATCTTCCACCAAGTAAACCAAGTTGCTGATTGCTTAGCTCGTCTGGATTCTTAGCGAAAGGAGGATTGATCGTCACCAAAGATCCGTTTGCAGCAAGAGAATTCTTCATGACCATCTTATAACCTAGTTATGATTCTTATATTTTCCTCATTTAGGTGTGTCTGTAATATGGTATTTTGTCTTCATCACTCGGGTTTCTGGTTAATCTATATGCTTAGCGTTTGAAAAGAGAGAGAGAGGAAGTGATGGAGTGATATCTATTTGGGAAAAAAAAAAAAAAAAAAACAATTGCAATGATAACACGCTTCCTGACACGTACGTAGCGACCAAAAAAAAAACCTATAGCATCAATGGGTCGGGCAATTAACAAGTAGGTTGAGCCAGTTGCATGTGGCCGAATTTAATGCCTACAGCAGGTGATATCAGATCCAGTTTGGACCCGCGAATTTTTTTCCCAATCCGACCGGACAATGTTTGTATTTTCATATCTTATCGAATCCTATTTTTCGAGACGAACGATATGACTTATTCACACCAAGGGTATTTCGGTAGTGAAAAATTTGTACTGTTAGATTTTTAATTGTAGTTGAGAAGTTACTAGTAGTGGTGTTTAAGAAAAGCGCTCGAACTGTAAAACAGCTCTGATCAGGACAAAACCGTTCTATTTGATCCGGTTCTGCGGTTCTACGGTCAGGTTATAGTTCCAAAAAAATAAGAACCATTAATTTTGGTTCAATTACTGGTTCTCAATTAATGAACCGTGGTTAAGAACCGAACCGGATCATTTAAAACTAAGATATATATATACTAGCGAATGCCCGTGCCTAAAGGCACGGCTCAAACATTCAGCGCATGCAAATAAATACTGAGTAACAAATTTAACCAAGTAAGATGCATAGAACAAACTCAAATGCATAAAACTTTTTTTTTGCTCGGCAAACGAAACAATATATTAAGGCTCGAAGGGATACATCGAGGGACTCAATCAAAGTAAGCAAAGAAAACTTACACGATCAAGCAGAAAATAGAAAAAAAAAAAAGGGGAACCACCAAAACAACGTCCTCCAACAAAACATTGGAAGATCAGACCTCATCTAGACTCAAATCCCGACTTACAATTTTAGAAGCCTAATTCCATCCAAAAAAACCTTAAATTCCTCAACCGTATACAGCTTGATGTCGAACTTTGCCTTTACCCACATAGCAACTCTAGTTTTTACCTTGTCAACCACGGCCCCAACAGATACTGAAACGTTGTTAAAGACGACCTCGTTACGTACTAACCACAGTGACCACAACGTTGCAAAAAAGGACGCTTCCCACAGACTCTTCTCGAGGTTCCTGAATCTATTATCCATCCACCACTTGAGATGATCTTCCAGAGATTCGGAGCACACCCATTGTACATGCCACCATTCCAAAATCCGCGACCAAACCTCCCACGCAAAATTGCAATGTAGAAACAAGTGGGGCGGAGTTTCCAAAAACAGATAACAAAGAGGGCATAGGGTAGATTGGCCCTCAAAAATCAAGTTTCTGTCCCACAATACCGATCTCGTCGCCACCTTGGATTGAACAGCCATCCAAGCAAATATTTCTACCTTTGGGGGGCTAATGTTCTTCCACAAGCCTTCTCTCCCCAAACTTCCGGATTGCCCACTATTTTCCCACTGATTGTACACCGATTTTACCGAGAAACGATTATCAGAGGACCATCTCCAATTCAAGGCATCGCGATTGGACGAATCCAGAAAAATTGGTTGTAGCCTTTGCTTTAGTTCCTCCATTTGATTAGATTCCCAGTCTCGTAGCGTTCGGCTGAAGTACAGGTTCCATTTGTCGACTCCCGTTCCACACCAGAATGCATTGATAACTGCATCTTTTTGAGTAGAGATCAAGTATAGACGGGGATAGTCCTCTCTAAGAGTTGAGTCCCCCAACCATACCTGGTTCCAGAAGGAGATCTCCAAACCGGAACGTACTTGGATTCTAAAACCCTCCTGGATTATGTTTCCTATGCATGAGGAAACTTCCCCAATGGCACAAATATCTCTCCATAAGATCGAGGCCTTACCCGATGAAGGCATACGTGGAAGCCAACAGTTTTGTTCTAAGCTGTATTTTCCTTTGATTACTTTCACCCACAATGATTCTGGCTCTTTGTTGAACCTCCACCACCATTTGGCCAAGAGGGAAAGATTTTGGATCATCAAATTCTTCACACCTAGACCCCCATTCTCCTTCTTTTTGCAGATCGTCTCCCATTTGATTAGGTGGAGTTTTCTCTTGTCAATCGTGTCCCCCCAAAAAAATTTCCTTTGAATTCGCGCCAATCCCTTCGCTATTGACATTGGCATTTTGAAAATAGACATGAAGTAGATCGGCTGGTTGGCAAGGGAGGAATTAATCAAGGTAAGTTTGCCTCCGGTGGAGTTGTATCTTCCGCGCCACAAACTTAACCGCCTCTCCATCTTTTCGATCACCGGATCCCACGTCTTGAGCCTCTTGGGGTTGGCACCCAGAGGCAAACCCAAATATTTAATAGGTAGATGATCAACTTTACACCCCAAAACTTGCGCTAAAGAAATCACATCCTGTTGTGGAATTTTAACGCCACATAAGGAGCTCTTGGAGTAATTGATTTTGAGACCAGACATAAGCTGAAAACACCTGAGGATTCTTTTGATATTCGACATCTCCACCAAGTCATTGTTGCAAAATAAAACTGTATCATCCGCGTATTGAAGATGTGTGACCGTCACCCCATTGACCCCTATTCTTGCTCCCTTTATGATGTTCCGTTCCTTAGCTCTCTCCAATAAAATGTTCAACCCTTCAACCACAATATTAAAGAGAAAGGGGGACAATGGATCTCCTTGTCTGAGACCTCTCTCAATCTTAAATTCCTTGGATGGAGAGCCATTGATCAAAACTGACATGGAGACCGTCGAAATACACTCCTTAATCCAGCCACACCATTTCTCTCCGAAACCCATTTTCGCTAGAAGGTCTAACAAAAAACCCCAGTTGACACAATCGTATGCCCTTTCAAAGTCAATTTTCAGAATTAATCCCCCCTGCGGGCTATTTTTCCAGCTATGGATAGCCTCATTTGCAATAAGAACACCATCCAATATTTGTTTACCTCCAACAAATGCAGCTTGAGCTTCTCCGATTACTAATGTTAAAAGGGTTTTGATTCTATTAGCAAGAACTTTGGATAACACCTTATACACCCAACCCACCATGCTAATGGGACGATATTCTTTAAAGGATAAAGGACAATCAATCTTAGGAATCAAAGCAACAAAGGTCGAATTTATACCTTTTGTGAGTTTGCCATTAGCATGGAAGTTGGAGAAGAACTGGAATATCAGCTCCTTCATAAACCGCCAGCCTTGCTTCACAAAGGAGAAGTTAAAACCATCCGGACCCGGGGCTTTGAGGTTGCTACAGTCCTTTTGAGCAGTAAGAATCTCCCCTCCTTCAAACATCCTACTGAGATGGGCTGAAATTTCAAGGGTTAATTTTCGGTGAAAGACACCACCCAGCCTTGGTCTAGAAATGTTGTCCTCTTTGAAGTTCTTGCTAAAATACTCAACAGCTGCGTTTTTTATCTCCGTTGGATCTTCTACCAGCCTCCCATTTACCTTGATAGAACCCACCATATTTCTCCTAAATCTGTTGTTAGCAATGGCTTGAAAATATCTCGTATTCTTATCCCCCAATTTCAGCCAGTTTAGTCGAGATTTTTGTCTCCATAATGATTCAACTAAACGAGTAAGTCTCCAAAAATTCGACTTAGTCTTGCATCTCAAAGCTTTTTCCTCCGCATTGAGCTGTCTCTCCTCTACTAACAAATCCAGTCGGTGTAATTCGACCTCTGATTCTTGCAAAGCTGAGTTTATATCGCCGAACTCCTCTTTATTCCACACCTTGAGCTTATCTTTAATTGCCCTTAATTTTTGTAAGATTTGGAACCCAGCCCATCCACTGACCGGAGTGTTCTCCCAAGTTTCCTGAGCAATCGCCATGCATCTCGGATTAGACAACCAAATGTCCATAAATCTAAATGGACGAGGACCCCAATCTCTGCCATCGTCAAGGAGGACAATGGGACAATGGTCAGATATTGGCCTATGAATCCCCCATTGAAGTACTCTGAATTTTGAAAGCCACTGTTGGGAAATTAAGAATCTGTCCAAGCGACTATGGACCGCATGATCTTGGTAGTTAGTCCAAGTGAATTTCCGACCCAACATAGGGAGATCCAGAAGTTCCATCCGATTGCCAAAATCAAGAAAATCCTTCATACCCCTCTCTATCCTTTGGCACCCAACCCTTTCACTAATTGCTTTGATTTCATTAAAGTCACCTCCAATGCACCACGGAACTGTCGAGTTAGCCTTCAGCACTAACAATTCCTCCCAAACTTCTCTCCTAGCAGCCACATCGTTTGGAGCATAAATATTGACCATGGTACACAAAAAATCAACATTAATGACTCCCTGCAAAAGAATAAACGATCTGTGGCAGACAATAGTATCAGCTCTGAAAAAAGCTTTTCTCCAAATCACCAATAGTCCCCCAGACGCCCCTGAAGAACTAGAAAAGGCAAAGTCAAAGTCCCCACTTCCCCACAGTCTTTGAACCGTAACAAAATCTAAATTTTCCAATTTTGTTTCTTGAACAAAAACCACGTCAGGTTTCCTCTTCTTAATCAATTTATACAAAAATCTTTTCTTAATAGAACTCCCCAACCCCCTAATATTCCAAGAAATAATCTGCATAAACAAAACAGAAATCCCAACAACAAGCACCTCAAAAGAAAGGGAAAAAAACGTTTACCCTCCATTTACTCTCTCTCGGGTCTGAGAGAGTTCCTGAGCTTCGAGTTCAATCATCTTACGTAAAATCAAATCATCGTTTGGATGAAAATTAATGCCTAACTCACCTCCAACAGCCATAGTTGCAAGAACTTCACGGACAATTTCTGGATTAGTCGAAATAGACTCCTCCAGAGAAGGTGAAGGGTGGATGGCCTCCATTTCTGGATTAGACTCACGAGCTTCACTGATGCTAGCTAGAGTTGAGAGCTGCCTCCTACGTCTTCTTCTACAACCAGCATCGTGGAGGTCAACCACCAAATTGAGACTAGGTAGTTGGGAGCATCTCACCTCTGGTATTTCCCCAATCTCACGCCCCTCAGCTGAAGTTCCTGCCCCTTTAGAAATTATAGGATGCCCTACCATTTCATCCCCCATTATCTCTTCCTGGCCAATACAATTAGGCCCACTAGGTAGATAGCCCAATACCCTTGCCCCACTTTCAGGCCCAGACGGCCCATCACCCCTGTCCAGGTCCATAATTCCCTCATGGGCTAGGAAATTGTTTTGGGCCAAAGAGTCCAAACAATTCTCCACTCCATTCTCCACCTCCGGTTCCACTGAATCTTTTACCCAAGATTCAAAATCCTCTGACACATTTGACTTTGCATTACCAGGCAATAAATGACCACCACCGATTTCATGCTTTGAGCCCCCTGTCCTTGACGCTAAGTCCCATTCTGCCTCTGACATCCTTCTCCAACTGGTATCATCTTCTCTGTTTCTCCCCACGTCACCATCACCCCCCTTTTCCTTCCTTGTTTCAGCCTCCATAGCCATTTTTTCCAGAGCATTGGGATCCACCCTTAATACCTTGGACTGAGGAAGATAAGCTTCCACTACATCTGGGTTCACGAAGGATGATGATTCAAAGACCTTGACATCGTAAAGCACCCCCGCGATTTCGAGCTGAATCCATCTCTCTATCAATCCTTGCTCCTCAGTTGCAACTAAAACTTTCCCTTCAGCAAAAGAACAATCTTTAAGGGTGTTCTCATCCACCATAATAAAACAGCCCCATAACTCAGCAATCAACTTAAAAGTATGAGCATTCCATGCATTCAAAGGAAGTCCTTTACAAGTTAACCAAACGAATCTCTCAAGACTCGCTGGTTCTCCCCTCCATGGCTTCACATTCTCAAACCATAACTGCATCCACTGACTCTCAATTAAAGCATCCCTTACCTCCTGACTTTGGAAAGTGATTAACACGTACCTTCCTCCCAAAGAACGAAACTGGGCCACTTGATTCGATTCTAGACTCAAACTCACCTGCAAAGTCGGCATAGACACTACCCTACGCATCACCGCCACTGCGCTTCTGTACAGCCACCCATTGCCGCTGGGTTTGACGTGTACCGTTATCGGTGGATTGAGTCCCATTTTGGATGATTCTCCTTTCAAAACCTGTTTATAAGATTTTCCAACTTGTTCCCTTTTTTCCCTCTCCACCACGGCTTGTTTGCCTGGCCTCTGAGCTAGCTCTGGCCCCTTGTTTGAGCGACTCTCTTTGTCATGTTCAGAATGAAACTTGGGAATCCTTACCCTAGTTTGCTCCTTGTTGAAACCGAAACATGCCTCTTTAACGAACAGTCGAGCATCCTCCACCCAAACCCCGTTCATTTTGGAGATAGCCATGCCGGCCGCCACATGACAATCATATCTCACAAAACCAAACTGTTTCCCAGTACGTTTACTCCTCTTATACGGAATAAATGCATCTCTAACTACCCCAAACTTATTAAAAGCCCACCAAAGCCACTTCAGATCCTTAGACTCAGGGATGTTATCCACAAACAAGGTGAATGTGTCCTTCTTTCTCCCTCTCTGCCCTGACTGGCCCCTGTGATTTCTTACCACCGGGATCCAACCCCCATCGTGTCCTCCATTCACTCCAGATGCCTTCTCTTGCCCTTTTCCGTACTCACTCCCTCTTTCTCTCTCTCTCTCCATTTTTTGATCAGATTCACTTTTACTGATCATGTTGTTTCATTCCTTCCATGTGTGGCTTATCCCTTTACCATTTAAAAACCATTGAGTACATAAACTTTACAACCCCGGAGTACATACAGTACTACAATTGTTTGCGGCCTAAACTATAGTATACCGTCCTCAAATGCATAAAACTTGATCAAATAAAAAAAATACCATCCAAAACACTGATTAAAATAAAAAACGATATACATATATGAACATGCATGCCTCAAGTAGACATCTTAAAAAAAGTATGAAACATGTCAAGACTAAAAATCTGCAAGCATATTGATCCTTTTGAGTTTCGAGGCTTCTCGATCTCAATCCTAAAAAAGAATGATATGTCTGCAGAAGCCTAGTTAGTACGCCAACTCATTTGTTTAAGGGATGATATATATATAATAACAAAGAAAAACTAAATTATAATACTTTTGATAAACATAAGTTAATACCAACCAATCTCGTTTTATAAATTGGATCATAATAAAAAAAAACAAAAAACAAAGAACTTCCACATAAATTAAATTCATGTGTAACGGTGCTTTGATGAAGGTCTATAACTAAGGTTTGCTAGTGACTAACTGATAATTTAACACACACATCAAAGTTGTCTCATGAGACAAAAAATATCACACAAATAAGGAAAGAAATGATCCTTGGAAGACTGGTTCACTTAGCATTAGTATGAGGGAAAAAAAAATTCACCTCAACTGAATATGAGGTTCGTAATTCACATTAAGCAAAAAGCTAAGTTTATTGGACCAGTCTAAGGAGAGGGACAGGTCCATGCCAAAAACCTCTAACTTCCGGAAAGAAGCTGTCATATAAAAAATAACCCTCTGACCAGGATTTCAATGAACCCATATAAATGACAGTCGGAAATGGAGCAGATAATGTCAAAGACATGTATTCTCTTGTTATCTTGATGTACACTTTGTCGAGTTCTAATAAAAAATATTTCCTTATCAAAAGAAAAAAAAGAAAGAAAACCCTCCAATCCAAAAAAAAAAAAGAAAGAAAAGAAAAAAATACTATTCACCTCAACTGAATGAGGCCCGTAATCCACATTAAGCAAAAAATTAAGATTATTGGACTAGTTTAAGGAGTGGAATAGGTCCATTCCAAAAACCTCTGACTTCCGAGAAGAAGCTATTATATAAAAAATAGCCCTCTGGCCAGGATTTCACTATAAATAACAGTCGAAAACAGAGCAGATAATGTCAAAGAGATGTATTCTCTGGTTACCTTGATGTACACTATGTCGAGTTCTAACAAAAATTTGTTCCTTATAAAAAAAAACCCTCCAATCCAAAAAAAATAATATTCACCTCAATTGAATATGCGACCCGTAATTCACATTAAGTAAAAAGCTAAGCTTATTAGACCAGTCTAAGGAGGGATAGGTCCATGTCAAAAACCTCTGACTTCCAAGAAGAAGTTGTCAAATAAAAAATAACACTCTAGTCAGGATTTCAATGAACCCATATGAATGACATTCGAAAACGAAGCAGATAATGTCAACCAGATGTACCCTCTGGTTACCATGACGTACCATTTGTTGAGTTTGTAGACACCCCAATCTGGGCTTCCAGATTAGTTTACTTACGGTTTTTGATTCCCCGATGATGAAATGGATCAAGAACACCCCGGGAATGATAGCGTGTTTGAGTTTTGAGTGTTTGCAAAACCCTTGAACTTAACCTAGCCTAAGCCACTTCAAAAACCAAAAACCTTGCTGGTCCGCGCCAGGGCGCACCATCGCGCGAGGGTTTCACTCCATCGCGCGACAGTGCGCCAGGGCGCACCATCGCGCGACAGACTCACTCCGTCGCGCGATGGTCCAACCTACAACCGACCTTTCCTGAGGAGGATAGTTGGCCACCGATGCAGCCTCAGCCAGGCCTCGTGGACTGGCTGAAGGCCTCTGTTTCCAACCAGATTCACCCCCTTTCTCTATATATACCCCCATTTGTTTCTCTTTCAAAAGGTTAGCATTTTCCAAGTCAAGCTTTGGTAAAGATTACACTCCATGCATCAAAGAACATAGCTTGTTCTTTCTCTCCCATTTTCACTCCATAATTCAAACACCTCAAACAACCTCAACCTCAAAGCTCGAATTCGTTTCAAACTCAACCAAAGGTATAACATACCTACTATCTTTCTGTTCTGATCCCTGAGGGGGGCTGGCAGGGCCAAGGCTGGTAATCAATACCAGTTTTGGTCCTAAAGCTGGCGAGGTTTCAAAACCGTTATGGCAAGAACCAGCGCGCGATAGAGCCACTCCCTCGCGCGACAATTTCGATCATCGTGCGATGGTTCTCGTGGGGATTGGTGTCTTGCTTTTTTGTGCTTTATTTACGTATAGATCACTGCAAGTATATTAAAAACCAGTTTACTGCTTTCCTTTGTTAGAAATGCTAGTTGTACTTCAATATGAGTTTCTGTTATTTTGGAGTACCGCTGGGAACATTTTGGATCTGTCCCAGAACCCAGAAAATGTGAACCAAGCACTGGTCTGTCCGCGCCAGGGCGCAACCATCCTGCGCCAGGGCGCACCATCGCGCGACAGACTCAGTCCATCGCGCGACAGTGCGCCAGGGGGCACCATCGCGCGCCAGGGCGCATCCTCGCGCGACAGTGTGACTCCATCGCGCGATAGTCTGCTCCGACCAGTGACTGGCTTTGCACGGGTAACTTCGATTTAGGCTGTTATTCTGTCCCCACACTGTTTATGGGGTGCTTTATTCATTTGTAGGGCTTTTTAGCCTTTAACGTTTGCTTAGAACTGTATATTATGCTGCCTATAAACTGCGTGGTTTGTCCTGGGTGTGCATTGGTCCTTTCAGAGCCCAGAGGTTTTGAGAATAAGAGCTGTGGGTTTGAGCTCACCGGCACGCGCTTGTATTGGAATTATGCGCGCAAGAGTGAACAACATGCAGTGACTTGTTCAGTGTATGCTGGTTTTTTCATGCGCACATAGCTCCAAAACAAGGGCATCCTAGTTTGTTTAAACTCCCACAACAGTCTGTTCTCATCCTATACTAACTGTCCATCCATGCTATCATTCACATCTCGCAAACATATTACAGCTTTAATGCCCATTAAACTGTTTCCCCGCCCTAATTGACTAAAAATTGATTAATGAAACAGAATCGCAAACAAACAACGTTTTCGCAAATGCCTAAGTAGAGACCGATCTCCGGATTGGGCGAGAGGGGTGCCATAAAACCCTTCCCCTCTCGTAACCTGGCTCCCGAACCCAGATATGGTTATGACGGACTGGTTCCTTAACTTTTTCAAATCAAACAGCGCGGCAAGTGCTTCGAAATACGGTTCCTTGGGTGTCGGACCTTCAAACCCAAGTGGCGACTCTGTATTTTCGCGAGCGCTTGTCGTCCAGCTTAAAAGCGCTCCCGCGAACCGACAGCATCTTTCCTTTTCTCAAAAGGGAGGGGAACGGAATCCCTTCCCCGGAGGAGAGAAAGATCCGGGCAAATCGCATTTGCCCACAGAGTTTTAATAAAAATTTGTTGCTTATCAAAAAATAAAAAGAAAGAAAACCCCTCCAATCCAAAAAAAAAAAAAATTACTCACCTCAATTGAATATGCGACCCGTAATTCACATTTAACAAAAACTACCGGATCACCACATAAAATTAAGGCTCTGTTTGTTTTGACGTAAAATATTCTACTCATTTTCTGATGTCGGGTTGGATAAACATCGATCCGGTGAAATATTTTTCAGTTGTACAAATAATACATGCATCAATCTCTCAAGCCCGTCAACGAAATCTTAATCCAAGTTAAGGCTCGTGCCTAGTAAATTGCCCATGCCTACAGCACTCTCACAAATTGCATTGTATTAACCACCATTCTCCAACCCAACCCCAACCCAACCCATTAGCTTTGGATTTCTAGAGCCAACTCCTCTCTCTCTAAGCACGTCACCAATAAATTTTCTTTCAAATTATTAATTTCATTTCTCTATTTTTCTCTCCATTTATCACCCCAAAAGCCTCCCTAAAAACCTAAGACATACATAGTCGTTGCCTTAGGGAGAAAATATGAACTGAGGTTGTAATTCAACAAACTACAAAAATTAACAAAAGCCAATGTCAAATTGCAAGAAGAAATGGCTTATAGCCTTTCCCAAAAAAAATTTTGAAAAATGCTTACATAAGTCTCATTTGCTTAGCACAATTTGTATCACTCCAAGAAGTAAGCGAAAAGAAAAAAACAATAGTATTAAAACAAAAATCTACTTTGTAATTTGCCAACAATTCCCAAAGATTAGCTTTCAGATAATTATCCAAGTGAGCGCAAACTCTAGAACAAACTTGGATAAACCTGTTGAATGTTCAATAAACGAACCTCAATTACAAACTCATAATGCACCTAAAGCTTTAAAAGTACCACACCCAGTTTTCACAAACTTCAAAACCAACAAAGGCAGCTCAAGCCATTCAGCTGCAACGTATTTCTTGCAACCTTGTAATAAAAGCTCCCATTGTCTTGAAACTGCGGGAAAACTACGCAAGTGTAACACATCCCCCATGTGTCCCATTTGCCTCAAGAGCAAGGAACCCCTGAACACCTTTGACCATGGAACAATTTACAAAATCACAATGAATAAGGGAAAAGAAACATACACTCTTAGCAGAGTAGAATGGAAAAAAAAAAAAAAAAAAAAATCAAACTCAACGTAAGAATTTATTAACTCCAACATGTGAAATAAGACCTCATACCCCTACACGTTTAATAGACACAACACAAACAAAAATGCCAAAAGCACCAAATTACCTTAGCGGAAAGGAGTCGAGTAACCCATAGCATCTATATTAACTACAACTTCATGGCATATGATCAATAAAGTAACATATCCATACCATCGGATTTTCGGGGCTAAATCTTTTTTAGGTTTGACCATTTGGTCCATTTGGGATATCTCTTTGAGGCATTATCGGTGTTAAGTATTATCTGCAACTCCACTTGCTACTCCAATCAAGTTTCTACTGACCGCTCTCTTTTATTACTATCATGTAAACTCACTTTCTGGAAACTGAAAGACCAAATATGAAATGATCCAACCAAAACAAATTAGCCCCAAAAAAATTAAAGCAAATGAAATTGAAACAGCTACGGATAAGCCAAAATCAACAACAGGTTGAATTCGTGGGCGGGGCAGTGGCTCACGGTGGTAGTGGTAATTGTGGTTACTTTTCTACATAAGTCATTCAAGCGATTAGTACTCGTATATGTTAGCTAACAAAATAAATCAAAACTACCCAAATAGGTGGTCAGACATAGAAAGAACGAAAACAGAGGACCAATTAGTTAGCACAAAAGCAAATAATTTTCGTTTGCGCGCGAGTAAAGACTATATGCAAGTAAATATATATACCTGATATTGTTTGTTTGAAATCAGACTCGTTGAAAAGGAACCCTTCTTTAGTTTGCGCAGTGGGAGAGAAGCTAGCGACACCAAGTACAATGAATCACATTATTTTACTAAGAAGGAGAGAAGATAGCCACACCAATCAGGGGATATAATACCGTTTTACTGTGAGGGAGAGAAGATAGCCACACCAAGCAGGGGATATAATACTGCTGTGCCCCCGACCAGTGACCGCCACCATCGGCTGAAGGTTGACGCAGCCAAACCCTCCCCAAATTTAGATCTGATTGAAAAAATCCATTTCAGAGAAATTATTGGGTTTCAATAATTCCAAAATAGTAGTAGTAAACTCAATCTTTAACTTCTGAAAGGATATGTGTAGATTTACCATATTAGGAGCCATTATATGGTTTACACATATTAGGAGCCATAAACTTTGCTTTAAAAGATGATTTTTTTGAGAAAATTTGAACTTTGAATTGGAGAGAATGGATATGATTGAAATTTCCTTTTTAATCTTTCGGAAGACCACAAAGTTAACTGCTCAATGATTTTTTTCCCCTCTGGGACAATCTTTTTTCAGAAAGTTGAATGTTACCTCATAATTTTGGGAATTCTTAAGATTTTGTACCTTGCAGATTTTAAGGGATTTTGAAATCTCTTGTGCAATTTGCCTTTCCTTCTATACTTGGATTCCTTTAATTCCATTTTTTACCAACATGATTTGCACGGGATAGATGGGTTTAGATTTTCATTCCTTTTATTTTTTAATAATTCCGTTTTTTTATTGATTCTTCTAATTCTATATCACGGAAACATTTAAGACTAAAAAATGAATAGAGAATGGAGGGCGGAGATTTATGCAGAGGAAGAGGATAAATCTGGAGCGTTGGTTGTCTTTTGGATTCAAACACTTCCCTGTCATATTATATAGATATAATATGTATTTGAATTTGGTAGGTTAATCATTTCCTTGCTAAACGTAATTTATTTAGAGATGAAATCTCATTTGTTAGGAAAGCTTGTATGTTCTTCCTTAATTCCTTTCATATTCCAGCAGATTATCTTTATATTTTTTTAATTTTATGAATTCGTATTTTGTGAAAAAGTGTTTGGATACTTATTGGATAAAACCAAAACCGAACCAAAACTGGATTAGTCTTGCAGTTTGGTTCTGGTTAGGATCCATGCATATATTGGTTAGGTTCTGGTTCCCAATTTTTTAGAACCGTTTGAAATGGTCCGTTACTGATTTTCTAGAGAACCGGACCAATCCGGACTGTGTACACTCCTAGTTACTAGGTGTTTTCGATAGTAAATAAATTGTTGAAAAATGTTAAGTTATTTCCGACAATGAATAAGTTGTTGATGAGTTTGTGAGCAGAGTTACTGTAGCAAAAACAATTTTTGTTAACAACTTTTTTATTAGTGGAAACGAAATGGCAAAATATTAAAACTTTTTTATTAGTGAAAATAAGATGGTAAAAAACGTTTTAAGTTTTTAGTGTTTTTTGTTAGTAGAAACGGGGCTCATTCACAATACGAAGTACTAGTCTGACAATGAGTTTATTTTCATATTTTCGAATTCTTTTTTTTGAGATGAACGATGTGATGTAAATATTATATCCAAATTTTTCAAAATTTACTCCCTCCTTCCGAATTTAATTGTCCCTAATTCTATTCTAACTTGCTAAAAAATGGGTTATATCTTTGAATCCGTAATAAATTTCATATCGAATATGTATTTTAATTGATAGATCTCAATTAGTTCTATAACACAATGTTTTAAAAATCACGTAAAACATTATAAATTGGAAGATATAATCAATTGAAAAGTAATACAAACTCCGAAAAAAGTCTATTAAATCTGAACGGAGGGAGTACTCCACAAGAAAACAATAAAAAAGACCATAGCAAAAAGACTCCTAAAAAGATTGCCTAAAGGAGGCCAGTACCATTGCTTCAGTTATCATCAAGCATTGACACACCACAAAAATACCATTCCCTCCGTCCCATGAAGTTGGTTCACTACAAAATTACATGTAATTTTTGAACTTCAAAATAATATTTTTATTAAAATAATTTTTTTTGCACCGTTTAAAATATTTCATCCTGATCTATCAAATAAAATCGATATTACACAAAAATTTAATTCGATAAGTACTTTATTTTTAGTTCAAAAATTACACGTATCATAAAGGCTTAACTCTATGGGTGTTTGGCAATTATAGATTGTGAGTTACTACTGTGCGATTGAATTCTAGGTTATGGTGATGTATTGTTTTTACTTTCTTTACCATTCAATTTACCTAATCTATGACTCTAATACCTTATATATATGCATGATTCGGAAAAGTGGAATGTTCAAAACATAGCCAAAACCTCGTTCACTTTATGTAGACTGACACCTAAGATTTTATATAGTACGTAGTCGATACATAACAACCTCTATGAACTAATTTTCCGGCTTTCCGATACCATCACACTTTGGTGTATGACCAATACTTGGGAGGCGGGGGGGCTGCTCCCCCCTTCCTGCTCCCCTTCCTGCTGCCCCCCCCTTTCCGGGCCCACTCCGGTCTCGCTCCGATGATCGGATACGTTCACTTTGTAGAGCTCGTCGAGTAGAACAACCATGTCAAAAATCAGCTTGATTGGATATCATTAAGTCCTTGATCGGAACCTTTTTATTTTAAAAAGAATGGATCCGAAACACTGAATCAAATCCATTGTAACCCATGGACCGAGAGTTATATGGGCTCCGATCAGGCACTTAATGATATCCAATCAAGCTGATTTTTGACATGGTTGTTCTACTCGACGAGCTCTACAAAGTGAACGTGTCCGATCATCGGAGCGAGACCGGAGTGGGCCCGGAAAGGGGGGGCAGCAGGAAGGGGGGGAGCAGCCCCCCCGCCTCCCAATACTTGCAATTACGATCACACTTTGGTGTACGACCAATACTTGCAATTACAAAGCCCTATAGGGATTGGGGTGGCCCAAGCCCATGACAGTTTTATTTTTGGAAACAACAGAAGAATTACTAGGAGTATTTGGAAAGGATACAAATTTCATTGTTGTTTTTAAGTGCCAAAATATATATATTTTGGCCCTCCAATCTATATTTACTAGTCTTTTATATTTGTTAATTGGTATTTATTATGCGTTTTTATGTTTACAGGTTGCTCGAACTCGATTTTCTTGATTTTTGGGTAAAGATGGAAGTTAGCAAAAGTTTTGGATTGAAGTGTGAAGTGCATAAGAATTCTGGCGATCAATTTAATATTAGACAAAATCCTAAGGGACCACTATGTAATTAATGCATGCGGTTCCTATAAAATCAACCTAATACCTGCTGGAAGCGGCAGCTTTGGAAAAAATAGTTTTTTTCCACGGACGAAATAGAACAGAACGAGGCTGCCGAGAATATTGTTAAGTTTTCTTCCCTTCATGTTATTTGATGCTTTATTTAATTACTTGCACTCCGATAACTAGTTTTAATTTCTGTTTTCAATAAAAGTTATTTGTTTGTATTTGATTCGTTGATATTTTTCTGTTTATTTTTCATCTCGCGAAATAGAAGCATGTTTCAAATTAGGGTTTCTTTTATTTCCTGCTTAATAATGAGTGAGTAGTCGTACAGGTAGGGGGGTGATTAGCACACCGTGGTCAGTTCGGACACTGCTCCTATTTTCAAACAATGGAAAAACGATTTTTGATTGGGAAAATACTTCCCGCGGACGAACCTGGGCATTGTCGGAGTCCATGTGAACGGGAGAATGGGGGTTCAAAACTCATTCTCCACTGCTCATGGGTATACGGCGACCATAGGATCTTGCATCTTGTGGGGTATCTTTTTCAAACTAAAGTTGAATATTTTTAAGAACACTGACTGGAACAGGTTAATCCGAACTGGTTACGAATGCTATGAACTCCACGACCGTACCTCCTTTTTTTATTATTACCAAAATCAAACAATTTCTTAGTTTTAGTTACTATCTCAGCCAAATCGACAAGGGGTGGCAACCTAAGAGCCAGTTTAAATAAGTAAAATCCGAGTTTTTAGTCAGCACACATTACCGTCTCTGTGGATTCGATTCCGGACTTACCGGATATTGTGCTATGTCAGTTTCAGTCCTACGCTTCGGGCAACCCGGGACTAGGAATCCGTCAAGCAGTTGTTAATAATTTTCTTTATTTTTTTGGTGCATTAGAATTTGAATCAAGTTTATGTTCTAGTTCAGCTCCAAGTTCGAGTGTTATTGACGTCTAATAGTTTATCTTTAGATATTAAGGTGGATGAATGTAACTTAATTCTAAATAATGTTAGTTTAGACTTGTTTGAATTTGTGGCGGACTTGAAATTTTGGGACTTTATTTTTCAAAATTTTGGTGTATATAAAAAAATAATTTGCATCTCAAATCCGCTAAAATTACCGCCGAAACCGCATCCAAACCGAACCAACCCAACAACGGTGCGAACGGTTGATGGATGAAGAAAACGACAATCCGCCGCAAGCAGATTGAATTAAAAACTGGACCAATCTGCATCAAACCGATCCGCAGGCAATCCTAGTAATCAATCATTTTTTCTCCAATTACATGGCAAGAAAAGGATACCCTTAAAGAACAAGACAGTAAAACCAACTTTTGCAAAACTTGTTTCAGTACTGCTTAGTGCTTGGTTCGCCAGATTCTTTTAACCTTCTTTGTTACATAAAAGTTGCTTTTTAAAATTTTTCTTTGTTAGTTAGAACATTTGAGGTAACTGAATGAAAAAATTCGGCCATGAGCAATTGTGTTTGGAACCCTACTTTTTGGCTTTTTAACTTTTTGGATTATGGTCAGAATGTATTTTAAATCTGGTAGAGTATTTGGATGATATATATGCAGAATGTACTTTGCTATATGATTAGTACTTGGGAGATATGTGCAAAATGAATTCTATAGGTCTTTTAACCAAAATGAAAATAGTGAAAAATGAGAAGTGAAAAAACTCATTTCCCCCTGCTTCGTACTTCTTTTCTCTAAATCCAAAAACCGAAAAATCATTTTGGCAAAAGTCATTTTGCTCTCACCCAACCAAACACCGAAAAGTAAAATATGAGAAAGGGAAAATTTCAAACATAGGCACCCAAACAGGCATAAATATGTATGGATATGTTTGTTGGTCTATTTTGAAAATTCATGTTATTTTTAAATTATTTATATCTTTTAATTTATAATATTTTTTTTGATTTTGAAAACTTTGAATTATGGAACTAATTGAGATCTATCAAACAAGATTTATATTGTATATTTTTTGAGATCTGTATTGAAAGATACAAACAATTGAAAAGTAACACTGACTCCCAAAAAAAGACTATCAAACACAGATAGATCGAGGGAGTAATCACTTTCCATAATGGTGTATGATCATATTTGAAAGTGAAATTTTTTAAGGGCATAAAATTACCCCTACGGTAAGAAGTCTGTGGATGAAGGCAAAATACAATATTAAGGTGTATTCGGTGGAAGAGTTTAAGGTTTTTCTGGATGGAATTAGATTGTTCAAGTTGTAACGCGTCTTGGTGGTTGAGGTGTGATCACTCCAACTCCTTGTTGGTGGTCTTTGTAAGGTGTGTTGTTTGTTCTCTTTCTTTCTGCTTGGCCAAGTAAGTATGTATTCTTACTTTGCTCGAGCCCCCTCGATGTATCCCTTCGAGTTGTTATAAAAAATTCCTTTTTGCCGAGCAAAAGAAAAAAGAAGTTTGTGTCTAGCTATGATATGCATAAACGGAAAACTGATTTTCGCGCTGCACTTTTATACGCAGGCGCTTTACTTTTTTTTTTTTGATCGGCAACAAGATTTTATTGAAACTCGACAAAGGGTACATCGAGGGTCCAAACTCTAGATCCAAGGCAAACTTGGATCACAGAGTAGGCCAAACGAAAGGAAGGAAAGAAAAAGATTACATTCAACAGGATTGAAAGGAGCCTTATAGGACCAAACAACACTACAACACGAAAGGGCTATAGCGAGGAAACTTGGCGAGGAAAACGAATTTCGTCGTTGAAAGTACGTTATTTGCGAGGAAACAGATTTCCTCGCCAAAAGACCGTTTCTAGCGAGGAAAATTGATTTCCTCGCCAAAAATAAGCTTTTGGCGAGGAAATTCAAATTTCCTCGCCAAATGTAAGCTTTTGGCGAGGAAATCTGATTTCTCGCCTTTTTTTACGATTTATTAATTATTTATATATATAAATAATTATTAATTATGTTCATATGTATAATTGTAATACCACAATGGTAAGACATAATCAACTACATAGATCAATACCATTATCAAATTTATTAAAATAAAAAAGTAATAAACGGAAAAAAATAGTTTCCTCGTCAATCTCATTGAATTGGTGAAAAAATCTCATATTTGTCACTTTTCTTATTCTAATTAGCAATCAAAGATATCTTGAAGTGTAGGTATTGACACTACAACACAAAAGGGTTATAGCGAGGAAATCTGGCGAGGAAAATGAATTTCGTCGCTAAAAGTACATTATCTGCGAGGAAATAGATTTCCTCGCCAAAAGACCGTTTCTAGCGAGGAAAACAGATTTCCTCGCCAAAAGCTTACATTTTGCGAGGAAATCTAATTTTCCTCGCCAAATGTAAGCTTTTGGCGAGGAAATTAGATTTCCTCGCCTTTTTTACGACTTATTAATTTATATATATATATATATTTATTAATTATGTTCATATGTATAATTGTAATATGACAATGGTAAGACATAATCAACTACACAGATCAATACCATTATCAAATTTATTAAAATAAAAAAGTAATAAATGGGAAAAAAAAGTTTCCTTGTCAATCGCATTGAATTGGTGAAAAAATCTCATATTTGTCACTTTTCTTATTCTAATTACCAATGAAAGATATCTTGAATTGTAGGTATTGAGGATTTATTCCATGGTAATGAAAAACTCAAAAAAGATAATAAAGTTAAAAGCATGTTGAAGTGATGTCGTATTGAAAATATCTCCAAGTTAATTAGATTATCACAAATCTATTTTCAAAACATCTACATAAAATACACTATTTCACAAAAAAAAAATACACTATTTCATATCTATTGTGCATTCATGCTGTAAAGAATTTTTTGTGTGAACCGTTATTGATTTTTATTTAAACCAACTTAGGTGATTCTAATGGCATTCATCTATAAACAGATAAATATGTTAAACATTAATTTCAAATCCAATTTTGTAAGTATTATACATATTTTTATATATACATATACATATTGTGTGTGTGTATGTGAGAGAGAGATATTGGGTAATTTAAAATTTTAAAAAATTCATTAAAGATGAAAAAAATTTAAAAAGTACTGTCTTTAGCGCTTTTAGGATGATCTAATCTGACTGTTTACAAATTTTGTTCATATTATTATAGCAATGATGAAAAAAAACTTTAAAAAATAATTACGAATCTATAATTCGCTTTGTATTTGGTAAAAAGAAGAATGTCAAACTCACTCTTAAAATTAAAAAATAACAGTGATGAAACTTGTTATTCATAATCTGATATTAAAATATATCTCGAGCTAGCTTATGACGACAAAAATCTCATTCCATAAAAGCTAAGGATAATTCCATTAAAAAATTAGAAAAATAACACATATTATTAGTCCTTCAAAAGTTGTTGCCGGATACGAATATAACATGTTTCAACAAAAAAAATTGTTGTGCTAGCAAAAAATTAAATTTGTTCAAATAAATTTTAGACATTATAAGAGTATAAAAAGTTGAAAAGCCATAATTAACGTTGAAGAAACTAATTTGGAAAGGTGAAAGTGATGCAAAAACATAATATATATAAAAAAAAGTTCACAATTTCACTCAGAAGTGCAAAGTGGTGTGGTGGATAGGTGTTAGGTGTCCTATGCAAAAGATCCAACGTTCAAGTGGTGGGAGTGGCAAAAAATGCAGAGAGAATGTTTACTTTTCGGATTTATTTTAGCGAGGAAATAGATTTATTTTAGCGAGGAAAGTTTTCCTCGCTAATTATTGTTGGTAATAGTAAATTCACAGCCTTTAGCGACGAAAAATTTCCTCGCAATTGTGTCGGAATAGGCGAGGAAATTTTTTTCCTCGCTAAAGCCTTTTGCGACAACGTTTTAGCGAGGAAAACTAGCGAGGAAATTTTTCCTCGCTAATACGTTTTGCGAGGAAATTAGGTGCTTTAGCGAGGAAACTAAATCCTCGCTATAGCCCTTTCGTGTTGTAGTGCAACCACATCAGCTTCAGAACTCTTAGGACGAGAACTACTCCATAGCATCCACAAGCCAGCCATAGGATGAGAACTACCCCATAGCATCCACAAGCCAGCCATCAAAAAGACCCAAAACTTCGCCACCTAAGTCAACATCACATCACAGTAGAAAAATTCTCTCAGCATTCAACCTTAGCAAGATAAACGAGATAAGATCTTCAAAGCCATCCTTTAGCAACAGTGCATCCAAGACACTCCCAATTGATCATGAAATCCCAGCAGACTGCCTTCATCTCAGATCCATTAACAACAGCTACAACAAAGCATTCCAAGACAGCCTTCATCTCAATTCCAGCAAATTAATTCTGAGCACAGCTATGCGAGACGTCCCGTCCCTGAGTATTACTCTTAGCCCTCCAAATCTGAGGAGTTGAAGAAGTATTGGATATTGACGCAAACTCTTCATGTCCTCTTATCCAAAACTACAACTCTCATTGATCTCATTAGTCCTTCCTATTATTTAGAAGTAAACGAAAGGACTGTTCTTCCAGTAGACCTCTTAGCCCTTCCAAAGATGGAAGTTGAGAAGAGGAAACATTCCACACCTTAACATCTGAACCAGTAGAATCAATAGAATAGTAGTAGAGGATAGACTATCCCTACTGCACTCATCAGAGTATTCTCTTAGCCCTTCATAGCTTTGGAGATGAAAGAGAATAAATGTCAGCTTCCAATATTTATATCAACATAATCAGAGCAGGCCTCTTGGCCCCCCAAAGACTTCAATCTTCTCTTCACCTCCTTCAGCAACAGTCTCTTGCTTGTATCCAATCTGATACAATCCACCCTTTCACATATTGCTTTAATCTCATTGAAATCTCCACCCATGCACCAAGGAATATGATGATAAGACTTCAGAAATAACAAGTCATTCCATAATCCCTCTCTACCCCTATTCTCATTTGGAGCATAAACCTTGATCAGTGCACATTCCAAATCTCCTAACTGACCTCTGACTAGCACAAAATTTTATGAATTATTAATGAAGCTGCTTTAAAGAACCCAGGATTCCACATGGTTAAGATCCTCCTGAAACCCCTACAGCCCCAGATTTTGCAAACTCCACATTAATATTGCCCCACAACCTCTGAACAGCTACAAATTCAAACTTTTCTATTTTCATTTCTTGAATCATTATAACATCTGGATTTCTTTCCTTGATCATTTTTGTCAAAAATCTCTTCTTAACTGAGCTTCCCATACCCCTTATGTTCCCCGATATTATTCTCATATTAAGCACGGAAAAGTTTATTGAAAGCATTATTGTTCTTCTGAAAGTGGAGCGCCAAAATCATCATCGATCCATATATAAACTAATCATGTATTTTTGTGTTTGTTAGTTTTACGCAAAAACTGACTTTTTTTTAGCTTTTCTATGGATATTTTCCAAAGTACTTGTGTAAAAGCTAAATTTTTTTTCACTTTTTCGATTCCTCTCGTTCTTACTCACTCATATCACATAAAAGTTTGGCATAAAACTAAAAGATGCTAAATTTTTTTTCAATAAATACAAAACCAAAAAATTATTCTGCATAAGTTAATCATTAGCGTAAACACCCTCTAAAGTCGTACTTGTGACCCATTCTCGATGCATGAGATATAAACCTAGTCGTTGGTATGAGAGCTTTTTGGATTATTTGTCTTCTAGCTAGCTTCGAACTTTGAATAGAATCTCATACTAATTTCTTACGTACATTCAAAGTCTTGTTTGTCCGGAAGACAGGAATTAACGGGAGCTAAAAAATTGATTGCAATGCGTAAGACTAGAATCAGAGAAGTATTGGCGGAATTGGAATCCGTTGACGAGGCAACATTTTGGAAGATAGTTCACGGGAATATTCAAAGCCGTTGACGTAGTCCCAAACTTAACGCTTAGAATTTAGGGATTCACTTTCTTCTAACATCTCAGGTTCGAGGCTTCTATCAATTCCATTTAGGCCAATTTATGTAGAGCTTTGCTCTGATTATTATTGGGGACCACGGCAAATGACCTTTGGGATTGATCTCATTAGATTAGGTGATGTGCGAGTAAGCTAATCAGGACAACGAGTTATCAAAAGAAAAAAAAAATTCTATTCTCGGAAAGAATATTCTTGAAGAATTGTTCAGAGCATTCGGATACTCATGCGTGTGAGTACAGCTGTTGAAGCTTTGAGGAAGCATTAATGATTTTGTGGGCACCAAAATACAATTGTTGTCTTTTATGTAATTGCAATTCAACGAAAAGTCTTCAAACTCTCAGTACCTTTGCCCCAAATTTTTATACTCCCTCCGTCCCTTATTTTGTGTCCAGTATTTCATTTTGGGCTGTCCCTTAATAATTGTCCATTTTATAAAGTTAGGGGGGTAAAAGTTGGTGAATTGTCTATTTTGTCCCTAAAAGTATATTTGATTTTGAAAAGTTAGTGAGTAAAAGTGTAATGATGATGGGTAAGTAGGGAAAGTTGAGGAAAAAGTTGATGTGAAAGGTGTAATGATGATGTCTTTTTAATAAGTTGAAATTACGAAGTAGGACACTTAAAAAGGGACGGAGGGAGTAGTAAATATCCAAGAAAGCTCATAAAGTCAGCTTTTTGGGCTATTTCTTGAATAGCCAATTTTGTCAGTTAATGTCCAAGAGAGCTTAGAAACTCAGTTTTTTGGGTTTTTTCTTAAATATTTTTAAAAATAATGGTGTAAAGTCATAATTTTTTATTTTTCCAATTTTCATTGTCAAGGAAAATTAATAATACTCCCTCCGTCCCAATTTAAGTGTCCACATTTCTATTTTGGGATGTCCCAAAATAAGTGTCAATTTTCTAAAAATAACAATCAAAATATGCCAAACTTTCAACTTTACTCCTAAAAGGTAATTTTCTTCTTAATTGATTTGACAGCTTTTTATATTCGTTTCATTTTTAGATTGAAAATATCTTTCAATTTATAATATTTTTCATGGTTTTGAAAACTTTGTAACTATTTTGGGATGTCCCAAAATAAGTGTCAATTTTCTAAAAATAACAATCAAAATATGCCAAACTTTCAACTTTACTCCTAAAAGGTAATTTTCTTCTTAATTGATTTGACAGCTTTTTATATTCGTTTCATTTTTAGATTGAAAATATCTTTCAATTTATAATATTTTTCATGGTTTTGAAAACTTTGTATAACAAAACTAATTGATATTTATTAAATAAGATCCATATTACATATTTTTTGAGATCCATATTAAAAGATACTCCATCTGTCTCTTTTTAAGTATCCTATTTCATAATTCCAATTTATTAAAAAGATATCGTCATTATACATTTCACATCAATTTTTACCTCCACTTTCTCTCTTTATCCTCTATGGAAATATCGTCATTATATTTTTACTCACAAACTTTTCAAAATGGAATCTACTTTAGGGGCAAAATGAAAAATTCACCAACTTTTATCCACTAATTTCACAAAATTGACAGTCCAAAATAAAATACTGGACTCTAAAAAAGGGATGATGGGAGTATAAGCAATTTCAATACATATAATCAACTTCACAGTTTTAAGGTCCTTCTTAAAAGTTTAGAGAAAAATTTATGAATTCTTAAATAGCACGATTTCCCGTAAAGTATACTAAAATTGGGACAGAGAGAATACATACAAATTTCCATTGCAAATTCTCGTTTGTAAAACTAACAAACGAGAATATTTTATGATAAGGACAGAAGAAAAAAGTTGAATTTACTGCTGTGCCGTAACTAAGTCATTTGCAGTACAAAAATGATACTCACACAACAATCCAAACACAACAACTTACACAACCTCTCACATGCATGTGGGCTCCACACACACTACTATGTGTGGGCCCCACATGTATGTGAGAGGTTGTGTAAGTTGTTGTGTCTGTATCGTTGTGTGAGTAGCATTATCCTTTGCAGTAGTTAAAAACGCTGTTGATTTGACCAGGAAAAAGTGGGAAAATGCACGGCTCCTACAACACTTATATATTAACAAATATAGTTAAAAAATTAAGTGTTTTAAATTTGATTTTGAATCGGTGCGAAAATTTCATTGTTCTGATCATTTTTTTCTAAAGGACTATAATTAATTTTTGACTCTAAGACTTTCATTATTATTAATTTGGTTTAAGAGCATACTGATTACTGGCCACGGGCTTAAGGAGTCTTGTTGACTCAAAGCATCCACTTGGTTCTTGAGCATTACTGTTCAATACTTCAATTATTTGAACTTTTCATACACGCAGATTTCGAATGCCGTGAGTCCTTGGAATCCACCAGGAATTTCCACCTCCCCTCTCTCTCTCTCTCTCTCTCTCTCTCTTCATACACGCAGAATTTCAAATGCCGTGAGTCCTAGGAATCCACCAGGAATTTCCCTCTCTCTCTCTCTCTCGTGAGGCCGGCTTCTCCAAACATATTGGGCATATATAAATGAGATGAAACCCACCAACCACGGACTAAGCGCCTCCCAGTTCAGAGTCCCTTCCCTACACCCTAGCTCAAGTACAATAATTAAATCACAAACCATATGAATACGACACTTGCCTAAATCCCAAAATGCCTTTCCTCCGCTCCAGCACAAAACCAATCGTTTTGTTCATCCCAATACTACTCGTATCATTCCCAGTTATTCTCTCTCAAGTCTCTGTTGTTGAAGGTGTTAGCACAAAACACAAGACAGATAAATTGATAATTGGAGTTCCGGGTAGTGCCTCTTTCGAAAACTTCGTGAAGATAACCCCAAGTTCTGAGAATCCAAATGAGAAGAATTACACTGGTTTTTGCATCCGGGTTTTTGAAGAGGTTCGGAAGAGATTGGAGTATCCTTTACCTTACGAATTTGCGGAATTTAATGGAGCATATAATGGAAGACACGATTACTTTTGCAAAACACGATTTGCACAGGCATCTCGTTGCATTTGTTGTTTAAAACATGCTTTGTGTATATGCATGTGGATAAAAAATGGAAGACTTATAGCGCTGCCGTAGGCGATATAACAATACTCGCCAGCCGTTGGGAGGACGTGGAATTCACCGAGCCATTTACGGAATCAGGCTTGTCAATGGTAGTTCCGGTGAAGCCCAGTACGAAGGCATGGATATTTCTGGAGCCTTTCACTTTGGGAATGTGGCTGGCTACCGCCGCTGTTTTGGTCTACACTATGTTCATAGTTTGGTTCGTCGAACATCAGTCCAACCCAGATTTCAGTGGCCCCTGGAATGATCAACTCGGAAATGCTCTCTGGTTCACCTTCTCTTCACTTTTCCTCGCTCACAGTAAGTACAATAATAAATTTTGGCATAGCCATTTTTTATGAATAATGTTTCTTACAGAAATTACTACGGCTCTTTTCTGTTTTTTTGAAATGGTCTACACCTAAATTCGGATGTGTCTGTTACTCGTACTGCTCTTAGTATTTTCAAATGATTCTTTCTTTTTTTCTCTAAGAATCCAAACTGGGTGTTTGTGAGATAGTTCTTGAATTAATGGTATGCCTGATTTTATCTTTTTCAAGGAAGAAACCTCTTTCGCGAATCGTTTTATTTTGAAATCATTCAAAGTAATGATTAGGGGCATCCCTAAAAGTTTAAATTATGAGCGAAAGAGGATAAATGTCTTTCCGCTAGTGGACGATATAACTATGTCTTAGAATTAGTCAAGGTACATAAGCTAGCCGAACAATTGAGTTATAAAAAGATGAAGTTCTATTTTAATTGTGCAGGGGAGAAGATTACGAGCAACTATGCTCGGATTGTGGTAGTGGTGTGGCTTTTTCTGGCGTTGGTGTTAACGCAAAGTTACACCGCCAGCCTCACGTCAATGCTCACGATCTCACGACTCCGACCGAAACTACTGTCCCATTCAAAAGTCGGGTGTGATGAAAATTCATTCATGAAGAAATACGTTGAAGAAGTGCTTAAGTACAAGAATGTACGTCTCATCAGTGACGGAGATGCGTATGTAAGGGAGTTCGAGGTTGGCAATATCTCGGCAGCGTTTCTCGAGATCCCTTACGCCAAAGTTTTTGTCAATAGATATTGCAGAAAATTTAGCATCATTGGAACCACATATAGATTTGGAGGATTTGGCTTTGTGAGTATTGAACACTATCTTCTTTACGCTTCTTAAAATTTTCCTTTTTGGGCTAAGTAAAAAGGTTGGGAGGAGAGATCAGAGTTGCAAGGCCGTCGAGGAAGAGAAGTTTTGATCCAACCGCCATAAGATATTCAGCCAATAATTAGCCAGTAACATCCAATGAAAGAGCAAAGCTAACTAGGGCGTCCTTTTGGAATAACCCATACCAATTGTAGGATAGTCTGTCACGATAACCTCACCAAGATGTGCTAGCTGGACAGATGGTACCAAATACATAACATCTGATTCACAAGGACAACTACCCGTAGGTTCAAACTTGCGACCATGTACTTGGGGAGTTTCACCCTCAATGCCTCACGCCATTTGCCATCTAGGCAACCTCCTCATTCCAAAGAACGTGATGACTCTAAGAACTTGGTCTTAGGATAATTCACTTTTTTTTTATGGCGATTTTATTTATTAATCAAATATAAATAATACAAGAGATTAAAAATACGAGCAAAAATATCTCAACGAGCCAACCCATGGATGCATAATGCAGCCACTCAAACCTCTAATACATGTATCTTTTCTTTTTTTCCCGCCTCAAACAGGTGCTAATACGAATATCTATCTTCATTCATGTTCCTGTGCAGGTATTCCAAAAAGGTTCTTCATTAACTGCTGATGTCTCGAAAGCCATTCTCCAACTCTCAGAGGACGGGACTCTTAAAAGGCTAGAGGAGCAATGGTTAACTCCCAACCAAGAGTGTTTAGAATCTGAAACTACGACGGAGAACATTGATAGCTTGAGCCTCCGAAGCTTTTGGGGCCTATTCCTCTTCGCAGCTGGTACTTCCTTTATTTGTTTTCTTCTATTCCTTGGGCACTTACTCAGGGACTACTGCCGTCATCAGTCATCTCGAATGGCTGACGTGAATGCAAGTAATGAGAGCGTTTCGATCAAGACGGTTAGAGTTGCACGGTACTTGATGAATGCAGAGATTGGAAATCCACGGAGATCTCCTTCCTTCGACCGGGCAGTGCCTGAAACTGAAATGTGCTAAATATTTGGATGGGGTCCGGTGATCATTGTAACTTGTGATGAACAACAAAGCCTTTGTTGCTCCAAGCTCGAAGTAGTAAGTAGCACAGTAACAGAATAATTGGAGCAAGCTCAAAAACAGAATTACACAGAATGACAGCAACAGCTGCAAAGAACTAATTAATGGACATATTTCTTAGGACTTTAATTTATGGAACTAATCAACTATTAATTCTGCAAGCTATTCAATCACAATTCTGATTTCAATGATATACTCCCTCTGTCCATTTTTCAAGTGCCCATTACGATTCTGTGTGCTATTGTCAATAGTTTATATCTCACGACGTATATTATGTTTTATATTTTTAAAATCATTGTCTTGCAGAAATAATTGAGATCTATCAAACAATATTCATATTGTATATTTTTAGCAATATACATTAAGATATACAGACACTTGAAAATACTACACATAACCATAATGAACATTTAAAAAAATTCGGAGGGAGTACCATTTTGCTCAAGCAATATTGATATGCAAATTTGAAAGTAAAAGATTAGGGGAGAGAGAAATCGAACACACGAATTTATAGTCATTTGGTCCGCAACTTCACGATTTAGTCCACTCCCCAATTGTCTAACTCTAGATTTGGTGCACTATCTTTAATAGTTACAATTCTTCTAGCTTCGCGGGTGCTAAACAACCTTTACAACGAGCAATTTACTCCCAATCGCTCAGACTATTTTTGACAAGAGTGCTAGTCAATCCTAACTTAACTAGTTTTAATGCCGGTGCTAGTAACACCTAACCCTCAAGTGTCTTTTTCTTCTTCAAAATCACTCACAAAAAGATAAAACTCACAAGAGTATAAATACGAGTGTACTACCCCTTTTTTAATGAATTTCAACTCACAGATAACACTCTCTCTAAGTGTGGATAAAGCCAATTTAGCTCATGATTGATTCTTCTTCACATTAATAAGCTCTTTTCTTCAATATCTCTGTCTCTTTTCGTGCATGCCCCTTGTCACGACCCAAAATCGACCCTAAAAGTCATGATCGGCCAAGCAGGTGTTAAGCTATTCGAAGGCCTATTCATACTCTAGTTTAGGAATTTCTGACATCATTGTCATTTTAAACCAATATAAATAAAAGTATGCGGAAACATAGAATAAATAGCATAATTAATCCCAGAGCTTCTAAATGTAAAAGTATAATAATTACAAACCCATTACGCAACTTATTGTTGTCCACATAACACCAACGAGCATTGATGAGTCGATGGCTAGCTAGACATGCCATTTTCTTGGAAAAATGTAAATGGTTTCGCATAAGTCAAAGTTAGGGTGAGATACGTATACCAAAATTACAAGTCTGACCATTAAAATACTTCACATTATATAACAGTACATGAGCAAAGCAACTTTCAAATATTTTCTTTAAATTTTTAGTAACATGCTATTTCAGTTCATACGCTCATTCCTTTGGTCCAGGAGATGAATTTTTCATTTCTCTTTCACTTTTGCACATTCAAGCAATAATAATTGACAGTCGGTTGGGGAGCGGTCCCATTGAACAGTAGTATGATATCAATACCTAGTAATACTTGGCTGCATCTCTAACCTTATAACCTCACGTCACTAGTTTCTTTAAACGGCCCCTAGTGCTCGGGACACCATTCGAATGAACCATACTATGACAAGCATGTACCAGTAACAAAGAAGATTCAAGTTTTCAAAATATATTGCAATGGTCTAATTTTGATAGTAACACGTAAGAGGAATAGCCATATCTAAAATTTAGTAGAGAGTTAGACTAAATTCCTTAGTTAGGTGTGGTACGGTGTTATAAGGACAGAAATAAAGGAGGTATAAATATTCTCTATTGTAAAACCTTATCTACTGTGATCATCAATAAAAAGACTGCTCTCTTGCTCTCATGGATGTATTCAGCTTTGGGGAACCACGTATATTGCTGTGTCGATTTTTTTACTGTTTTATACTTGTGAATCGTGTGCGTGTGTGTTTCGATCCTAACAATCATGTTCAGTATTTGGTTAAACATTTTAAAACCCGAGCTCAAAATCGTACTTGTGATCCGTTTCTAGCTGGATGGATGCACGAGAATACCTGTAACAGGCCAGCCCATGGTAGTCTCCCGTGCCCAGACTAGGTATATTTCGGTCCCTAGTCATCTTGACTACCCGGGCTTTGATTGACTTTTTTCTCCACAGACCTAGTCGTGACGATATCAAAGTCTACTCTTAGGATTTTACAAGGGAAAATTCAGAGCCAGCTGAGTAGAATCCAATAATGTTGCTTAACGATTCCTAGTCCTAAAATAATGGGTTGCCCCAAGCGTAGGGCGGAAACCGACGTAGCATAATATCCGGTAATGTCCTCAAGATTTTCATCTCTTAATTAAAATTCTTACTTTCCAAGTCTAATTCTTTGGCCATTGATTTGCAAATATTACTCCTTTTCCTCTGTACACATGCTCGTGACAAGAGCTAAATTTCGGCTTCCAATTTCGCACTTTTTGTATCAAATTGCCCAAATACCTACAATACAAAAATTAAACATTAAAACGCAAAGTAATAAAAAAATTAGACTTAACAATGATAAATTAAGGGGCGCTAATGTGAACATTTACGCGCCTATCAACTATAGCCCAATAAATTAAAAGGCTTTTAGGTCGGTTAGACCGTAGCCCGAGAGACGAAGAGACTTTAGGTCGGTCAGACCGTAGCTTAGGAGATTAAGAAGCGTTAAATCTTTTGGACCGTAGCTTGGTTGATTGGCTTTTGGACAACATTCGAGATTCGCGAGCTAGCACTCGACGACAATGATGATGATATTCTTTGAAAAACATGAGACGTGTCTGAGCACCCTATTTGCTTTACTGTCTTTGGCTAGCGGACTGGTATTTTCAGGAACTTCGAATTTGGATTAGATTCCGTGCCGTATTTGAGCAAGGGTTTGCCTTTGGCCGGGGCTTGAGTCTTGGATTTTCTTTCCATGGTAGACGACATTGAGCTGATGTACCCCAGGGAGTAACGACCCCCAGTCTTGATGGTTTTGACAAGCAGTTGACTAAGCACAGTCCAGGCTATGATTACAGGCGAACAAGCTTTTCTCAAATGTGACTTTCACGAGTTTAGAATTGACAAGATTAATACGACTAGTTCAACCTTTTAGCAAAAGGGGTGTATTTTGACAGGACTATATTGACTCAATCGGATACATCGCACGATGTCACTAAAACACCGTGCGGTGTACATGCATGCGCGTTCCTGAATCAGCTCGCTTTTACATGACAAGACAAACCATATGTCCACAAAACAGTTTTTTATTTTTTCCGAATATCTAAAAAATGATTTATGAGACCTTTTTGTTCATCTTATCATGTAAAAAATTGTTAAAAACTTTTTGAAATGTTAAAAGATTTAATAAAATCAAAAGAATGACTTTTAACATGAAATTTGATTCTGAAATGTATCCGCACAGAAAAGTAATAAATAGAATGAACAGAATAACATAAGAAGTATGTACAAGAAATAAAATAATGCACGGTGTAATATACTACGTCGTGCGGTGTTTTACAACACCGCACGATGTAGCATATTCCAGTGGAGAAATTATTTTTTTTGTGCTTTTTGAATATAAAGCTCGTTTTGAAACCCAAACTCAGTATAAAAAGACAAAGAAGGGCCTCGATCGGCTCCCCTCAAAACTATACGTAGTTTAGTCCAAGAAATTTGTTTATACCTTTTGATCGAAGCTTAGATGTGTTTGAAAATGGAAGAGTGGAGGATGATTTGGACTAGAAATCCCTAAAATCAATTGGATTTTTGAGTTTAAGAGGGAATTTGTGTAAGTTTTGTGAAGATTTGATGAGCTTTTGAAAAGAGAATAAGAAGAAAAATCAGTTTGAGATTGATTTTGTAAAAACCTAGCTTGTGGGTTGATGTAGAAAGAGAAAGAGATGTACATATGGTTGTAATGGGTGTAAGGGGTTGTTGAGAGAGAATCAAGAGTGGTTCTTTTCCTCTAGGAGGATGAGTGTATTTAAAGGCAAAAATATGTTTGAAGTGCACCCAAACGCAAAAAACGTGCTCAATTGACGTGCAAGGAAAAAGGCCACGCGGTATAGTGATTTTTAAAATGTTGCACAAGGGAAATGGTCGCATAGTGAAGTGATTTTTGGAATGCCGCGCGGTTTTTGGAGATAGCACAGAACATTGAACTTCGCGGGGGCGTCTCAGACACTCCAGAATTTGGATTTGGGCGTGGTTCGAAGCATTGGAAAGATTGTCGAGTCCTCTTTCTAACCTAATTGGTTTCACTCAAAGACGTTTTTATACATTGAAACGTGTGACCATTTTACCATCAGTGTGTCATGGAAAAAGTTATTTTTGACAAAGCAAACGCGTTTTTCTCTTTGTAATTGAAGCCACCCTACATCTTTAGAAAAGATGTTTTCTTGAGGTTTAGAGAAGGTGTAGCAAATGAGCAACAATCCAAGCCTTGACGGTATATTTTTTCTTATTTCATCATCGGGGAACTTAAAGATTGTTCGAAGGCCCAAATTGGGGTGTCTACACCCCCCTTAGAGATCAGAACAGAAAAACATTAGGTATGCTATACCTTTGGTTCTTGAGTTTGAAAGGATGATTGAACTTTTTGGTTTGAGGTGTTTGAGTGATGATTGAGTGTTTAGATGAGGAAGAACAAGCTATGTTCTTGGATGTCCTTGTATCTATTTGATTTGCAAAGAAGAGAGTACAAAATGGTAACCTTTTGAATTGAAGAAGTTGGTGACCTTTTGCAAGGGTGTGAGAGGGGAGTATTTATAGGAGATGAGGGAGTGAAGGGGGGTGTAATCAACTGGTTTGGTTTGGGAGGGAAAGGTTTCCCTCTCATTTTGGTGATGGGAGGTGTGGGAGAGGGGGGCGGTGGTGGGGCATCCCCCTATCCGAGGATCATTTCTCAGACGAATAAATAAGGTCAAGGGTGCCCCAAAAGTCCTGTGATCATGGCTGAATAAATTAAGGTGACGGGACTAGGTTTGACCGTCATATGCAGGTAGATGACTTGTATGAGCGAGTCCAAGCCTGGTCAACGGTCAAAGCTAACCAATGACTGACATGTGGCAAGTGGACCAACGCACACTGATGTTAAACCAGCTTATGCTGGTAGGGTTTTCGCTGAGGTTTTTTGGATTAGGTTTGAAGGATTCAAAAGGGGTTTAAATGCTTAAAACTCAAACACACTAACATTCCTGGGATGCTCTTAATCCATTTCATCATCGGAAAATCAAATACCATAAGTAAACTAATCTGGTTAGCCCAGAACAGGGTGTCTACACAGGTCTATTGCTACCTTCCACTGGTCCTTGCACTAGTGCGGTCCCATCAGCATTGGTGTCCACAACTACTGGTGCCTACACAATGACATTTAAAAAAGTAAACAAGTAGGTAAAGAATTAACTAAAACAGTAATGGAACTTAAGTATATGATGACAACTTGACTAACCTTCTTGCTGCCCTCTTATTATGCTCTTGTACACCACAAATACTGCATGTCATCTTGGTTCCCTTCTTGCCCAACCTGGTTGGTTCTGGATTTGCAATTGCTTTTCCTCAGGCTCTTTTCTTCTGGTCTTTTTTGGCATACCAGCTCTTCTGCACACATCTGGTGGGAGCAGCTCTTGGATAATGGTTGTAGTCCATAGTTCTTTCTCATTTATAGGAGAGAACATATTCACATAGGTCTTCAAATAGGTCTCTTTCTTGTAACATATGTGGACACGATCAAGTGGGTGCTCATCAAAATGGCTGTAGGCTGCCACTGCATGGATACATAGTATGCCACACAGATCCCATCTCCTACACCCACATATTTTGTTCCCGAAATCAACCTTGAACTGTGCATAGGGACTACTGATGTCATACTTGCCATTGCCTGTATATTTGTAATCTACTCACCTACATGATCTTTAATCTTCTCCATTATCTTGTATATTTTGGAACAAATGTCTCCCTTACACTTCTCCATTGCATCCCTCCTCTTGACCACCATTTCCATAATAATATGCCAAATCAACCTTGAACTGTGCATACGGACTACTGATGTCATACTTGCCATTGCCTGTATATTTGTAATCTACTCACCTACATGATCTTTAATCTTCTCCATTATCTTGTATATTTTGGGACAAATGTCTCCCTTACACTTCTCCATTGCATCCCTCCTCTTGACCACCATTTCCATAATAATATGCCTAATGGTCTCAAGCATGGATACTATGGACTGATCTCTAGCAATTAGAATGACTGAATTGAAACTCTCATACATTGTTCAACAAAATGTCACATTTGGGAAAAGTGCTGAAATGGAATCTGCTCCAGTTAATGGGTGGCCTTTCAGACAACCATTGTATGCCTTTGGGTCAGCTTTGTTCATCTGCTCCATAGCATTTTTGAAGGCAGAGACAGAGGTTGCTCTAGCAGCCTTCCATAAGATGTCCTTCAAGACCAAACCTTTGAAATCACCCTTGAAGTTGTTGTATAATTAAGTGCCTTACACAAAATCTGTGTGAGGCATTTGACATAAAGAGTCTAGGACAATCTAAAGACCCAAAATACATGGGAACAGTCAGAGAAATAGAGAACTAGGATCCACAACCAAAAATTCTTGGTGGATTCTTAGGACTTAAGGAATTTAAAAAATTGAAATTCTGCGTTTATGAAAGTTTAAATTCTAATTAATGCTGGAGAACAATAGTCGATGACTTTGAGTGATCAACAAGACTTAAGCAATGCCCATGGTCAGTGTGCCCCAGAGAATGCCACCCAAAAAACCAAAAATAGACAATCTCTGAGTACCCCTAAAGTGTCACATTTCACTTTACCCCCTTCTTTGAGAAAACCTTTTGCGCGCATTGCCCTCTTAATCCATCATGTAGTTAATTTCTCTTCTGTCAGGATTTGCACGTGAAACTGCAATACTACATGCATATATGGCAACAACTATGGTGGGCCTAGTGGGACAAAGTCTAGGACAAAGTTACCTATGAGAAGGCAGATAAAGGTGGTTGAGAAAAGGCTAGCTCAAGTGGTTGAGCTAAGGTCAAGTGAAATGCTTGAGACAGGGCAAACCCAGTTTTCAATAACATCACAACTGCAAGGCAAGGGCAAAAAGGTGCAAAACATGATCATGTGGCAAGGGATGCAGTGAACAAGACCTTTGTATTGTTCTTTTGTGCAAGGGATGTTTTTTGGAATGTAGTTAAGCTATGAGAACAAGAATTCTGTGATGTTTTTCTGTTGAACTTTTGTCTTGGACAAGCTATGTGAACAAGTGAAGTGCTGGTTTTTTTGTGAACTAAGAAATTTGGATAGCAACCTTTTGAAGTCCATTTTTTGTTGGCTCGCTTATGTGAACAAATTAAGTGCTTTGCCTGCTTTTGAGCCTTGTGTAAGCGAACAGCTTTTGAGCCTTGTGTAATGAACAAGACAAGTTCTCTGTTTGCACTAGTTTTTTCTACTGCTTTTTTTTTTCTACTATTTTTTCACCAGTTTTTTCTACTGCTTTTATTTTTTGCTGCTGTTTTTGCATTTTTTTTTTGCAGCTATTTTTGCACCAGTTTTTTCTACTGCTTTTTGGCTAGTCTGGTGTTCTATTGCTTTTTTTTTTTTGCTTGTGTTTGGTTCTCTACAAATGGATGTGGGTTAAGTCTACCATTTAGTTCCTTCCGTTAGGTGTATGACAAAATGAGATGGCAGGTGTGTATTTGTTAGCAAAAGTAATAGTTTTAAATATCGGCCGGTACGAACCGTATCGGCCGGTTCGTACCGGGATTTAGGAGCTCCGGTTCGAATATAGGCCGGTATAACGGAGAGACCGGAAATCACAGGTGAACCGGCCGATTTTCGATACGTATCGGTCTGTAACGGATATTTTGGGCCGGTTCGTCCGGTTCGGGGAAAAAACGTTGCCGGAAAGGGAAAAAAAAAACGTTTCCAGGATTTGCACAGACTGGGTTTTAAAATGAACGAATCAAAACACTTACGATGATAAACCCAAACGCACAGATCTGAAACTGACGACTTCAATTTGAAGATTGATGTTGGCGAACTCGGTTTGGTTGTACTCGTAGGCGTAGAATCATCATCTCCACAGGCGGTCGCCGGCGACGGATTTTGGGTTTTCGTGGTATCATTTCCACAGGCGGTCGCCGGACGGATTTTGGGTTTTCGTGGTCTCTCTGGGCGAGGTTGTTGAGAGAGAGAGAGAGAGAGGGGGGGCTGTTTGGATTCAAAGCTTATTGTTTTTCCAAAAGCTCTGTTGAACTTGACGATCAGGAAAGATTTGGGGAAGACAAAAAGTTAGTCCTATTTTTTTGAACAGCAAAAAGTTAGTCCTATACAGCTGTCTGTTTGTATCCCTTTCAAAACAAAAGAAAAAAGAAAAAATACTTTAATTGCTACTCCTGTTTATACTGCATAAATAAAACACGTTGCTGTCTGTTTGTTTTTATCCCTTCCGGAAAAAAGGTATATGGTGTGTTTATTTTAATGTCTTCATCTTACTTTTGTTGTTTATGTCAATTATATCAAAATTCATAATGTTACATTTTTTTCCATATTTGTAAAATCTTATTGACTTGCGGGTTTTGATAAATTATCGGATATTTCACATGAAGATAATGGGCTATTACATGTCTTAAATTAATTAAAATGTGATAATTTAAGCCAATGTTGGGGGCAAAAGCCGCAAAAGTATATTTTTCAATTTTTATACATGTTGCTGATGATTTTTAAAAATTCACGACCGCGACACTCGATTCCCGCGACGTATCACCGATATGTCCCGATACCGATATACCGCGACCGATACCGCGACGGCGACCGATACCGCGATTTAAAACTAAAAACTGAAAGTCCAAGTGTTTCTTTTGTTAATAGTTGAATTTTTTGAGAGTTGGCTGAAAGTTAAGGTGTTTTTTGAAATTTTCCCCTACAGCACTCTAAAGAACATCATACCAACTCCAAATGAAGACATCGATCAGTAGCATCACTCGAGAAGAAACCGTTTGATGACCAGCAGCAAATACATCACCAAACTTAATCTCCCAAAGAGGGGGCATGTGCAGGGCTGTTGGCATGGTTTGGGTTTTGTTGGTCACTGGACTAACGCTTGGGTCTCGGGTAGCCTTTGGGTTAAGTTATTTTAGTTTTCAATTGCCCTTATCCTTTTAATCTGTATAATTTATTGCGAAGATTAATAAAATTTCTTTTGCCAAAAACAAAAAAAGAAGAAGAGGGGATCGAACCAGTTAGACCCCACACCGACAAATGGGTTAGAATTTTGACCAAACAAAACAAATGGGTTACAATATCTTAGGAAATATTTATGATTATACTTCAACTGGGACGTTAGAATATAAGAAGCAACAGAGGAAATGGCATATAGGAACTAATAAATAGAAATGACACACGTTGGTCTCCTTATAAAGTTGAAATTACCAAAGAGACTAACAGACAATTGTATTTATGGCATTTTCTTTTTTTCTTAAAATTATTATCCCTATCTTTATCTTCTTTATGATTTAAAAAAAATAGAGAGAGGAAGGGATGGAGAAATTTCAATTTGAAAAAGAGTTATTCTACCACCACACTCATTTACATACCGATTCACACACCCACATTTACAACAAGGGTGAAGCCTGTACACACTACACATCCAATGTGTGTGGGCCCCACCTAAATGGGTGTGGTGTTAGAATTATTGTTTGAAAAAACAATTGCAATGATTAGAAGTACAAAAAACAATTCAGTTTTGTAAACCTATATAAGCACTTAACTTCTGCCAACCCCAGAAGTCATGTTACTTGTCGAAGACTTTCCCCACAAACAAACGCATGTGGGATCCCAGCCCCATATGTATGGAGCATCACATGATAGCTCGTGACTGTCGTGATTGCACCCCATTAATTAAATAGCTACTGTCTACTATATCTGTTTCAAAAACTTCGGGCATTAAAAGTTACTAAAAAAAAAGAACCAGATCAAGAAAAAAAAAACGTAAAGGGCCGAATTACACGGCTCGAATGTTAGGTCGCAGACACACCTCCTTGAGTCGGCCTGGGGCTAGGCCAGGGTGCTTCATGCCAACGTACCGGGATGCCTTCTTATGCCTGTCAGTGTGCTCAGCTTAAGGCTTCTTAGGCTCAGCCGGAGCCGAGTCCGCATAAGAACCCTCTCACGTTATTCACTCCGACTCTAGTAATCCCCGCAGGGAGCCGAACTTTTAGGTTCGGCCATGGCCAAAGGTCGGGCAGAGGGTCTTCTTTGTATCAACCTTTCCACCAAGGACGCTTCGCTGGTGCCAATCTATTAGGCTCGGCCATGCTCGGTGGAACATTCTTCCCACGTGCAGGAAACTGACTCACTTGATGGTGACGTATATGACATAACCCTCGACGGTCACGCCAAAGGATAATGATGAGCGCATATGGAAGTGCTAGCTCATATCAAAACGGTTACCAAACCCTACCAATAGGGGTGTAAAAAAGCCGAGCCGAACCGAAATGAGCAAAAAACTTGAGCTCGAGCCTTAACGAGCCGAACTTAGTTATTTATTAAACGAGCCTCTTTAATCGAGTCAAACCTCCCTTAACGAGCCGATCTTTCGTCGAACGAGCCAAGCTCTACTCGGCTCGTTTACTAAACCAGCCGAAACTCGAGCTCGAGCTTGGCTCGTTTATTAAACGAGCCGAAATGAACTGAGTCTTAACGAGCCGAACTGAGCCGAGCTCGCAAGATACCCGATTCGTTTACAGCTCTGTCTACCAGTGACATCATAAGTGATGTCAGCCGACGCATGCAAGGCACATATGCGAACTTGAAAAGCAAGCAAGAAGAACTCTATAAATACTCCTTGATGGCAACCCTAGAGAGGGACATATTTCTCTCCCACTCAAACCCTAGTACTTTTTGTAGGATTTTTAAAGAAATCCTAAACTCAAGGACTCATGTCAAACCATTGAAAAAAATAATACCGGATGCGTACATGTCGCCATGGAGGATGAAAACCTTAGTGTGTGGTTATTCGTCTTTCTTCTCTAGCTTGATCTTGACCTTAGTCTCACACACGATGAGATGGTATAAGAAAAGAGGTTAGGGTTTAGAGTGGTGACCTTAACCACATATTTAATTATAAGCCTCGATTTCATCATAACCTATCATAATAAATGGAATTATATTGGACTTTTAATTGGTCTTTACATATAAAATAAGCTCGCACCATTTAACGCACGTAATATAACCCAAATACGTGCTAATAGAGACGTGTCCATTATCCGGTCACATTAATTGAACGATCACAACTTAATGGGTAATATTGACATCACTCAAGCTTTATTTAACAACATACAATATTTAATTTTATAATATATGTAAGCCCACCAACAGAAAATTGTGAACACTTTCCTTCTTACTCTGCACCTTTCTCATCCTCACGCCGGAGGTCTATTTCGGAACTGCTCTAGTGTGGTCTTTTAGTCATGCTTCCTTTTGTAGGCTAGGTGAAGGCTAGGGGTCACTCTCATCCTAACCAAAGGATGAGGAAGTGAACCAGATTCGTCGGAGCCCCACAAAAAGTTATGAAAAACCATATCACTTTTATAAATTTGCTTGAAATTACCTAGAGTCATTTAGAGGTTCAAACTTTGTTCGTTATCGAACAATTTTTTTTTCTTTTGACCGTAATTGTTATTTACTTTTTAGTTCCTCTGACGTGACAAATGATTTATTTATTAATATTAAAAGTACATTTATTATATGTTTACAAAAAAAAAATTGAAAGTTATATCGAAATAATAGTTTATGTCTGAGTTCCATCTGTTTTATCATGGTCGTGGTGCAAGACCAAGGAATAAAAAATGATAAGGGTAATTTTGGAAAGTTAAAATCTGTACAACACAATAATTATGTCCTAACAAAAAGTTGGAATCCAGAAGTGAGAAAGGGACGAAAGGAATACTCAGGCAATTTAGAGTCCGCTTCCGGAACACATACTTAAAAAATAAATATTTATTTTATATTTTAAAATTCAAAAATAATGTAAACGAAAAATAATTTTTCATTTGTTTTGCACTGTATTAAGGATTTCAATGAGATTTTTTAAACAAGATCCATATTATATATTTTTAGATTTCAATGAAGCCATTATTTTTGAGTTTGAAATTACCTTTTTAAAAAATAAGTAATTATTTGGCGTTGCGGAACGGGGCCTTAGTACAACTACACAACTTCGTAGCCAAAAAAGTGACATTTACAGCTTCTAGTATTTATTTACATGTGAAGTTAGCCTCGTTTATTGGTGGGCTTAGGCCCCGTTCCAGAACACCTTCTTAAAAAATAAGTATTTATTTCACATTTTTAAACTTAAAAATAATATAAATGAAAAATAATTTTTCAAATTTTTTTGCACCGTATTAAAGATCTCAATAAGATCTATAAAACAAGATCCATATTGATAGAAAAATCATTTACATAAACACATAATCTTTGAGCTTGAAATTGTCTTCTTAAAAAATAAGTACTTATTCCTCTTTCTGGACCGGGGCCTTAGGTGTTACGCTCTTTTTATAAATTTAAAAAAAAAGTTATTTCAAGCTTAAATATAATCAAAATAAAAAATAATTTTTTATTTTTTTTTGCACTGTTTAAAAGATCTCAATGAGATCTACTCCCTCCGTCCCTTTTTAAGTGTCCTACTTCGTAATTCCAACTTATTAAAAAGACATCATCATTACACCTTTCACATCAACTTTTTCCTATACTTTCCCTATTTACCCATCATCATTACACTTTTACTCACTAACTTTTCAAAAAGAATCTACTTTTAGGGACAAAATAGATAATTCACCAACTTTTACCCACTAACTTTACGAAATAGACACTTATTAAGGGACAGCCCAAAATGAAATACCGGACTATAAAAAAGGGACGGAGGGAGTATCAAACAATATTCATATTGGCAGGAAAATTATTTGCATAAACACATGATTTTTAGATTGAAATTACATTCTTTTTCTCAAAGTTCATTTTTTATGAAACCAGAATGGGGCCTAATCCAGTTGTCAAAGTGACATTTACAGCTTCTAGTACTCCCTCCGTTCCTTTTTAAATGTCCTGCTTCGTAACTCCAACTTATTAAAAAGACATCATCATTATACCTTTCACATCAATTTTCCCTCCACTTTTCCTACTTATACATTATCATTACACTTTTACTCACTTACTTTTTAAAAATGAATTTACTTTTAGGGACAAAATAGATAATTCACCAACTTTTACCCACTAACATTACAAAATGGACACTTATTAAGGGACAGCTCAAAATAAAATACCAGACTATAAATAAGGAATGGATAGAGTATTTATTTACATGTGAAGTTAGCCTAGTTTGTTAGTGGGTTTATGTGATAAGCTTTCTTTTTAAACCTTCTTTAAAAAAAAAAAGAGATAATTTGTTGTTCAAGTATAATGAAAATGAAAATTAATTTTTTAATCTTTTTTGCAACTTTTAAAATATTTCAATCAGATCTATATTAGTAAAAAAATTATTTACGTAAACACATGATTTTTGAGTTTGAAATTACCTTCCTTTTTCTTAAAATTCCTTTTTTAATAAACCGAAACGGGGCCTAATCCTGTTGTCAAAGTGACATTTACCGCTTTTATTATTTATTTACATGTGAAGTTAGTCTCGTTTGTTGGTGGGCTTAGGTGATACTCCCTCCGTCCCTTATTTTGTGTCTAGTATTCCATTTTGGGCTGTCCCTTAATAAGTGTCCATTTTGTAAAGTTAGGGGGTAAAAGTTGGTGAATTGTCTATTTTGTCCCTAAAAGTATATTTGATTTTGAAAAGTTAGTGAGTAAAAGTGTAATGATGATGGGTAAGTAGGGAAAGTGGAGGAAAAAGTTGATGAGAAATGTGTAATGATGATGTCTTTTTAATAAGTTGGAGTTACGAAGAATGACATTTAAAAATGGACGGAGGGAGTACGATTTCTTTTTAAACCTTTTTTTTTCAAAAAGAATAATTTCAAGTTCAAATATAATAAAAATGACAAAATAATTCTTTAATTTTTTTTTGCACCTTTTAAAAAATCTCAATGAAATCTATCAAATAAGATCTATATTAGTAGAAAAAATTATTTGCGTAAACACATGATTTTTTAGGTTGAAATTATCTTCCTTTTCTAAATCTTTCTCTTTTCAGAAAGCTAAACACCCTCTTACTCTTTACATAATTGATTATGGTTCGATTATTAAGATTAGGCCGCAAAAATTATTTTTTCCCTAATTTGCGTAATTAAATCCGGCCTGGATTACTCGCATTTGACTGGACTGGAAAACTAACAAAATACCCTTGGGGGTGGATAAAGTATTTGTGTGTGGATATTTATTAGGTCACATCCTTCGTCTCGAAAAACAGGATTGGATAAGATATGAAAATACTACAAACATTGTCCGGTCGGATTGGGAAAAAATTTCGCGGGTCCAAACTGGATCTGATATCACCTGCTGTAGGCATTAAATTCGGCCACATGCAACCGGCTCAACCAACTTGTTAATTGCCGGACCCATTGAATCTTCTTTCTTGTACACCTACTATTTTAAAACAAAAAATAAACACTGTCAAGAGTAGCCCACACACATTTAAGGCATTAATGCAAAGCTGTAGAACGGTTGACGAATGGTAGCTTCGTTTTTCCGAAAGTCAAGGGTGTCGGAATAACCTGACAAACGCGCTTTTTTCCTTTTGAATAAATATAAAAATTAAGTTATTAATTGACTTTTAAAGCCAAATCAAGTCTTAATCTCATTGATGAGTATAATATTGTGTTTTGTCAAAATGAGCCTTAATCTTGTTTTGCCAATATTCGTGCCAAAATGCACATTTTCAGCATTTCCGTCTGTTTTGGATGGAAAGTTAATAGCGGGTGTAAAATTAATAGGTTTTTAAATAGGTCATGTGTTTTTTTGATAATTTTAAAAGGTCAGGTGCCTGTGTTTGATTTGTATGAAAGATCAGATGCTATTTTGAAATTTTTCCTGAAAATTTTGTTAAATGCTTTCGATAGTGACTAAATTGTTGAAAAATGTCAAATTGTCTTCGGTAGTGAATAAGTTGTTGATGGGTTATTGAGTAGAATTACTGTAGCAAAAATAGTTTTTGTTGACAACTTTTTTGATAGTGGAAACAAAATAGTAAAATATTAAAACTTTTTTATTAGTGAAAATGAGATTGTAAAATGCGTTAAGTTTTTAGTATTTTTTGTCAATTGAAACGGGGTCTCATTCACAATAGGAACTAGTCTGACAATGAGTTTATTTTCATATTTTTCGAATCTTTTTTTCCGAGATGAACAATGTGATGTAAATATTATATCCAAATTTTTCAAAAATTACTCCACATGAAAACAATAAAAAGGACCATAGCAAAAAGACTCCTAAAAAGATTGCCTAATGGAGGCCAGTACCATTGCTTCAGCTATCGTCAAGCATTGACACACTACAAAAATACTATTCTTTCTGTCCCATAAATTTGATTCGGAAAAGCGGAATGTTCAAAACATAGCCAAAACCTCGTCCACTTTATGTAGAGTGTAGACTCACACCCAAGGTTTTAAATACTAGTCGATACATAACGACCTTTATTAACTAATTTTCCGGCTTTCCGATACCATCACACTTTGGTGTACGACCGATACTTATTATTCTTGCAATTACGAAGCCCTATAAGGGTTGGGGTGGCCCTAGCTCATGACAGTTTTATTTTTGGAAAAAAAAAAATTAAAAAACTACTAGGAGTATTTGGAAACGATACGAGACTAGGGGGCTTGTGGTGACCCAAGTCACCACATGGTTGCTGTGGCTCAAAACGGTAAAGTTTTGAGGCAAGAAAAAGTGGGGAAAAAAGGGCTACAAGGCCCTGTTTGGTGAAAATGAGAGGAAAAAAATTAAGTGCTTTAATTTTTAATTCGTTTGAATCAGTGCAAAAATCTTATTTTTCTTATTTTTTTATCTTAAAGGGTCATAATTAATTTTTGACTTTAGGACTCTCATTAGTTAGTGCTAAAAGATATTTGGTTCTATGACTTTCTTAGGACTAACCAACGAGAGCCCTAGAGTCAAATTATTTATGACCCCTTAGAATAAAATGATCATAAAAATAAGATCTTTGCTCCGGTTTAAACGGATTAAAAATTAGAGTACTTAACTTTTTAACCCTATTTTTTAATATATAAATGGTCTAACGATTGTTGAAAAATTAAGTGCTCTAATTTTCAATCCATTTGAACCGGTGTGAAGATCTTATTTTTATGATCATTTTATTATAAGGGTCATAAATAATTTTTGACTCTAGGGCTCTCGTTGGTTAGCTCTAAGAAAGTCGTAAAACCAAATATCTCTTAGGACTAACTAACGACAGTCCTAGAGTCAAAAATTAATTATGACCCTTTAAAATAAAATGAGAAGAAAAATAAGATTTTTACACTAGTTCAAACGAATTAAAAATTAGAACACTTAATTTCTTTCCTCTCCTCTTCACCAAACAAGGCCTTGCAGCCCTTTTTTCCCACTTTTTCTTGCCTCAAAACGTCACCATTTTGAGCCACAACAACCTTATGGTGACTTGGGTCACCACAGGCACCCCGTCCGATTTCATTAGTTTTATTTGATGTCCTGACAAAGTCCATTATCAAAATAGTTTCAATTGGTGGCTCCATTGACAGTTGGCTACTGATTTGAAAGCTAATTGGCCAAGAAAATTGGGCGATTGTTGTTCAATTCTGAAGCATGACCAGTTTAAAAATTTTGTGCACATCTCTGAAGTAAGGAGTGTGTATGTATGTGTGTATATATATATATATATATATATATATATACACACATATATATATGTGGCCTAAATTTTTCTTGTAATGTTTGAGTAACGACTAGACTCCCTGTTTCGCTTTCTCTAAAAACCTTCTTTTTAAAAAATACGGTAATTTCAAACTCAAATATAATGAAAATAAAAAATAATTTTTCAATTTTTTTTGCACCGTTTAATTTTTCAATTTCAAATAAGATCCATATTGGTAGAAAAATTATTTACGTAAACATATGATTTTGGACCTTGAAATTTACCTTATTTTTCAAAAAGTGACTTTTTGAAAAAGTGGAACAACCTCTAACATCGATCCCGAAAATGTTCCTCCTCCTAACAAAGGCCTTGTCATATCGAAATTCTAGCACACTCAAGATATTGTGAAGTGGTTGAGACTCTGCCCTTAGGGAGATGAGACCTCCCACTGTCCCCATCATTTTTGGAGTTAGGAGCTAGATCTAGCTAGGGTTCTAGATCTGGTTAATTTCTTGAAACCAGTTCAACAGCGACAGTAACGACGTCTGCAGCGGCTTCAAGCTTCAATCTGGGGTGGGAACGAGCTCAAGTCAGTGCGGCGGGTCCATCCAGGAGAGTGAGCTCTGCGTTCATACCTGATCACTCCAGTCTTGGCCACTGCAACCCCTTTCAAGAGTATGATTGACTAGTTTGACTCCGGCGTTTTTTTTTCTAGGCGGCTTTTGGTTTGTTTGTTTTTTGTTGTATTTTTTTTTTGTTTTTTCTGTATTTCATGATCAGTAGTGTTCGCTTTTATTGTAATATTTTCTTATATATATTATCTGCATTTTTTGGTTAGTTGGAAAAAGAAAAAAAAAAACATTTTCTAAAACAGATCTCACTTAAAGCAATGTACGTAGTAGGGTCCTCCAATGGGAGCCTGCAGGTAGCAATTTTTTGAAAAAAATTTCAGTGCCGGGTGGGTACAATATGGTGCCCGCTCGGCACATACGTATTTCAGTTTTAAACGGCTCAGATTCGGAGAAAGAGAGAGTAATAGGATGAGATGAGAAAGAGGGTTTCAATCTGGACCGTCTAAAAGTGTATTAAATGGCTCACATGTATCAAGCAGACACCACGTGAGATATACCACCCAGCATCGAAAAATTTCTCCAATTTTTCTCCCAACCAGAACCAGAAACTATGACACATTTGTATCGGACTTGAATGCATTTTAATCAGCATTAGATAGAAGCTAGTCGTTGGTAATGGTGAAACAATGTACAACTTGTGCCTTCTGTTTAATGCCAGTTCTTATTTTAGTTCAGACAAATCATATTTTGATTCTGCTCATCAAATTGCCAACCACCAATGTCAGCAATGCTGTTCACAAAAATCAATTCAAGCACGCATTGTTAGATCCCATTCTGCTGAACTTTTAGTTTTTTTTTTTTGTCATTATTTGATTTTTTTTGTGTTTATTAATTTTGTGTCAAACTTTTGTAGATTATTGATTCGTCTGGACGAGAAAAATCTGAAAAGTAAAATATATTTACTTTTACCTAAATATTTTGAGAAATAATCATTTTTTAGCAAAAAAAAGTATTAAAAAAAGGTCAAAAAGGTCAATTTTTTTGGTTGAAAAGTGGTTATTTTTCAAAATATTTGGGTAAAAGTAAAAAAAAATTACTTTTCTGATTTGTCTTGACGAGACGAATTGGAAAACCAAAAAAGTGAGTCGCAAAATTAATAAATGCAAAAAAAAATTAAATAAGGACAAAACAAAAAAGCCTAAAAGAGCTTAGTGTTAGTAGTGTCGATGAAATTCAAATAATAAAAAAAGTTACTGCACATAATTAATGAATAAAAACATTGATCGTACCAATACCACCATTCTCTAGATCTCTATGATAATATGAATCTTGTTTGATAGAATTCGATGTAATTTTTTGAATGATGTAAGAGATTATTCTAACATTGTTTGTGCCCTTTAATTAGTACCTCACTCTTACCAAACCTGACATCTGCTATGTCATCAATCAAGTTTGTTAGTTCATGCACACTCTCACCACCGTATATCTTCATGCTAAAAATGCATCTTACTTTATCTATAGGGTTCTCTGGGCCTTGGCCTAACCATCAGTTTGTGGTGTGCGAAAGCAATAAATACTAAAACGGATGCGATTTATGTGTTGCTAACGATAAACCAAATCAAACCGAGCAATAAAGTACGGAGAGAAACCTAAACATATAAGAGAGAGAGAGACACAGATTTACTTGGTTTTTGGATTATTGCAACAAAGGCATTCAATGGTCAAAGGATTTCACTAATCCATGAACTAATGGTCTGAGGATCCTATAGATTTGGCTAGAGGTGGCAATCCTAACCCATATTTTTTTAACCCGCCCAATCCGCCCACTTATAACCCAACCCAACCTGCCCATATTATATAATGGGTTAATATGGGTTGAACCCAAATCAACCCATATTTATATGGGTTTAAGTGGGTTAAAACTGGGTTCAATATGGGTTGAAACTAAAGATCCAAAAGGGAATCTAAATTCCCGTAAGCTTCGGACTGGATGCATAACTTTTCTCTTCTCTCCACTTTTCTCTTTTCCTGTTCTTTTACTCCCCAGGAAGAATTTTCAACTTTTTTTTAGAAAATGGGGTCACATTTTTACTAGCCAAACATTTTTTTTTTTGGGTCAAACGAAATGAAACCAACAAAACTTTTACAAATCACACAGGCACACACACTTATTCAATTATTCTCTTCGTATTCCCAAAATATTGTGCATTTGTTAATTTTGCGTCAATTTTTAGTGATTTTTTAATTTGTCTCGTTGAGAGGAATCCAAAAATATTATTTATCATCAGGATAGCACGTCAATTTCAGCCGATAATAAACTTAAATTGAGATATCGTATTATTAGATAGAGACAAGTTTGAATGTCTCATAACAATTATAATTTTCACCTTGTAACATTATTATTTTTGACAAGCAGTCTTCTTTCACTTCAATCAAATTCCCTTACAATTTTTTTTTGCTCTCTCTCTCTCTCTCTAAGACTTTTTGAAAGAACTAAACTAAAACAAATCTGTATTTGGCAAGTTAAAATGGCCTTTTTTTTTTTGTCTTTAATCAAGATTTTTTCATATTTGATAATTTTGCGCTAAATTTTTGTGAATTAGTGATTTGCCTTTATTCAAAAAATTATGAGTTTCGATAATAATTTTTTACTTTTTCGACTTATTTCGTTGAGACGAATTAGTAAGTTTTAAGCTTTATTGTTTTCCGTCCTTAGTAAATTTACAAGCAGAGCTCCAAGAATATAAATAAATAACACCAAAAAACAAGGGAAATAGAAAATAACCTTGGAAAACAATTCATCGTCACCATCATCATTCCAACCGCCATTGTCGTCACCCATATTCGACGAAAAGCTAAAAAAAACGTTAATGAAAAGTAAAAAAAGAGGGAAAACAGGGACCGGGGAGAAGAGAAAGTTAAAAAAAAAGAAGGGAAAACAGGGACGGGGGAGAAGAGGGGAAAAAAAAAAAGAGGGAAAACGGGGATGGGGAGAAGAGAAGGGATAAAAGAAAAGAAAAAAAAAAAAAAGAGAGGAAAACGGGTCGGGTTGGGCGGGTTTGGGTTTGACTTGACCCATATTCGACCCAACCCGTTTCAACCCGTTTACTATTTGACCCACATTTGACCCGCCCATATTTGACCCATAATCCGTTTCAACCCGCCCAAACCCGCCCATTTGCCACCTCTAGATTTGGCTCTTACAAGTAAAATCTATTCCGCATGACACATTCCAAGGTTCCAGAACCTTCTGGTAGAGTCCGTCATATTCCGAAACAATGTGGATGATTTGAGTGAAATATATCCAGAATATTCCAGAAGTAGTTCTGGAGATGTACTTCCAGAGAGTTTGGGATGACTCTCAATAAGTTCCAAATTAATTAGTATGTAAATTATAAAATCTATCGGTACTCGTATAAGTCTAAAAATAACGGGAGTGGAGGAATATTAATTGGTGTTTTGAAAATTTTTGAGTTTTATTTTTGGGTAATAAGTGGAGAGAGAAAATTAAGATAATAAATGGAGATATGAATAATGAGTGGAGAGAGATAGAAAGAGAAATAAAAATAAGAGGGAATTGTCGTTCAGTGGCCGTTGGGGCAAAAAATTCCCAAGTCATGGACCAGTTTTTAGGAATTCATAAGTCATGGTAAGGAGAATATTAATTCCAAAGACATGGTTTTAAAGACAAAAATTGTTTCACTTTAATGATTGGAGAGATAAAAGAGAAATGAGAGTAATGAATTGAAGTAGGGATAATGAGAGTTTTTTGAGTTGGAATTTTTTTTTTCCAAAATGCCATCGAAACAAAGCATTAACGAATTTTACGATTTCGTTTTTCCTAACAAAAAAAGTTTCAGCATTTTACTATCTCGTTTCCACTAACAAAAAAGTTATCAACAAAACTATTTTTTGCTACAGTAACTCTACTCACAAACTCATCAACAATTTATTCATTACTAGAAATAACTTGACATTTCACAACAATTTATTCACTACCGAAAACACCTAACAACTTTTCAATCACATATAAAAATCTACAAATTTTTTGCTACCGAAAACACCTCCTGAGTGTTCATGTGTGTTAATAAATCGTCTATATATAATGGTTATTCTTGAGGCCGGGTGTTCAAGTGACCACCCTATTCAAAGGGTAGAGCCGCTAGTGAGTGTCCATGTGCGTTAATAAATTATTTAGGCTCCGTTTGGTTAAATAAGTCAATTGGCTTATTTTTTTGTCCTTATTCAAATTTTTTTCGTTAATTTTTTAGGGATTATTGCATTGTTATGACAAGATGAATCTAAAAGGTAAAAATTATGATCGAAATCTAATTTTTTTTAATAAAGACGAAAAAATTGGCTTATTTTTGTCTTTATTTAAAAAAATTAGGTTTCGATTGTAATTTTTTACTTTTTAAATTCCTATTGTCACGACGATGTAATAATCCCCAAAAAATTGACGAAAAATTAACAATCTCAAAAAAATTTGAATAAAAACAAAAAATAAGCCAATTAGCTTATTTAGCTGAACGGGGCCCATTCTTGACGGTGTTCAAGTGACGACCATATTCAAAGGGTAGAGCCGCTAGTGAGTGCCCATGTGTGTTGAATTTCCGGATCAACCAATGGTAACTTGGTAACCCGCTAATGATTCATCATTTGTGATAATTGGATCGAGAAATACGTGGAAAAGGGGTGCTCGGATCAAGCCCCCTACACACCTCGGATGCCGTTGATTCTCGCGTTGGCCCCCTTGGTTTTTTTTTTTAGAATTTTTGGACGGCTCGGATCGGCCGTTCGGTGGCCGGAGCCTGCCCGTCGTGGCCACCGGTGCGATTTCACTCCCGACACCCATTGGCACCTATGTAAATTCTTCCAAATAAGTGGAAAGCTTCTTATTTTTCTGGAACGGGGTTTCTTTTTCCACAAAAAATAAGAAATTTTTATGGTTCTGGAACACAGCCTCAGTTGCACTTGTGAGTAACTAACAAATTTTCAAAATTACTGCAACACCACCGGTGGTGAACTACTCCAAATAATTGGGCGTTCTATGAATTATTATTATGATATGATATTAAATGCTAACAGATAGGCATCAACCTACCTCAATGAACAACCCCCTGGTGACCTATTTATGGAGGAATTTTTCAGTGTTGAGCGGGTATTGCCTACGTGGTACTCGCTCGGCGCATTCAAGCCGTCCGATACATTTTTGGACAGCTTGGATTAAACACTCTCTTTACTCTCGCCCCAACACTTTCTCTCTCATTTGCTCTCTCCAAATTTGAGCCGTTCAAACATGTAATGAACGGCTCAGATGCTCGAGCGGGCACCACGTGGTACCCGCTTGGCATTGAAAATTTTTCCCTATTTATGGGCATTTGACTATGGACGTCTTCCTCCCCAAGAGTAAACACCTACTTTCCTAAATAGCCTTTTTTTGGGGCGTTTTCTCTCTGCATGCTGTATCCCATCTACCCCATGACGAGCATTAGTGTGATAATGGGGATAGCAATTTTGGCAATGGCAACAGTGATGCCTACGTTGTTTTTCGTAGAGGGTATCATGGACTTCCATCCCATAAGGGCACTGGCTGCCAAAAACAACGTGACATGCGTTTTGGTGTTCGGAGATTCGAGTGTTGACCCTGGAAATAACAACCGTCTCCGCCTTGCCCCCAAGGGGAACTTCCCTCCTTACGGGAAAGACTTGTTTAATGGCCACCCTACAGGGAGGCTCAGTAATGGAAGGCTTGCCACTGACTTCATTGGTATGGAGTATTGTACCCTATAATATTGTTTAGCTTTATATTTGTTCCAGTTGATAGAGAAAATTGATTTACAAGTATCTAATGGTATAATCTGTTGCATAAGAACAGTTCAAAAGCACAACTGCAAAGGTTAGCCTGGTGATCAAGATCTGCGTAGAATAATTCAGATTTAAGAATATGCGACATTCTTAGGTTTCGGGTCTGAAACCTTCTGGGTGTGCACTATCAAATCTTTTGAGATCAGTTCATACGAGACTCGAGTTAGGCTTTTTTTATTTATCATGACTCTAGTTAGGCTTTAAGTGGGCTTTGCTTGCATATAATGAGATAAATTGTCTCTAAAATTACTCAAAATGCGTAAAAATTGGTCTAAACATGACTAACTATGTTATCTAAATTTGCTGGAGACTATCACGACTAACATGGGTCTTAACATCAACCTGTGAATCGCCGCGGTTCAAATGTATGATTCATCACTTTCCTTTTATGGAAAGCTTAGATCCGGAAACGTGCTCTTATTTCTGAGATGGAATATTTGAGTGTACTCGGGGAGTACTTGAGGCACCCGCCCAAGCCTAGTAGTTACCCAAAATTAGAAACAAAAATTTCCGGTGTAGTGATGTACTTTACTCGACGACTGAATAACTTTTCTGATATTGACTAGTGACTACTCAACATAGTGTACTTTTTGGAAGGATTTTGTTATCATGGGCTCTGAAAGCACATGTTACAATCATACTACTTGCAAATACACTTTTACACATATCTTGCACTTATATTTTTATGAGGCCCACCTCGGGTCCCACCAATATAATCTGGACCGCTCATTATTTTTAAAATAATTTTTTAAGAATTCCTGTAAAAAATCAACTCGATAGGATATCGGTAATGGTTTTTTTAGAAATCATAGGGTGAAACAGTCTAATTCGCACTGCGATTTCTGAAAAAGCCCTTACCGATATCCTATCGAGTTGATTTTTTACAGAAACTCTTAAAACATTATTTTAAAAATAATGAGCGGTTCGAATCATATTGGTGGGACCCGAGGTGAGCTCCATAAAAATGTATGTGTATGATATGTGTACAAATGTATGTGTCCTTAGCATTTTTGCACATGTTAGGAGACCGTTTTGGCTAAGTTTTGCTAAAAATTTTGAAGTTTTTCCTTAGTTTGTCTTTCTATTTATTTTATCTTTTTTGCTTTTGTTAATTTTCCGTTTAATTTTTTTGAATAATTGATTCGTTTTGAAGAGAAAAATCGAAAAGTGAAAAATTATGACTTCTACTCAAATATTTTCGAAAATATCTAAGAAAAATTTGAAAGCTAGCATTTTTGAGCTTTATCTTGCATATTTCCAAAGCCATTTGGGTACTGTAAAAGCTGTAAATCGTGTTATTGGTGTGGTGTGTTTTTTCCAATGCTCTATTGGAGGGCTATGTAAGCTAAAATCTTTTGTCTTTTGCTTGACTACGTAAGCATTGTGTGCTCACTGTGGTTGAGCCCCTCGATGTATCCTTTCGAGCTTTCATAATAAAATTTCATTTGCTGACCAAAAAAAAAAAAATCATAATTTTTACTTTTTCGATTCGTAATGATGAGAGGAATCAATAATGCACAAAAATTAGGCGCAAAACTGAAATACATGAAGAAAATTTGAACAAGAACAACAAAAAAGCTCCAAAAATCCTAACGGAACTTAGCCGTACACTTTTGTTTTACTCTACTTTCACGGGGAGTGTACAAATAATAGTAGTGTAATCAATTCTTTTTCATGGGATACAAATGCCCCTTCCTTTATGTGTAGTGGGTTTTGTCATTCCCATCAGAAAGTGTGAGGTTTATGTTAATTTTGATTTACTAAGGAGTATTTGACTTCTGTTACTTACTATTCTTACAGCGGAGGCACTTGGTTATACAAGTGTAATACCAGCATTTCTGGATCCGACTCTAACAACCGCAGATCTACTACATGGTGTTAGCTTTGCATCGGCTGGTTCGGGTTACGATGAATTAACCTCCAATTTATCGGTAAGTTTAGGTATTCACACCACTTGCAGTAATTATTTCAGTAGTCTGGAGCACCATCACGGAGTATATATTCAGGATCATTCCAGCATCACGCATTGTATGCGGACCACTCAAGAATGAGTGGTGTTGGAGTCTCCAGAGCTCCAAGTGGCTGTGCCCCGGCAGCACTGAGGATTTAGTCATTATACCGAAAAAGAAGAAGAAAAACAGTATATATGATCTTTTCTGTGTGGTTGTTGATTCTTAATTTGTTTATCGGACTCAGAAGTATCTAATGATCCTTTGTTTCTTGGGTTTTTTTGACGTGGTGAAATCAGAATTCGCTGTCTGTTTCACAACAACTGCAGTATTTCAGGCATTACAAGATTCACCTGGGGCGTTTAGTGGGAGAGATAAAAGCTGAAGAAATCACTAGTAATGCCATATATGTTCTAAGCATGGGCTCGAATGACTTCCTTCAGAACTATTACAGAGAACTTGAACGTTCCCAAGAGTTCACTCCCGAACAATACGTGAATTTCTTAGCTGCTCGCATGCTCCATGCTGCTCAGGTTCTCTCTCTCTCTCTCTCTCTCGGAAAACCGGAGTATACTAGTCAAATCGAATCAAAATAAACCAAACTGTCATAAATATTTGGTTCGGTATTGATCGAAATGTCCAGAGCAAAATTTCTGGTTTGATTTGAAAAGTACTTAAATTGGACCTAATCGAACCGCTACTCTTTCTGGGACAGAGCAAAAGAGGAGTATTAGATGTACTAGTGTTTGACCGTGCCTACGGTACTATCCACCCTTTAATGGCATTTTTGTAATATATTTATAAGAGTGTGGGTGTTTTCTTAAGAGAGTTAGAGAGCCCACATCAGTCCTTGAATCAAATGAATCTCAACCCTTCTTTTAACTTGTGTTTGTGTGGTCCCCACACCCTTGTGTTTTATTAGGCAGTCCACCCTTTAATGGTATTTTTGTAATATATTTGGAAGAGTGAGTGTTTTCTTAAAAAAGTTGGAAAGCACACATTAGCACTTGTATCAAATGAATCTCAACCTTTTTTTTAACTTGTGTTTGTGTGGTTCCCACACCCTTATGTTTTATCAGGTAGATTGGTTAGTAAGGTCAAAATGCAGAGCTTATATAAACTGCTCGGGCCACGATTACATTTTTAGTGTTGTCAATTTTAGAAATTAATGATTCAATCTTTGATTTGTAGAAAATTGAGCTACTTGACCCTCCTCAACTCACAGAATTATAGGGAAGTCTACTAGCAGTTCGAAATTTCCCTATGCCTCCTTAATTAGAGCAACGCCGCAATTTGGCTGTGGAATTGGCCGCCTGGTTTGGTCAAAGAAGGCGAAAGTTAACACTTGAGTTATAAAAGAAATTTATCTATGTGTAGCTAGCATATGCCACATTACTTGTTGGATCCCATTACTTCAAACACCAAAATGCAGAGAATCAAAAAATGAGTATGTCCCTCGTATTAGTATTGAGCGTAATGGTAATGGTTACCCTCTTTAATGAGGGTGAGCAAAATCACACTTCATTTTTCATCCTTGATTGGAGCCAATTATTTTTTGGAACAGTAAAAAAGAAATTTATTAATTTTTGAAAGTAAATTACAAAGACTAAAAAAATCCGAAGCACGTGGCATCAAAGCAGAGTAAGAGTGAACCCACAAAAGAAGTCACCCCCCTACTTTGACAATCATATGCCATTAGGAACCGGAAGGGAAAGATAATCACCCGATGATGGCATGAAGCCAGCCAAGGTATAAAACCCCAAAGAAAGAAACACTACACCCGAGACCCAACCATGGCAAAAAAGCACCTAAAATAAAACCCACTCCGATAACTAAGGATCAATCATTATTTTGAGGAGCCAATACTTTTTTGGAGTCAATTCTGGTATGCTTTTTATGGAAATTAATTCTGAAAACAGTCCTAGAGAATTCAAATTCAAAATCCTTTTCAGATGAGTTTTTTGGATTTTGATTATGATGATCATTTTCTTTTGAATTGAAAACATAATGGTAGTTTCACCTGGATAGCAGTATGATGCTGATTATTTTGTTTTGGGAGGTGCAGGGAATGCATGGTTTGGGAGCAAGAAGAATGGCAGTGGTGGGGCTAAGCCCAATCGGTTGCGTGCCATTGGTGAGGACCCTAAAGGATCTCGCACGACAATGTGACGATGAATACAACGGAGTGGCACGCTCTTTCAATGCCAAGCTACAGCAGAATTTGGCAACCCTAAAGGCATCCCTAGGCATGCAAATTGCCTACATCGATATCTACTCTGTCATGATCAGCGCAATTAACACCCCTCAGAAATACGGTCAGCATACATACATATCATTCGTAATCGATCTTATACAAGAAACTACTGAAATCTGAACCGTTTGCTTTGTAACTAGTGAAATTTTTTAACCATTTCTGAAATTATATTGATCGGATGTCGACCTATGATTTTAGAGCACATTTATAATGAAAAGACAGACAGACACACACACACAGAGATTGCAATATATCCATAAACTCGAAGTGTAATCTAGTCTAGACTAGGGTAAACTTACACATGCTTCGCGTTTGGCAGGTTTTATGGAGACGTCGAAGGGGTGCTGTGGGACAGGGATGTATGAATACAGCGAAACATGCAGGGGAATGAGCACATGTCCTGACCCATCAAAGTACGTGTTTTGGGATGCTGCTCATCCAACTCAGAGAATGTACGAAATTATTGCTGGTGAGGCTGTGAAGACTATTGTGCGTGGCTACTCCAACAATTAACTAACTAATTATGCTTTTGAGTGTTGGCGACATTAATTATGTAATAGGCTAGTAGTATAATGGTTGGTCTAAGCCAGGGTCCGATTTCATCTGTCCCGAAAACCCCAATGCCTCTGTACCGAGGGGTTTTCGTTTTCAGCACAGAAGATCCTGCCTCGTCTAAGCCATGTGGGTGGGCCCAAATGAGGCTAAGGAATTCCGTATTATATTGCGCTTGGTTTTAGTTGGTTTTGTAAGTGCATGATTTCATGAATTCCTCTGTAGGAGACATGTTAATGTATTGCTTTGTGCGTGTTTGCATAAACTTTGGTATTTCTCACTGTGGTTTGTCAATTCCTGAATCCCTCTTCCTTCATTACCAATTAGCCCATAGCCTCCTGGATTTTAGCCTATAGTGAGTGGATCTATACACAGAGGTGAGCAAATTATTTGTGTTTAATTAGCAGTGGCATGAAATACACGTATTTCTACATTCATAGTAAAAGGTATCTCGAGATATATATTGCTATTTGCTAGGTCCAAGGAAAGGGACGAGATTGCGTGTACATGCATGTGCAGCAACTGTTTACTACATGCAATATTAAAAATTGAACATGACTTGGAGTTTCAGGGATTTTTGCCAAACATGTATACGCTTTCAAGAATGTTTTTGACCCAAGGACCTTGCCAGGGACAATTGCATTGTACTTCTCCAAAATTATGGGATTACAAATTTGTATAATGTGTGCGAATATTTGAAAATTGTACAGGGAGGCCGGAGGCCGCTGTGTCCGCCCCGAAATGATGAATTTATTGTGTTTTCTTATCTTATCTTTATTTATATCTTATCTTTATTTAATTTATTGCCAGAACTCTCCACCGAAACGAAGTAAATGCTCATAACCGTTGCTCCACCAACATGCTACAGCTAAATGCATGATGAACTAAATGCTTTGTCCTTCCATTTATTTACTACTGTACCATATTGTAGCATATTACACTCTCCATCCCTAACTGTTCGGCACTTTCATGCTTTTTATTGCTCTATATAATTTGTTCATTTTGAAAAGTCAAAAGCAAAATATGGTAAACTTCCCATGTTACCCTTTTCATTTGGGCACAAAATTTCAAATTCAAATTTTCAAGTACTATTCAAAGTACACTAAAAGAGTAAGATTGGGCACGTAATTTTTGCATAATACAATAATATTTCTTCCTTAAAAATTAGAACTCCCAAAAGTGCTAAACAATTAGGGACGGAGGGAGTAGTTGCAATCTTCCGTAGCTTGACATTTGGATCCACATGTGCAGGGCCGGTCCAATGGGGAAGCCCACGAGGCCGCTGCCTTGGGTCGCCACATTTTGGGCAAAAAATGAGGCACCCATTCCAAGATATATAAGTATATATATTTTCTGTGTGCAACTATAATACAAACTTTGGTGGTTCAGTGGTAAAATGTTTGCTTTTCCACATAAGATGTTTGGGTTCAAATCCAAGTAGCGTATTTTTTTGCAAAAAAAAATTTCTTCTATGTAGGGCACTATTCCACCACTTAGCCTAAGGCATCCATTTCTTCTATGTAGGGCATTATTCCACCACTTGGTCTAAGGCATCCAAATACCTTGGACCGGCCCTGTACATGTGTGACATTAGGTACAGGATTCGTTGTTCATTCGTATCAAGCCGTGGTGGAGAGGGAAAAAAGGGAACAAGTTGGAAAATCTTATAAACAGGTTTTGAAAGGAGAATCATCCAAAATGGGACTCAATCCACCGATAACGGTACACGTCAAACCCAGCGGCAATGGGTGGCTGTACAGAAGCGCAGTGGCGGTGATGCGTAGGGTAGTGTCTATGCCGACTTTGCAGGTGAGTTTGAGTCTAGAATCGAATCAAGTGGCCCAGTTTCGTTCTTTGGGAGGAAGGTACGTGTTAATCACTTTCCAAAGTCAGGAGGTAAGGGATGCTTTAATTGAGAGTCAGTGGATGCAGTTATGGTTTGAGAATGTGAAGCCATGGAGGGGAGAACCAGCGAGTCTTGAGAGATTCGTTTGGTTAACTTGTAAAGGACTTCCTTTGAATGCATGGAATGCTCATACTTTTAAGTTGATTGCTGAGTTATGGGGCTGTTTTATTATGGTGGATGAGAACACCCTTAAAGATTGTTCTTTTGCTGAAGGGAAAGTTTTAGTTGCAACTGAGGAGCAAGGATTGATAGAGAGATGGATTCAGCTCGAAATCGCGGGGGTGCTTTACGATGTCAAGGTCTTTGAATCATCATCCTTCGTGAACCCAGATGTAGTGGAAGCTTATCTTCCTCAGTCCAAGGTATTAAGGGTGGATCCCAATGCTCTGGAAAAAATGGCTATGGAGGCTGAAACAAGGAAGGAAAAGGGGGGTGATGGTGACGTGGGGAGAAACAGAGAAGATGATACCAGTTGGAGAAGGATGTCAGAGGCAGAATGGGACTTAGCGTCAAGGACAGGGGGCTCAAAGCATGAAATCGGTGGTGGTCATTTATTGCCTGGTAATGCAAAGTCAAATGTGTCAGAGGATTTTGAATCTTGGGTAAAAGATTCAGTGGAACCGGAGGTGGAGAATGGAGTGGAGAATTGTTTGGACTCTTTGGCCCAAAACAATTTCCTAGCCCATGAGGGAATTATGGACCTGGACAGGGGTGATGGGCCGTCTGGGCCTGAAAGTGGGGCAAGGGTATTGGGCTATCTACCTAGTGGGCCTAATTGTATTGGCCAGGAAGAGATAATGGGGGATGAAATGGTAGGGCATCCTATAATTTCTAAAGGGGCAGGAACTTCAGCTGAGGGGCGTGAGATTGGGGAAATACCAGAGGTGAGATGCTCCCAACTACCTAGTCTCAATTTGGTGGTTGACCTCCACGATGCTGGTTGTAGAAGAAGACGTAGGAGGCAGCTCTCAACTCTAGCTAGCATCAGTGAAGCTCGTGAGTCTAATCCAGAAATGGAGGCCATCCACCCTTCACCTTCTCTGGAGGAGTCTATTTCGACTAATCCAGAAATTGTCCGTGAAGTTCTTGCAACTATGGCTGTTGGAGGTGAGTTAGGCATTAATTTTCATCCAAACGATGATTTGATTTTACGTAAGATGATTGAACTCGAAGCTCAGGAACTCTCTCAGACCCGAGAGAGAGTAAATGGAGGGTAAACGTTTTTTTCCCTTTCTTTTGAGGTGCTTGTTGTTGGGATTTCTGTTTTGTTTATGCAGATTATTTCTTGGAATATTAGGGGGTTGGGGAGTTCTATTAAGAAAAGATTTTTGTATAAATTGATTAAGAAGAGGAAACCTGACGTGGTTTTTGTTCAAGAAACAAAATTGGAAAATTTAGATTTTGTTACGGTTCAAAGACTGTGGGGAAGTGGGGACTTTGACTTTGCCTTTTCTAGTTCTTCAGGGGCGTCTGGGGGACTATTGGTGATTTGGAGAAAAGCTTTTTTCAGAGCTGATACTATTGTCTGCCACAGATCGTTTATTCTTTTGCAGGGAGTCATTAATGTTGATTTTTTGTGTACCATGGTCAATATTTATGCTCCAAACGATGTGGCTGCTAGGAGAGAAGTTTGGGAGGAATTGTTAGTGCTGAAGGCTAACTCGACAGTTCCGTGGTGCATTGGAGGTGACTTTAATGAAATCAAAGCAATTAGAGAAAGGGTTGGGTGCCAAAGGATAGAGAGGGGTATGAAGGATTTTCTTGATTTTGGCAATCGGATGGAACTTCTGGATCTCCCTATGTTGGGTCGGAAATTCACTTGGACTAACTACCAAGATCATGCGGTCCATAGTCGCTTGGACAGATTCTTAATTTCCCAACAGTGGCTTTCAAAATTCAGAGTACTTCAATGGGGGATTCATAGGCCAATATCTGACCATTGTCCCATTGTCCTCCTTGACGATGGCAGAGATTGGGGTCCTCGTCCATTTAGATTTATGGACATTTGGTTGTCTAATCCGAGATGCATGGCGATTGCTCAGGAAACTTGGGAGAACACTCCGGTCAGTGGATGGGCTGGGTTCCAAATCTTACAAAAATTAAGGGCAATTAAAGATAAGCTCAAGGTGTGGAATAAAGAGGAGTTCGGCGATATAAACTCAGCTTTGCAAGAATCAGAGGTCGAATTACACCGACTGGATTTGTTAGTAGAGGAGAGACAGCTCAATGCGGAGGAAAAAGCTTTGAGATGCAAGACTAAGTCGAATTTTTGGAGACTTACTCGTTTAGTTGAATCATTATGGAGACAAAAATCTCGACTAAACTGGCTGAAATTGGGGGATAAGAATACGAGATATTTTCAAGCCATTGCTAACAACAGATTTAGGAGAAATATGGTGGGTTCTATCAAGGTAAATGGGAGGCTGGTAGAAGATCCAACGGAGATAAAAAACGCAGCTGTTGAGTATTTTAGCAAGAACTTCAAAGAGGACAACATTTCTAGACCAAGGCTGGGTGGTGTCTTTCACCGAAAATTAACCCTTGAAATTTCAGCCCATCTCAGTAGGATGTTTGAAGGAGGGGAGATTCTTACTGCTCAAAAGGACTGTAGCAACCTCAAAGCCCCGGGTCCGGATGGTTTTAACTTCTCCTTTGTGAAGCAAGGCTGGCGGTTTATGAAGGAGCTGATATTCCAGTTCTTCTCCAACTTCCATGCTAATGGCAAACTCACAAAAGGTATAAATTCGACCTTTGTTGCTTTGATTCCTAAGATTGATTGTCCTTTATCCTTTAAAGAATATCGTCCCATTAGCATGGTGGGTTGGGTGTATAAGGTGTTATCCAAAGTTCTTGCTAATAGAATCAAAACCCTTTTAACATTAGTAATCGGAGAAGCTCAAGCTGCATTTGTTGGAGGTAAACAAATATTGGATGGTGTTCTTATTGCAAATGAGGCTATCCATAGCTGGAAAAATAGCCCGCAGGGGGGATTAATTCTGAAAATTGACTTTGAAAGGGCATACGATTGTGTCAACTGGGGTTTTTTGTTAGACCTTCTAGCGAAAATGGGTTTCGGAGAGAAATGGTGTGGCTGGATTAAGGAGTGTATTTCGACGGTCTCCATGTCAGTTTTGATCAATGGCTCTCCATCCAAGGAATTTAAGATTGAGAGAGGTCTCAGACAAGGAGATCCATTGTCCCCCTTTCTCTTTAATATTGTGGTTGAAGGGTTGAACATTTTATTGGAGAGAGCTAAGGAACGGAACATCATAAAGGGAGCAAGAATAGGGGTCAATGGGGTGACGGTCACACATCTTCAATACGCGGATGATACAGTTTTATTTTGCAACAATGACTTGGTGGAGATGTCGAATATCAAAAGAATCCTCAGGTGTTTTCAGCTTATGTCTGGTCTCAAAATCAATTACTCCAAGAGCTCCTTATGTGGCGTTAAAATTCCACAACAGGATGTGATTTCTTTAGCGCAAGTTTTGGGGTGTAAAGTTGATCATCTACCTATTAAATATTTGGGTTTGCCTCTGGGTGCCAACCCCAAGAGGCTCAAGACGTGGGATCCGGTGATCGAAAAGATGGAGAGGCGGTTAAGTTTGTGGCGCGGAAGATACAACTCCACCGGAGGCAAACTTACCTTGATTAATTCCTCCCTTGCCAACCAGCCGATCTACTTCATGTCTATTTTCAAAATGCCAATGTCAATAGCGAAGGGATTGGCGCGAATTCAAAGGAAATTTTTTTGGGGGGACACGATTGACAAGAGAAAACTCCACCTAATCAAATGGGAGACGATCTGCAAAAAGAAGGAGAATGGGGGTCTAGGTGTGAAGAATTTGATGATCCAAAATCTTTCCCTCTTGGCCAAATGGTGGTGGAGGTTCAACAAAGAGCCAGAATCATTGTGGGTGAAAGTAATCAAAGGAAAATACAGCTTAGAACAAAACTGTTGGCTTCCACGTATGCCTTCATCGGGTAAGGCCTCGATCTTATGGAGAGATATTTGTGCCATTGGGGAAGTTTCCTCATGCATAGGAAACATAATCCAGGAGGGTTTTAGAATCCAAGTACGTTCCGGTTTGGAGATCTCCTTCTGGAACCAGGTATGGTTGGGGGACTCAACTCTTAGAGAGGACTATCCCCGTCTATACTTGATCTCTACTCAAAAAGATGCAGTTATCAATGCATTCTGGTGTGGAACGGGAGTCGACAAATGGAACCTGTACTTCAGCCGAACGCTACGAGACTGGGAATCTAATCAAATGGAGGAACTAAAGCAAAGGCTACAACCAATTTTTCTGGATTCGTCCAATCGCGATGCCTTGAATTGGAGATGGTCCTCTGATAATCGTTTCTCGGTAAAATCGGTGTACAATCAGTGGGAAAATAGTGGGCAATCCGGAAGTTTGGGGAGAGAAGGCTTGTGGAAGAACATTAGCCCCCCAAAGGTAGAAATATTTGCTTGGATGGCTGTTCAATCCAAGGTGGCGACGAGATCGGTATTGTGGGACAGAAACTTGATTTTTGAGGGCCAATCTACCCTATGCCCTCTTTGTTATCTGTTTTTGGAAACTCCGCCCCACTTGTTTCTACATTGCAATTTTGCGTGGGAGGTTTGGTCGCGGATTTTGGAATGGTGGCATGTACAATGGGTGTGCTCCGAATCTCTGGAAGATCATCTCAAGTGGTGGATGGATAATAGATTCAGGAACCTCGAGAAGAGTCTGTGGGAAGCGTCCTTTTTTGCAACGTTGTGGTCACTGTGGTTAGTACGTAACGAGGTCGTCTTTAACAACGTTTCAGTATCTGTTGGGGCCGTGGTTGACAAGGTAAAAACTAGAGTTGCTATGTGGGTAAAGGCAAAGTTCGACATCAAGCTGTATACGGTTGAGGAATTTAAGGTTTTTTTGGATGGAATTAGGCTTCTAAAATTGTAAGTCGGGATTTGAGTCTAGATGAGGTCTGATCTTCCAATGTTTTGTTGGAGGACGTTGTTTTGGTGGTTCCCCTTTTTTTTTTTTTTCTATTTTCTGCTTGATCGTGTAAGTTTTCTTTGCTTACTTTGATTGAGTCCCTCGATGTATCCCTTCGAGCCTTAATATATTGTTTCGTTTGCCGAGCAAAAAAAAAAAAAAAAAAAAAAAAAAAAAAAAAAAAGTTCCACTAAAATTTTTGGAGTTTTTTCTTATTTTGTCCTTATTCAATTTTTTTTCACATTTGTTTACTTTTGCGTCTAACTTTCGTTAATTATTGATACGTCTCGAATAGAGAAATCGAAAAAGTAAAAAAATATGACGCTAACTCAAATATTTTTGGAAATATTCAAGAAAAAGTCCAAAGCCGATTTTTTTGACATTTTGGATTTTGTTTTTGATATTTTCCAAAATATTTCGGTAAAAGTCATATATGTATACGTGGGGCTCACACATACATGGGTTATGTGTTTTGATTTGCGTGTGTTATTAATATAGATACTTCATCGCTTTCTTTCTCTGTTCCACGGTATAGTGCAGCAGTTGTAGTTTCAGTGAATTAAATTTAACTGAGCGAGCTAGGTGCTTGTTTTTGAAAAAAAATTATTTGCAAATTTTGAGATTCTAATTTTTCAAAATTCGTTTGGAGTGTTTCTCAAAAATTCTACACAACGCATTCTAGGATTCATATATCCTGAAAAGCCAAAAAAGTAAAGAAATTCACAAAATCCCAAAGCTAGGTTTTGGTAGCTTTAGGGATTCTGCAATTCCAATTCTCAAAAAATGAATGAAATTCTCATAATTTTATAGTTGCAACAAACATGTTTCTCATTTTCTACTAAAATTTGGAATATAAAATTTGCAGCGGAATTTAAAGCTAAAATCTATGTTTGCTATGTTTAGGCTATGTTTGGTAACGTTGTCACTTTTCTATTTCCTGTTTTCTATTTGTTGAAATCAATTTTTATTTTTAAAAATAAAAAATAAAAACGGAAAACATGTTTGTATCAACTTATGTTTTTTTTTTTTTTTAAATAAGCAAGCAGTGCCTCGTTGCAATTTTTTTCATCCCAAAAACAGGGACGTGCATGGATAATGTGGTGGAGGAGGTCACATGTGGGTTGTGGATTTGCAGATTCTCTTCTCTCTCTAACACATATTCTGCCTCTCTCTCTAAAACATACTCTGCCTCTCTCTCTCTCTCTCTCTCTCTCTCTCTCTCTCTCTCTCTCCCCCTTCTTCCCGTTCTTCTCTTTATGTTTTTTTTTCTTCCTCTTTCTTCTCCATTTCCCTTGTCCATTTCTGCTCCCCTCTTCCCGTCTCTTCCCCCCTATTCGATTGCTTTACAGAAATTGAAATTTTAAAGATCGAGTCTATTCGACAGCGTCAAACGTTGGGTCTTCATCCGAATCATCGGAATCGCATTTGAAGACTGGGTCTTCATCTCTCTCTCAATCCATCGTCGAAGATTGGGTCTTCGTCTGCTTCTTGATTTTGCTTGGAAATCCCCATTACTTCCTCCTTTATTTCAATTGAACTTTTTGGGTTCTGAAGACAGAAAATTTGAGAGAGAGAGAGAGAGAGAGAGAGAGAGTGGAAGTCGGTTTTTGCTCTGGGCAAGACTTGAACTTGCGTCTTGTGTGGGTAAGCAGCTCTGAGCACTGTAGCAGAAGATTTGGTAGCATGTTTTTGTTTTTAGAAATAGTGGAAGCTCAGTTTTGCTACTTCTCCAATTTTCAGAAATTTTGAAAGTCATTCTCTCTTTTTGCAAATGAAAATAGACATACAAACATACTTCCATGTCCAGTTTTTGAAAATTCTGGAAAAAAAAAACAGAAAACAGGAAATGAAAGCACTACCAAACATAGCCTTAGTGTTCTCCATTCTGAATCCATATATCTACGTCTGGGTTAAACAATTCGTTGCATTGAATGGATGTAACTGAAAACTACACCTGAAAAATAACTTATCCTCAAAGCTCACCACATTTTCTTTCAAACTATTGTTATAAACAAAAATGAACAAGCACCTACATGTTGAATTCGGATGTTCTGTGAGGATCCTTCTTTAAGGATCTTACTAGGCTTTTATTGTGGGATTGACAATACATCAATATGAAGATTTAATGATCCACAACATCGTTCTTTATTTCTAAAGCTCTAATGATCAACAACATCCTTCTTTATTTCTAAAGCAAAACGGTCCTGTTTTAGAGGATAAAAATTTTAACGGAGTTGAGTGCCATTTCTTCTTCCGTTTTATTTTTCTATGCTATGTTTCTTCTTCCCTGTTCCTTCGAAAGCAAAGAAACCCTTTTCAGTTCTCACCTACTCTTCCAAGGTTGAACAATCACCTATTCATCAGGCCATTGCCGACAGGGGTTTCTTGATTTCTCGATTTAAAAGACAGAGTTTCCCGATTTCTAAAGTCTGGGTTTTGTGTTGAATTTTTTTTTGATGATCTTGGCAAGAAAAAAAGGTGAGGGTGTTAGGGTTTTCTGGCATAGTTTCTGGGAGTTAGCTCTCGACCTCCACCGTGCTGCCCTTTTTTCAGAGAATGAGAAAGAAAATGGAGTGGAAAATGGGATCAAAAGAACAAGAGAATTTCGTGAGCTTCGTAGAGATAAAAGAGGGACATTGCTCTTTATGGCAATCTTTTACCAAAACATCGCGTTTGAACTCAGGGTTGATTTGTAAAAATGGGCGATTGCTGGTGGTTTTTAATTTGCTCATGTAAAAATGGGCGATTTGTTCCAGAATTAAGCTTGATTTGTTTAATGTCTTGAGTATGGACTAATGTTTTTAGATCCAAATGAGAGAGAGAGAGAGAGAGAGAGAGAGAGAGAGAGAGAGAGAGAGAGAGTTTGATCTCATCGCCGTCGAGAATAGTCTGTGGAACGGAGAAGAAGAAGAAAACAGTCAGGGACACAGGAGGAGAAGAAGAAGAACGACCGTTTCCTTCCCGTTAGACAAGTATTCCCTATACGGTGCCGTTTGGTTAAAGAAAAAGGCAAGTATTGTTGTAGACCGTTGGATCCCTTCATTGATGTGTTGGCAGCTCCACATTAAAAGCGTCACACGATCCTCATAGAGAAATCCTAACAGAAGGGATCCGGATCTTTTGTGAGGATTCTCCTGTGAGGATCTTGTGAGGCTTTTGTTGTGGACTGGACAACACGCCTATGAGAGATCTAATGGTTAACAACAGTCTTCTTCATTTCTAAACCAAAATGGCGCCGTTCATGGCTGTCTAGATATGAAATAAATTGTTTGGTTAGAAATGTTTCTTCGTGGTACACTTAATTAACATAGTTTGGTTGGAAAACACGGCACATGATAATTATAACAAGCAAAATAACTATAGCTAATTTAATTCCTGAATCTTAACCATTATCAGCCATACATTAAAAGTCGGGAAATTTTAGTCAGTAATAAGAAAATCAATGTTAGACTTAGTGGCCTCATAGAGGAGCTTGTATGTCTTCTTTGATGGGCATATTTTTTTTTTTTTTTGCTCAGCAAAACGAAACTTTTTATTAAACTCGAAGGGGTACATCGAGGAAAAAGGAAAAAGATAAAACTAACACATCATCCAACAGAGAGTTGAATGACAACACCTCAAATAAAAGTTACAATTTCAGGCTACGAATCCCATCCAAATACCCCTTGAAGTCCTCCACCGAGTAAACGTTGATGTCATGCTTAGTCCTCATCCACATCGCCACCCTTGTTTTGATTAAGTCCGCCACCTCTGAGACCCCCGTAGAGGCATTGTTAAAAACATAATCATTCCGCACCAGCCATAGTGACCACAATGTTGCATACATACCAGTTTCCCATATGTCTTTCTCTAAATTTCGGAATTGGTTCCCAAGCCACCAACTTGCCAAGGCCTCTACCGATGAGGGACACACCCATTTAACATGCCACCAATCCAAAATCAAGGACCAAACATCCCATGAAAATCGACAGTGGAGAAATAAATGTTGAGGGGTTTCCCTGTGCAAAGAGCAAAAGGGACATACCAAAACATGGGCGTCCGTAATAATGTTTCGACTATGTAGAACCGACCTTGTTGCCACCCGCTCCTGAACAACCATCCACGTAAAAATTTCCACCTTTGGAGGGCTTAAATTTCTCCACAATAGACCCAACACGGAGCTCCTTGACTGACTCAACACCTCCCCATGTTTATAAGCTGATTTCACTGTGAAGCATCTATCTGCTGACCAAGTCCATTGTAAGCAATCAGGTTTGGAGGGATCCAAAGTCACGTTTTGTAGCCTTAGTTCTAACTCCTCCTTTTGTATATTCTCCCAGTCAAATAAACTTCTTCTAAACTTCAGATTCCATCCTCCATTATTCAAAGCCTCCCCCACAGAACTGACCATCTCCCCCTGCTGTTCGGACGCTAAAAACAGCCGTGGATATTCCTCTTTGAGACATTTATTTCCCAACCAGACATGGTTCCAAAAAGAAGTTTGAACCCCTGAATTAACTTGCACCCGAAATCCCTCCTGAATGGTCCTTCCAATACACGAATCAATGTCCCCAATGGAGCAAATATCTCTCCAAACGTTAGAAACTGAGCCAGAGCTCGGAACGTAAGGCAGCCAACAACATTGGTCTAGGTTGTATTTGCCCCTAGTGACTCTTACCCAAAGGGACTCCTTGTCTCTACTAAACCTCCACCACCACTTAGCCAAGAGTGCCATATTTTGTTGCATCAGTTTCTTCACCCCTAAGCCCCCATCTGATTTACCTTTGGAAATCCATTCCCATTTGACTAAGTGTACCCTCTTTTTCTCCACTGTGTCTCCCCAAAAAAAAATGCCTCTGCATCTTCTCTAACTTTTTAGCAATAGCCACCGGCATCTTAAACACTGACATAAAGTAGATAGGCAGAGTGTTCATGTTGGAATTGAGAAGGGTAAGGCGACCTCCAGTGGACATACATCTACCACTCCATACATTTAACTTTTGTTGGGTTCTATCAATGACAGGCTCCCATGTTTTAATCCTCCGCGGATTAGCACCAAGAGGTAGGCCAAGATATTTGATAGGCATAGACCCTACTTTGCACCCCATTACATGAGCAAGGGCAGCCACGTCTTGTTGTTGCACCTTAACACCGCAAATAGAGCTTTTGGAAAAATTTATCTTTAGGCCTGACATCAACTGGAAACACCTTAGAATCCTTTTGATATTTTTCATTTCCTGCATATCATTATTACAGAAAATTATTGTATCGTCCGCAAATTGAAGGTGAGAAATCGTTACCCCATTTCTTCCAAGCTTTACCCCGTTGATGAGCTCTCTGTCCCTAGCTCTTTCCAGCATAATGTTAAGAGCCTCGGCTACTATATTGAACAGAAAAGGGGATAAGGGATCTCCTTGTCTAATCCCTTTTTGAGTTTGAAATTCCTTTGTCGCTGAGCCATTAATCAAAACTGACATCGAAACAGAAGAGATACACTCTTTAATCCACTTGCACCACTTCCCACCACAGCCCAACTTTTCCAACATGTCTAACAGAAATCCCCAATTCACACAGTCATAAGCTCTTTCAAAGTCGAGTTTGAGAATTAGCCCTCCACGCGTACTATGTTTCCAACTATGGATGGCCTCATTGGCAATGAGAACCCCATCAAGAATCTGTTTGCCCCCAACAAAAGCCGCCTGAGCCTCCCCAATTAGACACGGTAGAAACTGTTTTATCCTATTGGCCAACACCTTCGATAAAATCTTGTAGATGCAACCCACCATGCTAATAGGTCTGTAATCCTTAAAAGTTGTAGGGCAGTCAACCTTAGGGATCAAGGAGATAAAGGTTGAGTTTATACCTTTAGTAAGCTTTTCATTCTCATGGAATTCCGCAAAAAATTTCAACACCAAATCTTTCATGAAACTCCAACCTTTCTTCACAAAGGAGAAATTGAAGCCATCCGGCCCAGGAGCTTTGAGGCTATTGCAATCTTTCAGTGCAGCCACTATTTCCCCCTCCTCAAATTGTTTCTCAAGCTGCAAAGCTATATCTGAATTCAAGCGTCTATTAAAGGAGCCACCCAAAGTAGTTCGAATTCTCCTTTCCTCTGTAAAGTTGGAACGAAAATACACCACCGCTGCTTTCTTAATGTCTCCAGGTTCCTCTATTACGCTGCCATCCACCTTAACAGAGCCCACCATATTCCTTTTGAATCTATAATTAGCTATGACTTGAAAAAATCTTGTATTTTTATCACCCAATTTCAGCCATTTCACCCTCGACTTTTGTCTCCATAGAGATTCCGAGAGCCTTGACAACCTCCAGAATTCTGTTCTCGTCTTGCATCTCGTTGCTTTCTCCTCTTCAGTAAGGTGTCGATCTTCTGCCAAAACATCAAGTTGGTGGAGAGCTGCCTCACATTCTTGTAGTGCACAATTTAAGTCACCAAACTCCTCCTTGTTCCACACCCTCAACTTGTCTTTTACGGCCCTTAGTTTTTGTAAAAGAATGAATCCAGCCCACCCATTAATCTCGACCTCCTCCCATGTTTCTTTGGCAATCCTCATACAATTGGGGTTGGAAAGCCAAATATCCAAGAACCGGAAGGGTCGGGGACCCCAATCTCTATCATCATCTAGGAGTACTACAGGACTATGATCAGAAATTGGGCGTGGCAAGCCCCACTGAATAATTTTAAACCTATCCAACCATGGCTGAGATATCAAAAATCTATCTAGGCGACTATGGATGGCCTGATGTTGATAATTGGTCCAAGTAAATTTCCTGCCAATCATAGGTAAATCAACCAATTCCATATTGCTACAAAATTCTGAAAAATCCCTCATCCCCTTCTCCATTCTAGTACAGCCAGTTCTTTCGTGCACTTCTTTGATCTCATTAAAATCCCCCCCTATACACCACGGGACTTGAGAATTCACTTTAAGCCCCAAGAGCACCTCCCACAATTCTTTTCGGTTACTGACCTCATTAGGTGCATAGATATTTACTAGGACACATGGGAAGGAATTAAGAAGTACCCCTTCCAGGAGTACAAAAGATCTATGGGTAAGAACATTGGTAGCTTTGAAGAATTCCGTGTTCCACATCCAAAACATGTATTTCGATGCATCAAAGCAAACATAAGAATCTGGGTTGCATAAAAATAACGTTTCAAATAAGCTTGTCCCACAACATCCACTGCTAACCTCGAAATCTAAAAGTAGGCCAAAAAAAAATACTCCCTCCGTTCCAAATTGAAGGTCCGGTTCGGTCTTCAATGCAAAATTTAAATTGTTAATATTTTTCAATCTACAATGATTTTTATGTGCAATATGGATCTTATATGATAGATCTCAATTAGTTCTATTATACAAAGTTTTTAAAATCTTTAAAGACATTATAGATTGAAAGATATTAAATATTTAAATTTCGTCTTGGAGACCGAACTGGACCATCAATATGGAACGGAGGGAGTATTATTAGCTAATGGTTGTAAATCTTGGTATCAAGAAATTGTGGAGTAATTTCTTAATGATGGATGATGAAACCTTGGGGAACCTTTCTTTTGCAAAAGGAAAAATCCTCATAACAACTGAGGAATCTTTGAGGATTGAAAGATGGATCCAAATGGAGGTACAGGGGGTACGGTATGATGTACTGGTGAAAGAGGAGTCTTCATCTACTCATCCTGATGAGATTACCAAGGCAATGGAGTTTTTGCAGTGGGACGATGGCAGGGGACCGGAGGGGTTGAGGGGGTAGGTTGAAGATGATGACCTGGAAAGTAGCTTCCCAAAACCCACCAATGAGAAAAAAGGGGTCGGTGAAAAAGTCAGTATAAGCAGAGGTGCAAAGCTGATAGTTTTTTTTTTTCTCGGCAAATGAAACTTTTTATAAAACTCGAAAGGGGTACAACGATGAGAACATTGAAAGCACACAATGCTTACAACGTTAAACAAAAGAAGAACAAAACAAGCATCTATCCAACAAAGAGCCCGTTCCAAGAGGGGAGAGTTGGGTCAGAGCCTGTTCCACTTTCTCTTCTTTTTCCAAAGTTTCTTTTCTTCAAATTTCAAACTCAAATATAATGAAAATGAAAAATAATTTTATATATTTTTTGCACCGTATTAAAGATCTCAATGAAATCTATCAAACAAGATCTATATTGGTAAGAAAATTATTTGCGTAAACACATAATTTTTGACCTTGAAATTCACCTTTTTTTTCAAAAACCCACTTTTTATAAAAGCGGAACGCCCAACTCGAGGTGCAGGGCTCTAAGCAAGGGGATGTAGCTAGACATACATTTATGGATGATGCTATGGTGTCATCGGTCATTTTGGGGACACCGTAATTTTTTGCATAACAGAACCCTGACAAGCATAACAAAAATCATTACAAGTATAATAGAACCATAACATGGCATAATCAAAAATCAATCAAGTCATAACCAAAAATCAACCAAGGCATAACCAACCAAGTTATGCCTTATTATGGTTTTGGTTATGCTTATAATGTTATTGGTTATGCTTGTAATGTATTTGGTTATGCTTATAATGGTTTTGTTATGTTAAAAGTTACGGTGTCCCCAAAATGACCGGGGACACCAAAGTCATTCCTGTTAGATTTCTTGGAGGGTTCCAACTTAAAACCAATTGGCAATAGGTGGAGTAGCCTCTAGAATTTATTAACCAAGCTTAGGTGGCTCAGATGAGCGATGTGGGACAAATCTAATACTCCCCTTCACGTGCAGCCCAGATGCACGTGGAGGTGACTGACTGACTCGGGCGACAGAGATGACAGAGACTTTCCCACGAGAGGTGAGGCCACCTAAGACCTAGCTCTGATACCATGTTAGATTTCTTGGAGGGTTCCAACCTAAAACCAATTGGCAATAGGTGGAGTAGCCTCTAGAATTTATTAACCAAGCTTGGGTGGCTCAGATGAGCAATGTGGGACAAGTCTAACAATTCCCTACATTTAATGCATGGCAGTGATGGAATCAGAAGTGGTGAAGGGGATTTTGAATCCCTTGTGGAGGAATCCGTTGAAGTGGGGGATGTGGGGACCTTGGTTGGACTACAATTGAGGGCACAGTTTGGGCTTCCCACAAGCCCACTTTTGGGCCCAGATAAAGCCTCTTTTGATGAAAATAGCCTTAGTCTAGCCCAGAATGTGGGTGAGCTGGCTATGCAAGTCTCCCAGGCCCAAAATTCTACAAAGAGAACCAAACCATCTTCGCATTCTGCAATCCCAGATGATACAATCACTGGTTGCCCTCTACCTCAAGGGGGTGAAGCGCCCCAGAGTTCACATCTTCCCGGTATCCAGGTCACGGTGGATCTTAGCAATGCGGAATATATGCAGATGACGAAAGAGGAGGCAGATTTCGAAGGAGGAGGCAGATGTCCAATGTTATCCAAATCCATGAGGAGCTATCGAGCGAAACGGGAGAAGAGGAAGCTGAGCCAAAGTCCTCAGCGGATTCCATTGAGAACTCTCAGCAGATCATTGATGAGGTAAGGGCTACTGTGGCTATTGGAGCTGCGTCGAATGTTAATTTAATTCCTTCCTAATGATCATCAGGTCTTAAAGAAAATGATAGTGCTCGAGACTAAGAAGGCTGCCGCCCTGCGTGCAAGGGCGGGCAATATTTAGGGAAACTAAGTCCCTAGTTACGGTGTTAGTTTTAGGATAATCATTTTTATGGAATATTAGAGGTTTGGGGAGTGCTGTGAAAAAACGATTTCTGGAAAAACTGATTAAGAAGAGAAAACCGGATATAGTGTTTATCCAAGAAACAAAACTAGAAACTATGGATCGATGATGCCGGATTGTGCAGACAGGAAGGAAGTAACATAAAAAGGGGTAAAAGGATAACGGGGATAATCGCTCACCACCCAAGTTAGAAAGCCAACGGGATACAGATATCACCACCCGAGGATTTAATTAGGGATATAGGGCGTAGAAATCGCTCACTACTCAAGGGAATCCACCTAAGAGATACAGAAACGATGAACAAGAAGATAAATCTTCTCACAAGCCAAAGGCTATTTTAATTCAACACTCTCTCTAAACTTCCATTTCATTAGATCAACTATTTATAGGCATTACAAAGATGACTCTTCAAGACTAAATAATAAATACTCGACATTTCCAACACAGACCTTCCAATACCTAGACCACAACTTACTAGATACTTTAAGACACATATTAAATACTTAGACCAAAAACTAAAAGACATTGAAAATGAAAGCAAGACTCATAAAAGAAATACAAAAGACATTTAGCATGAACTTCACGATATTTCCAATAACCATTAATATGCTCTTGCATTATTTTCCCCCGGTTGAAAAAGATTCACCCTCGAATCTTCACCGACTTCTTTGCCATTGCATTCACTTTTTTTTTCCTTTTTTTCCACAAAACTTCTACTTTAGCTTTCACATCAATAATCTCATTAACCATATTGAGCTCATAACTTCTAGTTGAAGGTGCACCAAGAAGTTTCTTTGTAATGGTGTTGGCCCTACCAACTCCTACCACATCAGGTGAAACCACAACTAATTCATTAACAATTCCCATTGCACAATCACCCTTGTGCAGTTTAAGAACTTGTTTACAACTTTTCATCAGAATCAATCCATGCCCCCGTGTAAACAAATTGTGGGCATTGCCTACCTCATCAAAGCACAATAAAAGTGATGCCTTAGAATCAAAACTCATAGGAGTAGAATTCTGGTTATCGTATAGCATCAAGAATTCGTGTTCGGTGTACTCATCATAAATTGGAGGCAAATTCCAATCCACTATTGGTAGTGAAGAAGAAGAATCCTTGTCTGAAAAGATTTCATCCGGCGTTTTTTGAAATTGCAAGCAAGAATAACTTGCCATTGAATCCAAAGCTCTAATACCAATTTGATGCCGGATTGTGCAAACGGGAAGGAAGTAACGTAAAAAGGGATAAAAAGGTAATGGGGATAATCGCTTACCACCCAAGTTAGAAAGCCAACGGGATACAGATATCACCACCCGAGGATTTAATTAGGGACACAGGGCGTAGAGATCGCTCACCACTCAAAGGAATCCACCTAAGAGATGCAGAAATGATGAACAAGAAGATAAATCTTCTCACAAGCCAAAAAGGCTATTTTAATTCAACACTCTCTCTAAACTTCCATTTCATTAGATCAACTATTATAGGCATTACAAAGATGACTCTTCAAGACTAATTAATAAATACTCGACATTTTCCAACACAAACCTTCCAATACCTAGACCACAACTTACTAGATACTTTAAGACACATATTTAATACTTAGACCAAAAACTAAAAGACATGGAAAATGAAATAAAGACTCATAAAAGAAATACAAAAGACATTAGCATGAACTTCACGATATTTCCCAATAACCATTAATATGCTCCTGCATCCATCGATTAGCAATACAAAGAATCTGGGGTGATAGCAATGTGGAGTATGCTTCTTCGAGATCGGGGGGAGCATCAGGGGGCCTACTGATTATTTGGAATAATACTTTCTTTAAGCTAGTTAGTGTTTCGATTAATAAACCCTTCATTTTGTTGCAAGGGACTATCGATGACTTCCCTTGTACCATAATGAATGTCTATGCTTCTAACACTATACTAGCCCGTCGTACTCTGTGGGAGGAACTATTGGCACTTAAAGTAAACCATCAGGACCCTTGGTGTATTGGGAGTGACTTTAATGAGATAAGAGAGGCGTCTGAACGAATGGGATGTTTGAGATTAGACAGGGGGATGTAGGATTTTTTGGAAATTTGTAACCATATGGAGGTGTTGGACATCCCTTTGATGGGAAGGAAGTTCACATGGACCAATTACCAGGACAATGCCATTCATAGCCGGTCGGATAAATTCCTGCTAGCTCAACCTTTCCTTGATCGGTTTAAGGTTCTGCAATGGGGGCTGCCAAGACCAATTTCAGACCACTGCCCCATCGCGCTTTTGGATGACAATAGAGATTGGGGGCCAAAACCATTTAGGTTCATGGATATTTGGCTATCGGATCCTAATTGTTTGAAGGTAGCTAAAGAAGCTTGGGAGGAGACTCAGGTGCATGGGTGGGCTGGGTTCATCCTTGTTTAGAAACTAAGGGCGATGAAGGATAGATTGAAATTATGGAACAAGCTAGACTTTAGGGACATCCATTGTGCTCTTCGAGATGTTGAAGCTCAACTCCACCATATTGATACCCTATCTGAAGCTAGACATTTGACTGTTGAGGAAAAAGTAGTGTGATGTTTCCTAAAGTCGAATTTTTGGAGGCTCTCAAACTTGACAGAATTGCTATGAAAACAAAAATCTCGTGTGAAGTGGCTGAAGCTTGGGGATCGAAACACCAGGTTTTTCCAAATTTCAGCTAACAACCGATTTAAGAGGAACTTGGTGGGAGGAATAAAGGTGAATGGGAGTTTGTTGGTGGATCCTGTTCAGATCAAAGAAGCAGCCTTAGAACACTTTCGGGCCAACTTTACGGAAGAGAGAAGGTTTAGACCAAATTTGGAAGGTGTTTTTACTAGGAAACTGGACCACGAGGGTGCAACGCAGCTTGAGAAACCTTTTGAGGAGAAGGAAATTCTGGTGGCTTTGCAAGATTGTAGTAGTCTCAAAGCCCCTGGCCCTAACGGCTTTAACTTTTCTTTTGTTAAGAAAGGGTGGGTCTTTCTTTTGTTAAGAAAGGGTGGGTCTTCATGAAGGAAACAGTTATCAAATTTTTCTCAGAATTCCATTCAAATGTGAAGCTGTGCAAAGGTATTAATTCCACTTTTGTCTCTCTTATTCCTAAAGTAGCTTGCCCTAGTTCATTTAAGGAATATAGACCCATTAGTATGGTGGGGTGGGTCTATAAGGTGTTGTCCAAAGTCTTGGCGAATAGAATTAAGGGGCACTTACGATCAGTGGTAAGGGAGGCCCAAGAGGCCTTTGTTTATGGGAAGCAAATTCTGGATGGTGTCCTTATAGCCAATGAGGCTATCCACAGCTGGAAAAACAGGGCAAATGGGGGTCTTATCCTTAAGCTAGACTTTGAAAGAGCGTACGATTGTGTCAATTGGAGCTTCCTAATCAGTATGTTATCGAATTTGGGCTTTGGGGACAAATGGAGGGGTTGGATCTTAGAATGTTGCTCATCGGTATCCATGTCAATTTTGATCAATGGATCACCTTCCCCGGAATTCCACACTCAAAAAGGGCTAAGGCAAGGCAATCCCCTATCTCCATTTTTATTTATTATTGTCGCAGAGGCCCCTTAATATTCTGTTAGAATGAGAAACGAGCGAAATATTATTAAGGGAACCAAAGTGGGGAGAAATGGGGTCATCATATCTCACTTACAATTTGTGGACGATACGATTCTATTTTGCAATATTGATCCGGAGGAGATGGCAAACATCCAAAAGAATTCTGAGGTGCTTTCAATTGATGTCCTGTTTGAAAATTAATTTTTTGAAGATCTCCCTCTGTGGAGTGAGCATACCACTGGAAGCATCCGCATCTTTGGCCCAGATCATGGGATGTAAAATGGAGCAGCTTCCAATTAAGTACCTCGGTTTGTCGTTAGGGGCTAACCCAGGGAGGATTAAAACATGGGACTCTGTCATTGAAAGAACAGAGAAGGTGTTAAGTATTTGGCGCACTCGGTGTATTTCTTCCGGGGGAAGGTTGACTCTTATTAATTCTAATTCGGCAAGCGTTCCCATATACTTTATGTCTCTGTTCAAAATGCCAGCTGCTGTTGCGAAGAAATTGGAGAAAATGCAGAGACAATTTTTTAGGGTGAGTCGAACGACAAAAAGAAAATGCACGTGGTCAAATGGGATGAGATTACTCGGAAGAAATCTAATGGAGGCTTGGGGGTCAAGAAAATGATGCAACATAATCTAGCTCTCTTTTGGCAAAGTGGTGGTAGAGATTTGGTAAGGAAAAAGATTCCCTATGGGTGAAGGTGATCAAGGGAAAATACGGCTTGGATAGTAATTGCTGGTTACCCTATCCTCTCGGCGCTAATTCTACGTCAAGAATTTGGTCAGATATCTATTCTCTGAATAATCTCTCATCCCCATTGGACTATTCTATCCGAGAAAGCTTTTGAGTCCAAGTTAATTCGGGAGATGCAACTGTGTTTTGGGATCATGTTTGGCTAGGTGAATCCTCATTAATTGAAAGAAGATTAAACCAGACTTTTTTCTTTATCTACCCAAAAAGAGGTGCTGATCAGCAACTTGAGGGTTGAGGGAGCATGGGAATTATTGTTTAAAAGAGAAATATTTGGGCGAGAGAAGCAGGAGCTCGATAACTTGAAACAACGACTTCAACGGGTTAACATAAATCCATCGAAACTGGATGCTTTGCAATGGAGATGGTCGAGTGATGGAATTTTTTTTGTCAAGTCAGCCTATGGGCAATGGGAATTGCAATCTCACTCTAGTAGTGCGCTGCTAGGCTCTCTTTGGAAGAATCTGGCCCCCCAAAGGTGGAAATCTTTGCTTGGATGGCAGTAAAAGAAAGAGCGGTAACCAGGGCTGTCCTCCTCAGCAAAAATTTGATCAGTGAAATTCAATTAGCTTTATGCCCTCTATGTTCCTTGAATTTGGAGACTCACCAGCATTTGTTTCTTCACTGTCATTTCTCGTGGAGTGTTTGGTCGATAATCCTAGATTGGTGGAATATCAAATGGGTTTGCCCAAGTTCTGTACCAGATTTAGCAAACTGGTGGTTTTTTAATGGATTCTCCAATCTGGAGAAACATGTTTGGAAAGCTTGCTTCTATGCTATGTTGTGGACTCTTTGGTTGGCAAGGAATGATACCATCTTCAACAATTCAACGAAACAAACTTGGGAGGTGGGGGATTTAGTAAAAACTAGAGTGGCGATGTGGATGAAGGCAAAGTTTGACATAAAGGTCTACTCCATTGGGGAGTTCAAGATTTTCTTAGATGGTATCTGTAAACTGAAATTGCAACTTAGTTCTCAGGAGAGTCTCCAACTGTCGGTTGGATGGGATTGTAAATTTGGGCTCAACCAAGCTTTGTCTTAGGTTGAATTTTCTCGATGTACCCATTTCGAGTTCTATAAAAATGTTCTGTTTTCCGAGAAAAAAAAAAAACAACCCTTCTTCATGGCAGTACTGAAGGCAATCTTTTTGTGACAACTTTTATGTTGTACCAAGCAAAATTGTCACTATACTTCAACTTTCTTGTAGTGATGTCCATATTACGTACGTAGCTAAACTAAATGACAATTTACTGAAGTATATGAGTAAGTAGATAATAAAAATAAAATAAACCGGCCCATCAAATTTGCAACCAAAAGAGATCTATATTTTATGTAGAGCTTAGTACAAAATTCTTCTAATATTTTTTGTCACTGCTAAACTAAAATTCAGGAGCCGCGCTGAGCGCTCCCTAAAGTTTTTTGATCTGCAAAGAAAAATTTAAATATAATAATTGCAATAGAATGACAAATCTCAAGTGGTTTGACCAAGTGGCTCTGAGAAAATAATAAATGCACATTCATGAGGTTACAGGTTCCATTCTCACGGAAGCCAAACATTCCAAATAATGGGGCCACTGGGGAGTTATGGCCAATCCTTACTTTCAGGGTTCCGAAATTAGTTGAGATAGGCTCTTGATGGCTCGGACATCCGATTATCAGAAAAAATTTAGAATGACAAATCTATGAGATTTGAAGTCTGAGCACGTTGTGCCAGATCTTTCGATTTACTATTGGAGTATCAAAGTGTTTGAGCTTGGGCAACTAAGGACCCAAGCTACTGGCCTACATCAAATGTCCATTGTCACTCAACAGCAAACAGATGAGGGAGCATGTACGGTACATGAAACAGTGTCCACGAAGCTATCCAAAAAAGGAAATGGGAGCTGGTATAGTACATGAAACAGTTTCATGTAACGAAAACACTTTCGAGCAGAAGAAGGGGAGTCCACTTACCGTACTTGAGGCTTTGGATGATCATGTCAGAAAGAGGCTCGTATATATCAGTGTAGACAGTTCTAATCCCGGAATCAGATTGTTAGAATATTGTCAGGACTTGTGTTAGTCCCACATTGACTAAGTAAGTCATTGTAATGAGTATCTCATAATATAAATAAAGTGTGTTTGTGTTAGGGTTAATTAACACCCTATACACTTCTTTCTTCCTCTAACAACATGGTATCAGAGCACAATCTTAATCCTAACCCTAAACCACCACGACCTTAAATCATCAACCCAGCCCCCAAAACTTCTGTTAATCCACTGTCGTACATCTTCCTAAACCCACTGCCGTACATCTCCATCACTAAACTTCTGTTAATCCTAAACCCAGTCACGTTAATACTCACCGACGTTGCAAAAGCTCCAGTCGGCGTCATCCAGCCTCCACGACAGACTCGCCCATCTCGAACAACCCTTCGCCGACCACCGTCGGCCACCCTTCGGACTCGCCAACCACCGGACTACAATCTCCGGACTCTAGCGACCTCCCGTTGTACGTGCTCGACATCAACTGGGCTCCTCCGAATCCACTAGATCTCCAAACTCTGGCGACCTTTGTTGCTCCTGTTGACAACCCAGCCACCAGTGACCCTCGCCGGCATTCACCCAACCACCGACGACCATCGCCGGCTGTTGTCCAGTCACCGGCGACCCTTGCTTTACTCCGGCGAGTCTCCCAGCTGAAGGTCCATGTAATTTCAGCTTGATAAAGTTTTGTATTGCTCCGATCTCTCTGTCTTACTCACTCTTACATCAGCCAGACCCGTGGAGTTATTTTATTCAGTGGTTTTTGGGTTGGACAGTGCCTGTTTTACTGTGATAGTTATCGGTGGATCTGCATCATTTATGGAGTTTGTTTCTGTGACTATTATGTCCAACCCACGTTCAATTTGTTGGCTATTTATGGTTCTGGTCAGCTGTAGTCGCTCTTGCTTCTGTTGATGGTAATTTATTGGTAGGTGTTGCCCCCCCTTTTTTAGTTGATTTTGTTGGGTCATTCTTATTGGTGCCTTTACATTGATCGTTTTAAAAAAACAAAAAAAATGTCTGAGCCAAAGAAGGATGTTGATTCTGGTACTGGTTCTAGCTCGGGTTCTACTATTGTTGGTAGTTTATCTAGTAATTCTTGGTCTCGCGATAGGCGCCCTATTACCTCCACACCATTAAATGGGGGCAATTATGTTCTTTGGGCTAAAGCGGTTGAGGTATATTATATGGGTCAGTTGGAGGATTCTTATTTGACTAGTGCGCCCCCGGCTGCAGATGCACCCACATATGGGGTCTGGAAACCTATTGATGCTCGTATTCGTTCATAGTTATGGAATAGTATGACGGAACAGGTTGCTAGTACGCTAATGTTTTGTGATACAGCTAGAGAGGTGTGGACACAGGCCAAAGAGTTGTATTCAGGTGTTGAAAATCTCCGTCGTACGTATGATCTTCATCAGTCTTTCTTTAATATATCTCAGGGTGATGATTCTTTTGAGGATTATTATGCTAAGTTCCGGCGTATTTGTAATGAGTTGGATATTTGTGAGCCACTTTCTGCTGATATTCAGGCTATGCGGTGCCAGCGTGAGCGCATGCGAGTTACTCGTTTCTTATCTGGTGCATCACCCGCTTTCAAACCTGTGGGTAATCAGATTTTGGGGGATCGTGACTTACCTCCTCTCAGCGAGGTATTTAGTCGTCTCCGGCAATCATCGTCTATTTCTGGTCCACTGGCTCCTGACCGTTCTGCTTTGACTTCCGTTGTCTCTGATAGCTCTGTGTTCTCAGTCAATCGCGGCCGTGGTCGAGGCCGTGACTCTGGGTTTCGAGGCCGTGGTCGTGATTTTGGAATGAATGGCTGTGGTTCTAGTGGCCGTACAAACCCTGTTATTGGTGGTCGAGGTGATCGTGCATTTAGTCGTGGTGGCCGCCTGACCGGGGGAGGCCGCGGTCGTGGCCGTGGTGTTCGGTTGTGTACCTACTGTGGGGGGACTAATCATTGGGTGGACACATGTTATGAGTTGTATGGCTTTCCTCAGGCTCATCCGGCCACTGTCTCTGAGGATACTGGACAGTTTACTCCGTCTTCTGCTGATAGTATGGTTGTTTCAGCTGATGAGTACCAGCGCTTCTTGTCACTCCAAGTCCACCAAACTCCTTTTTCGCAATGGAATCCCACTTCACCAAATGTAGCTTTTTCCTTTCCACTGTATCACCCCAAAAAAATTGTCTCTGTAATTTCTCCATCGCCTTTGCTACAGTGAATGGCAGTTTGAAGATAGACATGAAATATGTTGGCAGATTAGAAAGTGAGGAATTGATAAGAGTAAGTTTGCCACCCGAGGAATTGTTCCTCCTCCTCCACACACTTAACCTTTTCTCCATCCTGTCCAAAACAGGTTCCCAAGTTTTAATTGGGTTGGCACCAAGAGGCCGTCCCAAGTATTTGATTGGTAAGGATTCAATTCTGCACCCCATTACATGAGCAAGGGATTTCACATCCTGTTGTTAGATATTGATACCACATAACGAGCTCTTGGGGAAGTTAATTTTCAGCCCAGACATGAGCTGAAAACATCTCAAAATTCTTTTGATATTAGCCATCTCCTCCCTATCATTGTTGCAAAATATTAAAGTATCATCCGCAAATTGAAGATGGGACACCGATACACCAGAGGATCCAATCTTCATCCCTCTGATTATATTTAACTCCTTTGCCCTTTCCAACAAAATATTAAGAGCTTCCACAACTATATTGAAAAGAAAAGGGGATAAAGGATCCCCTTGTCTGAGACCTTTTTGAATTTTGAACTCTTTAGAATTTATCTTCATTAACATACGTAGAAACTCGAAATTGATGACGTAGGCCAAGTTTTGTCAAACATAATTCAAACCAAGCTCTACTTGAACAAATTTTGTTCTCGTAAATTTTGATCTCAGTTCGACTTCAGTTTGATGACCTTTATGCCCTGTTGAACTATATATGAAAGGCATCAGGGTCAATATAGAGCTCAACTGAAACTAGTTCCTAGTGTAAGCAGAAATCAAATTTTCACCTTTATAACCATGTGTCATCACAATCGATTGATCATTCGAGTCAGTACAATATTATTCGGGTCTTTTTCTGAATGCCCAAAGTCATAGGGTCTCCACTCGGGTCTTTTTACCCATACAATGACCCAACCCTAATAAAAAACAAAAAAATTTGGGAAGTAATTTTTGTTGTGCTTCTACGGTACCATTTAGTTTTTTTTTTTTTTGGTTCAATTGTCTAGAGTTTTCAGGTCAGCTTACTCAAAAGAAAAAAAAAAGTTCATGCTATTAGGTTAAACAAATTTTTTTTTGCTCGGCAAAAGAAGATTTTATTAACTCAAAAGGGGTACATCGAGTGAAAAACTTACAAAGCACACAAGCTTAGAACAAAGAGAAAACCAAAGAAACCATCCAACTGAAAGTTGGACCATAGCACCCATACAAAAACAATTACACTTTGACCTTCCTCATGCCATCAAGATAACCCTTAAAATCCTCCACCGAGTGTACCTTGATATCAAATTTCACCTTAACCCACATTGCTACCCGGGTTTTAATTAATTCCCCAAGATCCTCCACCTGCCATGATGCATTGTTGAATACAATATCATTCCTTACCAACCATAACGACCAAGTCGTGGCATGGAAGGTTGTTTCCCATAAAAACTTGTCCAGATTTTTAAAACCCATACCGAGCCACCAAGTAAACAAATCTAATAGGGAGGCCAGGCACACCCATTGACATGCCACCAATCCAAAATCAAAGACCAAACGTCCCAAGAAAATTGGCAATGTAAGAATAAGTGCTCAGGCGATTCCAGGTGTAATGAGCAGCGAGGGCACAGAGCCGATTGCCCCTCAGGAATCAAGTTTCTATAGAGAAGTACCGTTCTCAAAGCCACTCTATCATGAAGAGCCAACCACGAGAAAATTTCCACCTTCGGGGGGCTAATATTCTTCCAAATTGATCCCAAAACCCAGTTGCTATCGAAGCCCAATTGCTCCCATTTATGATAGACTGACTTCACTGAAAAACAATTGTCAGAAGCCCATTTCCAACTTAATTCATCCCGTTTTGATTGATCCAACTGCACTGCCCATAATTTCCGAAGCAATTCTTCAAATTGGTGATCTTCCCAGGCCCGTAGCCTTCTCTGGAAAAGAATATTCCACCTTCCATCCCCACTTGCATCTTTTAATTCACTGATCATCTTTTCTTTTTGTGTAGAGATTAGGTAAAGGCGAGGAAACTCCTCCTTCAAAGTTGAGTCCCCTAGCCAAACTTGATTCCAGAAGGATATCTCTTGGCCAGATTGAACCACCACCCTAAACCCCTCCTGAATAATGGAACCGATGCCCGAGGAGGTATCTCCTACCGAACAAATATCTCTCCATAAATTTGAAACCTTACCAGAAAATGGCAAGGAAGGTAACCAGGAACGTTGCTCCAAATTGTACTTGCTTTTGATTACCCACACCCACAAAGAATCTCGATCCTTGCTAAAACGCCACCACCACTTGGCCAGAAGAGCAAGGTTTTGGATCATCAAAGTCTTTACCCCTAGCCCTCCGAACTCTTTCTTTTTGGTGATCGTATCCCATTTCACCAGGTGGATCTTTTTCTTTTCCACCGAATCACCCCAGAAAAATTGTCGTTGGATCTTTTCTATCACCTTTGCAACTGATACCGGCATTTTAAATATGGACAAGAAGTAAATAGGCAGGCTGCTAAGAGAAGAATTCATGAGAGTGAGTCTACCCCCTGTAGTGTTGAATCTCCTACGCCAGACACTAAGCCTCTTCTCCATTCTTTCCACCACTGGATCCCAAGTTTTGATTATGTTCGGATTAGCACCCAACGGTAAGCCCAAATATTTGATTGGCAAATGGTCAACTTTGCATCCCATAATCCTGGCCAAGGATGTTACAATCTGATGGTTCACTTTAATACCACACAAAGAACTTTTGGAAAAGTTTATCTTCAGTCCCGACATGAGTTGGAAGCAGCAGAGAATTCTTTTGATGTTAGCCAACTCCTCCCTATCATTCTTGCAAAAAATAATCGTATCATCAGCAAATTGAAGGTGAGAAACAACAATCCCATTAGCCCCATTCGACCCAATTCTTGCCCCAACGATGATGTTTAGCTCCCTCGCTCTTTCTAACAAAATATTGAGACCCTCCACCACCATATTGAAAAGAAAAGGGGATAAAGGGTCCCCTTGTCTTAGTCCCTTTTGAGTTTGAAATTCCTTTGATGCCGAGCCATTTATCATCACTGACATATTGATTAAAGGAATGTGCTATAGGTTAAACAAATTGATTAAAGGAATGTGCTAGGAAGCCCAACAAGTAAAAAAGCACATGAAAAGTACAGATTCTGGTGTACAAATTGGCCAAATAAGCCTTACGACACACAAAGTTCTTGGACACCACCAAGGTTTTTGTTTTGTCAATCAATAGAAGATAATATTTTACATCATATATGAATTACAGAGTACAAATTCGGAACATTACAACAATTGTGTGAGTATACGAGACAACAAAACCTAACAAATCAACGAATATAAAAAATAAGTCCATTATAGGAAAAAGCTCTCTAAAGAAAGAACACCCACAAGCAGGTAAATAAACTCAAACTCCTGACCTCCTTATGAGATGCAAGAATTCTGGACAACTTAACTATCCCCAGTTGGTTTTGGACACCACCAAGTTGCTGGTCCTTTATTGATGGCAGCGGAAACTGAACTTGCTGCTGCTTTAATTAGTTATAGAATTGATGGCAGCAATATTGGCACCAGCTATAACTGAACTTGCAGCTTCAGTTAGATGCACCGAGTCGAAGAATTCGTACTTTGACCTATCAGAACAAATTGCTGAAAGTGGGTTGCACAGAACTGCCTGCTCCAGCAGACCAGTCCCACAACACCCCTTGTTGATCACATCAAAACCTACAAACAAACAAACAAACAAAAAATAGGAGATTGAGGTGGTGAAAACTTGGGACCCCGGGTTCTGAAGCTTGCCTGAAAAGACATTTCTTAAAATAGAAGATTGAAGTGGTTAGAACTTGCTTCCAAACATAACAAAAGTTTTAAAGTTTATTTCTACGTTTTTTTTTTCTCGGCAAACGAAACTTTTATATCACTTGAAAGGATACATCGAGCAGGCTCGAACACAATAAGATTACACACTTACTAGTTCGAACAAGAAAAAAGAACTAAAACAAAACCCTCCAACAGAAAGTTGGATGGCAACCATCTCACCACCCAATCAAATTATAGTTTCAACAACTTGACACCGTCCAGAAAAATCCTAAAGTACTCTGCCGAATACACCTTTATGTTGAATTTAGCCTTTACCCACATTGCGACTCTAGTTTTATTTCTACGTTCTGTACTAATTTTATTTTCGCTTCGTCTTCCTCCTTATACACTAATTTAACAAGGATAGCAGACGATGATATTGGTGTGTCCGACGGATATGTGTGTGTAACATACTTAACGTGTATACGTTCCTCAAAATATTTGTTCAAGGAAAGTGAACCTACCCTTAAACTATGTATCAGAATAATGAATCAGCTGAATATATAATTTTTGGCCAATGACAATTGACATACATACATACCATAGTTGGCAGGATTTTGCAAAATGTTAAGCATTGGCGTATATGTATCGAAGTAGGCGAGTTTGAGTCCCTGATTAGCTAAGCTGCTTTGCATGGTGTTCAAAGCTTCTTGAACCTTTGCATTATAATCACTTCCAACAGAATTTAGAGTTTCATTACAAGTACGTGTTATTAGTGGATTCACAGGGTCTGATGAGTAGAGTGTAATGACATTCGGCCAACATCCAAACAACGGTACACCAGAGACCGCAATCCTTCGAGCCCCAAGTTCAACTAAACCCTGCAACCATACAAACATACTTATATTTACTGTATTGATTAATTTGAACATGTTATGGGACATTGATTCATTTGTTTTTCGGTAAATAAAATTAACTTTTCTGGAGCCCCAATAAACAAAATCAAAATAAACCCAAAAAAGAAAACCTTTACACAAATTTAAATCCCAATTAATACTAGTTGAAACTCCCTAAACGTGACAAATTAATGTCTAGAGCTTCATCCGATCCCAAAAACTTCTTTGATTTGTTTCGCACTTTGTTTGGCCGACCACAACAGCTAAATGTATCATCTGCACCAATATTTGGTGATGCATGTTCCTTTTCTACCCAAAAAAAAGGTCAGGTAAATTCTTAGCTAGGTAGTATAAAAAAGTATAGTAGAGGCCAAACCTGTACGAATTCTTGCAGTAGTTGTAACACAAACTCTTCATATTGCTCAATAGTTGTCCCATCCGGATGGCCAACGACATTTCCAAGTCCATAGTAATTGATGGCGAAATCGTTCACTGCGCAATTCACAACGAAAACGGCACTCGTGGTCTGATTATCCGCTTCCTCTTGTCCAATGGTGCTTGCAAGTTTTGCTTTGTATTCTTTGAAGTATTCCAATTGCGTTGACATTGGTATTACATTCTAAAGTGCAGAGAACCAAATGATAAAAATATAACAAAAAAAGTACCCAGTTTTTATATTTTGGTAACGTCTCGGAAAACAGTTTTCTCTGCCACATGGAATTAGGTGTGGTACTGGAAGAAAGAAGAAAAAAGGTACACAATTTAATTAACAGTGTTAATTACTGCCTTACATGCATTAATTAATGCTTAAGGTTTGTTCCCTAGATTGGCCATAGCCATCTCCCAGTACATATGTTGCGAACAAGTGCGGCACCCGTGCAATGCACTTGAATAAAACAAAAAAAAAAAAAGTGTTATAGTTAATGGTACTTATGATTTAGAATTTAATTATTGAATTCAGAAATATTATTGGGAGGGAAAGTTTGAAAGTCCTTTTTGTTTATTCTTTGTAATCTTTTATAAAGATTAATAAATTTTTTTTGCGTAGCAAAAAAAAAAAGTGGGAAAATCAATAGAGAAGGGAGATGATTAGTAATGGCTTAGGTGCGTTTTTGTGTAATTTTTTAATTATTTGTAGAAAGTGAAAATGTAGAATATTTTTTTGAAAGCCCTTACAATGAGACCCCGTTCCACTTTCTCCAAAAACCTTCTTTTTCAAAAAAAAAAAAAAAGTAATTTCAAACTCAAATATAACAAAAATGAAAAATGATTTTTCAATTTTTTTTGCACCGTTTAAAAGATCTCAATGAGATCTATCAAATAAGATCCATATTGGTAGAAAAATTACTTATGTAAATACATAATTTTTGATCTTGAAATTATCTTATTTTTCTTAAACTTCATTTTTCCTAAAAGTGGAACGGCCAGTAAACAAGCTCAATCCAATATGTACCTATAGGTGGCGGTTAAAAAAAAAAAGAGCCAAATGCTAAGGAATGCCCCTGGGGCACTTGATCAAGTGCAATTTATTGTTAATGGTTAATGCTAGTTTCTTGTTCCCATGCAATGACTTATTAGCTCCACCAACTTTCATTAATTGTCACAGTAGAAATAGTAATTTTAAGCACCAACTATAGTCTTGCTTGAAGGTTTTTTCCATGATAATAAATGCTTCACATTTCAATTTCAAATAAAAAAGTCAATACCATAGCATATTGCAGTAGCATAATACTTGACTTCTTTTTTTGTAAATAAAAGCTCACCCTTCGTGTAAGTTGGGAGAGAAAAAGAAGAGAAGATAGGATTGTTCCTCCAATTCACTGTTCACATTTTTCAAATCCTATTTTATTCATCTAATGTATATATGATATTTATAGCCTCATAAAATTGTTATCATTTAAGAGATATTTGCAATAACTGTAACATAAGATCCATATTCAACATGTTACAGTAAAAACAAACCCGAAAAGTCATAACTTTTACCCAAATATATTTGAAATATCCAAGATAAAGTCGATTTTTTGGTTAAAAGTTATACAATTTTTACTTTTCTTATTTCTCTCGTCAAGATAAATAAATAATTAACAAAAGTTTGTCGCAAAATTAACAAACCGAAATTTTTTTTAAATAAAAACAAAAACAAAAAAAATCCAAAAATCTCTTAACGGAACGCCACCTGAATTTGAGTTGACTTAAATAGAGCATCTTTCCAAACCAATTTTTTGTATATCATACTCCTACTTATTATTTTGGCTTCTAAAACAAAAGCTATTTTAAAGGGTAATGTTGGCAGCCAAGATGATGCAATTAATTCCACTAACAAAATCAAGGAAAGTGCATCCAAGTATGCAAAATTTTAATGCGTAGAAATTTATTGAACAAGATAAAACATTATTAATTACAATTAAAGAGGTGCCCTAAACATCATTAACTTCAAATTACATCATTAATTGCTCCTAAGCAGATGCCCCAGGGGTACCTATTAGCAGGATTAAAAAAAAAAGTATCTATAGATGCTCGATCCAATCATTTTTTTTTTTCAAAATCCTGAAATCTAAATGAAAAATTAAATAATTGAATTGAGCACTTTAAGCATGAGATTGAGCTAATTTTCCATTGGAGCCCTCGAAAAAATACTTTAAAATTAATAAACGATTCAAATTGTTTGTGTGGAACCTGAAATGGATCACACACAGTGATCTGGGCACAATCGTTATGCACAAAATCTGTGGGTAGCATCTCTCTTTACTTTTTGTCTTTCGTCAATCTGGTGTAATATACATGTACAGCAGGTGTCACAGTAATGGTAAATGGACGATTCCAAACTTTAATGGGGTCAGAGAGAGAGAGAGAGAGAGAGATAAGTACAGCTGCAGAGAGAGAGAGAGAGAGATATACAAGTACAGCTGCAGTCCGATTATCAAATCCAGTACCAGCGGAGGCAAAACCAACTGCTGGCTTGGCTTGGATGGCAAAATCTGGGTCCAAATATGGCACATAATTCTCAAAACCCAAGTAGGAAGCTGAAACAAAACAACACAAACAATACCGAAGTTAATACAGTATTGGCCCTGTACCAGGAGGGTTCAAAGTTTCGGACTCCATTGATAATTAGGTGGAAAATTTATGAAAAGATACAATTACAAGAATTCTGAAATAGTACAATCATGTTTTCAGTTTATTTATTATTAAATGAAAATTCCAAAACAAAATTTTTGTGATAACAGCGTTTAAAATGCGAAGAATTTTTTCAGATTATCTTAGTTAACAAATATCCTGCTTGATGAAACAAAAGCATTTACAAAAAAAAAAAAAAATTTAAAAAAAAGTGTATCGAAATGATTACCCTGATATGTTTTTCAAAGTATAATTATTAATTAAGCTTCTAATCAAACTTATCAAATACCATAATTTGGTAAAGTTAGCTCCAATAAAAACAGCAGTGGACAAGTTGTTTGGAACGAAGGGTGTAACAACTGATATATTATTATCCTTGTATCATCAAATTTTCAACTTGAATGTTCATGTCAACGATAGGGATCTAAAAAATAAAAACTATAACAAAATCCTAAAATAAATTGTTAACTAAGGAGAAAAATAATCTGAAAGAGACAGAATTTTAGAATTCTTTTTTGCTTATTGTGTTCTTCTCATCGGGGCAAATAAAAAAGTGAAATTAACACTCTGACCTAAAGTTAAAAAAAGTTAACTAAACATTAAAAACTACACATAATGCTAATTACAAGTTATTCATTAATCATACATGTCAATCCTGAACTAGTTGAAGAAGAAAAGCAAAACATATTATTAGTATTTATTTCTACCTCACCTTCATTCCAATGTGACATACCGGTTAATTTTGCTTACCAACTTATTATATCTTTTAGAAAAAATTTATGTTTTCAATTCGTCTCGAAAGAAACAAAAAAAAAAAAAGTGAAACAAATAGAGTAGTTGTTTTTCACCTCCTTGTAAGCTTTTCTTTATTCTTTTTCAGAAAAAAAAAAAAAAAAAAAGACCCACCACTGGGGCAATTGAAAAAGAGCCCCACTATCAGGGAAATTGGAAACAAAATCTACAACTCGAAATATATAGACCAAAATTTGAAATAGGGAACACATGTAGTTCAGCCATAGTACTCTTTGGTTATTTCCGATATTGCAAAATGTGAATGTATAAATATTTTTCTTAATCTTCCTTACACATTCTATGTTAATATTCTAGGATGATATATATTCATGGTTGAATCGTTAATTTTTGTAGGTAACCGAGGAACAACCTTGCAACCTGGCCACTATTGGATTTGACCGCGCAATTCAAACCTCTGGGGAGACTAGCAAAGTAACCCACCGCCATGACCCTCTACTTAAATCATGGTTCGCCTCCAAAGGAAAACGAACCCTGCTATGTTGCAAGCGAGTGCTCGACCTTACCATGTTAACAATCCATGGGTGGGTCATGGTTGAATCTTATCGCCTCTTCCTTAAACATTCTATGTTAATATTCAAGGATGATATATATTCTTGGTTGAATCTTATCGTCTTTTTTAAAGTAAGCTTTCTTGTGAACTTTTTTGAAGTTTCACTTGGTGAAATCTATGTGAGCTATTTACGACCATGAAGATAGCTAGTTAATTAGCTAGTTGCATATTTAATTGGGGTACGTAGAGCGTTTTGACTAGTGTTGGTGCTCCAAATGAAGGAGGGCAAGAGAGTTGTGTTTGATTTTTAGCCTAATATGGTAATTTTGGCTTTCTTGTGCAGCGGGCCCTCAAGAACGCAACTACAACCTGGCGACCATTGATGGTCATAAAATTGGAAAAACAACAAACCAGACCTATCTAAAAAACAAACGTAGAAATCAAACCAAAAAAATAAAACGAATAAGAGAGATGAAGATATACGTGGTTCGACTTACGGCTATAAACCTAACTTGCTAACAAGAGCTAATTCCACTATGTAAAGAGAATGATGCTACGAAGAGCTACAATGGTGACAAACAAACACAGTTCTCACAAAAAGACTCTCGCCAACTCCAAAATATAAGTTCTCTAACCAAATAAAAAAAACCCGATTGGAATCTCTCACCATATACGCTCTCTTATCAAGTCTCACAAAACACCTAAGGGTTTTTAACCAAAAGAGACACAGACGGAACAATGTTCTACAGACGTGACCGGATATCACTCAGAAACAGATAATTCTCATAAAACCCTTTGGTTTCAACCAGAAAGAATTACTGAAACAGATGATTTTTCAAATGCTCGAAGGCCTACAGAACTACCATAGAAGAGGCAACCAAATGCACAAGAACATTGAACAGACGAACCCTAGGTTTTAGAGATGAGACCCTCTAGAGGCCTCTCAGAGGGATTCACTTAGGAAGTCCTAATCCTAATGAGAAAACAAGGCTATATTTATGGTCACATATTGCTTCCTAAAGTCATAATCTTTGCCGTATTAAGTTTTTAGAGTCCAAAACCAATAAGAAAACTCCAAAATTAATATTTAGAAATTTTATAATATGACCAAAATAGGCCAAACCGCCTAATTTTTGACCGGGCAAGATTTTTAGGGAACATTGGAGTTCAAAACCTGATTCAACAACCCGGGCGGCTGTGACTCTTGCTCAAGCGGAATTTAAAAATTAAGAACACTCATATCAAGCCGAAAATCCCACAGGCTTAAGGGCTATTAGCCCAGCCGTTACTCAGGCAAATCAGACCGCGGCCCCAAAATTAGGCTTATTTTGCGAGGGACGCCCTATGCGGCCGTGTCCTTGCAGGCAATGCCAAGGGCCGGGCTTAACACTTAGAGTATCACACATAAAGTTTTTTTTTTTTTTTTGATAAGTACACATAATTTGAAAGACAATGTAAAAAAAGATTCTGTCTTACCAAGAAAATCAGCAATGACCTTCCCATCACTGAACCTGCCAGTGGCCTTCTGGTTCACAAAATCAATTCCATAAGGTGCAAAGTTGCTCTTGGCAATAGAACCAATGTAGTTGTTGTTTCCAGGGTCCACATAAGAGTCTCCAAACACATAGAAGGCTGCGATCGAGTGGTTGGAAACCTCTCGAGCTTGATTTTGAGATATCAAATTGGGCAAAATAAACAACAAACCAATAATAAAAACCACGGATTTTATTTTGGAACTCATATTCACTTCAAGTGGATAGAGTAGAGATGAAAAAACTGAACAAGTTTTTTTCCCTACTTCTCGATCCCTAGTTGTGGTATGCGAAACTGAAGCATTGATTCTTTATTTATAAGTACGTACCCTCGTTGGGTTCATTTTCGTTTATGAAGCACGCACAAAACATAGAAGATTCATTTGATGTGCGATTGATCCCCCAATAGTTATATCCACATGAGAATAAATTCTACACAGAACTTCCAACCAAGCCACTCTGTACTACAGGTGTCGAATAAACTACACCGTGCCGGCCCAGCCCATTTATTTTAGTGCCTAATGTGTTTTGCGTTGTGTTGTGCCAACGCTGAACATGTTGTGGTTGTGCTTGTGCCACCTGGCCCATTTGACATAACAGCCAGTCGGCCAACTACCGGCCATTAGAACTTGACATCTCACCTAATAGGTAATCAATTGTGGGTCAACGACTTTCACGGAAATCAGCCTTAATAGCAACAAACTATACTAACGAACAATTTATAACGTTTTTTTGGGTAAGTCACAAAGAGAAATTGATTTGCTAGATTGAAAATCCAGTGGATAGTGGATTATAGTGAAGGAGCATAGGTTTTAAGAGATTTCTTAGAGGGATTCAACTTTAAAATAGTCGTCAATATGTGAAGTAGTCTCTCTAGATGATATTAACGAAAATTAAGTGGCTTAATTAGGTGAGGTCTGGAATAAAGTTTAACATTCTAATCTCCAGAGTACCACCCAAAGGGACGTGTATTGATTGAAAAAGTGAGGAAATTAATATTTCTGAAACCTACCTGGCGAAGCAGGCCAACTAACCCAGTTGCGAAAGTGACATGCATTTACAGTTTCCAGTATTCATTAACATGTGAAGTTAGTCTGGTGGCTTGGTCATTACACAATTGATCATGGTTTGATTAAGAGACAATTAAGCTTACTCGGACCCTTGACTGTTGAAAAAACGAAGCTACCATTAGTAAGCCGTTCATACAGCTTCCATTAAAGCCCTTATTTCTAGGTCGGGCAATTAACAAGTTTGTTGAGCCAGTTGGGGCCGAATTTAATGCATACAGCAGTACAGCAGGTGAGATCTATGATCCGGGCAAATAGCTAGGTACAATTCTGGTCTCGATGGGTTCAAACTTTATTTTCATGCTTGTAATGGGTTGTTCGACGTCGATTCATCATAAAATTTTATTTGTTTTGGAGTCTCAAAGTCTCTGGGTACAATTTTCAATAAATTTTCTTTATCTATTTCTCTTCATTCATTACTCTCAAAAGCCTCCATCAAAACTCAAACCAAACAAGACAAAAAAAATGACCTCAATTAGTGTAGTTTATCCTGTCTGTAGTGCGATAAGATTACCGTAGATGAAAATTAGGGATTTGCATACCTAAATTGACAGTGGATTTGTGGTATAGTATGTAACAAGACATCAAATCTGGCCTTTACATTTCTTGAGTGAGCTGGATTCGAGGTTAACGAAGTCCTTCAATGAAGTTTGATCGAGTGTCTTGGTTTAATTGGTTCATTATTTGCTTTTAGTCGTGAGCTATGTAGCATGGACACAGGCATGGTGGGGTCATGAACACGAATACAAGACCGATTGTGTGTGCCTATACACAGATGTTTTATATATATTACAATTTTTGTGAAATACTTTCGAATGGGTTATTGGGCTGGTGGCCATCTCAAAGGCATAAGAATGTGGAAAAAAGGTTGTTGGAAACTCTATGTTTCTTTGCAGTCATATGGTCAATATGGATGTCTAGAAATGATATTGTTAATTTGGTCAGAAATGTTTCTTCGTGGTACACTTAATTAACAAGCAAAATAACTATAGCTAAATTAATTCCTGAATCGCAGCCATTATCAGCCATACATTAAAAGTTGGAAATGTTAGTCAGCAATAATGAAATCAATGTCAGACTTAGCAGCCACAAAGAGGAGCTTGTATGTTTTCGCCGACGGGTGTATTGAGTCCCAAAAAACATACTTCAATGCATCAGAGCCAGCATATGAATCCGGATTGTATAAAAATACCGTTTTCAGTTAGCCTATTCCACAACATCCACCGCTCATCTCATCGAAATCTAAAGGGAGTCTTGTTGATAAGGACACACTACAAGGTTCAACGTGTAATTAGTCCACTTAAACTTTTCATAGTGGTTCCAGTCCTTATGTGGACACGCGTTCCAAAAATACCCCCTTCAAAAACAAACACGAAGAGGGCAAATCGCAAAACCGTTCCGTCGAACCCCAAATGTCACTTCTCTCGTGATCGCCTACAACCTCCGACGATTGAGAACTCTGTGATTTTCTCCACGCCATCTCTAGCAACAACCTCTGGCAATCGACGTCGGAAATTTTCCAACGCCATTTCCGTGGGTGTAGCAGACGTGGAGTAGAAATTTGCCGGAAAGTATGGTGATCGGTGGTGGTGGCTCTTAGCAATTGCCGAGTTAAGTTGATCCATTAGTTGACTAAAATTTTTTTTTTTGGGTGGCACCGGCAGCGAGAGGATGCTAGGCGCTGGAGATGGGGACTCGGAGGGGCTCATGGCGGGGGCGGGTGGGGTGTGGATCGGAGATGGGAATAATTCGACACTACTGGCGCCAACGAAAGTATGGCGGTGGGTTTTGGGATATAGAATATGACTAGAATTAGTGGTACTTTACAGCTTTCATTTATTTACTTGAATTCAATATTCTTCCTTTATTTTTGTCACCAGAGATGGCATTTTGCTCGGGAACAAAATGTGGTAAAGGTGGAACACAATTACCATTTACCAACGTACTTGACAGAGGTGAGTTTGACTATAGAGATGGGGAAGAAGATGGGTCAGTGATGACTCGCTACATTTTTACAAAAATCTACTCACATAGAGATGGGGGAAGAGATGATTATTTGTTGTCGGTAGTTGGAGAAATTCTTCAGTGGTACCGTGCCCGCTCGGCACTTAAGAATTTCTCCGGTAGTTGACTCTCTCTCCTCATTTTGAGTTTCCTTTCCAAAGTCTAGTTTGGTGTGTTTCAAAAAGATAATGGAAATAGTCATTTCTATAATCAATTATATGTGTACCTTTCTAATAAGAAAAATGCAAAAGAAAAAAAAAGGTAAGACAAAATAAACAAATAATATTAAATGCGCTACTTTGTCATCTTAATAACACAAAGACACACACACACCGTTATATGTGTGACACCCAAAGCACACTAATAATCTTATATGTGTTTATCAATCATCTATATCTTCTAAAAAAGTGCTAGATGACATTAACTCTGTCAATTTATTTTTTTATTTTTCTAAAATAAGGTAACAGATAAAGTTATTTGTGTAAATATTTTCTTTACATCTTCCAAAAAAGGAACAAATAACGTTAGCTTTGCAAATCTATTTTTCTCTCACTAAAATAAGAGAACATATAATGTTATTTGTGTAAATATTCTTTGGATCTTCCAAAAAAAGACAAATAACGTTAGCTGTGCAAATCTATTTTTTTCTCTTTAAAATAAGGCAACAGATAACGTTATTTGTGTAAATATATTCTTTGGATCTTCCAAAAAAAGAACAAATAACGTTAGTTGTGCAAATTTATTTTTTTTTCTCGTTAAAATAAGACAACAGATAACGTTATTTGTGAAAATATATTCTTTGGATCTTCCAAAAAAAGAACAAATACCGTTAGTTGTGCAAATCTATTTTTTTCTCTTTAAAATAAGGCAACAAATAACGTTATTTGTGTAAATATATTCTTTGGATCTTCCAAAAAAAGAAAATATATATTTTTTCTCTTTAAAATAAGACAACAGATAACGTTATTTATGTAAATATATTCTTTGGATCTTCCAAAAAAAGGGACAAATAACTTTAGCTGTGCAAATTTATTTATTTTCTCTTTAAAATAAGGCAACAGATAACGTTATTTGTGTAAATATATTCTTTGGATCTTTCAAAAAAAGAACAAATAATGTTAACTGTGCAAATCTATTTTTTTCTCTTTAAAATAAGACAACAGATAATGTTATTTGTGTAAATATATTCTTTGGATCTTCCAAAAAAAGAACAAATAATGTTAGCTCTGCAAATCTATTTTTTTTTCTCTTTAAATAAGGAAACAGATAACATTATTTGTGTAAATATATTATTTGGATCTTCCAAAAAAAGAACAAATAACGTTAACTGTGCAAATCTATTTTCTACACCAAATTCGCAAAACACATAAATTCTACCCATGAACTGATCGTGCACATACCACATTGTTCAGTGCACGCCCCTCGTATAATTGACGCGTATTTCACCATGCAACTACCAAAATAAAGAAACAAATATCGTTATCTACATTAATATAATCTCTTTATCTTTTGAAAAAAATTCAAGTAACGTATCTATTGATAAAATCACATCTGTTTGTGTTCTTATTAAGATTCAAAGAATATATTTTGACAATTATGGTTATTTATTGATATTGTTGGCATACCACATAGTCCAGAATTTCACAATTAATCATATCTGTCTGTGTTCTTATCAAGATGTAGAGAACATATTTTGACAGTTATGGTTATCTATTGATGTTGTTGGTATATCATATAGTCCAGAATTTCACAATTAACCACATTTGTCTGTGTTGTTATAAAATTCATAGAACATATTTTGATAGTGATATATGGTTATCTATTGATGTTGTTGGCATAACACAATGCAAAATTTCACAGTTAATCACAGCTGTTTGTGTTTTTATTAAGACTCAGAGAACATATTTTGACAGTTGTGGTTATCTATTGATGATGTTGACATACCACACAATTCAGAATTTCACAGTTAACCACGTTTGTCTGTAAGTTAAATAAACTCTTACAACCAAGTGGTTACTCATAGTGAAATCTTATATAGTCTCATAAGTTATATTGGAAAGTGATTTTGGCACTCTCCAAATTGATAATTGTACTCCCAAAATGAAGTACCAAAATCAATCCCTACATGAGATTAATTTTGACACTCCTTTAAGGGTGTGATTACCAGTTTAGGGTGCCAATATTAATTTCCATTATACTCCATTTCATTAAATTAATAATACTCCCTTGAAGAACTAAGATTATGGGAATGCAAAACAAATTCACAGTTTTCGTAGCAACAAAAATCCCATAGAAATGAAACCAGCACACAACTCAGTGGAATCAGTTACTCCAAACCCAGCCAATTCTGTAAACGTCTCTACAATAAGTGGAATAACAATCCACAAACAAACCCACTTGTCAAAAAAAAACCCAAAACAGCACCCAGTCAACTCTGCAAACAACAACAAAACTGATCCATACCCTAAACTCAATCGATATCGCCCAAACTCGGCAACAAACTCGAACCAAACACAGCAATCGGTGAAGAGCAGCAATAATTTGGAAGATGAGCAGAGAGCGTGCGACAACTCCACAGGAACTCCGCCGTCACGTTGTGCGATTTGGAAGACGATCGATCGATCAGTTGGTCTGAGAATCAGTGATCTGTGCTATGGCTTTCAGACTTCAGTCCGACACAATCTCGCCATCATAGTCTTGCTTTTGAGAGTCGGTGAGCGTCCGTCCTTGAAACCAATAGTTAAGGGTTACAAACAGTAGATCGGCCGGCCGACGGTGTATATAAAGTTGCCGGTGAAGTCGACAGAGGTGGTGAAGTTCACTAGTGAGAGAGTTTCGAGTTTCACAGTACATACGCGTTTTGAGTTTCATTAAGGGCATTTTCGCCTTTTCGTGGACCCTAAACTTTAAAATATTTTTATTAATGTACTCTAACTATTACAAAAGTTTAGGCTGGACTAAATGTGCTTTTGGCCCTTCATTTTGGATCTTAGACCAATTTTCCGAAATCTAAAAGTATGCCAAAAAATATATTGTTAGCTAATGGTTGTAAATCTTTTTGGTATCATGAAATTGTGGACATTTAAACGAGTAGATTGTCACTTACATATTGTCACGGATAGTGCATGTTCACAAGCCAAAAGGCATTCTTTTTAGTGTTGATATTTGTGTCACAATTTTAATGTTGTCACAAAAGTATTTTCTTATTTTTTGTAACAACCTTTTTCCACTGAACTAAAATTTTGGAGTCGTGCTTGGCGCCCCCAAAAGTTGGTTGTGTTTTCTCTAGTAAAAAGCATAGCATATATCCATAGTCGAAGCTTAAGTTTTTTGACAAAATATAAACGGTGGAGGAGTTTAAGGGTTATTTGGATGGAATTCGAAAACTAAGGATTTAGTAGCGGTTTAGGTGGTGTAACGTCCAACTTTTTGTTGGATAGTTTTGTTTTTATTTTTGTGTACTTGATCTCTCAATGTACCCTCTTTGAGTTAATAAAAGTTTCGTTTGCCGAGGAAAAAAAAAATTTTTGATCGGGAAGAAAAAAATTTATTATAATAATCGCAATGTGTAGTGCTGACACATCCAAATTGAATAGTTGGGCTCTAACTTATCAGATTTGAAGTCTGAATACGTTGTGCCAGATCCTTCAGTTCACTATTGGAGTATTAATTGTTTGGGCTTGGACAACTAAGGACCCAATAATAGGCGCATAAATGTTCACATTAGCACCCCTTAATTTGTCTTTATTAAGTCTATTTATATTGTTAATCAGAACTTAAGTACTATTTATATTATTAATCAGAAGTTAATACTTAGTTTGTGTGCTGTAGGCATTTAAAAGCTTACTTTAGTCGGCGATCGAAGCGTGAATTGCACCATATAATTTTTCTTCTACAGCACAATGGTGCTTGAAGTGAAATGGGTTGCAGGAAATACTCCAACTGATCACACGTATTTGGTGGGCCCAAAGTAAATGTTTTATTAATTGGTTTGACTAAGATTTGGGCTGACAAAACAACTAAGGATGGGGCCCAAATTACTTATATTTTACGGGGGCTTTTTGCAAGTAATTAGGTCGGCACTTCTCATCAATTATAAAAGGAGGACGAAAGGACGGGCGCTGGTATCTTTTTCTGGGATATCACTTTTTACACAGAGAGGAGAAAACGAAGCTGCCGTCAGGATTCCCTCGCACGGACCATACAAAAGGTGAAGAGGCGGTGATATCTTCTGGGATTTCCCACGCACGATAAAAAACGAAGAACAGGAGCAGCCGAGGTTGTTCCGTATATTGTTTACAGTATTGTGTTTTTTCCTTCAAGTTTTTTATGTTATATTCAATTACTCGCACTCCGATAACTAGTTTTAATTTCTGTTTTCCATAAAAGTTATTCGCTGGTATTTGATTCGTTGATATTTTTTTGTTTATTTTTCATCTCGCACAATAAAAGCATGTTTCAAATTAGGGTTTCTTGTGCTTCTTGTTCAATGCATAGAGAGTAGTCGTATAGGTAAGGTCGCGGGGTGATTAGCACACCGTGACTAGTTCGGACACTGTTCCTTTTATCAAACAATGAAAATACAATTTTAGATTGGAAAATACTTCCCGCGGACGAACCTGGGCACCCATGTGGACGGGAGAATGGGGGTCCAAAACTCATTCTTCGATGCGCATGGGTAAACGGCAACTATAGGGTCTCGCATCTTTCTGGGTATCTTTTTCAATCTAAAATTAAACGTTTTTAAGAACTCCAAACAGAGCAGGTTAATCCGGATTAGTTACAAGTGCTATGAACCCTACGACCGTGCCTCCTTTTAATTATCTAAAAAGTACAATCAATTTTAAGGTTTTAGTTAATTCCAATCAATCGACAAGAGGTGGCTACCTAAGAGTCAGTTTAAATAAGTAACAACCCAAGTTTTTAGTCAGCACATTTCACCGTCCTAGTGAATTCGACTCCGGTCTTACCGGATGTTGTGTTACATCGGTCTCAGCCCTACACTTAGGGCAACCCATTATTTTAGGTCTAGGAATGGTCAAGCACCCAAGCTACTGGCCCACTCAAACGTCCAGTGTAAGACAGCAGACAGAAGAGAGAGCTGGTACTGTACAGTACAGTACATGAAGCCAGGTCCATGAAACTGTTTATTGAACAATTTCACGTATCCTAACATTTTCAAGTAGAGGAATGGGAGTCCACTTACCGTACTTGAGGCTTTGGATGATCATGTCAAAAAGAGGCTCACATACATCGGTATAGGCAATTCTAACCCCGGAATCGGCTCACACATTGAATTGCATGGTGCTGAGCTTTGTTTGGAGCATTAGATTGTATTGTGGCAACTCAAGACAAAAAATTGACACACCCAAGATTTAGAATTGCTTTATCCGACTTAACATGGTAATAAATATAGGCAAGCAACTCATTGGTGGCAATCCAATCACTCTTATTCTTCGAGCCCCTTGTTCCAACAAATCTTGCACGTCAAAACAATGTAAACTGATCCATGTTTCAATAAACGCATAGTGAGATCCATATTGGCAATGGCAAAAAAACCACGATTTTCAGTGATATGGTAACCCCGCAGTTTCGTCGAGAGCCAAGGTTATTATGTGTTATCAGTTCTATTAACTTGTAACATCTCATTTGTTAGAATAGATGACGAAGTGTTCATGAGTACAAGAGATAATTTTATAAGTAATGTTCGAAAGTTGTTTAAGATTGAGACTGACTCCATCCACATAAACAGATGACAAAGTCGGGACCTGATATTGCATGTTCTTTCCAAGGTTATGAATTTCGTACCGTACTGGCTGGCACCAGCTTGTACATATCGGTATTGTCCAAATTCGGTATCATGCACCTCTAATCCTTTCCACCTCAAATACCGGTCGATCGGTACCGGCCAGTATCGGACTAATTTTATTTTATGCTTCCATTACCGAACAATATCGGTCGGTACCGGTAATTACCGAACGGTATAGGACAAATACCAAACTACTTTTTATTTTTATTTTTAATAAATGTGTGATTCTTGAGTAATCCGGAACACCACATAGCATTACTGACTACTGAATAATTACCCTTAGGGTGAGTTGATCCAGCGTCTTTCAAGGTTTCCTAACCGATTTTCAATGTTTTGCAGGGACAGGATCACCGCTGTAATCTCCCCTCCAAACTTTATTTTGCGGATCATATTTGGGACAGAAAACATTGATCAAAATTTGTTGGTTTTTATTGACACGTGGAGAGGAACTTCCGTAATCAAAAGCATTTTGATCAGATAAAAAATACACTTTTTTATCGATCTTATCGATCAAATGATATCCGGTCAGATGGATTCGTTGATCGGCATGTTTTTTTGAGATCTACAAGATGAACGACAAAATCAGCATTACGGGATCTATGTTAAGACTTTAGTTTAGTTTTACTTTGAATAAGTCTTTGTTTTGTCCTAGTCTTTAGGAGTCTGTTGCTTTACCTCTTTTGTAGGAGTCCTAGTAGGAGTATCAATAATGGGGGAGTTAGTTTTGATTCAGTTCCTAGTTTTTTGGTACTGCTATGAGTTAGTTCCTAAACTAGTGGGTTGTTAGTTCATGTAATCATCTATTTAAGTGTTTTGAGTTTGCTAATAAATTTACTTCAGTTTTCCAGCGTTCATTCTTTCTCTCAATATTATAACAGTGGTATCAGAGCCATAGAAAAACAGGGGCTGAAGAAGATCGTCTCCAACAGAGCAGAAGCTCTTTCTACTCACTCCTGTGTTGCAGCAGCATACTCTAATGGCAGTAGAGAATTTCGTGCAACCCTCTATACCGCGCTTCGATGGTCATTATGATCATTGGAGCATGTTGATGGAGAACTTCCTGAGATCCAAAGAATATTGGACTCTCGTGGAAACTGGTTTTGTCGAACCAGTGAGAGATGCGGTGTTGACGGACGCACAAAAAACGAAGCTGGAGGAACTCAAATTGAAGGACTTGAAGGCAAAGAACTATCTTTTCCAGGCCATTGATCGCACAATCCTGGAGACCATTCTCACCAAAGACACTTCGAAGCAAATCTGGGATGCAATGAAGCAAAAGTATCGAGACAACGCAAAGGTTAAGCGGGCACAACTTCAAGCACTTCGTGCCCAATTTGAGAATCTTCGTATGCAGCCGACAGAGTCAATGGAGGGCTATTTCTCCAGAACTTTGACGATTGCAAACAAGATGAGAACGAGTGGAGAAAAGATGGAAGAAATCACAGTCATTGAAAAGGTTCTTCGATCAATGACAAGGAAGTTTGATCACGTGGTCTGCTCCATTGAAGAATCGAAGGATCTTGATGTCCTTTCGATTGAAGAATTGATGAGTACGCTAACTGTCCATGAGCAGCGAATTAATCAGCATGAAGTTGTGGAGCAAGCATTGCAGCTACAACACTTGACCAACAACCCATCTTCTCAACAGAAGGGTTGCGGGCATGGAAAGGGAGGAAGCAGCACCAACAACAAAGATCAAGGCAGAGGTAGAGAAAGGGATGATAAGCACGGTGGTGACCAAGAATCGAAACCAATTGACAAATCCAAAGTCAAATGTTTCAGATGTAACAGATTTGGCCATTATCGCTCTGAATGCAGAACCAAGATGCACAAAGGAAAGGGAGCAAAATCAAATTTTGCAGAGGAGGATGAAATTTCTCTTCTAATGGCTTGCAATGTCGCTGAGGAGACCCGTCAAAGCATGTGGTACTTGGATACAGGATCAAGTAACCACATGTGTGGGAACAAGTCTATATTCTCCGAATTAGACGAGTCCTACCATTCATCTGTCAAATTTGGAGATGGTTCAACTATCTCTGTCATGGGGAAGGGCAGCGTTCAAATCCAGACCTCTAAGAGCTCGCATCAAACCATTTCAAATGTATTCTACATTCCAGGTTTGAAGAGTAATCTGTTAAGTGTGGGTCAACTTCAAGAAAAGGGATACGAGATCATCATTAAGGACGGAGTGTGTCGCATTCAAGATCCAATGAAAGGACTGATCACTCAGGTCAGTATGACAGCAAATCGAATGTTTCCTTTATCTATTCAGAGAGATATACTTCCTTGTTTTGCTGCTGTGGTGAAAGATGCAGCTTGGCTGTGGCATTTTCGCTATGGTCATTTGAACTTCTCCGGTTTGAAGTTGCTACAACAAAAGAACATGGTGACGGGACTTCCACAAATTGATCATCCTTCACGAGTTTGTGAAGAGTGTGTCATTGGTAAGCAACATCGGGATCCTTTCCCAAAAGGAGATGCATGGAGAGCCAAGAAGGTGTTGGAGTTGGTGCATTCCGACATATGCGGTCCCATCAACCCTTCATCCAACGGTAGTAAGAGGTACTTTATTACCTTTATCGATGACTTTAGTCGCAAAACATGGGTCTATTTGCTGCAGGAAAAGTCTGAAGCTTTCTTGGCATTCAAATATTATAAGGCTCTTGTTGAGAAAGAAGTTGGGCAGCCTATTAAACTCTCCGAACAGACCGTGGTGGCGAATACACCTCACAGGAATTTGCAAATTTCTGTGAGTTACATGGAATCAAAAGGCAGCTTATAACTTCTTACTCCCCACAGCAAAATGGTGTTGCGGAACGGAAAAATCAAACGATCTTAAATATGGTGCGGAGTATGCTGAATAGGTCGTTTCTCCCTAAGAGATTTTGGCCTGAGGCAGTCTTGTGGAGTATTTATCTCTTGAACAGAAGTCCTACTATTGCTGTCCGAGATAGAACTCCTGAAGAAGCATGGAGTGGTAGAAGACCGAGTGTGGACCACTTGCGAATTTTTTGGTGCATAGCTTACGCACATGTACCAGATGAGAAGAGGAAGAAGCTTGATGACAAAGGGGAAAAGTGTGTTTTCCTCGGAGTCAGTGAGCAGTCCAAGGCATATAAGTTGTTCAATCCAGTCACTCGGAAAATTTTTATCAGTCGGGATGTTGTCTTTGATGAAGAGAACATGTGGACAGAAGCTGGTAGCGGTTCTATTCCATACATTCCAGTGAGTTTGGACAATGATACAGAAGAAAGTCATCCTCAACAAACACTCGGTGATCAAATTATTGGCTTGCAACAACCTGCCTCTTTGGGTCAACCAGCTACAATGTCCGAAGAGGATAACTCAGAATCTTCAACCATGACCAGACCTGAACGTAGCAGAAGGAGACCGGCATGGATGCGAGATTATGAGGTACGAGGAGTTGATCAATCAGATGATCCACTTATTCATTTTGCTCTGTTTGCAGACTGTGATCCTATTACTTTTCAAGATGCTGTCAAATACCCAAAATGGCAGATAGCGATGGATGAAGAAATTGCAGCCATTGAGAAAAATAATACTTGGGCATTGACAGATCTTCCCAAAGGGCAGAAGTCAATTGGTGTCAAGTGGGTTTACAAGACAAAGTTGAATGCGGAAGGAAAAGTCGATAAGCACAAAGCCCGTCTCGTTGCAAAAGGTTACAAGCAAGAATATGGCATCGACTACAAGAAGTTTTTGCTCCAGTTGCACGGCATGATACCATTCGGTTGGTGCTTGAACTGGCAGCACAAAGCTCATGGCCCATCTTCCAATTGGACGTAAAATCTGCATTCTTGCAAGGCGAGTTGCAAGAATCAGTTTATGTTGATCAACCTCAAGGGTATGTGCAACAAGGGAAGGAGAACAAAGTGTACAAGCTGAGGAAGGCTCTTTATGGGCTGAAACAAGCTCCTCGAGCTTGGTACAGTCGTATCGTTGCATATTTCTCAAGGTCAGGCTTTCATCAATGTCCATATGAGCATACTTTGTTTGTTAAATCTGGATGTACTGGAGAGTTGTTAATTGTATGCTTATATGTGGACGATTTAATTTTCACTGGAAGTAGTAGTGCTATGTTTGATGATTTCAAGCAATCAATGATGAATGAATTTGAGATGTCTGATCTTGGATTGATGCATTACTTCCTTGGTTATGAAGTAGCACAAAATTCTGCTGGGATCTTTATCTCACAGAAGAAATATGTTCGAGAGATCTTGGAAAGGTTTCAGATGACGAATTGCAATTCAGTTGGTGCTCCAGTTGAGCTTGGACTGAAGCTTACCAAAGACCATGAAGGAAAGAAGGTTGACTCAACTCTCTACAAGCAAATTGTGGGGAGCCTTATGTATTTGACTGGAATGAGACCAGACATAATGCACGCAGTCAGCCTCATCAGTAGATACATGGAAACTCCTACAGAGTTGCATCTCCTCGCTGCCAAAAGAATTCTCAGATACTTGCAAGGGACGATTAGTTTTGGCATACTTTACGAGAAGGGTGGAAGTTTTGGCTTACTTGGCTTCATTGATAGTGACTATGCAGGTGATCAAGATGATAGAAGAAGCACTTCAGGCTATGCATTTATAATGGGATCAGGGGCTGTATCTTGGTCATCGAAAAAGCAACAAATTGTTACTTTGTCAACCACTGAAGCTGAGTTCGTTGCTGTAGCGGCGTGTGCATCTCAAGCAATTTGGTTAAGGAGACTTCTTGAAGAGTTGGGCTTTCATCAAAATAGCCCCACACCGGTTTATTGCGATAACACTTCAGCAATCAAGCTGTCAAAAAATCCAGTTTTGCACGGGAGAAGCAAACATATTGATGTGCGGTATCATTTTTTGCGTGATCTTGCAAATGATGGCACTATTGATCTGATCTACTGCAAAAGTGAGGATCAAATTGCGGATATTTTCACAAAGCCTCTCAAATTGGACGTGTTCGTAAAGCTGCGAAGGCTACTTGGTGTTTGTTCCATGGAAGATCCAGTTTGAGGGAGGGAGCTGCTGGGCCGGTGAAGAACTCTTCCTAAACTGACTGTCTGAATAACACTCAGTTTAAGGGAGGGTGTTAAGACTTTAGTTTAGTTTTACTTTGAATAAGTCTTTGTTTTGTCCTAGTCTTTAGGAGTCTGTTGCTTTACCTCTTTTGTAGGAGTCCTAGTAGGAGTATCAATAATGAGGGAGTTAGTTTTGATTCAGTTCCTAGTTTTTGGTACTGCTGTGAGTTAGTTCCTAAACTAGTGGGTTGTTAGTTCATGTAATCATCTATTTAAGTGTTTTTAGTTTGCTAATAAGTTTACTTCGGTTTTCCAGCGTTCATTCTTTCTCTCAATATTATAACACTCTAGACCCACAAAATCAAGTTTAAAGAGGTGTTGATACGGGACACGGTTTTGAGGGGAGGTGGTTGGACGTACGTTTTGGAGAGGTAGTTCCTATATTGCACCCACAATTAACCTAAAGAGAAATTGCCCCATCGCTCCAATGCAAAATAAAGCCAAACTCGATCGCTAGATCTCCTAGAAAAACAATTACTCCATTCCATCCTATATTACTCGGTCAATGTACACTCAAAGGTGTTACAGGCGGTACGTCCAGAGTAAGCAATGTACATGACTATCAATTCGAGTCATTGAGCGGCCATTGGATAAAAGATCCGAGAGAAGCCCCGGTAAGTCTGGACATTAAGAAAAAAAACCCGAATAAAGTTGTAATGACTCGAATGCTCAATCTCTAGCAAGGGCACTCTAAAAGTGCAAATTTCGTGACATTCCGTGATATGCGCATAAATATACCTTTTGCACTCCATAACTTGGCCTTGTTATGTCTGTTTAATGTATTATTTGGAGTTTGATATTCGTTTTCCTTGTTTCAAGACCCACAGAGCCGTTGGATAACCTTTGGAGCTAAATCAACAAAAAGGAAAAAAGATTAGTGACGCAAAGCGAGCTTGAAGATCATGCCTAGAGAATGTATGTTATACTTGCGGATGATCAAATTAATCAAGAAGTTGGACCAAGCTTATAATGGATGGAAGAGAGAAGCACCCCGTCAAATTCCTACAATATGGATAATTGCGGTGCATAATGATGGGCCGGTAATTGAAAGTTCGGTGCCTCCTTAATTTCTCAAGGAAAATATTCAGCACTCATAAAAGGAGAGAAGGGTTTTGCTTTGGGGGAACTTCTACGTACACGCACAAACAGCGAGGCGGCTGCGGCTTCCGATTAATGTGGTTCATAGAGGAGAAAAATAAAGAGCAACAACTCAACGATGATTGGCCATTCTCCTCGACTAGGGCAACGAGGACATGTCTCCAAGTAGTGTAATTGTTAGATTTTTAGGGCTTTATATTCAACTCGATTGTGAGACTTGGCTGATTCATAACATTTTATGAAGTTCTACATTTTTCTCAATATCTTCGAACGGGTTTGTATCTATGGTTTCAATCGCAGTCTTACAATGGTTTCTCATGTTTCGAGATATGCTTTGAGATAGACTATACAATGTGAGACAGGTCATGCTCACTACTACAATAATCGTAAAAGATGACAGTTTAAAAATGTCATTAAACGTGAAAGATGACAGTTTTGAAACTGTCATCTATGGAGCTGTCATTAAAAGTCTAGATTTGTTATGACAATAAAAAACTATCATTAAACATATAAGATGACAGTTTAAACCTGTCATCTTTGTGATAAAAGATGATAGTCTTAATCTGTCATCTTTAATCGCAAAGATGATGGATTTAAACTGTCATCTTATCTGTTCTCCATTCAAGAAAAAAAAAAACCAATTCTCTTTCGAATGCGTGGCCGCCCACATGGCACCCACGTGCCTCTCGCATGGCCGCCCAGTGGCACTTGTGTGGCGCCTACTTAGCACTTGTGTGGCCAGCAAATATTTGCTTGCCCCAGGACTTGAACTCAAGAACTTCAGTTCCTCGCGGCGCATGTTACTATCTGAGCTGGCACGCTTATTGTTAACAAAAGACAAACAAAAACATGTATAGTATATTTTCGAAAATTTTAAGATGAGCACTTTTAATGTCGGTTTTGGATGAAACTGTCATCGTAGACATTGAAAGTATGAGATGACAGTTTTAAACTATCATCTTATATGTTTTTATGACACTTTTTGACTGTCATCTTTTATGATCAACTGCAATGTCAGTTCTAACTAAAACTGTCATTAAAAGGGCTTAGTTTCACTGTCGCTTTTAAGAAAAACTGTCATTAAAAGGTTTCCCAAATGGGCTTCCGGAAGCGCATGTTTTAATGTCAGTTTTTCCTTAAAACTGACATTAAAGAAAAAGATAATAATGTCACTTCTATTCTAAACCGTCATCTTATATCGCAAAGATGACAGTTTGTAAGATGGACTGTCATCAAAAGTCTACCATCATATTTTCGATAACAGTTTTACAAAAACTGTCATTGTTTCAATTTTTTGAGTGTCATCTTTTAAGGTTTGTGTAGTAGTGGCTGTTGGTTCAATCTAGTGAGACGATCCGCGTCGTATTGAGATAACTAATGTGGAGTACGAATCTTGATTATATTTTGGGGATTGTCGATAGAAATTGCTACCCTACGGTGGTCTAGTTGAGTTTTGAATATGGACTCTAGGTTTCGAAACAATTACGTTACGAGGGAATCGAGACAGAATCAGAAGCCCTGGTCCCTTCTCTAATCAGTTTTCAAATCCTTTAATTGCTTGCTAGTTTAGTAATTAGTTTAATCAAATCAACTCAAATCCAAACTTCACTTTCCTTTCAGGATTAAATTAAAAATTAATTAAAGTATTGCGACTCAATTTTTACTACTTACGAATGATCCTGGATTTAACCACTATTCTTTGGAATAATTGTTAATTCTTGGTTTTATAAATTATTTTTGGTACAGAAACGACAGACAGTATGTGTAATGATGCAAAATCTACTTGCATAGATAATATTATGCATATAAAGAACTATGTAAACTATAAGGAGCAGGAATGGTAATTCGGGACTCCACGGGCTGCTTTGTGGCTGCTCATTCGATTAGTTTCCATGGGCTCAACAGGATCAGCACATTGTGCCGAGGCAGGAGTGTGCAGAGCGGCGTTGGAGTTTGCTGAGTTTTTGGGGATGAGTAGGAGGATCAGGGTAGAGGGAGACCTGCAACAACTTGTAAGGATTATGAACAAGTAGATGCAGTGTCTGACAGAGGTAGAGGTGATTGCGGAAGACATTAGAAGGTGTGCGCAAATTTCAAGATGCTGCAGTTTTCAGTTTGTTCCGCAATGGGCAAATGGATAAACTCGCACGGTTCGGATATTGAGAGATCACGGTACTGTAAAGAGTACTTGAGAAGTCCGGCCTCCCAAATAGTTATTCGGTTCATTAGAACAAGATAATCAATCTTTCTTAATTTGTTGGTTAATTCGTTGTTATCAATAAAATTTGTTATAACATTTTGAGAAAGAGAAAAAAAAAAAAGGGTACTACTACTAGTTACTTGCATATATCAGCTGATGTCATTGAATGAAGCTCACATACTCCATTAGAATTAGAGTCAATAGATATATCACACATCATTTTATTAAAGGAAAGTGCTGAGAAGCACCAAGAAGTAAAAAAGCACACGAAAGGTACAGTTTGCAGATATGCAAATTGGGCACATAGGCCTTATGACCATAGGAGTTCTAGGACGACCCCACCATATACATAACACATGGACGACAAAGTTGCTGGCCTTTATTTAGTCATACTAGTTAATTGAACTTAAAATTGCTGCTTCTTAACTAGTTATAGAATTGATGGCAGCAACATTGGCGTTCACTATAATGGAAGCTGTTGTTTCAGTTGGATGGACTGAGTCAAAGAATTCATACTCCGACCTATTAGCACAAAGTGCGGAGAGCGAGTTGCAGAGGGGTCCTTCTTCTAGCAAACCAGTCCCGCAGCAACCCCTGTTGGTAACGTCAATACCTACAAACAAACATACAAACAAAAATGGGACTAAGAAATTTAGTCGTATTCATAAGAAGAAAGTCGTATTAATAAAAAGGAAGATGTATATGGGAAAGTCACAAAAATAGACGCTTCGGTTGAAAAAAACCGTTTCCCATACTAGGTGTGATATATAAAGTTTGCTCGAAAAATGTAACAGTTTTAAAATTTTATTTGGGTTAAGTTTCGTGCTTTTATCTTCATCGTCCTTCTTCTTCATGTAGTACCTAATGCGGATAGCAACCGATGATGGTATTGGTGTCTCCGACGGATAGGTGCAAATGTGTATGCGTTGGTCAAATATTTGTTCGAGCAAAGTGCTATTGCCCTTAAGCTATGTTTCAAAATAATAATGATCACTTATTAAACGACTCTACCGAAGAACTAAGTTTCTGATCATGATCATTGACGTACCAAACGCGGCCGGGTTTCGCCGAATGTTAACCATTGGCGTATAGGTATCAAAGTAGGCAAGTTTGAGTCCAATATTTGCCGAGGTATTTTGCTGGGTCATCAATGCTGCTTGAACCTTCATGTTATAATCGTTTCCGACAGCATTTAGGATGTCATTGCAAGCACGCGTTACCAGTGCATTTGTGGGGTTTGACGAGTAGAGAGTAATGACATAGGGCCAGCATCCGAACAACGGTACTCCAGAGACCGCAATTCTTCGAGCCCCAAGGCTGACCAACCCCTGCAATCAAACAAAAAAAAGAAACAAAATTATTTGGCCGCTGTAAACGGGGTGGATGTTTATTCATTTTTACCCGTTAAAAAAAAAATTATAACCAAGTGTCCGGACAATTTTGAGGGCACTTCGACTATAGCACTCGGAGAAATCAATATCTTGACTACACGCCCTCAAACACAATACACGCTAAGTAAAATTTCTCCACCAACAAAATTAATATCAAAGACAACATACATACCTACTGGATCAAGATAAAGCCTATGAAAAACTATATACAATTTTAGCCCACAAAATATTAGTTTTACCTCCCTAAACGTGGAAAATTATTCAATTCTTATGAGCCACCACCACGTGGCGCTCCAGACCTCTCCTCAACCACACATGTCTATTGAGTCCGAAACTAAGTGTGAGAACCCCACAAAAATGTAAAATGGGAATGTTGGGATGGTTCGAGTTCCCAATGGTGTTGGTTCAAATTCCACCCAAGTCAAAGTCTTGCACATGGTTTTTTTGTCTCTGGAACCGAACTGCTAGCTGGTGCTAGCTGACTTTTTCTCTGCCGGTGTGACCTTCCATCTTCTTGCTGGGAACAAGTACTTGTTATTAATGCATGGGTTGGTGGGTGTATATAATGGCATGGGAGAAGTGTTTTTCGGTAGAGTGAGAGGTGTAAATACAGAGAGAATAGGAGTGGGAGAAAAACAGTTTGTGTGTGGGGGCAGCTCCTTTGGGAGCTGCTGGGTACACGGGTTTTTCTACCGCAAGTTTTGTATGTGCAAGGGTCAAGTCTAGTACTTGGTGAGAGTGTGTTCTTGTATGAGTGAGTGTATAAGTGTTGGGTGTGGGTTATTTCATATCCAAGTGTACTTGTACGAAAATTCTTATAGTGGAAGAACGGGATCCTCTCCGTGGAGTAGGCAGTTTTTGCCGAACCACGTATATTTTGCGTGCCTCTCTCTAGTTTATTTTCATCGAACTTCCATTGGTTGCAATTGTGATTGTGTTTGAATCTCGGCGCTTGGGTGCTTCCGCGTTTTAATCCCAACAAGTGGTATCAGAGCTGGCTCGGTTTCTTGACCGGTGTTTTTATTTGAGATTCGGGTTCCATTACATCCACAATGAAGGCACGGTTCGGGTACTGCTCAGCTTTGCAGTAGGAGGCGGATTGTTCGGTGAAAGCCAGGCGGACTGAACTATGGCCTGGGTTGTCATGACATTGGAGGAAAATTATCCAATGTGGTCGCTGTGGAGTTTCAGCGGGTGTAGTTTTCTGATGGTAGATTTGGGATGGCAGCAGGACCAAATCTAGTTCCAGAAGTGACGATGCGTGTTTGCATCGGTGGAGAGCGGGTATGGCTCTTGACTGCAACAAGGAGAGGTGATCGTGTAAATACATATTGTTCTTGATGTTTGTGAGTAGCAAAAGGTCTTTTTTTTTTGTTGCTCCACACGGGTTCAGAACATATGTTGAAGAAGAGCATTGTTTGGCTTTGGTGGCTCCATACGGTTGATGTGTGTTGAGCAAAGTCAAATTGGTGCGGTTCTTGGTGCACAGCTCATGTAATTCGTTTTTGTTGCGGAAAAATATCTTGGAGATGTTCTCACAATTTCTAAGGTATTGGCTCTTTGGGTGGTGTGATATGTCCCATGGAGCATTAAAGGAGGAAAAATCTCTTGTTGTCGGATGGTCTTCATGTGATACAGTTTTTCTGTAGGTGGAGCCATGAAAATCACACACGATGGTTCGGTTCTTGATGAATTAAGAGATGGGTTCGTCTGGATAAACTCGATGGTGGCTGGAAATGGGATGCATGCAATTGTAATTTCCAGGGTGCAGACGGATGTGAGGGTATTTTCCTGCTGGTGGAGGACGGGTGAATCGAGTCCTTACTCTGGAGTTAACTGTCGATTGTTAGCTCGAGTTCAGTTACACATGTGATTGGCCATTTTTGAATCAGGTTAAGAAAGGACCAGTTTGCTGATTCGGTTATGCGTAGCTGGAGATATGTTGAAAGGCCAACGGTTGTTGCGGCTTGGTGGTGGCGCAGTGGTGCGTGGAATTTTCACCAAGGTGGAGATTGTTGGGATGGTTCGAGTTCCCAATGGTGATGGTTCAAATTCCACCCAAGTCAAAGTCTTGCACATGGTTTTTTTGTCTCTGGAACCGAACTGCTAGCTGGTGCTAGCTGACTTTTTCTCTGCCGGTGTGACCTTCCATCTTCTTGCTGGGAACAAGTACTTGTTATTAATGCATGGGTTGGTGGGTGTATATAATGGCATGGGAGAAGTGTTTTTCGGTAGAGTGAGAGGTGTAAATACAGAGAGAATAGGAGTGGGAGAAAAACAGTTTGTGTGTGGGGGCAGCTCCTTTGGGAGCTGCTGGGTACACGGGTTTTTCTACCGCAAGTTTTGTATGTGCAAGGGTCAAGTCTAGTACTTGGTGAGAGTGTGTTCTTGTATGAGTGAGTGTATAAGTGTTGGGTGTGGGTTATTTCATATCCAAGTGTACTTGTACGAAAATTCTTATAGTGGAAGAACGGGATCCTCTCCGTGGAGTAGGCAGTTTTTGCCGAACCACGTATATTTTGCGTGCCTCTCTCTAGTTTATTTTCATCGAACTTCCATTGGTTGCAATTGTGATTGTGTTTGAATCTCGGCGCTTGGGTGCTTCCGCGTTTTAATCCCAACAGGGAAGAGGTTTGAGCATCACGTGGCGGTGCCCTAAAGGACTCAATAATCACATTCCTCAATAAAAAAATGATTGCGGGCATAGGAGAATTCACCACCATGAGAATGGTGCCACAAATATCTAAAGTTTCATGCCTAAAACTTTTTTGATTTGTTTCGCATATTGTTTTGCCAACCACAACATCTAAATATTCTTTGGAATAATTGTTAATTTTTATCCGTAAAGAAAATAAATTAAATTATAACCCCACAAAAATGTCTATAGCACTCGGAGAAATCAATACCTTGACTACACACCTTCAAACACAATACACGCTAATAAGTAAAATTTCTCCACCAACAAAATTAATAGCGAAGACAACATATCTACCTACTAGATCAAGATAAAGCCTAAGAAAAACTATATACAATTTTAGCCCGCAATATATTAGTTTTAGCTCCCTAAACGTGGAAAATTATTCAATTCCACTGATCCACGACCACGTAGTACTTCAAGCCTCTCCTCAACCACACATGTTTGTTGAGTCCGAAACTAAGAGTGAGAACCCCACAAAAATGTGCGGTGGGAAGAGGCTTGAGCACCACGTGGTGGTGTCCCAAGGGACTCAATAATCACATTCCTCAATAAAAAATGATTGCGTGAAATCGTTATTAACTTTCTCACTACTCCGCTGTGAATAAAGTTTCTCTCTTAAACATAATGATCAAGTCATCTAAATTGTAAGGTAGGATGAAAAAAAGTAGGGGCAAAAGTATAGGGGCCAAACCTGTATGAATTCTAGCAGTAGTTGTAACACAAAATCTTCATATTGCCCGATAGTTGTCCCAGCCGGAAGGCTTATTTGTCCAGGCCCGTAAAATGTGTTGACGAAATCGTTCACGGCACAATTCACAAAGAAAACGGCATTCGCTGTCAGATTATCCGCTCCCGCTTGTCCAATGGTGCTCGCAAGTCTTGCTTTGTATTCTCTAAAGTATTCCAATTGCGTTGACATTGGGATTACATTCTGAAGTACACAGAACGAAAAGGTTTATACGGAGTAATAAAAAAAAAGAAAGATCACAAAAAAAAAGTACCCAGTTTTATACTTTGGCAACGAATCGGAAAATAGTTTTGGCTTAACATGCAATCCCATAAGATTGTTTTTGTCTTTGTTAAAAAAAAAAATTCGCATTTAGTTATTTCTGCATCAATTTGTAGTGGATTATTGGTTCGTCCCGAAAAGAGGATTCAAAAAATTATCAAAATATGAACGGAACTAAAAAGTATAAAATAAACACAAAAAATGGAGTTTTTAAATATCCATCATCGGACCTTATCCCACGTAAGTATTCATCCCGGTCATTTTGAACAGTTATATTTTCATCTTTTTCAGATGGTGAATTACTTGTCTTACCTTTTAATACGATTTTCATATGTGTGTGTGTGTTGCATTCCTAAATTCGTGGGATTCAATTGCTTCCTAATTTAGTGGGATTCAATCACAATAATTATGGGAGATAATTACAAAAGAGGATTTCAAAATTTAAAAAAACTTAATAACCAAATCCCACCAATTTATTTTTCACCGATTTAAATTCGATAACTATATTTGGTTTTTTTCATATCTACCATGTGTTATCATGAAACCTTCATAAAAAAACATTTCAAAACATCAGCAATATTCAAATCGATCATGTTTTTCATGGTTAATTTTACAAATTCACTATAAACATATAAAAAGAAATCCTTTCCACTATGATTGATCATAATTAGATACTGTATTTTGTACACAATTATCATGAAAATTGATGACATGCGTGCATTCCATGATTTATTTTTTCATATCTCCCATGTATTATCATGAAACATTTGAGAACATCAAGGTCTACAGCGTAGAGGAGTTCAAGATCTTTTTAGATGGAATTCGAAAATTGAGATTGTAATCTAGCTTTCAGGTTTGCTATCCAACTATCGGTTGGATGCGCTTGTATTTTTGGTGCCTAGAAGCTCTGTGACCTTTGTTGTTTTTCCCTCGATGTACCCTTGTCGAGCTTTATAAAATGTTTCGTTTACCGAGAAAAAAAAAAACATTTGAGAACATGATGGAATCGGCTATATTTTTTATGAATTATTTTTTTGCAAAATGACCATAAAAAACATTTTTGGAAAAAAGGGTTTGAAGGGGACGACTTTTCTCACGGATAAACAGATAGGCGAAGCTGCGCACGAACATCACTGTTACGGGTTTCCACGTGCCATGATTGAAGTAGTGAAGCATACGAAAAAGGGCAGGCGAGGAAAACAAGATTTGTGCACAGATCACAGTGTGAGGCCCACTCCAAATCACTTACAAAGAACCCGAGATGTTAATTAAATGTAAAAATAAAAAAAAAATTGGAAGGCTCTTGCAAAAAATAAACTCAATCCAATACATATAGGTGCTCAATTTAATCATTTTGCTTTCCAAAATCTTGAAATCTTAATGAAAATTTAGATTATTGGATCGAAAATTGTCTTGATTTTGAATTTCTGTTTGACAAAAAAAAAAGAAGAATTGACCTGATATTTTGAGGAAACTCAAAAAAATATTTTATAGTTAATGAACGACTCAAATTATTTGTGTGATGGGTTACACACCGTGATTTGTGCAAAATTGCTATGTTCAAAATCCATGTGGGTAGCATCTCTCTTACTTTTGTCTTTCCTGTACCTTTTTTTCGATTTTTATCATACTATTTTACCTTTTAGATATCTTCGCGTTGATATGAATCATTATTCAATAAAAAATTGATCCGAAACTAATAAATGCAAATTTTTTTAAACAAAAACAAAAAAAAATATTACTGCATGATTATTAAATCAAAACGGGCCTCAGGCAATTGTCAAGTGTCACGGTAATGATAAATGGACGATTCCAAACTTTAAAGGGGTCAGTCAAAGAGAGAGAGAGAGAGAGAGAGAGAGAGAGACAGCTAATGCTGCAGTGCGATTGTCAAATCCAGTGTCAGCGGAGGCGAAACCAACTGCAGGCTTGGTGGACTGGATGGTGAAATTTGGGGCTAAATATGGTACATAGGAGTTATTCTGAAAACCCAAGAAGGAAGCTGAAACAAAACAACACAAACAATACCAAAGTTAATACAGTATTTACCGAGGCTGGCCATATACTTCTTGATAATTAGGTACAAAATTAACGAAAAGATACAATCCTGTTTTCAGTTTAATTATTAAATGAAAATTCCTAAACAAATTTGTTGTGATATAGTATAGCGTTTAAAATGCAAAAGAATTTTTTAAAAATTATCTTCGTTAAAAATATCCTGGTTGAATAAACAAAAGCGTTTGCAAAAAGTTTATCAGAGTACAGATTACCCAGATCTGTTTTTCAAAGTACAGTTTTTTTTTTTGAATACATTCAATTTATTTCATAACAATGCCTGAAGGCAATACAGATTTCATCAAAAAATACAAGAATGAGTCAAAACTATTTAGACTTCGACACAGGCACTCCCTGCAGAAGCAAGACCAGCGAAATTGCCAGATGAGAACCAATCTAGGCCTAGATAATAGAGAATACAAACGGACCGGACCCCAATTCAAACCCGATAAGCGCATATGAAATCTGGACGGCGACAACCATTCACCGGAGAAGAAGTCAGTAGCAGACCCTATCACCGAGAACAGCACCCGGACAAACCTCAACCCACCAACAACCACCAAAAACCCCAACCTCGGACGATCCTCAATAGGCGCCGTATTATTCGCCCACCTTCTCTTCCACACCAGATTTGGGAAAGCCAAACTGGTACCAAACCGGACTGATTTGGGGGAAACCCAAATCAGCTAGTAGAAACCGAGCCAAATGGCCGGAAAAAAAAGAAAGACAAATAAAGAAAAAAACTAAACCTCAACGCCGCCCCCCACCTCGCCGTTATTCGCAACCCACCACCTACGCCCTCTGAACCGCCAACCCTGCCACCAGATCTTGAGGTCGAGGAGGAGCCCGGACCAAACCAGACTCACAGGGCGCCGGCCGGAGTCAGGAAGCGAACTCAGCAACACTCGAACCAAAACCAAAATCGGAGGAAAGTCTTAAAACAAACCCAAAGAAGAGATAGGGGGAGAAAAGATGGAGAGGATGGGAAAGGGGAGGTGGAGCTCCAGGGGAGGGGAGAGAGGAGGCGGCAGCCCCCTCCCCCAGAGAAACCAGATCTGGAAAAGGGGTGGGTTTTCTCAGGGAAAAGAAGAGAGAGAGAGAGAGAGAGAGAGAGAGAGGGGGGAGAGAGGACGCTAGGTATATTGTGTGGTTTTAAAGTACAGTTATTAATTAAGCTTGTTATTAAACTTATCAAATACCATATGGCCATGGGGACAATAATTTGTAAAGTTAGGCTCCAATAATAAAAACAGTAGCGGATTAGTTGTTTGGAATGAAGGGTGTAACAGCCAAATTATTACCATCTTTGTTTCAACTTTTCAACTTGAATGTTTGATAGGGATCTAATAAATAAAAGCTATAACAAAACGTGGATGTATAAATATTTTGCTTAATGTTCTGGAATGATAGGAGTATATATTTACGGTTGAATCTTATCACCTTTTTAAAAGTGAATTACTTTCTTGTGAACTTTGATACTGGTTTAGAGTAATATCATATCATTTGGTGAAAGCTATGTGAGCTATTTACGACCATGAAGATCGGTAGCTACTTAATTAGCTAGTTGCATATTTAATTGGGGTTAGAGCGTTTTGACTAGTGTACGGTGGTGTTCCAAACGAAGGAGGGCAAAAGAGTTGTGTTTGATTTTTAGACTAATACGGTGATATTAGCCCGCCCGGACGTTACTCGGGCAAATCAGACCACGGCCCCAATCCCGAAAATTGGGCTTATTCTGCGAGTGGCGCCATAGGCCGGCCGTGTCCTTTCAGGCCAGTGCCAAGGACCGGGCTTGACATACTATTTTAATTCAAAAGACAATGTTAAAAAAAAAAAAAAAAATTTTGTCCCACCAAAAAAATCAGCGATGAGCTTCCCATTGCTGAACCTGCCAGTGGCGATCTGGTTCAGATAATCAATTCCATAAGGCGGAAAGTTGCTCTTGGCAATTGACAGAATGTAATCGTTGTTTCCGGGGTCTACATAAGAGTCTCCAAACACATAAAAGGCTGGAATCGAGTTGTTGGAAACCTGTTGAGCTTGATTTTGAGATATCAAATTGGGCAGAATAAACAACAAAGTAACAATAGAAACCACGGATTTGATTTTGGAACTCATATTCACTTCAAGCGGAGAGAGTAGAGAGGAAAAAGCTAAACAAGTTTTATTCCTACTTCTCCTTGGTTGTGGCATGCGAAAATGAACTATGGATGCTGCTCTATTTATAGGATACTTTCCCCCATGTATAGTACATTCTCCTTTAAATACCCTTTAATGATTAGAACCTATGCCAAGTGGTAAGAATCATGTGCTTCCATGCATTTTAATAAGATTAATTCATATCCCATTAACACCAACTAACAATGTTCATTTTCGTTGTGGCGGAAGAACAGAAAAGTAAGAATCTGAAGAATCTATGCTACGCTATGGTTGACACGGCACGGCACAGGCACGATTGAATTGTATGCTTGTATTTCAATATGAACGCAGATTTCCTCCTGCCCTATTAGGAGGAGTTTCTTTATCCTTGGACACGTGGCAAAAAATTATTGGCACAAATTACTTTTTTCATAAAATTTCAATTTAATCTGCCTAGCTTCTACCTACCGAAAGTTAACCCATCCCATATTCCACCGATAATTAATCATTTTCACCGTTAACTCCAACAATTCAACGTCCTATTTGTAAGGGAAGGTCCTCCATGAAAGGTAATTTGAATCGCATTATTCTAGGAATAGATTACCCTATACACCTAGCATTATGGATTCTAACGTGAGTAAAGAAATCAATTCAAGCCGGGTCTCTAAAACTAAACAACCTTAATCATAATAGCAATAGATCGATCGGATCACTTTGAAGAAAAAATTTAGTTACGCTTGCTCTTGTTTTTTTTTATTTTTTTGCTTGACAAACGAAACTTTTTATTAACTCGAAGAGGGTACATCGAGATCGAGAACAAGAACATGAAAAAAAAGAAGACATAACCGTCTAACAGAAAGTTGGACAATACACCACCAGAGACACTATTGTTCATCAGGGAATAAATCCTAAGGTTCTTTCTTTGTCTAAATATATAACAAAGAATCCAAATAACTCAATAAAAAACACAAAACCAGCACAACCCAATAAGTCAACACCAACGGTAAGCCTTTGAAACATAAAAACTTAGAATAGCTACTTTGAATGTTCAATCAAATTTAAAAGAGTCTGGAGCAAAAATGTCATTGGCTATGTTCGTTTTGATGTTTTGCTTTGTTTTTATTTTGTTTTTCAATCATTACCTTACTTGTTTTTCCAATTATTACCCTATTTCTCAAATTATTACTTTCTCATCTCTCTCTATCTCTCTCCAATCATTACCCCTATTTCCAATCATTACCCTATTTCTCTCTCAACCCACTACCAAAATTAAATTAAATTAAACTCTTAACCAAACAAAGCCATTGTTTTTCGAATTCCGACGATGTCTCACCACAATTGAAAAATATTCTCATCGGCGTAGATCAAAAAATTGATATCAGTAACTCATTTTGCAGTAGCAAGAAGTTGGCCTATGATTCATCGAATAACAAGATTATGCAATTTCATTGATTCTTGTGAGATTAGGATAAGGGTTGATAAATTCCATTAGATTTTTCCTCTCTTTTTTTTAAACGAAGGTTTTCTCCATTCTTTTTCTTTTTGCTTTGTTGAGAATATATGGAATAGAGAGAAACTGAAATTTTCTTTAAAAAAGCAAGAGATTTGTAGCATTTAACATTAGATTTAAGGAGTTGCCATTAAAAAAAAAAAAACGTTTGATTTAAGGAGTCTGGTGGAATATGGGTTGGGTTAACTTTGATTATGTAAAAGCTAGCTAGGTAGGCAGATTATTGGAATTTTAAGAAAAAAGGGACTTAGCCAATGAAATGTTGCCATGTGTCCAATGTTGAAGGACCTCGTACTACTAGGGTAGGAGGAAATCCAAGTTCTGCTGGAACCCATAATGCTAGGTGGAACCCATAATGCTGGGATTCAAATTTCCTTGGAGCTTCCCTTAAAAATAGGAAGTTGAATTGTGGAAGTAATTAACAATAAAAATGATTAATTATCAATGGAATATGGATTAGGAGGAAATCCTAGTTCTGCTGGAACCCATAATGCTAGGTGGAACCCATAATACCGGGATTCAAATTTCCTTGGAGCCTCCCTTAAAAATAGGACGTTGAATAGGACGTTGAATTGTCGGAGTTAACAATAAAAATGATTAGTTATCAATGGAATATGGGTTGGGTTGACTTTCGTTAGATAGAAGCTAGGCAGATTAAATTGGGAGAAAATGATGGCCAATAACGTATTTTGATAATTAATACCCGCTAATGACATTTTCAGCATTAACGAATATTCTCAGTATTTCCTTGGCGGGTATTAATTATCAAAATATATCATGGACCGTCATATTTCCTAAATTGGGATTTTATGGAGAAAAGGGCTTGGGCCAATGAAAGGTTACCTTGTGTCCGATGTTGAAGAAACTCCTCCTAATCTATCACCAAAATTACACTTGTGCTATCCTACCCTTATCTCCATCTTCTTCATCTAGACTAGCGTAAACAGCTCCGATTCATAGGCGCAATTTTTTTTTTCTCGTCAAACGAAATGATTTTATTAAACTCGAAGGGATACATCGAGGGGACATAAGCATAGAAATAAAAGTACAGACAGATACAACATCCAACCGAGAAGTTAGATGATACAACGCCTCACACCCTAAGTTACAACTTTAGTTCACGGATTCCATCTAGGAAGCTCATAAAATCCTCTACCGAATATACCTTGATGTCGTACTTTGCTTTCATCCACATAGCCACCCTTGTCTTGATTAAATCCCCGACTTCACTTGCTGACCTTGATACATTGTTGAAGATGAGGTCATTCCGCACAAGCTACAAAGACCACAAAGACGCAAAGAACGTCACCTCCCACACGTGCCTCTCTAAATTTCTGAAACTATTGCCAAACTACCAAAGTGCTAGGTCTGCCAAAGAAGAAGGGTATACCCAAACCGCAATTGGTACAATTCTAGGGACAACTTTTCCCCCAACAGCTCTATTGCAAACCCTTTACCCAAACCCACGGTGGTGGCTAAATCCATGAAATGCATATATGTTGTTGTGAGATGCCGGAACTCCAAAATCCATAGCCACCGTGTAGTGTCAGCCAGCCATGGATTCCGGCGAGCAATTTTTTTCAAAATTTTTCTTTTTTCCCCCTCATTTCATCGCCTCTTCTTCTTCGTTGTACCGTCAAGCTAGCCCATCTTAAAAACTCGTTGATTGGAGCTAACCTCAAGAAATCGACATAAATTGTAGCACTAATGAACTATGTTTAAATATTTCACCCTCTAGAAGTGGGTCTGTATTCTTACAAACTCAATTGAAAATTGCAGCAAAAGCACTTCACATGTGTTCATTTCGGGCTGGCACGCAGTGCGGCCCCGATATTTGGGTTGTACTAGTCTAACCCTATACTTTGTTACCTACCTACTATTAAATTATAAAAAATAAAAAAAATACAAGTACAGAAAAAAATCAAAATTAGGTTGTTCTTTTAGTTTGAATAACATCAAAATGTTAATCCCAGTTATTTTTACGTTTAGCACGATCTGATTCAAAGAAATAATTTTTCCTTGCTTTTTTTGAAGCAAAATTTTTAATTGAATTATCGTACTTTATTTATCCAAGAACTCGGGCCTTGTTCTGCTAACTTTTGATTTTTTTTTTTTGGGCTTTTTGGAATTTTTAGTAGATATATGTAGAATGATCTGTGTCAAAAAACATAAATAAAAAAAAGTTTAAAAAATGCCCAAAAATACTCTTTAGTGGGAAAAAATTTTCAGTGTCGAGCAGGTACCACGTGGTGTCCGCTAGCGTATCTGAGCCTTCCATTTCATTTTTGAACGGCTCAGATTTGGAGAGAGAAAGTGTTTGAGTGAGTGGAGAGAGGATTTCAATTCAAGCCGTCTAAAAGTGTATCAGATGGCTCGGACGCACCGAGCGGGTATCACGTGGGATATATCCGCTCGGCACTGAAAAATCTCTCCTTTAGTGGAATGACGTCTCATATTCAATTGAGATCATGGCCAATTTTTTAATTTCTCTTGCGAAATGGTAGTTTGAAAGTAAAAATAAAAATCGTTTTAGCTCGCTCGATTTATTTTAACCATCACTTTTTTTTGGATTAAATGTAAGAACATGTAACTTATACATTACTCTCGTGTTTGTTAAATTGGAAATGTCCAACAAAGTAATTTATTTTTCGCAACATTGTAGATTGAGAGGAAAACAAAAGAAGGTAGAACAAAAATGAAGAAATGAAGATGATTTTCATAATATTGTGAATTGAGAGGAAAATAAAAAGAAGGTAATTTCAAGATAAAAAATCATGTATTTACGCAAATAATTTTTCTATCAATATAGATCTTGTTTGATAGATCTCATTGAGATTTTTTAAACAATGCAAAAAAATTGAAAAATTATTTTTCATTTTCGTTATATTTGAGTTTAAAATTACCTTATTTTTGAAAAAGAAGATTTTGGAAGAAAGCGGAACCGGACCTGACCGGCAAAACAAAAGGGGAAAACAAGTAAAGGCAAGATGCGTGGGCTGGGAATTGAACTTGGCACTCCTGAAATTCTCCGGATTGTAGTGACCAAAACACCAACAACTAATTTGTGCCACTAAAAGAAACTCTTTTACCGGCTTACAAGAGCAATCTATATCTACAAATATAAATGCATCTACATTCGTTCAATGGTACTTAGTGATAACATTATAGCCGTTGGATAAAAAAGAATGAAGGTTTCCTAATGTACTAACCTACTATACATTGAAGGGGACGACTTTTCTCACGCAAAAACAGAAAGCAGAAGCTGCGCACGAATATCGCTGTTACGGGTTTCTACGTACCACGACTGAAGCAGTAAAGCCTAAGAAAAAGGGCAGGTGAGGAAAACATGCTCTGTGCACATATCAAGGTCCATACAAATTAACAACCCGAGACGTTAATTAAATATAAAAATAAATAAATAATTTTGAAGGTTCACGCAAAAAATATGTTCAATCTAATACCTATAGGTGCTCAATCCAATTATTTAGCTCTCCAAAATCCTAAAATCTTAATGAAAATTTAGATGATTGAATTTTTTTTTTCTCGGTAAACGGAACTTTTTATTAAATTCGACGGGGTACATCGATCAAAAATAACAACTATTACATGAAACTACAGACCAATATCCAACCAAGATTGGATAAGAACACCTCACCAACTACCCTCATTGTCTACCTCACCCTATATTTTCACTTTTTGAATCCCATCCAAATACCCTTTGAAGTCCTCCACTGAGTAACGCTTGATGTCAAACTTGGCCTTCATCAACATAGCTACCTTTGTTTTAATTAGGTTCGCCACTTCCAGAGCCTCGGTTGTTGCCCCGTTAAATATATACCCATTCCTGGTTTTAATTTAGATGATTGGATTAAACACTTTAACGTATCAAATTGACCTAATTTTGAATTTCCGTTTAACCAAAAAAATAAAAACAAAAATTGACCCAATTTTTTTTGGAAACCCTCGAAAAAATGTTTTATAATTAATGAATGACTCAAATTGTTTGTGTGAGACCCGAAATGGGTTACACACTGTGATCTGTGCTTAATTGCTATGCACAAAATCTATGTGTAGCATCTCTCTTACTTTTGTCTTACCAATATCTTTTTTTGCGATTTTTAACGTACTCTTTTATTTTTTAGATGTCCTCTCGTTGATACGACTCATTATTCAATAAAAAATTGATCTGAAACTAATAGATACAATTATTTTTAAATAAAGAGAGAAAAACAATACTACATGATTATTAACTCAAAATGGGCCTCAAGCAATGTGGGAGAGAGATATACCAGTGGTCATTTGTCACAGTAATGATAAATGGACGATTCCAAACTTTAAGGGGGTCAGTCAGAGAGAGAGAGAGAGAGCGGGAGAGAGAGAGATACAAGGCATGCTGCAGTGCGATTGTCAAATCCAGCGCCAGCGGAGGCGAAACCAACTGCACGCTCGGATTGGATGGTGAAATTTGGGGCCAAATATGGCACATAGGAGTAATTCTGGAAACCCAAGAAGGAAGCTGCAACAAAACAACACAAGCCATACCAAAGTTAATACAGTATTTACCGAGCCTGGCCCTATACTCCTAAAAATTAAAAAAACACATAATAGTTTCATGCTAATTATAAGTTATTAATCATTAATCATACATGTCAATCCGGGAATAGTTGAAGAAGAAAAGAAGCAAAACGTATGATTATTGATGACTACCTCACCTCCATTCCAGGTGAGGTGACATACTGATTAATTTTGTTTATCAACTTATTTTATCTTTATCTTTTAGGAAAAAATTTATGTTTAATTACAATTAATCTCAAATTAAAGAAGCAATAAAAAAAGTAAAACAAATAGATTAGTTCTTTTCTCACCTCTTTGTAAACTTTTCTCTATTTTTTTTTTCAAAAAAGAATCCACTAGGGGCAATTCAAAAAGATCTAGAACTCGAAATATATAGACCATAATCTGAAATAGGGAACACATGAATAGTTCAGCCATACTCTTTGGTTATTTCCAATATTGCAAGATGTGGATGTATAAATATTTTGCTTAATGATAGGAGTATATATTTATGGTTGAATCTTATCATGCACCTTTTTTAACTTTGATACTAGTTTAGAGTAATATCATTTTGGTGAAATCTATGTGAGCTATTTACGACCATGAAGATAACTAGCTAGCTAATAAGCTAGTTGCATATTTAATTGGGGTATACGAAGAGCGTTTTGACTGGTGTTGATGTTCCAAACGAAGGAGGGCAAGATTTTGTCCCACCAAAAAAATCAGCAATGAGCTTCCCATTGCTGAACCTGCCAGTGGCGATCTGGTTCGGAAAATCAATTCCATAAGGTGGAGAGTTGCTCTTGGCAATCGAAAGAATGTAGTCATTGTTTCCAGGGTCCACATAAGAGTCTCCAAACACATAAAAGGCTGCAATCGAGTGGTTGGAAACTTGTTAAGCTTGATTTTGAGATATCAAATTGGGCAAAATAAACAACAAAGTAACAATAGAAACCACGGATTTGATTTTGGAACTCATATTCATTTCAAGTGGAGAGAGTAGAAAGGAAAAAGCTAAACAAGTTTTATTCCTACTTCTCTCCTTGGTTGTGGCATGCGAAAATGAACTATGGATGCTGCTTTATTTATAGGACACTTTCCCCCATATATAGTACTGTACATTCTCCTTTATATACCCTTTAATGCTATGCCAAGTGGTAGGAATTATGTTGACTTTCGTTGTGGCGGAAGAAAAGAAAAGTAAGCATCTATACTACGCCATGGTTGACACGGCACGGCACAGACATGATTGAATTATATGATTGTATTTCAATATGAATGCAGATTTCCTACTGCCCTGTTACGAGGGGTTTGTTCAACCTCGAACACATGGGAATTAACCTTTCATTGGCTCAATTATGAATTCTAGCGTGAGTAAAGAAATCAATTCAAGCTGGGTGTCTAAAACTAAACCTTAATCATAATAGCAGTAGATCGATTGGATCACTTTGAAGAAAAAACTGAGTAGTTACGCTTGCTATTGTTCATCAAGGAATAATCCTAATTAAGGTTCTTTCTTTGTCTAAATATATAACAAAGAATACAAAAAGCTCAATAAAAAATACAAAACCAACACAACCAAACAAGTAAATACCAACGGTAAGCCTTTAAAACATAAAAAATTAGAATAACTACTTTGAATGTTCAATCAAATTCAAAAGAATTTGGAGCAAAAATATCATTGTTTTTCGAATTCTGACGATGTCTCACCGCAATTGAAAAATATTCTCATTGGCGTAAATAGGGAAATTGATATCGGTAACTCTTTTTGCAGTGGCAAGAAGTTGGCCTATGATTCATCGAATAAGAAGATTATGCAATTTGATTGATTCTTGTGAGATTAGGATACGGGTTGATAAATTCCATTAGACTTTTCCTCACTTTTTTTTCTAAATGAAGGTTTTCTCCATTCTTTTTCTTTTTACTTTGTTGAGAATATATGGAATAGAGAGAAACTAAAATTTTCTTTAAAAAAGCAAGAGATTTGTAGCATTTAATGTTAGATTTGAGTTGCCATTAAAAAAAAAAAAAACGTTAGATTTAAAGAGTTAACGGTGGAATATGGGTTGGTTTAACTTCAGTCAAGTAAAAGCTAGCTAGGTAGAGATTATTGGAACAATGTGAGAGTTGGTGTACAATATTGTACATGTTTGAGAAGTATTAACATCTACATCGTGATGTGAATGTGTAGACACCCCATTCTGGACTGTCCAGATTAGTCCTTTTACTTCCTTTATGGACCCAATGATGATAACGGTCAAGAACAGTTCAGAGTCGATGGATGGATTTGAGCTTTGGATGTTGGACCCTCCACCTTCAAAGCCCGCTTTCAAAGCCCACTTCAAACCCTTCAAACCTCGAGCCCAATGAGCCTCAGCAAAACCATACCTTGCTTACGCCACCTTCTCGTTGGCGTGCGCCAGGTACTTGCCACGTGTCGATCATCGACCGTTGACTGAGTTTGACCTGGCGCACGGTAGGTCATAGGTGGCGTACGGAGGGTATTGACCGGTCAAATCACCGCTTTTACAGCACGCGACCGAAGCTTTTACGGCTCCGAAGTACAGGGAACAGTGCTCCCAATGATTATCTCCTGCTGGGCCGTCCCTTACTCTCTCCTACACCTAGTCCCATGCATTTAATGCATGGGAGGCTACTCACTCAACCCAACCAGCCCTAACCACCCCTCAACCCAGCTGGCCAGCCCTGGTTTCAGCTCCTCTCTCCACCATAAATACCCCCCCTTGCATTCATTTGCAAGGGGTTAACCACATTACTCTCCAAGTCCTCTCTCTCTCTTCCCTCTTGTTCTTGCTCTCTTCCATTGAGAGTGAGAGATAGAGCAGTCTCACACACACTTTCTCTACTGATCAGTGATAATATAGCCTCCATCTTCAGCCACAAGCTCATCACCATCCTTTCTCTCTTGCACCAAAGGTATACCACCTTTGTGCTGCATTCTGTTTTCAAGTTCTGAGGGGAACCAGAAGGGTTCTGGCTAGTAACTGATACTAGTCCAGGCCCCTTCCTGGTAAAATAAATCAGTCGTAGAAGTCATTACATGGCGCACGCCAACTACTAGAAGCCGTACGCCACCTTTGGCTGTACGTGCACAGTTGGCGTGGGGATCACGTAGGGCTCATTTATTGCTTATTTTATTTATGTCATCACCTTACAGCATGCTAAAAACCAGTCTATTGCTTTCTGTATTTTAGAACTGTTCAAATGTAGCTTTCAATACTCGCACCATTTCCTGTTTTCAAGGCCTCTGGGGTACTTCTGGTCTTGTTCCAGAACCCAGATGATGTAAAGCCAAACACTGGCTCACATGATAACCTGGCGTACGACGACCAAAAGGTGGCGTGCGGCATGTTTCTTGGAGCCCAGTGCCTGGCCCTTACATCCTAGCTCAATCCTGGCCTCTGGTTTCTCCCCACTCTGTTTATGGGGTCTGTCTTGCTATTTCCCTGGCTACTGGCCATCCCTTATGTTTGTATTTCTGTATAATCAATATTATAGACATGCGTGGTTTGCCCTGGGTGTGCACTGGTCCCTTCCAGAGCCCAGAGGATTGAGAGTAGGAGCTGTAAGAGATTGATGTGGTAGTGTACGCCAGCCTGAAGGTGGCGTGCGCAGGGTATGCTGGCGTGCCGTGGCTTTGCCCATGACGTGCCAGCACGTCGCCTGCTCACGCACCCGACGGGCAGCGTACATCATCCCATTGAGCTTCCGGCAGCGCTTGTTCTCAATCTATGTTCTTACGTTTACTTCAATTCAAGCAAGCAAGTTATCTTCCATAAACATTTTGTCATATAAACTGCAACTTGTTACAGCTTTAATCCCTATTAACTGTTCCCCCGCCCTAACTGGCCAAAAATGATCAAATGAGAGAAAAATGCAAACATTTTAATAAAATGCCCGAGTAGAGACCGATCTCCGGATTGGGCGAGAGGGGTGCCATAAAACCCTTCCCCTCTCGTAACCTGGCTCCCGAACCTCAGATATCGAAGGTGACGACGGACCAGTCTACGCCTTCTCAAATCAAATCAAACATTTGTCAAATCAAAGCAAAACGTAGCAAACGTTCTCGAGTTCGGTTCCTTGGGTATTGTTCCGCTAAAACCCGAGTGGCGACTCTGAATCGAAGCGTTTCGCCGCGCTATTTTCCAAAAGGGCCGCCCCCCAAACAAATATCCATTCGAAACCAAAATCGGGTGATTTCCGGGGCGCGTGCCCACAGTGGCGACTCTGCTGGGGATCATTGCATTGACTAATATTTAGACATTAAAACATAAATGAACAATCTTCAAAAGCCTGGCAAAACAGTACGCTCCGCGCTGCTGAAGAACGGAATGGTAACGTAACAGGATCTCAGCATCCGACCAATCTGAACTGGGGCTTTTACTATTGTTCACCTGTGTAGTTTTGTCTAAGTATTGGTCAGTAAAAGTGAGCCAAGCTTCAAAAGGCATTTTCAAAATTTTGCATTTCTCTCTCAGTCAAACTTTGGCGTTCTTCATTTGCATCGATGTTGGATAAGCCCCGTTGAGGTGTTTTGGGTAACCGGCACAGTTTACTGGAGCCCGGGGTCCTCGAATGCCCAACAACCTTGGACGATGATGAGTCGTAATACCGTTCGACCATTGCTTTGCTGCACGCATTGCAGTGGGAGGTATACCGCGGCTCTAGTCAGAGGAACCCCTTTAAACCAAAACCAGCCTCGTCATGCGTACAAAGCACTAGAACCTTTCAACCTAAGACAGGAACCTACAGGGTAGGATTACTTGCATCTAACCCCCATAAACTGTCTATGTGTTACTGCTTTCCTTATCGCATGCCTGTACATACATACATCCCGCTTTGCGTAGGAGCATGCTAGGGCGGCTTTTAGGTCTGTCTCGAGTTCGTCTCGTGATTGTTAGGACCCTGCCATGGACCAATGAAGAGTCGCGCATCTTGATGTTGCGCGTTATCAATTTCCAAAATCCTTGAGTCAAGCGAGACTTTGGGAAATCAGGACTGTTTAAGTCTATTGTCCAAACCTAGTCGAAGTTTCAAACAGAAAATCAGGAACAGCGAAAAGGATGTCGTGATACCCACACCATCCCAGGTTAAAGTGCTAATCACTTACACCATCAAGGCTCCGGCACAGTGCTGCTTACGCCACCTCGGTTATGGTATCACGCCATCTGCATCGAGTTGTTCCGACCTCCAAAGTTGAAACTTCGATAAAGGAGCGGTCAAAAGGCTTAGGTCGTCTTGACATCCTTTAGTATCCATCGACTCAAATAAGGATACACCGTCGAAAAAGAAATCCGAGGATTCTATGGCAGCGTCCTAACAGCATGAGTTGGACTCCCTCTAGTGTTAGAGTCTAGGAGGACACCGACGACGTTGGCATGTTCATTTTCTTTCAATTCTTTTCAAAATAAACTGTTGCAGGCTGTCATTGAGCCCATCTATTTTGCTGTTTAGCTGAACCATGGGGAGCTTCGAAATCAAGAGCCAAACCTGCTTGGGACCGTCTGCGAGATTTGTCTAAGGAATCGCTCTGGGGTTTGCTTTTGGGTCAGTTACAACGGAAGCACAGCTCTGCACTCTGTCCAGGGAGGATTCACCACCGACTACTCCGCACGAATCTCCCCCGTCCTCTCCATCTCCACCCGTGACTCCGAAACCGATCAAGACAGAAACTCTAGACATGGCAGATATTCCTCCACCGAATCTCGCAACCCTCTTAGCCGATCTTCAGCACAACCTCGCCATCATGCAACAAAGGGCTGACCAGGCCGATACCGCCATGGCCAATTTACAGGCTCTTATCAATGAAAGGGTCCCAGTCGCAAGGATAGAGGGCGGCCGGGAAGAACGTGAGAACCCAGCTGGGGAGGACATCCCGGCCGAACAGCCTGCTGCGAATCCCGAAATGGCAGCCTTGATCGCCAAGATGGCTAAACTGGAAGAGTCGGTCGCCAAGTCCGAAAGAATCAGCGCCGGAGGGTTGGACATGGACCGTCTCTGCCCCTTTCCAAATGCACGGCTCCCGGAAAGGTTCAAAATGCCCGACTTTACGAAGTTCGACGGGACGGGTGATCCAAAGACACACCTGCTCGCTTACCATGGTGCAATGAAACTGCATGGGGTCGAAGAGGAGGCAATGGCCCAGTTGTTTCCCCAAACCCTGGCTGGCCCAGCTTTTCAGTGGTTCTTGTCTCTCGACGTTTCCAAGCGCAAAACATGGGAAGATATTGGTGCGGCCTTCTTCACCCAGTACAGCTACAATTCCCAACTCAAAATGACTACCCGAGAGTTGGAATCCACCAAGATGAATCCAAAAGAGTCCTTTGCGGATTTTATCAAGCGTTGGAGGACTAAGGCTGCAGTCATGACCGATCGGCCGAGTGAGAAGGATCAGATCCGAATCATCTCCCGTAATCTGCTGCCCGACTTTGCTAAGAATCTGGTGCTCGTCCAAGGGGCCGATTGGGATACTTTCTTTGAATCCGGCCTTGCCATCGAAGAAGCACTCCAAACTGGGGTTCTGCCGCGCAGCGACCCTCCTTCCTCCTCCTCGGGATCCAAAGCTAAACCTCGCGCTTACTCAGGGAGCAGCGCTGCTTTGTTCGGCAGTAACAGTTATGCCAATGCCACGTCTGCCGGAAACAGTAATACGCAAGACTCCAACCGCATTGCCGATGTCAACCAGGTCCAGGCCCCTCCAAAACACTGAAACCGTAACCAGCCCCGGAACTTCACCAAATTTGAAGCTCCGCTCTCTCAAATGCTAGAAAGGTTGGCCAAATCCGGTCACCTCAAACCAATGGATCCAACTCCACTGCCCCAAAATCTATCCCCCAGCCACAATCCGAATGTTTTCTGCGCCTATCACCAAATGCCTGGCCATCACACCGATTCCTGCTACCGCCTCCGCCATGCAATCCAAGATTTGGTGGACAACGGCACTCTCCCGACCCCTCCTAAGCCTAACGTCATCACCAACTCCATGCCGCAACACAACGGCCACCCTCAAATCAACCAAATCAGCCTTACCTCCACTATAATCCAACCTAGCTCCACCATATTTAACCCCACGGACCATATAGCCCCAGCATATCACCCGAAACCGGTTGTGGCTATCCCGACGGAATTCAGTGTCAACATGTTGGCAGTTGGTTAGGATATGGAAGACAAAGCAAGGGAATGGGCAGAGCTTGCTAACGACTGGAACGAGCAGTACTCCTTGGGATTCCCTCAGGCACCGGTTGTCGATCAAGCTCAGTTCGACCAATGGGAGGAGGATTGGAACGCAGCAAGAGCGGACCCACTCGATGGCCTGTCACTATTTATGCTCTTCTACCAGCCTGAGCCTGCTGCGGCCGAAACTGAAGAGGAATACGTGTGGGACCCGGAACCCGTTGCTGCACAGTTAGCCTGGAATCAGAACTTCCACATGGAAACGGGGAACGATGATCAGAATTTAGGCGAACAGTACTTGGATTGCTACAACCAAGGAGAGATCATCTCTGATGTGCGTTGGCAGCTGGGGGAAGCATGGCCACTATTCGATTCCATCTCCAATGCCGTGCATGCAGGCGACCCGACTGTCGACATCGTACCTATAGAACAGCCGCGTCCGATAGTGCATCCCAGGGATGATTGCTCTATTATGGTTCTGAATGCACCACCCGATGATCTGTGGGACGTCGATGAGATCGTCGATCTTAACACAAGCCCGCTGCCTGCCAATTTCTGGGACGACGATAAAGTGGTCGACATTCAAGTCGGGGATGAAATCTGGACCGTCGATACTGCTCTGGTGGACGGAGGCCTTTGGGATGTGCCATTCGTCACTAATCCAGGGATACCATTCGAGGAAGCTGCCGCACAGGATCCGGCCCCTTGGGAAGGACAAGTCATGAATGATCTGGAATGGGTTATGGCTTCTGACCAGGTTGCATCGATCGACAAGGGGAAACGCAAGTTAGAGGAAGTACCCGCTGATTTTTGGGATTTTGTGGACACATCGCCTTGGTGGGAGGTCGCTAATGTTACTAGGAGCGGCCGGGTCTTCCAACCACCCAATCTTTCGGCTGGAAGCTCGTCCAATCCCGGTAGTGATCAAAGACCCACTATTCCCTCTGCACAAAAGAACACTCCGACATTCCTAGCGGGGTGCCTGAAGAGGATGCTATTCTGAAACAGCTGGAAAGGATTCCTGCCGTCGTCTCTGTCTGGGGTCTGATATCGTCGTCAAAGGAGCATCGAGAAAGGCTATCCGCAGCTCTAGCCCGTCTTACGGTGCCAACGGACATCACCGCGGAGGCCATGGTTGCCCTAGTCTTGCCTTTGCTTTCCAAACATTCTGTCACTTTCACCGAAAAGGATCTGCCTGTTGATGGGACTGCCCACAACCGCCCATTGCACATCACTCTCAAGTGCAGGGGACATTGGGTTCCAACCGTGTTGATCGATAACGGATCTGCAATCAACGTCTGTCCGATGAGGGTTGCTTACCGTCTGGGGCTCACTAAGGCTGACCTCACGCCTTCCAATCTGGCCGTCAAGGCCTATGACAACACGCGCCGCGTAGTCGAGGGAACTCTCATGCTGAAGCTTGATGCCGAGGGTTTTGAAATGGACGTGGAATTCCATGTGGTCGACATCCCTGCCACTTTCAACCTGCTGTTAGGAAGGCCGTGGCTGCACAGAGCGGACATCATGGCTGTACCGTCGACTCTCCACCAGAAAGTCATGCTGGGGCTACCTACCGGGACTCTAACCATCTGCGGAGACTCTGGGATCCGCCCGCTCCAGGACGATGGGACGCCTGTTTTGGGGATCATACACGGAGAAGAAGATTCAGATTTTGGAGGATTCGCTTTCGACACCTCTGGCTCAGTCCTGTCCATTGTCATGGATGACGATTTCATAATCAGCTCTACTGCCCTCGAAATCATGAGGAAGATGTCATTCATGCCTGGCCTAGGGCTCGGGATCAACCAGCAAGGGATCGCTGAGTTCCCTGTCTTTCCCTTTACCGAAGGCCGCTTTGGCCTGGGATACACTCCCCCTACCAAAAAGGCCAAAATAGGGAAAGACACGGGAAAACCTCGGACCCTTTATGGTAACCCCGACAGCTATTTCGTCCGTGACGGAGGAGGCACTGCTTATCTGGGGCAGGCTGAACCATTTTGGGATCAAGTGACTAGGACTTGGCTTCCGGGTTTTGAGATCTTCGCCGCCGACACCTGGTCTGATGACGAAGAGGAAATTGCGAAGGAAGAGCTGGCTGCAAAGGAGTTCAAGAAGCAGTTGGTCGCAATCAAGGAAAGGGCTGACTGGCTGGTTGCTTTTGATCAAGGGGGTCTAGAGGAGCTGTTCTCCCAAGTGGGTTTGGTTGGCAAGGAAGATGAGGCTGAAGTGCTGATGCTTGGGCCCGACTCCCCAGATCTTCTCAACGATCCAACCTCCCTCATCGTCGAAGCAAAGGGTAGTCTTAATAACTGCATTTTTACTCCCCGTTTAACATGCATTGATGATGTATCTAAATCTGACACAGAGTCTGTCGAGTCTAAGTCTAGCTCAGAGTCGGAGTTTGTGCCTCTCGGCCCTCCACGTCATAGCTTTTACTTCGAGTTTGAGTCGACTGTACTTGGCAACCCCTCTGGGTTTTATGAAATGAATGATCCTGCTTCTGATTACTTTGCTGACTTTTACATAAACTGTGTCGACCCCGACGATGAAGGAATCGACTTTGACGGGAACATCCCGGCCGAGTTGCGTTCCCTCATCGAAAGGGAAGACGAAAGGCATGCTCAGCCTCTAAAAGAAGAAGTAATTTCAATAAATCTGAAAGATGAGGATGACCCCTGTATCATACAAATCGGTTCAAACTTATCCCCGGAAAATCATGCTGGTACTATTGAGGCGCTCAAAGAATACTTCGAGGTTTTTGCCTGGTCTCACGCCGACATGCCTGGTATCGATCCCGAGATAGTACAGCACCGAATTCCGTTAACGCCAGGGGCAGTTCCTGTCAAGCAGAAGCTCCGAAGAATGAGGCCGGACTGGGTTCAGAAGATCAAGGAAGAGGTCACCAAGCAAATTGACGCAGGGTTCCTGAGGGTTGCTGAATACCCCCAATGGGTCGCCAACATCGTACATGTACCTAAGAAGGATGGAAGGATCCGGGTTTGTGTCGATTTTAGGGATTTGAACAAGGCAAGCCCCAAAGATAGTTTTCCCTTGCCTCACATTGATGTGCTTGTGGACAACACGGCGGGGCATGCCTTGCTCTCCTTTGTCGACGGGTTCGCCGGATACAATCAGATCTTCATGGCCCCAGAGGATCAGGAGAAGACAACGTTCGTCACAGAATGGGGAACCTACTATTACGTGAAAATGCCTTTTGGACTCAAGAATGCCGGATGCACTTTCCAAAGGGCCCAAACAACTCTGTTCCATGACTTCATCCACAAGACGGTCGAGGTGTATGTTGACGACATGATCGTAAAGGCAAAAGAGGAAAAGGACTATCTCCCCTCGCTCAGGCAGTTTCTCGAAAGGCTTCGAAAGTACAACGTGCGTCTCAACCCGCAGAAGTGCACATTTGGGGTTACGGCAGGTAAAATGTTGGGGTTTCTGATCACCAAGAGAGGAATCGAGGTCGACCCGTCTAAGATCAAGGCAATTCTCGAAATGGAGCCCCCGCAATCTGAGAAGGGAGTGCGGAGTTTTCTGGGAAAGGTTCAGTTTATCAGCCGATTCATCGCCAAATTGACTCCGACTTGTGAACCGTTGTTCCGCTTACTCAAGAAGAATGTCCCGTTTGAGTGGACAGACAAGTGCCAAGCCGCTTTCGAGTCAATCAAAACCTACTTGCAGAATCCGCCAGTGCTGATGCCGCCTACGCCAGGACAACCACTGATTTTGTACTTATCTGTAACACCGACGGCAATGGGTTGTCTGCTAGCACAGGAAGGGGAAAACAGAGTCGAGAAGGCCATCTACTATTTGAGCAAGAAAATGGTGGGAAGCGAAGAGCGATATACCCCTTTGGAAAAGACATGCTGGGCACTAGTTTGGGCTACCAAAAAGCTTAGACACTACATGCTAGCCTATTCGGTGAAGCTGATTTCTCGGATGGACCCCATCAAATATCTATTCGAGAAGCCGGCGCTCACCCATAAGCTAGCACGTTGGTTGCTTCTGCTGGCTGAGTTCGATCTCCAGCATGTCACGAGGAAGTCAGTAAAAGGCCGCGCTGTGGCAGAATTCTTGGCAGATCATCCAGTTGAGGGGCCAGAGGATGTGAATTTCAATTTCCCAGACGAGGATGTACTAACCGTGACTGAAGAAATATGGACGCTGTATTTCGACGGGGCTGCTAATCAGAAAGGGTTCGGAATCGGGGTGCTGCTAATCACACCTGCTGGCGCTCATATTCCGCTTGCGTTCAAACTGAATTTCGATGTTACTAACAACCAAGCCGAGTATGAGGCCTGCATTGTTGGAATGGAGGCGGCAATTGCACTAGGAGTTGAGAAACTCGAGGTTATCGGAGATTCAAACTTGGTGGTGTCCCAAGCCAACGGAGATTGGAGGGTTCGCGAGGAAAAGCTGAAGCCTTATCACCAAGACTTGGAGGAACTGATTCCTCGCTTCAATAAGGTGACTTTCACCCATGTCCCTCGCTTGAGGAATCAGTTCGCCGATGCCTTGGCGACCTTGGCTTCAATGATTGAACTCCCGACGGGGGTCAAAATGCGGCCGATTGTGATCGAACGAAGGGACCTACCCGCTTATGAATACATCAACGCCGTCGATGATGTCGATGATGGCCTACCCTGGTACCATGACATCTGGAACTTTGTGGAGCGCGGGGAGTTTCCCGCTGGGGCTACCAGGAAGGATCGGATCGCCTTGCAACGTTTGGCTGCTCAGTACATCATCTGTGGGGGGAAGTTGTATCGAAGGTCTCACTGCGGGATGCACAAGCTGTGTGTGAATGGCGCCGAAGCAACACGGATAATGGAGGAGATTCACGAAGGAGTCTGCGGTCCTCACATGAGCGGCGTCATGCTCGCAAGAAAAATCCTCAGGCAGGGTTATTATTGGTCTACCATGGAATCTCAATGCATTGACTATGTGCGACGTTGCTATAAATGCCAAATCCATGCTAATCTACAGCATGTTCCTCCAACTGAACTTTTTGGTATGACCTCGCCTTGGCCTTTCTCAGTGTGGGGAATCGACGTCATCGGGATGATCAACCCTTCTGCTTCGAACGGCCACAAGTTCATACTAGTAGCCATAGACTACTTCACTAAGTGGGTCGAGGCTGAATCTTATAAGACCCTGACAACTGTTCAAGTCGCGCAGTTCATTCGAAAGAACATCATCTACCGGCATGGGGTACCTCAGGCCTTTGTATCAGACAATGGAAGCCACTTCAAGGGTAGAGTCTTGGAGCTATTTGAGGAATTCGGGATCAAGGTCCATCATTCAACAGCCTACCGGCCGCAGACGAACGGGGCTGTCGAGGCTGCCAACAAGAATGTCGAGATGATCATCAAAAAGACTGCCGAGTCTGCAAGGGATTGGCACGAACTGCTACCGTTGGCCCTCTGGGGATACCGCACTTCGATTCGCACTTCCACAGGCGCAACTCCGTTCTCTTTAGTCTATGGAATGGAAGCTGTACTCCCCGTCGAGCTTGAGATTCCGTCTCTGAGAGTCATGGCCGAAAGTGGGCTCGAGGAAGCCGAATGGTTGAGTGGGAGGTTTGTCGAGCTCATGTTATTTGATGAGAGGAGGCTCCGTGCTCTGTATCATGTTCAAGGGTATCAGCGTCGAATTGCCCGGGCATTCAATAAGAAGGTGAAGTCGAGAGGACTGGTCGAAGGGGATATGGTCACAAAGGAGATCCGGGCTCCAGTGTTCGATCCTCGTGGGAAGTTCCGGCCAAAGCGTTCTAGGCCGTACATCATCAAAACCATCCTATCTGGGGTGCTGCCAAGCTCATCGATCTCGACGGCAACGAATTCAGTACCTTGGTCAACCTGGATCAGCTCAAGCGCTACTATCCCTGAGAGATGCTCGTTGGATCGAAAACCACAAGGGTGGGCGATTCCAAGCAAAAGTTAGAGCAGCCTGCTAGACCGAAAACCTAAGGAGGCGGTCTAGGCAAAAATAAATAGGCAAAGTCAAAAAGCTCGCTAGACCGAAAACCTGTTAAGGCGGTTCTAGGCAAAAGTTAGAGCGTAAAAGGAGAGGTAAAATACACGAGCGAACCCTTGCCTGAACTACGTTCTGACCTGATTCCCTACAAAGGGATACGTAGGCAGTCTCACAATGAGACCCGGTCATATCCTATCAAGCTGGTCCACGGTCTGACATTTTGGGTTTGTACCAAGGCCGAGATGGTTCAAAGATTCAAAAGGCGGGCTGGAGTTACGTTGGAGAATTCAAAAGGGGGAAACCCTTCATCTTTCAGCTTTATTTCGCAAAATTACTATTTCTAATACACAAGCTGAGCATAAAAGCCTTAAAAGAAATGAAGCATGAAAAACAGAACAAAATGCTTGAGAAGCCTCACGGCTCACAGCTTATTCTAAGTACAGCAAAGTGGTTTGGAGTCAGCCCATATTTGTTCTTGCGTGCACATCTGCTCTCAGCCACTGTCTGTAGCGATTCTTTAGCCGAGGGCTGAAATCTGGCATCTCCGCCTGGAGAATCCTCAGGCCCCAGCGCCTCTGATAACCGCCCAGCGTCTGAGCATTGAAGTTGGGAAGACGGAAGCCCCAGTGCTGATTCGGGTGTTCTCCTGTGAAGCTCCCAGTTGGCGAAGAATCCGCCCAGGGATATAGAACGTGAAGCTGGTCAGTCCCGCAATGACCACCCTGTCAAAGCCGTCAGAATGGAGGGTCATGTCTGCAAGGTCTAGCCACGGACACCTCCAAGCAATTTCATCGGGCTGCATTTCTCGCATGAACTCGTACCAGCCCTCCACATCCAAGTCGGGATACCGCATTTCCCTCTGATGAACCCGTTTTGGAAACAGGTTCCAGCCCGCTGCCGGTGGATGCAAAAGGCTCAGCTTGTCTGACAACCACAGCTGCATGAGTGATAAAACAAGTAAGTAGCCAGATAAAGCCTGAGCGAAAAGACAAGTAAGGAACTAGGAAGCAGCCTAAGCCGAGTGTCGAGGTAAAACGAGAATGTGCGAAAAACCAGAAAAAGGTGAGCTGAGTGAGTTTACTTGAAGCAAGAGCGGACTCCCGCTGAAAACGGCCGATTGGCCTGTACTCACTAAATCCAAACCCAGGAGTGTCTCAGCCAGGACCATGGGAATCACGTTCTTTCGGTCCCCCATTTGGGCGGCCACGCTCACCAAGGAAGGGTTGACCCGCCCGTCGGCAGGAACGAACAAATAAGCCGCAAGCAGGCAGATAACCAAGGCAAAGCGCCGACGCGCTTGAACTTCGTCGCTGTTCGGGCTATTCAAATCGACATCCGGGCTGTACATTTCAACCAGCCGGATGACATTCACCTGGCCACCATCCAGGATTGTGTTCGCTAGACCCCGGGAAATGCCAAGCGAGCTGGCCAGCAGTTTTGGCATGCTCACTTGATAGGGAGGAACAACGAGCGTCGAGGACACATAAGTCCGGAGGTACGCCTGAAATTCCTCCACGGTCGGACACACCTCATCATCGCCGAAACGGAAGACGTGAACGTCCGGGTCCCAGAATCTCAGGGCGGCCCACAGCAGTGCCGGGCGGATCGGCACATGTCGAAGAAAACGAAAAGAAGAAAGCCCGTGGTATTGGAAGTTGAGCCAATCAACACCCAAAAAGGACGCTAGCCAAGGCTTGAGCAGTGTTGGGAGGGGATTATCCATGGACAAAGTAGTGTATATGCAAAGAAGAGGGGAGTAATTGGTGCTGTGAATGCCCTGAAGGAGGCACCCCAGCTTTATAGGCTTCAAATGACCGTTGTAAAGTGCTTGGAGATTGGAGCTAATCAACTAGCCTCCAAGGGAACATTATGCCAAGTACCCTGCCTCCCTGAACTCTCAGAAAGCGTGGGGAAACCGTGTGGGGGTGAAAACAAAATGCCCCCTGAAAAAAAGGACAGTCGGCCAGTCAAGTGGACCTGACTCACAGGATCTTGGCGTACGCCAACGTAAACCTGGCGTACACATGGTTTTTACCAACCTGGCGTACGGGCTCAAAAACATGGCGTACGGTAGGTATGTGCACCAGAAAACCAATTCCCAGCAGCAGCTGCCCTCGCATGGTCGTTTTCAATTCCGAGGCTCGCTTTGGCCATTTATTGATTCATACAAGTTTCAAACATCATTTGGGACTGCAGCAAAGCGTCGGAGCCTAAAAGCCGCGCCCATCGAAGATTTTGAGCCCTGAAGGCCCGTGTCGAACTAAAATCGAGGATACGGAGGGTCAAAATTCGTTTTGTAGGGTTTTGCCAAGTTTTATTACACCGTACATATCACATAGGACTTGTGTGACTGTACGGGGGTGTCGGTTTCGGTCCGGGACCATATCGAGTCATCTTTTGCGTCTTATGTCTATTTTTGTGACATTTTTAGCCTTTTTGTAGTATTTCCCCTATACCAGGGCGTTTCCTCAGGTTTCAATGATTGGTACAAGTCATTGTGCATCTATATAGTCTATTCAAAGTGTCAGTTCCTTCTGTTTTGGAGAGATGTAGAATTTGGTCTATTAATGCCAATTTTCCCGTATCCTCCGCGTGTCTGGGGTATATCTCGTATCCTGGGGCTTTTCTATACCTTTTTCTTCGAGCTAGACCCATTTTTGCACATACGCAAGTGTCTATGTCGATTCAGAACTATCATCAATGCATGTTAGATGTTAGGGGATGGTTTGCTCGTTTCTTGAAACACAAAATTCAATAACTAAAGGAATCAACAAACAGAAAATGCAGATATTATTTCTACCATGTATACTATGTCAAAGCCCTAAGAAGCAAAAGGTGGGAATGTATCAAGCGGCACAATGGCCCGAGCAAAAAAAAAAAAAAAAAAATGTACCAAGGCACACTCGCCCAAAAGTCAAAAGGCACGCAGGCCTAAGTATCAAAGTGTCAAGGGATCAGTGTATCAAAAGTCAAAACAGCAAAATGGACTAAGGCTCAATGATAGCCCTCAGTCGTCAAAAAGGTCCTCGTCGTCCTCCTCCTCCTCGCTCTCTACCAGCTCGCGCGGGTCTATCCGGAATCGAGGGTCCTCCGGGAGTCAGAGCCGCTGCTGAGGGACGTGCTTTCCTCCTCTTCTTCTGCTTCCTCTTCTTCTCTTCTCTTCTTTTGCAAAGGCCCCTCAGCAGGCCTCTTCTCTGCAGACCTCTTCCTCAGCTCCCGGCGGAATGGGAGATCCTCGCTAGCAGACGCGATGTGTACTCCTCTCTGAGTGCTCGCTGCCGGCCGGGATAAGCTCGGCGCTATCTTCTTCTGAGGTAGTGGCCTCGCGCTCTTCTTCCTAGGAGCCGCCCTAGCCTGCCCCTGCATTGCATTTAGCTTATTAACATTTGTGCACATATTGCATATATATATTGAAATATGAAAGCAGGACATTATTCTATCAAAGTTTCAAAGTCACACCTGAGGCCGCACAGTAGGAGCTGGAGCTGGAGGTGGATAATGCAGCCGCAACTGGGCACCGCTGGCAATTCGATGGAATTCCTTCTCCATGGCCTTCATCAGGCGCACCGCCTCTCGCACCCACTCCATCGGGGCCTGTGTTACAATAATTGGTCAAGTCAGTTTGCAAGACAAGTATACATATGCAAAGCAGAGTAAACAAGGGAAATGCAAGGGATGCTATAGTATCGTACCGGCCCTGTGATCTCCTCGGGCTCTCTCCTAGCGGGCTCGAACTGAACGGTCGCCTCCTCTCCCTGAGCATCCCGCACAGCCAGTGTCCAAGAAAGCCGAGGAAGGCCCGTCGCCCTAGCTGGCTCACTCCTCTCCCTCGAGCGGGCAGTCCTGCCTTGCCCGCGCCTCTCCTCTCCCGCTGCTCTAGCCTCAGCCTCCACAGCTCCGTGCTCGACAACCCCAAGTGGCCCCGCCAAGTACTGCCTCTGGTAGACAGCATAGTCACGCTCGGGCCTCAAGAAAGCACTAAGGCCTGCCGGGACGGTGAAGCGCTGCAGCTCAGCCAGCGTGTACTGGTCCGTGTGGGAAGCGCGAGGCGGAAGTGGACCTGGCACCACAAACTCTGAAGCCTCAAGTGACTGTCGTGTCACTCGGTCCCCTAAGTACCACTGCCACCCAAAGATAGACTCCAGCAGCACACGGCTCGCAGCTACCACCCTGCTCCGGGAAAGGTACTCCGGCTCAGCCTCTGTGGTCCTCCAAGGGTCCCACTCCACCTGAAAGCATGCAACAATCAAGCAACAAACAGTCGATCAGCGACAGCATTGAAGCAATTCAAAGGCACAAGTAGGCAATAAAAGTGTGAGTTCTACCTGGGTGCTCGACAGCTCGTCAAGGTACTCCCGGAAGGCCTGGAGGCTACCTCTCGCCGCCTTCTTGCCTCTGTACTGTGGCCCCCATATCAGAGCACGGGGGAGCATCTTCAAGTTCGGGCATGAGTTTTCCGGAGGGTACATCTTCAGCACTTCGTATGCCCATAGCTGCAAGTTCAAACAATCAAAGCATCAGTACAGCAGTCGAATTTCAAAAGAAAGGAAAGTACTCAGGAAGGTGAAGGACACAGGTCCGTTTTTCTTACCTCCCACACCCTCCACAGGCCGGCAATCGCCTTCTTTCGCCGAGAGAACTCTCCCATGAAGCCGTAGCACGTCCCAAGAGCAGCACCTCCCCAATCGTATCTGGCCGCCGTGCGCAAGTCAAACAAGGCCGGCAAGTAGGCCAAGTGTACCGTGGACCTCTTGTTGGGGTACAGCGACGCCCCGAAAAAGTACAACAAGTAGGCCCTCGCCATCTGCTCCTCCTCCTGCTCCGAGTGCGGGACCCTGTCCTTCAAGCGCCAGTGGAACTGGTCGTGGGTGAATGTCTCCGAGATACCCACGGGCACGAAGCCCAAGAACCACTGCATCGCCTCCGGGTCCCTGTGGATCCCCGTGTCAAAGGGGATAGGCTCCCCTCCTACCCTCAAGCCTGTCAAAGCAGCAAAGTCCGCCGGAGTCACAGTCATCTCTCCGATCGGAAGGTGGAAAGTGTTGGAGGCATCCCACCACCTCTCCGCCAGCGCCGTGAGCAAGGCATGATCACTAAGTGTGGCCGTCTGTGTGAGGATGAACGGCCTGAACCCTGCAGCGTCAACCAAGGACCTAACCCGCTCGGGCAGTCCTTTGTACAGCTCAAGGGAACTAGCAGGACCACCGTGCCCCCGTGTACCGCCTCTCGTCCTCTGCACACCATAAAAGCAACAGAACAAGAGCTTCCGTTAGCAGGCATGTTATAACAAGCAGTCGAATCTAGGTTCAAAAGGGCATTCAACATTCTATGTTCAATTCAAGGTCCGTGTTTACCGTGAAGTCGAAGCAAGTTATTTCAAAAACATGATATTCTACGTACGCAAGGTATTAGCAAATCTACAATCAAGTTCAAGTATGTTCTACCCAAAGTTCTATCTACCAAGTCAAGCTATCAGGCATGCATATGTCACTATGCTATCAAACGTCATGCACAAGTAAGCTAAGTACAAGCACAGTAATAAAGGACTACAACAGAATCAAAAGTGGAGTTCAAAGGAATACCTGCAGCCCGCATCGGCTCCGCCCGTGCCACCGCTCGCTCACGAGCTAGGCCACCCTCCTCCTGTGCCTGCTCGACCACCTCAGCCTCTTGCACTAAGGCATCCTCCGCAGCCTTGGCCCTCTCGGCCTCAACCCGCAGGCGCTCCTCCTCCTGAGCCTGCGCGATCTGTCTCGACCTCTCCTCCCGGGCTGACATCACCGCTTCCACCACCATTGGATTCTCGCGCAATAGCCGGTCAAGTATCTCCTCTGTCACAAACTCCGCGAAATCCCCGCGCGTAATGGGAACATGCGCTGAGGACCCCGCCGCGGGTCTGAACTCTGCTGGTCCTGTGGGTCCCCCAATGGGAGCATCCTCCTCCGCTACAGCATCCTTGCCCTGCGCCGGATCTCTTCTCCGCGCGTCCGACCGATCATCACCGCCACCAACATCACCGCCGCTGCCGCCGCCGTGGGTCCCTGTCAAAACCGAACCCGTGACTACCAACCCCTCCACACCACTCTCGAAGTCCAAGCGTCGCACGAGTGGGCCCCCTGTCTCAACGACGGGTGGCGTACGGTCGGCCGTCCCTGGCGTACGCCGCCCGTCGCCGCCGTCTGACCCCGCTGCATGGCCATCGTCGCCATCGCCGTCGCCTCTAACCTCAGTACCAGCAGTTGACGGCGCTTCAGGAGCCCTCTGATCACCGATTTGAGACACCAAGGTCTCGATTTCGCCCCTTTCTTGGTTCCCTCTTCCTCCGCTGTCACCATTGCCGCCTGCACCACCATTGCCGCCTGCATCACCGCTGCCGCCTCTGATTTCGGCCATGGGTTCTATGGGGGTGAGAGTTTTGTGCAAAGAATGAGAGTGGAGAGGAGTTTGGGAGCTTTTGGACTACAAAAACCGCAAGATGGCGGTTCCCAAGCGTTTCTGCAGAAGTTATACGACATGGGACCGACTAGGCTGGGTCTGGGCCTGGATCTGGACCGGGCAAACCAAGATTCCTGGCGTACGCCAGGTCATACGTACCGTACGCCACCCTGTAATGGGCCGTGGGCCCAAAAGGCTTTGGATCGAATTGCCCTCTACAACTAAGGCCCCGGATGGCCCAGTGCTTATTCGTACCACTGGTGGGTTTACTCCCTAAGCAGAGACCCGTCCAATTTAAATCAACGACGGTCCGTCCGTCCAATTTCAAATCAACGACGGTCCACCCGTCCAATTTCAAATCAACGACGGTCCGCCCGTCCAATTTCAAATCAACGACGGTCCGCCCGTCCAATTTCAAATCAACGACGGTCCGCCCGTCCAATTTCAAATCAACGACGGTCCACCCGTCCAATTCCAAATCAACGACGGTCCACCCGTCCAATTTCAAATCAACGACGGTCCACCCGTCCAATTTCAAATCAACGACGGTCCACCCGTCCAATTTCAAATCAACGACGGTCCACCCGTCCAATTTCAAATCAACGACGGTCCACCCGTCCAATTTCAAATCAACGACGGTCCACCCGCCTAATTTCAAATCAACGACGGTCCACCCGTCCAATTTCTGCCCTCCACGAGCAGCAGTCTTTCTCAAAATAATATGTCGGGCTGAACTCACCGATCAGGTTCTTTAAAGTTCATGGCTTCTTTATCTTGCTCAGGATAGTCCGGAGTAGGGTGTCTAGACAACCTTTGACGTTACTTGTCTCCACTCAACCAAATGGTGCTCCAAGTGCCGTCAAAGGGGGGCTTCTGTAGACACCCCATTCTGGACTGTCCAGATTAGTCCTTTTACTTCCTTTATGGACCCAATGATGATAACGGTCAAGAACAGTTCAGAGTCGATGGATGGATTTGAGCTTTGGATGTTGGACCCTCCACCTTCAAAGCCCGCTTTCAAAGCCCACTTCAAACCCTTCAAACCTCGAGCCCAATGAGCCTCAGCAAAACCATACCTTGCTTACGCCACCTTCTCGTTGGCGTGCGCCAGGTACTTGCCACGTGTCGATCATCGACCGTTGACTGAGTTTGACCTGGCGCACGGTAGGTCATAGGTGGCGTACGGAGGGTATTGACCGGTCAAATCACCGCTTTTACAGCACGCGACCGAAGCTTTTACGGCTCCGAAGTACAGGGAACAGTGCTCCCAATGATTATCTCCTGCTGGGCCGTCCCTTACTCTCTCCTACACCTAGTCCCATGCATTTAATGCATGAGAGGCTACTCACTCAACCCAACCAGCCCTAACCACCCCTCAACCCAGCTGGCCAGCCCTGGTTTCAGCTCCTCTCTCCACCATAAATACCCCCCCTTGCATTCATTTGCAAGGGGTTAACCACATTACTCTCCAAGTCCTCTCTCTCTCTTCCTTCTTGTTCTTGCTCTCTTCCATTGAGAGTGAGAGATAGAGCAGTCTCACACACACTTTCTCTACTGATCAGTGATAATATAGCCTCCATCTTCAGCCACAAGCTCATCACCATCCTTTCTCTCTTGCACCAAAGGTATACCACCTTTGTGCTGCATTCTGTTTTCAAGTTCTGAGGGGAACCAGAAGGGTTCTGGCTAGTAACTGATACTAGTCCAGGCCCCTTCCTGGTAAAATAAATCAGTCGTAGAAGTCATTACATGGCGCACGCCAACTACTAGAAGCCGTACGCCACCTTTGGCTGTACGTGCACAGTTGGCGTGGGGATCACGTAGGGCTCATTTATTGCTTATTTTATTTATGTCATCACCTTACAGCATGCTAAAAACCAGTCTATTGCTTTCTGTATTTTAGAACTGTTCAAATGTAGCTTTCAATACTCGCACCATTTCCTGTTTTCAAGGCCTCTGGGGTACTTCTGGTCTTGTTCCAGAACCCAGATGATGTAAAGCCAAACACTGGCTCACATGATAACCTGGCGTACGACGCCCAAAAGGTGGCGTGCGGCATGTTTCTTGGAGCCCAGTGCCTGGCCCTTACATCCTAGCTCAATCCTGGCCTCTGGTTTCTCCCCACTCTGTTTATGGGGTCTGTCTTGCTATTTCCCTGGCTACTGGCCATCCCTTATGTCTGTATTTGTGTATAATCAATATTATAGACATGCGTGGTTTGCCCTGGGTGTGCACTGGTCCCTTCCAGAGCCCAGAGGATTGAGAGTAGGAGCTGTAAGAGATTGATGTGGTAGTGTACGCCAGCCTGAAGGTGGCGTGCGCAGGGTATGCTGGCGTGCCGTGGCTTTGCCCATGACGTGCCAGCACGTCGCCTGCTCACGCACCCGACGGGCAGCGTACATCATCCCATTGAGCTTTCGGCAGCGCTTGTTCTCAATCTATGTTCTTACGTTTACTACAATTCAAGCAAGCAAGTTATCTTCCATAAACATTTTGTCATATAAACTGCAACTTGTTACAGCTTTAATCCCTATTAACTGTTCCCCCGCCCTAACTGGCCAAAAATGATCAAATGAGAGAAAAATGCAAACATTTTAATAAAATGCCCGAGTAGAGACCGATCTCCGGATTGGGCGAGAGGGGTGCCATAAAACCCTTCCCCTCTCGTAACCTGGCTCCCGAACCTCAGATATCGAAGGTGACGACGGACCAGTCTACGCCTTCTCAAATCAAATCAAACATTTTTCAAATCAAAGCAAAACGTAGCAAACGTTCTCGAGTTCGGTTCCTTGGGTATTGTTCCGCTAAAACCCGAGTGGCGACTCTGAATCGAAGCGTTTCGCCGCGCTATTTTCCAAAAGGGCCGCCCCCCAAACAAATATCCATTCGAAACCAAAATCGGGCGATTTCCGGGGCGCGTGCCCACAGAATGCAGGACGTACGTAGGTGCGTTTGCTAAACCGCAGGGTTGTATACTGTGTATCTGTCTCTTTTCCACGTTGGACACACCTGTTTCCCAAAGAAAATTCTGACAAGACACTCAATCACTCACAAAGACGAATGCGTCCTGTACACACTGCACGCGTCTAGTGTTTTTGCTCGTGGTTATAGAATTTTCGCTCATAAATCCGCACAAACGCGTCTAATTGTTATCTCCATCTCGTCATCAGGTCAATAAAGTCTCTCAATCGACAAATAAGCAGAATAGAAAAGCTCCTGGAGAGGGCAAATTCGTCAATTCTCGGGAAATTCTCTCCCCTACCACGGTGCATCATCGACACTTCCTTATTTTAAAGAGAGAGAGAGAGAGGGGGGGGGGGGGGGGGGGGGGGGGGGGGGGGGGGGAAAGGCTTTTTTTGGAGTACATTTTTTCCTTTTCGGTGAAGAAGAATACGGCTTTGGGGGATTATTAATTTTTTTTTGGCAGTTACGGTTTCTGATTAGCAATGTGGCTGAGTAGTAGAATTGTAAACTTACCATTTTGCTCAAAGTGTAACTGCTCATAACAAAAATGGTTACGCTAAAATAAGGAGACAATTGTGGAAAACACTTTCGTAACATGGCTTTCACAAAATGGTTACACCAAAAAGGTGTTCTTCCTTTATATATTAGAATAGATGTGCGACGCCCTCACTTGTCCCAACGCCATTTTCGCAACTCTTGTTAGATTGGACAAAGTATTGAAAAACTGCAATCTCTCGAGTTTCGACGGATGAAGATGAATCCAGAGTCGTGCAAGTTTTTTGTTGCGTAAATGTTGTACAGTCGTCCCGTAGTTAAGCTTAATTTCAGATAGACCCCTGTACTTATTTCAGAAAAGTTAAAAGGACTTTAAAAGTTTGACATTTGGAAGTTAAAATTGGGAGTCAAACGGTGTAAAGGATTGTGTCTTTTTTTTTTTCTAAATTCTCTATGGCCCGGTTTGATAATAGTGATAGATGTATGAGATTCGTAAGGAGATGATATCTGGATTGAAATTGGTAATGAGAAGAGCTTGTTAATGAGAATGAATTAATAATGAGTATGTTTCTTTGAGATGTGATTAGATGATGAAATTATTAATATCTTGTTTGTTTGAGATGAAATTAGATGATGGGATTGAATTGATAAAAGAAATTGGTAATGAGAAGGGATTGGTGATGAGAAGGGTCTGGAATTGGACTATGAATACCAAGTCCCAAGGAGTATTAGTAATACCCCCTAAAATCTGACTTTCTCATCCCATGGGAATCACAATCTGGAGCCATTTGTGCTACCAAACAAGGAATTAATAGTCCGAAGGGACTATTAGTCCAGTCCCATGGCCGAATCAAGTTATCAAACGGGGCCTATAGGCACAGAGACCGTTTTATTTGAGATATCGTTATCTCGTTCATTGTTCTTGAAGAACAGACATTGTTTCAGTTGAGATAGTGTTATCTCTTGTTTTATTTTTGTAAATACATGGGCTATTTTAGTTGCGATACATTTATCTCTTACTTTATTTTTGATTAGGGAAAGTCTACAATACACACCCCTTAAAAGGGTATACCATATGCACCTATTTTATAGTCCATTCATAACATTTTAGCATGTTTCGTAACTTTTGTTCTGGAATTCATAACTTTTCAACAGTACAATTCGTAACATTTTCATCATGATTCATAACATTTTGGTGTATATCGTAACCTTTATACGATTCGTAACTTTTTAGCAATACGATTCGTAACATTTTCTCTATAATTCATAACATTTTAGGGGGTGCATATGATACACACCCAAATAAAGGGTGTGTATTGTAGCCTTTCCCTTTTGATTATATGCAGAGAGTGTAGAAGCTTAAATATCGTTATCTCTGTTTTTTTGGTTTTGTAGATAGAGAGATCGTTTTAGTTGAGATATCCTTATCTCGGTCTTTATTTTTGAAAAGACAGAGACTATTTCAGTTGACATAGCTCTATCTCTTGCTTCTTTTTTCTTGTTGTATAGATACAGAGACTTTTTAGCTGAGATACCGTTAACCTTTCTTTAAGTTTTGTAAATGCCATTACATGTAAGTAACTTCAAAAGCAAACATAATGTTTAGACAAATTTTTTTTAATCTCTTGCTTTATTTTTAAATATACAAAGGCTAATGAAGCTGATATGTCGTTGTCTTTTCATTGTTTTTGTTTATACAAAGATTGTTCTAGTTGACATATTGTTATCTCGTTCATTGTTTTTGAAAAAATAAACATTGTTTCAGTTGAGATAGTGTTATGTATTGCTTTATTTTGTAGATACATAGACTATTATAGTTGAGATACCGTTATTTTGTTCTCTCTTACTTCGATTTTGTAGATCAAGAAACTGTTTTAGTTGAGATATCCTTATTTCGATTTTTCTTTTTGAGTATATAGGAGTTGTATAAGTTGAGATATCGTTATCTCTTACTTTGATTTTGTAAATGTTTTAGCTAAGATATCCTTATCTCGCCATCTCAGTCTTTATTTTTGTAGAAACAAAGACTGTTTCAGTTGAGATAGTGGTATATATCTCTCTCTTCTTTTTTTTTTTAGATACATAGACTATTTTACCTGAGATACCGTTGTTATCTTTTACCTTACTTTTGTGTATAAGCCGAGATATCCTTGTCTCTTGCTTTGATTTTGTAGATCAAGAGAATGTTTTAGTTGAGATATCCTTATCTCAATCTTTATTATTGTAGAAACAGAGAATATTTTTATTGAGATTGTTGTATCTCTTGTTTTTTTTAGATACATAAACTATTTTAGCTGAGATACCGCTATTTTAGCTGAGATACCGTCAAGGGGGGAACTCAGAATTTATACCGCCTTGGGTGAACCAAAATTTATATATATGAACCAAAAAGAGGCAAACGTATAAATGTTTAAAAATAAACAAAAAGGAAATATTAGCTATTATATCTACCTAAAATTGAGAAAATTCACCACCAGCAGTTAGTAAAAAGTTATAGATAAAATACATTTTGCTACAATACTTGATCAGTACTTAGCACCGTTAAAATGGATGGTGGGTTGGGCTAGACTGAATGGATCAGTTGGGAGAATATCACGATGAAAAAGGAGAATGGGGGTTTAGGGATCAAAAGATTGGTACAAAAAAATTTGGCTCTGCTTGCTAAATGGTGGTGGCGATTTGGCAATGATAAAAATTCTCTATGGGTGAAAGTTATTCGTGGGAAATATAATCTGGACCGGAGGAGTTGGCTTCCATATACACATGGCTCTGGATCAATTTCGAATGTATGGAGGGACATTTGTTCTGTGGGAAATCTTGATTCGGCCCTTCGTTTTTCTATTAGAGAGGACTTCATGGTGAAAGTAAACTTAGGCCAAGATACTCTATTCTGGGAACATTCTTGGTTGGATACTACTACGCTTAGAGAGGAATTTCCAAGGCTTTATCGGCGATCCAATCAACAAGGTAAGGTTGTGAGTGATATTTGGGGAGGAAGGGGCAGTGCTGAATGGAATTTGCAGTTTAGAGGAACGCTTCGTGTCCGGGAGAATCAACAGTACATGGAATTAAAACAAAGACTGAACGATGTGACATTAGAACCTTCAAAACAAGACTCCTTACAGTGGATTTGGACAGCAGACAAAGTTTTCTCTGTGAAATTGGTATATAGGCAGTGGGAATCCTATGCACAGTCACGAAATATGCTGTTGGGTTCGGTGTGGAAGAACTTGAGCCCCCCTAAAGTGGAAATTTTCTCTTGGTTGGCTGTTCAGGAGAGAGTCGCAACAAGGTCGGTACTTCTTGGAAGAAATGTTATCTCCGAGAGTCAATTGGCAATGTGTCCCTTGTGTGCTCTACATGTGGAAACTCCTCAACATCTACTCCTTCACTGTCGATTTGCATGGATAGTATGGTCAGGAATTGTGGATTGGTGGAATCTCCAGTGGTCATGTCCATCGTCAGTAGCAGAGTTAGCGCCTTGGTGGTTTGGGAATAGGTTTCGCAACTTGGAGAAACATATATGGGAAGTCTATTTTTCTGCCATACTATGGTCCATCTGGCTAACGAGGAATGACTACATCTTCAACAGAGCAACAACTCAAGCTGCCGAAGTGGTGGATTTAGTCAAGACTAAAGTAGCCATGTGGATGAAGGCTAAGTTTAACATCAAAGTTTATACGGTGGAGGATTTCAAAGGTTATTTGGATGGGATTCGTAAAGTTAAGGTGTAGAGTGAGTATGTGAGGTGTAGATCGGGCATGTTAAGGTGTAGAGTATGTGAGGTGTTGTATCCAACTTTGGTTGGATAGATCTTTTGTACTTTTGGTTTCCTCATCGATGTACCCCTTCGACCTTTAATATATAGTTTCGTTTGCCGAGCAAAAAAAAAAGAATGATGGGTAGGGCTAAATTCATTTGGACTAAAAATGTACATATAAATTTTTCTTTCAATTCTTCGAGATTGCACCTGGGCGTAGTTCTGCCCTTGGATACCATTGTTTCTTACTTTATTTTTGAGTAAACAGAGAGTGTATAAACTAAGATATCATTATCTCTTGCTTTGGTTTTATAGATTGAGAGACTGTTTTAGCTCTCGGTCTTTATTTTTGTAGAAACAGAAACTGTTTCAGTTGAGATAGCGCTATCTCAACTAGGAGTACACATCGCAAAACTTGATCAGAGTGCTTGGTCCATCAACGCAACTACGCAAGGAGCGTTAATGGATAATTTGTTTGCTGATTGCCTCAAATACTGCTTCCCGTGGACTTTTTACCAAAGCGCAATAAAAAATCAACAACAGATAAAGATCCCTGTGCTATTAAAAAAATGAAAAAAGACATTTCCAAATTTCGGAACCACCATAGGAAAACAAGAAATTAGCTTTCAGAAAGTAACTCTGCTTTGTCCAAAAGAAGAACATCAAAATTCAAAAGCAAATTATAAATAAAGTTACGCTTTCTCTTGAGATTTTTGGTAGTGCAGAGTGTCCTCTCTCCCACAGCCTATCACATATTTACGCGTTGAAGTGAGATGACCTCAATTCTGTAAACTTACTTTCCAACAAGGGCAAAGTGCACTTTCACCTGATAAATGTCCCAGCCGAAAGGAGTGTATGTCCAGGCCCGTAAAATGTGATGAGGAAATCGTTCACCGCACAATTCACAAAGAAAACGGCATTCGTTGTCAGATTATCCTCTCCCTCTCGTCCAATGGTGCTCGCAAGTCTTTCTTTGTATTCTCTGAAGTACTCCAATTGCGTTGACATTGGGATTACATTCTGAAGTACACAGAACGAAAAGGTCAAAAAAAAAGACTACAAAAAAAGGTACCCAGTTTTATACATTGGCAACGAATCGGAAAAGATAAGCATGATAGTACAAATAAGGATATCGAGAAAAATATTAGGACCATTTTGGCTTAACAATCCCGTAAGATTCTTTTTGTCTTTGTTAAAAAAAAAAATTTCGTGTTTAGTTAATTCCACATCAATTTGTAGTGGATTATCGGTTCGTCTTGACAAGAGCATTCAAAAAATTATAAAAATATGAATGGAAATAAAAATTATAAAATAAACACAAAAACTGGAGTTTTTAAATATTCATCATCAGAACTCATCCCACGTAAGTATTCATCCCGGTCTTTTTGAACAGTTATATTTTCATCATTTCAGATGGTGAATTACTTATTTTATCCTTTTAAAAAGGTATTCATATGTGTGTGTATATTGCATTCCTAAATTAGTGAACTTCAATTATTTCCTAATTTAGTGGGATTCAATCACAATAATTATGGGAGATTACAAATTAAAGAGGATTTCAAAATTAAAAAAAACGTAATAACCAAATCCCGGCCACCAATTTATTTTTCACCGATTTAAATTCGATAACTACATTTGTTTTTTCAATATCTACCAAGACTACCATGTGTTATTATGAAACCTTCATAAAAAAACATTTTGAAACATAGACAATATTCAAACCGACCATATTTTTCATGGTTAATTCTACAAATTCACCATAAACATATAAAAAAAAAAAAAAAAACTTTCAACTATGATTGCTCACAATGAGTTATTTTATACACAATTATCATGAAAATTGACGACATGCATCCCATGATTTATTTTTTCATATTTACCATGTATTATCATGAAACATTTGAGAACATGATGGAATCGACTATATTTTTTATGAATTATTTTATTGCAAAATGACCATAAAAAACATTTCAGAACATAGATAATATTCAAATTAACCAACTATGCTTTTTCATGGTTAATTCTGTAATTTCACCATAAACATGCAAAAAAAAAACCTTTCCAATACCTATGTAATCAAAATCCAAAAAACCCCCTTGTAAGCACCTCGTGCCACTACCATGCACAAAAGATTTGGTGCTGCCCTCGGGCTTGTTCGTTTTGGTATTTGGTATTTGGATTTTGGATGGAGAAAAATGAGAGTAATTGTAACGTCCCGAATTTCGGACATGTTAATGAAATCATTTCTAATTGATTTAATAATCTATAAAACTGATTTAAGAAATGAAATTTTATCAAACAGAGTTTAGCAGCTGAAATCTCAAAGACCAAAAACAAAACTACTTAGCTGTCTTACAACCCAATGAAATAAAACAGAGTTCGACAAATTTGATAAAACTTTTGGAAATTAAAATATCAACACTTTAAATTAACAGAGCTTCTAAGGGTAAGGCAACTAAGGCTCGACAAACTCTCATTCCTCAGTTGGGAGGTCTTCACCCTGATACTGATCATCTTGAAGAGGATTTTGTTCTTCGGTCTCTGGATTACCTGGCATGAAACGCCAGTCCAACGACACTATGTGAGTTTTGAAACTCGGTATATAATCCCAACCCTATCAACCCCTTACTCTAAAGTTAGCAGTTCAACAATATAACAATTGATAATACACAGAAGGTACAGAATAATAGCACATTATCCTTTTTTTTACTATTCATCAACTTACATGAAATCTAAGGAATCTCTCCACGAAATCCTTTCCTCCCACATCCACCAACTTTGACCGTCCCATGGAATAACTCTCCCTTTATTTATCCTGCACCAGGGTTCTAAGCGAACTACTAAATTATGTACTCAGTCTGGATTCACCTATAACCATAATAAAGGAACAGCTCACCGTAAAAACTCAGTATTAGGGATATATCGCACTATCTCATTGTTAGGATCCTTTACCGATGAGGTGGATACTTCGGTGTCTGGGAGTGAAACTAATAGGCCCTCTCCAGTTGCGGAGTTGTTTGCTCTACAAGGGAGTGATATTGTTTGGTCGGAAATGTTTCTTCGTGGTACACTTAATTTACATAGTTTGGTTGGAAAACACTGCGCAAGATAATTATAACAAACAGAATAACTGTAGCTAAATTAATTCGTGAATCACAGCCATAATCAGCTAGCCATACATTAAGTTGGGAATGTTAGTCAGCAATAAGAAAATCAATGTCAGACTTAGCGGCCTCAAAGAGGAGCTTGTATGCCTTCTCTGACGGGTGTATCGAGTCCCAAAACATGTACTTCGATGCATCAGAGCAAACATAGGAATCTGGGTTGCATAAAAATGCCGTTTCCAGTAAGCCTGTCCCACAACATCCACTGCTCACCTCATCGAAACCTAAAAGTATGACAAAAAATATATTGTTAGCTAATTGTGTTTAATTACAAGCCGAAACGCATGCTTTTAGTGTTGATATTTGACACAAAAGTTTTGATTTCTTATTTTTGCAACAACCCTTCTTCAAGTCAATGAAGGCAACCTTTTTTGACAACTTTTACGCTGTCACAAGCAAATTGTCACTATAACCCAACTTTCTTTTAGTGATATCGACCATGCGTACGTAGCTAAACTAAATGAAAATTTCCTTAATTTTATGAATAAGTAGATAATATAAACAAAATAAACCAGCCCATCAAATTTGCAACCAATAGAGATATATATTTTATGTAGAGCTTAGTATAAAATCCTTTTAATGCTTTTGGTTACCATTGAACTAAAATTTTGGAGTCGTGCTCGGCGCCACCTAAAGTTAGTTGTGTTTTTTAGTAAAAAAAAGCGTAGCATCCATAGCCGAAACTTAAGTTTTTTGACGGAAAAAAATTATTATAATAATCGCAATATAGTACTGACACATCTAAATTGAATAGTTGGGCTCTAACTTATCAGATTTGATGAAATCTGAATACGTTTTGCCAGATCCATCAATTTATTATTGGAGGATTAATAATTGTTTGGGCTTGGGCAACTAGGGACCCAAACTACCGGCCCACATCAAATGTCCATTGTAAGACAGCAAACAGAAGAGAGAGCTGGGACAGCACATGAAACTGCGTCCATGAAATTTTTCGGAAAAGGAAATGCATGAATGGCTCCTGGATAATTTAACGGGCGTAGTTTCATGTATCCTTACATTTTCGAGCAGAAGAAGGGGAGTCCACTTACCGTACTTGAGGCTTTGGATGATCATGTCAGAAAGAGGTTTATATACATCAGTGTACACAATTTTAACCCCGGAATCAGGTGATGCGCTGTATTGCATGGTGTTGAGCTTTGTTTGGAGCATTAGATTGTATTGCCCGGCAACTAAGGAGAAAAAATCAACACACCCACGATTTAGAATTGTGTTATCCGAATTAACGGTAATAACAATAGGCAAGCAACCCATCGGTGGCAATCCAACCACTCCTATTCTTCGAGCCCCTTGTTCCAACAAATCCTACAAGTCCAAAACAAGGTAAATTGATCCATGTTCCAATAAACGCACAGCGAGGAGCACAAAAGGCATCATCATTGTTATATATCCTTTCATTTCGAGTATCAAACATTACATAAATTATGTCGTTCTTTAACAAAATTAATAATGTTTCAAGTAATCAAACCTGCATGAATTGCTGGACTTGCTGCAACAAGAACTCCATGTAATCTGGGAGACTGTATCTCTTCCTTCGGATTGGTACAGTGAAATAATTCACAACAAAGTCATTCGTACCAGCACTCACAATGTACAGAGCATTTTTTACCAGATTTTTTGTTCTTTTTCTCCCTATCACCAGCTCCACTCTCTTTTGATACTCTTTGAAGTATTCCAGTTGCTTTGGCAGCGAGATTACATTCTGGGAAAAAAAACAAAAAACAAAATTTATCTTCATTAATATACGTAGAAACGCGAAATTGATGGCGTAGGTCAAGTTTTGTCAAACTTTTTTTTCCGGGCTTGTTTTTCGTTATTAGTTTCCAAACTTAATTCTTGTAATCATTGATCAATTTGTTTATTGCCTATTAATTTGTCTTGATGAGAAGAGTGTGAAAATTGAAAACTACGATCTAATGCTTAAAAAAAGTCCGTTAATCAAAAAACATAATTCAAACCATGCACTGCTTGAACAAATTCTGTTCTCGTAAATTTTGATCTCAGCTTGATGTCGGTTTGATGAGTTATATGAAAGACATCAGGGTTAATACAGAGCTCAACTAAAACTAGTTCTAAAGACAAATTCACGGGAACAATCAAGTAATCTGTTTGACGTACTTAGTTTATGGAAATATAGGGATGGAAAAAAGAGAGACTTACACTTAATTGGGGTGTAAGTGGGTCAAATCCAGATGCGGCAGAGGCGAAACTAACTCCGGTCATTAGCTCCTCAATGCTAAGTGTTGGGTCCAAATATGGAGGCACATGCTCTTTGATACCCACATAACTAGCTGCATTGGAAAACAAATAAACTATCCCGTTCAAGATCACTTTCTTAAACAAATTAAACAACCATTCAATCTCCTTAGATAACACGAGAAATAAAAGCTAGCAAAAACTGGGATCAAACTCACCAATGAAGTCGTTTGCCAGGCGTCCATTGCTAAACCTTCCGGTTGGGACTTGATTTGGAAAATCTCTCCCGTAGGGCGGGAAATTGCCCTTGAAAATAGTCGTTACGTAGTTGTTGTTTCCAGGGTCAGATGTCGAGTCCCCAAACACAAAGATTGCATGAACTGAGGTGTTCAAAGCCTTTTGCCTGGCTAGTTCTTCAGCCTGGACTCGAGCTTCGGATATGCCGAACAAGACACATGAAAACAGTACAAGAGAAAAACATTGAAAATGAATGGTAACGTTTAACCAATGTTTGTGAGAGGATCTCATATCGGTGGGATTGATTGGAAAACAAAAACTTGCTGATTAAAGTACATAGAACAGAGTGAGTGAGTTCCCATCTTTTGACCTTCTGATAGCGATTAGGTAAAAAAGAGAACCCTTGGATTGTCATCTGGGTGTTAGATGTGGTTTGGAAAAACCAAGTCTCTGAATAGTCTGGAATTCCCAACCACCTTGGACAAATTAATTAATTTGGTAATGTTGACAAGAAAATGGTAAAAAGTACTATACGTAGAGGGGAGGGTAAGGGTCGTCACTATCGGGCTGGCCCGGCCCCACTTAGCCCACCAAGTCATTACCCAAGCCCGCAAGTTTCATAGGGTCGGGCTGGATAAATGCCCGATGGGCGGGGCAGGCTTCAGGCTAAATGATGACCCTTAGGGTAGGGTTACCATGTTGAACAAAAATCTACTTCAGAAAACAATAATGTTACATACACAATCATCCAAACATAACACCAAATACAATCTCTCACATACATGTGAGGCCTACCACCCACACGCACTAGTCCAGATAATCTTTTGAGTGAATTGGGACCCTTAAATTATTTTGGTACGAGTACTGCTATAGGTACATATATATACATTGTACATACCTTTTCTTTTCTTTTTTTGGGTACAGATACATTGTACATACCATGTACATATAAATTTTGTGGGGCCCACCTGAGGTCCTACAAAAATGATTCAAACTGCTCATTATTTTTAAAATATTTTTCATGGAGCCTCGTAAAAAATCAGCTCAATCCGATATTGATAAAGATTTTTTTGGAATACGTAGGGACAAAATTGAGCAGTTAAGTAGTTTCATCCTTACAAATTTAGAAAAATCCTTACCAATATCGGATTGAACTGATTTTTTACAGGGCTCCATAAAAAAAAATTTAAAATAATAGGCGGTTTGAATTATTTTGTGGGACCTGAGATGAGCTTCACAAAACTCATATATACATAACATCATATGTACTCATAACTTTATTCTAACATTACATAGTAGGTAGGTTTTCTTGAAATATTAATCCCTTTGTTCTCTTCCCTTTTTAAAAAGAATTTTTCAAAAAATCCACCCTAAATTTTTCCCATTTTCAACATTTCCCTTTTTATCTCTCTTCACTTAATATTCATACTATTTTTCAAAAAAAAAATTTAAAACACAAATCAAACAAAGCATTCTTGTTATCTACTTGGAACCCACGTAGACTAGACTGTTTGGCTGAATGTAGACTTATTAATTTAATTGGCTTCGGTCCCATCTTAATTGCACATTCCCAAAAATCGTACAATAGTACTCGGAAGAGTATGTGGGTACATACAAAATTATTTTCACCCACCAAAAGTCCATAAATTCTGCATCCGATTAATGAGGCGATTTTGAAAGGTTAATTTGGGACGGAGGGAGCCTGAAATTGAAGCCGAAACTGATGTGTGGTGGATAAAATTCCTGAAGCGTTATCTGTCAGTGCTTCACAAGCAAGTAATAATCTTTCCAGCATGGAACCAGTAACAGATAGTACTTCGTAATTAATATGGTACAACTTGGTAAGGTGAAATTATTAAATAGTCTAACGGGGTATTCTGGTTTCTTCAAAAAAGAACTTTAAAAAAAAAAAAGTAATTTTAAAGTCAAAAATTATGTATTTACGTAAATAATTTTCCTACCAATATAGATCTTGTTTGATAAATCTTATTGAAATCTTTTAAACTGTGCAAAAAAATTTTAAAAAATATTTTTCATTTTCATTATATTTGAACTTAAAATTACATTTTTTGTAAAAAAAAATTTAAAAAAGAAAGTGGAACGACACCTAAGAGCATCGTCACTTGGTGCTCTAAATCACTCTAACACAACACGTTCTCGTAGCAACCACAACTATATGTATAGGCCACATATAAGTACTGACGGACTACTGAATAATTAATTGTATCCATGGTTTCAAGCACAGTCTTACAATGGTTTCTCATGTTTCGAGATAGACTATACTACGTGAGACGAATTGTGTCGTTGGTTAAATTCAATGAGACAATCTATTTCATGTGTACGTTACTATACAGAGTACGAATCTTGATTATATTGTTGGGGATTATCAATAGGAATTGCTACCCTACGGTGTCTGGTTGAGTGTTGAGTATGAACTCTGGTTTCGAAATAATTACGTTACGAGGAGAGACAAAATCAGCAACCCTAGTTCCTTCTCTAATCAGTTTTCAAATCTTTTAATTGCTTGCTAGTTTAGTAATTAATTTAACAGAAAGTCTGCTTGCACAGCAAAGGCTGCACAGCAGCAGCGCACAGACCAGTTATGCACCCGTCTTGGGGCCTAAATTTTGAAGCAAAGTTAGATGATTCGTAAACACCCTTTCCGATATCGGATTGAGCTGATTTTTTACAAGGACCATAAACGAAGTATTTTGAACAAAATGAGCGGCTCCGATCATCTTTGCGAGACTCGAGACAGGCGCATAACTGGTCTGTGCTCGGCTGCTGTGCAGCCTTTGCTGTGCAAGTAGCAGCGTTCTTAATTTAATCAAATCAACTCAACTCCAAACTTCTTTCCTTTCAAAATTAAATTAAAAATTAATTGAAAGTATTGCGACTCAAACTATTTGTGAATGATTCTGGACTTAACTATTGTTCTTTGAAATAATTGTTAATTCTTGATTTTTATATATTATTTTTTGTTATAGAAATGACAGACCCTTTGTGTAATGACACAAAATCTATGTGCATGGATAATATATATTCTGCATATAAAGAATTATGTAAAGTGTAAGGAGCGGGAATGGTAATTCGGGACTCCACGGGCTGCCTTGTGGCTGCTCGTTCGATTAGTTTGGGCTCAACAGGATGAAAACTTCGTGTAGAGGCAGGGGCATGCAAAGCGGCGTTGGAGTTTGCTCAGTTTTTGTGGATGAGTAGGATCAGGGTAGAGGGAGACTAGCAACAACTTGTAAGCATTCTGAACAAGGAGATGATGCAGTGTCCGGCAGAAGTATAGGTGATTGTGGTCCTGTGGAAAACATTAGAAGGTGTGCATGAATTTTCAGAAGCTGCAGTTTTCTGTTTGTTCGTTCGGCGATCAGCAAATGTCATTGGTAGCTGATAAACTCTCAAAGGTTCAGATATTGAGAGGTCACGGTACGAAGACTTGGAAAACCAGACCTTTATTGGGTTCATTAAAACGACATAATCATCTTTTTTAATTTGTTGGTTCGTTGTTACGCAGTATCAGTAAAATTTTACCATTTGTTGGGGGGGGGGGGGGAGGGAATTAAGTACTACTGGTACCTTACAGGTTAGGGAATTACTTCGGTGTCCCCTGTCATTTTGGGAACACCGTAACTTTTGGCATAACAAAACCATTATGAGTATAACCAAAATCCATTACAAGCATAACAGAACCATAGCAAGGTATAACCAAAACCATAGCAAGGCATAACTTGTTTGTTATGCCTTAGTTGAGTTTGGTTATGTCTTAGTTGGTTTTTTAGATATTCCTTGGTTATGTCATGTTTGGGTTCTGTTATACTTGTAATGGGTTTAGTTATACTCATAATAGTAAAATTATGCCAAAAATTACGGCGTTCCCAAAATAATCGGAGACACCATAGCATCATCCGGTTGGTTATATATACTACATATTAATTTACGTACTCCATTAGAATTAGAGTCAAGGATGATGGTATGATGTCCCCAGTCATTTTGAGAACAACGTAATTTTTGGTATAACTTTACCATTATGAGTATAACTAAAATCAATTACAAGCATAACAGAACCCAAACAAGGTATAACCAAGTAATATCCAAAAAATTAACCAAGGCGTAACTAAACCCAACTAAGGCATAACAAATAAGTTATGCCTTACTATGGTTTTGGTTATGTCTTGCTATGGTTTTGTTATGCTTGTAATGGATTTTGGTTATACTCATAATGGTTTTGCTATACCAAAAGTTACGGTGTTCTCAAAATAACCGGAGACACCGAAGTCATTCCCGGTTAGTCAACATATATCACGCATCATTTTTATTAAAGGAAACCGCTAAGAAGCCGAACAAGTAAATTAAAAAGCACACGAAAGGTACACTTTGCAGACATACAAATTGGGCACATAGGCCTTATGACCATAGGAGTTCTAGGACGACCCCACCATATACTTTAAGTAACATAACACATGGACAAAGTTGCTGGTCCGTTATTTAGTCATAGTATATTTATGGCAGCAACATTCGCGCCCATGATAATTGAACTTCATTGCTACTTCTTAACTAGTTAATTATAGAGTCGATGGCAGCGATATAGGCGTCCACTATAATGGAACCTGTTATTTCAATTGGATGGATCGAGTCAAAGAATTCATACTCCGACCTATTAGCACAAAGTGCAGAGAGTGAGTTGCAGAGGGGTCCTGTTTCAGCAAATCAGTCCAGCAGCAACCCCTGTTGGTAACGTCTAATACCTACAAACAAACAAATAACACTGACTTATTAAACGACTCTACCAAAGAATTAAGTTTCTGATCATGATCATTCAGCCGGGTTTTCCCGAATGTAAGTGTATACGTATCGAAATAGGCGAGTTTGAGTCCAATAATTGCCGAGCTATTTTGCAAGGTCCTCAATGCTGCTTGAACCTTTCATGTTATAATCGTTTCTGACAGCAATTAGGATGTCATTGCAAGCACGCGTTACCAGTGCATTTGTGGGGTTTGCCGAGTAGAGAGTAATGACAAAGGACCAGCAACCGAACAACGGTATTCCAAAGACCACAATTCTTCGAGCCCCAAGGTCAACCAACCCCTGCAACCGAACAAAAATACCAAAAAATATTCTTTGACTGCGGTAAACGCGATGGATGTTTATTAATGTTTATCTATAAAAAAAAAATTTATATATAACCAGCCACCAAGTGTCCGGATCAATTTAAGCGCACTTCGACTATAGCACTCAGAGTAATCAATATCTGATTAGCTACACACCATCAAACACAATATAGGCCAAGTAAAATTATCTGTGCATGGGACCAACTGCCTCAATCAATTATCTGTGCCAAGGACAAACTGCCTCCATCAATTATCTGTGCCAAGGACCAACTGCCTCAATCAATTATCTGTGCATGGGCCCCTTCTTTTTAAGAGGCAAAGAAGAAGAAACAATCCTCATAAGACGGACAGAGGGAGTGTGTTGCGCAGCTTCGTGCTGTGCAATCTCTGGCGCCGCCTTGCCGGCATTAGTTCGACGATCAGAGACGTTCACTGCGTAGAGCTCGTCGAATACTACAAGTGTACCAAAAATCAACCCGATCAAATATCATTAAGTACTTCATCGGAATACATATAACTTGAAAAAAAAATGAATCCTAATGGATACAAAACACTGGATCAAAACCACTGAATCCATTCTTTTTGAATTATGTGTTCCGATGAGACACTTAACGATATTTGATCGGGTTGATTTTTGGTACACTTATAATATTCGATGAGCTCTACGCAGTGGACGTCTCTGATCGTCGGACCAATGCCGGCAAGGCGGCACCGGAGGCCGCGCAGCACGCTACGCAGCACACTCCCCTGGTCCTCATAAGACACTAAGATAGTTGACAAATTAATATTCAGTTGACAAATTAATTATACAAAAAAAAAAAAAAAGGGTATTCTCTTCACAATTGAACATAATATAACTTGTATTTGCGTAAACACATGATTTTTGAACTTGAAATTATCTTCTTTATCTAAAACTTCCTTTTTAACAAAACTGGAACACCATCTAAGTTTTAGAGGATAATAGCACTTACACCCCATGTGGCAAACTATGTGTGGATACACCCCCCTAACGTTCAATTTGTTGTACATACACCCCCTGTGCTTTGTGGACTTATGCTCACAGTCATATTTTTCATCCATATTAACAGAGTTTTGATGTAAGGAGAACAGGCCCTATTAATATAGTTTTTATGCTTATTCAAAAATTGGATCCAAACCGTCATGTCGGAGGCGAAATAACTATTTTGTTGCTAATGGACAGCTTTGGGCGAGTTAACTCATATTTTGTCGCTGAATTGAAAGAGAACCTTTTGGCGATGAATTTTGTATTTCATCAGCAAATAATTAAAGACTAACTAATTTTTTTTTTAGTAGATTCATCGTATTTAAAATAAATAATACGTTACTTGTATAATATATACATTGTGCATCGATTAATTAAAAAATTATTCCTAACAAGTTAATATAAATTAAATTAAGCAAAACAATTTTTAAAAAAATGTTTAAGTGTTTTAGCGGAAGTGGCAGTTTGGGAATCAGAGTTCATGAGTTCAAATAAGAGCAGTTGTAAAACTAAATACTATTTTTCTTGTTTGGTCGCTTTTAGAGACGAAAATATCTATGTCGCCAAAATGTTACATTAGGCGTCGAAAATTCTCAGTGCCAAAACGTAAGATACACTTTTTGCAACAATCCATAAGTGAAGAAACATGGTGATGAAATATTTCCTTGCTAACACTTTTGCCAACGAAATCGATTCGTCACCAAAAGACATTGTGGTAATACTTTGTAGTAGGAATTCAAGTTTTCTTTTCTTTTTTTCTTTTTTTTTTTGCTAAGCATGCAGAATTCAAGTTGATTTCTTTCGTTGTTATAATTAGTTTTAGGATGACCTATATGCATGCAGAAACCAAGCTGAGAACTAGAGAAACAAATAAACCAAATGATCAAGTCATTAAATTGTTTGGCAAGGATAAAAAAGTAGGGGCCAAACCTGTATGAATTCCGGTAGTAGTTGTAACACAAACTCCTCATATTGCTCAATAGTTGTCCCAACCGGAAGGAGTATTACAAACAAGTACCCAGTTTTATATTTTGGCAACGACTCGGAAAACAGTTTTTATATTTCATTGGAAAAAGATCTCGAAATTGAGGGTCTTGGGGGGTTTGGTGAGGGTGGTTAATTAGCAAGGATCTGGGGAGTGAGGGTGGTTTGAGGGTTTTCGTTTTCATTTTCATCTGTCATGATCTTCTGCTGTTGCTGCTGCTACATATGAAGTCACAGCTCGTTTTCAACCGGATTGCTGCTTTCTGATGCCGCTGTGGATATCAAGAGATTAAATGGTTGGGTGTTCCGGGCTTGGCCCAGGGGTGTTTGAGCTTCGGCTTCTAAAGTATTTTTTTTTTCATCCAACCTTTGGTTAGATTTCTCTCCCCTCTCCGCCAACTAGATGTATCTTCTATCAAGTTTTTCCTAATAAAATGTTAGTTTTACTAATAAAAGAATGGTGCTACTATATCAAGGTTCAAGCTCTGGAGTCTGGAGTCTGGAATGGTAATCTGATTGCTGACTCAACAAACAACAATGCTGGTGTGGCTAATGGCTACTTCTTTACACCACATTTTATTACAAGTCGATATAGACAGAAGGTGGTCATTATGAGAATGCTACCTATATTATTAACTTTTTATTATTATTATTAGTATTTCTATTATTGTTGTTTGTATTTTTATTACATGTGCAGGACACTAGCTTAGCCTTATTCACATGAAAGTTGAAAAGACACATGGCATCGCCAGTGGCGTAGCCAGAAATCTATGTGAGTGGGGGCAATTTTTAAACACATTTCAACCAAAAAATTGCTCACTAAGCAACGTTAAAATGTTTGTGCTAAGAATTAAAAAACCTAACATATTTATTAATATAGTAAACTATATATAGAATAAAAAAACAAACGAATTGCTTGAATTGTCTCAGCGTATCAAGTCTAAGAGTAATTCACTATACAATATTTAGCCATATTGCTCCCATTGTCAATAATTGCTAAAGTATAAAACATATAGCCCATGGTTTAGGCATTTATAAATTTTGGACATTATGCATTAGAGAGTTCCAATTAGTAAGTGACTGCTATTTTTCACATTAGACATCTCATTTCGTCAGTGTAATGACAATGTTCAAAAATGTGAAACAAAAAATTGAGAATGAAAAGATATTCGACATGTCATAGAAAGATTAAAAGTAGATTTATGAAATGCAATTAACTAGACAAAATACAAAATATACATTTTAAAATCTTAAATTAAAAAAAAAATTGAGTGGGGGCGCGTGCCCCCGCTCGTCCCAAACTGCCTCCGCCACTGGGCATCGCCCTTCACATTTAGAAGTTGAAGAGAAGTTATTTAATTGGACAAGTGGAAGCAAAAGATTGGAAGATGAAAAGTAGTTAGTACTGTAGAAGTTATTTCCTACACTTTTTGTTTTCTATAAAAAGTCTCTTTAGGCTTAATTATAAAGGATCTCCAACAAATCAAAGAATCTATCTTTATTTGTTTTCCAATTTTTGGTAGGAGTAACTTAGAATTCTATGTATCGTTTTTCAGTCTTGAAGTTTGGCGTTTGCTTTGCATCACTGATTTTCTTTTATGTGTTGATACCCCATTGAAGGTTAATGGGAGACTCTTTCGTTGGTCTTCAATTTTGTTCTTGCGATCAATTTTGCATTTGATTCGATTGCCACTTCACATCCGATGAATTCACCTTTGCAAACACACCGCATTGCCATGTTGTTGAGTTTTGTTTTCCAAATTAAACCTCTGTCGAATATGGATTGAGGGGAAAAAATTGGTAAACACTACTAATATCACTTTCAACTACATCACTGCTGCTACAATATATACAGAGGAATGCACTTTCAATTTTGATGTGGCCGTTCTGATCGGACATTGGTTTAGGCCATTATTTTGAGGATTGTTTTTTGTATGTGACTTATCCTAAGGGCTCGGTGGCATTATGTCTTTGGCTTCATGCGGGTTTTTAGTTTTCTTTTCATCCCGTTGATCTCTTATCAACCTTGTTTGGGACTTGTTTGGCAAATCATTGTCTCGAAGATTGGGTGTCAACCTAGCTGAAATGTCTCCCTAGCGTTGTGATACCATCACGCTCTTTACCTTGTACAGTACTATTTTTCCTTCATCAAAATATTCTTCTCTTTTGCTATTCCAAAAAAAAAAAAAAAAACTCCCATAACTTTCCTTTGCTCATTATTGAAGGTTTCAAGCAAGTTCTTTTTCAAGAAATTAAATGCACCATATGCAAATCAATAATGAAGCAAACACCAGATAATTAAGTTAACCCATTTATTTGTCGAGGCGGTTGTAGCAAAGGTATGGGCAGGTCTTACTTTCCAACAATAAACATTACAGTACTTACTCATTAACTAGGGAGTAATAATTGATTAAAAAAAAAAAAAAAGGGAATTGAACTAATGAAGTAGCAATCCACTATCTTCAATTACAGGCTCTAGGAATTAGTCAGCACTCGAGGCGTATCTTTTCACCCATCAAAATATTGCTTCAAAACAAGCTACTATACAGTTGCTGCGTTTGAGCTCAATTTTGGAAAAGTCAAAGTGTCTCAATTTCAAATAAAAAATGAAACACTTTAATTAATTTGCTTGTAATTTCTTTTTAAAATATTCACATCAAATTAACAATGTCAATTTTTTTTTTAATTTGATGTAATAATTGGAATCAACTAAATATGCACGAAAGTTAGTTTGTGACTCGAAAAGTAGCGCAGTTATTTGTGATTGACTATCAATTAAGAACGGAGGGAATAATATACTTTTAATAAGATCAAAAATGTTTCTTAATTTGTGGTCCACTAAATCTACTTACTTTGGTTGGAAGACAGTACGTACTGCACTACACTATGATACTCCACAAATTAACAGAATAACCATAGATAATTTAATTCATGAAATGCAGCCGTAATCAGCGATACGTACATTTTGTTGGAAATGTTAGTCGGTAATAAGGAAATCAATGTGAGACTTTAGTGGCCTCAAAGAGGAGCTTGTATGCCGTCTCCGACGGGTGTATCGAGTCCTAAAAAACATACTTTGATGCATCAGAACAAACATATGAATCCGGGTTGCATAAATATGACGCTTCCAGTACGCCTGTGCCACAACATCCACTACTTACCTTATCAAAATCTAAAAGTATGACAAAAGAAAATATTATTGTTAGATAAGGGAGTAATTGCTAAAACAACCATACGACTTTAAACATACAGATCTTCATGTCGGGTAAGGCTGAGAAAGGATAAGAACTACTCTCTCCGTCTCTTTTTAAGTGTCCTGTTTCGTAACTCCAACTTATTAAAAAGACATCATCATTATACCTTTCACATCAACTTTTTTTCTCCATTTTCCCTACTTACCTATCATCATTACACTTTTACTCACTCACTTTTCAAAATGAAATCTACTTTTTGGGACAAAATAAACAATTCACCAACTTTTATTTACTAACTTTACAAAATGGACACTTATTAAGGGACAGCCCAAAATGGAATACTAGACTATAAATAAGGGACGGAGGGAGTATCATATATTTTCATTACATCATGTTGGTTGTTTTTGGTAAAAATAACGTAGGTTAATTACTTGGTCGAAACTTAAGTGAGGTTGACAAGTTATAGCCCAACTAGGATTTGAAGATTGAATATATTAGGACAAACTTCACTCGCATCTCTTGTGGTTTGGACGGACTGCGGATATACCTCTTAACGTTCACTCTGTTCCGTCCACATGTTCTTTGTGAAATTATAATTGCATCCAATTAATTAACATAAATAATTTAGAATACACGTTGCACTGTTAACGGTAATGATGAGAAGTCCAATATGCACCTCACCTCATCTTCTTCCTTGATTCTTTGTCTTCCTTGAATCAAACAAATTCATCCCCTGTACACCAAACCCCAATCAAGAATCCAATCCAAAATCAAACCCAATTGCAAATTGAACCAATAACGAGGATGAAAACGGGAGAATCCCCCACCTAGACCTATTTCTTCCCCTCTGAATTGTCCAAATGGGTTTGTTTTCAACTTGATTTTCAGATTTTGCACATGGACTTCACCCATAGTTGGACTAGACAAAGAAACTTTCTTAATCTTTCTTCGTCCGCCAAGACTTAGAGCTACGATAGGGCTTGCAATATTTCTGATTGAATTTTTTATTGGGGCTTAATTTCGGATTGGTGGTGTATCTATCCATTAATTCAAGAACATGGAAATTTCTTAATTTTGAGGATTGCTATAGGTAGTTTTGTCATAAACTAATTGTCGTAACCATTCCTACTCTCAAAATAGGTGTGTGAGGTACACCTCAGTTAACATGAACAGAATTAGATGCGGATGAAATTCGTCACTTTGCACAAGGGGGGCGGGTGCAACAAAATGAACATGAAGGGGTACTCTACAGATCGCCCAAATTAAGCACAGGGTGTATAAGTGAAGTTTGCCCAACATGTTACCATTGGAGAATAAATTGTTGGGTCATTTACGGGCCGGTATGATAAAAAGCCGTAAACTGATTGGGCTTGGGCCACTAAATTGATAAACTAAAGGATCCCAAGTGAACAGTGGCTAGGGAGATGTAGAAAGACACTATTCACAAATGTACTCTACCTTTGTCGAGGTTTGTTGAGGCTGGTGCACTTGATTTTCGTGATTTTGGCTAGGTAAAATGGCTAAAATGCTCATTTTACCTATCCCGGTTCACATGCTATAAGGACTGCAAGCATAGCAAGAAAAAGAGTAATACACTTACGCAACTTGAGGCTTTGGACGATCATGTCAGAAAGAGGCCCATATATATCAATGTAGATAATTCTAACCCCGGATTCGAATAAGTTGGATTGCATGGTGTTGAGCTTTGATTGGAGCATTAGATTGTGGTACCTAGCAACTGAGGAGAAATAATCGACACACCCACGGTTTAGAATTGCATTATTTGAATTAAGGGTGATGACTATAGGCAAGCAACCCATTGGTGGCAATCCAACCACTCCTATTCTTCGAGCCCCTTGTCCCAACAAACCCTACAAGCCCAAAACAAGGTAAAATTGATCCATATTTCAATAAATGCACTGTGAAATCCAAATTGGTGGTGGCGAAAAATTCACAATTTTCACTGCCGGTGGAAAGAATTTAATTAACCTCAAAACATATGTCGATTTAATGCATCATCATTGTTATATATCCTTTCAGTTCGTGTACTAGACATTATATAAATTATGTCGTTGTTTAATGAAATTAATAATGTTTCAAGTAATCAAACCTGCATGAATTGCTGGACTTGCTGCAACAAGAACTCCATGTAATCTGGGAGACTGTATCTCTTCCTCCGGATTGGTACAGTGAAATAATTCACAACAAAGTCATTCGTACCAGCACTCACAATGTACAGTGCATTTTTTACCAGATTTTTTGTTCTTTTTCTCCCTATCACCAGCTCCACTCTCTTTTGATACTCTTTGAAGTATTCCAGTTGCTTTGGCAGCGAGATTACATTCTGGAAAAAACACAAATCGATCAATCGGAATTAGTGTGCATACGTAGAAACTCGAGGTAGATAACATACATGCATGATACATATTAGCATTTTTTTTATTTATGAAAAGACTCAATATGATGTATATAATCAATACGTACAATGTTTTTTTAAGTTGGTTATAAATTTCCTATCAAACTGGAACTATAAAACAATTAATCAGCTAAATTCACCTAATACAGAAAAATATAACGACACAAAGGAGAGACCTACACTTAACTGTGGTGTAAGTGGGTCAAACCCTGATCCAGCAGAGGCGAAACTGACTCCGGTCATTAGCTCTTCAATGCTAAGTGTTGGGTCCAAATATGGAGGCACGTACTCTTTGATGCCCACATAACTAGCTGCATCCAAAAGCACAGTACTATCCTGGTTAATTAAGATCACATTTTTTTCCTCTTGGTAAACAGGTGGCATGGATTGAACCAGCGCAACAATCCCTCAGCCAAGATCACTTCCTAACCATTTAGTTTCCTTAAAATCAGAAATAAAAGTACAAACTGGTATCGAAATCTCACCAACAAAGTCGTACGGTAGGCGTCCATTGGTAAACCTTCCGGTTGGGACTCGATTTGGAAAATCTCTCCCGTAAGGCAGAAAATTGCCCTTGAAAATAGTCGTTACGTACGTAGTTGTTGTTTCCAGGGTCAGCTGTCGAGTCTCAGAACACAAAAATGGCATTAACTGAATTTTTCAAAGTCTTTTGCCTAGCTACTGGTCCTTGACCGCGTCGTTTCGTGTCAAAAATAAATTTATAAAAACTTGGAGTTAACTACTACTCCGTAGAATAGTGGTCAAAACCGAGTGTCGATCCTCAGGGACAGTATGGCTAAGTTACGTTAAATTCGATTAGCCTCTAGATTAATTTGGATAGAAAAAGTTGGATTGATTTGATTTTGAAAACTGATTAAAAACAATTAAAGTAAGAGTTTGAAAGTTGATGGGAAAAGATCTAGGGTTTCGAATCCACTCCGACCACGTAACAACGATATACATAGGCTAGGTGTAATTATTTGAATCAGAAGGGATTATCGCTAGGACTTGCAAACCCTTTCGATAATCGTCAAGAAAATAATTGCGTTGTTAAAAGGCATAGACTATCTCATAGCACGGACCGTCTCAGTAGCATGGACAAGCCGCCTAACGGCACGATCCGTCTTATGAGCATAGCTTATCTCAGAACTCCAATCACAATCAATGAAAACCATTGTATAACTCGTATTTGAAAGCGCGCATACAAATACTCAATAGATTAAAACCATTAAAAATCATTCTGTTTGATCAAAACAAAACAAGTTTTTAATCATACAATCGATCCGAATAATAAACCAAAATCCTACACATAAACAGAGTTACTTGATACGAAGTTTCATCTTCTCCCTAGACAATGGAATTAGCCGGCCATCGGAGCCGGATTCTTTTCCGTGATGTCGTGCGTCGTCTTGCTCGTCCAAGAATTGCCGCAGCCGACCGAGAGATCCCCACGTCCTCGAACTGCCGCTTGATGTCAGTAGCATCATACTTTATAGTGTAGGGTTTAAAGCCATGAATCACATTAAGGCCCTTTGGACTTTGGATAATAGTAGATTAATCATGCAACTTTTAGACAATCTGCACTATGACCCCAAGCTTCTTTTAATCTTCTTATTACTCAACCCAATTTGCATATTTTCGCACCCATCAGTCTTTGAGGCCTGCAAACACCATAAAATACTAAAACGTATCAAGTAACAAGTTAAACGAATAAACAAGGCATAAATTAGAGGGATTAAATGGGTGCTTTTCAGCACCTATCAATCCTTGAGCTTGAGCTTTGGATATGTTGAACAGAACCCATGTAGACATTACAATAGAAAAAAATTGAAGATGAAGAGCGTTTAACCAACGTATGTGAGAGGAACTCATATTGGTGAGACTGCTTGGACCACAGGGGAAACTTGCTGATTATATAACCCCACTGTTTAGCCTCGTAGGTACGAGAAAGCAACTAAGGGGCTCGTAATTCAAATTCCATAATTAGGCCAAACATTTCAAATTTTGAAACCACTGGACGTTTGTCTAGTCGTTAAAAACAATGCTATTATCAGCTTCAAGCGAAGTACAGAGTGTCCGGTACCCTCTCTGCGTCTCTGATGAACTACAGTCGTGGTGGTTAGGTAAGCAAAACAGGTCCCCCAGGCTCAATTGTTTTCTTACTTCTTGCTCTGTTTGTATATAACATCTAATATAGTAGGTTTAACGGACAACTAACTTTATCCTAGAATTATTGTCTTTGGCTTTTCACATAAATGGCATTGATGTTTGGATATTCTTGAATTATTAATCTCTGGCTATCTAGAACCCACGTAGAGTCTCGTTTTTTTTTTTTTTTTTTTCAATCGAAAAGGTGGGCTAGATTGGATCAGCGTAGAAACTTTATAATCAAATGGGGAACACACCTGACCAAGAATGTTCGGACTTAAGCCATAATTGACCCGATTAGGGAGGAAATATTGTTCTATCACCTAACCACGAAGAGTTTTTTTTGGCTAGATGTATACTTGATAATTCATAGCCTTCAGTCCCATGGGCGGAGGCAGGGATGGCAATCTCGACCGAACCGATGGGTATCTGAACCGTAACCGATTTTTTTCCCCGAACTATAACCGAAAAATTCCCTGTTGGTGCGGATATGGTGGAGGGTGAGAGATAACCGAACGGGTTCGGTTCGGTTACGGTTCAGCTGATAACCGAACAGATTCCCGAACCGAACCGAAACAAGTAATTTACAAATATACCCCCGTATATATATATATATATATATAAGTTTGTATCAGTTAGGGGTTTTCTCATTTCGTTTCTTTCCCCACGCCACACCCAAAGTCTCCACTCTCTCCAAACTACTCCACACCCGGAGGCGATTCAGCCAGGTTCAGGCGAATCTCTCTCTCTCTCTCTCTAGACTCTCATCCATGTCTCTGTACTCTACATATATATGTAATACTTCTGCGTTTAGGGTTCACTACTCCCCGCAACCAACACCTCAAACCTACCCCCTCCTCTCCTCTTCAACCCCTCACGGCCTCACCCATCCGATGTTCGTCCATCTCGTTCTCTCTCTCTCTCTCCCTCTCTGCATGAGGGCAGCCATGGAAGCAAAAGCAGTGACATTCTCGAAGAGGAGAAACGGGGTTTTCAAGAAAGCTGAGGAGTTGGCTGTACTTTGCGACATCAATATTGCTCTCATCGTGTTCTCTGGCCACCACCGGAAAGCTTTTCCAGTTTGTATTCTTCTTATCATTTAATATAGTCTTTTACTGATTGTTGATGCCAAATGTATTTGTGAATGCAATAATTGTTTTGGTGGATCTGATTGCTCTCAATTTTCACCTAATCTTGTTCTCAATCTGGGATGTCATTCGGTTATCCAATCGGTTCGGGATTATCCGAACCCCGTTTGGTTCGGTTATGGTTTAGTCCTCTTCTTCCCGTTCGGATACCAGGGCGGATACGGGTAGCCTTTCGGTTTCGGGGATCGGGTACGGAAATCCCCATATCCACCCCAAATACCCCGAATGCCATCCCTAGGCAGAGGCACTGACGGACAATTGGGATGAAGTGACTCACTCACGTTAATTTTCCAGAAGAACTATTGATAGATTACACCAAATTTTGCTATATTGACCCAACAAAAATTCACAACGAAACGCAAGCATTCCAATTATACATATACGTAGTATTTTTTTTCCTAAGCAAAAATAATTTATTAATCTTTATAAAGAATTATAAATTAAGATTAAAAGGATCAAAGGCACACCGACACAAAGCCACCCGAAACCTAAAGACAGACAAGATGCCAACCAGACACCAAAAATCGAAAACAGCCAAAAACCTCAAAAACAAAGAACCAAAACAAACAAAAGCCCCAAAGCAGCCCAAACAACTAGACAAACACCAAAAAAATAAAAACACTGAAAGCTAAACACCCGGCAAATCCGAACACAAGGAGCACACCCCAAATCCACCAAAAACTCGATATTAAAAATCCAGAGGGAGAGACGCTCCATCTTCCAAGTCGCCTTCTTCCTCCGAGAAAGACTACCTCCAAGTGAACATTCCAATTATGTTGGAAGCATTGCATCGCACCGGACATTATTTGCCTTCAAAAGCCTGGAAAGGAAATATCAAGAACATATAAGCAAAGCTGGCATGGTACCAACTACGAACCAAAATAAAACAGAACATCTAAGAAATACAAGGAAAACCAAAACCCGATGCAAACAATATTCCCTCCGTTCTTTTTTGTTTTTTTTTTTCCAGGCGAAACTCAATATTATTGTAATAGTAAGATTAGCACCATAAAAGAAGACATGATCTTCTTTATCATGGTACCGAAGTGCACTCTTGATACCGTCCAAAGGACTCTTGACTCGGCTCCTATATTTTAGTTCAATTTCGGTAATCCAACTTATTTAGAAAAAATAATGATTTCATCTAATAAAAAATGTAAGACCCGACTTTCAAGGGTCAGCTTCAAAAAGCCAACAATCAAAAACAGCGCAATATATTAGACTCTCATGTCTTTGTCATGACCAAATGCACTTTTTCAGGCTTTTTGCATCTTAGCTGTTCAAAAACAAATCTAGAAACATTGAACTCTCCAACATTTACGGTCCGTTTAGATGGAGGATTTGTTTGAGTGGATATAGAATGAGGGTAGATTTGAAGATGAATATATAATGAGGGGTGATATGTTAAGAAGGATGGTCCCACCTCTTAAGAATAGTGGATTTATAATGATGTGTTTAGATTATTTTTTGAGAAGGAGGATATAGAAGGTGAATATGATAAGATTAGATATCGAATGACTGAATTGCCCCCACTTTAATTTTTATAAAGTATGTAGAATATAGGGGTAATGGTGGAAATGATAGGTATTGTAGGTGTAATGATTGCATGTCTCTTTAAATAATTGGAAGCCTCAGGAGGGACTCTCAATTTGGAACGGATGGAGTACACCAAATTTTATTTTTTAAAAAAAAGATAATTAAATACACACAGATGCAGCATAGGAGAACCACTCCCTCTTGTATATACACAGAACCACTCCCTCGAGTCCGTCCTGTACATACACAGGTCTCTCTCTCTCTCTGATCTTTTCGCCGCCGACCAACTCAGGTCTCACAAATCCACTTCACTCCCTATTTCCAAAAACCCCACCCACAGATCCTCTGCAATTCCCGCGTCTTCTCTGTCCGCCGCCGATCATCTTCTCAAGGTTGCCGTTGCTAAAGATCAAAGTTGCTGGGTTCGACCTCCTCTCTCTCACTCTCTCTCTCTCTCTCTCCCCCCTTCTTCTTCTTCGTAGAAAACTGTGTGGGGGTGAGGGTGGATTTGGAGGGGTAAAAGAGTCCTAAATCCCCCGGATTTGCTAACGATAGAGTTGAAGCTCCGCTTGGCAAATCCACCCAAAACACTGTTGGAGGTGGATTTGTAGTCCCAACAGTGTTTTAATCCACCCTCCCAAAAATGCAACCAAAGACCCGATATGAGTGGGACCTGGAGATGAAATCCGGGCGGCTCCATATCCGGCCTCCAAATCCAGCTTCCAAACATGGCCTTAGCATTCAAACTTCTTTTTTTGTTTTTGAAAAGTTACTTTATTTTAAATTTTTCAAAACCAAGAGTAAAATAGATATTTGATTTATCCAAATTATAATGCAAAAAAACTTTGGATACACAAAAGTCCAAAAAGAGAAGAACAAAATTGGGACATAAGTATAAGTCCACCAGACGATTCGGAGAATGCCGCGTTGTACTATAATAGGTTCTCTGTTCCAAACATTTCTCTCTCACACAGACGGAGTTCAGTCTGCCAGTGCCATTCTAGTCTTTAACCAAGGTCAATGGTGTCCCCTCTCTCTCTCTCTCTCTCCCTCTCCCTCTCTGTGACTGAATTCTGTGTTCCAGTGCCATTCTACTCTACAACCAAAGTAATAAGTCTAGGTACACTACCTCCAACTACTACACCATCCACTACATCTTTTGTGGGGATCATTCAGAATTCCAAAAAAATACAGAAAAATGTTCATAAATTTTAAAATAATATATTATGGGGCCCTGTAAAAAATCAGCTCCAACGGATATTGATAAGTATTATTTCGTGATTCGTAGAGGCGAAACTGTACAGTTAAGCAGTTTTGGCTCTACAAATCAAGAAATAATACTTACCGATATCCGTTGGAGCTGATTTTTTTACAGAACCTCATAAAATATTATTCTAAAATTTATGGACATTTTTCTGTATTTTTTTGGGACTCACACTACTACAAAATGGTATAAAGATCACGGTCCAAAAACTAAGAAGATCTCACTTTTTGAAAAAGCGTAATAAAATGTTATGGACTATAGTTTTGATCTCAGTTATATGAAAAATTGAGACGGAAAGATTTTTAATCCCAATAATTTAAAAAGTGATATTGTAACTTAAAGAATATATCTCATTTTCAAAAAAACTGAGATTATTTATGAAAGAATATATCTCGTTTTCGAAAAAACTGAGATGGAAGGATTTTTTAATCTCAGTAATATAAAAGTGAGATTATAACTTAAAGAATAGATCTCGTTTTCGAAAAACTGAGATTGTATATGAAAGAATATATCTCATTTAGGAAAAACTGAGATAAAAAGAACCTTTAATCTCAGTCATTTAAAAATTGAGATCGTAAGTTAGAGAATACATCACGTTTTTTTTTATTTGAATTGCGATGAAAACTCTTGTATAGGAAAAGTTGAAGACCGCTTACTCCTTAATAGACTCTGCAAGCGATACAACTAAATAAATGTCACGATCAACTTCCAAAATTCCGTCCTCTAATCTTGTTTGTCTCTCTCACTCTCAACCATTCTACAAAAAAGATTTCGTCGCCAAATGGGGCACATTCAACAAAGAAAATATATTTCGTTGCTTAATCGGTACCTTTGATGACAAATTTATGAAAGTTGCGTTTTGTTGCCAAATCTATTTTGAGTATAACTCTAGACTCAGAATTCCAATTGAGATAGTTCAAATTGGGTTTGAACAATAACACAAAGGGCTACAACTTTCATGTTTATCAAAATTGCTAATTTTAATATTTGAAGGTTCAAAATGACATTCGAAAAATATTTTAATGTTAAACGCATATGTTATATATGAAATATTTCAATTATGTATTGAAAAGTGTGTGTAGTGCAGTTGATTGAAGCTTCTATGAAAAACTCAGGAGACTTGGGTTCAAAACCCCACAAGAGAAATAAAGTGGGAATTTTTCCCTTTGGCAATCGCAACTTTTAACCTCGGTTTTTTCAAAAATTGAGATTGTTTCTCTCTAAACAACCACAGTTTTATAATAAAACCGAGACGTAAAGTTGTTAAAGGTCACAGTTTTGTCATTTTTAATCATAATTTTTACTTTTTAGTTACGGTTTTAATGAGTTTCAATCACGGTTTTTATCACGTGGTTAAAAGATACGGACTTTTAGTTACACTTTGATAGACCATGGTTTTAAATCCAAGATTAAAAGTGAAATATCACACCAAATGACCGAGATCTTTATCTATTTTTGTAGTAGTGTCAGGATGAGCCCCACAAAAGATGTAGTGAATAGTGTAGTAGATGGATGATAGTGTATGTAGCATCAATGGTGTCCCCTCTCTCTCTCTCTCTCTCTCTCTCTCTCTCTCTCCATGCTAGTTATTAGTACCACGAACTCATTCATTTGATCATCCTTTAGAATTCAGAAATCCGAAATCATACGTTACCGTTTATACACAGATAATAATTCAGAACCAAAGTCTCTCTGTTTTCTGTTTAGAAATAGGCTCTTGTTAATGTGTGCCTTAAGGGCATATGTTAAACATCATTAAATGAAAAACAGATAAGCCCACTACTATGGAAAACAATGACAGAAGTTAATGAGAGAAAAAGTTATTTGTCCGAGACCAGAATACCCTTCTATTTTCCCCAACTTTTCATTCTCTTTCTCCTGTTTTCCTAGGCTAGGCAATCCACCCGCCCCGCCCCGAACGGGGCGGGTTTTCTATACTATTTTCGGGTTTCCGGTCGGGATCGGGTAAAAAAAATTTTGAACCCGGCCGGGTTCGGGTAGGGTTCGGGGTAATAGTGCCCCGCCCCTAAACCCGCCCCGACCCCGACCCGAAATACCCGCCCCGAAATTACCTGACCCCGACCCGGCGTACTTATATATATGTATTTATTTATATATGTATATATATATACTTATATACATGTTATTTCATTTTTTTAGCATTAATCCAAAAAACAATGTCTCTTTACTGTCAAGTAGCCTAATTAAATTTTAAAAAGAAATAAAAATTGATATTTATTGGTGTTTAGTGGATTTTTAAAAAATTTTCTTCAAATATTTATATTAAATTCTACACATAAAAAAATGGAATGAAGTATCTAAAATATTGATTGCAATTAAAAGTTTAAATTTGACCGTGACACCAAAAGACATAAAAATAATTTCAAAAGTTTTATTTTCTAGATAATTTTTATTCTTATTTAGTTTTTTTTTTTTACCTTTTTTACTTATACTTTAATTTTTTAAATTTTTACGGGGCGGGGCGGGGCGGGTAAACCCGTTCCCCGATCGGGGCGGGAACGGGGGTACCCAAAAAAACCCGGTCGGGGTCGGGGCGGGGCCGGGGGTGGGTAATGATTTTCGGTTCGGGGTTGGGGTATGCAAAAACCCACCCCGGCCCGCCCCGTTGCCATTCCTATGTTTTCCTAGCCCCTTCAACTCCGTCAAGTTCTTTATCAAAATATCAACATATATAGATATACTCTCCTGCAAAGTAAAAAAGAAGAAAAAAGGGATGGATAACTGAATTTAGAAATGCATGTACGTAACATTTTACCGGTTAAAATAACGATTTTAAAATATTGTAGAAGTTATTTTTAGTAGTATTGCATATATACATGGTTGGAGAGTTGAATTATTTTTGTCTTCATTCGAATTTTTTTTTTCGCACTTGTTAGTTCTACGTCAGTCATTTTTTGGATTATAGGTTCTTCTCGATAGGAAAATTCTCAAAAGTTCAATAATAAATACAGAAGTTGCTAGGAAAAATTTCAAAAGTTCAATAATAAATACAGAAATTGCGGTTAATAAGATGGGGATCATCAAAACACCAAATCATCCAATGTAAAGACGGTTTTTAGCACTAGTTATCCAGTTATAGAAGCGACCCCATAGGCTTTTGCTTTTGCGTCTCTCTAAAATTACAATCATGGTAAAATCTTGGTTTATTTAGTCATCTAGAACTCCCAAGCACACGAATTTTCATAAATAGAAATAAAAAAATAGAAAGCTTGTTATTCAACAGTACAACATGACTTATAACTATTTTTTTAAACCAAGACAAAAATAATCCAATGTAGACAATTTTTTTATTATAACTGTCTTTATTAAAAAAGATTAAACTTAATTTTGAACTTTTTAGATTTCTCTCATCGAGACAACTAAACCAATAATTCATTAAAATTGATCAAAATTAACAAATTCAAAAAAAATTGAATAAAAAAGACAACATAATCCATATGGCTTAGTTAGCCAAACCTAGCCTTTTTGGAAATTAAATTTTACTGGTTAATCTAATTCTGTTAGATTTTTTTGAGTAAGTTTTCAGTTTTTGTAAACTCAAATGTTAAGGTATTTTGATGGTTAATTCGGGTTCTTGTGGAAGATTTGCAGAGGTTCGATTGGTGGAGGGGATGAGAAAGGAAAAGTAAATTGGGGGCATTTCAGTCCCATACTAAAAAACTGAATCTTTCAAAGGAAACAAAACTCTGCTATGACCTATACTAAAAAACTGAATCTTTCAAAGAAAACAAAACTCTGCTATGACCTTTACATTCCCCGTAAGAAGTAGAGTGAAATAGAACATTTAATGCAAGTCTATCATATATCCTTGGGGCACATATTAACACGACCCTTAGAAATATATTCAAATTAGGGAAAAAAATCAGCTGAAACCAATCGATATAGTGCGCAGGTTTTGATGTTAATTAACCTTCTACATTAATGGATCTTTTTGGTCAAAGATTTAGTTAATAATCATTTGTTGGAAATTGTGGAGCACAATAGGCTTCCAAGCTAAGCACATTTCCCCATTGACTGGATTCCATGCATTATTGTACAAACAGGGGAAATAAGAAGAAAGGGTAGTTGTTGTTGTTCGTTTGGCCGTAAGACATAAATTGAACTCCTTACAGCCATACAACTGTTTTTTTCAATAACCGCGTGCATATGTCTGGGTCAGCTTGCAAGCACTTCAACTAATTCTGGAATTCTGAAGTTAGCGACTGAACAAATCATCCAGTGGCCCCAACTCCCAAGGTTTGAAGTGTTTTGGCCTCTATGAGATGCAAACATGTGCACGACCTCATGGAGGACAAACACTTACTCGATCATTTTCTCATGCTCACTTGGCCAAACTCTTATGTTTGTATTAATGGCGATTTCCGGATACGACAAACCATTGGAGTCTATATTCATTATTTTTCCATTGGGGTTTGGGAGGTGTTTTTACTTTGTCTGAATTAGATACTCCATTGGTTCAAGACTTGATTGAGAATTCCTTGCCATGCAATTTGCTTGGAAATTCGATTGGAAAGGTATATGCATCTCATACACATTTAGCTTGACATTTTTTCATGCATCATAAGTTTTTCAAATGTCTTCTCTCGAATAATCAACTGACCTATTAATTCTTCGTACCGTACTTTTTTTTTTTTTTTTTTTGACAAATAAGCTAGCAGATGTTGACGTTTTCAACACAATTTTTTGCAGACCTCTCTAAAATAAATAGTCATTTTTGTGCGATTCCAGATTAGAAAAGTCTTCGTATCTTATTGGTAAAACGGAAATCTTTGTAGAAGTCTCATATTTGCACCAGACTTATTTTATTGGCCTTGGTTTGTTTAAGGGAAATTTATCTAAAGGCCTTATAAGTGCTCTGTATGTGTATTGGCATGAGAAAGCATGGTTTCCCTTAGGCTTGTTTACAGATTCAGAGAGCTTGTGCCTCTAAACGGTGTCAAGCCCTCCCTTTCTAGCAGGTTATTTTTTTCTGGTCTTTTTTTATGTTTTTCTGGTCTTTTTTTATATTCAGAGAGCACGTGCCGTAGTAGTGCCTTAGTAATGACTGAGGCCCTTGCATGCGCATTAGTAGCGCGCTCAATCATAATATATTTCTTTGCATTTTGATTGGTGGAAAGATTTATGGCGTACCTGATTCATATATAAGCATATTTTTTACTAAAAAGTACAAAAAGTGAAGAAAAAAGGAAATAAATTACAAAATCTCCCATCAATGTGTCACATTCATCCTCTATTTTGAAGGAATGGAGATTGATTGGAGATGCTCTTAGCATCTGTACAATTGAAAAATATGGATGTGACATAATCATCGTTAACAAATAAAGCAAAATAGACAAATGTTCTAATTTCTGTAAGAAAATTTGCTCCTAAACATTTAGTAGTACTATCAACTATTCTCCTTGGGGGCTGAGTCATCCTCTTTTCTCCACGTTCGCTTGATCAGGCTGGTCTACAACCATTACAAAGGAAAAATAAAAATCAAAGAGAGATCGATATGACACAAGATGCGGATAAAAAAAAAAAAAAGAATATAACACAAGATTATTACATATATATATATATATATATTGTTTCTTTTCAAATGCCTTCAAAAAAAAAGTAGAAGAAGAAGAATGTTAGGGACGTGATTTTATAATATAATTTCGGACACAATTGTGTCCATCTTGTGGAGTCGCATACATCAAACAGTTGTGAATGCATTTGTGACCGGAGTTATAAAAAAAAAAATCATGATCGGAAACTGAAAAAAGAAATAGAGACCAAAACAACCAACATATATATAAACGCAAAATTGAGCATCATCCACCATTACATGCTAATATGGGCGGAGCTAAGAAAGTAAAGGTGGGGTCACTTAACCCCACTAGCTTTAATTCTCATAAGCATATTTTGATAGTTTGCAACCAAATTTTTATCCTTTTTTGACCCCACAAGAAATTTGTTAATTGCCTCAACTTGCTTCAAATGCAAAGAAATTCTAGAGACTATGATGCTTGGGTTTCATAATATAGTAAGTCTTTAAGACCAATGAAAAGTAAAATCATATTTATCAGCATATATCTACCTCTTAATTTGGTTACTCTTTGAATTAGTAAATGAAAATAAAACATCTTTCGCCCGTACAAATCTACTTTCTAACCCTACCAATCAAAATTTCTGGCTCTGCCTCTACGTGCTATGTGGTATGTATAGAAGCCAAAGGATTCCTAATAGCCACTAATGGACAAGGAGTTAAACCACAAACATAAATAGAGAGTAAACCAATATGCATGGAGAATCGTTGGAGCGAGCAGGAGACGGTTATAGCCCATTGCCCTCCACATGTTTGATTAAATCACAACCAGAAGAGAAGAAACTGAGGAGAGAAAAATATATGATCATAACCTAAACAATGTTGTTGAAGACCATAATCACAAACCTTCAATGGGCACCCAATCAAGAAAAACTAACCCAACTCGTCCCCCCTCCTTCTACCTCGCCCGCTGCATCCCCCTCTTGCTCTTCCTCTTCGTCTTCGCCTTCCTCTTCTTCTTCAACATCGACACTTTTGTTTACCGCACCAAGTCCATCGCCCTCAACACTTTCACCGAACAATCCCGCCTCCTCATGAACGCCGAGGGCGGTACCCTCCACCGCGACTTTGACATCACATGGGGAGACGGCCGCGGCAAAGTCCACAACAACGGCGGCCTCCTCACCCTCTCCCTGGACCAAAACTCAGGCTCTGGGTTTCGGTCTAGGAATGAGTATCTCTTTGGGAAAATAGAAATACAAATCAAACTCATCGCGGGAAACTCTGCTGGCACCGTCACCACCTACTACTTATCCTCAGAAGGAGAAAACCACGACGAGATCGATTTCGAGTTTTTAGGAAATTCAAGTGGGGATCCCTACACCCTTCACACCAATGTGTATTGCCAAGGCAAAGGAAATAGAGAACAACAGTTTTACTTATGGTTTGACCCCACTTTGGATTTCCACACTTATTCCATCAACTGGAACCCAAAAAGGATTCTTTTCTATGTTGATGGGACCCCCATTAGGGAATTCAAAAATTTGGGCTCAAATGGAATTCCATTTCCCAAGAACCAGCCCATGAGGGTGTACTCGAGTTTATGGAATGCCGATGATTGGGCCACGAGGGGCGGGCTCGTGAAAACGGACTGGACGAAAGCACCCTTTACGGCTTCGTACCGGAACTATAAAGCCGAGGCATGCGTTATGTCGGGCGGATTATCGTCTTGTGGTACTAAGTTTTCGAATTTGAACTTAACGGAGTATTCGTGGGCCACAGAGAAGCTGAATTCGACGGGCTTAGAGAGATTGAAATGGGTGCAGAAGAATCATATGGTGTATAATTATTGCGTGGATAAAATGCGGTTTCAAGATGGACTCCCTCCGGAATGCAAGATGTCGTCTTAGGAAAGTGAGAAAACAAAACCCACAACGTAGTTTTGTTGGTTTTTTTTTTTTTTTGGAAAAAAAATATTCATTAAAATTCGACAAATGATACATCGAGAAAGGATGCTACCTCGAACTCAGGCACCATTCATGTTGGTCTAGGTTAATTTGTTTTTAATTTTTGTAATGTAGTGAATTGTAAACGTCGATTATTTTTTTTTCTTCAAATTACTAAATTGTGCCCAAATGATGTCTACTAGTACCTTTTAATGCTATGAACTATTGTTCTTGAAATTTGCCATCAGAGTTTTGATTTTTTTTTCTTCTAAATGATAGCCAAAATTTCCCACAGTTATGGATTTATCCTTTTAAACACCAGTTCTGCCACACTGGATCAAATTCATCAAACCAATTTTTACAATAAGTAAATTCATTTCAAAGACATTATTGTTCAATATCCGATTTTTATGATATTTGACAGGGTTAATGTTATTGACAAGCTCTTCAAAATTAATGCAAGTTCAATATGTAATCGGGTTAAGGGATCGATGGATTGCATCTCACATTTCATAAATGTGTTGGGTTAGATATGAATTTTAATTATCTAAACTAATTGGGTTGCAAATGGGTCAATAACTTGGTTTATTTGTCCTAACGTACCCAAATCCACTCGGTTGACACCGCAAGAAAAACTAAAGTTGTTTTGTAAGAGTTTTCATAATGAACATCATGGTTTTAAATAAAGGTCATTATGTATTATATTGGTCATTATGTAATGGAATTTTGGACTTCTGATATCGTTATTTATCTTGTATGCAGCTCCATCACCAATGCCATTACGTTTTTCACCAATGGACATAATAAAACGACTTTTCGATCTTGCCATAGACCTATATGCCCTTAAAAAAAAAAAAAGAAGAAGAAGAACTAATACGAGGTAGGGTGTTAGCTTTATAGAATAGTATTTCTTCAAACAAATAAACACATACAAAATCCTTTTGTAGGCGCAAAGATAATACCGGTTGGTTCGTGCGTTTGCTTCCTTTGAGGAGGGTTCAATTTTTGGGATCAAGCCGCAAGAAAGTAATTTCTTAAAAATCTCCTAACTCTGGCGACCGGTGTTAATGGTCTGCCTTTGACCAGACCGGTTGGTTGAGGTGCCAAGTGCATATAAGCTAACTCGAACATCTCTTACTATCGAAAAAAAATTGAAAAAGAAAACCCTTTCGTACGAGGTAGTTTATATTTTACTGAAGCTACATAATTTAAATTGTTCTATTTTAGTTAAAGCGATAGACCGCGAAAAACTTGTTTCTAGCTAGGGTTGGAAATATTTATTAGAACCTAATTAAGGGCAAACAATTAATTTTACCAAAGTACGCAATGAGAGAGAAATCAGGCAAATTAAATTAAATTTTAATTACCTGGCAAGTTGTTCTGGTTAAAAGAAGAAGAACGAGAAGCCGCATATTGCATTATTCCTCCATGATGATGATGATCTCCAAAAACCCTAACTCTCTCTCCTCCTCCTCTTGCCAAAACACCGCTAGCAATACTGCTATTATTCTGTCCAACAGCAACAGTGCTCCTCCAGCCTTCGCCATATCCACTCCCTCTCCCTTGTCCAAAACCACCGCTATAAATAGCTCCACCACCACTACTAGTACTCCCTCTTTCTCTCTCTTGCTGTTCTTGTCCAAAAGAACCACTGTGATAGTTGAAATCACTAGGGTTCGCGCCTTGAACAAACCCTCTTCCTTGAACAAACCCACCCATTAATCCACTCCCGTCTTTTTCTTCGAAAACACTAGCGTAGTTATTCACATTCCTGGCCGATGATTCCGCAATTACCGTCGCGTTGTCGGGGCTGAAATTCGCCACACCACTGTCCCATTGCGATAAAAGTTGACGCTGCATGTTTTGGATGACAGCCTCTTGCTGCTGCTTCTCTTCCTCCAGCGACCTGATACTGTCCCGCAACCTTACCACCTCCTGGTAAGGCCCGCGGACCGGGTCTTTGTCCCACGCCATCGCCTCCCAGATAAACGACTTGATCGCCTCCCGCTGTCCCGCGATATCCAGGGCCTTGATCATCCTCGTCACGTTGGCGATGCCGAAGATCTTGTGCACTGCTTGGAACTCGACCGTCAGGCGCTGCGGGAAGTGCGGCGCCATGACGCAACTCTCTTGACACCTCTTCCTCTGGTGCTTGCACGACGCGCATGCCACGCGGTTCATCGGCCCTTCGTTGTCGCTCATTGTTAATCGAACGCGAAAAAAATCTTGAAGAAAAGATGTAGAAGGAAAGAAAATAACTAATTAAAGAGAACCCTAACTTTCCTTTTTCCCTAGCTCCTCATGCCTTTTAAGGTAGCTCTGATATAATGCAGAGAGAGAGAGAGAGAGAGAGAGAGAGAGAGAGAGAGAGAAGACGGAGAAGACTAGAAGAAGAAAGAGTGGCGATGATGTGGGATTGGAGAAGAAAGAGGAGGAGGCAAGAAAAGGATATTTTCGGACTAATTAGAAGTTGTACGGGATTGTACTTATACGTGATTCAGGGACTAGGGTTCTCTACATCAACTAAAATAAATTTTATCCGCTGCCGGTGTAAGACGTTATTTTTTCACCACCGTCCATTATGGGTTCTACCGAGTGTTTATTATTGTAATTTAAACTATTCATATTAAAAGACCTGCAGTATAGTATTGCCATGCAAAAAATCAGCTTTATCGAAAGTCGCTAGATATATCAAAATTTGAATTTTGGATTGTAAAATAAACGAGCTGATTTCTGTCAATAATAATAAATATAAATTGTCCATTGAACAAAGCAAAATTCAATTTTTAATACTCTTATCAATGGCCGATCAAGTTTATTTTTTGTATTGATACACTATTATATGGGATCTAGATGATGAACGGTTCAGATGAACAATAAGTACACGGTAAGACCAAAAAAGTCAATAGTGAAAAAGTGGGCTTTTCCACCGCCGATGGAAAGAATTTAATCTCTACATTAACTGGCATTCCAATAAATAATTGATTCTTGAGAATAATAGAGAATCCTCTTGTTTTCCTAAGTCATCCATGGCATCAATTAATCTAACAACTAATTAAATAGTAATTGCCTAATTCTATTATTTTGGTAAAAATCCAACAGACAAGATCGTGTCATAAATAAGTCATCAATTTTGAGCGAAGCCCTTAGATGGAAGTTATTTAAATATTTCAAATTTATTTGTTGCTTGATATATTTGTTCTGGATAAATCAGAATTAAATAGATTGTGTCGACCGTGCCCAACGAAAACTATATGATATAGTAGAATTATAATTGGACTTCTCCTCTGTTAAGCTGGGAGCCTGGGAGTGATGTACTTGGCCTCCATTCTTGTGATTTATTTTTCTTCTTCGTTTTTTTGGGTTTTGTTCGTCATTTTAAAATTTTTGTTCATTTCGCGTGTTACTTTTTGAATTAATCATCCGTCTCGACGAGAGAAATCTAAAAAATACAAAATTATGACCAAAAGCACAAAAAAAAATTCACTAAAGACGAAAAAATTATCAAAAGCTGTCTTATTTGTATAAAGTGCCATCGTATTTGAATTTTTTTCAACATCAGTCCATATTTTTATACTTTTTCAATTCGTATCATAAACGAAAAAATTAACCCCAAAATGTTTATACTTTTTCCATTTGACAATATTTTAAAACCCAACTACATGTGCCAAAATCATCCAGAAAATGAAATAAAATGATTAGACACTACTAGTCTCTCCACAACATTATTATACTTAAATATGACCAAAAATTCACACGGTGTAAATAACTATTACAACGGTGTGAATTTTTTGAAGGACCAAACTTTAAAGTGATGTAGACATTCCAATTCGGGCCTCTAGGGTTTTTCAAATGCCCCGATTATGAAATAAATGAAACAAAACCTTCGCTTAAATATGAACTCCCATAACCCAACAAAACCTAAAAGCTCAGAAAAAGCCCAAAAGCCTGAGAAGCCCCAAAGTCAGCCGGAGCCCAAAATTGGACCTTGAATAACGTACTACACCGCACGATATAGTAAAATTTATTACACCGCACAAGGTTATAAAGTACACCGCACGACATTTTGGAAAAAGTTCTAATTGGCTCAGAAAGCTGTCGGCCACGCTAATTTGAGCCACAGCTCAAAAATGGCTTGGCAGGGAATACGCTTCTAGCAAGCCTAGAAGTGTATAAATTTTACTAATCTTTGGTCTTTGCCACGCTAATCTTTGGTCTTTGCCTATAAATACACCTTCCCTTAAGAGAAAATGCTACACACTCTACTACCCCATATTCCTTAGCTCTTAATTCTTGAAATCTCATCCTTACATCCCACATTCCCACTCTAAAAATATTTTATCATCCCTCACTTCCAAAGCTTAGTACACAACTAGTTTTGGTACTCAGGCCACCTGATGCAGTAGCCAAAGAGGAGGAGTTTCATTTTAAGCATGCTAAGGATTTCTACTAGCCGGTTTTTTCGTAATAAAACTGATCGTGGATTTAGGCGACGGGCCTATCTGGGTTTGATCGGAAACGGGCCAACGGTCAGAACACATCGCTTTGGCCATGTGCCGTATGTTTTTTAGCCTTCTGAGGCCGTTTAGGCCTCCAATTGGGCCTTCGTTCCGTTTTGGGCCATTCTTCGCGACCTCATAACTTTCCGTAGGAATCTCCGATTCAGCCCGTTCTTTTTTCTAAAGTCTTGTTTTTTTGTCTATTTTGTGGGTCCGTATTAATTTCGGTGTTATTTCTTTATGTTTTTTAGGGTTTGTGTTGTTGCCTATATATTCGGTTTTATGTGCCCGAGGGCAAACGGTTGATTAATATTGATAAAGAAAAGAGTCAGAGAGAGTTTCTCTAACTACTGCGTTTGTGATTGTCCTCGTAGCTTGATCATCAGTTTTCTTATTCGCTTCCCTGCATCACCACCACTTCCAAACTTCAAGTTTTTCAATCATCCACACTCATCCATCCTCTTTTAAGCTCAAAACCGAAGGTAAAAGCAAGTTTCCTTGGGTCAAGCTTAATCTTGGTCCTGAGGGGATTTTCTGTCGTCACACTTGACCTGTTTTTGTTAAGTGTCAACTCAAAAATCATTTTTAGAAACAAAATCAGTGATTGTACTGGAAATATTACACCGTGCGTGGTTACACTTCACATCACAATGTAGTGTAGTCCAACGTACGGCGTTATGATGTCCACTATTTATCTGTTTTGTCTGTTCTGATCACGTTTATCTACTGATGATCATACTATTATTGCTCAGGGATCGTTATTGATGCATTCCAGCATGTAGTTTTATCTAAAAACTATGCCTTTGGCTTATCTAAATGGATTTTTATGATCATTCATGATAATCAAGTGCATTAAAAAGGGTTTTACAAACTGTTTTTCAATAAAAGACAATAAGAAAGATGCCTGGGTCCATGGCTTGCTTCAATCAAAAAATATAGAAACATTCTGAAATGAGTAGGGAGTTACACCGTACGATATTTTAAGGAATATCATACGAGGTATCTGATACACCGTGCAAGCATTTGAGCAATAACAGTGGTCCGACAATAGGGTAGTATACCGCGTGGTATACCAGAAGATTGTGCAAGGTAATAAGTATACCGTGCAATGCCATTCGTGATCAAGGCAGTTTGTTGTTATTTTATTTTTTGCACATCACTCATTATTATGCACTGTACAGTAAGCACCATAAGTACGTCAACGTGATATATTCAATCTCATGTCCCTTTCCTTTATGTGTTTATTAAGAGTTTAATCTTTCAAAAGACATTTAAAGTTTTCCCCTTTGAAAATGTTAAGTAGAGACCGGTTTCGACCGGGCGAATGGGGTGCTTTTTTAACAAAATCTTTCTCATTCGTAACGTGTCTTCCAAACCCAAAATCTCAACGTTTTCGCTAGATCAAAAGCCTCTTTCTCAAAAACAAACTCTCAATTTCGGATTATCCATCTCAAAAATCCAGATGGCGACTCTAGATCATTCCGGTGGGAGAGCCCACAAGTGATCAAACAACAATTCACAGATGTGTGAATTTGGGAATTTAATACAAATTCACAAGGGTTCATCAACAATTCACATGGGTGTGAATTTTGACCTCACATGAGGCCGGATCAAATCCGAATCTTATCCGAAGACAAAATAATCCCGATCCACTCTGCATCCATGAGTACTTCTACAAGTACGTTTTAATTAAGCCTATTTTGAAATAAACATATATGTTCCGGCGCCATATCTGATGAGAGAGTGCTTCCAGAATATTTGATGAGAGAAAAAGAGTTTTCTGTATAATTAAACAAAAAACAGAGACAGTAGTTCCAATGTAAAAGTGCTCTGAGTATTGTTGGGGAAAAGAGAGTTTTTGTGTTTATGCTGCATTTTGCTTGGAAAAGAGTTTAAAAAATAATAATAATTATAAGACAAGGCTTCTGTTTTGCTCTTTTTTCCTTTTTCTTTTTTTAAAGTTGATCGGATTAGGATAAAACGCGGTCCATTACGTTTCGGATTAGGATAAAACACATCATCGAATTCGAACTTTGTTGGATTAGATTCAGATTCAATCCAATCCATTGACTGGCCTACTTGGATATATTCACGACCCTTTTTTTAAAAACTTTGGAAAAATTATGGCCAATGACGTGTTTTGATAATTAATACCCGTCAAGAACATTTTCAACTTTAACAAATGTTCTTGGCAAGTTTTAATTATCAAAACACATCTTAAGTCGGGCCTTAAGTGTGTAACTGGGCCCTATGTAATCTGTCAATGAAATTGGCCCAGGCCTGAACAAAGCTACCCAAAATGATAGGACCCCCACCCCCAGCATATTTTTAGGTCACAACTGTGGGAATAGTACTCTCTAGCCATTTAAGTTAAGAGAAGATTTATCCTTAATCTAGCTCTTCTTCCTCTTAATCTTGACTATTGGAGATATCAATTCGGTATAAAATCTTTCCTTGTGTACCTCAACCAAAATACATTTATACAAATTAGTTTCGAATATCATAATATAGATTATAGTTCTTCTCTTCTAATAATTCACGCTTTGTTATCATCATAATCAAGAAGATATTATATAGAAACCTTTGGACTCGCGGATGAGACTTTTAGGGACACGTACCATAGACTACGATGGTTAAAACAGCGTCTTAGGCCCAGATTGAAAGTATTTAGACTTATAGTACTAAAAGTACAGGTAGCAGTACTATTTTAACTAATCACATGAAAATTGTCCACCCACACAGACAATTGATATATAGTACTATGGTTCACCAACTTATTAGAAAAATGAGATTCTACAAAGCACTTTTAATTAGGACACACAGTGGCGTAGCCAGAAATGAAGACCTCTGGGGCATAACAAAAACACCACCTTTAAAAAAAAAACTACAACAAACTACAGTACTACCAAAAAGTGGACACATCTAGTTTTTGGCTTCTTGTCCAAAATTGTTTCAACTTAGAGCCGTGTTGTATTGGTTAATTAAAGCCATTCTTCCTCTTTCAATCCTTCATTCTCCCTCCCTAGCTTCTCCATCACTTAACCCAACCAACACCACCACCCTACCTAATTTTGTTTGCAATCTCAATCGGCATTGGCCTTGCACTTAAAGCAAACGAAAAGCCTATGAAGCAAAATGATTTATTTGATGTGTGTAGGTTGTTGACAGCCCAACCCCTCAATCAAATTATCTTCAAAATTGGTATTCTTCTTGTACTAATTGCTAATAGTTGCAAAACACAGAGCATTTACAATTTGGAGGAGGGTATATAAATAGAGGTAAATTTTTATATATAGTCGAAAAGTACACTTCTAATATACAGATGGATTACAAGGGAGAAAATATTATTACTAATAAAATGAGCTCCGCGAGGTTCATCAAATGTGTGACCGTAGGCGATGGCGCGGTAGGGAAGACATGCATGTTGATTTCCTACACTAGCAATACTTTCCCCACGGTACGAATTACGCTTCTTCTTTTTTTTGGCATTTTGATATCTACAACCATCAGTTTCTGATTGTGAGTCTGCTTTTTTTTTTTTCTTTTCCAACTATGCTCTCTGATAATAAACAGGATTATGTTCCAACTGTGTTTGACAACTTCAGCGCTAACGTTGCGGTGGGTGGTAGCGTAGTGAATCTTGGCCTGTGGGATACTGCAGGTAGGTCAAAATTCCTGCAACTTTGAAACTTCAGTTTCCGATAACGCCGTTTGAATTTTCGTACGTAACAAATATATCTCCTGTGAAACTCTGTTTCTTTAGAAATTGTGCACAATATTGGGAGTTTCATATTGGGTGCTTGATTAGCTTAATCTGGGAGATAATTGCAGGACAAGAAGATTACAACAGGCTTAGGCCTCTCAGTTACAGAGGAGCTGATGTGTTTCTATTGGCTTTCTCTCTTATTAGCAAGGCTAGTTTTGAGAACATCCACAAAAAGGTTCTTCCAGTACTTCCCAATTTCGATGACTTAAGTGTTCGGGTCAGCTTACGCGCACCTCAACTAATTCTGACAATTTAGTCAAGCAAATTTTCAATATTTTCAATTGTAATGCAGTTAACAGTTGATATCTGATAAATAAATAAAAACTTGCTTATTTGACTGACAGTGGATCCCTGAGCTAAGACACTATGCCGCAGCTGTACCCATTGTGCTGGTAGGAACCAAGCTTGGTAAGACATTTTGATCTTATTATACCATTACCAGTTTTGTTCCAATATTTTCCGTTTTCCTTTTCTTTTTCGCGAAAACTATTTATGTGGCTAGTTCGTTTGACCGGATATGAAGGTCGGAGTGTATCATTTATTCAAGGGGAAAACACGTACATATGCTGTTTGATTAAAGTTCTTACAGGCTTGATTAATTGTACACGTGATATATAGTGCCGCAAAATGTGAGATACGATAGAACGTACGTATAGTATTGTTAATCTGACCGCTATTAATCTCTCATGGCACAAGATTTCCTGTGAGATTATATATCGCTTCCCCATTAATTCCATCAAATAAACGAGCTATGAGGTATATGTCTGGGAAAAAACACAAAGATGCTACTAGTACAATTTGAGACCCTGTTTGGTGAAGTAAAATTCTAGCCGCTGGGCTCCTGTTAATTTTTTTTGTTTCGGATCATGATCCTAACAAGTAACAATCAGCCCCCTAGTCACAAGCTTGGACAATCAATATTGCTATGTTTGTCAAAGGGTAAAGATGATCAGTAACGAAACAAAACAAAAAAAGATGCATTTTTGTGCGAATAATTAAGCACATTTTGTAGTGGCATTTTTCTAATTCAACAAAATAAAAAGAGAATTTTTATATAATAGAATAAATACACATCTGGGCGCAATTTGATTAGTCGGACAACTAATGACGAACATGTAACATTTTATGATGAATATTCGGATTTTAAAAGATTTTGGAACTTATTACTGTAATGTAAGCAGACTTGAGAGAAGACAAGCAGTATTTGAGAGATCATCCTGATGCAACACCTATAACAACGGCCCAGGTATGCCAAAGTACCCTTTAATAAAAGAAACTTCTTTTTTCTTATTTCCTTTGTCCCATAATAGTTGTCTATATTTTACTATTTAAATTTTTCAAAACATTATTTCTATGATTTAATTTATAATTAATATATTTTCTAATATTAAAAACTTTTACTAATGAAACTAAGTAATTAAATGTATAAAATAAGATCCACATTGTATATAAAAAAAAAAATATAGGCATTTTTTCAAGAGGTTCAAATAGCAAATTATTACCTGTAGCAATTATTAATCCCTGCGTGTTTGAACAGGGAGAAGAATTGGAAAAGATGATAGGTGCAGTTGCTTACATTGAATGTAGTTCCAAAACTCAGCAGGCAAGCACTCATCCTTTTTTACTTAACATTGTCCTCCCTCCGTCCTCTTTTTAAACTCCAGTATTTTATTTTGAATTGTCCCTTAATAAGTGTCCATTTTGTTTTAGTGGATAAAAGTTGGTACATTTTCTATTATACCCCTAAAAGTAGATTATATTTTAAAAAGTTAGTGAGTAAAAGTGTAATGATGATTTTTCTATAGAGGATAAATAGGGAAAATAGAGATAAAAATTAATGTATATGGTGTAATGATGATATTTTCTTAATAAGTTGAAGTTATGAAACGGGACACTTAAAAAAGACGGAGGGAGTACCCTTTTTAATCAATGGGCCTCAAATTTTATTTCATAGTTTACTTCGAAAGTTGTGTTACGTGTAATTTTTATTTTTAAGCGTTACGGATCGCATTTTATGAAAAAGTGTGGTACAAAAGTTATAATCTCTTACTTTTCAACAGGTGAAATGTAATTACCTCAAATAGTCAAATGCAGGCCCATATGAAACTGACTACTGCTATTTTCGATCAGAGTTTATGGTTTAAATTAAACTACTGTATTGTGCATAATTACTAAATTAATTAATTTCAAAGACAGTCAATATTATTGTTTGTTAAACATTTTTCGAATTTTGCTCAATTTTTTTACGAATTAATCATTCATCGAAATCAAGAAAGTATACAAATATGGTGACATGAAGTTGAAAAATTCAAAACAAACAATCCTAAGGACACCAAAGAAATCTCTTTCGAAATTTCTTTTGTCTTTAGCAAACTCTTTTCTTCTTTTTTTTTTTTTTGTCTTTTTTGCTTTTGATCATAGTTGCATTTGTCTTTTAAACTCTGCTGGTCAAGACAAATGATTAATCAAAACCATTTGATGCGAGTCTAACAAATTAAATGTCACATAGTCCAATATTAAAGATAATAAACCAAAATTTAGGCGAGGGCGCCGCGCTCAATCTCTAATTTGATTTACAGTTTTTCTCTAATTTGATTTACAGTTTTCTTCTTTTGGCATTTCAGAACGTGAAGGGGGTATTTGATACTGCAATAAAGGTTGCTTTGCGCCCACAAAAACTGAAGAAAAGGCCACCCAGGCCGAGGCCATGCACATTTCTTTGAATCAACACTCTTGTCTTGATTAATAATACAACATATAGGAATTGATTTCTACAATTCCCTTTTTTATCATATACATTTCTTTTTTTGTCTTTATTTGGTGTGGATTTACTCTATTGCCTCTTAATGTGTAAAAAATTAAACTTGTGAAAGGGTAAAAAGGTAAATTCACATGAATAAAGACAAAAGGAAAAAAAAAAAAAGGGAAGTGTTTATGGTAAAAAGGGGAGTGTGGAATCAATTCCCTAACATATCTATCCAAATTTTTCAATATTGTCACGGTTATTGCGCTTTCCAATTCTTGTAATCTCAAAATTTCAATTTAATTTGCATAATCTTTAGAGGTGTTGGAGTTATGTTTTTTTGGTTGAGCTTTAACAATTGGAACAAGTGAAATGTTGTTTTGCTAGTTGCGCTTTTTGTTACCCTATTTGTATTTTTTTGGTTATGACTTCTCTAGTTTTGCGGTGGTTTTTGCGGTGGTAGAGTTTATAGCGTTTAGGGTTTTGGGTGTTGGTTTGGGTGGGCCGGTCCTTGGTTGGACCGGATTTGGGTGTTTTGGGCTTCATCTGTTTTATTTGGGTTTGGGTTGTGTTGTCTTGTTTAATTGTTGTTGACCCTTGTAGACCTTTGGATGTTTGGGCTTTGCCCTTAAGGTGTATTTTTCAACTTTTTGTTGGATCCTCGTTCCCCTTTTCTGTTTTTAATAAAATTTCATATTTTGCCGATAAAAAAACAAACATCAACGAAAATACAGTATCCCAGACAAGGTAAGGCATCATAGCGCTTCCCATTGATATGTGGAGAGAAGGAGTAAATTGTCGATCGATCCCATACAGCTCCTAACAACCTTAGAATTCAAAGTTCTCTCTCTCTCTCTCTCTCTCTCTCTCTCTCTCTCTCTCTCTCTCTCAATTTTCTGTGCCAAAAGTACTATTTTATATACACATCTTTGGTCTTGAATGTTTCAACATATAAAAAACTTTGTTTAAAACATTTTGGTAGCATGTGCAACAAATTTGTGCATTAAACCAGGCATGTTGTGTATTTACTACATGCACGTTTGCCTTAGTGAATGCTGTTGGGCGCATTTCAAGCTGGCAAAGACACACATACCCATTTCACCAATTCATTTTAGTAGAAGAAAAAAAAAAAAAAAAAGTGGACACAGCATTCATTGAAACCATGTGCCAAGTTCAAATTGGACTACTTAAAAAATCGGCTTTGGTAAAAATGTCTGTTGGACTTCAATCGCTTCAGTACATATGTACTTTTTATTTTGATAACCGGATGTTCAGGCCAGTTTTACGCACACCTTGACTTTTCTCGGGACCTTGAATTTAACCGAGCAAACCCTCTAGTGCCCTCGCGCGAGGTTTGAAAATATTTGGCCTGGGTAGAATTCAAACGTGTGATCTCGGTGGAGGACAAATATTTATTAGCTTTCTCAAACCCATTTGGCTCCGCTGTATATACTGGAGTAATAGGTAGGCTCAAAATGAAATGGAAGGATCTTTTGTTGTATATTTTCTGTATTTACATTACCATCATGGGGTTTTAGTGATTCCCAATAGATGTAACTTGAAAGAGGTATGTTTGTCAAAGGGTCTGCTTGGAAATGGTTAAACTAAACCTGCATTAGGCTTCATTTATCGATGCGCTCTTCGTTACCAAAGTTATTTGTGTTTTCTACAATGCATAGGAAACATATTTTTTTTGGGTAAACAGACGATTCATTAAAACAAGAAAAACATAATTAAGCGTTTACAATTCTAGGGTACGAGGCCCCAATCAAATCCACATAAAGGAAACTAGAAATACAACTAGGAATAACCGGGTAGATATATAAATCTCCCACCAAAACCGGAGCATCATTTAACAATGCATCTGGATTAACTTCGTGATAGATATGCCTGATAGAAATATTTTTGCTTCTCAATATTTCGAAAGTGATAACTGTGTTTGGTTTTGCAAATTTGAGATTTGTTTTTGAGATAAAAAAGTTCTATAGATTTGCGTATTTTTTCTTCTTTAGTAAATTTTTTTAACATTTTGACAAACTCTTTTACTCCAAAAAATATAAAATAAGTAAAAAAAATTTGACAAAAAATCGCTAAAGAAGAAAATGCACGGATGACAAAATAGTCAAAAAATTTAAAGAGATTATTTTTGAAAGGAGAACCAAATAATTAACATGAGTATATTGCGGCAATGTCAAGTCATTTTGTTCAATAATAGAAATGTTACGTATCCGTTTGCAAAGTGAAAAACTTGCTTCATGCCTAACGAGGCAGACAAAATACATTAAAATAAGGAAAGACTAGATATGCCTAGCTTTATGGTAGGTTAAACACAAAAGCATATGGGATTAGAGTTGGGCAACGGACACGAAACACGATAACACGATACGAATCGGACATAAAGTTAGCGGGTTAAGGTTGAATATTTCTGACACGAAACACGAAAATGACACGACTCGAGAACACAAATTCTAAATAGGTCGGATTCGGGTTAAACACGTGAGACATGAAATTGGCACGACCAACACGGTTATTAATCTGTCACCCATTAACACAAACATATATATAATATATGGTATATCTGTAATTCTATATAGAGTTGGGTAACGGACACGATAACACGACACGAAGCGGACACGAAGTTAACGGGTTAGGGTTGATCATATTTGGTACGAAACACGAAAATGACACGACTCGAGAAACACGAATTCTAAATGGGTCAGGTTCGGATTGGGTGGTTTGTGACATGAACCCGACTGATCCGACACGACCGTTACCTAGGTCTATATGAAATTAGTTTCACAGACTAGCTAGTACCACCGGTGTAAGAGCATTCACATCACCCTCTTTATATTTTGGAATAAATTACACTTTAAAAAGTCATTTTATTACTTTAGCTACTCATTTTTAAATTGTCTACTACATCAGACTCTTTAAATTAAAACTATCCTATTAAAAATATCTGTTTGGTTGAGAGTTTAGTTTAGTTTAGTTTTGGTAGTGGGTGGAGAGAGAAATAAGGTAATGATTGGAAATAGGGGTAATGATTGGAGAGAGATGAGAAAGTAATAATTGGAGAAATAATGTTATGATTGGAAAAAGAAGTAGAATAATGATTGAAAAACAAAATAAAAACAAAACAAAACTTCCAAACGAACATAACCATTGCTTCTTTATTCTTAGGGGGAAAAAAGAGAGAGAGAGAGAGAGAGGGAGAGGCAGCAAACCAATAAAAGAAGGGAAGGTAGGGACAACATCATAACAAAATAGTAAAATATATGTAACTTGTGAACAATGGCTCATGTAAAGCTACGAGCTACTGTAGCGAAAATAAATTTTTTTTGCAACGTAGTGATGATGTAAGCGAGTCTGTTATTGTTGACTTTTCAGCATTGTCCTCAATAAAGTAGCGCAGAGGGATTTTGCCTCCCCTGATGTGGATGCTCTAACAACTCCTAACACGCAATACAATACTCTTATGGGCACAATACAATACTATAATGGGAGGATATGACGGAAGTAATCATGGCTCACCTCACCTCACTCAATTCGTCTTGGATTGTGATATATGAGTGAGCACATTTGAGACAAATTAGCTAGCCACATAGTTTAAAGTGGCCAAAATAAGTGTAGATAATAAATGGCTTTTGAAATACAACTCATAGATTAGCATATAAAATAACACACCAATGAAGATCAATAAGACCACAATCACGTCAATGATTCATGTAATCTACTTGAATGACAATCTACCTTTATGTTTACCAAAATTTGCAAAAATAAATGTCCTTTACCTAATTTAATTAGTAGAACTAGTAGTTTTACTCAATACTTGTTGGCATTGATATCGCTTGAATATGAATATAATATATCGCAGATCTATTTCTAAATCTTCAATATCAAGTGGGGCATTTTCTATAAATATGTGGTACTCAAAGATTATACAAATCTTGTCAATATACTAAATAAAAATTGAGAGGATCATGACCCCCTGTAACCTTCATCATTGATTTTTGTGTAATACGCACTGCAAGTATATTGTATAGCTACATGTGTGTGCATTAATAAGGGGACAAATGATGGAAGTTTAAAACAACATCAATTGTCACCCTCATTTTCTAATAAACATGGATGAATGGCCAGAATTGGTACAGTTTCAAAAGTGTAGGGACTAGTGTGAAAAAGGTGAAAGTTCAGGGTCTGATTTGTTGCAAGGCTTGAACCCGAGGCTATTTATGTAATTTCCTTCTATATATGTTTAGACTCTGTGGCTGCTACTATAATTCAAAGGCATCAATGCTAAACAGATGCGGAACCACACTATGGCAAGCAGGGTCACGTGACCCCGCTGAGTTCTAAAATACCCCTAGAGCAGATATAGTTTTGAGGAGTATTTCGTAATTTTGTCCAAAAAGATAATATTTTTGCCCTGAAGATCCCAAAAAATTATATGTGTGGTAGATATTTGACCCCACTGCAACCAAATCCTGATTCCGCCCAACTTGAAGGAGAGGTGACGAAGAAGAAGCAAGGTTGGTTCAAGAGCTTCGAAGGGCAAAGATGGAAATTCGACCTTAGACGTGGAGCAGAGGAAAATCAAGAGTACGAAGAGTTTGGTGGACTTAAAAGCCCAATGTGACAATTTTGTCCAGACAAAATGGTGGAAACAGAAAAAGGAAGGTTGAGGTGAAAGGGCAAAAGTAGACATGGATTTGGTAAGGAGATCAATAAATTGGGGATTGTACGGGTGTTTACTTGTATCAGTTGGATCACCCGCACAATTGTACTACAAAGTTATGGAGCTGGAGAGGGAATGGGTGTTCGAGTACTGCTATACACACGTACACATATATTCGGATTAGTTTGCGAGCATCTGGATTAGGGACGGAAACAGGATTTTGTACACGAGGGGGCCGTCCACAACATGAACAAAAAAGATTTTGAAATTTCAATCAGGAATATAAAATATTTAAACTACCAAATAATATCCAATACTCAATAAATTTGGGATAAAAAAAAAATGTGTGATTTTGTCTATGGAATTACCAACCAAAAGGGAACGGCTTTTTGGAGCTAACAAACACAATATCTAGGTGATTTTTACAAACAAAAAACATCTAAAAATTGAAAAAAAAAATATAAGTTTCTCAATACAGTATACCTGAAGCATGTTTCAAAATCGAATTTAACGATATCTTACATTCAAAAATAATATATGATTGAGTTGGAACTAACTTTTTTGCTGTAAGTTTATTCTCAATTAATATAATTAAAACATTTATGAAAAACTCATCATCCATCCGAAGTAAGAGTTCTGACTATATTTGTAGTTGAAAATGCCCTTTTTGGTTCCATTATTTTTATTCGGTGAGGAGCCACCATGTATAATTTTGATGTTTAGGCAAAAAAAATACTTAGATAATTATGAAAATTCAGGACCACGAGGAGGCTGTGGCCCCCATAAGACCACATATGCATCCGCCTCTGATCTGGACGAATTCCGTGACTCTATAATGAACAACTAATTAAGCAAACACTTCAATGGCTCCAAGATTCGAAATATTTGGCTACTATGGGATTCGTACGTGCGATCTCTTGAAAAACAAATACTTATTCCAATTCTCATGCCACTTGACCAAATATTTGGGATTATATATACATGAGTTTTCAATTTTTTTTTTTTTGCCAATGTCGTAGTAGGGGAGTTAGTTAGTTAGCCCACAGGAAGTTTCACTACAAGAAAATCGGGATCTAGCAACGGTAAAAAATGTCACTAAAAAACACAAAAAGCGTCGCTAAAGGCTATACCAACGGTTCACCAACCATCAGCCAAACTATCGCAATATATCCATCATTGTAGAGGTATAGTAACGGTTTTGATGAGCGTTGGTACATATTTTTTTTTAGTAACGGTTTCTTTAGCAATGCTTATAACCACTGGTGTTTGTCCGTGCCTACGGCACTTGCTAGTTAGTGATTTAAGCACTAAATCAGTTGTTTGCTAATGTCTACTACCCTGGTTGAAATTGTCCGTGCCTATGACACTTGCTAGCTAGTGGTTCAAATACTAAATCGATTTACGAAAGAGAATTACACGTGCGTACGACACTCCCCCAACTTATAGAAGTGGAGGTAGATTTAGGCTTTGAATCAGCAAGAATCCGTGGTGGGTGAACGTGAGTGGGCCGCGATCAGGAGACGGGTGCAGGGATGGAGGGTGAAGTGATAACCTGGGTTTGGAGGGGTTCGCCTCTCGCCTCTCTGCTAAATAACCTGGGTTTGAAATTATTTTTTTTATCTAACCTAGGTTTGAAATTTGAAAATGGGTTTGAGTAAGACTGATGGCGTTTGTATAATAAACTAAGAAAGTATGGACACTTTGTTAAGGGTAGCATTTGTAGTGATCTCAGCCATTGATCTGAAATTAATCTAAACTATCCGAAGATACTTTTGTATATTAAAAATATAGTTAAAAGATTAAGTGTTATAATTTTCAATCCGTTTGAACCGATGCGAATATCTTAATTAATTGATTATTTTACCATAAAGGGACGTAACTAATTTTTGACTCTAAAACTTTTCTATTAAAGCCCTAAGATAAATGTAGAATCAATTATAGTTAAAAGATTAAGATAAAATGAAAGTCTTATAATCAAAAATTAATAATGACCCTTTAGAATAAAATGATCAGGAAAAAAAGATTTCCTCACCGGTTCAAACGGATTGAAAATTGGAACAGTTAATCTTTAGGATAAAATAATCATGAAAATAAGATCTTCACACCAGTTCAAATATATTGAAAATTGAAACACTTAATCTTTTAACTATTTTTTTAATACTATAATCTTGTCAGTTTTGTATCGAAACGGCATTGTAACATTCTGAGAAGAGTTATAGTTATAAGATTAAGATAAAATAAAAGCTTTATAATCAAAAATTAATTACTACCTTTTAGGATAAAATAATCAGGAAAATAAGATTTTCACACCAGTTCAAACGGATTGAAAATTAGAACACTTTATATTTTAACTATTTTTTTAATATATAAAACTCTTTGGGATCCGGGCAATGAATGCACACTATTTTCAAAACATGACATAAAAAATTTGGCGAGATAATGTAAGTTATTTACGAAGATACCATTGGTTTGTATGTGAAGGGTGGAAAAATCTGGACCGTTGGATTTGTTTGTATGGATAGATAAAATTTGTGTCAAAAAAAAATCTGAACCGTTGAGAGAGAATATTCCTAAACACCTTTGTATTTTATTAGATAGATTATGGGCGAAACAGCGGCACTGTTAATGTGCACACACAAAAAAAAAAAGCATAGTAAAATAAGATCTTTCAAAACAAAGGGATTCAGAACCAAGTCTTGCGAGCTCACATTTTATTAGTATTACTGTTCGCAAAAAAAAATGTTCAAACAGTTAATCTTTAGGATAAAATAATCAAAAATAATAATATTTTCGCAGCGGTTTAAATGGTTTAAATGGATTGAAAATTGGAACGCTTAATTTCTTAACTATTTTTTAATATTATAATCTCGTCAGTTTTGTATCGAAACGGCGTCGTAACATTCTGAGGAGAGTTATAGTTATAAGATTAAGATAAAATAAGATGCCATAAAAAATTTGGCCAGATAATGTAAGTTATTTACGAAGATACCATTGGTTTGAATGTGAAGAGTGGAGATTTGTGTCAGGGAGAAATCTAAACCGTTGAGAGAGAGTATTCCTAAACACTCTTGTGTTTTATTAGATAGATTGTTAAAGACAATTTTTTTTTTTTTTGAAAAATCACCGTTGTGGTACGTAATGGCCACGTGTCCTCCATGTGGTGCTAACGTGGCCCCCACATGTCACCCGCGTGGTGCTGACGTGTCAACCCCGTGTCGCCCGTGTGACAGCGTGCAACAAATTTTGCTCCTCCTGAAAATCAATCCCAGGACCTCGTGTTTTTTCGTACGCGCGCGAACCAACTGGACTAGCACAGTACTTGTGTAAAATGAAGCACCTACTAATATTTATACTATATTAGTCAGATTTTTCTTAATCCAATTTTTTAGTAACGGTTATTAAAAACCGTCGCTGTACTCTTGTAATTTAGTAACGGTTGCATGAAAACCGTCGCTATAGTCCTGTTTCTTGTAACGTTTTACAAACCGTCGCTTTACACCATCTATACCGACGGTTTTTTTAAACGTTACTAAAAAAAACCGTTGAAAGATTCCAAATTTCTTATAGTGTCTAGAAGCTGCTCATAATCTTGAATTGCAAACACCTCTGAAGGTTCCAACTCTGGCCTCCCTTGTAAGAGTGCCAGGCCGCTAGACTACAAGCCCATTGGTTGGGTTTTCAGTCAATGGCAAAAATTTGGAAGGGGAGTTAATTGAAAGCCGAAAGTACTGGTAGTAGATTACCATATCCAGTACTCGTAGGGTCCCGTCAGTACTGGGAGGGACTACTTTTGATTGATGAGTTCCTATTTCCACTGAATAAATACTCCTATTACAACTGTGCATGACTTTCTGTCTCTCTGAGGCCATGCAGGCCCCCTCTACATAATTTTTTCTTATGTACTCTCTATTTTGATTCATTTTCATGAATATATTTGGCTGGAATTTTTATTAGGATATTCCTAATTGGTTGTGTGCCTCTGTGAGACCCTTGGGCATGGGCTAATTTGAGAACTTCAACACATTCACATCAGACTTCTGTTTTGCGGTTTTGGAACAACATATAGGAGTAGTTTAAAAAAATTTAAGTCATTTTTCTATTTTAGCGACTCTTTTTAGACTCTATGGTCCAAGAGAAAAGATCGATTAAAGTTTAATATTTGTTACTTCAATTTTAGAAAATTGGTATATCAGCTTCCATAAATAAGTTGGGCTAATTTATCCTAATTTCCAATATATTTGTTGTTTTTAATCCACTTAATTTCGTTGAGTAATCAACATTTGATAGGATTTTAGCAGGTTTAATGTTCAAAAAAACTCAAGATTTCTTGTTTAGAAGGTACATATAACAAGAATTGTATATGGACTAATGGACATTAAAACAGGGGACAAAGAGAGATTTAGTGACACAAGTGGTTCGCCTCATGATAGGGCCTGAGGCTTATAAATTTACTCTTCTTACACGTTCGTTTTGGAATTTTGGGTTTGGATATGAATTTGAAAGTTATGAGTATGGAGAGAAATAGAGTAATAATTAGAAATATAGGGATAATGATTAGAGAGAGATGAAGAGGAAATGAGAGTAATGATTGGAGAGAAATAAGATAATGATTAGAATCCAAAACTCTTAAATGAACGTGATCGTTTCAAGTTTGAAACGACGAAACCTGATCTCAAGTGCGAATCTAACTCTTTTGGAATTTGTCTATACAGATCTTTACTCTCACTTTAATCGGAACCCCCACAAATGGTGTCGGTGGGATTTGTACCCAGAATTAGTCGAGGGCTCGAATATCTTAGTTTTCAATTGAGGCCCGAACACACGGGTTAACATTAATAGAACAGTTCCAAGTACAGATGCGTCGAAATTGTTTTGTAGTTGTTTACGTGTCATGACTTCCTAAACCACGTGGCGTTACATAGACATGGGGAGGGAGCTGAGCTCTGATGTCGGAATCACACCGACACCACGTAGACCATTACTTCCCAAACCCTCATGGCCCATTTAATTCACACTTCTCCATTGCACGAGAGAGAGAGAGAGAGAGAGAGAGAGAGAGATATATATATATATATATATATATATATATATATGCTTTGATCAGTCCACCAGTACTTGCTGAGCCCGAAATGCTTCTCTGTGTAATTAATACTCCAAACAATACTAACCCAAATTTAAGAAAATTTAGGAAAAGATAAAGATAATTCAAAATTTGTGTTTGTTTTGAATTAGTTTTGTCTCTATTGAATCCTTTTAAAATTTTATCATAATTTTGTAAATTTTTCTTAGCGAGAAAATTTTCTAACAAAGTAATAATAAAATTTTAAAAACTCAATAAGAAATCGCACCAGTTAACAGGAAGAACGATTTTCACACCACTCTTTTGAACGCTACGTTCTATTCTTTGTCCATAGCCAACCACAAATGTAGGAGTACCCTTTCATTAAGTACATGTGGCCAAAAAAATTTCAGGACTTGTCCGAAAATTGACCCAAATTACCGTTCGGAGTGGCGTGGTTGGGTTTTGTGGGTCGGAGGAGTCCTCGACGCTACCGCCGTCGGTGGGGTACGTGAGAGTAGAAGGTGACGATTCTGGAAACGCCGTCTGCAAGTGCGTGAATCGTGGTAGCAGATGGTAAAGATAAAGGTGAAGGGCGAGAGATTGGGTGCGGTGTGACCTTTCGAATTTAGAACCTAACGAAATTAAAATCAAAATTGGAAAACAGAAATACATATTGATGAAGACCGGGACAGGGAGGTCGGACAGGGGATCCAAAGTCATGATAATGCCACTCCTTTTTTTTATTAATGTCACTTCCTTTTTTGTCTTATAGTGTATGAATTTACACAATAGTCCATACATTTTGTAAAATTTTATTGAATTGAGTGTTAAATTAATAAATCCACCAAATTAAAAGACAAAAAAGGAAGTGATATTGATAAAAAGGAGAATGACATTATTATCATTTGCCTTTTTGTTTATATGCTCTTAATTAATTAATAAATAGTATGTGAATTTGTGTAGAAAACGAAAGGCGCCGATTAATCAAGTTTGCCCCCCTCGAGTCAATCCAAAAAGCAAGCCCATTCTTAGTACTTTCCTTGCCCAAATCAATAAGTAACCGAACTAGTAGCAATAACTCTCCCACCACCACCGGTTTCCAATCAAACTTTACATGCCTTCTTGACTTTCAAACACCCTTATTTATTTCAATCAACAACTTCTTCCATTAGAATAATCAACTTCTTCAACCCCTCCTCATTTATTATGCTAATAACTCTCCAAAAAAAACCAAAACCCAAGTGAACGAAAAGACAATCCTATCCTCTCCCATTCAAAAACAAAATCGCAGTAGAGATAGGAGTATATTATGAGAAAGAGAAACAAAGAGACAAAACTCATCAGAAACCCTCTCTCTCTCTCTCTCTCTCTCTCTCTCTCTACTGTAATATGAGATCGAACCAGCAAGTACTCCTTTGAATGCTCTGTTAGCTTCTCTTCCGGGGGAATTGGCCTGTACTTTTGAGTAGTGTGCAAGTATATCAATTTTAATGCAAGAGAACTGTGAGGAGTATGGGAGAAGTGTACTAGCTTCCATCTTCCCTCTAGCATTCAATTCGGTTTCTATTCTTGTTTATGGCTTCACAGGCGATTCCTGTGGGTTTTGTCTATTTTATTTCCGGTGCTAGCTCTTTTTAAATTGTGCTTTTTTTTTTCTTTTCTTTCTTTCTTTTAGGAGATGGGTTTTTATTCTTAGTTACTCCCGTATTTATTAAAGTGAAAAAATGAACTGAACCACAGGGGTAGGTGAGCAGGCTATAAGAGGAGATGGTATGTTGGGCTAGTGGTTTCCTCCATTGAGACTTGAGAGATAGAGCAACAAAAGGGATTTTTGTTTCTTTGGTGTTCTCTCTCTCTCTCTCTCTCTCTCTCTCTCTCTCTCTCATAAAATCAATCATCAACACTATCATGGCTTCATCAAACAAGCACTGGCCTAGCATGTTTAAGTCCAAACCCTGTAACACCACCACCGCCCACCAGTGGCAGCATGACGTCATCAACCCTTCTTCTTCTCTCTTGTCATCTGGCTTTCCCCACAGAACCCCTTACGCAGCAGGTAATCTTCTTAAGAATTACTCATCTCATCGTTAGAAATTTGTATCATTAATTTTTTTTTTTTTGCTTGGTAAGTAATTTGTATCATTCGACTCTCTCTCTCTCTCTTACTCTTGTATGTGCTGTAAACAACACAAGAGATGAAGAGAGACAAAAGTGAATTGGACTTCTTTTTGTAGTCTTTATATGCCCTTATAGAATTCTTTGGAAAACTTTTCAATGGTGCATATATTAAGAGATGCAACTTATATCAGTTGACAACTTGACAGTGACTATACATGATTTTTGAATTTTATAATTACGTTTTGTTAGTTAACTCACTCATGAATTATTCCTGGGCCCATTATTCCTTTAAAAAAAAAACAAAATTAACCCATGTCTTTTCTTTTTATAATTCAAATCTTCAATTTTTTGAGTTATTCATAATGTGCCGCTTCCCCAAAATTCTCCTGAAATATGTTCCTAAAACTGTTCATAGCCAAAGAGTTTTTGTTTGTGTTCAAAAAATATAAGAAATTTCCCACAAAAAAAAAAAAAAAAAAGGATGAGAAGAAAGATGGATGCTACATACACCAAAAATGGTTGCTCTTCACTACTCTTCTTTGAGTACAAGTTTTTTCAATGCAATTGTTCTTGCAATTTCCACAATCCGCTCAATCGAAAAAATGAGAGACTTAAATCTTACTTGAATTTTTTTTTTTTATCGGCAACAAATTTATTAAGGAAAACTTGAACATGGTCCACAGCATACCAGTTAGAATACGTAAATTGTTTTGCAAATCTTGTGTGGCGGAGGTATCATTTTTCAATGCTGATCAAAACAGAAAACGAAAACGATACCAAGAGAGAAGGTGATTGGAATCATTTCTTGAGTGTTTGTGTGTTTGTTTGTTGTGATATCAAACAGTGCCCGGGTGCGAAGAAAGAACTCCAGAGCCAAAACCGCGGTGGAACCCTAAACCGGAACAAATCCGGATCCTGGAATCCATATTCAACTCCGGAATGGTGAACCCTCCGAGAGACGAGATAAGGAAAATCAGAGCCCAACTCCAAGAGTTCGGCCAAGTAGGCGACGCCAACGTCTTCTACTGGTTCCAGAACAGGAAATCCAGAAGCAAGCACAAGCAGCAACAACGCCACCTCCAAACCACCACCGGAACCTCCAACAAACAACCACAACAACAACAAAACTCCCCCACCACCACCAACTCCGCAACAACCACCACCGCCCCGTCCTCCTCCTCGTCTTCGTCGGACAAATCTTCCCCGACCAAGTCGGTTAACCAGACCTACTTCCAGATCAACACCCCGCCCGAGATCTTGCCGGCTCCGCAACCCTTCTGTTTCCAAACCACGAACAACTCTGGTAGTTCCATTTTCATGAGTCAAGGAGGGTTTGGATTCTCCGCGGAGATGTCTGGTAGTCTTGGAGGACAGGGTGGGGGTGGCGGCGGCGATGAGAACCAGACGGACGGGAGTTGTTCTGGGATGTTGCTCAGCGAGTTGATGATGATGAAGAAGGTGGTGGAGGATGAGAAGTTGATGAGTTACAACAGCACTGTTAGCGCTAATACAACTCTTCCTCCTCCTAATCCCATTAGTACTTGTGCTACTGGAGCTGCTGCTGCTGTCAGTGTTCCATCTATCATCAGTCAAATTCTGGGTACGTGTCATTGCACATCTCTTTTTGTTTGGATGTGGTAGAATAATCTCCGGCAACAGGTCTACCTTTCAGTAGCTTTTAAATTACTCCATCGCCAAACAGCATGAATAATGGAAATATGGAATAGAGCCATAAAAACGTACTTTTAGGCTTTGTTTGAAAGTCGTGGAAAAGATAATAAAGGAAAAATTTCAAAAAAACCCCTGACCTTTTAACTCGATGTCCCTTAAGCACCTGACCTTCAAAAAATGTCAATCCCCCACCTGACCTTATCACTCCGTCATCAATTAACCCCCTCACCCAATTTTCCGTCCAAAATCTAACGGAATTGATGACATGGTGCTTAAATGGACATTTTAGCCCTAAAAAGAAGACATCTATGCACCACACAATAAATCCATAGACTGAGGTACACCCAATCCCCCCTTTTGGGGGGATGGAAGGCCGAATTGGGTTTTTTTTTTTAATTGCATAGTTTTGTAAATTGAGTCACGGTTCTGGATACATTTAGGCCCTGTTTGGCTAAATAAGCCTACTGGTTTATTTTTTGTCCTTATTCAAATTTATTTTGTATTTATTAGTTTTTCGTCAATTTTTTGGGATTAATGCATTGTCATGACGAGAAGTATCTATAAAATAAAAAATTATGATCAAAATCTAATTCTTTTTGAATAAAATTAAAAAAATTGGCTTATTTTTGTCTTTATTCAAAAAAATTAGGTTTTGATGGTAATTTTTTACTTTTTAGATTCCTCTTGTCATGACGATGCAATAATTTTCAAAAAATTGATGAAAAACTAATAAATACGAAAAAAATTGAATAAGAACAAAAAAATAAATTATTTTGCTTATTTAGCCGGACAGAGCCTTAGTTGCCGGAAAAAGAAATGTGGTTGCCGAAACCACGGGGAAGACAACGGGGAGAATTGGGTGTGCCTCAGTCTGTGAATTTATTGTGTGGTGCACATGTGTCTCCTTTTTAGGGCTAAAATGTCCACACAAACGCCATGTCATCAATTCCGTTAGATTTTGGACGGAAAATTGGGTGAGGGGGTTAATTGATGACGGAGTGATAAGGTCAGGTGGGGGATTGACATTTTTTGAAGGTCAGGTGCTTATGGGACATTGAGTTAAAAGGTCAGGGGTTTTTTTGAAATTTTCCCGAAAATAAAAGAAAAGGAAGGAAATTTTTAAAAATTTCTCTTCTATTGTTTTGTTGGGAGGGAAAATAAAAGTTTTTAGCTTTGTGAATAGTAACATTTTTCTCTCAATTTTCTCCCATATTCCTTTCTTTACTTTCTCACACTATTTTTAAGTTCCAAACAAAGCCTTCAAATTCCACAAAAATCCATATATATATATATATATATATATATATATATATATATATATATATATATATAAACATTTGGAAAGTGTAGGTGGCTCGATGTTACCTAAAATACAGATCGTACAACTAAGAGAAATAGGAACCGAAATGTGATACACCACATATCTTAATTGTGATATGCTAAGTGTATTCTTCTTAAGATTATAAAGTTAGAACTTATCGATTAACCCTAACAACGTGCCACGCAAAAGTTATAACTCAAGTTAATAATACCTTTTATACCACTCAACATTCTCATGTCTAACTAGGGAGGGGTTTTCACACACGCGTTGAATCGTTATTCGACCTTGGTATGGTACTGTGACTAATACACAATGAATCAAGGACCCTCCTTTTAATTTAGGCATTTATTTTCTTGTGAATTTGTATGGGAATGTAGTAGGATGGGGATCTTGGCCAGGTCCATGAAATCATTTACCTTCTAAGCTCAGCGAAGAATATTAATTACGTCGAAAATTATGTAACTAATTTTTTTTTTAAAAGTGAACAATTTCAGTTTTGTTTGGTTTGGCTTAAGGAAGGTTTTTAGAGTAATAAGTAGAGAAAGATTAAAAAAAAAAAAAGAGTAATAATTAAAAATAATTAATAAAAATCGTGCACAAATAGAAAGAAATGGGTCTCTAAACCCAAACCATACCCAAAGGTTGTTCTAATTTTTCAAAAAGTTATTTTTTTAAAGAGAAGATAAATTTTAAGGTAAAAAATTATGTGTTTATGCAAATAATTTTTCTAGTAATATGGATCTTATTTGATAAATTTTATTGAGATATTTTAAACGGTGTAAAAAAAATTAAAAATTATTTATTATTTTTATTATATTTAAGTTTAAAATTATCTTCTTTTTAAAAAATAAAAATTTTTAGAGAAAGCAAAGAGAGGTCACAGTCGACCTCATGAATGAAGGTTATACTCCAATTTAGGAAGAAAAGATTCTGATCATCCAAGTAGGCGTTAAAAAAGATTCACAAATTGACTTGGACAGAAACATCCAATCACTCTTACAATTCCTGTCCAATATAACGTGTTTATTTAAAATTGAAAACTGGATGCATGTGTGCAGATGGAAGTCAAATCACCAGTACCCAAAAAAACTCAAAACATCTAATAAATACTCCCTCCGTTCCAAAATGATAGTCCCGTTCGGTCTCCAAGGCAAATTTTAAATTGTTAATATCTTTCAATTTACGATGTTTTTAAATATTTTAAAAATTTTGTATAATAGAACTAATTGAGATCTATCATATAAGATCCATATTGCACATAAAATTCATTATAGATTGAAAGATATTAACAATTTAAAATTTTTCTTGGAGACCGAACGGGACCGTCATTTTGAAATGGAGGGAGTACTCTATTTTTAAGAAATTTGCTCGAAAATAAATTCACTTCCTTTACAAGGACATGACTGATTTATACACCACTTTTTGGCATGTGAAGTGAGGCAAGTACCATTGGGATCCCAACAAATTTAGAACCACACAAATACTTATTATACACATACTCATAATAAATGTGGGATCCACACACATTGAGAGGTATGCGGTGTGTGAGGCTCATCTCTATTGGAATGTGTGCATAAGTGTTTGTATATATTTGTGTGTGATTGTAGTATTGTTGGGATTCTGTCTGAGTTGGTAACTCGTGTCCTCATGTGGGAGACTACACTGTTGTGGGCGTTTGAGATTCAAGGCTATGGATAGCCTCTGAAATTCTCTGTGGACTACTAAAACTCTGCTAGCCTCCGCTAATGCGTAAAATATTGACAACAACAACAACAACAAAGGCAAGGCAAGAATGGATGGGGGAAACAATGACGAGGGTACAATTGTCTTTTTCCCCGGAATTGGCGATGTAATGTCTAGATGGACGTGTGCATGGTTCCCCGCAGCGTTGGTTTTGATTGACGACTGCTGCTTTGGTCTCGTGCACATTACTACTAGTACTGCCGCTCCAGTCCCAGTTGATGACAGGAAATGATTACCTGTTTCGCAGGTGCAGGCGTTGCCGAACCGGCCGCGGCGTTGGGCCCGGCCGCTAAATCAACGGTGTTCATAAACGACGTGGCGTTTGAGGTGGCCATGGGGCCCTTCAACGTGCGCGAGGCGTTCGGAGATGATGCGGTGCTCGTCCACTCCAGCGGTCACCCTGTGCTCACCAATGAGTGGGGCGTCACCCTCCAGTCGCTCCACCACGGGGGTTTCTACTACCTGGTGCGCACGTTAACTCCCATCAGCTCTACTGCTTCAGAAAACACCACTCATATGGTACAATCCACCTCATGAATGTTTTTCCCTATATTTTTTTTTTCAATTTGTAACATATTCTCCTTCCTGCCCATCGTAGTAATGTTCGATACTTTCGGAATTGCGTGCCGTTTTTATACTATTGCCTGCATCTTTCGATTGATAATGTTTTATGTAATTTTTAAAACTTTATTTACTATATTTGTAAAAGACATCCCGGATTAAAAAATATAGACAAAAACTTTTTCAAAGAATTAAAATAGTCGAAGTGTCCAATTTTAAAATGATATGGCGAAGAGGTAATATATCAAAATAATTGGTTTGATGAATGATTTACTAGGACCTGAACTCCAAGTCATGGCAATTGAATTCGTGATGCGCTCAGAATCCTAAAATTGTACAATATCCTTTTTGTGTGGACTGTAGAGAAGGTTTTTTCATGGGCATTTATAACCTTCTTTCAACCTGCTAATTAGCACCTGGTTTTGCTTATTTGTGTTCTTGATTGCAGATATAGGAAAAAGTGTGAAAGTTGAAGAGATAGGCTAGCTGTGTTTTTCATCAGGGTCGCTTTGGTTTCATCTCTCTCTCTCTCTCTCTCTCTCTCTCTCTCAATGCATGTGTTAATCGAAGAATCTTCGAAAATGTTTAGATTAATGGACGAGTTAATGTATTCCTTTTCATGTGTGATCTAGTATTATATACTGCATTATTTATGCTAGTTGGGATATGCTTTCTTGATATTCATGAGGCCAATGGTTAATTGTTATAAACATTATTTGTTGATAAACTAAAAACATGCGTACATAGTTGCGCATGCATGAACGGTGTCATCTTTCATACTCCTCCGTCCCGTTAAGTTGGTCTTCTTCGAAACTACGTGTAAATTTTGGACTTAAAAATAATGTAGTATTTACTAAAATAAAATTTGGATTTTCTTTTTTTGCACCGTTTAAAAAGATTTTGTCGACATTTACAAAACAAGATCCATATTGCAAAAAATATTATTTCGGTAAGTACATTATTTTTTATTTTAAAACTTGCACGTAATTTTGTAGGGAACTAACTTTGTGGAATAAAGAGAGTAATATTTCCTACCTACAGTTGTAATGGGATTTTAAGGCGCTCAATTCGGTCTTTCTAGTTTTTTTAAAATCATTCACTTAAAAAACTAGCTTGATCCAATTGATAACCGCATATTCATAACAAGTGAACAAAATAGATTTGTGGACAATAAGCAAATTTGCTAGAAAAATGGGGTTACCACCTTAGAAGGAAGTGTGGCTGTCAAGCTCTTAAAATTAATGGTGTCAGTTTCTCTCTAGAATTCAAATCTTAAGTTGTCCGTTTTGTAAAATGAACTATTTATGCTCTGGTAATTAATAAATGTCTAATGACACCAAATTTTTGGACTAATGAAGTTTATTGCGACTTCTACAAAATGAACATACGGTTCAAATTGTTCGTGTTATCATATTCTTTCATAAATTTTCACTCTGCGTCGTGTCATGTTCGTGTCATCTCGTTTTCTTGTCAGAATTCTCTCAACTACAACTCAACCTGTTTAGCTTTTCGTGATATTGCATCGTGTCATTTTTGTATTCCGTATTAAATATAGCTGACACCTTTATAACCCGCCAACTTAATATCGGATTCTCGTGTAGGAAAATTCCTAACCCTAATCATCTGAAAACACCGTACAAAAAGTTGTGTAGGGGACCATGGCCACACGAAACGTGTGTTTGTGTGTCTGTAGGAACTGATCGAAGTACCTCCAGTCGACCCTGTAGACTGTGGTTTTTATTTATATATATATATATATATATATATATATATATATATATATATATATATATATATATCATTGTCACGGTACTGTATCTTCCTTTTGCACGAATCAGGAGGTCTGGCCCTGAAACGGAAATGAGTTAAAATGTTTCACGATTACGGCTGTTTTTTTCAACCTAAAAGTGAATCAGAACCCCAACTGCCATATATTTGACCATATATATTATCCACTACTACTCCTACGTACAATTTTGGTTTCTGATTATAATTTGGAAAAGTCTACGATACACATCATTTAAAATGGTATATCATATATATGCATCTATTTTATGATTTATTCATAACATTTTAGTGTGTTTCGTAACTTTTATTCTAGAATTCATAATCTTTCAGCAGTACGATTCGTAACATTTTGGTGTATCTCGTAACCTTTATACGATTCGTAACTTTTTAGCAATACGATTCGTAACATTTTCTCTATAATTCATAATATTTTAGGGATGTATATGATATACACCCAAATAAGGTGTGTATATTGTAGTATTTCCCTTATAACTTTACTGTGTTTATGTTACGTGTAAATTGATAGAGATGTAAACGAGTCGAGTTGAGAGTTTTGTAGCGTTCTGATTTGGCTCATTTTACTAAATAAGCTTAAAACTCAAGTACAAGCCCTTAACGAGCTATAAGCTCAGTTCATTTACCGAAATTCAATCCCTTAACAAGCTATAAGCTCAATTCATTTACCAAACGAACATCTACAAACAAGCCGAGCTTTAGAGTGGTGAGCTCGGCTTGTTTACTATATGATCCTAAAACTCAAGTTCCAGCTCAATTCAATTACTAAACAAATCGAGCTAAGCTTGAGCTGCTCGTGGTCAATTTGTTTCAGCCCTAGGTGTACGTTAAGCACACCTTAATTAATATTTAAGAATTATCTAAAACAATGAACAAACTACCCTACATAACCAACGAGCTTCTAGCTCAATAGTATTACCCAATGGCTGCCTTAGTGGAGGCCAGGGTTCAACTCCATATAGGGCGCTTTGGGTGTGATGCCCCTTCCCCTTGCCATAGGGTAGGTTCTAATATCTGACAGAAAAAAACATACCCTACATTAGAGGAGGACCTAAATTAATTGGGAGAATGCTACGGTGTCCACCCGTCATTTGGGGACACCGTAATTTTTGACATAACCGACTAGTATAAGCATAACCAAGACCAGTGATGTGTATAACTAAAACCTTACAAAGGCATAACCCCTAAAATCCCCAAAAGTTCTAATTGGGATACAAAACGGTGATATTTAACAACTCTCTTTAGAGTATTTCAAATTTGATTAAAAATTGTGATTCATTGCTTTCAACTAGTCACATAAGGCGTGTTATTCATCATTTTCTAAAGTAAATAAACAAAATATTAGACTCGTCCACTAATGTTTTCCTCCCTGGCCAAAGTGACGCTCTTAATTATATCCATATAATCCCTCTGTCTTATAAAATTAGTCTCTGTATTCCATTTTTAGTTGTTTCACAATTCATTTTTCTTTGCAGAATGCAATGTCTAACCTTTTACACATTTCCCATTTTATCCTTTCTACCAGCAACCAAGCAAAACTCATGACCAACTACTCAAATAATGGTAAAAGGCAATTGTGGTAAGTAATAAATTTGTACTACATGTAATGATTATGTCTCAATAAAAAGTTGAGTTCGACGGCCTAACTTTTTGGGACAATGGGAATATCTCGTATTGAATTGTCCTTCCAATTTTCAAAAACGTAGATACACTAGTACATGAAATACTATTCCATCAGAAAAATTATGTTCATAACAGAAAGTTACTGAGACCCTGTTTGTTAACCTCTCTCGGCCTTGGGATTGTTAGCGATTGGACTAACAATCCTGAGAGACAAGCACTTCGGTGTCTCTCGTCAAAAAGGAGATACCGTAACTCTTGGCATAACAAAATTATTATGAGTATAATTAAAACTCATTACAAACATAACAGAATCATAACAAGGTATAAGCAAGAAATATCCAAAAAATCAACTATAGGAATAACCAAAACCAACCAAGTCATAACCAAATAATTAAGTTATGCCTTATTATGCTCGGCAAAGTTATGCCTTATTATGATTTTATTTTGTTTGTAATGTGTTTTAGTTATACTCATAATAGTTTTGTTAAGCCAAAAGTTACGGTGTCTCCTTTTTGAGAGAAGACACCGAAGTAATTCCCCTAATTTCCGTTGTTTGTTTTCACAATGAAGAGGTGGAGTATTAGTCTCATGAGTATGTGAATCCTCTCATTAGGGGGATTAACAATACCTTGGGGGACTTGGTATTCATAGTCTTAACCCAGGGGACTAAATTACGCTGACCCAATTACCCTTTGCTACTTGACTATTTGTTTTTTACTCTCAATGAAAATGGGAAGTGTAAATGTTTGTTGATGCTACATTTGGTTGTTAGTTGTGCTCAAAATGGTCAAATCTATCTACAACTCTTAGATTGGGTTAACGGGTATTGAAATCTAATTAAGTAATTTTTCGGAAATGGGTCGGAAATGGGTTATGTTCAATGGCAGAACAGGAGCTATTTTCCATGAGAAAATGGGTCAGAATAAATGTGGCGGCCTTAGAAAATCATTCACGAGCAAACAAGCAATATTTTTCAAATTTATGTTGGGTTTTATTTTCATAAGTTGCCAAATTTATTGACTTGTAAAAGTAAGATACACAACAAGGAAATAGATTAAAGTGTACATCCTCATTTTCTCTCAATAATAATTTGATTTTGGTGCCACAGATTTTATGTTTCCATTTTACACCCCCCCCCCCCCCCCCCCCCCCCCCCCCCCCCCCCACAAAAAAAAAAAAAAACCCTCATTTTCTCTCAATAATAATTTGATTTTGGGGCCACAGATTTTATGTTTCCATTTTAACCCCCCCCCCCCCCCCCCCCCAAAAAAAAAAAAAAAAAAAAGAGGAAGAAATACAGTAATTATATACTATGTATTAGTTTTGTACCAAACGAGGCGTTTGAAACAGGAGGATATGATTGTCATGCTTCGGTTTTGCACAATGGTACATTCAATCCAATCCTATTTTATGTGAAACAAATTTTGGTAATAACAATTATATCTTTTCATCCCATGTACTATAAATATACAAATTGTCAATCTATCTTATTACCTATCAATCCCTGTCCTTATCAATCTTAATTATAATCTTATTTTCTTACGAATTTTACTCATCTATCATTGTTATCAAACGAAGCCTGAAATTTTTATAATATTTCAAATAAAATATAACTATAATAATCATCTTCGGGGATCTAATACGCGTCTCAAAATCATTGGGTAGTTACTTTTTGATATGTACTCATTCTTTTCGGTTCACCACTTGTCCGGATTGAATGGTCTTGTTTTTACATGAGAGAGAGAGAGAGAGAGAGAAGTTTTTGACGGGTCAATTGGATGGAGTGTATGCAGTGCAAATAATTTACGTGCTCCCCGGTGGCGACAGTTTGTGTGGTGTATTTGACGCTACTTTCGTTTGATTGAGTGATATTGATATGTCCTTCTGCAAAAAGAATTCCCCGTCCCGTCCCTTGCCCCTCTCTCTCTCTCTCTCTCTCTCTCACACACAACTGTGTTGCATGAACGGTCTCGTTCTGTAATCATCAGGAATCATGACCAACACCACGCCCAGATTACCCCTCTCGGCTCTCTCTCTCCCTCTCTCATGGTGTCGGGGGGACGAAGATCAACGTGGAGTGGAGAGCCAAAAATCAAAATCGAAGGAGCCTAACCGATAACAAGAAAGAAATTTCAGTGCGATGATTTTTAAGATTAAATAATTTTTCGTGCTTTGTAAGAGCATCTTCAATAGAAATGTAAAATTAGGTTCTATAATTATAATAGCACACAGATGTAAAAAAAATTGCTTCAATGGGAATGTAAAATAGAAATTTCGGAGATGTAAAATAGCACAAATGGAAAGGAAGATGTATATTTGCATCTCCTTTTGGCTATAGTTATAAATGGACAGGTCATCACCAACTGATTGTACCAGACTTTTAGAGAACCGGAGTTACCTAATTTCGTCGGAAAGTCAGTGGGAATTTCAAAAGAACACGCCGGAATTGCAAGAACACGCCGGAAACTCGAAAATTGATTCCAGGTCTGGAGATTACCGTCTCCAACCCCGATTCTTGATGATCCATGGACGGCGCAAGTCCGGAGATCACCATCTCCAGCGGCTGTGCTCCTTCCGAAACCCTCGTCAATTTCTCCAACCAAGATTTCCCCAATCTTCGGAGAGAGAGAGAGAGAGAGAAAGAGAGAGGGGGGGGGGGGAGAGAGAAGGGGCGTCTGCTTCGGGGGGGTTGGTCTGGTTGTGTTCGTAGAGAGAGAGAGAGAGAGAGAGAGAAAGAATAGATGAAAGGTAAAGTTGGGTTGGGTTGGGTTTATCTCAACCAACGGGTCTTTCATCCGATCGTAGGTCATTTTTTTGTTCATGCCTATAAATGTATGTTTTGAATAGGATTTTACACAAAAAAAAATTTCTCCATTCTTCACAATCACCCTCCAAAAAAATTTGTGTATCAATTATGGCAGACGGAAGTCGTAGTGTGAGAGGAAAATCGTTCAACTCTGATCAAGATGAAGCAATTTGTAATGCTTACTTGTGCGTTAGTCAATATCCGATTAAATGATTGAAGTAAATGCTGTAATTGAGAGTGGATGAGAGTAAATGATATAGTTGAGAGTGGATATAAGTAAATGGTTATAGTAAATGCAAAAGTACATAAACACCCCCTCAACTATCACTTTTTCCCATGAAGACCTCGTCACATTTAAAAGCGCCCATACAGACCCCTTCAACTACTGAAAACGAAAAAAATGCTAACTCCGCTAACGGAATAAAGGAAATGACTAAGACACCTTTTTTAATAAGGCAAAAGTACATAAACACTCCCTCAACTATCACTTTGTTCCACGGAGATCCCCTAACATTTATATTATACCTTTATTCTATCAATCGTTTTAATTGTTTTTCTTTGTTTTATATAATTTCTTTTTTCCTTATATCAATCATTTTAAAGATAACCTTGTGTATATAACCATAAAAAATAACGCGAAAACCGTGAAGCGATGGCAGCAGGTGCTGCAGTGGTTCTTTTGCTGATAAGAAATGAGAAGGGAAGAAGACGAGGGAAAGGAGAGAGACGTGGGAGAAGAAAAGTCGAGGAGAATGGTGGTGGTAGTCAACTGCAGCTACTGCGTTACTTTTTCCATCTCTATTTTTTAACTTTTCTTTAGAATGTGTGTGTGTGTGTATTGGAGGAGAGAGAAAAAAAGTTCACCGGAAACAGTGGTTAGTCGATTAGGGTATAGAGAGACTATGATTGAGAAGGGGGAGGAGAATACAGTCTTTTTAAATTTTAATCCAACCATTGATTTTAATGGTTGAGATAAAGTGGTTTTTTTTTTTTTAACTGTGTGGGTGGAACCGGCCCCTATATATATATATATATATATATATATATATATATATATATATATATATATATATATATATATATATATATATATATATATATATATATACACGCGCGCACACACACACACATATGAAACAAAGTTTTTGATGTGTTTTCTGATTTTAGGTTTTGATTGGAGGCTTTTTGTAGAGGGAAGAAAAAGAATGGTTAGAGTGGGTGGGTGTATGTAATGCAATAAGAGTATTTTTGTCCGATTTATAGATGAGGGGGTTGATCACAAACGGTTTAGAGATGGAAGGGTGTCACTTGGGTAACAGAGATAAAATTAAGGGGGTCTGTATGGGCGCTTTTAAATATGAAAGAGTCTTCGTGAGAAAAAATGATAGTTGAGGGGGTGTTTATGTACTTTTACCTATAGTAAATGGTGTAGTTGAGAGTGGATGAGAGTAAATGACTAAAATAAATGGTGTAGTTGAAAGTGAGGAGTAAATGGATCAAGTAAATGACGTGGTTGAGAATTGATGAGAGTAAATGGATGAAGTAAATGGTTGACGTGGATGAGAATTGATGAGAGTACATGGATAAAGTAAATGGTGTAATTGAAGTGGAGGAGAAGTTAAAAAAAAAAATTGGGACGGAAATAATTTTTTTTTTCAGAATAATTTTTTTTTAAGTCCTCGATTAAGCGAATACCAAAGTTATTTTCCAACGGAAGTAGTACTTGAATTAGGGTTAAGAAAGTTGAGGAAAATTAAGGACGAGGGAAAATTAGTTAATTATCCATCCTTTTTTTACATCTCATCATTGGATAGGGGAGAGTTCTATTTTACATCCAACTAACTTAATTTTAACCACTTTTTACATCTAAAATAACTATCCATTCCCTTCTAAAATACATCCCCATTGGGGATGCTCTAATAGTAGTTGAGATTTTTTAACTTTTTACAGAATAAAATTAATTTACCAAAATCATGAAAGCTGTACCAAAAAAATAAAAACACTGGGTGGAATCGGGGCTTCTACCTGCTCCATAATAGCTCCGGTCACCATCGACATGGAACGAATGGAGAAGCGATTGATTTTCCAACCTGACTACGGGTACTGAGACGGATATGGATTTTGTACCAATAAGATGTGTGATATCTGATTGGGGTCCACACAAGTGATTGAAAATGTAAAATGTTATGATGATTTTAAATTAGTTTAATCGGATATCATTAAATGGTTAATTAACTCATTTAATCTTTATGTATAATTCGAGATTGTTCAATCAGGATATTGTTAAGTATTTGATAAATATCTTTTGGAAATTCGAGATTGTTTATTATAAAGGTGAAAGTATATAAACACTCCCACAACTATCATTGATTTTTATAAATACCCCCTCACATTTAAAAGTGACTATGGAGACCCCCTCAACTACTGGAAATGAAATAAAGACAAACTCTGTTAACAGAATGAATAAATTGACGAATATACCTGTGGGCTACCACAGCCCCGGGTGGATCGGGGCGGCCTGAAAAACAAAGTTTTTGTTTTGAAAGATTGAAGAGTCGCCACTCGAGTTTATGGTTTGCCACCCGAGAAACCGTTTTGATTGAAAAATGATTGATTGAATTTGAAAACCAGAGATTGGTTAAAGGTTCGGAAGCCATGTTACGAAGGAGGAAGGTTTTATTGAAAAAGCACCTCCCTCGCCCGACAAAATCGGTCTCTACTAAATATTTGCAGGATTTAAAAAAAATACCTTTAAACACTTTTTGTTGCATTGTCTATCTTTTATCAGGCAGTTAGCACGTACGGGCAGGTATAGAATTGTGCATTCATGTGCTGGTGTACAATGCATAAGATATGAAGCATAAGATATAAAATGGTATATGAATAATGCAGAGCTGTTTCTGGAATCACTCCCGAGCGCTCGGGACTGCACTCCTGAGCGCTCAGGAGCACTGCTGCTTGGTCCTGCAAATTGTGGTTAGGCAAATAGGTCCACAAGAAATAATACTGAGAAAGTGTATTGAATGTCTTAGGCCTGAACATAGTTTCTCAATGTTTTATTCCATCGTAACCAAAACCTTGAGGAACGGAACAAACTCTTTGGAACGTTGAAGTATGCTCTTGAGAAAATGATATTTAAGGAAAATGTGGTTTCAGCATGTTATTTTCAGCCATAGCTCCTTCCTATGTATTCTGAAAGTTAAAAACCATAAGAAACTAAAGGAAATTTACATTTCCAGTGATGAAGTTTAAGGAGAAAAAATTCTGGATTTAATAAAAAAAATCCTCATTTCCCTGGAAAAGTTTACAGAAAAATGACAGATATGAGCAAGATCACTCCCGAGCGCTCGGAAGCACTCCTGAGCCCTCAGAAATGCGATCAAGCCTACTCGAAAAATTTGTTGGTGGCCTTTTCATAAATATTTTCATTCCAAGACTATTCAAAAATACATTTAATATAAAAGACTGGAATGGACTGAATGGGTTCCCTCAGGAGGATAATACCCCTTTTAGTAAAAAGAAGATAGAGAAATCTACCTTCTTGAATGGGACCTTACTTCTTGACTGGATTTGGGGAATGTAAGAAAGTAAGAAAATTCCAGAAAGTAAGGCAGAATATGATGCCTAAATTTCCTGAACTTTTTTGGAATATTTAGAAAATGTTTGATTTTGAACAAGACTTTTAGAGATGACTTTCATTGCAAGTGTGGTTTGGGCTGTGAAAATGAGAGAGTAAGGGCATAATTTCGTGGTGTTTTCTTCTGGTCCCCAAAATGCAGCAGAGGAACGGCTATTTATAGGCCAAAAGAGGTGAGTTTTTTTGAATTTTGAATTTTAAATATAAAATAAAACATGATTAAGGGGATAATTAACCAGCATGCCCTAGTGTCCTGTCAACTCAAATCAACACTGTAGCAATGACTAACATGATGAAAAACACAGCCATGTGATGGCTGAAAAAGCTGGAATTTCAAGTTTCCATGGGAATCTTGTTGACCTGAGCGCTCAAGAGTAAACTCGAGCGCTCGGGAGTGATGTTCCCGAGCGCTCAGGAATGAGCCAAGAATTTGACTTTTGAAGATAAATCCGGAGCGCTTGGAAATGGTCCAGAGTGCTTAGGACTCAAGAGTTTGAGTTGAAATTGGTTCTTGAGAAATCCGGGAAGCGAGGTTCACCGCAACTGAGGCACGTATTGTTCCAAATTCATCATCGGGAGGTCACAAAGCCACAAATTAAGGATAAACAATAGGTTCAAATTGGGGTGTCTACAATACCCTTATTATATTACACTCTTACATGATAATTTCAAAAAAAACCCTGATATTATTTACCCCACCCCTCCCTAGTTTTGGTTCAAAGAGAGAGAGATGAGGAGGAGGAGGAGGAGAAGAAGGAGAGTGACCGGCAACCACCACCACCGCCACTAGCAGCGCCACCAACGGAAGGGAAGCTTCGACTCCGGCCATCTCCTTCGATATCCCGAAGCTGAGATTCGAGTGCTAATATACGGTGCTCAATTTCGATCTTCGACGACTTCAAGCTGTAGATTTTGCGGCGAATTCGAGACGCTTCGGCTCCGTTCGACTCCATGGCTCTTCTCTGCAGGGACTGTGGAAGTTCGCAAGGTATTGGAATACGGATCACTCGCCCCATGCTACTATGCTTCTCCTGTCGTTGACTTCTCGACGAGTTTCTCAGTGGATTCTTGGAATTTTTAATGGGTGTGTGTGTGTGTGTGTGTGTGTATATATATGTATGTATATATGTATGTATGTGTGTGTGTGTGTCGGCTGGATTGAATTTGTGGGTTTCAACTTCAATTTGTTGATTGAATTTGATTTGTGGGTTAAATTTTAAGGTTTGATTTGGTTCATAAGTTTGATTTTGGAATTATGGGTCAATGTTTGTGGATTGGTTTTGTTTTCTCTATTGAATCAATTTGGTTTGTTTTCTTGTGGAAGGCCACGAACAGAGGGTTTTACTGGGTTTGTGTAGAGAGAGAGAGAGAAAGAGAGAGAGATGGAGGGAGGGAGGATTGATTTGGTGCAAAGGGCATTTTTGTCCAAAAAAATGCCCAATTTGCTGACATGTGACCTCCAAGCAAACAGTTCAGAGATGGAAGAGTATTACTTGGGTAACGGGAATAGGTGAGGGGGTCTCCATGGACACTTTTAAATGTGAGGGGGTGTTTACGAGAATCAGTGATAGTTGAGGGGTGTTTATGTACTTTTACCTATATAAATTAAGAATTAGACAAATTGATCAAGAATGCTTTCCAAATTATTCTCTACAAAATTAACATTTTAATGATCTATGTGGCGTCCAGTGTAAACCCCAAACATTCAACTGATAAAAAATTTGTAGCCCTCGATTGGTACTGATACTAAAATATTGTTGATTTTCGAATGTGAAGTTCTTGGAGCACTATTTTACTCACTACCGGAATCCCAATCCTTACAAAGTAAACTGAAATAGATGAACATGAAAATCAAACCCAGCCTTGTAAACAATAGTTTTAAAACAGATTCACCATCTCATCAGAGGTGTTGGAGGTTGACCAGCATCTATCTCCTAAGATAGAACGGCTAAACCGCAACCGTCAGAACACTATCGAAAGCCGCCTTGGCGAACTGAGTTTTGCCTTGGCGACATCTAAAAACATTCCAAGCTACTCCTAAAATTCGCGAAGCAAGTATTGAGAGTAGAAGCGCAAAGTGAGAGCGAAGGTCCTATTGAATAAGGACTGTGATCCTCCACTATTGGATCACAGAAGACCCATTGGCTATATCATAATTATTCATGTGTCATTGTTTATTCTTCTGTTTTTGTAATATATAAGAAACTAACATAAAATGAAGAACAATTGAAGGCCTGCAGTTTAGGAAGGAAACCATTAACATAAAAGCTATCAAGACTTGGAATTCAAGCCATACACCCCACAATCTAAATGACAATTTCAAAACAACTCACGTTTGCACACATTCATCGACATAGTGCATGCCCTGGCAAAATCGGCTTTGTCAAAGTGATGTCAATCCTAAAAGTCCTTGCAGTTTCTGAATGAAACTATCAATGTAAGAGCTATCAAGGCTTTTCCTTGACAGGAACTCACTCAATTTAGCACAGTTGGCTCTTACCTTCTTCCCAACTTCACTATCAACCTCCATCACCAATCTTATTGCCTTGCATACACCTTCACTAGTAAACGACCCGTCTTCCTCGTCTCTCTCGACCTCCACTCCAACCTCCAAATCTCCGCCCATCAATCTCGAATTGATGAATTGATCACCATACTGCGGCATTAGCACCAATTCACACTCAGTTATCATAGCCTCCAATAACGAACCATAACCACAGTGTGTCACAATGCACCCCACAGAAGGGTGTGCCAAAATTAGTTGTTGTTGGACCCAACCTCTATAAACTATCCCTCTTCCTTGAGTTCTCTCTAAAAACCCTACCGGAAATGCGTGCTCGATCTTTTCCACCCCTGGAGGTGGTTTTAGGGCAGCAAAGAGTGGCATACCACTGAGCTCCAAACCCAGAACCAGTTCTTGAAACTGCTCATTCCCTAGTATACACTCACTTCCAAATGAACAGTGTAGGCATGTAAAAATTCTAGCCTATCACAAATTGTCATGTGTTGCTAGGGCATAAAAATTGGTCAATCAAATGTTGCCAAGTGCCTATAAGTAAAAGTCAAAGTTTCATGGACAGCCAATCAAATGATGTCAAGTGTCTGTGGTCAAAAGTCAGGGACATGTAAATGGTGCCATGTGTCAAAATGACACAGTTATTATTTTATCAAGTCTGACCAATCAGATTAGGCTAATTGGTAAATAATAATATATCTCTTTATATATAATACCTTTTTCTAAAAAGGAAATGTAATTATGAAATAATTATTATTCTTTTTAAATTCAATAAATGAAATAATTAAGGGATCAATATGGAAGGTTAGGGTTGGAGTCTCCACCCAAATCCTTATAAATAGAGGTGTTCTCTCTCATATTTTTCTCATCAGCACATTGAAGCATACAAGCCCCAGAGTTCTGAAGATCAAAACCCTCAAGCCCTTTAGAATTCTACAAGAAGGTTTTTCAGATCAAACTTCAAAGCTCCGAAGAACATTCAAGTCAAGTCCACATCCAACAAGAAGGTTCTTCAGATCAAAACTTCAAAGCTTCGAAGAACATTCAAGTCAAATCTCCAAGCTTGCAGAGTTCTGAAGATCAAAGCTGTGAAGACCCTTCAGAATCTTTCAAGCCCCAAACACTCTTCTGTTCAAAGCATCCAAGCCCTGAAGAACGTTCAAGCCAAGTCCACCAATCATTAGTCTCCTTCAACCAAATCGAAGAAGATCTCAAATACCGATTTGAGACCAAGCTCTGAAGCCCTCAAATCAACATCTGCAAATCCGCATCTCCTTCAACCAAATTGAAGAAGATCTCAAAGACCGATTTGAGAAGAAGCTCCAAAGCCCTCAAGTCAATATCCACAAATCCGCCATCTTTTTCAACCAAATTGAAAAAGATCAAGCAATTTAACTTGAGAAGAAGCTTCAAAGCCCTCAAGTCAAAACCTGACAAAATCGCCGTCATCTTCGCAAAGACCGCAGAAGATATCGCCGTTCAAATCGAGATCAAGCTGTCAAGCCCTTGTTTCAATAGCCGAAGTGAAGAATCAGAGGATTTGCATCAGAGATTGTAACCCTAAATTTATCAAATTAATAAAATTGACTTATTTAGCATCTTTCCATCTTTTTTTTTTTTTTGTAGACTCTAATTTTGCGTGATACAAACAGAAAATCACTGTTTTGGGTTCAACACTTACCAGCCACTTTTCCCATCTTTCTTCCAAGGTTGCAGCGATCCGGCACTACCGGGCCTGCCAAAATGTCTTTTTGAACTGCTTTTCAATGTAATCACAGAAAGGCCCTTCAATTTCCATACAAGTTTTGCAAGTGATGGCATCACAATCACTAAGGGAGATAGAGAGACGTTCCACAAAGGTTATTCCACCACCAAATTCGTTTACTCCCAGACCAACCATGGCATGAGCTTCATATGAACGTAACTTAATGGATGAAGCAGGGTAACCCGGTGGCTGTTTCATCAATTCAGATTGCGCCCACTGTTTTTCATGGAGTTTTCTTTCCGAGCCAAACAGGTAAGCCACAGTTGCAAGGCTTACAACAGAATAAGGTATTGACTTAATGTCCAAATGGCGAGCCAAGGCTGGTATCCAGTGAGCCGAATCAAAGAATACAAAGTCGGGTTTGAGATGTTTCAGAGCAGCTTCAACAGAGGGTTGTGTAAGATCCATCGCGATCATGGAAAGAGGATGCAACTCAGACGAAACATCTGCGGTTGTTTCAGCACCATGAGGGAGGCCACCGACACATGGAACAGTGACTGGAACAAAGGTGATTGAGGTCTGGGTGAAGAGTCAAATGATCAATCTTGGGTATTGTATTTATGGGCATGAAGAAAAAAATCTTATGGCCTCTCTAGGCATTGTTGGAGATATTGATATATGGTATTATGTGCCCCATGGCAAACCATGGGAGCATAGCCACCTGAAGGGTTGTCTTTGACATACGTGGAACCTCCGATAGAAGATCAAATTTTGGAGGCTTTTTTTAGTCAAGGTTAAGGCCTCACTTCTTGTATTAGCCTCCTAATATAAAAGATCCTTCCATGCTTGCATCAACAAGGAACACAAAATTAAGAAAGAAAGGGGTGTTAGAAGGAACTTAGTACCAAATTACACCAACAAATTAATCATCAAACACTCATACATCTTTCCTGAATTTCCAGTCTTTCTAAGCGCGCTATGGCAGAGAGTATCTGCTCCTGAAGTTTTCTCTACATTTTAATTACGTCAGGCCTAACACTTTAGTTTGAGACACTTTTACACAATCTAATGGGTTGGGTAAATTCAAGATACACCACCTGTACTTAGATCATTTTTCAACTACACCCCATCTACTTCATTTTTAATCACTAGCACCCCTTGTATTTAAGACTAGTTTGGAACTGTTAGTATTTCCGTCCAAAATAACGGAAAAGCAGGTAATGGCTTGTTGGCGGGAATTTTCCCTTCTAAAACATCTTCTCTAAGACCAAATTGATCCCAAAACCCATTTACAATGATAATTCATCACTACCATTAATTATTGGTCGAGGACGGAGTCACTAACATATTTTACAAGTTAATTGGCCAGACATTTCAAATCTATGTGTTCTGGATTTTTTCTTGAAATTCTGAGAATGAGGTTATTCTAAGAATAATTTATTCTAAGAATAATTTATTTAGGGTACTGTGTAAATTTCATATTTTTCTGAGACCGAAACCCCGGACAGCTTCTCGGCTATGCGTGTGCTCGGGCATTTGGGACCACTTGCGCATGCAAGTACACATGTCGTGCTTATAGACACATGGCATGGCCAATTTGACACCTAGAATTACACTCATGCATGTGTAAATATATTTGGTTATAACATTTTTTTTATCATCTTGGTAAAAACTAGTCAAACATGTATTTTAATGTTTGGAGGGAGGGAGCTATGAAATTTGAAGAAAGAGGAGGAGGATGGTGTTCTTCCACGCCCCCACCTCAGTTCCACCGTGAGCCGCCACCTCCCGTCACCATTCTCTCATCTGAAAACTTATTTTCTTGCTGGTAACTTCTTAAACTTTCTTGACAGCTTTCTGGACCATCACAAATTCGTATTTTGAGAAACCTTCTACTATGATTCAATTTTTGAAGTCTTCATAACTTTTAAAGTACGTTTAAAGACGAAAATTTTGATACCAAGAACATGTAAAACCAATCAACACAGAATTAGTTATGATTTTCGGAATATGAACTGATACACATGTTTCGAAATCTGGGCAGAGCCATCTTCTTTTTATTTTTGGAAACTATCCTATTAAGTTATGAATCTGATATTTTTACTGAGAATAATACTTTACGTTACGAAACTTTGAGAATTGGTTTCAATATTGTTGGAGTTGAAATGAATTAGTTATGGATTTTCTACGAAGACATGATTGGCTGCCCTGTTTTTGTGTAGAACAGCTTGTTCTTTTGAAATTTGGACAATATTTGGTTGATAACTAATCTTTCAATTTTACAGTAGATACATATGGATGTTACGCAAGTTTGGGTGCTGATTTGAGTATTTTTAGACCTTATATGAATAAGTTATGATTTTTCAAAGAAAGGGAATACGAATGGGTATATTTCAGTCTTTTCGTTACTTTGGACGGAAATACTAACAGTTCCAAACTAGTCTTAAGTACAAAGGGTGCGAGTGATTAAAAATGAAGTAGAGGGGGTGTAGTTGAAAAATGACTTAAGTACAGGGGGTGTATCTGGAATTAACCCCAATCTAATGCTTTGTCATACGATCGAGGTACTAAAATGTATACATGCGTACCAATCGAAGCTAGCTAGCTAGGTCCGAAAAAGGAAAGTCTTGCCGTACTACAACATAGCACAGACAGTCGTGCTTCTCCCCGCGTTAAATCTGAATTAAAAATTCCAGAAAGGGACTATAACTTTCAAGTTGTGGCCACGATTTGTGGATATTGCTATGCCTATTTTTGTGACATCTAATATGAAGAGTAAAGCAACAGAGAATAGAAGGTCTGAGGAAACCTTAGTAAATAGTAGGGCTGCTCAAAAAATTCGGTGAACCGTGAAACCGGTCCGAAACGAACCGATCCGTACCTTTTGGATTTTGTCCGTGGATTAATGGTCCGGACACGGATTGAAAAATTAGAAAACCATGACTCGTGGTTCGGTCCACGGATTTTCATTACGAAACCGTGGATTAACCGAACTGGACCGTGAGATATTTGTTTTATATAAATAATACATATATGTGTATTTATATAATAAATTGTTAGTGATGTTAACATTTTTTTTCTTCAAATTTTAGTATTTTATTTTAATAATGAGATATAATGTAGATGTATATAAAATATAGGGAGTAAATCATAAATTTTTTTTATAAATTACGGATAATCTAGTTGAGTTTTAGTACGTAGTTCGTTTCTTTTTCAGTTCTTTTATGTTATGTAATGTACTATATAATAATGAGACAATCCTATTAATGTTTAGATTCTTTTGAATTTGATTTATGAAATAAGCCTTTAGTAGTTTATGCAACAAGTATTTTCAGGTGGTGTTAAAAACTTAATTCTGAATGTAACTTTCTTCCCTTTTATTGTGGGATATATGCTTGACTTTTATTTTTGCTAAAATCCGTGGACAAAACCGTAACCGATCCGCGAGTCACGGATCGGATTGGAACCGGACCGTAGGACTTTTGGTCTGGACACGGATTTCATTTTGTAAAAACCGTGACTAGCGGTTCGGTCCTCAGATTCCTAGAAATCCGAACCGAACCGGACCGCGAGTAGCCCTAGTAAATAGTAGGGATTTGGAAGTACCTTAAGGTGAGAGACGCAGATCCGGTGCTTACACTGAGGTGGAAGACCAGTGGAGAGTGAAGCGGCGGAGAGTGAGAGTCACACAGTAATAGCAAGTACATCAATGGTTCGTGGAAATGGCATGGGAACAGTGCTTAAATGTATTTTTGTTGCGTTCTTTTGACTAAAACACCACACCAATGCTCTGTATTAATACTCTCCATCTATTAAAATATGATAAAATATGACATTTATAGTATTATAAAATACAAGCAAGAACAGAAAGGAAGAGAGAGAGCATGTCAGTTGTGTAAGCAGGCAGTACATAATGAACAGTGCTTAGTTATTTCTACCGAACCATTTTAGAAAATGCATTTTACCTCTGCGTTTTGCTAATCTGCTGCATTGCACTTTTTTGGCTCTACTTCTCTACTTTACCTAAACTTATGCATATACCTACTCTGATGTTGATGCTCAACAACCCTTTGATGTGTGAACCACATACAAATCACACTAATCTTACACTCTCTCCACTCTCACAATAAAAGTAGAGGTGGTGAGTGAATTTCTCTATCCCACTGACATGACGGTGATGGTGATGGTGATGGTGATTTTATGTGTCTTAAATGAGTGTGGTTATCAGTTTTGGGAGTGCCAAAATTAATTCCCATGATAATTAGGATTCACAAATGCATTCTAATTGGTGTGTGCGCAATTGATTTGAACAATTTAGTTTTTACAACAAACTCAACATCAAGTTACGCCAGGCTTTTAGGTATGGCCTGGCAGTTTGCTCACACTTTACTTCGGATACTTAGGACACTCGAAACCATATCGAATACCGAATTCTTCAAGCACGGGCATGAGCTAGTCTTAGATAAGAAAGAAACACCATTTTCTACATAACAAAACAGCTCCCGGCTTTCTGTGCTTAAGCTTAATGAACTGTATTAAGGTGTGTGCAGGTATTTTTCCCTTTCAATAGGATAATTCTAATCCAATTGTGGGTTCCTTTAAGATTAATGATCCTCCAAGGAAATTTGCTTGTAAATGTCAAATGTCTTTTGGTACATAATTTTTGATAACTCAGATATGTTCGGGCCACCTTACTTGCATTTCGATTAATTTCAAGTACCTAATTACCTAAATGATAAAAAAAAAAATCTTCAGAAGTGGGCTACTACAGTCAAGTGTGAGGCCTCATAGGTTAGTAATAAGTGAAGCACAATAATACTGATGAGTGTGAATGTGCTGTGAGCTTTCAGCTTTTATTTGTGGCTGAGAGCTAAGGAGAAGATATTGGTGGGGGTTGATTTGCAATGGCAATCAACCGAAATGATATAGGTACCGACGGTTTCCATTGGTAAATTGTACCGACGGTCGCACCCTACACACATCGGATGCCGTTAATTCTCATGCGGGTCCTCTCGGTTTTTTTTTGTTTTAAAATTTTTGGACGGCTTGGATCAGCCATCCGATGGCCGGAAGCGACCCAGCATGGCGGTTGGTACAATTTCCCTACGTAAACCGTAGGTACTCATAGCAGTACTCGGCAATCAAAGTGAATGAGAGAAAACCTCTACTATTAAAGACAGAAAAAAAAAAAATGAGTGGCGTTCCTTTGAGTGCCTAGATATTTCTAGTATTTGTTAAGGTGAGTGGAAGCAATTTTGTTTGGGTGAAAAACGTGTGTCCTTGGACGTCAAACATTATGCCTGAAATGAGAGAAATTTTTGGGTGCCAAGCGGGCACCATTTGGTAAAGAAGTGACCTGACTAAATCCTACGTTTCAATGGAGAGGCTATTGAGTGCTTTTGAAGCAATACTCCACACTAATCACATTATAACACACACGTCATTTTTGTCTCAAATTTACCAACATAAAAGTCATGGCTACCGTAATTCTTATATAAAGGCCAAAATTAAGCTGCATATTTCTCTCAGCAACACATATGGCTGAGAAAACCTTTGAGGTAGCTACCTTCCCATGGTTAGCCATGGGTCACCTAATCCCCTTTCTCCATATCTCCAATAGGCTTGCTCAGCGAGGCCACAAAATCCACTTCTTCGTCCCAACCAACACAATAACAAAGTTGGAACACCTCAATCTTCACCCAGACCTCATCACCTTCATCCCGTTCACCGTTCCGCACGTCGACGGGCTCCCTCAGGGCTCCGAAACGACCAACGATATTGCTTCTTATGCATTACAACCTCGGCTCATGACTGCCATGGATCTCACGCAACCCACAATTGAAGCTTCTCTGGAACTACTCAAACCCGACTTCGTGTTCTTCGATTTGGCTCATTGGATACCAACTCTCGCACGCCGTTTAGGCATCAAGTCCGTACTCTATTCCATTGTTAGTCCTGCAACCTCAGCTTACCTTTTAAGCCCTGCTAGAAAATTCCATGAGACAGTCACGCCGGATGATTTTACAAAACCGCCCCCCGATTTCCCTGCTTCCTCCATTAAACTGAGTCCATGCGAAGCCCGTGCCATTGTCAATGAATGGGTAGAAACGGAATTTGGTTCCGGAATACCCTTTGCGCAACGCGTTTTGAGTTCCTACAGTGAGTGTGATGCCATCAGTTTCAATGCTTGTAAAGAGATTGAAGGGCATTATAGTGATTACATCGAAAAACATTTCAGAAAGCCGGTTATTCTTGCAGGCCCGGTTGTTCCGGACCCACCACCCGCTTCTACGCTAGAAGAACGATGGGCTAAGTGGCTTAATAGTTTCGAAGCCAAAGAAGTGATTTTCTGTTCCTTCGGAAGCGAGTGTGTACTTGAGAAGGAACAGTTTGAAGAACTCCTGCTTGGTTTGGAGCTAACCGGCATGCCGTTTCTTGCTGCCCTAAAACCGCCACTAGGGTTGGAAAAGATTGAGGATTCGTTACCGGGAGGGTTCTCCGAGAGGACTAAAGGAAGAGGGGTTGTTTATGGGGGCTGGGTACAACAACAATTGATCATGGGACACACTTCTGTGGGGTGCTACGTGACACACTGTGGTTCTGGTTCCTTACTAGAGGCTATGGTGAATGAGTGCGAATTGGTGTTATTGCCAATGAAGGGGGAGAAAATTGTCAATTCGAGGTTTGTGAGCGGAGATTTGGAGGTCGGAGTTGAGGTGGAGAGAGAAGAGGGAGAGGAGTTTTTTAGTAGAGAAAGTGTGTGCAAGGCAATAAGGTTGGTAATGGAAGTTGATGGTGAAATTGGGAAAAAAGTGAGAGCCAATAATGCTAAGTGGAGGGAGCTGTTGTTGAGTAAAAACCTTGATAGTTCTTACATTGACAGTTTGATTCAGAAATTGCAGGGCCTGTTAGAATGAATTTCACCTTCTGCTAGCTAGCTGGAGATCATATGAAAGTGGAAACAGAGCTGATCAAGATGGGCTACTTGCACCATGTGTGTATGGGTACAAACATGATCTATTTGGAGAATTTTATCTTAGAATTATTAGGTGTTGGTATGGTTCAATTCTTAGTCTCTCGATCTCTACCATGTAAAGGTTAGTCATGTTTCGTATTTGTTGTAGTTTATGTTGGAAATAAACTTAATTAAACGAGTGGGCCGGGGGTTTGTGTTGGTGTGTGGATCAGAGACAAAGAACAAGATAGGCTTGAATGATGTGGGGCCAAGCCAATTGAATAGTATTTCTTTGCGTGGGTTAATTGAGAGGATGAGTGTCACATGGTTTGTTTTGTGTGGGTTGTGTATTTGTTTTGTATTGGAGTGGGAAGAAGAGAGAAAAAAGAGAGCAGAGAGGAGAGAGTGAGATGTAATTTGTATGTTTTGTTTGAGAAATAAATAAAACTAGTGTATATGATTGTGTGAATTCTCGCTTGATTCCCAACGGTTTAGCTCAAAATAAAAGTTCTGTTATGAATGATTGGTGGATGATTGATCAAAATTGAAAGACTCTTAAGATTGAAAGACTTTGGAGAAAGATGCGGTTGGCATAGTGTTAGCGTTAAATACTCTCTGAGATATTTTTTGTCTATATAAAGAAGGGAATGACTTCGGTGTCCCCGGTCATTTTGGGGACACCGTAACTTTTGGCATAACAAAACCATTATTAGCATAACCAAATTCATTATAAGTATAACCAAAACCATTATAAGCATAACCAAAACCATAACAAGTTCATGATAATGAAGGCCGTGAGTCATGGAAAACAGACTTTATACTCTTACCAAAATGACCAAGGATGAAAACTATACTGGAGACTCGTCGTTTCGTTCATCTTTAACATTAGTATGGACTCTCTACCTTTTTTGTGTGCATACCAATGTTCTAAACTATCAATTAAGGAAGTATGGTAATGTACGCATAAATTAAATTGAGTCTCTAGGCATATTGCCAAAAGTTAGGTTCCGTAGCAAAACAGCTATTGGAGGCCGCTGTTTTAATAGTTTTCTGAGAGCAGCCACTTTGTGCATATTGCCAAAGGTTGGGTCAGTCTCCAATTATCCTCCGCCCATACCCCAATTATTGGGGACTACATGGATTATGTTGTTATTGTTCAAAACCACAAGGAGATCGAGGCAATGAAAGAAAAATCAAGGTTGCAATTTGCACTCCTCCTGACAACTGAACAGCATATACGCAACAAGATGCCTTTTACTTCGCCAAATCCAAATACATGTCATTACCTTCACACCACCTAGATAAAATCAGTAGAGGTCTACTACACTCAGGTATCAAAGTCTGCCTCGAGGTAATCGCGGTAAGACAAATAGAAAGTAGAAGCTCAAGCATATCTTTTTTTGAACGGTAGGAAAAAATTTATTAATCTTTGATAGATTAAACCAAAGGGACAAAAAGACCAAAGGGAGCAAGGAGAAAGGTAACAGGTGCCCATCCAAGACTCAAACCCTTGATTGGCAAAATGCCAACCAAAGAAATGCCCCCAGATAAAACAATACAAAGTAGAGCCCAATACCTAAAAGGCCTAAAAGCCCAGATAGAACAGTAAGTGTAAATGAGACGCAGCCCCAACAACAAAAAGGCTTAAAAGCCCAAATAAAAAGGGCAAGCCTAACATTAAAGCCCAAACAAAACCTAACCCTACGGAAACCCCAGCAGCCGCCAGCCTCCACCCTGCCCCGCTTAGCCGTTAGACCGAGAACCAAACAAAACCCAGGAGAACAGAACGGTGGAGACGAACCAGCATCGCCGAGCCCCGAAGAACTGACCTCGCCGTTAAGTAGAAACGGCTACCCCAACAAGTAGCCGGCGGCTGACCACCAAGGCAAAGAGGACGATGCCCAGAAGTAGTGACGGCCAACAAGAAAAAGGAAAGCAACACTGAGGAGATCGGAGAGGAAAAGGAAGAATCAGACGCCAGAGCCGACGCAGCCGCAAGCAACCCAAAAGCATTGTTTGCAACTCGATTGGGAATGATCCATTAATCTACCCGGTCAAGCTCAAATTTTAAAGCAGAACATGAAATCCATCTCACTGACGATGCAAACGGAGAACACCCATATTGGTTGCAAAAACAAACAGTTAACAAACTAAAAATTGCAAAAGTAATCATTCACACGCACCAATAATAACCAACCACGCAACTCAAGATACCTTATATACCCGGAAACGAGAAAAGTTCCAACAATGAACATCGACACCTTCTGACAATAACTCCATATAGCTTATATACCCGACCCGGCAACAAGAAAAATTGCACCAATAATCAACTGTCACAATTCACTGATAACTCCAGATAACTTACCTAACGATTAGAAGTTACATATTGCTGATGCCATCTAACCATGGACTATGCCCCTCCTTGATGATTAGAAGGAAGTCTAAATCCAAAAGAGCCTTCGAAGATATTACCATTGTCTGGCAACACATGGTTTATAGTGTTCACTAAAGCACGAACGATTAAAAGGATAACATGGCAGTCAAATCTTCTTTCCATAAACCATCTTCCAGCAGTTAGGACTTAGAATATGCTCCAGCTCTGCAGCTCCAGATAATAGTCAATTATCCACAAGATCCGCAAGTGCCAAAAACAAGGTTGGGTTGCTAAGAAACTGAAGACTGGACCATATGGAGAGAAAAAACATTGTGGCGACCATTGCCAAAGTGCTAAAATGAGACAATTTGGTTAATGATTTACTAGACTGATAAGATGCTGCTTTTTCTTTGTGAATCCAAGTTTCTCCAACTATGTTAAGTAATATCCATTCACATCATCAACCAGATAATCTTCGGTTCCATCCTTAAATCCATCACTTGTTATTGTCGCTTGGTTTGGAGCAGAATAAATATTTTCAACACCACCCTTCGAAGTAGCCTTTGCCCTCCCATTCACAGATCGCTTGCTGTCCGAGGGAAACTCAGCTGTAAGCCTTCCCAACTGTTTCTGTAAATCAGCAACTGAATCATTTGTAATTTTACCTTTTGCACTCTTCTTCCCATCAACATGCTTGAATTCCAACCTATACAAGGCAGAAGCATCACATTTATTGATCTCATATTCATAAAGGTGCCATTCAAAATCTTTCCTCGGTTGTGGATCCATATAATAAGATCTCTTCAGCCCTCCAAATTCATTCATCGGTTGCTTCCTTGACTCGTGCCATCCGCGTCCGTTGTAATCCGGCAGCGATCGTTGCTTCCTATTCCCACTCTCAAAAGCTCTTCGAGGCTTATCAAAAAAGAGCCACTCCCTAATTGTTTCACCTTCAAGGACTATAATATCAAATAGTTCTGCAAAGAAAATATACAACGGGTTCAAAACTAGAAAACAGAATACACAATTCTCAGTATCCAGAATAAAAAGCACAAGAGTTTAGAACATTAAATAACTTGTATCCATAGAATATCTGACATAATGTAGGTAGTCAATAAAAAGGAGTTGATATAAATCCAATTGCCATCACAAAAGTATTCAGTAGTTTTTGGTATTAAGGACAAATAACAATTATGCGAGGTCTACACGACTGTGTGTGCAGGCGTTCATGGTTGTGTATAAAGGTATGTATGATTTTCTATCCGTGGTAGAGAACAGAAAACACATAAAGGATGCAAGAAACAGAAAATAGCTTACCAGGAGCATTCCATGGTGACTTCGCAGTTGCAGCACCCACACATTCCGGAATACCAACTTCTTTTCCCTGGGTTTTGGCACTAAGAGCGGCAAAAAGCAGGCCATCCTTCAGGCCTATGCCCCCAGGTCGAAGAACTGGAGTCATACCAGGTGGCCCTTCATTCAATGCGAGTGCTACATGAAAACTACTGCAGTAGTCTTGACACCAATCCAATCCTTGAGCAGGCCTCGGACAATCCCAAAGTGCACATTTGGGCCCCAAGAAAGCAGAAGGTGGAGGGCAAATGTTTGGCAAATAGTCAGAAATCTGTTGCATAGCCTCCTCCCCATAGAGACCAGTAGCATCAAAACCAGAGTAGTTCTGTTCAACGTCTTGATGCATATTATATGCAATGTGGTCCAACTGAGTGGGAAGCCCCAAGTTGTTGACTTCTATGTTCTGAATTACTGAAGAGGAGCCTCTGTATTGATCAATCGGCTGGAAATCTTGCCCAGGGGGACCACGATTCACAGCAAATCCCTACATCAAATGGATTGCATGATTTCTTAGTGAGTATGTAACTGATCCTTACTAACTTGCTAAATTGAGAAATAAAATTCAACAAATCAGATTGGAAAGGTAAAGAATTAGGCCCCGTCTCTTCGTACTTGAAAAAACTATTATGGATGAATGAAAGGCAAAACAAAAAGGACCCCATGCAAATGGACCTATAAGGAGATTTGGTGATAGACTCAGATGATTTTTAAAAAGGAGAACTTGATGGAAAATCAAATTGCAAAATAGACACTGAGAATAAAAACATATAGCCGATGAAATTTATAGAGTAGCCAAAGCCAACACCTGTCAAAAGCTTGATAAGCGATAGTACAAGTTAGCCAAAAATTGACATACCAGCTAACGATTGAAGTTCCCACATTTTTGTGTCTATGTGTATGTACATGTCCATGTGCGGGTTCGTGTTCGTGCACATGAATAGAATGACAAGGGTGATTGTATGAGATGCACTAACCATTACAATAATCATTAGTCACCCTATCAAACTCTCCAAAGAGAATAATAAGCACGTACAAGCGGAGACAGACATGGATAAGAAGATATACATGGACACACAAAGATAGAGGGGAGAATAATGGAAACCAAACTTCCAAACCAGATGTACGTACAGTGTTTTTTTTGTTTTCCATAATTCGACAAGTCCAGATAACAATTGCAGTGCAGGGCACCGAAGAAAGGGCACAATGAACATTGTCTGTTTTTAAAAACCTAGCAATAACAACCATCCTGAGAGCATCCACAGTGGAATAAGCAAAATAAAAAGTTGCTAAAGTTAACAACATTTACTCAAAAAAGTGCTCACATTGGAATAACCAAACTTAACAACCTCTTAGCAACTCATCAAATTTTGACTTTTGAATAATCAAAACTAGCAATCTTTTGCCAATAACCAAATTTAGTGATCCCCACATTTTCTCAATAAGTACACCCATCATTACACAAAAATCTTCTCTCTCAACAATGTTTTCAAAAAATAATTATAAAAAAACTATTCTTTCTATTATTATTTCCAGAAACTTTTTCTATAAAAAAAAGTCTTTATATGAACTTTTTATTTTTATTTTATAAAAATTGTTTCTTCAATCTTTTTTAAAACTATTTTTTAAAAATATTGTATTTACACAAAACTATTTTTTTACACATTTTTTTTTCATAAACTATTTTTTTATCCCACTCTTTTTAACTTAAACTGTTTTTTTTTTTTCAAAAACTGTTTAATAAACTGTTTTTTTTCGAGAACAAATATATATATATATATTTTATAAAAACCGTTTTAACATAAACTAGTTTTCAAAAAATTTACGTGAAATGAAAGGGAAAAATTTGGAGAAAACTCAGGGAAGGAAGCAATGGTCCCATTGGTTTTGATTATGAGCAAAAAATAACCAATGTGAGATTTGACATTGCTAACTTTAGCAACCTCTAAATGAATAATCAAAATCTGACGTGGCATGGTTGGATTATGCAGTTTTGCTTATTCCACTGCTGATGCTCTGATATACTGACTGTGAAGAACCATACATGATAATGCAATAACATTTTGCAAGAAAATAGCAAGAACTACATTAAATTGACACAATGACAAACATTTATATAGAATAGATAGGACAGCGGAGAGTTTCCAAACTAGCAATGTGAATGTTGTATAAACATTGTAGAGCAGTTACATTTGTGTTCTTCCCCTTCCCACAGAAAAACAGTACATGAATACCCCCTATCTATTATCCACTTAATCTGTTGTAGGACAAATACTAGATTATAATAGCACAGATACACTTCACAATCTCATAATTCTATAGTAAACAGAATATTGTATACGCATATCTTAACAAACTCATGGATGCAACACAAGGTAAAAGACAGGAGTTAAAAAAAACACAGATGGTCTAAACCTCTTGGAAGCCGGTGGCACCCCCGATTTTCTGGGAATCAGGCTCAGGCTTTGGGGCAGCTAATGCACTGGTAGCATCATCTTCTTCCTCACAGAGTTGCAGCAGCCTATAAATGTCAGATGAAAAAGTTTCCAGACTCCCACCCTGCAAATATCATCGGATCACATGCCAAATCACAACTCGGCTCACAGTTTACTTATCCAAGCACAACAAACATCCATTAAGATTACAATTCCCAATGAAATATATGGGTGCAGCTACCATACACGCCCCTACAGATGCATACTGTCAATGGTCCGTAAATACACCACAGAGATTCATCACCAAAACCTCCAAAAATCACAACAATACCCAATATTAGTAACACTCGGTAGATTTCATAACAAGAGGAGAATCCCCGTAACTAAATACACTCCTTCAGAGCATTCACCACAATGATTAGCAACATTCATTACAAAACTTTCTTACGTAATGTGGACTATGTAACCGCAGGTGTTTTCCCTTTCTGCGCACAGATATACTTAAGTACCTGTACAGAAGCATGTGAACTAAATTGCATAAAGAGAAGATGCTAACCTGCAAAGAAGAAGCTGGGGAGGGCTCATTGAGTTCAGATTTCCACTCTCGAAGCATTTGATGCACTTGCTCTTCGAGCACAGCTACATCAATCGTACGGCTCTCCTTCCTGGCCGACTGTAGATTCGTGAACATGCCTTGGAGGTCATCCACGCGGTTCTTCGCCTTATCCTTGAAGAGCTGGTGCGACGCAGACTTGCATCCACCACTCTTCGACCCTTTCCCCATCACAACAGCAACCCCTGAAAACATTACAATTCAATTGTCTCCTCTTCTCAATCAGACCCACATGTTGGACCGGGAAAGCATAATTTAGATACACTTGCAAGCGTGTTTAAAATTAACCCTTTTGCCATCAGAGAAAAGAACCCACTAGTTGCATGGAGAAACCTTATTTTTACTAATTTTCCTTTTTGGGAGGAGGACGCATCCCTGCAAAGTAAACTATGGCTACGCGCACCTACCAAATCCATTGTCTAATCAAAACCCACATATAGGGCCGAGAACCATAAATCAGATACACTCGTAACCGTATTCAACCCTTGTTCACAATCATACCCACTAGTGGGACAGAGAAACGTCAACTGTTTTCTTCTACCTTTCTAATTTTGGTGAGGAGGCATTGCCAGCAAGAGTCAAACACAAGACCAACGGGTCTACATTTATCCCAGTGACAATCGCAAACAACTGGGCCATCCTGATGGGTTCAAAAAACCCCAATTTAGATTCTCTTCCACTATTCTCCGGGTTTAATTAGGTCACAGGTGGATCAACCCTGATGGGTTGAGAAACCCTAAATTTGATGCGCTCGTAGCCGTGAAAAATCAACAAGGGCATGCCCAAAAGGCCAAAACTGTGAAGAAATTCAGACCGATCGCGAAAGAAATAATAATGGCATATGAAAGCCAAGAAAATTCAATTCTTACTTTGATAAAGAAAGCAAATATTGATTGGAGCAATTATTATCGATCAAAAGAGAGAGCGTACGATACCTAATTCGAAGGGGGAAAGTCTGGGCGGATTACAGGGAGAAGCTGTACCGAGAGAAGCGTAGAGAGAGATAGGGTCAGGGGCTGTGTGTTCTTGATGATATCTAGGGTTTTGCTCTCTCTCTCTCTCTCTCTCTCTCTCTCTCTCTTCACTTTCTCTCTCCACTATAGATGAGCAGTGCTGTCTTCCAATACTTTTCCTAACTAACCGATGAGAAAAGGAATGTCGACGCGGCAAAGATAGAGGGGAATTATTCCTTTTTTTTTCCAATATACTCCCTCGTGCCCGTTCTTTTCTCACTCTCCCCATTTCAATTGAATAAAAAATTAATTATAATTTTTAATTTATAATATTATTTATATGAAATATGGATCTTATTTTATAAATTTTAATTAGTTTTTTTAAACGATATTTTCAAAATCACCTAAAAAATTATAGTAGAGTAACTAATTGAAAAGCGGTACGAATTTCCAAAAGAGACTAAAAAATGGAGACGGAGGGAGTACATCTTAGCAGGAATTTGTAAGTTAGGCCACGGGAGATCAAGACGTATGAAACTGTTCATAGACCTGAACCTTAACCAACCACTCCTCATGGGGCTTGAACTCAGGCATCCACTAAAGAAGGCGGTGGGTGATGCCAACTGAGCTTAAGAGCTCATTGACAAGGGGAATTATTCTCAACTTGGAATTCTTGAGCCCAAGAATGGGTACACCATATCCCAAATGTACATAAGATTGCATGAGATTCATTTCAGAGTCTCATACTGGTGATCAAAGTCATTCAATTTGTTTATTTTAAAGCTCCCGTCTAAAAATTATCTCATTCGAATATTAGTAAGGGTCTAATCGATTCATTTAATTTTTATCCCTACGAATTCAAAAACAAAAATCGATTAAGCTCTTATTGTTATCTCTAAATGAGTTGATTTTTTACATTGATTTTTAAAAACATGTTTTAAATAAATTGAACGGCTTAAAACATGTTTGGAACTTGTGGAAAGAAAAGAAAAAAATAGAAGAAGATGGTTGAGGGGAAAAAAAGTGTGAAGAAAACGTAGAGTAAAATGCACCGTGCTCAAAACTTGATTTTCTTATTTTTCCTCACTTTCTTTCTAAACCAAACAAGGGGAGAGAAAAATTACAGCATTAATTTTCCTTCCTTTCCTTTCTTTCTTTTTCCATAGGTTCCAAACAAAGCCTTAGCATTGTTGGATTTTCTCATTATTTAAAAAACACAACAAATCCATGTTGATGTAATTGTTATGAACTTACCGCTAATTATACCCCCAAAAAAAAAAATGTGAGAAGAAAACAACCGAATAGGGGTGTTCACGGGTCGGACGGGGTCGGGGTCGGCTCCGAACCCGACCCGACTAGTCGGATATTGATATTTTTGGGCCCGAACCCGAACGGAACGAGTGGGAATAACCGTCCGCGTGCCCGATTTTTTTTGGTCGGGTCTGACCAAACCGAAGTAATCTATATGAATTGTTCATCTTTTGGTCGGGTTGGGTCGGTCGGGTCGGGTAAGAAAAAACAGCGCCCCGACCCCAAACCGAAAACTGATTTTTTTTTTCAAAAAATGTACCCGTACCCGACCGAACCACATGTTCGGCCCCCGCCCGAAACCCTTCAGGTCGGGTCGGGTCGGGTCCGTCTGGGCACGGGTTTTTTGCACACCCCTACAACCGAAGAAACACACATCTTTTTATTCATGCATTTTTACGAAAGCAAAAACAATCAAAAAAGTAGTTCTCTCTCCTAAATGCCAAATTTCTGCATTCTTCATTCAATTTGCAAAAATGGACCTGCTGAGGCAAAAATGGGCAAAGGACAACAATGAGTCAAACAATGAGAAAGAAGAAAGCTTTTTGTTGAGAGCTCCATAAGATCACCAGGAATGAATTTATTACTTCTGCTACAAACAACAGCAAATGCAATATTTGCAGTTTAAATCTTGTGATCACATCAAGCTAGCTTTTTCCCGGACTTCGAATCTTCAGCAGGAGCATGTCTGAGGTTGAAAACACCAGCGAGTCCTCGTGCCCTAGCAAGTTGTTCGATTTCTTCAAGTTTTTGCTTAAGATGCTCTACCTCTCCCGCTAGCTGTTCATCTCTTAGCCTCAAACCCTATGTAACCATAAAAATCAGGATTTCAACAGGCACATGGTAGAAATCATTGTAAGAAGCATGACATATTAAGAGAGGACAGTGGATTCAGATATGTGCAACTATTGATAATGAGACTGCTTCATTTCATATTCGTAACAAAACCGGCTAACGACAATTCTCTTGGACAATCAAGTTGCGGAAAACATGCATGTGTCCTACGTTCAGACTTCTCTGTTAACATTACCGGACAAGAGACCCATAGTGAGACAGAACTTGCAAGTATGATGTCTTTAACTTCTACGCACAACCAGACAACATTGACACCCGAGGCTCTTGAACTAACTCAACATGGCTTTGTACCAATTACTTGGGGGTCAGCTGCATTGACCAATTTTCTCAAGTTGAAGATAACATGCATCTGATAAAAAATTTATACCGTTGAAAGACATTTGCTTAAACAAATACCTAAAGAAATGCGCCTCCATATGGATGTCCATTGATAGCTTACAAGAGGAGAACGGATGGATTGGAGAAACAATTAGGTCGCTTTTCAACGCAAGAATTTGGAATATAAGGTTTAGAATAACCATGGAGTACAGCCTGGAATTAGGGTTTCCAAAATTGAGAGTTAAAGATATTCACCTTATATAGATGAACTACATATACAAGCAGTTAAAGGAGTTGCCCAACATTAATCCTGATGACTCTAATCTACCCCTATCTTACCCTAGGTCAATCACTCCAGCTCCGACAGGCAACACCTGTATGTATTTGTATGGTTCCTTCACTAGAGAACCATTGATTGAATGCAACCTTAAGCTCTTTGTTGTTGAAAAATACTACCTCCGTCCCAAACATTATGGGACGGAGGGAGTATATAAAGTTCTTGCCACGAGCACTGAGCAGTAATAATAGATTAGTTATTTAAAGACCACAAAGAATGTGTAGCGTTATACTAAGTTGACAACTTCTAAACTCTGAAGGAGTTTACACAAATTGACGTTATGTATAGGAGTGCACGAAAAATATCAAAGAAACAACCGTCCAACATTACTGTGCTGCCTACTTGGTAGATAATGTAATCTCACCCATCAATGGTCTATCCTTATTTGATTGAACTAATGGATGAAGTTTTGTTCTGGTACATCTTTGTTATAGAAAGAGTTCGCAGTTTAAAAAATCAAGCGCGGATAAACCAACACAAAACAACAACTGTCGCTGCTGATTAAAATGATAATACGATAAGAAAGCAAGAACCAAAAATTTTGCTTGGCCTGATACCAAGATGAGGAAGCTCTGTGGAGACTACTCAATTAACTTTGATAAGTAGACTAACAATTCCGTACATGATCTGGAATATAGAGACACGTCTCTGAAACCAAAATATTCCGGAGAAAAAGTACGTCCTACTTGAAACAAATAGGTAATGATAGAACAAGTGCTAACCAAATAAAAGCAGGCAACCTCAACACGGACATGGGAACACGGATATGGGTTGTCCCTAGCAATAAAAGGAACACGAGATTATTACTGTTAAAAAAAGAGATATTGGTAAAGTAGTACCTCCATTTCTTGCTTTCGTAGTTCCTCCTTTTTAGCTTCTGATCTGGAACTTCTTTGCACCTCGAAAATAAGAGCAACTCCTGCAACCTGTAGATATATTTAGTCCTGTAAGTACAAAGTACTGGTAGATAATGCATTAAATTCGTTGGCTTTTGACATTGAACTGGAAAATTAAAAAACGCAAGCACCATGTGTCATGTTGAGAATACAAATATCAGACTAGGGAAAATTCATCCATCTTGGGTCAGATGCAATGCATGCAAGCAGGCTAGGAGGTTCTGCTTCACATAGGCACCACACCACCCAGAGATGACCAATCTACTGAAGCCAGTCCTTTTAGTACTGACTACCCTAATAACAAGGAATACTTTGCAATCACTCTTGACGTCTCCTCTTTCTGTACTGACTACTGAGACTGATGCTAATGATTTCTAAGTTGTTCTTTGCCCAAAGTCATTCCTCGAGATCACCAATAATAAGTAAATAGCTCTAGAATCCCTTGAAAAGGGAAGCCCCTTATACAGGTAAGGGAAAGGAATGGAACCTCGTTACTGTTTCAGTTCTCTCAAGAAATAAGGTGCAAGACTATGCAGTAATGCAATACATTACACCCGTATGTGGTACCTAGCCAGACATTGCAACAGTTGGAATCTACAGTCTTACAAGAAATTGCAAAATGTAATAAGCCACAACAGTTGCCCAGCCTCACTCTAATTTTCAAAGGAAAGGCATAAACATATTGCGAAGTAGAAAGAAGGAGATATCCCAAAAAACATTATTGGTCTTATCAGGCATTGGAGCAGACTCGAAAACGCAAGAATCAGAAGCATTTGCCCAAGGGACAAGGAATTCAGGATGCAATGGCAAAACATATTGGTTATCACAATGTAAATATTCACAAGTGGTTGAACTTAAATATACGATCAATTTAATGGGATTTTCCAGAAGATATGGAGCAATAAATACTTCACCATGAGTTATGCCTTTAACAGAATTTTCAGAGAAAAAGTCTGAATAATTGAAAAAAATATTACCAGTAGGGTTAGAAAAACTGATGAAGAAATCCCACATAGCATGGTAATTTACAACTATAAGGAGTTTTCTACCTTGTTTCAACCTTCTGCAGAATATGTTTCCAGATGTCTAATTTCCTATCAGTAGTTACCTAACTTACCTTCAATATGTTTGATTATATATTGTTCATAACTACTTAAAAATCCAGAACTCTAAACAAAATGAGTAGCTTGTGGAAGAAAATTACCGAGAAGACGAAGAGTTCCCCGATAAGGTCCACAGCAGCTTGGACAGCTTTCTCCTCATTAAGGGGGCGGATCTCAACGTCAGTAGCATGGCCATAGATGCGTCTTTGCATTGTTGTCGTGAGCCTATGGTTTGCCTGGTACCAAAACCAAAGTGAAGAGCAACACAATCTTAAAGTTACACAATTACACGTATTGCACAAACACAGAAACTGCAGCACCAAATAATCCGGCCACCATGCTGAGAACAGTTCAAAAACTACATAACTAAGTAGTTAAAACTAACATTTTGGTACATCATAATCACAGGAATGACAGGAAGAAAAGCTAAAGGGAATTTAGGCAGTGAACAACACCAGAAATAAGAATTCAACTCCTGATTTACAAGATGCCTCAGAGTTCCATGCCTAATACATTGGTAAATTGGAATCATAAATATGCTTCTTCAATGTCCAACTAAACAACTAAAAAAAGATCCTGCGTGTACTTTAAGAGAATCCACTCCTAAGGTCCTTGAAAAGAGTCCACCAAATGAGTAACTGTTCATTAGTCTCGAGGCAAGGCCATGTGGCGCCCCAACGTCCTCAACAACAACACATTCATGTGAGGCCCATCCAATTAGTCGTGGGCCCTACTTTTTTGCGGGATAATTAAGGGTGTGGGGTACCATGTGGCCTTGACCCAGGAGCACCCAAAAACATCTCCCACCAAAGGTTTCTCAATAATTCCTGCCATGTCAATGTGTCAATCAAATTGTATATGGATATTGGATAGTAGAATTATACTATACCATTCTTATCCAAAAAGAAAAATTATACTATACCATAATGAGCATAAATGGTGGGTTAGGTTCTTAAACTGAACCAACAACCAAATACAATACTTTTGCCTTGCATGATTACTTCATTGTCTCCATTGTTCTCAGCGATGCTGGTCTCTCTCAAGTCCAAGGAGTCTAGGCAATGTTTCAAAACCACCAGGTGTATCCCAATGCTAGGCTTCTACACCACTCCGTTATGGATGCTAGAGTGCAAGACTCTAAAAGAAAAATCTTTCATCCCATGATTGGTAGGAAGTACAGGCTCGATGGAGAATAGGAGCAAAGGGAACTGGATTCCATTTAAGGGTTGGGAGGTTCCTTCTTTTTGTTTAATTGGAGTCAAAAAGGAAGAAGAAAAAAGAAAATTGAAGGAAATCAGTATGATATTGTTTAACAACTAGTCTCTCCATTTGAGGGGAACTTTTGCAACTTCCCGAGGGGAAGCCGTTTCCTTCCCTCTACAGCCCACTTTTGAGGTGAAGTGAAAAGGTGACTTCACGAGGATGGGTGCATCCTCCTGTTTTCTTTCCCTTTCCTTGAATCTACCTTCGAACCAAAGAAAGGAAAGTAACTTTCTCCCACCCATTCATGCCCTCCAAACCCAACTCCTTACCTTCTTTCATCCATAAGCTGCTAAACTCTCCTTAAGTGCTACAACTACACAGTGGCAGGCCAAAAATGGCTATGGCCTCCATCATGTTGGTACCTGAGGGCCAAAGACCTTACCTCCAAAAACTGCAGCTTTGTTCACTGGGGGTCCTAGAATCCCCAGTGCCTTAACTTTCATGCAAGAGTTTGTCGAACAACACAATAAAGTAACCGAAAGAATGAAAGGCATATGTGCAACATATCACCCAACATGCGCAGTGAATTAACGAATTCCAACTTCAGGGAAAAGTTGAAAATCTTTTATTCAAATTGATCAAAGCCTTCAACTTTGCCCAAAATTTGATAAAAGATTCATTCCTCTATCGCCAAACATTTACCTCATACCAGTTAATCTGTAATAAAGTCTTCTACATCTAATTCCACATTCTCAATTAGAACACTTCTCACCAGTAAAAGCAATGTCAATCAGAATGGAACTATCAATTGGACAGATTGACAAGCAAACCCTTCAGGCTATATAGCCTATGCTGGATCATGAGTTTGTAGAGGGGCTTATGAAGGAGAAAGAAAATGTCATGGATTCCAATTTCCCAAAACTAAAATATAAATCATAGACCAGAATCATTCGATCTTAACGCTTCATTTTTAATTTCCACCGCAAGAATTTCGACATTTTCGAAACCTCTCGGGTGCTATCAACTCCTTTGGGGCCAACCCATACGGAGCTTTGCTTTGGCTTGAAATTGGGGTCCGCTAGTGGACGGTCGGATTGTTTCCCAGGATTAGTCGAGGTGCGTGTAAGCTAGCCCAGACACATGAGAACAGTTGGTACAAATCCGAGACCAGAACCATTCTAATCCTTCTTCTCGTTTACGGTCCCATTAGAAATGACAACATTTTTCAGATTCCTCAACAAGGCCCCAAAACCCTACATACATAACCCTAGGTATCAACAATGGTACCATAGCACATACTCCACTTGATAAATCAGTTACAAAATTACATACAGAGGTCCCAAATTCAAATCTCATAGCACGGTTAATCTTCATTCCATTTCATATACCCAAATAGAGAGAGAGAGAGAGAGAGAGAGAGAGAGAGAGAGAGAGAGAGAGATACCTGAGCCATTCTGACGATCAACTGGCGGAACTTGGGGTGCAAGCCAGCCTCTTTCTTGAGTCGACCGGCAATGGGTTTGCTTAGAGTCTTCAATACAAGTGTGCCAAGCTTCAAGAAAGGGAGGACCATCACTCTTACTCTAATTCTCTATCTAGCGTTTATTTCTGATCTGGGTTATTTGAATTCTTGGACTTTGTACAGGAGATTGTTCGATCTCTATCATATAGGTGATGGTCGTTTGACTGGTTTAGAGGCTGCTTTTCGTGGGGAAGAAGAAGAGGAAGAAGGGCAGAAAGCACGTTTATGAATTAGTAGTAGTTCCCAATCCGGATGATGCCATGGTGTCCCCGGTCATTTTAGGGACACCGTAATTTTTGGCATAACAAAATCCTTACAAGCATAACAAAAATCATTACAAATATAATAGAATCATAACATGGCATAACCAAGGTATAACCAAAAACCAATCAAGGCGTAACCAAAAATCAACCAAGGCATAACCAACTAAGTTATGTCTTGTTATGGTTTTGGTTATGTTTATAATGGTTTTTGTTATGCTTGTAATGAATTTGGTTATGCTTATAATGGTTTTGTTATGCCAAAAGTTACGGTGTCCCCAAAATGACCGGGGACACCGAAATCATTCCCAATCCATGTCATGTGTGAATGTTGACGAGGCTGATTTGAATCGGATCAATTCAATTCATGGACCAATCCCTCGCCTTCCTCTGGTTCTGGAGGGTTGGAAGTTTGGAACTCGGAACTAGCAGGCCCTTTGGAGGGTTGCGTTGGATGACAAATGGGATTTGGTGGAAAATGAAAAGAAATGATTAATGGGAACTGATTTTCACTCCCATTTTTTCCAACTGCATTTCCTTTTTTTTGCCATTTCCAACTCTCCGTCACTTAATAAAGACACAAAGAAAAAAGGCTTAAATAATAATATTGTATTATACTACATTTCTATGAAAACTATTGTTACTACTAATTTGTACGAAAAATTTGTTTTTTTATGAAGATATATTTATACATGGTTTTTTTTAAACAATAAAATATTGGTTTTATATATATATATATATATATTAACTGGGTCATGATGCCAATCTAATTTCTCTATGTTAGAGCATCTCCACCTGACTAACCATTTTTTTAGCCATTTTAGTGAGACAAAGTGTGTTAGCTGGCCATTAAATTGGTGAACAACCCAGCAGCCTTCTAAACAGCCTAGCCATTTGAAAAAGAAATACTGTATTAAATCACCTTAGTGGATCCCTCCTCTAACCTCAACAAAAACCACTTTTCTCTCTCTCCACCACCCCAGCCTCCACTGCGAAAAACTTCTCCTCCACTGCCATTGTTTACTCTCTCTCTCACACACACTCAAACCCACCGAAACCTCTCCCTCTCTCACACACACATCCCTTCTCTCCCTTTTCCAGATTTCGTTCCTCTAGACTCCGCCACTCCGGCCCGGCTCCACCACACCATCGTCGATCGGAAAACCCAAAATTGAATAACCCACAACCCAGCCCCGATCCATCATCCGATGATGAGGTTGCAGCGGAGGGAGAGAGAGAGAGAGAGAGAGAGAGAGAGAGGGGCAAGCGAGCCTCTAAAACCTCGCCACAGCCAGCGAGGGACAGGAGCGAGGGTTAAACTGGCGACATGTGAAGAGAGACTGCTGGGTCTGGTTAATCCCCCCTTTTCTCGCCAGTTAAACGACAAAAATTTGTTTGGTGTGATTGCTGGAGATGCTCTTATAGATTTGGTTCTTCTAGGAAGAGCATATAGGTTCGCTGGATTCTACATGAAAAAAGTGAAGATCAAGCACTTGCAATAATTCCTTAAAATGAACGTTTTGGATCATTCATGCAAGACCCCAAGATAAGCCCCACATTCCGATCGGTACATATAGCTTCTGGGTAATGATAAATCGAATTGTTTACTTTGGCTCCATATATCAAGGTTTGTGAAAATCTACTTGATCACATTACGGAAACTATATGAGTATAGCAAGATGGACACAGACAGCGTGTACAGTCCAATTTCGTATCCGTTTTGGGCCTCACAAAAATAATTGAAACCACTCATTTTATTCAAAATATTTTGTTTAAGGTCTCTGAAAAAAATCAATTCCATCCGTTATCAATAAAGGAGTTTAGAAAATATCCAACTTTACTTCAGAATTTGGCCTGAATTCTAAAACAAAGTAGGATGTTTCGTAAACTTTCTAACGGCCGATAATAGATGGAGTTGATTTTTTTATGGAACCTTAAGCAAAGTGTTTTCAACAAAATGAACGATTCTGATCATCTTTGTGAGACTCAAAACAGATACAAAACTGCGTTGTTCGAGCTATCTATACCCTTAGCAGTCGTACGCATAGCAGCTCTCATCACATTACCAGGTGGTATATATGATATCAAACTTAGGATTAATTGGGAGATTGTGTTGTGGAATGATGTGCGCAACACTGTGCTGCGCACCTCCGAGCCGTCGGATCGTGCATCCGACGGCTTGGATCATATCTCGGCAATGAACGACTCTCGATTGTTGGTTGTCGAGATGAGATCCAAGCCTTCAGATGTATGATCTAACGATTTGAATGTGTGCAGTAAAGTGCTGTGCAGTGAGCAACCAAAGTCCCAAACTTAGACCGTCCATTTCAAATGAGGTGCCTACATCCAAAATTGAACCAAACATGCCGTCCATTGCTCCTAATTAATTAAAGCAATTGGACAAAATTTTTATCCATGTCTTTTACATTGATGATCTACACATCCACGTTTACAAAATGACTTGATAAAAGTTTTCCTAATCATATAGTAAGTCTTACGTTAAAGGGATGCTGTCAAGCAGGGGTTGGTGGCAACGGAGTCGAGTAGCTATTTCACCGTTTTATATCGCGGTCGACGGTTTGGATTTTAATCCGAGTAACGAACGGTTCAGATTTTTATGTGTTCGGATTAGATCCTAGCCGTCCTAGTCGAAATGAACAGATAAATTAACCGCTCGACACCGCTGCCACATACACCCCCTTTGGCCGGCTGGGTCTCCCAATCATCCCATAAAAATTGGATAATTGATCAAAACATGAGAGGATGCGCATTCTCATTCCCACGTTTTTCGATTAATAATAACTGCCTTCCACATTGGTATTCAACAAGTACTAGCGTGTGTGCCCGTTCTATGCACGGGCAAAACTAACCCATTGTATGTACGGGCAAAACTAACCCGTTCTAGCATTCAATCCGTTCTATGCACGGGCAAAACTAACCCGTTCTAGCGTTGTGCCCGTTCGATGCACATGACAATTAATAAAGTAGTAGGTTCGAACGGGCACAACGCTAGAACGGGTTAATTTTGCCGTGCATAAAACGGGTTGAACGCTAGAACGGGTTAGTTTTGCCCGTACATACAATGGGTTAGTTTTGCCCATGCATAGAACAGGCACACACGCTAGTTCTCATAAATGTGTAGGCCTCATGAAAACTTGAATAAAATGTAAAAGTAATGAATCTGAACTTAAAAACTCCTAATCAATTTTTTTGTTTTCTCAGTTGTTTCAAAGAACTCTCCCAAAGCAATGGACGATAAGCAAATGATGTTTTAGTTAATTCTAGCAAAAAAAAAAAAAAAAAAACAGAGCAAAGAAAACCATTTTCAAAACCCTATACAACATAAAAGAGAAATTTCACGTTCCAAAAGGTAACTGTCAGCGGCAAATATGTCAAAGTAAAACAAAGCAAAGAAAACCATTTTCAAAACCCCGTACAACAGAAAAAACAAATTCTACGTTAGCAAGTCGTTCAGCCCGTTCTATGCCGGGCAAAATTATCCCCAAGATCTAGCGTTCAACTGGATTAATGGGCTTGCACCAGGAGAAAGATTCGCCCCAAGATCTAGTTGCAAGACTCACTATAAGGCTGTTTTGGAATTTTTATTAGTAGAGGGAGTCACAAAGGGTACAAAAAAAAAAAAAAGAATAAGCAACTAATTGATGGATGTGAATGGTTTATGAATGGGCAATTACCTATAAAAGTAATTGTTCTATGCATATATCAACCTGCCTAACGTTAATGGGCAATTTATTATTGTCCGTTACCCGTTATATCCGTTGAACGGGTAAAAGTCGATCTGATTTGGTTTTTCCACTGTTTTATTGAGTTTTACATCAAACACACATATGTGAATTTAATACTGGGAACAGTATGAGATAATACCCAATAAGATACAAAAAAAATCATGAAACAAAGAAATATTTAAAAAACCAAGTAGACAGGAAAAGTACGTAAGTACACGAATTTTTGTAACCTTTGTGGTGAATGAAGTGAAACCAAATGTTCTAACAAATTGAACAATGACGCAATTTGGTGTTGTTATTGTAGTTGGTGAACATAGCTTCTTGCTTTCAAAATCTGAAGAACAAAAAAATAAAAGCACAATTAATTAGGAGATGAAATGTAGGAAAATAGTGAAGATACATGACAAAGATGTGATAAACGACTTACCTTGTTAGCAACATGTATGTTAATCTTCCCCTTTTGGAATCTGAAAAATAAAAAAATCAAAGCACAATTAATTAGGAGGGGGAATGTAGGAAAACTGTAAAGATACATGACAAAGATGTGATGGTGAACTTACCTTCTCAGCAATTGTACGGAAATGGTGAGAGTTAAAAGAGTAAAGAAGAGGAAAAGTACTGATGAGGAGTTGCTGGGAAAAAGCGAGGGGGAGTTGCATGATAAGAGTTAAATAGTGGTAAAAGAGAAAAAGTGGAGACCGGAGAGAGTGTGGACGTGGGAGGGGTTTTTGTTTTATGTTTTGTTTCCTTATTAACTGTCTTGAACTTGGGGAAGTGGGGTTGGGTTTTTTTGTTTTTTTAATTAACGTAGGGTAGTGGGGTTGGTTGGGGTTTTTTGTTTTTATTTAATTTTTCCTCGGACGTTCCCTATTATCTGTCTTCAACGTGGGGAAGTGGGGTTGGATTTTTTGTTTTTTTAATTAACGTAGGGTAGTGGAGTTGGGTTTTTTGTTTTTCTAATTAATTTTCCCTTGGGCATTCCCTATTAACTGTCTTGAACGTGGTTTTTTATTTTATTTAAAAGAAAATGGAAATTCTAGGAAATAGGTATTGGAGTTTGGAGGCTTTTGGAATGTCCAACTACATTCCCTTAGTATATTGATAAATAGATAGATGCTACACACATCACAATTTCGAAAAGGTTCTAACAATGTATTAAGATACAGCTAATTAACTTGTTTATTGAACTTATAATAAAACTTCAAAAAAACAAGAACAAGTTTCTTCATTGAACTTATTTATAACAATTATTAACACATAAAAACTGAAGGTGACTTCTTCTTGGTGTACCTAACCGTCTCCAAGAAGGCTTATTAACACATAAAACAAGTTTCTTCAACTTAATTCATAATAATTAGTGCATCTAATTATTTCGGAAATTCAACTTGACCGTAATAATTAATGTTTAGAAATCATCGTCATCTTCCTCGCGATCCTTCAACTCCCAAGACCCATCTTCATCTTGAACCATTCCCTTGTTCTACACTTGCCACCATGATACGGGCGGGTATGCCATATTTGTCTTTCAAACCATCCGACGACTTGTTAACAAGGGCGATCAACTTCCAAGTGAAATCCTCCTTCCGAGCCTTGTGTTCCCGCGACTCCATGCAAATACACCTCCAAATTATGCTGAATTGAATCCCTTCTATCCTTGTGACTTTTCAAGTACTCGGATTTCGTCGTGTCAATTTTCAATTCTTCGCCTACTTCGGCGTAATCAAACAAGGGAGGTAAAGTAGCAGGTAAATCAGGAACCATATCCCCGTCATTGCGAATGCGTAGGATTCGGAGATGATTGAGTCCATCGAACACCTTTTTGAAGCCAGAATCTCCAATCCTAGGGCTTGCTAACACGAAGGCTGTTACTGGAAAGGACTTTTTTGGTTGACCTTGATATATTATGTTCACTCCATTGGCAACTATGTCAACTGCGTTTAGGGTTGCGATCGCTGCTCCCAAGCTGTGGCCAACAACGGTTATGCTGATGTCTTCGTCCTTGTATTCTTCCACGAGCCTCTTGATTAGGGATGGCAATCTCGGCCGACCCGTTCGAACCCTCCCCGTTCCCCGTCCGAAAAATCCCCGAACTTCGGGGATTCGTTTGGGGATCGGGTAGGGTATAGGGAATTTTTTTTAAAAAGTTCGGGGATCGGGTAGGGGACGGGGATAGGTCTGTCCCCGCTCCGAACCCTACCCGTCCCCGTTCCCCGTTCGTTCCCCGCCCCGCCCCGTCCCCGAATCCCCGAAATATATACTTATATATAAAAATAAATAAATATATAATATGTTATATATCAGTCCTGTTTTGGTAATGTTGGAAAAACTATAGAACTATGGAACTATGAAATTAGTGCTGGCTGGAATTAACTTAATGTTTGAAAAACAATGTTGTAGATTAACTTATGTGTTGGAATTAGTTATTATGTGCTGAAAATTGATAGTACTTGCTAAAACAGTGAATAACGTGTTGTTATGCGCTGAAAATTGGTAGTATATGCTAAAATTATGAAATACAGGTGTAGGAAATGGAGGTACTATTATGTGCCGCAAATACAAATCCCCGAATCCCCAAATCCCCGAATCCCCGTTTTGGATCCCCGTTCCCCGTTTAGGTCGGGGATGGAGGAAAAAAACAAATCCCCATTGGGGATCGGGTCGGGGATGGGGATGGGGTAGAGGGTAATGGGTAGGGGGTGGAGGTAGTACCCCCCGTCCCCGACCCGTCCCCATTGCCATCCCTACTCTTGATCTCAGCGTTAACCTAAAAGGACAATATTCTCGTTTGAGAATAAATTCTTTACACCGCCGATGTAAAATATTAGTTTCCTCCAAATCAATTGCATTACGTCACGTCGCCATGTTTTATTAATTGAGATCACTGTTTTGACACGTGTGGTAATGCAATTATTTTGGAGGAAACAAATATTTACACCGACGGTGTAAAAAAATTTATTTTCTTCGCGTTTTTTATCATGATGGAACTTTTGTTTCGAAATTTTATTCTTGAAGTGCAAAATGGTATTGAAACATATATATCAATTTTCTAAGGGGAGTGATTTTGACACTTCTCAAATTGATAAGCACTCTCGAAGGGGAGTGCCAAAATCAATATCCCTGGGGGATGTGGTTGTAATCAAAGGTGCCTCAAGTGCGTAGCCACGTTGGAGCCCATTCTATTTATGCAAATTTCACTTATTCACTAAAGAATAAGTCTATTTATGAAAGCTACAGCTAAGTCTAATGCTTCGTGGACATGGAAGAGTATTCTGGAGGGTAGAAGGGTGCTTGAAGGGGGACTTCGCTGGAGAGTGGGCAATGGGAATAGAATTCGAGCAGCGGATGACCCATGGCTACCTCGTGATGGAGGGTTTAAACCAAGGGGGATTGCTGACTTTGCTAAGGGATTTCGGGTTTGTCAATTCATTGAGCCCAATGGTAATAAATGGAGGGAGGAGCTGGTTCGAGAGGCATTTAATCAGGAGGAAGCAGAACTAATTTTGGGTATACCTTTGTCTAGATTCGGAATGGAAGATCGAGCAGTATGGCACTTCACTAGTAATGGCATATATACAGCTAAGTCAGGTTACGAAGTTGCATTAAGGTTGAGGAGGGATGGGCAGTTGGGGGAAAGAAGTGAGGGGGAAGGAAGTAATAGGGAAAGACGGAAGGAGGTATGGAAAAGTGTTTGGCAGCTACCGTGTCAAGGTAAAGTTCAACATTTTGTGTGGAAATGTATGCATGATATTGCTCCCGTGAAAGACGTGCTGGTCAAGAGGAGGATGGTTAATGATGCGTTGTGCCCCTTATGTTCAGAGGATAGGGAATCGGCCATTCATTTACTAGCCAGATGTTCCTTCGCACAGATCATGTGGCGGCTATCCCCGTTGGGGATTAACATGAGTTCTATTCAGGGTGATTCAGTTCTTGATTGGTGGGATAACCTACTAGAGAGGTGGAAAGGGATGAAGGAAAACAAGAATGTGTGGGCTGCAGTGGGTTATATCGTTTGGAGAATCTGGAAATGCAGAAATGACGTTGTTTTCAATAATAAACTGTGGAGACCGGATGCGGCTTGCACTGCTGCGATTTGCGAGGCAACAGATTTCTTGAAGTCTAATGATCGAACACTAAGGATTGGGGACACTGGTCATGCAACAATAGTGGGAGAGCAAGTAGAATGGAAAAAACCCATGAATGGTTGGATTAAAATCAATTTCGATGGGGGATTGGACAATCATCGAAAGTCAAGTGGGTTAGGCATTGTGATTAGAGACTCGCGTGGCCATTTTAGAGCAGCCAGAGGTATTCACTACGGGTATTTGATGAGCCCGGTAGTGTTGGAGGCGATGGCGGCACGAGAAAGTTTAGTCTTTGCTACTGAACTTGGGTTGCAGAAGGTGCATATTGAAGGAGATTCCCAATTGGTGATTGGCATGATTCAAAAGCAGCAAGATGTCAACACAACAGTTGGGGTTCTAATTGCGGATGTGACCCGACTGAGGCAGAAGTTTGAAGATACGAGAGTGAGTTTTATTCGAAGGATTGGCAATTTAGCGGCACATGTTGTGGCCAAAGATGCTGTGAAAGGAAGTGGGATTCGTTCGTGGGAATTCTATCCCCCCCCCCCCCCCCCCCCCCCCCCCCCCCCCCTTGGCTTTTTTCATCCATCATGTGAGGATGAGAGCCCATCTTGATGTATTGGTTTTATTTTCCTGAGATTAATAAAATCTATCCTAAACTTTGGCAAAAAAAAAAAAAAAAAAACTAAAGAATTAAGATAGTACATCTTAATAGTAAGAGATTATTACTAAATCAATTAATATAACCACTCTCTTATTTGCCTTACAAGTAACGAAAGAAGCCTTAATTAACTATCATCCATGGGAAAGACTATAATACACATCATTTATTTGGGTGTGTATCATATGCACCCTCAAAATATTATGAATTATGAAAAAAATGTCACGAATTGTATTGCTAAAAAGTTACAAATCGTATAAAGGTTACGAGATACACCAAAATGTTATGAATTATAATAAAAATGTTATGAATCGTACTGCTGAAAAGTTATAAATTCTAGAACAAATGTTACAAAATATGCTAAAATGTTATGAATAAACCATAAAATAAGTGTGTATAGTACACCTTTTTAAGAGGGTGTGTATTGTAGACTTTCCCATCATTTGAATGGTGAACTTAGATTATAAGAGTTTAAAGGGCGGCGCGACTATCGAAAAAGACCAAAAATTTTGGTACGAATTAAATAAGTATATTATATTACCTGGTCTAGCTCTGGCGCTGGATTTATCATTGAATGGTGAACTTGGATTATCAGTAGTGTAGATGGAGTAAAACCCCCCATGCACCTTTGGATCATGCTCCTGATTTACGAGTATGTTCGAAGCCGGAACCAAAATACATGCCGCGTCATCGATCTAGCCATTCCTTTCCCTTGATTGTCCCTCTCCAAGCAACCAAAATATCTCTCCTCCCCAGAGCCGCCTTCCCCTCATCCGTGGCCACCGCTACGTACGTACCCCATCCAGTTGGTCTCCTTGAACCATGGAATGGGAATGGGAACAGGGATTAATATTGAGCATGTAGCGTAGAGATATTTGGTCACGTACGCTGTACTTGAACGGATTGCCTTGCTCTAGAAACACCTTAGCAAAGAGATCCTTCTTTGCGTACCGGCAACTTCCTGCGTTCTTCGACACCTTTTCAGATCAGTTGAAGGCGTCACCGGTTACTTGAACCCTTTCTCCATAGTGAATTATGTATCGACGAGATCAATGTCTAGAGGATCCAGTAATCCTTTCCAGTTTTGATCTCCACTGAGAAGCTCCCAATTTTTGGCTATGTTGTTGGCATTGCCCATATTCGTGATCTTTTTTCTCTGAGGTCTATTAACTTGATGGCTTCGTAACCTTCGTTGGTTACTTGATGCACATATGCAAGTTATCCATGTTGAATATCCACATATCGAATTCATGTTTTGTGGCTGAATGATTGAAGCTAGGCCTCCAGTACTGTTGACTAGGGGATGCAAAAGATTGAGATCGATGTATCTCCAACGATTGGCTCCTGTTGGTTCAGGATGATAAACGTGCGGGGGTCCTAGGAGATATCTAAACGTGCAGTGTGATAGGAGCTTTTGATCTGCCAATTTGTGGCCTGCATTTGTATGGTTTTAAGTAGGACTAGCAATGTAGAGATTAGAGAGAATGAGTGTGTAGTGCGTGGGTTGAGAGGGAACTCTCTTGTAAAGTTTGTCTCCATCAAAGTTGTCAAATCCGTTCCGTACCGGCCAGTACGGGTCTTTAAACGGAACGCAAAGAGTCATGTTCCGTTCCGGTTGAAATACCGGCCGATACCGGGTGTACCGGCCTGTTCCGGTCTGTTCCGGCCATTTTCCGGAGTTCCAGCCGGTACAAAATTACGTTTTTTTTTCTTTTTTTTAGATTTTGTATATGTTTACACTTAAAAATTTTAAAAATGGTAGATATATATTAAATATATATATATAATATTAATTGCGGTAAATCCGGAACGGTACCGGAATACAGCCCGGTACCGGTACGTACCATTTCAGTAGTGAAAACGGTACGCTGACCAGTACAGTATTGACAACTTTGGTCTCCATATTAAAATATTGTTTTGATTTTTCCATGGATGTACCTTATTTTGAGAAACTAGGTAAAACTCTTTATTTGTGTGTGTTTGGCGTGTTTTGGTTTTGATCCTTGAGGCACAACAATCCATGCTTGAACAATAACTAAATAAATTAAGAGATCAATATATATATGGAGTATATGCATTGTACGTGACACCATAAAATTAGCCTCACAAGAGATGGATGATGGGAATCATTAGTATGTATGTATGACATGATCGTGTAGTCAACTAAAATGATCATATTCAATGGACATATTCGTCCATCAAAAGTCTAGGACCACTGCACGGGCTGTGGCACAATTTTGCCCTCACGAATTTGGAAAATATACATATCGATATCTGTTGGAGTTGCTTTCTCTTTCTTAGCACTCCGCTCCTGATTTTTTACAGGCCCCACCCATAATAATTATTTTCTGTATTTTTTTGTAGGTTCCAGAATGGGTTTCACACAACGTGCGGTGGTCCTAGCACAGTTGTCCTTCCATACAAAACCGCCCCATGGTTCTTGAAATCACAATTATAAACACGTGATATCAAGTTGTAGATGTATCGAACAACAATGATTTTGCTTCCGCAACTCGTGTGTGCATCTCGGTTGTTTATTCTCCGCACTTTTCACGCCATTGGAACTCGTATCGACGAGAGCTTACGTATTGGTGTGATTACAAATTCAATAATGTTTGGCTTTGTTTGGTTGAAAGTTTAGTTTAGTTTAGTTTTGGTAATGGGTGGAGAAAGAAATAGGATAATGATTGAAAATATAGGTAATGATTAGAGAGAGATAGAGAAAGATGATAAAGTAATAATTAAATAAATAGAATAATAATTAAAAATATATATAGTAATGATTGAAAAACAAAATAAAAACTAAACTAAACTTCAAAATGAACATAGCCTTACATCTGCAACTTTTTACCACAACCAGGCCAGCCACAACTGCTGCCTGATTAGCACACTTATTAGACATTATATTTTGTCTTATTCCTGACTCAGCCACGATAGCAAAAGTACTCAAACCCCAACATCTCTATCCGGGCGCCATTTCAAGGACAGTCTCTGTGTTTACTCACTCACGGCCAGGACAGTCACGCATACTTCGTTTTGGGATTTCAAAATTTTTGGTATAATTTTTAATAAATTTTAACTATTCATTTTTCCTTATCATTACTCTAAAAAATCTTCCTTAAAATCTAAACCGGAAGAATAGCATTTACGGCTCACTGAATCTCTATTTCTCGAGCCGTGCGATCCACACAAATTTCTATGCATAGATCATGCAGAGATTTCAATGTGGGGCCCACTACGGGTCTCATCTCGGCAATGAACGACTCTCCATCATTGGTTGTCTAGATGAAATCCAAACCTTCGGATGCACGATCTAACGGTTCGGAGGTGCGCAGCACAATGCTGTGTAGCGAGCAATCCAAAATCCCAAACTTCGACCGTTCATTTCAAATGAGGTGCTTACATCCAAAATTGAACCAAACTTGCCGTCCAATGCTCCTAATTAGAGTAATGGGACAATTTTTATCCATGTCTTTTACATTGATGATCTACACATCCATGTTTACAAAATGACTTTATAAAAGTTTTACTAATCATACAGTAGGTCTCACTTTACGGGGATGCTATCAAGCGGGGGTGGTTGGCAGTAGTGCCGCAAGCAGTCAATCCGCCGTTTATCTCAGCCGCCGACGGCTCGGATTTTAATCCAAGCAACGGACGGTTAGATATTTATGTGCTCGGATTACATCCAAACTGTCCATGCCGAAACGAACAGTTGGATCGTCTGCTCGGCATCGCTGTGCCTCATACACCCCGCTTGGCAGCTTCTCCCAATCATCCCATAAAAATTGGATAATTGATCAAAACATGAGAGGATGCGCATTCGATCTCATTCCCACGTTTCTCGATTAATAACTGCCTTCCACATAGGTATTCAACAAGTATGCTACTATACACACATCACAATTTCGACAAGGTTATAATTAATAACAATGTATTAAGATACAGCTAATTACCTTGTTTATTGAACTTATAATAAAACTTTAAAAAAACAAGAACAAGTTTCTCGAACTTATTTATAACAAGTTTTTCGATTAATGGTTATGATATTGTCAACCTACTGGACTGACGATAAACACTCTAGAAGACAAGAAAATATATGTTTTTATATATTTTTTACACCCTTAATACACATTCACACACTTATTATTCATGAGCTGATTTTAGAATTTTCCTTATAACAATTATTAACACATAAAAACTGAAGGTGACTTCTTCTTGGTGTACCTAACCGTCTCCAAGAAGGCTTATTAACACATAAAACAAGTTTCTTCAACTTATTTATAATAATTAGGGCTAATTATTTCGGAAATTCAACTCGACCGTAATAATGTTTAGAAATCGTCGTCATCTTCCTCGCGATCCTTCAACTCCCAAGACCCATCTGCATCTTGAACCATTCCCTTGTTCTGCACTTGCCACCATGATACGGGTATGCGATATTCATCTTTCAAACCATCCAACGACTTGTTAACAAGGGCGACAGGTCGATCAACTTCCAAGTGAAATCCTCCTTCCGAGCCTTGTGCGACTCCATGCAAATACGCCTCCAAATTATGCAGAGTTGGACTCCCTCTAATCCAGTGACTTTTCAAGTACTCAGATTTAGTCGTGTCAATTTTATGTTCTACGCCTACTTCAGCGTAATCAAACAAAGGAGGTAAAGTAAGAGGTAAATCTGGAACACTATCTCTGGCATTGCGAATGCGTAGGAGACTGAGATTGAGTCCATCGAACACCTTTTTGAAGCCAGTATCTCCAACCCTGGGGCTTGCAAGCACGATGGCTGTTACTGGAAAGGCCTTGTTTGGTTGACCTTGATATATGTTCACTCCATTGGCAACTATGTCAACTGCGTTTAGGGTTGCAAGTGCTGCTCCCAAACTGTGGCCAGCTACAGTTATGCTGACGGTGTCTTCGTCCTTGTATTCTTCCACAAGCCTCTTGATCTCATCGTTAACCTAAAAGGACATTCCCAATGCCATTTTTAATCATGATGGAAACTTTTGTTTCGAAATTTTATTCGATCTCGAAGTACTGGAAAATTGTATTGAAACATAAAGTTATACACATCAATTTCCTGAAACTATTAAGTTAATTAATCATGTGTTCAAAATCCAGAAAATCAAGATGCAAAAAGGGGAGAGAAGATCGAAAGGAAGGCGGGTCGGGTTTGGGTATGGCTTGGCTCATGTTTGACCCAACCAATTTCAACCCGCCTACTCTTGACCTGTATTTAGGCGGGCTCCTGTACCGGCGCGCCTGAAGAGTCACCACCCGAATTTTTGAGATGGATGATCCAAGAAATCGATAACTTGATTTAAAAAGAAAGGGCTTTTGGTCTAGCGAAAATGTTAAGATTTTGAGTTTGAGAGCCACGTTACGAACGGCGAAGGTTTTGTTGAAAAAGCACCCCACTCGTCCTGTTAAACCGGTCTCTACTTAGCATTTTAAATGGGGGATTAAATATCATTTGAAAAACTTAACTTTGATTAAAACATATACGGAAAAGGGACATGGGGTTTAATATAACACATTGCCGTGCTTGTGGTGCATATTGTGTAGTATGAAATGGATGAGTAATGTACAGAAAGTGAAATAGCAATATTACGGCAGTCTGCCAATATTAAGTGAAACACCGTGTGACGAATACATCGCACAATGTCACTAAAACACCATGCGGTGTACATGTCTACACATTCCAGAATCAATTCACTTTTACATGACAAAACAAACCATAGGTCCGCAAAACACTTTTTTATAGTTTTTGAATCTCTGAAAAATGATCTACGAGACCATTTTGTTCATTTTATCATGTAAAGCAATATTAAAAACTTTTTGAAATGTTGAAAGATTTAATAAAGTTAAAAAGATGACTTTTAATATGAAACTTGATTCTGGGATGTACCCGCAAAGAAAAGTAATAAACAGAATGAACAAAATAACATAAGAAGAAGTATGTACAAGATATAAAAAAATGCACGGTGAAATATACTACGTTGTGCAGTGTTGTAAAACGCCGCACGATGTAGCGTATTCCAGTGCAGAAACTATTTTTTTTTGTGCTTGTTGAATATAAAGCTCGATTGAGACCCAAACTCTGTATAGAAAGACTGAGAAGGGCCTCGATTGGCTCCCCTCAAAGCTAAACATGGTTTAGCCCAAGAAATTTGTTTATACTTTTTTATTGAGGCTTGGATGTGCTTGAAGATGGAAGAGTGGAGAATGATCTGGACTTTGAAAATCCCTAAAATCAATTGGGTTCCTAAGTTTAGGGGGGGTTTGTGTGAGTTTTGTGAAGATTTGATGAGATTTTGAAGAGAGAATAAGAAGAAAAATCAATTTAAGACTGATTTTGTAAGAGCCTAGCTTGTGGGTTGATATACAGAGAGAAAGAGATGTATATGGTTGTAATGGGTGTAAGTGTTGGGATTTGTCCCATATTGATTAATTATCTCCTCTAAAACTAGTATATAAGCCTGAGCGGTCTCTCTACTCTTTGCCAATTGGTTTGGAGTTGGATACTTTAACATGATATCAAAGCTAGGCTTTCGAAGGCTTTTCCCTTTTGTTTGTGCCATGGTTGCACTTTGTTTCATTGTGATCTGTGTATTCCGGATCCTTTATTGATCTCTCCACGTGCGAGTCAGAGGTCGCACGTGCGGGGGAGTGTTGGAATTTGTCCCACATCGATTAATTATCTCCTCTAAAACTAGTATATGAGCCTGAGCGGCCTCTACGCTCTTTGCCAATTGGTTTGGAGTTGGATACTTTAACAGTAAGGGGTTGTAAAGAGAGAATCAAGAGGGATTCTTTTTCTTGTAAGAGAAGGGGTATATTTATAAGCAAAAATATGCTTGGAGTGCATCTAAAGGCAAAAATCGTGAAAAACGTGCTCTGCTGACGTGCAAGGGAAAAGGCCACGCGGTGAAGTGATTTTTGACATTCCGTGCAAGGGAAATGGCGGCATAGTGAAGTGATTTTTGGAATGCCACTCGATTTTTTGAGGCAACACAGCACATCGAACTTGGAATTGGGCGAGTTCGAAGCATTGAAAAGCTTGTCGAGTCATCTTTCTAACCCAATTGATTTCACTCAAAGATGCTTTATACATTGAAATATGTGCCTATTTTACCCTCAACGTGTCATAAAAAAGTTATTTTTGACCTAGCAAATGCGTTTTTCTCTTTGCAATTGAACCGGGGGCCACCCTACATGTCTATAAAAGGGGTTTTCTTGAGATTTTGAGAAGGAGTAACAATTTAAGTCTTTAAGGTATATTTTTGCTTATTTCATTATTGGAGAACTTAAAAATTATTCGGATATCCGGATTGGAATGTCTACAATTTACGTTGCCAATATTCAACTCACAATCCGTTTTAATCCATTCAAATTCGCTCATTTGCCACCTCTATTTCAAGCTTTGCATAAAAATTTATATTATATTACCTGATCTCTGGTGCTCTTATTATTGAATGGTGAACTTGGATTCTCAGTAGTGTAGATGGAGTAAAACCCCTCATGCACCTTTGGATCATGCTCCTTCCCAAGTATTTCTGAAGCAGATCTCAAATTAGCTTGTACGTCATCCATCCATTCCAAGAGCATGATCGTCCCTCTCCAAGCAACCAAAATATCTCTCCTCCCCAGAGCTGCCTTCCCGTCGTCCGTGGCCACCGCTACGTACCCCATCCAATTGGACTCCTCAATCCAGGGATCGATAACAGGGAATGAGGATGTCGCGTAGAAATATTTGGTCACGTTGTATTTGAACGGATTGCCTTGCTCTAGAAACACCTTAGCAAAGAGATCCTTCTTCGCGTACCGGCAACTTCCTTTGTTCTTCGACACCTTTTCAGTGTTGAAGGCATCGCCGGTTACTTGAACCCGTTCTCCATAGTGAATTATTTGTCGAAGGAGATCGGTGTCTGGAGGATCCAGTAATCCTTTCCAGTTTTGATCTCCACTGAGAAGCTTCCAATTTTGGGCTATGTTGGTCGTATCGCCCATATTCGTGATCTTTTTTTTATGAGTTCTTTTAACTTGATGACTTCGTTGGTTACTTGATACACATATTTATAGGGCCTGAATACGTTTAGTTCTTCTTTGAGGTAGCTAGCTGGCAAGAATTTGTGAGAGCAAGTTATCCATGTTGAATTTCCACATGTGGAATTCATGTGTTTGTGGCTGAATGATTGAAGCTAGGCCTCCAGAACTGTTCACTAGTGGATGCAAGCTGTATCTCCGACGATTGGCTCCTGTTGGTTCAGGATGATAAACGTGCGCGGGTAATAGGAGCAAATTTGAGATAAACATGCAGTGTGATAGGAGCGTTTGATCTGCCTATTTTATTGCCTGCATTTGTATGGTTTTAAGTAGGACTAGCAATTAATGTAGAGATTAGAGAGAGTGAGTGTGTAGTGCACTGGTTGAGAGCGAACTCTCTGCTAAAGTGTGTCTCCATATAATTTCCGTTTGACTGAAAAAAAAAAAAAAAAAAAAAAGAGGTTTGTCTCCATATCAAAATAGTGCTCCGATTTTTCTGTGGATGTACCCGATTAGGTGGGAAACTAAGTAAAACTCTGTATCTGTATGTGTTTGGCGTATTTTGGTTTTAATCCTTGGGGCACAACAATCCATGCTTGAACAATTACTAAATAAATTAATATTAGTATTTGTCCGTGCCTACAGCAATATGCACCATGGTTTGAATTGTCTGTGCCTATGACACTTGCTAGTTAGTGGCTCAAACACTATATCGATTCATTAGTGTGTAGATCCTCTTCTTACCCATACTTACGACATTCCTCCAACTAAAATTTTAAGCTAGCTACAAAGAACATTTCTAACACTAAAAACTGCCAAAAAGATCGCAATAGAGCATTGCCTTTGCTTTTAGACCCCAAAACTCCAAAAAAAGAAAACAAAGAAAGAAAAAATCCAAAAAAATCCCAATCCCAATAAACTCCAAAAATTTCCAAATATCTTTGCATTTAGGGAGTTTTCTTTGCCCACCATTCACGCAGCTCATATTGCCTTTGCTTTTAAACACAAAAACTCCAACAACAAAAAAAAAAAACAGAGAAAAAATCCAAAAAAATCTCAATCCCAATAAACTTCAAAAATTTCCAAATACCTTTGCGTTTAGGGAGTTTTCTTTACCCGCCATCCACGCAGCTCATATTGCCTTTGCTTTTAGACACCAAAACTCCAAAAAAAAAAAAAAAAAAAAACATAGAAAAAATCCAAAAAAATCCCAATCCCGATAAACTCCAAAAAATTTCAAATACATTTGCTTTTAGGGAGCTTTCTTTACCCATCGTCCACGCAACTCGTAGGCTTTCTTCCAAATGGATATAGTTTCTTTGTTGACACTAAAAATTCAAAAAAAAAAAAAAACAGAGACCAAAAATCCAAAAAAAAATCCTAATAAACTCCAAAAAATTTCAAATGCATTTGCTTTCACGAAGCTTTCTTGGCTCAGCTCTTACCGTCCACGAAACTCGACAGATTTGAAAGATTTCGCCTGGTAAGAAACATTCTACGCAGCTTTGTTGGTCTAGATTTGAAAGATTTTGCTGGAGATTCGAAAAAGCGGTGTAGAGAGAGAGAGAGAGAGAGAGAGAGAGAGACCCGAACGCCAATAGAAGCAGTTTTCTTTTTTTTTGTATGTTTTCGACAGAATCTGATTTGGATAAAAAGAATCGATGGCATTTTTGTAATATATTTGTAAGAGTGTGTGTGTTTTCTTGAGAGAGTTGGAGAGTACATATCAGTCTTTGGATCAAATGAATCTCAGCCTTCCTTTCAACTTGTGTTTGTGTGGTCCCTACACCTTTGTATTTTATTAAGTAGATATGTATATGTGTGTGTATATATGTATATATATGTATATGTATATGCATTGTACGTGACACCATAAAATTAGCCTCACCAGAGATGGATGATGAGAATCATTAGTATGAATGTATGACATGATCGTGTAGTAAGCTAAAATGATCATATTCGTCCATAAAAAGTCTAGGACTATCGCACGGGGTGTGGCGCAATTTCGCCCTCACGAATTCAATGGACATATCTGTTGGAGCATATTTCACTTTCTTAGCACCCTGCTCCTGATTTTTTACAGGGCCCCGCCCATAATAATTATTTCCTGTATTTTTGTGGAGATCGAAATAGGCCCTACACGATATGTGGTGGTCCTAGCACGGTTGTCCTTCCATACAAAACCGCCCATGCTTCTTGAAATCACAATTACAAACAAGTGATATCAAGTTGTAGGTGTATCGAATGACGTTGATTCCCGTGAAGGCCCCTGGGTTTTTTTTTTATAAAATTTTTGGACAGTTCGGATTGGCCATCTGATGGCCAGAGACGACATGTACACACGAAAAATAGGATGTTTAGATCAAACACCCTACACATATCGAATGACGTTGATTTCCGCTTGAGCCCCCTCAGTTTTTTTTTCATAGAATTTTTGGACGGCTCAGATTGACCGTCCGGTAGCCGAAAACAATTTGGCGCAACCATTGGTACGATTTCCCTACGGAAACCGTCAGTATCTATATCATTTCTCATCGAACAACAATGATTTTGCTTCGGCAACTCGTGTGTGCATCTCGGCAGTTCGTTCCCCACACTTTTCACGCTGTTGGAACTCGCATCGACGAGAGCTTAAGTATTGGTGTGATTAAAAATTCAATAATATTACATATGCAACTTTTTACCACGACCAGGCCAGCCACAACTGCTGCCTGATTAGCACACGTAAAAAAGTAAGACATTATTTTTCTTATTCTTGACTCAGCCACGATTGCAAAAGTACTCAAATCTCTATCCGAGCAACATTTCAAGGACAATCTCTGCCGGATCAAAAAAGAAAAAAAGAAAAAAAGGACAGTCTTTGTGTTTTTTTTATTACGTTAAAAGCCCGAATACAATACAGATTTCATTAAAACATACAAGAAAGAGCCAAAACTACCAAGCCTTCGACACAGGCACCCCCTGCTTAAGCAAGACCGACAAAACGTCTAGATTAAGAACCAATCTAGGTCCAGGTAGTAGAAAATCCTAACGGACCACAGCTCAAATCCGGAGAAAACAATAAGGCATAAGCACAATTGAAATCTGAAAAAAAAAAAAAAAAACAACTAAGAAACAACTAAGGAAAGTACAACTCTCCTACCGAAGTCCATGTCTCCCGAAGATCTGCACGCCTCCTCTGTCGGATCGAGTCGTTGAAGCCGAACACCAAGGGCTGATTGCCCACTGCACCGGTCACCATCCCCGAACACTAAAATCTTCAACTACAACCCAATCGCGCACCAAAACTGCCGGCACAACCCAGGCACGCAAAGGACATCAGATGAAAACTCAGGCCACAACAAAACCTAACCTAAAATTATTATCCCACCACCAACACCCACTGGATCTAAAAGCCAAGACCAGTATGAATCAGACCGCGGAGACCGGCCGGTAAAAGACCCAGCCAAACAGCTGGTACAGAAGAAAATAAGGCAAAACCCTAACCCCAAAACTCACCTTATTACCACATCAAACGCCCACCACTTGCAGGACCACCACTCACCGCCTTCTAGCTCCGGTCTGAACCAGCATCGTTGGACAGTAAGGATAGGAAACCCATCACGAGGGCCGGACCACTGGCCAGAAAAACGGAAGGAAGAGGAACGAGAGGGGAGGAGCGAAAGATGGGGAAGCTGGGAGGAGGGGAAAGGGGGCGGCGGCCCCCCTCCCCCGAATCTGGATATGGTGAGAGGAGTTTAATCGCTCACGGCCAGGACAATCTCTCATACTTTATTTTGGAATTTCAAAATTTCGGGGTATAGTTTTTAACAAATTTTACCTATTCATTTTTTTCCACTCATTATTCTAAAAAATCTTTCTCAAAATCAAAACTGAACAGCGCCTCAGTATTTTTTTCTTTCACCAATGTTTATTCACTCACAGCCCCTTGCCGGAAGAATAGCCTTTCCGGCTCTCTCTCAATCTCTATTTCTCTTCTTTTTGGTTCTCTTGAGTTTTTTTTTTTATCCCCTAAACTATATATATTTTTACTATTTTGTTCCTAAACTATTAAAATCACATATTCATCCCTTAACTTTCTGATTGCAACTCATTTGATCTGATCGTTAACAACATCCCAACTCAGACGAAAAATTGGGATTTATTTACCTTTTTGATCTCCAAAGTATTAGCGAATTACCAATTTGTTCTCCAATCCAGACACTTGTCCTATTTAGTCCTTAACATTTAAATTGTGAGTCAAATGGCCCCGCCCCTAATGCTGTTTATTTGTTTCCATCAAATGTGTAGCATTCTTTGTATTTTACCATCCAGCGCTTGTTTATTTCAAAATTTTCAAGTATTGAACATAATTTTTTGCTTTTTATATTTTTTAATTTCCTCGAAACGAATTAATAATCCATTAAAAATAACACAAAATAAATAAAAACCAATCTGAATAAATAAAAATATATAATCCAAATAACTAACTTGTTCTCTTTCATTTTCAAAAAAAAAAATTCAAAAAATTCCTTCTAGATTCTTCCTACTTTTAACATTTCTCTCTCTATCTCTCTTCACTTATTATCCCTACTATTTTTCAAAAAAAATTTCAAATACCAAACCAAACACAGTATTATTAAGCCAAAGATATTGTTAATTTGGCTTAAATAAACCACTTGGCTTATTTTTTTTATCTTTATTCAAAAAATTTGCGTTTGTTAGTTTCGCTTCAAATTTTTGTAAACTACTCAAATCACTCATTCTTCTTGGCATATTGTTAGTATCGTAAATTTTTAAATTCCCAATTACCGTCATCAGACAAACAAATTATCCACAAAAATAATTTTTGAACTTGAATTTGCCTCCTTAAAAAATAAATACTACTTATTACTCCCTCCGTCCCAAATTGATTGTCCGGTCCGCAAAACGGAGTGTTAAAAATAATACAATTTTTGCAAGAAAAAATCAAAAGTTTTTTAACAACTTACTAGATATCAATGAATATTTTTAATTTGTGAGAAAAGTTTGAATTTTTTCTTGAAAAAATTGCATTATTTTTAGGGAAAATTTTACAAATGGTCCCTCTAGTTTGTACGAGTTCTCATTTTCATCCCTCTAGTATCAATTGTATCGATTTTAACCCTATAGTTTTCATTCCGTCTCAATTTCATCCCTCTCCCTAACGCCATCAATGAAACAAACGGAATTGGAGGACAAAATTGTCATTTCTCTTCATAGAGGGACTAAATTGAGATTTCATGCAAACTAGAGGGACTATTTCTATAATTTTATTTTTTACTTTTGTTTTTGCAAATAAATTCAAAATACATCATATGTTGAAATAATCTCATATTATACTGAATAATCAAAATATGTTGAAATTTTTTAATGTTTTTATTATATATATCACAAAAAATATGAGAAAATTTGAAAAACACCCCCTATGTTAAATGTCTTAGTATTGTATTTTTTTCAATTGAATTTTCAATCTCGTTATTTTCTTTGTCACATGATGAAAAAGAAAAAGTTGTTCAGTAATATTTAGAAATATTGTAATTGTGTTTAATTTAACAATAAAATACTATTGAATATTAAGAGATCGAATACATTAAAGCATGTGTATAAGTGTATTTATTTTGGAATTTACTCTTAAGATCACTTATATAACAAATAAACATGGATTTTGAATATTTTTTTTATTGGGTGAAAAAAATAAGGAGATTATAAGAACATGATACAAAGACATTAGTTAAGGGGTTGATTTGTGCATTTTCTAATATTTTTGTAATGTGTAATGAAATATAAATATAAATATAAATATAAATTTTTTCAATACAGTTTGATTATCCAATAAAAAATAATTCAGTTGTCAAATACATTACTTATGGTCTTTTTTATTTTATTTGCAAAAAAACGAAAGTAAATTTTAGAAATAGTCCCTCTTGTTTACGTGAAATCTCAATTTAGTCCCTCTATGAAAGAAAATGACAATTTTGCCCTTCAATTCTGTTTGTTTTATTGACGGCGTCAGGGAGAGGGATGAAATTGAGACGGAATGAAAACTATAAGGTTAAAATTGATACAATTAATACTAGAGGGACGAAAATGAGAACTCGTACAAACTAGAGGGACTAATTGTAAAATTTTTCCTTATTTTTAACATTCCTTTTTGCGGACCGGACAATCAATTTGGGACGGAGGGAGTATCTGTTTTGGAACGGCAAACACAAAGCTCTGGGTGCCAGACGTTTATCCAATCCCATCATAAGAACCTGCCACATCATTGATCCGCGGCTGCCCGAACAGACCAGTAGGCAAACGCCAACAGTAATCTCACAGTTCTTCCGCAAACCAAAAAAAAAAAAAAAAAAGCCTCCCACGTCAGCGATCCGTGTCTAAACCGATTCCCACCGTCGACACCCGCTTCACTCAATCAACGGCATCGATCGCTTTCCCCATCCCGGCGCAAATTTCAGAAGCCCTATAAAATGGAACCCCTCCTCAAGAATCCCTCCAAAACACACAACAGACCCTAGATTTGAAAAACTGAAAAGAATAAGAAGGTCCTAGTTCTGCAATGGCTCGCACAAAGCAAACTGCTCGCAAGTCCACCGGCGGCAAGGCCCCGCGCAAGCAGCTCGCGACCAAGGCAGCCAGGAAGTCGGCCCCGGCCACGGGCGGCGTGAAGAAGCCCCACCGTTTCAGGCCGGGGACGGTGGCGCTGAGGGAGATCAGGAAGTACCAGAAGAGCACGGAGCTGCTGATCAGGAAGCTCCCGTTCCAGAGGCTGGTGCGGGAGATCGCACAGGACTTCAAGACCGATCTGCGGTTCCAGAGCTCTGCCGTGGCCGCGCTCCAGGAGGCCGCGGAGGCGTACCTGGTGGGGCTGTTTGAGGACACCAATCTGTGTGCCATTCACGCGAAGAGGGTGACGATTATGCCTAAGGATATTCAGCTTGCTCGCCGCATTAGGGGCGAGCGTGCTTAGGGGTTTGGTTTACTTGGCTCTGTATGGTTGTTTTAGGGTTTAGTTTCTGGTATGTATGTTTGGTTTTGAAGTTGGCTCTCATGTTCAGTTACTGTGAAAATGTCTATGGAATGAAAAGTGAAGTGTTTGGTTGTTGATTGGTCAGATTCGTTCTGTTTTCTTTGAATTGTTATGATATTTTTTTGAAAATTATTTGGCCTCTGTAGCTTCTTGAACATAGAACAGCATTGGAATCAAAGCTGCCCAAACTGTGATTCCATTGAACATTGATCTGTTCTCATTACCAGTTCTTTATTAAACTCCCCAGAAGAAACAAAAACCACCAAACTTATAGTAAACAGGAACATAAGTTAATTAGTTTTATGCTAGCAAGGGAAGATAGTAATAAGGGATCTTTGAACTAGTGATAATATAGGTAATTAGACTTACGGTTTGGTTTGCTTGTGGTTGCTCGGGTTTAGTGTGCTCATTTGTATGTTCTATTTTGAGGTTAGATCTTCTGTTCAATTTCTTGGGTTATATCTGTGGAAAGGAAAGTGAAGTGTTTTGTGGTGTATTTGCTGGACTCGTGATCTGTTCTTTGAGTTTTTGTACTTACTCTTGCATATGGTATATAGCTTTTTGGAATAATTTTGTCCTAGTAGTCTCTTGAACAGAGTTGAACATTGGAATCAAAGCTGTATTTGCCTACTTTTTTTTGTGTGTGTAATTTCCTTGTCTCAACTGTAGTATCAAATTGTTGTGGGTTTTTTGCATGTATCAAGCTGTTTTGTGTATTAAGATTACATAGTTATGGTGAATGTTGGGCCAACATAGCCCATAAACTGCAATCCGGCTCCTCTCTAATTCATAGAGAATTGGACGATCCTCCAATTCTAATTCAATGGTCAGGATCATCATAGTAACTCCAGTCCCAAATCTCATATAGTATTTTACGGACATCCAATTACTCTTCATATATTCCCCAATTACATAAGTATTTTCCCTTCCCGTTAAACCAGCATCTGAAAGGATATATTTTTTTATATATATAATTGATGAGGATTTTTTTCCCACTAATAATATTTAGGCTATAGCTCATGAGGAATTTTTTTACTAATGTTATATCAGTAATTTTTCTTTCTTTCAGCCTGGTTTCTTTTGTTGATATTATGCAGCTCATAAGAATTTTTTTTTTACTGATACTAGTGTATTTTCACATTCCTCGTATGATGTTGCATGCTCATTGTAGTTGTTTTTCATGTAAAAATGTTGAAATCACTTGGGCAGTTTTGCCTGATCGTTACTTTTAAGACTCCGGAATTAGTTGAGGCGCGCACAAGTTGGCCCGAACATCCGGTTATAAAAAAAATTATAAAGCAGCTAATTACCATAAGTTTCACATGAAGCATACTGACATAGAGTCATTAATTGTGGAGTTTCACTACAAGAAGATAATTCAGAAAAACATAAAATAACCAAAATGGCGAAATATGAGCTGTATAAAAAAAAAAATCTTTAAGAGTTAGGTTTAACTAGAGGGAAGACATTTATGTAATTGGAAATTATTTGAGGAGTAATTGGGTGCCCGAGGAATGCCGGATGAGTTTTGGGACTAGAGTTACTAGAACAATTCTGACCATTGAATTAGAATTGGAAGATCCTTCAATTCCCTATGGATTGGAGAGGAGCCGGACTCCATAAATTGAGATAAAATCTACTCTACAAAAGAGCATATTCTTTACGGAGGGTCAAGCACAATAAGGACGTAACTGCGGCCACAAGCAGAAAATTGACCTTATCATCCGCAAAAACATTTTACTAAAAGATAGCAAAGGTGGCCCCCTAAATTTAGTAACACATATTTAGCTGTAACCCATGAAAACAGGCTTGAATTGTGAACAACCACTGGCTTTCCTTTCTCCTCTCCTTGCATCACGTCTATCTCCTTTTCTCTGTCCATAATTCTGAATTGCCTGGTTTCTGAACTCTCAGATGTCAGGGCCTATCGCCTTGCCTGGGCAATAAAGCAACATAACCAAAGAAAATAGACTTGTCTTCCTGAGCTGATTTGAATGCATTTCCAAAGTTTTTTATGGCTGGGACTGTGTACCTCAAAACAGATAAATTTGAAGTCAAGCTGGAGGGGATCACATTCAAATTGCGAGATTTCGAGCCTTTATGCACAATGGACTTCCTCTTTCCAAAGGGGAAGGTTTGGCCACATTCACCAGTTGTTGGCCTTGACGTTCTTCGCCACCCGCGAGATGACAGCATTGGGTTATTGCTCCTGTGCTTTGGGATAGGTTGTGTGATCCTTAGGTTCCACTTGGGGGAGGATTTACCTGATGCAATCCTCAAGTTTCTTCAAGATGATAGGATTTCTTTTGTGGGCTTTGGGATCCCTGAGAAGAAAGATTTGTTCCCGTTCGATAGGCTGGGGTTCAAGGAAAACAACGTTGATGTCGGTTACATGGCAGCCAAGCTTCTCAACGACCCAAAACTTAAGAAGCATCAGTTAGCAGATTTGGCTCGTAGAGTTCTAGGGATCAAGGCAATGGTAGGAGTCACAGAGGCGCGGTCTCTGGGTAGGCACGAACAAATCAAGCGCGCGATTTGTGAAGTCTTTCTTTCTAGTGCGATTGCCATGACCCTGCTGAATCCCAAAAACGCACAGAAAATCGCGAATTCTGCTAAAAAGGGCTTGTTCGGGAGTTTGGAGCTGCCATTATTCTCTTTGGAGGGATGGTCCAAAATTCCCACAGGAAAGAAAGAGAAGAACAATAAGGTTCATGACCAGGCCAACTGTAAAGGTGATACTTCAGGTGACGATTCCGGTGGGACATTGGATTCCCCCCCAAGGCCTCTAAAAGGAATCTTGAAATGTTCATCTTCTGGTTCTATTGCGCAGATTTGCTATAGCCCACACAACCCAGAGGATGATCAAAGGGGCCCATATCTGAAAAGGGCCAACTCCAAGGGATGCAATGTGTCTTTCAAGGAAAAGAATTCTGTTCGTGTGACTTAGGCTTATTTTATTGTTGCTTGTGTTTTACCATGCCTCCCTCTCTTCCTCGATCTCTCTCTCTGTGTGTACATATTGTCAGCATTAAAACCTTTATAATTCCCTCCTTGATTTCAGAAACTTTGTTCTGATTGTTTCCAGGAAGGACCTGAATAGTTTAATCAATAATCTTAACAGTTGTTCAAATTGTACATTTTCCATCCCTTTCTTTTCTAGCTGGCATTTGGGGGTTCGGATCCTGCTCAAGTTGTTGAACATGTAACACCAGCTTTCCACTTGGATCACAATAATGGTGAGCCAATGATTGTTTTTAATATGCATTGTAATTTTCATCTGTTGTTCTTGGTTGTGGTTTTGATAGGTGCATGAACGTTCAAATTTACGTTCCCTAAATCACATTTGTTTAGCCTGTTTATTTTATTACTCGATTGGCTTTGCCTATTTCGCGTGTTTTCAGGTTTTGAGAATCATTTGATGTGAAACGGGCTTATGGGAGGAATTGTGATGATTGAAGAATAAATTAAGAAGCCTTGGATACTATATAAACGTTCCAAGAAAGTTCAAATCAATCCAATTCGGAAGGAAAATTCAAGAGTTCGATTCAATGTGTAGTATTTTGACCATGTCTCTCTTCTCCTATGTTCGATTTGTGTGATTCAAGTCAGGTTGGACAGCTAATTCAAAGGGATACATTTTGGTGCGAAATACAATTTTTCCCAATTCAGACGTTTAATATGTCAAAATGGGCATGCAAAAAGAGTGAATAATGGTGGAAAAAGTAAATCGCGTCCGGACACAAGTCACTACAGTCCGGATGGGATTTCCTCTTGTTCTCGGGTTATTTTCATTAGGCGCAAGTCTGGACGGAATACCTGAGCATCTAGACGCCCCACATCCGGTTTAATGCGCGAAAAACCCTAAGTCATTTTTAGGATTATTATTTCTCATTCTCCCAAGGCCTAAAAGGCTAGGAGAGCAAGAAACGAAGAGATTTCATGGCATTCTTCACCAAAACCTCTCCTGATGGCTGGCTAAACTCCTCTCTAGGGTCTAGATGAAGCTCATCCTTTGGGAAACTTTATTTAAATATTGATTGTAGATTTTTCTATTCTGATCTTGATTGAATGACTCAGGATTTCATCAAGTTGTTAATTCTTTCCATCATTTGGTTTTGTTGGTTTACAATACTTAAGATGCGTTATGGTATTAGATGTTTTGCGTCGATTTGAGACGGTTGTTTTAGTAATACGATTCGTGCTAACCAGTGACAGTCCATGCTGATTGGTAATTCATAAATCAGCATTAGGAGATATCGGTCCACTTCATTCTGTCTGTGTTATGATAACCTTATGCGCGCGCCCATTGATGGGTCACCCAAATAATACAGAGGCAAGTAATAATCAACATCACCCATCGTACATCACAAGTAATAACAGACAGGGCCATTATATATTTCACGTACGGTAAGATTGGTTTGGTTTTCCAACGGATATATATTCAATCTGTCCACCAAAATAGAATTCTTGTGGTAGGTACTCAGTCACCAAAATTTGCTCTTAACTTTCATCCATTCAAGCGAAGACCACAATTCACAAGTGTTTGATGGATCACCAAGATGGCCAATTAGGAGCAAAAGAGCGCTTTAAAGCTCAATCTCATATATTAAAACATGCATCCAGCTTTGCAAACTCCATGTGCCTAAACTGTGCAGTTCAGTTAGGCATTCCGGACATAATTCACAACCACAAGCAACCGATAACTCTTCCCGAATTAGTCTCCTCGCTCCACCTGCCACCCGAAGAAAACCAACTCCATCCACCGGCTCTTGCGCTTATTAGTGCACTTGGTTTTTTTCGCCACAACAAAACCTAACACAAATGAAGGTGATCAAGAAGGGTGTATTCTCACACCATCATCTAGGCTGCTCCTAAAGGGTGAAATCACCAACTTGTCCCCATTAGTTCGAGCAATGGTGGATCCGGTTCTGGTCACTCCATGGCAGTTTTTGGGGGATTGGTTCCAGGGCAATGAGACAACAGCTTTTGAAATAGCACATGGGGTTGGAATGTGGGAGTTTTGTGACCAAAACCCGAAATTTAACCACACTTTCAACGAGGCAATGGCCAGTGACACCAAAATGATGAACTTTGTTGTTGGAGAGTGTAAGGCGCGCAGTTTACGAAGGGTCTAGTTCATTAGTTGATGTAGGTGGTGGCACTGGACTAATTGCTCGGATCATTTTGGATGCGTACCCTCACATCAAATGCACAGTGTTTAATCTCCCACTCGTCATCGTAAACTTGCCGGAGAGTAAGAACTTGAGCTATGTTGGAGGTGACAGTCGTAAGTTGGATTTTAGAAGTGGGGACTGGGAATCCATTCGACTTTCATGCATTTGTATATGCCCTCAGTAGAAACAATTTCACTAGTCCATTCATGCATTACGATCGGGGCATTTTTGGGGACTAGCCTCCTTCCTTCAACACTTCCAATTCGACTCTTTATTCTTGAATTTGAATCATTTCCTCTTTCTCGCCATTCTTCTGTTTAAGAACTGCACCCCAGCCCCTATTTGACTAAGGATATATGGAAAAAAAAAAAAAAAAAAAGACGTGCTTGCCATCGATGGGAGTGGGGTATAGGAGATTCTCCTGTAATGTTAAAGGTATCCCGCGTATGTTCAGTGTTCGTGATCCTGTGCGTGATATAGGTGTTTATCCCCGGTATCAAAGGGTAAAATAGTCTAATCAAGTTGACTCATCCAAAGATCAAGCTTAGGCTTAGGCAGCGACATCGTGTATGTATTGTATCCGCATGTAGCCGTAGGGGGTGGAGAAAAGAACAATGTGAAAGTTGGCGTACATGTTTGAGAAGTATTAACATCTACATCGTGATATATGTGAATGCAAGACGTACGTAGGTGAGTTTGCCTAAATCGCGGGGTCGTTTACTGTGCATCTGTCTTTTCCCGTGTTAGACACATCCGTTTCCTGAAGATAACCATGACAAGACACTCAATCACTCACAAAGACGCATGGATCCCACACACGCTGCATGGGCCTAGTGTGTTTTGCTCGCGATTATAGAATTTTCGTTCGTAAATCGGCGTCGCAGACAAACGCGTCTAATTATTATCTCCATCTCTTCATCAGGTCAATAAAGTCTCTCAAACGACCAATAAGCAGAACAGAAGAGCTCCTGGAAAGGGCAAATTCGTTAATTCTCGGGAAATTCTCTCCTCTACCACGGTGCATCATCGACACTATCTTATTTTAGAGAGAGAGAGAGAGAGAGAGAGAGAGAGAGAACTATAAAAAAAGGAAAGGGTCTTTTTGGAGTACATTTTTTCTTTTTCGGTGAAGAAGAATATGGTTTTGGGAGAATTATTATTATTATTATTTTTTTTTTGGCAGTCAAGGTTTTTGATTAGCAACGTGGCTGAGTAGTAGAATTGTAAACTTACCATTTTGCCCAAAGTCTAACTGCCCATAACAAAAATGGTTACACCACAATGAGGTGACTATTGCGGAAAACACTTTTGTGACATGACTTTCACAAAATGGGTACACTAAGGTGCTCTTCCTTTATATATCGGAATAGATAGATGTGCGACGCCCACACTTGTCGTGACTCCCAACGCCATTTTCGCAACTCTCGTTAGATTCAACGAAGTATTGAAAAACTGCAATCTTTCGAGATTTGACGGATGAAGAAGAATCCAGAGTCGTGCAAGTTTTTTGTTGCGTAAATGTTGTACAGTCCCCTGTAGTCAAGCTTAATTTCAGATACACCCATCTACTTTTTTTTTTTTTGGTTTGATGCCAACAAAATTCATTACGAAAGAAAGTGTGTATTGTAAATGGTGCTGGTGTATTGGAAGTTAAAATTGGGAGTCAAACGTTGTAAAGGATTTAGTATCTTTTTGTTCTAATTCTTTGTATGTACAAGTGATAACGGTATCTCAGATAAAATAATCTATGTATTTACAAAAATCAAACAAGAGATAACACACTATCTCAATTGAAACAATATCCATCTTAGTTGAGATATCGTTATCTCGTTCATTGTTCTTGAAGAAACAAATATTTTTTCAATTGAGATTGTGTTATCTCTTGTTTTATTTTTGTAAATACATAGACTATTTTAGTTGAGATACCGTTATCACTTAATACTTTATTTCCTTATCTCTTGCTCTTTTTTATTTTTATTTTTATTTAGATACGAGACTTTGTAGTTAGCTGAGATATATACCGTTACCTCTTCTGCCATTACATGCATGTTGGTAACTTCAAAAGCAAACATAATGTTTAGACAATTTTTTTTTCTTGCTTTATTTTTAAATATATAAAGACTAATGAAGCTGATATGTCATTATCTTTTTGTACAGATCATTTTTTTTTTTGAAGAAATAGACATTGTTTCAGTTGAGATAGTATTTGTAGAAACTTTATATCCATCTCAAAACTAATTGGAAATGAGTGAAAAGGTTCCAAATATTATTAAGTGATCATCCATTCCACTCTCAAGCAATCTGGGACTCTATGTCCTTGACATTTATCTGTTGCTTTATTGTTGCAGAAATTGAAGTTATCGGATATAAAAATGGAGCATATTCTTGAGAAGTATTGGAATTAACTTTGTAGGATTTTTTTCGTCTGAAAAAAAAACACAAAGTTAGAGCCGCTTACCACTTCACTACATAGAAACAGAAATTAACCATCAAAGGGAAAAAAAAAATATTATGGCCGATAAAATGCAACCAACGCCACAGATAAATTTTAACTTGAAGGATACAAAAGGCACAATATATTAGGGCTGCTCAAAAAATCCGGTGAATCGTGAAATCGGTCCGGACTGAATCGATCCGATCCGTATCTTTTGGATTTTGTCTGTGGATTAATGGTCCGAGCATGGATTGAAAAATTATAAAACCGTGACTTACGATTTGGTCCACGGATTTTCATTACGAAACCGTGAATTAACTGAACCGGCCGGACCATGAGATATTTATTTTATACAAATAATAAATAAATATATACAAATACATATGTGTATCTATATAATTAATTGTTAGCTATCACTACTTGTACGAAATTACAAATGAAATGAACATGAAATGTCAACTAAATTTACAAACTGAATTACACTACAATTCAACCATCTAACTGCCAGCTAGACTGGTTGACGAAGCTGCTGAGTTGGTTGGAATAGTTGGAGGTCCCACTAAGTCAGTTGAGCACATGGAGCTGGTGTTGATTTGGTCAACAACACTTTAACACACCCCTGCAAATTGAGGGTGGAGGAATGAGCAGCCTCAGTTTGTCTTTAAGACACTGAAACCTGCCTATAGTGAGAGGCTTGGTGAAGATATCTGTTGTTTGCAAGTGTGAAGGTACAAACTTTATAACCAACTGTTTACTCAACACTTTTTCTTCGATGAAGTGAAACTACTTCAACATGCTTAGTGCGAGCATGGAAAATGGGATTAGAGGCAAAGGCAATTGCAGAAATATTGTCACACCACAAGATAGACGGAGAAGAAAAAGAGACATGTAAATCTTTCAAAAGCTGAGTAAACCACATGACTTCAACTGTTGTATTAGCCAAAGCCTTATATTCTACTTCCGTGGAGGAACGAGCCACTGTGGCTTGTTTTTTAGTAGACCATGATACAAGATTAGGGCCTAAGAACACACAATAGCCCCCTGTTGAGGGTCTGTCAGTGGAGTCTCCTGCCCAATCTATCCCGCTTTGATACCATGTGAAAACTTTATATCCTTCTCAATTTTAGCTGAGATATCCTTATCTCGATTTTTACTTTTGTAAAGGAAAAATTTTAAAATGACACCTGAACTTTCACTCCGATATCACTGGAACACATGAACTTCACTTTATTTCAATTAAACACCAGAACTTTCAAAATCCCCAAATTGAGGCCCCTGTCGTTAGCCTCCATCCATTTTCCTCACAAATCGGCTGATGTGACTCATTTTTGGCGTTAAAGGGCCCCACTAGAGATGTTAGAAAGTGAACTCAATGCACACAATCACAACCCATGTCAACCCTACTTCACTTTTGGATTGTGATTATATGCATTGAGTTTACTTTATAACATCTCTAGTGGGACCCTTTAACGCCAGAAATGAGTCACATCAGTCGATTGGTGAGGGAAATGAATGGAGGCTAATGGCAAGTGCCTCAATTTGGGGATTTTGAAAGTCCAGGTATTTAATTGAAATAAAGTGAAGTTCAGGTGTTTCGGTGACATTGGAGTGAAAGTTCAGGTGCCATTTTGAAATTTTCACATTTGTAAAAACAGAGACTGTTTCAGTTGAGATAGTGCTATCTCGGCTAGGAATGAATACACATCGCAAAACCTGAGAGTGCTTGGTCCATCAATGCAAGGGGCATTAATGGAGAAATTGTTTGATGGACTAATTGCCGCAAGCAGGGATTGAGCTAGGATTTTATCCTAGCAGTGGCAAAATGCAAAGGATTGGGGGATGTTGCCAAGCGAGGGTGCTTGGTAGAGCGCCGAGCGGCCGATCTGGCCGTTCATCCCGGCACGGATGGCTCGAATCTAATCTAAGTACATAAACGGCCGGATTGACAGCTCGATACCGTTGCCAAGCACCCCCGGTTGGCAGTATCCCCAAGTCCACAAATTAAATGTATACTAAAAAAAACTTGTATTGCAATATGAATAGTCGTCGACTATAGGATCGAAAAATTAAAATAACATAATAAAACTATAGTAAATGATGTTTATTGTTTGCACATGAAGTACGAAAACGACTAAAATATAGTTTTGGAATATTATTTTGGATCTCCATAATTTCTTCAAAAAATCTAGCGGTTACGAGTCTATACAAGTTGGGGATAACTTTTTTTTTACATATAATAATTATTTTTTCTAAAATTCTTGTCGTCGTAGCTACCCCTACTAGGCCCCCTAGCTCCATCCTTATGTATGCACCTTGACTAATATATCTTTGGGGGACCAAATATGACGTGACAATAACTTAGATAGGTAGCACGCCAAAGTTATTAATTTCGATAGAAATCTTAATTTCTCTGTCCATGTTTGTTAGATGGGTCTTGAGTCTTGAGAGTCTTGACTCTACTATAAAAATCTTTCAATCACTAACGGCCATATTACTAGAACTCCATAAAGCAACAAAAACTTGGCAAAGTCGCATGTCATTATATCATAGAATTGATGAGAAGAGTCTTTCCTCATCTTTCCGTGTTGGTTCCGTTTGTATAACAATGTGAGCTTGACTCGTTCAAAAAATTTTACGATCACTCATGTTTTAGCGTTAGAGATTGATGGCCATGTCCTTACCACTTTGTACAATACTAGCTAGCATGCAAAGACTTGTCAAAGCCAATTCAATGTCATTATCATAGAACAGAACTCGTTGGAAAAATCTTGCAATCAGACTCCATGCATAAAACAGCCCAGACTTGGTAACGTCTCTTTGTAGTGGATATTTATTGGTGATTTCATATCCATCCCCATTGATTTTAGTGTATAATGTGGAACTTGGCTCATTGAAAAATCTTGCAATGAGTATTTATTCACTACTACTGACATGGCGCGCATGGGAGGCAAGCTATATTTCTGGAGAAGGGCGAGACTATACATTTTGATAATAAATTTTTTTTTCAATATAATTGTAGTATTTTTTTAGAAATGTAGGGGGGTGACCACCCCTACTAGCCCCCCTCTGTCTCCATCCTTGGCCGCAAGTAGTGCTTCCCATGGACTTTTCCCCTGGGCATTTATGATGAAGAGGATGAGCTTAAAGAGGTTGAGCTTGAAGCGGATGATGATGAACTTGAAAATACGAAGAATAGGGTTTTCTTTGTTGGCAGCGGCTAATTCTATTTTCATTTTTCTTTCTTTTTTTTCAAAAAAGAGAAAATGGTTTTTTTAGATTTTAGCACAATACATAGATTCTGGATCAATCCAGAATTAAATTAAATAGATGTATCTAGTCTGGCCCATTCCTTGAAAGAAGTTTTTACTGGATCCCTATCTACCAAAATTTTGACTTCTGGTGCCATTTTGGCTTCAAAAGGGACGTTTCTTTTGATGAATAAATGGAAATATTACCTTATCAATTTCTGGCAATGTTATTTTTACATGTGGTCTCAACCAAGAAGGATCCATATAAACCAATTATCACCCGTTTCTGGATGTCTTTTTTGAAGAAGCTGGATACAACGAAAAAATATCCGAGACCTATGGTGGACGCGGTCATAAATCCACAAAAGAGTCCGGATCCCATACACACATGCTTCTAGAGCAACTCGATTAGCTACGGCACCCGGTGCATTTCCCCAAGGGTGTCCTAAAGTTCCTCCTCCGAATTGTAGTACAGAATCATCGCCAAATGCAAAAGGTTTTGGTGTGCGACAAAGAACTAAGTAATCAAAAGTTGTAATAATCTGAATCGACTTGACTCAAAAAGTTTCAACTTTTCGAATTTCATTTTGAATAGAAAATTCGAAATTTCCATTACCTACTGGTTTGGAATAATCAACGATCATCAGATTATAGATTATAAGTTCATAACCCTAGCTCATTCCCATTTTGGACGGAACAGATCTACTAATTCTTTGATTCCAGTTAGTAAGACGGATCTTGAACTAAGAAATAGAACCTAGAAGCTAAAAAAGGCTCCACCGCTTGTGCGGGCCCCCGTCAATTCCTTTGAGTTTCATTCTTGCGAACGTACTCTCCAGGCGGGATACTATTTATTAATAGTTCGGACACTTTAACGGAGTTATTTTATTTTTATTCTAACTCTCAGAAATTCAAATTTACAAGAGATGCTTACTTATAAATCTGATCATACTAGAACTTGCCGCTTAATAACACCTGGAATAGGAAAAACGGATTTTACCATAAAAATGGCTGCATGTGCAGCAGCACCAACTATGAAAAATCCACCAATCCACATGTGATGTGTGAACAATGAAAGTTGTGTACCATAGTCAGTAGCTAGATAGGGATAAGGGGGCCCCATCTTTTTTTGGAAAAATGGGTATTTCATCCTTTTTTCATCCAATGCTGAATCGACAACCTATGCATTAGGTTATGTATAAAGTAAGAAGAATTTGTTGGATTTAAAGAAAAAATCAATAGTAGATAAAGGTCTCTGTGCTAATAAAAAAGAAAAAAGACATTTTCAAATTTTGGGACCACTGTAGAGTTTACCCTGTTGTTAACTTCAGGGTCTAAAATTTGTCGATACGTGCACAACCTGACCGGTCCAATTATCATTTTTTTTTTTCCTTTTGGCGTTGGTTGAATTTTGCTGTGTATTTCATAGGTAGAGTAGCTCAAAATGGTTTAGAAAAAATTGGTTAACTGATTGCTTTTTCCATGACCATTTACAGACTCTACTGAGATTCATAGAACGGAATTTTCGTGTACCAAAAAAAAAAAAAAAAAAATTGGCACCTAATTTCAGCCCAATTGGATTCCATATCTTCGAAAAACAGAGTTATTCTGTACAAGGCATCGTCTACTAGTGGTGTGCAATTCCAATGATGTCACATCTCAAACAGCTCTTTCCAAAAGGAAGTGCAGAAAGAAAGAGAGGATATAATTGGCGGACAGTTGTGTAATGGAGTTACTATTTCCAAAAGGAAAACAAAGAAACTAGCTTTCAGAGAATAACTCTGCTTTGTCCAAAAGAAGAACATCTAGATTTGGGTCTTTGGAACCAACTCAACAGCGGCGACGGTGGCGGCGTTCTGCAATGGCTTCGGCTTGGCATCCTGCGGCGGGTTTGTGCTCCACTTGGTTGACCACTCCACCCATCTTCACGAGTGTAATCGATGGGTCCGACTCCGGCGTTTTGGTTCCTTGCGGCTTTTGGTTTTCTGTTGTTTTTTCTTTTCTTTTTTGTGTGTTGTTTTTGTTTCTAGTTTGTACTTCGGACCTTTAGTGTCCTTTTATTATAATGCATTGATTTTGTTCGTAAAAAAAAAAGAACATCAAAATTAAAAAGCAATAAATAAATAACGCTTTCTTCGGAGATTTTTGGTAGTGCAAGGTGTCCCGGATCATCTTGCGCCTTGCGCACACCTCTGACTATTCCGTACTGTCTCTCCCACAGCCTATCACATGCTTACGCGTTGGAGTGAGATGACCTCAAGTCTATAAACCTACTTTCCAACAATGTTGGCAGCCGAGTAATCAGCGACCTGTGGTCCAATCAGATTTAGGCGGACCAACTTGTCAATCAGCGACCTGTGGTCCAATCAGATTTAGGCGGACCAAATTCTCAATTATTTTGACTGTGAAAGTATGAACACTTGCATTCAACAAGGATATAAACAGCCATTTTGTCAAGGATGTAAACCTCATTCTTGGCACCTTATTCAACCAATACAGAATTCTTGTGTTACTCAGTCACCAAAATTTGCTCTTAACTTCCATCCATTCAAGCAGAGATCACAATTCACAAGTGTTTGATGGATCACCAAGACGGCCAATTAGGAGCAAAAGAGCTATTTCAAGCTCAATCTCATATATACAAACATGCATTCAGCTTTGCAAACTCCATGTGCCTAAGCGGTGCAATTCAGTTGGGCATTCCGGACATAATTCACAACCACAAGCAACCGATAACTCTTCCCGAATTAGTCTCCTCACTCCACCTGCCGCCGGAAAAAACCAACTCTATCTACCGGCTCTTGCGCTTATTAGTGCACTTGGGTTTTTTCGCCATAGCAAAAGCTAACACAAATGAAGGCGATCAAGAAGGGTATGTTCTCACACCATCGTCTAGGCTTCTCCTAAAGAGTGAAATCGCCAACTTGTCCCCATTTGCTCGAGCGATGGTGGATCCGGTTTTGGTCACTCCATGGCAATTTTTGGGGGATTGGTTCCAGGGCAATGAGACAACAGCTTTTGAAACAGCACATGGGGTTGGAATGTGGGAGTTCTGTGACCAAAACCCAAAATTTAACCACACTTTCAATGAGGCAATGGCCAGTGACTCCAAAATGATGAACTTTGTTGTTAGAGAGTGTAAGGCAGTTTTCGAAGGGTTGAGTTCATTAGTTGATGTAGGTGGTGGCACTGGACTAATTGCTCGGATCATTTTGGATGCGTACCCTCACATCAAATGCACAGTGTTTGATCTCCCACATGTCATCGCAAACTTGCCGGAGAGTAAGAACTTGAGCTATGTTGGAGGTGACATGTTCGAGTCTATCCCTTCCGCGGATGCCATTTTATTCAAGGTAGGCCAATACTTCTCTTTCTCAACTCCAGTATTCAAACCTGAAATGAATTGAGCAAATTTTAGGAATCACTTGGCTCTTGCTCGAGAATAATACACCATTTCAGCTAACACAAATCATCTCAACACATGTTTTTGGTCGATACTCTACCATTTTTTTCCCCCACAATTGAGGTGAATCCTGGCACACTTGTATACCTATGTTTTTTTTTTTCTTTTGATAAGTTCTTTCTTTTATGAAAGCTCAATCCAACGGTGCAACATTCTAGGAGCATACGCCTGATATAACAACCACTACCCTTCACCAGGGCTTCCTTAAAATCCTATACACACTTAGGACAAATGAAAAGAAGGTACAGATCACAAACAAGAAAACCAACCTAGCAAACATGCAAACTACCAAAGACACTGAGACCTCCCTTTATCTAAGGAGTATACTCTGCTCAGCTAGGCCCCAATTTGGACAATGGAACTTGTCAAACTAAGTTGGTTTCACCTTCCTTCAGTATTCAAGAAATCCACGATATTGTTGACAGTTTGATCGATAACCAGCTCTTTCCTGCTGTGCCTTGTTCTGAAACACTTTTTGATTCGTCTTATCAAAGGACGATAGGGTACTTTTCATGATCAAGCTATGGAATCCATCCCCGTCCACATATTGCAGAACTGCTCCATACCTCTTGCCAAACTCCTTTGAGTAAGAAGGCTTAAAAATTAGGTGATCAATGAGACTCTCTTGCAGATTATATAAAAGGCAGTTTACATTGACCACCATCCGTGAACTAGCAGGTCAATCAGTAGTGCTTAATCTTTGCTGCACAACCAGCCACAGAATTAAAGAAGGCCTATCTAGGAACATTCTTACTGAACCAAACCACCTTACTCCATTTCTGGACAGGTAGCTAACTTACTGTGTAGACCCCACTTGAGTGAGGAAACCATCTCACTAAGTCTTCCTAGTCACATTCTGGCACCAAATTTGAAGGGTCTTGCTTATAATGATTTGGGTCACCTTGTTTGTTTGCCTTGGCCATCTCCATCGTTTTGTGAATAATGGAAGAAACGTTGGCATTGAGAGACACATACAAAAGTTCACTCAGATAGGCCAAACAAGTTGGAATTTGTCCTACATTAGTTAATTATCATCTAAAAAACTAGTATATGAGCCTCAACAGCATTGTCATTCATTGCCAATTAGTTTTGAGTTGGATATAAAGCTCCCACATAACCACCCCCACACCCCCCCCCCCCCCCCCCCCCATATGTCAATATTCTTGTGTGTGTTTAGTTCGTCGCCCAACAATTCTGATGGAAATTAAACTTAATAATTGAAGCAACACAAATTGGTGTTTCTTTTTGGCTTCTAATGGTGTAGTTGAACGAATGGCAGTGTGTTTTGCACAACTGGAGTGACGAGGATTGCGTGAAGATACTAAAGAGATGCAAAGAAGCCATTCCAAGCAAGGGTGATGGAGGAAAGGTTATAATCATAGACATGGTGATAGATGGGGAGAGAGATGAACACGACATAGCTGAAACAAAGCTTGTTTTTGACATACTCATGATGGTTTTGGTCACTGGCAGAGAGAGGACTGAGAAAGAATGGGAACATATCTTCTTGCAGGCTGGCTTTAGTCACTACAAGATAACACCCATCTTTGGTTTAAGGTCCCTTATTGAGGTATATCCTTAAGTTATTACTGCCAAAAGTTTTACCACTCCACTCGCAAAAATGGTCCTGTAATATGTAATAAAGTTGGTCATTTTGTTGAACTTGTTGTATGTAACCAGGATAAAGTGTTCGAACATGGATGGCAATGTGGTTGAATAACATTTATTTTGAAGTTTTTTCCTCTATGTTTTTCTTGATAGGCATGTTTATTATCAAACAAATTATAGCAGCCATCCAATTTTTTTCTGGACAAATGGGATACGGATGGTTCGGATCAGACTATCTAGTTTTTTAGTTTGGCCAATCTACTTAACAAACCCGATTAAGTGGACGCCTGCGTTGTCTAATGTTATTGTCTTTGCAATCTGATCTTACGTGAGAGGAATGAATCTAGAGTAACACAGTGTTACTCTATATGTATATTGTTCTTGAATATTGGTTCCTGGGGAATAGGATTTCCCTCTGCTTGGGATCCCTGAAGTCCCATTTACATAATTCAAGCAGATCAGAATTCTGGCCATCTGATCTGGCATTTTCTTTCAAGACGAAAAATAATTGTTAGATGGCTACCAATATTTTGTTGGAAACCCACAAAATGAAAGAACAAGTCACTAAAATTAGGACCCAAGATGGATCCCATGGGCCTAAATTGTTCGGTCAAGTCCCGGGACATGAGCCCTTCCCTATTCAATTTAGGAGGCTGGTTTTTTTTTTGAAAGTTACAACATTATGGGCTCACCTAGATCCCTTCTTTATGATCCTAACTGTTCATTTAGTATGGTCATCGAATAGAACATCTACTCAAAAATTCATATTTTTCGTACACCCACAATCACTTCATCAATGTCACAAAAATTGGTTAGACCTTCTATTTTTACCTTGAACTAAAGTTTTTTGATCAAGTGGCTATGACTCTAAGAGTGTCCCATTAACTTAAACTTTTAAGTGGACATTTTACTCGACGAGCCTACAACATGACCGGCTCGAATCATAAGAAGGGATTTTTTTTGGACAAAACAAGAAGGGACATATGAGCCTATACAGGCAACCTCAACGGGTCCAGCCTAGTGATCTTGATGCGGAGGTTTGGTCGTCCCATTTCTGTTTACAAATATTCACAGTGACATTCTCGTCTTTTTAATTCACGAGCTCGTGGCATCATTATCGGGTTTTTTTTTTTTTTCCCTCTTCACGGGGTCTGATCAAAGACAGACCATTCATATCGGAACTAGAAAATTCACAAGATCGTTTTTTTTTTCTTCTTTTCCACGGTCAGGGTCTGATTAAAGATAGACCATCCATACCGGGACTAAAAAATTCACAAGAAATTATTCTTACAACTAGACCCCAAAAATCAAATGTTGATCACTTGTGTGGAGTAGATCCACCAACCATTCCGACTAACCATTGGGGCTAGTTGTGGCATCATTATCATCACCTTAGTCGTGCTTCATTTGCCACCAGAAAGGTAATCCGAAGGGGGACCGGGTCATGGTTTTCCACGAATTTCGAGCTGTGGTTAGGGATGGCCATTTTGTGACCTTATCCGATCCGATACCCGCCCCTAATGGATTAGTAAATATTGGAGATTTGCTCGGAGACTGGATAGGATATGGCCCGTTTGCTCCCTGCCTCGCCTTGTCCCTGATTCCGCAGAATATATGTACACCTTTTAGTATTATTTATATTTTTCTAGGGTTACTTCTCATTCCAACTCTCCACTTTTTCAAAGCTGCACACACTTATACTTTTTCTATTCTACTGGTGTCTGTTGTTTGATTGCCTGCATTATAAGAAAATTTGTGCTCATTTTACTTCAGCTTCACCTATAAAAAGTTTTTTTTTTTTTTTTTACTTCAACTATAAAGTCTTGAAATTCTGCATCTTATTTTGAATCTTTTATTCTTTAAAATTTTCTTTTTTGCTCTCTATTATTTAGCAAATCTGTTTTCTTCTTTTTTTAGCAAAAACTTTTGGATTCCCAAACCCTGCGGAGATTCCCGTTCCCCGTTTGGGGTGGGGATGGAGGAAAGAAACAAATTCTTGTTGGAGATCGGATCGGATCGGGGCGGAGCGGGGAAGGGGTTCGGAAATAGTACTCTTCGGCTCCGATATGTCCCCATTGCCAACCCTAGGCCTGTGGTCCCCTCGTAAGTTGGATTTTAGAAGTGGGACTGGCAATCCATTCAATTTTCATGCTTTTGTATCTGCCCACATGGCCACGTACATGCTGACTTTTGTCAGTAAAAAAACAGTTTCACTGGTCCATTCATGCATGTGTATGTATCGTATCCACACGCAGCCGTAGGGGTGGAGAAAAGAACAATTATGTGAAAGTCCTCGTACATGTTCGAGAAGTCCGTGGGTATAGAATCACCCAACGTTATTAACATCTACATCGGTCGTGATGTGAATTCAAGACTTATGTGAGTTCGCCTGAACCGCGGGGTCGTACATTGTGCATAAATCCGTCTCTTTCCCGCGTTGAACACACCTGTTTTCCGGAGAAAAACACATGACAAGACACTCAATCACTCACAAAGACACGTGGGACCCATACACACTGCGTTTGCTGTTTTTGCTCGTGGTTATAGAATTTTCGTTCGTAAATCGGTTTTGCTCATGGTTATAGAATTTTTGTTCGTAAATCCGCGCCGCGGACGAACGCGTCTTATTAATTATCTCCATCTCTTCATCAGGTCAATAAAGTATCCCTTTCTTTTTTGTAATTTCATCGAAGTTCAATAAAGTCTCTCAACCGACGAGCTCCTGGAGAGGGCAAATTCGTCAATTCTCGCCTCTTACCACCCCTCCGACTGTCGTTTTGTCCTTTTAATTACACGTCATGTCATACGAACAACAAGGTCGTGGAAGGGTCAGAGATGGCGCTCTGCATCAACAGAACCGTTGACGGCTTTGACTATAATTATCCTGCGCTTCAACGAAATAGCACCACGGTGCATGACACTACCTTATTTTAAGCTCGTGAAAAACGAACAGAGCCTCAGGCTCAGGTCTCCAACAACTCTGGTCACCTAAAATCTAGAGAGAGAGAGAGAGAGAGAGATGGCTGAAGAAGAAGAAGGGCAACGGACCCTTGAAGTTACACCAACATGGGCGGTGGCAACTGTTTGCTTTGTTCTGATAGCAGTGTCCTTACTCATTGAGTACGGTCTTCATCTTTTGGCCAAGGTATAGTACTGATTACTCGTACAAGGATATTGGATTACCATTCACCTAATGATTAGTGGTGGCGTGGTGCATGTATGTATGATTATATAAAGAGTTCAAGCACTGGGAAAATTAACTGATTGTGATGGTGATTTGAATCAGTACTTCAAGAAACTGAGGAGGAAGTCTCTCATACAAGCTCTTGACAAGATTAAATTAGGTAATCATCACAATTATTGATCATCGTACACGGGACTAAATTCACGAGTTTGTTTTAATTGCTACTCTCTCTCTCTGATATGCAGATTTGATGCTTTTGGGATTCATTTCTTTGTTCTTGACTGTTTGCGAAAAGCCGATTGCGAATATCTGTATTCCAAGGAGCGTGGGCGAGACTTTTCTTCCATGTCCAAGAATGAAAAGTGATGGGGAGGAGGAATCCAAATGTGAAGAGCAGGTAACTGACAGAGTTAATAAAAATGGAAAGAAAATGACATTTCTGTATTCATCATGAGAATTGAATCCAAGTGTAGTACTCCAGTATTGTGGATTGCTTTGGGTGTTTCTTAGCAAAATGTGTTTGTCCAATGGAGTGAAGTTATCAAAGGGTTGTTTCTTTTTCTTGCTTTTTTCCCCTTTCCAAGACACATTACGGTGGAGGTGGCCCGAATATTACACCAATTAGCTCATCACCTACGATCCAGGCCGGCCATGATTTTTCGGGGGGCCTAAAGCGGTTGCACCTTGAGCTAAAAGCTCAAGGCAGCAGCCTAAGACCTACCCAAAAAAAAATTCTTGCAAAATGCTACCTTAGAAAACCTTGAACTGCAACTCATACAACGTAATTTTCGGGTGCAAGTCTAGAGATTGGATTTTATGTTCATGTTCTGGTCACTTTGAGTTTTAGAGTGTGTGTGTGTGTGTGTGTGTATATATATATATATATAAGCTGGCATATTGCGTATGATTTTCAGCTTATGTTGTTCTGGTTTTTTTGAACTTGTGAACAGGGAAAGCTTTCTCTCTTGTCCAGAAAAGGTGTCCAAGAACTCCAGTTGTTGATCTTTGTTGTGGCCTTCTTCCATGTTTTCTCTAGCTTCATTACATTCAGCTTCGGTATAGCCAAGGTAATTTTTTGGGTCACCCAGCTGGCCTTTAATTTGCGCTAATTCTTGCCATTGCATATTCTCCTGTTTTATTATTTTCTTGGTTGATGTGGGGATTCTCTATCTACAAAATTTCGTCGCCTGTCCAATGCATTATTAGACGCCCGTATTCCGCAAGGAGTACATTGTGAAGGGACAAGTGAAATTTTTTTTTTAATACAATGGGATGTTCGGGCCAGCTTAGTCCTACCTTGGTTAATTCCGAGATACTAAAGTTAACGATCATGTAATTTCTAGTGCCCTAAGAGTATTCAAGGGTGGTGGGAGTCAAACCTTGGACCAAATGAGATTTTGGGTGAGAGAATTCTTGGCTTGTTCCTCCCACTATAGATTCTCTCTTGTTGAATGGTGAAGACAGTGTGGGCTTTGCAAAATGGTGTCAATCATTCTGATTTTTGTTTGGTAATTTGTAAAAGCCTTTGTAAAAGGAGTCAATTCTTATACAATGTGACACTCTACCAAACTATGGGTTCCACAGACATTTTTGAAAAAGTGGGAAAAGTTTGTAACCCACTTTTGACAATATGATCTTGCTTTCTGTTGTGCAAAATTTTCCAGATGAAAAGGTGGGAATCTTGGGAGGCAGAAACAAGGACAATGGAATACCGATTTTCTAATGGTAAGTTTGCTATTAGGACCTCAAACATTACACTAATTGCAACTGTTACGCTGACTCTCTCAACGAATCATCTAGATCCAAGAAGATTCCAGCTAATTCATCAAACATCCTTTGGGAGGCGACATCTACATTTTTGGAGCGAATACCGGCCTCTTCGTTTGCTGGTTAGTTCGTGCCCCAAACCTCACCGCCACCCTCTCTAAGGCGGAGTTTGGTCAACTGGAATGAGGATGGAATGGAATAGTATCTTTCTCTACATGCTCATGAAAACGTTTGGTTCTCTAAAGTAACAGAATGTACATAACAAGTGAAGTTGTCATTCACCAATTCAGAAGCATGGTCATTCCATTGGGAGGCCAAGAAAATGACCATTCTATTCCTTTCCGAAAACCCTTCCAGCGAATCAAACACTACCTTATTTCTTCTGCTTATTTACTCCTCTACTACTCGATAAAACAGAAACTTATATTTTTTCCTTTGGTTTTTAGGCTTGTTTCCTTCGGCAATTCTACAGATCCGTCTCAAAAGTAGACTATTTCACTCTTCGACATGGATTCATTATGGTACTCCGATAGTTTAGCAACGTCACAACACTGTGACATCATTTCGTTATGTTAACACAAAACGTTTAGTCACAAATTTTTTATCTTCGATCTAGGCCCATTTCGCAGAAGGAAGCAACTTCGATTTCCAAAAGTATTTAAGAAGAGCTTTGGAAAAAGACTTTGGAGTTGTGGTGGGAATAAGGTACTACTACTGTAGACAATGGATGACATTTGATGATACAACATTTGATTTCTCAAGTTAATTAAACCTTGATTTTGTTAGTTAACCGCAATTGGATGCTAATTTTTGTGCAGCTTCTGGATTTGGACCTTTTCAGTAGTTTTCATATTCCTAAATGCACATGGTAAGGCACTTAACCATCCCGTACATGTTCTAATTTCCCCTTAAAGCAGAGAAAGGTCACAAACCAAAGCAATATTCCTAACTGCTTAAAATTGATGCAGTGTTTTACAACTATTTCTGGCTGCCCTTCATTCCATTGGCGGTAAGCGAAAACCGACTTGACCAAAAAAGTGCTTCTTATAACACCAACAATTGGGAAACTTTAGAAAGGCTAAAAATGTTTTACAATTTGACATGCAGATGCTGTTGATAGTTGGAACGAAGCTACAAGGGATCATAACGAGGATGTGTGTGGATACTAACGATAAGTCTCACATAGTTAGGGGAACGTTGCTTGTTAGGCCGAGCGATCACTACTTCTGGTTTGGCCGGCCAAAGTTGCTTCTTCACCTTATGCACTTCATTTTATTTCAGGTGATTGACAAAGACTTTCTTTCCAATGTGTTTGGAAGTACTTTCGTGCACGACATTTCTCCTTGTGAATTCCGCCTTGAATTTCAATTCTCAAACGGTTGGCAACAAGGAAAAGAAAACAGAACTCTGGGATTTTCTTATCAAGCCCACAAACATGTTTCCTGGCAGTACGAATTAGTAACGCCACGCGAAAGTAAATCATTTAGTATGAGAACTCTGTCGGTTTAGTATCGCAATCCATTTAACAACTGCCTTGTTCGCTCGTGTTAGTTTTCTAAACATGACATTTTTGGGATGTGCAGAACTCCTTCCAATTGGCATTCTTCACATGGACTTGGGTAAGCACCTTAACTATTTCTACCCGAATCATGTTGTCGTTTTAGCAGAAAAGTTCACTCCTAAACATCTCTTTCATCGTAATTTTTTTGTTCTTGTTTTTTTGTTTCGATCAATAAAATTAACATTCCTTTCATGTAAACAGTTCAAATTCGGGATAAGATCGTGCTTCCACCACGAAATTGAGGACATAGTCATAAAGCTAGTCATGGGATTGGTGGTTCACATCCTCTGTGGCTACGTTACTCTGCCTCTATACGCTCTAGTCACGCAGGTATAACTCTAAACTACAACTATTCCTTGTCCTTTTGGTTTTTTTCTTCTTCTTTTGTTTCTCGTATTTTTCAAGATTCGTTAATACTGATTTTGTTTTTTGTAACAGATGGGGACGTCGATGAGGAAAGCAGTGTTCACCGAGGGAGTGGTGGAAGGCCTAAAGAGATGGCGGGTAGAGGCCAAGAAGAAAGTAGCTCTCAGGAACAACTCAGCACGCAGATCGTTGGATGCTTCCATTTGTTCGCTTGACACTTCAGCATCTTTCAGTACTGTTGATGGTGTTTCCTTTCATGTAGAACTAGTTAATCGCTTCGGTGGTGCCCCTGATACTGAATTTTCAGCAGTTGAAGTGGGGGAAGATGATAGTGTAGGCTTGGTAGCTGCAGAAACAACAGAACATCATCAAAAATTGAGTTCATTTGAGGGTTTTGACTTCGGAAAAACTCCATGATTTCTCACATTTTCTTCTTAGTTACTTGTCTCTTCATATTTTCTTCTTCCAAATTGAAGGCGACATTATTGGAACTTGGAAGCCTGGGCTCTGATTCTAGCTAGCAGATGTGGGATTTTATAGATCATGTACAGTCTCCTTGCAGCATGGATTAATCTGTTCGAGTCCATAATATTGACGTAGTAAGCGGAAATCTGAACTAAAATTGATTAGGCCCCGTTCCGCTAAAAAAATAAGTAATTATTTTGTATTGTGAGAGAATGGCACGTCTCATAATGTGAAAAATAAGTACTTAAAAAATGAAAACCTAAAGGGAACGGGCCTTAATGTGTTAGACGCTTGTTTTTTCACCTGAGTCCTACAATGCATCTGATGCCGAAATTTTAATGTTCCAGCAAACTTTAAGCTATAAAAAGGAACACTAAAAATCCACACAAAATAGGAGTAGTAGTTTTGGTTCAATTTTGTAAAGGTACGCTATAGCATAGGCTATCAAAGATTAAGTCTGTCTCCTATCCCCCTTTGCCTACACTCCCAATGATTAGGAACAAGACGGGTTCAGTTGGGGATGTGTATTTTCAAACATGGGTTTTCAAGCCTTTTCAAATCTTCCCTACAACTTTGTCCCACATTGCTTAGATGAAAGAACTTCAGGGTTTTGGTAAGCGGCTAGACATAAGGAGATGTCTCGTGTGCTTGGTGAACTTCACACCATTTGGAGTACAAAACTCTTTGGGAAAATTGATCCGGGAACCATCTAACATCTAACTGGGTGTGCGGCACTAATTACTCGCACGTAGGGGTGGTACAAATCTGCTCTGCCAATTTGTGGGCCTTGCGCACGTTCTACTAAAGAAACTTTTTTATTTGCTGATCAAGAGCAAATAAAAGAGCAGATTGATTTTTTATTTCGGTTTCCAAAAGAACAGATTTTCCACCCTTCGTTTTGGCCATAGAAAGGCAGACCTACAACAAACTGTTTTACGAAGAGCAAGAAGGTCGATTGTTTTTTGTATTGCCGGTCTTCTTTCGTGCAAAGGCGATCGAGGCAGAGGTTGTTCTGGGCGGTTTTATCTTTGGGATGGCATGATCCACTGCTTGCATAGAAAGGGTAGAACTGCAAAACGTTTTAAAGATGGTGATCTAGCCCGCGACTCATTCCTGTACAATAACAGATTTATTTTGATATTTTTTCGGTTTGTAGTTATGAGGTAATCCATTCCAATACTCTTTGATTGTTTCAACAGGTTCTGTTATTGTTGTTGTATGATATGGTATATGCATGGATGACCATGGTTTCAAAGTCTGCTAGAGATTCAAAGCCCAATTTTAATTGTTTGAAAGATAAACGACAGCTCAACTATATTTAAATGGAGTTGGAAATGTGTGGGTGCCCATGTCACATATATACTTGCTGATCGAGGTATGTTTTAGTAGTTTGAAAGCTAAAAGACAGCTCAACTATATTTAAATGGAGTTGGAATTTAGGAGGTTTCTCATAGGAAAATGATTTTGGCACTCCACTTTTTTATGATGGTTTCAAAATTTGTCTTTTAATGTATTTTGTTATGTATAGTTTTTATACTAAAAGAGAAGTTTTGAAGTGCTATCATAAAAAAGTGAAGTGCCCAAATCATTTGCCTTTTCGGTATCACATATATACTTGTTGAGGTATGCCATATTTGCACTGGTTATATAGACTAAAAAACCCCACATCAAGTTGTAGGCCCGCCCGTGAGTAGATGGAGATGGTTAATGCAAGGCCAACCAAATTTGGTAGTGTGTACTTGTATTTGGTACTCCCTCCGTCCCTTATTTATAGTCCGGTATTCCATTTTGGGTTGTCCCTTAATAAGTGTCTATTTTGTAAAGTTAATGGGTAAAAGTTGGTGAATTGTCTATTTTGTCTCTAAAAGTAGATTTCTTTTTGAAAAGTAAGTGAATAAAAATGTAATGATGATGGGTAAGTAGGGAAAGTGGAGGAAAAAGTTGATGTGAAAGGTATAATGATGATGTCTTTTTAATAAGTTGGAGTTACGAAGCAGGACACTTAAAAAGGGACGGAGGGAGTAGTAGCTTATATCAAAAATACTAGAGGCACATCGATGTAGCACACCTCAGTCACATCTCTCTCACATATAGGTGGAGCCCACTAGAACAGGCCCCACCTGTATATGAAAGGAGTACGGCTGAGGTGTGCCACACCTGATGTGTCCCTAGCACCTATCTTATATAGCATTGTGGTGTGTGTGTGGAGAAAAGGTGTGAGAGGTGAGAGCAAATAGAGAGTGAAAGAGGGAAACCCTAGGGGTTTCTCCCCACCCCATTGTATGTGTGTGCACGATTGAGATTGAGTGCTTTCTAATTTTACTTCCCGATGGTGAATAAATAGTGTATTGTGCTTGAGAGAAGGACACCGATAATGTCATGATTGAAATTTTTAGTGCCGCGACATTGCTCATGCCGTGGTAATCTTTTCTACCTTCCATGTAGTGTAGGACCTAAAAAAAACCTCCACTTGTCATGCCGGCATGGTGATGTCGTATAGAAAACTATTAATTGCTCCTCCTTTTATGTTTGATGTCATGCAAGTGTGTGACTTCTACACCAATACGTGATGAAGAAGCACTGCATAATCCCTCAATATCGGATATACTTAGTGTCATGACAACATTGTTATATCCCCAGCTGTGGATATATATAGTTTGTCTTGGTCTGAGAGCTTGCATTTATTTTTAACCACCAATTACATTAAGGCTTAAGTTTTTCTTGTCTTAGAAAATCTAGAGAAGTGCTTGGGTACATTATTTGGCTAAAGATGATATTGTGCATGGTGCCCGTTTGATTCGACGTCTTATTTGCTTATGTAATTAAAATTTTGTTGAATCTGAATTCAATTGCGTCTAGATTCAATAAATGCTTAACTGTCATCAACACCGGCAATTGTTTAATTGGACAACTTTATAGCAACATCATGATCATATGAGATTTAGTCACATAGTCCTGCCAGAATATATGTTTTCCAATTAAAACATCCAAGGTTGGAATATTCAAGGTGAATCTAGTATGAAAAAGTGTAAGGTGCATGCATTTGGGGTACTTGTGTAATGTTTTGCTATAGTACTAACTTTTTTTATTTTGTTTTTTCTCTTAAAAATTGGTCTTTAGGTTTGAATTTCAAACGAGGGATCTTTAGTTAAATTTTGCACATCAGTGTCTGGAGATTATCCCTTGAATTTCGAACCATTAATTACTACTTAGTATAGCTAGGACTAGGGCACTACAGGTCTGTGAATTAGCTAGCATGAAATTTGAACAATCTTGTTACCAAAAAGAGAGAAACTTATTCACCAAAGAATTGCGGAAAACCAATGACAAGCTGCCACAACTGCAACTCTAACCCCACCTTCACTTGTGTCTCTCCACTTTCCCATATCGTGTAGTGTCCACAGCCACGGCTCCCACGGGCGATGCCGCCGATGCCAGAGGCAGCTCCTATCCAGTTTCCCATAATTACCTCCAGTCAGGTTCGGTTTGGATCATTTGTGGGTCCTTTTCGTGCCCACAATACTGATCGAAAGCATTCACTTGAGATCATCGAGAACATCGACCACGTCGAAAACCAAGTTGATCAAATAACGTTTGATTTGATCATTTAAAAATGCATTAATCTTGTAAAGTATGAGAGAGCACTTAATTTAGAGTGCTTTTTTTATATTCACACATATATTTGCGTTGCTATATCCCTTCTAAATTACACGTCATAGCCAAGATTTAGATTTGAAGGTGACGAAATTAGAATTAGTCAATCAAAAATAAAATTAAAAAAACTACTTATTACGGTTTAATATCCCAAAAAATACACCTGTTCTCGGGGCGGCCATCGATTACGTGGCAATGAGACCATCTAGGGCCCCTAGATCTTATCCTAAAATAGGGAGCCATATATATTTATTACTCGTATTTGCTATCGGTTTGTTTTGTATATACAAATATATTTATTTTATCTATATTGGGGGGTTCCAAAAAAAGTTGCCTAAAATACTTAATACTCATACATATGTGATAAGAAGTTACGTATACATGAATTTTTTTTTTTTTTTTTTACAGATAAGTGTGTATGCGATAATTTGTTTTGGAATTCCCGTCTCTTTTTCTCGGTAATTTTTTTTTCTTCATGAAAATGTGTATTTGGGTCATACTTTTTAAACTTGTACAGTACCTGTCAATAATCTTTTAGAGTTAACCTCTTATATTCTTCTTTTTAATTTTTTTGGAGTTCGTTTCATCTCAGAGTGTATATATTTTATTGAGGGCCCCAAGTTTCAAGTTCACCTTGAGCCCCATACTAGCTAACTCAAGATCTGCCCTGCTTGCTCTAAAGCTAATTATCCATATTTTTGCCTGAAAATAATTTCCTTAGTCTAAGATTGATCATCTATATATACTAGCCATACATTAGCATAGAATAAAAATAGTTTAACGACCCTTTTAAGTTGGACTTAACGTTCTATCAATTTCTGAAGATAAGATTGTTTAAGATTGATTTCAAATCAAATTTTAAACATTTTTTCACAATGTATATATAAGAGTGAAGAAGTATTCAATTAACAAATTACGTCTTTTTTGAAGCAGTGCCAATCACCCTCTATTAATTAATTCATTCCATAACGTCATAAAACTTTTAAGTTAACTATTTCTTCATCTTGCCTGTCATATGCTCCGTATTTATATTCCCGTTTTCTATACTTGTTCATAGGGACGGAATTAGATTGGGGCCGGGCTTAACAGTGGAAGAACTGGGGCCGGTAGAGCCCTCAGCCCTACATATTTTTAGCTAATATGAGGAGTAATTTTAATTTTTTCATATGATAAACAGTTTATCTTCTTAATGAAAATTCGTCTCCTCTCGGATCCGGTCTCCCTGGGATCTGTTTATCTTTTTTAATGGAAATTCAAATACTTGTCCGGTTTCCCTTGGATCCAAATTCTAGCTTTGTTCATTTGAATGTACAACTGGCTGCTCACGGTTCACTCGAGACCCAACCATTAGCGCAACGCCACATCAGCAACACTACTTGTGACCTTTTGGACTTCGTCATTTCCGTTGACGTTGTAGTTTTATCCCCCCTTCCAAAACCAACCTATAAAATCCCCACTTCATGTCCTCTCCAACTCCACCACCCTCCCTCTCTCTCTATCTCTCTCTCTCTCCAAAATCGTAAACTATGCCACAGGCAATCCTATACAGAACATGGCCTCCTCCCTCCTCCACCACCGCCACCTCCTGGTCCTCCGCCGCCACACCAACCGCCAACGCGTTCGGCTGGTCGGCCAAATACAACGGCACAAGTGTGGGAAAATTGGTGGCAGAGAATGCGGTGGTGGTGATCGGGCGCCGCGGGTGCTGCATGTGCCACGTGGTGAAACGGCTGCTGTTGGGGCTCGGAGTCAATCCTCCAGTCGTGGATGTCGATGAACGCGAAGAGCTGGCGGTGATCCACGAGCTCTCGGGAATTGTGGGCTACGGAGGGCTGCAGTTTCCGGCGGTTTTCATGCGGGGGAAGTTGTTTGGTGGGCTAGAAAGGGTTATGGCCTCTCATATTTCTGGTGAATTGGTTCCCATATTGAAAGAAGCTGGAGCCCTTTGGCTTTGAACATGGGACTAATTATCTGATCATGCATGGGCCTTCCTAACAATATATATGTTGCTGGGTTCCTCCTATTCACAAAGCACTCAGTTCGTCAAGTTTAAGCTTTCAGACATTCTCTGTGCACTCATTTTCGTAACATAGATTTCAAGTATCATTGCTATTAACATTTTTTTGGTAAAATAATTGGAGGTTACGTGATCGACCGTGTAAGCTCCAAAATGTAGAGATCTTTGTGTTGTGATCAATTTCATTGACAAAACACATATAGTTTCCTGTATCCTATTATTGAGTTGTAATTTAAAAGAATCTATTTGATTTGTATTGCATTTGAATGGGCTGGTCATTTTTTTTTTTTCAAAATGATAGTAGAATTTTATTGATAATGGGGGAAAATACATCGATAGGGCAGCCATCCCACAGGAGGGAATAAAACAACCACGAATGAGGCCTAATCTCGAGAAGAAAAAATAGAACCTCACACAATCAAGTGTGCAAATAGACAGAGAAAATCTCCAATCAAAACAGCACCAATTAGGAACAGCAAAAGCCGATGGAAACTCCAAACTGTAATGTTGTCCACAAACGTCAATCACCTGCACACCACTATCTGAAGCACTCAAATCGCTGGCAAAAAATTACTAACGAAAGAATTCTCACAGACATGAGCATCTGAACGCAAGTCCAGTGCGAACCCCCACTGACACGTCGAGCACCGGCCACAGGCCAACAAACTGCCGGCAGACCACGGCCGCAGCGAGACAGGATGGATTCCTCCAATTATCTGATCATGCATGGGCCTTCCTTACAATTTATGCGTTGTTGGGTTCCTCCAATTCACAAAGTATTCAGTTGGTCAAGTTTTTGTTTTTCAGACGTTCTTTGTGCACTCGTTTTCGTAACATAGATTTTTCGTATCATTATATGGATCATTGCTATTAGCATTTTTTTATAAAATAATTGGAGGTTACATGATCGACCGGTTACGGATCCCTCTACATTCAGATTTTATGTACCAAAATCTGTAACATAGTATTCTCTTTATATTTTGTCTTCTTTTCCGTGATGGGTGAGAAGAAGAAATTAAATAGTCATTCTATTTGATAAACTTATTTATGTTCTTATCTTAGTGTGCTTAAATAATTATGTTGTCATTCTCAAATTGGTTGAATGGCCTATACCCTTATTAATTGGTTTATTATCTTGATATGTATTTATATAATTAAATGTTACTGTATAAAGCATAAAAATACATATGTGGCGCGTGCGTACAAATAGTCAAATACAATGCAAACCGAAACAATGAAGTTAATTAACGGATCAGATGCTTTGTGAATTGGTCCTTATTTTAATTCCTTTTGAATGTTAGATGAGGCCTACGTAAATTCCCTACGTAGTATAAGTTCTTTTTTGAAGATTCCACGCGTAAGGTTTTAATTAGGAACATTGTTGAGAGAGAGGGATATGGTCTTGACTTTCAATTTTACTCCCTCCGTCCCATTTTAAATATCCGTCACAGAAATTTGTGCATTTTCAAAACCCCAAAAATATATTTTTTATTTTTTTACACCAAATTAAAATACTCATTGAATACTTTAATTTGTTGTACAAAATAAAAAATAATAATAAATAGAAACATATTTTTTGGGGTTTAAAAATGTACGAATTCATGTAGGAGACGTTTAAAGTAGAACGGATGGAGTATGACAAAAAAGCTAGTCTTAGAGAGAGAGAGTCTTGAACGTTTTTCTTCTATTTTAATATAAAAAACTGTATTGATAGATAAATAGATAAAGTAGAGATTGCTCAATTTGTTTGAGACTTAAGAGCAAGAGCTTCCTCATAGTCCAAGAGGCATCACAAGGCAGGTCTGTAAGGGTAATGGTTACCTTCATAATTGATCAAGGGTATTGGAGATGGCCTCATCTAAAGAACCCTATTATTCAAGTTATCATTGCTCAAATTAACTTCTCACACTCTTAGACCAAATCCTAAGGTGGAAGATACAGATCGACCTTTGGTTGCCTTATCTGAGTGGTATTTTCAATGTTAAATCAGCTTAGAATGCCATAAGGGTGAAGTACCAAACTAAACCCTGGTCTAAGATAATTTGGGGTAGACAAATTGTGCTTAGATGGTCTTTCATTTTATGCTTGGCTGCTCTCCAAAGACAGAGTGCTAAAGATGGGTTAAGAAATTAGGGTATGCAAGTGAATGGGATTTGCTGTTTGTGTAATTCAATGGAAGAATCTCATCACCACATATTTTTTGAGTGCTCCTATTCTTCAGCAGTGTGGCACTGCAACAGTGTGGCACTGCAACAGTGTGGCACTTTTTTGAGTGCTCCTATTCTTCAGCAGTGTGGCACTGCAACAGTGTGGCACTGCTTGATGACTAAGAATAGAATGCAGAGAATGTCTATGAAGTTAAAGCAAGTTCTTGACTGGTTTCACTCAAGTGGAAGGGGTTTTGGTATTGATCTAAAGTTCATTAGCCTTACAAACACCCTCATTGCTTTGTTTTTGGGTTGTGGTGGGAACAGAATTCCAAATTTTTTCGAGCAGTGGTGAAAGGCCATGTCAAGGTGGTTGATGGGATGGTAACTGCACTTCAGGATTTCCTTAGCTTGAGAAGGAATATGAAGCTTTCCACTCAAAATAAGCACATTTGTGAGATTTGGGGTCTCTCTAGTAGGGTGATGAAAGTTGTATATTTTGTTGTTTTTATTGTATAGTTGTTTTTTGTAAAGTCGTAAAGAGATCACATTCCTGGAACCTTGTTTCTTTTTTTGACCTTAATAAAATCCTGCACTTGAGGGAGAGAGAGAAAAGAGGGGGTAGATTGGGTAAAGATCTCTCTCTCTCTCATTCGGCTAAAATTTCACTTGAGATGCCTACACCGAACATCATTCAGTTAGAGCCTGTGTGAATCACATTTGTCTTGAAAAAATGGTGTGTAGAAGTCATGACTGTTCATTTTTTCAAGATAAATGTATTAGGTCAAAGATATTTACAAATGTTTGTTTAAATCGATTGCTCTTACAATACACGACCTAAACAGCAAAACCTGCATATGAATGACTTGTATCTCATCACAATAAGACTCACATTAGACCCTGCATGACAAATGATTTCCGTAGGAATCATGTTCGTTTTCAATAAAATGGATGTAGCTAAACAACAAGAATTAAGGGTGTGTGCCACTAACTTAAATAAACACTTATTTTTTAAATTAAAGGTGATGTATGGCTAGAAAATGACTTGTCTCGGAAAACAAAAAATATGTTATAAAGCATTATATACTAGTCCAATATCTCGGTGAAATGAAATGGGGCGTTTCGATCATAATTGCTGGCATGTCACATTAGATTTTTAACGCCCAAATCCTGACAGAAGGGTAACAAAAGGGGATTAGTGATATTGATGATGAAAGTGAAATGTAGATAAAATGGGGGCTAGATGTTGGGACTTTTCAATGAAGAGGATATAGTGAAAAACTTATAAATTTAGGAGAGGAATCTGTAATTAACCCTGAAAAGACTTTGGATCCTTGCGTAGGACTCCATTGGGAATGGGAGCTGTTTGGGAACAGACCAGCGTGTTTGGTTGCAGCTATAGAGAAAATACCCTAGATACCCTCTCTCACCCTCAGGACAATCGGTGTAGCCACCGGGGACAAAACGGTAAATCCACCCAAACACTGCATCTTCTCACCTCCCTGTAAAGTCCTACTCCTAAAGCCCCGAAACCTCTCGCACCACCTTTTTCCCTCCCCCATTTTGAACACACTCACTCTCTCTCTCTCTCTCTCTAAAAGTATACAAGCATATATTCCTTCTCTGTCTAAAAAGGCAATAGCAAAGGAGGATCGAAGACCATGAACATGATGAGGTTATTCTCCAGAGGCTCCGGCGAGTCTCCGCAGTCGTCGTCGTCGTCGGAGGCTTCTCCGTCGCCGCCCTCGCCTGCCTCCACCACTGGACCGGCGCGGCCGATCCGCCTGGTGTACTGCGACGAGAAGGGGAAGTTCCGGATGGATCCGGAGGCGGTCGCGATGCTTCAGCTCGTCAAAGAGCCCGTCGGCGTCGTCTCCGTCTGTGGTCGCGCTCGCCAGGGCAAGAGCTTTGTGTTAAATCAGGTTCGAGAAAAATTTTGAGATGAAAATCTGGTGTGAATTTATTGATATACGTAATCTAGGGCGTGTAGTTAGCTTTTTGGAAATTGAAGTCTTTAGTTCCTGTGTTATTCGTTTTATTGTGAAGGTATTGCTAGTTCTAAGAATTAGGTTTTAGTTGATGTGTTCAAAGGGACTAGTCATGAATTGGGTATTTGTGGAGAGTGCAATTATGTAATAGTACCGCCACGTGGTGCTTCGGATCACTCTACAACCACACATTCTTGTTTGGTTCATGACTAAGAGTATAGACCCCACAGGAATGTGAAGTTATGGAGTGCACATGGTGCTCCTGACTACTGAATAATTACTCAGAGAGTGTATCTTCCGTCTGAACAAAAAAAAATTACTCGTTACTCGGAGAGTGCGATTACTCTTGTGGAGAAGGAAACGAACAATCCTGTATTGGTTTTGAACTATGCGACACAAACAGAGAGGAGCGGAGGGCAGTGACAATTTTATGGAATGTTTCACTTGTTGATTTTGTTTTTTATATCCTGGTGTACTGCTCCCTGAATTTGAATGCAGTGTATCTACTAGCTGTTTGATTTTTGTTTGAATATCTATGCAAAGATCTATTGTTGCTTGTGATAGAAATTGAGGGAAATGGTGACACCATAGGAAAATGTAAATGGTACTTGCGTTCCACTGACCCAAGATTTAGTGACAGGCACTGAACTGTGGTATATTTCACGGATTGGTGGCACTGTCGTTTGGTATCACCACTGTTATTCTGAATATTGTATCCTCAATTACTGTATTTAAACTATTCAAAGTATTACTCAGAAGGGAACTTTTTATCCTGACAATATTGAACATCATGGTACCGTTCTTCAATTTTTTTAGCATTGGTACTATAGTTTCGATGTGTTGGGTGTAACCCCATCCTTGGTGAATCTCATTTATGATATATCCCTGCTAGTAGAAGCACACAAAATAAGTGTGGAATCCTAGAAAAGGAGAAATACTCAAGCCCAAGTTTTATACGCCCATGGAGAGATCTAATCCACTAGAGAAATGATCACAAAAATGTGAAATACACAAAAACCACTGACGCTTTACCTGAGCCCTGAAGCCATATACACTTCCGTGCTCACCTTAGTGTCCCTGGGCCAATAATGGTTTCATTGCCTACACATTTCCATCTCATCCTCACATTTCATTACACCTTTCACTCTCCTTCTCTTGCTACTCTCCAAGTTCCTCACCACGGGGCTACAATATGTATTACACTGTTTACGGGAAGAAACAATTTAACCGACTTGCTGTTTTTCTCTGCATGAGGAACGCAGGAACTGGTCTGTTGTTTTTGTACAAAAAATATATATTTATAAAACAAGGAATTAATTATTAGTCCGAAGAATAGTGGTTAAGTCCGAGATCACCCGCAGGGAGAAAAAAGCTAAGTTGCAATAGTTTCAATTAATTTAGTTGGATTTGCATGATTTGAACTAAGATTAAACTACAATTAACTAGAAAGCAATCTAAATTTTGTAAATAGGAGAGAAGTGACTAGGGTTTCGATTCCACAATCCCCTTGCAATATAATCGTAACGAAATATAGGGTAATTATTCAACAAAAAACAAGTAAGATTGTCACGAGGGCTTGCAATTCCTATCGATAATCGTCAAGAGGGTTCATGGGACTTCTACACCGTAAAGGCTATCTCAACATAGTGTGAATCATCTCACTGAATTTAACCAACGGCACAACTCGTCTAATGTAGTATAACCCATCTTAGAGACTATTTTGAAAAAAGTGAAAACTATTGTATGACAGTGCTTGATATCTGGAATACAAACACAATAGATAAATAAGAAAAATATGTTCTTTCATAAAAATTATAAATCATCTCAAAAATCATACAATTAACTGTTGAATAAAACCCTAAAAATCAAACAATTACATTACTCGGAGAGTTTCCTCGTCGCTCTAGTGGAAAGATGTTAGCTGCTCATGATTCCGAGAGGTTGTGCCTCTGCAATGCGCAGCCCGTCCTTTTCTCTGTTCTGCGTCAAAAGATGTCCCACTTGTGCTGCAGCTGCTCCGATATTTAGAGTGCCTCGACCAAAAACCCTTTAAAAGCTTCTGCCAAATATAATTCCTCTCCTAACTCTAATTAGTCATGTGCCCTTCCAATTGGTCCCACCTAGTTGACCAACTGTTACCACTTTGATCACGTGCATACCAATTTCCTCTCTAAGGAACTAATATTGAATGCAATTTCTTGTTTCAATATGAAATAAATGGACCACACCAACCACTTGATTATGGTATTCGGCTCCCATTGAACGCGTCATGGTCGACTCTATATGGATTCAATTCAGAGGCTAAATATTAATCATGATCGATTTAACTCCATTTGCCATTCAACTGCTCCACAAGTCCTTAAATGAGGAAAACAAGTATCAAACTCTAAGTAGCACACTAAACAGATATAACAAGGCTAAGTTAGGGGGTGTAAATAGGCGTTTCCTATCAGGAGCACTCCTACTACGCCAGAATTCGAGCCTCCCTCAATTCTTAAATTGTGCAAAATTGGTAGGTAGTACTTGCCTCCCTTGTGGGTGGATAGGCTTGTCCCTACAATGCCCTAGTTCATTAACGCTTAGTTGACACAATATGGAGCTTTTGCTCAATGAGTTGTAAAATTGGTAGCTCTAAGTGCCACTTTTATGCGTTGTTAATCAGTCTTGGCATCTCTATGGTGTTTATGTTAGATTCTTTTACGATTCAGTAATGTCCATATTGCTAAGAAGACATTTATATATTGGTTGTTAAGCAGTAATCGCATCTGTATAGTATGCATGTTTGCTTCTTTGACTCCTCAATGACTTGAATATTGGTCGATGAAATACATGTTTTTATACTAGAGCCGTGACTCAGTGGTAATTTCATTTGTGTCCTTTAGCTTCTTGGAAGGAGCAGTGGATTTCAAGTTGCATCTACTCATCGTCCTTGTACAAAAGGGCTTTGGTTGTGGAGTGCACCCATAAGGAGAACTGCTCTCGATGGAACCGAATACAATCTTTTACTGTTAGACAGTGAAGGAATTGATGCTTATGATCAGACGGTAAGTTATTTTTCTTTTACAACTACAATAATAAGCTGATGGTGATTCCTAATTTCCCTTGCCTAGAATAACTTTGCTGTTTTGGTTTATAATTGTTTTATTCTTGTAACTCATCCTTGAATTCTAATTACCTACTTTGCATTTTTCAAACCAGCAGTCCATTTTATTTCTGCTTGGTATTAATAATATATCTTATGTTATGGTTTTTGCACCAGACATCATGTTATGATAATCTTATTTCCTCTTGTTTCTTGTTTTCGTTTACTTTTGTCTGTGCTCAACAGGGAACATACAGCACACAGATTTTCTCCTTAGCTGTCCTCTTATCAAGCATGTTCATATATAACCAGGTAATGAAGACAATCTAGGTTCTTTATCTTTTGAGTGAACATTGTGATAGCTAGCTAGCTCTCTCTCTCTCTCTCTCTCTCTCTCTCTCTCACACACACACACACACACAGTCTCTCTCTCAATGTTTTAAAAATCATCATGCGCTAGTCGGACGGAAGAGGGGTGCCTAGGCTGACTAGTGATTGGTCAGTTTCTATTTTTTAATGAAGATTTTTCCCCTCCCCCAAAGTTTGAGTAAGAAATGACATAAGACTTGGAAAAAACGAATCAAGACTACTTCAACGATAAAAATTAACACTCAATATACACTTTGTTATTTATAATAGGGATAATTTCAAAATACCCCCCCAAACTTTACACTCAAATATCTAACAGACTCCCAAACTTTCAAAAAAATTAATTTCGCTCAAATGTCTAATAGACATTGAGTGTAAAGTTTGGGAGTCTATTTTGAAATTTTCCCTTTATAATAAATATGTTTTGTTCTGTAGTATTTATATATTTTGTTAGCCGCTTGGGCTTTGACATGTACTATGCATATATCAAATGTAATTTGACATACTACATTTAACACCCTTTACTTTTAACTATACTATTAGAAATGTGACCCTAAAAAAATGATTTATGCGGTATACACCTATTAATTGCCGCCCAGCCAATTAATCAGTTACTAATTGCTGACTAATGTAAAAAGGCCTAATTATCACCTAGACTCCAGAATCTAGGCATTGGGGATCCCCCTAGCACCTTGGCCCCGCATAGGCTGACTTTTAGAACACCGCTCTCCCTCTGTTTTGTGCTCTCTCTCTCTCTCAACTTGTTATCTGATGCATCTTTTCTCAGAAACAACTTGGATACTGTAATGTGTGAAATATAGGTCAGATCTACTCCTTGCGTGGTTCACTTAATCTGGTACTCATGTTATCCATTTGTTTCAGATGGGTGGTATTGATGAAGCAGCACTTGATCGCCTCTCTCTTGTTACTGAAATGACTAAACATATTCGTGTTAGAGCCTCTGGAGGACGGACTACTACTTCTGAGCTTGGGCAATTCTCCCCAATCTTTGTTTGGCTCCTAAGGGTACTCTTCAGTTGATATGTATATTTTTGTCGAATACCAAATATGGAACTGTCTGCTCTTCTACGTATTATTGTGGTTGTGCATATCTATTTTTGATACCTTTGACAAAATTTCATGCCTCCTTGTTTGGGGCGAGGCCGCTGTAGTCACCTAATTTTGTAATGCCCTATTGTATACATGGCGACTTCAATATGACTTGTTCACTTGCAGGATTTCTATTTGGACTTGGTGGAGGATAATCGAAAAATAACACCCCGTGACTACCTAGAACTAGCTTTGAAGCCAGTTCAAGGAAGTGGAAGAGATATAGCTGCAAAAAATGAGGTTTTTATCTAGCTGTACTTCCTCTGGTGACATAATTGCATGACATTAGTGAAAAGTCGCACAATTGCTATAACTGATTCAAAGATTTTGTTGTGTGGTGATGTTCCTCTGTTTTATCTTTGACCATTTGATGTATACAGTTTACCTTAATGCTACTTCCAAGTGGATATACTAATGATGCTATAATAATGGTTACTAGATTCGCGAGTCCATTAGGGCTCTTTTTCCGGACAGAGAATGCTTCACCCTTGTGCGGCCTTTGAACAACGAAAATGAACTCCAGCGACTTGACCAAATTCGTGTGAGTATCTCGTTTATGGTATATATTCCACAGTGTTACTAATGGTGGTTTTCGATGTCATTGTTATGATGGACATGGTTATAAAAAAAAGTCCTCTCTGTCTGTTGGTGCAGCTGGACAAATTAAGACCAGAATTTAGGTCTGGGCTGGATGCTTTTACAAAGTTTGTGTTTGAGAGGACTAGGCCCAAGCAAGTTGGGGCAACAGTAATGACAGGACCCATTCTTGCTCGTATTACTCAGTCTTTTCTGGATGCAATAAATAATGGTGCGGTGCCTACAATAACCTCCTCATGGAAGGTGATTACTGTTTCTGGGGCTCTGAACTGTTTCCTGTTCTCATTGTTAATTGCATGATTCTGTTTGTCCCTTTCTAAAGTTGTTGGTTTACAGAATGCTGTAACCCTTTTGGTTCTCTATGCTATCTAGTATCTACACTTTGGTGTGATCAATTCTGCCAACATTAGCTTTAATATTTGTGCTACCTTGTGCTGTACTAGCTCTTTTTTACGTTATTCTTTTTCTTGCAATTGAACCTGGAAGAAATAGCTGTTTCTTTTTTAATAACATTGTTGTATTAGTTTTTTGCATTGTGGTTTTGAATTCAATTTTTAGGCTCTGTTTGGAACTTAGGGAAATATAGGGAAAAGAAGCGAAAATAATGTGGGAAAATTGAAGAGAAATTGAGAAGGAAAGTTTAGTTAGAATTTACTAAAATATTTCCTCTCTTTTTTTAAAAACCAAACAAGGATGGGGAAAGTTTTAAAATTTTCCCTTCCTTTCCCCATCTTTCCACAAATTCCAAATAGAGTCTTAGTTTCATTTCATTTGTTTAGTTGTTGAAGTAAGCTTGGTAGCACAAACAGAGATACACTGTTGTACAAAGTGAACTATGAAGAAGCACAAACAATTCTCTGGAGGAGGCATGTTGTGTTGAACACTCATGTAGAACACCCACCCTCTTTCGACACCTCTAAAAGCATCTCCAACACTCTGTATGAATGGACAAATAAAATTCACAGTATTGGAAGAGCCATTCTCTTGTTTCCATACAAATAAAATTCATAGCATGGACTTTGGAAGTAAATACTATAGGTTTGTTGGTTGTTTCTCTTCCATAAAAATCTGTTGAATGGAAGTACCAAAAACCCGGTAGGAGATTTTATGCAGTCGCCAACCATATTTTCACATTTTAGGGTAACTTTGGTTGTATCGTTTTAATGATTCTATTTTATGGATATGCATCATTAGAAAGGTTTTTGCTTATTTATTACCATGAATCTTCTTTTCTATGTTGGAAAGATAATCAGTGAATATTTGCATCATGATCTAGCTGCATATATTGAGTTCTGTTCAAATTTCAAATGTCTCAAGATAGACTAAATATGAAGAACCTACTTATTAGTTGAAGGCATTTTCTCAGAGAGGGAAATGATGCTTGTCGTCTTGTTTTTTCCGTCTTTTTTCCTACCATTTGGCTATTAAAATCTGTGGTTTGAGCTTCTTTGAAGCAAGATATGCGCTTCTTGAGCAAAGATTGTAGTATGAGTTATGAATATGTTTGGAGATTTTCCCTTGAGGTTTGGATTCTTGTTTTGCAGAGTGTTGAAGAAGCGGAGTGTCAAAGAGCATATGATTTAGCATCTGAGGTCTATATGGCTTCTTTTGACCGATCGAAGCCCCCAGAGGAAGTGAGTGGTTCTTTCTTCCTACAGTTATCAATTTTTTTTGCTCTCTAATTCTGAGGTGCTTGTAGGCTGCACTAAGGGAAGCACATGACGAAGCAGTTCAAAAATCGACAGCTGCATTTAATGATAGTGCTGTAGGGTCTGGTTCAACGAGGCAAAAGTACGAAAAGCGTCTCCATAACTTCTTAAGGAAGGCATTTGAGGTAATTTTCTTTTTATTTTCCTTTAATTAGTAACTCTGTCTTGTTTAGTACCATGATTAGTTAGGACCATATGGTCTTCCTTTGTTTTAGCACCAGGTAATAGGTTTAGGTAATTTATCTTTTTGTTTAGCATCTAAATATATTGTGATAATGGTGAAGTGTGGACTGACTCTGAGATTGACTTCTAGTAGAAGAATCAAGTCTTGACACCGAAAGATATATCTATGTCTAATTCACAACTTCGCCAAGCGCGTGTGGGAGTGAGAGCTCAAAAATCGATTGTGAAAATGACTAAGCCATGAAAGTATAAATATTTGCTTAATTATTTTACACTTGCATATGCCTAAAATTCTATACTATTTGGTTCTTATACATTTGAATAGGAACAGTGGCTAGTGCTTATAAGTTAATAGGCAAATTAATACCAGATGGATCGGTGATTATGCTTTTCCACCCATCTAATGTGGGAGTGTGTACCAGAGTGTGTATATTGGTCAGCATGCATAAAGGTTTTGGGATGCTCTATTACACTTCTTAGCTGGGTGCTTGGTAGGGATGTTGGGGGTGTTCAAGATGAGTTAGCGGGGGCAGAGTCAATTACAGCTTGGGTGGTTTGGCTATGGTTGATTCCGGCCAAGGGGCTAGAAGTCAGAAATCTTAGTGGAGCTTTCTTCCTTTTGTGTTTATAATACAGAGAGGAGGCGCTGAGAGTGCTGGCTTAGTAGTGGTCAATTGATGGCCAACCCCCATTTAGTTCAACAGAACAGAGGGGATGCCTGCTTTTGTTTGGTCAAGGATGATGGTGCTCAAAGCTATAGGTGATCGGTATAGTGGATTCTTTGGAGTTGATGAGAAGAAGGCAAAGAGGGGGCAATTGGGCTGGTTTGTTTTCATTGCTCTTATTTGCTTTCCTCGATGTATCCTTTGTCGAGTTCTAATAATATTTTGTTTTGTCGGGCAAAATTAGAAAAGGGTGGGTTTGTTTGAAGGTGAAAGGGTATAGAGATACATGTTGCCAGTTTGGTCAGGGGACAGACCAAGGGTGGTAGTGAGTATGGTGGACGCTGGTGGCTGGGGTTGCACGCAGGAATCTGTAGGTGCAGTGAGGGCGATGGTATTACAAGGGGAAGGTGAGTGGGAAATTATTTGCGAGCGGGGCAGGAGTATATGATGTAAAATTTCAGACAGTTGGCAAAATGGTTTGTGGTGGCTATGTTGAACATTCTTGCAGATCTTGAGCTTTGAATCACCAGCTTCGATGTATAAGATAAAATTTGTTTTCCTAGTAGCGTATCTCGATCTAACAAAGAATGTATTTGCCTAGCAACATATTTTTCATACATTTTGCTGGTATTGTTCTAAGCACACTTGATTTGGAGACTTGTACTACAAATCAATGAAGCTATTAGTTGATATTCTGGGAAGGTGTATACAAAGCGATTATGGGCTATGATGTTAGAGCTTGGTTGTAGGTCCCCTTATTGGGTGACGAAGGCACCATGGAACTTAGCTCCAGCGCTCCAAGTCAAATCTTCTAGGAACCTTGCTTCCATCAAGGAAGGAGCGTATTGCCAACTACTACATTACCTCTCAAGCATATGAACTCTAAAACAAACAAAAGAAGCACTACTGAGCATGAGAAAATATGAAGTTATGAAAAGATACTAGAAAGGTTACTTCAAATTTGCTAAATTATATAGTATATAAGCATAATATGTAGTATGTTTACAAACTGAACAGTTGTTGACACCAATTGGCAATTGCTGATATATTACCATGTATACTAGAATTAATGAAAGAATTTTCATTATAGAGGTACATGCATACATGTAGCTAGGTGTCAGAGACAAAGGCCAAAGTTTGGCAAATGGAGACTTAAGGCCTGCAGATTAGATTTATTTGGGCATCAGAAAAAATCAAAATTTGTCACCAAGCTTTTGCTGTTTATTCAGGGTGTTATATTTTAATTTTAGTAATACCCAGATTAGGTCAACTCAACGAAGTTGCTAATTATCCACTGTCGACATAGTTGCGAGTACTGATTTGGATATGCTACTGATGTAGGACTACAAAAGGGATGCTTTTAGGGAGGCATACTTGCAATGTTCAAATGCTATACAGAACATGGAAAAGGAACTAAGAACAGCTTGTCATGCTCCTGATGCAAAAATAGATCGTGTTCTGAAGGTAAGCAAGCGTGTACTGTCCTGGTTATTGTGGTTTCTTATTTTTCTCGTTTGTCTTAATCATTATGATATCATATGGTTCTTGCAACTGAGACAAACAACTATTCCTGTTCTTTTTAAGTTCTTTTCCCCAATATTCTAAATATCGCTAATCACTAGTCAGTTTGAAGAGGTTCGCCTAGGCTGACTGGTCAGTACCTAGAGATTAGTTGGTTTTCCAATTTTCCAAAAAATATTTCCCTTTCTCCGCCATAGATTAAGTAAGAAATGACATAAGACTAGGAGAAATGAATTAAGACTTAAGTTACGAGTAAATAGTAACACATAATATTAATTTTGTTATGTAACATGCATATGTTTTGTTAGCCGATTGAGGCCTCTGATATGTATCATGTACATATTGTTAATACTTTGTTAATTAACATTTAACACCTTGTACTTTTTTGTATTACACATTTAACTCCTAGATACTTTTACAAATTACGAAATATACCCCATTGATCTCCACCTAGCCGGTTAATTGGCGACTATTGTAAAAACGTTTAATTATCGCCGTGACCCTAAAATCTAGGCGTCGGGGTTCCACCAAAAGCCTAGGCCCTCCTTGGCCAACTGCTAGAGCACTGCTTTTTGTAGGTTTTTTCTTGTTTCTTTTATCAATGGAAAGATGTTATGAACTCAACTTTTTTTCGAGTTGTCTTTTGATCTAATCATTCTGAGATGAAAATACATTCTCTTTATGTTAATTTTTCAATAAGTTTGAAATATTGATGAATACATGGTTTTAAGTATTGAAATTATTAACTTCAAGCATTCTTTGGCTGATCCATGGACTGTTATTAAAAACAGAAATATGAAAAATTAAGTCTTGATGTTCAATTGTTCATGGTTACAGTAGGTGCTGATGCCATAAATGTTATATGGATATGGAAATTCAAGTTTTGGTAATATCATCAGTCGCAGAGATGTTATACGAATAGGGACATGATACTGTCGATTCCTTGCACTGTTAGTTGCACAAGGGATTCTGTTGTAAGCATATGCATTTGTTGTGAATTTATAACTATTAATTGCCCTCTTTGGATAGCCACTTTTTTTGATTGCGTTACTGTCGTGTATACCTGCTACGGTAGAAGGGTTTGTGTGTTTAATATGTGCATGGAGTTGGCATGTTTTTTAGCCTTGGAATATCATATGCTTGTAAATTCCGTTATGCAGATTCTTGACGATCTTGTATCCAAGTATGAAAAATCGCCTCATGGTCCAGAAAAATGGCGGAAACTGGCTGGATTCTTGAAACAGAGGTTTGAGTTAGCAGTTGTTATATAAGATACTTGGTTTTGAATCTTTGCTTATTAGCCTGATTGTTTATGTCCTCAGTTTGGAAGGTCCAGTTGTAGATCTTATCAAGAAGCAAATAGATCAAATCGTGTCAGAGAAGAGTTCCCTCATGCTAAAGTGCCGTTCTATTGAAGATAAGATGGGATTGCTCAACAAGCAACTGGAAGCTAGCGAAAAGTACAAATCAGAGTATTTAAAGCGTTACGAGGACGCTATAAATGACAAGAAGAAGCTTGCTGATGATTACATGAGTCGAATAGCAAATTTGCAGAGTAAATGTAGCTCATTGGAGGAGAGGTGTTCTAGCTTGTCGAAAACATTAGACTTGGCGAGGCAGGAGTCTGTGGATTGGAAAAGAAAATATGAACAGGTACTTTCAAAACAAAAGGCAGAAGAAGATCAGGCGAGCTCAGAAATAGCAATTCTCAAATCCAGGAGCAGTGCTGCAGAGGCAAGGTTGGCTGCTGCCAGGGAACAATCTCAGTCTTCTCAAGAGGAGGCGGAGGAGTGGAAAAGGAAGTATGATATTGCTGTCAGAGAAGCGAAAGCTGCTCTAGAGAAGGCAGCAGTCGTTCAAGAACGGTCAAGTAAGCAAACACAGCTGAGGGAAGATGCTCTCAGAGAAGAATTTTCTAGTACCTTGGCTGAGAAGGTGAATACACATAGATATTGTATATTTGTTCCTTATATCTATGTATCTATGTACCACAACTACCACCACACACACACACACACAGAGCTTCTTTTTAGGAATGATTTGAGACAAGAGAGGAAGTGGGCACTTGATATCTAATTGCAACCAATTCTTCCTTCTTCTCTTCTTTTTTTCCTCCACATCTGTCTTCTTCTCTTCTTTTTTTCCTCCACATCTGTGTGTGCGCGCGCGCGGCTATACATCTTGGGTTTAGACTAGGTGTTTCAAAGTGAATTGTCTTTTATGGTCATTTGTTTTTATATTTGTTTATGCACTGAGTAAGTTAGTATGCATGTGACATTTTGTGTGATTAAATTCAACCATCAAAAATCGGGGTTGGAAAATGTAAATATAGCCTCCTCTGGTTGTGTAATAAACTATAAATGTTGTGTGGATATTTTAGGTCCCCTCTGGACTACGGAGAGAATCCTGCCTCACCTTGCACTGTAAAGTATGTTTGGAGCATTTCAAGATGCCATAAGTATTTATTTCCTTTTCTTTGGTGATGATCTGCAGGAAGATGAATTGAAGGACAAGGCTTCTAAGATTGAATTTGCGGAGCAGCGTTTGACAACTTTGAGTTTGGAATTGAAGGTGATTTTTGACAGCATCTAGAAACAATATTGATTATGACATTTCTTGCTTCATATTTTACTTATCAACTATGAAGCACAGACACTCCTTTAAGACACTCCTAAAGGTCGCCGAATCCGCGTCTAACACAGTGGGGACAATGGACACTCCAGGGACACGGGAGGGGTTAAATATGCTTTTTTTTGGTTGGGGGGGTGGGGTAAATGCATATTACGTCAAATATTTTTGGGTTAAAAATGTAATATGATGTATATATGATGTTTGTGTATACATATTGATTCTTCATGCTTCTACTGTTCTATATATAACTTTGTTTTCACTGGTTTGGAATGAATAATATTTACTTATTTTTTGTGTCCTCTTTCGTGTCCGTGTACCCAGTTTTAAGACATCCTTGTGCGTGCTACATAGGTTGTCAAAAAACTACACATATATATATATATATATATATATATATATATGGAGCGGTTCAAGCGACACCCAAAAATTGCTCAAAATAAGCACTTTCCAGTCTTCTTTTTTTTTTGCAAATTTCTTGCGGATATCCTTAAAATCACATTCTGCACACATTGAATGGTACAGATTATGAAAATTTGATCGCGAACTATGAGATTGAGAATTGGGGTGGTTTTTTAGGTGTTCGCGGAACCGCCCAGTGTTGTATATTTTAAGGGTATCCGCTAGAAATCAGCAAAAAACAGATCGGTAAGGGTTTCGTCCGAGCAGTTTTTTGTTTGTTTTTTATCGAACGGTTCAAACAAAAACTGCTCGGATGAAGCCCTTTCCGGTCATTTTTTTTGCCGATTTCTTGCGGGTACCCTTAAAATCACGTTTTTAACACATTGAGCGACTCGGATCATCGAAATTCGATCGGAAAATGAGAGAAATGAGGAGGTCCGCATTTTAACTGAAATGCGAAATATATATATATATATATATATATATATATATATATATATATATATATATATATATATATATATATATATAGGGGCGGTTCAAGGGACACCCAAAAAAAATACCTCATAGTTTCCGATCAAATTTTGATGATCTAAGCCACTCAATGTGATTTTAAGGGTACCCGCTAGAAATTAGCAAAAAAAATGACCTGGAAGGGTTTGATTTGAGCAGTTTTTAGCTTAGATTTAATGAACGCTTCAATTAAAAATTGCTCAAAATAAGCACTTCCCGGTCTTTTAATTTTTTTTTTTGGCAAATTTCTTGCAGGCACCTTTAAAATCACATTTTGCAAACATTGAACGGTTCAGATCATAAAAATTTGATCGGGAACTATGACATTGAGATTTGGGGTATTTTTTAGGTGGTTTTTTTGGGTGTCCCCGGAACCGCCCATATATATATATATATATATATATTGACATGTTCAAGCTTATCACTTTGCTTGTCTCATCCCAAACGGGTCACTCTACTATTTTTTGAGTTAGTTTGTGGTTATTTTTCATATTGGTGAAGGCAGCAGGGTGCCAAGGACCATGGCCCATCGACGTTTGCAAAATTTTGGCAAGGGCCCTATGACCTATGTATATGAAGCTTTTAATATAGACCCTACAAAAAGTACAAATGTCCCAATGGTAGGAGGTGGACACAATAATGTATATCAAGCTAGTAACACCCTCATCATTGTATAGTCGGGACTTGCATGTGGAGATGCAAATCTGTAGATTAAGCGAGGTAAAATACGAAGCGGAGATGCAAAATGCAAATGGGGAACAAATGCGACCGGAGAGACTTGAACTCAAGGCCTCAATGCTACTTTGTGACAATTGTATTACAGAGAAAAGATTAATCTTACAAGAGAACTATGTTTGCGAACCGTATAAAGGCGAAAAGACTAGACTTACTGTTAATGTGACAATGACATAAATGACAACAAAACCCGAAACACTTTATGCACAAAGCACAATAGGAGTTTCAGATCCATTGATTAACAAAAATGTGAATGCCATTTATTGGTTTTCAATAACAAAGAACATAAAGGTAGAATGTTATTTTAGGTAAATTACCTGAATGGCTGAATGAGATATGTGGTTGTTTTACTGATCTTTCTTGCTATTCTTTCTCATATGCCTATGTATGGATTTTAATTTGAGAAGTCCATTTTTAGTAATCTTGGCCCCTCTAAACTGCAATTTCTAGTTTCGCCCCTGCTTGATGTGATAATTGGTTCCTAGCTTTATGATTGTGATATGGTTTGAATAGCACATACAGTAGAGTGCCGCAGTGCAGCCTGCAGGTGTAGTGTTTCTGCTTGTAGCTTTTGATGGTGGTATTTGGTAGATTGGGGTAAACGTTGTATAGAAAACCATGTAAAAGGTATTATAGGTATGTTCAGGACTTTTTACCATTGACCCCACTCACCCACATAGTGAACTTCGGGACTTAAAAATACGGTAATCCGGTAGTGGTACTGGTATCATGGGGAAGGAAACCCCAGCTAGCTTGAGCTGAGCAAGTTTGTTAGTTTTTGGACATACATTCTTTATTCTCATATAAATAAGTGTATGCATGGTTGATGGTGAATAATTGTGCTCTGTCTTGGTCACAGGCTGCTGAGTCAAAGATAAAGAACTATGATTCAGAAATTTCAACTCTGAAGATTGAAATCAAGGAATTGGCTGGGAAGTTAGAAACTGCAAACGGGATGGCTCAGTCATTTGAACGAGAAGCCAGGATACTGGAACAGGAAAAACTTCATTTGGAGCAAAAATACCAATCGGAGTTCAACAGATTTGAGGAAGTGCAAGATAGGTGTAGAAATGCAGAGAGAGAAGCCAAAAGAGCAACGGAATTAGCTGATAAAGCACGAGCAGAAGCAGTCACTTCTCAAAAGGAAAAATCAGAGATTCAGCGAACTGCAATGGAAAGATTAGCTCAAATCGAAAGAGCTGAAAGGCACATTGAAAGTCTGGAACGGCAGAAAGCTGACCTGGCAAATGAAGCAGATAGATACCGTGCCGCAGAGGCGGACGCTGTTTCCAAAGTCTTGATATTAGAAGCGAGGGTTGAAGAAAGAGAAAAGGAGATAGAGTCGCTTTTGCAATCTAACAACGAACAGAGACTTAGTACTGTTCAAGTCCTCGAGAGTCTATTAGCGACAGAGCGCGCGGCACGCACGGAAGCAAATAATAGGGCGGAAGCGCTCTCAGTTCACTTACAAGCGACACAAGGGAAACTTGACTCGCTCCAGCAGAAGTTGACTCAGGTTCAACTCAATGAATCGGCGTTAGACGGGAAGCTGAAAACAGGTTCTCATGGGAAACGGGTGAGACAGGAGGATTATGAAGTGGGGGTTGAGTCTGTTCATGATATGGACAATAATAACGGAGGAATGAGAGGGAATAAGAGGTCGAAGAGTACAACTAGCCCTTTGAAACCCGTGCAGCCGGAAGATGGGGGTTCTGTGTTTAAGGGGGATGAAGAGAATGATGACAGTCAGCAGACCAATTCGGAGGATTACACGAAGTTCACTGTCCAAAGACTGAAGCAGGAACTTACGAAGCATAATTTTGGTGGCGAGTTGCTTCAGTTGAAGAATCCCAACAAGAAGGATATAGTTTCTCTTTATGAAAAATGTGTTCTCCAGCAATCGTAACATTTCGAGTAGTTTGGAATTTTAATGGACTGCTAGCTTATGAATGCCGGAATCGAGTTGTTTTTGAAACTCGATTATCGGTGCAGAGCTTTTGATTTACTTTGGTGTAGTTAAAATTAGCGAAGAACTTATTCAGGTGTGCTATATTCGGGGTTAGTGTTTGGTGTTATTTTCTTTCTTTCTTGCTTTCTTTCTTTCTGGGAGGTGTATTTCTTGTTTGTGAAATATTCGATTGCGGAGTTATTTGGAGTGACATACTAATTTTATTTGTATGATTAGAATGTCTAAGTACTACCTTGTAAGAGTAGCTTTTATGCATGTGCCTGCCAAAGCTTGTCCTATATTGGAAATGTTGAGGTGGTCATATTATCTGTGGAAGTTTAGTGAAGGTAATGTTCTCTGATGAAATTCCTTCAATGAAACCAAATCAGATGTATTTTTTTCTCGGCAAAAGAATTTTATTAATTTTTGAAGAAGCTATACAAAGATTAACTGAACCAAGGGCATAATGGCAAATGCCATCTAAGACTTAAAATATGAAGGCAAGATGCCAATCTGAACAAAAGGGACCACCAGAAGAAATGTCCGAAGCTACCAACCAAACACATCCTTGTATGAATTTCTATTTGATTGGAAAAAAAAAACATCCTTATAATCCTACTAAAACCAAACCAAACCAAACCAATAGAATGTCTAAGCCAAGTGGTGGGTGTAATATCATGTACTCTAAAGTTTCGAACATCTCCAAAATCAACCCCCGCCAAAAGTGAGACTTCATTTCTAACATCTTCGAAAATAACATCAACCAAAAACAGATTTGAACTCAGAAGAATCACTTTACAACAATTTCATGGCAATCCAACGACTTAGCTCAAGGACGTGCCTCCCTCGCCGCCAAGCCGCAGACTTTGCATTTGTGGATCAGGACAATTGCGCGGTATCCAAATTAAGTATGGTCACCGATGCATTTTCTATCTGTGATAACATAGCCATCAAAAATAATTGCTTGGAGAGAGAGAGAGAGAGAGAGAGAGAAGAAAATAGAATTACATCTTGGAAATGATCGACTCAAATAGATGCTCATCATAAGCTTGTCTTTTTTCCCCTAGTCCTATTGATCCAGCAACGCAGCAGCGCCACGCTTGTAGAGAGTTAAGCTACTAAACTAAGCTACGCTGCTGTTGGGGAACTCCGTCGAAGCGATTTGCCGCTTAGAGATTTACCAAAAGAAAGTTCGGTTTTTATTCAATAAGAACTTGGTAATAAGAATTACAGGGTTATGATGTACACATCCATCAAACTTGCAACAATTATGCTTCTACACTTTACAAATCAACTTATAGCCAACCTTCACATACTTATTAGTGTCCTAGTGCACCACTTCCTTTGTATAAATCCCTATATATCAACTACCGCATAAAACTACATGAACAGTGTCAATCAATACCAACATATTTCACATGCCCAAATAAAATGGCTTTCCAGTTCTTGAAACCACCCCCATCTTATTCCCTTTCTCCCTCTCACTAAAAGAAAAATCCTCAATCCCACCTAATTCTGAGCCTCATATTTCAACAAAACAAACGAGTCCTTAATAATTGTCATTTAACTTTTCCCCTAGTACTAAAATTACCAACCACTTATATATACTCTCTATTTCCTCTCAAGCACTTTTCCTTTGCTCCCACTGGTGGCCAAATGAATAAATGAAGACCCATCACCTTGCATAGCCATATTAGGGATTAGCTGAGTTTGGATTTCCCTATCTTGCCCTCCAATCTCATAACAAACCAACGGAGAGTTATAGAACTCCACAAACCCTGTTGTGTTCTTGTTGATCAAAGAACAAGGCTCTGTTTGGCTGACAACTGATTCTTTTAAACCACATTGTCTAGGCTGCGTTTGGTAGAAAACCTTCGAAACCACCAACTCTCCTTCCTTTTCCTCCTCATTGTTTCCAAGATGGTACTGGTGCATTACCCAGTTTGTTTTCTCGGGCTTCTTTTGCCTCCCGTAGTTAGTGTAGAGCACTAGAATCTTTTTGAAACCTTTCACTGCCCCACCGACGAAAACCGGCCTGGTTTTGCCGGTTTTGTGCCACCTTGTCTCGCCCCCGTCGTCTGTATCGGTGTGCACCTTTCTTCGTTTTCTTGTCCCGGTGGTGTACGCTTTCGATGGCCGGTGAAAGAAGTGGCGGATTAGGCCGTCTTTGTTTACACCTGCATTATTGGAGAGTGTGAATGAATACAGAGTTCTTTAAGATCCAGATTTCAAACATGCAACGAGAATTTACTGTCACCAGATCAAACAGTACATAGAGCATGTATAATTTGTTTTTCTATATTTTGATTGTAAGGAGAATGCTTGTGGCTAAACATATTTCTGTTCTATAAATCGAGATTCTTGTGCAACATACTATTGTCCAGTTCCCCAAAATTAGTTAAGATGCGTGAAAGCTTGAATTATAAAAAAATAAAAAAAACTATTGTCCCCCGCCGCACATGAGATGAGATCCACTCCGGTAACTGTCCCGGACAATCCAAACATGCAAGGGTCTTACATGCTATCAACAAATAACGGACCAATCCATATGGGTCACCACTAGGGGACGGTGCAAGTGTTCTTCCAGAAATTAAACGAGATGCGCGTAAGTTGACCTCTACACATCGAGTTATAAAAAGACACTACAAACAATTTTTTTATTGTTATGCTTGTCTTTAAACTTAAGGAAAATTCTAAAATCAACCCAATGGGCTGACAATAATAAGTGTGTGAATGTGAATTAAAGAGTGTAAAAATTAACAGAAATACATATTTTTCTTACCTTCTAGTGTACTTATCGTCAGCCCAGTGGACTGACAATAGCAAGATCGTAAACTTAATTTCGACTATTGTTCTTTAAGAAAGATCTCGCAATGGAAACCTTCAAATCTCATGTGGCGAAGCAACGACTAATTTTGAAGTCAACACGCCAGGTCCAACCCAATTGTCATCGAAAGGCCAAATCCGACATGAATTTGGCACAGGCCTCTTCTGCCCTTTTTTAAGACAATGTCAAACATTATTTTGTTTGAAAAAGAGACTATTGTTTAGAACAAAATATTCATAAAATTGTTGACAACTTTAAATTTGAAGATTTGGTTGGAGAGGGCTGGATTTGTGGATGTCAAATTTACCAATGTCAATTTGTCATATAAGCCTTAAGAAAAACAAAACGACATGTCCTATATAGATTGGAGATACTCTTACATTCTCTGTTGCTAATACCAGTGTACGAGAAACTATATCACTATTATGGCCCGTTTGTAGGGGGGAGAAGGGAAGAAATGGAAGAAGGAAAAATGGTGTTGGGGGTTGGGTGGGGTGAGGGGAGCTTACTACCTTGGAGGTGTCTTAGCTTACTGCTTACACTACCCCAAACCCTAGGATTAGCTAGTTTGGGTGGGAAAAAAGACTAAATTACCCCCTCAATCTTTTTTTTTTTTTTTTTTATTTTCAATGCAATTATTCTATGAGGCAGTCAAGTAATTTATCACATTATCCGCTCTTATTCATCCCTGTCAAATATTACTCAAACCAAATAGTATAAGCTAATCCCTCCTCCTTACAACATCTCAACCTCTTACTCACCATTCATCTTTATCCACCAAAAATCTTATTCGCCCGACAAATGAGCTGTTGGCTCTTAATAATACTAGTATCTCGCTAATGATACAAAACTGTTCAATCTCAATTTTAGCTCCGAAAAGTGGCCAACAGCTCATGTCGACTAATGTGTCTCTCAGACCCTCACCCAAATTATCCCCCACAAGTCTAACTAGCCTTTTGAGCTCTACTAGTGCACAATGTGATTGGTTTCTCAAGAACTTGTTGATATGTGCAAAAACTGGTATGAACACGTTGAGCTATTATAAAGAACCATATCTAACTAGTAGGGGCGGCTCTAATATATCCAGAGGGGTTCAAGCGATTCCCTAACTTCAAAATAATGCATTAAAATTTTATATTTTGTACATAGAGAATTTGATTTTTTTCGTTAATAATGTTAGTACTTATAGAGAATATAAATAATAAAGTTAACTCTCTCTCCCTCGTAGCTTAAGCTTTTAAATGAGTTGGTAGTTGACAATCTAATATGATATCAAGCAAGCAATAGATCCTATATGCGAATCTCATCGCCTACCTAATGAATAAGATTTACACGTGTTTAGTTCATTTATGAAGGAGATCGCCTGACTACACGTGAGGGATGTTGGAAATTTACAGAATTTCGGGTGAATGAAACCGGGATTTTGGAGGGTCTCCCGAGGCAACCGGTCCCGGGTTCGTTGAATCTGGACGCAATCAATAGACGTATTGATAGTGGGAAATCTGTAACTCCCGTAACCCTCCCATGATGGTCAATTATTCCCGTAACCTCCCCTCCCTCATCATGGCAGAAATCAATTCGAGAATTCATTGGCTAGAATTTACTATGGGAGTTATCAGCTTGGGCTTTTTGCTATAAAAAGGGCTATCTCGTTTTGTACAAACACAGCAAACTCAGAGCACTCCAACATATTCAAAAAATTCGTTCTTGAGAGAGAGAGGCAGGCGGTAGTCAGTTTGCCAAGCCGGTCGACGGCGGTGTTCCGGCGGCTTGCGGTCTAGCCGAGCCAACCCTGGGAGAAAGTCGCCGACGCAACCTACAACACCAATGGTAGGCGACGAATATTTCTTAAGGAGACCGTGGTACCACACGGGACTCGATTCATCCTACGAAGATTTCTGTTTGTATCTCGTATTTTTCCACTTACATTCTGTAATTTTGTTATGTATTTGTAATTATTACATTATGAATGAAACTGTTCTCTGGAATTCTCTGTGTATGCCGAAAATTTTTCCAACAAGGGATGTGTTGAGAATATATATAATAAAGTTACTACCTCTCTAATAGTTTATGCTTGTAGATGAATTGGTGGTTGAAAATCTAAAACTCCCTCCGTCCGTGTTTGTTAGTCTACTTTGGGAGTCTGTGTCATTTTTAATTGCTTATATCTTTCGATATGAATTTCAAAAAAAAATATGTAACATGGATCTCAATTGATATATCTCAATTAGTTTTATTATTCTATATTTTCAAAATTTTGAAAAACATCACAAATTTGAATATAAAATAATTTAAAAATAGCACAAATCTTCAAAACGGACCAACAAAGGCAGACGAACGAAGGGAGTAGTTCTAAATTGGTTATACGTTTCAAAAGTAAATGAAAAATTGCTAAGTTTGTGAATGAGTAGATGATATAGTTCAACATAACAAATACACTAGGCCTAATAAATTTCAAAATATAAATTTGTTTATTTTGTATAGAACTCTTTATACAAAACTTCAATAACATATTTTTTTTACCGATAAACTAAAATCCTGAAGCCGCTCATGCTAACTAGCCTTTACCTTTTAACCTAACTTGAGAAAACCGCATTCAAAGGTGACGATGTAGCCAAAGGTGTGGTATCGGGCAACCCCATGGAAAGAAAAATTTTATTACTACCATATTGAAATTTTTCAAAACTTAATAGACGACCTCATGGATATTTACGGCGACATCACACAGGATAATTCCTCCAACTTCATACCCCGAAAAGTTGAAGCGTACTCGATACAAAACAAAAGGCAAAAGCGCTAAAACCAACTCATCTCCCGTGTCTCACTATCAAAAAAAAAAAAAACTTACCTCCTGTTTCTCACTGCCTCTGTTATCATCAACTTCAACTGATGGTTTGATCTTCGTGGCCGTCGCCACTAGTACATATTTCTCTCATTTTCCCCTCTCATTCACTTTAAATATTCTAAGGCTTGTTAGTTTAAATGTTTAAAACTTGAGTGGGATTGCAAAGTGTGATATATATGAGTCCCCTTCTTCTAAGGACCACATTAACTTAATAAAATGAGAACCTCTCTTTCCCGATAGAATTTCGATGATCCAAGCCGCTCAATGTGTTCAGAACGTGATTTTAAGGATACTAGCGAGAAATCAGCAAAAGAAAAAGACCGCAAAGGCTTCATCCGAGCAGTTTTTGTTTATTTTTTATTAAACGGTTCAAATAAAAACTGCTCAGATGAAGCCCTTTTCCGGTCATTTTTTTTTTTGCTGATTCCTCACACATACTCTTAAAATCACGCTCTGAACACATTGAGCGGCTCGGATCATCGAAATTCGAACTGAAAATGGAAGAATGATTGTGTCTAATTTTATATATATATATGAATAGAGTATTCTTTTCTTGATAAGTACTATGGATAGAGTATTCTGAGTATATACATATAATATGAAATGAATAATTATATAACCTTTGCCCTTTGGAATTTGTATATATTCCAGGATATGGGTTGTTTGATTTTTTAGAAAATTTTTTTTTTTTATAGGCGATGCCCATTGGGATCTACATGATTTTATCTTATCTGCCATGGTTATTGTGTTCTATTCAGATTAACATGGACAAATTTCTGATAAGAAAATCATTCACCGTGCAAGGTTCATCTTCCACCAGTCCTATTCGGAAAAATTGTTCCAAGAAAATTCGTATCGATTAAAATCACCTTCCCTCAGATCCGGAACTTAGAGAAAAGATCTCAAAGTACTTATCATCCTAATGTTCAAGATGCAATAAGAAGATGTTATTTGTAAAAAGGTCGCATATACTAACAAGGAAGTGTTTGACACTATCGACATAGAAACTATCATGCAACGATTCCAAAATATGAAACCGCGTCAACTGCAATTGTAGAGGCTCATGTAGCTTCTTTTTTTTTTTTTTGTCGAGAACTGAAAAGAAAGATTATTAGTATATGCATTTTGATATCTTTTGTGTATTAGTTGAAACGCTTGTCGAGCTTTAAATGTGATTTTTGTTGAAAGTAAGTTTTTAATTGCCATTATTATGATTTTTATTTCGAATTTACAATTGGCAAAAGTATTGACGTTTATGAAGAACCCATGCTCCCGAATTCTTGAAGTCACCACTGACTACATTAGATAGGAGTAGTGAGCAGAAAGTAATCGTTCTGAAATATCCTTATATACTTTTTTTTTTTTTTGCTCGGCAAACGAATCATTTTATAAAACTCGAAAAGGGTACATCGAGGGGAAGAAAATTAGATGAAAAGTACAACAAACTATCCAACCAAGGTTGAGTTATAGGCTTGTTTTGGCTAAATAAGTTAAAATAAGTTTATTTTTTGTCTTTATTCAAAAACATTCGTATTTGTTACTTTTACGTCAAATTTTTATGACTAATTGATTCATCTTGTCGAGAGGATTGAAAAGGTAAAAAAATTATGTTCAAAACTCACATTTTTTTCAATAAAGTCAAAAATTCTGTCTTTTTGACTTATTTTTGTTTTTATTCAAAAAATTATGAGTTTCGATCAATTTTTTTTATTTCTTTGAATCAATAAGTCACAAATTTTGAAGCAAAACAAATAAATACAAAAAAAATTATTAATAAAGAAAAAAAAAGTCACTTATTGAGCCAAAACAAGCCTGATTACCCCATTCTTCAGCCTAATTAACATAATAGATCTAAGTACATGGTATATATAGTAATTATTTACCTGGTAGCTTTTCTGGATGTGTGTAGCAAATTCCATTTTCCCCCTCAAGTGTTGGAATAAATTCATCTATTAGTGGATGAATCTTACGGGGATCAAAACAAACCTTCGCCTCCAAATGTTCAAGAATTTCTAGGTCAGACGGATCGAATTTCACCCCCGCCGGAAGCCCCGGCAAATCTTGAATTCCCCCCTAATTCAATCGATAACATGACAAATTTACGAACAAGATTATACGTCGGAAGGGGAAAAAAAATTTATGAGACAAGAAAAGAATATTCTAATCAAGGTTTTAAATAGCGGCAGAAATTCCACGATGTCCAAAATCGCTAAAAATCAAATATAATACCTGATCTTGTAGCTGGATATTGTGGCCGCAGGATGGGCATGTTATGATGGGATTTTCTTTGGAATTTGATAATTGGACGGAACTTGGGTCTTGGGAATCACTGCACCATGTCATCTCTCTTGTTTTGCTCTTATGCCCATCCCAGAATTGGTTTCTCTCTCTTGTTTCCTCCAGTACTTCCGCCTTAACTGAACAAATAAACAAAGATAGTTTCACAAATATTATATAAATATATAACTAAATCAAGAGAGAAACAATTAAAACTAGTTGAACAAGAGTAGTAATTAATTTCTGTATTTAACTATATATATCGCGTTTTTTTTTTTGGGGGTCAACAAATTCTTGTTATAGTTAATTGTCTGGTGTATGGGGGAGGAAACAAAGGAATTGAACACTCCACCTTTTTGTTTATCTCTTCCAATCAGACATACACAGGGCGCGCGCGCGAGAGAGAGAGAGAGGAGAGGAGAGAGAGAGAAGAATGATCAGTATTTTCCTATACGAATTTATAACTGGATAAAGATATTTAGCCTTTATTAGTAAAATAATACAGTTTGCTTGGACGTCAAGTTTGGTTTTGCTTGTGTGTATGTGCGCACAGGGCAGAGAGAATAAAATGCAAAAAATTTCGGTGTTTGCTTTCCTACGCGAGAATAAATTCTGTCTGGATGAGCCAGCCAGAATGGGTTTTCCGCAGCACCCCTCGTGAATCCTCTTCGCGTATTTTTTTGGGTGATTCAAACCGTGCATTGTGTAGAGTTTATAAAATAATGCATCTACGCGAAAAAAAAATGTTTGTTCGGACATTGATAGGTATATCAAAAGTTGAGTTCTAAACGAAAAAATGGACGGCCTGAATCTGTCAACTATTTTTTAAATTAAAAATTGTCCACGGTTGTTCATTTTTTCGTCCAAAAACTCATCTTTTAACATACTTATCAATGTCCAGATAAGCTGAGCTTGAATACATTATTTTACATGCCCTACAAAATGAACAGTTTAAATTACCCAAAAAATTGCGAAAAAATGGCCCACATAGGTGGCGGAAAACCTCATTTTCTGCCTCATCCAGACAGAATTTACACTCTTTCTAAGCTCTCCTGTGATGCTCTCTTTAACTAAAACTGTTGAAAAGGGGTTTGATAAACATGACTGGCTGTAAAACAAAGGAGGGGGTAGAGTGGAGATGGGGCAACCAGCTGATTCTTTTTAGACGTTTCACCTGATCTTGAGAGAGAGAGAGAGAGAGAGAGAGAGAGAGAGAGAGAGAGGTTTAGCTCCAGTGTCAACCTGGAGTGAAGTTAAAGCTATACGTACATACCACTACAAGATATGTACATACCACCCAAAAAAGAAAGTAACAAACGGGGAATTTTACACCAAACAACCACCTGTATGTTTTTCTACTTATCCATTTCTTCACGTAGACTTCTCAGTTCTCATATGCAATCCTCTCTCTCTCTCTCTCTCATGGTCAATACATACAGTGCCGGCTCATATATTTTAGAGGTCCGAAGCAAATTTTGTATATTGAGCCCTTACAAATTCATGATTTCTTTAAAAAATGATAAAAGTACAAAAAAATAAAACTAAAAGAATATAATTATGACAATATAAATGTAAAAAAAATATGCTTGCAATTATGGAGATGCATGGGAGTTGAACTACTCACTCACAATAGCATGACAATATTATGCGACTACTAAACCAAGTATCTAGGTTGTTTTTTTATTTGGAAACATCCTATATTAATACGTAAATATAATTACATTACAATGGGGCTTCAATTTTGGACCAAAATTCGGAGGCCGGAAGCGGTTGCTTCTCTCGCCTATGCCATAAGCCGGCCCTGAATACATATGTAAACATAGTTTAATTAGTTTCTTTATTGCTACCTGTACATTCTTAAAACAGGGATGGATAACTAAAAATGTTCATAAAGAGTAAACGTGTGGTAACTAGGTTGTGTCAATCATGCACTAATTCATGACTTCTAGGTTTGGTTAAAGGTTTTTGATAACTTAAATTTCTGTACAAAGATTTATGCGCATCTTAACTAATTTTGAAGAATCAATCTTACCGTCGACAAGTTTAAAGCACAACTTTGGATTTAACTGTGACCGGAGTCATTTGATGAACACGTCTTCTAAAGCAGATATGTTTTAAAGTTGTGTAAGTAGCATTGCTCTAACGTGGTCGGTCCCAAATATTGTTACAATGTATCGGTCATAGTGTTTTTTGTAAATTTTTTTAGATCAATGCATCGCTAGTTCAAAAAAGTACTTAACCGTACGTTAATATACTAGGTTTGTGCATGTCAAATAGGAACTAGGAAGTATGGTTCTTTTCTTTACCCCAAAAGAAAAAAAAAGAATAGGAAATAGGAACTATGGCTTATTAAAAGAAATGGGAATTGATATTCGCGCTCCAAGATTTACTGCATGCGCTCCACCTTTTTGTTTTTACACTGTGATGTTACCAACAACATCACAGTGTTAAAACAAAATATACACTGATGTTGCCAGCAACATCACAGTATAAAAACAAAAAGATGGAGTACCTGCTGTAAATCTTGGAGCGCGAAAATCAGTTCCCCAAGAAATTTAGGTAAACTGATCGAAACAAAGGAAGTATTGGGGGAGCATGCGTGTTGGCCTATCCGTGTTGTCCACGCACGGCAATGGATGACCCAGATTTCATCTCGGTAATGGACGAATGAACGGTTGAGATCTGTTCGGTCGAGATAAAATTTGAGGTATCCATTGCCGAGCATGGACTGTCCAAATGGGGCCAACACGCAGCATGCTCATGTGTACATATGATCACCTAGATCGTTGACGTGGGCTGTTTTTCAGCTGGCACGCGGTCGATTGCAAAGTGTTTGGAAAGAAAGTCGATGGTAGTGGAGTGTTTCCATATGCTGTTGATATTTAATTAATTGATTGAAGGAGTGGGGTCCAACTGTCAAAGTCATGTGTGGCCGGAGCTTCTCAGATACGCGACGCAACACAAAACTTAGCCAGGAAGCTTCGTTTCTAGGGTTTACTTAAACGTATGGATGAGGGTTTTAGGATAATGTCGATTTCTTGTTTCCAGTTCTGGAAAGAAGATAGGAGTTGGGTGTTCCGGTTTCTCGGAAAAAGAACTTTTGGAAAAAGAAGGTAATTTCAAGCTCAAAAATTATGTGTTTACACAAATAATTTTCTTACAAATATGGATCTTGTTTGATAGATTTCATTAAAATCTTTTAAACGATGCAAAAAAAATTAAAAAAAACATTTTTCATTTTCATTATATTTGAATTTGAAATTATGTCCGTTTGAAAAAAAAGAACTTTTATAAAAAAGTGGAACACCACCCAGTCTTTTCCAACCTCGTCTATACGTTGAGAAAAAACATCTCGGAAAATATACGCGGACTAGGAGAAATTCTTCGGTACTGGGTGGGTACCACGTGGTGCCTGATCAACCCATTTAAGCCATTCAAAAATGTGTTGGACAGTCCAGATTGAAACGCGCTCTCTCCTCTCACTCCACCACTCTCTCTCCTCTTTCTCTCTTTTTTCTATCTCTAAATTCGAGCCGTTCAAAACCAAAATGGACAGTTCGGATGCACCAAGCGGCCACCACCCGGGACTGAAAAATTTCTCGTGGAGTAGATTCATTTTTATCATTGATTCACATTATGAACGTAGAAGTAGAACCCAAAATGTAAATTTTATCTGGATTTCCTAGGTCTTGTTGCATTACAGAGAAAACTATTCAATGAACACACGTTATGCACAGGAAAGACAAGAATATGATGGACATGAATCTTTTAGGAAAACAAAAAATCTAGTTGCACTAAAATCTTACATCAATAGAGCAATGCTACGGATTCACAAAACGTGACTTTGAAAATGATCCCGAAAGAAAAACTAATGGTTCAAATTCACTTTGATGTTCGAATCTCATACATCATAGTAAATCTCGATCATTAATTTTACTTTCGATGACATTTTTGAGGAAACTTTTGGTTGTCGATGGATAGAGTTATTGTACATCAATTATTGTGCCCCATTCAAACATTGATTAATTGCAAAAGCAAAAAATTACACCGATTAGTAATGATTACTACAACACTACTGGAGCAAATTTTTTACAACAATTCACCATAATTAAAGCACGAATGAGCACTAATCCAAAAAGAAAACTACTTTAGAGAGTATGTTGATTCATAGATTTGTTAAAAAATAAAAGAAAAACAAAAACAAAGGGGAAAAAAATTAATAACAACAAAATTATGAAGGAATGTACGTATTTAACATATTTGTCATACCAATTTTCTTGCCGTGTCTCTCCAATAACCATGCACGTACGGGTCATATATAGCTAAAGAAAAAAATAGGAATACTGAAAGAAAATAACAAATTTTAGCGAAATATAAACATTTCAAGCAAGAAAAAAAAAAGGGAAAACTGAAAGAAAATCAATAGAATCACGATCAGTTTCATAAGAAATTCTTTTAAGAGTGGTTGCAAATGATTTTCTGAAGACTAAATTAAAAAAAAATTTCTTTACTGGAAAACAGGTAATTCCTTTTCTACTATTACTTTTCGGCCACAAAGAGCAATTTAATTATTTCATTTTCTTTCGACCGCAAAAAAAAAAAAAAAAAAAAAAAACGAGTCCAGCACCACCGGTAAGCAAAGCACTAAAAGAGGTCGGTGCTACTATATTACGTAAATAGTAATCCCTAATTTTATTTACGTAACTTCACAATCCCCCTTGAATACCAGTGGTTACTTTTCAAAAAAATCCGATAAATTAAATAGACATCTTATTTACTAGATTTATTTAGGTGTCCATCCTAGAGATTTTAAATACTTATTTTTTCATCCTCTAAAATTATTATTGCCCATTATATCCCTAGTTATATATATTAATATGGATAGTGTGTATAGAATATTTTGATTTTCTCATATTTTCACCTCTTTTAATTTATTACTCTACCCTAGTACAGTATTAATTTTCTACCTCTCTAAACTACTTTCCTAACCCTAACACACGCCACGCACCCCCCATGCTGTCAATCATCTCGCCCAAGCTGGCAAGCTCCAGTCACGCCCCACTCATCGCCGACGTTGGATCCACCTCTTCTCAGGACTAGCATGAGGACGCTTCTCTCGAAGCACACCACTTTTCCACCGCCGTGGTCCATGGCGAGATTGAGGTTGTTGATGTCGAAGGAGATGTAGACGCGGCCAATGCGACAGAGCGTCATGTTGCTGAAGATGTGGATTTGTCACTTTGTCGGTCATTCCTTTCACTTTGTTGGTCGATCCATCCGGTTCCAACCAAATCAACAATGATCAATGGTGGGTTCAGGCTCAACTGCTCAAGGGCCATTCGGATCATATCCCCCTTTGTCATTTGTATCATGATATGATACATGACAGATTAGGAAAAATAAATTTTGAAATGGTGGCCATCAAACCAGACCCACCATTTTTTCTTTGGTTTCTATGGTTACAGAGATTTGGGGGTTTTGATCATAGATTTGTGAGTTTTGATGAAACAAACTTTGTGGGTTTTGATTTTCTCCGTACATGATTAAATGGTAATTTGTGGAAATTTGTCATGATTTTTATGATGTGTTTGTAGTTAAAATTTGGTGTATTGCGTATTGTTGATTTCATGGTAGTTACTGGATTCCGTTGCCAAAATATCAGTTTTAGGTATTACGTTTTTCAATTTTTATCATGTTTATGAATTGATGATGTTTTGTTCATCTACCTCAATTAAAACCTACACTTCTCAAAACTTGTCATGTTTTCTGATTTTTGTCATATTTTTTATTTGATCATGTTTTGTTCATCTACCTCGATCAAGTTTTGTCATATTTTGTGAATTGATCATCTTTTGTCATGTTTTTCTGCTTACACATTCGTTTTTGTAAGAATCGTGTTTTCTTTTTAGATTTTAGGGAATGAAAATATGAGAGAGATTAGGAGAGGAAAAAAATTCAAAAGATTAGGTGAGAAATATTTAAAAGAGGAGAGAGAATTGAGATAATTAGAAAAAATTTAAAGAGAGAGAGAGAGAGAGAGAGAGAGAGAGAGTTGAAAAATTAGGAGATAGAAAAGGTAGTTTAGGATTTAATTGAATTTGAGGATGGAAAGATAAGTATTTAAACACAATGGGATGAACACCTAAATAAATAGGGTAAAAAGGATGGCTAATTAAGTTGGAATATTACTAGGGCACCCTTAACTTAGTTAAATGCTGATCTCTCCTTTTTTCGATCAAATTTTGATAATCTGAACCGTTTAATATAATCAAAACGTGATTTTAAAGATCTCCGTGAGAAATCAGCAAAAAAATATAATCGGAAAGTGATTCATCCGAGCAGTTTTTCATTGAACAGTTTGAATCATCAAATTTGATTGAAAAAGAAGAGGTCCGCATTTTAACAGGTTAAAGGCACCCTTAATGGAAGCTAGGAATGGCAATTACCTTTAATCCATCCCCGCCTCTGACCTCCCCGCCCTGATCCGAGCGGGTATTCCCCGATCCAATAGGCAAATGGAACGGGTATGAAATTTGCTTCCCTCGTCCCGTTTTAATCCGAATCCAACTATAGATACTTATATTTTTGTATGTATATGTCTAAATAAATTTAATTGTTTTAATATAATAAGAGTAATATATCAATTAATAAAACACTAATTTATGTCTTTGTTTTTTTTATTTCTATTTTTTTTTAACTCTCATCAATCATCAAGATCTTTTTTTTTTTTTCAAAACACTCTAAAAAGAACAAAATTAGTCAAATTATTATGGTGAATGGAGATCCGATTTTTTTCCGACCCCGATACCTCCCCGATTTCCCCCCTCCGACTCCTATCCAATATAAAACAGAACGGATTTAGGAAACGCTAAATCCGACTCCAATCCACCCCTAGTCGAAGCTCCCTGATTACTAGGGCACGTGAAAGCCCATACAAAGCTTCAACCATTTTCGCATGTGACACAGGCCAGGCCATTTACAAAGGCCTCAAGCCCAAATACAAAATCAGCCCACTCTGCGGACTCAACTTCAGCCCAACCTCAACATGGCTCTTTTTTGTTCTTTTTTTTTTAGGGTACAACCAATGGAGATTGAACCGAAACTAGATTTCTCTCGGAACGGCCACGATGCAGCGTTGGAACCGCCTCTTTCACCGCCTCTTCTTCAAGGGGAATCGCTATATAAAACGGAGTCCGGCTTCTCTTCAATTCATAGAAAATTGAAGGATCCTTCAATTTCAATTCAATGATCATGATTACCCTAGTATCTCCAGCCCTAAAACTCATATGGTATCCTATAGGCACTCAATTACTCCCTTAATATTCCCTAATTATCACATTCCAACCACCAATTTACCAAATTCCAAACATTAGAAAATTTTCATATCGTAACTTTAACAACAAGTGCAGGTTCAAAGAACTATCAGATTTACAGGGTTAATCAAATAACTCCTTTTGCATTTCTTCTAAAATATTTTTTCTGTAAAAATTATCTTACGTTCAATTACTTACTCTTACGATTTCTTTCTAATTTCCATAATTGAATCTTAAATTTCAACTTTTTTACATATAATAACTACATCAATGGACACACGACACATTGCGAAGTACACGTGAAAATACACTAGTATCAGTAAAAAAAATCTCATGAGCTTCATAATAACATAATATCAGCAAAAAAAAAAACCATGATGAATAGGAAAAAAAATATTGATATAATATTAGTAAAAAAATTCTCATGAGCTAGTATATGATATCGATCGAAAAAAATTCTCATGAGCTATATAAAAAAAGTTTTCAGAGGTAGGTTTAACAGGGAGAGAAGACGCCGTTCAAAAAAAATTAATGAATTTTTTGTAAATTTCGAAGATTAATGAATTTTTTTCGCCGTTCAAAAAAAAATGGGGAGGGAAGACGCTAATTGAGAAATATTTGAGTGAATAATTGGGTACCCGTAGAATACCATATGAGTTTTGGGGTTTGAGTTACTAAAATAATCTTGACCATTGAATTGAAATTGAAGAATCCTCCAATTCCTTATAGATCGGAGAGGAGCCGGACTCTATAAAACGCGCGCGCACAGAGTTTTACACAAACCATCACTCTTTTCTTTCTCCGGCTTCTCGATCATCTCCGATAAGAGACTGTTCGTTCCCAAACATGGCGGCGGTGGAAGTCTTTCCTTGTCCGGCGCGGCATGAATTGGAAGCTCAAAAGTTTCTGCAGATCGAATCTAGCTGTTGGGACGGCAAGCATTCTCAAGATCCCTTTACACAAGGCTTTTGACGCCTGCCAGATTGATGATTTTTGTAGGTACGCGCGTGACTTGGAATCAGCCGCTGCTTGCCAGATTAATGAATTGCTTAGGTATGCACTTGAGGAGGCAGCGTGTTGTAGTCTCGCCGATGCGTATTTGCTCAAGCATACCTTTCTGGCTGGAGATTTTATCTCTGCTGTAGACATAGCAATCTGGGTTGGCCTTGCAGGAAGTGGGCAGAGATGGGAAACTCTGAGGAAGTCAAAGAAATTCCCTAACCTAGTGCGGTGGTTCAACTTAGTATCATTGCAATATGCTGATGTCCTGATAAAAAACAAAACTATAACTGATCTCGTTTTGGGAAAGTCGATTGTGGCTAAAGTAAAAGGGAAAGAGCGAGCCAACAGGCATGTTGGTGGCAACGGAAAAGGAGTGCTAGAGCTCAAGAATGCTGTTGTCGGTAAAGTTCGCTTGCGTTTTGCACCAGAACCCAGCGGTTAACTTCACATTGGACATTCTAAAGCAGCCTTATTAAACCAGCATTTTGCTCAAGAGTTCAAAGGGAAAGTGATTGTGCGCTTTGATGATACTAATCCTGCTAAAGAGAGCAATGACTTTGTGGTAAATATACTCAAGGACATAGAAACTTTGGGTATCGAGTACGATGAAGTAACTTATACCTCTGATTACTTCCCGAAACTAATGAAAATGGCTGAGGAGTTGATTATTCAAGGGAAGGCTTATGTTGATGATACACCGCGTGAGCAAATGCAGAAAGAGAGAATGGATGGCACTGAGTCAAGGTGTAGGAATAACAGCACGGAGGAGAATATGAAATTGTGGAAGGAAATGAGTGCTGGATCTGAAAGGGGATTGCAGTGCTGCATGTCTACGCGGTAAGTTGGATATGCAGGATCCAAACAAGTCACTGAGGGATCCGGTGTATTACCGCTGTAATCCAATTCCTCACCACCGCGTTGGCTCAAGTTACAACATATATCCAACTTATGATTTTGCATGTCCAATTGTGGATGCGTTGACGGGGGTAATGCATGCATTACGATCTAGTGAGTATCATGACCACAATGCTCAGTATCATAGGATTCAGGAAGACATGGGACTTGCAATCGTTGAAGTCTACGAGTTTAGTAGATTGAACTTTGTTTATACCCTACTGAGCAAGTGAAAGCTTGCTTGGTTCGTCGACCATGGAATGGTTGAAGGATGGGATGATCCCCGCTTCCCAACTGTTCAAGGAATCGTGCGGAGAGGTCTGACCATCGAGGCGCTGATAAAATTCGTTGTTTATCAAGGAGGTTCAAAGAATCTGAATCTCATGGAATGGGATAAACTCTGGACCATAAATAAGAAACAAATCGATTGTTATTGTCCCAGACATACTGCTGTGATTGAAGAAGGACGCATCATGTTAACCCTAACTGATGGGCCAGAGAAACCATTTGTCCGCATCGTACCCAGGCATAAGACGTTCGAAGGTGCTGGACAAAAGACTACGACGTACACAAGGCAGATATGGATCGACTCTGTCGATGCCAAATCCATCTCGATTGATGAGGAAATAACTCTAATGGACTGGGGCAATGCGATAGTGAAAGAAATCATGAAGGATGAGAATGATTGTATTGTGCAGTTGACTGGGGTTTTGCATCTTGAAGGTTCCGTCAAGACCACAAGGTTGAAGCTCACCTGGTTACCTGAGACGAGCGAGCTGGTGAATCTCTCTCTGGTTTGACTATCTAATTACCAAAAAGAAGGTCGATGAAGGCAAGGATTTCCTTGACGTGCTTAACGAAAATACGAGAAAGGAGACTGCAGCGCTGGGGGATTCGAACATGCGGAACTTTCAGCGTGGGGATGCACTGCAGCTGGAGAGAAAAGGCTATTTTAGATGTGATGTGCCCTTTGTTGGGCCTTGTAATCCCATTGTTCTCTTTGGTATTCCAGATGGTAGGCAACAGAAGAGGGCATTGATGTAGGACCTCTTTCGGTTTTCACTCATCTAGAATTTGACTTGCATAGTTGAAGTCTAGATGTAAGTATTACTGATGAACGTTTCTAAACTTCGCAAAACTTGTTAATCATCAACTTTTACTACTCCTTCGGTTTTCAAAAAAAGAAACTAGATTCTCTCAAAATGACGCTCCTCTCGTGTGACCATGTCCGCCCACCAACAGAGGGATAATCTCATCCTTCGGGATAGCGTGAGACACCATTCTTTTCTCTCGATCAACTCCCATGTTGGCAAAATGAGCCGCAACTTAGTTGCCTTCCCTGTAGATATGTTTCAAACTGCATCCAGTGGGTGTCATCAAAGCTTTGCGTTCTTGAATGAGAACCTTGTGAGAGGAGTGTTCCGGACAGTCCCCATTGATCATTAATTGAAACTGCCACCTCTGAATCCGACTCCACTTCCATAGCCTCCAAACCTTGATCCTGATGTAGAAAAAATTTACCAAACAAAACTAAGTTTTTTTTTTATTATTATTCACTTCTTATTGATAACTCAATATCCGGCCTATGAACTTATTTCCTTGTAATTGGATTGATAACCGGAATGGTTTAAATAGTACTCTGCATACAAAAGGCCCGTTTGTGCTAGATTGTGAAGCAACATCATATGAAAGAATCCGATGATTATACTTGTAAGCAACTCCTTCATTAAAATATACTACATCCGTGCTAATTAAAATCCTCATTTAAGTTATACTCATTTCACTTTTGCATTGGCGCTGGGGGTGTTCAAGCTAATGAATAACTTATGTACCACAACTTCTTAGTTTGGCCATACTCAATTTTTTTATATGATATCTCGACGAGAGGAATCTAAAAAGTAAAAAATTTGATCTATACACAAGTATTTTGATAAATATTCAAGAAAAAGTCCAAAAACTGACGAACCCAAAATATTTTGAATAAGAACAAAACCAAAAAGTTGTGATACATAAGTTATTCATTAGCGTGAACACTCTAAATTAATATAAAATTTGAAGGTATTCCCATAACCTATTGTATAAATCAGTAATAAATAGATCTGGAGAACATTTCCACCAACCATCCTGGTGTATATATATCTACCGGCTAGCTCTTAAATTAAGTATGGAGAAACATACGACACATTTTAATTACTATTTGCGTAATCTAATTAAGATGGTTCATGAATAACATCAAAATAATTCATAACTTTTTGACGTGTACGGTACGCACTCGTTTATAGCTAATCAGAATAGTACGTAAATGTAACAAATGCCACGAACACTTAATACTATTTCAAAAAAAGAAAAAGAAAACACATAATAAATAGAAGCATAGAAAATGTAAATCACATGAATTATAAAATCAACACCTCACTCTAAATTTTGTAACTAGCCATAAATATAATATACTACTTAACTTCTTCTTCTTCTTCTTCTTCTTCTTCTTCTTCTTCTTTTTTGGTCGTATTCTGTTTTGTTACTTTAGTTGTATTTATTTTTGTGTTAATTAATATAATTTGTTTCCTTCTTCGATCTCATGTAAGATTGTCCAAAAAATTTAGTAATCCAGGATAATAAAATTTTCGTGGGCCAATATTTACTCTATATCTATATTAGTTGTAAGGCTAGCTCATGACTTCTCAGACTAGATAAATTTAGTCTCGGTTACTTCCGCCATCCCAATCAAAACCAATGGATCATTAAGATTCGTTTTGAATAGAATTTTCTGATGATCTTAATTTGTTGTACGTACACACTTAACTAATCTTAAGTACGCAACATAAAAAAAAAAAAAACAAAATCCAAATACAAATACAAACTAAATTGCACATAACATTGCTATCGTACACCATCTGGCTTTCTCCAATATTAGTGATGAGATGAACTTAATTAGGTCGAGTTATTCAATCACATACTATTCAAAGATCTGATAGGCAACACAGATAACGAAAGATATTTTACCAACAAGTCAAAATTTACATACAATGTGTTGGATGAAACAATCAAGCCAACAATTTTGAAATAAATTTGGTCTGGCCTCTTGAGATTTCTACTTCGAAGCTTCTCTGATGTTATCAATTTTTATGGGATTAGTATATACAAAGCTTTGGCTTTGTCCCGACTTTAATCAGACTCTCTGCTAGTGGGCGACACGATTAAGGTCGCCAGAGATTAGTTGAGGTACAAGTAAGTTGGCACGGAATTATACAATTTTGAAGTAATTAAGACAAAAAAGGTACTCCTACATCAATAAGGATTTGATCAATGAGGTTCTCAAAACTCTCTAACTTCTCTGTCTAGAAATCCCTATACCAGTCCAGATCGAACTGATTTTTTACATACTTGTTCAACTCGACGAGCTAATTTTTTACATATTTATTCAACTCAACGAGCTCTACGAAGTGAACGTTTCCAATCATTGAAACGAGACCGGAGCACGGCTCCTTAATCGAGACAGCAGGCTATTGTCCCTTTAAGACAACAGCTCCCCCAACTCCTCAAATAATGCCTCATAAGGCAACCCACCCCCAACTACTCTCTCTCCCTCTCCAAAATTGCCCCAATACTCTGAGGGTGAATCCTGTCAATTTGGCTACTGAGTAGTTCGGTCTATTTGGTGTATCTGGGCCGTCAAAAAGTGTTTTAGACGGCCCAAATATAAAAAGGTGTTTTAGAAAGAAAAAAAAAGGGAAAATGATAGCCCAAGACGTGTTTTGATAATTAATACCCGTCAATGACATGCTGAGAACATTTGTTAATACTGAAAATGTCATTAGCAGATATTAATTATCAAAACAAGTCCTTGGCCGTCATTTTCCCCAAAAAAAAAAAAAAAGCACCCTCTTTGAATCCAGGCCATCCAAAATACTTTTGGTAGCCTGAATGCACCAAATGGACCAAACTGGTCGGTACCAAATAGACAGGATGACTTAGAATCATGCCAGTTTTTTTCACTTTCTTGAATTGGGTACCTAGAGTTCATCTAGCTCTTCAAAGTTACATGACCACGATTTGGTTCACGTTGAGGCTGCAGTTTTTAAGTTATCAAGGATGCAGATGTACGAGCCTATAGAACAGATCCCGTTCATGTAAGGTCGTGTGTGTTGACGCTACAGTTAAATCTCGATATTCATGAAAAAAAAATTGTGTGGACGAACAAATTAAGAGAAATTTCAAATCTATAACATGGCCTTAAAGACCGGTAGGACGCATGACGAAGCAACTCATATTGTCGCAGACGAACTTAGCCCCATCTCCACATTATTCAAAATCGCTGCCACTTCGACAATGGAAGGCCTGTTCTTCCTAGAATTCCCAACACAAGCCGATGCAACTTTGGCCAATCTGACCAGAGGCTTCACATCAGAGGGAGTCACAAGCCTGGAATCCAAGAGTTCACAGAACTTCATTTCTCTGATCAAAGGCAATGCCCAACTCACAAGCAAGTTGCCATCTCCATTCCTCTTCCCACTCAAAAGCTCAAGCAAGATCACCCCAAGTCCATAGACATCACACTCCTTGGAAGCCCCTCTTCTCTCCGCCCAATACTCATTGTCCACGTACCCCTCGAGCCCTCTCCTATCGAAGGGAAACAAAAAAGATAGCCCGTAATCGCAAACCCTAGCGCAACGCTTGACGTCGATTAGTACATTTGAGGGCTTGATGCAACCATGGACTATAGGTGGTGCCACCACTTCATGCAAGTACTCAACCCCTCTGGCCACCCCCGCTGCGATCTTCAGGCGCTGGCCCCAGTCCAAGAGAGTCGCCTTATCGGAATCTTGATCATTCAGAAAGTAGTCCAGACTCATGGTGCCACCTACGAATTCCATCAGGATGATCCTCTCGCCTGGCGCCTCGGAAAACCCCAGAATGGAGACTAGGTTTGGGTGGTGGGCTAGAGAGAGCCATTTGAGCGTCGAGGAAAACCCAAAACCAGCATTGCTCAGAACTAGTCGCGGATGAATTCTCTTCACCGCAACTAGTTCCCCGCTTGGTAACAAGGCCGCGTAGACAGTTCCGAGCCTCCCTTTCCCAATAATCCGCCTCTGGTTGAACCCATCCGTGGCCGCATCTGCGTCCATCAGGGAATATGGACATGCACAAAGCTTGGTAATCGGAGCAACATCGACGGTACTTTCTTCGGGTTGAACGATCCGTTTCTTGTAGAGGAAAAAGAGGACCGCGGCGAGGACGATGAGGGAGACGGAAAGGAAGGCCATGAAGGAATCGAAACCGATGTGATCCCCATAGCTCATGTCGATCGAGAAAAATCGAACAATTGGTTTGCTAGTTTTCAGGCCTTTAGGTTGTCTAGAGGGGAATTTGGGTTATCCATCCATGGGTGAGATAATGGAAGGGATATTATAGAGAAATTTAGTGAAAGAAAAAGAAGGGTATCTAGTTAGCTTGCTAGTTGGCGTGAATGTGTACGCTTTGAAAAGTATAGAGTTGGTTTGATAATTCATAGTTGGCTGCCCCCTTCTATTTGAAAAATACATATGGTCAAGTTGAGAATTTTTTTGAACATCTCCAATACTTAGCTTCAAATTTAAGGATGTCGATTTACGTGAATTTGACACCCTCCCTCTCGGAATCAAAAATTCTAGAGGGCAGGCACATCCTGTAATGCACTCTGCAGAGTACATCCAAGCGTTCATGCACGGGTTTAAAAATAAACTCTTTCAAACGTTGGAAGCACTTTTAGACGGTTGTGATTATGCCCTATAGGATACCCTGTAGGATCCCCGGATCCCTCCCTCTCTAACCAAATGTTGAATTTATAACTACCATGGAGTATTCAAAGAAGTTTACGCTATGTAAGTCTTGAAACTTATGGACACCTCCCATGTTTGGCTTAAAATTTGACACTTAATCAGGTTTAGCACAATTCAATTCTCCCATGACACTTTGGTTCCGGTACTACGAAACTAAACCCATATCACTTGTTTGTTTTTTTTATAAGCTATGATTGGTTATTTCACGACGGACTGCATAGACGATCAAATATCGTAACCATATTATGTATTGTAATTTGTCTATAAGGGGACAAGTAGGATCCATTTGACCAGCATATGAATCTCTCACTACAAATAGTGGCCGAAACATGAAAAATTAACTATTCAATGCACTCAATTAGCATCCATATATAGGTGATTGCTCTCTATAAATTTTAACACATTAATTTTCTTATGGATCTCTATCACCTCTAGGCCTAATATGATTTCTTTTGGCTCACGTGAAATTTACTAGTGGAAGCACAGATGGAGATATACAACAAAAAGCAATTTGTCAAATGAGTTGTTATAACAGTTTGGTTGTAACAACCCAATTCAAAATTGTACTTCTTCACCTAAAAAGCCTTGTAGTTTGGAGTATCCAGGCCCATAAAATATCCCAGACCACAAATTACAATCATCCCCCACTCCTCTCTCCCTCTTCATGGACATCATTCTCACTATCAAATTTTTCGTGCATTTTCTTTTGAACAGCGAAGAAAAGATAATTTATTAATCTTTGAACAATTATTACAAAGATTAATTGGGAAAAAAGAACAAGACGGAATCACGACGAGTAGAAAGCATATCTTAAACCAGGTTGACACCCTAACTACCCGACAATCACACACCTTTCCACCCAAAAAGGAAGAGAAGAAGTTGGCAAGGGACCAATGCAAAACAGGGCCTAAACGAAGCTGACAACCCTATCATATAAACAAAATTGGTAGGCCGAAAGACCTAAGAGAAACTCTCCCCTCAAAACAATTCTAGAAAACTCATCACCTTTGCACAAAGTTCATTGTTATATATGTGTGTGGCCGCGAGCGCTTTCGCGCAAATATGTGTGCAAATTTTAGCTAAAATGAAAACAAGTTTCATGTTTGATCTCATTTCAATCTGATGATGTAAGTAATGACTGATTGGAACATGGCAACCTCCAAATTAGTAAGTCAGTTCAACTACCTGACCAAAAGGAGGTGTAAAACAAGTACTGAAGCCTCTTGACGTCACAAAGCAAACACTACAAACAAAAGTATCCATTTTTTTGTTGAGAAAGTACAAACTAAAGCTGGTTTTGGTGCAAATTTTCCTTCTCACGATAACAAACTGTCCTAAATATTTCAATCTGATGATGTAAGAAAAGATGGATTGAAACATGGCACTCCAAAGAGTATCTGTATCTTATGTGTGACTCCAATCATTCATACATCCCAGCAAATATAAACTGCTAAACCCTAAAGCGCTGTAGCTTAAATGCAAACGTCTCCAATAGGTTAGACAAATGAGACTTATTGGGCGTTTTAGCCGCCATGAACACAGAACTTGATGCCTTCAATAGGTGGCAGAGAACAAAAAAACGCACCAAGAAAAACCACCAAAAAATCTTGGGCAGAACAGAATTTACCAATGAGCCGAGTTGCTGCAGAACTAAGGGCCCCTTTGAATGGATAGATTTCATGAGGAAAAAAAGAAGAAGAGAGAAACGAAAAGAAAGGGTTGGTGGTTCCTAACCAAATTACTCATTTGGATGGAGTATTTTGGCAAAAAATGGAGAGAAAAGTACCGAAATGAAATTTCTTGATTGGTTCGCCCCCTTTCTCATCCAATCTCACCAAAATGGTGAGATTTGGTGCGAGGGGAGCAATTTCTTATCTTACCCTTTCTCACCATCCAAAGGGGCTGTAAGCGATATATTAGAGCTATCTATTGTTATCACTGAGACTATTCACCTTTGTCTCACATCAAACCCTTACATTGGAAAATCTCTAGAACTTATATATTTATTTCATTCTTACCTGATTGATAGAAGAAAAAATACACGGCAAGCGAGATAAAGAAAGCAGCTGGCCCTATGTGTAAAACCTTGCCGTCCAATCCAGAGATATTACATGGCTGCAGCGTTCCTCGGCTCGTGGGTCATTGATGGCTCAACTTAAGATGCTTCTATGTACGGGCTGAACTTTTGTAGACTTCACACATGCTTTCATTTCAATATTGATGATCTTTACAGCTGTTGCACTGCCTGATCAAAATGTTGTGACATGCTTCGACCAAACACCATCAAAAAAGATCAAAGAGCTCCTCACAGCACTACTAGTCAGAATCCGGCTCATGTGCATTATGCTATTTGTTCACTTCCCAACCCAACTTCATGGAATTGGCTTCCTCCTCGCTGACTGCTAACACTCTCATCTTCATAACTTGATGCAACAAAATTCTATGTGCTTTTGATTGTAGAACTCTGCTTTTCCAAGATAAACCCTCATTCTCCCTCTTTTGGTTCTCTCTGAGATTGAACGATTGAACAATAATCTTCCCCTGCAGTGGAACCATTAACTTAGTTATAGGGAGTCATTCCGTTCAAAGTTTCACTTTGACACTTGCAAGTGCAAGGTGCTCAAAATTATTGATTCTAGAAAGAGAATCTTTATCAACAGAACCAAGACCAGAAAAGTTGCAATGCAAGTACAGATCAGGCACTAACTGGCAATGCTGAAAAGAAAATTAAAAATCGAGAAGTATTTGAAAAACAATAATCAAACAGAGAAACATGTGAAAAGAGAAGCATGCTTTCCTTCATATTAGTTTGAATTTTGAAATTATCAAAGGCTCTAAAAATTAATAGAATTCTTCCCATAGTTTGCAACATCCATAGCAACTATATCATGAGAAACCAAAACCGCTAAACTGATAAATCAACTGTACTATCACAGTGCCAAAGGTGAATTTCTCACAAAATCCTTGTTGTTTATCATGACCGAAGTTTTGTATATAACCCAAAGTTCTTTTCAGAACCCTTTGTCTCTCTACCTATTGCAGAAAGACCCTAACATGCAAGGATATGATATGATCTTCACCTGTTGACCTTAAACATGCATATGGCTATCTGAAAGTGCCTCCTATGTACTTTAGAGATGCAAGAACATTCTCCAATCTCCACATCCTTCTATAGCCCCTAATTGGTACAATCAGATCCGCACGTTACCTTTAAATTAATATGAAGAAACCAAGTGGTAAATATATATCACACACTTCCAAAGGATAAACGAGCTCCAAGAATAGATAATGGTGTGTGGGGGTGTCTATTTTCTTAAAAAAATTTATCAACTTTAATCTCCGCTTGAGAAAATTGCTTCACCCTGCAGCCAATTTATCCAACAAGATATATCTGACCATGCAAAATGTGAAACATGTGCATTATTGTCATGTGAGACAACTTAATGGTAGCAAATGAGGCAGGTCAATGTTAACATTCTGTAAACAGTGAACGGAAACAAACAAACAAAAGAAAAGAGAGATCTAGTCCAGGAACGCATGCTTCCAATGTAGAGTACACAATAAAAGAAAGTTTTTAAGTTCATATATCATAAATGAGTAATTATAACCATACCCATGAAGGTAGCCCATGCTTAATCTCGGCGAATGATTTATATTGCAGCCTAAAAAACGTTACCAGTCACTTCAATCTGTATTGACTCAGCAGCTTCCCGCACCTTCTTTCGATCCCAAAATCCACTCACAATAGCAGTCCATGTTCCCTCATCAGGGATACACCCATCAACCACCATCTCTTCAAAGATGCGTGCTGCTTTATGAAGGTCTCCTTTCTTGCAAAAACAATGGACAAGAGAATCAAAAGTTTTGGCCTCAACAGAAAGGCCCCTAGTACGCATGCTTAGATACAACTGAAAAGCCCGATTTGGATCAATTTCTGATAAAAGGCCTTGGACCACAGTATTGTGAATTCTAACATGGAGGCTCCATGTTAGTCGATTTGGTGAGATCCCCTCAAGCACCATCTCATCAAGGAAATTCGCAGCTTTCTGGAACTTGTGTACATCACAAAAGCCATTTATGATTTTGGAGTATAATCCTGCATCTGGCTTCAATCCCTGTAGCTTCATCCTATCAAGAATCTCTAAAGCTTCTCTAAGTTTTCCCTCTTTACAGAGTCCATGAATTAAAGTGCTATATGTTACCATGTTAGGCTTATGGCGTTTGCTAAGCATTATTTCCAAAAGTGCCATGGCTTGTGAACTGCATCCACCCTTGCAAAGTCCGTCCATGAGGGAGCTGTAAGTAAACACATTGGGCTCAATACCTTTGCTCTTCATCTCTTCAAGCAGCCCCATAGCCTCATCCAGATTATTTGATTGGCATAAACCATGAATTAAAGAAGTATAGGTGACAACAGTTGGTGAACAACCTTTATCAGACATCTCCATGAAAAGCTCCTTTGCCTCACTAATCTTTTCAAATCTACACAACCCATTAATCAAAGTACCATATGTGTAGGAATCGGGAATACACGCGCGATTAGGCATCTCGCGAAAAATTCGAAGAGCAGCATCCATTGTTCCACTGTTCTTGCAAAGCGCTTTGATCAAAACATTGAGGGAAGTAACACTTGGAGGAATACCCAATTCTCTCATATACCTATAAAATCTCAAAGACAACTTTAACTGGTTTTCATCAGCAAGAATGGAAAAGACTGTAATGTAGGATTTGTGGGTAGGTTCACAATTATATTCTTTCATCCTTTGGAAAACCCTAATCGCCTCAAGCGGTTTGTGAACCCGGCCATAACCTCTACAAATGGAAAGAAAAATATCTTCTGTGATGTTACATTTTTCATCCTTCATTCTATTCAGCATATCCTCGGCTGCTCTGAATTGGTTCACAGAGACGAATCTGGAGATCATTAGACCGAAAGTGCTGAGATCATGCCGAAACCCATTAGTGTACTCCCCCGTTGCAGCATCAAATATAAGTATAGCTTTCTGTAAGTCTTTTTCTGCTTTAATCAACTGTTCAACTAGAGTTGCTGTGATTTGTTTCGGCCATTTGATCATTGTCTTCCTTCCAATTTCTGCAATACCTCTCTCCCAAAAAATGAACAGATTTTATCGAGCCATGACCATCTCCTAAGCTTGATCACAATTGGAAAACTCGCTAAACGATTGGCCCGACAATCACCACTTTAAAATTCACCCAATTTCTAAGTAGGAAAAAATGATACATTGAACTCACACCAATTTAGTTTATCAGTAACGTTTTGGCTAGACTCACTTGGACCAATCTCGAGGCAAGGAGGAATTCACTGATCCTGGAAATAACAGAACAAGAAAACCATGTTTCAGATTCCTGAGTAGAAAAGGATACCTGTTTAAAACCCGAAAAGATGAGAGTACGACGATAGTTCAAAGAATATCATCTTCCACGTTCTAGACTGGGGGTGAATCCCCCAGTCCACTAGCAGTAGCGGGGGCCCAATTAAAACCATAGCGAAGCCATCGGGGACAAATGATCCAAACACTCGCTTAATTCACTTAAATAATGCTAAAGACCACGTTCGAAACGAAACACTTGTTGGCACTTGTTAAAACAAAAACAAAAAAACCCAAAATATATGCCAATTGACAACCAACTGCAAAGCAAAAAAAAAATACTTTTGGCTTAGACAATTCATCAAACAGCTGGAGGACAGGTAATTATCAGGTAATCATCTCACATATTTGCTTCTATATTAACATTCATATTCAGGCATATACAACTTAGAGGCTCTTCAAACCTGAAATAACCCGACGCCGGCGTCGAATAATGAAAAATGGTGGCGAATGTATAGATTCAGTAATGGAAGGTTTTGTGGGGGTTGTCTTGCTTCTTCAATGAAAACGAATAGTAGTATATGCTTTCAAAAACAGAACTTTATACTAAATGGGTGGGCTTCTTGTGTTCAAATAAAAGGTCGGCTGGTGGGCTGAAGGTGGTATTATGACTGATGATACTAGCACATTCCTTGAGTTGAGAGCGAGAGCCCAACACAAAAATGTGATCGAACTCGCTTTGTTTATCGAAAAAGTCTAAAACTCAAACTCGAGCTCGGCTTGGTTAAAGACGAGCTGAGACCGGTTTGTTTACTAAACGTCAAACAAGTCCAAATAAATGATTTGAGCCTATACAAACGAGCAGAGCTAAATTTTAGAGTGTTAAGCTCGGCTCGTTTACTACATAAACCTAAAACTTGAGCTTGAGCTTGGGTCAATTACTCAACGAGTCCACCATGTCAAACATATCCACAAAAACACCAATTTAAAAGATATACAACCAGGCACCCCTAACCAAAACCATTATACCACCAGTCACCATCCTAAAAAAACAGCCATAAGAGTGTGCGGCTGCAAAAACATCCACAGAAACATCCACAAAAACCATTATTACCTGAAAAAAAAAAAAATTTAGAAGTTCGAGTAAAAGGTTAAAAGATAAGAGAATATAGTGAAGATAGGGCTGCAAACGAGCCGAGCCAAGCTGAGCTTTATCGTGTTCAAGCTTGTTTATTAAGTTTTTAACGAACTCGAGCTCGATCTCAGTGAAAACTTAACAAGCCGAGCGGGCCTTGGCTTGACTCGAGCTTGTTCACAAGCCTCAATGGGCCAACGAAAAATGTATATATATCCTCAATGGGCCAATGAAAAATGAATATACTGGTGTGCTTGTGCTCTCGCCTCCCTTGGTGGACTGAAAAGTGAAAACGCAAAGAACAAATTATGAAATAACAATAAAAACCCTAAACTTAAGTATATATACCCCAGCTCGCGAGGCGACTCGAGCCGAGCTTATCCTAGCTTGAGCTTGGCTCGTTTACAAAACGAGCTGAAAAAATCGGCTCGAGCTTATTCGTTTAACTTCCAAGCCGAGCTTGAACGAGCTACTAACAAGCTGAGCTGCGAGCCGCTCGGTTCGTTTGCAACCCTAAGTGAAGCAATGCAGATGAGGTTTGAGGTGGAAATTTTATACCAAAATCTATTGACGATGATAGTTAATCAACTTGAACCTAGGCTTGAGTTTGAGATGGATCTTGATCCAGTAAAAGCTAACAAGAAAAAAATTTAAGATAAGTTGAAGTTTGAAAAAGTAAGTAATGTTGCTCAATGTAATTAAAGTAAATTAACACAACAACAGCCTAAATTTGGAAGTAGTAAAATAATTACCTACTCAATGTAATCAAAGTTTGAAGTATTGCAATTGTGGTGACATTGATATTACATTCTAGAGTTCAGAGAACCTAATGATAAAAATAGGTTAAATTACACCAAGACCGCACCCCACACCACAACCCCCACCCCCCCCCCCCCCGAATACCCCCGAATAAAAAAGTATTCATGTTGACCCTTTCATCTTAATGGTCTTTTGACAAAAGGGTGCTAATTGGTTAACGGATATAGATGAAAGGGTGCTTTTGGGCATTTTTGTAGATTAGGGGGCGTTTGTGTTCAAAACATATAAATGAGGGGGTCTCCACGTAATTTCACCATAAAAATATTAGTAGTACAAACAAGTACCCAGTTTTGAAAAATAAGATCGAGAAAGGGACCTTTTATATTTTGGCAAGGATTCCCGAAAACAGTTTTCTCTACCACTTTGAATTAGGTGTGGTGCTTGGAAGAAAGAAGGAAAACAGACTACTTTTGCTTGGATGTAATTTGGCTCACTTTACATAAGTGGAGCTAATTAAGACCATTCCAATGCCCCTTTTAACCATTCATAAACTGAACTAACAATTAAGATAAGCACGGAAAGGAAAACTTGATCAATACAGATACACCGCACGTAATCCCATGGAAAGGTATTACGGTCCCTTGTGGACCAAGTTGCATGCTGCCATAGAGGTTTTACTTATTATGATTGTATAAGCAACCGCGGAGCCACGGGAAAAATAAAATAAAATCAGAGAGAGCCGAACAATGAAAGAAACTTTGGTTCGATGATTTTTCAAGACGAAATTCAGTAGTTCTATTTTTTCACAAAAGGTTTTCTTCAATAGAACAATTAATCTGGGGTATTGTTGTTATCATGCCATTCGACTACATGCACTTAGTATCGTCACCATGCACACGGTATCACTTACTATAATTTAGTGTGCCAAAATAAAATGAAATTGGGTGCAGCTATGACCGCTTTCGACCCCGCAATAGCTCTGCGACCAGCATTTGTTAATTCTTACAGCTACCGTATAATTACTTCAAAAAATTGAAATTTAAACGTTAGCCAAAGGTTTATATTTTTCACGTACAATTTACCAAACAAAAGAGGCTAGTGAAAGGGTAGTAATTTTGTCACACTCTTTTTTGATAATACCACACTCTACAAGTGTATTTTTACATTCAAAAATACATTTGTAAGGTGTGATATTATCAAAAAAGTGTGACAATATCATTTCTCCCGGTGAAAATATAATATTTACAGTAGCATCCTTTTCTCTTCTTTTTCTTTTTGCTCTGTCCAAAGTACTACATCAGCTTTACAACATTTAATATGAGAAAGCTAGCTAGAGGGAAACCATAACTGAATAGGAGTACCAGTAAAAGTAGTAGTGGCAGTAGGGAAGCTAATTAATCATGAAAGCTTAGCCACAACCACCACATAGTATTGAATACTAACTTTGCAGGGCATTCAGAACTAACCCAACTGCTGAAATTAGTGTTTTAGTACTACTTTTCCCCAACAGAGGGAAACTCTGCATTTTTTGACTGACCAAAAGTAGAGTAGAATTACTACAATAAGAAAGGGTCATTTTCAACCATATCAGCCCATTGTTTTTTTTATGGAAAATGCTAGTAATGAGGAATGAAATCTTATGATAACTTCCCTATTACCCAAAATATTGGGAAATGATTTTGTCACTCTTTTTTTTTTTGTTAACATCACTTCCCTGTAAGTATTTTTTTTGCACCAAAAATACACTTGCAGGGGAGTAACGTTAACAAAAAAGGGAGTGGCAAAATTAGCAGCCAAAATATATCATTGTGACTAAGAGGGTCACATTGTATGTTGGACCCAAAAAACTCAACCTTTATTCTAAAATATAATGTTGCAAAAATGTTTATATGTCACCGGATTTAATTTATCACAAATTTATGTCAATTCCTAATTATGTGAGTTGCATGTTTAGAAATTTTCAAATGTTAAGAAAGATCATAGTTTCTTTTGTGAATAACTTTTAGAATTTTTCATCATCAATTTTAAAAATCGATTGAGATCTTGAAATTATTTTCAAACAATACCATGATTTAGTAAGAACTACTAAATTTTTTGTGATGGAATGAGTACATGATTATGTCAATAGTAGTCGATCAAATTATGTGGGGCTGAGCAACGAGGGAGGGGTTGAGCGATAAGGGCCCGAAGGCCCTAACGCTTTCGCCCCTGCATCTTTGTGTGGCTCTTTCTCTCCACCACATTTTTGGTAGAGAATATAAGAGTAAAATAAAAACATCACACTCTGTGACCAAAAAGGCCGCTCTCATTGTAGTGGGAATATCGGCAATGATGACAAAAAGGCCGGACCCCGTTCAAAAACAAAAAAAAAATTACGCATTTGTATAAAATTGCCCTGGGGCACACTGTAATTGTCCAGGAGATGGGGGCCAGCAATTGTCCACATTGAAAAGGTTAGGTTTGTCATTTAGATTGGACACTCTTTAAAGGGCACATGCAGCAAGCACTGAATGCCATTATTTTTCCCTGGAGAGATGGCGAAACTTTGTTTGGTTTAGGTTTAGCATAAGGATAATGCTACTCACACAACGATCCAAACACAATAATTTATACAACCTCTTACATACATGTGAGGCCCACACATAGTAGTGTGTGTGGAGCCCACATGCATGTGAGAGGTTGTGTAAGTTGTTGTGTTTTGGATTATTGTGTAAGTATCATTTTTTATAGCATAAGGGTTCTTGGGTAACGGATGGAAAGAGATAGAAATGAGAATAATGATTTAAGAGAAAATGTACTAGAGATCGTGCTGTGTGTGTGAGAGAGATAGAGAGGGTGGTTCTAGAAAACCAAAAACGAACAAAATATGTTTGCACAATATTAGGAAAATTAGGATTGGTGGAGACACTCACGCAGTGGTGGTTATAGACTTATAGTAGGTGGCTTTTAATCGATTACTATTTTGCCCATAATAATTAGTTAATGGAACATTAAAAGTTACTACTAGAGACCGTGCTGAGAGAGAGACGTTGGTTCTAGAAAAACCAAAGCGAACAAAATATGATTGCACATTTTTAGGAAAATTAGGATTGGTGGAGACATTGGGGCAGTGGTGGTTATAATAGGTGGTTTTTAATTGATTTTTGATCATAATAATTAGTTAATGGCACATTAAAAGTAACTATAAATATTTAAATTTTCGATGAGCAATTATGAAAATCACTTGTTTGACGTGGCTTAAAAAATTGGTCACATCAAATTCACTTCATCGTCCCGGCATAAATAATTACCCTGTCAGTCCAAAAAAACGTAAATATATCCCTTTTTACACCTCAAATTCCACAAACAAACCTTCCGTTTATTAAGGTTTAACCTGTTATCAAGTCGACAAGTTTCTTAATATTGTGAACCCCTACAGATTTGTGTTTAATGATACTATATATAGGAGTACTATATATTATACTGACCGTCACTAAAGTAGATAAATAAATTCACTCAAAAAGTTATTGTCAGCGTGAAATTCTATATAACACGGTTCTCAAAGCATGATTAAAAATGCGTTTCAGATTTTGTTAATCTCCCGTCCTAAATTGTTGCGCCTGTAATTTTTTTTTTGGTACTTCTCAAAAAATTATTTATATATTTTAATTTATAATATTTTTATATTTAATAAAAAAATTGTTCAATAGATCTCAATTAATTTGTTCAACATTATGAAATATAGATAGTTTTTTGAGGGAGAGGACTCATCCGACCATCTATCCTGGATAGAACTTAGTTAAATTTTTTCCATATTTGTTAGTTTTCATCATTTTTTTGAAAATTATTGCATCGTCATGACAAGAGAAATATAAAAAGTAAAAAATTACGATCGAAACCCTAATTTTTTTGAATAAAGACAAAAATAAGCTAATAAGTCAATTTTTTCGTCTTTATTAAAAAAATGGATTTTGACCATAATTTTTTACTTTTTAGATTCCTCTCTTCATGACGATACAATAATTCTCAAAAAATTAACAAATATGAAAAAAAAATTGAATAAAAAAGACAAAAAAAATAAGCCAGTTGAGTTATTTAGCTGAACGGAACCTAACTCATGTTCACTTTCATAGAAAGTTTTCATGTTTCTGAGCAATCCCCAAATCATTATATATGCAAACGAAAAACAAAAGAAAAACAGAAGCCTCAGAATACAATAATACTGGGAACACAACATAAATCAAACACAACCTCTTACATATATATGGGACTTACACATACTAATATGTATAGACCTCACATGTATGTAAAAGGTAAGAGGTTTAGGTGCTTTTATCTCGAGGACCACAACCATCAACTGGGTTCCCATACCCCTCTAGCCCTACACCTAATCCATTGAAAATTAAGCTGTGTGGAGAGGGGGTTCTATTTAGAGACTATTCCATCACTACATACACTTCACTCTCCACAACAACAACAATCTTTTCCTCTATCCTTTTGATGGCTCCCTCAGCCAAACATTTCCCCTTCCTCCTCTTCTTTGCTCTCTTGTCCTCCTCTCTCCATTCCCATGCCAGAGAGAGCTATTTCTTTAACAAAGCCACCACCACCACCAACAATAATAATGCAAAAGAAACAGTAGTAGAAGAAACCATGCCCAACAAAAGCAATGTTCAAGAGCAAGACCCAAATTTCATCCCAGATACCCAAAGCGGCTATGGCCTGTATGGCCAGAATTCCGGCCGCCACGCTGCCACCACCAACCAGCCATCCGAAATCGAATCCTTTGAGCCCTACACCACCACCGCAAGCAGCAACAACAACAACAACGACAACAATTACTACAAGAATGAAGAGTATGTGAGTGACCCCCAAGGGATGGTGAGTGAGACAAGGTTCATGGACGGCCGTTACACCACCACAAGCAGCAACAACAACAACTACTACAAGAATGAAGCTGTGAATGACCCACAAGGCGTAAGTGACACAAGGTTCATGGACCGGAGCTACACCACCACTACCGCCACCAGTGGTACACCCTACACCGCCACCAACCTCCCTTACAAAACCGGTACCGGAGAATCCTACCCCACCACCACCATTAACGACGACAACAACAACAATTACTATAACAAGGAAGCATACGTGAGTGACCCACATGAAGGCATGAGTCAGGACACCAGGTTCATGGACCGCGGCTACACCACCACTGCCGCCGCGTCAAGCAACAACGGCGGTGGCAGAAACTACAATACTCAGCAACAGGGGATGAGCGATACGAGGTTCTTGGAGAATGGGAGGTACTACTATGACATCAACAGCGAGGAAAATTACCGAAATGGGTATCAGTATCAGAATTCCAAGAGAGTTAATCACAACAACAGGGGTTATTATGGGAATTACAATGGGAACTCAATGGAAGGGTACCAGAACCAAAATGACCAATTCCAAGAGAGTGAAGCAGAGTACGTGCCTTGAGCTTCCCCGGTCCACCTTGGTCACGTGATGTTTGATCAATTGTTTTATTTCCTATATATATTGTGGTTAATTTTTATGGATTGGGTTGTGTTTTCGTGGTCTTTTATTATGTTCTGGAAAGGAGAAGTGTGAGAGGCTAATTATATGTGTTGTAATTGGTGATGATGATCAAGGCACTTCAACTAAATTAAGGTCGAGTTCTTGTAAAAAAAAATTCCGTATTTTCCTACTTTTTCTTAATTTTTTGTTGAGTTTTTCGTCGTAAATTTTTAAATTAATTATTTGTCCGAAAAAATCCCTCTCCTTTTATGTTTCCCATCAAGAGTTGGTGAGAAATCTAAATACTTTTTCGCTGTCACAAAAACTATTTCTTCCTTGTTCAAATGCGCGGGAGCATTATGTTATGGTGCGTTTCGGACAGTAGATAATTTAAGCAATTTTGAGAATAGAAGATCCCCTGTGAACTCCTAGGAATTAAGATGTTCTCATGTGACATAATTTGATACAAATTGAGACTAATCCAGACTCCCATACGGTCCCATTTGACGATCTAATCTGTTTATTTTGTAATCTATGCATGTTTTTCGTCTATTTTAAACAATCAAATTGATTCGATATCGATAAAAACTTAATCTAATACCGCAGTATTTTTCAAAAGAGAAAAATGAGTTATTAGACATTACCCATTCATTTCTCCCGCGACAATGTATGCTTTGCTCGCCGGAATATTCATGTGTCCGAACAATCTAATGTTTGCTTACAAAATTAAGAGTTTTAGGAGTTTTTTTTGTTTTGGGACTTTATCTTAGATATTTTTAAAAATATTTAGGTAAAAGTCATTCGCCTCGCCAAGACGAGACAAATTGAAACAAAAATTTACAAAATTTGACGCAAAACTAAAAAATGGGAAAGAAATTTGAACAAAGACAGTACTCAAAAAGTCCATAAAACACTTAAAAGGAATAAGGTATCTACGAAACAAACGCAGCGGTCTGTCAAATGAACAGGAGCAAGTCTTTATTTTTTGTCACACTTGAGTTATACAAGAGGATCATCACACTCCACCCACGATCACACTATATCCACGAGACATCTATTCTTATAAATAATACAAGTGTCTGAACAAGTTTACGCAAGAGTATCCATGTGTGTCCGAAAGCAAGATTACGCCGGAGCATCATGGCCGACAATCTTCTGCGCCAGTTTTAAATGCTTGTAGGCAGTACCTGTCGGCAAAGTAAGCAGAGTAGATACGGTGGGTGTCTCAAAAACAGTCTCCCTCTCCTCCACTAGGGTCCACCAAACGAGTAGCAGATGCCGCTTAGGTGACGACTGAGGAGCATTAAAGATCGTCTCATGTGACGGGACCAGATCGAGTGCGATGCATTGATCGAAGTCCCTTTTTTTGCAGTTGGAAATCCACTTATGGAGCAATTTTATATGGGACCCCCGACGCAGAGAAAAGACATCCAAATTAAGTATGCAGATTGGCCTCTCTCCCTCTTTTTTTTGTTTCTTTTTCAAAAAATACAACAAAACGAATGTTCCGTTCAGTTTGCTCATCTCGACTAATTTCAAGCAAGCCTCTGGTGACCTAGAAGTTTCGAATTTTTGAGTCCCGTGAAATTTGAATATATGACGTTCTCAAGATTAAATACTTATTAGTTTTCTCATGCCAACTTAGCTAAACGTCTTGGTTTTTATTTTTGTGATATTTTTTACATAGAGCTCAACTGATAATTCGTGACTATTGAGTACATCTAAATATTGGAAGAGAGAACGTAAAAAATAGGGAGAGATAAAATTGTAAACTTGTGAATATTAGTGGTAGTATCACTGGCCTGGCAGTAGTAGTGAGTACTAATATTTAACAGGGAGGCCCCGTCAATTGTCTGCAAGGTGACACATCCACCCCCGTTGGCACTTAAATTGGTGAACCACTTTCAGTAGAGGGCCTGGAGGCTAGGTTGGGTCAGCCAAAAAAATTAACAGCACAAAAGGTAACACCTATAGCCTACTGTATAAATTATAGTAGTACCTCCTTGAATGACCGACTAACTAGTTGTGCCTTCTACTAGCTAGTGAAAAAAGCCTAGTTTAGTGGGGGGGTTTTATTTTTATTTTTTTGAATTACTGGAATATTACAAAAACTAGTAAAACATAGTCATGGGGAATATAACTCTCCTAGAATCGTCTAATAATAAATACTGTTGGAGACAGCTTGAATACGAAGCAAAAATAACAAAAGAACTAGTACATATTACTACTACAAGGAAGTTTAACAACCGCATCGGCACTCCGATTTGCTTCCCGAAACACATGTTGAACTCATCCTTTAAGTCGATCAGGAACCTGCAATCATTAAGAATATTACTTAATTCATGAGTTTTCAATCCTTTCTTATCAAGGAAGCGAACTAGAGCCATAGAATCTATCTCCACAAGAACGCCCTGCAAATTACTCCAAAGCTAAATTTAGACCATCACGAAGTGTCTAACACTCCACCATAGTATGGTGGAGTGTTAGGCCTTTGGGTGTTTGGGTTGCGCTGTCTTGTTTAATTGTTGTTGGACCCTTTGAGACCTTTGGGTGTTTGGGCTTTGCCCGTAAGGTGTATCTTCCAACTTTTTGTTGGATTCCCTTTCCCCTTTCCCGTTTTTAATAAAATTCCATCTTTTGCCGATCAAAAAAAAAAAAAACACTCCACCATAGTACTAGAAGAAGCTGCCTTGATTTTTCTTTGGAAACCCACAACCCAATCTCCATGACCATCACAAATAAGACCTCCGGCCATACCTGACCTCAATTGAGGATTGAAGGGGCCATCAGTATTGAGCTTAAATTGCCCAACCGGAGGGGGTTTCCAACCTATTAAGAGAGTCCGATTGCCACGGTTTGTAGAACCACTAACACAAGCAAGATACCATTCAAGGGCTAAATTAATAGAATTTCTGACTGTGACAAAAATATTAGGAGGAGGAGTGCTGGGCCATCATAAATACAACGATTTCTGGCAAACCAAATAGACCTCAGACAATTGGGAATAGGACGCACCACAGGTGAGGGACCTTAGACCTTCAATTATCATGAACCCAGGACTCAAATGGAAGCGAGAAGGAGTTGCTAACGTTAGAAGGAATCCCAACACCATTCCACAACTGTTGGGCAATGTTGCAATCACGAAGGAAATGCGTAACCGACTCTTGGTTAGGACACCCTGCTAGACAAAGATCATTATCAAAAAAATTTCGAATCGCAAGAAAAGTTAGACCAACCCAATAATTTTGTTTGGGTTTAGTTGTAAACAGTTCAACCCGGTTTGGCTTTTAGTGAAACAAAAGTCAAATCGAAGAAAATTAGTCTGGTCCGATTCGTCACCATCTAATCTGGAATAAACCGGACCAAATCAATCACCTATATTTATATATACATCTAATGTCGATTTTCACTTATAAAAAATCACTTTTAATGTTGTCATACTTTAATTTTGTCTTCCATATTTAGTGGCTTAATATCAATTTTTTTCAACAATTGTGCGATGCCGTTCAGTTGCTTTTGCTTAATTCGTGCTAGTTATTGGTCTTCAGAATCGTTGTTTAATCTACCTGTTGCTCAAGGCCACTTACGTTTTTGCTCCAAACTTATTTTAACTCCTATCTCCTGTATAATATATGTTCACAATTCACGGGCTATGAACCTCTCTTAACTTTATCTCCTAAAAATTACTTACATATATTCAATTAAGCTAATTTTTTTCGGAGCTTTTCAGAAAATTATTTTAAAATTAATGGACAGTTTAGATTAATCATGTGGGACCCTTAAGTGAGAGTTCTTTGTTGTCAATCCTTAGAATTATTTTCATTGAAATGAAACCCATACATCGGGAACAGGCAGCCAGAAAGCAACCACAAAGGAGTTCTAAACTCACAAAAGAATGTTCAAAACCTCACACAAAAAAGACTCGTCTCCGACATAGAAAACCCGCCACAACAACACCCACAAGGGGTGAAAAAGTCCCACGCATGGGAGAAAGACACACACAAACACCAACAAAAAAACAGAAAAACAATAACAAAACCAAAACACATACGAGCAAACAACAGACCCACACACTTAAATCCAGCCAATCAAGACCGCAACCCTCACTGCTGCCACCACCTCTGCCACAAGGGCAGCAAACAAAGCAAAGGTGCCGCCCCTCCTCCAAGGAAACCCTAATCGCTGAGCCCTAGAGAGAGCACAATGTATTTTCCCTTTCGTGAGACGGATGGTGTAGTAAATTTTATATGATAAATAATTAAATAGGAATAGAATGACAGAGTGGAAAGCAACACAAAGAAAATTAAAAAGTTGTCTTCTTGTTACTCGCTAAGCAACGCAAGAAAATACATGGACCAAGTTATCAACAAATTGAATTTCAAATTTCCCCTGCTTTTCCACTTAGTCATATATGCGAGATTTTTTTCCGCAGTTTTTTTTGAAAGCAGAAAGAATCAAAATAAAGAAGGCATCACAACGAGGGTAGATTTGTTTCCCTATTGGCACTCACACGCAAGCTATTACTCCCGTATTTTAAACATTAAAGATTAATTTTGGAAAACGCAAATATAATTTTATGACTTTGATGGCATTCATATTTCGGTAACAAAAACTTTTCAAGATATATTTTGGCAAATGTTTCATCGAATAAATTTGCCGTCGTCTCTTTTCTTCCTAAGCAATCGGGCCCACGTAACAGATTATTTTAACAAGTCCTAACCACGTAAACTATTGGGCCAAAACGAGCCCAATCAAGTCCATATTTTTTTTGGGTTTAACTTTTTGGATCTTTACTTAAAACTTGAGATGCCAATGGGCTTATTTTTATATATATACTTAAAACTAATTCGGTTCTAACCATGATTCATAAGATTTAGGATTCACTAAAGTTGAAGATCTCAATTTCACTGTGGAGTTGAGATATCCATTATGGGCCTACCTTGAAGTCACCTTCATAATTCAAACCATTTATCTTGTAGGTTTTTATAAATAAAACATTTGTGCAAAAAAATTACGTTGGTTAAAGATTTGATAACTACCTTTTCAAAGCACACTCGTCTTAGAAAAAATAAAATGTCTATTCTAGAAATTATACCTTTCCTCAAAACAAATGAAAGTCGATAGGGTGGTTATCGATGTTCAATAAACTTGATTTTTTACATGATGATTAGTTCGTCTAGAAGAGCTTGCAAGATGCATGGGTTTATAGTTCGCAGAAATGACCTCAGAGTGCGGGCTTGCAACGGGCTTTTTTATTATTATTATACTCTAAAAGAATCTGTATTACCCAACCTATCAACGAGAGTATCAATGTCCTCTCTATAGGGATTGAATCCACAACCTCACTATACTAAAATACATCTACATAACTGTTTGGCTAACTGCACTAGTCAAAATCCATGAATTGTTGGCCTGGTAGTCATAGCCTGAAACTTAGGGTTTGGTCCTTCGTAAGATCTTAGATTTGATTTTTCACTCTTAGTACCACCTCATCCCACTCATAAACGTGTGAAACAGCCGGAGGAATGGTAGGAAATAGTCTGAGGCGGGAGACTGACTTGTTGCATTGTGCAAAGTGCCGTGTCAATTGTGATGTGGGACTTGGACTTAGGCGGAAGATGACAGAGTCAGTGGGAGGTCCACTTCTTGTTCTTGCGGCCAAAACAAGGCTTTTGCGGATGCTGAATCCATTGCCACACGTTGGCACATCACCACTTCCATTAATGGGGAAGACGAATCTTGGATGGGGTGGTGTTTAAGAGCATGTGAAATGACCAAAATGACCTCCAGATGCCGCGTAGTCAGCACTCGTCAAAGGCAAGAATTGATTATTTTCCTCACTTTTTGTACAACCAAATACCGAAAAATAGATAAAATATCAGTAAAATATTTTTACATCCAAACAAACGGAGCCTCATTCTTAAAGGGAGAGACAACAGGTTTTTACTTTTGTAAATTCCTTTTCTTATGTAGAGACGAGGATAGTTAATTCTACTGATTAGAAAACAGCTTCTCAGTAGTCCATTTTCTATCGTTAACGTGAACCCTATATGGCCCCGTAAAAGCCAACTGCACTGTGTAGTCCCCACGGGCCACGAGGGGAGGGCTTATCTTCACACAACAAATGGTGTCCACCAGAGTTGCAAACAAATCGAGCTGCTCGCGGCTCGTCTCGTTAAGGCTTAGCTTGGCTCTTTAAGAAATCGAGCCGAACTTGAGGTTGAGTTTTAGTCTCGTTTAGTAAATGATCCGAGTTCAATACTCAAAAGCTCGGCTCTTTTGTATACCCTATGCTCGTTTTTTTTTTATCGGCTAGGCTATGCTCGTTTAAAAAGAGCATTAAGTAAATTAACCAGGATTTGTATGCACCCCTGGTGTCCGGATAAAATATATGTATGTTTATTATTTAGGGGCCAATTCAAAGTTCAATTGACAACAACTTAAAAAAACAAGATTAGCATATCCTCATTACAAGAAAATTGGGATCTAGCAACGGGTAAAAGCGTCACTAAAGAATACAAAAAGCGTCGGTAAAGGCTATACCAACGGTTCACCAACCGTCGGCCGAACTGTCGTAATATATCCATCACTGTAGAGGTATAGCGACGTTTTTTACGAGCGTTGGTACAAATTTTTTATAGTAACAGTTTCTTTAGCGACGCTTATAACCGTTGCTAAAGACACTTTTTTTATAAATAAAAAAAAAACACTGTTGTGGGACGTAATGGCCACGTGTCCACCACGTGGTGCTTACGTGGGACCCACGTGGCGCTAATATGGCACCCATGACCGTCGGCCAAACCGTCGTACTATATCCGTCACTGTAGAGGTATAGCGACGGTTTTGACAAGCAGGTACATATTTTTTTATAGTAACGGTTTCTTTAGCGACGCTTATAACCGTTACTAAAGACACTTTTTTTATTTTTTTAAAAATCACTATCGTGAGACGGCCAAGTGTCCACCACGTGGTGCTTACGTGGCACCCACGTGTCGCTAATATGGCACCCACGTGGCAGCGTACAACAAATTTTGCTCCTCCTGAGAATCGAACCTAGGACCTCACGTTCTTGCGCTCGCACAAACCAGCTGGGCTAGCACAATACTTGTGTAAAATGAAGCACCTACTAATATTTCTACTATATTAACTAGATTTTTCTTAATCCAATTTTTTAGTAACGGTTATTAAAAATCGTCGCTATAGTCCGATTTATAGTAACGGTTATTGGAAACCGTTGCTATAGTCCAGTTTTTAGTAACGATTATTAAAAGCCGTCGTTGTAGTCTTGTAATCTAGTAACGGTTGCATGAAAACCGTTGCTATAGTCTTGTTTCTAGTAACGTTTTGCAAACCGTCGCTATATACCATCTATAGCGACGATTTTTTCAGGCATTGGGATATCCCAAATTTCTTATAGTGTTTATTAATTAAATTAAAGATGAGTCAAACTACATGCAGGCCACGGTGGTAATAAACCGATAACCTTAATTCATTTATATTAGTCCTTCATTAATAAATCCAAAATTAGTTTACATCAAAACCATAACTTCAGTCTTCAGCAAATAGTTGACCGATCAATTATCTTCTGCTACTACTGATCCCTCAAGGGACCCATCATTCACTTAGTTAACCCTTTCAAGTTTTGTGGTTCAACACCGTCGGATTGTCACAGTAGTTTGGGCGGATACCGGAGTCAGAATCAACCCAAGAATTTTTATTGCTTAAGGCTTAATAAAAAAAAATTCCCTTATAAAGTTACTACTTGACAAGGGCTGGGTTATGGAATGATGAGTTGGACATTTGGACTTATGGGATGGTGAGTTGGGCTAACTCATTACCTTAAATTGATCATTTTTTTCATTATATTGGACTTAAAAGAAAAAGAGTTCTATTCAAATTCAAATGGTAAAAATATTGGAGTGCCCCTAAAATTTGTGATTTTTGGGATGCCCAAGGCCCGAGCCTCTTGGGGTTGGGCCGGCACTGTTGGGAGTACTTCTCAAGGTCTATGATTTGATTTCCTACGTGAAGAGTAGCTTATAGTAAGCAGGGGCGGAGCCAGAATTTTCGTCCAGTGGGGTCGAAAATTGAACTATGTATGATTCAGCGTGCAAGAACGACGTTTTGAGAATTTTTGCGGGTAGAAATTCTATTTTGACTCCTCTTTTTCCTAAGTACAAAACCCTTATATATGGGTTGGGGCGAAAATGAATTTTAAAGAGGGGTCAAATGAGTAAAAATTGGGTAAAAATTATACCAATCTCTAACAAAATTTGGGAGGCAGCGGGGTCGGCCGCCCCCCCTTGTCCCTTGCTCCCTCCGCCCCTGATAGTAAGTGAAGGATTGTGACTGGTGTGACCACACTGGCTCTCCAGAGGTTTGGGTTGCACATACAGTCAGGTCCATTTAAAAGCTTGTCTGTAAGACTGTTTCTTCGTTTTTTAAAAAAAAAAATTGGTGGTTGAAGTCAACAACTTCAGAATTGGGGTTAATGTTGCGCAATAAATCTAACACAACAATTTGCCTTGCTCAATTCGCTATTCAATTCAAAAAATATTTCTTAGTTCAATTATTTTTTTCATTTTTCTCTTTAACTTTTCAATCATTACTCTCATTTCTCACTTTATCTCTATTCACTTTTTACCTCTCTCTCCAATCATTATTACTCCCTCCGTCCCTTTATTATAGTCCAGTATTCCATTTTAGACTATCCCTTAATAAGTATCCATTTTGTAAAGCTAGTGGGTAAAAGTTGGTACATTGTCTATTTTGTCCCTAAAAGTAAATTCAATTTTGAAAAGTTAATAAGTAAAAAGTGTAATGATAATAGGTAAGTAAGGAAAGTAGAGGAAAAAGTTGATGTGAAAGGTATAATAATGATGTCTTTTTAATAAGTTAGAGTTACGAAGTAGGACATTTAAAAAGGGACGAAGGGAGTATCATTTTTCTCTACTTATTATTCAAAAACAGTAATCAAATTACAAATCGAACAAAGCATCGAATATAAATACACACACCGACTCACAAGCTGAGTAACTGAGAATGTTGCACGCCTGGCACGGCATCGATGTGCGATAAGCTCCCATCCAGTGGGTTTTATTGTCCAGTTTGGGTCAGTCAGTCATTTTCTAGAGAACGTCTATTTTTTTCAATGATCGGATCTGTTAATATTGTAAATCTCGTCGAGACGCATAACCATGTTGAAAATCATGTCCATCGGATATCGTTCAATACAAAATCGGAACACATTTAGTTTGAACAAATGGATGAGAGGGGTTCGTTTCAATCTTGTGTGGGTGTGTATTTTTTTCCGAAGTGTGTTCCGATCGTGTATTGAATGATATCTGATGAACATGATTTTGCGTCTCGACAAGATCTACAATATGAACGGATCCAATCATTCACCGAAACTGACGTTCACCGGAAAATGACCGACTGACCTGAACTGGACAGTAAAACCCACTGGACGGGAGTTTGACCCGTGCGATTTGGGTACATCTGACCGGCCATCGTGTAAGATTTTTCAATCAGATCGTGCGTAGAAAAAAGAATACACTAACGAGATGTTGACAATCACCCGATAATACACTTTCGGATTTATACGAGAAATTTGCTCAGCCTTTCTTACGTCGCGGACCCAAAAAAAAACTTTTTATTTGGTTTTTTTTTTTTCAACCGATTTGAAATACAAAATACAAATTCGAGATATTGCATGAATTGTGAGAGTTTACGAGACAACCAAAGTAGAGATAAAGAAAGAGAGAAAGAAAAAAGCCCTCTAAAAAAAGAACACTCATACGCAGGTGGGTAGACTTTAATCCGTGGTTAAAACCGTAATCGATCCGTGACTCACGAATTGAATTAGAACCAAATCGTGAGACTTTTAGTTCGAATTCGGATTGTATTTTCTAAAAATCGTGACTCGCAAATTAGAATTGAATTCGTAAGGATCCGAAACGATTGGAGTGCACCGAGGAAGTAGAATTTTGTTAGCTAGTGTTAAGTTGTTGAGTGAAAAGTGGTATACGGAGGAGATCCATGGTGATGTTAAGGCTTCAACTCTTTGGTGGGACCAAGACCCGGTGGCCTACAGTGCTTCCCCCCATTGTTTTCAGAGTTTGGAGTCTTCCCTATTCATCATTGGTCTTCGTCTTTCCGAAACCATTACTAATACCCATCTTTGAAAAATCAATCTGTGATCACCATCTTCATCCTCCTCCTCCTCCTCATTCATCCATTTACTCTGCGGAATCCATCCCTCTTTACACCATGGTTGAACAGGTAAATAGCTCAACTTTTTTCCCGGGGTACTTTTATTCTTCTTTCTTTTTTCGACAGTCAGAGTCCGAGCCAGCTTATGCGCATCTCGATTATTCTCTTTCCCGGTCCAGTTAAAGGCAGACTATTGGGACTGGTAATTCACAAGAGATTTTTCTCTCGTGGCCTTGCCCCAATTTCAGGGGTTTCATTCTATTGAATGATGATCTCTGGTTTTTTACTCTGTTGTTTTATTGTTTCATACGACTCGCTTGGTTTGAGTAGGTTATGAAAATTTCTTGTTTGGTGACATTTGTTAGGAGTAATTAAGAAGTTTCAGACCCCACAAATTATTATTACTACTTCGATTCCAGGATTTGTTTTTTTTTATGTCCTAAACTGAATGGGATAAAATAAACCAGGGACCTGCGACCAATCCTTCCCCTTTCTTTATTTTGGAGGGTGATTGATTGCTTGCTGATTGCTTGAAAAAGCAAGAGAGAGAATTTGGACAGGTTTCTAAAAGTTAACTTTCTGAAACCCTGGCTCGGTGGCTCCTGCACCTTGTAGCCTTTTTGTTACTGTTTCGAATTGATGAAAATTGTTTTTGGCGCAGAATTGGAAACCGTTTAGAAAAGATGATTGTTTTTTTCAAACTTTTCATTCATTTTTTGCGGGAACAATGAAAGTGAGAACGAAGAAAGCAAAAACGATTCAAAACAGACCTAATGCGCGCAGGTTTTCATCAAAATTAGCCAATGCAAGGTGAAAAATTACCTCCCAAATTAGTCCCAATAGAATGGTACTTCGTAAAACAGGAAAATTCTTTGCCAGAACAGTGGAAAGCCTCGTAGTGGTTTTACATTTTTTACCAAAAGAGTGGTAAATTTTACCAGTTGGGGCCTGTTCGTTTTGGATTTGGATTTTGGGTGACTTTCGGGGGTGATAGCTGATCATGACGAATTTCATGGTGCTATGTGTTGATGATTGTCCCAGGACCGTGGTACGCCAACCGGATGGCCTCTCGGATTGGGAAACTTGAACCTAAGACTCAGAGTGACAGAGAGCCAACAACCTGTTGCAGCAGAAGCAGAAGCAGAACCGTACTCTTTACATGCACATTCATCCAGTTTCTCTTCATTTTCGTCCTCCAACCTTGAAACCGAGGTAAGTTGTTCTTCATCACCTTATCAGTTTCTTCGCTTATCTACTTATTTCCATCCCTTTCTCCTTCACCCTAAAATCGTGTCAATGGCAACTTCAACAAAGAATGTCTCTTCTAGCATTACCTGTCAATTTAGAGGTGGTTAATTTGACTGAAGCTAGTCTCCTGTAGAAAATTTTAGAACCATTTTCCGTTTGTTAGAGAGATTTACAGATTGAGGCCATGATTGGATCATTGATTTGTAGAGGAACTTTTGTAGAAGGGGAAGGAAAAGACAAAGCGAAGAAGAAATTTTCCTTCTTTGGCTCCCCTTATCCTTTTCGTTTCTCTGAATCTCACCTCAAAATCCATGATCCAAACACAGCCTTTGAAATATGAATTCTGCATAGTCTTTTTTTAGGGCATTGGTAGTTAACCATTGCGTAGATTCCGGTGGGCAACAAGAAAGTTAAATCTCCGTTGTCCTTGAATTTGCTTTGTTAGGATTGAAATATTGAACCCTTTCGATCTAATTAGTGTATATGATGTTGCTGCTTGCGTAGTCCACAGCATCTTTCTTCCAAGACCATAGCGTATCACTGGGCCGGCTAATGGGGATTAAACCACGGGACAGAGGGTACTTCCCAAGCACAAGCAGCGTTGAGCAACGTGAGAGTACATCAGAGAGGATATCATTCCCGGATGCACCTGGGAACCGAGTTGAAGAATTGTCTAGGGGAATTTGTGTTCCTCGACTAGTTAGTATCCTAATGAAGATGACCAGAAGTAGAAGCAACTCGAGGCAGTGAGCGAGTTCGACAGTAATGTCTCGATGACATTTGATTCAAGGCATACTTCATGTACAAACTTTGTCGCCTGTATGCGTTGTAAATGGCTGATTCATAGTGTGATTCACTTGTTACTTGGAATGCTTTTCGAATAAATGGAGAGGGGCAAATTGTCTAGACAAAAGTTCTTTGAAGTATGCAACGGTGGTTCTTGATTTCCCCAAGACTAGGTCTTTGATGTAAAGATGATCTAGAGGGTCAACCTTGGATTACTATTTTTTTTAACAACAAAGATTTGACGGCATTATATCTCTAAACAAAGCTAAGAACAATCATGTGCCCAATAATTCGAGATCCAAATCTAAAATTGGTAAGATGCCAACCAAAGAAACACCCATTGGGACAAGCCCACACCTAAAAGGCCAAGCCCAGAACACCTATTAAGCCAAGTTCAGAACCTAAAAAAAAAACCCTAAACCTACCGTTTGCAACAGAACCGTCGTCCCCCTCCAAGACCGGCCACCAACAACAGCCACCACACCACCCCAGCCCAACCACCGACAGTAATGTCTCAACCTTGGATTACTTGATTGTTAAAAAATGATCAGACTCTCAAATTGCTTGTATTTTTCAAGTCCAATTCAACAAAAAGTAGAAGGTGGGGGATGATAACCTTCAAAAAATCATTGGCGATGGCTTCAAATGGCTCTTGGTTTAAGAATTGAGCTCTTAGAATCAACAGAAGTTCGTATAATGACTGGGGGAAAGAGGGGCAGGGTGTGGCCTTTGGGAAGGAAATGATAAAAGGCATATCTACTGAATTGTTGGTTTCATTCTGAAAACCATGTGAAAGAGGTTAATGACAGAGAAAAAAGGAGCAAAAATCACCAGTAAGAATAGAAAAGGTGAAACCAAGCTCCTTCTGTTTGGGCACAAGAGGTTTGCTACGACCACAAGTACTTGAACCAATGGTTATACAAACAAAATTTTTTTTGAAAAATCGTAGAATGCAGTTATATATTACTAAAACAACTGATACAAAGGATGTAAAGTCCAAACAAATATTGGATAAAAAAAAAGTCCAAGGAAATACAAGGAAAAAATATATATATACAAAAAAAATATATATCATGAAAAATCAGCCTTCATGTTAGAGCCCATCAATCCGGTTGTGGAGATGAATAGAAAAATTCACCGTGTGCATCAAGCTAATTCTTTATCCATCAAACTAGAGCGGAATTCCTCTCGGGCCGAAGAAACATGCACGGTGTGAGTCTTAGAATAGAGTGATTATTCATTGCTTATAGAGTATCGTCTCGTAGTGCGCCAGGCCGTTTTTTAATCATTTTACTTCTGCTCTTTCTCGAGAGCGCAACCCATTCTAGTTTGAGCCAAGGTCATACTTTGTATCAAGGTTCCTGCACAATGTGTAATAAAAAAATCGCAAAACATTATACGTGACGGTGCTCTAATACCATTAGATATTCCATATGAATTTTTTTTTTTTTTTATCCGCTGATATTCCATATGATTGGCGTGGCGACATGGAAAAATCAGGTCTTGGCAGGCTAACACAAATTTCGTCCACCGTTTCAACGTACCTGATTGTCTGTTTACTGTAAGTAATACTCGCTGATGGAACAGAAAACACCGCACTTCTACTAGTACGAGATTAGTTTAGCCACAAACAAAGCACAAACCACTGGAGCAAAATACGGAGTAATCCGACAATCTCTCTCTCTCTCCTCTCACTTCATTTGTCGTCATTGCACCGGCCAGATAACTCCGCCCAGCTCTCTCTCTCTCTCTTTCTCAACACACAGTGACACACACGCACTGACACACACACAGTCTCTCTCTCCGCATCGAGTCATCTGAACATGGCATACGGCAAACCAAGAAAAAGTCAAAAAAAAAGAAACCTCTCGAAAATCTAAACCAAAATCTAAAAAAAAAAAAAAACAACCACCAAACAAACAACCCAACATTAAAAAAAAAAAACCACCTCCAAAGCTCTCTCTCCCCTCTCCTTCTCTCTCTAGATGGATTCAGATTTCTGGACCTCCCGCCTGGCCGCCGCCAAGCGCCAATTCACGTTGCAGAGCCACCACAACACCTCGCAACTGGGTCCGTTTCCTTTATCTGTCCGTCAATGGTTTCCCAAAACGTTTTCTTTTTGTATGACTAATTTGGCGGTGTGTATTTTTTTTTTTTTTAATGTTTTTTCAGATCGGCTGAACATCGACGATTTCGAGGTCGAGGATGAGGTCCGACCCGATTTCCCGTGTCCGTACTGTTACGAGGACTTCGACATCGCGTCCCTCTGCTCCCACCTAGAGGATGAGCACTCGCTCGAGTCCAAATCCGCCGTGAGTTTCTCTTTAAACGTGGTGTACGACAACGCACGGATGTATGTCGTAAAAGATGTGATTGGTTTTTTAATCAATTTTTAGTGTTTACTATTGTTTTCCTTGTTGGGTTGTGATCAAGTTTGCATCATTTAATGGAAAGTTGTGATCTTGTTGGTGCTGATTGCCTGAATGCATCTGATCTGATCTATTTGTGGAAAATGTTACTACCTCCGGTCCAAAATGTTTGTCCCGTCCGCAAAACAGGAACTTAAAAATTGGACAAGATTTTCATCATTTTTTGTATTTACCGTTGTTTTCCCTGTTGGGTTATGCTCAGGTTTGCATCTTTTGTTGGAAATTTGTGATCTTGTTTGTGCTGCTGATTGTCTGAATTCATCTGATCCGATCTATTTGTGGGAAGTGTTAATAAATTTTCTAAACCCAGGTGTGCTAAGTGATCTTTTAGGTCTGGCTTGATTCTGTCAATCTTTTTTTACGTTTTTCATTTTCCGTATAGTGGATTAGTGGGTATAGGTTATCAAGTTGAGACCAAGCCAGTAAAAACCTTGTACTAATCAACATGAACCCGATTTCACTTTTCCGCCAAGTCATTTGTGAACAGCTGTAATTCAAATCCTTTGTACTGTATCAGGTCAAGTGAATTGAGGCTCCCCATGGCCTAGTATTTCAAGTATTGAAGTGGAAAAGAATAGTTCTATCTGGGGGTCTTTGTGTTTGGTCGGTCGGTCAAACATAGGAAGATAGGCTATAACCTAAGTTTACAAGGTAGCTCTACTACATTTGGAGATGCAATTTGTATTCCTAATCCGACCTCACATTTAGGTGTTATGTGATCTACTTTTTGTTGGTGGAACAAAATAGAAATCACAGACGGAGTAGGTTAGCGGGTTGTGAATTTCGGACATATTTGTTTTACAAAACTGAGACTATAAGTGAATTTCAAATAGCATGGTATTTTCCGCTTGACCAAAAAAAGAAGAAGGGGATTTTCGAATGGATATATGGATATCATATTCGACTATCCTATTGGTTGCAAAGTTGCAGATGAGGATATCTATTTAACTTGGTAATAGGACAGACCACATGAAATGGAGAAGTAATATGGGTGTTGTGGTGACTGAAATCCTCATATTGGTTGAAAATAAAGTATACTAATTGAAGGATATAACAGTTAAAGTTTTGCAAATATAAGTCTTTTCTCAAAGCAAAGAGTTCAATAGGCAAAAGGATTTACTTTAGAAAATTGAAGCCATATAAGGGACAGAGGGAATATCACTTCCATGTCTTTCACATGGGGTTCCCATGCATCATGGTACACAAGTTTGAAAAAGGCTTATGAATTGTTTAAGAAAAATGACTAATTGGTCAAAGAAATACATGATTTTTTGATCTGGTTGATCGAAGGCCCAACTACCGAAGTTGGACAAAGTGACAAACAATAAGGAACGGTAGGAGTATGACTTTTGCTGAAGCTGTCTCCAAGGACGAAAGCTTTCAGTTGAACCTGTTCAAGCATAGGAATAAGGCCATGATAGTGGCTTAATATGGATAAGTCCAGGGGAATAACAAGAGGCCTTATTTGGTGAAACACTAAATAGGCGTTTGACAATAGATCGATATCATAAATTGCCATAAAAACTTCCAGTATTGTGTAATTGCTGCGTAAGCTCTATTTTGCTAACAAAATAGTCTGGAGCACTATTTCTCCTCAGTCAACACGTTTCAACAACCTTCCTTTCAACTATTTTCGGAGAGGTTGGCCACTATCCAAACTCCCAACCTTGGCTTGACTCTTTATATTGTGTGCATATGTTCTTTGTTGTGATCACTTCCTAAGTCAGCCAACATCTCTCAGCTTGATCGCCTGACAATCCTCCCTCAGTTCCCCACCCCTTCTTGAACACGCTGACGGTAAAATTTTCTCTGCATCTCTTGGTAATGGAATGCATTTGGTCCAACATCCTTGAAGGCAAACAATTCTTCATGCTTACCTGTTACGTCCCTCTTGGCTTGCCGAGTATTTATTCGTCTTTTTGTTGCTTGTGATCACTTCTTCTCCTAAAAAAAGAGGTAAGCACAGGCATATGAATGAAATTGTCTTGGCACTTTGTCTCTAACTTCCAAGGCAAACTTCTATTACATTGTATACTGGTCTTTTCTAAGATAGTAAGATGGTCACGTTTGTACAATGTTCTTAAAGGACGACTTAATGAGGTCGGAAGCCTTTGTTTCAATTTGTTTGTTACCTAATAGGAGTACAAAATTGAAATAAAGGAGAAGGTGAAATGGAATCAAAAGCATTTCAATACAGTTGCACTAGTTCAAAAGGGTCGAAATGGAATCGAAAGCATTTCATAGGGAAAAGTTGAAACAAAAGGAGAGAAAATGAGAGAAGTGAATGTCTTGATTGATCATAGGGTGTATTTTGTTTAAAATGCTTGCGTATAGCATTTAATTTAGTTTGTTTGTCAAACCAAACTTGTACAGGAATCTCATGCTGCATTCATCTTTCCCTTTCAGGTTTGCCCCGTTTGCTCTGTTAGAGTTCCAAGGGACATGCTAAGTCATATCACTCTGCAACATGGGAATTTATTCAAGATATCCTTTGAAATGTTATTTCTGTTTATTCTTTCCTCATACTGGGTTAAAGAGTGCTAAAAACATAGCTTTACAAGACTTCTCAGGTTTTTTTAGAATACTGGCATCGGATATTTCATCGTCATGATACTATAAGATGTGTCCGACATGCTCTTTAGCATCTTGTGAACACAAATTTTCCTTGCACAATCAAGAAGTACACATGATATAATAAATATTTTGCCATGTTCCCTTGTCCTTGAGATAAAAATAATATGAATCAGACACTTGGACATATACTTGCACCGAACTCCTATATTTGTGTCTATATAAAATAGCAGTTAGCTTTAGATCTATGTTCAGCTCCTAGATTTTCTTTGATTGAATACTACTTGCAGAGACGTCGCAGATTACGTAGAGTTGCGATTCCCAACAGTCAGGCACTCTCCCTCCTTGGAAGGGATCTTCGTGAGGCCCATCTGCAGGTGCTTCTGGGAGGCAGCGGATACCGGTCAAGCAATGCAAATTCAACAAATGCCGCCACTGATCCATTCCTTTCTTCTCTTATTTTGAATTTCCCTGCATCTGAATCGGAAGATATTTCAAAATCCGTGCTATCGTGTGCTGAGGACAGTTCTACTAAGCGTGTGAACTCCTCACCTATGTGGAAAGCAAGGTAGCAGATCAATTTTCTTTTTATCATAGAACAGTCTTATTCGTTTTTAAGCACCCTAGGTACTCTTCAACCTGTTTACATCTACAAGTTGTTTTCACCACACCCATGCACTACACGTAGGGTCCTTTGCTCTATTGCCAATTGTTCCAAAAGCTTAAGCCGTTGGAGAATGGCCCAAAAATGCACATCAAGCTAAGCTATTGAATAGTTAAAGATCCAAGATTTCAGTTTCATTCGCCTGTGTTGCCACATGAGACTCCTGTTTTGAGTTCTGTTCGGTTTTACTGGAAAAGAAAAAGCATTCTCCCTCACGTCAACTGTGTCTCACATGTGCTGATGCAAACATCCCAAACATGCTGGGAAAGATAAATGAGAATGGGAAAACAAATTTAAACAGGCCCACTGAAACCAAGACCTCCCCAACCTGAGGTCTAATAAAATGTTAAGTAACGACTGAAAACTAGTCCCAAAAACTTTTAAAATGGTCCCGAAAAGGAAAAATGGCTTGTTATTAATTAATTTGCATTTAGAGGATGGAAAGTCACATCATGATGGTAAAATTTGGACTATAAAGGTTGGAGTATGGTGCAAGTAGTCAGGATCGAGTTCATAAAAGATTTGATGTTTGTAAACTTTTAGGAGAGATCCGCATCGTTAAGATTTCAGGTACTATCCTCCGATCTGGTGTTCTGACAAATAGAGTTCTTCTACGAGTTTAGGAAACAATTCACTTTTTTAATGGATTAATTTGTGGTCATCTTAGTTTAGACTTGTTCGGTATTTCTGCCATTACTTGGGTAAACATACCATCTTTCTGAAGAAACTTCATGTTCATTGAACGCCTTTGAAAGTACATCAGGGATCTTGTTAGCCACTCTGCTATTGAAAATCATCTGATACAAAACAAGTTTATGCAAAACCATTGTTTTGATGATTTGCACAGAGCAGCTGTAACCCTTCTCTGTTAAGTATTTTTTCAACCTCTCTCTCTCTCTCTCTCTCTCTCTCTCTCTCTGCAGTTTGGATCCGTCACTGAGCTATGAAGAGCGGGAGAAAAGGAGGAGACAGGCTTCTGGAAGAGCTGTATTTCTCCAGGATCTTCTAGTCTCAACTCTACTAGGTGACTAGCGGAGCAGTTTTAAGTTCTGAATACAAAATAATGTTGAAATTAACTTATTCAGTAATCCCGATAAGAGGCAGTTTCTGTTGTTAATGTAAGATTTCACATTTTTCAGCTACCAAATACCTGCCTCATTTTTAGTGTTGTAATTGTAGCAGCAGCATTAGCCAAATTGCTTACTCATAAATTTCCTGTTGTTATGTATTACTCCACTAAAGCTGTAAAATTTAACATCCTTTCTTTGAATCAGTAGAGAATATTTGTTATGATTTGGAGTTGTAGTGTGATTTGTTATGTCTCTTTGTTTCCTTCTGCTTCATTTGGCCCTTGCTCCTAGGGCTGCAAATGAACCGAGCTACTTGTTTGAGGCTCAGCCTGTTATGGCCTCGAACACTCTAAGTTCGGCTCGTCTTGTTCATAGAGGCTTGTTTAGTAAATGAATCGAGCCAAGGAACATTACAAAGCCCGGCTTGACTCCTCTGCATTCCTATCAAGAATAGAACCAGAGGGGGCTAGTAGAAGCTGTTCCCCTACGTAGAAATTGCTCCTGCATTTTCTTTGCTTTCATTTTCTTCGACTATAGTGGGATTTGTTGGACTGTTGGACTTGGACAGTCATCATTCTTCTCAGTTGTTACCATGATGAAAATTTCGGCGGGTGATTATTGAGTGTTCCTGAAAAACCGCCACGTGGTGTGTTAGGGGCTTTTATCATCACACATTCACGTAATTTGGAAGGGGTGATTATTCAGTGCTCCTGAAAAACCGCCACGTGGTGTTCTGGGAGCTTTTACTGCCGCACATTTACGTGAATATGTGATGGTGGAGACCCTTAGAGTAATATCACGTGGCGGTGCTTCAAGAACAATTAATAATTTATAGTTTGGAGGAGTCAAGAGAGGTGGGATGTGGGATGCTGGCAAGCCCCCACTGCAAAGCGAGTGCAGAGTGGCCGATCCGACCGTTCATCTCGGCAATCGATGGCTCGGATGAACGGCTGAATTGGCCGCTTGGCACCGCTTTACATAGATGCCACTTGGCAGCACCACGTGTTGAAACTTGAAAACCTTACAAATTGAATAGATTAAAAATTAGCTGATGAACAGTTCACAGCTGGAGTAGTCATGGAATTTCTGAATGAGTGCTCAACTCCAGCACTTCATTGTCAACTGGAGTAGATCTCCACCATTACCATTCAAATGATATCTTGTTGCTCTCTCAAAATCTCAATGGGGGTACGTTTTCGCTAATAACCATCTATCTGTACATACTTCAATTTCAATCCACACAACTCCAGATGTGTATATATATCAATACTCTTATATGAAAGATATTCTCAAGCATTGACGGCTATGTCTTTTCTTGATTCACAGAATTCCAATCGGAACCGGTATAGATATACTAATGCAGTGAGCAATTTCAGCCATTAAATGTGTTTTCAATAGTCCGGATTAAAAAAATAATAATAATTTCTACGGAAGAGAATAACTCTTTCCTGAAAGAATTTATTTTAAGTGCAGAACGTCAATTGTTTGTATTGACGGCTAAGATGCTCATTGCAACTTTATAGTAACTTTGCTCACCACTGGGTCCCCAAATCCATGAGCAGGGTCTATTGTAGTGGCTTTGCTCACTTCTGGTCCCCGGATCCATGAGCTCTATAGTATTTCTTATCTCGGAAGCATTTTCTTTTGAATTATTAAACACAATTGCTATTGCGTGGAATCAACAATTTATGACGTGGCATTACTATATACAACCATACTTGTACATCTCTAATTGCACACTCAGAAGAAATTGTTTAAATGTCCAAGGGTTTTTTTTTGTTCGTACGGTATAGTAATTCAACAGGGTATTAGTATGTAGTCAACGGGGGATTCAGAGGCTATCTATAGCCTTGAACCTCAAACCTGCTTCCCGTGGGACTCGAATTCAGGTCACCACTGGCGAGATAAATAAGACCAACTTGACAAGCTGGATTTCTCGTTTAACTTAAGTCTTGAAGTTGTCCTTATTTGAAGTTTATGCGCATTTGTTAGTTTTGCACCAAATTTTTGTGGGTTATTAATTTGTCTCAACGAGGGGAATCAAAAAAGTAAATTTATTTTTTTACTTTTACCCAATTATTTTGAGAAATGACCACTTTTAGCGCACACACAAAAAGTCACTTTTTGGCCTAAATAGTGATTATTTCTCAAAATACTTGGGAAGAAGTAAAAAAAAATTACGTTTCCGATTCCTCTCGTCGCGACAAATCAATAACTCACAAAAGTTTGGCGCAAAACTGACAAATGCGAGGAGGCGGGGGGGCTGCTCCCCCCCTTCCTGCTCCCCTTCCTGCTGCCCCCCTCTTTCCGGGCCCACTCCGGTCTCGCTCCGATGATCGGACACGTTCACTTTGTAGAGCTCGTCGAGTAGAACAACCATGTCAAAAATCAGCTTGATTGGATATCATTAAGTCCTTGATCGGAACCTTTTTATTTTAAAAAGAATGGATCCGAAACACTGAATTAAATCCATTGTAACCCATGGACCGAGAGTTATATGGGCTCCGATCAGGCACTTAATGATATCCAATCAAGCTGATTTTTGACATGGTTGTTCTACTCGACGAGCTCTACAAAGTGAACGTTTCCGATCATCGGAGCGAGACCGGAGTGGGCCCGGAAAGGGGGGGCAGCAGGAAGGGGAGCAGGAAGGGGGGGAGCAGCCCCCCCGCCTCCCAAATGCGAAAGACATTCAAATAAAGACAATTTTCATATTTAAGTTAAGTTCATGAGAACGCAGAATGTCTAAGGCTCCGTTCTCTTGAACTTAACTTAAATATGTCAATTGTCCTTATTTGAATTTTTTTTTTCATTTGTTAGTTTTGCGCCAAACTTTTGTGATCTATTGAATCGTCTCGACGAGTGAAATCGGAAAAGTAAAATTTTGGCACAAAAACTCGTTATTTCTCAAAATACTTGAGTTAAAATGCCAAAATTTTACTTTTCCGATTCCTCTCGTCAAGACGAAACAATAACCCACATAAGTTTATCGCAAAACTAACAAATGCAAAAAAAAATTCAAACAAGAACAAAACTTTCAGATTTAAGTTAAGTTTACATTTTTTTGCTAAAAATAGTTATTTCTCAAAATACTTGGGTAAAAGTGCAGAAATTTTACTTTTTCGATTTCTCTCGTCGAGACGAATCAATAATCCACAAAAGTTTGATGCAAAACCAACAAATGCGAAAAAAATTCAAATAAGAACAACTTTTAAATTTAAATTTAAGTTAAGTTTATATTAAGTTCAAGAGAACGGAGTCTACGTCCGAAATAGCAATTCTTCTACGGCACAAAATTAAAATAGGTCCAGACTTTTAAGTGAGACCAAGAGTTTATTAACCATTTAACCTTTTTGTTATATACGGATAATTTTGTCGGGTGGGAAGGTAGCTGAATATCCATTTCTTCCGACTGGGAATAGGTCAGATCTAAGTTACATAATTTTCCGATAAAAAATTTCACTCTCGTTGAAGTAGAAGCTTAGATGATGTAGAACACGTGACTGCTAAAATTTGGACGAGTTTGGATCAGGCCAAAACTAAGTGGGCTGAAGTTTTTTTTTTTTGCGTTGCGTCATAAGGGGTGATAAACAAGTCAATTCCATTGAGTTTTACCCTCGTTTGGATTAGTATACAACTATTCTCTTGTCAATTTTGCTGCGTCAGTAGAGATAATAAACAAATCAAACGAGTCAAGCAAGTAGATGATTAACCTTGGTTGGATAACACAAGGACCTTCAATAATATGTATATGTTTAAGCTTAGCTTGTTTGTATGACGAGCCATCGCAAACAAGCTTTAATTAAGACAAATACGAGACGATCTCAAGTAGCTTGAATTTTTTTATACATAATTAAGCCGAAAGAGCTAGCCAAGTAGTACCTTGTTCAAGCTTGGTTTGAAATCTTAATGAGCTTCAAAAAAAAATGTTCAAACTTGATTTGTTCACGTAATAGCAAACCAATCTCGAACAAGTTTTTAACGAACGAATACGTGCTCAAACTCGAACAACTTGGTTTGTTTACCGGCCCTGCTCCTGTTTTCGTGCACGCTCCCGGGCATGCGTATTAGACTATAGGTGATCGCATTGATGCTACAGGATGACGGAAGTCAATGGCTCAATTACATACTACAGGAGTATCTTCTTATCTTCTTAATTTTCAATGAGATGATGAAATAAAAAACCACAGCCAAACAAAGAAAAAGAAAGGACAGAGAGGAACAAGGCAGTGGGGGGTGAAGGTGGCGGTGGTGGCGGGGGTGCCGAGACCACACAACAGTCTGTTGGTGGGGTTGCATCACATCACTGATCACACAAATTAAGGTATCGGTGGTTGGGTCACTATCAGTGAGAGTACTCTATCAGATCGAGTACTCTCACTCCAATTTCAGTGCTGAGCGAATATCAAGTGGTATCCGCTCGTACATCTAAACCGTCTATTCCGCATTTAAACGGCTCAGATTTAGAAAGAGAAAAAAGAGAGAGAAAGTGTTTGGGTGAGAGGAGAGAGATGGTTTAAATCCGAGTCGTCCAAAAGTATATCGGATTGCTCAGATGCGCCAGACGAGTACTACGTAGGATAGACTCACTCGGTACTGAAAAATCTCTCCATAGTCACATACCAAGAAAAGGTTAGGAAGAAATATAAGTATTTTACTAAAAATGAGATTCAACCAAGATAAATATATATATATATATATATATATATATATATATATATATATATCTCATGGGATTTGTTTTGTTCTTTTTGTGAGGGGAGTATAAAGCCAAAATTATTCTTTTCTTTCTCATTAAAATAAAGAGCTTGGCATGGGCAATGCGAGGGAATGTGAATGGTGTTGTGTTTGAATGATTGTATACCTATACTTTTTAAGCAGCAAAACCAAGTTACTGGGGCAAACCACGCATTTTTCGGTCGATGTGGGTGATGGGTTTCGTATGGAACCGCTTACGTGTAACTACCCGTGAGCTGGAGAGGTGCGATTGGTTGATGACTAGTCAAAGGGAGAAAAGGGAGGTCTCGCGGGGAGGAGGAATGGGAGCAAGAAGTATAGGAAGAACAGAGACAGCGTGTCCCTCCACTTTTCGGCGGGGTACTCAACCTTTTCCGGGTTCTGGCAAGTGAGGTCACACGTTTCTCTGAGGAAGAATGTTCTCCTCCCTCAAATTCAGTGCTTACTCGCCCTCTTTCCAGAAAAAAAAGGTCCTTTTTTATCATTGGGAATGTCAGGGGTATTTATAGGGCACCTGGGCCTAGGTCAGGCCCAAGACGGCGCTCTTATTAGTTCCCGACACGTGTCTCTCCTGTACTTCATGGCCTTGGGAAAGCTCGCCTTCCCGCGGACGATTTTCCGCGGGAAGGCTCGTTTTCCCGTGGCGTAACCTCCAACTCCAAGCCACCAAACCGCAAGAAATTCCCCAATTCCCGTTGTAGCGAGGTCGCGACCTGCAACGATCGTTTTCTTTCTCCGCGGGGCTCCTTCCCCAGGACCCTGCCTCTGGGCCTAGGGCAGAAGCCCCCACGGCTCTTCCATTCCCCCAAATGGGGTTTCCCCATAGTCACGAGATCGGGGGAACCGAGGGATGTTAGCATAAATTCCGCGGGGGATATCGATGCGCGAAGTCCGCGGAATTGACCCGCGGGTGCTTCCACTTTTCCGCGCCCCACCTCCACGTGTCTTATTGCTATTGTAGGGTCAAATAGTCGTCTCTCCTTTCGACCTAGCAATTCTGACCGCGCCTACAGTGGATAAATGGTATTGAAAAGTTCTTTTTTGAAGTCAAAATAAAAAAGCCAGATTAAAAAGAAGGGTCAAAATTAAAAACAAGCTGTAAATTGGAGAATTTGAGGCCTTGGGTAATGAGGCTTGGGGCAATATTTTAGTAGAATGAATTTATTAGTACTTATACGAAAATACGATGCTCTCATTTAAGATTACAGTGACTAGAGCGGATGGATTGCTCAATGATAGACGCCATATACTTTCAAGTTTCATCAAAAAAAAAAGGGCACCGTATACTCACACGCACAGAACCAATGTTCAAACCAGGGTTGAGTAGCTCCATTTGTACCCTAGGCGTCATAACTTAAGAATTTTCTTTTTGGGGAAATTATCCCAAGAGTCCCTGTAAATTAGACCATGTGTCACTTTGGTAATTGTAACTTCAATTGAAAAGTTTTAAACTTTGCACTAATTTTGTCCAATTAAAAAAGGTAATTGGTTAATTATGTGGATGGTAAATTCTCATGAGTGTTATGTAATTACCCATTATGGACAAAGTTGCATATTCCCATAATTTGAGCTCACCGCATTAAATTTATCAAGCTCACACCCAATAAACTCCCCTGTCACTAAATCCCCCGTTCTTCTACCATGCACCGCCATTATACACTATTATTACCACCCATAACTCCGTTCACATAGTGCCTCTTTCTCATTGGGAGCCCTTTCGTTGCCTACCTAATTCCAACCCAATAGATTGTGTTCACATTGGGAGTAACTTCTTATTGAAATATGAAAGGGTGGGTCTTTATAGACGAGTTTAGATATTGGGTCTTTTCATCGTAGATACTACAATGGTTGTCTCCGTTTTTATCAATATGGTAAACAACCTTGAGATGTAATTATAAACAAATAAATCAAATTAATATAGTTCTTTGTTTTAAAACAAGGTTCCCCACATGGGCAACCACACTCGATAATGCAACATTGGATATGTTAAATCTCCGATGCTCAGCACATTAGTGGTATTAAATGATTCTACTACAGAAAATTGGACCTCTCTCATGGCTGTAAGGGGATGCTACTGTAGTGTTTTGGGTTGAATAATGGTAATGGTACAGGATGGGGGTATCGCTAAGGAAGGAGTGAACGTGTAGTGTGCAAAGGTTGGATGTCTGGAAGATGGAGGTGCTTTAGATGGTGAAGGTTTGCGCTATAGGTAAAGGGTGGTGGCAAATGGGTGTGTGGAAGAGAGAGAGAGAGATGGTTATGTCTAAGAGAGTTGGAAAAAAGAGAGATATTAGTGTGGTCGCCGTTGAAAGTGGCAGTAATGGGTCACTATGTTTACATCCTAAAATGTGCCACCCAATAAGAAAATTACACGTGTCACCAGGTAACGTGGTGACCAATCAGAACATGTCTCAATTGGACCCCGGATGTAGAGGATTACAGGGTTTAATGATGGCGTTATTTTAGAACTAAACGGTATCGTTTTGATTGGAACCGACGACATTTGTTATCAAATAAGGATGATTTTAAAAAGTGATTAAGTTCAACCGTTGATTAATCCTTAGGATCATCGAACGGTATCATTTCTGTCTCAATTCATAACGGAAGTTAGACGCGATTGCAGGGAATCATTTGGGTCTATCATGTGACACTAAACCACGTTGCATGAAGGCAGGAGTATCACGATCCATGAAGAAGCCACGAACACCAGTATCGAGGTAACTGTTCGAAGGCCCCTTTTAACCGTTTTGAGGGGGAAATAGGCAGTTCGAGCAAAACGTGGGTATCTACCGAAGACGTGGAGATAGAAGATCGAAGGCATGCCCATCGTCTATAAATAGATGAGTAAAGCAAAGAGAGAAGCCCCGACAAAAATTCATATCATCTGACAACTCATACAAAATGATTGCTCAGAGGTTTATCGTTTTAGTGTTTAGATTAGTTTAGAATAAGATCTTTTTTGTAAGTTGAAGACTTATTTGCATGTAAGATTACTTTCGATTAAATTCAAGTTCTCTTATTTTCTTTTAAGTTTTTTCTTAACAAAGAATAGTCATTTGTAAGTCCACTTTCGATTGAATTCAGTGTGCTTATATTTCTGCATTATTCTTGATAGAATCTTAAGATTGTTTGCATACAAACTTACCTTTGATTAAATTCAGGTTTGTTTGTGTTCAATCATCTTTTCTGATTCGAAGCGCGTCAATCTTTTATTTGGTTGATACCTTAAGGAAAAATCCTCTTAGTTGAGGTAATCGAACGGATAACACAGTTGCCTGATTTAAATTAATTGTTTCAAATTAATTTGAAAAGAATAATTTCTTTGTGAAATTAGTTCTTTTCTGGGACGCCCGCACACAATCATTTGCCATTTGATTGAGCTAATTCAGCCCAAACACACACTGATGAAAAGGCTTATAGTGACTACCAAAGGCAGGTTGGGTTCAACACACTACTTGGCGTTTGAAAGGTACTGTAGTTCCTAATGGACCAAGTTAGTAAGTACATTTGAAGTTTTAAGGTTAAATTTGATGCAACTGAGAGTACAAGGCCCAAAGTGACACAGGTACTAACGTATAGGGACTACTTGTATTATTTACTCTTTATCTTTGGTAGAACTTTCTCCTTTCCTCCCCTCCCTGTGCAATCTCTATATAAGTTTTACGTTTCTCATGTCGGTCGGATCATAAGTACTACCACTCCGGTTATTGGTTTTCAACATTTTAATCTGGAAATTTTGCTGGGTTTTTGTTGTTTGGGTGTTGGTATCGGATTAGATTTTTAGAGAGAGAGAGAGAGAGAGAAGAGGAAAGAAGAGACGTAATTAATTAAGATGGTAGTAGAGTTCTTTCTGCTGAGTTGCACGGGAATTGTGGTGTTCCTACACGGAGCCAATTTCTTCTTCCACGCTATCTCCTCTCACCTCGCCTTTCGATCTCTCAGGTACAGAGTCTCTCTCTCTCTCTCTCTCTCTCTCTCTCTCTCTCTCTCCATTTTCTTCTGAATTTGGTCTTTTGACTCTGTTCCAATACTTCTTTTTATTTTGGTTATTCTTAAACTTTTCTCTGTTTTTTTCTATACAATCAATTTTTGGTTTTTTGTCCTCAAATCTGTTTTTTCCTGCCAAAATTGTTTGATTCAACTCTTTTCCCTAGAAACTAAATTCCTGGCTCTGTTTGGAACTTGTGTAAAGGAAGAGAAATTTTCAAAAAAAAAAAAAAAAAAATCCATTTTCTTGTTTGGTTCTTAAAGAAAGAGAAGAGAAAATCTCGAAAGCAAATGCAACTTTCATCCTAATTTCTCTTTTAACTTTCTCCCTCATTTCCTTCTTAATTATAAAACATGTATCACATTCAAGAAAAATGTATTGATATCTGTAAAAGTGTATTAATTGTCATAAAATGTGTTTTAAAATCCAAATTCATTTGTCATTATTTGCTTATCCGGACCCTTTCGGTTCTTTTTGTGGTCGGCGTGGAGAACTACTATTATTTCCTGTATGGGAATTGAGAAATTTCTCTCCAAATAAGTCATGAAATCAGCGCAGTTAGGCCCCGATTCCGCCATTTTACTTAGTATTTTTCAAATAAGTACTTATTTTATCTTAGCGGAACGGGTCTTAGTGTTTTAAGAGTTCATAATTTGGATTGGAAACTTTTAATTTGGTTCATGTTTTAAAAAACATGGAAACTTTAGGTGTGGTTAGAGCTTAATCATGATTTGCTGATTTTTCTTGGCTTGTTACTTAAGCTTTTAAATTTTTAATATACATATTTGGACCATTTCTGTTGGCAAATATCAATAATAGGTCCACCAACCACAAAACACATCCAACCCCCAACCTATATTGTATTCTATTTATAATTCAGGGTGTCGGTGAACGTATATGTAGTACATATTTTGCGTCTCTGTTTCTTTGTGGGATAGATTCCCGTACGGACTAATCCGCTTAACAGCACCTAAGAAGTTTCGAACATGAGACTTAAAAAGAGAAGAAAATCTCTTAGTCTCGGTTCTTGACAATAATCTTGACAATAGGCCAACTCTTTGGTAACGGGTCGGGTCGGGCTCATATCAGGCCGGTCGAGTTCGTGTCACAAACCACCAACCCAAACCCGACCCATTTAGAATTCGTGTTCTCGAGTCGTGTCATTTTCGTGTTTTGTGTAAAAATTGGGCAACCCTAACCCTCTGACTTCGTGTCCGGTTCGTATCGTGTTATCGTGTTTCGTGTTCGTTGCCCAGCTCTAAGGTCAACCTAAACCTGGGTACAGTACCTTATATGTAGCATACATAATTTGCGTCTCTATTTCTTTGTGGAGTAGATTGCCTTGACTTGTTAACTAACTAGGTGGATTCATTTATGGATAAGATCAATTTTATTGATGTGACGCAATATTGTATTTATTACTTTATTATTCTTCAAATGATTCTAATTAGGGAAAAATTCAAAATACCCTCCCAACCTATACACCCAAATTCAATTAGACTCCCAACCTTTTAAAAACTTCAATTTTACTCCCAACGTTATATTCCGTTAATCAAAATGCCCCCTTCCGTCCAAATTACTAACGGATTAAAGGCTCCGTTAAATAGTATTTTGATCGAATTTCGATGATCCGAGCCGCTCAATGTGTTTAAAATGTGATTTTAAGGGTACTTGCAAGAAATCAACAAAAAAAATGACCGGGAAGGGCTTCATCTGAACAGTTTTTTATTGAATAGTTCAATAAAAAAACTGTTCAGATGAAGCCCTTCCCGGTCATTTTTTTGTTGATTTCTCGCACGTACCCTTAAAATCACGTTTTAAACACATTGAGCGGGTCGGATCATCAAAATTCGATTGGGAAAGGGGAGGTGTGGATCGATCCGGATTTTATTTAAGCACGGACGTCCGAATTTTGCTTCGGTCTGTACCTCCCCTTTTCCGATCGAATTTCGATGATCTGAGCCGCTCAATGTGATTTTAAGGGTACCCGCGAGCAATCAGCCAAAAAAAATGATTGGAAGAGCTTCATCTGAACAGTTTTTTATTGAAAGATGAAGCCCTTCCTGATCATTTTTTTTGCTGATTTCTAACGTGTACCCTTAAAATCACGTTTTGAACACATTGAGCGGCTCGGATTATCGAAATTCGATCTGAATACTATTTAACGAAGCCTTTAACGGAATCCGTTAGTAATTTGGACGGAAGGGGGCATTTTGATTTACGGAATATAACGTTGGGAGTAAAATTGAAGTTTTTAAAAGATTGGAAGTCTAATTGAATTTGGGTGTATAGGTTGGGGGTATTTTGAATTTTTTCCTTTTAATTACTAAAACATTGTGTGTGGGGTGGAGGGGGGGGGGGGGAGGAGGAAAGTCCTCCAGAAGACAACAAAATAGATTTCTAGTTTTATACCTTAATCATCTAGCAACTTTCTGTTGTCTAGAAAGTAAAACATATGAGAAACTTTGAAAGGGAGATGACACTAGAAAACATCACTTTTTGGGTGGTTCCTGTATCCAGGGTTAACCTGGAAGTCGGTGTCCAGGGTGACCCTGTCTTGGAGGAGTTTATCGTCACCGAAAAAAGAGATGACACCGAGGCGAATCAACCTTTAGAGATATATACATGTATAGTCGTATACACATATTTACGTATATATTCATGTAGCTGTTGCATGAATCATACAGCTATGGCCTCATATTCTAATTGAATGGGAATTCGGTACAAACTAAATTGGATTGAATATCAAGTGTCAAACACGGGAGGGAGGTAGATATTTCTGGAAGGTGGGAAACTGGCGTTGTTTTGACTGACTGGTGTATAGTTCTTTTGGTTTGTAATTCATGAATCATGCGCAAGTACCGTGTTCTTGTTGGCCTTGGCTATGGTAGAAGTCGTGTGCAGTCGTACATTCGTGTTTAAAGTGATACCCAAAGTAACCTATCTGCATATTTTCACCATGTATTTTGCTTTCCTGGGCTGCAGTTTCTTGGGATTCATTGGATGGTAGAAAGGACAGGGATGATCTCGTCGCGATGGACCGGGTAGAGAGGTGGCTTGGACCTGCCGAAGCGCATCTGTCAATAGTTGTCCTAATTTTTAAGGCAATTTATAGCGTTGCTAGAAAATATAACACAGAATAAAATGGAAGGAAACCATCAATGACATCATGTTGGAACCAAGCTGTAATTGTTCGATCTCTTGAGCTCAAGAGTAATAATGTACTTATTTCACACCCTTGGCTCGAAACATGGTATGGCATCTAATTTTTGCTTTATAAGTTCCAGGGTTTTAAACAAAAGGGGCGTTTTGTATGGTATCTATTGTTACATAACCGGATTTTGGACATCCGGATATTGATATTTACTTACGTATTGTCTAGTGCGGTCCAATATCGGCCAATATATATGGCCATATTACCGATACCGTTATGTTTTTTCATACCGCGATTTAAAACCTAGTTATTACAAACTATGGAGTATGATCTAATCTATCTAAATGACTTGTATTCCCTTTCTCTGTTTTTAATCGAGGTTTTTTTTTATGTTTTTATCCCCTAATCTATGCTCCGTTTTTTTACTTGGTCCTTAAACTACAAAAATTACATATTTCATCCCTCAATTGGAACCAATTTGGACTAATAGTTAATGGAATAGACAAACAGAGTATATTTTAAGGACGAATAGACAAACAGAGCATAGTTTTTTTTTGAAACTGTCAATAACATATCAGAGCCCGAAGGCAATACAGATTCCATCAAAAGATACAAGAATGAACCAAAACTATCAAGACTTCGACACTGGCACCCCCTGCAGAAGCAAGGCCGACGAAATGCCTAGATTGGGGATGAAATGTTAGACAAAATTGGGGAACCCGCTGACTTTTCCGTCCAAATTGGAGAATCTTGAGGGGTGAAAGAGGTGAAGTTGAGGGATAAAATAGGTGATTTTTGTAGTTTACGAACGAATGAGACAAACAGAGCATAGTTTAGGGGATAAAACATATTAAAATATATATATTTTCCTTTCCCCCCCTCCACACACGCACGCACGCACGCACACGCACAGATCCATCTCTCGGCCTGAACAAGAAAAATGATTGTTTGGCGATGTGAAAATGAATTAATGGTGTTTTATTAGTCAGTCACGTTATTGAGAGGGAAAAGAAAAGAATCATGCACAACTTGCACTCTGTTAGGTTGGAAATCCTTTTCACCCCCCATAGATCCATCTCTCGGCCTGAACAAGAAAATTGATTTTGATTAGCTGGTGAAGCAAATCTTACAAGTTTCACCTACTTTTGAAAATGGGTAGGTTTCATCTGGAACAATACCAGCTCTGTAAATCGATACTTGACATTGCATTTTGCCAACTATGATACTGGATATTGCACTGGGGTTGTGTGTTTTGCATCTCAGTTTTTTGAGCTTGGCATGGGGCATTTTTCATGATTTTGCGGAGTTGGCGTCTGTTACGTTCGACGAGCATTTGCGTCGACTTCGGCTCATTACGCAGCGGGTTGGTGGGGTAACATAATGGAGATGTATGATGTATCGGACTTCAAATGATAAAAAAAAAAAGGGTTAAAACAATAGAATTGCATCAAATCCTTTATTCTTTCCCAACAATAAAAGGACAGCTCAGGACAAAAACGTGACTTTAAACTTAGGACAAAAACGTGACTTTACACTCAACCTTTCGCTTCATATTTTTACAAAAGCATTCAACAATGTAAGTAGACTTTCATCAACCAATGCAACCCAAATTCAAATCATGTCTCTGCCATCGAATTCGACCCTTGTCGATTTGCTTCATGCCTTCTTCTGACTGGTATAAGCCTCTTCAAGCCATGTTCAGGGATTTTGCGAAATTGAAATGTGTATCGGTACCACATATGGGTCACACATATCGATACTTTTGAAATTGCTGACTAATGACCATATTAGTCTCCTATATCAGTATTATTCGACCTATTATTCTAGGTTTAAGTGATCAAAGAATTGTTGTCATCCATTGATCTTTAATTCGGTTAGAGCAGCTCCAACCACAGTTTTCGCTTCCGAGGTGGAAACAGTGGTCAAAATTGAAGTGAAAGAATGCTCCAAGCAAGCTGCAAAGAGGACCTAAATTCGGCACGCTTTAGCGTTGCCGTCTTAGCATGTTTCTACGCTGGAGATTGACCTTCACGATGTTGAACAATGTGGGTTACTTGCAGTGGCTTTTGGGCTCACTGCCGCTCTTGAAGGAGCTACAATTATGGTCAATTAAGAATTTTCGAGTCCGCTTTGGTTGCCATACCGCGTTCAAGTTTATTAATCGTAAAATTCATTCGAGGGACGTAAATTGGTTCCACCATTTCAGAGACGGCTCATGTTCAAGTGAGGACTATTGGAAGTGTTACGTTTGAGTATTATCTTTCATCTGTCGCAATACATCACGTCGCAACTAGACAGAAGAAACAATATTGGACAGAATTATAGTACGAGACAGTGTTGAGACACATCAGAAATAACAGGATGAAATAATAAGAGTCAAATGATAGGAAGGATGCATCAGAAAATATCTGAAAATACTCAAAAACTGTCAGGTGATAAGGATATGTTCATTTAACAGTGCAGTTAACAACAATGGCTGATCCACAGATCTGTTAGTAGCGTCTGAAATCAACCAAAACTACTAACTATTAAACCGCGACAGCAACTGATAGAAATTGAATACTCCTATTACTTTACAAAAAAATCAGCGCGGCATGTACAACACAATACAATTGGAAAGGGTAAAAAAAAATGCGCGCCCACATTTTGATTTCCTCACATGAAAGAGTCCTCTAGAATCATTGTCAGCAACGAGTACTTCGCTTTGATGGTGATCCTCCCACCCTCTACACAGAGCTTCGCTCCAGTGACTACCCAATGCCCCGGTGGGCACTCCGGACCCCTCACCATTTCCTTTGTATCCACAAAATGCATCAACTTTGGTGCTTTTCTCGGCAAAGGTGGGCCCCCAGGATAAACCGCCGAATTCAAATCCACTTTGGCGGGCTTCTCAACAGGAGTCATCCCGGTAGTGAACGTCGAGCTTATCAACATCGACATAAACCCTGACTTCCGAGACGAGGTTGTGGGGCCGTCCCACTCCGACCGTCGAAGCTTTGCAGACGCCACCGCAGAGAATCCCAGCCTCAGGAACAGCACTTTCTTCATTCCAACTGTCTTTACTTCAAACCAGGCTTTTGTAACTATGGAAGCAGAATCGTCGATCCTCGCTCCCTCGAGTTGTACTGGAGCAGTACACACGTGAGAGAATATGCTCCAGTTCACGGGTTCGTAGTAACCTCGTTCGATCGGCTCATTGATTGGCTCAAGAGTGGGGTCGTCTGAGAGTTGGAGGCTCTCGGGAAGACTTGAGAGGTGTTGCAAATGGACTGCCAAATTGTTACTCCTCTTACCTTCTAAGTATAAACGGATCCCTGTCACTGGCCGGTTTCCCGAGTCAACCTGCAATGCAGTTGATACAAAAAGATCACATTACTTTTTCTATCGGAACTGGATTATAAAGATCTCGAGCTGTATTATAGAAGAGATGAAGTTGAAGCAACTTCAATACAGCTATTTCACTTATTACATCTTCTATGATTTTTCTTATACCTCCATAAGTTCCTCCACAGATCCATGATCCAAACACAGACCAAAAAAAACAAAAAAAGGAAGGAAGAAAGGAACTCAATCATGGCTAACAGTCAGAAACAATGTTTTGAAGCAAATTTACTGCACCCAAATACTTCTTTTCGGTCATCAACTCCTTCACGTAGTAACATGCTTCCTTCATCCCATATTCTTGGTTCTTCTTCCTTCTTGTTTTGCCACATATTAGAAGTATCTACACATCCCCAACCCCAAGCTCAAGCCCACCCATTACAGAGGGTATCAACCTCGTCTCTTCATAGAAGTTGACCCCTCAACCTAACACTACTGTAAGTGCACAACAGCAGGGCCAAACTGCCCCATTCATTGGTCCTTCATTTCTGATGTCCCAAAAGTATTGTCCATCACTAACATCAAAGCCAACAGTTCGTAACTTCCAAAACTATCTATCATGAATAGATACAAAGGTATTCGGAAGTGGAAAAAATAAAAAATTACGGCATATTAGGAAATAATGGCATTGAATTTGAATTCAAATCCCATATATCGTGTCCCTTTAAAAAGTCACAAAGTGTAATTTCCATGACCAGGAATGTGCGACTGAGTAATTTTAAAAATACGCAAACATGTGCAAGACAAACCACCTCATGATCTTTCCAAAACAAGAACCATTTACAAAATTTGAATAAAAAATCCCAATTTTCACAAGGTGCGAGACAAATGTTTACCTTTGAGGTATTAACATAAAGCTTGGGACCCATAAGTGTGAATTGAAGAGATGGAGACACTTGTCTTTTGTGTCGGGGTGCAAGTGGAAGATCACCGTATACTGGAGCCCATTGTCGAGGTAACTGAAATTCTAGGAATTGATGGAGTTCCTCTATAGGTGGTTTATCTGCATGATTTGATCATCCAATACAAAAACAAGTCTTAAGTGAGAAGTAACACTCTCCCAGTAAGAAGAACGAAAGTGTTATACTTTATAAAATGCTAGTCTACATACTGTCTATAACATCCAAATTACATAGTAGATACAACCACTCTAACCAGAAAGTATGAGCATAAATAAATACTAACAGGGCAAGACAGAAAAATAGTTAGAGAAATGAAAAGCACTAAGGTTGCTAAGTGCCCACTTGATCACACACTCATAGTTGGGGAGGGACGGAGAGAGGGTCCCAAGTCCTAACCCTAACGACCAATCACGAGAACCCTAATCTTTTCACGTTATATTAACATCAGTGGTTTTCATCTTGCAAATTAATTATAACAGTGCGGCATCCCAAAAATAATGGAACAGAAAGAAGTAAACCTAGTTTAATACCCATTAATGGGTGTCTGTAGGGGGCGAGCACATAACCGAGAAACCCGACCAAACCAACCGATCCAGTCCGATCTGATGAGATACTGTCAGTTACGACAGCTCCGACTGTCAACAGCGGGACCAGCTTCTCCAAATTCTCGGTATCGAATTGGCTGTCGGGTTTAACTATTTTTCATCCATATAAAACCGGCCCACTGATAATAAAAAAAAAAAAAACACAATACGCATACATATCATTCAATACGTGGTATCTGTATGAGCAGTCAACTCCTCGATCCTATATTTTTCATTTCAAATTTATACATCCCAACTAGGTCGAGAACCCGCGAAGACCAATTTGCTACCAAAATTTAGTAATCCAAGAGAATAAAGTTTTCGCGCACTACTCAAGATTAGAGACTCCCCCCCCCCCCCCCCCCTTCAAGCATTTAGCCCTCACACACGCTTCTCCCATGCCTGCCACGGGCCGCGTGCCCATCCCCCCCCCCTCAAGCATTTAGCCCTCACACACGCTTCTCCCATGCCTCACACACCTGCGTGGCCCTCACATTCGATTTGTTCCCTCTCTCTCACCCATGTGTGTAGCCCTCATACATGCTCTCTCTCTCTCTCTCTCTCTCTCTTCTCTGGATAAGAGTAAAATGGAGTTTGGCGTCTTCGTCTTCGTCTTCTTCACTGTGCCTATTTTCAACTCCGACTAACCTGAACGACCTCGATTGACAATCTGGCGACAGCAACACGGTCGAGTTTCAGTGGAAGATCGGTCAGAAACGGATGAACAAATGGGGACCGATGATTTTGGGTCAGCTAACGGGTTAAGGTCAAACCTGACCTGTGCACACCCCTAGGTGTCTGGCAAGCCAAGATTGACTATAGGCATAACTTTGGCATTAAATGCACAAAATGGGTGTCCTCAAACTCAAACCAACAACTTAGGTAGATTTTTTGAACACTGGTCTAGTGTCATCTTACGATCTTCTTCCTGCTATTCAGGAATTTGTCATTTTTTTCTTTCTTGTTAAACAATTCTTGATTGTTCTCCGAACCAAAAATAGGAGTATGAGCGAGCTTAAGTTGTGTAGTAACCTATACCCTTTTCTATGCATTGAATAGACAAGTTGAAACCTACGTCCTTGCTCTTTGAACCAATGTTCTAAATAGCGGTCTGGGCGCTTGGAGGTGCCCTGCTATCACGCCAATAGCCTTTGGCGTTCGATTTGGCGCCCAGGGAGGTTTGGCAGTGTTTGGCGGCCCAAAAAAATATATATAAAAAATAATACGAGGGAGGTGAGCGAAGCCCTACTACTTATTGTCTTATTCAACTTATTTGCTAGTTGCTACTACTTAATTTCATTTGGGTTTGTACTTTGAAGTTTGAACTTGCATTATGAATACATGGAATATAGTTTGATTGGATAATGGTTTGTTAAAAAAAAAAAAATTCTACCGAATTGCTTGGGACCGCCTAGGCGGCTTGGCGCTTGGAGATGGGTCTCCGCCCGACTACCGCCAAGCGCCATTTAGAACATTGGCTCTCTCTCCACAAAACTTGCAGAAATAGACCTCTCCAAATATCAATTTCTCACATCATAGTTGACATTGTCAGTCCCATTTCCTTGTACCTTAAATGTAAGTTTGGACAAATCTCGGCCCCTTTCAAAAACATTTTTGGACATGGGCAGCGGTTTGGACATATAGTAATATGCACTTGTCTGGCATTTTGTTGCCATTCCTAATATTTTATACATGCTTCCAACAAACCACTGACCCTTCCTTCATGTTTACAATGAAAGCAATATAATCTTTGTTCAATGAAGAAAATTTACAATATACAGATATAAATGTACTCACATCGAAGGTAGAGATTAATTGCATGGCTTAGGAATCCACTACCGCGAACACCACTTAACAGCGAAGCTATAGGCACAAAGGACATCGATATGATATTTGGTGACTGTGATACAGTGGAAAGCCACTGACTATGACTTTGGCCGATATCAATTCCTCCCCTTCGGTTTTGAATGCTGAACATATCCTGCAGAAGGAAAAAATCAAAATACAGCACAAAAAATGAGGATGCCCCCCAATGGTCCCGTTCAAAATGCAACGAGTACAGTATTTATGAGGAAGCTTACATCATTCTTCGAGAGAGAAGTTACGGTTGGTACGAGTGAAGTCATAAAATGTGAATTAAGATCCCAAATGACGGTATTTCCATCCTGGAACAAAAACAGGGAGCTTAGAATAAAACAACAATGCCATGAGGATAATCTACACAACATCTCTATGTTGTTTGTGACATGGTCTCATAGTAGTTATGCATCATCCTTTTCTTGGATTGGGAAATCCTGTGCAAGGTCTCGCAAGGCACCCGGAAGGACGCACACAGGCCACCGATCTTGACAATGAATGGTTGAGATATAATGTTTAATTATGACCGGTAAGAACCATTTATTACCGGTGATAATTGATTTTTTATCTGGACCGTTGATTGATGAAATCGACGATTGTGTGTCGCCCTATATGCGCCTACATAGGGATGCACTACAGCACCCCCGGATCCAAACGTGACATAAATTTTTATCAGGACACAGAACAGGCAGTAGGATTATGCAGGACAATCTTTGCAGCAATATTGTAATTTGGTGTACACTTAAAATGCCCATATATAACCTTTAAAGCATGGATAATCCTCACTACAGAATATAAATGTCCACTACCAAAGAGCTTTCACTTTGTTCTTTTACAAGTTTTGAGGAAAAAAATTTACTATCAGCATGGTTCTCAACAACTCTCTCGCTCCCTCCCTCCCTCCCTCCCTCCCTCTCCACTCATTACTACTCATTACATCAAAAAAAATTCTCACAACCAAACAAAGTGCTTATCATAGAAAATTAGACTTAGGTCCATTATGTGAACTTCAGAAGTCCACAAGTCCACCTATTAATTTTGTAAGGTCTCAAGTCCATTTTAGGGTACCCTAGAGTAGGGTAGGACACTCTAGGATTTAGGCACTTTCATAAGATTTTAGGGTGCACTTTTTATTATAGGATAGTGTACCCTAGGGTAGGGTAGGATACCCTAGGATTTAGGCACTTTTATAGGGTTTTAGGGTGCATTTTTCTATTATAGGGCTTTATTGGTTTAGGCACTTTCATAGGGTATAGGGTTTTAGGCACTTTCATAGGGTACCCTAGGGATTAGGTTGTGTGGACTTGTGGCTTTACAAAACTATTAGGTGGACTTATGGGCTTATGAAATGTCTATAGTGGACCTATAACTAAATCTCCCTTATTATCATGCTGTTTTCCTTTCAGATTTCCAGTCAAAACATAGTTTTGAGTTTGAGGGCTTCGGTCCAACAGCATCATGGGTGCACTTAGGTGTCAAAAGAAAAGAGGTCAGGAGTTCAACTCCTTTTCTAAGGTTAGTAACCATACTGACTTTTGCGGATTATAAAAAAAGGCTATGTGTGCCACTGCAGAATTCAAATTGTTGGTTTAGGGAACAACAATAAAGAAATAAACTACACCCATTTAGTACCATTAAAGAGTAGGTAGCTGGGATGGATAAAGTGAGTACATAGCAAATGCACAAAGTGATTGTGCTTAAACTCGAACAAATAACCAAGAGGGTCTTATGAGCTCTTATTTGCATATAGTTGCAATAGTGTCCTAACCTACTACTAGAAGAACATCAGTAGTTCACTGTGAAGTACCACTGCTCGGTGCAGATGGTAGAGAGGAAGAACACAGACATATGCTTAAGACTTTAAGCAAATTTGATCAAACAGGAGAGTCAATTTTTGCTGTGGTGATTTAATTCTAGAATTCCATGTATACCTTCTTGTTTAATGATAATTTATTACTGTTCGATGTGCAGCTTCCATCTTCAGAAAATCTTTTATCAGCTAATTCTTTCAACAATTTCTGCACTTCAGTTGGCTGAAGACTTGAACTTTGAAGCTGCTTAATATGAACAACGTCTTTACCTCCCATCTTTACCCCAACAACAATATGAGTACCATATTTCTCAATAAACCTGGAAAATCATCTGATTAGGTATTAAATAGAAAATAATCACCAAGTCAACAGAATTGTTGATAATGTTGAAGGTACAAGTAATAAAGTTGCCTCTCTTTCTAACAGATTAAGCTTTTTAGCTGAGTTGGTGGTTAACAATCTAATATGGTATTAGGGCAGGCAATAGATCCTATGTTTGAACCTCACCGCCAACCTAATGTTAAAATATTTACATGTGTTTAGCCCGCTTATGGAGGAGAGCCTAGCTACACGTGAGTGGGTGTGTTGAAGGTATAACTGTATAAGTAATAAAGTTGTCCCTCTTTCTAATAGCTTATGCCTTGTTCTCTTTACTTTTCAAAAAGCATTTTTTTTAAAAAATCCCCCTAGATTCCTCCTACTTCCAACATTTCTCTCTCTATCTCTCTCCACTTATTACCCCTACTATTTTTCAAAAAAAAATTCCAATCCAAATCCAAACACAACATTAAGCTTTTAGATGAGTTGGTGGTTAACAATATAATAAATATAATAGTGTCAACCATTCATTCTAAGGAAAATTCTCAAACTTAAAAATGGAAATAAAACTCCAACTATTCCTCCTTTGTATCGAGACACCAAGCTTCGTAATGAATATCCACAACAACATACATGATCATATGCCTCAGAAATGGTTATGTGCAGACTACAGACTAGATACAAAAATACAATTTCCAGAAATCTAAACTCTTCCATGCAATTGTATCCCTACATGATTGATAAGCCAGTTTTCCAGGCCTTTAAAAGTGATTGCATGTTCATCAATCCCTTATGTTGTCGTGAAATGGGGAATCAATTTGCTTGCTGTTAAAATCAGCATATGAACATTCCTAGTAATGAGTTGTTTAAATCAGTTGTCTAGAAGAAGAAGATTAAATTATTTGAGGGTCTAATCACAGTGCATGTTTATTCATCAGCTTGTAATTTGTAAAACAAAAAACACAGTGAATATTTATGCCATGCTTGATTCAAGGATTATGACAGAAAAGGGAAATAAAATCATGTGAAAGTTTGGTTTGGTCACCTAAAACTAGTGAGGAAAAGAAGCTACAATGAAAACTTGCATTCGATTTAGTTTTAAATATCACTTTTCTTCGACTTAATAGTGATCTCTAATCATTTCTGTGAAAAGTTCTCATTCCCTTTCTATTGCGCGGAAAAGCACAAAGGAAAATGATTTTCCTACTCATTTTTTTAGTTCCTCCAAACCAATTGCCACTTCCACCTTCCAGTGGCAGTGTTAAGCAACATACTGCATATAAATCAGAATCTTTAAAACTAGTGCTTCCTAAGCTTAAAGTAAAAGAACTTACTCAGCAAGGATAACAGGATTCCATGAGGCAGGAACTTCTTTTTTCACATGCTCAGATAGTATTATTTGTGATCTTGCCAACTCAATATTGTATAGAGAAATAAACCAACCATCAAAAGCAAGACTTTTTGTGGTCGTTGCATCCTTCTGCCAACATCCCCTGAAGTCGAACATTGTATTGAAAAGGCCAGATGGTATTTTACCAGATAAAGCCAACTCTTGATTGAATTGCTCTGACATCTGTGGAAATATTAGAGAATGCAAAAAGCACCTTAATACAACAGCGTCATTCTAAGATAGAAATCTTTCCAAGCATAGCGATTGGATGAAAAGCTATTTCAAAAACATATCGCCTAACTAGTTTAACTCTACGAAAGAAGTTGAATCCATTGACCATAGTAAATACCTAAGCTACTACGACAACATGCATTACAAAAATAATTGGGGTTCAAGGGTATTCTTCCACTGTCTATCACAGTGAAACCATTTTATATGTCATATTCACATGTATAGCCAATAGTGTCTTGTATACATCCTGCCTATGTCATGAGTCCAGGTCTATGATTCTTAGAAGTTTACAAAGTAATAGTGATTATGGCAGGATGAAGCTAAGTACCTCACAAGTCACAACAAACACTCAGTGCTAAATCCCAGAATTTTATCACTTGGTCTGGTTTGCGCAACATGTCCCTAGATGAGCTTTTATCCAATGGATGGATTTCCATATGAGATTAGGAACAACAGACAGGCTATTTAGTTTGAGGGATTGTTAACTCGAAATATGTGTAATGTGCGATGATGGTATAGAGTCTCAAATGCCATTAATTCTAGCTGGACAAGGAAACTGCTGCTCAGAAAGTGTGGGTTTCTCAGAAGACTCAGGACTCCTAAGGGGATTGTTGACGAAATTACTTGGGCCATTCACTATGCAAATGGAAAATCCTGAAGTCTATGGTTCTTAGAATTGCACTTTCTGCTGCCGTATAACACATATGGGGTGGGAAGAACTGCTGAATCTTTCAGAGACAGAATGGATAAGGAAGCTACACGGATTAAGATCATCAAGGAGATCAAATACTGTATGGCATCTTGGAGGAACTTCCCCACTACAGCTGAAAACCTGAAATAGTAGAAGAATGGGAAGGCTCCACCAAAATGTTCAGCTCTTAGTTTGATGTGTGGTGTTTCTGTTCTTTCCACGTTGTGTTCTGCATTTGTTAGTTTTTCTTTTTCTTTTCTTTTTTGCTCAGCAAAAGAACGTTTACAGTTGTTACTTTTTCTGCTGTGGCTGTTTGTGTTATTTGGTATCATGATCTTGGTTTCTTTTGGTCTCGTCTCTTTTTGTTGTTAGGGATTCTCAAGGCTATCCCCTTGCTCCTTGTTCTTGGTTAGCTGGTTCTTACCGAGGTTAGGGAAAAAAACTTCCACAAGTAGTTCAAATCGTCCTCAACTCGTCTTCTTGAAAAGTAGGATGCTGTAAAACCATACATCTGAAACCCTTAAAATCATAATGCACCAAATGCCAACGATTGCACACGGCAGATCGAAACCATACTCAGCTGGTTTGACATCCCAATTGCAATGGTTTAGTAAAATATTCGTAGTCATAGTTGGTGTGTCCACAAAATCATGTTGCTGAAGGCACGCAAAAAGTTCCAATTGTGGAAATAATAATAATACAAAATCAAACTACATATACAAATAAACAAAACAGAGATCACTTGATTGACTTCAGCATCAACCAAAGCAACATTGAGGTGAATCTTCTTTTTTGGGGAAAAAACAATAGAACAAAACAAAAACCCAATTCTCAAATTTTTCCATTTGAATTATTTCTAAACCTGCAGCAGTGGCTTCATAAATAATTCACTATTAGGAAGTCCTGTTTCAGAAAAACTAGCAGAAAACATTTTTGTCAACAATCAAACTATGGAAACTACATATCCAACCCAAAGCCAATTAGCAATGATGGAAGAGGTACCTCGTGTTATTAAGTGATCTCTCATTCCATACCCAACCAATGTGGGAATATTCTTTAACACCCCTCACGTGCAGCCGCATTTAGGTCTATCATGTGTAGCCAATATATATATATATATATATATATATATATATATATATATATATATATATATATATATATATATATGTCTATCTTCATACAGCTTTTTTTTGGTCTATCGTGGTGTGTGAGCTATTTCAACTTTAATTTCGGATCCAATGGACCTACTCTGATACCAATTTCCTATCATTTACTCCTATTTTCCATGTTTTTTTTCTGTTTCTCTATAACAAAACACAGCATAGATCCATTTGGGAGCCTTGTTTTTGAATTCTGCATTATGGGATTGTGGTTGTTTGGGAGCCTGGGTTGAGAATGCGATTTTCAAGAATGCATTCTCAAAACCACACAATATAGACATAATAATTTAAGAATTAGCCCTAGAAAAGCCTTTGCATTCTCATTTTGCCCTACAAAAAGACCGAATTGCTCCGATCATTTATTGAGTCCGATTCTGTTCACCCTCACCAAATGAGGGTGAACGTTACCCTCACCCCTAATGGTTGTTTCTAACTTGTAGACCCTACCAAGTTTAACCACAGTTAATATTAAAAGCCACAATTTAAAAAAGAAGTATAACTATTCTTATCTTTCCATTGAGAAAACTATCCCATGCTTTGAAAGAGAATGAGCCGATTGAGAGAAAAAAGTAGGATTTCTCCCACTTTGATACAATGATTTCATGGGGATCACTATTGTGAGTTTCTTGATCTCTCTGTTTCATTTTAACAGACCCAAATTCTTGCGATGTCTTTGATACAATGATATAACTGTTTAAAGACCCGAACAAAATAATTTGTTTGTCGAGAAATTATTTGATGTCTTTAAAGACCCGAACAAACTGACATATAACTGTTTGTTCAGCAATAGCCCTCTTCGATACAATGATTTCTCCCTTTGTCATCAATGGATTAATCCCCATCAAATTAAAAAGCCCCAATCTCAATTGATTTATCCTTATGAACAAAAGCATGCAATGATATTTGGTTAAGAAGAGGATCCGAACCTTTTTTTTTTCAATCGGCTTATTCTCTTGCAAAGCATGTGATAATTTTCCCAACTGAAAGATACGAATCAGTTATACTTCTTCCTTAAATTGTGGCTTATTCTCTTACAACCAATAGGATTGAGGGTAACGTTCACCCTTGTTTGTTTGGTGAGGGTGAACAAAATCGGACTCTCATTTATTCATACGCATTATAATACCACAATAAATAACCTAGGGCAATACGATAAATACCAATTCACAATCTATTTTTATGATTATCCTCTCAAACACCACTCAGTAGCAAATATATTCTGCATATATCTCCCAAACAATTTGCAAATTCATAATCACTTCTAAATTCTAACTATAATCCAAAAAATGCAAAGTGCCAAAAAAAGAGCTCCCAAACGCTCCATAATCCAAGCCAACTTCAAAGAGAGAGAGAGAGAGAGAGAGAGAGAGCAGAATCACCTGATTAAAAGACACAACATCAGACCGGAATCTTGTCCGCTCCCCTTTATCGCACTTTATCGACGCCGATACATTCGGCACCACGACCCCACCGGGCACGACCAGGTCCTTGGTCCTGGCCTGATCCAGCTCGATCAGGCTCGAGCCGGGTTTGCATGCCGATAAGCGGAGATCGGTGGCGAGGTCGTACCCGCATCCGATCACCGAAACGGCCTTCTCCGCCGCTGATTGAGGGTCAAGCCGATTGACGTTGTTGAACGCCATTTTTGAGTGGCCTAGGGTTTTAGTTGAAAGAGTTGAGAGAGAGAGAGAGAGAGAGAGAGAGAGAGAGAAGTATTATTTAAAAATTGAAACTGTGTACAGATATAGGAATTGGTAGAGAGAGATAGTTAGTAGAATTTGACTTTGATTTTTGGCGCTTTTTGGGTTTTGGCGTGTGTGAATGGAGCTGCCCAGTCAAGGGCAGCTGGCGGCTGGTCCATGTGCCCTGTATTAAGGCCCCGTTTGAGAACACCTTCTTAAAAAATAAGTACTTATTTTACATTTTTAAATTCAAAAGTAATGTAAATGAAAATAATTTTTCAATTTTTTTTTGCACTATATTAAAGATCTCGATGAGATCTATCAAACAAGATCCATATTGATAGAAAAACTATTTGAGTAAACACATGAATTTTGAGCTTGAAATTACCTTCTTAAAAAATAAGTACTTATTTTTGTTTCCGGAACGGAGCCTAAGGGCGAGCCGCTAGGAAGAACAAACAACTACTTCATGCACACACTGTACCTCAAAGTGGTGAGAAGAGGAGTAGATCAATAGCTAGCACGGTTGGTTTGCCTTGTCCCCTTTTTCAGTGAACGCAGGAATTTGAGTCTCAAGAGGACACGATTGGAATTCAGAGTTATGGATTAACTCTAAACTCCCGCTAATGTCTAAAGCGTGACCAAAAATTTTTTTATATCAAATTGCTCCTTTTGGAACAGTCATGCCACTTACGAAATTGCATATATTTTACAATTTATAATTGCATTTTTATGTTGAAAATTCTGTTCAATAACGAGTTCAAATCTCTCAAAAAAAAAGATCTATATAAATCAAAAACAATAGGCAATTCTGTGGAAGGTCCAAAATAGGAAAAGAAAGGACAATTTTGGGACATAGAGGGTAATAAGCTTTAAGCCTTGCTAGTAGTTTGGAGTTCTAACATAGTTTTTTTTTTTTTTTTTTCGGTTGACATAGCATGCGGTGGGATCTTATTACTTGGGTTAGAGATAAGTGCAGTAAGATCCCTAGATAGTTGATATGGTGCTCAGAGGCCAGAGCAATCCTCCCTATCTCATGTGTGAACTAGCCTGTCTACATATCCACTTTATGTATCAAAAAACTGTGAATTTTGCCTTGTTCTCTTTGGAACTTAAAAAGAATTTTTCAAAAAATTCCCCCTAGATTCCCCCTATTTTTAACATTTCTCTCTCTATCTCTCTCCACTCATTACCTCTACTATTTTTCAAAAAAAATTTCAAATTCCAATCCAAACAAGGCAGTATTGAAGTATAAACTCTCTTTTTTTGTACTTGTGCCCGGATAGGGTGGTAAAAAATCGCCTAAACTAATCCATTTTGATTCAAAATCTGCCACAACTAGAATCTGGTCGCATATGTAAAGATAATTGCGCCGGCCGCCTCTCCCACCATTCTTTTTGACTTTTAGTGAGCCAAAAAAGTCGCTTGTACCGTGAAATCATGTAGGCCGGCGATTTGTATGAATTGGTCTGATTTTACAGATGATTGGCTTGGCCGTGATCTACATAATGGAAAATTATAAGAGTTCGATTTTGTCTACGGTGTTAGCTCACGAATTGGTGGTTAAACTAATCTAAACCAATAATACTATTTCAGTGTATGTATACCTAATATTCGAATCCGGTCAACAATCTTTTGCTAGTGGAAGACGACAGAATTTTCCATTTTGAAAATAGAAGATTCTACGGAGTATGTCTCAATTCAAGGCCGGCCCTGGGCATAAGCCCACAAGGCGATCGCCTAGGACCTTTTGTTTTAACAATTTTACAAGAAGGCTAATGCAGCGAGGTGGTAAGACACACGGGTATGGGGGACGAGATCCCGGGATCTTGGGTTCGATACCCAGCTGCTTCATTTTTTATCCCAAAGTTTGGGAATCGGTACAACAAAAAAGTTGCTGAAGACCAAGGTTTGGAATCTCGAACCCGCGACCTTCAGAACTTAAAAATAGTACAACCACTTTGCCTTGAAGACCACGGTTTGGAGTCACGAAACCTCGACCTTCGGAACTTAAAAGTAGTACAACCACTTTGCCTGGAATCTGTACTACAAAAAAGTTGCTAAAAACCAAAATTTGGAGTTTCGAACCCGTGACCTTTGAAACTTAAAAGTAGTACAACCACTGAACCACAAGGCTAACTTATTTCTTACATTGAACAACTAATAAATATACTAAAAAATAAGAGGTTCCATTTTTAAATCTTTCCTAGGGTCACGAAAATCTCAGGATCAGGCTGTGTCTCATGCATGCAACTTTCTCTTTGGCTTAGGGTTCCTATCGAGCAAAAAATGAAGATTGGAATTGGTCCTAAAATTGCAATTTTTTCCTAGCTTTTAAATGAAAGAGTGCGTATTATTTAAATTAGTTGATAGTATGGTGAAAGACATCAAATCCTGAAAACTGAACGAGGCCGAATTTCCAAGATTTCAACACGGGCGCCCATTGCAAAAGCAAGTCCGATGAAATGCCTTTGAACTTGTTATGGAATGAAATTGACATTTTAAAAAAAAAAATGAGACCGAATTTCATAATATGGATCGATTCAGATTCGCTTCATTTTTATTTTTATTTTTTTGATGTGCTGGATTTACTTCGTGACTACGATAAATTTATGCTACGGCAAAACAACTTTTGGCCATTTGGCAATAAATCTCAAATCATCCTAAAATTAAAACGATATGTCTTTGTTTACCAAAGTCAATACAATTGTCCCACAATGTAACAACAAGTCAACCAATAATGAAAAGGATATTACGTGGGAATTTGATATCCATCCTTTATTGATTATTATATTTTATATGTCCATCACAAAATAATATTAGCTTATAATTTTTTAATGTAATAGTGTAAGACATTCTGATCACCAAGAAAACAAAAGGAGACTTTCAAATATGAGAGAGGTATTTGTCAAGTGGATGGACCAAACGATATTTTAATCAACAATATCTAAAAATAATTGTGAATCTAAAAGAAGTGCTTGATACACATTTAATTTTAATAATAACCAAGGGCAACATGCTAAAAATCTAATTCAAACATTACTCTGTTGTAAAATCTATTCCGCACATTTTTCTTGAACACTCCGCAAATCATAACTTATTTTCTAACCGCAATCCAAAAATCCCGAACTCACAATTTTAAAATGCAAAATGGGAAGAGAAAAAAAAAAAAGGGCCCCAAAACAGGCACATATACTCCTATGAGCCCGGCTTTCCTCCTGCCTGAGCAAGATGTATTCCTCCAACCAAGGACACATAATACCTCTTTGATTCGCTCAAGTTCATTTCCTTCAAAACCCGCACCCTTCCTTACTTAACGGCAATTTTACCACTTATAGATTTTAGAGAAAATACCAGGCCGGTCCTAAGTTTCCCATTCATAGCCCATCAGCTCCTTTTCTCCACAAGTTCAATTCCCACCAAGTCCTCCAACCGTGATTTACTTGTCTGCCCCGACTTTACTCCCCTCTGTCTCTCTCTGTCTCTAGATATTCAGAAAGTTCAACTCGAACGTGTTAGTAATTTATTTTAATCAACGGGTATCTGTAATCTTAACGTGGGGAGATTAATAAGTATTTAATATCATGGAGCTCGTAATATAATTGAGATAAGGACGGGAGTGCAATTATAATTCTGTAGTGGGGTGAATTATAATTAGTGAAATAAGAAATAGAATCCTGGTGGGATTAGGTTTTCTTATTTACACTGGGAGCCCAGACTTATTACTCCTTAGGTCCCTATCGTAGCCCTATATATATACGTTATGCTCTCTAGGTCAAAAAGAGATTTTTCTATTATTCAGTAAATAGAGGCAGACTTAGAGAGAGCAAACAGATCACGAAAGAGTCCACACTCGGTTCGTGTTCTAGACGTATGGGGAATACGGTAGAAGATCGTAAGGTACGGTCGAGCAGTATTCGTAGTATATAGCAAGACGTGCTATAACAAGTTCAACCAGCGTTCGTGTCGCAGGGAGTTATGGTAAAACCCTAATTCCGCCTTGTAGGGTTTTTATTTATGTTGTCTAATCTGTACGCGTCATTACTGGGTCTTGGGGATTCGGTTTCCCAACAGTGGTATCAGAGCAGGCTGTAATCACGCGTATGGATTAAACATGCCATGTTGTCCGTAGGTTATAGAAGGTAGAACGTAGAACTGTGCTAACTCTGTTTTGCAGCGTTCTTACCCAGCTATTATGGTCACATGATTTTTGTTGATTTTATGTGATTGGATCCCACGATAATTTTTTCGTGGTTATTGTTATTTATTGGGTACTACGATTATTTTTCGTGGTTGTAATAATTAACATAGCATGTGTTATTTATTGGATGCCACGATTATTTTTCGTGGTTGTAATAATTAACGTAGCATGTGAACTCCAATAGAGGCATAAGATCAATGTTTGTATGTTTCTTCGATTGTAATAGCATTCCTTCGATTGTAATAGCATTCGACGGTTATTCGGAGATCGAAGATAGAAGATACAAAAGATACAAGTTGTTTGGCTTGCAACAGATTTTTTTCAGATTCGTAGGGTCTGATTGCAGGGCTGTTTCGACCCAGTAAACGTTGGAATTAGGAAATCTGTTCTTCACGAAAGTTGTAGATAATTGAATTTGGAATCCAACCCAAGTTGAATCACTTCATTTGGAGATCGGATGAGGAAGATATGGCCAAAATACTGAAGGCTGTGCAGTTTACGCGGGAATATGTCAAATCCGAATTTTCTTGCTTAAGTACGGTTGGATTTTGGTTTCCTTGATTGATTCAAAGTATCTAAACCTTCTACACAAGTATAGTTGAAGGATTTCAAGTTTGGAAAGATTGCTTAAGGATTTCAAGTTTGGAAGGACTCCTTATTACTTAAGGATTTCAAGTTTGGAAGGATTCCTTATTACTCAAGGATTGTATCTTTGACCATAATAGCTGGATTCTTTATCTTGTGTTTCCTTACTATTTGTGTTTCCATATTGTTTGCATATGTGATAGTTTACCATATTGGGACAACATGGTGATAATTGGCTTTGACCTAGATCACGGTTTTGCAAACTCGAAAATTTTGATAACCCTCACAATTTTTTTTAAATAACTAAGTGGGAGAGGGAGTTTATTTTTTATAAATCCCACGGTCTCCATTACTAGTATGTAGATGATGTAATTAATTTTATGTGATGGTTTTAGAACCTTCCCCCCCATCGGGCAAAATTAATTATGGTCTCATCGGTACAAACTTTCTTAAAGGATAGGTCTATGACAATTGTTGTGTGAATTACTTCACCATCTGAGGTAATTCATAATGGAACAATGGGTCATGGGGCTAGGTAATGGTATACACTTAGCTGTAAATAATAGTATCCTCACCATCTGAGTCACTATTATTATTTATAGGACCGAAGCTATATTGGCTATTTAATTTTGCTTGGCACGGTATAGTGTCTAGATAGTAAAATTAAAAGGTTGTGCCTATCTACACGAATGATGAAGAATAGACGACCTTCCTATCGAGGCATACTGTTCACGGTGTGTAGGGTTGCCAATGTTTTTCTTTTAACATATGGTTGAGGGAACCAATATTAAAATGAAATTCAAAGTTTTTATTGCCCTTCATAATTGTTGTTATGTGATTCTCAGATTCAAAAATGGATTTTTTCAATCCACTTGTCATTATTCTCAAAGAAAATAAACTTACTGGATCGAATTATATTGACTGAAAAAGGAACTTGGATATTGTGTTAATTGCTGAAGGGCACAATTTTGTGCTGTCTGAGGTGTGCCCTCCTAGACCTGATGAGAATGCCACAGAACAGAAAGTAAAATTTTATAAAAAATTGGTGAGTATCACCCATGTAAAGAGGACCCCGATTAAGGATCATGTTCTGAAGATGATAGCTCTTCTTAATGAACTAGAGATTCTTGGAGCTGAAATTGATAGGGAAACCCAGATCGATTTCGTTCTTAACTCACTACAGTCTGAGAGTTTTAAGTAATTTCGCCTGAACTATTATATGAACAAAATGTATTTATCTTTGGCGAAACTTCTTAAGGAACTCCAAGCAGCTGAGGGTCTTTTGGTTGTGAAGAAACCACCATCAGTGTTAGTGGCAGAGAAAGTTTCTACTTCTAAGCTGAAAGGCAAGAAGAAGCAGAACAAGTCTCAGAAAAAGGTTATGGAGGCAGTTTATGCGCCTCAAGGTAGAGTGAAAAAGCTTGCGGACAAGTGTTTTCACTACAAGCATCAAGAACACTGGAAGAATGAATGTCTATTCTATCTCAATAAAGTGAATAATCAAGATACATCTTTTCGCTAGTCGTTGAAACATGTTTAGTGGTGTCATCTGCCAGTACCTGGTGTGTAGATACGTGAACTACTAATCATATTTGCAATTTATTGCATGGGTTCCAGGAAACCAGAAAACTCAGTAATGGAGAGATTTATCTACACATGGAAAATGCTACGAGAGTAGCAGCAGTTGTAGTAGGAAATGTTATTTTAAATTTTAATAATAATAGGAGTTTAATTTTGAGAGATTATCTTTATGTTCTCATACTTAGAAGAGACTTGGTTTCAGTTTCTAAGTTGATTAAAGATGGATATTTGGTTTATTTTAATAACTTTGTGGTTATTAAGTTAAATAAACGTTTTATCTATTCTGGTTCATTGGTGGATAATCTCTACTTTATTAATCATATATTTCCTACAGTACAACTGCATGAATTGAATAACACTAATGATATGTCATGTAAGAGAAATGAACCTTCTAAATTGAACCAAATGTATCTTTGGCACTTATGCCTTGGTCACATTAGTCTGAATAGGTTTTTTAGACTAGTCATGATGGACCTTTAGGTTCATTGGAAGTTGAGAAACTTCTAGTCTGTGAATCCTATTTAGACGGTAAGATGACCAAAAGAATTTTTTTATCAGTAAAAGGTTATAGAGCCAAAGAGCCATTGAAATTGGTTCATTCTGATTTATGTGGATCCTTGAATGTCCAAGCAAGAGGTGATTTTGAGTATTTTATCACTTTGATTGATAATTACTCAATGTTTACATTTATTTAATGCACCGTAAGTCCGAATGCTTTGAGAAATTCAAGGAGTATAGGGCAAAAACGGTGAAGCATTTAGGTAAATGTCGTAAGACACTGCGATCTAATCGTGGTGGCGAATACCTCTTGGGAGAGTTTAGGGAGTACTTGTTAGCTGAAGGGATTACATCCCAGTTTTCAGCACCAAGTATCCACCTCAAAATGGTTTAGCAAAAAGAAGGAATACGACTCTTATAGATATGGTGAGATCAATGATGAGTTATTCAGATTTACCAATTTCGTTTTGGGGACATGCACTAGAAACAGTAATGAACATTCTTAACTTGGTACCATCTAAGCCAGTACCATTTACACCCACAGAACTATAGACTGGGCGCAAACCTAGTCTGCAGCATGTTCGGATTTGGGGTAGTTCAGCACATTTGCTAAATGGGAACGCAGATAAATTGGAATCAAGGACATAAGTTTGTCTGTTTGTGAGGTACCTTAGAGGAACGAAATGTGGATTATTTTATAGTCCTAAGAATCAGAAGATCATTGCTAGCACCAATGCTCGATACTTAGTGAAGAACTATGAAATAGACCATAAGTCCAGAAGCAAGATTGTTCTAAAGAAATTGAGAGGAAAGGGACCAATAAAGACTTCTTCAACACCAATAGAACCGGAGGTTACACTGTAAGAAAGAGTTGTTGACACACTGGTACCTCATCGTAGTGGGAGGGTTGTTGTCCTACCCAATCGGTATACATTCTTGGGAGAATCTTATGATATGATCCCTGAAGAACAACATGCTGAACCCTGCAATTACAATGAGGAATTAGAAGATAAAGATGCAGATTTTTGACAAAAGGCTGTGAAATCTGCATTCCTGAATAAAAAATTTGGATGAACGCATCCACATTATGGAATCAGATGGATTCATAGCAAAGGGTCAAAAGCGTACGTTATGCAAGTTTAAGGAGTCTATTCATGGACTCAAGCAAGCATCTAAATCTTGAAATATCCGTTTTGATCAAGCAATCACGTTTTCTTGGTTTTGATCAATGTCCGGAGAGTCATGTGTGTACAAGAACCGCAACGGAAAAGTGGTGGTATTCCTGGTACTATACGTAGATGATATTCTGCTAATCGGAAACGATGTGGGAATGTTGTCTTCGATAAAGGTGTAACTATCTAGCCTGTTTGATATGAAAGACTTGAGAGAAGCCGGTCACATCCTTGGGATTAAGCTTATGTGAGATCGCAAGTATAGGATGTTGGGCTTGTCATAAGTTACTTATATCGATGAGATCCTTGCTCGTTTTAGCATGCAGGATTCCAAGAAAGGGTTCTTCTCTTTTTAGACACGGAATCAATCTATCCAAGGATCAGTGTCGCAAGACACCTGAGGAGATGGAGAAGATGAAGGCAGTTCCTTATGCCTTGGCAGTAGGAAGCCTCATGTATGCTATGCTGTATACTAGACCTGATATTTGCTTTGCTGTTAGCATGGTTAGTAGATTTCAGTGTAATCCAGTGTAAGAGCGTTGGACTGCAGTGAAACATATACTCAAGTATCTGAAAAGAACTAGAGATCATATGTTGGTGTTCCAGTCATATAGTCTGATACCTCATGGGTACACTGACTTAAACTTTATGTCAAATAAGGATTCCAGAAAGTCTACCTCGGGATATGTGTTTACCTTAGGAGGTGGAGCCATAAGTTGGAGGAGTATCACCTGGCAAACCCTTTTACGAACAGCTTACCGGCTAAGACTTTTGATAGTCACGTAAAGGGAATGGAAGTGAGATGCGTGGCAGCATGGTTTTGAGTCTTAGTGGGAGTTTGTCAGAAAATTATACTAAAAGTTATACTTTTGTGTAATGGATTAATATTTGATTGCTATTTATTAATCAGTTTTATCCAATTTTGATGAGAATCTTTTATGGGCAATGTTTGCATAATACTATTGTATGTTGTGCATGTGTCTTTTATTTTACAAAGTAGATGATCTGGTGTGTAGAGTTCGGCTTACACACAGAAGATCAGATCATCAGTTCTTGTGAAATATAAGATATGGTTCGCAGTCTTAGATGGAACTGGACACACCATCGGTAGGACTGTAGTACAATGTTTAGTAGGTCTGTCTTGACTACAGGGAACGGTCTAGTTCTGACTCATTGTGCTAGTACACTTTGTGTGTATTGAACTGGGACCGCATTGAGGTAATTGTCTTTATACTAACTTTATAAGACAATTGGAACCTCATGGTTATTATGAATACTTATGCTCTTAATCCAAAAAATAATTATTAGAAGTGTATATTTAATGTTGTTGACTTTGATTCATTAAAGAGTGAGATCTTTATACGGTCAATAGTCTCGGTGGATTGGGTCGCAACATTATGTATATGGCAACTATTAATTATTAATGGAATCCACGTCCCAATAGGGATTGATGATACCCCTTGAGTAAGCTTATAAGTTTCGATTATGTTAAACCCTGCAGGTGGATATTTGTATCCGACATATCGAATAAGTTAAGCGGACAGTCTCAAGTTAAGATGTTGATTAAGTGGGAGATTGTTAGTAATTTATTTTAATCAACGGGTATCTGTAATCTTAACGTGGGGAGATTAATAAGTATTTAATATCATGGAGCTCGTAATATAATTGAGATAAGGACGGGAGTGCAATTATAATTCTGTAGTGGGGTGAATTATAATTAGTGAAATAAGAAATAGAATCCTGGTGGGATTAGGTTTTCTTATTTACACTGGGAGCCCAGACTTATTACTCCTTAGGTCCCTATCGTAGCCCTATATATATACGTTATGCTCTCTAGGTCAAAAAGAGATTTTTCTATTATTCAGTAAATAGAGGCAGACTTAGAGAGAGCAAACAGATCACGAAAGAGTCCACACTCGGTTCGTGTTCTAGACGTATGGGGAATACGGTAGAAGATCGTAAGGTACGGTCGAGCAGTATTCGTAGTATATAGCAAGACGTGCTATAACAAGTTCAACCAGCGTTCGTGTCGCAGGGAGTTATGGTAAAACCCTAATTCCGCCTTGTAGGGTTTTTATTTATGTTGTCTAATCTGTACGCGTCATTACTGGGTCTTGGGGATTCGGTTTCCCAACAGAACGGTGATGGCAAGATCTCCGCCTTGGAGTTCACGGCGGTGCGGAGGAGGAGGTCGGCCGCGTGATGGCGGAGATCGACAAGGACGGCGACGGCTTCATCGACCTCCGCGAGTTCACCGAGTTCCACAGAAATGGAGCGTCATCGCCGCCGGACGCAACAAACAAGGAGCTTCGCAACGCGTTCGACTTGTACGACAAGAACGGTAACGGGCTGTTATCGGAGCTGCACGTAGTGATGAAGAGCCTGGGGGAGAAGTGCTCCCTCGCCGACTGCTCAAGGATGATCGCCTCCGTCGACGTCGACAGCGACGGGTGTGTTAACTTTGAGGAGTTTAAGAAGATGATGAAGGTTTGATTAATACACCAATTAGTAGTGCTTGGAAAATAAAAATAAGGTAAATTTTTGCCGAATGAAAATAATTGATGAGTTGAATCATCGGAAGTTGAAGCACCAATAAGAATTCGGTGATTGATGAAGATGGAATATGGATTTGTGGGTACAGTAGGGGTAGTGAAACAAGTGGCGTTTGTTGAGTGTGGCGCTTGTCATTACTAGTAACTCTTTATCACCCCTTTTTCTTTGTAAAGTTTGAAATAGTAATGGGCATGCATCCTTTTTTACGAATTTTTAAGGTTGATTTTATGAATTTTTGTGGTTTATTTTTTATTTTTTGTGGCTCATTTTAGTTTTGGGTGTACGATACTCCATTTACAAATTCTGTGGTAGAAAAAGATGGCTCAAAGTTTGATTTTTGTTTGGTGTTGTATCCAGTTGTTGTGATGTTTAGTGTACCAATTTTGTCAATTAACACTGTTTTAAAACTGTTAATTAACTCCCATCACCATGCCGCCACCACAATCACCACAACGCCGCCGCCGCTACCACAATGACTACCACCACCACGCTGCCGCCACCACCACCATCGCCACGATTAACAATGTTAAATTCTGTCTAAATCTACGATTAACAGTGTTAACTCCTATCTAAATTTACGATTAACAGTGTTAACTTCTGTCTAAATCTAAGATTAACAGTGTTAATCTCAAAGGAGATCGATCGGAGATGGAACGGCCGGAGGAGGAGTAGTTGGCGGTGGAGTTGAGACTGGTGGAGGAGTGGCCGGTGGCGAGGCTAAGACCGGCGGAGGAGTAGCCGGTGGTGGCAGCGTGGTGGTGGTGGTTTAGAAGGTTGTATGGGCCAAAGGGTATTAACATTGTTAATTGGGGTGTGAATTTAGACGAAAATTAACACTGTTAATTTAGACAAAAATTAACACTATTAATTGTAGTGGTGGTGGTGGTTTAGGAGGTTGTATGGACCAAAGGGTATTAACATTGTGAATTGGGGTGTGAATTTAGACGAAAATTAACACTGTTAATTTAGACAAAAATTAACACTATTAATTGTAGTGGTGGTGGAGTAGCGGTAGTGGTGGTGGCGACGTGGTGGTGGTGGCTAGATCGTCTCAATCGTCTCTCTCATTGTGGTGGCGGTGGTGGTGGAGTGGTGGTGGTGGTGGTTTAGGAGGTTGTATGGGCCAAAGGTATTAACACTGTTAATTGGGGCGTGAATTTAGACGAAAATTAACACTATTAATTGTAGTGGTGGTGGCGACCTGATGGTGGTAACAGCGACGTGGTGGTGGTGGTGGCTAGATCATCTCGATCGTCTCTCTCATTGTGGTGGCGGTGGTGGTGGTTGTGGTGGTGGAGTGGTGGTGGCAGCATGGTGGTGGTGGTTTACGAGGTTGTATGGGCCGAAGGGTATTAACACTGTTAATTGCGGTGTGAATTTAGACGAAAATTAACACTGTTAATTTAGACAAAAATTAACATTGTTAATTGTGGTGGTGGCGGCGGTGGTGTTGTGGTGGTGGTGGCGGTAGTGGTGGTGGTGGCGGCAGCGGCGACGTCGTGGTATAGGAGGTTATATGGATCAACTGTTAATTAACACTGTTAATTGTGGTGTAAATTAACTCTGTTAATTTAGACAGATATTAACATAGTTAATTATGGTGGTGATGGTGGTGGTGGTCATTGTGGTGGCAGTGGCGGTGGTGGTGGTGGCGTGGTGGTGATGGTGTTAGTGGTGATTGTGGTGGCGGGCATTGTGGTTGCGGTAGCGGCGTTGTGGTGGTGGTGGTGTAGAAGGTTTTATGGGACGACTATTAATTAACACTGTTAATTATGGTGTGAATTTATATGAAAATTTACACTATTAATTTTGACAAAAATTAAAGCTGTTAATTGTGGTGATGGTTATTGTGGTGGTGGTGGTGGTGGTGGTAGTTGTGATGGCAGCGTGGAGGCGGTCATTGTGGTAGTGGTGGCGGCGGCATGGTGGCGGCGTGGTAGCGGAGGTGGTGGTAACGACATGGTGATGGTGGTGGTGGCTGCGGCGGACGTGGTGGAGGCCTGGTGGTGGTAGTGTTGTGGTGGTAGCGGTGGTGATGGCAGCGACATGGTGGCGGTGGCTGTGGTAGTGGTGGCGACATGGTGGTGGTGGCGGTGGCGTGGTGGTGGTGGTGGCGGAGGCCATCGTGGTGGTGGCGACGTTGTGGTGGCGGTTGTGGTGGCGGCGTGGTTGTGGTGGTTGCAGCAGCGGCGTCGTGGTTGTGATATTTTTCTCTCTCTCCAATTGCCTTTTTTTTTATGAGGGATTTTTTTGTCAACAAAATATTGAAGAGGACTTACTAGGCTATGGACTCTTTGGGCAGGACCTAGTGGGCTATTCTTCACCCAAGGAGGACCGGCCAGGAAGTTCCTCTAGATTTTATAGTAGATTTTAGTTACTTTTTTTTTTATCCGAGATTTTAATTACTATAACGGTGGAGATATGCACGAGAAAATTGGTACAAATACACAGCGAAATACGTGAGTTGTTTTTTTAGGTAAAGGAAAAACCCTACTCCCTCTGGTCGCACAAATCTCGGCAGCCTATGGACCGCGGCCCATCGCCGCCGAACCGTGGCCTTCTCATACCGGGGTATGATGAATATTGTTTTTTTTTTCAGGAAAAGATTCCCTTGCATATTTTGAGACTTCCTCGAAACGTGTGTGGATTGATTGCTGATCTAGTTGCAATTAATGGTTGTGGAGTCCGACTATTGGTATCTGCGGAAAGTGTACAAATAATGTACCAACGGTGTGTGAAACTCACTTTCGAGTCCCATTTTTTATCCCTAGAAAGTTTTGGATGAATTTTGAGGCTCGTTGTGAGACCAACTTTGTTCACCCACGCCAAAGTATGCTCACTACATGTCCCATTGCGATAATTAGAACTGTCTACATTGTTGAGTATTATTTATTAGAAAAACATGTAAAAATTTAGATTTCTTTTCATTTCACTATTTAATAACCTATAATCAGATCTGGTTAGCTAATCCAATGGGGTATTTACAACTTGACAATTTCAAAGAGACTTTTCAAGTACTTAAATACTCCGTACTATTTAATGGATGACAAGGGGAAAATTGATAATGTCAGTCATTGTAGTATTATCATTTTGAATCCATTCAATTTGAATTGGTATTTTCTCTATCACAATTATTGTGAAAAAGACATCAAGATATCGATAAATTCTGGATCTAAATCTCTTACTTCAAAGTTATTGACTCGAGAATAGATTTTTTTAGATTAAGCACTTACTCATATCTGATTGAGCAAAATTTTTACACGGTCTCCTAATGAATGAGAATCTAGACGGTATAAGCGGATTCGATTATTAAAGTAGAACTCGGAAGGAGCATGCCCTCGCAAGGGTAAATATAATTCTTGTCAAGTAGAGGGCTTTTGGGTCCTAGCACAACATGTCCGTCCCAAAGATGATTGTCCCGTTTGCAAACAAGAACTTAGTAGTTTTGTCAAAAGAAAAAAACTTTTTGCTGCTAGTTACTACTACATATCAATGAGTTTTTTAATTATCAAAAAAGTTTGAATTTTTTTTATGATAAAGATGAATTAATTTAGTATCTCGTTTTGTAGACCGGACTATGTTTTTGGGGCGGATAGAGCTATACTTTGTAGATGTCTTTTCCTCCAGAATTACAATGTAGTAATAATCTTGATCAATAAAATTAACTCTTACTAGCTGTTCTGCCACTCCTTAACAACTAAGGGGTTTGACTTAGAGTTGACCTAAGAAAGTATTATCTGGCCGAGAAAATCTCAAGAGCAGCAATATTTTTTTTTTTTATTTGACTTGGAAAAAGGGTGGAGGGGGCGACCAGCGTAGCAACTCCTTCCCGTGACCATAGAGGCTCCTGACACGCCGTTGGAATGGTAGCCTAAAATGCTTGAATATGTTATTGAACCATTTTGAGCACCTCTGTTGGAATGGTAGCCTAAAAGCATGAATGCATAAGTGACCGCCTTCGCTGCTCTATTCATGTATATGCCTCTGCCATGTTTTTGCTGATTTGTACATTCGTATGTTGATGCCCAACTTAGAAGCTGTTGTTGCAAGCCGAGGCAGGGGCCTCGGATAACCTTTGCCTGATGTCTCGTGTGTTCCCTCTCTTTAATGGCGTGGTGGTGACCGTGGTGTATTTCCAACTCGTTGATTTCGCAAATTTTCCTGGATCCTTTGTCCACAAACTTTATTTGTACATTGTTTTGGTTAACCAGGAACCCGGAGCAGAATGTCAGTCAATGTGAAGATAGAATCAGCGACTTACCAAGCAACCTTATTAGCCAAATCCTCTCTTCTCTTCCCACAAAAAATGCAGTGGCGACAAGCATCTTGTCAACCAGGTGGAAACAATTCTGGACACTGGTCACAAGTCTGGACTTTGATGATATGTTTCTGCTTCAGCATCGATCAAGTAACAAAGATGCACTCCAAACGAGCTTCATAAGTCCCATATACAGAGTGCTATATAGAGTCTCGTGTTTGGATAAGGTCCGCCTCAAATGCTGGCATATGTATGATGTTTCACATGTGAAAGCATGGGTTGTTGCTATCCTAAAATATCATCTCAAAGAACTTGATCTCTCCATTCCAGTGAAGTGCTGTACTGATTATGTGGTGGCTCGAGACCTCTTTTCTTGTAAAACACTGGTGATATTGAAATTGGGTACTGAATTTATGCTGGACATACCGGTTTCGATTTGCCTACCCAGTCTCAAAATTCTCCACCTTGATAGTGTCAAATTTTCGGATGATGACTCAATCAAGAGGCTCCTCCTTGGCTGCCCTGTGCTCGATGAACTGGATATGAATGAATGTGGTGGAAAAGATGTACGCGTTATTCACATTTCTGCACCCGTGCTCACAAAGCTGAGATATTGTAAAGAAAATGGTCTGGAAACTGGAGTTTCTGAGTGCATGACCGTGATTGATACCCCAGCTCTTCTATACCTGGAACTAATCGATCATGCAGCAGGAGGTTATTTGGTAAAGAACCTACCTCATATCATAAAAGCCGATATTAGTGTGCACTACGACAAAACTCGTTGTAAGTCTCTAATTGATCTTCTCATGGGAATATCCGAAGTCCAATCTCTACACTTGTACAGTGATATACCAGAGGTATGCTTCCTTAATTCTACGTACTTCCCTTTTTGCAGTTTGTCCTGTTAAACCTTTCCTTGTATTCTCAAATATGTGACCAGGTAGAATGTTGTTGTGTGAAGGCTGTTTTCAAGCTTGATTCTGAGCTGCCAATGTTTCATAATTTGACTTCCTTGGTACTTGGTGCGGGCTATGTTTTACGGAAATGGTGGATGCAATTTCTAGAGAAGTCGCCGTCTCTAGAAAGTCTTGTTTTCAAAGAGGTGTGTGGACCGGAGAAACTTCCTTTGCAAAACTTTCAATCATATGGAAACTCGTATTAACTCGTGACCTCCCTGATCTATATTATCTAACAGGGAGATTGGATTGATGAATCAAACGGATATGGATGGGATGAGGACGTGGACGTGGACGAGGACAACAACAAAGACAACGTTCCTTCTTGTTTACTCTTGAACCTCAAGGAAATCAAGTTTGTAGACATTGAAGCGAATGCCATGGATCTGAGAATGATGGAGTATTTTCTCAAGAATGCTGAAGTTTTGGAGAAGCTGACAATAGAAATTTTTGAAAGTATTGACAATGGATCAGAGGACGTTGCAGAACAGCAGTTGGAGGTTGCAAGAAGCCTTTTGATGTTACCAAGGAGCTCAAGGACATGTCAGATTGAATTTTCGTCTCTGTGGTGAGCAATATCGTTAGCTTACCGTCCGATTAAGTAGGCCCGTTGTCATTGGTTTCCTAGTGGTTTTTTTTATGCATGTCTGGCAGTTTGAACTTGTGTTTCGTTGTCGGTAGCCATACATTGTTGGGATACGTTAGTTTCAACTGATCTGCTGTACTCTGCACTGTTCGTTTTGGATCTATGGATCTCTTATCTATGGATAGCAAGAAATACTGTAGGAAATACTGGTGTGGCACTTGATTTTTCAACCAACTTCAATGGTTCATTAAAAATTTATACTGTCTTTTTACTTGTCTGATGAACATAGACCTATGACCTTTCCCAATCACTATTCGATCTCCACTGAAGCATTGTACCAGTAGTATCGAACTTTTGATGTCACCAAGGGGCTCATATGGACTAGTGTTAGTCGTGAACACGTCGGGGGTGATTCGTGCAAGTTCCGTTATCCGTTATCAAATGGGTATGTGAAATAGGTTCTGTCCATATGAGGCCATATGTTGTCTTCTCTAATCTCTCTCCTTGTATTGTCGTGTATGGTACTTAGCTACAAAGACCTGTATCGCAACTTTTACCAGTAGCTGATGACTTGCATGATTCAGTTGGACGGAGTTTACTTTGGAGTACCATCAATGACTAGTAAATTTGGAGCTTCAATGATAACCACGACTAGAATGTTAAACAGGAAATTTACTTTTCACTTTCTTGTTTGTTTGTTTGCTAGAATCAAAATGTAACCCTGGTAGGCGGTTGCCAAAAATTATTTTTGTTGTCCCATCGTGGAGGTTGTCCAAGCCCAAGGTCTTGTGGAGCTTATCCTGGGACCGGCTCTGCATGTTGCGCATTCTTCCAACAAAAAAAAAAAACCATGCAAAATTTTTTTCTACCAAGTTGTCGAAAAAGGAGGAGGAAAAAATGTGCATGTTTACTTCCGTAAACCTGGCTACAGTCCAAGAAGTCGTACAATATAAGAACCGACAAAGAAACGGATGTAACGCTACGCGCACAACCGTTGTGTTGGTTGTGTGTGTAATTCTGACCGTCCAAGTATATTTGGACGGTCTAGATTTTAAAAAAACTTTACCAGAGAAAAGTATAACTTTTCCAGGGAAGAATTTGAACGAATCCTAACCATTTATTACAGCAATGGACAGTTAGAGATTGGTTATGTGTTGTGTTTTACACAACCGTTGTGTGTGTAGCATTTTTGAAAAAAGAATCATAGTCCAACAAAACAAGTTCATTGAATGACAAGAGAGAAAATGTCGCACCTTGGAGCTAGGAAGGCATTGGCGATTCTTTAATGAAATTAGGAGAAAAATGAATCCAATTATTATCTTTGACTAGTTGGATTAATGGATCGTCCTACTGAGAATGGGTTTTGGTCAGTAGAAGGGACTACTTTGTCTCGCCAGGAAGAAGAATAGCCCTGCTCTCTAGCTGACCACTAGTGCCAAATGCCATTTTAGAATTTTATCAAGCGATGAAAATATCGAGTCCACGGCTTCATATCTATGTGTTCTCATGTCATTTTGCCTTGATCAAAAATTTTGCTAGCATCATTTGTTAATCCCTACAAGTCAATGATCAAGCAAGAAACCGTGATTTGGCATCATTTTTTTCTTCAGTTTCATTATCAACACATATCGATTTTTTTATTATTATTATTAATAGTGACTTCCTTTTGAGAGTACAATTTGAAAACTCCCCACATATTTTTTGACCGAAAACTATTTCAACATCAAAAAAATGTGAATACTATATGAAGACGGGCGAATTATTCTATTTTTCAAAACAAATTTTCTTGGATGTTTACTACTCCTTTAAGACTACATTATTAAATGGAAATGCAATTGACAGACTTTCAAATACGTAGAGAAGTACATTTATTAATTAGGCAGCAATCAGTTTGAGTATCACATAACATCCATTGTCATAGAAAGACGTGAGTTTCATTGGGAGAAACTATCTGAAAATATTCAGTTAAGCCGGCAGACAAATTTATTCTTCTGTGTTAGCGATCACAATAACGTCAATTTGAAACCCCAATCGGGGGAGGTAAGCGAGGTAATCAAGATTTTCTAGCTATAAAATCCCAATGATGGTGATTTGCATGAAAAATATCAACACCTTGAGAAGCACCCCTCACCAATGGCTGCCTACGTACATCTTACTCCATGGCTTCTCTTAATCAACCTTGCATTTTCTCAGCTTATTAGCTGCAGTGGGGCATCTAAGGGTGATCAAAAGGCATATATATATCCCTACTTTATTGTATGAGGTTACATCTTGGCATGAAATGGGCTTTGCCAATATCATTTACTTATTCTTGCTGAAAACTTTTCTAGGCCTTGTTGGCATGTACTAGCATTCTTCTATACACATTTTCTTTTGATGAATAAAAATTCCCATATATGTATGGAGTCTAGGGTGGCAGCAGCATCATTTTGACCGGCGGGAGACGCCCATTCATCATTTGTTTGAGCGATAATTTTCTTGGAATTGTATTCTCTCGGTACTAGGGTGGGGGATAGTTCAAATCTAGGTTGTCTATTGCTAAATTTAATATGTTGCATCAATAAAAGTGTGCTTCAATTAGGGCTGTAAATGAGCTGAGCAGCTCATGAGTTCGGCTCAGTTCGGTTCGGTTCGGTAAGGGCTCGGTTCGGCTCGGTTCAAAGGATAAACGAGCCGAGCCCGAGCTCGAACCTAGTAGGGCTTGGCTCGAACAAGTTCACAAACAGGTTCGTCTCGGCTCGAAATATATAGGTTCGGCTCGGCTCGGCTCGAACATGCCAATATATAGGTTCGCGAACAAGTTTGTGTCGGCTCGAAATATATAGGTTCGGCTCGAGCTGAGCCGGCTCATTTATTCCAAACCGAATACTAACGAGCCGAGCCTAGCTTTGTACATGCTTGTCGAGCCGAGCTCGAGCCGAACTTTTCCGGCTCGATTCGAACTCGAGCCGAGCTCGAGCCAGACGAATTCTGAACGAGCCGACCTCGAACATGCCGATATTCAGTTCGGCTCGGCTCGTTTACATCCCTAGCTTCAATAAAATGCTTTTGTCAGTCCGTTTTTTCACCATCTTTCCTAAAATCAATTGATGTTAGCGATAACTTTAATTAAGTCTTTTATGACATTCGGCATCGCACCATTAGCATTATGTAATCAAATCCACAGGGGCACTTCGGGCCCAACAATCCCTCTCTCACGATGAGGCTCCCGCAACTCAAACCCATGACTTGCTAGCTCTAATACCACTTGTCGAACCGCTTTTCCACCATCTCTCCTAAAACCAATTGGTGTTTGTGAGGGTATCAATTAAGTCTTTTAAGGCATTCGACATTGCACCCGCAATAAAGCATGAAACTGAACATGTAAATTTGATTTTGTTAAGACATATTTTGCCCCAAAAGAATTAAATGTTGAAGCAATATAGGAGTTTTTCCTTTATGGTAACACATTTTGCCAAAACTGAAGAACAGCAAGACTAAACAGCATTAGTCAAATCGTGCTACACACTATGTCCAAGGAGGGAACTAACATTCTAGAGTGATTCTTTCCAGGGTTCCTGAGTTTATAAAAACAACAAAAAATTGCCCAAGAGACTTTCCAAAAAAATAATAATAATTGCCCAAGAGGTGGGAGTGGAACAAGAGATATCAAAGCACGTTCCCAGAGGCAATAAACCAAGATCAAAACAACCTGTAAAGCCAAACTGAACTGGTGGGCAGGCAGGCTTCAGCATCCGGCCACCAAAAAAAAAAAAAAAACAGGGGCACACTTGAAATTCCAAGCATCTCAGAGTTATGGTTGACTGGTTATGAAAGCAAGATTGGCCCATTCTCAGTAGCTGTCCGAGCATTTTCGTTCCCATAAGGCCTAGTCATTTGCACATCGCGAGAGAAGTGAGTCCTCGCCTTTGCATAGGGAGCCTCTCTTGCTGCGGAAAATAGAAAGGGTCCATCTTAGTGAAGGAAAGGCTACTCCATGCATGAGTGCTTGTGGAGATGGTGGCGATGATGTTGCTGGTGTGGTGGTGGTTATGAAGAAGCTGATATGAAAATTTTATGTACAGAATTTCTAATATAACCACCATTATCTTGTGCCAATGTTGGTGACAGTGGAGGTGGTGGTGGTGGTGGTGAAGAAGATATGTTGTCACTAGTACGCTTGATCTTATGTTATACTATTGAACATCCACATTCCATGTAATAAATCCTCCTAAGAAAATGACCAATACTCCCTCCGCGCACCAATGGCTAGTCCTTTTTCGGGATGCCAACTTTTTAAGGGGGCTTACAGTTAAACTCTCAAATCCAATTTGAAAAGCATATGTTCCCAACACTTGGATTCCCACTTTTGTCGATATTGATAAATGATAAGCACTTGGCTCCATTTGGTTCAATGTAAAATATTTTTTGGTGTAAAACGTTTCACATGTAAAATCGTTTTGGCAAAAAAGAAAATTTCTGTTTTTTTTTTTCCGATGTTTGGTTGATCGTTATTTTCCATGTAAAATATTTTGGCAAAAACAAAAATATTTTTGGTTTTCGTAACATATGTAAAGATATATACTTCTATATAGTTGTATTGCGCATGTTTATATACATTTATATTATATATATATATATATATATATATATTGAGAGAGAGAGAGAGAGAGATGGCTCAGTAAATTAGAAACATTGATGGGAATTCGTGTAGAAATAGGAGAGAGAGAGAGAGAGAGAGAGAGAGAGAGAGAGAGAGAGAGAGAGTGAGTCAAATTGAGGTATCATGAATGACTGGATGGATCATAGATGTAGTGGAAGGCTGGAAGTGACGGAATCGGTGGTACTGGGAAATGAATTACGCATGTTTTGGCGGTAAGTTGTTTTACCCCGACTGACGGAAAATATTTAACAAAGGAAAACGTTTTACTCATAAGTTGTGCAACCAAACACCGGAAAATGAGTAAAATGTTTTACAGGAAAAGGTTTTATGGCCAAACAAACGGAGCCTTGGTAAGGAATAATTGTGGAAACTAACAAACTTCTCCTTTGAATTTTCAAATGGGACTAAAATTTTGGGACATCCCAAAATGGAAAGATGGACTAAATGAGGGACAAGGGACTCAGGTAGTAATACTGTACCATGTCTAACACCCTAACGTGTTTGATGTTTCCTATCTCTTTAAGCTTAGGATGGACATAGTTACCTGCAATTATCTGAGCTCGGAGAATATTCTGCCGCCTTTTCCACCAGCACATTAAGCAGGTGACAATAAGTAAGAGTGCCACGCAAGAACCTAACGCAATGCCGATCTTCGCACCAAAGGAGAGGTGGGGACCACATGAATGGAGTCCAGGAATACCACAAAGTCCTGCATTATCAGTAAAGCTGCATGCATCCAGGGTAAGCATCTGAGACAGAAGTTAAACACTATACATACATCTTATATTTCCCTAGCATTTATATTTATTTTCTCAGGTCGACACGATTTTAAACTCATTGAGTGCATACATACTTGAAGCTCGCTCTATGTAAAAGCCTTGCACCTAGAGTGGCCGGGACTCTTCCAGAGAGAGAGTTGCTATTGAGGTTCCTGCACCAACACGGTGTAGGTTATAAATCTATTTTGCATGTTCTCATTTCACGGTAACAGGCCATCAGCAAGATCTTACAGTCTTCGTAGAGATGTCAACTGTCCAAGGCTTTCAGGAATGGATCCATTGAAAAAGTTATAGGAGAGGTCCCTGTCATACAGACCTGTCATCAGGATTATATTAACAGAGTAACTTAAAATAAAGGCAACCACAAAAAGTGGAATGAAGATGCGTATGCCTTGAGTCATACAACATCATTTAATCAGTGTGCAACATCTCAAGAAAATTCATTTTACGTCTTCAAAATAAATATGGCAGCATTACACAATCTTACCGCACAATCAATGTAAAAATACACAATACTATAGTGGTTCTATTTACTCCTCACTAGAGCCATTGGAAGTACAAGCTTGAAAATAATCAAGGATTCCCATTTCCAAGCCAAGTCAAATTTCATTTCATGGTCATTGAGCTTGTTAACTTTAGTACCTTTAAAATGCACAGAGGAACACCAAGATTAAGAAAGGGAACTAACGTATATAAAGATTTAACTAATTCACATGGATAACTGAACTTCTCGACACAAGTTCATTAAAAAGAGTTGTTGAAGTTCTGTCCCGCATCAGTTAATTATCTCCTCCCAAACCAATTTATGAGCCTGGGCGACCTCTCCACTTATAGCCAATTGATTTTGAGTTGGAAACTTCAACATGGTATCAGAGCTAGGGTTTCTGAGAATATGTTCTCCCTTGTTTGTGCCATAAGTGCACCTTTTTTGTTGTGATCCATGTGTTATAGATCGTTTGTTTACCTCTTTACGTGTACATTGGGGGTCGCACATGCCAGGGGAGTGTTATAGTTTGTCCCAAATCAGTTAATTACCTCCTCCAAAACTAGTATATGAGCCTAGGCAGCCTCTCCACTCATAACCAATTGGTTTTGAGTTGGATGCTTTAACAAGAGTTAAAAATGGCTCTTCTACCAAAAAAACGTGTTCTTCTCTTCCGTGGAAGAATAATGGAATAAACACATAAACCAAATAAACAACACTCCATGACTCAATGGGTGTTTGCGAAAATTATTTTGATAGATTTTTAGATTCTAGCTTCTAAAAATCAGTTTAGAATGTTTATCAAAAATTCTACATAATTGATTTTTTTAGAAAACAAATTCTCAAAATTGCAACACAAATTTCCACAAAATGAATCAAATTCTCAAACTCTCGCAGCTGTAAAAGACAGGTTTCTCAACTTCCACTAAAATTCAGAATCTAAAATCTGCAGCAGAATCTGAAGCTGAAATCTAAAATCTGTGTCCACAACTTTCGCCAACACACCCTTATATTGCTAAGAAGTGTGGGCAAAAAAGAAACAAGATGGGAACCAACATGATTAACCTCATTTCCAAGAACAATTGCAACAAAGGCCAAGGCAAGAAATATAATGGGCTTTAACATCTAGAAGAATATGGATGTCTAACGACACTACAGAGACGTGGCAAATCGCAGATCGAGTTTGGGCATTTAAAAATTATTAAGTTATTTCAGTGACAATCAGTTTAGCTGAACATGTTATCTGATGAAAGCATCAAGGTACCAAAAAAACAAAAAAAAAGCCACCTACTCGCTGCTTTGAAACACATCTGCAAAATTTCAGTTATGAACCCATTAAAATTACTACATTAGCGCACTTTGATTGGTATCAGTGATACAATGAAAATTACACACCCCTTTTCTGCATCAAATTACATGATTTTACAATTAGAGAACAAACCTAGAGCAGTCAACAGTGTTGAATTATATAACAATAAACATGCATACTTACAATATCACTAAGCTTGTTATTGCTCCCACTGAAGACGGAATGGGCCCATGAATGCTATTTTCACTGAGGTTTCTGCAAATGTAACAAGTTAAAAAAGGGGTGGATAAAAAAAAAAGAAGTTAAAAAGGGAGATAATGAGACTAAGCTACAGATGTGTATGTCATAAAGGAGAATCTATCCCACTTCATCAAGAAGAAAGGTAAGTGCAAGGAAATTGAACAATTTACAGGCAAGTGTTCCTGAGTTCTAACCAATATTGCTATGACACACAAAGAGTACAGCAGATTGTTCTCCTTGCAGCTGGAAACTGGAAAATCATGCTTTACTTTTTCAAAGAAAGTTGAGGAAGAACTCGAGTAAAACTCTTACATGTTCTGCAGATGACGCAGTTTTGATATGTCATTCGGCAAGAATCCCTTCAAACCTTGGTTGTCCAAACCACTGGTAAAGCAGAGCACAAGTAGTTAATAGAAAACGTGCAAAGAAAGTAATAGAAAAGGCTCTATTACTTTGACAAAACAAGCCTCAGAAACACCATTTCACACTAATCAACCTACTAGAAGGTAAGTACATGTATGAAACTGGTACGTGACAAGGAAACAAGATATTAATAGAGAAATGAATAACTACACTAAAAATTAAAGTGATCCTTTAATTTCTCAACGAATTTCCTAGGCAATTAGACATTGAAGCACATAAAAATGATAAAATTACCTACAAACAAAGCTTGTCTGCACAAAGTTCCAGAATTTGGTTTGAGTAGCACAAACAAAGACATATAGTCCAACAAAAGCTAGAGAATATCGGACAACAAAGAGAAAATTGAAAACACTTACATGGCTCATAAATTTTGGTTTAACATGTGATAAGAAAAGGCACCTAAACCATCATTTTAGGGAGGCAAGACATGTTTACCCATGAAGAGAAAACCCAAAACAAGGAAGTGGAAGCCCAGTAACAATGCCGCGGAACTTAGAGAGAAACCTAATGGTCCATAAAAAAAAATTGTAGGAGGCATTGACCAGACTCACATTACATGACCCATCACCAATGGTCCCACCGAAACATTCACAAGATAAGACCCGCTCCCATGATCCTGCCATATAGGAAGACTAAGAACGACCATTCAGGCATCCACAAGAGTTTATGAAATAGTGGCACACTAGAGGCACATTTTTAAAGTTCCACACAGATGCCAAGTAGACTAGCCACAAAACTGAAACCCATAAGATGAGAAAATGTCTCAAATGATCACACCTTGACAAGTTGATGTAACAGGATCCCATTTTCTTGAGTAATACAGCACAAGTGGGGCTAAAAATTGTCTTCCTTCCAGTTTAGGTTCATCAGAGACCACTGAATTCTGTTATCTGGAACAAGAATGCAACCTTTCGAACAAGGTTGCTCAAAACTTCTAATTTGCGCATCCACAATCGTTTGTCAAAATTTTGTCAGGACATACTCTCCTGATATATTTTATCAGTAGTAGTACTTTTGAAAATTAAAAAAAGGTTGCAAGAACGGAAATATGAGCATCATAAGCATCCTATTAATATAAGACCCAGGTAGATGGCTCAAAACTAACTTTTGTATAACTTTCCTTTCATTTCTTTGGGTAAATTATGTCTGTATGCAATACAGACCTTCAAGGTTGGAACATGAGTCAGCATGAAGCAACCACACAATAAAGGAACATAATAAAAAGTTCTGTATAATTACAACGGCAAGTTCGACAGTGGATATGCTTTATTAGTGCTTATAGGAGTCGAAAACACACGAATATTCCATTTTCTCACATACACCTATGTAGTAGTGTCATGACCCATAGCAGACACGGATACTTCAAACATATAAAACAGCCCATGTGGCTACTTACATAAACGTCGTTATGGGGATGGACAAGCCTGGTCTGGCTGCTCTGGCAAAGTCCCAATGCAGTCTCCTACCCAACTGAGTCAACAACTTTTACCCAAAATCTCCCCTTCCACAAGTTCTAAATTTCTTCATCACTTCCTATGATAAGCAGCCAAGCAGGATGAGTCAAGATGGGAAAATAGGGAATCAGTCCAAAATCTTTATCCCCACCAGGAATAGCCCTCTTAATGTCGGAACAATAGACGACTTGAGATGTTGAATTGCTTGTCTCATCAGTATAACAAGGCGTACCTCTTAAAAATTCTATTTATATGAAGATGGAGTTAAAAACAACTTAGAAATGAAAGGAGATTTATTACGAGTCATTGAGTCAAGGACTCAACAAAGCAAGCTGAAGAAGAAAAACAAAATTAGAAATCACAAATGCTACACCCAGTGGTGGAAATGTATCGGGCAATGAATCAATCTCCTGTACATTGATAAGAATATATGAGAAAAAGAACACACTCACTTTATTGCCAAATTCTGACAAGGATGGTAAGTCATACTAATGTAGAACTCGAAGCATGAAAGCCGTATTAGAAATGAACAGGAGAGGTCTTCCCCTGGTGTTGGTTCCAGACAACTAGGAAAATGAATTTTGGTACTTGGAACTTAAGATGTTATGTTAACTGAGACATGAGAAAAGACCTACTTGAGGTTGCATTCACATGTAAACACCTATTATTTCATTGGCAAGAAGGCCACATGAATCAAATGGACATAAAATAGCAAGAATGAAACGGCAGATGACTGACTTTGGGAGAATTCCCCTTGGTCAGGGGTTCGATTCCCCACCAGGTGAGTACCCTGATAGTAAGTGGGGTGCTCGTAGAATCCGTTTTGGAAGAATTGGAAAAAACCTCAAACGAAGGTTTCTATACCCGTTCCGGAAGAGCGAAGAAAAAGAATGAAAATAGCTTTTTCCATTTATTCTATTTCTGTTACGCTTCCGAAGAAAAGACGCTTTGTCTCAATATCAAGTCTGAGAGGGTCTCACATGGGTAGGAGCGGGTCGAGTCCGTATCGCCGCGGTTCATCCAAAAAAAAAAGTCAGAAGATAGGAAAAGAAGTGACGATGTGCCGTTCCGTTGTTATCGACCAATCATTCTTGCTGGAGAGATGTTCAAGCCCAGATCTCTTTATTAAGAAAAGATAGGACACATAAAGTCAAGGCTTCGCTCGCCTTGGTGGTTATCCTTCCGACAGAAGAATTATCACAATAGAGATTAGCAGGTAGGAATGGATAGATTCCTTCTTTGTGTTTTCTTTCTAGTCCCTGTGTCTAATAGTGATAAGACGAAAGAGGGAAAAAGCTTGAAATTGAAGAGGTCTTCCAACCTTTTCACAATTACAGTTGGCCGTGACTGGTGTGGCCACGCTAGTTCCCCCTGAGGTTTGGGTTGCGCAGTCGGGTCCAATTGTGGATCGGCCTTCCTCGGTTATCAAATAAAAAAAAGATTGAAACGGATATACGTACAGAGAAAGAGCAAGAGAATCTGTGTTCAGCAAGTTTGGGAAGTATAAAATGGGAGAGGAATTCTCAAAAAATTCTAAAATTTGGGGAATCTAACGTATCTAAGCTCTGCTGTGATGATGTTATGAAAGCCCGAGATTTTACTGTTGTGATCCTGAGCCAGCTATGCTCCTTTTACAAATAACACCAACATATTGTGGTGTCCCACGAATCCAATACAACAGTACAGTTTAATTGTCAAAACTGGATTGGGATACATCTATGTAAAAGCTACAAAGCAGTACCAGAAAATTAAAAGAAAGTGTTTCTGTTAGCTTGCACTAGTATAGGGAGCACCAGTCTCAATAAGTAATCACCTAGGAAGGGAGAAGTCCAAGAAAGCCACAAACATTAGAATTGTGAAGAAGGATTCACGTGGCCTGCTCTCAGTGCTAAGGATAAGACTTATCTCAGTTGAGATAGAATAACTGGAGAGGCCAGTAGCCTCAAAATGATTACGGATATAGAGTGTGTCCTTGGTCACACAGTTCAGGGTACATGGGTGACAGTCCTGATGGCCTGCGAGCTAGTTCGCGCATCAACACTTTGGCTCTTGATTCACCGAAAATTCGCACACTAACTTCCCCTGATTTGTGTACTAGTAAGTTAGGGTTAGTTGTAAAGTATAGTTCAGAATAGTTTCAATGAAACAATTTCCACCCGTCCATGGCTCCATGCAGTAGTATTTGAGTCTCATGAAAATGCTTGGTCTGAGATGATATAATATTAAGCTAACTAGTAGCTAAAATCATACCACTGTGAAGGGAAGCTCGCAGTCAGATAGAAATTATTTAAGCTATATCCATCAGTGGTACTCATACAGTAAACTTGATTGGAGTGCTATCAAATTGTTTGCAACAGAGAACTAAGGCAAGAGTAGAAGATCTGCACCAAGCTTCATAACACAACTTTTTTTCAGGAAAAACTGTCAATATCGTATTGAAGACCTAACAAGATGACATAACGATGTAACCTGGCAACAATGATAACATAAGTAAATGAAATAAATGTGATCGAAGCACAAGATCAAGAACTTACAGTCCATCAATGACCCATTTACTGCTAGTTTTGTCAAATTGACAATCTGCCCCACTCCATGGATGTTGTTGCGGAACACATGGATCACCATTCCACCCAAAACGAAGAGGGAGCCCTAATGCGCTCTTCAACGTTTGTAAAGCACTAACTAGAATAAACAGAGGACTCATTTTGAGAACAGCTCATTAAAAGTTCCAAAACTGAACGACAAATACAGAAAGTCAATGAGAAGAAAGAAGCATAATCTCCAATGCCAATCTTGGTGAACAGATCAAAGGTTCATAAGAAGCAAGGGGAAAATCCTTTGCTTTTGGCAAACAAACGAAGGAAGTTCACCAATACATCTACAACGTTCTTAACTACTAGAACTACAGAAGATAACTGAGTTAGATATGGAAACAAGTGACATAGCCATATTGGTTATTGCATGAGTCCAACTAAGACAAATCTGCAGAACTTCATAAACATGGGCAGAAAGCATCACCATGCACCACAAAGGATTTTCAAACCTTCCAAATGGTAGGATCCAAGATAAACAAACTCCACTTCATACATGAAGAAGTACCTCATGATAATGAAAAAGTGCTTTCAAAATTGGAAAAAAGAATAAATAAGCGGCTAACTTTGTGTTGCTCACTTGTTGAGACAGCATCTTAGGGGTGTTTCTTCCCACACATTTTCTACCTCTTCCAGGCCCATATGAGACGTGTGCACATGGTACAACCTTTTGATTTTTCTTCTTCCAAACTTAAACTTCCTTTTTAACAGATATCATCTAATTTACCAAGTTCCTAGTACTTTTTTGCGCTCATAATGTTTACAAGTTACAACTAATCAATATTTCCTCATGCAAGGCTTTCAGTTTCAGAATAAAGAAAATGGAGTAGAAGATAGAAGGAAAGAAGCAAAAACTCTACAAGGTGAACTGCAAAAGTAAGAAAAAGAACAAGGAAACAAATGTTCATCAATTTTGTATCTTCCTTATAGTAGTGAGAAAATCCAATTTCAAATTTCCCCCAGTAACAAATTGGTGGACAATTTTGTTCCCCTGATAGTGCTAATTTGCTAAAAACTCACGCAACAATAAGATACACGTCCAACAGCCCACAAGTGGAGTTTCTTAGGTAGGGAGTTTCAAGGTTATCATACGGTGAATATGAAAAGGTACTATCAAGACCAAACCCCAGCCCTCCACTTTATCACATGCAGCAGCAAAGCTATTGTAGGCATGAAAATAGAAATGTAATGCCGGGAATATTCCTTCTATACATCAAAAATGATAATTTCCTTGTGGGCAGCTTTATAATTCGGGTAAACTTATTTCTAATTATTTCATAATAGGGTAAAAAAATTCCCGCTAGGCTTTACAGTTGTTGAGTTACCACGTACTCACACAGAATTCTAGAGAGAAGTCTTCAAAAGGGTCTAAAGAAAAGGATGACTAATGGTTTAAGCTACTGCGATAGTTTGATCAGTAATTATGTGCATCAATTAGGGTAAGAATTCTTTGGTGACACCTGCTTCCAATTGACCTTATTGGTAAGAATGTGTCAACCTACATAAACCAGATTCAGGGCAATTAATCAAACAGAACATAATTCAATCAGTTTTTGTTTGTGCCGCCACAGAAATTCAACTAGTGGCTATGGCTTGGATTATATGAAAACTTTTTGCTTTGGTACTATTGATGCATTGGCGTGATTGTGTGCAAGCTAGCAACATGTATCAACATGAGTGCTTGTTTGAGGCATAGTAGTTCGTGTGCTTGGTGAGTTACATGTTGAACATCGCCACATCGGATTGGAGTTGCATGTTAGACATGGGCATGGGCATATTTATAAACTGTAACTTTGAACGTAAACTTTGTAGATATGGATTTCAGTTATTTTGAGGGAGTTAAAATTGGGTTTGCTTCCATGGAGTAGCATGGGTTTCAGAACAAAACAAGACAGGTTGTAATAAGAATATGCGGATCAAAAAAATAATAATACGAATATGATTTTTGTATCACAAAACAGAGAATGAAGTCTTCATACTTAAAAAATGCAAATCTAGCCACCCTCATCAACGTCTGAAATCAAGGAGGAGGATAAATTACCTTCATCTGGCAAAGTTTTAGACTCAGCCGTGATGACCTCAAAGATTTCCACAGCGTTAATCAGGGCATGACCTTTTGTAGGGTGCATGGTTACTGTCAAAGTTCTCCCATTAATGGGAACAGTCTTGTTCAGTACTAAAGCACTATAAATGCCCCCACTCATGTCCACAATATCCACATCTTGAAAAGCAACATCACCATTTATTAGGATGTCAAATACCCTTTGACCTGCGCCAGTAACAGAAGGATCAATCTCTGCAAAGTGAAACCAAATTGAGTAGTTTCTGTTGGGGTCCACATCCATTGTATATGCTAAATCCGGCTGAATATCAGTACTAGCAAGAGCAGTCTGATAAAGAGCTTCTGGGTAGAAGTTTGGCGACGTTGAGGCCTGCTTGATGCTTTTTGTCGTAGTGATAGTTTGATCAGAACTCTGACCAAAAGTTTTAAGGGGGTTCCAGAACCTATCTCCACCCCAGTGGTCCCCACTATAGTCTACATCAAACTTTGGGTTCTTAGCACCACAGCTCATTCTTCTGTCTGTTTTCAGAATAGTCCCATGCCCCCATTGTGAGCCAAAGTAGTAAGCGCTATCATCAACTTGAAGAATTTCAATGGCAAGTATTGCAGGATCTCCGTGACCAGTGCTATGGAAGCAAAGGGAAGCTGAGCCGTCAGTAAGAAATATCAGGGCTTCAACAAAGGCCTGCTCATCATCGTGCTCGCTCCAACCTGATTTTAGAGATTCAATCTGGGTTCCCTCAACAGAAACATCAAATAAAGGTTCATTGTCAAAATTAGGCTCTGCCACCAATCCAAAAAATATTCTAACGGAATAGTGGCCTTTGGGAACTCTGTTGATGTTATAGCAATTTTCTGGACCCTCAGATAGAGGGAAATAGCGGACTGTATTCAGTGGAGGAGTGACAAAACTTGGACGTGTTCCATTTGTGGGTATTCCTCCTGTATATGCAAAATCCTTATACCATAATGTATTGGTTGGTGGAGTATGGACATCATTCCGAGCTCCACAGCTTATTCGCATAACATAGGGTGCTGTATCGAAAAAAAGTTTTGCAGAATAGAACACCAAATAATAGAAGTCAGATGATGAAGTAAAAATCTCTAACCCTCAACTGCATGCTTTGGCAAACAAAATCAATGCAACAACAGCTATTCGTAGTTTCGTACTGTACCCGTACTAATTGACTATGTAGCACATACACGGGCTGGGGCCACAACAATTCTCAAAAAATGGGGCACTGACCCGGCAAGGGACACCACATTTCTTTTATAGTTTGTTCAGTTATTCATACCAACATTGTAACCACTAAATATTTTGGTTAAGGTTCCTATCAAATGCGTTATCAATGGATGGAGTATGCCAATATACATACACATGTTTTATACTTATGACAGTATTGGCCCAATATGTTTTGCTAGGTAGAGGGCCAAACCCACCTAGACATAGGTCCTGAGAACATGAGCATTCCGCTTGGGCCGAATGCATGTGGGCAGGGTGGACGGCCCAAATGTACATCAAAGCCCATGACATGTGAGTCTAGTCCGTAGAAACCGTAGGGCCGGACCAGGAAGGAGTATGCCCGACACGCGAGGTGACTCAACAGACAGAGCAACTTACATGGCGCCCCAATGTTACGTTCTGAACACGTGTCTGTCCACGTGGACACCTAGCATGATACATGACGTCACCGACCAGAAACGGTGAGAGAAGACGTCATGGGCCTCGTGCCTAGCACAGACTTACTTGGGGAGCAAGTACACTCTTTCTATTATGCCTGCGGGATATAAGCTAATAAAGAATCAATTCTTCCAATTGATCCCAAAACTCATACACTAAAATACAAATAAACTGTTACCGTACTCTCTCCACCAAAAAGGTTCCAACATTGCCAAACAAATAGTCCCAAGTCCGAGACTGAGCCTTCTCACTCGTCAAAAAAACAAAAAGAGGAGAAAAAATGTAATAGGAACACTACTACTTCAACTAACTTCTGTGAGCCTAATCGAGAGTAACTGCACATGTTGATACTGTAATTTAAGTATCAACAAAAAGATAACCTCATGACCTACTTCTACTAAATCAATGCACTCGTTACACCAATTGATCAAGTAGCAAGTAAAATTCTACTTCTGAATGCCTAACCTAATCTCGAAGCGTACTCAACACCACAATTTGAAGAAAAACCATGGGATTCATACATACATTACCAGAGAGAGAGAGAGAGAGAGAGAGAGAGAGAGAGTAGTGAGAGCTAACCACGTCGAGAATACGAAAGGCGGAGAGCTAAGCAGAAGGTGAGGAACACTACGAGACTGTGCCTGAGCATCTTGCCTTCGAAATCCCTCTCTCTAAAGCCCCTGCATTCCTCTTCTATCCGATTTCTACAAGCTTTGAGAGAGAGAGAGGAATGAGAGACTCTTTAGGACGTGGTGGCAGGTAAACAGTTGAAATAAATTTCAATTTCTTCTTGGTTTTAGTTGGCCAGTGCAGAAGCGGCGTTAATGTGCTTCTCAGGCTCCATAAACTCGATGAACGTGTCGTCACAGTCATTTGCCTGCGACCCAAAGAAAACAACCACCGACGTTGATTCACAGGGAAGACACGTGTAAGGTCAGTTATACGGGTGCCTCATTGGTAGAGTGAGCCGGCGTCGTAGATTGGTTGGGGACCATCATTAAGTGGTGGCGTCATTAGTTCTTCGATAGAGGAAAGGGGATTGCTAGTTTCACTTTACCATTCTGAGCTCAGGCTGCTCAGCTCGTATTTAACTTCAATTTAAGTTTTAAAATTTTAGATTCATTACAGAATTAGATTTGGAATTAAGTTTGAACAAGTTTTTGTTAACAATGTTTTAAACAAATTAAATTACTGGAAATCGGCTCTTGAATCGTGATCGACTCCATTAAAGTTTATTTGAGATCAGTTTGTTTACTAATTAGCCAAGCTCACACATAGTTTTCAAATTTGTTATTCCATCCGTCCCTAGGCAACTACGATATCGTTATGTAACTTTTGAAAAAAAATTAGATTTAAATATTTTCGGACTCCTTCTGTTCTGCTATTTTTCCTGTACAGTTACACTTGATTTTCTGATTAACTTGCGCACACCTGGATTAATTCTAGGACTCTAAAGTTAATAACCGGATAAAATTTCTGTGGCATCAAGATTAAGAATGTTTGGTCTTCGACTCTTCATGGAATACGAACTTGCAACCATTGGGGGGCAAGCCCTTTAGTTTCTTTCTTATATCCACTTGGCCAAATCCCTTGTGAGGTTTCCGTTTATATTCAAGATCTAACACCCAAAATAATGTAATTTTTGAATAAAAGATAAATACTTTTGTGTCTAATTTAGTTTTTTTTTTTTTTGGCATCAAATTAAAAAGATATCAATGTGTAAATTATTATTTTTTATTTGTCATTCGTTAATTCTAATCCTAATATACACTATCCTAGGGGACTTAAGGGAGGGAATGTGACTTACAGGGATCGAACCATGTCTATGTGCATGAGAGCATGTAAGAGATACCAACTGCACTCCCATTTCATTTGTGCATACCACTCCGTTTGACAATACTGTTGTGGGCAGAAGAGAGGAAAAATTGAGGGGGAAGTAGCAAAATACTGTCAAGTGATGACGTGGAGAGGGGGTTAATTAGTTGAAATTTAAGCCCTGAAAACGGGAGATGGATCTTTTATGACGTTGCCCCGTAAATATTGAATTGGATTGATGAAGACTCTTGTCGTTTTAACAGGATTTTGGACTTTGGGCATGGGAGACCTTTTGACGTTTGACCCTCTTATCGGGCCGCATCAAAGGGGCAATTTGCAAGACTTGTTGCGCAATCACCGGAGCACGTGTAATTACTGCATTTTGTGATATTATGAGATTTTTTCTATGTCCTCTGACGATCGAATTTCTTTCTAGCTTTAAAGAATACACTCGGATGGTTCTTGCTCATCGTCGCTTGTATATCTCTTGGTTTTCCCATTCTCTTATATGAACATTCTTCTGGTATTTATAGTCGTAATATCATTACATGTTCTCGTAACTTGTACGATAAAAAAATGTATGTGCACATGTCCTGTGAGCTTTCTTCCTCGCTCGACTAGTTGGACACGTGGCATTGGTGGGTTTCAGAGAATCACATATGCAATGGTGGAACCAAGAATCTAATATGCCTCGGACTAACCCAAAATTTTAATAAACTAATATGTGTGTGTGTGTATATATATATATATATATATATATATATATATATATCAAAAAGATTTTTACAATTAATATCCAGCAAACTTGTAAAAAACATGTAAATGTTAAAAAATAAATAAAAGAAAAGTACATAAAATATGCACTATTAAAGTTTTACCCGACGTTTTAGAGAGTAAAAATAATTTATTATCAAATTTGAGTCGATATCTTCAACAAATATTCTTTCAATAAAGATAAATCATAATTTTCCGCTGAGATTTTTATTTTAAAAGTATTTATTTTTTCTTTATTTTTATTTTATTAAGTAAAGATGATTTAAAATAAGTTGAGAAATGATTTTTTTTTTTTTTCTGGTTATGATTTGAATAAGTTGCATCAAAGTAGTTGGCAACTTGGCATCAAGATTTATGGTTGATATATGAATCTAGAGAGAAAATAAAAAATGCTTTGTTGAATTTCCAGAAAAGAAATACTAGGATTCATGGTATAGAGAATTTAAGGCTTGGACTCCAATGATATAACTAAAATTGGACAATTAAAATTTATCATATCATCTTTTAATTATTCATTTTTTTCGTTCCATTAAAATCCTTTTCAAAGTCTTCAAAGTCGTATTCTTCTTCAAAGTAGTCATCTACTCATAATACATTATTTTTAATTCAAAAAATAATTTTGAGATATTGCCCCTCAATTATACTTTATACCGTGTTTGGATGAGTTTTTGAAAAAAAATTATAAGAATAATGATTAGAAGTATGGACAATGAGTGGAGAGAGAAATAGAAAGAAAATGAGAATAATGGTTGGAGATAAGGATAATGAGTAGAAAATACTGATCAAAAGTATGGGTAATGAATATTTTTTGAGTTGATTTTTTATTTTTTAAATAATAAAAAGAGAAACCAACAAGGCATTAGACCCTGACTCGGTGTTTTGATTTTTTTTGTTTTTTATTTTTTAAATAATAAAAAGGGAAACCAATAAGGCATTAGCAGTGGGGACTCGTTCCTGCAGCCCAACTCCTCCATGGAAGAATTAACTACCCCAACTCCCAAACCTGACAACACGATCCTACTGAAATCGATTCACAGAGCAAGACTTCTTCCCCTCTCAATCCTTCCAAAACCTCTCCTCCTACTAAACCGCCCTATCCCAAACCCTCCACCGCCTCCAAAACCGCGTCGCCGCCCGCTCGACCGACGCCGGCGAACTCGTCGACCTCAAAAACCTGAATAAGGAGGGTTTTTTTTTTTTTTTTTGGACTTTATAAATACAACTACGAATTTACTGCAAGTAACCTTTTGCTAACTTAAACTACAAATCTTATAAAATTTTGCTACTATAGAACCTCAAAATAGTTATGAACTTCCAAAATTATCCTTCCCTACTCCAACCAAGTACTTGGGCCAAAATTTTAAAAACCTCCCCTCTATGTTTTATGAAACCCACGCAGTTCAAACATTATAATATGAAAATCTTGATAACTTTAAAACTCTAGAGTATGAAATTATGCCAACATAACCGATTCTAGAAATTGAACTACGTAATCTGAAATGCATAAATTAAATTATACTAACCTAGTCTATGCAAACACTTCAATTTCAAGAACTTGAAATATTACATCAATGTCATACATTAGAATCTGAAAATCCTTGTAAAGTTGAAGCTCTAGAGTATGAACTAATGCCATTATTTCAGATTCCAGAAATTGAACTACATAATCTGAAATATATAAATTATAACAACCTAGTCTATTTCGAATATCTCTGCAGTTGCCACATTGATGCCTACTATCCTTTGAAACTCTTCGATATACTTTGAATAATGTGTATCCCATTCATCTGTGATTTCTTGGTAATGTTTTATATCAATTCCTTGCAATAGGTGGGATGGGGAAATTCAGTCGCAAATGTACCATTATAAAGTGATCGCCTTGAACGTGTCCGAGCGCATTTAAACATCTCTTTTCAAGGGGAAGGGGCGGATATCGTAGTGTGAGGAACATAAAGTATTGGTAATTCGATAAGAAGACGAGCACCACATGAAAAACAGATGCTATGAGGTGGCCTATGTCTGGCATGATCGTCCACTTATTCTTTGGAGCGGGACTTTTATTGTAGTTTAATCTATCCCACAACTCTGTTGCCATCTCTGTAGAGCCGCACGTCCCCTCGTAGAGCGAAGGACAATGATTCAACTCCATCATTAATATCTTTCTAATGTTCAACCACCCCTCTTCATCAATACCCAACCCAATTGATATCGCTCGATACCCATAATTTAAATCCCCCTTGATATCCTTTATTTTGGCAATGTACTTTCTAATTCCCATCAGGAACCATTTCATGTATGGGGAGTAGTAGGACGTTTTTTTTCCAACTAATCCTTTTCCATTATCAAATTTTCTTGGATTTGGGTTTTCCATAAAGGATTGAACGCACTCAAACCTAAAAACGCCAATACTCTTTGATATTTCTCTTGTTGTGGGATTTAGACCACGTACGTCGCCCTTCCGCTTAAGTTGTGAGAGGGAAGTGGAGTCTGGTTGAGTAAACTCTTTCAACTTCTCCATTTTTTTTTTGCTGAATGTCTGCATCATATGTGCAAAAGTTAGTTAAGAACGAATCTATAATCAAGTCCTAGTTATTGGCATTCTTTATTGGAGGATCCTTTTTCGATTTCTGCGAAGAGATCTTATTCCTATGCTTGTAAAGTGTGTTGTAGACCGATTTAATTTTCACCATTTTACAGTCATCTAATTGGTTCATTGCATGTAGGATTTCTTTCAGTTTAAATTGAGTCGTTGACATATGAACCATTATTTTTGTTTTTTTTTTTTACGACAACCTCTTCTTATGCATGTGCCCTTCCTCTTTAAGTGTAATGGGATGGTTATGCGTGTCATTGAATACCGTCAAGGTTCAACCTTTGTCAGAGTGCAAAACTTGAATTAGGCCAACATTTCAAACTTTAGAGTTTGAAAATTGAAGATAATATCATATTCCAAAGTTTGCAAAGGAGAAGGATCTTCATATGATTTTCATAGACTTAGAAAAGGCTTATGATAGGGTGCCTAGAGACATCATATGGTGGGTTCTGGAGAGAAAGGGAGTGACCAAATGGTATATCGAGATGATTAGAGATATGTATGAAGGTGCCGTCACTACCATTAGATCACCAGTTGGAGAAACAAGTGAATTCCCAATCACTGTAGGAGTGCATCAAGGGTCAGCCTTGAGCCCGTACCTTTTTGCCTTAGTAATGGATGAATCGACTAGACAATTTCAGGAGGATATCCCATGGTGTATGATGTTTGCAGATGACATTGTCCTCGTAAATGAATCCGTTAGAGGTGTTAATACGAAACTAGAAATTTGGAGGGAAACATTAGAGTCAAAGGGTTTTCGAATAAGTAGGAGTAAAACTTAGTATATGGTGTGTAAGTTTAGTGGTACCAGCAGTGCGCACAAAGAAAGAGTGATGATCCAAGACTATGAGATACCTAAGAGTGATCATTTTAGATACTTAGGATCAATCATTAGTAGGGATGGAGAGATTACCGATTATGTGACCCATAGGATTTAAGTGGGGTGGCTCAAGTGGAGGAGCGCTACTGGTGTACTGTGTGACAAGAGAGTACCCATAAAATTGAAGGAAAAATTCTATGGAACTGCCATCAGACCAGCGATACTTTACGGGACAGAATGTTGGCCTATTAAGAAACAACAGGTGAACACGACGAGTGTAGCAGAAATGAGAATGTTGAGGTGGATGTGTGATAAGACTAGAAGAGACATGATTAGAAATGAAACGGTTTGGGAGATGGTAGGTGTAGCACCCATAGAAGAGAAGTTGAGGGAAAATAGGCTAAGGTGGTTTGGGCATGTCTACCGTAGACCAGGAGATGCAGTAGTTAAGAGAGCAGATATGATAGTTTTGAGTAGCAATGCTACGGGGAGGGGTAGACCTAAATTGACTTTAGATGCTGTGGTACGCAACGATATGAGTATAGTAGGTTTATGTGAACAAATGGCTCTTGACAGAGCTCAATGGAGAAAAAAGATTTATTTGGCGACCCCAAATGATTGGGACTTAAGGCTCGGTTTGGTTTGGTTAGAATCTGAACATATCGGAACAAAACCAGCTTAAAAATGGATGAGTGATTATTGTCTATAATATTCAAACTCTAGAGTTTAAAATTTTGGCAAAATTTCGAGTTTTGAAATATGAAATTATCCTCAATTTTTAAACTCTAGAGTTTGAAATGTTAGCATAAATTTAAGTTTTATAATGGAGGAGTGATAACTGTCAACAATTTTCGAACTCTAGAGATTGAAAGTTTGGCAGATTTTTGAGTTTTAGAATCTGATATTGTTTTCAATTTTCAAACTCTAGAGTTTGAAATTGTGGCGTAATTTCAAGTTTTAGAATATGACAATGTCGGGATAGAACCATGCTAAAAATGGAGGAGTGATGAGTTACCTCTTGCTGTGATTTCGACTCTGAAACTACAACATCCATGGCTCCCATTTCCTGGTCAACTTTCATTTCCATTGCACAACCTTCCAATCCCCAATTAAAATGCACATTGCTCTCATATATTGGGTCAAAGACTTATTCTTTACCAATGGAGGGAGAGGAAGCAATGAGGGTTTCCATTGATAGTGAGGTGTGAGGTGAGAGTTCAGAGGCAGATGTCGACTGGGTTTATGGTGAAAGGTGGGAGCTCAACAATGGTGGTTGACTGGAACGGAACCAGAAGAACCAGAAGCAAGAAGATTTCCCTAGAAGAAGATGGAAAAAAATGGATGGAAACGTGGGTTATGGGGTGTATGTGTTTTGGATGTGGTTATTTGTTTGTGGTTGTATGTAATAAAAGTAGGGATATTTTTGTCCATTTTTATAAGGGCATTTTTGTTCGAACATTATTTACTTAAAAACAAGTTACATGCAGTATATTCGCAATTGTATTTATAAAAGCCCTTTTTTGTTTTTTTTGAATTTAACGGAGTTTGGTACTGCAGTTAAGCTTATGTTTGGGTGGGGAGAACTACGTCGTTTCAATAATGTTTGAGGAGAATGGAGTGCCGGGCTATTCTCAGCCCTTGGATCAAACTCACAGAGGATCCGCAACAATCGCAAGCATGCAACTTGTTTATTGAGATGCGTACGCCGCATCCCCGGTTACTGTCACTGACAACTGAGAGAGAGAGAGAGAGAGAGAGGGAGAGGGAGAGGGAGAGGGGGCGGGGGGGCTAGAAAAAGCATGATCGTTGGGGGGAAGTAGGCCGAGAGAGAGAAAGAGAGAGAGAGAGATGGAGGAGAGTTCGGGGTACAAGGACTACGTGGCAGGTTTGCTAGCCGGAGTTGCCACTGTTATTACCGGCCACCCGTTCGATACAGTCAAGGTATGCATTCCTTCTCCAGTCCTCTTGTTTCCGCTGTTTGACTTTACGCTTACACGCATGAATTGATTTCATTCGTCGTTGGGGCCAAGCGATTAGGTTTCCGTCGCTGCCTTGGATATATACTTGGATTGATTGATCAATCTGTTGAAACTTTAGTTGGTCAATCTTGATTCTGCATCTGTTAGTAACAACGTACACATGAACATGTACACTGAACCTTTAATTTTGAAATCTGGATTGACAGGAATGCTGAATGTAGGACCTCGTAAATCAGTCATGTCATTCCTCTTGTTATGTAATCTCAAGCTTGGTACTGGGGCTGGTGTTTCTGATTTACTAATAATAAAGGCGTGTTTTTCGCGGCTTAAGTACTCTAGATTATGAAATTTGTCATGCATCATACTATCCTTCATTCGTTTTAGGTTTTGTCTTATTGGATTTTCCTTAGCTTGATGAAGTTTAAAGGCATTTGTCACTCTCACAAAAAATACAAGGATATTCTTGGGGAGAGATCAGCCAAAGAGGGTGTGGCCGGCGGAGACTCCAGGAATTTACAAGTACGGGGTCTTTTACCAATTAGAAGTTGAGATATTTCCTTTTAGTTGAAGAGCGCAAGGAAATTCATTCAAATTGATATGACTTTTCTTAGCACAATTTCTTGAATACTACTACCATAGATATATTTTGCATTGTGACGGTCTTCTTTTACAAAAACTTGAAAAAAACAACACTAGAAGATCCATAAGAGCCTTTCCTGCCCTTGCCACTTCAATACTCAAACTCCAAATTTAAGTAAAAAATCTATTAAAAAAACAACACTAGTAGGACTTTGTGATGCTCTATGTGCCTCTCCCTAAAGGATATTCTATGCATCTCCAACTCGGGCTTGTTTCGTTCTCAGTCTGCATGTTCTTTGGTCAAAAAGCCATCTCCTTTGCGTCCGTTAACTAATTGGTCTTGGGTCTTGAAAATTTACTCCCATCCGATAGTCATCTATTTTCTTTGGCTTGCCATACAACCAAAGATACCCTTGATACTTGTCACGTATCTCAGGACGATCTTTGTGACCAATGCCTTGATTGCACTGAAAAAGCCCTCTACGTTACTCGTGATTGCATTAAAAGCCCAGGGAGTTTTGGTCTCGGATGGGGAGGGAGTTAAGCAATTGTTTAATTCACTGTCTTATGGTGAGTGTGAGAATTAGGGCTTCATGGGTAGAAGATGCGGGCACATTTGTCATTCACTAAATTCAATATTCATGATAATATTTTTTTATTTTTTTGGTGGGGATACTGAGAAAATGAGGTGTGGGCCAATAGAATTGCCCACTAAATGTTCAATTAACCCCATCGTAAAACTACTCATAAAAACCCTTCTGACCTATAGTTTTCCTCTTTTCTTCAGCGCCTCTACGTTCTCTTATTTTCCCTCCATTTTCTAAACCCTTGAATTCTCTGATCTCAATGTTGACCCCGAATTCGTCATGACCGTAGAATTTAGTGAATGACAAATTTGCCCGCATCTTCCCATAAAATCCTAATTCACTCACCCTATCAGCAAAAACTAACGACAAGAGATATAGAGGGAGGGAGGGAGAGAGAGATGGAGGAGAATTCTGGGTACAAGGACTATGCGGCAGGTTTTCTCACCGGGGTCGCAACTGTTATCACCGGTCACCCATTTGATAAGTAAAGGTATTTCACTTATTTCTGCTGTTTGACGTTGTTCATACACACTTGAATTGCTTGCATTTGTCATGGACTTGTTGGAATTATTCTGTTTCTGTTAGTAACAACCTACATATGCGCATATACACTGAAACTTTAATTGTGAAATCTTGATTCTTTTTTTGTTTGAGTCAGAAATGCTGTATGTACCTCATAAATAAGTGATAAGTCATGTCATTCCTCTTGTTATTTACCCTCAATCTTCGTATTGGGGGTGGTGTTGCTGATTTACTAATGATAAAGGCGTGTTTTTTGCAGCTTAAATACTCTAGATTATGTTTTTTTTTTGTGTTTCGAAAAGTATGCCAATCTATCTGGCACAACTTTTGCTTTTCGATTATTGGCAAAAACAACTTAAACACACCGATTTTCCCTTGGAACTAATGGATGTTGACCGCGGACCAGCATCTGAATCAATTGGCGGAACCATTCTGTTTTGGTTCTTCTCCACATTCCCTATGTATCTAGCTCTTGTTGCGGGGAACTTTGCTTGGAATTAACTAGTTTTCTAATGAATTGATCACCTGAAGTTGCTTGTGGAAAATTGTAAGATGCCTTCAGGGTTTTTGGAAACACAACATTGTTACAACATATTTCCATAAAACAAGTTATGGAAAGAACATATGCACGCGCATTTATTTATTTATTTTGGCTTTGGAGTTTGGTTTGTGGGTAGAACACCTACACCTACACTTGGACTTGTTCAGTTCTTGCTTTAGATTCTTGCATGTGCACTTGTTTATGTTTTTCATGACATCACAGTGGTGGTGTTTACTATGTATGGCTACATCATCTGAGAGGAATTTCCTATTTTTGCATGTGATTTATGCTGATATTATCGCGTTCACAAACAAAATTCTAACCTAGAGTAACCATGGTTGATGTTCAAAGCAAGCCAAATCATCTGGTATTTGGTATGCCTAAACTTTCATGGCATTTACAATCACGAGATGCCAAAACTTTTGGCTAACAGATTTACTTAAAAAGTCTTTTCAAGCCCTTAGTTTAGTTTAATAAGAACCTTGGGAAGTCTTAGCGTCTCTTTGGACAAACTTTTTAGGGGCTTTTTGACATGGTCTTTTTTGTTGTTTTCACTTAATCTTTTCAAGATTCGGGTCAAATTTTTACTTCTCTTGATGAGAGGAATTGGAAAATAAAAACATAGACCAAAATTGGAAAAAAAATAAAAAATAACGTGACAAAAAAGACCCAAATTCAATTCCTCTCGTCGAGACAAAAAATGTGATGTTAAACTTGGACCCAAATCTTGTAAAGATTTAGTGAAAACAACCAAAAACATTGTGCCAAAAAGCCCCCAAAAAGTTTGTCCAAAGAGGCCCTTAGTTGATTCTTGATAGCCGTATTGATTTTAAAACTTGAGGAAAGGGAGTAGGATTAATTCTACCCATTGGTATCATATTGCTCATCTACAAATCTTTGAATCCGCCTGTGCTGCTTTCCATGCACATGCCTTATGTACTTTTTGGTTCGTAGCTTGGAGGAGTCATTGAAATCGCATGTGACAGCATACATCTCATTCTTTTCACAGTAGTGGGATTCATCCTTTCTGCTGTGCTATTGTCCTGAGGAGTCTTGCAAGGAGTTCTTTGATGTTTGATACCATGGTTTTTGCATTAAGTATGGTACAATCCTATGTACTCACCACCATTCTCTGTCCTGATGCACTTCAACAATTTTGCTTGTGCACTTGAGTCCTTGATTGTTTTTTTGCACGTGCCTTGTGCATTTTTTGGTCCGTAGCTGGACAACTTAATCATCTCCACTACTACTAGTATTTAAGCTCGGTATATTCATCATTCTCGGAGACTTGGAGTCTCGGAGATACAATTACGTTTTTTTATGGACAACATTGACGACACTATTTTGTATCTATGGACTTTGTGCTTCTTACACATTGTAATCTTGATTTATCAGGTGAAGTTGCAAAAGCACAATACTGAAGCCCATGGGATGAAGTATAGAAGTGGTTTGCATTGCACTGCTAGGATACTGAAGACTGAAGGAGTATGCTACTTGTACTTCTTGTGAGATCCAACTTTAAGTCATTATTGTCCTTGCTTGCATTTAGATGGCCAAGTTAGAAATCGTGTTTTCTTGTGTTCATTCTCGCTGCTTTAGGTATTTGTAATAGCGTATGTAGGTGCTATGTCTCAATCTGTGTATACTGCATAGATATTATGGATGAGAATGAAGCAATGTTGTACTACAAAACAAGCAAAACTTTTTGGATTCACTACCATATAATGGAATGGATGAGTTTTTAATTACATGGACTCGGGTGCAGTTGTTGAGTGTGGGTGTGCATGCCATTGTTGAATCCACTAAATTCTCGTTTGTGAAGACACTAGGACACAATTACTTCTATGTCTTTATTTCATGTGATTATGGCCTAGCCATCTATGAATTTCCATCACTTTTGTTTGGTTGAAAAACTTTTTAGCTTAAAAAAAAGGCTAGCCCAACCCACTTTTCTTCAGTCCAATGGGTTCTCTATATGGCTAGGCATTTTGCCTTAGCCCAAGATTTTGCTCGCTACATTTACCTTAGCGTAGAGAGGTTAGACAAATGGTATGAAGGGTCCAGATTACCCCTTCAACTTTACAGAATACAAATGCAGCCTTGATGCTTGATGTATGGATGGATAGCAAAATTAGAGAATAAGATGTAGTATGTAGGTGAAAAAGTGATTAGCCTAATGAAGAATGGACTTTTTTGTACTTTTGATTAAGAAAAAATAAATAGTTGTAAAAGGTGCACCCAGGTGCAAGGCCCATCAAGCCTCACTGGCTAACTCTTAGTTTGGGAGAGGCAACTTGACAGAGGCGATGCCTAAGCGACCAAGGCACAAGGCGTGCACCTGGTGAGCCTCTTTCAGTTCGCACCAAATTCAATTCTAAAGGGCAAAAAGATATCTAAGGTACGATCCTCACACATAGAACATCCCGTTGATCTCTCGTCTCTTAATTGAACAACTGGAACTAAATGATCCCTCTCAGCCTCTGTTTTGAATATTTTACGATTGTCCTTTACTGAACTTGACGTGTTAGTTCTTCTCTATGAGAGAATTGTCGACTATTTGGTATTTTGTAGATGATTTTACGAACTTTTTACATGGTACACTTCTAAACTTCATTTCTTAGTGTTTATTATTTGAAAATCCGTGTATGCTATTTTTTCTTGCCTAAGTGCTCCTTGCTTCGATAAGGCCTGCGCTTTGTCTTGTGCCTCACACCTTGACCCCATCAGACCTTTGCGCCTCAGTGTGCCTCCCACCCTTAATAACCGAAAAATAAAGGGTAGGGTTGGAGATGCTCTAAGGGCATTGGTCTTTCTCTTTGGCCATCTAGTGTCGCATTTTTAAACTCATAGACTAGTTTTGGAGGTTATATTTTATTTAACCAATGTGGGACAAGTTCTAACAAAGTTTTGGCTCTAGCAATTGCATCTCATCAATATATCAGAATGTCTCTTGTATATTGGTTGGGTCTGCCGAAAAACCAGAATGATAAATAGACCATTCCTACATGTTTCTTATGATTCTTCATCCTAGCAGGGAAACAAAACAATGGAAAACAAAATAAGAGAATATTTACATGCAGATGTGTTTTTTGCCCTTCTATTTGCTAGAATTTTTTGTTATTTGTTCCTTGGAATTTGATCCTCTTGAACATTAGGAAAAGAAACATGGCCCTTGTGAACGTTCTGACCAAAGGAATATTATCCATAGTTCCTTTTCTAATTTAGAGAAAACACAGTCCTTCACTTGAAAAAACAATAAGCTGGGGTTGAAGTGTTCGTTAACATACTCCAAGTGTTGAGAAGAGCTTCTAAATTATGCAATGAGATATAGATCTTAAAGCTCCAACTCCTAGGCCATCATATGGAGCTTTCGGTGTTTCTATTAAGTATGAGAAAGGCTCAATTTGTCATGTGTCTACAACAAATATGATATGGACTCTCTCAATTTTAATTATAGTTTCTGTCTTAGTTTTGCGTGGATTATTCTGGGTGAAGGTTTTAGGTTCCATGTTTCTTTCCGAAGAAGAACTCATAGATAATTATTGTGACAGGTGAAGGGACTATATCGAGGTGCGACATCTTCTTTCTTGGGTGTGGCCTTTGAAAGTTCACTTCTCTTTGGCATTTATTCCCAAACAAAACAGTCACTGGAGGTTTGTTTGAAAGGAAATATCTTTGCTGGAATGGCAGACCAGGATTTAGGCTTTTTACCTTCTATAGATATATAAATATGTATGATAACATTCTCTCTCTCTCTCTCTCTCTCTCTCTCTCTCTCTTGTTGAAGGGAGGACTCCAAAGTGGTAAACCACAGCTCTCTGTAATAATTCCTTCTGCAGCATTTGGTGGAGCGGTCATCAGCTTTGTGCTATGTTCATCAGAGCTGGTGAAGGTACTGATACCAGAGTGTTCATGAAGTGAAATTTTATTTCCCATATAATGCTTGTGACACTCTGCTTTCTCCCGTGGAGCATGCATGTTCAAGGCACTGCTTTGTATTTCCCATGTCATTATTATGATTTATGACACTTAGGTTTCTCCAGTGTAGGATGCAAGTTCAAGGGACTGACTCCTTGGTTCCTAAGTCCGGCAGATATGATGGTCCTCTAGATTGTGCCCGTAAAACTCTTAGAACTGAAGGGGTAAAGACATCTCTAGTTACTACCAATTAGATATTTTTATGTGATTTCAATATGACAGACTACCTTTCCAGGTTACAGGCATTTTTCGAGGAGGGTTCACAACTTTATTACGGGAATCTATAGGAAATGCTGTCTTCTTTGCCACTTATGAGCATGTCCGTTATTACATGCACTTAAAGATGAAGGATGCTTCTCCCAACCAGAGCAACTTGATGGATGTAGGAGTTGGAATTATGAGTGGTGGTCTAAGTGGTATTGCAGTAAGTTGTTTCTTCCAATGGAAAATAATTATATTTTTTGAAGAACGAGAAATTCTAAATGGAAGTTTTCTTCTGTATCTAAACAGGGACTAAATAAATCAATCAACTTTGGGGAAGATTCATGAAGTGCTTTTTTAGGAGTTAAACTTCCGTTTGTCCATATTTCGAAAAAAAATAGCAGTCAGAACTTTGAAAGCCAAACGTGTATCTGATCTATTTACTTGCTTTAAAATCTTCCTTACCCTCTTCTGTAGTTCTAGTGTTTAATTTGTTTCCAAACGTTGATTTGTTTCTTTCCCTAAATCCTATTTCCATGTATTTTTACCTTCAGTTTTGGTCTGCTGTTCTACCTTTGGATGTAGCGAAAACTATAATCCAGACTTCCACAGACAGAGGCTCCACAAGAAATCCATTTCAGATTTTGAAATCGGTAAGCATCCTCCTTTAATGTCTTTAAACTTTATTATGAATTTCCCAACCAATAAATATGATGAAACAAAATACCTGAGAGGCTTGTTGGCTCCTTTTTGGTAGATATTCGTGAGGTCAGGACTCAAAGGATGCTATACAGGGTTAGGTCCAACTATTGTGAGGGCGTTTCCTGCTAATGCAGCTGCAATTGTCACCTGGGAGCTAGCTGTAAAAATTTTGGGCATCAAGCGTGAATAAAGAGGGTTCTTCTTGGTGCGCATGCATTTGGTGGCTGTTGACAAGAACCCTTGGAATCCTTGTGACATGGCTTAAACTGTAATATTACTAACCTGAGACAAAAGCTGGGAACAATTCTTGCCTGACAGACAGTGAACCTGATCTAATTCTTACTATCTTTCATGGACTCATGGCCTACAGCTGACCAATTTTGGACACCTGTTTTATTTTTCTATTTTTGGAATCTCTTAGTTGTAGGTCCCCATTTTTACCTGCTTTTCCACCCAATGTATCGTGATTGAAGAACTGCAAATTTCTTTGGTTACTGACTTTGCTTATGATGTGTTTTTGGGAGTTTGGAGACAAAGAATTGTGTAGTTGAACCACATCTCCAGCACCTAGTGCTGGACAAGTTTGTTGCAGAGTAGTATAACTATATATTTCCCATTGTTATTACGACACATCTTAGGATTACCCAGGGGTTTGTTTTTTCAACAAACTGTTCTTTTGTTGCTGCAATTTCTGGTTAGTAGTAACTGTTGTAGTCCCACATCGGTCAATTATCACCTCCAAAACTAGTATATGAGCATGGGCGGCCTCTCCACTTATTGCTAATTAGTTTTGAGATGGATATAAAGTTTCAACATGGTATCAGAGCTAGGGTTCCGGAGAATTTATTCCCCCTTGTTTGTGCTATAAGTGCACTGTTGTTTGGTGTGATCCATGTGTTATGGATTGTTAGTTTACCGCTCCACGTGCGAGTCGGGAGTCGCACGTGCGGGAGAGTGTTCTTGTCCCACATCGGTTAATTATCACCTCTAAAACTAGTATATGAGCCTGGGCGGCCTCTCCACTGATTGCTAATTGGTTTTGAGTTGGATGCTTTAACGTGACTACATCATTTGGAAGTGAACAGACCACCTTAGCAATCATGTACACAACTGAGAGTGGGTTTCTCTGGGGCCCTAGGTTAATATTTTACTACAATGCTTCAACTTCTTTTTGAAATCACTGTTTTTGATCTACGCTAGAAGGGCTCTATTTTCTCGTAACAGTTCCGATAGCTTAACAATGGCAACCATGCTGACTAGGAACCTATATTATTTGTTGTATGCCTAGAATGACTGTCATGTTGTAGACCTAGACCACTGCCATCTCCAGCTCACCAGATATGCTGAACGGACATTCAGTTTTCCAAAAGTTAAATTGGTTTTGGTTCAGGGTAAATACATGGCTGGGGTTCAAGATTTAAGATCCTTAACATTACATATAGATCCTTTTATGTTGTCTTGAATTTCTAGGTAGACAACATTACCCTGATCATGCCGGAAAGTACAATCCTCTGCTGTCGTTGATGTTGATGGTAAACATTGTTGTTGGGATGTGAATTAAGTCAAATTCTCCTTGTGACAGTACCAAACCTATGTTTGAGGTAATCAATTTGCATCGGCAGTCTTGGATTCCCTACCGACGCCTCCCTTTGGTTGACATTCTTAGTTGGAAATTACTTGAATTGCATGACTGTTCTGGCTACAACACGTGTTACTTGGTTTTGTGAAAACGTACTTCATAACCACAACGAGGCTCAAGTTATGAAAAATTACCACTTACAAAACATATCTAGGACGATAATGTTTGCTGCTTCGTTTAGAAGATAACTTAAACTCTTCATTCTTCAATTGAAATGTTGTAATTGTTACCTAGTTTTCTAGCCTTTTTTTGGATATGACTTAAGTGCCTACAATATTTCTTTGGGCGGCTTGCAGAAATCCTTGATCTTTTGGCTGGCCTTGGGCTTATTTTGGAAATCGGAAGAAATTGATAAGATCTTGTGTTTTTACGTTTCAGCTTGCCAAATAACATGCTGATGAGTAAACTGCTTTCTTTGACATTTGGCATGGGGAGTCAACAAAAAAGTATTAGGTGCTCCATTGTCAGTTGCTTCCCAGTGGTTGTAGGATACGAACCTTGTGGAAAGGAGACTACATGCATTAGGAGGTGCCTGGCTATTACTGTCAGCATGGCGAACCTATGCTAATCTACTTGTCCCATGGAAACAGAAAATTCTGTAGAGGCAGTGTACTTAAAAGCACAATGCTTGGTGGTTTGTTGTCATTTATATGGACTCAACTTTCTGATGAACGAAAGACTGATTAAAGGAAGAGATCTCTGGTATCTCTCTCTCTCTCTCTCTCTCTCTGACACACACACACACACACACACAACTTTTCCGTTTAAAATATATTGTTCTTAAATCTTTGTCTCCATAGTTTTTGTGGCTCATTTACTTGCCTGTTTGCCTTGTGTAGTAATGATTTGGAAAGAGCTGTACAATTGGCATTCTATGTTTTCAGTTTGCCTTTGCTCGTTTTTATTAGCAGTGTGCCTGCATCATACTTAGGTTACTCATTTTGCATATGGTTATGTATATGGAGGAAAGATGCTCTAAAATCTGCTTTCTTGCTTGTTAGCTGCTAATTGCGTCTCCTGATGTAGAGAAGTGTTCCAAACTAATTAGCAGTTAGAAATTTGTCAGTTAGTTGATCGTGCAAATGTATAAGATGTTATGCCAAAACTGACCCATACCAGTTAAGAGAGCCAAGTACTCCAAAGTGCAAAATGTTTCGATTTTATATTGAACATGTTGTAAGAAACGTGTTACTCTAGATTCTCGAGTATATCACATATTCATTGGACGTGCAGAGCATCTGATGGTCAAGCATGTAAAATCAAACTTTTTTTTTTTATCTTTTGAAGAAGAGAGATTACACAACTTGGGACACACGAGATGTTGGCTGCTTTCTGAAGAGCTTGCATGATTTCAACATGTTTTGTTTGTCCATCCAAGTGGTGGTTCATAAAATGACTAATCACAGCTTAGATGAGAAGGTTAATGTTAGAGATGCTTCATATGCTTGAACAAAGAATTACAAACGGAGAAACACAAATAGCAGTGATCATAATTTTGCAACAATTTGGGTTGAATTCTTGTTAAGCTCCTGGTCTTTTTCTTTCATGATATCAAACTCAAATAAACCTTGAGACAGAGATGAAGCCTGCATCCTAAAAAGCCACCACACATGTTGTCAAATAATACCTTTAATGGCATACAATTGGAAAGAGGCACATAAGTTGCTGGTCATAATATTATTGGCTTAATGTCTCAAACACAAGCAATAGTCAATACATAATCTTAATGTCTCAAACACAAGCAATAATCAATACTCAATGCCGAATAAAAGAGCAGCAATCTTTATCTAAAGTACCCAAGGATTGACAGAAGATAGAGAGCATGCGTAATTGAAGATCAACTCTTGGCATGTGACAACCAAGAATGACAGAAGAGAGAGAGCATGCTGGTAATTTCAACATCGGAGGCATTTGTGGGAGACAAATATATCCGTAGGCGTTTTCAGGCTGATCCTTCTCCAGGAGTGTCATATGAGCTTTTGCGGCGACGCTCATTATGTCCAGCCAAACGCCTGCGACAACTCCTTTTGGTGTCATCAAACTCTGATAGCTCATGGAACCTGCGGAAGGCCATTGCAATATAACGCAAATTTGTTAAGAATAATTGTCCTAATGGACTACTGGGAGCTGGGATTAATTTAATTTGTGTGTTCCTCTGCTTTCATTGCGTTTAGCATCTGTTTGAATTATTAATGTTAGAAAATCTGGACCTAGTTCAAGTCATTGATGATAAGAACTAGAACAACACATGTTAACTTTCATTTTGCAGGACACAAACTGGAATCAAAGAAAGTGCTATAGAAATGGAAATGAACCTTGCTTCTTTCCACTAAGATCGAAGTATGGAACTACGAATACACTTAAGCTCTGACTAGACTTATGCTTGTGATAATTGCGAAGAAATCATCTTAAGAACCTCCAAAACCTATCACTAGGAAGTTACATTCTGAGGGAACTGTTAGAGCTTGTCCCAGTTTGGTTAATTATAACCTCTAAAACTAGTATATGAGCTTAGGCAGCCTCTCTAATCATTGCCAATTGGTTTTGAGTTAAATGCTTTAACATGGTATCAGAGTTAGGCTTTTGGACAATCCTCTCTAAATTGATTGTCCTGTTGTTTGTGCCTTAAGTGCATCTTGTTTCGTTGTGATCCCTATTTTAGGAATCCTTTGTTTACCTCTCCACGTGCGGGTTTGGGGCCATATATGTGGGGGAGTGTTGGAGCTTGCCCCACATTGGTTAATTATAACCTCCAAAACTAGTATAGCCTGTGTGGCCTCTCCACTCATTGCCAATTGGTTTTAAGTTGGATTCTTCAACAGGAACCAAAACGAAGATGGATATAGAATTACTTTGATATTATTCATATGGATCTGTTTCTATCTCTCTTTGGAATTTGGCTTTTCAAATATCAGCTGTAGAATGTCCTGTCTTGACAGAGTTGGGTAACTAGAGTAACTACTGTAATCGCTGCTAGAAAAACACTTAACATACAACAATAACGGTACCAATGTAATCCCCAATCAATGGGGGTATGGGCGGGGAGCACTAGATAGTGGATATAGACCCAACTTTGGTCATATATATGCACCGTGACTGCTCTCATAAAGATTCACCATTAAATAGTGGGCACCCTATACCTCCACAAATCAGGTAACTCGAGACATTACGCAGTGGAACCATGCCCCAAATGGCCATTCTTTAGAACTACGGTTCCACCCCAAAGCTTTGAGGCACAATGGCTTAGCTCTTGAGTGTTGAGAGAAGGTAAGTATCAATTTCAAAGTTAAGGCAATACTAGTCAAGATCATCAGTAAAGAGAGATTGTACAAATTTGCTGCATATGCAGGTAGGACTCTCTTATGGTAAAGGAATAAGAGGGGTTCTTGGTTCATGCAGTTCCAACATGGCACAAGGAAAAAAAGTTTCCACTAGGAGCATCAGTACGCAAAATAAATAAACCGGTAAGAAATGCGAAGAATGTTCGGTCTTAACAGAATTTCCAGTGGGCGGAGCAAAATGCTTAACATACTCTTGACTCTCGTATTTTAACTAGCCTCAAACATATTTAAAGCTGACTTCATTTCCATGAGATGCGATATCAAAGGGCTCAATATGAGTACGTAGACAAATGTCTTGCAATTTTTTGAGGTCTCATGTTGTTTACTTTTGTGATATATAGGTAAACACTAGCAAACATGCAAGCAAGTGTGTGAATTAGTAACTGAGGCTTAAGTATTAAGATATAAGAATGTTTTGATTGTATCCAGTGACCAGTCTCATTTCCTTTTCCTTTAATGATCAAAAAAGAAAAAAAAGAGTGTCTCATTTCCTTTATATATATCTCTGAATCACACATGCTTTGTGATCACATACTTCGACATGCGTGTTAGTGTTTCAACATTTCATCGAATCAATTACCTATTAGTGCTAATTTGTTGGTTGATTAATCAGGACGTTTGGTTGGTGTCTTTGTATTTCACCAATAGTTTGACCTGAAGCATCCATTTGGCTATAGACCCCAGGAACTTTATTCACTAAAACAAGAGACACTCAGAAAATAGAAATACTAGGGTTTCCCAACCTGCTGCATTGCTGACAGAAACGCTGCTGTAGACCGGCAAGAACAACAACTGGAACCTTGGCATGAAATTCGCAGACCTTGTGTCGGCGGTGGTATGGCTTGGCATAAGTCATGTCTGTGCTACAATTATCCACTTGACAAGAAGGTTGCGTTGACCCTCCTCCGCCAGACCCTTTTCTTCCTGGCACCTTCTTCTTCTTGTTGTCATCCTCCCCAGACCCTAGCCCTAAAACATCATCATCTTCCTCGTCGTCTTCCTCTTCACCCACCACTTCTCCCTTCATCTTATCCTCCATGCCTCTCTTTCCTCCAGCTTTACTTGTTTCCATTGGAGGGAAAGGAAGGAAAGTGAGGAGAGAATAGTAGTTGTAGGAGGATAGTGAAACTTGGAGAGAGTTCTGAAAAGAAAACAAGAGTTTGTGAGGACCACAATCTCCATTATTCGTACTTCGGTGTAAAAAGGGAATAATGAAGAGTAAGAAGCTGTGTTTATGATCCCAAAGATTCTAGGTTAATTGGCTTGTCTTGGCTTCTTTAACTTTTTGCATGATCATTGATGAGTCTATTACACAACTAATACGAAAAGCCTCAGAGAGAAGCTAGTGACTATGTTTTTAATTTACGATCTACCTGAATTTTTTTGAATAACTTCTCTGATTGCAGTCAGGCAGTCCCCAGGAACCTGGTTTGAACTTCTTTAGTCCCATGGAAATTTTCCCATCGCTTTGTTTGTACCGATTATTGTTATCATAATTTATTCAGCTCACATTGATCTAAGGTTTAAACTATGGATCAATCTTAAGTGCGATATGTATTGGGTTTTGGGACCTCTGATGTCAATAGTTACCAAAAACTGTACAATCTTGACCAATAAATGGATGTATCAGGGTTGTCACCACTGGGTGTCGAATTGGATTTTGGAAAAAAGTCCCTGAAGGTGTCCTAGTGACCGAATGTTTACTCACGCAGGGTGCATTGCTACCAATACATCTCTCGATACCATGATTTAGAACTGTCTTAGTTCGGATGTGTTGTTAGCTATATGAGACGTTTCATGTTTCGCTGTTCTGCTTTTACTATGAACCAATACCAATTTTGATTCTTCTTTCTTATATTTCATTGCCTGTTACTAATACAAAGACGATTCTTAAAGATTAGTCTACAACTACCAAGTATTCAAGGATGCTAGTGGAGCCCCACTCTGGATATATACATCGTATTGTGCAATACATTGGTTGGTAGTCGTTTTCATGAGTGGGATGGTTCTTGTTTTTTTAGGTGCATTATTAAAAGTGCAAGGATGAAACTTGGATGGTCCAGTGGCTACATTAATTTGGCCATTCATGAATTGACACGTGCTGTACCCATTTTCTACTTTTTTGTGTCCTTGCACATCATTTTTCCTTCTCTTTTCCCTTTCCTTTGTTTTCACACTGCATTTACTCTAGTCTAGCCTATTACTTTGCAGCAAAGTGGCCGCCTACCTTTATGTGTGACAATATAGTACTACATTCATCATCATATTTGGTCCCCGTCTGTATAAGGACAGTTCTTTCTCTGGTGTCGTCATTATATTTAAGTTGAATCTAAAACAGCAAGAAAAAGAAAAAAAAAAAAAAAAAAACCCAACTCTCTTTCTCTCTCTATATATCGGAGTGTATATATGCAAGTACATGCACACATACATGTAGAGATGAGAGAAAGATTGATCTGTCATGTGTTAAATTTGGAATTTTCATTTGGATGTGGCTATTGTGATTGATTGGATGGGCATATTCTTTTCAGCTTCAAGCAAAAGCAAAGCACATGGTTTCGTTTATAGGGAGGTGGAGGATTGGTTATTTTGAACAGCAGCGAGGTGGAGGATTGTTAGGTACGCAACATTATCCTTTTTTTTTTTTTTTATAATTTTATTTGAGGAGTTTTTTGCGAAGTTTAGCTGCGCTGGAGGCCATTAGCACTTGTTAACGCGTTATGCACTGTTCAAAAGAAAAAAAAAACGCGTTACGTTAAGACTTCTTTTTCAGAAGCTAAAACAAAATGACAGAAGCTCGAAATTCTATTGAAACTATCCATAATGCAATTAGATTAGAGCTTTGTGATCCTGTTTTGATCCTATATCACTTGAGTCCTATTGTTGGAGAGACATTATAGTGTGAATTTTCTTGCTGGAGATTTCGCAGGCAATATCTGTGAAAATTACATTAAGGAACTTCAATTTGAACATAGATTCTGGACCCATATGCCCATGTTTTTTAAAGGGTGGACAAAGCCAGTCCAAGTTGTGTTTGTGGAATCTGATTCCATGTGTGCCCTGTGCTTGGTCCATTTCTTGTACAATGGTCTACCAGTTGTGGTCCCAGAGAGACAACAAAAGTCCCTGAACTCCATGGGTATTCTCAGTGGCAATAGAGATAAAGCTGTAAATCCAGACATTCTGAGTTCAAAACTTTGGCAAACTCTTGAGGCAAGGCCGTAAAAAAGAAATCTCTTGGTGAATCTCCTAGTCTCGGCGTGGATGACCGGTCTTTGACCAAGACCATGAAGTGGAATAGTCGAGGTGTGCGTAAGCTGACCTGAACACCCCAAACCGTCAAACCAAAAAGAAAACGTCAAACCAAAAACAAATAAAAGAACCAAAAACAAATAAAAGAAGTCCCTGTTGCACTATGAGATTCGAATCTGCTTAGGGAGTGGTCCAAATGGACCACATTTGTGACATTCTTCTGTGGTTGATCTTTGCAGATCTGGACTGGACAAAGTTTGGGCTTAAGAGATGAAATGGGCTTGAAGGCCCATTTATTCATTATTGTTGACACAAGTTTAGCCCAACTGAGAACTGGTTCCAATTAAGAACGTTTTTATTTTGGGAACTAGTAAGAACCTTTCCTCGTACGTCGACGTTTGCCTAGTTTTCAAATCGAACATTGCGCTCCGCAGCTTAGCTTCAAATCGAACCTTGCTTCAGGCAGTGGGTTCTTAGAGGCTGGACCCATGAGACACGGCACCACTCCTCACAAAGTTCTGCACGCAGGATTCCATACCATGGCGGAATCCCCATTGTCCCATGTTTTATTTCACCTCTACGCTTTGGCTGACCATGTGATGAACTCAATATAAAATTCACGGTAAAATTTGCAGCGAATTTTGTTTTGTTTCTGGGATTGTAAAGGTCAATGTCAATTCACACTGAGCAAACATGTGATCTCCACATAAATTGGAATTTAATTTTGATGCTACATCTCGTAGCTAGACTAGATTAAAAAATAGAGATTTTGTGAAAGGAGTTAAATCACAAAGCAAGGGAAAAAAAATGTTTTTAAACGAGGTTAACAAAATATGGGGCAAGAATGCAAAACTCAGCAAATGTCGCTTTTTATCCACGGTTCCTCTTCTTTAAAATAGGCAGAACTATAAAATAGCATACAAACACGAGGCCAAATCTTCTGTACTGAAACCCTATTCCGTTTTTTGCTTTTTCAGTTGTAGGATGGCACAAAAATAATCTCGAGATAAGATATTTTTTGTACAATTATGCGGTTGAAAATGCACAAGAATAAAGGTGTGGAGGGTTGTTGGTACATGTGTGGGACAAAAGACATCCCAGGCCCTCATCTTATGAGGCGAAACTCGCATGAGGCCATGAGAACAAATGATTTGGACACTTATATTCGGACACAAATTCAAAACACAAACGTGATTGTATCGTCCATTGATTTTGTACTCGTGTTCGTGCTCTTTAACTTACTGTCAAAGTTACTTTTAGAAACCTAATGAATATGGATCATTTCATATCACAAACAAAAATCAAAGCTTGAACTTATTTTACATAGAATTTTCAGACCAAACATGGACAATTAACTATTTTACTCGGTCAGCTCGTTTATGAGCAAGGGCTTAAGTCAATGCTTCATCAACAAGATATATTGGGACAGAATGATTAAAACTTTGAGAATTCAAACCGTAGAAAATGATAATGTGATGGGAAAAGGTATTTGCTCAACCGCAGACCAATGCAATGTAATGAAAGGCGGGGTCAGGATTTTCACGCCGGGGCCTGGCTTAGCAGACATATTCTTTCCTGAAACGTATACTTATTATATCATAATTAAGGTTTTTACTTTCCAATACACTACATTTGAACACTGAAATTATTTTAGCCTAATACAGTTAAAGTATACCAACCAATTTTTTTTTCTTGAGCCTACTTTAATTGTCATGTGCTTATTTTTAATTTATGAAAGAAGTTAAGAAATGTGAATCTAAAATAGCCAATTTTTTTTTTTATCAAATCAAACCAAATTTATTAAGATTATAATTATCTATATGCAAATAAGTATCAATTATATTCAAAATCAAGTATATACAAAATAAAATTTTTAAAACTCTGATGCTCTGGCAGTCGGTGGCCCGCTCGGCTCGAACTCAACTCGTTAAATTTTCACAGCTCGAGTTCTTTAAAAACTTAATAAACAAGCTTGTGCACGATAAAACTCGGCTCGTTTACAGTCCTAAATACAACTGTAGTGGGTAAGATTGTTTGGAATGGCCCATGGGTTTTGGGATCGAACCCCACCAGCAACACTTGAAGTTCAACTTTTGACTAGATGACCTGAGAATTTACATGAGTCCTCCTTTACATTTTAACCGCGCACAATTATAGTAATATACAAATACTGATGTATACGATATTTAACACCGGTACCCGTTTGGATGCCTCAACATCGGGCCAAAAATTGGGAGCCCTAGGCGGCAACAGAATCTGGAGCTATCGTATGCGTTCGATCCTAGCTAATTTAAAATAAAAATAAAAAAAAATCTTTAGCTTATGATTTTTGTGAATTTGCCCTTGTCTCCATCACCTGTCCCAAAATTGAAGCTTAATTACAACCTTTACCCATTGTGTAGTACAGTCTGAGGTACATGATAGCCCCTTCACCAAAATGTGATTGTACATAAAAAAATAAGGTGGGGAAAGAGGATCCATCCACATCTTTCTTTCTTGGCCATATAAGTGCATGATGTTATGGATAAATATTAAAGACTTTATAAAGGACTCTTAAAGGGGAGACACTTGTTTGTTTTGTCGTTTTCGAATTAGAGTATCGAACCCCAAATCTATCAGAGAAAATGTCACAATTGTCCTTGCAACGGTAGAAGATTTTTTTTATTGATAAAACAATCACATCGATGCATTAACGGAGAGAGATGGTGTCTTTCTCCAAAGAAGATAATTAACCAAACATGAGGCATATTAGATGATCGCCGAACGAAAGTGATGGGCCATTCTTCTAATATCTCCAACAAATACTTCAATGCCCAGAATCTTGACAAGCTAGCTGGCGGCTGCGCGTGCCCCTCAACCGTGATCAAATCCACGCCCAGCGTCCTTGCAAACTCCATCTCAGCCGGGCCGCTATGCGGTCGCCTCGGCGCAAAAAGATCAAATCGAGAAGCTCTTGAGGGGCAATATTGCTGTACATGGACTATATACATAATGGGAAATTTACAATTAGGTCGTTGTTATCAAATAGTGGGCCGGTGGTGCATGCCATGACCAAATTAATAAAAGTCCACGCTCCAAAAACAATACTCCAACAGAATTACATACAGTAAATGAAAATGTGGAATATATAATGGGAGATCTTTGTCTGGCCACATTGTTCGTGGGGTGGTGCGATGTGGTCAGCCATTGATGGGTACAGTTGGCTTGGATTTGATGCTTAATTGGTCCCCTCCTTAATTCCCACCACCCAACTCTCTCTCTCTCTCTCTCTCTCTCTCTCTCTCTCTCTCTCTCTCTCTCTCTCTCCGTTTCCTTCATCAGCAAACTTTTCCTTTTAACGCGTTTGATTGGTGTCTTTCATGTTGGCCTAATTGGAGACTTTTGTCTTGTGGTCGACAGGGACGGATGATATTATCAAAAACAATATTAATTAATACGGGTGTTATATCAATTTGGAAATGGATCTGGCCAGGGTTATTTTCTGGTTCATTTTAATAATCGGGATCGTTATTTTCTTTAGAACTTATACAACACGCAAGATAGGTCAAAAATCACGATGAACGTAGTTGAATTTATATATAGAACACATTTCAAAAATCGGGATCATTTTAGATATGTGTTCTCAAAACATATCAACCAATATCCCTCAATAAATATATATACTATTTGGCATGCTTGATATTCTCAACGAGATTTAAAAGATGAATGATCCCAATCATTGAAATAAACCCATAAAGAGACCCAGAATGGTTCGGACGGGACCTTCCATTCCCTCAAAAGATTCAAATCCTACTCTATATCGATCCATTGAACTCATTAAAAAACATGTAACCAAAAAAAAAAAAAAAAAACTTTGGGCATTGAAAAACTAATAATTTTTTCAAGTGTAGGGAAGAGCTAGGGAATTCTTCTGCATGTGATGGAAGTATGGAACTTCCCGGATGATATCCCTTTTTAAGTGACGCTTTTGTGACTTTCAATTGTTGAAAAACTTTTGATTATTTCTTGCAAAAATTGTATTATTTTTAACACTACGTTTTGTGGACCGAACAAAGAATTTGAGACGGAGGGAGTATATAACATAACGTGAGAAAGTCATAATTCATGTGTCTCGTGAGAGGAGTTTAGACGTTTGGGTTAGGTAGAAGTCCCATCTCCACCTGTAATTTGACTAGTTCCGTCTAATTTCTTCACACGATCTCAATAGATATACATGCATAGCATGCATACAGAAGGCTCATGACAGGTGCATAGCATGCATACAGAAGGCTCATGACAAGGAGAAATTTTTTAGTACCGAGCGGGTACAACGTGTTGCCTGCTCGGCACTAAAAAATTTCTCCATGAGAAGAGGTGGTTCCGTGGTGGTTTCTGATTAGGTCATCGCCAAGCCAATAAGCATGCGTCAGTCAAAATTTCAGGCTGCAACTCAGCTGGGTTTTGGACAATTTTCCCGATAGTATTGTTGGTTTTGCTCATGTGATCATAATTCTCTTTGAAAAAAGGAAAAAAAGATCAACAAGAGAATTTAATGAAATTAGTTTGCATAGCGAGAAGAATTATATGAGATCTTTAGATTAGTTTTTTTTTTTTTTTGGGTCAAATGGAAATATTATAAAACACTAGCGAAACCGAGTCATCCGACGAGTAACATATTACAAACCATCCTAAAATAGGATTAAACAAGAACCAACTAAGTTCTAAGATGGCCAACCCCCATGGTATCCGCAAGGACAAATTCCCTCGCCGCAAACGGAATAGCCTCAGTGACAAACAAATTTTCATCTTTCTGTTGTGAGTCTTGTGACCCCAGACGAGCAAGACAATCCGCAATCTGATTAGCTTGAGGGAAAATATGAAAAATGGTAGCATTTGTCCTGCCCGCAATTTTCCTTGCTTCCTCAACTATATAACGATGCGCATGGTCCAAAGGGGCGCCTTCGTTACATAGTTTCACAACAACACTTGAGTCCGACTCAATAATGACATTCATCAACCCTTTCTCTAGCATGATGGAAAGGCCTTTGTAGATTGCCCATATTTCCACCTCCAAACTGGAAGAACATTTGGCTTTCCCAAAGAAACCAAAGATCCAGCTGCTCTTGTGGTCTCTAAAAGTCCCTCCAATCCCCGCCTTGTTGCTTGAACAGGATCTTTTGATTAATTTCACGAGACAGCAACCAAAACACTTATCTCCAAGATATCATAATGTCTAATCTCGTGAAGACCAAACGTTGGGGACAGTACTCGAAGGTTTGTCTTGTAGTTATCTTCAGCACAACGAAGTTAATTAGTCGAGACGTGGACAAATTAGTCCGGACACCCGGTTATGAAACAGGGCAAAAGATATATTACTATAAACTCGTACGTGCGTGTAAACTTATGTACAAATTGTGGTTTTTGTTCCAGCTGTTATTCAACCGGTACTTTTTTAGGTAGTTGGAGTACAAATTGTAGGCATATATAGGAAAAGTTTATTCCTTAAAATTCATCCTTGGATCTCATTGCTAGGGTCACTTCAGACTTGACGAGGGCTTGCATTATCTCTTGGAGGCATGTGAAGAACACTCAGCTCAGCTCAGAATGGCTGATCTGTTTGTCTTGGCATATATATTCCTCCAATTTTAGGTTTTTTTTTTTCTTGTCCTTGGCTAGTTGTTGTAGCTTCTAGCTGCTGGTTTTGTTTTGTTTGTTTCAGTACTTGTGAATGTTTTTCAGTTATTTTGTTTGTTGTGACTGGTTTGGACTGTAGGGGCATGCCACTTTAGCCTTGTACTATGTTTGTTTGGTTTTCAACGAAATACATAATTTACCCAACAAAATGTTTCTTGTTTAAATATTGGCAGCTATATACATAGCGTCTTTTTCCCGTCCTCCGGCGCCGCTTTACCCAATTATATTTACCGGCACTACAAAAAAATTCACAACCGTATCTGCTGCTTCACCCCCATTATATATACCGGCACTGCAAAAAATTCACACCAGTATCTGCCGCTTCCCACTACGAATCGCTTTTTTACTTGAACTGCCGCTTGGTTTACGACCTCTACATGACTGCTACGGCCATTCCAAGTGCTCTGGTGTCATAAGTTATTTCAAAAAATTCACGATTGTAGACATCGTATACTCGCTATATAGCATTTGATACGCTGCAATTTAAAAAGGAACTAATATTATACTGTTTCTAATAGCTCTGCTATGTGCAAGGAAACACGCAAGAAAAAATGTGTTCGGACCCATTCTGGATGTCACAAAAATTTTAAAAAATATCCATAAATTTTTAAATATTATTTTATGGGGCCCTATAAAAAATTAGCTCAAATGGATATCGGTAAATATTACTTTTGGATTTCTAGAGGTGAAACTGCTTAGTTTGCCCCTACAAATCCATAAGTAATACTTATCGATATCTGTTGGAGCTGATTTTTTATAGGGTCCCATAGAATAATATTTAAAAATTTATGGATATTTTTCTAAATTTTTGTAAAATTTGAAATGAATCCAAATATATATATTTTTTTTTGTGTGGTTGCTTACAAGTTTTCCTTGCGTATAATTATCAAAAGATCACGGTTATCTATGAAGAAGAGGGTAATTACAGTAATTATTATGATCATGGGGATGGTTGTTTCGGGGGATGTGAAAATATATCCCCTTGGGAGTCTAACAAAATCCGTTAATTTGTTCCCCCAACTGTTCCTCTTGCTTTTTTTTTCTTTTTTTCCCACCCTTCTTTTACCTTACCATTGAGCTGCCCACCACATGCGCTTCAAAACCCCGCCCCTCTCTCTCTCTCTCTCTCTCTCTCTCTCATGACATAATGACCAGTACTACATGGTTTCTTGTGTTTTGTTTTTCCAAACCAAAGGGAGGTGGAAAGAGAGAGAGAGAAATTAACAAGATTGCAGAGAGAGGAAGGAGGGCGAATAAAGCGAGTGTTGTCATGTACATACTAGTAGCATGCATGTTTAGCGCTACTTTAACGTGTACGTATATGCCCGGCCCCCACACGCACCCACATGCTCTCTCTCCTGTCTCTCTCTCGCTCTCTCTCTCTTTGGAATTTCCATATTCCATGCTAAATTTTTTGTTTTGCTCGGCATATTCCATGCTAAATTTGAGTATATCTAGTATAGCTACCACCCGAGAATCTCAGGGTACTGTCTGAGACAACTTATCAACCCCACTACGGGCACCAACGGGTGTGCACTGTGAACCGGCCCGGCCCGTTCAGTGCGGGATCTAGAGTGACCCTCACATGCCGGTCTGTGTCGTTGCGCTTAGCACTTTTTACAACTTATACACTCTCGAATCAATTCCACTGTCCACTAGCGAAATAATTATTTGGTGTTTTTCACATTATTTAGAGCATCTCAAATACAAAAGGCCAATTTCAACATTGCTTAGAGATAAAATGTTTATTCAGAATGATGTGTTTTGTTTTTTTTTCCAATGGATATATAGAAGAGTTCATTTACATCATCTATGAAGTACAAAGTACACATCCGGAACATGCACTACATCAATTGTGAGAGTTTACGAGAAAACTAAGCCAGTCGAACAACTCAACTAATACAAGAAATAAGCCCATTGTAAGATAGAAACAAAGAAATAAAATTAAAATGGCCTCTAAGGGAAAGAACCCTTACACGCAGGAGGAGAAAAGATTCGAACTCAAGATCTGTAAGTGAAATGCAAGAGTTCTGACCAATTAAGCTCGCCCTAGTTGGTTCTAAGAATGATATGTTTGAGTGGCGATTTTCTTATTCAAAATAAAGAAGTCATCGAGTTGTCTTTAAATGAAAAGATTAGCACCCCACATGGTTGCGTTAAGGTTTTAATTCGTAAACGTAGGTAATATTTCAAATTAATGATGATGAATTCATCGAAAAAACTACTACCTCCGTCCCATTTTCATTGTCCATTATTCCTTTTTCACTTTTGTGTCTATTGCATATATCTTTCAATCTATAATATTTTTTATGAATTTGACATCTTTGTATTATAGAAATCTATCAAATAAGATCTATATTGCATATTTTTGGAGATTCACATTGGAAGATATAAGCGATTGAAAACTAAAACGAACATCAAAAAAGGACAATGAAAATGAGACGGAGGGAGTAAATTCATAGCATTTAAATAATAAATAAAAGCACAAAATCCTGTAGAAATTGATAATATTTAAATTAATCAATTTGATAGTATCACTGTTACGAGTTTATATAATCATATTACAAGTTTTAATAAAAAAATTAAATTCAAGATTGATGCTATTAATTCATGTTTAAATGATACGAATTCTTATACTTATTTAAAGGTGCATACTGTACATATCTAAATACAAAGTATATATATCGTAATATGGTACGGAGTAGTATGTTTCCTAATTTTTATGTACTAGTAATTTATAGTGTGACAAAATAATTGGAAAACTTGCTTCCAAGGGCGGATCTACCTTGGGGCTTGGCAGGGCTCTGGCCCCCCCGCAATTTAAAAAATTCTTGAAAATTAGATATAATTTTAGACTATTACGAATATTATTAGTGTGATAGCTTTTTATAATCTTAATAATTTTAGTTTGATTTAGTTAAAAATAGATTATTTTACATTCTCATTTCTTAATTTCTTTCATAACATATAAACACCAACCAGAAATGTAAGTATTGTCTTAGCCCGAGTAAAGGGAACAAAATGATTCATATACTTTTATAGTTTTAAGCTAGAATAAAATTAATGTACAAATGTAAGTATATTGGAAATCAAAAACTCTTTGATATACTAATAAGTTCAAGTGTACGTAAAAATATGTTTGTTAATGGATAATAAGTCAGCCCCATTCGAGCTAAAATCTTGACTCCGCCACTGCTTACTTCGATGAATATCATGAACTGCAAATAACGATCATTACCATATGTTAATCATCATTACCTAGATAATTGCAGTGACATGCATGTGAATTAATTAACAAATCACTTGAATTAACATTCCAATAATAATGATAAACAGTTGTGCCATAGGATATGACAGCCCATCATCACGGACATATATTCTGGATCATAATCTATATAATTAGTATAAAGTGGGATTTGTGCATAGAAGCACCACTCATTTAATTCTTCATTAGTGGTAGCTAGGCATATAATATACCCTAATTATGACTACCTAATTTTAGTAGTAACAACTAGTAACAATTATTATAGAAAGGGAAAGTGGGAATTTGAGTGAATTTATGTTGTCTTGGGTACTATTGGGGTCTTGGGATTCTCTCTCTCTCTCTCTCTCTCTCTCTCTCTCTCTCTCCATCCATATATATATATATATATATATATATATATACACACTAGTGTTACTCGTGCCTACGATACTACGCATTCCTGTTGGAAGGGGATGACAGTTGTGTGATTTAGGTGAAAATCATGGACACTTAACCGGGAAGTGGGAGGATACACTGCAGCCTTTGGATCAAATGAATTTAAGCCGTTCCAACAACTTGTCCCCACACCCTTCTGTTTTATAATAGAGTTATATTATATATATAAGATAAAGAAATGTATTTTAGACAAAATTTATTACCTGTTTTTGGAGCACCATCATGTGGTGCTTTAGAAGCTTTCTCCATCAGAGTTTGGCGGTCGAGTCCCCGGAAAAATGTATCAAATTTTTTTTTTGAAATACCACGTGACAGTGCTCCAGAAGCACCGGAGAATCGCTGCTACGCGGTGATGTTGGGGTTTGCAAATGTCAGTATTGTACTAAGATTTATTCTCTTTCTTGAACCCCGCGAGATTCATCTCTTAACATGCCCTTTACTTTACCCTTCTGTCCTGTCCCAAGACGAGGAATGTCTTTGAATTCCCTTTTCACTTTATTCGATCTCCCATCCAATTTTAAAATGGTGATTTTTTTTTTATTTTTCAAATAAAATCAAGTCGAAACAATACAGGTAAGCATATGATCTTACACTCCCGTTAATTTTTTGGCAAGTCATTGTTTCATCTACTATTATCATATTGTTCAAGTGGTTAGTTAAGTGAGAATCGAAACATAAACATATATGTGATGGACCTCATGACTTTCAACGACATCATCGATCAGTCTTTTACGAACTATAGAGATTCATCGTTGAATTGTACTAGTATCACTTTAGATGTTTTTCCTTCTTTTTTATAAAATAATTTTTTTTCAAAACGGAAGGATATGAGAATAATTTTACTTATTACCTCCACTAGCTAGGTAATTGCTGATTAGGGGTATAAATAAATATCAATTAGGTTATTTTGATTTAAAAAATTGGTTTTACTAGACCCATCACGTGAAACTAAAATTAAATTAAGAACGACTTAATTCATTCACACATTCATTCTCTCTCTCTTAGTCTCTCTCTCTCTCTCTCTGTGTCTGTCAAGAGTATTTGGACCCCATCAAGAAAGGGCTCGCGTCGCCACCTGCTCTTTGTCTGCTTATTCCTTGTTTCAACGATTCCTTTTGAGAGAAGGAAATCATGTTGGGTAACTATGAGAAGGAGATGCTACTCATCTCTTCAACTTCTAACGAATGGCCACAGGTTCATTCTCTCTCTCTAGATCTCTCTCTCTCTCTCTCTCTCTCTCAATTATTACACGGACCATGACTACCCCATCTTTGTTTACTAGCTTTTGGAAGAGAATATCTCTCTTTTGTTATTACTTCTCGAATATACGTGTTATACAAACAAAACTTTTTTGTACATTTTCTTAAAGTCTTTATTGGGCATTTTTAAGGGAAGAAAAACTACCCACACTTCTGGCCTATCATTCTGTATAATAAGTTTCTCTATCTCTATACAAAAATAGAAGTTTATGCATCATTTTTTGGTGTCTAAATAATATGGTTGAAGTTGCATTATTTCACTTCAAAATAAAATAAAACCATTGTGGAGGTGACTTTTATTTACTTATATACTACAATTATTACGTCATTTCTAGTAGTTTTAAAAAATATATATATCTATCTATTTTACGTACAAGTATCATATTCAATTTTCTTACCCTAAAACACCACCTCTCCACCTCTCTCTCTCTCTCTCTCTCTCTCATCTCATCACATCTCTCTCCCTATGTATGTGTGTGTGGTTGCAGAATCAGCTGACAGATGATCAGAAGGGCATGATGGTTTCCAGGGTTATGGACAAAGCACCGAATCAAGAACCAAACCAAAACCAGAACCCACAACAACCTCTGAAGTGCCCGAGATGTGATTCCTCAAACACAAAATTCTGCTACTACAACAACTACAGCTTAACTCAACCAAGGCATTTCTGCAAAGCCTGCAAGCGCTACTGGACCAGGGGGGGTACCCTAAGGAATGTCCCAGTTGGTGGTGGGTGTAGAAAGAACAAAAGGGTGCTCATCAAGAGATCCTCCTCCTCCTCCTCCTCATCCATTGATGCCCATGCACCCACTTCATCATCTCCTGCTCCTCCAACTTCAAACCCTAATCATCATCATCATCAGCTCCTTCAAAACCATATCAACAGCCCTTTGTTTTATGGGTTACCCAATAACCCTACTGACCTCATGACTCACCATCATCCATACCCTAGTTTCAGTTCTAGGGTTTCATCTCATGGGTTCGATCTTCAGGCCCAGTTGAATGGCCTTGGACTAGGGTTTGACCCGATTAACAAGCCAACCCAGAACCCACTTCTCTCAAGCTATTCCAGCTTGTTTGGATCTTCGACTAATGGTTACCCAACAATGGCTTCTTTGTTAGCTTCGAGCCTTCAACCGCAGAAATTTAAAGAAGAAGCTAATGGTGCTACAAATTTTCAAGGAGTGGTTCCCTATGAAGATGATGTGCAAGCACAAATGACAAGGAAAGATAACGGGGAAGTGAAAGTAGAGCAGGGCCCGAAAAAGCAGGATTGGAATACGATGAGTGTCTCCAATTTTCAGAATCAGATTATTGAGCAGGTCAGCAGCCAAACAGATCCTTCAGTTTTTTGGAATCATGCTACAAGTTTTGGTGGTGGTGGTGCTAATTGGCTTGATCCTTCCCTTAATGGGCCTTCAGCCCATTCTCTGATCTAGAAAAAAATTCCAAAAGTCCGCCAAATATATTTTCTTGATCATCGAAGTTCTAGTTCTTATTTATCTACTTAATTAGATTTCTTCTGTTGGGGATTTAGTTTTCTCTTTTTAGTTATTTCACGGCCGCAGTGGGGAGGAATTAGGCCAAAAAGAAAAGAGGAGAGAGAAAAATTTTCGCTGGTGAGAGAGGAGTTTGGATCGGAGAGATCATGTCAGCTGCAGAATTGAAGATTTCAGCCGGTTATTTTTATTTTTTTTTAGAATTAAAGGTTGAGAAAAATCATTTGCTCTGAGAGGAACCTCCGATCCTCCATTGTCTCATCGTCCCTGGAAATCCACCATCATCAACTGCCGCGTTGAAGACTTGAATAGAAGAACGCGCATGCTGGCCCGGACAACTCATCGAGTATCAAGAAGACTAGAATAGAAGAAAATGGTGGAACTAGGTACATGATCTAGTATGTATTTATTTCATGAAATTATGTACTTCTTATTAATTTGTTTTAGGATTTGGGGTTTTTTTGTGTTTTGGGGTCTAATTAAGATGGGAAAGGGTTTGGGTATAGTGGTATAGAAGTGAGGGAGATTTGCTTTTTTTTTTTTTGACATGAGATTTGCTATATTTCAACTTGGGTATTCTCTCTAGTGTATTAATTATTTGGTTGGTCGAGCTTAATTAATTTTGTGGTTTCTGATGCTATTGATGATACAGAATTACATTGGTGTTATTAATTAGGAAAGTATCACTTATGCTGGCCGGGACACCATATATTACCAAAAAAAAAGTTATTTGATGTTGAATGTGGTTGTGAGAGTGGCTTGCAAATCATAATGGCGAATACTTGACGACATGATTTTTCACTATCCTACGATTTTTCTTGCTTCGTCCCCATCCTAATATTTATATTGTTCGTTTATTGTTTGTAATTTTTCTTATTGGCGAATACTTGTACTTGATTGTGAAAAGTTGATTTATCTATCTATATTTTGTTTTTAGAAATGCATAGGGGAACTCATTTTTCATTTTTGCTTTATGCCCCTAAAAAGTCGGGTCCGGCCTTATAGTCTATATATATGAACTAAAATGGTTAGTCCCTTGGGCACTAAAACTTTGTAGGGGGAGAGGGCATGAACAAAGTGGTCTTTTTTGTCCATTTACCACAAGCATGCCGTTGGTCCAATGACTGTTCCTTTCCGAACTAACATGTCCGGTGACTGTTCGGTTCCGAATTGACGTTGTACCTCTTCCGATCGGGGGCCTATATATCTCTCGATAAACATGACCTTTTACCTCTCATTTCATTCACCAAATTTTCGCAGCACACTTAGCATATGCGAAATTTCAAGAGTTGAACGCTATTTTTGGCTCGCCTTTTGGGCAGATTGAAGTGTTGTTTTTGCTTGTCGTCGATAGTCGTTGTGTACTGAGATGCAGGTGTTCGAGAATCCCAATAGTACTTAATTATTGTTGTGTTGAAATGTTCTTTAAGAACATATAGTGTCTAACATTATTGTTCTGTTTTTTTCGCCTTGTGTTATATATTTTTCAGTAGTCTTTTTTAAATTTGAAACTCTTTCCCAACATTTGGTACTACATACTATGATTGTTGCTACAATCCAAATTACCATAATCATTTCACTTGAGATGCGCTGCAGCTGGCTAGATCGAACAAGACAATGAGCTAAACGATAGATCAGTTTATGTGCATTTGTGGTCCAATATTAATGATCAGTCAACCTAATTACCACTTCTAGACTTCTAGTACTAGTACATATATACCTTGGATCTAGATCCTGTAGTGCAAACCCTGTAGTGCATTCTTTTTTTTTGAATGGTGAAAAAGAATGTTATTAATCTTTGAACAAGATATACAAAAACTAACAGGAAAAGGAGAACGGCACATATATTGAGTCCGAGACCCAATCCTCTGATTGGCAAGCTTACCATGCATTCTTACCGGTCAATGTTAACTCTTATATATTTAAATCATTAACTGCTGAGATGAACGACTCAAACCCCGAACTACAAGGTGCACGATAGAACCTTCGTTTCCATGTACCCTAGCGTTTGTATGTCAAACAAGAAAATTTTGGTGATAAACAGTATAGGGAAGTAGTGCTATAGTGTTCCAACTTCCAACCTTGTCTTCGAGATAACGTACCCTTGTTGACTTTTACCTTGAAGAATGCACAACATGAATCATTAGAAAACATTTAAAAAAAAACAAATAACAAAAATGAGATTTAATTATGAAAATACATACTAATATTTTAGCCATGATACATAACGCTTTTTAAATTGCTTGTTTTATGGTGCCCCTCACCATAACATTTACAGCAAAATTATAAATCATTTCTATGAAAACACAACGTTTTATTAATTGAACATACCATAAGATTGCTAAAAAAAACCCACCATTTCTCATTGAAGGTGGGGAGAAAGAGTGAGATAGGGGAAGAGATGATTAATGAGTTTAAATAACAACGCGGGACTATATTGACACACATGGACATAAAACCATGTTCAAATCTTTAGTGAAATAATGCACACGGGATTGTAATGCATTTTAGTAGGCCACTTCGAGATATCATTATCACCATCTGAATTGCCCATTTTATATGCACAAAAAGGATGTTGATCACATATTAATGGTACATGATCGGACAACATACGCTCTTAGAAAAAGAATAGGTAATATGATTCAAAGATTGAACAGTAACACAAATTAATCTACCATGATCATGTTATTTTGAGTTGATATAGAGTGGATGTTTAGTGAAATCTATAAGAACAAAGGTTTGAATGATAACTCGAAGAGGCCTACCGGCTACCGATGCGTACTACAATCCCGTGACGCATTTGTTGGTAAGTAAGAAAGGAAAGAATGAAGAGATCTAAGTTTTCGGCCATTTTCTAAATCTATATAATCTATTCAGGTACCAGAAAACTTGTATACTACGGATTAGCTTCTTAATTAAGCGCTTTCCCACTGAAATTTTATTTTTTCGCAAACTTGTCCTGCAGAATTTTGAAAATTGTGTAGGAATTCAAATTTCAAATTTGTTTCCCACACAACTTATTTAGGCTCTCTAAACTAGTTAGTCATATCCATTGGGCATGTCATACTTGTTTAGCTTCTTTATGTTTCCAGGTCATTCAATTTCAGGCAATTTGTGAAGGTTTTGCATTAATTCGGAAGGTTTAAAGTCAGTTTGGGGGTCAAAGTGAAAGTTCTGGAGATTTGTGGGCCAATCTGTCAACCTTATGAAACATGGTTGTTGAGTGTAATTTCTACCCGAGAAATACATGAATATTCCGAATTTACTGTATTTTGAAGGGGACTTGACCTAGTATAATTAGTTGATGAGTCTGTTCCGCATCTTGCAAACCCTTTTGATGTCTTTGGAGGTGTTCAATGGGCCGGACCAGCACGAGCACGACACCAACATGACACGTAGCATGCTAGGCACGGAAATAAATGGGCTGGGCTGGGCTGGGCTGGCACAGTGTGGCCCATTGAACACCTCTAAATGTCTTCGGCAATTGCTATAATAAAAAGAAAGAGTAGAATTTAGAAACGTTGAATAGAACACAACAGTCAATGATTCAATATCCAGTAAAATGGAACAAAATGAAAAAATTTGAAAAAGAAAAAACTTTTCACCTCCCCAGAATACAATTCGAACATCAAATTACCTTGATAACGTCTTGATCATGCAACTGGCCTACAACTTAATCGGATTCAGATATTGAGGCCTTATTTTGATTACACAATTGCGCGGCACACAAGGGAAAACTAAAACAAATTCCACTTCTTAAGCCACTCCATTCAATCACCCCACACTTTGTTCTTCTGAAAATTCGATTTCCTTTTATTGACACTGATTTTGAAGATTCTATATATAGCAAACCCTGATATCCATAAGCATTGTGTAGATTCAAACTTAGTACGACGCAGATTCTTGTATAACCTATCACAAAAAGTAACTCTTCAGCTATGGCTTTATTCCCGTTGACGCAACTTCCAGCAGCCTCACCATTTTCAGTATCGTATCCGAAACTATGGAATGCTGAATGATACCCGTGTACTGGAGGGAGCAACTGATCTCATTTCCATAATTTTATGCTCTCGTGACTGGCCGAAGCAATCATTTCAGTTTCAGTACAATCAGCCAATACAGCAACCATACTGCTGTGTGCAGGGACTGTCAAAGTCTTGTTGCTCTCAATTGAATTCCACAATTCAAGTGACTGCAAAGAGAACACAAATATAGGCATGTCACCTTTCTAACGACTTTTGGTGTCGGAATATATCGCCAAAATGCTAAGTTCATTTTACAAGTCCATCATTTACCATCTGATGTGGCAAATCCCACAATTCTTGGATACATAGTGATGTACAAGGCTGATCCATCGTAGCTATGGTGCTAGATGGTAAACCCAAATGGTAAAAGCAGATGTTTGGTTATTCAATAGTAACAACGGCATCTGTTTGAAGGACACAAATCAGAAAAGAGCACATAGCAAACATAATGACGAAAAGAGCACTTTGTTACCTGGTTAGAACCAATAACCAAGACGTTAGAGTATCTAGGATGGAATATGCATGATTCGAACGTATTGCCAGTAGACTGCAATTCTTGTACGCATTTTCCGCCATATACAATAGACCACACCCGTGCACTTTCTTCACTAACTGACGCCATGTACTTCCCACTTGTATCCCAGCAGATTGACTTTACTTCTTTGACATGTCCCTTGAAAATTAAAAGACCATGCACAAGATTCTCATTGCACTACGACAAAGTGAAAAATAAGTGCGAAATGTATAGACAATCTCCGGGCGTACCTCTAAGGAATATTGGAGGGTGTTAGTCTCAACGTCAAATAAGTTGATTCCATTTCCTGAAGCAGCAGCCAAAAGGGTCCCACATCGAGGCTGGAATCTAACTTGTCGAGTAGCTCCCTGCATAAATTTGTGGGGATACACTGATTATCATCTTGATGAGATGGAAAGCAATGTTCAGAACTTCGGATTACTCCACCCGAATTTGCTTGTCCATTTTCACTGATTCCGAAGATCTAAAAAAAAATGTCTGTATTTTCCAATATATTTTCTCGTTAGATGATTTTATAACTTTGTCTACAACAAGTAATTGAGATCTTTTCATTGGTGGAAAAATTATTGAGTATTCCTCATGAACATGCATTATTTTTTGATGCATTTTGAAGGCCACGACTGTCAGAAAAAAGGATAAGCCAATTGGGACGAAGGGAGTAGCTTTTATGTTGATGTGTTCTGTCTCCTTCCCGATGCAGCATTTCTGAGCAAGTGACACAGCATTTCTGAGCAAGTGACACAGCATTACTCCACTTTTTTTTCTATAAAGAGGCATACTCCACACTTAGAGGCATAAAAGTTGGGTATGCGTCTAGACAGATAGAGAAATTGAAAGGGTAGTAAATAGTCTAGATGATCAGACATCAAACAGAACAGAAGGGGACCAATTGATAAGGCTCTTAGGTAAGCACAAAATTTCATACCCAGCACCAGAAGATGTAGCACAGGAATCAGCATTAGACAAACTCAGAAAGGTAACAGAAATTCACAAATGGAAAACTAAAAAGCCAAAGTTTTGAGTATGAAACTATCATAGTCCCTTAAGCATCTATACTGACCTTAAAGGTGTGTTTGCAAGCAAATTGGTCAACGCTCCACAGCTTGATCTCATCATTACTGTCACAGGAACAGAGGAGATCCCCATCTGGGTGGAAATCTAATGAATTTACTTGCCCAGAATGCCCAAGAAGCTTGCACAAGGGCTTGCTTGGCTACATTCCATGGGAGAAACATGTAAGCATATGTCGAATCAAATGAAGGTGAGGGAGGGAGAGCTGTAAAAGTACTAGCAAGTTGATAAGCACCCGATAATGCAATGTAGGGTGCGCTAGTTATCTAGTTTTAGTTAATTTTATCGTTAATTTATTTGTTTTTAGTTACTTTTGCACGTAAGGTAGTTTTGTTTTGTAGGAACTTACCTAATAACAGGAGTTTTAAGGCCCAAGGCATGTAAAGAGTCGAAAGTGACCCGACGGCTCGCCAAGGCAAAGCAGAGGACAAGACCAAGTTCTGAAGACAAGCTCTCGGCATCGGTAGAAGAAAAAATAGTCAATCGGTACCGAAGAGGTTCAGAGGGCAATTAACAATCTCGGCATCGGTAGGAGATGATCTATTCCATCGGTACTGAGGGGTTTTCAGGGGATTAATTTGCTCAAACATCTCAGCATCAGTAGATCTCAAAGTATTCCATCGGTACCGAGACCCCTTCAGGCGCAGCACCTTATGGCCTTTGCCATTGGTACTGAGGGCTTCAGGAGGGGATTTTTGGAGCATCTTTGGGATATTCCGTGCGCGTACCTTGGAGCATAAAAGCCCATGATGTCACTTGTACAAACAACTTTTGTATTGCATAATTTTAGATCTAGCCTAGATTTACTTGCTTTTTGAATTGTTTTTCATTGTTCTTTATTTTTTCAGCTTTGAATCTTTATTTTCTGCTTTAATTAATTAGTTTTTGCTACTTTAGGTTTATTAAAGTTGTAGACAATCCTCCGATCTATCGCTTAATCTAGTTTTCTTCAAATGTTGTTATTTCAATATATTAGCTAGATTTTTGCTTGCTTTTATCTCTCTAGATATGAGTGAGTAGTTTTTCAAGGTTTGGTCATGGGGTGATTAGCATCTCATGGCTCGAGTAAAAATTGCGTTTTTCATCAATAAAGTTTGAATTTTATGGTTTGAAAATTGATGTGTAGTTCGGATTTATTTGTCAAATTGCTAAGGTGTTAACCTCTTTGATCATGTGTAGGTAAGAGTATCGCCTACTTACCACACATGATGGTTAGAATTCTATCGCTCGAGGTGTTTGCTAAATAAATTCTAAAGCTAGTTTGGTAATCAAACCATTTTATCTTCCGGCTTAAGAACCTTAATTGAGTATCTTAAACCGTGTAGTTGGTTGAAAAACGTAAGTTTATTCGAGTCATGGGTGTTAGTAACTTCTAGACCTAGCCTACTTTTTATCCTAGTTTATTCTCGTTTAATATAGCCTTTTTACTTTCCACCACATACGTAAAACAAAGTTGGCTGTCTAAAAGTCGAAAACCCGTGCTTACTTCTACAAATCCAATCAAGCCGTATTAATTATTCCCGTGGGTACAATCCCGGTCTTCCGGATTATTATGCTTCAATTGGACGCTTATACCTACGCTTGGGGTGATCTTATTTGATAGATCGACGAACGAAGCACAAGTGTCAAGTGTAGAATGATAAGCCCACAAGTACTTCTTTTTATTATCCGTTAACTGTGTATATTAGACTAGTCCAATTGTATTATGAATATGAATCGACATAAAACTACTCAACAACTGCTTAAAAGTCCTATGATTATGTGCAAGTTGCATCAAATCCTTTTTTTCATCCATTCAGCGGATATGGATAAGACAAGTTCGTTAAATCAAGAGATTGGTAACCGATACTGGTTTGTGTGTGCAAGTGTATAAAACTTCTGAACTGCAGTAGCATATAAACAAAGAACAAAAAAAGAAACATGGTGTAAAATTAGGTCTAATGGTTTGTACGCAATGGCAGTTTGCTCACTCCCGAGTTTCCAAGAATCTCTAAAACAAAAGTGAGAAAAATATCAGAATGAGATGGGAGAAAAAAAACATACGTTGTTTGGATCCCAGATTTGCACAGTTCTATCAAAGGACGACGTGGCAAACATGTGTGAACTTGGTTTAAACCGGACATCTGTGATGATATCCAAATGCCCTTCTGCAGATTCAACCCAATTATATATACTCATGTCCCAAAGTAAGGCCTGGAATGGAAAAATACAATCAGTCTCATTTTATAGATGGAAAAAGGCAAAAGAAAAAGAATCTTGAGAATTGACCAATCAAGCTTAAGCTGAATATTGGATCACTAGCATGAAACCTTCTTGTCATCACCAGCACTTGCCAACAGTTTTCCATCTGATGAAAAATGGCAGCAGAGGACTTTGCCTTTGCTGGCGTCGAGGGAAGAAACTTCTTCAAAAAAGAATCCTACGATATCACAAATATCATAAGCAGAATTGAGGATATTATGTTGTGAGCTATAATTACTCTCAAACTATATTAATATATAGCTTCTCAGTTTCACAAGAAGAATGAGTATCAGCTATTATATTTTTGGCATGATTAATTACTGATTGCTCCGCCAACGCCTTGTCCTTTGCTGCATTACTTGTCCAAACCAGAAAGCTGCCTTAAATCCCCAAAGCATACTCAGCTAACTCTTAGTTGTAGTCCAAGTGCTTCAGTTACGAGTTACTCTAACACATAGGCCTCTGACCCATCGTTCACGGTAGAGGTATGAGTCGACATTATTTTCTTCATTTTTTTTCGTATTATTTCGCGAGAGCAAAACATAGGCTGACTTTTATTATACAATGAACGAAGTAATAAAAGTCTAACCACATACTGCCGCTAGTCCGAATTTCCAATAATGCTCAAGTCTTCTGAAGGAAAACAAGCACAATATTATCTGTCTTTCGTTATGAAAGAGGTTGTCCACAGAATGGAATCACTAATTTTTAGTTTTGTCATATTTTTCATTCATGTAATCATACATGTGAAATTTTCATTGTTCCAAGCTTATTTTGTTCTATGACATACCATGTTGGTTAACAAGAACTTCTACTTTTTCCCAGATTATGTTCTCAAGTTACAACTGACTATGATTTTTAAACTTCCCGGTACTGAGTGGGGTTTAGGCACTATCCAGTCCTAGAACATTAAGGTACAACTCCGAACCTCTTTGCCATTATACGATGTGTGAAAGCAATGCAGCTGCCAAAAGAGATAGTAAAAGTCCAAGAATGAATTTCTTGAAAGGTTAATAGGCCTACTCTAATGTAAATCACCGAGAGTAGAATCCTTAAGTTAAGCAGTATTCACATACCGTTCTGTTCGGTCAAGTTGCAAGCTGTTGCATGTGTTTCCAAGTTGCTGAAAGAAGTGCTCACAATATCAGCATTCTTATTATCAGGGGAAAAAAGAGACTCGGTATCGTCATCCGATGATTTCTTCACCTCGACCTTTGTACCATTCTATACCTCAAACAACAGAAGAAAAGCTGCACTAATACAGTAGCCGTGAAAATTAGAAATTCCAAAAATCTTATTTCTCCTTGGATGTATGACGTACCGAGACCTTGTCTTTCTTCAACGAATCCTTCCGCTTTCTTCTCTTCTGATGCAGTACAAGAACATAGCAGAAAAAACGGAGCAAATTAGTTGGAGTAATATAATCCACCAGGGAAAAAAGTTCTTTGATACCGAATTTCTCAACAAGAATGGCTTAACTTTGCCTTCGCAATCCTTAACCAACCTCGCGTAATTTCTGCCGCGACTGCTGATTCTTTTGTTTGTGCTCTGAACTTACTCCCGCAGCGCCTGTCATTTTCTGCTCTACTGCTTGTTTCATAGGATAAGGGATTCTCACTTTTTGTTCTAGAGTAGGTCTATTAGGCACCCTCATTCGTTGCTCTGCCGTTTGTCTCATTATCATCTGAGTCAAATTAACTCCTCTTTCAGTAGCAAAGGAGATGGATAAATGCTGACAAAGATTTAAGGACTTACGGAGACAGTTTCCAGCATTAAACCACAGATGCGAATGAGGATATATAAGACCAAGAGATAGAAACTCTAATGCATGCCCAAATCATTGTGTATAATAAACTCGTAGAGGAAATCCACATACTCATGCACACTCGTGAAGAACTCAAGAATCTTACCAGAATATTCTTCTTATACATACCGTAGAGATGTCGTTCTCTTATCATTCTAAGAATATTGTTGTTATCCTGTGAATGTTTCAACCCAGAGATTATCATCATCGCCATCTTTGTGAAACAAGTTCTCAACTGTAGCCAAGTTCGGTGTACTGGAATGAAGCTAGAATGGAGTGGTAACTCTCTTAGAATGCTCTTTCCAAACATCATCGGTCACCAATTTAGATCATGGTCATGTTCATTCCATTCCATCCCAGAGTTGTCCCAGAGAAGCAAAGACTAACTTAGTGCTACTATACTCTTACCATTTTGGCAGCGTTACAGGTTAGTAAAATTATTGCAGAGTCTGTGAAGTCTGGAAAGGTTATTTATCATTGGCAATTGTGGAAGAGGATAATATAATCCATATGTAAAGCAGATGCACTAACTGAACACTAACTGAACTTGTGCTAGTTAGTAATTCCACCACCTGGCAGTTGAGGTTGGTTAGTCAGTGGAGTGGGTTGCGGTCCAGCTGGCAAGAGCTTCATTGATATTCATTGGAGTAGAATGTAATTTGGATTCCGTGAGTATTGATTTCAGTTAAATGTATTTTGGATTCCAGGGGGATTAAAAAGGGAATCGACATTAGTAGCTGAGTTAGGTTTTGAAAAAGAGGAAGCTTTTGTAATCAGGAAAACGTTTTACAATTGGGGAATAAGATTGTTCTTCTTTACTTCTTCTCTACTTCTACTCCTTCGTTTGTGATTTTCCTTATGGTATCAGAGCATTCCGACTGACGTCTCAAGCTTCTGGTGCGATTGTTCTTCGTCTTCGATCATGAGTACGATTGGCGTTACTCTTCCAGCTTCTCTCGCATTTCTGGTGTCCAACTTTCATTCTCTTGTCAACATCAAGCTTGACGGCACGAATTATCTTCTATGGCGGATTCAGGTCGAGAACGTCATGCATGCGAACGGTTTCTATGGTTATCTTGATGGATCTATTGCTATTCCACCACCAAAGCTTCGAGATGCTGAAGGTACAGAAACTTTGAATCCTGCTCATACACTGTGGTGCTTGATCGATTCTCAACTTCTCTCTTGTCTTACTGCATCTCTCTCAGCTGCAACCCTACCATATGTTTTAGGGTTACGTCATGCCACAGAAGTGTGGTTTTCATTGTCCAATAGGTATAATGCCTTATCTGAAACACATGTTCAAGAACTCAGGACACAACTTTACAATCATTCAAAAACCTCAACTGTTGCAATCTACATTGACAAAATTAAGGAATTGGCTCAGAAATTGGCCGCTGCAGGCAGTCCAATAGATGATAATGAACTTGTTTTTCATACCTTACGTGGTTTACCTAAAGCCTTTAATGGCCTCAAAACTGCGGTAAGAGCAGTACGTACACGGGGACATACCTTAAGTTTTGATGAGGTTGTTATGATGTTAAATAGTGAAGATGTTCAGTTGCTTCAAGAATCTCCAGATGTGGAGAATTCCACTGTTCTTATGACCGCTCATACCTCTCACACCACTCAACCATCTGGTGTCTCTCTTAATGACACACTTATTTCATCTTCCTCTGGGGCAAATCCATCTACTTCATTGTCACAACCTTATTCTCAAACTATGTCATCCATTAGTCAGTTACAACCTCAGAATCAGCTTCAGCAAATGATGCCTCAGAACATGCCTTCTTTTAATCAATTTTTGCCTCAAATGCCATCTTTTCCTAATGGTTCTAGAGGTTTTACCAGAGGAAGAGGTGGCAGAGGTCCACGTTTTCCAAGAGATCCTTGTGAAATCTGTGGTAGAACAAATCATATTACTGCCTTTTGTTATTATGGTCCAACTGGGGGATCATGGAGGAGTCAGTCTTTTCAGCAACCTCCATGGATGTATTCTGGTCAGTTTTTTGGTGGTCCTCCTGTGCAATCTATGCAGCTCTCAGTCCCACGGCAGTTTGGGGGATATCCAAGGCAGTTTGGGGGTTATCCAAGTACATTTGGACATTCTCCTGTGTCCTCTACTCATGCTCCACAGGCTCATTTCACAGGTTATGCTGGAAACTATGATATGACAGGATACAATGGTACTCTTGGTAACATTGGAGTTTCAGGTAGTTTTGGAAATGGTTCACTTGCTAATATTGCCATGACTGGTGATTATGGCAATCCGGAGTCTTCTGACAATTTTGGGTTGACTGCTGGTTATGGTCATCAAGTGTTTTCTGGTAACGTTGGGATGCCTACTGCTTATGGTACTCAGGGACAGTCCGGACCAAGCTCTTTGTATGGGGGATTTTCTCGTTCTGCTCCATCTACTGTGGCATCAACGTCTTCTCAGCCATGGTTCTTTGATTCAGGAGCAACAAATCACATTACCAATAATCTTCAGAATCTAACACACCCTCAGATTGCCAATGGTTCAGATGGAATTATGGTTGGTAATGGGTCCACACTACCGGTCACACACACTGGAAAAGGTTTGTTACCTACTCCTCAAGCTTCTTTTCATCTTTCTCATATTCTTCATACACCTCACATCACACATAATCTCATTTCAGTTCATACGTTTGCTAAGGATAATAATTGTTCTCTAATATTTGACTCATCTGGACTTGTCATTCAGGACAAGCTTTCACTGAAAATTCTGTACCAAGGCCCTTGCCACAAGGGGTTATATCCCATCCTGACCTCCTCTAGGGCTTCTCCTATTGGCTTGACCTCTTCTGCTTTTCTGAGTAAACCCGCTCCTACTTCAGCTTCAGCTTTACTTTGGCATCAAAAACTGGGTCACCCCAGTGCTTCTCTGTTTTCTTCTTTAATAAAGCAGTACAATTTACCTGTTACATTGTCTCATGTTGTAAACTGTACTAGCTGTAACATGGCTAAAAGTCATAAACTTCCTTTTCCTATTTCTACTACTCAGTCTACTGAGCCCTTTCAACTTGTTCATATGGATGTGTGGGGACCCTCACCTGTCCCATCTAATAGAGGCTTTAGATATTATCTTTTGATCATTGATGACTATTCTAGATTTTCTTGGCTATTTCCTCTTCATTATAAGTCTGAGGTGAAACATAAAATAGCAGAGTTCAAAGCTTATGTTTTTACACACTTTCAGAAACACATTCAAACTGTGAGAAGTGATAATGGAGGAGAGTTTGTTAATCACTTTCTTCTTCATCTGTTTCTGTCAAATGGCACTGTGCATCAAACAACTTGTCCTCACACCCCTGAACAGAATGGGGTTGTCGAGAGGAAGCATAGACATCTGATTGAAACTACTATAGCTCTTTTGTTACAAGCTCAATTACCTACTGTTTTTTGGCTTGAAGCTCTTACAACTGCAGTTTACTTAGCCAATAGGTTACCTCATTCTTCTTTAAACTTCCAAGTCCCTTTTGTTGTTTTGTTCCAAACTCACCCTGATTACATGAGTTTAAAACCCTTTGGTTGTTGTTGTTACCCTTGGTTGAAACCTTATGCTGATCATAAGCTGATTCCTAAATCTAAACCTTGTGTGTTTCTAGGCTACTGTGATAATACAAAGGGATATAAATGCTATGATCCAGTGCTTAAAAAGGTTTATGTCTCACGGCATGTCAAATTCATGGAAAGTGAGTTTCCCTACTCTAAGCTTGTTTCTTCATCGTATACTTCTTCTTCTGTTTCTGATTCTGTACAGTTTTCTATTCCTCTCACATCTTTTGAGGATATTGTTATTGATTTACCTCCCTCTACTCCTTCTGTTCCCTTTTCTCATCCTTTTCCCATGTCTTCTCCTGTTGTCCAACCTCTTTCTCCACTCACTTCATCTTCATCTCCAACTCCATCTCCATCTCCACCTATATCTTCTGCTCCTCTGAATTCGTCCCCTGTTTTGTATCCGTCTCATATCTCTGACTCTTCTTCTTCTGCTGTCTCTAGTTCTTCTCAGTCTTCTTTTATTCCTCCCATTCAACATTCCATGACCACAAGATCTAAAAATGGTATTCACAAACCTAAACAAATCATGAGTTTGACTGCTGTAGTGGCAGCTTCTGCCCCAACCACTGAACCTAGGTATTTTTCTGAGGCTGTTCAGCATTCTGAATGGCAACATGCTATGGCGGAAGAATACAAGGCTCTCGTTCAACAGGGCACCTGGACATTGGTCTCTCCACCTTCTGGAGCAAATGTTATAGGGTGTCAGTGGATTTATAAAATCAAACGACACTCCGATGGTAGTGTGGCACGATACAAAGCACGGTTGGTGGCCAATGGTAATCAACAGGAAGAAGGGTTGGATTTTACAGAAACGTTTAGTCCCGTTATTAAACAACCAACTGTTAGAATAGTTTTGAGTCTAGCTGTTCATTATAATTGGACTATTCGTCAACTAGATGTTTCCAATGCATTTTTACATGGCATTATAGAGGAGGAAGTGTATATGAAACAACCGCAAGGGTATAGGAGTACAACATTTCCTACTCATGTTTGCAGGCTCAACAAAGCTTTGTATGGTCTGAGACAAGCTCCTCGAGCATGGTTTTCTTTGTTTTCTGGTTTTCTCGTTCAGCAGGGATTTACAAATAGCAAAGCTGATTCCTCATTGTTTACTCTTAAGACTACTCATGGTCTCACTCTTGTACTAGTCTATGTGGATGATATTCTTATCACAGGAAGTGATACACAGTATATTACTCAGTTGATTACTACTCTGCATACAAGGTTTGTCATGAAGGACTTGGGGACATTAAGTTACTTTCTGGGAATTGAGGTTCACAAGCTTTCCTCAGGTATTCTTTTATCTCAAACAAAGTATGCAATTGATCTTCTTCACAAGGCTGGAATGTCTGAGTGTAAATCTAGCTTATCTCCCTCATCTGTGAAACCTGCTGTGTTGGATCCAGATCCATTATTTTCTGATTATCAGTGGTTCAGAACTATTGTTGGGTCATTACAATATTTGACTCTGACTCGACCTGAGATTTCTTTTGCTGTCAATCTTGCTTGTCAGCATATGCATGCACCTAGACATAGTCACTTCATTGCCGTAAAAAGAATCCTGAGGTATATCAAAGGGACACTCTATCAAGGGCTTCATTTTGTGCCCAGTTCTTTGACCCTCACAGCATTTTCCGATGCTGATTGGGCTGGCGATCATTTAGATAGACGGTCAACCACAGGGTATTGTTTGTTTCTTGGTTCAAATTTGATTTCTTGGTGTGCCAAGAAACAACACACTGTTGCTAGATCTTCTACAGAGGCAGAATACAGAGCTTTAGCTCATACAGCAGCTGATGTCACTTGGGTTCAGCAATTGCTTCTTGATCTTCATGTCACACCTTCTTTACCTCATTTGATTTGGTGTGACAATCAATCTGCTATTGCATTAGCTTCGAATCCTATATTTCATGCAAGGACAAAACATGTGGAAGTCGATTATCATTTCATAAGAGAAAAAGTATTGAGTAAGCAGATTATGATTCAGCACATTGGCTCTTTGCACCAGATTGCTGACATTTTCACCAAGTCTTTGAGTGTTGATAGATTTCAGTTCCTCAAATCCAAACTGATGGTAGTTGACACCCCCATCACTTTGCAGGGGCGTGTAAAGCAGATGCACTAACTGAACACTAACTGAACTTGTGCTAGTTAGTAATTCCACCACCTGGCAGTTGAGGTTGGTTAGTCAGTGGAGTGGGTTGCGGTCCAGCTGGCAAGAGCTTCATTGATATTCATTGGAGTAGAATGTAATTTGGATTCCGTGAGTATTGATTTCAGTTAAATGTATTTTGGATTCCAGGGGGATTAAAAAGGGAATCGACATTAGTAGCTGAGTTAGGTTTTGAAAAAGAGGAAGCTTTTGTAATCAGGAAAACGTTTTACAATTGGGGAATAAGATTGTTCTTCTTTACATATGGATTCAATGTCACACAGTCATCGTTTCTAACTTAGCAGAGTAAAAAGATCATATTTTCCATACACTGACAATGCAGTATTGTTTTGATCTAGTAAGGTATGACACTAGAGCATGAAGATACCCATATGTTTGTTTCTAGATAAAACCTAACACGAAGTGCTATACACGTAGAGGCAAGCTAAATATATGTCATCTGGAAATACATCATGATGACCGCAAAAAGTATCACTAACAAACGCGAATGACAGAACTAACAAAGATTCAGCTCTATTAAAAATTAGCAGATGCTTTGATTACAAAAAGCAGATGCTGTAATGGATATGAACATACATGCAATTCCTCGTGTCACAGAAACTCAAAAGCTTTCTACCGAAGGAGAAAAATGTAATCATCTCATCAAGCGCAAGTTTATCGCATCAGGACACAGCTACAAATTCTGGAACTAGCTGCTCAATGAATAGAATCCAAGTCTTTGTATTCAACTTACCTGACCATCTGCCCCACCGAGGCCATTCCTAGGAAACATCTGATTACCAAAACTATGAGTGCTTCTTTGAAAAGATGATAGTCTCTTTGCGTTTTTGTTTTCCATTGCTTGAGATGAAGTATCTTGTTGATGATGAGGAATCAGTGTCTGAAACTGTGACTGTCGGTTTGTCACTGGTACAAAGGAATTTAGTACTGGGTATTCCATTCCAGAAGGAATTCGGCCCAGTCCCTAAATGAGATGAACATAATCAGCTGAAAATTTGAACTAGTGCTATGTAGAATCTGCAACATTGAATTACAAGGACACCACTTACAGTCAAAGGCCATCCATTCAATGGCACCGAATTGGCACTGTTTCTGGCCCCTGAAAAGAATAATAAACCTTACACTCTAAGCAATTCAACACCATCAAAGCTAAGCAACCCTTCATCTCGACTATCAGTTGCCAGTCTAAGGACTCAGTTAGCACTTAGTAGTCTAAGGACCATCATCTACGAAAAAGAATCGAAGCACCCAAATGAGAAAGATAACACATAAATCTCCAGAAGGATATAGAGTGACCTTTTAAACCAGGGATATCCCCAAATACTGCAGTCATCCTTTCTGAAAAAACATAAGGAGATTAATGTAAAAAAAAATGCAGTCGTCTGATAAGTATAAATCTATGTTGTTCCCTTGAACGGTTTTTTTTTTGTTGTTTCCTGGAGAAATTGTTGTCAGACTTCAGCAGAGTATATGCTTATTAACATATCCTAGCTGTATCGAAATCCAATTTTCTAGATTCTATGTGTCATCGTATCAAATTCCCAATGTTCAATCTAATAATCATATGCATACCAAGTTAATGGGAACATGAGCTAGTCCAAGTCTTTCAAGGAGAAAGTGAGCTTAATAAATTGAAGTGGGAAGTGGTTAACTGACTACCAGTGTCACCTAATATGATCAGCGGTTACATATAGCATAGTAGTGCAAAGCATGTCAAAGGAGCCAATCTAGGTAAATGAATGGTACCTTTTCTTTTGTGGGTTATCCTCCAGAACAATGTTCATAATAGCTTGACCTTAGCCCAGCTGCTATGACAAACCATATTTAGAACATTTTGCATATTTCATGTCTCAACGGATTTCTGTAGTGGACATCGCAGACAATCTAAAACACCCCTTATTTCCGTATCAGGGGCCAAGCCTAGGTAACATCGACATTGGCTGCAACAAAAGTATTTTAAAACTTAATTATCTGCTGGCTGTCTCTTGACAGATTTCCGCTTTTGTTTCTTGTATGTCAACATTTCATGGTGACATTTGTTGCATTTGACAACACAAACACCCTAACATTACTGAATTATGATAATGTCTAGCTTCTACCTCGTCACAGTGCATCCATAAGCAAAAGCAGGTTGTGACAGCATGTTGAAGTAATTTGTCCATCAATGAAGTTAAACAAACAGCACATGTTATTTTCATTTACTCAGATTTACTATTTTATTAGGTCTTTTGCAAAGAACATAAAAATAGAGCAGAAACCCACCAACATCAGGAGGTCCAGCTCTGGGTATATTGGCTTCTGGTGCTCCATTGACAGGTGAGCCGACGTGGCTAGGCCCCCCTATATGAGTGCCATAGTTGTCCTGCAACATGGGCATCTTCAAAATTAAGGTCTATCAAAAAATTAAAAGGGCAGAAGTGGCGATGCATGAGATTTAATCATACCCCTGCAGTCCATAGTTCATCCCCCGCATGAATTTGCAGCTGAAAGTTGCTGTCATGCATGAGTGCAACTTAAAGTTGATCAGTACTCTATCGGAAAGTAACTACCAAATCCGATAAACGTTCCAAGAATTAATGCCGTTAATATACGTCTTATCAGGTTACTTGTCTAATATAACTTGTTCAATCAAAACGTAGTGCACCTCTGCACCATAGAAGGGGTGTTGACGTTCACAACCCTCATGGCATTCATGTCATTGAGAAACAAAGAGAAGAAAACCAGCAAATTCATAGCATGCTCAATTTGACTACAAGAAACTCAATCATGTACTGCTTCCCCAACGTCAACCAGAGCAGCATCATTAGCTATTTATTTTTTTCATTTCTTCTAAAGAACCAGAGTTCAGTGCAACATTTAGGTCAACAGGATGACCCACCACACCTGCCCCACCATGGACAGCATTAGAAAACAACAAGGTGGTACTCCAAGATCACTAAATAATTACGCATATTATTTAATGCTTGCAGTGCAGTGCCCTAACACTTCAGAAACCTAAAACTTCAAGAAGCCATATGATCATATGGGGCTCTCTATTTTAGGGTGGGTCACAGGCCAATCTTACCCAACACTCCAGAGAACCCCAAGTTCATACAGCCCCCGACCCCCACGCACTTATGGGTGGACCCTATGTCAGCATCATGTGGACCCAAGACATTTTAAGGGTTGCGACGAACCCCACTCTAGCATTGCCCAACACCCAACGAGCCATAGGATCACATCGGCCTCCACAATCAGGGGTGGACTCCATGTCAGATGGTGGCTTCTGGAGTGTTGGAGCAATGCTCCAGAAAGGACTAGGAACTTGAATAATTGCAGTACATGACTAACACACCTAAATATGCTATCCAGATACACATTAGACGTACCTAGCATTGCTCGAAGACGGGTCTGAGTGAACCAGATTATCGACACCAACAAGTTGTTGATTGGAGTTTAACTCTCCAGCAGGAAGCCCACCATGCTCTCCCTCGTACATTGTTGCAGCAAACAAACTTGCTTCCGATTGCCCCGGCAGCATCTTGTCCAAACCCGAATCACCCTGAAATTGCATTCCTCCTTGCTGATTCATACCCGGGTTTGGAACTGCAGGAAAGTGGTTGAGCTGCTCATTCCCCATTATTTGAGTAGCCTGAGAATTGATTCATGGAATTTTCAAGACCATTATTGTCTTGTAACCAGAAGTTTGACACAAAAGCTATGACATGCTCCCATGAACCAAAAAAAAAAAATTCAAAAAATACTGGCTATGTTCGTTTTGATACTTAACTTAGTTTTAACTTAGTTTTCTAATCATTATCCTATATCTTTATCCAATTATTATCCTATTTATTCAATTATTACTTTCATTTTTCTCTCTATCTTTCTCTACTCATTACCTATCTCTCCAATCATTACTCTATTTCTCTCTCTCTACCCACTACCAAAACTAAAATACTTCAAACTCTCAAACGAATAAAGCCAGTGACTTCGCCCTTGATTTCGGTTTATTTTTTAGAAACAACTATCTAAGTAAACAACATGATCGCATTTTGCTTATCAAAAAAAAAAAAAAACATGATCGCATTTTAAAAGTCACTACTTCAAAATTTTTGTAGAATACCCTTTTTATCAACCATTGGGAGTTTGGAGTAGGAAACTGATTTTTGCGCTCCAATTTTTATTGATAACGCTCCAATTTTAACGTAAAGTTATTAGTAAATTCTTGAACAAAGTAGAGCGCCATCAAAAAAAAAAGGGGAGCGTGAATATCAATTTCCTTTGGAGTATTATGTGTTCAAAACGCAAAACTAATGGGTTTAATATTTCAGAAAGTCTAGAGCCACCACACCAATATACGGTAGCCGGCCACCGCAATGCGTGTGGGGTTCACTATGGATCCCGCACGGATGATCCGAGCCCTTCAATAATTATAAAAAAAAAACCTGAGTGGGCATTGCGGAACATCATCTCAATCCGAAATGCGAAGGGTACTCGATCCAATCTTCCCTTTTTGAAAAATCGAAAAAAATGGAAAGATTGGGTTTTCTAATTTTTCAAAAATGGAAAGATTGGATTGAACACCCACACATATTGAATTGAGCTGATTTATGGCGATGCCCACTCGTCTTTTTTTTTAAAAATTATTGAACTGCTCGGATCTAGGCCCCACACGCCGTGCGGTGGCTAGCCACAGCATTTTGGTGCGGTGACTGTAGCGCTGTTGTTAATTTTTTGTTAATACGGTGTCAAACCGAAAACTAATTCTGAGGTTTTGAAGTTAAACTTCTAGTCGTCACAAGGATAATATGGTTGAAATACGAATAATTGTGTGTGTCTTAAGCATTTTTATAAAGTTAAGGTAAGAAGTAAGTAGGAGTACTACAATGTTCTAGTCTATCTAGTAATAAAAGAGCTTCAAAAAGTAGATAATAAGAAAGAAAACCTGAACAGAAGATCCTTCCATGGCCTCAAGATGCTTAGGCATCCCTAAAGAATACTTGTCCCAAAAAACATGCCACCATTCTTTCAAGAAACCATCAGGTCCCTCTTTCACTGAAACCAAAATCCCAGATTCCCAATTAAGGTCAGACGACTGTTCAAACGGTACAAAATAGGAGTAGTTTTAACAAGATAGCATATGATAGGAGTACTAATATTCATCTTATGTAATAGAATTAATCCTTTCTTCTAAACTTATTTTTCTTTTTCGTTTTGTGTGTTTTGTTCACCATTTATGATTTTTTTTAGATTTGGTGATTTTTTTGGATTAATCACCCGCCTCAACGAGAGTAGTCTAAAAAGTAGAAAATTATTACCAAAAGCAAAAAAAAAAATTAATAAAGACGAAAAAAGTATCAAACAGCTGTCTTATTTGTCTAGAAAGTTACGAAAAATGTATTAAAAAATTCCGCAATAAATTTCAGACTTGTAAATTTACAAAAACGCATGTATGGACCCACATGTGAATAGCATATGCTACTTTGACAGATAGGATATGAAGGTGCTAATCTAACCATTAGTGAATAGTTCGCAATCAACACGCTAATTAACCGCATTAGTGGCACCTAAGAGCATCTCCACTCATTACTCAAATCTTGACTCAAACTCAAATTTGAGTAAAAATCACTCAAAATCCTCATCCACTCCTTACCCAAACCTATACCAAATTTGAGTTTTACTCAAATTTAGACTCAAATTTGGTTAGACTCAAACCCTAATCAAATTTTTAAAGTCAAATTTCACACTTTAAATTTACACTTTGCCATTAATGAAGCTTTTACTCGAATTTGTGCATATTTGTGCTTGAGTTTGTGTTTACTCATTGGAACACCCAATACCATAAGAAGCTTTTACTTATATTTTTACTCTCAAATTTGAGTGAAATTTTTTTTTTTTGGTCAAACGGGATTTAATTTGAGTGAAAATTTGAGTAAGAGGTGGAGATGCTTTAAGGGTTTGGCTTGGTAATCAAAGGGTTTGGACTTAGGAGTTTCTTCTCTGGTAGGAATAAGTCCTTAGCTTCGAAATTTTTAGTTTATTTTTAGAGCTGTGCTATGTGCACAACAGCCTTTTCCTCCCGCCTCGGGTTGCAAAAAGATGATCGGAACCGCTCATTTTGTTCAAAATATGTCGTTTAAGGTCTCTGTAAAAAATGAGCTTCGTTCGATACCGTTAGAGGCGTTAACAAAACACCCAAAATCACTTCAGAATTTAGTTTGGGTGTTTTGTTAACGCCTCTAACGGTATCAAACGAAGCTCATTTTTTACAGAGACCTTAAACGACATATTTTGAACAAAATGAGCGGTTCCGATCATCTTTTTGCGACCCGAGACGGGAGGAAAAGGCTGTTGTGCACAGCTTGCCGTGCACATAGCTTTTTTGTTATTTTTATGGTGCTATCAACTCATATACGTCAATCATACGGAACTTTATCCCGACCTTAAATGGTCCTTGATAATGGACCGTGGATTGGTCACACGAAAAATAATTGATGTTCGCGTATGCTGATCACATTGAACAAGTTGATTGAGAAAATCATTTCCCAAACGTGTAGGAAGCAACTGTTCTTAATAGAATCCTCGGGGGTGTGAGTGATATTTAAGCCTTGATGTTTTCGTCAAATTTTAATGGCAAATTTCATTGACACCCCCTTAGGTGGTCTCTATTATCGCATACCCCTTCACTTATTAAGAAATGACAATGAACCCCCTATTATTTTTATACTCCGTATGTGTTTCCAGAAATCCCAAATTAACAATTTTCTGTTCAAACACGTTATGACAAATAAAAATCTAAAAAATGTGTGTTTTTAGTGACTCAAATAGGTTGCATCTCAAAGAATTGGGTCGTACAATTTACAATCCTCTTTTCCACCACCAAATTAATTACTCCTACTAACAAAGAAGAAAGATTTAAGCAAACTAATAATGCAAGCCATGCATATCAGAGTCTTGTATACTTACGTTCCGTTCCGTTAAGATTCTTATTTCTTAAGTATTTATTTTTCGTTTTACGAGACAAATTATTCTCTCACAATGCATCACCTTTAATTCAAAAAATAAGTAAGAGTGAAAAATTAGCATCAGATTTAAATTAAACAAATAAGAAAGAAATTAAGTGGATGCACATAACATACCAATGGGTCCGGCAGCAACATTAGCCTCTTCGGCGAAGATCTCAGCGGCCGTAACGAACTTCTTTCTTAGCATGTAGTCATGTATGTATAGGTCAAGCCTTTGAATCCCCCAGTACGCATGCAAAAATACAAGGTTATAAAATTAGAAGACAAAAAAATCAAGAATCCAAGAAAATAAACAACATTGAAAGCAGCGGCGGAACCATAATTTGAATTGAAGAAGGAGGACCACATTACGAGAAAATATTTTTGCTGAACGGATTTTAAAAAGATGGTTTATTTTCTTCGAGTGTTTTCCAATAATAAGAGAATGATCACCGAATGATTGGCGTTATCTCTGGTCATCCATGATTATGTGGTATCATTGTTGTGTCAAATTTTTACTTCATTTCGAAATGATTAATTACTCAGTGAAGCATCTGTAAGACAAATGTTCAACTTAAACACAACTTAATTAGAAAAAAGGAGATGGGACTGGAATCCGGAGCACCGGTCCCATCCGCCGGTGAGTGAAGAAAGCATGCATATACATCTTAACTCACATTTTCTGAGCATCCCAGTCTCCACCTGGTGCCATATATATATATATATCGTCGCGACCTCTAGTATACTTTTCCTTCACCTAGAAAACAGATGGAAAGTAAATCAGCTGGGGAAGTAATCAAAATTTAAACCCAAGTGGCCAAATTGGGATATAGTAAGAACATTGAGCATATGTATGCATGTGCAGTGTATGTATGTATAGAGGGTTTTATGTTTTGCCAGTACTGAAGAGTCTTGTCACCTACACAAATTGAACCCAGATGAAATTTGAATCAGCTTGGGATATGGCAAGAGCAGAGCAGAGCATTTGTAGGACTATATATATATAAGAGAGAGAGAGAGAGAGAGAGAGAGAGAGAGAGAGAGAGAGAGAGAGAGCCATGCAACTCATGAATGGTTGGCTGGTTAAAGTACGAGGCTTAAAGGCCGGATTTTTTCCTCTTAAATTTCAAGTTCGAATCGTTTTTGGTGTAATCAACTTTTATGGGACCATAAAAATTGCATGAACTAGTTGTGCGATGGACTCATTAGTGTGAATGAATCTCCAACTAACGAAATTTTAAATGACTTGTGTATGAACGAAATCTAGAAGCGTGTAATCCCATTCGTCTATATTATGAAAATCTCATTCACTATAAATTACTTGTGGAGTGCAATGTATTCCCATAATCTATTAGCAATTGACATAACTGAAGTCAGATTATATATGTCTTCGTCAATGAGATCACAAAAGTTCAGCATCCTTAATTGGCATGCCAAGGGCATTGCTGGAAATTCGTCAAATGCTTACTCCTACTTGAGATCATGAAGATAAGCCTTGGGATTTGCCCCTATATTTTTCCAAATGGAGCATAAAAATATAGTTTTGAAAATTGGTCGTTCATTATTTTTTCGAAAAAAGTTTCAAAACCATTTGGCTACAGTTGATTGTTGCATCCAACAGTTGCAATCTAAAAATATTAACGGTTTGAATTATCAAAATGCAACTCGTAATTAGCCTCATGATCCAAACAAGACCCATTAGCAGAGCTGTAAATGAACCGAGCTATTTGCGAGCCGTTCGAGCTAAGCTCAACTCGGCTCGTTTAGTGATCGAGCCTAACTCGAGTTTGAGTTTTATGCTTGTTTGGTAAACAATTTGAGCTCAACACTCTAAAACTCGATTTGGCTCGAAAAAATTCAGCTTGATTCTATAAGTTCAACTTGTTTATAGAGAAGTTCAAAGATGGAACTAGCTAGGGGTTGGGTTATTGGGGCTAGGGCCACCCCCTATTTGGGAAACCCCATAATTTTCTCATATTTTTAAACCTTTACACATGTTGGCTCCCTGCTGATTTGTATACAATTTATGACTTAATAAAAGAGTTGTTCATGTTGTGGCCCCTTGGCATATGAAATTCTGATTCTATCTTTATACTTAGGCTCGTTTAGCAAATGAAGTGGACTTAGCTCATTAAGGGCTCCACTCGTTTGTGAATAATTTCAGACTCGTTTAGTATACGAGTCGAATTTGAACACTAAAAAATTCGGCTTGTTTGCACCTGCGTCCTTTAGTAGTAACTTAAAAGAGAGAGACTATCCTTTAAGTTCAATAATGGGACAATCTATAGCACACTCATCGATTAGGATGAAATCTTGATTCATTAAACCTCAGTTTTGAACCAAAGTCTTGAATGCCATTACTCTAAAGCATTTATTTAATGACTAATCTCTTTTCTTTCCCTATATGGAATATTTTTTATGAATTGTTTTGGAGATTAAAGGTCATCGTAATCAAATGAAAATGGTTGAAGTATATGTGCATTAAATTCCAAATTATGGAACTAATGAAGATTTATTGATGGGACCTACTATATTGTATTCTGTGGGTAATATGTGGACCCCAAGTGCCACACATGCATAATGTGGACCTCCACCATTTTTCGAAAGAAATCCAATAAAATAAAATAAAATATTCCTACATAAATTAACTTGTCATCGAAACAATCTCAATATTTAGAAAGAGAAGATTTCATTTCTTACTTATATTCCGGGTCACCTTGCACAACTCGACTAATTTCGGGGTCTTAAAATTAATGACCGGATAGACCATATAGTGACCCCAAGATTTGAAATGTTTGCCCCCGTAAGATTTAAACATGCGACCTCATAGAAAACAAACACATATTTGTTTACTTATATACACTTGGCCAAACCCCTTGAGATTTAATGATCGATAGAAAAAAAAAAAAAGAAGAGAAGAAAGATAAAAAGACCTAAAAAAAATACTACGGAAATGGATAAAAATGTACAGATTCGAATATAGATGTATCTTAAACAAATAGACGTACGGTGGTTCCACACGGTTCCGCACAAGTCAGATGATTTAGCCACATTTGTGTTCGGATTCGTACACGTACTTCTGTTAATGTCCGTAGCGTTGCTTGATCTAAAATTGCTTGCAAAAATTCAACCAGCTGCAAGATTAATTACGGTATAAATTTACACTGATCAAATATTTAGTTGAAAGTTCGTAAGTAGGCTTCACTAATCAACCTTTCTATCATATATATTTTCAAACAAGATGATTGGGAAAATTTATTATTTGTTCTTAGAATAGGGTCACGTAATATTCTGAAGACTTTCTCCACCATACGTTACTAGTGACAGTATCTCAGGAGCACTGAATAATGACTCGCTAATAGGCCCCCTTACATGGATCCATTCTATTGTTTGCCTACTTTGAGTCGGGCATAACAAACCCTACTGTGACCTAATATGGAGTCTATTTCGCAAGTAAAATTTTTTTATTTGTGCCTTTCATATTGTTTGATTCGTCGAGTTGGACATTGGTGACGATATGATCGAGAGTTTGATCAAACATGTTCGTCTCAAAATTCTGTCCCAAACTCATACTAGCTCGTGAATCGTTTTAATACAACTATGTTTCGTGTTACGATTCTAATGTCTCACATCGGCTAAGTATGAGATTAAGCATGTGCATATAAGCTCTTGGGCACCCTCCCCTTGTGAGCCAGTTTTCGAGGGTGAGTTCTACCTAAGGGTTTGTATCATTGGTATCAGAACCAATCACCATGTCGAGTGTGGGCTTGGGACGCACCTATGCAAGTATGGGATTGTATGGGTGTGGCTTTGCAGTTCGACTCCCTGAGGGGGTGACCTATTGATTGGACGAGAGTTCCATGCCAACAGAGTGATGGGCTACCATGGACGTCGGCTGCGGAGCGTGGTGGTATGTCACAATCCTAATGTGCTACATTGGCTAAGTATGAGATTAGTCATGTGCATATAAGCTCTTCGACACCCTCCCCTTGTAAGCTGGTTTTTATGGGTGAGTTCTACCAAAGGGTTTGTATCATTGCGTTCGATTAGCGTGAAAAGCTCGACGATTCAATAAATAAAATAAATGGATCAAATCACTTTTTTGGGTTCGATAGCAATGCAAGCGGACAAACAAATTTGCTTTCTTCCAAAATTTTCACGTAAGCTCACTGTCTACAACCTTGTTTGATGCACAATATGACAGGAAAACATACAAGATAAGCTATTTAAGGGTGCATTCTTGTAAACTAAAATATTTTTTTTTACTTTTCGTTGAACTTTTTTGTCATAATTTTACAAATTAATTATTCATTTCGACAATATGAATCAGAAAAGTATAAAAATATAGGCCGGTGTTGAAAAAAAATTATATAAGACGACATTCTAAAAATACATATACACACACAATTTGGTCTCTCGGTCAAACCTAGCAAGTGATTTCATATAGTAATTGTTGTTATAGTGTAGAAATACACGTCACTCGGGCCCCCGCTAATTACAAATTCTGCGTCCGCCACTGTTCTCCATAGGCCGCTCTTTTGGAGGGCGTACTGTGCAATCTATACTACTAGTTTTGACATATTCACCATCTTGGATACTTGACATCATATAAACAACCACCCCGACCAACCCCCCACCCCCCCCCAAAAAAAAAAAAAAAAAAACTTTGACACCAAAAAAAATGCACAAAAAAAAAAAAAAAGAGCATACAAAAACCAATACGCTGCTCAGATTCATTCCTTCCAGATATTGAGAGCACAGAAACACAAATTATCTGACCGATACCTGACATGAATCTGAACTGCACATTGATTCTCTATGCCCTTTTTCCTGCACTTTTTTTTTGGGAAATGCATTCAGTTCCGCAAAGTGTGCGTAGTATTCTTGTGATGAGCTTAGTTCCCCATGTATGCAGGGCCTCTCACTTGCTGTTGCTGCTGCAACTGCCATTCTCTCTCTTTCAGGTAGTGAAGAAGTGGTGGTTGCTCAGCTCCAAGCTCTGTCCCGCCAGCAAACCCGTGAGGGCTCGGTCTCTGTAAATTACGAAAAACCATCTCCCTTCTTTCTTTATCTCCGCTGTAACTTAAAGGAGACCCTGGATACAGACGTGGGCTCTCCAAATACACCATACGGTTAGGACACACCGGATTCCCCCACCTGTCGCAAAGATCAAACCGGGACCCATCATAGCCATAGAAGCTCCCGAGATTTTGGTTCGAGTACTGATAAAGCCACTCAGAAGAGCTCAATCCACCCACCGCTTGGTATGCAACACCCAATGGCCCGTGAGTAGCAGAGAAATTTGAGTAACTGCTTAGGGGTGGCGCACCAAGAATTCCATTTCCCTCTTTCAGGAAATTCCCATTGCTCTTGACTTCGGAAAAACTAGAGGGATTTCCAGTGAACCAAATAGCATCATCCGGAAGTAATGGAGCAGAAGGCATTGGAGTTGAATAACAAGGAGGAGAAACATACATGGAGTCGATAAGAGAATCCTCAGTTTCACCGATAGAGAGACCGGTTAAAGAATCAGAAGGTATTTCTGCAATGGGGGTTAAGCCCTGTTTATAGGTGTCATTTCTTCCTTTCTCCTTTTCCGTGTCTGAAGTTTCTCTGTTGAAGACCCAAGAACTGAGTGAGGGTGGCCCAGAAGGGTATGCAGGTGAGTCCTTCAATAGCGGCTCCTGCTGCTTTAATGGCTGCTTGTATCTGAAATTAGTATCATCCAAACGGAAACTAAAATGATCGTTCTGGGTCTGGTCTTGTGCAGCAAACAGTGATGTGGCACGGCGCAAGCATTCGTCAGAGGATGCTGGTTGGTCCTTCATTTTACACTCCTTTGACATTTCATCTTCTGTAGTAGAAGGACAGAGTGGTGCCGAGTTGTATCTTGTAATAGGCTTAAAGAGTATGACTTCTTCCTCATCTACAGCACCAGCTTTTCCATTTTTGCACAGCCGAGTTTCGTTTAATCTAATTGTGGCTTTGCCATCTTCTTCGGCAGCTTCACAGTTTTGCTTCCCGGACATTATAATTCCAAGACCTGAGTTAGACTGAAGTACTTTTGCTTCTCTCTGGTCAGCCAACTTTTCTGATTCTGTTGCGAAGAATTTTCTACCCAAATGATTGTAGAAAATTAACTTTGAACTGTCCACAATTCTCATGGCAGCACGAAATAACCGACCACCACAACATCCATCTCTACTATCGTGATGCCCGAAAACTTTCTGATCAGTCATAAAGTATAATGACGCATGTGCATTAGATAGTGGTGTGAACCCCCTCAATTCATAATCTTCCCAAAGAGCAGCAGCTTTTTCTTGACAATTTAATTCATTGTCGCTCTTATCAAGTCGGTTCAGAAGGCCAACAAAAGCATCAAAGAAGTAAGATATAGCCCTTCCAACTTTTTCGTGACCACCATATATTTCTAGTTTATCGAGCATTCCAACCAACCACTCTAGAAACACAAGCACAGCTGGCATAAGGGGACTATGTTCCACAGAATCACTGTTACCCTTCAGGCATCTCCAGGTAAGGCGACCAAGGCAAATGAATGTAGCAGTCAACGATGATTCTATCGAGATAAGTTGCTGCTGGACGTTGTTTTTCTCCATTGACTCCTTGTGATCTGAGGTTTGAGTCAGGATATCAATGATGAATATCAGTACAGAGACCATTTGAAGAGCTCGATAAGGGCCAGTTCTGGATGAATCCATATTTTGGTAGGACTCCAATGAAGCTTTTAGTTTGGTGTCGTCTAGTGCCAACAGAGAGTCCAACTCTCTCATGGTGGATGCAAAAGTGCAAGGAAATTCCTCAAAGCTGCATTATATCACACTAGTTAGCCCTACATCATTTCTCAGATAGAAACACGGTATGAAATATATGCTTTGTAACACGAATGCATAAGGTGATAGCATTTTGACAACATTTTTCTTTCAAGGATCTTCCTGAGTCCTAAAACTATTGCAGATGTTCAGGTGCCCTTAATATGATCACCCAGGCATGAGCCTCCTAGTTGTAACCATGGATAATTACTCCAACATCCCCCAAAGTTTGGCAACACTATTTTATTTACGCTCACTGTTTCAGTTGTCTACTTGTCTTGATTAGCACAGCCGATTTACAACCCAGCGATTTAGTGAAAGGGAAGAGCATGCCACTACTGGCTCTTGTAATGTCCTCCAGAATGCCTATTTACATGCATAATCTGTGAGTAAACTATAAGCAAAAATAATGAGCAAATAAGAACCCCTACAGAAAACACCCATAAAGGCCCCAAAGAATTAAATAAGGCCCTTATTTTGTCATCCATTAAAAACTATGCAGTAGAAGGAAAATAACAAGTTCAATGTGATTAATTGGTCTGTCACATCTTAAAGACACACACTATAGCACAGGAACCCCACAAAACAGTAGGAAGGAACTCTAGGAGATTTCTTGACCTGAACTCTAGGAGATTTATTTTACTGTTTCAGCCAATATAAATTCCCACAGATCAGTCGAACATTCCGTCAACATGTGAGTTGGAGTAGAAGAATGCATGAATATAATCAGGACTAGGTAATTAGAGTAGTGCACAGGGCCGGGAAGAAAATACTGCAACCTAACTGAATCTCTAAAGAAGAACAGGAAAGGGGGTTGTGGAACCAAAAGAGGAGTAAGTGCTAATACGTTGTTAAAGCGGCAGACATGAAGAGTGTAACCACAGTCCACAGAAGGGGGAAAGGTTTATGTTGCAAAATTCTACATGTATACCCCATGTCAGAAACAAAGTGGCACGTGGCTATACTAGAAAGTACCCAATATTGCAAGTAGTACCTGGATTCAATGAAAAAGAAACTTGTCATTCTCACAAAAAGAGGCCAGAGATCACATTTCGTGGAGGAAATGTTTTCAGTGGCTAGCGGCGTATCATCATTCACGGAACCATTGCTAGATCGTAGTTCCGTAAGTGAGGTACTTCTTTCAGAGGGATTCAAAAAGTCGAAGTGGGCTGCCTTAGACAGTGAATCCAAATGAGATGACCTGTTCTGAAAACTCACAAAGAGAGACGTACTAAGATATACAAAACCATAGAACATAGAAAAAAGAAAATTCAGAAGAAACAAAAGGGTGGAAGAACATTTTTACCTTTTCAAAGAGCAAACTAAGGTTATCCCGGGCGTCAGGAAAAGGTTCTTTAATGGCTAAACTTCTTATACAATGGTACAAGGCAACGAAATCATCTCCAATATATGTTGCCAATAGTGCCAACTACACATAGAAAGTGACTATTACACGTATAAACCCAAAAGCATTGTAGTGTTAATAAAAACAATCAGATCCTGAGCTGGGAAAGGAATAAATTTTGGTTACATTTTCCCGTTAAAACATCTGAACCATTTTCATGTGTTTCCATAATATTCTTTCTGTTTCCTGTGTTGTGATTCTTGTGAAAAGTACTTTCAGAAAGTTTTACAAATGAACTGTTGATCCTTGGAGCTGAGTAGCATGACATGGAAATACATACCTGATTTTGAGGGTTACCACTATCTGGCCAAAACAATGTTGCTTTGAAATAGTGAGTTGCTGCAACTGACCAATCATGTCTCTCAGAATCCAGCTTCTTACACAGTTCCCTATATCGAGCTAGATCCCCAAGACAAACTAAAAAGCGGTGGCATGAATATTGACATTTATCCAATTTCGTAGGGTCAACAATACACGAAGCACCACCATCATCAGAAAACAAAGGATCTTCACATAGCCCACATTGTCTTCTCATTTTGGTGATCAGATTTTCGTAAAATTCAGTTGCTTCTGACAGAAAGGACTTGAAATGTTCTGCATGCGAATCAATGCTGATCTGCACATTAGCAGCATTTTGTGGAGTCGATGATTTCAGGCTGTCAGTAATTGCAGAAGTTAGCCTAATTCTTTTACGGAATTCATCAATGTGCTTATAGTGAAGCTTCCACAAAGAATATTCAACATCTTGATATTCCACCTCTTCTTGGTCATTCAATATGATTTTTTCATAACCCGAACGAGCCTTGTGATACAAATCTTGAACTTCTGTCGGCAATAGACCTTTGGAGTGGACCAATGCCCATAACTGTTTTTCTGTGGTAATCACCTGAATATACAACAAGTCAACAACTTCAACGGTCATGATTGTACTTCGATGATTGGATAATAGTACAAGATGTGTCACGTAAGTGAATACTAGGATCCAATTGGATTCATGAATTTACCTCAAACAGAGGATTCTGCCTATCCTTTGGATCTTTTATGGGAACAGGTGAATCAAGATTCATGATGAGAGCAAAACTCTTCTCACTTATGGAAAATCTTCTTGGTTTTGGAGTGCAATGTGTCTCCTTTGCAGTACAGCCGTCCTAAACTGAAGAATCCATCCATCAGCAATTGGAGGGAGAAGAAAAGATAAAGGGAGGGTAACTTAAACTCTTGACCTCAGGCTAATATGTCCTTAGTCTACCTCTAGATTAAGCTATGCAAACTGCTGTCTTCTTCTATTACATGATGCACAGAGAGAAATGCAACTACCCATATCTGATGAGGTATGAATCTGTCTATGAACCATTGGTATTCTTAATATATCCACCATTGGTATTCTATCAGTTATCGCTTCGCTAACTATTTTTTTGTCTCTGATAAGAACATAAACATGGTTGGTGTTGTCAGAAAATGGATTCAGATACCCAACCAAAATTAGAAGGACAAAGGCTTGGTGAGATGAGTTGACATCAGCAATTTTCAGGCTTCCAGCTTATATATCACCTATATAATCTATTCAGACCCCATATAAGCTTATTCCCAAGGTTACTGACCACACTATGAGGTCTAAAGAATATATTATATAGGTGATATAATATATTCAAAAGCTTTTCCACGCATACCAAAGGCCTTTCTAATGATATCTCTTTACTTCAATAATATCCCCAAAACAGTATAAACAATTATAAAGGAAACCGATCACAAAAGATAAATTCTGAGAAATTAACTAAACTGAAGATGAAAACTAGCATGATCATTTTTTTTTTTGATAACCGGATGTCTGGGCCAGCTAGCGTGCCCCAGCTAATTCCGGGGCCTGAAGTCACTAGCATGATCATTACCCTCACTTACAAATTCATAACCATCCAGTAGCACCGACACCCAAAAAGCTTCTAACATGGAGAATTCAGTTAAATCAAATTTAACCAAAAGTCATCTATCATATACAATATTTAAAGTTGACCTGATAATTATTACTCAAAACAATGAAAAAGGCAGCCAAAGAGAAATCTCACCTACTAATTCAGAGGCATGCCATTGCCACTGTTGCGAGCAAAGAAGCCATCAGTTGAAGAATCATAAACTGCAAACTCGAGTAATTAATACACCAAAAGGACTAAAATTAAAAGCATCAAAGTAGAACAACTATGATCCACCAGAGCAGCATCAGGAGAAAAAAAATTCTATTCAAACGGAGATAATATAGAATTAAGGAAAGAATATTACCTGCATAAGACCATCCAAAGAGAGAGAATTAACAAGAGCTCAACGAAGGAGCTGCTAAGACTTTGAAGGGTTGTTTTTCTTGGTCAATAAAATCTAAAATTTACCCCCAAAAAAAATACAGTAGACTTTAAAGGGTTTTTAACAGTTCAGGAAAATAGCCAAGAACAGAGAGAGAGAGAGAGAGAGAGAGAGAGAAGTAGCGGGCAGAAGTTGAAGTTGGAAGAAAATGAGCTTCCTTTGGCCAATTGTGATGCTATGTTGTGAAGCAGACAAAGTGAAAGGTGGGCTGGTGGGACCCTGGGACTTGATGAGGCAGATGAAATTCCTATCTTGCCCTTCTTTAATCTTTTTGCCATCTCTTGAGCTGGGTTTGTGCTTTATTGGCCTGATAAGCCATGATGATGATCCGGTTTAGTTCCATTGTGTAGGCTTCCCTGGGTAGATTATTGAAGGCAAATGCTAACCTTCTTTGAATATATAGGATTAATAATAGGATGTACGAGAGCTTGAACACATCTCGGCTAATTTTGAAGTTCTGAAATTAACGATCGGAAAAATTCTAAATTTTGACTTCAAAATTTAAAATGTTTGACTTTCATGTATGTTAGACATAAGAGATATACAATCATAAAATATATCTTATTCACCCAAAAAATTATATACGATCATAAAATTAGAGAACTTATTTTCTAAATAAATGTAATAAGATATGTGGTAATAGTCACCGGACTATTTGCTAAATTTTTGAAAAAACAAACATATCGAGTTGTTAAAATAAAACCTTTATTGTGGCATACAATTTATTTCACCATGAGAGAATCCAATTTTTTTTAGACATACTAATAATAGAAAAAAAATTTCTTTTCAAAAAATAAAACCAAATTGATAGGCTTTAGAAAGGGATTATTAAAGTGGCTTATCATCATAGATTATCCATAATCACTTTATCTCGACCAGACTAGGAGGATCCCTTGTAATCCCAGTTAACGGATAGAAGGGATTATTCTTTTATTTTTATTTTCCGGTGCTTATTATAAATAGAAGGATCCGGATTCACTGTTTGTTTGGGATATAATATTCTAAATTTCCACTGTCATTATTGCTGGTATTTAATAGTTTTATTCACTTCGTTTATGCTTAGGGGGCAAGCTAATAACGTGTCTTGTGCATTTACTTGATGTTGACAACCTTATGCTGCACCAGGAAGGTTCCGGGATGCTGTCGAGTGGGTGTCGAGCGGCAGATTCGACCGTTTATCTTAGTACTGACGGTTCGAATAGAATCTGAGCGCATACAAATCTGAACTATCTATTGTTTAATTAAGATCTGAGCCATCAATTAACGAGATAAGCAACCAAATTGACCCCTCTGCGCCGTTCTGCATGGAGATGTTTGGCAGCATCTCCCATTGATGGTTTATTTTTTCCCTTTTCAAACATCAAATTGGTGGGTTTTTTCTTTCAGTAATTATTAGAAGAATACCCAATCCATCAACAGAAGTCTTAATTTTCTTTACGTATACGATTTGAACCCACAATCACATTGTATTTTAAAAAATAAAACTACGTAACCGTTGAGCCAAATGCCCCGTGGTTCTAAGCTAGCGTGATTGTTAACGGGATGTTTTTCAAACAATTTAAGGGTTAAAAAAGTCACTAAATTCTGATTGGTCCTAGATTAGGACACTTCCAAAATGGTTGTGTTGAATACTGTATACATTATCCGCCCTGGTAAATGACCAATATTAATTAGGGTCCCATTAGGCACTAGTACGTACAAATTAAGCCGTTGATTATTATGGAGTAGGTAGATCATAGCCGTCGAATTCGCTCAGATAATTCCGAAACACGGCCGAGCAATTAATAGTCCAAAAAAAGAAAAATCATATGTTGGACACATAAGTCAATGGAATGGTAGTTGCTAGGTTAATGATCTGGTCCAATTCAAAGCCCCATTTATTGCTTCATGACTCATACAATCCAATGCCTTGTATGATCCACGAGCGGATCGGTGGGCTCCAAAATTGCGGCTATTTTTTTTTTGAATCAGAGCTCATTTCATTAACAGTCAAAATAGGCTAAAACAGCGAATCCATCCCAAAACAGAGAGAGGGAACCTACAACAAACCATCACAGAATGATAAATTGCAGCTATTTAAGTTCGGCAAATATGTATTCTGTTGTTGCTTGTTTCGTTTTATTCAAAGGTTAGGAGGGGGAGACCAGAGTTGCAATTCTCCTCGGGGAAGAGGGACTCCCAACTGCTATAGCATGTTCAGCCAGTGAGCCAGTACCCCAATTGAAAGAGTTAAGCTCACTGGAGCGTTCTTTTGGAGTAACCCCTACCCATGGGAGGGTAATCCGTCACCATAGCTCGACCAAGATGCAAGCTGGACAGATGGTGTCCAATACACAACATCTGGTTCACGAGAAACCTTTTGGATCTTTTGTAATTTGTACTGTTTGATTATGAATATATGTTCCCGTCTCCTAAAAAAGGGAAACCAAAACGTTAATATCTAAACCAGTGACTGTGATCATACGGCAATAGAGAGAAAGAAGCTGCACCAATATCTTTATTGGAACCCTAATATTGGTCCCAATATTAGGCATAGGGGAGCCTCGTCATAATATCCTTATCATATGGAGACGTGTCTATCGTCAAGAAGGGGACAATTGCCATTTGACACATTAAAAAAAAAAATTTAAAAAGAGGAGATGTTTTGAAGGTTGAGATATACTGTAACTATTTATTTATTTATTTATTTAGGGTGAAATGGGATATAAATAATTATTTTGTGGGTAAATTCCAGATAAACCCCCTGTACTTAGGTCATTTTTCAACTACACCCCCTCTACTTCATTTTTAATCACTCGCACCCCTTGTACTTAAGACTGGTTTGAAACTGTTAGTATTTCCGTCCAAACTAACGAAAAAGCAGGTAATGGCTTGTTGGCTGGAATTTTCCTTTCTAAAACATCTTTTCTAAGACCAAATGGCCCTCCAATCCCATTTACATCCTATATATATTGTGAGAGCCCTCACTTTAAAAATATTAGTACATTGATACTACCATTAATTATTGGTCGCGGACGGAGTCACAAACATATTTTACAAGTCAATCGCTCAGGCATTTCAAATCTCTATGTTTTGAATTTTTCCTTGAAATTCCGAGAATGGGGTTATTCTTAGAATAATTTATTTAGGGTACTGTGCGAATTTCATATTTTTCTGAGACCAAAACCCGGACAGCTTCTCAGCTACGCATGCGCTCAGGCGTCTGAGACCACTTGCACAAGCAAGGACACATGTCGCGCTTATAACATTTTTTTTTATCATCTTGGTAAAAACTAGTCAAATATGTATTTTAATTTTTTAGGGAGGGAGATACGAAATTTGAAGAAAGAGGAGGAGGATGGTGTTCTTCCACCCCCCACCTCAGTTCCACCATGAGCCACCACCTCCCGTCACCATTCTCTCATCGGAAAACTTATTTTCTTGCCAATAACTTCTTAAACTTTCCTGACAGCTTTCTGGACCATCACAAATTCGTATTTTGAGAAATCTTCTGCTATGATTCAATTTTTGAAGTCTTCATAATTTTTAAAGTACGTTTAAAGACGAAGATTTTGATACCAAGAACATGCAAAACCGATCAACACAGAATTAGTTATGATTTTCGGAATATGGACTGATACACATGTTTTGAAATCTGGGCAGAGCCATCTTCTTTTTATTTCTGGATACTATCCTATTAAGTTATGAATCTGATATTTTTACTGAGAATAATACTTTAAGTTACGAAACTTTGAGAGTTAGTTTCAATATTTTTGTAGTTGAAATGAATTAGTTATGGATTTTCTACGAAGACATGTTTGGCTGCCCTGCTTTTCTGTAGAACAGCTTGTTCTTTTGAAATTTGGGAAATATTTGGTTGATAACTAATCTTTCAATTTTTACAATAGATACACATGGATGTTACGCAAGTTTGGGCGCTGGTTTGAGTATTTTTGGATCTTATGTGAATAAGTTATGATTTTTCAAAGAAAGGGTGACAGATTTTAGTAAATGAACAAAGTATTGTTTTTATTTCTTAAAATACCTTGCATTCATAGGTTTAGGGCTATCAATTTACCATAAATGAACAAAAACCCAGATGATTTTGGGCTATCAAAGTACCAGATACGAACAAAAACCCTAGACGATTTTGGGGCTATCAACGTACCGAACACAATATTCTGTTCTTTAAAGCAGATGATTCACGATCTTACGTTTCTCTCTACACCATTGTAGAACTAGAGCTTTATAGAGAGAGAGGGGATAATACGTAAATGAAAAAAGGGGAAAAAAAAGTGGAATATGAATGGGTATTTTAGTCTTTTCGTTAGTTTGGACGGAAATACTAACAGTTCCAAACTAGTCTTAAGTACAAGGGGTGCGAGTGATTAAAAATGAAGTAAAGGGGGTGTAGTTGAAAAATGACCTAATTACAGGGGGTGTATCTGAAATTTACCCTTATTTTGTGAAGCCAGGTGTAATGTTTGCTTCATTGCTTCGCACATCTCTGTCCACGCCCAGAAATGCATAGTTTAAAATTGACATGGTATCAAGCGGAGTTGGGGGGGGGAGGGGCTGCTGTGCTGTGCCGGTCCAAATGGCGTCTTCCCGAGTCCAAAAACTCGATCCGAAACGTTCACTTGAAAGATTTCGTCACGTATTATGGTCTTGCAGAAAATCAAGTTGATCGAACATCGATAACTTAGTGAACGAATCACCTATTTACAGTATTTTTATCATTGTCAAAAGTACTAAGGCCAAAAAATAAGTCAAAAAGAGTGATTCGTTCACTAGGTTATCGATGTTCGGTCGACTTGATTTCTGCAGGGCCATATATAGTACAGAACAAGATTCGGATTAAAAAAAGAGATGGTATAACACGAAATCTTTCAAGTGAACGTTTTATATCAAGCTTTCGGACTCGAAAAGACGTCATTTTGCCCCGGCACACAGCAGCCCTCAACTCAATGACACAGACACAGATGAAACTGGGCTCGCTTGGGTTATGTTTATTACTTTCACGGTCTTGAATTTCATGAGCTCATTGTGCATGGGTGGTTGATTAAGGTTTGCGGAAAAATTATACAGTGACGTCCCATTAGGTATTCTGGTGGAGAAATCGAATTCGTTGATCTGGATAGTCAATAATAGAAAATGACAATTCAATAGCTGTTCAAAAGGTGTCGCCTCGTGTCTTCTGGTACGAACGATTTAACACTATTCACATGACAAAACAAAAAGGTTATTATCCCATGATCATAAAATAATCATGGGATCTCCAGCTGTCTCTCTTTAGATCCGCTCCTGTCAACGACATCGAGCATCAATTATTACAATATTTGCATTGTGTATTGCATTTTGGATATGTGTCACTAACACAATGGTTGAATGATGAGTTCCATATTTGAAAATCGATCCATTACCCATAAATTGGAATCAGATGGGACATTATATTCAAAATGTGATCACTCTGAAGAATTACAGAGGAGTGCCCTTCCTAGCATGTTCCTATCAAAGAAGGAGATATTTTTGTTTTGAGACATATATATATATATATATATATATATATATATATATATATATATATAACTAATTAATGTTTTTCGGATGCCACGTGTAATGATTGATTGGTTCAACTCGGCCATGCCCTAATTTATTTGGATATATATATGTCATTAACTCAACTGGTCCAAAATTTGACCACTCAAGCATTAACAAGTGATCGGTGATCCACTAAACAAGTTTGACCAATATGTCTAACCAAGTTGGGTCATATGGTCTTTATCGTGATGCCGTTGTGTCCTGAGTCTTTTTTAATTTTTTTTTTTTCATCTCCAAAAATTAATAAAACAAAATTATTAATTAAAAAAATAAGTCTAATATACGTACGTAAAAGGACAAGCATAATCCAATAAGTTTCATATAAGAAACTAACTAAAGAACCACCGGGGTGGTAGTTCAAGTGGCTAAGGCAGTCAAGTTAAACCACCCCCACCCTCCCACCCCCACCGGTCCTGAGTTTGAGTCGATTTAGAACAAGATAGTTGGGTTGTGGTGGTCTCATCTCCACTTACATATTGGTGGGGTTTTGGATACTGGTCTCACAATCGAAGGGGTAATGGACAAATCTTTTTCCTTTAGCCTTGTCAGATAGGGCTCAAAATCCTAACATTCTAGGGCGGCTGGATTCCCCTATAGTCATGTCTAAAGAGGGTCAATTACGTTAGTCGTCCCTGTAGACAACCTTTTGAGTAGCCAAAAAAAAGAAAGAAAGAAACTAAATAATTAGTTCTGCTCTTTCGGTTGTTTATATCACTATGCAAAATGTTATGTGCATATTAACTAAACTTGGAGCTTTCTTTAATTTTCGCAATGAAACACAAATTAAATGTATTCACATTAATTGAGTTCCTTGGAGAAAAGTCAATAGTGGGGGTTAAGGAGCAATGAATCCTATTATCCTATTGGCAATTAAATTTTTGTTTGTTAGCGAAAAACTTTATCAAATCTATTCATATCTTATGTAATGACAATGACAATCTATCTTTCCTCATGAAATTATAAAATGAAACCCTTATTTCAACTTGCAATTAATAAAGGTCGCTGATTTTGTCACTCCTCTTTTTGTTAACGTCACTTCCCTGTCAGTGTATTTTGGTGCAAAAATACACTTGCAAGAGAGTGGCGTTAACAAATAAATGGAGTGACAGAATCATTTCCCTTAATAAAATAAAAAAGTGATAGTAAAATACAATTATAGCGAGAAATATCTGACCCAAAACGCTCGTTCATCAAACCAATCACTGAGTGCTAGATTCTTTACTTTTTTTTTTCTGTGTTTGTTTGTTTCTAATAAAAATAAGCAACAATTTATGCCATCTTAGCATCTTGTTCACATTAAGTAACAAATTTTGGCATTTTAGTTTGTTGTTCATACTAAGTTAGTGGAAACGATTTGACATTTTTCAACAATTTTTCACTCATATACCTATCTTCAACTTATTATTAATGAAAACAATTTGACATTTTTCTACAACTTATTCATTAATGCAAACAACTAACAAATTGTCAACAGCAAAATCTCAACTTATTCCCTTCCGGAAACACCCCCTAAAGAATCGTTTGCCAATGAACTCTTAGCTCAGTGGCACCACCCACCGCCTTCTTGAATGGAGGCCCATGAGGAGCAGTTGGGGTTTAGAGCTATAGACAACCTCTGATCCTTCTATGAACTAACTTGCTAAGTCCTGCTAACCTCCACTAATGAATACAGTGTGACCCAAAAAAAAAACCCCCCTAAAGAATCGGTTAATGCAAAACGCACATTAACACGTCTATTATATCTACCACATTGGACGCATGCGAGCGCGCACACACAGACATATATATTGTATTGGGACAATTAGACTAATGGTTCAGGGCTATGGACATCTTCTAATCCTCCGTAGACGAACTCTCTAACTCTCACTGATGTATACCGTGTGACAAAAAAAAAAAAAAAACAAGAATCGGTTAGTGCAAAAAACACAATAACACAACGCCTATTATATCTACCACATTTGACGTGTATACTGTATTGGGACAATTAGACTAATGACCGTGCTTTTTCTAAATATTGTGCCAATTCAAAGATATTGATCGAGAAGATCCTGCCCCTAATTGATAAAGGAAGAAGCCATTGAAATGCAAATATCGTTTCTTCTTTCTGCCTTTTGGGCTACAATTCAAGCCCAAAGGACTGGACATGCAGCTATTAAAACAAGTCAGCGCTGGTCTTAAGGCCCAAATGGGATACTTTTTGAGCTAATTTCTTTGTGCTGAGTCTTTTGGTTTAAATGCAAAGTACGATGCATCACCTCATAGCTCTTTGTACAATGATGATTTGCTAGGTTAAGCTAAATCTTTTGACACGGTTTCACATTCCAATTATAGTTATTGACCTGTAAAAGTTAAACAAGTACGCGAGACCCATCCGTTCCCTTTGGATAACATCTACAACACGGTTTTACACTCCAATTAGAGATATTGTCACCGCAATATTAAAAGACTGCACACGCAAGGATCCGATCTTTTTACACGGTTTCACGTCCAATTAGAGACATCATTCGCATATGAAAGGGTAAGTCATAGCACACGAGGGTCTTGCGATAACTAAATAAGATCTTTTAAACGGTTTGACCTTCCAATTCGAGTCGTTTAGCGGTTATAGATTAGCTATACGAAATTCACACAGCCACCCAATCATCAAAACACCATAGAAAAACAAGGAGAAATAAACGGGGAGTGGTTTCAAAAATAGCTCCAAACCACGACCATAAATCTTTCACTAAAATCTCACCACCACCCATCTCCTCTTTTTCTATATTCATCTCCCCCCTTCTATCCCTCCTCCGTCCCTTAACTGGAGGGGCATTTAGCAACGAAGGCAAAAACACTTCTTCTCTATCTCTCTCTCTCTCCCCCTCTCTCCCTCCAGAATCCTTTGCTTTCACCCCCCCTCCGACATGGCTCTCGTCCGGGGTGGTTTGTTCCTCCTCCTCCTGTCCTTGGCCGCGGTGGCCGAGTCCTCGTTCTCCTTCAACGAGGCAAGCTTGGAAAGCGCTGCGCGTTTCGACATCGACGCGTTGCGGTCTCGTCACGTCTCCACGTGCAATGGACAAGTCGGAGACTGTATCGACGTGGAAGAAGAGATGATGATGGGTTCTGAGGGAGCCCGTCGTGTTCTTGCTCGCCAGAGGTATTTTGGTTGTGGCTCTAAGAATTGAACCTTCCTTTGGTGATGTGTAAAGTAAGAACTTCATGCATGAACGATATTACGGTTTAGCTAACCACCACCCTTCAAGTATGAACTTAGGCTATACAACATATTTATGCAAGAAACTAATTAGTACAAACAACATGTTTGGTGATTTTCAGGATGAGACGAGGCTATTATGCAACGGTTACAATATTAAAACTTAATGTTGTTAATTAAAATTTCATATATTTTTATATACATCATTTTATTTTTGGTAAAATAAATATCATCCATACTTGAAAGTTTTGCTTTACCCTATAATTTGAGCAAGCTGTTTGATGGACTCTATTGTGGGACCCTCTTAAAGAATGTATTCGGAACTGTGTTTAGAATGTGCATATAAAAGTTCGGGACTAGGCCACCCCTGACTGAGTTTTCTGGAGCCGTCCTTGCCTATGTGCCTCACATATGTCACTATTTATCGATTATTGATTTTTATTATATTTCGGATAACAATTTGGTTAATGTTACAATTTTTTATCTACCAGGTATATCAGCTACGGTGCGCTTGGGGCAAACAATGTCCCATGCACCAAACGTGGCCGGTCCTACTACAACTGCAACAGGAGGGGAAGGGCTAACCCTTACTCCCGTGGCTGCAGTCGCATCACAAGGTGTGCTAGGGGCTAAGTGATCGAGATGATATCAAAAAAAAAAAAAAAAGTCCCAAAAAGAAGAAGAAGAAGATTACGAGAGAGAAAGAACAAGTCATCAAGTGAATTCAATCTTATCGGTCATTTTTTATCATTATTGAAGTTGATGAAAAATCAAAACTTCCATGTAATTTCTTTCTTTTTTTTTTTTATCTCCACTCGATCATTGTGTCACAATGTTTGTTTCACATTTATTTTGGGGATAATATGAGATACTTAATTATTACTATATTATATGTCTGGTGGGTACAATAATGTAGACTACTAATTAGATGTGTGACTCATGATTTGGCCGAGCATGGGGGGCTTCTCTCTCCTAATTGTGTTTTTAAAAATCTCTCCTTCTTGCTGCTTTTATTTGTCTCCCATGGAGATAATATACAAAGCTAATAATTGACTTGTTTTCAATAATTTCTTAATTAATTTGGTTTTGTATTTCTATCTGGTTTTGTTTGCCTGGCTGCTGTGTTGTATTAGACTCATCAGATCATTCATTATCTTCTCTTGTTCATGTTAAAGAAACGGACTTGGGGTTCCTGTAGCGTCGGTATAGTGCTTGAGTCGTTTGTCTCAGCAATTAATGGTCTAGATTTTATCATAGCTCTTGTAGATTTGAGACGTCAATTACCAATACGAAATCTAAACTGAGATGACTCAGATTGTGCCCTATACCCCTGCACTGCACCCTTGCGCTGCACTACATGGACTTAGGGGTGCTCAAAAAAACCGCTCGAACCGCAAAACCGGTCCGATCCGGGCCGAACAGTCTTATTTGGTCCGGTTTTGCGATTAATTAGTCAGGTTATGGTTCCAAAAAAATAAGAACAGTTAATTTTTGTTTGGTTACTGGTTCTCAATTAAAGAATTGTGGTTAGAACCGAACCAGACCGTTTAGAACTAATATATAAAAATACTTATATGTGTGTAATTAAATATGTATTTGAATTTGGTAGGTTAATCTTTTCATGCTAAAGTTAATTTATTTATAGATGAAATCTTATTCGTTAGGAAAGTTTTTAATGAAATTTCTATTTTTATTTTACATTTGAGTTATTTGGTGCTCTAAATTTTTAATTTTATGAGTTCATATGAATAAGTGTTTGAATGTTAATTGGATAGAACCGGAACCGAATCAAAATCGGACCGGTCTTGCGATGTATTTCTGGTTAGGTTTCACACATATATTGATTAGGTTTTGATTCCCAATTTTCTAGAACCGTTTGAAATGGTTCGGTTACTGATTTTCTAGAGAACTGGATCAATCCGGACAATGTACACCCCTACATGGACCCATGCTGTCAAGAAACATTTATAGTTACTAATAAGAGGCCTTTAACACTATATTTTGGTCTTGACATTTGTAAAATACTCCCTCTGTGATTACTCTTCAGTCTCAATTAACATTTTTTTTCATCCCAAAAAGATTATCCCTTATGGAAACTAAGTGGGTAATAGATAAAAAAATTTCTCTTTTACCCTTTCATTCATATTTTTAATTAATAGTACTAAAAAAATGCAATGATCGATTGTGTTCCCTTAATAGTTAAAATTCCTAAAATGGACTAAAGAATGAGAACGGAGAAAGTAAATCAAAAAGAGAGACAAATCACTTCATCAAGGGTAAGAGTGCGATTTGCAATTTATCAGGTAGGAAAAATTATTCTATGTCCTCAAGACATCACGCCATGCCCCAGGCAATTGTTCTAAGATCCAAGAGAAATTTATGATCCACAATGTGTGGTAAGTAATTTTTTTGGGGTCCAAAAGAAAGCGTATGATCAACCAACCACACAATGTGTGGTGCATGCCTTTGAAGGCATTTTCCAATGATCAAAAAAAAAAAAAAAAAGTGTGGTGGATAATGAGACACCATTTGACGGTGCTCTAAAGGCGCTGAATCATTATGCGTCGGTGCCTGACATGAATTGAATTTTGGGTAGGGCTGTAAGTGAGCCGAGCTACTCGCGAGCTCGGCTCGGCTCGTTTACTAAACGAGCCGAGCTCGAGCTCGAGTATTCGGCTCGTTTACTAAACGAGCCGAGTAGAGCTCGGCTCGTTCGACAAAAGCTCGGCTCGTTAAGGGAGGCTCGGCTCGATTAAGAGAGGCTCGTTTAATAAATTGCTAAGCTCGGCTCGATAAGGGCTCGGCTCGTTAAGGCTCGAGCTCGAATTTTAGACTTGTTAAGGAAACGAGCCGAGCTCGAACTCGCCGAAGCTCGGCTCGACTCGGCTCGTTTACACCCCTAATCTTGGGTGTCCGTCGGTACCCCATCTGTAGAGGTTTGGGGGGTGCAAGTACAGCTTTTTCGAAAAGGTGAAAATGACATAGAACTTGTGAAACGGAAGAGGTCGTGAGAACCTAGGAACGGTGATAGAATTGACATTGATGAGGCAACGTTAAACCTGTATACACATAAAACAGAGTATCCGACAGACATCTCACCACAGACCATTCAAAACCTGTCTGTACACATTGACCCATTATCAGGTCTTGTAACGTTAACCTGTCAGTGCAGCCTTCATGGGAAAAAAAGCTCCATTCTTGTTTAAAATCTTGCACTCGAAATCTCGAATCCTATGCTCTAAATTACCTACACCCTCGCTCTATCTCTCAAATTAGCCTACGCACATCTCGATTAGTAGAATTGGGTTTTTTTTTTTTGAGCTTGTTTCAATTTTGATAAGAAACCTTTTGTCAAGAAGGATGGTTTTTCGATCTCTTTTATTTTAACCAAAAATTAATGAGAATAATTTTGCTCTCCACTTTTTGTAAATGCACTTTTAAAGTTGTCTTTTGGTGTTTCAAATTACACGCAACAAAAATATTGGAAGACGAAATTCCATACTGCACTTACAAAAAAAAAAATTGGAGTAGTCCAAAAATCATTTCGCAAAATTAAAAAAATCACTAAACTATGCTAAGTTTCGTTTAATTTTTTGTACTTTTTTGAATACTTTCTGGTCGAATGTGAACCATCCATTATTTATCTTTCTGGTGTTTAAAATACAGTACATAGTACAATTTTGATAATACACCACAAAATAAATTTTAAAGTGTGATTATCAAAAAATAGAGTGTTAAATAAGTTTCCTTTATTGATTGAAACAAATAAAAATTATTGGCCACGAATCTCGTGGATCTTTATCGAAAGGCCTACTTCTCCCTGAAAAGAAAAATTGGGATGTCTGCCTCAAGTGATACAATCCCGTTGGTAACTCTCAAAGTTAATTAATGTAAACAGTTTTGTTGAAACCAAGGATTTAAAAATACCGATGAAAGGGATAATCACATGCCATACCGTGACACCCCAATATACCAATGAGAGGGATAATCACATTCGCTATCACGCCAATTGTCATCATTATGCAGCCCGATACCGTTATTTAAAACTATGGCCGAAACATCCCCGATAAATGCGTGTTTTTATTCATATTTAACTACGAAACCGTACCAACACTACTTATAGTACATTCTACTGTCACCGAAACACACATTTCAAAGCAATAAGTAAAAACCTACGTAGTAGCCCATCAGAGAACACAAAACAGATACCCATAACTACGAATCCAATGTAGAGATCAAAGTGGGCATTTGGTTTGGGGTTCAAAGGCAAAGGGCCCAACTGAGAATAGTTGATATGGGAACAGTACTACTGGGTCGTCACGAGGTGAGAGAGGGCTCAGTTCAGGGGCTTGGGCAGGCGGCTGCGGCTGCTTCTGAGGCATCAAGATGGCACCCTGCATCCCGTAGTGGAGATCTGTGGGCTTGTTGCAGGTGGCCATTGGGGAGGAGGATAGGAAGACCTTGCACTTGTGGGAACCAAATGTGGTGATGCTCTTTGGGGCCATCATGTAGAAGTAGCCATTCTTGTCTGTCGTGGCCTCTTGGACCAGTGGCCTCTTTGTGTTGTTGCATTGGAGTTTCACTGAAGCACCTGCAAGCAACATCACCAAAAAATAAAATGCCACCCAGAGAGAGAGAGAGAGAGAGAGAGAGAGTTAGTTCAATGCAATTAGTAATTAACATGCTTAAAAAAAATACATACAAAAACCGATCCATTTGTTTTCGATGTAAAATATTTTAATATTCTTTTCAAAAATTAAACTATAAATTTTTATTTTTCGATATTTGGTTGGCATATAAAAAATATTTTTTAAAATAATGACAAATTTCTGATTTAGAAATATTTTTTAATCGAGTAAGTGCTCTCTCTCTCCCCTCCTCTTCTCTCTTGTTTTGGATCTAATATGATTTGAGAGAAGGGAATGGAACACGTGGTTTTAGGAAATGTCGGACCACGAAGGTGAAATGCAAAAATGATTTACGAACAAAGATCAAAGGAAAATAATTTCACCCCGCAAAATGTTTTTTTCTTGAAAATATTTTTCTCCTTTTTTCTAGCCAAACAGCAAAAAAAAAAAATATTTTACGTCGAAAAAAACAAAGCCTAAAAGAAATTGGAGGAGCATTGGAAAAAAATAATTAGTACGGAGTAGTACCAACGAGTGGGGTAGCCCCCGAAAGGGTGTCAACCCCAGAGTAGTTGCAAGGCTTGCAAAACACAACTCCTTGAACGGCCAGAAGACTCCTCTTGGGGAGGGGGTAACTCGGCGGATACTGAACTGGTGAGTGAGTTGGGGGATGAACCGGTGGCTGACTCGGGGGTTGGACAGGGTCGCTGTTGGGGTATTTTGGGGATTCGGATGGAGGGTAGATTGGGGAATGGTGGAAAGGGGAGGGAGACGGAGCCGAGAAAGCTACTCCCTCTGCCTCATTCCCTGAGACAGTGAAGCAGGCGGCCGCTAGCAGCAGTGTGAGCTGCAGAAGGACGAGTGCTTTAGCCATAGTCTCTAGAGAGAGAGAGAGAGAGAGAGAGAGAGAGAGTCAAATAGAGTGAAGTGAAAAACTACGTGTGACAGACCGTTAGATTTATAGGGGCTTTTCAGAATCAAGACATAGTTTTTCCTTGACAAAACCCCGCATTAATTATTTGTTACGAATCAGCCCCTAGAACTAATTGTTACTCTCTCCGTACCAATTTACTTGTCTCAATTTTATTCTAATTGAATAAAAAAATTAGTTATATATTTAAACTAGTGTTTTGTCAGTACCTATGGCACTACGCATCCAGGTAGTGCTGTCGGCACAGACATTTTTAATATATTTTTGTTTTTTATGTCAACGTCAGAAGCCGAGCGGTGGATAAAAAGAACTGATTGCATGTTTGTAATATATTTGTAAGAGTGTGGGTGTTTTCTTAAGAGAATTGGAGAGCACACATCAACTCTTGAATCAAATGAATCTCTACCCTTCTTTCAACTTGTGTTTGTGTGGACCCCACACCCTTGTGTTTTATTAGATAGATTGGTAATGAATTTTATATCCAATATAGATCTTGTGTGATAGATCTTGATTTGTTCTATAAAATAATGTTCTCAAAAACACCTAAAAAATTATAAATTACAAGATAATCAATTGAAAAATGACACGAACTCTCAAAAAATGACAATTAAATTGGGACAGAGGGATACTTCTTATGTCACTATTTTGTACTAGTATGTCACTGTTTTGTAGCTAGCTCTGGTTACCATTTATTTCTGTCTCGAAAATATTGTCTTACAATGGCGAATGTAGGATCCAAGTATGAGTTGGGCGAATATTACAACAAAATTTAAAACACATGAAAGGCAACAAAAATTGCAAAAATATTATAAAAAAAATATGAAAAATGATCGCTCAGGACGTATTTTAATAATTAATATCCGCCAAGGACAAGCTAATTAAGAACTTTTGTTATTGCTGAAAATGTCCTTAGCGGGTATTAATTATCAAAACACATTCTTAGCCGTCATTTTCCCACAAAATTATCATATACAATATAGTTTGGATCGATGTTGGTTAATGGGAATATATATGATAGTAAAATGTATAACCTAGCTTACATCTCTATGCAAAAGTAAGAATTTAAAACTGCGCTGGATGATGTTTCATGATATAAAATGCATAATAATGGAATCAACATTAAAGCGTCGAGTAATGTCTTTCTCAATGCACTTGAGCATATAATTTGTAAGAAAATTGTGCTCTATTTTATTATGTAGTCTTCTTGTCTTCACTAACTCCATGGCTGAAATGCTCGCTCCGTTGTCGCAGTAGAATTAAACCGGTAAAATTAACACAAGACAAATCCATCCATCAACAAAGGGATAAAGGATCGACTTTTTTCTGTTTTTGCCAATACTTGGCACAACTCAGAAATTGTGGACAAATTTTAAAACTCCAAATGCTTCAAAACATCAAGTTAATAATTTTGCAACCGAAACTTCAAAGCGATTATTCAATTCTTGCAACTGATTTCGCATATTGCTGCAAAAATATCAACTCGAATAATTCTTTCGAACTATCGCACTTCTTGGATTTGCATTTGGGAGGAGTGAAGATAAATCAAAATAATCCGAGAGAGCGCCCAGAGAACAAAAACCCAGATATTAATTTACTCCAATTTATTTAAGAGAGAAAAATGTTAGATATTGAATTTTCATGAAATCTTAAATGGGCGGGTAATAGATTTTTGAAAAAGTTTCTGGGCGGGCAAACTTATACAGTTATAAAAAAAAATAGAAAAATTATTACTATAATTTTATAAAAAAAAAATTAAAACTTGGATAGGTTGATCGTCCGGGCTCATCCACCCTTGGAGTCCCACTTCAAAACCAGGAGGGGCAATAGTTAGTAATAAAATTCCTATTTATAAAAGGAGGAACCCCTCAAACCCGTGAAACGGCGCCGTTTCATGGGTCGGCAGGGCCTGCCCTTAAATATTTCTTTTGATCAAGACTGCCCTTAAATTTGAGGGAGCTGGAATTAATGGAGTAATCGAGAAGTGGAGATTAGGGTGGCCAGGTGGCATAGTGCTTTACATGCACAGGGACAGATAATTAAAGTTTCCCGTTTTGCACGAATTGCATTAACTTTTTTAGGTGAATTTCAATAACTTCGGTAGTTGAACCCGTGCCAAAACATCACAAGGGTAGGGGTCGGATCTCTTTGCTCCGGAAACTCTTGTGCCGAAAAATTTTCTGGCCGTTGGAAGCACACAATTCAACAGCTAGAAAATCCTTCAGCACAGAGGCATGTGAGTTTTCGGCACAAAGGAACCTACCTCCTAGAAGTCAGATCTTTTCTGTTCTGAAAACTTCTGTGCCGAGGAATTTTCTCGCCGTTGGATTGTGTGATTTTTTTTTTATGTTTTAAATTTAACGGTCGAAAAATCTCTTGACACAGAGACACGGGGGTTTTCGGCACAAAAAATCTTGCCTCCTATTCTGATTCGTCGTAACTCATAGCCATTAATTATTAGCGACTACTATAGACTAGGGCCTCGCTTCCACTAAAAATGTTGCCCTACAATTTATCAGCTTATGTGAAGTTATTCATATTGATCTAAATTTTTGTCAAAAGTTAAATTGTTTTCATCTAAATTAAAATATTTAACACATTTTCTTCTACCAACTAACCCAACAAATTTCCTACAATGTATAATTTAAATTAGTAAAAATAATTTGACATTTATGTACTATAAAAAGTACAGTAATCCATAACTTAACGCTCAGTGAAAATACCCCGTAGGAGTAAACCAGACAACTCTTTCGCTCAACATTCTAAATGTAACATGAGGACTAGGAAATTGCCTTTTTCTCTAGGATAAAAAAAGGATTAATAATTTCCCCTTAACGAAAAAATCAACATCGTCAATGTTACTCATACAATTATTCAAACACAACAATTCACGCAACTTCTCACATACATGTGGAGTCTACACATAATAGTGTGTGGAGCCCATATGTATATAAAAGATTGTGTTCGGTATTGTGTTTGGATGATTGTGTGAATAACATTTTTGCATTCAACAAACCTTCCCGTGACGAATGGACCCAAGTTTTGGAATATTGGGCTTTTATTGGATTCAAACATGCGATATGATGTTTTGATGAAAGACGAGCACTTATTTAACTTTCTTATACCCATTTGGCCGTATCCTTTGGGGTTTCGACTTATTCTATAGGTGGTTGTATAAAAGTGTTCATGGAACACCATGATGTATTTTAGGGCCTTTCTCATCCCATGAACCTTGTTCAAAAATACTTTCTGGGGTACCTTTTGATTGTTGTCCTAGTTCTCTATCCGATGGAAGTGCTTCATTAGCCCTAACTTGTTGCATGAGAGTAAAGCTGAAATGGCTAGAGAAGCTGATGCTTTTATTGCTCATTCTGGTAATTAACTAGTCATCTTTGTTCTCTCGTGGAGAAAGTATAGTTGCATGCATTTAGTGTACTTATTTAGTGAATTTAAATTAGGATTTTTTAGGTGGATATGGAACTGTGGAAGAGGTTCGAGAGATGATAACATGGTCACAACTTGGAATTTGTAAGGAACCGGTGACATACATTCAGAAAATATTTAATCTAAGGGTTTTTTTTTCCTTCTAGTTTTGTAAATGTGTAATCCTCTTGTAGATTGGTACTACAACTCTTTGCTTGCATTATTTGACAATGGTGTTGAAGAAGGTTTCATCAAGCCAAATGCTCGACACATCATCCTTTTTGCTTCAACTGCAAAGTAAAGATGGAGGTATTGGTCCCATTTCATTGTCAAGATGACTTTATTTTCATTATTTCCTGTTTTTCTTCGTTTGTCAATGGAAGGAAGCAATTTCTGTTGAAGCAGACATAAAATCATGTTTGGCTGTATATAGAAACAACTCCACCTGCTTTCTTTATCAACAATTTGTTATTCTTTGTGTTGAAGCTACTGTTGCTATTTTTTTAAGTTGAATTGTTGATCTTACGTGATACGATTGTATAGTTCCTATTTTGTGCTCTCACCCTTGAGAGTTGAGACTTCCTTTCAAATAGCATAGTAATGTTTGAGCTTGAGTTATTTCTTGTTTCCCTCTTCTTTTTGTTTTTTCCTTTTATAAGTGTGTTCTTTTTTGATGTTAACATATCTTTTGGCATTATGTTATGTGCAGGTTATTTGATGACATTGAAAGACATCTTTCTACCATGATGAGGGGAACTTCTTTTTCTTATTATGTTTGTGATTGGTTGCAAAATATTCCACTTATGTGGATGAGACAATGTAATATAAATTGTTAGAAATTTATGTATTTCATAGTTTTGATTGATTAGTAATGAATTTAGAAGCTTTAGACATCCTATTTTGTAATATTTGTCAATCGTTGGTGTACAATAATTGCAAGTTTTTATTGTACAGAAATTCCCCATATTAATAGACCAAAAAAATAAGAAAAAGAATTACGCAGGTTTTTTTTTTGCCAGGGAAAGACTTTTCCCGGCGTTTTTGTAAACGCCGGTAATGTCTCGCCGGATCTGAAAAGTTCGCCGGAACTTTTCCCGGCGTTTTTGTAAACGCCGGTAATGTCTCGCCGGATCGGAAAAGTTTGCCGGCCATGGAGGTATTTCCGGGGTTTTCATAAACGCCGGCAATAATGTTAAAAACGCTAGGAACTATTACCGGCGTTTATTAAACGCCGGGAACTATTCCCGACTCCGGCAGTCGCGGCGTTTACAATAAACGCCGGTAAAAACGCCGGGAAGACTTTTGCCGGCGTTTATTTCACTTTTTCCGGCGTTTATAAAACGCCGGGAAAGCCAATATTTCTTGTAGTGTATGGAAGTCGAGATATTTTTTGGTAAGTGAAAGTTTTAAATTTATTTCCAGCTAAGTAGTTATCATTTTTCTGCTTTTTGTAAAGTGGTACTCCAATGGTATCAAGTTATTTTTTCGACACAAATGTTTCTTCTAGTTGAATAATTCTTGATCACTGCCATTCTAGACGACGCAGGCAAAAATGACTTTGACAATTTCTTGAACCAAAAGTAACAAAAGTTGAACAAATTATTAAAAAGATTTTGCCAAAACCTTTTGTTAGCTTGATCATACGGATACTGCGTAAACGGTTCGAGCAATTCATATTATTCCAAATTATATCTTAATATGCCTTGTAAAAAGAATGTTTATCTACATGTTCTACATATATATTGACAAGTGCTTGACCATTTCATTCAATTTTGGTTCAAAATTCGCAATCAAGAATTCTGGACAAAATATTGAACGAATTAATCAAACACTCATTGATATCCTAATGAACTGATTTTTTAAAAAGGCATATTAAAAGTAATATTAAAAAAATTAATGTCTTGAATTTTTTTTATAGGACCCAAGATGAACTCTACACAAGGGATGATAAACACGAGCTGCCACAAGCCCTTGGCATCACAAAAGATTCTCTTTTGTCTTTTTCTTTGTTTTATGTAAACTAACGTTATTCAATTTTGATCTTGATTTTTATACATTTTATAATCTTCTCGTCGCGAAATATGATGTAAAAATTCATCCCAAATCTAGTAATAATTTTTAATTTTTTTTAAAACCATACCAAGAAGTCTAAACATTAATTAAGCCAAAAGCCCCTAGTCTATTTTAGCCGAAGTAATACTATAGAAGTAAGTAAACAACCACCACCGTCCCAGAACGCCACACACCCCGTGACCAACCTCGCCGCCTAGCTCCGCCACGGTCACCAAACACAACCATTACCAGATGCTATATAGCCGATCGAAGTTACGAAGCACCACCTTCTTCAGCCCCAAATAGCAACCGATGAATTCGTAGCCGTATGATCCAACTATCAACTCACCCGTGGTTTCCACTAGGGGTGATACCGGTCCGGTTTTCAACATGTTTGGGTGTATTTTTCGGTCGAAACCGGTTATCCGGTTTGAGATTTTTAGAAACCGGAACCGGTTGAGATAAACCGGTTCCGGTTTCGACCGGCTCAACCGGTTCCGTTCCGGTCCGATTTATCCGGTTTCCATTCATGAGCCATATTTTGGGCCCAACACATCAAAAAAATTCACAATTCAACCTATAAAATATCAACCAAAAATCTATAATTCAACCCTTTTTTTGGGCCTAACAAAAAAGGATCAATTTTGAGCCCAATACATAAAATAAAATAAAAAAACTCATAACAACATAATTAAGCCCATAAAAACAGTTTTTATATAATAAATATATTTATTAGACCAATTTATACTACAAAATATCAACCAAAAGTCCATAATTCAACCCCTCCCCTATGTTTATATATATATATATATATAACCGGTCCGGTCCGGTTTCAACCGGTTTTTAAAACATATAAACCGGATCGAAATTATTTTTTCCGGTTTATAAAATTTTATAAACCGGAATTGAATCGAAATTATTCAACCGGTTTAAAAAATACGGTCCGGTTTGATTTTTCCAGTTTCGATCGATTTTCTGATTTCGAGTAACAGCCCTAGTTTCCACCATTACCACTTTCGACATCGAACCGCGGAGAGATCGAGGTAGATTTACCATTTCTAAATCCTTTCCCGTGTTCCTTCTAATGTTTTAGCATGTTTACAATGCATAATTGGACCTAACCAAGACCAAACATTGCGGCCACATACCTAAACATTTCGGCCATGTACTCAAACCTTGCGGCTGAATAATAAAGCCTTGCGGACAGATACTCAAAATTTGCGGCCACGCACTTTAACTATGCGGCGTCCGAACGATGTTTAACTCGTTGGATGCGCATTTGTGCATAATGCCCAATTGATTCATCATTCATATGTTGGTGTCTTGTGAAGAATTAGATGTGGCACATAAGGTGTTTGAATATTTGTGTGAGAGATTTTGGTTTCTTGGAAATCATCTATCTTATAAAATAGAACAGGTATCTTTAAGAATATTTCTTCTCAACGGTTCAGATTTCTCTTTGACACAAATTTTATCTACCCATACAAACAAATCCAACGGTTCAAATTTCTCCACCCTTTACATACAAACCAATGGCAATTTAGTAAATAACTTACATGGTTTGGACAAAGATAAATACGGTAATCTTCGTTCAAAATTTAAATCTCACGTTTTCCGATTACCATTCTCTTTCTCCAGAGTACATTGGAATCCCCCCCTCTCTCTCTCACACATACATACAAAACCGGATCTGGCTTGAAAACCACAATCCACAAATCCTTCTCCTCTCAAACTGAAAACCCACAAATCCTCTTCTATGCAATCTTCTCCACACATGAAACTCAAAATCAATAGCCTAATTCCATAGAATAGAAGTTTTGCCGGTGTGGGTTCATCCAATTTCAAGGTCCAATGATCCGAAACTCAATGTCTCGAACTCCAACATCGAAAGCGATTTGGGAGGTCATCAATGCCTTGATTGGTGACTGGGTTTCAGATTTGACCTCCTCTTGCATATAGGTTTCAGATTTAAACGATTTTGGAGGTTAGTTCTCTCTCTCTCGCACACACTATTTTTTTTTGGATATCCGATTTTATTTTGATGATCTATTTGTGTCTGATCATTCCTAGCAGCCATTCGCCACCGTCCATTGTCTGGTACCAGCGTTACTCCGCCCTCTGCCCCTTCGTTTGCAAGTACATCCCCAGCTCCTCCCGTGTCCTCATGCTCGGCTGTGGCAATGCCGGTGATTCTCCGCTCTGATCTCTGCCCTTCGTTTTTTTCTGCTTCTGTTTCAGCCCGATTGTTCGCTACATCGTCTGAATTTAGGATTTTTTCAACGCAGTTTCTGTAAACCTGATTTCATGTTGAATTCCTTAATAAATAAATAAAAATAAAAAGTTTGAATTTTTTCCGATGTTTGTTAGTTTGGTAGAAGTTTCACTGGATTCTGGTTCTTCCAGAAGCAGTATTTTTTACTTTCTTGATGTTAGGGTTTTTGCGCAGCAATTGGTGTAACCCTTGCTTATTTTTTGATAACTAAAGTTTAGCATCTGATTGGGTTTTGAGGGAATTAGGGAAATAAAAGGAAAAGATAAGGTGTTTTTTTTTTTCTTTTTCTGGTGGACATTAGTTTGGTGGTAGTTTCACTGAATTCTGATTATGGGTGGCTATTGAATTCATTGACTAATTCGGTTGCTTGCTTTAATCGAATGCTTTACTTTTCAATTTTCTGTTCCAGTGCGTTTTTCATGTCCTCTTTTTCATTCCTTCCCATTGTGAGTGTAACCAAACTCATGTTTATGTAGTGAGCTAAGGTATGCGTACGAAGTGTTTGATGAAATGCCAGTGCGAAATGCAATATTGTGGACGAAAATAGCAGTGACCGTAAGTCCTATATCTTTGATATCCTTGGTTTTCCGTTGAGTTTCTTGCCACCCTATGATTGTGGAATGAGTTTCTAGTACTACGCTGTTTGGGGCTGCTTTTTTTTCCGAAAATTTTGATTTGGAAGACAAACAAAAAACTGCACTTATGAGCCTTTCGATTGCTGTGCAATTGGTTTTCAATTTTTATTTAAATAGAAAACAATTTTAGGTGAGTGTGTGACCAAATGAATTGGAGAGCCTAAATTTACATGTCAAAACCATCACTACGCAAAAGATGGCAACACACTCGAGCAAGCATGCACTTAGTTTAGGCATGGCCTATGTAAATTATGTCAAACTTCATTAATCAAGAATAGAAAATCACAAATGTTGTCATTGCATTCTATATTTTCAGCTGCATTGTGCAATGGGAGCCTTCCTGTAGGCGAGGGATTGCATCAAATGAGATGCACGTCACTTTCTGATAGTATGGTTGAGAGTCCTCTGCCTCCATCAAATGAAGGCATAAACCTAAGGCTACTCAAGGCCCAAAGATTGGGCGGTGGGTTTTTGATTTTGTGATTGAATTAGTTAATTAGTTTGTGTTGTGGTTTGACATAAATATCGTGGGGGCTTGCTTCTATAACTTTGAAACGATGGGTTTAACTTTTGAAGCTTTCTACCAAGAGTTGGTAGTAATGCTTTTGCTGCACCCCAAACCAGTTTCTGTCTTTCTGACCAATTTAAAACTTTAGTTCATGGTGTGTTCTATTATTGGTAATTGATAATTAAGGATTGGGGAATAATTGGCCGTAAAACACACCAGTTTCTGAGCAGTTTTTTGTTTCCATACTAATTTGAGTTTGTGGCTTTTCTTTTCCAATTTGTTGATCTTGGGATCAGGCATGGTATATGCTATATGTGTGTACACGGGGCATCATTGTTCTTCACTAATCTCATGAATTCAAGATAGGGAAGGCTTAATTAGTTTTCTTTTTTTGTTGTTCGGTGTTAATATGTCTAAACTTCAGCATTTCAATTCTTGCAGTTTGCAGTTGGGTACTGGATACAGTGTAGAAGAATCTTATCTAGGTATCTTGCTCCGACGATTTTAACTATGCATATAGACGTATCTTTGTTCATAATTTTTATTTCAACCATAATGGATATAAAGAAAACAGCACGATACTCAGCGGAGTATTGATATTATGAAGATACAAATCAACAATCACTGAGAGATCTAAACTACCATTGCAGGAAAGCAAAATAATAGTCACTCAGCACCCCAACATCAGATAGGTTAAACCACCCGATGACTACCCCAAGAAGCAAAGACGTTTCGGACAGTTATGGTGAGGATGTTTGGAGAAGTTCGATGTTAGTTGTGTTTGTGGACAAACTTTTGTAGGGATACCCTTAGCGTTATCTTTTTATCATTTGGCTCTTTTTGAGGAATCTGTCAAGTTTTCTTGCGTTCTTTTTTGACATCACCTCGAGGTATGCATTTTCGTTTGTGTTTTGGATGGTATTTTTTGATTTTATCAAGTTAAATGCATTTGACTATGTATGCAAATGTTAGAGATTGATAAATTGTTTGTTCTTTATTTGCTGATTCAAGTTAGACATGTCAATGGATATGATGGGTTATTGTTTTTTGCATGGTTGAAATTGATTGACAGAGATTGTTAAATTGCACGCGAGTTCAGTATTTATTTGCATGTGCTGGTTGTTCGATCTGTATATTGCACACGATTTCAGTATTTGTTTGCGTGAGCTGATTGTTCGAATTGTATATTGCACGGGAGTTCAATATTTGCTTGCGTGTGCTGATCATTTGAGCCGTGTCTTCAGTCACAGGCATGGGCATGCACTAGCAACGTGATTTGAATCGATTTAGTATTTGAGCCACTAGCTAGCAAGTGCTGTAGGCACGGGTAATTCCGACCGGGGTGCGTAGTGCCGTAGGCACGGGCAAGCACTAGTTCAAGTATAAATTAACTGAAACAAAGATACTACAAGAAGTACCATAACCAACAAATTGGGTGATTGGAGCAGATCAATGAATTGGTTGTTTCACATCCCAGAATTCGAAAGGATGGCGCAGCCCATTTGTTCCGTAGAAAAACAATTGGTTATTGGAACGATATAAACCACAAATTAGTAAGTGGAAAAGATTTCTTCTAAGGCCAAACAAGGTCACCACAAAATTTCGAATTTAGAAAATCATCAACGGAATCGGTCACGATCTCCTTTCTGCAGATGTCCGTAGAATTTGTAGACGATTTCTCGGCTACCCAATTGGCCGTAGAATATGGAGGAGCCGCGGAAGCAACACGAGCGGATGAGGAAGAAGAGGAGGAGGAGGAATGCCGAGTCGGGTCTGGAGTTTGGTGCTTAAGAAGTTCAGACAAGAGAAGAACAACAGAAGCCATATATGAATATGAAGAGTAGATGATGAGTTTTGGACAATGTCATGACTTTTGTACATGCCATGCTTTATACTCCCTCCGTCCCATTATATTTGTCCGGTCCGCGAAACGGAGACTATAAAATAATGCATTTCTTTCAAGAAAAAATTCAAATTTTTTTCACAAGTTAAAAGAACTCGTCGAGATCTAGTAAGTTGTTGAATTTTTTCCCAACTTTTCTTACAAAAATAGTATTATTTTTACGTCTCCGTTTTGCGGACCGGACAAATATTATGGGACGGAGGGAGTAGTACTTAAGGGTACCGGGTGGGTATTACGTGGCCGTGCTCACGTGGTATCTGAGCAACCCATCGAGATCGTCCAAAACTATGTTGGATGACCCAGATTGAAACACTCTATCTCCTCTTATCCCATCTCACTATTGTCTCGCATTTCTCTTTCTTCAAATTCGAGCCGTCTAAAACCGAATTAAACAGCCTGAATGCGCCGAGTGGACACCACGTGGTACTCGCCCCGCCACTCAAAAATTTTGCGTAAGGGGCAAAAGTATAAAGTGAACTTGTGCCGACATATCCTAGCCCACTGTAATTGGTTGGACAGAAAAAAAAGGGAAAACAAGGGGTGGCAACTGAAACAAATGGCTGCAGATATTCCACAGCTGTTGGGGTTGCTGATTGCTTTTGTAGCGTGCTGTATTCCCATTGTTTTCTGGCGTAGGAATTAGGCCTGTTGATAAGAGCAAGTCTACGGTTTCCGATCGGGAAATCCCAATCGGAATCCCGATTCCCCGCCGGGCATGCTTCAGCCATCAAGATCCGTCCAAAAATTCTATAAAAAAAAAAAATCGAGTGGGCTTACGCGAGAATATACGGCATCCGACATGTGTAAGTGGCTCATCCAAGCACTCCATTTTTGTGTTTGGATCGGACAAAAATGGAGTGTTTGAATCGGCCAAAAATGGAGTGCTTGGATCGGCCACTTACACACGTCGGATGCCGTTTAATCTTGCGTAAGGCCCACTCGATTTTTTATTTTAGAATTTTTGGACGGATCTGATCTGCCGTCGGGTGGCCAGAGCATGCCCGGCGGCGCGTCGGGATTCCGATCGGAATTTCCTGATAGGGAACTGTAGACTTTCTGTGCTAATAAATAAATACTTTTTTAAAAAAAAGGTAATTTTAAGCTTAAAAATTATGTACTTACACAAATAATTTTTTTATCAGCATAGATTTTGTTTGATAGATCTCATTGAGATCTTTAATACGGTGCACAAAAATTGAAAAAATATTTTTCATTTACATTATTTTTGAGTTTGAAAATATGAAATAAGTACTTATTTTTTAAGAATGTGTTCTGGAACGAGAACTATGGACTTGTTGATAGATTAGTAAGAATTTCGCTAACCTTTCTTTTCACTCAACTTATTAGGCCTAAGACAACAGGCGTTTGCAATCCAGATATAGACGGTGACCGGATATAATAACACCATCTCCCTAGCCTTATTATATCCGCCCTAATATCCAACCTCAAAATTACGAAAATGTTCTCCTCTAAATTCTATATCTACCTACCGATATCCATTCTAAAACAAATCAAGTATAGCAAGAAATGATCGAGGTGTTGGAATTTATCTAGATGTGATGATTAAAGTGCTAGGCCTTGGGCCCAGCCCGACAAAATGTTGCCCCATCAATCAGCCTTGATAAACTTTCAGTCCATCCAAGGCAGGTGTTTAGGAGTTTACCTTTTTTTAAATTATGAATTTTGGATTTGAATTACAGATTTTAGATTATAGTAATTAGAATAGATTATGAATTTGTGGAAGTGTTTGGTTGATGTGAGCAAAACAGATTTTCCATCCTACTAGTGTTTTGGGTATACTTTTGAAGAATAGATATTGATACATTTTTTTGACTAGGTTCACATATATAGGGTTTTGTGGTTGGAATTTGGTGAATAGCTTAAGGACAAAGAAGTCTTTCCATACAGGAAAAAATGATAGTAATTCAAATACAAAATGCAAAAGCTCCTCTATATTGTATTAAGGTGCCAAACACCAAGCATCCCAAAATTCACAAACCAAAATGAAAAAAATGAGCTATCCAAACACCCCCAAAGTGCTCTATACTTGCATCACAAGAAAAAGAAAGCTCGAGAGTTGGAAATTTGCTTCCTTCTAAGGTCTCGAGGTCAAAACCTTCAGTGCTATCAACTCCATTGGAGTTAATCTACACGGAGCTTTGTTCTCCGACTTTAGTCGGTTCCCCGTTAGAAGATGTGGGATTGATCCTTAAAGATTAATCGAGGTGTACATAAAAATCCAGACACCTGAGTTACAGACAAATAGCAGGGAATTGGGGACCTTCATAAACTGGGCAAATTAATTACAGTCCATAAACCACTTCAAAGGCACTTTATATAGGAAGAGTATTGTGAAGAGGACCATGTCACTTTATTCTCTACGGAGAAATAAACGTTGGTCCTTGTTAGGCCCGGAGTGTCCTATAGATTTAATTATTCAATGTCTTTTCCTACGATTGCTGTAAAAACAGACTTGCGTGTATAATATCGAATGTCATAAAAGACTTAATTGAACTCTCTTTAACACCAATTGATTTTAGGAGTAATGATAGAAAAACAGTCCGATAATCCTCAACTTGAGATAGGATAAGGGTCCCTCGTCTGATGAAAATTTCTACATATTGTCACCACAAATAATTTTCAAGTTGAAATGTTAGGGACTATGACAACATTCCTCTCCATTTTCATTACTACATGTGATAGCCAAAATCCCAAAATTTACATTCTCATTGACATGGGCTCAACCCCATGTGATAGAAAATTTGAACAAAAATTACATCACACAAGATCATTCCACGAAATTACTTTCTTGAAAAGGATAATTTCCCTCTAAGGCCAAACCAGATCGGAGCAAAATCTCGGCTCTGGAAGATCTTCAACAACAACTTCCTCCTTTTTACTGTAGTCCACTGAATTTCCAGCAACCCAATTGGCCGGAGAACATGAGGGAGCAGCCGCAGCGCGACGAAAAGAAGAGGAAGATGACGACAGAGGGGGAACTTGCGATATCGGCCGGGCGGCCGGGTCTGGACTTTGGTGCCTAAGGAGTTCAGACAAGAGGAGAACAAGTGAAGCCATGAAGACCCAGCTGAACAATTTTCTTGGTGAAAAAAAACTAGAGTTCTTGAAACGATAAGAAATGTTGTTATGAGCTAGTTTTTAGACAGGAGGGAATGGTCATGGGGCATGCTATATTTATAGCATAATAATAAGGGCTAGGAAGAGGTCATGCAGTATTAGAAAGACAAGCCCATTGGAATATGATTTGCATTTGGGTTCCGTTTGTTTTGATGTAAAATATTTTACGATCTATGTAAAATATTTTTTCAGAAAATAAATTTAAAATTTTTATTTTTCGGTATTTGATTAGTTCTTGAAAATATTTTCAAAAATTAACAGAATAGTGGAGAGAGAGAGAGAGAGGGGGTTAAACGATGGAAATATCTGAGAATATTGGAATTAAACGTGGGTCAGGATTGACGATCGAGAAAACTGAGCAATGAGAAATGCAGTAAAAGGCAGCGGGTTCATTTAGAAAAATTACTTACAGAAGATTTAAGAGTAAATCATTTTCATCTAATTGATGGAAAATGTTTTACATGTAAAATATTTTCTTAATTTTTTACACAAACAAATACCGAAAAATAAATAAAACATTTTAGCGAAAAACATTTTACGCCCAAACAAACAAGATAAAATAAGGGGTGGGAGGCGGGTGGTTGGTTTCTTCTACCAGTTGGTGGTTTTTACTGGCCCTTTTTGGGTCCCTATAGACCCATTGGTTTGACCCACTGTTTGGTTTGACCCACTATTTATGCTGATTGCTGAGGGGTCCGTTTAATGAATTGATCATAATTTACGAGTCTAAAACCATGAGTTCAAGCCTCTTAACACCTGGGTCTTAGCCTGGTTGGCCTGGGGAAGCCCTACTTAGGAGTTTAATCCCTTCTAAGCTTTTAGATTCAAAAAAATCTCTCTGGTATCAACTCTTTTGGGGCAACGATCCATATCAAGCTTTCATTCGGGCTCCAGCTTTAGTTAGGCTCCTCGCAAGTTTGTGGTAGAATTGGACCTCTAGAATTAGTCGAGGTGTGGGTATTCAAATTCATACAGATATTCAAGATTCCTTTATTCTAATTAATGCATGATGTCTGTAACATATTTTTTGAATTTTTTTGACCAAATCAGATTCGATTCGATTCACTATTCAAAAAAGGGCTACTTTGATGCTTGATACGACTCATGATTCGATCGATTCCATTCGCTATTCAAAAAATGGCAACTCTGATTTTCGATTCGATTAACGGTCTGACAATCTTAAAGAAAAAGTAGTCAAGAGATATTAGAAACTCGATAAAAACATAAGTTATACGCAAATACTAGACTAGGCAATCCGTTCATCGTCTTCCCAAGTACTTTGTTCGAGTATAATAAGTTATCAGAACTTATAATATACTAAAAAGATTTTACCTACGCAATCTGATGTATGCATATCTTCTTCTTTTTTCTTTTTAAGTTTTTAGCATCATAATATTCATATTCGTATCGTATCCGTATCTCTGATTTGTATATGTGCTTCGTAATTTGATAGAAGATGATGATGGCATATGTCAATGGTTATAGACCCGGGAGTGTTGTAATGCACCCCGCACTATACGTGTAGTGCGGCTTGTTGGTACACTTTTTTGGAAAGTGTGCCGGCACGTGTGATTGAAGGCATTCATAGAATTTTAAGTATGGTAGATCGAGTTCTATTTTTGTACTTTTCTCAAGCCACGCTAGTAGAAGTTTAAAAACTAGGATACGCTTAGCTGGAACTTTTAAGGTCCAAATCAAATGTTTAAAAGATATTTTATTAAATTTGAGCTCAAAGAACCACTGCCTAGTGTAGTTGGTTTGCTTACCACTCTCCTCTATTCAGGAGGCGGAGGTTCTAGCCCCTCCGTGGACGGTTTGGGATCATGGCTATGAACAGTCCTTGTACTCCTATGTGCTAACCTAACACACTCCACTAACTATATCGTGTGGCAAAAAAAAAAAATTTTATTTGAGCTCATCATATCCGGTGATATGTTATTACTAACCTCTTAACTAATGAGATAGGAATCCAGTCAGATTATGGGGCACTGGATTACCTAGCAAATTTTGCCCTAAAAATGCCTGAAATGCTAACCCACATATTTTAAGACTGACGTGTCTGGGTTAGTCTACCTGTAGCTCGAGTAATTTTAGGGGTTCAATCCCATCGTCAACTTGCAGGGAGGTCAATTAAAATTTAAGCCCGGATGAAAGCTCAATAGGTATGGATTGTCCAAAAAAAGGTTAATACCTAAGAGATTTTGAAACTGAAATATTAGAAAGGATTAAACCCCTGAGTCAAGTTTCACCGGGCCAACTAGGCTAAGACCATGGTAGAGGCTTGGACTCATGGTTTTAGGTCCCGTTCTACTAATGTTCTTATTGTATAAGTATTTATTTTCTATTTTACGAGACAGATTATTCTCTCACAATATATCACATTTAATTAAAAAATAAGTACAATGGAACACACTCTCGTAAATGAGAGAACCTTATTCACGGAGCAGCGCAATCACAGCCGTTCATTCGCAATCAATAGTTGAGATTCGTTTTCAATTTTGACCGGTCACAATTAATTATTTCCAATAATATTTGATTTTCAATCCGACCCATCCAAAAAAATACTTTGAACGTGCACGATTGGGATCCGTAACGTTTTTTCTACGTAAAACGGACCCCTCCGCAATAAGCATAAACAGTGGGTCAAACCAATGGGTAGGGACCCAAAAAGAGCAAGAAAAAAACCACCAACTCGGTGAAAGAAACCAGCCACCTGCCACCCCTTATTTTATCAGTAAATGCAAATCATATACTGTAGTACCAATGGGCTTGTCTTTCCTTAGCCCCTGTGCTATAAATATAGCATATGCCCCATGACCATTCCCTCCTGTCTAAAAGCTTCAAATTGTTTCAAAAACTCTAGTATTTCACCAAGAAAATCGTTCAGCTGGTCTTCATGGCTTCACTTGTTCTCCTCTTGTCTGAACTCCTTAGGCACCAGAGCCCAGACCCGGCTGCCGCCAGGCCGACGTCGCAACTTCCCCCTCCGCCTTCATCTTCCTCTTCTTTTCGCCGCTCCGCGGCAGCTCCCTCGTATTCTGATCCGGCGCCCAATCGGGTTGACAGAAATTTTATGGGCAGCTGTAGAAAGGATCAGGAGGTGGTTGTTGAAGATCTTGCAGAGCCGAGATTTTGCTCCGATCTTGTTTGGCCCTAGAGGGAAATCCTTTCCACGAAGTTACTTATGGAATAATCTCATATGATGTAATTTTTGTTCAAATTTTCACTCCAATGGAGATGAGCCCGTGTCAGTGAGAATGTAAATTTTGGGATTTTGGCTATCAAATGTATCCCCTTGTTCTTGTAGGAGTAATTTTTTTTTCCCTTGCTCCTGTATCCGGTTAATTTATGCACACCACGACTAGGGGAACAATCCTACCGTCTACTAGTAGAGACGCAATTAAAGCCGGGACTAATCTCTATATGGACTGATCCAAGAATAGTTCATAGCATCCGGGAAGCTTTTAAACCTGAAATCTTAGCGGGGAGCAAATCGCAGGCTTTGATAATCTGACCACTCCTCGGGTTCCCGGCCTTTCTTTTTTTTTTTTTTTTTCCGGGCCTTTTTCCTGCTATATATGAAAGTATAGAGCACTTTGGGGATGACGTTTGGATGGCTATTTTCCCAATTCGGTGAAAAATGATGTTTGGACAGCTATTTTCCCAATCCTTCAATGAAAAATTAATGATGTGTGGATAGCTATTTTCCAAATTAATTTTTTTTTTCAAAAAAGATAGAAGAAATTACGTCATTGGCTTAATGGTCCAATTATTCACCATTGATCACTGTAGCCACATCTCAACACGTCAATGACTCATACAGCACAAAACAATGGGAATAAAAGGCACAAAGTATCAACACAAAAAAAAAAAAAGGAGCAACAAAAAGCAAAACCTGTGGGAATATCAGCAGCAAACTGTTTTGGTTACCACCCCTGTTTTCCTTTTGTGTACCCAAAATTACTGTGGGCTACAATATATATAGGAACACTTAAAAAACCTCTAAAAAAACCCCAAACCTTAATCTCATAGTTTCCAATTGAATTTTGATGATCCGAGCCGCTCAATATGTTCATAACGTGATTTTAAGGGTGCAATCAAGAAATTGGCAAAAAAAAAAAAAACCGGGAAGGGCTTGATTTGATTAGTTTTTTATTGAACCGTTCAATAAAGTTCAATAAAAAAACTGTTCAGATGAAGCTCTTCCCGGTCATTTTTTTTGCTGATTTCTCTCAGGTGCCCTTAAAATCATGTTCTGATTACATTGAGTGGCTCAGATTATCAAAATTCGATTGGGATACTTGGGGGGATTTTTTAGAGGTTTTTTTAAGGGTTCCCGGAACCGCCCCGATATATATATGGGCACAAGTTCACTTACTTTGGCCTCATATGAATATAAAGAATGTGGGATCTAAAGGTGACAAATGGGCGGATTGAAACGGATCATGGGTTCAATATGGGTGGATCGAATACAAGTCAACAAAAGATGGGTTGGATTGAATATGGGTCAACAAAAACCATATTTAAATATGAGTGGATTTGGATTGATTATAAATGGATGGATTTAGACGGATCTATAAAACTGGCCTGGTCCAAATTGCCACCTCGGGTCATGACATTGTTCAAAACTCATCTACTCTTCTTACATGGCTTCTCTTGTCTGAACTTCTTACGCATCAAACTACAAGAGAAATGTTTAAGTGCCGGGTGGGCACGGGTCACATGGTGCCGAGCAGGCTCTCTGCCGTTAAAACGTGTTTTGGACGGTCCAAATTTGTTTGGGCTTAAAGGAGTGTTTTAGTAATTTTACACTAAAAAATTACCTAAAAAGATTTGGACCGTCCAAAACACATTTGGGCGGCCGAGATCGTGCTCGGCACCACGTGGCCTGTGCCCACCCAGCACTGAAAAACTTCTCAAATTACCCAAATAAATCTGGACCGTCCAAACCCGACACAACATTCCTCTTCTTCTCCTTCCTCATCCGCGGTGTTGCTTCCACGGCTCGTCCCTGTTCTATGGCCAATTGGGTGGCCGAGAAATTGTCGAAAAATTCTACGGACATTTGCAAAAAGGAGATTAATAATTCTGTCGAAGATTTTCTAGATTCGAAATTTTGTAGTGACCTCGTTTGGCCTTGGATCGAAGAAATCTTTTCCACTTACTAATTTGTGGTTTATATGTCGTGCAAATTATTAATTTTCGTTTGCATAGGACAGATAGGTGGCACGATATTTTTGAGTTATGGGTTGTGAAATAACAAGTTTAATGATTTCCACCAATCTCCCAATTTGTTTTTTTTTTTTTTTTGAAACGGTAAAAATAAAGCTTCATTAACTCATAATACGAAATATAGAACTAATAGGATCATGGATATACTGGCCTGATCATCCATGATCCTCTTCTCCTAACCACATGGAGAAAATTGAACTAGACTCAACATGCTGACTACAAACCAAGGCAAAAAAAAAAATCCAAACAGCCAAGGTTGGTAAGAAACCAAACCGCAGCCCAAGCACCCAAAGGGCAAGGCCCAAAAACCAAAATGGCTCAGCCCTCACCAAACAATACCACAGCCCAAAAAACACCTAAGCCCTAACACAATCCACCCAAGAACTCGCCGCCACGCTCCGGATCCACGAAGTACAGAGCTAAATATTGAATAATTTTATGTAAGAACTTTACTAATATAATCCAGCGGGTCACGTGTGAAACTCAGTACCTTGACATCGGAAATGGAGGAGATCGAAATAGCAGAAAGGATCAACAGATTCAACACTCTGGATGACTTGGAGGAAAAAAATTTCTTGGAAGAATTTCATAGAAGATGTCTCTGTTTCTCTGGAATTTTAAATCCGGGGCTTATGCAATTTTGTGTTTGTTGGTCTTCATTTTCTTTCTTTCGATTGTTCTTTTGAGGTTTAGCTTGGTCTTTGGCCTTAGTTTTTTTTGGGTTTTTGATTGTGGTACTGTATCGGTCGGCTTCTTGTCTTCCTTTCAAATTGGTTATCGGGTGGCGTATCTTGGTGTGCTCATGATAGATTTAATCTTTGTTTTAAAGGATTAATAAAATAATTTTTTCCGATAAACCCCCAACCCCCCCCGAATATCATGTTTGGTTTGCTTGGTAAACCAATAGGATTCCTAATATATGGTGGGCTTGAGTCAAAACCGCTTCTCAAATGGTATTATTAGTGCTATATACCATGTGTCCATGTTATTAGACACATCATCTCATCTAAGGCCATGTTTGTCCAGAGTTTTCGCAGTCAAGAAACATGCATATATAGTAGTTTAGGATATATAGGAGAAAACATGAGGAGTAGGAGTACTGTTAATCGAGTTAAACAAGCCAAGCATAATATTGATTGCTCAGACTTGGATCGATTCCTTATTGCATGTGTTCAAGTTTGACTCGAGCTTGAAAATTTTCTGAGACTAAATTGGTCAAGCTTGGCTTGTGGAATATGTAAATTGATTTCGAGCTTTCAAGCCCATTAAGTTCTAAATTTTCACATCTCACGTAAGAGAATTAGGGTTTGCCCGTACCTGAAGGCACAGCGCGACGTGAGATTTAATTAGTGGCAATTGTGCAATTAATATTGTTTGAGAAAGAGAGAGAGAGAACCGTAAGATTTATGGAGTAAATCAATGATTAAGATTTATAAAGAGATAAGATTCAAAAACCGTTCTCTCTTATTATGTAGATTCCTATCTAGATGTAATTATACCGTAAAATTGGTGAAAATATCTAAATCAAAGGGCGACTTAGATCTCATGTTTTGGGATTTTTTTTTTCTAGGCGATAGGATATTAGGGGTTGATTTTTTTTTCTTTCTAGGCGATAGAATATTAGGGGTCAGTAGTTACAATAGGAAACAAACACCTTCTCTGGTAGTTACTGAAGAGGTAGTAGGTATATGGATATGATTATCATTATCATGAGAATAAATTCTTTACACCGCCGGTGTAAACTTTTGTTTCCTCCAAATCAATTGCATTGCGCCACGTCGCCATGTTTTATTAATTGGGACCACTGTTTTGACATGTGTCGCAATGCAATTGATTTGGAGGAAACAAAAGTTTACACCGGCGGTGTAAAGAATTTATTCTCCATTATCATTATCCCTTCATTAATCAACCAGTATATTCCGACTATTATGGGTACACATTCAAAAGACTACGATTTACAATAATTATCCTCAAGAATTTTCCATTTACATTAATTAACCTCATGAATTTTGCAATTAGGGTGTATAACACGTCAATAAACCAACTCCATTTAAACGCAAAGGACTTTCTGGGTAACAACACCGAAATAAGATGGTTATGTAAATTTCAAAAAAAAACAAAAACAAAAACAAAAAAAACAAAAAAAAAAGAATCTGGCTTCTCTGCCGTCCAATTGCAGAGAAGCCTTTGCAGTCCGGTCTTGACCGTTCATCCCAACTAGCTATTAAGGGACTAGATATTAGGGGAAAATTCAAAAAAACCCCTGAACTTTGAACCCAATGTCAAATAGGCACCTGAACTTAAATAAACTTCAATTGTACACCTGAACTTTCACTCCGTTATTCAATTTATCCCCTGCCGTCTCAATCCGTGACTTTCCTAACGGCAACTGCTGAGCTGGACACTAACAGACAGAACAAAACGTTAGAGAAAGAAATTGGAGGGAAACAACAACGATCTGACACCTTTTTAAGGCCGCGTTCGGCTAAATAAGCCTATTGGCTTATTTTTTGTCTTTATTCAACTTTTTTTCATATTTGTTAGTTTTTTGTCAATTTTTTGAAAATTATTGCATCGTCATAAACGAGAGGAATCTAAAAAGTAAAAAATTATTATCGAAATCCATTTTTTTAATAAAGACGAAAAAATTGACTTATTGACTTATTTTTGTTTTTATTCAAAAAAATTAGGTTTCGATCGTAATTTGTTACTTTTTAGATTCCTCTTTTCATGACAATGCAATAATTCCCAAAAAAATTGACAAAAAAATACAAAAAAATTATAATAAGGACAAAAAAATAAGCCAGTAGGCTTATTTAGCCGAACAAGGCCTTAAAAAGGTGCCAGATCACTGTTGTTTCCCTCCAATTTCTCCCTCTAACGTTTTGTTGTGTCTGTTAGTGTCCAGCTCAGCGATTGCCGTTAGGAAAGTCACGGATTGAGACAGAAGGGGGTAAATTGAATAACGGAGTGAAAGTTCAGGTGTTCAATTGAAGTTTATTTAAGTTCATGTGCCTATTTGACATTGGGTTCAAAGTTCAGGGGGTTTTTTGAATTTTTCCCCTAGATATTAAAAAGATTCTTCTTGGAAACAATAGTTTCATCCCTAGAAGAAAATTTCAATGTAATTTCACCATTAAAAACACTTTTTGACGGATGAGATTAAACAAGTTTTCTCGCCCAAACACAGGCTGCATAGGAGCCAGACCAGGAAAAGAAAAAAAAACAACAACAAATTACCTCTAAAGATATAAAATTGCATGTTAATTCCCATTAAGGATGACTTATTACAAAGATTTTTTTTTACCCTTCACTAACTACAATTTCACACTTTACTATTTTTTCATCACTCCTCCCACCTCGTAAAAAATTACGATTGAAACTAAATGTTTTTTTAATAAAAACAAAAATAAGCCAATAAACTACGTACTTATTTTAGTTTTTATTAAAAAAAAATTGAATTTTGATGCTAATTTTTTTATTTTTTAAATTTCTTTTGTCATGAAATAATAATCTTTAAAAAAATTGATGAAAAATAAAATAAATGCAAAAAAAATTCGAATGAAGACAAAAATAATTCAAATAAATTAATGTATTTAGCAAAAAAGCGGTAAGTTGGACCGGCCCGTACTTTACAAAAAGACAACCCTAGCTATTTGGGAAAAAGCCTATTTAATTACGGAGTATTTATAGTTTGAAATACTCCGCCTGTCCAACTCTTCACGAGAAGGAAAAGAATAACCATCACCAATGGCGCCGGAAAAGAAGAAGAAAGGGTCCGCCGGAAATACTACCCGACGGCCGTCGAAACGGCAAAAGGTTCCATCAGCCAAAAAACTCCCTTTGCCCCACCCAATGTCCGCTACTCCAAACCCTGAACTCACCAACTCGAGAACGGACTACTCGACGGCGATAGCAAAGCAGCTTTTGCTCGAGCAAGTCAAGAAGGGCACTAATGAGAACTTTGCGCTGTCTCCCGTATCGATCGATGTCGTGCTGACCATGGCGGCCGCCGGATCGAGGGGCCCCACGTTGGAACCCATGCTGGCGTTTCTTGGGACGCAAGACATAGACGGGATCAAGTCGATTGCGTCCGCGATGATGGCGGCGGCCGTGTGTGGTGGTGATGAGGGCGGTGAAGGCCCGGTTTTGTCTATGGTTAACGGTGTTTGGGTGGATGAACGTTTTACTCTTGTTGATTCTTATAAGGAGGAAATTCTAAAAGGTATCTACGGTTGTGATGCCGAAAGTGTTGATTTTTTACATCAGGTACAATCCTCTCTCTCTCCGTACATGCTTTCTTCACATACACTAGGATGGCCATCTCCGCGACCTGTACGTATCCGATTCATTACCCGTCATTGGAAATTCGGAGATTTTTTCGGAGATCGGGAGAGATTTTAAAAATTAAAAAAAAAAAAATTGGAAATTAGGTAAGATTCAGAGATAAGTCTGTCCCCAGCCCGAATCCGAGCCCTTTTGTATTGAAACCAAAAGATTACCATTACAATAACAAAAGAAAAACAATAGAAACAACACAAAACTAATAAAAAACAACTACAACACTCTTTTGGTTCTTAATTTTGGTCAAGTAAAGTTGTATCTCATTACCAATATGTCGTTAATGTCGTGAGTTTTGGTGGCAATAGATCAATCTATATGACCATTGCTGACAGAATTTATGAATACGAAAAAATATGTTAACGAGTGAGCCCCATTTTGTATTTTGTTACAATTATATTGGTAAGGGTCTAAACTTAGATTCATATGCAATAAATTTTTTCTATGCACTAGCTAGTCCAAAAATATTTAACATCTTCTTTTTTTCCTTCTTTATAGACATTGTTTATTTGGATAAGTCTTCTTCTTTTCTTACTTTAATTGAATACAAGACATGTACCCATGCCCTAGGAAGGTTGAAATCAATAAGTTCGATCATTGTTTCTTTGCTACCAAGCTACGAAAGTGGCTTCCACCAATACTTCCATTACTCTCAAAGACAAAAGAATCTGGTAAAGAGACTTAGTTGAGCATTTTTGTGTACATCTTAGTATTTATAATTGACCGACGAAACAAGTACATTCACAGGCTGAAGAAGTGGTAAAGAAAGTCAACTCATGGGCCGAAGATGCATCAAAAGGCCTTATCACAAACCTTCTACAACCTGGATCGTTATCTCCATACACAGCAATCATCCTTGCCAATGGAATATACTTCAAAGGAATTTGGACTCATGAACGTAGATTTGATGCGAGTCTCACTGAAGAAGGAAATTTCTATCCACTCACTGGTGACACCATCTCGATTCCATTCATGACGAGTCGTCGTGAGAGATATCACTACAGATCATTTGACAGTTTTAAGGTCCTAAAAATTCCATACCAAAGTGCGAAACTCGATAGGGAATTTTTTATGTACTTCTTTCTGCCTCATGAGAAATTTGGGTTACAAAATCTTCTCGAAGAGCTTTGTTCAGATTCTGGATCTTCAAAGCAAGATTACTTCAACTTGAGTGAGGAGAGTCTCAACCAAGTTTGGATCCCAAAGTTTGAATTCTCTTATGGATTTGATGTTTCTTTGACCATGAAGGAAATGGGAATGATGTTTCCTTGCCTTGAAAATCCAGAAGACCTTTCGGAGATGATGAAAATTCCTAAGGGGATCCCATTCTTCCCTTCAGTAATGATTCAGAAAGTTGTTATTAAGGTAGATGAGAAAGGCACCGAAGCTGCGGTCGTTACTCGTAAACAGTTACCTGTAATGGCTGGAAGGTGTCCGCCTCCAAAACCGAGTTTCATAGCTGATCATCCTTTTATGTTCATGATTAAGGAGGAGATGTCAGGGTTGGTTTTTTTCAAAGGAGCAGTGCTTAATCCAAGGCTTTAGTTCTTTTACTAGAGAAATTTTAATTAAGAAAATTCTCATATTGGTTTCATTATCATTTACAGTAGTTTTGGAATTCTAAGTTTAAATATGTTGAAGCATATATAGGTACGTAGTTTATGATTAATTTAGTCCCTTATGCCTAGTTGTGTTATCAACTTAATATTTAATTTGGAAGCAGGCGTTCTTTTTTCTCCTCTCATATTGTGTGGCTGAATATATTTTATTGTTGGGATGAGAGGCTTTGTTGGTCGCAGGCCAGCATTCTACCCAGACAGGTCGAACTATGGCGTTTAGAGTTTGTCACGCTTTAGTATAAAGAAATAGAGTTGTGTCTTAGCCACTATCTGCAGGGATGATTTTTGGTCACGAGCCAGCATCCTGGCCACGCGAATCGAACCTTAGCACTTGGGGACTGATACGTTTTAGTATTAGGAAAAAGAGTTGCGTTTTACCATTACCTATGAATTTTAATAAGATGGTAAGCACTTGATCCTAACGGATTTTAATCTTGTGACTCAGACTTGAAAGAAGCCGTCCATGCATGCATGCCCACTATTTTTCAATTGGAATATATATAAATATAGCTTTGTTTTGGCGGTTATAAAATTTAGAAACGGAAAGAGACCATTCTTTGGTACTTCATATTAATAGGTGACACAAGATACATAAATGCCCTAAAATAAGATATGGAATCAATTCTTCATCTACTCTTGGTTTCAGCACAAGAGGCCCATAATCCTTGGCCTCTATATACTATTTTTTTTTTAAATCAATGTTGAAATTTCTCTCTCGTACGTGATTGTTCTCTAGGCACCATCAATTCCAGTGCAAGGAAGGGAAAACAGGAATGTTTTCAAGTTTTTAATCAGCAAGGAAACTCGTGCGATGAATTTTAATCTTCCATCCTTTTTATCCGTGTATCAAACGAGGTCTAAAATATTAGTTGTCGGAATATTATATAATATCCCTCGAGTTGATCCCCGCATATATAAACCTCATAGGCCCCGATTGTTAATCTCTTTAGGCTTTGGGATTGGACTAATAATCCTATGGGATTACTAAGCCTTTGTTTGTTTTGGCAATGGACGGGTGGACTATTAGTCCGGTGGGAATGTGAATACCCCTCATTAGGGGGTATTAGGGGACTTGGTATTAACAATCCAATCCCCTCCTTGCCAATGCACAAATATAAAAATAGTCTTCACCAATCTCATCTCATTACCAATCATATCCCATGTGAAGGGCAAAAAACGGAAATGTATACTATCAATCCAATCGAATCCTATCCCATGTGAAACAAACATGATATTAATAATCACATCATCTAATCTCATCTCAAACAAACATAATCATCACCAATTCCATCTTCTTACCAATCCCTTCTTATTACCAATCACAATCCTAACCTCATCCCCTTACGAATCCCACCCTCTAATACTTTTATCAAATGAGGCCGTAGAGTCTCTACGAGAAGGAAAACATTCCTCTGTAATGCAATGGCTAGAAGTAATGGAATGCAATGACCATCCGAATGAGATGAGGTTGGAATTAATGTACATTCTTATTCCACGTTTGGTTGGGCTTAAGAATCAATTCAAAAATGAATCTCACATTGCAAATCATGATAAAAATGTGACCAAAATACCCCTTGATAAAATGATCAATAAACTGGGAGAGGATCATGTCCAGCTTTGCTTCCAACCAGTCCGATTCAGTTTTGAACCATTTGTGAGCTCTTTCCGGGCCCATAACAATAATCAGAACCGTTTACTTTTTATAACTTATCGAGAAAATTGATCAAGTTAAAAACCACGTTGATTGGATATGATATCGAAATGCATGAGAGAGAGAGAGAGGGGGGGGGGGAGGGGGGGGGGGGGGGGGGGGGGGGGGGGGGGGGGGGGGGGGTTTCTGAGTGCTTCAATTCCAGAGAACGAGAGACAATTTTGGGAGAAAAATTCTTGAAAATCCTTTTTGGTCTAATCTTTTGCTATTGATCTGGAGTTCGTACAGAAGATGGCTTAATCCTAGCTGACCCTATCTCTCTCCCTCTCTATTAACTTTAGAGCATCTCCAATCGGAGATGTCAAATTAGTGATGTCAAATTTTATTTCAAGATCGTCTCTCCAGATCAATAACTTGTCGTCTGATCTGTGCGAGTTTTGTCTCTTGTTTTATGAAAATTGTTAGTTCATCTTTGGCCGGATTTTTTCTATAGATCAGGTTCTCTCAATCAAGGTTGCTTCACACCGATATCTGTATTTCAGTGTTTTATCTCTATACAATGTCTTTGGTGGGACAACTTATGGCGGTTTGGCAGATTTGTAGTTCTTGAGAGGCCACGGATACAAGGGCTTCTATATAAGTTGGACCGGCCCGTACTTTAAAAAAAAAAAAAAAAAAAAAAAACCAACCCTTTACAGGAAATACTCGGCGTGTCCAACCCTTTACGAGAAGGAAAAGAAAAACCAATCACCAATGGCGCCGGACAAGAAGAAAAAAGGGTCCGCCAGAAATACTACCCGACGGCCGGCGAAACGGCAAAAGGTTTCAAAAGCCAAAAACCTCCCTTTGACGGCTACTCCGAACCCTAATATCACCAACTCGAGAATGGATTACTCGACGGGGACAGCAAAGCAGCTTTTGCTCGAGCGAATCAAGGATGGCTCTAACGAGAACTTTGCGCTGTCTCCCTTATCAATCGACGTCGTTCTGACCATGGCGGCAGCCGGATCGAGGGGCCCCACGTTGGAACGTATGCTGGCGTTTCTTGGGGCGCAAGACATAGACGGGATCAAGTCGATTGCATCGGCAATGATGGCGGCGGCGTGCGGCGGCAATGAGGGCGGTGACGACCCGGTTTTGTGCATGGTTAACGGAGTTTGGGTGGACGAACGTTTTACTCTTGTTGATTCTTATAAGGAGGAAATTCTAAAAGGCGTCTACGGTTGTGATGCCCAAAGTGTTGAGTTTTTCAATCAGGTAATCCCCTCTCTCTCTCTCTCTCTCTCTCTCTCCCTGCTTTGCTTTCTTCACACACACTAGTGATGGTCATCTCGACTAATCCGTCCGTATCTGATTTGTTACCCGTCTCAAACGGATCGGGAATTCGAAAATTTTTTTGGAGATCGAGACAGATACGGAGATTTCGGGAATTGGGTAGGATTTGAGGGTCAGCCTGTCCTCGCCCCAAATCTGATCCCAGTTATATTGAAACCAAAAGATAACAATTACAATAACAAAAAGAAAAACAACTACATGCAACACACTTTTGTTGTGCACACCTTAGGTTCATAACGAGTGAGCCCCATTTTGTATTTTGTTACGAGCAAGGTTTACATTGGTATCGGGACACTTAATGGTATCAGGGAGTATTGAACGATAATTAGTGGAAACTGATTGTAGAGGTTGAAGACATTTTTGACACACAATAAAATGAAAAACTTTTAAAGTGCATCATTCAATCAGTCGTAACGGTCGTAAATTGGTCCATGAATTGAAAATACTAGATCTATACAGAACCGTTTGTTACACAGGCAACTTTTTAATCCCCCTGGTACACTAAGGTATAAGGAGCGCGCAAAAACCACTACGCATCGGCCATTGGCTTATTGGCCGATATTTAAATCCTTGATCAGGAGACCTGGTGCTGCTGAATTTATGTCACTTATTATGAACGAGCCTGACGAGATCTGTGTTGACTGTATCTATCAGATATTATGAGTTTATGTGATTAATGTTTTGAATTTGTTTGATTAATACCACGTATCTATCAGATATTATGAGTTGATGTGATTAATGTTTTGAATTTGTTTGATTAATACCACGTATCCAATATGAGTGTTATGTAGTAATAGGGGCGAAGCTATGTTGGACTAGCCCAGTTTTAAAAATTTTATTTTATAAAGCTGATTTCGAATATTATCGATAATTATTCATGTATAGATACTTATAATCTTAATATTTTTATTTGATTTGATTAAAAATTGGGTATTTGACATTCTTATTTCTTAATTTCTTTCATAAATAAAAAATAATCACGTGACTATTGAAGCAACCTAAAGAAAAAGGAAAAATGATTAATTGCATTAGACTAGAATTATTTCAATGTACAAATTTAATGTATCAGAAAGCAAAAAATTAATGATATAATAAATATACGTTCCGATAAAAAAAATATGTCTATTAAGTCGGCCTCTCTCGGATCAAAATTCTGATTCCGCGACTGATAATAGTCTAACTACATAACACTCAAGGGTGAGGTCGTGGGTTTGAGCAGCGGCCTTTGTCATAATCTAACTTACTAACATACTAACATCTTACCGTAAGGCAAAAAGAAAAAGAAAGAAAAAAAAGGAGGGGGGGGGGGGGGGGGGGGGGGGGGGGGTGGTGGTGTTGTGGTGGTGGTGGTGGTTTATGTCATGGTTCACATGTGCATCTTCCATACTGTATTACTCCTCAGTTAAATAACTGATATTTAAAGGTGCGTTTGGTACGTTTATTGATTTTATTTTTAACTTATCAAAAACTAAAACCATGATTTTTTCATTTTCTCCAAATTATTCTGAAGAATGAAAAACCAGTTTGGAAACAAAAAAAAAATCATGTTTGGTAAATGAAATTTGATTATGTTTGTGGAACGTTTACAGTAAGCGAAAAATGGAAAAACATTTTACAAGAAACATATTGTTGAATTCATAAAAAAAATTCTAATAGTATTGCAAACAAAAGAAAAAAAATTTAAAAATACCAATAATCAGTTTTTTTCTCTTTTATAGACATTGTTTTTTTGGATAAGTCTTCTTATTTAAATTCTTACTCCTTTAATTGAATACAAGACCTGTACCCATGCCCTTGGAAGATTGAAATCAATAAATTCGATTATTGTTTCTTTGCTACCAAGTTACGAAAGTGACTTCTACCAATCAAGGTACTGGTAGTGTTTGGTTGAGAGTTTAGTTTAGTTTAATTTTGGTAGTGGGTGGAGAGAGAAATAAAGTAATAATTGAAGATATGGGTAATGATTGGAGAGAGATAAAGAAAGATAAGAAAGTAATAATTGAAAAAATAGGGTAATGATTGGAAAAAGATGTAGAGTAATGATTAGAAACAAAATGAAAACTAAAACTAAAATGGCGTCCGAACAAATGGTGAAGAGACTTAATTAGTTGAGTATTTTTGTATATATCTTAGTATTTATAATTGATGGAGGAAAAAACTACGTACACAGGCAGAAGAAGTGATAAAGAAAGTCAACTCATGGGCCGAAGATGCATCAAAAGGCCTTATCAAAAGCCTTCTACAACCTGGGTCGTTATCTCTAGACACAGCAATCATCTTTGCAAATGGACTATACTTCAAAGGAATTTGGACTCATAAACGTAGATTTGATGCGAGTCTCACCGAAGAAAGAAATTTCTATCTCCTCACTGGTGACACCATCTCGATTCCATTCATGACGAGTTGTGGCGAGAAATATCACTACAGATCATTTGACGGTTTCAAGGTCCTAAAAATTCCATACCAAAGTTCAAAACTTGATTGGAAATTTTCTTTGTACTTCTTTCTCCCTCATGAGAAAGTTGGGTTACAAAATCTTCTTGAAGAGCTTTGTTCTGATTCTGGATCTTTGAAGCAAGATTACTTCAACTTGAGTGAGGAGAGTCTCGACCGAGTTTGGATCCCAAAGTTTGAATTCTCATACGAATTTGATGTTTCTTTGACCATGAAGGACATGGGAATGATGTTTCCATTCCTTGAAAATCCAGAAGACCTTTCGGAGATGATGAAAATTCCTAAGGGGATCCGGCCATTTTACCCTTCAGTAATGATTCAAAAAGTTGTTATTAAGGTAGATGAGAAAGGCACCGAAGCCGCGGTCGTTACTCGTAAACACTTGGCTACAATGGCTGCAAGGTCATGTCTGACCCCAAAATCGAGTTTCATAGCTGATCATCCTTTTATGTTCATGATTAAGGAGGAGATGTCAGGGCTGGTTTTTTTCAAAGGAGCAGTGCTTAATCCAAGGTTTTAATTAGTTCTTTAACTAGAGAAAATTTAATTAAGAAAATTCTCATATTGGTTTCGTTATCATTTTACAGTAGTTTTGGAATTATAAGTTTAAATATGTTGAAGCATATATAGGTACGTACGTAGTTTATGATTAATTTAGTCCCTTATGCCTATTGGTTAATTGTGTTATCAACTTAACCATTTAGGTAGTAAGTTTAAATATGCTGATCGAATAACTTTCTATTGTCTGGATGAGAGGCTTTAATCTTGTGGAAAGTTCAGACTTGAAAGAAGCCATGCATACCCACTATTCTCAATTCAAACATAAATATATCTGATCTTTATTTTTGGCTGTTACTACTTATAAAATTTAGAAACAAAAAGAGACCATTATTTGGTATATTAATGCGTGACGGATTTAGAGTGGGTGTTGTGTAGATATATATATACGAGACATAAATGCTTAAATATAAGATATGCATAAAGTTTAACGGAATCAAATCTTCATCTACTCTTGCTTTGAGCACAAAAGGCCCATAATCCTTGGCTTTTTTTTCTTTTTCTTTTTTTTAATCAATGTTGAAATTTCTCTCTCGTGATTGTTCTTTGGGAACCATTCCAGTGCAAGGGGGAAAAAAAAAAAACAGGAATGTTTTCAATTGTTATTTAGCAAGGAAACTCATGTGATGAACTTTAATCTCCCATTCTTTTTATTCGCATGATCAAACGAGGACCATCAAGATCGTGTAAAATGTGGTTCTGTGAGTTCGTGTAACCTGCAGTTCTGTAAAATCAAAATCCTAATGGTGTAAAATCATAATCTAGTTCTCTGATTTCCTCGGAATTGTTAGTGATTTCTTCGAGTTCGCCGTCGTCCAGTTCGCCTCTGTCTAATTTTGTTCCCCCTTTCCCTCTCCCCCTCTCTCTCTCTCCGTAAACAAAGGTTTGTCGGGCCAGGGAGTAATGTGGGAATGTGGGATGTGTTATGGATACCGGGGGTGGTTAAAATTAAAGAGGTCGGAGGGGGATTATATAATCCAAGGACTATGATATCCGGTAAACAAACAAAGGATATAAAGCACCCCGATATCAATATCGGGACAAAGCTATATCCCACCCTCTAATCCGACTACCAAACAGGCTGTTATTGGCTCTTATTCTTCCACACACTCCTGCTTAATTGGCCCTTTGCCAGTGGATTAGTTGTTTTGTTACTTTCTGTAGCAGCCAATGGGATAAATTTTTCAGTGCCATGTGAGCACGGGCCACGTGGGACCGAGTACGCATTTAGTAATTTTTTGGACAGCCTAAATCTGTTTGAGTAATTTTTTAGTGTGAAATTAAACAAATCTAGGCCGTCTAAATCACGTTTGGACGGCCGAGACGCTGCTCGGCACCACGTGGGTGGGCACTGAAGAACTTCTCAGCCAATGGTGTTAGATTTCCTCTTGTACTAGGAAGTCAATGATGTTACATCTACCTGCTTTGTGCACTGCATTTGTCCAACAATGTCCCCCCATCATTCTCCCCACCGCTCACCAGAATTTCTCCTTTGCTCGAGCTAACCAACTTAGAAAATGGTTGCCGCCACCACCACCAAAATTTCAGTGCAAGCTCCAATCGAACTGAACTATGATCGAGCAAGTGAATTAAGAGCTTTTGATGAAACCAAAACCGGGGTCAAAGGACTAGTCGACGCCGGCGTTGCGCAAATCCCCCGGATATTCATCCACCCACCAGATAACTTTGACAACCCACAAAATCCAACCAACAACCAGTTCAGTTTTCCAATCATAGACCTCGCCGGCATCGACAAGGATCCAATCCGGCGAAAGGAAACCGTCGGAGAAGTCCTCGATGCGTCGGAGAACTGGGGTTTTTTCCAAGTGATCAATCACGGAATTCCCGAGAGTGTGTTGGAGGAGATGGTGGATGGGGCCCGGAGGTTTCACGAGCAGGACACGGAGGTCAAAAAGCTTTGGTACACGAGAGATTGGTCAAGAGCTTGTGTGCATAACAGCAATTTTGATTTGTTTAGAGCGCCGGCGGCTAACTGGAGGGATACTGTGTTTTGTATTATAGCTCCTAAATCCCCAAATCCAGAGGAATTGCCTGAGACTTGCAGGTATGCTTCAATTTAGATAAAGAGATAAACTTATTCACAGCTCCACGCAATTTCAATCATTCAAAAATGTTTTGGATGTTCTGGATTAAAAACATTCTATCGGTAATAGATTATCTATTATTGTTAATAAATTATTTTTAATCTAAATCGTTTAAATACGTTTGAACGGGTAAGATTGAGCGTCGTAAACCTTGAAATAAGATAAGTTGTTTAGATAAGTGCAAATATTGACCCAGTTGTTGTACTTGTATTGCATTTTAAGGAAGTGCAATATCTCCATTCCATTTGGTAGGGGATTTTTGTTTTCCAGGGTAAAACGACGTCGTTCTGCTTTCATTCACACCCATTCAACAAAACCCAATCATTCCATTTGGTAGATGATTCAAACCACAAATAATTCTTAAAATGTTTATTTATGGGTTCCTGAGAAAAAATTATCACAATCCGATATTAAGAACTGTTTCAGAATTCAAACACTATAGCAATTGACAACCTCTTTTCATTTCCCTCGATAAGTCCCTCCACAAATTCATTGTCGGAAAGCAGCTTAATAGGTTTCCCAAGTCCATGGTCTTGGTTTTGAGAACTTGTTTTCCAAAACTTCGTACATGAGTCTTAATTAATTCGCCCTGCAGGGATATTCTACTGGAGTACACAAACCAAGTAAAGCAACTAGGCTGTTCTTTGTTCGAGTTATTATCCGAGGCTCTCGGGCTGAATCCTAACCACCTGAAAGACATGGGCTGCGCCGAGGGGCTTGCAGTTCTGTGCCACTACTATCCGGCATGCCCGCAGCCAGAACTAACATTGGGAACGAGCAAGCACGCCGACAGCGACTTCATCACGGTGCTGCTGCAAGATCATGTGGGAGGCCTCCAAGTCCTGCACCGGAACCAGTGGGTTGATGTACCCCCTACTCCTGGAGCACTTGTGGTAAATGTTGGAGACCTTCTTCAGGCAAGTCTGTGATACATTTATTCACCTTGTTTTTTGATTCTGTGGTACTGGTTATAACAATTTTGTTAGGCACTTTTCTTCTATGCTTTATTCCATTGTATGTTAGCTAGATGAACTACGACAGACAATCTAAGCGTCTGAGATATGTGTCTCGTGCTCACTCCTAATTCAAGAGTACATGATTGATGTGAGTACTTTGACTTTTAGCGATGTTCGAAGAGAGAAAACTCACATTTGTTTAACCTTCTAGCCTCTCACACGGATGGAAGTTTGTATAATTGCAAGTGCATTCCAACGTACATACTTTACTCCGTCATTTGTTGAAGTGTTATGCGCTCATGATTTTTGACATGCTCGAACCCAACTTTTGGATACAATCTCTCTATCCTAAAATCTTGGGTTCGTGAGGTCCAACGCTTGCAAAAGCATCCGCACCCATTTCAGAGACTTGAACCGATATAACATAGTAATAGACTACCTGATCAGGTGCTGGGAACCATAGTCAATTAATCAGTCAGCATAATTCAGATGAAATCATTACAATTCTCTCTGCAGATGTAGTTTAAGTTCATTAGCTGAGTCACCGAGTGAGCTGCAATAACATAACAAACCATCAACTGCAGTAAGAAACCATCAATTACAACATTTTAGCATTGAGTTGTTAACTTTGCTCTGAAGTACAGGCAATTCACTTTGTTTATTTGCTGGGGGTTTTCAGCTTGTAACAAATGACAAGTTCAAAAGCATCGAGCATAGGGTGCTGGCGAACCGTGCGGGTCCAAGAGTATCGGTGGCATGCTTTTTCACCACGGGAAGGTCGCCATCGACAAAGTTGTACGGGCCTATCAGCGAGTTGTTGTCCGAAGATAATCCTCCAAAGTACCGGGAGACTGCTGCACGAGATTTTTCAGCTCACGTCCATGCCAAAGGTCTGGACGGGACTTCTGCCCTGCTTCATTTCAAGCTCTGAACTCTCAAAATTCTCTAACACCTACCACTACTTGAAGAGGCAAGAGTGTTTCCCACACTTTTTATGTGTTTAGTTGACAAGGCGAGAGTGTTCTCCCACACTTTTTATGTGTTTAGTTGTCGGGAATGTTGCTTGGAAAATAGATTTGCAGGAAAGGTGAAGTGATGAGGAATCTTGCATGAAAAATAAAATTCCTTTCTATTAGCCGGATATATTTTGAAAGAAAGTATTTTCCAGCGGGCAACTTGAAGTGAGTCCCTCAACTTTCTTGATAAAGAAACAGATAAAAATTTATGACGAAATTGATTTTTCCCATCCTTTCTCATCATTTTCATGCAACTGAACGGGGCCTACGGCAAGTAATACCCAAGCAACATCAGCAGAGAAACAAAGAAAGATCGACAAACTAAAACAAACTTTGAATCCTAAAGTTCCATCATCCATGTTGCAGTTGTTTTTGGAATAATTATACATTATTTCAACAAGAAAAAAGGATTCTCTCATCATCTGCTAAATTTTACAACGGAATCTGATATTCTAGGATTACCAGTAGCACCACACAGCTTGGGGCAATGTATTGAGAACAGAAAGCACTCAGAATTCCCTGGAGCTCCTCCTTAAACATAAACTGCAAATCAAATGAAGAAAGAAAAATTGCAAGTCAGTATAAATGAGGAAGTCATTTCACAAGTTGGAAGTTCTAGCACCGGCATAAAAAGAATCCTGACCATCATGCATGAAGCAGGCATCAAATAGTTGAGACCGTGAGATTCGAATAAATGGAGTTATTTGGCACAGCGCGTTATGTGACATTACCATAGTGAAAGCGAGTTAAAAACGACAAAATCTCTCCCATGTGGAAAACAGGTAATGAAATAGAAGCGTCTGCACAATCCAGGGCATCAAAGTTCTCAGTAAAATTTTAAGATTCCCAATGTGCTTCCATTTTCAAACAATTGAATGTAGAGCTATTGCACTTCAGAACTGAATGGCAACAAGCAATCCAGAAATTGAGAGAACTACATGTCTGGTGTTTGGTTAAAACTGTTTGCAGCCCGGATCAGATATCCATAGGATAGGGCTAACCCCACCAAGTAGGGGATACTACAATACCATGGAACAATGCCAGATTCATAGGATATCTATACAATGCAGGATTGGGGTTTTTCCTGTCGGAGAGGGGATAAAGGACCCACACAAAAACTCCATGACCAAATTACCAGGAAAAAGAGCTCTATGAAGACATAATAATAAACCTTTTCCCAACCCAAAAAACCTGTCTTCACAATCCTAACTACTTGTGTCAACACAATTATTCAACTCCAGCACCTAAAGAACACATAACATTCATTAGTGTTCACAGGGTACTCTATTCAAAACATCCTCTTGTTCTACCCAACCTTTTTCTTGAACACAAACAGTTGATGACTAAATACTGTAAATGCCTTTCTTCATGGAAACAATTAAAACCAGTAACAAAACTCATACTTCGTGACACTTACATCACCCCAAATCCTAGGGTTCTGGGATCCACCTTGATTGTCTACTAAATGTGGATTGGGACAGGATTACACCTTGCACAGTTTCACAAAGTACTGTGAAGGGGGATAATGTCCCTGTTATCCACAAATGCTTGTATCTTTGCCTACAAAGAGTCCAGATGAATGGAAAGAGGCATAGAATCCATTCATTCGTAGCAATACTAACTACGTGCTGCTTACATTGCAACCACATGTGATGGATCCAATTGTGAAAGTTTGGTATAGGTCCAGTACATACGTTATGCACAGGTGGATATGGGACTTGGGCAACTAGCAAAAAGGTAAGATATGCCTCAATGCTCAAATTCTTCATGTCTTTAAGACTTGACAAGGGAAGGGCTAATACCAAGGTTGAAAGTTGAAATTGAATTTCATGGAAACAGGACAATCCAGTGACTCAGCCCAACCCCTAGGTTATCCATCATTGAAAAGGAAGCAAAAAAAAAACTGAAAAAGCAAGTAAAAAATTGTTTCAGGCTTAAGCAAGACGCAAACTTTGGGAAGTGCTAACAAGGTGTAAATCAATTCACCACAAACAAATTTCAGAGGTAACAAGCTTCACACTGTTTTTAATACAGTTTTCAAGTCTGGCCGTCTTAATCCCCCTGGAGCTGCCTCCTTTCATTCCTCAACTTGGGTTATCCTTCTCCGCAGCAAATCAAATATCATTAAAATATAACTAATCGACTGGGTATCACCATCGGCTTGCCTAACTGAATCGAACTCCACAAGATTGAAAGATTCCAGGAAACTATTGGCTACTAAGTCAATGTCAACACCAGGAGAAACCTCTCGGCCACTCCTTGTCCTCATCTCGGATTTTCCTTTCCTTCTCCTCACCTTACTACCGATATCTTCTGCATCAGCGACATGCATACTGAAGCCACTCAGATACTGGTCAGTCTGATCTTGGGAGTCACTACAACCATCTACATCCAAATGGATACCAGCTGTACGATATCTAGAACTCTTTCTGGATGGCCCAGTGCTTCCATTTGCAGCCCGAGACTTCTTTGTCGACGTTGGCCTAAATGAAGTTAGGGGAACAGGTGATGGGATTGCATTGTTAAAGCCACTGTGCCCTGCTTGATTGGGTACCGCAGACCTTAGAGAGACTGTTTTTTTTTTTTTTTTTTTTGGATAAGCACTCCTTTCATAAAAGCACGAAACACATTACAATCTCTTAGGGGCATACCCCTGCTATGCACTGCCTTTTACAAAGAATTAACCACACTATTCACTAAATCACTATACTATATCTATACAGCAAGGACAAAACTATTCATCTAGCTAGACCAAAAAATTTCCCAGAAAGCTGCCAACTATCACATAAGACCTTAGAGACTCTGTTGGGACGAGAAAGGGATAAAATGGAGAAACCCCGGATGGAAAAGGACCAGTTGGAGGGAAACACATGAAGGGTGAAGTTTGGGGAGATGAGAAGGCGGACATGCCAGGAGAGGATGGGAATGTTGGAACAAGACATCGCAATGGCCTTATGTCAAAAATCTTAGATTTATCCATAGAACCCGGTGTAGGAATAGACTCCGAACCCACACCTTGTTCCATAACTGATCAACACTATTTGAACCCACTTAAATTACAATTCCACAGGCACTTGAATACCAAAAAGGCAAAATGTTTATTATTCACTCTCTTCTTCCACCACTCTCACTCTGTATGACAGGTTCTCATCTTGCCACCAAAGATCTGAGTTTAAAGTCAGAGGAATATTAAGCACAACATGAAAACTGGAAAACAACAAAGACAAACAAAAGTTAGAAGACAAAACTACCTGGGCAAAAATAGAGCTGACTGTGCCACAGCTGTCAAAAAGTTAACGGCTTCGATCGAGAAATCCAGTAAAAAAAAAGCTTCTTACAACGTGCAAGCAGATATTATACTGGAAAAGAGAGACAAAATGGCAACTAAGGTCCAATTTTTAAGAGCAAATCAAAAAGCATAAAGAATTAGTCAACCCCATAAACCCACCAAGCAATAGAGTAAGAAATGAGGATTTAACAACAAAACAGTGCTCACCAAATTCCAAAACATGCTATACGCATGTAATTTTAACAACAAAACAGTGCTCACCAAATTCCAAAACATGCTATACGCATGTAATGAGACGAGGCGATGAAACAATAAACAAAAGAAAAACTTGAATAATGTTACTACTGAAGAAGAATATCAGGGATTTTTTACGAAAAGAAAACGAGGCTTCACGATAAAAATAGAGGTAAAAAGTGCTACATACAACATGCAAGTAAAGAGTGTATAGTATACAGAGGAAGAGAAGTAAAATAACTACTGAAATTAAAATATCTTTTAAGAGAAAAAACAAATGACCCCATAATTACTCTTAACTCTAGATTCCTAGAAACACCACCAAGGAACACAGTGACAAAGTTGGTTATAAACAACAAAAGATTTACTCAACAAAGCAATATTCCACCAACTAGAAATAAACTATCCGCCCAGATGATTCCTGCAACATGCAAGAAAAAGATCTTGGTGGACAAAGAGAACCAAAATAACTATTCATATCCAGTGTCCAAGAGAAAATCAAACAGTCCCCCAAATTAGTCAAAAACCGCAAAACCCGACCAGATAACGGGACAAGAAATTGGGGAACAAGACAAGAATTACAGACCAACGCAACATTCACCAACGAGGGAGACAAGTTCTACGATGATGCTTTGTACGACACGCAAGTAGAGATATACTGAGAAAGAGAAGCAAAATAACCAAAAACAACAAGAAAGTATGCAAAGTTAGCACACATTGATGGGTGTCTGGGAGGCGTAGGAAGTGTTGCAGATGATTGGTTGGTGGTATATCCATTTTCCCCATTATCTTCTTCCCGTTTCCTCTTACCCATTCCAAATCTCTCTCTCCCATTACAATGATTTTACGCTCCCTCCGTCAAAATCATCGGCAGACCCCGGTATGCGTATATCACTGTAGACAATAAATCACAGAGTTTCAAAGTTTTTTCCGTCCGAAATCCCCTCTACTGTCGACACCCAGCTGTAATAAGGGTATGGTTTATTTGAAATGTTTGAATTGGAGGACCCATTTTCATAAACAATTTTGTGGGACTGTAGAGAGAGGGAACCCATTTCCATAAACAATTTAATGGGACTGGAGAGAGAGAGAGAGAGAGAGAGAGAGAGAGAATATGGAAGAAAAATTAAAGAATGGGATTGTTGGTGAACAGTGGAGATATGTTCGACTGGGGGAAGAGGAGAAGAGGAGAAGGGAAAAAGGGCTTTTTGGGAGAAAATCAAAACGACGTCTCATTTTTATGTAAGGGCAAAATGGTCCTGTCAAGAAATGTTTACCATGTGTTGGTCATTAAAATAGCAGCCCATGTATGGGTAATTTGTAAACTCAGGACCATATATTGGTGATTAACTCAATCCATGCCTCCTGTGGGTAATTTTCCCTGTTAGATTTCCTCTTGTATTAGGAAGTCAATCTCCGGATCTCCCTGCTTTGTGCACTGTATTTGTCCAACAATGTCCCCCCATCATTCTCCCCACCGCTCACCAGAATTTCTCCTTTGCTCGAGCTATCCAACTTAGAAAATGGTTGCCGCCACCAACACCAAAATTTCAGCGCAAGCTCCAATCGAACTGAACTATGATCGAGCAAGTGAATTAAGAGCTTTTGATGAAACCAAAACCGGGGTCAAAGGACTAGTCGACGCCGGCGTTTCGCAAATCCCCCGGATATTCATCCACCCACCAGATAACTTTGACAACCCACAAAATCCAACCAACACCCAGTTCAGTTTTCCAATCATAGACCTCGCCGGCATCGACAAGGATCCAATCCGGCGAAAGGAAACTGTCGGAGAAGTCCTCGATGCGTCGGAGAACTGGGGTTTTATCCAAGTGATCAATCACGGAATTCCCGAGAGTGTGTTGGAGGAGATGGTGGATGGGGCCCGGAGGTTTTACGAGCAGGACACCGAGGTCAAAAAGCTTTGGTACACGAGAGATTCGTCAAGAGCTTGTGTGTATAACAGCAATTTTGATTTGTTTAGAGCGCCGGCGGTTAACTGGAGGGATACTGTGTTTTGTACTATAGCTCCTAAATCCCCAAATCCAGAGGAATTGCCTGAGACTTGCAGGTATGCTTCAATTTAGATAAAGAGAGAAGCTTATTCACAGTTTCACGCAATTTCAATCATTCAAAAGTGTTTTGGATGATCTAGATTAAAAACAATCTATTAATAATAGATAATCTATTACCGTTAATAAATTATTTTTAATCTAAATCGTTCAAATACGTTTGAGCAGCTAAGATAAGATTTAGCGTCGTAAACCTTGAAATAAGATAAGGTGTTTAGATAAGTGAAAATATTGACCCAGTTGTTATACTTGTATTGCATTTTAAGGATGTGCGATATCTCCATTCCATTTGGTAGGGGATTTTTGTTGTCCAGTGTAAGACGACGTTGTTCTGCTTTCATTCACACCCATTCAACAAATCCAGTTTGGCCTCCCTTTTTATGGGCAAGAAATTAGTGATTTTTTTTAATTTTTGTGGGACCCATCTATTACAAAGATGATTCAAACCCCAAATAATTCTTAAAATATTTTTTTATGGATTCCTAAGAAAAAATTAGCATAATTCGATGTCAGTAAAAACTGTTTCAGAATTCGTAGGGCACCTTACGAATCAAACACTATAGCAATTGACAACCTCTTTTCATTTCCCTCGATAAGTCCCTCCACAAATTCATTATCGGAAAGCAGCTTAATAGGTTTCCCAAGTCCATAGTCTTGGTTTTGAGAACTTGTTTTCCAAACAAACTTCGTACATGGGTCTTACGGAGTAATTAATTTGCCCTGCAGGGATATTCTACTGGAGTACACAAACCAAGTAAAGCAACTAGGCTTTTCTTTGTTCGAGTTATTATCCGAGGCTCTCGGGCTGAATCCTAACTACCTGAAAGACATGGGCTGCGCCGAGGGGCTAGCAGTTCTGTGCCACTACTATCCGGCATGCCCGCAGCCAGAACTAACATTAGGAACGAGCAAGCACGCCGACAGCGACTTCATCACGGTGCTGCTGCAAGATCATGTGGGAGGCCTCCAAGTCCTGCACCGGAACCAGTGGGTTGATGTACCCCCTACTCCTGGAGCACTTGTGGTAAATGTTGGAGACCTTCTTCAGGCAAGTCTATGATCCATTTATTCACCTTTGTTTTTGATTCTGTGGTACTAGTTTAAACAATTTTGTTAGGCACTTTTCTTCTATGATTTATTTCATTGTATGGTAGCTAGATGAACTACGACAATCTAAGCGTCCGAGATGTGTCTGGTGGTCACTTCTAATTCAAGAGTAGGCCATTCATGTTAGCGATGTTTGAAGAGATAAAACTCACATATGTTAAACCTTCTAGCCTCTCACACGGATGGAAGTTCGTATAATTGCTAGTGCATTCCTACGTACTTTATTCCATCATTTGTCGAAGTGTTATGTGCTAATGACATTTTTGACATGCTCGAACCTATCTTTCGGATACAAATCTCTGTATCCTAAAATCATGTGTTCGTGAGGTCCAACACCTGAAAAACGCATCCACACCCATTTCAGAGACTTGAATCGACACAACATAGTAAATAGACTGCCTCAGGTGCTGGGAACCATAGTCAATTAAGCAGTCAGTCAGCATAATTCAGATGAAATCATTATATCTCGGCAGATGTAGCTTAAAGTCCATTATCTGAGTCACCGAGTTTGCTGCAATAACAAAACAAACCATCAATTACAACATTTTATTTAGCATTGAGTTGTTAACTTTGCTCTGAAGTACAGGCAATTGACTTAGTTTATTTGCTGGGGGTTTTCAGCTTGTAACAAATGACAAGTTCAAAAGCATCGAGCATAGGGTGCTGGCGAACCGTGTGGGTCCAAGAGTATCGGTGGCATGCTTTTTCACCACGGGAATGTCGCCATCGACAAAGCTGTACGGGCCTATCAACGAGTTGTTGTCCGAAGATAATCCTCCAAAGTACCGGGAGACCACTGCACGAGATTTTTCAGCTCACTTCAATGCCAAAGGTCTGGACGGGACTTCTGCCCTGCTTCATTTCAAGCTCTGAACTCTCAAAATTCTCTAACACCTACCACTACATGACGAGGCGAGAGTGTTTTCCCACACTTTTTATGTGTTTAGTTGTCGGGAATGTTGCCTGAAAAATAGATTCGCAGGAAAGGTGGAGAGATGAGGAATCTTGCAAGGAAATAAAATTCCTTTCTATTAGTCGTGGATATATTTTGAAAGAAAGTGTTTTCCAGCGGGCAACTTGAAGTTATGAGTCCCTCAACTTTCTTGATAATAAACAGATAAAAATTTATGAGGAAGTCGACTTTGCCTATCCTTTCTCATCATTTCCACGCAACTGAACGGGGCCTACGGCAAGTAATACCCAAGCAACATCAGCAGAGAAACAAAGAAAGCTCCACAAACTTTGAATCCTAAAGTTCCATCATCCATGTTACAGTTGTTTTGGAATAATTATACATTATTTCAACAAGAAAAAAGGATTCTCTCATCATATGCTAAATTTTACAACGGAATCTGATATTCTAGGATTATCAGTAGCACCACACAGCTTGGGGCAATGTATTGAGAACAGAAAGCACTCAGTATTCCCTGGAGCTCCTCCTTAACCATAAACTGCAAATCAAATGAAGAAAGAAAAATTGCAAGTCAGTATAAATGAGGAGGTCATTTCACAAGTTGGAAGTTCTAGCACCGCCATAAAAAGAATCCCGACCATCATGCATGAAGCAGCATCAAATAGTTGGAACCGTGAGATTCAAATAAATGGAGTTATTTGGCACAGAGCGTTATGTAACATTACCATAGTGAAAGCAAGTTAAAAACAACAAAATCTCTTCCATGTGGAAACAGGTAATGAAATAGAAGCGTCTGCACAATCCAGGGCGTCAAAGTTCTCAGTAAAATTTTAAGATTCCCCATGTGCATTTTCAAACAATTGAATGTAGAGCTATTGCACTTCAGAACTGAATGGCAACAGCCAACAAGCAATCCAGAAATTGAGAGGTCAGGTCCGTTTATTTGGCTGCATATGAGGATCAGATTGAACTATATAGATGACAGAACTACATATCTGGTGTTTGGTTATAACTGTTTGCAGCCCGGGTCAGATATCCATAGGATAGGGCTAACCCCACCAAGTAGGGGATACTACAATACCATGGAACAATGCCAGATTCATAGATATCAATACAATGCAAGATTGGGGTTTTTCCTGCCGGAGAGGGGATAAAGGACCCACACAAAAACTCCATGACCAAATTACCAGAAAAAAGAGCTCTATGAAGACATAATAATAAAACCTTTTCCCAACCCTAAAAACCTGTCTTCACAATCCTAACTACTTGTGCCAACACAATTATTCAACTCCAGCACCTAAAGAACACATAACATTCATTAGTGTTCACAGGGTACTCTATTCAAAACATCCTCTTGCTCTACCCAACCTTTTTCTTGAACACAAACAGTTGATGACAAAATACTGCTACTGCCTTTCTTCGTGGAAACAATTAAAACGAGTAACAAATCTATACTTCGTGACACTTATCCTACATCACCCCAAATCCTAGGGTTCTGGGATCCACCTTGATTGTCTACTAAATGTGGATTGGGACAGGATTACATCTTGCACAGTTTCACTGAGTACTGTGAAGGAGGATAATGTCCCTGTTATCTAAGAGTCCAGATGAATGGGAAGAGGCATAGAATCCATTCATTCGTAGCAATACCAACTACGAGCTGCTTACATCGCAACCACATGTGATGGATCCAAGTGTGAAAGTTTGGTATAGGTCCGGTACATATGTTATGCGCGGGTGGATATGGGACTTGGGCAACTAGCAAAAAGGTAAGATATGCCTCAATGCTCAAATTCTTCATGTCTTTAAGACTTGACAAGGGAAGGGCTAATACCAAGGTTGAAAGTTGAAATTGAATTTCATGGAAACAGGACAATCCAGTGACTCAGCCCAACCCCTAGGCTATCCATCGTTGAAACTTGAAAAGGAAGCAAAAAAAACTGAAAAAGCACGTAAAAACTTGTTTCAGGCTTAAGCAAGACACAAACTTTGGGAAGTGCTAACAAGGTGTAAATCAATTCACCACAAACAAATTTCAGAGGTAACAAGCTTCACACTGTTTTTAATACAGTTTTCATCTTCGTGTATTCATTTTCCCTCATTTTTCTTTGGAGGGATAAAGTTCTTTGGTTCAGTTTCTCTCTTTCCTCATTATACAAAAATCTTTTTGTTAAAAAATCACAAGACATGCCAACTTTAAGTATGAAAGCAAAACCCAAATGAAAAAACCATACAAACGCCAATACAGCAAATAAATACCTTATTCTCACTCATTCAAAGAATATAGTATGCACAGTACAGTTAACGAGCATTTGAATCATTCAACAGAAACAAACATAATTGACATAAACGAAATCTCCAGGTATGCAAATAGGAAATATCCAACCTTATTGCAGAGGCAAATGAGCTTTAACATCCTCAATCAACTTCATGAAAAAACACCCATCATTAAAAATGCCCTCTGCACTTCAATGAACCACATAGGCATTTTTTCTTCCTCTGCCCTGCTTGGCCGGACCGACCTGTCCCATAATCATATGTCAACTCTTTCATAGGAGGAATGTGACCGATTGCGAAAAACGCAATATGGAGGTAAGCTTCATTATTACATTCTCGCAACACAGGTTGCCAATAGACATTTGGAGTACAGCTGTGGTTCATAAATCTAGCTACATTCCCACCTTTTTTGGCACTTACAACAAGGGGAAATGGGATTTTTGGAGACTCAATAGAATTTCCAGCCATAACATCTGAAGGTTCATTGGTGCAAGTAGCGTCAAAAATATAGTGATCGTCTCTTTCCCTCTCAAGCTCCTCTTCTGTTGATACATCAATGACTTCTCCGGCGTACTCACAGATAAAAGCTCCAGCACGGATGGGATCCCAAGACCTTACACCCCAACCTCTATCCTTAGTTCTAAACACCTCAAGGCGGACTTTCAAACCCGCCTGGGACATCCTGTTACGGCAATTGGGAGGGCATAAACAAGAAGAACCACACTCATGTATTAAAGCCTTAAAAATCAAAAGAACCCCAAGTGCAGTATAAGGGAGAACTCCTCCATTTTTCTGAATGCAAGAGCAGTTTAAGTCACCAGGTTGACATCCACCACGACACATACAGCTTCGAGAAGGTTGTGGTGAATGAAACGGTTTCCGATACTTGAGGGTAGGAAAATATGTAAAATAAGCAGGGCCCTTTTCGTCATCAACGTCATTTACAAGAGAAACAGGTAAATTTTCTGCACCTGAAGTCAGGTCTGGCAAAATAACCCCAACCCTTGACGTAATGCCTTCCTTCCATTGCTGAATTGATTTCCACATGGTAAAAGCTTCAGGCTGGCCAGGAACTCTGACCAATTTGTACTTGAAAACATTGACACCTGACCTCCCTTTCTCCGCCCAAGACTGCTGGATTTTATAAAGGCCATCGTAGAGGTATATCTTCCCAGTTGGATTCGCCACATCTTTCACACCGCGAACAACTCGAACATGGTTACCTCGATGCAAGCTCTTCTCCAATGCTAGATTACCCCTTTCAAGTTTCTGATCCGTTATGTCTACGAATTTATCTTTTCTGTAAATATTTCCACCTTGGCCACTGTAAATCAACACATCCCCATCGTCAACATTATCCTCGTATCCTCCAGATGAGACAATGCTTATAGCCAAAGAATCTTCGCCTTGAACAAGCTTGAAACTCATAAAATCAATCCCAGCCATTGATGGAGCATGCAAACCCACCAAACACATTTCCATCCTGAAAAAAAAGATGTCCCCTATTTCAATCCCTGGTACAGCTCCAATCCTCTTCTTGGTGTTCGTTCTAACTCCTTTATTCATCAAGATAGCGCCAGCTTTTAAGTCTGGACGTCTTAATCCCCCTGGAGCTGCCTCCTTTCCTTCCTCAACTTGGGTTATCCTTCTCCGGAGCAAATCAAATATCATTAAAATATAACTAATCGACTGGGTATCACCATCGGCTTGCCTACCTGAATCGAACTCCACAAGATTGAAAGATTCCAGGAAACTATTGGCTACTAAGTCAATGTCAACACCAGGAGAAACCTCTCGGCCACTCCTTGTCCTCATCTCGGATCTTCCTTTCCTTCTCCTCACCTTACTACCGGTATCTTCTGCATCAGCGACATGCATACTGAAGCCACTCAGATACTGGTCAGTCTGATCTTGGGAGTCACTATAACCATCTACATCCAAATGGATACCAGCTGTACGATATCTAGAACTCTTTCTGGATGGCCCAGTGCTTCCATTTGCAGCCCGAGACTTCTTTGTCGACGTTGGCTTAAATGAAGTTAGGGGAACAGGTGATGGGATTGCATTGTTAAAGCCACTGTGCCCTGCTTGATTGGGTACCGCAGACCTTAGAGACTCTGTCGGGACGAGAAAGGGATAAAATGGAGAAACCCCGGGTGGAAAAGGACCAGTTGGAGGGAAACACATGAAGGGTGAAGTTTGGGGAGATGAGAAGGCGGACATGCCAGGAGAGGATGGAAATGTTGGAACAAGACATCGCAATGGCCTTATATCAAAAATCTTAGATTTATCCATAGAACCCGGTGTAGGAATAGACTCCGAACCCACACCTTGTTCCATAACTGATCAACACTATTTGAACCCACTTATATTACAATTCCACAGGCACTTGAATACCAAAAAGGCAAAATGTTTATTATTCACTCTCTTCTTCCACCACTCTCACTCTGTATGACAGGTTCTCATCTTGCCACCAAAGATCTGAGTTTAAAGTCAGAGGAATATTAAGCACAACATGAAAACTGGAAAACAACAAAGACAAAACAAAAGTTAGAATACAAAACTACCTGGGCAAAAATAGAGCTGACTGTGCCACAGCTGTCAAAAAGTTAACGGCTTCGATCGAGAAATCCAGTAAAAAAAAGCTTCTTACAACGTGCAAGCAGATATTATACTGGAAAAGAGAGACAAAATGGCAACTAAGGTCCAATTTTTAAGAGCAAATCAAAAAGCATTAAGAATTAGTCAAAACCCCAGAAACCCACCAAGCAATAGACTAAGAAATGAGGATTTAACAACAAAACAGTGCTCACCAAATTCCAAAACATGCTATACGCATGTAATTTTAACAACAATACAGTGCTCACCAAATTCCAAAACATGCTATACGCATGTAATGAGATGAGGCGATGAAACAATAAACAAAAGAAAAACTTGAATAATGTTACTACTGAAGAAGAATATCAGGGATTTGTTACGAAAAGAAAACGAGGCTTCACGGTAAGAATAGAGGTAAAAAGTGCTACATACAACATGCAAGTAAAGAGTGTATAGTATACCGAGGAAGAGAAGTAAAATAACTACTGAAATTAAAATATCTTTTAAGAGAAAAAACAAATGACCCCATAATTACTCTTAACTCTAGAAACGCCACCAAGGAACACAGTGACAAAGTTGGTATTAAACAACAAAAGATTTACTCAACAAAGCAATATTCCACCAACTAGAAATAAACTATCCGCCCAGATGATTCCTGCAACATGCAAGAAAAAGATCTTGGTGGACAAAGAGAAACAAAATAACTATTCATATCCAGTGTCCAAGATAAAATCAAACAGTCCCCCAAATTAGTCAAAAACCGCAAAACCCGACCAGATAACGGGACAAGAAATTGGGGAACAAAACAAGAATTACAGACCAACGCAACATTCACCAACGAGGGAGACAAGTTCTACGCAGATGCTTTGTACGAAACGCAAGAAGAGATATACTGAGAAAGAGAAGCAAAATAACCAAAAACAACAAGAAAGTATGCAAAGTTAGCACACATTGATGGGTGTCTGGGAGGCGTAGACAGTGTATAGACCTTTCCAGGCAATGCATCCACAAAGTGGCTCTCTCCTTACGCAAGGTGCATTTTCGCTAAACTAAATGGACTACAGGGTAGATAATAGTCAAGTTGTTTCCGCTAAATCGTATTTTTAGTTAATAAATGTGAGGAGAATGACCTGTCTAGAAATCCTTGAAAACATGGGTTTTGTGTTCCATTAAGCCTTCTTAAAAAATAAGTACTTATTTGCAATTTTCAAACTTAAAAATAAGGTATTGACGAAAATAATTTTGTGTCTATCTAATAGATTCAAGAGGGGACTTCCTCCTGACCCTGGAAACCATTTCTATGGCTATTTCTTTTTCTATAAACCACGAGTTTGGTGGTGCCCCTTTTTTGCACCGTTCAAAAGATCTCATTCAAAACTATCAAACAAGATCCATATAACGCAAAAAATTATTTAGTACGTCCATTATTTTAAAACTTTTTTAAGCTTGAAAACTGCAAATGAGTACTTATTTTCCATTAGTTTAGTGGAAACGCACACCTTTTAGTATCCTTTCTACGCAGTTGCTGACTAAAGATCCAATTTTAGGGGGGTATCCCCCAAAGTTAGTTAAAAACCCTATTAACAGTAACACCACCAAGTAACAGAGGGAGGAAATGGAGAGTAAACCAAAGGAGAATCACAAAACCAAGCGATGGAGATATGTTCTACACAGGCAATGACAATGGGAAAACGAGAAAAATTTTGACAAAGAAAAAGCCTCAATTAGCAAAAGCAGTCGGAAAAATCATAAAATGAACTGAGAATCTAGTAGAAAATGCTTCCTACAACAAGCAACTAGAGAATATAATGAAAAACAGAATCGAAATTACTACTCACAGTTCCCTTCGGATTGAGGGGTTTGGTGAGAAAAGAAATGAATAGAAACGAGAATCTCACCCCTTATTTGGATAAATAGGTGGGAAAAGATGAGGAATGTGTGCAAATGCAAGGCTTATCTTGTTTCTCACCAAAAATGATGAGATTTGGAAAGAAAGCATAATCCTTTGTTTTCTCACTCAATCTAAAGGTTTAAATTTTCAAGAGCAAACCCAAAAATCCGCAAAACCCTAGAAACCCCACCAAGGAACAGAGTGAGAAACTGGGGGCTAAACAAAAAGAGGCATTCTATAATCAAAGGAACATTAACAGCCCCTCTACATGGTGAGAAAGGATGCGAAAAGGAAAGAAAGGTAAATCCTTTCACTTAATTGGATAGTATAGCCAAAAGAGATTTTTTTAAACATCAGATAGTGTACGTATAAGAAAGAATGAGAAATAAGGGGCAAAAAATGAATCTTCACCGGTCGATTTACTTCGATTCTCACCAAATTTCCCAACCCTTCGTTTTTTTTCTCACAATCAGAGGGCCTGTAGACAACTTAGCGAGAATTTTCATCGCAGGTAATGAAATGAAATTTCAAACAAGCACGAGAAATTTGAACACGGCTCCGACTGAAGTAGAAGTTCAGCGACGTTAATAACGCAAACGCAAACGCAAACGTAAACGGAGTAGCAGAAGAAGAAACATAAAATCAGCTGAACAAAACCCAAGCAGATCCACGAAGAGAGAGAGAGAGAGAGATTATAGATGTTACCTTCAAACATAAAATCAGCTGAACAAAACCCAAGCAGATCCACGAAGAGAGAGAGGGAGAGAGAGAGAGAGAGAGTGTGTTGGAACTTGGAACCACCACGGTGGGGTGACACGGCGCTTAAGGGCGCTGCTATCCGCAGCCTTTATTTTCTCTTATACCCATTAAAAATTTTCAATTATACTAATTACAGAAATTGAGATACATTTTCAGCACTCAATTATCGAAATATAATATTTTTTTTACATTTTCAGCACTCAATTACCGAAATATATTTTTTTTTTCAATAGCTATTTACCGAAAATGCATGTTCGGCAGTTGTTTACCGAAAGTTGAATATATTTTCGACATGTAATTACCAAAATATAATCTTATTTTCAACAGTTATTTACTGAAATGTTATTTATGATTTTTAACAACCACTTACCGAAATATAGTGGGTTATGGGAAAAAATAAAGGGTTGCGAATAGCCGCGCCCGCGCTCAAACTTCCGCAACAGGGCCTTTGTCCGAATCCGAAACAAAAGATGCCATTCTCTGCAGTTGCAATTCAATACAATTGGTTTTGAGAAGGAAAAAAATAGAGGAAATTTCTTTTATATCCCTTCGACTTTCATCTAAAATTCATTTTGGTCCTTCACCTTTTAATTTGGACAATTAAATACTTCGACTTTCCAATTGGTTCCAATGTCACCCTTTACACGGATGGCGTTAAGTTTTTGGATGGAAAAGGTGCACATGCCAAACACGTGACCCCTTTTGAGGGGTATTTTTGCCCATCCCTTCATCTCTCTCTGTGTCTCTCTCTCTCTGCACACACAAGCGGACCAAGACAAAACCTAGCCTCAATCTTGATCTCTCCAACCACCCTCTCCCTCTCCTCTCCGTCACCCTCCTCCTCCTCCACCCCTTTCCAAGTTTAATTCAAGACCCTGCAACCAAATCTTTTCTCAAAAATTCAATCGTGCAAAAAAAAATAAAAATAACAGGACCAACTCATGACTGCATATAGAAATCCAAGGGATGCTGCAGGAGTTGATGATCCCGAACGGCAACAATTGATCAAGGAAATAGAAGTATTGACAAGTGGAGAAGCCTCATTGGCGAACGTGGAGAAGACATCAACAACGGCGACGACGAAGAACAAGAAGTAGAAAAAGCCTTTAGGATTAGGATTCTCTCAAGAGTGAAGACCGAACCTAGATTGGGAGAATAATGGTGAGTAATAGACCATTTTATGATCAACGGCGACTAGAAAACCCTCTTGGTAACCTAAATTGGATTGTATATTTTATTCATATACCAACGCAGTAAATTAGCTTCAATTTGACAGTTATGGATTTTGACTTTCTGTAATTGGCTAAATTGGGGTTTTGAATTCCTGTAATTATCACGAAGTAGAGTTTAGAATTAGAATATTATGGGTCCAATGGCAGGAAAAAGTTGCAAGTCCGGTAATGGATTTCATGGATGGAGTACACAGAGAGAGAGAGAGAGAGAGGAGGAGGAGGAGGATGAGGAGGAGGGGCGGGGGGTTGAGATTCGTTGAGAGCTTTGCGGAGAAACCGTGGAGCTTTGCGGAGAAATTGTGGATGCTGCAACTGAGGGCTAGGTCTGTGGTGCTTGTGGGTTGGGAAGGTGGAGGGCTTGGCATTGTGGTGGACGCAGAAAATGAAGGTTTTGGAGAGAGAGGAGGGTGAGGGTGGGGGTGAGGGAGAGGGAGAGGGTGGGTTTAGTCTTTGGTCAGTTGGTCCGATTGGGTGTGTAGACACTGTAGAGGGAAAGAGAGAGGGGGAGGGAGGGAGGACGGGATGGGCAAAAATACCCCTCAAAAGGGGTCACGTGCTGGGCACGTGCGCTTTTTCCATCCAAAAATATAACGCCATCCGTGTAAAGGTTGACATTGAAACCAATTGGAAAGTCGAAGTATTTTATTGTCTAAATTAAAAGATGAATGACCAAAATGAATTTTAGATGAAAGTCGAAGGGATATAAAAGAAATTTTCCCAAAAAAATCTCTAACGCCACTCTCCTTTGTGCCTCTATTAGATGGTTTGTTTGTGAGAGAATGGGAGTGTCGTTAAAAAAAGTGGAGTGGATAGATAGATAGATAGATAGAAAAATTCTATTGAGACAGAGTGAATTTTTTTTCTCTAAACTTGTAAAAGAACAAAAAGTTCTTTTATTTTGGTTTCTGGTCAAACAATTGGTATATCAGTTTAAAAATATCATACTAAAAAGATTCAAGGTGCGTTTCACACTCTTTTTTGTTTTGTGTGAGAATTTACGATGTTCTTGAAAAAATATATAAAGAAAGATTAATTTTGAGTTATGTTTTTCTTCCACATACAAAGAGTGAATATAAATGAGGGAAGTGTGAAAATCAATTATCAAAAATTAAACAACACCCTGTGGGCACTCAACCATTGTTTTGGGCTGATGAGAAGGATCCAATTCAATGACCGGCATCGGTTTAGACTTTGTCTACAAGCTTCTAAACTAAAATTTGTGTTGCAGTCGTTTTAAGCCTTCAAAAATATTTGAATTTTATGGTCCCTCCTATTTTATTTTTTTATCTCTTTCAATGGTCTAACAAAAGGCCTCATCTTTAAATTTCGTTTTTAGAATTCTGAAAAGTCAGAACTTACTCTACTTGTAGAGCACATCAAGTACACAGTGATTGGATAAACATGATTGGAAGCCATTTATTTAGGGGAAAAAATGAACACTTTATAAAGGAGACGTGGAGACAAATTTATTCCAATTGGAACTAGTCAGGTTAATTTTTGACAAGATTAATGTTCTCGGCAAGTCCCTACCAACGAACGATTCCAATCAAAATAAAAAACAAAATAAAAAAACAAATAGAGATACCAGTGGATATTCGACGACTGTTTGATAATGCTAGCATTTGATAAGCACAAACTGGCGGAAAACGAAAAACGGAAATGCGGTGAGCGTGGATCGAACACGCGACCTTCAGATCTTCAGTCTGACGCTCTCCCAACTGAGCTATCCCCGCTAACGTGACGGCGTTGGTCAGATTTAGGATTATATTCTATACATCTCTTCTTATAACATTCCATATGATGTGATATTCCAATGATTCCATTTCCATTTTAGTTGGACAACAAAACTATACGAAGCCCACAACATAAAAGCCCATTAATTCAATAGCAAAATCTCATTCGGCTAAATAAGTCAGTTAGCTTATTTTTAGTTCTTATTCAAAAAAATTTCGTATTTGTTAGTTTTCGTCAATTTTTTTTGGGAATTATTGCAACGTCGTGACTAGAGAAAATTAAAAAGTAAAAAATTATTATCGATTTTTTAATATATATATAAATGAAAAAATTGGCTTATTTTTGTCTTTATTAAAAAAAAAATAGGTTTCGATCATAATTTTTTACTTTTTGGATTACTCTCGTCATGACGATACAAAAATTTTCAACAAATTGACGAAAAACTAACAAATACGAAAAAATTTGAATAAGGACAAAAAAAAAAAGCCAATTGCCTTATTTAACTAAACGGATAGTCCAATGATGATTCTCTCCCAACAGACGGCTCCGGATTACGGGTCTTTGTAACCCTTTGGGCATTTTCTATCTATCTATTGATAATAAAAAAACTCTTTATCCCCCGGATTACTTCATCCCCTCTCTTATACTGCATCCGACCGAGACCTACTTTTATAACAGTTCCAATGTTCACATTCCTTCAATGTTAGTTGGTGAAATTTTTTTCCCTTAAATTATTACTCGGTGAAATTAAAGGCATATATCAACACTGAGTCCTAACCATAAAAATAAAAATAAAAAAAAAACAATCCTAATTGTTGGACAAATCGATGATTGTGTCATCTTTCTTCAAATTTATAAGACAAAAGTGTTTGCTCGTGCCTACGGCACTACGCACTCCAAGTAGAATTATCCTAGCTAGTGGCTCAAACACTAAACCGGTTCATTAGTGTATAGTATGTGATCCTCTCCTTAGTGGCACAAAAGAGAATTACACATGCTAACGGCACTCCCCCAACTAAACTTTGAAGCTAGCTAGCTACAAAAAACTAGTATTAATTTGGTTATGGAATCTCAATAAATACCAGGCACTCCCATTTAATCGTGCGAAAATGGTGACGAAAAGAAAGATTTCAGTTTCTTCCAATTTTGATTTCTTGAAATACCCAAATTTGTTCAAAGCTTTCCTATCAATTATCTCACATGGCAAAAGGATACTGCAATCTCTAGCTCAGAGGAAATTAGGGCTTTGTTGACCATCTTTCCATTGATAAAATTCTTCTTCTCGAGTCGGGGAAAAAAAATCATGCCGAAGCTTAAATCATGGTAGGTTTATTCACCGTTAGTCACATTTTTTTCTCATGTATTTTATTCAACTGGAACAAATTTTGGGTTTTGATCGATGACTGAGTTTGGTCTTACTCTTCTATAGGAATATATTTTTACGATTCCCAACCTAAACTGGCATGCAAACATAGAGAAATTGGCGTGCAATTGGAAAATTTAGGATGGACATGGGTAAAAATAAGGATAAAATAGAGAGTACACTATCTACAAACATATAATTTCCCTCCCCTCTATTTGAATCTTCTGAACATGCATTTTCACAAAACACGTTGAAGGCAAAAGCATACCTTAACTAGGTCTGAACCGTGAGCAAAAGCAGAGAGGGAAGAGAGCCAAGAAGGGTAAATATCAATCAGAAATGAGTTACAGTGAGGGCCGACCAGTGGCGGAGCCACATGGAGACGAGTGGGGGCACGCGCCCCCACTGCAATTTTTAATAATTTCACTTTTATCCCAAATTATAAATACCATCATAATTTGTATTCAAAAATTATACACATTTTTCTCTTATAACACTTATTAATCCTAAGTATCTTTGTCAAGTTTTTAAAAAAGTACTCTTTTATGTACTTGTTTTCCATAAAGACTCATTATATATATGTGTATTGTAGCAATTTTATAGCTTAAGTTCATTTTTTTATGTTATGGTTGTTTATTACAAGTAAAAGATAGAAAATTTTAAAACCATACTCAATGGTGCCCCCACCGACCTAAATTCCTGGCTACGCCGCTGGGGCCGACGACCTGGTGGTGATGATAGAGGCGGATGGAGTGAGAAGTTGTTGGTCGGAAATCCCAAGAGCACTTCCCCTCTTCCCTCACGATGCCTTTTGCTAAGTTGCATTCAAATCAAAATTTACCAAACCCAGAAATTTTTTTCCTAAGCTGCATTCAAATCATCACTGCATTTTTTTCTACTAAGTTGCATCCAAACACAAAAAATCATATCAAAATCTCTAACCCAAAAAACCAAAATTGACCAACAAACTAAATCAATGAAAACCATGATTCGTACCACAGTAGCAGAGGTAAATCTCGAGAACTCCACAACATTGGGCCACCACCAGCAACCACGTCGCAGACACCAATTGCTGCAGTGGATTTCTTTAGTGTAGATCAGGAGACACCAACCACGTCGCAGACACCAATTTACGGGACTGTACAGTGACTGATATCGAAAGGGAGAGTACACTGTTTGTGAGAGAGAGGCTCTCCGTAGGATTTGGGGGGCAATTTCAGGGCCTTGGTGCTTCGTCGCAACCTAACCTCTTAGAAAGGTTCACACCCCAAGCGTAGGGCTAGGTCGTTGAAAGCATAATAACCGGTAAGACCGGAATCATTCCCACAGAGAAATCTTCTTTAGCGAATTTGGAATAGATGTTGAGTAGAGAGTTGCGGCGTTCAAGCAGCCAACTTTGGTATTCGATTTGAAAGATGATATTTAAACTTGGAATTTAAACTAGATTAAAGATGGTCGAGTCAAAGGGATTGATTTACCCACGACTTAGCCGTCAAATGGTTCCTTCATCTAACTCATGAGTGAACCGAAACCCTCCGGATTCCACTTGAAGAATTAAAAGCTGAAGACTGCTTATAACTTAATTCAAAGCTATAATTCAAATTGAACTCATTTAACGCAAGTGAGAGACGAAAAAGAATCGTTCGCACGCGTAAGATTTCAAGCACGTTGCACAAGGCGATAAACTTCATTGATCAAAGAAGCCACCAACCCCATGGTCAATACTAGAAATCATGAGTTTAATTCATTCAAAACATTGAAATTAAGCTAAAGTTAAGAGAAACTATTTAATCGACTAATCCATAGGGTGAACCTCACCCCATGACCGAACCGATTAACTACTCACTCATAGCAAAAAGACTAGAAATTATGCTAGAAAATGAAAACATGATTAGCCGATAGAAAAGGAAAGAAACTTGATTTATATAGAGAACAAACTTATAGCTACAACATTAACACTTAAGAATTTAACATCTAACCATAACTTACTTGAGTTCTTGAGGATTGAAAGCTTGAAAAACTAAGAACACAAAATGAAAATCCTAGAGAGCAAAAAAAAGACTTAAAGTGTAAAGATTACATATTGGCCATAAATGGCATACAAAGCCATTTATAGGCCTTGCAAATCAGTCATAAAATGGACCAAAAGGTCCCTAAAATATCCAAAAAACATACTAGAAGTAGAAACTTTCCATATATGGAAAGTTGAAAAAGCTAACAAAAATCTGCACTACGGGCTTGGGTACCAATAGCTCAAAAACGAGGTATTGGTACCAACTAAACTGTTTTCCAATTCGGCAAGATGGTACCAATAGCTCAAAAACGAGGTATTGGTACCTCTGTGTGAAATCTGCAGAACAGGGTCAGCTTAGGCCATCATGCCTTGTCGTGCCCCGACGGCCTTCCAAAACTTGATTACATGATCAACGGGACTTGGCGGAGGTGTGCCTTGTGGCCTTGCACTCTCGGATGCCCTTGAGGGCTATCTTCAAACCATATGCCTCACTTGCTAAGCTTTGGCACATTCCTTGCCATCTTTGACCTCCGGCCAATCTCCGAGGCTTCTTGTGACACCATTAGGCTTCGGTGACAATGAAATGAGTACTGGTGGGCATTTGGACACTTGGTTCAACCCGGAACATCCCTTGGCGTACGAAATTGCCTTATTAGCACGTTTTACCTGAAATACACACAAAAATACCTTACGTGCAATATGAGATAAAAACGACTACTTAAATGCATAAAAGTTACAAATTAGAGGATTTAAGCTCCAAGATTATACAATCTTGGGTGCTAATCACACCCCTCAACTTGAACTTTGCTAGTCCCTAGCAAACATAATATAAAAATTAAAAACTTAACAATTTAAAAACTTAACAATCCTTCCGACAACACAACTAAGGAACATACTCATCCCGTATCCGAACTAGCAGGAGTTCAAAAATCACGGTTCATCTATACCACAACTCACGGCTAGATACAAAATGAATAACTAAGTACAAAGCATGTCCCAAGCAAGTAACAAAAGGCTTGTATTTACATCCAAAGAGAGGATACGCCAATATTGTGAACACACGCACCCGCTAGCAGCTATATCCCACAAAAAGTGCTCGAAAAGTAGGCAATAGTGAACAAAAATGCTACGCCTCATATGTAAAGAGCACTTTAAAACCGAAGTAATAAATAAGCAACTAACAACTAAATTAACGAAAGGAAACATGTCACAAACTAACAATGCTAAACATCAAATATTGAATCAACATGGAATCAAGGCGTACTAAGGATCAACGGAGGACTTCATTAGCATATAATGACCTTGGTTAACAAAGAACGGTTAGCAAAACGAGGTGGCGGCCATATCTAGCTTGGTTATCTAACCTTGACCGCCACCGACACAAAACACCAAGTCAAAGGCCACATGCCGACCTTAGACACTAATCCTCATCCTCATCACCTTCATTACCATCCTCTTCATTTTCCTCACTTTCCTCATCGGTCTCACCCTTCCACAAACATTTCAAAGTGGCCATATTCTAACAGAAGAGTTTATTCAACATGCTTTCCTTCTTTTCTTTCGGACCCGGCTTGGTAGTTAAAATAGCTTTTGAGCTTTCTTTGAGGGTGCCAGAACAAGGCTTGCTCTTCTTCAAAAAAGTATCAATGATTGGCCCAGGGTCAAGATGTTCCATCTTCTTGTAATAATTTCCTTTCACACCCTGCCGCTTGCACAAAGTAACTGTCCTCCTCTGGATCAAAATGGTACCGGTACCTCAATTTTTAGGTACCAATACCTTCTGTTGAAATTCTGCAAAAATTGCTTCCTTTGCTCTTTCATGCCTCGACCATTTGTAATTCACCCAAAACGTGTAACACCCGTTCCGAGCATGCACGTGCATTGCATATGTCATTTAATTTTATGTTGCATAGGTCATGCTATTTGATACACGTGTTGCGTTATTATTCGCATATCATTCATTAATTATTTATCGATACATGATTTAAGTTTGAGGGTTTAATTAAGTTAATTAAAAGAGATTGACTTGGTAGGTAGAATGAATGGTAAGGATGAGACATGGCTCATTTGAACCATGTACCCCCACCTCATGGGATAAATTTTCCCTTAAATCTTCCCTAATAAGCTTTCTAGATATTTTACACCCCTCCACCGTTCTTTTCTTTCTATAACGTAGAGAGAGAGAGAGAGAGAGAGAGAGAGATGAGAAGAAGAAGAAGGAAGAAGAAGGGAAAAATTTTTGGGGAAAATCTAATTGAAGGTAAACTCTATATTACACCTAATTTATGTTTTAGGTTTGATCAAACATGCATATACCTGGATATTCTTGTAGTTTAAATCCCAATTAGTTCTTAGGAGAATGGATTTTTAACCTAGCAAATTCGTGTGGCTTATGGGTATGTTAGTTAGAGCTTGAATTTGACTGAATCTGTCCTGTTCTTAACGAATTTTTATCACTAACTTTCCGACCTTGTAATTTTCTGAAATTTTTACTGGAGATGGATATGCATGTCTAGTTGATTGGGTAAAATTTTCAGAATTTATTTCAAAGAGGGAAAAATGTTAAAAATCACACACCGAACTGCTGCTGTGAAACTCGTATTGCTGACTGCACAGACACAAGTTGGAAAAACAGTCATATCTCCTAGCTCGAGACTCGAAATCACATTCCGCTTTCTTTGCTGAAAACTAGACTTGTAGGGCTTTCCAACGGTGCAACTCGTGCACTGTGGTTATGCCCGAGCAATAACAGATTTGCTGTTAAAGTTTACTTAAAATCTGGCTCTGCACCAGTTTTAGTAATTGTTAAGTTATAATCGCGAGGCCGTGGTAAGGTTACCCAAACTCCGTTTTTGATGAATGACCTGTCGATTCGAAGAGGAAGAAGTTAACTTTTCAACGGTTTAAGTGGAATTCTTAGAATTCATGATTATGTAATGGATATGGTCAAAAGCGTTCATGTTGGACATGGACTAAGCCTTGTTCTTGGAAATTCTTGTATTAAATCTCATTGAACACATCATCCATCATTTTACTTGCATTATAACATAAGTTGGAACATGAGTTATTCTAAGTGTAGTCTCATTCATATTTTAGGATCGGGGGACGAGTCTCCACCTCAAAGTTGAGAAGGAGGCCTTTCGCTTTTGTCTTTTGGATCTCTAAGGTGAGTGTGCTATTTCATTGAAGTTGGCTTGCTAAAAATAAACTTATATTTTTTTCTGCGAATGTTGGAAAATTTTTGACTGTTGTGGATATGGATCAAGTTGCTTGAAAGATGGTTTTAATTCAAGAGCATGCCGTAGTTGTATTGTGGTTGGAATTGTCTTCTTCTTGATGTACACAAGAAGGGTATAAATTGTCTGTTTGTTGTACACAAACAGGGTATAAATTGTTGGAAGTACCCTGTTCACAGGGTCACGGTACCGTCATAACTCCTGGTTGCGAGGGAAGCAACCCTATGGCTTCTTGAAATATTGTGCTTACTTAATGGTTTGTGAAAAATGAATTGTTTCTTGCTAAATATGATTGAAGCATTACTCGATCCATGCTTGCTCGTGTAAACTGTTTTATGCTTTCCGCTTGAATGAAGTAGTAACACTCACAATCTTTTCAGGTATCTGAAGTAGAGTTTTGGTCCACTACTGGTCTGGCAGACTGTAGGAGCGGGGTCGAGGGTTGGCTCATAGTCCTTTTGGCGTAGCACTTTTTGTGATATCAATTTTTGGAGAGTTGTCGTATCATATGTGGATGCAACTCATTTTGTATAGCTCTTGTGAATTTTACTTTGGAAACCAAATGTAATCTATTTAGTCTATTTTGCCTTGAGTTTATGGAATGAATCTTATTAAAGTTGTTGCTTAGCTTTCTTTAAGGCAGTTTATGCTAATCCCCTAGAGCGGGTCGTTTCAGTTGGTATCAGAGCCAGGTTGTAGATTCTGTAGACTAGCCGTGTTTAGACTAGTGGTGGACCATAGGGTGTTTGTCTTGTGTTCGCGGGGATGGGATGGAATAGAATGATCATAAAACATGTCATGCATTTTATTTTTGTCATTTGAAATGTTCTTTGATGAATTTTTGCATATCTAGTTATGGACCACGCTGGTCAACATGATAATGCTAGAGAAACTCTATTAACTAGAGTTATATATCGGGACTGTAAATTTCGAATGGGCGATAAGGAGTTGTCGGTTGATTTGATGCCATTGAATATCACAGATTTTGATATAATCCTTGGTATGGATTGGTTATCTGCTTATCATGCCTCTATCGATTGTTTCCAAAAAGAAGTAACATTGCAGATTCCAAATAATCCACAACTGAAATTCCGTGAGGATAGAACTTCTGTTTGTATAATTTCTGTAATGAAGGCCAAGAAGTTGTTGAAAAAGGGTTGTCAAGGATTCCTTGCACATATTGTTGATAGTAGCAAAAGTACACCGCGGGTGGAGGATATACCAATAGTTTGTGAGTTTTCTGATGTGTTTCCCGAGGAATTACCGGGGTTGCCAGGTACACAACCAATTTCAATTGCACCTTATCGTATGGCTCCTGCCGAATTAAAGGAATTGAAAATCCAATTGGAAGATCTATTGGAACGAGGATTTATTAAACCTAGTATTTCTCCTTGGGGTGCTCCAGTCTTGTTTGTTAAAAAGAAAGATGGTACGATGCGGATGTGTATTGACTACCGTCAGTTGAACAAGGTGACTATCCGAAACAAATATCCTTTACCGCGTATTGATGATTTGTTTGATCAATTGCAAGGGGCGACAGTATTCTCTAAAATTGATCTTAGATCGGGATATCATCAATTGAAAATAAAGGAAGAGGATGTTCCGAAGACTGCTTTTCGTACAAGGTATGGCCATTATGAATTCCTTGTTATGTCATTTGGTCTAACGAATGCCCCAGCTGCTTTTATGGATTTAATGAATCGAGTGTTTAAGCCATATCTTGACTCCTTTGTGATAGTATTTATTGATGATATTCTTATCTATTCTCGAAGTAAAGAGGAACATGCAAGGCACCTTCGAATCGCATTACAAACTCTACGTGAAAAGAAGTTATACGGAAAGTTAAGTAAATGCGATTTTTGGCTAGACTCTGTTGTGTTTTTGGGACATGTTATATCAGGGGATGGAATTTCTGTTGATCCTAAAAAAATAGAGGCAGTGACAAATTGGGAGAGGCCGACTAATGTGACGGAAATTCGCAGTTTCTTGGGTTTGGCTGGTTATTACCGCAGGTTTGTCCAAGGATTTTCTTCAATTGCTGTTCCTTTGACCAGATTAACTCGAAAAAGAGTAAAATTTGTGTGGTCTGAAGATTGTGAAAAGAGTTTTCAGGAGCTAAAGAAAAGGTTGACTACTGCACCAGTTTTATCTCTTCCTTCAGGTGATGATGGGTTTGTTATTTATAGTGATGCTTCTAGACAAGGATTGGGTTGTGTTTTGATGTAGCATGGTAAAGTAATTGCATACGCCTCTAGACAATTGAAACCTCATGAATATAATTATCCCACCCATGATCTGGAATTGGCTGCTATTGTTTTTGCATTAAAATTGTGGAGGCATTATTTGTATGGTGTAACATGTGAAGTCTACACCGACCATCAGAGTTTGAAATATTTGTTCACGCAACGGGAGTTGAACTTGAGACAACGTAGATGGATGGAGTTAGTGAAAGACTATGACTGCACAATTCAGTATCATCCGGGTAAAGCCAATGTAGTAGCTGATGCTTTGAGTAGGAAATCTGCGGGCACTTTGGCTTCTTTGCGGGGCATACAAGAGAATTTACTTGTTGATCTACATTCATTGCGGGTAAAACTTTCTGTTAATGCAGCGGTTCTACTAGCTAGCCTTACTCTTAAACCCCTTTTGGTAGATCGTATTCGAGAAATGCAACAATCAAATGAGGGTGTGGGAAACATTAAGAAAAAGGTTAGAAAAGGAAAACTGAAGGACTTTACAGTGAGGGATGGAAATGTTTTGTATTTTAGGAACCGGTTATGTGTACCTAATGATCCGTCTTTGAAAAGAGAAATTCTTGAGGAGGCTCATAGTAGTGCGTATGCTATGCATCCTGGCGGTACCAAAATGTATCATGACCTTCGAGAGAATTACTGGTGGGCTGGTATGAAGCGTGAAATTGCTAAATTTGTATCCGAATGTTTGGTATGTCAACAAGTGAAGATTGAACATCAGCATCCTGCAGGTTTGTTGCAACCTCTTCCTATTCCGGAATGGAAAGGGGAACATATTACTATGGACTTTGTCCTTGGATTACCTCGAACCAAAACAGGAAATGATAGTATATGGGTAATTGTGGATAGACTAACTAAATCTGCACATTTCTTAGCCGTTAAAAACACATATTCATTGGATAAACTTGCTAGCGTATATGTGGATGAAATTGTTCGACTTCATGGCGCTCCAGTTTCTATTGTTTCAGATAGGGATCCCAGATTTACTTCACGATTTTGGCCACGACTTCAAAATGCTATGGGTACTTCTCTGAAATTCAGTACAACGTTTCATCCTCAGACTGATGGACAGTCCGAGCGTACAATCCAAACTTTGGAAGATATGTTGCGAGCTTGTGTACTTGATTTCCGGGGTAGTTGGGATCAATATTTGTCTCTTATTGAATTTGCTTATAACAATAGTTATCACTCAAGCATTGGCATGGCACCATATGAAGCATTGTACGGCCGAAAATGCAGGACTCCAGTGTGTTGGGGTGACGTGGGTGAAAGGAAGTTGGTTAGTAAAAAGGAGTTTCTAGGTCCCGAATTAGTAAAAGTTACTATTGATAAGGTAAAAGTGATTCGGGAACATCTGAAGATAGCACAAAGTCGACAAAAAAGTTATGCTGATACGAGACGAAGAGACTTGGAGTTTAATGTGGGCGATCAAGTGTTTGTCCGAGTATCACCATGGAAAGGGTGGTTGAGATTCGGTAAAAAGGGCAAGTTAAGTCCAAGATATATCGGACCTTATGAGATTGTGAAACGGGTGGGCGCGACAGCATATCAACTAGATTTACCTTCGGAATTGGCTAAGATGCACAATGTGTTTCATGTATCCATGCTTCGTAAGTGCAAAGGAGATTCATCTAATGTGGTTCCTCAATCGGTGGAGTTGAAAGATGATATGACCTATGTGGAACAACCAATTCAGATTTTGGATCACAAGGAACAGGTCCTTTGTAACAAAACCATACCACTAGTAAAAGTACTGTGGAGGAGTCGTTCAACAGAATATGCAACGTGGGAAGCTGAAACGGATATGCGGAAGCAATACCCTTATTTGTTTGGAAACGGTAAGTAAATTTCGGGGACGAAATTTTATTAGGAGGGGAGAATTGTAACACCCGTTCCGAGCATGCACGTGCATTGCATATGTCATTTAATTTTATGTTGCATAGGTCATGCTATTTGATACACGTGTTGCGTTATTATTCGCATATCATTCATTAATTATTTATCGATACATGATTTAAGTTTGAGGGTTTAATTAAGTTAATTGAAAGAGATTGACTTGGTAGGTAGAATGAATGGTAAGGATGAGACATGGCTCATTTGAACCATGTACCCCCACCTCATGGGATAAATTTTCCCTTAAATCTTCCCTAATAAGCTTTCTAGATATTTTACACCCCTCCACCGTTCTTTTCTTTCTTATAACGTAGAGAGAGAGAGAGAGAGAGAGAGAGAGGAGAAGAAGAAGAAGGAAGAAGAAGGAAGAAGAAGGGAAAAAATTTTGGGGAAAATCTAATTGAAGGTAAACTCTATATTACACCTAATTTATGTTTTGGGTTTGATCAAACATGCATATACCTGGATATTCTTGTAGTTTAAATCCCAATTAGTTCTTAGGAGAATTGATTTTTAACCTAGCAAATTCGTGTGGCTTATGGGTATGTTAGTTAGAGCTTGAATTTGACTGAATCTGTCCTGTTCTTAACGAATTTTTATCACTAACTTTCCGACCTTGTAATTTTCTGAAATTTTTACTGGAGATGGATATGCATGTCTAGTTGATTGGGTAAAATTTTCAGAATTTATTTCAAAGAGAGAAAAATGTTAAAAATCACACACCGAACTGCTGCTGTGAAACTCGTATTGCTGACTGCACAGACACAAGTTGGAAAAACAGTCATATCTCCTAGCTCGAGACTCGAAATCACATTCCGCTTTCTTTGCTGAAAACTAGACTTGTAGGGCTTTCCAACGGTGCAACCCGTGCACTGTGGTTATGCCCGAGCAATAACAGATTTGCTGTTAAAGTTTACTTAAAATCTGGCTCTGCACCAGTTTTAGTAATTGTTAAGTTATAATCGCGAGGCCGTGGTAAGGTTACCCGAACTCCGTTTTTGATGAATGACCTGTCGATTCGAAGAGGAAGAAGTTAACTTTTCAACGGTTTAAGTGGAATTCTTAGAATTCATGATTATGTAATAGATATGGTCAAAAGCGTTCATGTTGGACATGGACTAAGCCTTGTTCTTGGAAATTCTTGTATTAAATCTCATTGAACACATCATCCATCATTTTACTTGCATTATAACATAAGTTGGAACATGAGTTATTCTAAGTGTAGTCACATTCATATTTTAGGATCGGGGGACGAGTCTCCACCTCAAAGTTGAGAAGGAGGCCTTTCGCTTTTGTCTTTTGGATCTCTAAGGTGAGTGTGCTATTTCATTGAAGTTGGCTTGCTAAAAATAAACTTATATTTTTTTCTGCGAATGTTGGAAAATTTTTGACTGTTGTGGATATGGATCAAGTTGCTTGAAAGATGGTTTTAATTCAAGAGCATGCCGTAGTTGTATTGTGGTTGGAATTGTCTTCTTCTTGATGTACACAAGAAGGGTATAAATTGTCTGTTTGCTGTACACAAACAGGGTATAAATTGTTGGAAGTACCCTGTTCACAGGGTCACGGTACCGTCATAACTCCTGGTTGCGAGGGAAGCAACCCTATGGCTTCTTGAAATATTGTGCTTACTTAATGGTTTGTGAAAAATGAATTGTTTCTTGCTAAATATGATTGAAGTATTACTCGATCCATGCTTGCTCGTGTAAACTGTTTTATGCTTTCCGCTTGAATGAAGTAGTAACACTCACAATCTTTTCAGGTATCTGAAGTAGAGTTTTGGTCCACTACTGGTCTGGCAGACTGTAGGAGCGGGGTCGAGGGTTGGCTCATAGTCCTTTTGGCGTAGCACTTTTTGTGATATCAATTTTTGGAGAGTTGTCGTATCATATGTGGATGCAACTCATTTTGTATAGCTCTTGTGAATTTTACTTTGGAAACCAAATGTAATCTATTTAGTCTATTTTGCCTTGAGTTTATGGAATGAATCTTATTAAAGTTGTTGCTTAGCTTTCTTTAAGGCAGTTTATGCTAATCCCTTAGAGCGGGTCGTTTCAAAACGCCTCCAAAACACCTTGCAAACTTGTAACAAACCTTCCAACACACCCTCCGACCATCCGGATCTCTAGGTTAATGAGAAAAACGTAGGACACGGACTAGGATACAAAATAGGACGAGGGGACACTTTTGTGGTTTAATCAAAGAAAGAATGCCTTGTATCACTTTCTAAGTACGCCATAGATTCCAAAACGGTTCAACATAGATATCTAACACAATTAGGCATGAACATGAGATTATGCACCTAAACTAAGAGTATTAGATAAAAATGACGGGATATGGGTAAAACTTACTTAAGAACAAACTCAACACCTAGATCACTCATCTTTTAATCATGCAACGAGTTACGATGTAGAGAAACACTAAAGATTACATCAAACTCTTGCCATTTAAGAACTCAATGAGCATGTGCCAAGTTGTGTTATACCAAAAATTATGTATCACGGAAGGATTGCACTAATAAAAACGAAAATTTTTACCAAAAGAATAAAAGCATATATATAGCATATATATATCTCTCCCCCCAACTTGAAATGAGCTATGTCCTCATAGCATGGAGAACAATAGTATTGAGAGGGAAAAAACAAAAATCATACCTCCGGGGGAATGTCAACCCCCATATACCTCGACCAAGTTGGAGGCTTTTCCGTCACCGTCTCCTTTCGTCATACGAACGGCTTCCAAGGTCGACTTCTTCGGCTCTTCTTCCAACGGAACCACAGCTAGTCACACAGGGTCATGGTCAAAGCTTTATTGGACTAACACCCGCGACACGTAATCGCACCCATGCTTAGGGCTCCTGAATGCCTCATTTACTCCAACTGTAGACCCAATCCACCAAGGCTGGTGTGGTAGCACATACACCCTATAAAAGACTTAAGCTCGAACTACCTACTAACAGACAAATGACATTAGTACCACCCGACTCGTGTTATCCGGGCTCAAAAGTAACCGAAAGTAAAGCACAACCAAATCTTCATGCGATTATACGGGTACTACTTTTCTCCCCATTGCTCACTCAAAGCGTCATAGAGCAAGTCATACAACAACTTTGAGCTAAAGACAGGTGGCTATACCAGACCATCAAAAGAGAAAAACAAAAAAATGAAAACAAAAATTTGGAATGCTTAATTCAAACGTCTTCAGCCAAACGTGGAATTCGAACATTGATTGTGCCAATGAGAGCTAATAAAATGAACATTGCATTCCACTCCAAACTCTGCTTCAAAAATTGAATCCGACCATGCCACAAAAATAGATACTTTGAGTACCGTAGTTGCCGAATTTGTTTTAAAAATTTAAGTTCTACCAAGTGCATAGCCCAAACAAAATCAATTTTCAAATGGTTGAGAAATTCTACTAAAAGAGGATTGTAAACCATGACAATATTCTCAACACCAAGAAAATCAATTAGTTCTATGATTGATAACTTCTCAAAATTAGGCCCACATGCATCTTGTTTTTCTAACAAAGAGTGTAAGGAATTTACCTCGCCATCCATTTCCTTAGTGGTGAGAATATCAAGGCATGGAGAATTCAAAGGGACCATTGTAGCTTCCATGGGCTCCGACTCTTCAAAAATTGGTGCATAAGCATCCTGTTTAGCCAACAACGAATACAAGTAATCCACTTCGGCATCCATTTCCTTAGCGGTGAGAGGCTTTGCCAATGGATCTTCATAGTAGATGCCCGAAGTGTCAAGCATTTTCATCTCATGAGCAAGGAGTAATTCCTTCGGGGAAGGATCAAGATACGGGAGATCAGAAGAGATAACCTTAGCGGTGAGGCATTTCTCCCCCGGATCATCACAAAGAGGGGGATCCATAAGAGAACTCTGGACCTCAGTTTCATCAATAAGCTCATCACTCCATGCAGACTCTGAAGAGAATGGTTTGTCGAACCTCCAAATAAGCTATAATAAGACGTCCCCGGCAACGGCGCCAAAAATGCTTCGTCGCAACCTAACCTCTTAGAAAGGTTCACACCCCAAGCGTAGGGCTAGGTTGTTGAAAGCATAATAACCGGTAAGACCGGAATCATTCCCACAGAGAAATCTTCTTTAGCGAATTTGGAATAGATGTTGAGTAGAGAGTTGCGGCGTTCAAGCAGCCAACTTTGGTATTCGATTTGAAAGATGATATTTAAACTTGGAATTTAAACTAGATTAAAGATGGTCGAGTCAAAGGGATTGATTTACCCACGACTTAGCCGTCAAATGGTTCCTTCATCTAACTCATGAGTGAACCGAAACCGTCCGGATTCCACTTGAAGAATTAAAAGCTGAAGACTGCTTATAACTTAATTCAAAGCTATAATTCAAATTGAACTCATTTAACGCAAGTGAGAGACGAAAAAGAATCGTTCGCACGCGTAAGATTTCAAGCACGTTGCACAAGGCGATAAACTTCATTGATCAAAGAAGCCACCAACCCCATGGTCAATACTAGAAATCATGAGTTTAATTCATTCAAAACATTGAAATTAAGCTAAAGTTAAGAGAAACCATTTAATCGACTAATCCATAGGGTGAACCTCACCCCATGACCGAACCGATTAACTACTCACTCATAGCAAAAAGACTAGAAATTATGCTAGAAAATGAAAACATGATTAGCCGATAGAAAAGGAAAGAAACTTGATTTATATAGAGAACAAACTTATAGCTACAACATTAACACTTAAGAATTTAACATCTAACCATAACTTACTTGAGTTCTTGAGGATTGAAAGCTTGAAAAACTAAGAACACAAAATGAAAATCCTAGAGAGCAAAAAAAAGACTTAAAGTGTAAAGATTACATATTGGCCATAAATGGCATACAAAGCCATTTATAGGCCTTGCAAATCAGTCATAAAATGGACCAAAAGGTCCCTAAAATATCCAAAAAACATACTAGAAGTAGAAACTTTCCATATATGGAAAGTTGAAAAAGCTAACAAAAATCTGCACTACGGGCTTGGGTACCAATAGCTCAAAAACGAGGTATTGGTACCAACTAAACTGTTTTCCAATTCGGCAAGATGGTACCAATAGCTCAAAAACGAGGTATTGGTACCTCTGTGTGAAATCTGCAGAACAGGGTCAGCTTAGGCCATCATGCCTTGTCGTGCCCCGACGGCCTTCCAAAATTTGATTACATGATCAACGGGACTTGGCGGAGGTGTGCCTTGTGGCCTTGCACTCTCGGATGCCCTTGAGGGCTATCTTCAAACCATATGCCTCACTTGCTAAGCTTTGGCACATTCCTTGCCATCTTTGACCTCCGGCCAATCTCCGAGGCTTCTTGTGACACCATTAGGCTTCGGTGACAATGAAATGAGTACCGGTGGGCATTTGGACAGTTGGTTCAACCCGGAACATCCCTTGGCGTACGAAATTGCCTTATTAGCACGTTTTACCTGAAATACACACAAAAATACCTTACGTGCAATATGAGATAAAAACGACTACTTAAATGCATAAAAGTTACAAATTAGAGGATTTAAGCTCCAAGATTATACAATCTTGGGTGCTAATCACTTGGATTTAATGGCAGTTTGTAATTAAGTTTAAAATTATGGGCACTTTAATCAAATGAGGAGAAAACTTTTCAACTATAGAATCAAATGAATCTCAGCTCTTCTAACAATTTGTGTTTATATGGGGTCTACACCTTGTATTTTATTAGGTAGATTATTAAGATGTTTAAGATATGAAGGGAATACTAGGATTATTCGTAGAAGTTACTATAAATGATACTAGTTAATACTCCCTCTGTCCCAGTTTGTTTGTCTAATTGTCGAAATACGTGTCTTTCAAAAATATATACTTATATCTTACATTTTATAATATTTTTTTTATTTTGAAGATTTTGTATAATAAAACTAATTGAGATCTATCAAACAAGATCCATATTGCATATTAAAAACATTACGAATTGAAAATTATAGCCAATTTTTTGAGAGGCCAAACGCTCTCAAAAAATAAAAAAGAGGACAAACAAACCGGGACAGAGGGAGCACCTAGCAGTAATATTTTGGGATTTTAGATATACTAGTAAGAATCAAATGCCCAATAGAACATAAAATGTGGCATGTACGAATAGACCACCGGCCATGTGGGGCTTTATGTTTGGGGCTCACATGAGTAGTGAGGTTGAATCAGTAACACAGATTTGTATGGGTTCCATCGCCAAGTTTATGGTTTTTATATGTGGTGGAAAAGCAGAAAGTCTATGCTCACCGTTCAAAATTTATCGCTCATCTACCCAGATATGGAGGGAAGTGTGGTCATATGGGGGCCAAGGCCCCCGCGCGGTTTCGGGTTTTTTTTTTAAATTAAATTTTTTTTTGTTTGGTGAAAACATTTAGATATTGTAATTTGTTTTGGGTGTTATTTAGATATAAAAATGTGTTTGTTTTTTGTCCTAAAACCCAATTTCTCTATGTGCATGGCCTCTCATAAGTTTTTCTTTTAATTATTGATCTCATTTCATTTTCTATCTCTCTCTACTTACTACCAAAAAAACCTCCCTTAAAATCTAAACCAAACAAACTATTAGATTCCCGAACCTTCAAATTTCAAAATTTTGTTCATAGGTCGGCCCCCGTGTTTACAAAATCCTGGTTCCGTCCCTGCATCTACCCCTCCGAATCTCACCGTCTAAAAGTATAATTTTTCCCTGTAAGAGTTTTTTTTTTTAAATCAGGATCATTGATTGCCAAAACGGACGGTAAGATATGGAGCAGTGGATGTAACACCACTAATAGAAAAGTCACGTGAAGCGCCGCGTATCGCCAATAATTATTTAATTAATCACTCGGTGGTAGACTTGTTGCTTCAAAGTCTGGAGATCCCGTAGGATACTTCCTGTAGTGTAATCTGTAGAGCACAATCACAATCGTTCACGAGTGTTTTTAACCATCCAAATTTCAAATAATATCTCGATTGTAGAATTGTTGCTCCATGATCCCGAGATGCTGCAGAGTACTTCCTGCAGTGTAACTCGCAGGGCATAATCAGGACTGTTTTCAACTATCGAATTTTAAATAATCTCTTCTTGAAAAACACTCCTGCATGGTCAGGATTTCTGATTCCCATTGTCCACACCCTCTGCCAAAATTTCCACGTGTAACCGGTGCTGGCTCAACCCATGAGGCTTAGGCCTTGGGCATCTTAAAAATTTTAAATTTTAGAGGCACTCTAATATTTTTATTTGAGTTTGAGTAAAACTCTTTTTAAACCCAATAAAATGAAAATGTCCAATTATAGGTAATGAGTTAGCCCAATCCATCATCCCATAAGTCCAAGTACCTAACCCACCATCCCATAACTCAGCCCAAGTGTCTAATCCACTAAATTTCCAAAATTATTTCCCCCAAAACACTGAATAATGCATCCTCAAGTTGACTATACCGGTTAGCGTTGTCACGGGAGAAATAAACTTTTCATAAGTTAAAATTAATCAAAAATTACCTTCGATCAATCATGTCACAACAAAGACTAAATGGGTTTTGTTGGTCTCTTGCCAACGTTTGGATTTCAAGTAGCTTTAGGTTAGTGAGTAATTTTTCCTTTCGGCCTACCTTATTCTTTTAATCTTTGTACTTTTAAGAGATTAATAGAATTCTTTTGTTGAGAAAAAAAACTAAATGAGTTATCCATGTTATCAATTGAAAATGACTTGGTGAGAGGTGGATTATAATTGATACTTTTGCTTTTAGAAATGCGACACGAGTAATGTTCAAGTGATACTCATGTGTTTTTAAGATAATGTGTATTTGCCGATTTGGAGACTTTGTATTTTATGTTCGTATGTAATAATTAATTGAACCTTATATTAGTTCATCTTTCTCGTATGTAAAAATATTAACTCTATAAAGACACTTTTTTTATTAGATTTTAAGCACTAAAAACCCTTAGTTCGCCCAGTAAGGATTGAGGTACAGCAGTGGCTGTACAGCAGCCCAATACAGATGGGTTTTGCGTTTATCTCGGGTCCCACAAAAGATGATCGGAGCCGCTCATTTTGTTCAAAACATGTGTATTTACGGTCCCTATAAAAAATCATCTCAATCCGATATGGGTAAAGGCGTTTACGAATCATCCAACTTTGCTTCAGAAGTTAGGCTGATATCGGATTGAAATGATTTTTTACAGGGATTGTAAACATGTTTTAAACAAAATGAGCGGCTCTAATTATCTTTACGAAACCTGAGACGGACGCAAAACCCATTTGTACTGGGCAGCTGTACAGCCACTAATGTACCGTTAGCAGCTCTCTAGTGCGCCCCCCCCCCCCCCCCCCCCCTTAACGTCTGTGAAAATTCCACCCGAACAGACATACATGCCGATGCCCCACTCTACCAGAAAATTGTGTCCTCATTCTCATACCTCGCCTGCCCCCAAATGTCTCCATCACCATCACGAACCTTCCCTCCATAACTGACTGAATTCCACTCCTCTATCTATACACACCCATATCTGTATCACCTTTGATTCGAGAATGCTGTTTTGATCAATGGGTCTCTCTCTCTTCTCCGTGATCTGCCTCCTCCACTCGCTCATCGCCGTCTCGACCGGGGCCCTGATGATGTTCTACATGAAGGAGGTCTACACCCTCTCGCACGGGACCGAGGCCGGCGCCAAGCTCCTCGGATCCACCCCTCACGACCAGCTCCTCATCCGGACCTCCGATTCCTTCTCCGGGCTGCTCCTCTTCGCAATCGGCTTCCTCCTGTTCATGGTCGCATTCGTCAGGGACAGAGACTTCCACGTGTTCTTCGCCAAGGGGTGCGTTGCCCTCCACGTGTCCATGGCAATCTGGAGGTTTAACTTTGAAAGGAGGGTCGAAGATTTAGCTTGGGATTGGCTGAGGCAGATCGTTGGTGATATCTTGCTTGCTCTTTCATGGGTTTTCTTTCTTGTTTACTCTTGGAAAGTTAAATATGACTGATTCCTTTAATAATCAGCATGTCAACACATGCGTATCACGTATGTGAGAAGGGTGTGGTCGGTAGGTGTGTACCTATTGTATTTTCTTGCGTGTATATGCTGTGTTAGATGGACTTGGGTACGACATGTGTTTTAAGTGTCGGACACATTTAATTCTATGTCAAGGACACTTGACACATTGGAAAAAATGCTAGGAGTATTTTTTGTATATTCCTTTTGGGACTCGACATAAGTTTGGCTTACAAGGTGCTATAGAACATTTGATGCATAGTTGTGCTGTAAAGTTGAATGTTGTACTAAAATATGTTTTCTAGATGAGCATCCGGTTAAAAATGTTGGCCACATATACAGCATCCTTCCTCAAGTACAGGTGTTTGATGCGGCTATATTCCTATATGAGGAAAGTCCACTTTCACCCCCTGTGGTTATCGCCATGTGCGGATACCCCCTTGTGGTTTAAAACCGACCACATAACCTACTTGTGGTTTTGAAAATGTGCGGATAGACCCCCGGCCGTCATATTTTCCATCCATATTAACGGACACAACATTAAAAGACCGTTATACCCTCATCACGTCCCTTGATTCTTCTTTTTTTTTAAATCTAACCACACCATCCTGTATACCAAAACTTGAATCCAAACCGTTGATATTGTAAATTTTGACGAGTACTACGTCTATGCCAAAATTCAAGTCAATCAAAAAATGAAAAGCTCATGGTCAAATCGATTTTGTTATGAAATAAAAATTTCAAATTTGAATTTACTAAAAATTAGATCACTGGGTTATTGATGCCTGATCGAGATGATTTTTTACAGAGATACTCTATTCTTTATTTAATACATTATGAACGACTCAGATTACATTCTAAAGATGTGCGAGATACACCTCCGTTAATATGGATGGAAAACATGACGGCAGGGGGTCTATCCGCACATTTTTAAAACCACAGGTAGGTTATGTGGTCAGTTTTAAACCACAAGGGGGGTATCCGCACATGGCGATAACCACAGGGGGTGAAAGTGGACTTTCCTCTCCCTATATTTCGAAGAGTTCATCTAGCATAGCATATTTGAATTAAAAATAGAGGGTAGCAGTAGGATTTGAGGTTAATGCTGTAATGGGTTGGCTTGGATTTTAATTTAGGAGCAAGAGATCTACATCAGTTATGTATTGGGTTCATATAGAAGACCTTTTGTAAAATTTCATATGAATGGATGTGTCAATTGGCGAACTATTTTTTATGAATGATTACTCCCCTTTGCTGTCTACATAGGTGTTCTGACTTCAAATTGGTTTTGAAAGATTGTTTTAACAATGTGAATATAATGGGTTTTTGGAGCAAGGCTTGAGTTGAGTTCATGTTGCTCTTAATTGGGTGTTTCATAAAGTTTTTGTACTGTTGGTTAGAGTCGAAGAAGGTTTAGTGGATTGGAATCTAGTGTGAACCAATCATTTAAGATTACTAATGTGTTTTGACTTGTGACATTCTGTTGCTATGGTTTGTGATGAAAATCTGGTGTATAACGTACCAACCATTTGACACTCTCAGTGGCAGTCACCATGTTGATGGCATTCATGATGAAACTCTTGAGTTAACACTGACTAAAAAAACAGAATCGGGCTAGATGCTTAAGATTGTGTGTTGAAGGTCCAAAAGCAATCAATTAGTCGAAAAGTCATTAAAGAGAAATAGCATTCTTCTTATGGAGTCTGGTAATGAATAGTGATTGTGAATTATAAAAGCTAGTGAAGTCAAGGTTGTGAACTATAGCATGTATTTTGCTATTACAAGCCATTCTAATGGAAAAGTATAAGCACGCTATATATTGTATCAATAGAATTATACGGCTACTGTGGTTAAGAAGTTAATATGTACGTCTTGGATATCCTAATGCAATGGGATGTGACTTTGATCCAATTGTTTACTACATACAATCTGTATTGTTCGTCTTTAAGGTGTTCAATATTGACGAAGGAATCTCCTTTCCCCCCTTTTATAAAAACGTTTCTCTCTTTTTATCTCTTCTTTTCTCCATCTTTCTCCAGAAACGGTGAAAATGTCTCAAGACTACGAAATGTGAAATAACAGGTATAGTGGCAAACAAGAAGTGCGATACATTTGTGCCTCAATCAGGTAACTTTGCAAGCAATTTTAGTTGGTTAATCTTTCCATGAATTCTAAAGGGAAAGACGGACATCATCTTTTGGACCGAACATTCATGTAATGTAACTACCAGCCAATGGAAAGTGCATCTATTCTATCTACTGACAGAATCCAATGGAGAAGGAACTGAGTGCATGCATGGCTGCCGAGTTGAAGGGGTTTGCTGTTGCTGGGGTGGATGGGTACTGTGGGTTACTTGTTGCTCTCCTGATTACTTTCTTATATATTGTAATTCGTTCAACTCTATAGTGCAAGAAAAACCTGTATCTACCCTGATGGTACTTGTATCAGATTTCTTTTACCTATAACAAAACATATAACAGTAAAGCACGTTTTTTGAGTGGTCCTTTGCTGTTGATATGCTTTTTGTTTGCACTAAAATAACAAGAAAGTTTGTTAGAAATTTTTTTTTTGGGCAGAAAATTCTTTTATTTAACTTCAGGAGTTTGTGGTGATCAATTGTTTGTAGTGTTTTTCTGATTTGACTGCATGCATTGTCAGTTGCAAAGCCCAGATTGAAACTGCTTGTAGGCTGTAGCCAACCACAACATGTGAAAACAGTACAAAGCAGAGACGTGTGGCAGGATCATGATGCTCTTTCCTTCCGAATAATTCTTCCCAAGCCAGAATACCTCTCTTGATGAGTGCAGTCTCTGGGTGGATTGTCAAGGGTTAGTTTTTTTACGATATTTTTTTCTTATCATTTTCATTTTCATGTTAATCATTTTTTTTCTAATAGGAATTGTTTTTGCTGTCTTGATTGTCCTTGTCCTTCAGATTTTTTCTTTCTGCATTCTGGCCCTATGTAGTCAGTGTTTAGTAATGCGCGTATAGGTTTAACTTGGTTAGTACATAATTAATCAACCTAGTAGCATTTCATTTCTTCAGTTAGTCATTTTATAAATAGTTTGTTTTTGTGCTCATCAATATCCATGCAAGTGAATCATGCGAAATAGCTATAATCTGGAGATAAGATAATGCTTCCATTGATGCTACTCACACAGTTGGAGAGTTGGACTATTCAGTACCCCTACAAGTGGTCTTGAGCTTGGAATGAACTGCTCGTATGACAGAATCCCAGCACCGCATCTATTTTTTCAGGCTTGGCTCCACGTTCCTCTTCGCAATTTTCGTCTACTAAGTCTTGTCTTTCTCCAATATTCTGGTGAATGCATTGATGCTATCTCACTCTGAGCCGTAAAATTTGTTGGTTGGGACTACCTTGGCAACGATTTTAGATAGTACCCAGGCGGGCATGCTCTTGCAGCACTAGTGGTTCCATTACTGATAGGTGGTTTGGGACATACCCAACATACATAGGGATAAAGTCCAAAGTTGACTACAACATGTTGTGCAGATGCAAGCCATATAGGAGTGGTAAGGGTAGTTGTCAGATCACCGAGGTCCTGGACACCGTGGGCCGCTAAGTAGCATGTTGAACGTTAGAGTGGCCCACGTTAATAGATTCATTGTACCAGGATTGTAGCTCTATATCATTATGGATCAAACTTGCTTTTGGATAATACTAACTACTAATTGGCATAGTTTAAACCAGGCTCCCAATAGCAGACCGTATAAGAAAGGCCATTGTTTGCGCAAGAGTAGTCCTCAATGAACAATTCTAGCCCGTGGGGTTGTGCTGGGTTTGCTTTTGCCACTCCCAGTAGAATTGGAATTAGAGCATCTCCAATGGAATGCCTAAAGTAGCGTGGCCCATATGACAAAAAGCGACAAAAGAATTTGCGTACGACCGGGCTTTGATTTCCCTGATGGCTGCACCCTTGTTGTGTTATATTCCACTTTTTGGGCTCGAGCCTTGGAAGTTGGTATCCCCACTCACCGTCTCTCTCAAAACTTGTGTTGGAAGGAAACAAAGATTGAAGAATGCAAAGAAGACAATAAAAGAACTAATGCATCCAATTGTTTGATATTGTATTGAATTCAGCAAAATCACCAGATTTCACAAAATGCTGTCAGTCTGCTCTCTAGTGACACTATGATAGAAACTCTCAGGACTACCAGAGAAGAGTATAGTCACGTAATCTTTGGGGTCAGTCTATACGGAGTTTTGCTTTGATCTTAGATGGGCCCCCCCCCCCCCGCTAGAGGATGGTGGAATTGGTCTCCCAGAATTAGTTGAAGTGTGTCATGCGTGTAAGCTGGCCCGAACCGAACACTTAGTTATCAAAAACTACCAGTCTAATACAGTTTCTTTGCCATGGTTATTAGCCTTGCAGCAGACAAATAGTGCGAGCACTGTGTTCCTATGCTCAAGTGGGTTAAATACTGAGTCCAGAATAATCTGGGAAATTGTCTACAGCCATGTGGTGTGGGCTACCATTTATAGCTTTTATTACTTCTCCTCCATTATTGTTGCTCATTGAGGTCTAATCTAGCTCTCTAAATATATATCCATTTGATTGTGTGGGCGGTTGGAGAATTCTAAGTAGGTAATTGGGTAAACTATTACCAATAAGTGGACTCTTCACTTGCTATGCCCAACTATCCCCTGCCTACGCATAAGTTGTTTAGTAAAGCTCATCTTGAGTGCTCCACTTCTGTTCTGTTTTAAATGTGGCCATGGTAATGGAATTCATAGTCATAATACTAATAGTCTCGTCACATTCTTTTTTGATTTGATAACTCATTAGGCCGAACCAGTTTACAAGCATTTCAACTAATTTTCGGGGCCTCTAACCGCCCACATATGGGGAGAGCCCAGATAAAGCCGAAGCAAAATTCTGTAGGAATTGGTCCCAAAAGAGTTGATAGCACATGTGAAGTTTCGAATCTAAGACCTTAATAGAAGCAAATCCCTAAGTCCTAGACCTTAACCACCTACTTTCTACACCTCAAACATAAACCATTTCAATCCCTAAGTTACCATATGTTGCCAAATATTTTAATACACGTTGAAATGATTGTCTTTTTCATACACAGTGCACTGTGTTCTTGTTATGTTTTGCCAATTGCCACTCACCAACACAAAAAATGGAACGAAATCTGGCTCGCAGAACACAAGATATAATAAGTGGTCCAATTAATAGTGCATTTTATTTCCGTTCAAGGAAAAGAAATGGGAGGTAGAACAAATTCGCCTTATTGTTTTTTTCGATAACTCAGGTGTCCGAACCAGTTTATGCACACTTGAGCACCTCGACTAATCTCGGGATCCAATCCCACTGTCCACTTGCACAGAGCCCAATTAAAGCCGGATCAAACTCCGTATGGAGTGGCTCCAAAGGGATTGATAGCACTTGGGTGATTTTGAACATGAAACAAAATGAAGCAAACCTCTGAGTCCCGGACTATGACTGTGTTGAATAAACATAGAGTAGATGGTATCAAGTAGACAATTAAAGGGAGAAGAAGAAACTGTTTGGCGGCAGAAAGAGGAAAAAATAGGAATCATGGATGTGATGACAAGTGTTGACTTACTTTAGCTTGTCCCAATCTGCCTCAGTCCCTAGCCTACGTTTTCTCGATCAGTTAAGATCAAAGATAGTGTTTGTCCACGTTACAAAATTGATAGCAGATTGTTTGGAAGAGGGGTTTTAGAGAATAATAATAAGAACACTATACTTGGGTATGGGAATGGTTTATGATGCAGATATACATATTGGACATACTTCACTAATAGCTTTACTTTTTCCTTTGATAGTTAACCGCCGACTAGAATTATACTCGGCTCGGAAAGATCTGTATGAACCGCGCATGGCTGAGCATGGGGAACCACTAGGGTAATCACTAATCGGAGTGACCACCCCCAAAGGGTTTCTAGGCGGGTAGGGACTCTCTTGTGCCGCCCATTTCACTATGGGGATAACCATGAAGAGTCCAGGTCGTGTCCCACGGATATTCCTAATTCTAAGGGGATTAGCTAGGGAAGTTAAAGGCTATTGGACCCAACAAGTGATCCTGTCCTGAGTGTCCTCTCAACATCCCTAGATCCAAAGATTTACACCTTACGGGATCTACTTCAATTCAAATGCGTCAGTATAATCACCACCAAATGATAGGGACAGGTACACGACTCTTGCACCCTAATTATTTGAGCTATACTTTTGCTTTCTCTATATATAGGCATTAATGAAGGAGTGTTGGTTGGCACTACACCGATGTCTAGTTTTCTCATATAGGCCGTTGACCGTGTGCACTGCAAACGGATTCATCAAGCCCATAATCCTCACAATGTGGTGGGCACTAAATTTTTGTGAGATTTATGTTCATGAAATGCGGATCCATTTCCCCCTCTCCTGTTGTACATGCCCACTTTCACCAATAAAGAAAGAGAGTGATCCTTCCACCAATAAAGTTGAAATATTCTGCTTGCACATTGAAATATTCTCTTTTACGATATTATCAATATGAAAATTCACTTGATTTTAGGCCCTTGTTAGACACAAATTCTGCGTCCACCACTGATCCCATCAACTTTATTTTCACACAACTAAAAAAGAGAGAGTGGTTTAAAAGACAAATGGTTTGGTCATAAAAAAAAAATCTTAATTGCTTGATTCATTTAAGTACTACGGATTCATTGAATCAAGTCTTTCTTCCTTTTTAACAAAAAAATAAAGCCACGGACAAAGCCTAGCTTTATACTCAATCTTTATCTTCATACGGAGTATTTTTTTTTAAAAAAAATACAACAATAAAAGTGTAATCCCCTTAAATAGCGCGATCATGTCTTTGGCGGGTATTAATTATCAAAACACGTCCACGTTTGCCACTGTCCATCTATTATCGCATTTATAATGCGAAAATGCACTTCCATGAGATTTTTTTGTTAACAAAAACCAACTCAAGAAATCATTTTGTATCTCTTCCTGTTGCTTGTGCTGCTTATTTGGGTACGGTTACTTGTTACTTATTCTTCGTTTAGAAGCAGAGTCTACAACTTAATTCCAAACTAGGTAATTTCCTGTCTAATTCTAGTAATTGGAGTCAAGAGCCTTTTGGCCTAACGGTATCAAAAGTACACTTAGGTGCGAAAAGGAAGGTGGTCAGAAGTTTGACTCTCATTCCATACTCCAAAGTGCTAATCTATTTAAATAGTCTAACAATAGTGACTTACACCGATAAAAAAAAAAAAAAATCAAGTGATTGCCCCTGTATTCGGGTGACCAGATCATATGAACAATTGTCAAAAGTATAGTCCATGAATAAATTAATGCATAAGTAAGTTAACTTTCTGGACCCGGGATGTTGCCAAGCACCCCCTGCCAAACGGTATCCGATTGTTTATCTTGGCACGAACGGCTGTGATTGAATCTAAGCACATACAGATCTAAATCGTACATTACTCGGTCAAGATCCGAGCCGTCGATTGTCGAGATGATTGCATTTAGAATGAAGTACATATATAATATTAGGCAAAATATGTGTGGTACTAATCTGATTGCTTTTAGTTAAAGGAACTATTTGTGTTTTGATTGCGATGGACATATCCGGAATAAAACGAAAATGTTAGGATCCAAGAAAAGTTTTTCCGAAATGTCCGAAAAAGTGAAATTAGTGATTAAGATTCACTTTGATGTGTAGGATCCAAACATCAAAATAAACCTGGACACTTTATTTCTCTTTCCCAAACATTTTCGAAAAAACTTTTCATGTACCATAACCTTGCTCGGAATAAAATGATGATAAGTGTACAAATGATAACCATGAACATGTATTTTATTGTGAGTGGAAAATATGGTTAGGAACAAGTCATTTTCTTATGCACTAACTTTAGTACAGTAGTATTTGTCTTTCCAACTAAGATGGTGCTTTGGTGCTGTAACACTTCAAATTCAAATCACCTTTAGTGGAATATTATTATTTCACCTAAAATAGAACCAAGTTTTTTCTTCTTTTCACTTTGGTTTTTACATTACCAAAATTACAACACTATGATTGATCACATGTTTGTACCATATTTGCATATTAGTTGGTGACAGCGTGGACCTTCAGATTTCAGGGCCTAAAGCAACACTCGTATATGGGGGCCTTACAATTTTTTATCAACACAATATAAAATGGATAAATTACTTTTTCTAAAACCAATACAAGTACTTATCAACACGATAAAATCCCACAAAATAATCAAGCAATACATGATTTCAAAAGCATAACTGAAATACCACTTTTTGGGGGCTTAAAGTGCAATAAAGCTAGGAGTACAGCAACAAGGGTACAGCAGCGAGGTACAGATCTCGTTTGCTCCCGTTTCGGGTCCCGCAAAGATGATCGGAACCGCTCATTTTGTTTAAAACATTTCGTTTAGGATCCTGTAAAAAATCATCTCAATCCGATATCGGGAAAGGTATTTATGAATCATCCAACTTTACTTCAAAATTTAGCCACCCTAAACGGGAGCAAACGAGGTCTGTACCTCGCTGCTGTACCTGTAGCAAGGTCCCTTAAAGTGACTGCCAAGGCCGACAGTGGTTGAACCCATAAATATCCTCTCTTGTCCTAAATTCTCTTTACACCTACCTGCAAAATTTAACTTGAGCCTATAATGCCCTCATCTCCGATAGTTCTTAAATTAATCTAGCCTCTACACTCACCAACTAACCACTGATGCAGTAGCGTAGCCAGGAATTTATATACATAGAGTCACCTTTTAAACACATCTCAACCAAAAAATATAGTACTAGGCAGTGGTAGACTAATAAAAAAAAGGTTGTGCCAAGAATAAAAGAAAACTAGCATATTTATTAAGAAAGTAACTTACATAGAATATACCCACAAAAACAAATTAACGAATTGTTTGAATTAATTTTCCCTAACAGATCAAGTCTAAGAGCAATTCACTGCACAATATTTAGCAATCTTGCTTCCATTGTTAATAATTGCGCGCTAAAGTATAAAACGTATAGCCTAAGTCCACGGTTGAGGCACTTTTAAATTTTGGACATTACACCTTACGGAATTCTAAATAGTAAGTGACGACTATTTGTTGCACTATACATCATTGTTCTAATACGTGAAATTATGAGAACGAAACGATATTTGAAATGTCTTAGAGTGATTAAAAAGAAATTTATGAAAAATTATACGTACTTAAATTTTAAATTTAAAAGAGAAGAAATTGATAAGCCCTCAATAATGTAAATAAATGGGCTTATCGATCCCAATTTTGTCACTCTCACGTGCTTAACTTGCTTTATTTAGATGATGTTGCACGGAGGGTGTGTTTTTGTGAGTTTCAGATAAAAAGGTGGAAATAAGGCGTTTTGAACGCCAAAGAAAACAACCCGAAAGCATCCAAAGAGCCAAGGCCAAGTGGCACTCTGCCACCGAGTCCCAAGAATGATGAAAAGTAGCATTGGAAGGTGTGCCGGACATCGGAAGGCCAAGGTTCATGCATAGGGTGAAGAATCAAAGAAGGATCAAAATTTGTCCAGGTGGTACCTGTACTTGAAATCTCAGTACCTGTACCCAGTGACCAGTAGCTGTGCAAAAATGTCATTCGAAGACTGGTACCGGTACCAAAAAATCCAGTACCTGTACCAACTGGGTTTTTCTGTAGAATTTTGTACCCGATAAAGCAACAACTTAGGGGTATTTAGGACTTTTGTAGCACGTTTTTGAGGGCATATAAATACCCCCAGACCTGATTTCATTAGTTGAACTTTCATTTTTTTCACTTTCTCTCTCTACCTCCCTCTTCTCCTCTCCTCTCTAGTTCTCTTTCTCTCTTCAAGAGAGCAAGGATTTCAAGGTTTTGGGGATTTTGTCCTTCATTAATGTTGTAAGTACTCTTGTTCTTTACATAAATCTAGCTTTCATTTTCGTTTTTGCTCATGTTTTCGTAACTCTCTTCGTTTTGCCTTGTGTATACACCCACTATGGGTGAGTAGTGATCTAGGCTTGGTTATGGGGTGATTTCTACCCCATGACTTGGGTAGTTTAATGGCTTCTCTCATTTCTTGTGCTTAATGTGGTTTGTGAATGGATTAAGTTCATTTTTATGTAACAAAACCTAGGGTTGTTAACCTCTTTGATTGTGTGTAGGCAAGGACTCGATCTCTTGCCACATATAATGCTTGGAGCTATGTCACTCTAAGTGTTTGCCAAAATGCCTCAAAGAACTTGTTGAACTCTAATCTTTGGTCTAAACTTAGGGTTGTTAACTTCTTTGATTGTGTGTAGACAAATCTACTTGGCACACTCAATGCTTAGAACCATGGCACTCTATGTGTTTGATAAAATGCCTAAATGAGTTCCTTTCCATTTCCAAAACCCCGTTGTATGAGTTAAACTTGATTTTCATAATTAAATCTTCCGAGTGAGATCAAATGATAATGACTCTCACTTGAGTTATCAAAGAGAAGCATTGAACGGCCTAAGTTATGGGCGGAATGAACCCCTAGACCTTGCCACTTTTAATTTCTAGTCAATCTTCGTTTTCAATTAAGTTAAAAGGTAGAGAGAATTTCCTTCACTCAAAAGTTGGCCGTCTCAAAGCCGAACTAAAGGTTGGCGGTCCTAACGCTAAAAACCATTCGTAAATCAAACCTCCGGCCTAGCTAGCTCCATTGGCTCCCTGTGGATTCGACCTCGGACTTCCGAGTTTATTATGCTACAACCGACCTAGCCCTACGCTTGGGGTGCTTCTTATTGCAACACACTTTAAGGTCGCAAGCAGAAATTTAGTGGGCGCCCGTGCACCCACTTGTCTTACACCCCTCCGCCATTGACTATTCCAAACTTCACTAACTACAATTAACACTGCGGACTTTGTCGAGGAAGAAAAAAAACTACAAGCCCCCGTTGCCCGGCCCCTCCTGCTTTGCTGTCGCGCTGTGACCTTGATTTTCAGAAATTAATTAATCTCGCCTTTGGTTCTTGGAAGTGAAGTTATCCAAGGCATGCACTGGCAAGAAAATTACTAAACAAATTGCGTGGGTATTATTGTGTGCTTTCTGCAAAGCATTTTCATAAAGCATTTTCTCTTTCTAAATGATTGCCTTTGATCCTAATTCCCTCATTGGAAATAAACCAATCAATCAGTTCGGTGCTTTAGACTTTACTTCTTTATTGAGTAAGAATGTTTATGTGAGGTGATGGGTCCAACAATCATTTTCCTAGCAAGCTCTTTGGGTTTTTTTTTTTTGTTTTTTTTTTTTCATCTGCGGGATTTAGGAGAGTTGATAGTTAGTATGTTAGTTTACAAGGGTTCAGAAGCTATTCATAACCCAGAACACCGGTCGTGCCTTCTGTGGGGTTCGAACTCATACCTCAACTGGGGAGGCACTCAGTGGCGGCTCCAGAAATATTTGGTAAAGTGTTCAAAAAAATCATAATCCCGGCTAACTCTGTTTAACAAGACTGAAATATTAGTATGTGTTCAAATGTGAATATTTTTTGATAACTCGAGTGTCAAGGTCAGCTTATGCGCATCTTGATTAATCATGTGGTTCAATTTCACCGCCCACTTGCAAAGAACCCAATTAAAGCCGAAGAAAGTGTTCAAATCTGAGTTGATTTGTGACTCTCTCAAGTTGATGAGTGTTCAATCTTTGTTTGGTTGAGTGTTCAAAGTAGGGGTAGAATGAAAACAGTTATGCTACTTGCACATACACTTTTACACATATCTTGCACATACATTTTTATAGGGCCCACCTCGGGTCCCACCAATATGATCCGAGCCGCTCATTATTTTTAAAATAATTTTTTAAGAGTTCCTGTAAGAAACCAACTCGATAGGATATCGGTAAGGGCTTTTTCAGAAATCACAGGGTGAAACAGTTTGATTCGCACTGTGATTTTTGAAAAAACCCTTACCGATATCCTATCGAGTTGATTTTTTACAGGAACTCTTAAAAAATTATTTTAAAAATAATGAACGATTTGGATCATATTGGTGGGACCCGAGGTGGGTCCCATAAAAATGTATGTGCAAATTATGTGCACAAATGTATGTGTCCTTAGCATTTTTGGAATGAAAATACATGCTACTCAATATACCCTAGAAAATTTCTAGGGTGTTCAATTGCATACCTAAGCTTCAACGTGGAGCCGCCACTAGAAGGCAGATGAGAATACCAACTTAACAAGCTTGGTTTCTCGAACTCTTTGGGTTAATCTTTGACATTTCTACTAAAAAATTTGAACTACAACTTATTGTATTTTGTCTTCTAGTTAATACGAACCCACAAATTCTCTCTTCATTTTTCTCTCTATTTTTCCCTTTGACCCGCCCATATACCATTACAACTTGTGGGTTGTAGAAATAACTTCACGTTTTTGGACAACAAAAAGTTGTCTATAACTTATTGGTTATACACCCCCAAGTTGTCAACAATACAAGTTTTTAATACAAAAGTTGAATTTTTCTCAAAACCTTTTGAGGAAAGATGGTGCCCTAAACTTATTCACATATTGGTTAATGAAAACACCCCCAAACAGTTCATTACTTTTAAAATAATTCTTTAGATTAACGGTAAAAAATTAGGTCAATCAGATATCGAAAAATGCATTTTCAGTATACGTATATCGATACTATTTGATTTTCCTTACAAATTCTGAAAAAGCAGTTACTGATATTTTTGATTAACCTAATTTTTTTAGAGTAACCCTTAAATTATTAATTCTTAAATAATAAAGCATTTCAGATCTTTTTTTTATTGGTATACTTAGAGCATCCGTAGTGGAATAACCAAAAGTCAATAATTAAAAATTGCCACATCATCTTTTAATTATCTATTTAAGAGGTTGTTAAGGTTAGCAATATAGATGTCCGCAATGGTACAATCAAAATTGAATAACCAAAACTTGCCACATCACATATCTAAAAACTTCGACATAGAAAACAGTTTTTGCAAAAAAAAAGTATTTTTAAAAGTATTTTTCTTAAAAATATGTTGAAAATGGAAGAGAGATAAGGTTTTTGTAATAATAGTGTACTTAGTTGAAGAAATGTGGAAACAACTAAATTTGGTTATTGCCAAAAGGTTAGTAATTTTGATTATCCAATGGCTAAAATTTGATGAGTTGCTAAGTTTGGTTATTCAATGTGAACTCTTTTTTGAGCAAATGTTGCTAACTTAACAACCTTTTTGTTTTGATTATACCACTGTGAATGCTCTTAGTTGAGACTTGAGTTTTCTCCTTCCTAAAATTTTAAATTCAAAATTTCTTATGTATTATAAACTCTTACGGGTTAGTTCATGTAGAAATTTGTATCGATTTTCGTTGGACCACTGCTAGTGAATCGTAAGATTTGTCTCCGAAAAATTAGTCGAGGCAGCATAAAGCGACTCGAACACTCCGGTTTATTTTTTTGTTTTTTCCCACTGGTATGCCATATGCCATATCACTAGAGATAGTGTTGGTAGTTCAAGGGATATATTATGGAAAACTTAAGTTGGGGTCCTCTCCTATATAGATACTTATGTTCTAATCCTTAGGAGTTTGAAAATTAATGTTGTCATCCTGAAATTTAAATAATACTCATCTTACCCTTAATATTTGGTTTATCCTGTTTTTTCTTTAAACAAATCTGAATGGATAATTTCCCATAACTATCAAAAATATTTGGTGGAGGTCATGTTTTCATTAGAATTAGTTGTAGATAATTATTATCCCTTTATACACGTTTTATTTTGTTTGCACAGGTGTCCCACCATCCCATTGACTCTCCACTTTCCCCATTCTTATCCATCAAAACAGGGGAAAGTAGAAACTAAGGCTCTGTTTGGAACTTAGAGAAAGGAAAAAGAAAAAAAACAACAAAAGAGAAGGAAAATGAGAGGAAAATAGTAGGGAAAATTTACTATTTACTGAACTTGAAATCTTTATTTTCTTCACTCTTTTCCTTCCAATCAAACAATAGGAGGAATTTTTTTTTAATTTTCCTTTCTATTCCTTTCTTTTCCAATTAGGAAATAAACAAGAAAGGGGAAACAGAAAAAAGGACGGTAGATCCATTCGGCGAGCCCCATTGGTCCACTTTTTCCATCCTTTCCCGTTCGAAACAAGAAAATAAAGGAGAAAACCGAAACGGCGAGCTCCGTTTCTGCTTGCAGTTCGTTTTGCGACGAAAAAATCCAAAAGGAAACCGCCGCTGACCTCCAAATCCTAGTGATCAACTTCGACGGCAGCGAACAGCGGGCTGAGGTGGTGGACAAGATTCACGCGGCGGCTGGCACTTGGAGATTTTTCTAGATTTGAACCATGCATGTCGTACATTTTTCCCCCCGATAAATAAGTGTCAAACGTTGAGTTGATGAACAGCGAAGTTTGACTCCTACTGGTTCTTGTCCTTAATGGGTTTTTCCATATCTGAAATCATGTGCCAATTTGTCATGTTTTGCTTGAAAAATGTTTCAACTTACTAGTATTTGGTGTACGTCCTCATGTCCATGTTGTTCGTTTCATTCATCTTCTGCATTCTTTGCATTTGTGCTGCCGTGTTTGCAAATTTATAACCCATTTTATCATGTTTTTAACTTATTTGTCATGTTTGTTGCAGATCTATATTGTGTATAATAATATTAGCTTCAATTTCATGGTAACTTGTAAAAAAAATTCATGATAAGTATTGTTGATTTGATTTTAATGCGTGCATTAAGTAATTTTGTGGCGAAATGTGTCATGATAAAACATGGTGAATTTGCAGAAAATTGTCATGAAATGATTGTCGAAGTTTGATTCTTAATTGTCATGATTTCGGTATGCTTGTTTGGATTTCACAATTTCATCACGATATCGGTTTACAGTAGTTTATTTTTTGTTACGGCGGGGAAGGAATGTTGGATGGGATAGTATGATCAGAATGTTTAGGAGACCATTTGACTCTTTTAAAAGGGAACTTAAATAATTGGAGATAATCAATATATATATATATATATATATATATATATATATATATATATATATATAGAGTCCGGATCAAGTCCACACCTCTTCCGGTTTGCACTGTTCGCACCTCTCTTTTTCCGATCGAATTTCGATGATCCGAGTCGCTCAATGTGATCAAAACGTAATTTTAAGGGTTCCCGCGAGAAATCGGCAAAAAGAATGATCGGGAAGAGTTTCATCTGAACAGTTTTTTATTGAACGGTTCAATAAAAAACTGCTCAAATCAAACCCCTCCATGTGTTTATTTTTTTTTGGTCAATTTCTCACGAGTACTCTTAAAATCACGTTCTAAATACATTGAGCGACTCGAATCATCGAAATTCGATCGGAAAATATATATATATATATATATATATATACATACACATATAATATTTATATTAATATATAACTAAGTGTATAATGGGACAATAAAGCATTTTGAGGATAAGAACATAAGTATTCAAAAGCACTAAGATGAGCACCTACATAAGGGGTAAGTCCTCCAAATAGGATGCCTATTTAATTTCTTCATACTCCGGCCTCGTTCCACTTTCTTTCTAAACCTTTTTCTTCAAGAAGGTAATTTCAAACTCAAATATAATGAAAATAAAAAATAATTTTTAATTTTTTTTGCACGTTTTAAAAGATCTCAATAAAATCTATCAAATAAGATCTATATTGGTAGAAAAATTATTTACGTAAATATATAATTTTTAAACTTAAAATTATCTTATTTTTTAAAAAATACTTTTATGAAAAAGTGGAACCCCCCCCCTCCGTATAGGGGAAATTTCAAAATGACACATGAATTTTGCACCAAATGTCACAGAGACATCTGAACTTAAGTTTATTTCAATTAAACATTAGTACTAACAAAATCCCCAAATTTAGACCTCCGCCGTTATACTCCATCCCAAAAATTGCTAACATGTCATCTTCAACCCGTTTAAGTTGCCCCATTGTACATATTTTTAACCCTAGACCTAAAGTCTGCCTACGGATTTTGCTTGGGTGCATCGTCCTCTGCTGGAAACATATGCAATGAAGCAACTTAAACAGGTTGGAGATGTCATGTCATTAATTTTTGGGACGGAGTATGAAGGCGGGGGTCTAAATTTGGGAATTTTGTTAGTACAGATATTTAATTGAAATAAACTTAAGTTCAGGTGTCTAAATTTGAAAATTTGTTAGTACATATGTTTAATTGAAATAAACTTAAGTCCATGTGTCTATGTGACATTAAGTGCAAAATTCAGGTGCCATTTTGAAATTTACCCCTCCATATATTATTAGAGTCGATCTTTGGATGAAAGATTCCAACTGATCTCGTAAAAAAGGAAGAGGCACTCAGGCTCCGTTCCAGAAACCTTCTTAAAAAATAAGTACTTATTTTGTCACTTCTCAAAGAAAAATAAGAAAGTTTGTTCCACAAAATCCAAATAAGCAGCTTATTTCACATTTTCAAACTCAAAAATAACGTAAATGAGAAATAATTTTTCAATTTTTTTTGCACCGTATTAAAGATCTCAATGAGATCTATCAAACAAAATCCATATTGATAGGAAAATTATTTGCGTAAGTACATGATTTTTTAACTTGAAATTGTCTTCTCAAAAAATAAGTAATTGTTCAATCTTTGTGGAACAGCCCTTCTTATTAGACAAAAAATAAGAACTTATTCTCGTTCTGGAACGGAGCCTCAGAATCCCGCAACTACTTGAAGACTGGAGAAAGAGGTCGGAGAGGAGCGAGAAACCCAATTGAGGAGAGAGAAAAAGCGAGTTGAAAGACTGAAGAGGACTTTGTGAAACTCTAGCCATGTTTGGAAGGTTCGGTTACGGAGTGATGGAAGGAGTTGGGGTAGGGACTTGGCCTCTCTGAATATCCCCAGCCCTTACTGCCCTTCTCTTTTCAAGAACTATATATATATTTTTTAAACAAAGTGCGTTCGGGAAAGATGAAGAATTTCCGAATAAACGGGACTGCTTTATATAATCAACTCGACGTCTGGGTTTGGTTCCTTTGATCAGCTTACAGTCCATTTCTAAATGGTATGGTTCTTTGCTCTACACTTCTTATGTTCTTTTGTTTACTTGTTCATTCACAAGGTTCATTCACTGTTAAATATTCACTTCTTAGAACTCTCAAAAACCATGTATAGTTTAGGAGGCTTAATTTAACCATGACTTTCTAGTTCTAGTTCTAGCTCTGCTGCGTGTGAACTTCCCTTGGAATTGGAATACTGGCACCTGTCTATTGTCACAAGTGGTTCTTGGAGTTAGATTTGTGGGTGAACAGAAACATGATTCAGCAAGTATACATTAAAATTGAAGGCCTTTTCGTACCTTCTTTGTTTTTTTATGACTCAGTTTGTTGAGGTAGCTTACACGCACCTCGACTAATCTCTCGATACCCAGTCCCACTGTCCACTAGCGGGGGGCCGGAGCAATACTCTATATGGACTAGCTCGAAAAAGTTGACGAACTTGAGACCTTAGACGGGAGCAAATCCCTAAAGTTCCAAGCCTTAACCACTAGGGCAACCCCTTTAGTACTCGATAGATACCATGTTTAAATGGGGAAAAAAAGAAATTATATGAATGTTCAACTGAAAGCTTCAAGAACCGAGCAGACTATTGACAGAGTAACGAATGACATTAAAGCTAGATCTGAGCTCTTCGAGGAAAAACAAGAACTTTATAAACCTGCAGCTTTGCATGATTTTGGAATGTCTATGCTAGAAGTTTAATTGAATTTGGAACAGGGGCGGCTCCAATATAATCCCAAGGAGTTCAAGCGAATCCTCTGAGTTCAAAGAATGCACTAAAATTTTGTATTTTTTACATATAATTTAGTTTTTCTTTATTATTCTCGGCACGGAATCATTCATGAATTTCCAAAGTAATTGATAATTCACTTAAATTTGTGATAGAGCAGATAATATAGCTCAACAAAACAAAATAAACTAGGCCTAACAAATTTTCAATTAACTATAAGTATGTATTTTAGATAGAGCTATACAAAATTGTTCTTCACGTTTATGTCACCGCTAAGCTAAAATTCTAGAGCCGCCCCTAATTTGGAATGAGGTGGGTCATGGGTGTGATTGCTGTGTTGTTACTGCTGCTTTATTAATGCTAGGTTCTGTAATGGTATGTGTTTTTTTATTGGTGTGTGCGTGTGTGGCGGCTTAAACTGGTTGTAGTTTTGCTGGGTGGCCTTGTTGCGCGATGGACATTTAGTAACCATAAAATAGTTTGAATTTGAGTGTCGGAGGGGGTGTGTTGAATTTGTGTGATATGTCTTGCTGTTGATTCATAAAAATTCTGGTCTCATATTTGGTTAGTTTAATGAATGGGTGTGAGGGAAGCAGCATAATACCCACCCAATATTCCAGACTGAACTATTTGATTATATTCGTTTGATACTAGAAACCTATAATAGTGTATAGAAGCATCAGTTCATTTGTATGTCCTGAAATCCACCTTCTATTTTCTTATTCATGAGCTTGTGTACTCACTTTTCATACCTTTGTGTTAAAAAAATCCTTGTTCTTGTCAGGAGCAAGTGATGGTTTTGCATTATGGAAACTGCAGTGCTGTCCTTGATCTTTCTCTTAATTTTTTTTCCTTCCATTCTTCATTCCAAGTTTATTTCTGCATTTTTGAATGGTGGTTTTATACAGATTACATTCTGATTTCGAAGAAGATACAGCAGCTTGATTGAATTTTCGAGAATAGAAGAAGTTTTGACAAGCCCAACTTTCCATGGTCAAGCCGCAAAATAAAGTTGTTTAGTTTGGTGTTTCTCTTGGATGGCTTGAACTTGATTGTTGGCGTTTTTTTACGTCACGCAAATCTATGTCCTTTGGCAATACACAAAGCTGAGTGAAACATTGGCTTCATTCAGGGCAAATCTCCTTTGGCAAAACTGAGGGTTTTCTCTTGTTGGGCAGTGCTGTTTCCACGTTATACTAGGGGTATATTTATCTGGTGCTGGAAGTGACCTCTGAAATTCGGTCAATTTAGCAAAATCTGCATCAATACTTGTTCATCCAGCTCTTTTGGGCAAATCTCCTTTGGTAAAACTGACGAGTTTCTCTTCTTGGGTGGTGCTGTTTCCACAGATAGACTGGAGGTGTATTTAGCTGCTGTTGGAAGATTTTCACTCATCGGCTTACATAAATCTCCTATTTGGCTATTGAGAAGACCTCAGGGAATTTTGGATTGTCACTGCAGCGTGTCTGGAAAATTTCATCTGGCGGTCATAACTTGTCAAGAACTAGAATTCTGCTGTCACAAAAATCTCCTTTTGCAGTTCCTTTCTAGTGGGAACTGCAGTCCATTTTTTGGGCAATCTCCGTTGGCAATTCAGGGAGTCTTCTGTGGACACCCTGCAGCTCTATTTGGGCAAATCTCCTTTGGCAATTTGGGGAGTCTTCCGTGGACACCCTGCAGCTATATTTGGGCAAATCTCCTTTGGCAATTTGGGGAGTCTTCCGTGGGCACCCTGCAGCTCAATTTGGGCAAATCTCCTTTGGCAATTTGGGGAGTCTTCCGTGGACACCCTGCAGCTCTATTTGGGCAAATCTCCTTTGGCAATTTGGGGAGTCTTCCGTGGACACCCTGCAGCTATATTTGGGCAAATCTCCTTTGGCAATTTGGGGAGTCTTCCGTGGGCACCCTGTAGCTCTATTTGGGCAAATCTCCTTTGGCAATTCGGGGAGTCTTCTGTAGACAACCTGTAGCTCTATTTGGGCAAATCTCCTTTGGCAACCTGTAGCTCTATTTGGGCAAATCTCCTTTGGCAAATCTCCAACTTTTTGGAGATACTATCTAGATCTCTGCATCGGAAGATCAGATTGATCAAAAAGTATATATTAACTTCTGAAGATTTACGGTGGATACTGGTTCACCGTTTGGTATACAACTTGCAGATTCTTATTGTGATACCCTCGTCTCAAGGTAACATTTGGTATGCTCAAGATTTTGCTTCCCAGCAGTTCTTTATTTGGTTTATGTCATAAAATAGAAATATTACAAAACATTGACCATTCGTAGCTCGAAGTTAAAGTTTATATGAAGCTTAATATGGTAGAGTTTGATGATGTCTCGTACTAATATGCATAGTATCTATCGCACTGAAATTTTGAATGCTGCTTATGCCAACATGTTTGACTCTACCTGTATCCAGATATCTACATCCTTGTCTCTTTAGATATCTACATGTCTCTTTTACCAAAATGTTTGACTCTACCTGTATCCAGGTACTACGTCTACGTCCAAGTTAATATTTTGCACTTTAGATATTTCTAGGACTAGGAAATCGCTGATTTTTTTATTGGTCAATTCTAAATTAGTTTAGCTGAACATTTTTAAGAAAGCTTCCGTGGTTAATGGAATTAAAACTCATCTCCAAATATTTGGGAACCTACTTTTATGAAAACACCCAAGTAAATGTTTAGTTATCGAAGATCATGTTTTGTCAAAAACAAATCCAAACGATATTAGTGTTAGTGTTTTCAAAAGCAGATTGTGAAACAGAAAATGAACAAGGACTGAGTTTTTACAAGAAAGGAGAGCTCTTGAAACCACAAAAGGTCTGATCCTTGTACTGTTACTCAGACGCATGTGATGAAATATTTCGAGTTGGATGCCTTCTTTAAGGAACCAATGCCTCTACTCTTTTTAGAGTGTTCTGCATATAGTTGGTAGTCGATTGATGTTGTTACCTTAATTGCAGACGCATACTGATAGGCATCAATATAATGGATTTATTCAGCGAGTCTGACTGTTCCAGTGTGAGTAACAGCAGTATGGAGCAAGATGATGAAATTGAAACTTTGTATGGTGGACAAGCATGTAACATTCTGACAAGCCTTGAGGAAACCATTGGAAAAATTGATGATTTCCTTTCATATGAGAGCGAATTCACATATGGCGATGTTGTTTGTCCCTCTACTGACCCTTCTGGACAGGTGGGCAGAGTGGTGAATGTTGATATGTTTGTGGATTTGGAAGATCTCCAGGGCCAAAAAATAAAAGATGTCAGTTCGAGCAAAATTCGAAAGATCCGTACCATTTCTGTGGGGGATTATGTTGTGCTGGGGCCATGGCTTGGAAAAGTGGACAAAATAGTTGACTGTGTCACCATTTTGTTTGATGATGGCACAAAGTCTGAGTTCACCACAATGGGTCCCGAAAAGCTCTTACCTCTTCGACCCGACCTTCTAGAAGATTCTCAATATCCTTATTATCCAGGACAGAGGGTGCGAATCGAGCTCTCTACTGTTTCTAGATCGGCTAGGTGGTTGTGTGGCACAGGGAAGGAGAAACGAGATAAAGGAACTGTTTTTTCTTTGGAAGCTGGTTTGGTATATGTTGATTGGCTTGCTTGTGCTATGGTTGGTTGTGAAAGGGGCCCTGCTCCGCCATGTTTGCAGGATTCTAAAGACCTGACCTTCTTGTCATTTCTCTCTCATGCAAATTGGCAGCTAGGTGATTGGTGTATATTTCCGGCTGCTGATTGCCAAGGTGATATGGAGCGAATTTATCTGGATGGGTCTTCTTGTGATCTCACAAACGGGTTAAAGCAGGCTGAAGAAATATTTCAGGGAAGGACTAGCCCAAACTTTGGGGAAATCTTTGTAATTGTGAAGATAAAGACCAAAGTTGATGTTCTGTGGCAGGATGGCACCCGTTCAATGGGATTAGACTCACATTCTTTATTTCCAGTAAATGCTGTTGATGCTCATGATTTTTGGCCTGATCAGTTTGTGATGGAAAAGGGCATATCTGATGATCCAGAATTTTCTAGTGGTCGAAGATGGGGTTTTGTGAGATGCTTCGATGCAAACGAACGAACTGTGGGCGTGAAGTGGAATATTCCTGTTGTCAATCCAGCAATTGAATTGGGGGGAGTGGAAATGGAGGAAACTGTGAGTGCATATGAACTAATGGAACACCCAGACTATTCCTATTATCTTGGTGATGTTGTGTTTCGATTGGAAAAGAACAAGTTAGTTGATAAAATTGATGGTCAGATTTGGGGAGATGAACAAACTGTTTTCTCGAACAATTGTTCCTTATCCTGTATTGGAATTGTTATGGGCGTTAAAGAGGGAAATGTGGAGGTGAAATGGGCGAGTGGTCATACAACGAAGGTAGGTTCTTATTTTTTGTTTTGTTGATTCAATTGACTATTATGCTAGGGTTGGGATTTGTGATTTTGTGTTCTGTTGCAAAGAGGATCTAAGAGACGCGTAATGCCTTCGTAAAGACAGAATGCCTAGACGAGATATAGCACATGTGATTTGGAATACCTAAGTGAGGTCTTAGTAATTCCAATTTTCAAATGTAAAATGTGATATATTGGTAAAATTAATTTTTTTTTTCTCGTTCCTATGATAAACTATTTTTACCAAACTGCCTTTGGGGTCTCTTAGTAGGTGTTTGTTAGCTCAACTCTGTGAAGTTGCATAATTGAGCCTGTCTGTTTTTTCATACAGAGGATTAGAGCTTGTGGATATGAATATGATCCATGGACTGATGATTTGAGATGAATAGTAAGTATGGTGGAAAGGTTTTCCCCCTTTTTTCAAATCTCCGAACATCGTCGGTCATGGTATTGATACTAAGATAATCCCCTATTCGTTCGCGCACTGGTCCTGCAAAAACTTTTATTCTATTGTTTACAGAACATTCTTAACCAGTCATTGATATCAATGTGGAGGGTTTATCTATTTGAAAAGGACAAACATTTGAGTCCTTTTTGATAAGTCAACAACCGAGTCCTTGTTTAGGGCAAAACAATAATGAGTAGTTAGCTGTTTTAGCCGTTATGATTCTTTATAAAGCTGGGTGGTGTGCTAGGAAAGAAACCTGAAGTATTTAACCAAATTATTGCTGTTACACGAGATTCGTCTATATTATACAACAGAGCAGTTTTTTTGCAAAATGTCTTGTCATACAAGCAGAACAATCTCTGCAGCCAGCCAATCATATTCTGACTTTAAGGCTCTAGCCGGTTGATCAATTCCTTTTTTAATAGAGACAGAGAATATTTCCTCAATAAATCTACCTCTCTCTTAGTTTCATAGGCAATGGATCCCCTTTTGAATGTTGTCTTTTCTGTTAAAGAACTAAAACACATATTTTTTTCTTTTCTCTCCAATCCCATATTATTCTATGCTAAAAGTATGTTTTGCTTTTATCAAAACATACTTCCCTTTTCTGATCAACCATTTATCTAATAAAATAGAGCGGACCTTTTAAAATGTCAAGACAAATGTGAACTACTTCTCCAGCCATTCGATCATTTTTTTCCTGTTAAGGTTGTAGCCGTGCGATTAGAGAATATTCAAACGTGAAATAATCCAATTACTGTTTTCTCTACCAAATCTAACTGTCACTTTCCTCATTGTTTCGCTAATATCCTTAATCACTATTTTCTCTACAAAATTTCCAGCAAAAAAGAAAAACTTCTCTATAGGTTTGAAATCTCTCTCCTTATTTTTCTGCAATACCCTTTAACAAGTAACTATTACACATTTAAACTCTATCACGATAAATCTAGGGGATCATGATTGGTGTGTTGAGTTCATTTTTTTTGCTTTTTTAACAGGCTCTTTTAGGAATGTGAGAGCAGGTATGGGGAGCCACTGTTTCAGTGGTATTCTGAGAGCAGCCACTTTGTGCATATTGCCAAACGTTAGGTCCGTCTCCAATCCTCCTCCGCCCATACCCCTAATGATGGGGGACTTTATGTGTTCTGTTGTTGTTGTTGTTTTAGGAATGTGAGAAAACTGTTTGTGTAGCTTTAGATTTGTAGGGATAATAATATGCAACATGCTTGAGCTAATTTATAGAAATCATTTTCATTAAATGTCTTCAGGTACCGGCATTCGCTAGCTGCTTATATTCTGTGGCATTGTGAATTTTTTTAGAATCTTGTGCATTTTATTTCATGCCTTAATGTGCAAATTATATTGCTTCTGTAATCCACCTTTATGGGTTGTGTCTTCGTGTATTGGTGAAACAATTTGTTTTTGTTTCCTCTTCTTTAATGAAATTTTAATTGCTTTTTCAATACTTCAATATAATTTCAGGTTGCACCTTATGAAATCTTTCAAATGGATAAGTGTGAAGCTTTATTTCCTATTCCTGTGCCTCATGAGGAAAATGTTGAACGAACAACAGAACATATGACTGAGCATGATAACGAATCTTTGCCTCAGGGGAAGGTGCTCTCTCTCTCTCTCTCTCTCTCTCATGCGTGCGTGCGTGCGGACACAAACATACTCATTTGCACACTCGCGATAGTCTCTGCACTCTAGACTGAAGGCTTAACAATTTAGGAATTGTTTGGAGGTGAAAGGACTCCGTAAGTTGAGCTGTCTCTCTGGGGTGGTTAATTATTAGGAATATTGAGAAGCTCTGGGATCTAAATCCTGATAAACAGGGGAATACATTGATACTTCAATTCAACATGGAAAATTTGCGGTAGAATGTCAAAGCATTTTGTATAGTTTGGCGTTAATGAAATCTTGTAGCAGTGGCAGGATTTTTTAGTGGCTGCATATGTTACTCTTTATTGCTATAACATTCTCCTTTGATGGAACAAATCCATTGCATTTGTTAATATTTCACTATAGGTGAATCGTCCAGAAAAATTACATGCAGCTTTATTGACAGATTAGTCCATATATAGAATGTACACCCCGTTTTTATTTGTGGGACTGAACTACATTTACCGAACTCTGTTGTTGGAAATTTACTGAAAATAAGAACAAATTATGTACTATTCTGATCATATTCTAAAAGTGAGTGGAGCATCAAGGAACTATTGAGGTGGGCTACATGCTCATAGTTGGATCATTTTTTATAAACCCGTTGAATAGCTTGATATACATTTTTGGGCCCATTTCACAATTGGTAACTTAACATGATAGCAAAGCTCAAGTTGTGAGAGGTCTTGGGTTCAAGCCTCTTTGTTTGCATTTGTTTCCTGTTTGCATCGTGTTTCTCTCGTTGGCATTTTTCCGCAGTATGTATGGATATTTGCATCTTCACGTGCAAGACAGGGTTGTATATGAGAGAGGGTGTTAAATAGCTTGATATACATTTTTGGGCTTGTTTCCTAACAGTTTAAGCTTTTGGGACAATTGGTAACTTAACCAAACCAACCATACAATAACTTTTCTTTCACATTCTCAGAACTTGTTGGTCTCCGGTATCACTTCCCTTCCTCGAGCTGCTATTGGGATTTTCACTAGCATTATGGGAAGTCTATTTGGTTCTCTCGGTTCCCCATCATTGTCAGGTAGATCTCACCTCAGTTTGGAAGAAGGAGATGGCTTGGTGTGTAACAGTGGGGAAGAAGCTGTGCTAGAATCTTCCAACTTGTGCAATGAGGGCTTGCTGATGTTTAGCGATAGAAATTTGGAACAGCAAGTCAAAGAGAGTCGGGAAGCATTTAAGCAGTTTGATATGGTAACTGGTTGCTTGGACCACCAGTTTGTTGAAGGTGCCGACAAGGGATTAGCATTACCTCAGGTTAAACAGAACCTATGTTTACAAATTGTTGAATTGTACCTGTTAAAGAATATAGCAAATTGTGACACTTTACCCTCTTTTATTCTTCATAGGTCAAAAGAGGATGGTTGAAAAAAATTCAGGAAGAATGGAGCATTCTGGAGAAAGATCTTCCTGGTATGTTTCATTCTGTCATTTTCTGATTTTGTATGGCTAGTGCGATGAGATATCTCATTTAATCTAAAACTGGATTTAACTAAAATGCATTAGCTGTTTCACTAACCTGCCTTCCCTTTTGGTCGCAATAAAATTGATTGTTGTTGGTTTGAGAGATGAAAATGCAGAAAAAGCTGTTTGTACCCCAATTGTTCATAACATTATACATATGATGATAATGAATCAATGATCCATACATAAGTCTAAAACTAAGATGTTCTGTATTCTATTAGTATCATAATCTGGGAAGGATAATCGATAGATTCAATAGAAATTGCAGTAGGGAGAGATCCAGTCAAAGGTGACTGATGTTTGTCTCTAACAGTTTTTTTTTTTTTTTTTTTTTGCTTTTTACAGTTCCTTCGTGCAAATTGTGGTGGATATATATGCTTTTACAAAAGTGTTGTGGGTTAGAGGTTTATGGAATTCTCCTAAACCTCTAACCCATTACCATTAAGAGATGTCAAGGAAGTATATTGGGTTTGCCATCAAATTAAATCAACTGGATAATTGTGTTTTAGGCGTTTATATAAAGTACATAGGGAAGAAATTTCAGCTCTCTAAGCAACAAATTTGAAAAGGATTATCAAGAAAGAATGACAAAAACTTTTGAAGATTGAACTATGCAATTTCTGTGGAGTCTGTTCTTATAGCTGTTTGTGGGCTTGTTATTTACATAATTGCATTTTGTAATTTGGGCAGAAACAATTTATGTCCGTGTGTACGAGGAAAGGATGGATTTGTTGCGGGCAGCCATTATTGGTGCACCTGGAACTCCATACCATGATGGACTTTTCTTCTTTGACATTCTCCTTCCTCCTGACTATCCTCATGTACCACCTGTAAGTAATTTAGTTTACTATTGTTATTCTCACTTACAAACATGATGCTAGGATTAACGTTGTAAGTTTGGACGTATGAAGCATGGATATCTGTCAGATGTCCTGCACGAAGTCAGACACATGTCATATACTGACTCTCAAATCAAGTGTCTTGTTACACACTTGGGAATCTATAGGGACTCGCGTAGTAGCCTTTAGTTGAAGATTAGGTAAGTGTTCTTTTTTGTGTGATAGATGATGGTTGATAGATTGTAATAGCACATGTGACTGATGAGACACTTTTGAAAAAAAATAAAAAATTGAAAGACGTAATGACATTCATTTTGTTTTTGAACAGCATGGAATGAAAAAGGCATTTATGATATTTTGTTATAACTAGAGCCTTATTCTGTGCTTGTATTTACTTTTATCCAAACATCCCGTACATAATACGAGTACACAAATATCTTTCTTTAACCGTGTCTCCAATATGTCGTGTCTTTCATGTTTAGGAAAACGAATGTGTGAGTGTCGGTGTCGAGTCCAGTGTCCATATCAATCCTGCTTACCGCCGTCCTTAATACGAGTTACATCGCGTAAGCAAATGTTTTCTTTTCAAGTCCTGTAATATAGGGTTCTCTCTAGTTACCGCAGTCAAAGTTACTAGTCCATTGCTATTTTATGTAAGGACACATAGTCCACATTCGCATACCGCCATTATGTGTCTTATGTAATGTCTCTGTGGGCATTAAACCTATTCGCAGTTGGTGCACTACAAATCTGGTGGTCTCCGAATCAACCCTAATTTGTACGAGTCTGGAAAAGTCTGTCTTAGTCTCCTCAATACTTGGACTGGCACTGGAACTGAAGTATGGAATCCAGGGAGCTCCACCATTCTTCAAGTTCTCCTATCCCTTCAGGCCCTCGTGCTTAATGAGAAACCTTACTATAATGAAGCTGGATATGATAATCAAATGGGAAGAGAAGAGGGAGAGAAGAACTCAGTGAGCTACAATGAAAATGCATTTATTGGCAATTGCAAGTCCATGCTATACCTACCACGCAAATCGCCCAAGGTATATAATGATGTACTCGGTGTGCTTTATTGTTGTAGTAATGATTATTGCTTATTTGACCTCTGAAGCCTGAACTTTCATAAAACGCGTCTTAAAATCTAGCTGCCATTTTATTGGTAACCAAACTTTTTGATGGGTCGATTTATTTTGTGTTCCACATACTTAGCACCGATCCTATTCTAGGTGCGTAATCACTTCTGTATATTCAAGAATTATTGCACATGATTGTTTTTTGTAAATTTGTCATGGCTTCAATTTTTTTGTTATGACCCAACATTATTTTGTAATGAAAACAATTCTAATGGGTGGATTCCGTTTTATAATGCCTTCGAAAGAAATGCACACAATACAATATTCTGAAAACGCCTGTTTAACTAGTCAAAAACACACTTTTCTAATGCAGATGACATTGCTAACACCGCACCAGGTTAATAAAAGTTTCTTCCTTTCTCTGTGCAGCATTTTGAGGAATTTGTGCAGGAACACTTCTCCCGTCGCTGGGAAAATATTCTGTTGGCTTGTAAGGCATATATGGAAGGAGCTTCAGTTGGCTGTGATTTTGGGTGCACAAAAAGCGAGCAAGAAAATCAACGGGGGAGTTCTACCGGGTTCAAGATCATGCTCTCTAAGCTCTTCCCTAAGCTTGTGGAAGCATTTTCTGGGATGGGTATTGATTGCAGCCAATACGTTGATCCTGGAATTTGAATGCGGTGCTATCTGGAGGTGTTTTCCCATCCCTATAACTAGATATACGCATGGACGGTCCTGCGATGCCTATCATGTAGTGTGTTTTGTAAAATGCTTGCTTTCGTATTTTCCCTTTGTTTGGGGCTATATGCTCTTATGTTTGTGAAAAGGAAGGGAAAAAATAAAAATAAGAGGGAAAAAAACTATCAGCTCGTGAAAAAAAATTTAAGTATATATGCGATGTTTGCACCCTGTATCATATGATGGTTTGTAGAACTCTCGAAATATAAGACAGGTATTGGATTGGTGTGTTTATACTTTGTAATTCTCTGTTTAGCTGTGTATGCTTTGGATTGTCGTGTTTATAAGTAGGGCTGTAGATGAACCGAGCCGCTCCGCTCGTTAATGCTTTGCTCGGCTTGAGTTTTTGGCTTGTTTCGTTTAGTAAACAAGCCAAGTTCAAGTTTGAGTTTTTGGCTTGTTTAGTAGACAACTAGGCTTGTTCGACAAAAGCTCGGCTCGTTAAAGGAGGCTCGGTCCGATTAAAGAAGCTCGGTTACTAAATAACTAAGCTCGGCTCCTTAAGGTTCAAGCCGAGCTCGAGCTCATGTTTTTGGCTCGTTTAGTAAACGAGCCGATCTCGAGCTCAACAAAGCTCGACTGGGTTCGTTTACAGCCGTATTTATAAGTCGTAGCTTTTCTCTCGTTGTGTTCAGAGGCAAAGTAAGGATTCGTAGTTTTTAGTTATTGGGGTCAAAGTTTATTTATTTTATGACATATGTTTAGACCCTTTTTTTTTTTTTTGGGGGTAAACTAAGTTTCAAACTCTCTCTTCGGATTGTAACGAAAAATATGCAACGGATTGTTGTGTGCTTTCATCGAACAGAGCCACTTCCCTATCAAATCCCGACTTCGTTTTCAAAAACAAGTTCCACCTAGTTTGTCATTTCTTTCTAAAATCAAAACGGTAGCAAGCAGTTATTTTTTTTGCGTCTCAATAGCAAGCAGCCATTGGGACGTAGAGTTTCGTTATTAAAGGAGTTCCCATTTGAGCCATGTGTTTAATTCATTGACCCATTGAGTTGTGTAAATCGCTTCCAATGTTTCCAAAGGCCAAAAAAACCTTTTAGTAGGGTAAATTGCTGTAGAAACTCACAGGGGAAAGTTTGACAATTGAAAGAAAAATGGAAGGCTTAAAGGAAGCTTTATTAATGTCTTCTTAATAATTACAAATGGAACAAAATTAGGATAATTTTTTACTTCTTTTAAAGTTTGACCAGAATTAATAACCACGGAGATTTCCTTACCCTTCTGTTCTTCTAATATTGTAAGTTGTAACGGGTAAATTTCACTTTGCACTGGCTCTGTTTGGAACATGGGGAAAATAAGGGAAAATGAAAGAAAGTTGAAAATTTTGTCCTTCCCCTTGTTTGGTTCTGAGTGAAAAAGAAGAGAAAATGGCAAATTAGAGCTATGGGAATAGTAAAATTCTCTCCTTCCTTTTCTTCCATTTTCCTTCTTAATTATTTTCCCTCCTCTTCCCTTTCTTTTCACAATTTCCAAATAAAGAGTTAGGGCCTGTTTGATAAAACTGAAAATTGAAGTTGAATGCCGAAAAATTAAGTATTGAAAGCTGAATGCTGAATTTTTTTAAGCTGAAAAGCTATTTGGTAAACATATTAAGTACTGAATTAAAAAAATAATAAATTAATTTTAATTCCGATTATCTCTTAATTTACTAATGGTCGCAATGTACTTATAGTAATGATGGAATGGTGATTGTGGTGGTGTGTTGGTGATGATGGAGTGGTGGCAATAGTGGTGTAATGGTTGTGGTGGAGTGATGGTGGTGTAATGGTGGTAGTGTGTGGTGGTGGTGGCGGTGGCGGTGGAGTGATGATGGTGTAATGGTGGCAATGAGTGGTATTGGTGGAGGGATAGTTGTGCAATGGTGGCATTGTGGCGGCGGCGGTATGGTAGTGGTGGTGGCAGTGTAGTAATGGTGGTGATGGTGATGGAGTGATAGGGGAGTGGTGGTGGTGTAGTGATAGAGATGGTGGTGGGAGTGGTGATGGTGATGGTGGTGGTGAAGGTGAAGGTGATGGTGATGGTGGTGGCGGTGGTGGAGTGGTAGAAGTGGAGGTGGAGTGGTGGTTGTATGGTGATTAAATACAAGTAGATAAGAATTCAATCAAAATTAAGTCTTAATTCAGCCAAAACTACTTAATTTAAAAAAAAAAATTTAGTCTACATTTTAAGTAGCACTTAATTTGTTAAGCAATGTAAAATATCGTTATCAAACCTACTGAATTATTTATTACTTAATTAATTCAGTTTTACGTGCTGAATTTATGTTATCTCTCTTTGCACCCAAAACGTAAAAATTTTCTACTTTGGCCCTAAAACTTAGTACACATTTTCAATATTCCCCACCAAGCAACGGCCGTCTATAAACCTTGATTTCAAATGATTATACTTTTCTCTATCAATTACACTGAAATCATCATTTTGGCCCCTAAATTAATAGAGGAAAAACTATTTCTGTGACAAACAAGCCATTTCGAAACAACAAATAAAGTTCTCATTCATCCATTTTAGAGAAAGAGGAAAAACAAATCCAAAAAAATGAATTATTTAGAGATGATCCTTTGAATGGTCCAGAAGCCCGAGGTCCATATGGGCTACTACGAACGGCAGATTCTAACAGCAGAGACGATTTGCAGAGAATCACGCAGAGAAAAACGTGTTTGGCCCCATTTCGGGCACCAAAAAAATCTAGAAAGATATCCATAAATTTTTAAATATTATTTTATGGGGCCCTGTAAAAAATCAGCTCCAGCGGATATCGGTAAGTATTACTTTTGGATTCGTAGGAGCGAACTATGGATATCTTTCTAGATTTTTTCGGTGCCCGAAATGGGGCCAAACTCGTTTTTCTTTGCGTGGTTCTCTGCAAATCGTCTCTGCGGATAGCAGAGCTCACTACAAACAAGCCCTCTCACTAGGTCACGTCCTCTAAATGGTGTTTGCTCTCTCGCTACAAGTCTTCCCACTAATTCTGGGACTGAGTTGCGATTGGTGCCTGGTGGTCAAGTTTTTCCTCTTGCCACTACTAAATGGTGGTGGTGGAGCTCTTGATGGTGTAGTTGCAGAAGATGGCAGCGGCCCTCTCACTCCTCTAACTTGAGTTGGTACAACTAAGTTGGAATTGATTGAACTTTTTTGTGTGCTTCTTTGGAATTGACATACTCATGGTGATGACCACAATGGACTAGAAAGTTTCTATAATAAGAATTTATCATACATCGAAGGGGCAAAATTTTCGTACCCTATCATGGTGAAGACTACAATGGTATAAAAAATCTCTAAGAACACACAAAATATGACTTCTTTATTCAGAAATTGAAAAGTTTTTTCCTAAAATCGTTTGTTTATGCCCAAAACCCACAATTGGTTAAGCTTCTTCTCCCTGTTCCCTCTATTTCTCTCACTTTTCTCTTTATTCTTTATATTTTTCGCTACTTTAAATCTCTCCCGTCTATTTTTCCACTAACTCTCCATATCAGTGCGGACCATATAATCTTAAGTACACAATCAGATCTCTATCCAATAGGCGTACCAATGGTGGCGGTGCTGACTAGCTAGGCAACCACCATCAATGTAGAGACAAACATTGTCGGGTGAGGGAGTATTGAAACATAACTACTCTAACCGTGGGAACTAAAACCCTAGTTAAACCAAAAAAAAATTCTTCCCTTACATCATACTCCATTTTCTTGTGTATGTAGACTTTCTGTAGTAGTAAACACCTTCCTTAAAATATTACGGAGTAGTAATTACCAAAAATTTATAATAAAAAAAAAAACTTCCTTAAACATTTCTCCATCAATTGCTTTCCCATTGCTTTCACCATAAAAGTCACCCACTGGTCCACCACCACATCACCCATGGCCGGCAGTCTAGAGAGAGAGAACCCATTCGGCCGGCAGTCTAGAGAGCGAGAACCCATTCGGCACGCACCTATACACACGCACACATATATCCCCGTTGACGATAAACCCAAAAAACAACATTGAACTTGAACACAGCAATGAATCCCAACTCTCTTCGAACTAGGGTTTTTCCAATAAACCCATTTCCTTTTCTCTCCATCTTCTTCTTCTTCTTCTTCTCCCTCGCCATCCCCACATCCGCCTCAACCCCATACGACCAGTACTGCAAGGACGTCGTCCCGGCATCGGACCCAATCGCCCCACGGTCCCAACCCGATTCGCTCCTCCGCTTCGACACCGCCTATTACACCGGCGGCGACCCGTTTCTGGGCCCCCAGGATGCGGCCTCGTTTCGGGCCCTCTCCGCCAGCGAGACCCAAACAGCTGGCGTCTTCAGGATTGATGGGATTTTGACTTTTTTGGGTCCGAGGTTTGCGAGTATTAATACGGGTAACTGGACCCGGATGATCAATCCCCATCTACCACGCGGAGTGTCGAGGAGTCGGGTCGGGTTTCGTTTGACCGGGTATTGGTCACAGGCTGATGGGAAGCTCTGTATGATTGGTTCAGGTATGCGTTCTTCTTTGGCTTCTGTTAATGTCGGTTTGAAGCTTAATTATCCGAACTCATCGAATCTCGAGTCTAGTTTGGTTACTGGGACACTGGAATGTTTGGATGCTGGTGATGATTTGACGTGTTTTACCATGGTTTCGATAATGGGATTTTCGTTGAGGAATTATGAGTATAAACTGGTAGATGGGGAAAATGAGAATGGAAGGTTTGTGATGTATGATGGAATGGAGAATGTTTCGCTTGGTTTCGGTACCGGCCCTGCTGTGTGTAAGGCGGTTAGGGGTGCGGGTATATTTGAATTGGAATATATGGAGGATTGTGGGTCTGTTAATTGTGATCCTCTTGGTGGAGGTAGTGGTGGGATTTTGCCTGGTTTTATGTCTTTCAATGATATTGAGTGCACAAGCGAGGGGAGAGTTCGGTATTTGTTAGATTTTGCGAATACTAGCTATAATGGGTACCGTTTACCTTTTAATCCGAGTACTGTGTTAGTTGCTGAGGGGGCGTGGAATGGGAAGAAGAAACACCTCGACTTGGTTGCTTGCCGAATATTAAATTTTAAAGACACTGTGGCTAAGGCTTCACTTGGGGGTTGTTCGATTAGGTTGAGCTTGAGGTCACCTTCGACCATGACATTGAGAAGCAGGAGTACTGTTGTTGGCCAGATGTGGAGCAATAAAACCATGAATGATTCTGGTTACCTTGGTAGAATTTCGTTTGAGAGCCCTAGAAATGGAAATACAAGGGTCGAGGGACTGAGATATGAGTATACTGAGGTTGGAAATTTAAGTAAATCTTGCACGGGAAAGATTACTGGTAAACACAAAAACGTGACATACCCAAATGGGTATACCTCTGACATGAGATTTGACATGACAGTCCGAAATAGTAAAGGGCAAGTTGCATGGGGTTATTCTTCTCCACTATCCATAGGTGATCGGTTTTATGGATATGGAGTGCAATCAGAGTTTGCAGTTCCTGTGAGCGACAGCCAAAGTGGCATGCTGAATATCAGTTATGTTCTAAGCTTTAACCCTCATTCTGATTTCCAGCTGGGTGGTGAAAAGTGGTCAATCAAGTATGTTGAGATTTCAGCTGAAGGGACATACGATGCTGCAACAGGAGTGCTTTGCATGAAAGGCTGTCGCCACGTTGAATCACGGAATAGAACATTTGCAAAAAATGAATCACTTGACTGTGAGATGTTTATCAATATCCAGTATGCTCCTCTGAATGCAAAGGACAGAAGCAATGTCAAAGGAACCATTGAGAGCAACCGCAATAAGTCAGACCCTTTACACTTCGAGCGAATTGAGTTGTTTGCAAATTCAATTTCCATCCTCCAAGCTGACGAATCAATTTGGAGAATGGATCTAGAGATCACCATGGTCCTAATTTCCAATACGCTTGCGTGTATATTTCTGGTTTTACAGTTGTTTCACGTCAAAAAGAACCCAGATGTGCTTCCCTTCATTTCTGTTGTGATGCTGACTGTTCTCACCCTTGCACATATGATTCCTTTGGTACTTAACTTTGAAGCCTTGTTTGTGGCGAACCGCAATCGGCAGAATGTTTTCCTTGGGAGCGGTGGATGGCTTGAAGTAAATGAGGTATTGGTTAGGGTCATAACAATGGTTGCTTTTCTTTTGCAGTTCCGTCTTCTCCAGCAGACGTGGTCCACAAGAGTTGGCGGTGCTGGAAGTTGGGATAGACTTTGGGTTTCTGATAAAAAGGTTCTGTACTTTTCTTTGCCTTTGTACGTTGGCGGGGGGTTGCTCGCTTGGTTTGTGCATCTGTGGAAAAACTCTTACAATAGCCGGTTGTTACGTTTACGCCGATTTGGAGTCCAGCAGCTATCTTTCTGGGGAGGCTTCAAATCTTTTGCTGGACTGGTCTTGGATGGTTTTCTACTTCCCCAGATTGTTTTCAATGCATTTTGCGATTCCAAAGAGAGGGCTCTCGCCCCAGCCTTCTACGTTGGGACTACTGTTGTTCGGTTGCTCCCTCATGCTTATGATCTTTATAGAGCTGCTCATGGTTCCACCTGGAATTTTGGTGGTATATATGCGAACCCTAGAATGGATTACTATTCGACAGCCTGGGATATTACCATATCTTGTGGCGGTCTGATGTTTATCGTCCTCATTTACTTGCAGCAGCAGTTTGGCGGTCGTTGCTTTCTTCCCAAGAGATTTAGAGAGAGTGCTGTGTATGAGAAAGTGCCTGTTGTTGCTAGTACTGAATTAACAACCAGGGAAGTCATCAGCTAAAAAATTTGGGTTTTAAGTTTTTTCCCTTAAAATACTGCAACCACATAAGGAATTGTTGAGCTTAAACAGGAGGTGGGGCTGTTCATTCCTCGTGATTCTGTATTTTGAAACTGTCATTAGTTGTTTACTTCTGGTGGTATATTTTACTTAATGCTGACCAAGTATACAGCCATAGTGGATTTTTATTTTCCTCGAAGAACTGTTGTTCATATTGATAATATCATATACAAACTACGCCGCTCAAAGGCCCGAGTTCAAACAACTAATAAGCAACAGATATAAAAACAAGCAATGAGCCCGTAGGAATGAATCGGTTGAGCTGAATAATTCTGGTTTGAAATAATTCTCGAGCTTCTAATGTGTTCATATTTTGTTAGAAATTACAGTTTTACTGGCGCTACCAAGGTGGATGTTCTTTTATCACAAAATTTACGCACAAAAACACCAACCTTGTAATCTCTAATCGATGAGGGTATGGACAAGAGAGCACTGAAGACAAACTTAATATTTAGCAACAAATGCACCAATTCATTGCTCTTTCACCAGAACATGAGATAAAGAAAATCAATTAAATGCTATAAGGAAGATCCGGTTTGAAACCTATCAACTCGTATAAGCCAGTCCCAAGGGGACGACCTCAAAATTGGGTCTTCAAAGATTAGTCTAGGTACATGTAAGTTGGTCTGGACATCCTAAAAGAACAAAAAGCTAGAAGGAAAATTCACAACGCTGACAATAGTTGTCTGCTTGTAAGCATCTTATCAATCTCGACATGACCTAGTAACCATGCAGGATAAATTTAGACAAATCCTGGCAAGCGTTTTTGTCACCAGTAATCCGCACAAGAACAAGACCCATCTGTAAAATGGTGAAACCGAAGTTTATCCCGAACAATAATTTCTCTCTGTGCAACAACCGAGATAAACTTAATTGCGGAATGGCAATCCTCGCACATTCGGAGGTTCTTCACGACTCTAACAGGCATCCCATGGCTTGTGTTTAGCATCCCGAATGCAATTGCGAGCTTCTCGCTGTGATACCTAACTTCATATTCCTTCTCCTCTTCTTCCAACTCGTGCATTACTGACTCTGGCACCGGCACATACCCTGCTTCGCTAATCCTCTTCATCAACTCGTCCAAGTACTCATAGATAGTGATTGTCTCTGGGTGTGATTTATCACCCATGCTAAACAAATATGTTTTCTGATTGACTTCTATAGTGCTATATCCAACACCCTTCTTTAGGCCTTTCTGAATCATCCTATTTCTAATCGCTTCCACTCGATCCATCTTGCCAGCCAATGCGTATACATTTGAAATCAACACATAATGGCTTGGATTTTCAGGTTCAGCAGCTAAGAGATGATCCGCAGCTCTTACTCCAAATTCAAAATTTCTATGCATCTTGCAGGCCCCAAGCATTGCAGTCCACACTGCCGGTGCTGGCTTGACAAGATCCAATCCCTTGATATATTCGAATGCTTCGCTGAGAAGTCCAGCACGCCCAAGCATATTGACCATGCAAACGTGGTGCTCCATTCCTGGAACTAACCCAAAATCCTCGCTCATACTAGCAAATGCCTTTCTGCCCTCTTGGACTAGCCCTGCGTGCGCACAAGCTGATAACACTGCAATAAAAGTTACATCATTGGGGGGTGGCCCACGTGCTCTCATTGTATCAAAGAGCTCCACAGCTTCTCTACCATATCCATTCATACCATACCCTGAAATCATAGCTGTCCATGAGACAACGTTCCGATCATTAATTAAATCGAAAACTTCCCGCGCTCTACTTACATTTCCACACCTAGCATACATGTTAATCAAAGAAGTACCAATAACCACATTCATATCGTAACCATTATCTCTAATCCGATCATGCACCCAACAACCCAGTTCAAGAGCTCCCACCTGAGAACAAGCAGACAAGACACTCACCAACGTAGCCGAATCGAACCCAACACCCGAATCCCGCATCTGGTGAAACAACCCAATTGCCTTTTCAGAAAACCCATTTTGCTCGTACCCAGATACCATCGAGTTCCACGCGACAACGGTTCTCTCCGGCATTTCATCGAACACCTTCCGCGCACAAACCAAATCACCACATTTCGCATAGAAAGCAACGAGAGCAGCCTCAACATACGAATCCAACCAGTACCCACGAACCAAAGCGTGACAATGAACCACTCTGCCGACTCTCAGAGCCGATAACTCGCTGCAAGATTTGATCACGGCCGTGAAAACGTAGCTTGAAGGGCGTAGAGAGGGGACGGTAACGAGCATGCGGCGGTAGAGGAGGACGGCGTCGTTTGGGAAGCGGTTTTTGGAGAAGGAAGTGATGAGGGAGCTGAAGAGGAATGGGTCGGGGTTCGGAATGGAGAGGAAGAGGCGGCGGGTATAGGCGATGGAGGCGGCGGCGCAGTATAAGAGGGTGAGCTTGGTGATGAGAGAGAGGTTGCGATGGGAGCCGGTGATGAGGAGGTGGGCGTGGACCTGTTGGAGGGGCTTGAGGCGGGGGCCGGCCCGGAGGAGAGCTTCGTGGGCTCGTCGTGAGTAGTAGAATGGAGGGGGGGGGGGGGGGGGTGGTGGTGGTTGTGGGGTTCCATGAAACTTTGCCATATGGTAAAAGGGAAGTAAGAGAAAAACAAGGTTGTTTTTTGGCTGAGAAATAAAAGAAATTCATATTACAGTGATAGTTTGATTGATCCGAAGTTGGTTAGTCTAATCAGAACAAATACTATAGACGGGCGGCTCGACTCATTTATTGTACGAGTCAAAAATCGAGCCTCGAATTTGAATGAATAGATAAATCAAACTAGCACGAGTCTTTAATGAGTCGTCTGAAAAAGTTCTTTAACGATGTACTTAGGGGCTGTTTGATAAAACTGAAAAATTAAGTACTGGAAACTGAATGCTGAAATTTTTAAACTGGAAAGCTGTTTGATAAATATATTAAGTACTAAATTAAAAAAATGATGAATTAATTCTATTTCAATTCTCTCTTAATTTACTAACAGTCACAATATACTTTTGGTAATTGGGGAGGAGTGGTGGTGGTGGTGGTGGTGGAGTGGTGGAGGTGGTAGGAGCTAGTGGTGGTGTAGTGCTGGTAGTGGTGGTGGAGTGGCGGTGGTGGTGAAGTGGTGGTGATGGTTGTGATGATGGTGGTGGAGGTGTAGGTGGTGGCGGTGGTGGTGGTGTAGTGATGGTAGTGGTGGAGTGGTGGTGGAATGGTGGAGCTGGTGGTGGTGATGTGGTGGTGATAGTGGTAGTGGCAGTGGTGGAGTGGTGGAGCTGCTGGTGGTGGAGGAAGTGGTGGTGGTGGTGGTGGAGTGGTGGAGTTGGTGGTGGTGATGTGGTGGTGGTGGTGGAAGTGGTGGTGGTGTAGTGGTGGAGGTGGTGGTGGTGGAGTGGTGGAGGTGTTGGTGGGAGTGGTTGTGGTGGTGGTATGATGGTTGAATGTAAGTATACAAAAATTCAGCCAGAATTAAGTAGCTCAAAGCTACTTAATTTTTTTCAATTTTTGGCCTATATTTTAAGTAGTACTTAATTTGTTAAACAATGTGAAATGTGGTTATCAAATCTACTGAATCACTTATTACTTAATTGATTCAGTTTTAAGTACTGAATTTAAATTATCAAACAAGCCCTTAGTCATTTACAACTAGAGATGGCAATAGGGTGTGACCTTAGTGGATCATTTGGCTACCCTAAATCCTACTAATATCAAATTCTCTCGCACTGTTATGATTTTCCTCTCAACCAACGTACTGAACTACTTGCGGATTAAAAAAAAAACAAAAAAAACTACTTTGACATCACTCCCAAGTCCCAATGGCACGTTGATGAAGTACTCTACTCAATTTTAGCTTCTTGAGTTTAGATTAATGTTCAGTGAAGTAGATTTCCCATATTATACGGAAATCGTGAGCATTATTTTGTAAAGCTCTGCAAAATTTTGGCATTGCTAGAACGTCGACAATGAACATCTTTTATTTAGACTAGTGTGAACACAATTAAAAAACTTGATAACTCACGTGCATTTCTCCACCTACTCCTCTCCCTCTCTCTCTCTCTCCGTGCATGCAGTGGGATTTTGATTCTGATTCTGATGAGGATTTGATTCTAATTCCTTCCTATCAATTGTGTTCTACCTAAAAAGCGCCCCTACACATCTAGACAAAACTCACATACATTCATAGGTCACAAACGGAAGACATGAAAAGTCTGATAAGGTCAAAATGGTAATCTAGAAAACACGGCATAATTACTCAACAGCCCATCAACCAAGCATGCAATGACAAACAGGATATCCATGAAGAGGCGTAAACTCGTCTTGCCATGCCAAAATATGGCCGATGGCCTACACTCCAAAAGGAGGCCAACGCTCCTTCAAGGCAAGGTGCATGGATAGCGAGGGTGACTATAACTACTACTCGTTCGATAATCTTGTAAATGTTGTTGAATATGTTGAGGAATTTCGTGCTTGCAGCGAACAAAATTCTCTCACCGAGATGGGCGATTTAGATGTAAAAGAAAGAAAAAGGAAATATTTCACGATTCAGATCATGCTTTTGATGGATCCAGCTTTGTTTCACATATAAATTACAAGGGTTGAAAGTCAGCTTTTAGATTAGGGTTCTCTCAAGTTCAATACAGAGACTGATTTCTACGTGTGAACCGTATGTATCTACATGGTTTACATGATGGGATGAGGTGATCAGATGAGACTTGCCGGCAAACAAAACCGCCTTTGGGCCAGGGGAAAGTTTCATGATGCATTGCTATGCTGCAATTCTACCCAAATTGACGCGGTCAAAAGGAATACGAATTTCTATGTTTAACTGAAAATTTAGCGATTGACGAAGCAAAGTGACAAAGTTGCTCCAATTGATTAGGACACAAGACTTGATTTGGTTTTGTTCACCACATTCAGTGTCCGAGGCATTGGAGTTATATTGGTCTCAAAGATCAGAATGCAAATATCGATGCTGAAGAGATAATTGGTTGCCTGACGAAAGAAAACCTGGAAGCCAGAAGTTGGATGATCACATGAAAGAAAGAACTGGTCCATTCCTATCGGAGAAATATGACAATGTAATACCTTACAATATTGTTCTTCTTTGGAACAAACTTCACAGTTAAAACTCTGCAGTAACAATAAAGATGCACTCACCGTCTCCACAAATGACCACTTTTGTGCCAGTTATTTGTTCCGGTTCCGCTAGCACCGCCAGATTAAAAATACCAGAGGCATTCAGTACAGATAAACGTAATCGCTGTACATATGAGCCGTCATATTCAAGGATTGAAGCATGGCTTCTCCTCGCTTGTTGAAGTTAAACACTGATATTCCACCATTATTTACATCGATGGCACGGAATCTGAACAGTGAAAAACAGTGTCAAAGGTAACTGCTTAAAGTACAAGGAACCAATATCTAAGGCCATACTTTGTGGTCAGTCACGTTAAGACCGAATAATTGCAAATGGTGAAACCACTATTTCATTGGATCTAACCTCTAAAATTTTAAATAAATAGGTTACGCCACCAATCAGATGCTGAGATGCAGAAGGTAAATCTAGAAACAGCTCTACCGCATTATGTTATTCTCTTTTGGGACCTGTTAAGTGTTAACTTGTAATAAAATTTTACACACTTTGTCTCTAAGACTGGTGCTTAGTTGTATTAGTCATTACTTCCGTAGTTCTCAAGGTGTTTTACCTGAACACATGAACATCAGAACTTCATATTGAATGTGAGAGAAAAAGGAAGAAGTTAGAACCAGATATTAGGAATATTATTCCATGACAATAAGACAGTTACGGTATATACCTCTCAGGGCCCAATCCAAGAGCAGTGCAGATCAGCGCCCTCAACAACGATTTATGAGTTACAACCAGAAAATGATCACCCTGATAAATGAAAAGAAGATTTTTGATCCATATCATAGTGTATTCCAGTATGACAAATTAAGTGAAATCTGCAAGGCAACAACAAAAGCTTACAGGAGTAAACAAAATTTCCTTCCAAGCTTCGTTTGCTGTTTCCCATAGCATTCTGAGAGGGTAGACACCGTTTATACAAAAATTGGAAGGATCTTCTCTCCATGTTGTGTATTCCTTCGGATATATTTGCCTAGCATCCTCTGCCTCCAAATACTGGGCATGGTTTAGTTGAATTCTTATTTGTAACCAACAAGTTAACTAAAACTTGAAATTAAAATTGAATACATCACACTAGGTTTCGAATTAATGCCATAGAAAAGGGTAGGGAAATAATTTTGGCACTCCACTGCTATTAATACACTCCAAAACTTGTGATTTTTTTTTTTAACTCAGGCATCCAGGCCACTAATTTTGTTACGTGTAATTTGAATGCTAAATATTTGGAGTGTTTTATAATGAATTGGATGGACAAAGTTGATGCCCAAAGCTCGTACACGATGTTGCAGTAATATGCAACCCATAGCAATTAATTAATTTTTTTTTAAAGTAAGAAGAAACGAACTAAATTCCACTAATGAAGTATACGAGGGGTAGATTGGGTATAGACAGGCTTTAGCGTTATATGCACAAAGTGGTTGCCCTTGGGTTCAAATCCGTAAGCGCAATGTTAGTAGGCCGAGCTTTAAAGATTGGTGCCTTATTACTCTTCCAACATGGAAAAGCAAAAAAACAATGAACTTCAACTATCTGAAAGAGTGAAACACAATGACTCACACACCATTTCTCATGCCTTCAAGATAAAACAGATGGCCCTCCTTCAATGAATCAAGAAAAACTAGCGGCTCTTCCTTCCCATGCCATAAAATTTCTGCTGTTGACTGCATTAGAAATCATCCACAGTTTGAGGAATTGTTCAAAAATTGAATGCCAAAATCATCATCTCTATCGATCATTTCAAACCTTGGCACGAGATATTGGACTAGAGAAACATTGGTCAAAGGATATATTTGCCAAGGCTTTCCTGCATCTTTCTGCTTGATTCACTCCAGTTTCTGTCAGGAGGGATAGGTCTGAACTTCCCTGAATGTACAATTATGTCAACAGCTGCCAGTACTAACTAATATCAATGCACGAGCCAAACAGCCAAGCAAGAGTTTAATGATTCGCTAAGTATTTGCTTAAAGAAAGGTAAAATTCTCTACGAGTTTCTAGTATGGAAACCACCAAAAAGTAAAAACGAGATTCTACTCTTTGCTGAACAAGGGGAACACTTACATATGTAACAAACAAATTTCAAAACGGCACAGCCAGAAGGCACAGAACATAATTCTGATGCCAGCCAAGGTTTCCAGTATTGTTTTAGCATTTGTGATATGCTACTCTCATGTGTGTTTATTGCATTAAACGTCAAACCAATTAGCTCCACCCTCTAGATTCCATTACTAGTTACTTTCATAAACTCAAGACTGAAAATGAATTGAATTGGTTACCTGTCAAGAGAAGTATATCTCAAAGGACTAGGCCGCCAGAGGTCCCAAGCAAGAATGGAGCAAAGAGAGTCTAGAGAGCAAGGGAAGTGATAATTGGCAAGAAGCTAAGAGGAAAAAGGGAAAGGAGTCTCTAATGGCTCATCTAATGAGCAAAAGGTGTAGCTCAAATTTCATCTTCACATGTTTCTAAGGTTCTTTCTTCGTGCTACACGTAGAGTTGAGCGTATCAAAAGGGAAGTTGACCTATGAAAACAGTGAATCTACGGGGTTATAAAACATGATGGGAAGGCCCCCAAGTGATGGACGCCATGGTTCTAAGACCCCTCCTCCAAAAAGTGGAAAGGATATACTAGTGAAAATGAAGAGCCTCAATTTCAAGTGGCTAGTCCCTCATTGGAAGAGAAGTCATGCCCCATCCGAGGATGGTCTTGAGCTTGCTCTCAGTAGATCGACATGCCCCAAAGGGCCTCCAATGACCCCCATGGAGATTTCTTTGCTCTGCGGAAAAAGATGAATTATTCAGAAGTAATTGTGGAGAAACTAAATAACACTCCTTGGTGTAGGGTAGAAAATACTAAAATCTTGTGGAGAAGAAAGGCTGCCTTAATATCAAGGAGGACAAGTTAGATATAGGCCTTCTTCGCCTCGGGTTGTGAGAGGATTGGTTATTTTGCCTAACCCCTCGGATTTGTGAGGGTGTTCTTTGTAGGCCGGGTTTGTGTTTCTTCCCTTTGCAGTTTGCTTGCTCAGCTTTTTGTTTGGTGCGCCCTTGGGGGTATTGTAAAGTGCTTGTTACCAAGAAAAAATAGACTTGTCACTCATGTGTGACTGGAGAACAAGAATTTCCAACCGAAATTGTTACGTGTTTTGCCACCTAGAATGTATTATAGAAGATGGAAGTTGAACAGGGAGGCAAGGATTTCGAGTGGCAAACTGGACTGGAATTACTAAAAATAAGCAGAATACTAAAATTTTACTATTATAAGTATCAGGATTTCACTCATAAGATGATAATACTAAATTAGCAAGACAAAAAAATATGTAGACTTCAGATAGGAAATCGCCCGTTCTCACATTTCACATAGCAAAATCAACAAATCCTTTCACATTGCAAATTCAGCAAATCCCCAATTGCACCGAAAATGAAAACTAGAAAGAAAAACAAAGAAAAGAAGAAGTAGAGAAAGAAACTGATTCAACAAACCTGAACTCTGCTTTCTTCGTTCCAAGAGCTAAGGCCATGCCTTACAATCGTCACCTTCTTTGGTGAAGACAACAATGTTTTTGTAAGAGAAATTGTTGCCTTCTTGAAATCATAAGCTCCACCAGTGATAGGCACATTATTCTCAGGCTTTTCCGTGGAGGATGAAAAATCGAAGTGAACTTTGAATTGAACCAATTTGCAAGTATTATGCAAAAGAAACAAAAAGTAGATTGTCAAAACAAGAACTAGGACTAAACTGTAGAGTAAGAACAGCATATTATGGCCCAAGCCGTTTCAGTAGTGACGCAGTGCATCTCCAAGTTGATTCTTCACCTATGGCTTTTTGCCTACATACCCAGAATATTAAATAGCAATTTTCCTCTCTTAATTGTCTTTCACTAACAGATGGCTGTGTAACATGCTACCACTCTCCGACCATTTAACACTCATGTTATGTAAACAACTAAAGATAAACCAGCCCCTTTACACTGCTACTTGGCATCTAAAATAGATGTTGTGGGCCAATAGGCCCAATACTGGAGTGCGTTGGTGCCATCATTTGATAGCATTGTCACAAGCAGGAGCTCTGCCTGTTATAGCCTCCAGACCCACAAGATTTAAGTATCGCAATTACCGTGCATTACAGCCCCTTTGGATGGAGGGATTTCATGAGAAAAGAAAAAGAAAGGGTAATGGTTTCTACACAAATCACTCATTTGGATTGAGTATTCTTTTGTGGAAAATGGAGAGAAAAGTACAAAAATGAAATGTTTTGATTGCCCCTTCGGCTCTTCCCCTTTCTCACCAAATCTCCTCAAAACTGATGAGATTGTGTGAGAAAGGGCTCCCCTTTTTTTCTCTCACCCTTTCTCACCACCCAAAGGAGCTGTTAGTGAAGATGGCTAAAGCATAACCCATAGTTGCATTCCACGCATACGAAACACTTTTGAAGCTGACTAGTTTTACAGGCTCACATCCAGAAACACACAGTGCACACTAAACTAGATCAATTATTCTTCCACTAATTATTTCTGGGTTTGCAACACACACACATGTTAAGCGAAGCGAAGAGTCTGAAATGGGTTCCTTTTAGAATCTCAACATAGAATTCAGCATTCAATCTAATGATTCTAATCACATACTACAACTAAAGATGCGCTATGCCCATTATTACTCTACTCCTTTCAATTAAAAAGGGTTTACAATACGAACATGTTCTCTGCCTCCAATATGACCACATTTTAATTCCTTCAAACCAAAAGAAAGGTAGAGCTCAGAGATTACCAGTAAGAGGGATTTCTGAACTTGAAGAAGATGAACATTGAATCCGATTTCTCCATGGGCATGAGCAATAACTCGGAGCCTTCGGAGGAGCCCAACAAGAAGGAAAGGCCGTGGTTAGAACTCTGCAAGTCATCCTCCGAATTGTCTTCTGCCTTGTGGCGTAAAGATTGGTTTCTTTATGGGTTTTTCCAATTTTGTTACGATATCCGTATGAAATGGTAGAGATAATAGTGTGTGGTGGTTCAAAATGCAGTTGGGTGCTTAGGAGTAGATCAGTGGGTCACTTTCGTGTAATCGAATGGTGGAGATTTGAGTTCTTGCCTTCTTGAAAAGTGAATGTCAGCCTTTGATATTCCCGCGTGGAGATTGGTTTGTTTGCCTCGAACTCAAGTTGACTAAAAACTTAATGAATGAATCGGAATATTTTAAAGTGGTAAATTTCAATTCAATTTGGCTCGTTCGTAGCTCTCGATGTGCGTTGGCTTATTTGAGCGAGTTAGGAGATGGATTCTCAATCAATATAGACTCGTATTTATAAATCCTCTATCAATCCAAACTTGTGTTTAGCAGGGCGGATATATTTTCACCCACAATCAATTCATACAACCTTAAAATCGACGGTTCATTCAAGTTTTTCTTCTATCCAACCTACCTTGATTCGCTTTTTGAAACGCTGAAAAACTCCGTTGAAACGTCAGTTTTGAGGTGATAGGAATTGATTATGGACAAAAGATATTTGAACCGTTCAACACGGGTTTGGATTGATTGAGGATTTACAACTACAAGTTTGGATTCATTGAGAATCCATCTCAAAATTGGTAAGAAGTTAGAACATTTCAAACATAAAAAGAGAAAAAGAAAGAGGAAAGTCCACTTTCACCCCCTGTGGTTATCGTCATATGCGGATATCCCCCTTGTGGTTTAAAACTGACCACATAACCTACCTGTGGTTTTGAAAATGTGCAGATAGACCCCCTGCCGTCATCTTTTTCATCCATATTAACGGAGGTGTATCTCACACATCTCTAGAATGTAATCTGAGTCGTTCATAATGTATTAAATAAAGAATAGAGTATCTCTGTAAAAAATCATCTCGATCAGGCATCAATAACTAAGTGATCTGATTTTTAGTAAATTCAAATTTGAAATTTTAATTTCATAACAAAATCGATTTGACCATGAGTTTTTCATTTTTTGATTGACTTGAATTTTGGCATAGACGTAGTATTCGTCAAAATTTACAATATTAACAATTTGGATTCAATTTTTGGTATACAGGATGGTGTGGTTAGATTTAAAAAAGAAGAAGAATCAAGGGACATGATGGGGGTATAACGGTCTTTTAATGTTGTGTCCGTTAATATGGATGGAAAAGATGACGGCAGGGGGTCTATCCGCACATTTTCAAAACCACAGGTAGGTCATGTGGTCAGTTTTAAACCACAAGGGGGGTATCCGCACATGGCGATAACCACAGGGGGTGAAAGTGGACTTTCCTCAATAAGAAAAGCCAAAAAGTCAAGACAGGGCAATATCTATAACTTCATCTTCTCTTGTGGTGCTTCAAAGGAATTATGTTGGAGTTTAAATGGTAATCAAATTTTTTTTTTACGAACAAGATCATCCCATATAATATAGATATGTATTGGTAATTTCATGCGCGGTAGTACCCATATAGTATTAAGGAAACAATAGTAAGTTGGCAACATAATTCTAGTATCTTTTTTTTTCTTTGAGATTTTGAGCGAAGTATTGGGTGGGAACGTACTATACTAGGTAAGAGATTGGTTTAGAAATGCAAAAATAACAAACAAAAACAGCAAACAAACAAAACAAAAGCCGCCTGGAACCAAAACGCCGAAACCGGATCCGTTGATCACACTCGTGAGGGTGGGTGGAGTGGCCAAGTGGAGAGGCCAGATATGAGTAGAGCAACTCTCGAAATAGGCCCGCCGCACCAACTTGGTAATCGAATTTTAAAACTATTGATTTTGGTTACTACTGGGGAGAAAGCTAGGCGTACTATACATTTTCTCATGCATATTTTAGCAATATTTGATTGAGCTGATTTTTTACAAAATCTTAAATAATATACTTTAAGCAAAATAAGTGGTTCCGATTATTTTTGTGGGACCCAAGACGGATATTAAAATAACCTGTACGGTTAGATACAGACCCCTATGTGTACCCGTGTTCGACTAGGCGTACGACATTTTCTGCAAACCAAATACACACCGCGTTGTATGAGCACTATCTCAGAATCTCGTACAAATTATTAGAGCCGCTCAATTTGGTGAAAATATATTTTCAAGGGATACTATATAAAAAGATCATTATGATAATGTAACCTTATTGGGTGTGTATTATAAATTTTCCCTTTTTATTGGAGTTACTGCATAGGGTTTACATAGAGTATTTATATCTTATATCTCATTCTATTCCTAACCTTAATCCGAGTACAATATTGCACCCACTTACAAACTTAGCTTTTTAAATGGATATGAATCATTCAATGTATATTGGATCAATGTGTGATTTTTACAAATATCTTTAAAAAAACACTTCAAACAAATTAAGTGACTTTGACAATATGTGTAGAACCTCTAGACAAGTCCGATACAAAGCGGTGTATATTTGGTGTACGCCATCAAATGATGTGACATAAATTTTAGGGAGGGAGTAACAGTCTAAATCTGGGATCCAGATCCTCTGCCCACATTTCTCTCCACACATCTTCCGCACCTTTTGACTAGATGTTGACAACGCATTAATGAGCCCATCTGACGGCCCAGGTGAAACCAGCTCTACTACTCCCAAATTCTTTACAGACACGGCGACGTTTTGTTCTTTGCTGCAAACGGCAGCTTAACCCCTGCCCTCTTTCCGTTTCCAGCTCCACCGTTTTCTGATCTAAATCCCAAGTTCCCAACTCTTTTTTTTTTTTTTTACAGTTCCCAACTCCTCCCCCTGGGCCCTCTCTCTCTCTCTCTCTCTCTCTCAGCTCCTCCCTCCCTTGCCAAATTTTCACTGTACTTTTTCAGTGTAGAGAGAGAGAATCAGCAATGGGCCACGATAGCGTTGAACTCCAGTTCGGTCGTTTGCCAGATAGCGTTGAACTCCATAATCTCGTTCCCTCCCCTTTTTCGTGACTGAATCCTCCACTCGATCAGTCCGCCAATTTTGACTACGATGATTCATCTCCATCTCCCATCTTTATCTCCATGTGGAAAGCTACTAATCTTCCCAAATCTCTGCCTGATTTAGGTTTTCTTTTTCTCTCAAGGAAAAAAGGACAGGGTTTTACTTATTGCGTATGCAATTTGATTTTTTTTTTTTTGTGTGTGTTTTCGTAAATTGATTCAAGGATTTTGTTTTTTTTTTTTTTGTTGTCGAGGTCGTCGTCGGTGGCGACGGAGATGAGGGAGTCGAGGTCCTCGTTGGGGAGCTGGTACTTCAAAGTGAAGCGGCGGCCGTTGAGGAGGGTGCGGGAGAGGTGGGAGGAGAGGGCGGAGAGGGAGGAGCTGCCGTGGCGGTCGACGACGACCATGTGGGTGTCGCCGCCGACGTAGAAGGATTTTATTTTTATTTTTCCGTTGACAAAAAGTGCAGGATTTGTTTTAGGAAAGGAGAATTTCAGAGCTTGAATTTGCTGTCGGAGGTTGACAAATTTGCCGGGGATTTGAATCCATCAAGGTTGATTTTTTAGGAAAAGAGAAATTCAGAGCTATGAAGAGAAGATTTGACAAGAGAGGGAGGAGGTGAGAGAGAGAGAGAGAGAGAGAGAGAGTTGGGTACTTAAGAAAACGGTGGAGCTGGAAACGGAAAAGAGGGCAGGGGTTAAGTTGCCGTTTGCAGCAAAGAACAAAACGTCGTCGTGTCTCTAAAGAATTTGGGAGTAGTAGAGCTGGTTTCACCTGGGCCGTCAGATGGGCTCATTAATACGTTGTCAACATCTAGCTAAAAGATGCGGAAGATGTGTGGAGAGAAATGTGAGGAGAGGATCCGGATCCCTAAATCTGGATTATGAGGAATTGAATGGTTTGGATCTGCCCATAAACTTTCCCAGCAAAACGGTCTCCTCTTGTTCCAAAACATGGTTTCATGATCAATTTCCTAGGTTTTATGATTTTATCCTTTTTGGTTGTCAAACGAAACAACAATTCTACGAACTGGGAATCGGGGACTGTGCAGTCACGTTACGAGAGAGAGAGAGAGAGAGAGAGAGATGGAGGAAGAAAATGAACCCCCACCCGGATGGCAATTAAATTCCCACATGTTCATTTTCAAGGAAGAACAAATTGAAGAAGAAGATGGACCCCCACCTGGTTGTCAATCAATCCCTGTTAAACAAGAAGATGTTCATCTAGTAGAAATCAATGAAGAAGAAGAAGAAGAAGATGATGATGATGATGATGATGATGATGGCCCACCACCTGACCGGCAGTCAGTCCCTCAGCAGCCGCAACCACCGCCAACATTCCCACCAGCGATTTCTTCAGGTGAGTTTTCCTCGTCACAGGTTTACCTTGTTTCCTTGGATGTCTTCCATACATTATACATACATGAAATTCACCAGTTGGAGTCGATAAATAATAGAAGCTTCAAACATGCAAAAATTGGTGTTGATTGGATGCCGTTTGATAATTAGTCGAATCACATTAATCTTGGAAAAAATGTCCGGGACACACTGGATCGAAATCACTTTTTCCCACTTTTTCAAGATAAATGCTTTCCGATCAACACTAGTTTTTGCATGGTTGAAGTACTCCACGAGATCTACATAATGTACAATTCCAATCATCAATGTGGGAAGGTTATGGGCTTGAAAAAGGCAGAACTTGAGGGTAAGCTCCTCTCCCATTACTGGAGAGGAGCTGCTTCCATAATATATGTAGGTAAATGTGTGATATTGTATCTGTAACATTCCGTAAATAGGGTGGGCAATGACGGTCAACTGTTCACATTTGTTGTCTATTAATGCTTCGGGTGATGGAGGCTAAGTAGGGCAGGAAAAATTGGGGGTGGCTTATGCTGATACGAGTAGGGAACCGGTATTATCTGTGAAATAAACTTCATTAAGGAGGCAGAAATTAAATTTGTCAAAACCTCTAAATGTTTAGCCTTTATAAATTGGAAAATTTATGGAATGAGTACGTCTATAATAGTAGTTATCATAAAGGTACTTGGCCAATAGCTTGGGGTGCCTGCCCGGCCGTCCCCCATTGGATAAACTTATACTTGAAATAATGGGGTTTGCTGTGTTGGGTTTTGGTTGGGAGGAAGAATCAGTTCAAGTTGAAAACAAAGGGATGTGGCCACTGTCTAAGGCCCCGTTCCGCTAAGATTCTTAATTTTTAAATACTTATTTCCTGCTTTACTCACAATAAATCACCTTAAATTGAAAAAATAAGTACTTATTTCCCTTAGTGGAACGGATATACTTCGCCCGAAACAATGTAGGCAACTATTAGTGCTGGTAGTTGTGCACATTTTCAGCTGTCTTAAGACTCTTAACAGCTTCGTCAGTTGTTGGGAATGCTCAGAACTCTAAGGTTGGATGTGTGTGAAGAACAAATGTCTTCGTGGTACCAAATTGTCTTCTTGCGGAGATTTCTTCGTGGTACTGGGCTGCATGTTACTCGAGGGAGGATTGGGCATGCCACCTTGACAATACCTCTAGCCTAGAAACTATGCCACAGTAATCGGGGTTATGGAGGGGCCATGCCAGTAAGTAATTATCTCCCAGTAAACTACTCAATACTTAACTTCTATTTCCGTCTATGTATGGGCGTTATGGCCTTATGGGCGGTGCTATCTTGCCGACTGCATTTTTGTTGAGACTACATAACCAGGTGAACATCTGTTATCTGCCTTTCCATTGGGTTTGAATAAATAGTGACATGGGCTTTTCTAACTAGTTAATGTCGTCTGTCAGAAATATCTCTAGAAAGAAAATTCCATAGGAAATTTGGCAAGTTGCACAGTTGGTGGCCTATTTTCTGTATATTTTATTGTGTCATAACTGCATGTGTAGAGAGTATTTCAACACCTTCAAGGAAGCATATAAGTGCTTTTTTGGCTGTATGATAATTGGTTAGTTTGTAGATTTCGCTATCTTGTAATGTTGGTTCTGTGTAGGTTCTAGATCGGGTTGGCAATTATGTGGATGAGGCCAACATCTTGTACAAAGCAATTTAGAACTTACAAGATTAGTTTCTCTTTTTAGTCAATTTAAAGAAAACTTTTACGTTTTTGTTTGGGCAAATTCATTCATTAAGAAACAAACAAACCACAAGAAAGGATCAAGGGCATACCCTTGAAATCCAGATTACCAACAAAGAAAGCAAAACAACCACTAGGAACAAACAACCGAACAAATAGTATAAGACAAACCAACCCAGCAGAATAGGAAGAAAAAACCAGTACAGCTAGGGGAAAAAATAAAAAACCAAAGCTCACTACAGCCTAAAATTCTGTGAGGAACATTCCAAATAGCAGCTAGCTTTTGTTTTCATTCGAAGGCTCCACTGCCCCCTAGTCTCACATTTTACATTGAAAATTCAACAAATCCTTTCACATTGCAAATTCAACAAATCCTCCCACCGCTCCCAAAATAAAAACTAAAAAGGAAAACAAAGAACAGAAGAAGTAGAGAAAGAAACCGAGACAACAAACCTGAACTCTGCTTTTTTTGTTCAAAGAGCTAAGGCCATGCCTTACAATAGTCACCTTATTTGGTGAAGGCAACAACGTTTGAGTAAGACAAATTGTTTCCTTCTTGAAATCATAAGCTCCACCAGTAATAGGCACATTATTCTCAGATTTCTCCGTAGAGGATGAACAGTCGAAGCTAACTCTGAATTGAACCAATGTGCTAGTAAAAAGACAAAAAGTAAATTGTCAAAACAAGAACTAGGACTAAACTGTCAGTAAGAACAGCTTATTACGGCCCAAGCCCTTTCAGTAGGTGACCCTGTGTATCTCCAAGTTGATTCTGCACCTATGGCTTTTTGCCTACATACTACTAAGTACTAACCAGAATATTAAAGACCAATTTTCCTCTCTTAACTGTTTTTCATTAACAGATAGTTGTAATACTTACTAGCGAAGAGTGCGACGTGCTCGCACGTCGTTCTGTGCTCATTGCTCTTTGTATTGCTCATTGGATCCCTTACAATTCACCTTAAAACCTGCTTTCAATTGGCTCAAGCTCTCACATTTTTTTCTCCACCATTGGATCCAGAATAAGAGTAAGAATCATAATCAAATCCTTGGTTGATTCACTTTTTCTGCCTCTATCTCTCTTTTTAATGCTTACTACTCTCTTTGTGCCTCTGTTTGTCTCTCTCTCTCACTCTCAGTTGGTTTGAATTACACATGTGGAGTGGAGAACCAAAATCTGAATCAAATCTTTATTTGATTCTCTGCAAGATTTTCAGAAGATTCTGATTTCTCCCTCCCTCACAAAATCCACTCTCTCCCTCTCTCACAAGATCTAACATGCAAGAGTTTTGGGAGAACGTACAAGAGTTGTCAGAGTGGTTTAATTAGAGATCTTGGGAGGATTCTAGCCATGTGTAATACAATAAACACAGGAGTTGGTCCAACTGATTTTACCAAATAAACCCCACGCCAAGGACCAAAAATCAAGAAACTAAAAAGGAAAAAAGGACACAGAGGGAAATCTTGAAAAGTCAAAAAAGTAAAATTTTAGAATTTGCTACAGTACGTAAATAGTGCTCGTAGGCCACCACCCAAAAGATGCGGAACAACCAAAATGCCCCCTTCAATCCTCCCCGCCCCATAAAAAAAAAAAAAAAAAAAAACCCAATCACTAAAGGCAAGGCCTAAGGGGGCATTTTCGGGAGAACCAGCCAAAACAGAGTGGCGATCGCTTACATGCCAAACAAGGCCAATCCTCCTTTAGGCAAGCAAGCATGGATGTTAGACAGATAACTAAACACAAGCCCCTTTACACGCTGATTGGCATATCAAACAATTTATACGTCCATCTTTCGAGAAGCTAATAGACATTATGGGCCAATACTATGTTGTTACCATTATTTGATTAAGCATTGTCACAAACAGGAGATTTGCTTGTTATAGCATCCAGACCCGCAAAATTTATGTATTGTGATTACCAATGCATTAGCGAAGATGTCTTAAGCATAATCAACGGTTGCAATCATTCATGCTACAAACCTATGAAGCACCGACATCTCTAAAAGTCAAGGTATCGCAATGTCGGACACGGGGACACCGTTGGGACATGTACGGGACATGCCACGTGGCGTGTCCCATAATTTAATTTGAATTTTTGACCGGGACACGGCTGGGGACACCGCGGGGACACTGATGGGGACACGGCAGGGGCCAAACTGTAATTTTTTGAAAATTTTGGGGACCAAACTGTAATTTTCAAAAAATTAGGGGCCAAATTATAGTTTTTTTAAAATTTCTGGGTGCTAAACTATAATTAATTAATTATATATATAAATAAATAAATATACACGTGGCGTGTCTCCCGCCGTGTCCGTGTTCCCATTTTTTTAGAATTTTCGTGTCCTAGTGTCGGTGTCCGTGTCGGTGCATCATAGCGACAAACCCTTGAAACACTTTTGAGGTTGACTAGTTTTACAGACTCTCATCCACAACCACACTAAATACCATAGACGTACCCCCTAGCTACTAGAAAGCTACTTAAGTAAATATATAAAAACAGCACATTTCTCATCAATATAATATTGGACCGAATTTTGAAAGCAAATTTGAAGGAAGTTGAGTGTATAACCCAATTGGTTTATTCTTTTAGCATGTTGGGCTAGCAGCGAAAATTCGCAAATGGGTTCCTTCAATATCTCGAGAAAGCTTCAGCACTAAAACATTCATATTATTGGAACCAATTTTTTTTGATACTAATTTTAGTTCTAGGTTTGCAACACAAACATGTTAAACGAAGAGTTAAGTTCTGTTTGTGTCTCAAAATAGAATTCAGCATTCAAACTTTCAACATAATCATATAGTGAAAATGCTCTGAATCTGTTGTTCTTCTGCACATTCCGACTGTGGGTTTACGATAAAAACGTGTTGTCTATCTCCAATGTGATGATATTTTAATTCCTTCAAACCGAAAGAACTCAGAGATTACCAGTAGTCAGTCAGAGGGTTGTTTGAACTTGAAGATTAGCATTGAATCCGATTTCTAGATGGATATGAGCACTAACTCTGAACCTTAGAGGAGCCCAACAACAAGGACAGACCGTGGTTCTAAGTTTTTGTTTCAGTTTTTTCCAATTCTGTTACGATTTTCTGCTTTGGAGGTTCCAATGCAATTGGATGTTTATGCAAGGAAGGGTAGGTCAGTGGGCCACTTTCGTGTAATTGGATGGTGGAGATTTGAATTCTTGAGTTTCATTAAAAAGTGATCGTTGGCCTTGGATTTTCCATCATGGATATCCTGCAAGGGAACAAAAGATTCTTGTCACCTCGTGGTTTTTTTTATGGGATAGTTGAATAGATGTCCTTAACCCACCTCCTACTTGTGCATATATCCTAGTTGAATGGATGAGTAATGTACACATCCTCAAGTTTAAAAAAACCCAGCATTGCCTTGTTTCAACTCCTATCTCCGTTTCCCAATGTATCACCTAAAAAACAGTAAAAAAAAAAACTGGAGGTTTTTGGTAAAGAAGGATTTTATTACCAAAAAATGCATGGAATACAAGGAAAAAAAGGGCATACCCCAGATAAAACAACTAGCAAAACTGGAACAACCAGAAAACAACTAAACAAACTACATCAGAGCCTAACTACCAACTAGCTACAAAATTTCATCCTTTCACCCAATTCTCTCATTCATCCTTTCCATAGCGTCGAGGATAAAAGATGGTGAAACGTGAAGTTGATGAGGTGACAAACGAGGATTCCCCATCCTCGAATCAATGTTCAAAATCTTGGAAATGTAAAAGAACACGAAAGATCGAAGATGCCACTTCCATCTTGGGCAAACTATACACTCGCTTTTTTGATAATTGTAATCTTAGTATGAACTTGTTTGAACAAATCGTAGTATGAAAATCTCGATTTTTTCGTAATTAAACACTCGATCTATTGGGAATTTAAGTCTTATTATGCAATTGCTTGATTACTTTTCTTGTGGTTGATTTTGGAATGAAATGGTATATTCATTCAGTGATTGCGATCAACTTTGGAATAATGTTTCTTGTGGTTGTGATTGCGATTTATTGACTTTGAGAACAATGAGAAGTAATACAATTGCGAATACATTGTTATTCAATCAATAATTATATATTTGTCCGATACTGGTAATGATCAATTTGGCATTGCTCATATTAGATTTGGTACTTGATGTTTTGGATGCTACGGTTAATGGTCAATTCGCTGGTATAGTATTGGTTTGTGTATGGAAAATTTGACTATTAGTCATCACTGTTTACAACAGGGGTGAAGCCACTTGGTAAGAAACAAGGAAGTAGACTGACACCAATATCAAGGAAGGGAAATACAGCAACTGGCTCAGCATTGACAAAGCGACGTTCAAAATCTTCAAAAGGAAAAAGTGCGACAAATCTTACAAAAACCAAGCCAATGAAGCAAAAAAAGTCAAGGGAGGTAGAAGTTCGTCCAACAGCTTACCGTTCGAGTCTAGGTGGAATCATGAATTTGATAAAGGAATTAAAACTGAGGGAGTGCCACAAGGAGGTGTTAAAAAGAACGCCTTTTTGGCGCTTGTTCGATGCAATCATCCAAGGCCGATTGACACCTAACCAATGTCGCAAAAGTGACAAATTGATCGTGAAAATAATAGAAGCATACGACCATGCAACACGGAAGTTCCGATTGGGAGGGAAATATGTTGGGCTGACAAGGAATGACATTGGCAACATATTTGGAATTTGTTCCGGCAAAGAAGCTGTTGGCTTGAAGTATGGATCTAGAGATGAGGTGAATATGGTAGCAAGAAGAAAACTCCATCACAAGAGGTTGACGACACCAACAATGAAAAAGTTGTTGGAAACCTATGTGCTGGGAAACAACACAGATGACATCAAGGACGTCGCAAGGCTGCTATGTCTATACGTATGCCACACCCTGTTCTTCCCTCATTCCACAACTGTAAAATGGGTGTACTTAGAGCGCATAGAAAACTTAGAAAAACTGATGGAGTATGATTGGTGTGGTGCCATTGCAAATGATCTAATGACTTCAATCAGGAAAAATCACCAACAGCCCAAGAAGGTGTCGGGATGTGTTGTGGCCCTACTGGTAACGTTAAAATGTGTTACATTCGTCATTAGTCTCTTTATGTAAATAATTTTATGGACAAACTGACAACCTGTATACATGTTTGAAGTATTGGCTATGTGATCACACCAACGTTGTAGAGGCATTTCATACGGATGAGAATCTTGGATTCATAAGATGGAGTATTCCAACCATGCTATCAGAGTTCCGTACCATGTCGCTGGAGGATCTTCGTGACGATCAGGTGTGTATGATAAGTTGTTTATTCTTTCTTCTTCTTTTTCTAATTTTGTGAGAGAAACAAGCTTAGCGCGACATTATGGTAAACTCGTAAATTTGTGTGTTGTTTCTTGGTAAATTAATGTACACGTGATATAGAATGTAAAATCTGCATGATAAATTTATGGTATTCTGGTAAATTTGAGTTTTTCCTTGGTAAATCTAATGGACACATGATATACCATGTAATTTTTGTTATGATAAACTTACGGTATTTTGCCAGTCTGGTAAGCTTGTGAGTTTTTTCGTGGTAAATCTAATGGACACGTGATATAACATGTAAAATATGTCATGCTATTCTGGTAAAATTGTGACATTTTTCCTGATAAATTTAATAGACACATGATATACCATGTAAAATCTGTCATGATAAACTTATAACTTATTTTAACTGTACCCTGTAACATTTCAACAATTGTGGCATGCTAAGGGCCCGTTTGGGAGCATAATTATTTTTGCATTTTCCATTTTGGAATGCGAGTTATTGGTTTTGGATTGTGGCCAAGATAAATTATGAATCTGGTAGAGTGTTTAAGAGATATGTGTAGAATAGATTTTGCAATAGAGTAGTTATCATGCCCTCGATTTTAAACATAATAATATCTTTTTTGTAAATAAATAAATAAATATCATCATCATCCCCATACATAATACCCATAACAGACATGTCTATGTCATTCCACAGACCAATGTTCTTTCAAAATGTACATCCAAGGGATCATACACTATATTCCATAAGTATCAAGAGAGAAAAGAATTTGAGTATCTTTACATTCCTCCTAAGTTGAAAGAATTAATAATAAGGTTATATTCTCATCTCAAAACGGGGTTTACACAAGATGACTAAGCAACTCTTCTATGTGAGCTTTCAAAATGTTCTTCAATGCACATCACACACTCCATGCTCAGATCCTTGATTTGTACCTGAAAAATGGAAGGGTTGAGCAAACACTTCCTCAATAGGAAAATCTCCATCTAACTGTAAATGCATATAAGATAACACATGCAAGGGAATTTTAACAATGAACGATGACTTTTTGAGTAAATCAAGAATACGAAGCACCATTACTAGTTTGAAACCAAAGAACTCACTCACACCCTCGCCATTCTATCTAAACCTCGTGTTATCATCTATCGAACCCCTTTTTGAGTAAATCAAGAATACGAAGCACCATTACTAATTTGAAACCCAAGAACTCACTCACACCCACGCCATTCTATCTAAACGTTGTGTTATCATCTATCAAATCCCTTTTATCAACTTTCCATTAGAAATCTAACTTATAAATGCCAATGGAAACATTCGTCAACGTATTACACCTCAAAGTATCAGATATTTCATTTAAACTAAACAATTTGCCAAATTAATATCTGAATGACAAACAACAATCATAGAAGTGTCCAAACCCAAGATGGGAACCATAGTTACCAATTACACATTTCCTATTGTTTTCTCAAGGTTAGCTCGTTACATCCAACATTGCACTTAGAGTCACCAAGGTTTTTCCCGGGTCTATTTTCTAAGCTTTCACAATATACACACAGTCCCAAACACTTAGGCTCAAAATCATTATGGAATCAAGAGCACTGAAATGATGATTTCAAACCCATGAATATCCATAAAACGATCCGATTTCGATCTCAATTCTTCACATAAATTTTCTAGCAACACACCAAACGGTGGACCTAGCGATAATCTGAGCATTTGGGATCTTGTGATATCCCCTGCCGAGCATTTATATTGGGACCTCGTGATATCCCTTCCCTATATTGGGTTCCCACATTTTCATATTTAAAATGGAATATTCAACGTTTACACTTACTAGTTCTCCTTTCTCAACAATTAGACATCAAGATCAACTCATCGTATCACCATGTATCAGATAGGCATTTTAAAGCTCAATCTCATGTAATTAAGTCGAAACCATCCAATTTATACGAATCATGACCTTACAATCCACAGTGCAAAGTTTCCCAGGTGCTACCGATAGGGCCCTAAATGGGCTACCTGTAGCAAAACCAAACATTTTGCTTTGGTTGACTGGCTAGTGGTAGTGCCCCAAAGGGGCTACCGGTAGCGGCTGGGTTTTCCAGCATGCGAACTCAGGTTTCGACAGGTTCAACCGACAACAAAAACTATGATCAAGCTCCAAAATCTATACCAAATCAACACATAAACAAGTAGAGAGAAAGGAGAATTCCCTACCAAAGATCCAACCAAGCTTGAAACCCACCAAGGAAACTCCCTCCAAGCTTGATCACGCGATTCCCAAGGTTGAGGTCACGAGGGTATCTTGAATTTGTGTTGGGCTTTCATGGATGTGAAGTGTTAAAGAAGATTTAAGAGTGAGGGAGGAGGGAGTGTGTGAGAGACGAGAGAGAGAGAACGTACTGAGAAGAAAAACAAATGGGGAAAAAAATGACCTCCTGGTCCAGATTTTTTTATGTAAATAGGTTAAATCGCACTTCACACCCCTCAACCACTAAAACACTTCATCAACTACCATCACTAATATGCAATTTCACTTTGACCCCAAAACGTTATCCACATTAATTGGCTAAATCACATATAAAAGTTAAAAGTTAAATAATTTAAATGATGGGTCTCTACAGTAGTGTTCAGGAGGATAATGCTCAAAATAGATTATGAATGGGTATTTTGAGGATAATGCCCAAAATAGATTATGAATTTGGGAAGAAAATCCAAAATGACAATGGAAAAGCTCCTCTTGATTCTCAGATTGTGCCTCTAAAGTGTAGTTTTCATAATGCATTGTGAGAGAATTCATTCTGAGAGTACACCTCCCAAATGGAAAAATTAGGAAAATGCACAATCTCCCTCCCAAACAGGCCCTAATTTTGCTTTGTAGTAGAGTTGTAAGTGACGAGATGAAATCATTCATCATTTTGTATTTGCAGATATTATTTCCACGGTTTATTTGGATATACTAATAAATTTGTCATTCCTAATGACGTGTACATAGGTTGATCCGTACATAGAAGATGCACGGAATGGAGATGCAAGTGATAATGAATGCACTGAGAGTGTGCCTGGATGTGGAGGGGAAAATGATGTAGCATTATCACTCATTCGGCTTGGTGAGGAAGTCCTGCCTTGTTCCGATAGCCATAAAGAAGTCCTGCCTTGTTCCGATAGCCATAAAGAAGTCCTGCCTTGTTCCGATAGCCATAAAGAAGTCCTGCCTTGTTCTGATAGCCATAAGGAAGTCCTGCCTTGTTCCGATAGCCATGGATGGGTATATGATTGTGACGATTCATCTGATTCAGATGCCTGTTATTATGCCAACAGCAGGATGAGTGGTAAAGATGCTGATGCAACAAACATTGGAAAGGATGTCGAGTGTCACAGAATCGACAACGACAAGCTGATAGAATCTGTAGGCAGAAGTGAAAACGTGGACAATTCGGCTGGAGAAGATGAGGAAAATACAAGTTTAATACGTGAACTCCGTCTTCAAGTATCAAAGAGGGATGAAGAGATCGAGGAGCTCGTGAGAAAAGGCAAGCAAAGAGAGGTCCAACATGCAGTGGCTATTGAGGTGAAAGATGCAGAGATTGCAGATTTAAACAAGTCAATCTTATACCTTCTTGATGAGAATGACCAGCTGTCGGCAGAATTGGATGAGATTCACAATATAACGCAGCGTCACATTTCAAACAGCCAAAACGTTTCCCCGAGAATCTGGATGAAGCGACTCAAAAGGAAGAGTAGAAGAGGTACTGAGGATCTGCAGTTTGCATATAAAAGGAAAAAGCAGAAACTTACTAGTGAGGACAAAAATGAAGAAGGACCATCTGACAAGGATGTCATTAATGTAGACAATATACCACCGGGACCGGTGAGTTTACCCAATAAACCTGTACCCATCAAAAACCTCAGATCATACGGGGTACATTGCCTGCTGTCAACGGAGGACCAACAACGGATATCACAGATTTGGAGTGAAGCATATTCTAGGTAATTTGTATAAATATTCTTTTTTCCATTGAACTCCGCTTAACTTGGTTGTGTTATGCAACCTTTAATCTCTTATGCAAAACTTTGATTGTAGCACGTGCATATGGTCTGGGAGTGAAATGGGATCTAGCATCTATGTTGATGATATTCGGCAACTCATAGTTAATTCATCCATATCTGGCTCGGTAAGTGACTAACATATACATTTTTTTGCTGATAACCTCCTACATTTACCATATCTTGGAACCGGTAATGTAGTATAGCGATTAACGAGTTGTAGTACGGATAATGAGATTATGATAAACTGGACATGGTAAAATATAAATTCGAGATTATGATATATTATGGTAGATAGTATTAAAATTACTGGTATATTTGATGTTTGTTCACATGATAAATGTAATAAAGTTATCACATGATGAGTTTAATGCAACAACATGGATGCACAAATGTACCATATCCAACAGCAGTTGCCGCACATATCCCAACTGACAGTTCAATTTTCATTAAAAATGTGGTGGCCAGTGGCCACAGGTTGATAATGATGAATGTTGTCTATTTTGTTAGGTAATCGATGCATATTCTGAAATCCTGATGCGGGATCAGTCCAAAATGGTAGGTGAGCTGCAGAGTGATGGCACCCAAATGACAAATGAGACATCGTATGTTTTCACGTGCGGTTTGTTGGTGAGTCTTGTCAATTTCATTACTTCATTCTAGGAATAAAATTGCGTTCACTCACAATATGATTTCTTTAATGCAAATGTTTGTTGAAACCAGAGTACTATAATCCCCAAATCTCGAGAAGAACGTTTAAGACTTCTGGATAAGTGGATGCCGCGAGGTAGTGCCTTCCGTTACCTACACTTTCCGATTCTCCATGCGTACCATTGGACATTGCTTGTACTAGATAATGAGGAAGGTAGTTGGAAGTTTTATAACTCCAGACAGTCGAGGACCGGTGTGGACCGCTCCTGTGAGGCAGCAACACAGCTGGTAACTTGAACATATACTATGGCTATAGTTTTTATAATATAACCTGACTGCATTACATTATAATCCAGAAAAGGCAGGTGGAAAGTTATTGGAAAAGCAAGACAAAGGGTCTGTTCATGACACATGAATGTAAACCTATCCAGCTCATGGAAGATAGTCCCCAACAAGGACACTCTACGTGAGTTGTATTTCCCCTCACAACCACATAGTAGATGGACAAACCAATTAGTATTTTACCGTAAATTTCTATTATAATGTCCTACATTCTTTCTTTCTTTTTCCCTCCAGCCTGGACTGTGGGATCGTGGTTTGCTACGTAATTCGTCAATACTTCCGGAATGAACCAATTTCAAGCCAACTACCAGAAGGGGGTTGCCAGAAGATGAGGTCAGACATACTACATGCATTCCTAAGCGACGAAAACAATTCATGGAGCTTGGAAAGACAAATGAACGAAGATGATGAAATGAAATGCACAAATAGCTGCATCCAATGAAGCAGACATAAATCAAGACAAGTAGCATATGACTTGCGTTTAAACAGTGTTGCTAACCCCGTTGGTTTTTAGAAACAATGAACGTTAGCGTCATTTTTTGGGGAAAAAATAATGTTGTATGGTGTTTTTTAGTTGTGGGTTGCGATCCTACCGTGGGACTTGAATACTGGGTGTTATGCAATTGGCATTAGGTGTACAAATTGTGTTTCCTTTTTTGGTTTATGAATATGGTAACTTTATCAGGATTGGACACCAACAAGTTTATCTTATTTAGGGACATGGTAAAAATAAGCAATATTGATAGATTTGTCATGTTTTTTTTTTTTTTTTTGAACAATTCCAATAAATATATCAAGACTGTAAGGAATTTAAATTTACCATGATTTGATAAACTGAATTGTTACTAATTTACCGTGGTTAGCTGGAACTTGTTTGTGACAAACTAGAACTGTGGTTAACTTATTATTCATCAGGTTTATAATTCGGTATGATGTAAGCATAATTTGTAATCTTACCACTAGTTATGGTCGTCAAAATGATAAACTTCGCAAGTACAATAGGATTCTGAAGTTGACCAACGTTTACAATGGTTTTCAATTTCGAAATGTATATATACCATTATTTATGTTAAAAGTGGTATATCTATCATACTGTCCCGAAATCGCAAATCTATTATGCTTTTACATCATTCAAATTCCTCATAACCGAATTAACCATAAATACTATTATGAAACCGAATTTACCATAAAAAGTTGTTTAAAAGCTATTATAGAACTTAATTTAAAATCATCACCAAAAAAATGAGAACATAAAATAAGAAGGGGATGAATTGTCAAAACATGAGTCTCGTCTTACGAATTAAAATACCTAAACAACTTGTTCCATCGAAAGGATATTAGCCAAACAAAATGTTTGTATTCCCGTTTTCTATACTTGTTCATAGGGGTGGAATAGGAGTGGGGGCCGGGCATAACAGTGGAAGAACTGGGGCCGGCAGAGCCCTCGGCCCTAGCGGTACACTCGTGAAGCTACTGTGCAAAATAGCATTTAGTTGAGACTTGAAAAAAGGCTACTGGAAACTGAAATTCGCCCCTTCACCTCCTGTGAATAGTCACTCCGTAGCTTCTCGGCATGATTTCCTACTCTGGTTGCCCAGCTTGTGGCATCTACCGTACCCAATTTGTGATAACTTCTCTCCTCTTGATGGTATCTACTATCTGCTAAGTCCGAGGCCACCCAAGAGGTTTTTTACTCAATTGGGGAGGATGACATCCTCAATGATGGAGCGCTCGAGCATCCACGCAGTTAGTATTGGGGAGATTGAGTATAGATAAAGGATCGAATATAAGTAAAGGATCGAATGGAAAGAAAGAAGATTGGCCTTATTATTAAGAAGATTAGGCCGAAGCCAATATTACACAGAGGGAGGAGAATCAGATGACTTGGATTTTAGAGAGAGGGAGAGGGGGCAATCCAAAACCCGATCCTACTAAATCAGACGCGTCCTTTATATAGAAGACTCAACAGTAAAAGAAATGAAATTTCACCCAAATTAAAGTGAAATGGAGATTCATCAGGTGCATAGCGGGCCCCATCGTCACGAGTTGTCATCCTTTTCCACCGAAAGTTGAGTGTGAAATGCTTTCTAATTAAGCATGCCGACAAGGTACTCCATAATTGAATGCCAATTGAATTATTGCCTTTTCTCTTTGCCTTTATGTGAGGACAACTGTTCTGCCATCATTTCGGTCATACTGTCCCAGAAGTCACCTAAAGTTAGTGTCGGTGTAGTACCATCATCCTCGTAGGGGTCTTGAGACTCCCCTGCTAGACAAGTAAAAAGGATTATTATCGTCTTCATTGCTTTTTGCTGATGTTATGAATTCATCATCAGCCACCTGAGTAGTTTGAACCGACTGCAAAAATTGGTTCTTCATATGGTCCATAGTTTTTATTACCACTTCATCATCTGTCAAGGATGGATCCTTTGCCCTTATTTGGGCTGAAATTTCCAAGAAAGGATTCTTAATACGCACAGAAAAATATGGAACCACTGGGAAGTAATAACACCAACTGCATGTGAACATGGGAACCCATCCTGCTGCCATTTTTTACAAGAAAAAAAAAATACGCCTACCAACATCCATAGTAACGGATGGATGCAAATGCACTTTGTACTTGTCATTTCCAGCCTTGCTAACAACCTAAGTCCTAGCCTCATTGAAGCAATCAGTCAACTTCTTATCCATCTCCGGACAGTTCTTACTACTGCACTTGCTTGCAACTTCTCGCCTCGTAGAAAATGGGTTCATTATCTTCACTCTAACAGCATCCACCGGATTTTTAATTGGAAGGTAACGTCCATTCTTTTATCCATGCATTGAATGACTCAGGCACTCGTCTACATTAGCATACATCTCCCCGTACCGCTTGTTTGGTAAGAAAGCATTGCTCAATTTTCACACTGCAAATATGCTTGAAAACCGGTGACTACTTCTGATATCAGTTATCAAAAGTACCCATGTAGTGATGGCGCGCACGATTATGCTGCTGGAACATAAGCACATCTTACAAGCAAGTTCACCATTCTCTGTAAAGAACTCAGTGTCCTGCCCAAATGAAATCTCAGATTACCCTTCAAGTGAAACAAACAAATCCCGTGACTGGAGGTTGGAAAAACCATATGCATTATTGCATCAAGCGCGCGTACCCCAGGTTCCTGTCGGAAATGAATGTCATCTCTCTTCTAGCTAGGGACGAGAATTAAGTGCAAAAATGCTGCAAGAACCATTACCAATTCTCTTGGTTCTACGAATAAATGACTGCAAAACAAAGTGGATATATATCCCTGACCCAGATAAATAAATCGTGTTAGAACAAACAATGAACCAACAATTTTATCAAGATAACAATTTATTATATTTTCCTACTTAAGATATCTAGATATACAATGATTTATAACCTCAGAAAAAAAAAAATCCCCATGTCCCATTTGATATAAATGGTATATTTATCATATTGTCCCTACACAAATTCTATCATGTCGTAATATCATACCAAACTTCATGTACAGGAATTAATCATAATTATCGAATCGTCAAATGAAAAAAAAATTGATTGAGACATTAGATGAATCACACCTTGATTACCATTCTTTTCAGTTGTGCCAAACAAGGTACCCTTTTGCCTACTTTTTAAGCAAGTACCGTTAATGAAAAGGACGGACTGACAATATTTAAACCCCTGTATTTACACCCGGAAACAACAAACAACCTCCTAAATTGTTTCGTTTCTTCATCAACCTCTAGCACAATTATATGATTTCCAAGATTCATACTCTTCGCTGCATTGACATACCACCCAGACTACAAAAAACTTTCCCTTTTCCTTTTCTCTTGGGCATCTCACTTGAAATGCTTTGCATTTTCTCTGCTTCTATCTTCCAATTCCGCCTATCCGCAACTGCCAACCTGCCATTTTGGATGAGGGAAACGATGTCAAAAAATCACAAAATACATCACCATTGGCCTCAACTGCCCATCACGCCTAACGATGTCATGCCCAATTCGTAATCCTTTCTTATGTCACTCATCACATTTATCAACCTCTTTAAAAATTTGGCATGCACATTTTCAAGGATCAAAATGCCAACAAATTAGGCCGAGGCATGTGGGTTGTTAGGTGTCCTCAAAGCAACACCACACTTGCAGGGACTGTACCAGAATTTTTTATACAAGAGGGCTGTCTATGGGTATTTAAATGAAATAAAGTTGAGTATATGACTAATGTATTTATGAGCCATTTGCTGAAAAGTTCAGGGGCCAAAATGAAAATTTTCCCGAATAAATAAGAAGAGACATGGGACAATGGGATTGGGAGCAAACAATTTTTTTATTGAAAACGGAGTTCAGCAAGAAGCCAAGAAGTGGAGAGTCGCGGACTGTGCAGTCATAGATTAGACGAGAGAGAGAGAGAGAGAGAGAGAGTGGAGGGTAAGGAAGAAGAGTTGCAGGAAATGGAGGAAGAACTGGAAGATGGACCCCCACCCGGATGGCAATCAAACACACAAATCAAGCATGAAAAAACAGAGGAAATGGATGAAGAAGAAGACGGAGCCCCACCCGGATGGCAATCGCCAATCTCCAAAAAGAAAAAGGGTGAAGTAATTAAAGATGATGACGAAGAAGAAGATGGACCCCCACCTGGTTTGCAATCAAACCCTATCAAACAAGCAGAAATTAAAAAAGAAGAAGAAATCGAAGAAGAAGAAGAAGGGCCTCCACCTGGTTGGCAACAGATTCCTGTCAAAGATGAAGAAATTAAAGAAGAAGACGTAATGCAAGAAGAAGAAGAAGAAGATGGGCCTCCACCTGGGTGGCAACCAGTTCCTGTAAAAGAAGAAGAAATGGAAGAACAAGATGATGATGATGATGGGCCACCACCTGGGTGGCAATCAAACCCTGTCAAAGATGAAGAAATTCAAGAAAAAGGAATTGAAGAAGAAGATGATGATGATGGACCCCCACCTGGGTGGCAAACAGTCCCTCCGCAGCTGCCCACCCCAGCACCACCTGGGCCTTCCCTGACACTCCCACCAGTAGCTCCACATCCGCTACCCAAACCCGCGATTGTTTCCGGTGAGCTTTCCTTGTTACCGGTTTACCACTTGATATCTTCAAGTATTAATCGTCCCAGCGGGTGGGTGGGTGGATTGATTGTATGTATGTATGTGGCTTAATATACGTGATGTCGTATGTACATGATGCCCATATGGAACTTTTCAATTTTCTTGTCTGTTGATGCTTTGGTTGATTGAGGCCAAGTAGGCCAGTGGAGGAGATGGCATTTAGGCAGATATGAGTAGGGAACCAGTATTACCTGTGATTTAAATGGACTCTCTTAGGGGTCAAGATAAATTTGTCAGAACCCTAAATGCCGGACCTATAATGTGAAAAGTCGATAATAAAAGTGTTTTCCCTCCAACAATTTGGGGTGCAGCCTGGTCCTCCTCCCCCTTCGCAGGGTTGATCAATGGTTGGGAGGGAGAAACAGTTCACTTGGTCGCTATTCCAAGGGAGAACATAGGGATGTGGCCACTGGCCTCATCTACTTTGCCCAAATAACTGGGGGCATCAAGTACTGCGGTTAGTTGTGCCAATTTTCAGTTGTCTTTGCAGCTTCATTGGTGGTTGGGAATGGCCGAACTCCTAAGGGGAGTATGACGCACAAGTGTCTTTGTGGTGCTGAGTTGTCTTCTTGTGAAGATTTCTCTGTGGTACAAGTTTGGGTGCATGTTACTCAAGGGAGGATTGGACAAGCCACCTTGATGAAACCTCTAACTCTGGAAACTATGCCACAGTAATGGGGATGGAGGGGCCATGCCCCTAAGTAATTATCTCTTAGCAAATTAACTCTATACTTTACTCCTATTTCAGTGTATGTATCTCTATATTAGCTTGGCAAGTCAATGGGCATTATGGGCGGTGCTATATAGCTGACTACATTTCTGTTGAGACTACATAACCATGTGACAGATGAACAGCATTTCCATTGGGTTTGAATAAATGGTGACATGGACATATTTTAACTAGTTACTGTCGTCTGTCACAAATTTCTCAAGTAAGAAAATTGCAAAAGAAATTTTGACAAGTTGCATAGTCGGTGGCCTGTTTTGCTGTACATTTTCTTGTGTCAAAACTGCATCTGTAGCGAGTAAATTCAATACCATTAAGAAAGCATATAAGTGCTTTTTTGCTGTATGATAAGTGATTAGTTTGTAGATTTCTCTTTCTTGTAATGTTGGTTCTCTATGTATGTTATACATTGGTTTTGCAACTATGTGGATGAGGTCAACGTCTTGTGCAAAGCAATTTAGAACTTGGGAGATTAGTTTCTTTCCTTAGTTAAAGAAAACTTTGGCGGGTTTAAGTTAATGCCAGCTTGTTCTGAGAACAAGTGTTGAATATCAAGCGGTGACCTCAAAAGTAAGTCAGCTACAGTGAAAATTATCAAGATAAGGTGAACATTTGCCTACACCAACACAAGGTGCTTCTTCTTTTCTTCTTGTCTATTCACGCCTACCTTTCCCTTCAACCATGAGTTACCTCATTATGTGTTGCTATGACAATGGCCTTGAGATTGACAAGAATACTGTTCGAGGGTTTTGGTGGGTTGGAAGCTTGTGGTAACAAAGAATTTGAATGATAAATCAGTATAAGAGAGTTATCTTGCGGGGGGGGGGGGGGGGAACTTGGTTCTGTCTGGAGAGCTTTTAAAAACTTTCCAAAATTAGTTGCTCGTAATTGTCTGTATTTGCACTTTTTTAGTTGAGTAATCCAAGATAATTCAGCTTGTGTGATGACATAAATGGACCAGTATATAGAGTGGTAAGATATTTTTTGTGGGTTGCGCTTTCTCCAGTTGAGTCTTCTAGGAAGGTGGTTAGGTTGAAACATAGTTGTCAAAAGCGCCTAGGCACCAGGCGAGGCGAGGCGCACCTATTGCGCCTTGGGGTAGCCCAAGCGCAGCGGCTTCAATAAGGCGCAGCTTAGGCTCAGGAGGCGAGGAAAAGCGACAAGGCGAGAGGCGCACGAAAAGCGCGCTTCTTTTAAAATTTAATCTCAGCCCTAGGATTTTGAAGATCTAACCCCCGCCGTTAGATTTGAACCAAAAAAAAACACAAGGGTTTCAGCCGAGAGCCTCTCTCAGTCGATCTCTCGCCTCTCTCACTGCTCTCGATCTCTCATCTCTCACTGCCGACGACGAACTGCCAGCGAACTGCCGACGATCTCTCACTGCTGCTGTCGTCAATCTCTTTGTCTCTGCTTCGTCCATCTCTCTGTCTCTCTCCTGACCTGAGGTATTCCCCCCCCCCCCCCCCCCCCCCCCCCCCCCTCTCTCTCTCTCTCTCTCTCTCTTCTCATACGTATATTTATTCTAATATATATATATATATATATATATATATATGTATGTATGTTATTAGTATATGAAAGAGCCGGATATGTATTCTAATAGATATATGTATGCTATTAGTATATGACAGAGAAGGAAAAAAATAAAAATAGGAGAATAGAAAACATATGGCTGATTTTTCCCGATAAAAATAAGAAATACGTATTTATTTGTGCGCCTTGTCACGGGCGAAAAGCGCACCGAAGCGCAAAGTCCTGTTGGACCCGAGGCGAGAGGCGAGGCATGCGCCTTTTTGAAGCGAGGCGCACAAATAAATACGTATTTCTTATTTTTATCGGGAAAAATCAGCCATCTGTTTTCTATTCTCCTTTTTTTAATTTTTTCCTTCTCTGTCATATACTAATAGCATACATATATATATTAGAATAGATATCGGGCTCTTTCATATACTACTAACATACATGTATATATATTAGAATAAATATACGTATGAGAGGGGAGAATACCTCCGGTCAGGAGAGAGACGAGAGACAGAGAGATTGACGACAACAGCAGTGAGAGATCGACGACAACAGCAGTGAGAGATCGTCGGCAGTTCGTCGTCGGCAGTGAGAGGTCATCGGCAGTGAGAGATCGAGAGAGGCGAGGGATCGACTGAGAGAGGCTCTCGGCTGAAACCCTTTTGTGTTTTTTTGGGTTCAAATCTAGCGGCGGGGGTTAGATCTTCAAAATCCTAGGGCTGAGATTAAATTTTAAAAGAAGCACGCTTTTCGTGCGCCTCTTGCCTTGTCGCTTTTCCTCGCCTCCTGAGCCTAAGCTGCGCCTTATTGAAGCCGCTACGCTTGGGCTACCCGAAGGATAGGTGCGCCTCGCCTCGCCTGGTGCCTAGGCGCGCTTTTGACAACTATGAAGTGCCCTTGAGCATGGAGAAAGATCCTGCACACTTAGCACCCATGTTAGTGCCAAACCCGGATCGTTGGGAGTCCGGGGGGGCACTCTGACGATCAAGTTAGAGAGAAGGAAAGCTTTGAATGTGTATGAAGGGATTTTGGAGAGAGAAAAGCATTACCTGATTCTGTGGGTGGAGCACTCCTTTTATAGACAAAGGTAGCTTGGAGCCTAATTCACACGTGAACACCACGCGCTTGGTGATTGGATCCAATCACGAGCTCTGCCCTCCGCTCGTTCGCCTAGATGGGTGGTATCGCGCCACCTTCCAACCACATGTTAACTCTTAGCTGTCATGCCACCTGCCCAACTCTGCCTGACTTCCTCTCCAAGTCAGGGGACAGAGGTGGCTCGGTGGGAGACCGTTCTGCAAATAACGCCCGGCTCTGTTCGGGATGCTCTTGCAGGTAACCTTTGGTCTGGCGGGACCTCGCTGGGCAGCAAGATGTCACCGAGTGTGACAGACATACTAAAGCTCCGGTCTCTAGTTCTTACTTTGGCCGGACGAACTCAGCTCAGCACCGGGCGAACTTAGCTCGGCAGTATGGGCGTCGGAGATATAATGAGCGGACTGTGCATTGCCGGTCAACCCTTGAGACCGGGGGTTTGACTGTTTATTTAGAGTGACGTGGCTGTCCCCTGGGTCATTTCTCCGTGCCCGGCCACCACATTTTTGCTCTTATGCTTATATTTTGTGGTTTAGTTAATAGCATTAGATTGGATGTGAAGATCACAATATGATAAGATATCGTAGATGATACTCTATACAATATGTAATCTGACAGTAATTGACTTCTATTAGATTACAGGATGTTTGTAATTTTCAAGTACATTTACGACAACGATTAGATAATATTTCACCAACAATTATAAGAGTTACTGAACAGTGTAGAGATATATTTATGTGTGTGCGTGGCTATGTGTATATCTATGTAAAAGGTAAGCTGTAAGCTAAGAAGTCTCTTTGTTGGGGGACATGACCTAGACGATATTTAGAACAAAAGTAGTCCAACAGAAAAAAAGAAAAAGAAAAGAAAAGGAAATATGATTGCGGTCTTTCATAGTTTATACTGTTCATTGTAAAATGCATTTATTTGTTCTTCTACATTTTCCAATATCTGTGGGCAATTTGTTTCATGGTCCTATAATTGTAATTTGTAAACGCGCCCATGGGTGGAGGTATGGTTGTTTTCAATGTTAGTCACCCTGTCGCTGTGTAAATTTTGCAGAGAAGAATCAAATGGTTTGTGGTTCTTGCCGCCGACTTCTTTCTTATCCTCGAGGAGCCAGGTTTGTACAATGCTCATGCTGCCGGACAGTCAATCTTGTTCTGGAAGGTATTACTCCTTATTCTTTATCCATTGGTCATATGGATTTCCAATAAGAACCCCAAGTTCTCATTATTATGCTAACTGTCTCAAAAGTTTGCAGAAGCGTAGTTCATTTCTTATTTATCTACAACAGCTTGACTATCTTTTAGAAGATGGGAGTCACGTCTATAGAATATTTCTGTGTTACGATTGTTCTTTTTCTTTGTCCTCCTTCTCCATCCCTGTTTTTCTTTTTCCTTTGTACCATGTGTTGTCCATTGCTTTTGAGTGTCTTTAGGGGGTGTTGGTGTTACCACGTGTCCTTATTTCTGATCATTCACATCTCTCCTCAATTTGGTAAAAGGGACTTAAGTTCATTATCCTGAATCATGCTGCAGCTGGTATGTGAATTCTCCATTATGTTTTTGTCTACACATCAGTTGATCCAGGCTTTTGCTTATAGTAATTTTGTTTAGTGCAACATTTGTCATCCAAATACCCCTACAAGCAAACTAGTGACGGAAACAAGCACACGTTAACTAATTTGTCTAGTAATTTTTTAATTTTTGCCGATCAAAAAGAAAAACTTAGGTTGATTCCGGTGTTCTATTCAAATTTACTTATCAAAAAAAAAGTTCTACTTTTCAAATTTGAAGTGATGATATTGAGATCATGTAAAAATAGGAGGTAGACATGGATTTGAAACTATATCTGGAATCTTGTTTCCATAAGAAACGGAGGACCAAGAATAATGTGGATTCGCTTTTGGTATATTTGATCCTGTGCTAGTACCATATCAATGAACCACCACATATGTTGGAATAAATAGTTTAGACAAGACCCTAAAAAACTACAATGATTACTGTAGTTAGTACTTGTCCAATTGACCATACAAACACGACCTTGTTAAATTGAAGTCTCACATCTTAAGTAGTTTTGCTACTTCAAATTTTATTATTGCCTATAGCAAAACAAATGTTGGTTTTTACCCCTTCGTCTGTTCTTTTCAGAACACCAAGTTGGCCAAGTGAAGTGTGGGAGTTGTGCGGTGTTGCTGATGTACCCATATGGAGCACAGTCAGTTAAATGTTCCTCTTGCCGATTCGTGACAGAAATTAGAGTATGTAACATCCTTCCTTGACACCAGCGTATATGTTCTTTGTGCTGCTGACAATCTTTATGCAGTGTCTTGTGTCTGAGTGCTGTGAGTGTGTGTGTTTGATATGTCTGTGAGTGGGCGGGGGGGTTGAAGGCAGCGGGAGTTTCAACCGCCCTTTTTACAGGGGAGCCTTGTGCACTGATCATGTTCTTGTATATGTGTATGCATGTGTGTATGTGCTAGTATTTCTTCTTTTTTTGAGCATGGAGAAATTATGTGTTATCTTGATTCCAGTCTTTTCGAGAATAACTGCCAAGAGCTTGAGTTGGAAAATGGACAACTGAAGTCATATAATTGCATGTGACCTATGCAGCTGTCCATTTGATATCTGTATTTCGACAAATCTTAATGGTACAGTTGTTGAATTCTCTTTATTCAGAAGGATCGAGAATTGTTGCCTAGTGTGTCACTAAATGGATTTCTCTGTGAACTAATTTACCTAGAGATGGACAATTGAAAAGCATTTTGCTATCAATCATGCTCTTGATGCGAGAAATACATCCGAGATCTCAGATGAAATGAAAACCGATTATTTTGTGTTTCAACTTGGATTGCCTATTTTCCCCTGATTTGTTTCATGTATGTGTAGGTACACAACAAGCGGCCTCCTTTGTCCGTGCAACAGGGTCGGCCACCACCTCTTCCGAATCCAGTTCACTAGACTGCGTTTTCTTTCTGATAGATGAGATTGGGATTCCAACCTGTAACTTAAATTCTCCCAGTTCAAGTCTTTTTAAACAGCTCACATTATGAGGTGCTTTTTACTGCAATATTCTAGGACAACATTTGCCATTCGAAAAAAAGAACGTAGAGTAGCATGTTTCCAAGCAATTTGTTCCTGTCATAATTGTAACAGTAACTGTATTACCCAGTTTGTCTGAGATTTGTTGTCCAATGTTAATATGCCGAATGAGACCGATCCGGGGATCCTGTAGTGAGCTCCTTGTAGTGCGGCATCTAAGCCGTGTAGTGTGGCATCTAAGCCGTCCATCTCGGCAATCAATGATTCAGATGTGTTTGTTAATTTTTACCAGTAAGAGTTAACTTTGACCGACAATAGTACTTCAGCAAATTTGAATCATCAATTGTGGAAACAGACAGTCGGGAACGAGACATCCCGACTACAGGGAGCTCACTACAGGCTCCCGAGTCCGGAACAAGACATCCCGTTTATGCTGCTAACTAGTTACTACATTTTTTTCACCCGAAGTCTATTGAGAACTCTTTGAAATTGTACAGAAGTAACAGAAGGCCTACATTGGTGGGTGTTCGGACATTTAAGGGAACAAAAAGTGGAACAATAACTCTCTTTTTTTTGTCTTAATTCAAAAAAAAAAAAAAATCGCATTCGTTAGTTTGCATTAAACTTTTGATTCGTCTCAGTGAGAGGAATCGAAAAAGTAAAAAAATTTGATCGAAACTCATAATTTCTTTAAAAAGACAAAGAAAAGTAAAAAAAAAAGATGTCTTATTGACTATTTTTGTCTTTATTCAAAAAATTATGAGTTTTAATCAAAAAAATTTACTTTTTTGATTCTTTTCATCGAGATAAATCAATAAGTTACAAAAACTTGACGCAAAACAAACAAATGCAATTTTTTTTTTGTGTAGGGACAAAAATAGCTCAGTCAACCTTTTAATCCAAACCAACCTGCCCACATATTCATGAAACTCAGAAGTAGGAAAGCACCTGCCCACATATTATAAAAAATGGAAAGCACCGGGCATCATCACTTAAACTCTTATATGTACAAAAAAAAAAGTGCTAGGGACAAAGAAAATTGACAAAGAAAATATCCTTAAAGTATATATGAATGGTTCAGATTCACTGTGCAGTGCATCTGAGCCGTTCATGTACACTTTAAGGGTATTTTCTTTGTTCATTTTCTTTGCACCTAGCATTTCTCAAAAAAAATTTACTCTATATGTGCACGAAAATCTCGGTTAAAGATGAACCCAAAGAGAAGTGGGTGTTTGGTCTTGTCATACTCATCACTTTGCATTATCTAGATTCGAAAACCAGTAAAGATAGGATATATTGGTCATGTCGTCTTAGAAATATATATTATAAACATACGCTGAGAGAAGGCAACAAATAAACATACGCTGAGAGAAGGCAACAAATTCGCCCATAGACTTACAAGGATGGGGTGGGTCAAGGAGATCATATGGTGTCCCTTGTCATCCCTCAGGAAGAGATAAAAGGCCTCCTGGCGGCGGATTTAGCCGGAGTGTCCTATGAGAGGCTGTAGTTTCTGATTAGTATTTTTTTATGTGCACCAAAAACAAAAAAGAAAGGCTAAACGAAGTGCGACTTACACCGGGTTTTTGTTCACAAATATCGAGTACAATGGTGGGCAAATAACAATCGCAAATGGGATTTGAGTGCCGAGTGGACATCTCGTCTCCTACTGACCCGGCCATATAATTGCTAATACCACAATTGCGATATTTTCTATTCAATGGTAGTGAAGCGTCGAGCTTCAAGTCATTGCAAGAGAGAACATTTTACCAGACAAAAGTGACTAAAGATTTATCTTAGCAAAAAAGACTGTATCAAGTCAGATGGTCAAACAATGAAGATTTACAAAATAGTAGATGAAGAGACTGCTAGCTATACGAAGCATCTTTGGATCTCAGTATTGCAAGTTTTCTTCCTCCATGAAAATTTAAGGTGAGTGATGAAAGAAACACACCACAATTACACGGGCCTTTTAGAGCAATCTTCACTCGTCGTGTGGGAAGTCCTCATCGGATGCATTTTCCAGGAATGAACCCAAAGTCTTTCTCAAAATGCTGAAAGTTTTGTCGTCCTATTTTCCACAAATCAAATGTCAGTTTTAAATCATGAGAGAGAGAGAGAGAGAGAGAGAGAGGGAGGGAGACAGAGAGAGAGACGCTGCATATCAAGATGATTTAATTCAGCTCGATCACCTGCTTCTTCTTCTTCAAGGACTCTTCCAATTCAGCTATTTTGTTTGTGCAGGCTTTCTCATGTTCAGAGATCAGACTCTTCTCTTTCTTCCCTGAAATCAACTCAATTTAACAGTTGTGGTAGCGAGAATGTGTTTCACCGAAAAAGGATGAAGATTAAAGTCCTGTTGCTTACTCAGTTGTTCATATCGTATAAAAAGCCTCTCCTTCTCTTCTTCATGTTTGGAGATAGAGTCTGTCAATCACTATTGCAAGTTAGCACCAAATACAGGTTAACAAATCAGTCATTTCGAACTAGTTCTCCCTTGACATTTTGGGAGGGGATAAACAGGAAATCCACGTAATGGTATCATTGAACTAAACCAGGCATCATATACTTCTGGCAGCCAGTGAACCACTGAACAAGAAAAGACACGCAGTGAACAGTTAAACCAGGCAACGCTTCTAAATCAGCCACAAGTTCATTGGGCAAAACTAGAAGTACAAAACTTCCTGCATTGACCAGAATTGCTGTCAAATGTGAGAAGTAGTGTTGCTAAATGGTCTTGTGATTAAGAAAAGGTCAGCTCCTGCATTGACCACATAACACACCAATTTGTGGGGAGCAAACTATTGGAGAGAGAATCATGTGATTTTGCAATGAAAAAGAGAACCACGCAGTGTTTGTACTGTTTGCTTCTCGAAATGAAGAGGGAAATACCAGAGGGTGGATCAAAACAATTTCCTTCAAATATTCTATTTGGGAAGGACTCAGTGACTAAAAGAATAATGCTTCCATAACTAACGAGAATTTGTAAATCTAAGTCACGTGAATAACTCAATTCTACTGTTTGATTCAACATGATGATGACGAGATGACCTTAATTTAGAAGCCTCAAAGTTCAGATACTTGTGATAGAATGTGCTTATCTCTAGATGCGGCAGTAGGGGAAGAATGCAGACATGTAAAATATTTACAGCGTGAGCGAAATGCAATCCTTTTTCAGGGTATGGATATTACTGTTGGACATATCTACAATATATTTTGTGATCATGAGTACTGACTAATAAACTGGACTTGGAAGTCCTGCAAATGAACCTGTCATCTACTGGAGTTAATAGCAGGGACAGAATCTTAGTTCTTGTATTTGATGTTGCTTAGTATAATACTTCATCAAGATTTAACTAAAATGTATGGTCCAGAGGGAAACGGAAAGCAGTAAAAGAATTCCATGGTGCTGTTAGTTGGATGATGGACTTCAACCAATTCCCTTGTTAGATGAGGTACCTTTAAAGGCCTGCAGATGTGCTGCTTTCTCCTTGCAAATTTTCTCATATACTGCTTTGAACTTGTCAGTCTCAGTCTTCAACAAGGTTTCATACTGCAGATACAGAAACATTACGAAAACAGAAGATCAACCTTGAAAAATGCCAAATGCCATCTCAAGTCTCTGCTCCCACAAACCTCCTTTGAGCTTTTGGATAGTGCCTTAGCAAGACTTTGCCTGACAATTGAGACCACAAAGATACCATTACAGTCGAAATAAATGAAAGTATGACAGACTAAAGAAGTTCAAACTATACTAATTTAGTATTAAAAGACAGTTTGCAAATTCAGCCTCACCTTTCTTTCTCAAATTTGTTCTTCAGTTCGTCAAGCATAGACTTTATCTCTGAAGCCACGCTGTAAGAAAGCCACAATAGACTGATTTTTAGTCATGACTGCTCGATGTACTTATGTTTGGTAAGACTACAAAAATAGCAAGACACTGGTATTGGTGATATGAACTTCCAACTTTTCAAAGAGCTATTGCGTATTCCTCTTTTTACAAACTGATTGGTTTGTTACTTACCATCGATTCATCGAATTCCCATGTTGATTGGCTGACAACTAAGTTCAAAATAATTGGCCAATAACTAGGCACTGAATTGGAAAAAATTAACAAATGCTTAGTGCTCAATGCTTGCTACAACCATGTTCTGCAGGATCTTCCATAACCGCTTAGGGCCACTGGATCATTAAAGCAAACACCACAGATCCAACCATTAATTTCACCTATTGGAATACACTGTGATTTCGGAATCTGAGATAGAATGCAAAAACACATTTGATAGGACAAATTACAAAAGAAGCTACACATCTATTTGCAAGCGGTCTCATAATTAGATATTGATGCATTAACCTATGACTTATCACGGTTTTGCAACTTGCCCTTGCATGATGCAAATTCTCAGACACTACATGCATGCGTGTATCCAATCCAGAATTCTCTCTCCGCTGATCATGGATCGATACATGTACGTAACTACACATGTATTGATCACACAAACTACGCACACACTGCAAGGCTGTAAACGATTCGAGCTGCTCGCGAACAACTCGTGGCTCGGCTTGGCTAGGCTTGTTTAGTAATCGAGTCGAGCTCAAACTCGATTTTAGGCTCGTTAGAGCTCAACAGTCAAAAGCTCGGCTTGGGTTCAGATAGGATTGACACGTTTAAAAAGTTTCATTAACTAAATTAACCAGGCTCGGTGCTTGTTACGAATGAGCCGAATTCGAGTTTTCAGCTCGTTTAGTAATCGAGCCAAGCTCCAACACTATAAAGCTCGGCTTGGCTCGGTTCCTTTGCACTTATCACGACTGCACGAGTGCGTTCATGTAATTATGCATCGCTCACTGAAGCACGTATCAGCTAGGAGATTCTCAACGGAATGTACGAAAGAACTAGATAAGGCGAAGTACAAATCCAGACAAAAACGCCACTTCTATTTAGTTTGTTTACTGTTTACAATATCAACCAGTACTTAACGTCGATTCATATACACACATCCCTACGAAGAACAAATTGCCTCAGATACGTATAATCGATGCGAAATTTCACCTCGATATGGTCTCTTCGTTCTTCTTCTGGCCATCCTTGTGCGCCTTCTCTCGGATCTGTTTCAGCGCCGACATGATGCCTTTGATGTCGCTGAAAATTTCAACGATCGCAACGATTACGGCGAAGTAATGGATAAAACTGCGTGGTCATAGCAGAGAAGAGTCGAAGAACGAACCTGGAGAGATCTAGATCGAAGTCGTCCTCGATGGCGACTCGCTTCAGCTTCTCCGTTTTGGAAGCTTCGGACTCGGAGACTCGTTTCTTCCCGCTTGATTTGGCTGCCGACATTGCTGGATCGTGGAATTGGAAGGCGAAGCGTTTTGAGAGAGAGAGAGAGAGAGAGAGAGAGAGAGAGATGGTGTCGAGATCAAATAGAATTTGGTGTTTACGTTTAGAGAATTTTAAATATTTGGCGCGATTCAGAGGTTAAAAAGGTGGGCACGAGTCCGCTGAGTTTTGCGCAACTCATTGAGTCAAAAACTATGGAAAACATAGGTTGAAGTTCATGTTTAGTCCTCAAAAAATTACTCAAGTTTCAATTTAGTCCTCAAAGTTTTATATTATATATTTAGATTAAAACAATAAAATTATTTCTCTATACTTACATTATACTAACAAGAATTAGCAAAATATGGTTCCATCAACATTTAATTAACAATTTACCCTTTAGCAATATATATATATATATATATATATTTTGCAATTGTTGATCTATTCGTTATCTTGTTTTGAATATATTGTATTTTTTATGAGATGGTACTATTAAGGGTGAGCAAAATAACCGTCAAATCATGAATAAAATCCAAACCAAATGGTTTGGTTTGATTTTGTAGTAATGTGGTTTGGTCCCAGTTTAAAAAAAAATAAAAATTGTGTTAAATGGTTTGATCTATGAATTTACGTTAACGGTTTCGGTTCGAAACCGATCCAAACTGTACAATATATATCTATCGAATTTGTTTATATACACTGAATAAAGTTAATTTCCTAATCTAATCCCCCATCCCACCACCCTATTCTTTCACTTCCCAGAATAATTCCATAATTCCATGTATGTGTACACTTTCTTACTAGTAGACAGTAGTTAATACTACTAAAAACAGATGTGAGATGTATTAAGTTATTACACAACTAGGAAACCAGCAGGTAATAAATCTCTTTCTTTTCTGTTTGCGTTATTTTCATGATCGTTCTTCAAGTTCACGTAGTGTATGTAATAATTTGGCCGATTTGGCAAAATTCTCTCTCTTCCAAGAATTGACTTGTTATGCCGTCCACGATCTCTCCTGCTAGTTTTTTTTTTGGGAAAAAAACCGAAATAGTCCCTGTAGTTAAATGTTTGTGTCAACTTGATTTCTATAGTTGTAATTGGCTCGATTTATACTCTGTACTTTCCATTTTGTTCCAATTTAGTCCAATTGTAAACTGCCATTAGTCCGCCGTTAGTCTTTTTAAATAAAGACAAAAATAAGCTAATAAAGACAAAACTAAACCAATAAGCTAATTTTTTTTGTCTTTATTCAAAAAAAATTGGATTTTGATGGTAATATTTTACTTTTTAGGTTCCTCTCGTCATGACGAAGCAATAATCCCGAAAAAATTGACAAAAAAACTAACAAATGCGAAAAAAATTAAATAAGGACAAAAAAAATAAGCCACTTGGCTTATTTAGCCTAATAATCCCTGAGTTTATGTAATATTCTGACTTTTGGACATGGTTCTTTATCATGTTGTGACTTGTGGATCTATATCATATTGTGACTTTTGGACATGGTTCTATATGCATTTTCAGTACTATGCAGAAAAATAAAACATCTCAGTATTTGTCCACAAGTTAAACAGGTAGACAATATCAGTGGTTATGCTGCCTCATGGCTGATCATGAAAATGCTGAATTAGAGGACATCTTTTTGCAGAAAACTATAGCCAAATTTCTTCTCAGGTGCCTCCTTATCAATAGGGAATGAAAGAATGAGCTATGTTTCGGTTCAGATGTATATTAGTAGGCCTGTGCAAAAAATCCGTCCACCCGCGGACCCGATCCTACCCGACCCGAAGGGTCCCGGGCGGGGTTGAATATGTGCTTCGGATGGATACGCGTTCATTTTCTGTTAAAAATCAGATTTTGGTTCAGGGTCCGAGTTCATGCGTTTCTTATTCGACCCGACCAATTCATAAAAATTAATTCGGTTTTTAGTCGGACCCGATCCGACGTCAAGAATTGGGATCGCGGACGGTTCTTACCTCTTTTCGGTTCGTTTTGCGGGCCTAAAACATTTGTTACCCGCCATGTCGGGTCGGGGTTGTTTACATCCTAAAATATGCCACCCAATGAGGAAATTACACGTGGCGCCAAGTAACGTGGTGACCAATCAGAACATGTCTCAATTAGACCCGAGATGCAGAGGATTACGGGGTTTAATGATGAAGTTATTTTAGTACTGAACGGTATCGTTTTGATTGGAACCGACGACGTTTTGTTATCAAATAAAGATGATTTTTAGAAATGGTTTAGTTTAACCATTGATTAATCCTAAGGATCATCGAACGGTGTCACTACTGTCTCGGTTTATAACGAAAGTTAGACGCGATTGCAGAGAATCATTTAGGCCAGTCGTGTGACATTAACCCATTTTGCATAAAAACAGGAGTACCACGATCCAGGAAGCAGCCACGAACACCATTATCAAACATGAAGAGAAAGAAGAATTCTGGAAATATCAAAGTAACCGTTCGAAGGCCCCCCTCAACCGATTTATGTGGCAAACGTGGGGATTAACGTGGGAAGTGGAGATCGAAGGCAGACCCAGCGTCTATAAATAGAAGAGTAAGCAAAGAGAGAAGCCCCCGACAAAAATTCATATCATCTGACAATTCATACAAAATGATTGCTCAGAGATTTATCGTAGATTAGTATTTAGATTAGTTTAGAATATGATCTTTTTGTAAGTTGAAGGCTTATTTGCATGTAAGATTGCTTTCGATTAAATTCAAGTACTCTTATTTTCTTTTAAATTTTTTCTTACCAAAGAATAGTCGTTTGTAAGTCCACTTCGATTAAATTCAGTGTGCTTATATTTCTGCATTATTCTTGATAGAATCTTAAGAGTGTTTGCATACAAATTTACCTTTGATTAAATTCAGGTTTGTTTGTGTTCAATCATCTTTTCTGATTCAAAGCGCGTCAATTTTTTATTTGATTGATACCTTAAGGAAAAATCCTCTTGGTTGAGGTAATCGAATGAATAACACAGTTGCCTGATTTAAATTAGTTGTTTCAAATCCATTTGAAAAGAATAATTTCTTTTTTGTAGTTATTTCTTTTCTGGCACGCCCGCACACAATCATTTGCCATTTGATTGAGCTAATTCAGCCCAAACAAGGGTCGGGGTCAAGTTTAGGGGTCAAACCCGACCGGGCCCGTGCACACCCTAATATTAGGACAAGAGGAAAATGAGAGAATTACCTTTTTAACCCCTAAAAACTTTACCATTTGATTTTGCTGTTGAAAGAACTAACGGCGATTAGTAATTGGACTAAGGTGGAACAAAATAGAAAGTACAGAGTGTAAATTGAGCCAATTACAACTACAGAGACCAAATTAATACAAATACTTAACTATAGAAACCATTTCAATTTTTTTTTTCCCTTTTTTTTTTTTTTTCCAGGTTTGTCCGTCTTTACGAACGCCAAATACATGAACAACAGGTTCAGGCAGCTGGCTCGCTACTTAAATTGGCATCTGAGTTGAAGCAGACAGGAATCTTCTCTGGTTTTGCTTCCCTGATAAGAATGAGGCCCCCTCGGCTCAGCCTCAGCTCGCGTCGTGTAACTGTTCTTCTGGACTGAGCTCGTGTCGTGTCCTACTTGGTTTATACTAGTACTTGAACTGATGGCTTTTGTCCATCTATAGGTTTTAATCTTCTTTCGAACTATTTTGGCCCTTCCCAAATCTACTCCAGTACCACTGAACACAATGCCAAAGGTGCTCAACCTCCGAGGCAACACAATGCTAAAGGTTCCTCTTACCTAGAGATGGCAAACGGGCGGGTTTGGACGGGTTGAAACGGGTCGTGAGTCAAATATATGTCAAAATGTAGACGAGTTGAAATGGGTCAGGCCGAATATGGGTCAAACCAAACCCAAACCCGCCCAATCCGACCCGTTTCCCTCTTCTTTTTTTTTTTTTTTTTTTTTGAGTTTCCCTTCCCCACCCTTCTCTCCCCCCTCTCTGATTTGCCTCAATAAGGGGATTCAGAAAAGTAAAATTTTATGATTAAAACTCAATTTTTTTGAATAAAAATAAAGCAATAAAGGCTAAAAAACTTTAAAAAATCAGGTTTTTACTTCTTTTTTTCATTTCCAAACAGTAATCTAACTTCGACGAGGAGTCAGAGACCACATCAAAGAATTGTCTGGAAGGTGATGATTGAACCGATTGTACACTTTTAGTCTTCGTTGCGTTCGCCGCAATCACCGCTTAGATTTGGATTGAAAAGTCAAGTGACTTTTTTTTTTGTCTCCATTCAAATTTTTTTGTATTTGTTTATTTTGCGACTACCTCGACATCAACTCGTTAATTAAACAAGTCCAATTTTTTATGAGAGAGAGGGTTCGAAAATGGAATGGATAAATAAATTACAAAAAAGGTAACTGTAATGTTCGTCGAAAAAAAAAAGGTAACTGTACGTGGCACTTGCTAGGTTGCTAGAGTTTGGTAAAAGTTAGAGAGAGAGAGAGAGAGAGAGAGAGAGAGGAGCATTATTATGTGTTTTGTGACTCGTATTTTGTTTTGTGCGAGGGGCGATTCGACAATTTTGTAATTTACTCGACTTTTTCTAATGTATTTTGTGTTTCCTTCAGTGTTTTATAACAAACTGTGGGTGTTTTACTTTCAACCCATATTGAACCCACTCTCAACCCATCTAAATTCATATTTATATGGGTTCAACCCATATAGACCCGTTATAAAATATGAGCGGATTGGATTGGATTGGATTATAAGTGGGCGAATTTGGGCGGATTAGAAAAAATAGGTTAAGATTGTCACCTCTACTCTTACCGTCTTACCAAAATCTACAAGGGAAGCCATAGATCAAGTAATCTCAAACTCGAACGAAGCAAAAAGCAGAATTTGAGAATTTTTTTGGCTATAATGAGAAATCTGTTTCCTCTGGTCAGAATTCTTTACAGTTTACAGTCGCACCTATAACCTGGTAATATAACTTTCACGCCAGACTTGGTGCCTGGGACCGGGAAAAGTACATCTCGTTCAATTCTGGTTCAAACTCTTCAATATTAAAGCTAACTGATGCAGATGAGTCTTAATTTTCCAGAAGAAAAAAAAAAGCATCGAATCCACAACAAAAAAAAAAAAAAAAAATTAGGGTGCAGCAGAGATCTAGGACCAGATGTGGAAAACAGCACCTCCAGTAGTAAAAGGACCCCATGACAACAATAAACAAAATGGTATCGACTTCAGTAATCTAACATGATCTCAAGTACTACAAAACAAAAAACAGGTGTGAGAAATAAAAGAACAGAGAACATCGAACGAAGAGGCTTTTATCCTGAATGTAGAAATTCGTCTTCCGCCAAATCGTTCCTTAATGAGACTTGACATACTCCTGAACTACGTGGAGGGCCTCAGTTTCTTCTCCAAAGTCCTGTAAACAATCAGAACATAAAAGGGAGGTACGAAAAGTGAACTTCGCTTCATAATTATCAAGAACACTCTGTAGTTTAAAAGAAAGTTGAACAGTAAGCTGAAATATCAAGTAAGAACCACATCCTACATTGAAATTGATTCAGCATAACTACTACGAACCATATGCTATAGCGCAGTGGTGAACAGATTGCTCAATCCCCACAGGGACATTTTGCTGGGGTAAATATGTAAAAACTTGCAAAATTTTCATTGGGTGTGCGAATACATGAAGTATAGTGTCCCTTATGTACTGCAATTATTAGTTCTCAGCCCTTGAGTTGACTAAAGGGGGAGCAAAGTAAATTGCATTGTCATTGATGCACACAGCCATCAAGTAATTCTAGAAATGATTACATTTTCTGTTTCATTGAAAAGGATAAAACGGCGGAGAAAAACTAAGATGCACTTCTATTTTGTGTTCATACCTTCACAACAACACAGGAGCAGCCAATCACCTTCCTGGCTTTCCCATCCTTGTCAAGCTTACACAACTGTTGAGAGAGACAACAAAATATGTTAACCATCCATTTTTCTAGAGAAATTAGCACCATAGAACTAACATAAAAATCACCATCAAATGGGAATGGGGAATGTTGAATGACATTTACCAAAGTGGGTGGGGCTACAAATAACAGAAAACTTAAATATAACTGGTGTAAAATGACAGGATAAAAACCTGAAGACAGGATGGCCAGTCGACGCATACCACAATGATAGTGGAATGTAGTTTCATGCTAGTCTCTTAGACAAAATAAGACCCGAGTATGATCGCCTGCGCATGTGTACACTGTACACATGTACACACATGCGTGGGTCTGGAGTTGTGTTTGTAGAGTTTTTGGTAACAAAAGATCTCCAATACCAACATACTACGTGGGATCGAGCGCATGTCAAGAAACAGAAAACTGAAACCTCCCGTAAAATTTGACAACCAAAGGTCCAAAATGAGTAAATTAGTGATGCACCACTTAATTAACTCTCAGGAAAAAGGGTGGCAAACCAAAAATCACATAAGCAACTAACTTACCCCAGCCCACTCGCCAAGAGTTTTTGTACTAGGCACCAATATCAAGGAGACATTGTTATCAGCACAAAGTGCTTTGATCAACTTAACATAGTCCGGCTGGTTGCAGTCCTCAGCTAGTACACAAAGCTGTGCAGCATGCTTGTCAATCACCTTGGCAGCTTCATTGAGCCCTCGTGTAAGCCCACCACGATCCACTGCTTTCCTCAGCACAAGCTCCACAGCTGTCATAATGTCCATGGGCTCGCGTAGACCTGAAGCAGTACCTTTTCTGTGTAATAAAATAGAGCTCAAAATTAGCAAATAAATATAGAAATGTTCAAAAGTGATACACCACAAAATACCCATCAATTATCCACATCAACAGGTAAAACGCAGACAACAGTCTCCTACATACTCCCCCTACCAAAGAGGCAACTCAATGTTGTTTAATGTTTTATGTTTATACCTTCTAATGATAACTACAGCACAAAAGCCTAATGTGCATTTCGTTGAACCATTTGACAACGGAAACTTTACAGAGAGAATAAAAAAGTAGGACTTGGCTAGCATGCAACAACAAAATAAATGATCCATTAACGTAAACAAAAATCGAAAAACTGCGTACCCCGAAATTTTCTTTGCTGAAGCCATCTTCAAAGGTCGTCTTCCTGTTGCCAACAATAAAACGGAAAAATCAAATTAGTGGCTCAAATTGCTCAATGCTTTTTTATGATCACCAATTCTCTAATATCTGCAATCTGTCAGTAATTTCTATGATGAATTGCATGGCAGTGAAACCCATGCTAAGTGGAAGACCATGGAATTTGATCAACCATAGCTAAAAAGTTATGCAAACAAAAAGTGATTTTCCAAGAAAAGAAGGGGGGAAAGAAAAGAAAAAATCGAGTGTATTCAAATTTCAAATGCATAGAGAACACTGAAGGAACTGAGGCCGACGAAGTTTAGAAAAACAGAAATGTGACTGAACCAAGGTTCTGAATCCCACACCGTATCGGCTGGTACATTAATAGGGATGGCATTCGGGGCGGATATGGGGATTTCAGTCCCCGGTCCCCGAAACCGATATGCTACCCATATCTGCCCCGATAACCAAACGGGGAGGGGGAAATTGAACCATAACTGAACCATTCGGTTATTGGGTAATCCCCGAACCGAATTATCATGCTCGAACCGAATGGGTAACCGAAACAAATCAAAAAAAGGAGAAAAATACCAACATTCACTGCAATACAACATTCATCGCAAAATGTCATTAATTCCTTAAAGCACAGTTGATTTGTCCATAACTGCGTACAGTAAAGGTTTGTATGTACCACAAAAAAATACACCTTTGGTGGAAGAGTGACGGTGCTTTTTGGGTTTCTTGATCCCGTTCCTGTGAGCCTTGTACGACTGGTTGTGAGCCGTGTGGTTCTTCGACTTGGCCATCTCTGCTTCAAAACCCCAATCAGAAACATAAATCGGTCAAGGATTGAGGAAGCTATAAACGCAAATTTGTTCGTCGTACTCTGAAATTAACGCCAGGGGACCCGAACACTCCAAGGGGAGTCATCGGACGAACACACACACACACACAAAGAACCTCAAATCTGGAATCGCTAGGTGTGGAGGCCGCCATGAGAGAGAGAGAGAAAGAGAGAGAGAGAGAGAGAGAGGGAGGGAGGGGCGGTGAGAGTATAGACTGTGAGGATATGTGGACAAAACCCTAAGGGGTAGTTATATATACTAAGGGGTAATTATGTAATTTCTTGGTTTCGGTTATTTTGGTTCGGTTTGGGTATCGGTTCGGGTAGCAGATGAACCATAACCGAACCGATACCCGTTCGGTTATCCAAGACCTCAACCATACCCATATCCACGGGGAAAATTTCGGTTATGGTTCGAGGAAATTTTCAGTTATCGGTTCGAATACCATCAGTTCGGTCCAAATTGCCATCCTTAGGTACATACCGCAACCAGTATTGACCAACTTCGTTACCCTATACCTTCAATTTCGTTTCGGCTCAAATACCGGGGTACCGGTCAAATACAGGAACGGTACTGGACTAATTTTGAATTTATTTTTCTTTTTAATAATGAATATATTATACTAAAACTTTTTGATGCGGAAAAATCACACTAATACAGATAAATCCAAAACGGTATCCGATACCTCACCGGTACCGGTACCGGTACGTTCCGTATCACTAGAAAAACAGGTACTCTAGCCGCTAAGGTATTCAGAACCTTGGATTGAACCCAATGATAAACCATAATTGAGTATTCGAACAAACCCCGATCAAAGAGTGAACAATTGTTGACGAATCCAACAAGTACTGCAGTAATGAAAAGAGAAATCTATATACGCCATACTTCTTTTTCTTTTTCTTGAGAAGTGCACAATCTTATTAAGCTCCAACCAAGAAACAAATTTACGGCAGCTAAGAAAAAGCAGGAACAAACAAATACATAGATGCAGCAGATATGCTATATTACTATCAAATTACGGAAGAGAGAGATCAGTCTACCTTGATGCTGTGAGTATGAAAAATCCGCTGCTCTCGGTGGTTACTGCTTCAGTTGAGGAGGTGGAGAAAGAGGGAAGAAGATGGGCTGACGGCTTTGTACATCGATCGTCTAAGCCCTAAAAGACTTTATTATGTTACCAAAGTGCCCTCGGGCCTTCTTTGTTAAAGGGCTTGGTTTGTTTTGGTTTGGACTATAAGAAGCCCGTGAGGCCCTAACCTTGTCTTTGCTTTTTAAGAAAATTAGAGTTGCGTCCTACTTTTTAGCTTCGGTTACATCGAAATCCTAAAATATTGCTATTGCTCAACCTGAATAGGCTTTGTTATGTTGCGTAATGACCTTTTTACCCCTGTGAACTATGTGAATTGTGAACTGTATACGTGAACTCAATGTTATAAAAGTTGTTAGGCGCTAGTCGGATAGTCGGCCACCTTCGAGCAATTAATCGGTGCATATTAATTAGTAATCGACGATTGATCGTTAATCGGACATAATCGGATAGGCCCCACTAGCGATTAATCGCCAATTAATTTCTTATTTTAGAACACTGCGTGAACTATGAGATCAAGGGGTATTTTTGTCTAAAATAATGGTCGGGACCATATCGAGTAGCAATAATTTAAGTAGAGACTATTTGAGAGCGGGCCTAATTGGAGGACACAGATGAAAGGAGCTCTATTACATGGAGCTGTGCTATGTGCACAGCAGCTTATACACAGCAGCTGTGCACAGATCCCCTTTCCTCTCGGCTCGGGTCCCACAAAGATGATCGGAGCCGCTCGCCTAAATTCTGAAGTGATTTTGGCTGTTTTGTTAACGCCTCTAACGATATCGAACGAAGCTCATTTTTTACAGAGACCTTAAACGACATATTTAGAACAAAATGAGCGGCTCCGATCATCTTTGTGGGACCCGAGCCGAGAGGAAAGGGGATCTGTGCACAGCTGCTGTGTATAAGCTGCTGTGCACATAGCTTTTCTGTATTACATGCGCGACAAACGGACCTGCATTACTTACCAACGTGTTATTGCGTGGATAAACATCATTAATTTTAGCTACACATATTGATGCCTCCCGATCAAACTGATTTTCTGTGCATATACACTATTTCGCGGACCCTTTTAGATGAACGGTTCAAATTAGTACAATGAACGAGAAGTGAGCCCCACAACGAGTGACGAAAACCGTGAAATTCCCACATAAAATGGAAATAATTTAATATCTAGCTATGTTTAATGAGTAGATGAGAAGAGAGTAGGTGTTAACTGAAATGGACCTCAATCAAACTATCAAAGCCATCGGGATCAAACGGGGATCTAGAAGAGTTGAGTTGAAGAGGGGGCGGGCCCCTTGTAGCTTGGCTGCGAATTTGGTTAGTACTTATAGGCTGCTTTTGGTTTGTTAAATATGATCTTCTAGAGGGTCAAATACTCCACCGACTGTTTGACCCGAAATTCAAAAACGGACCTTCTAGTAGCCCTGGTTTATAGAAAACTACAAATAAAATTGTAAAGATCAATGACATAGCAGTCCATGAGCTACCATGGTCATGGTCCCCTTCTCTTAATCTTTGATTTGATGTATAGCATGGTCCTTTGTTTTGGCTTTATTTATTACTTGATGTCTCTCAAGGTTTGTGCAAATTTTAAAATTTATGTTTTGCTTATTTGGGATTCAATTTAAAGCATTTTAATTGTAGGATAAGAGAGGTGGGATTAAGGGATGAGCTCACATGTTCCCCTTTTTTATAATCCGGCATTTGTGAGGACACGGAATTAAGGGCCGAATTGGACCAGAGTGGATTATTTTCTCGTTTAGTACCTCATGCGAGAAATTAACTAATATCGAATTGGACTAGAGTGGATATATTATAGTATACTAGTTAGTCTCCCTTTCCCAGATTGTCTCCCTCGTCTACCGATTAAAAGTGAACTCGATTATCTCCATTTCATCTTTATTACACAGTAACCAAACACAATACAACTAATTTAATTATATATATATATATATATATATATATATATATATATATATAAACCTATCTATTATTCCGTGTGGCCACTCCACTTAGAAAAACCCAACTGAAGTGCAGAATTTGAACTGCATAGTCAAATTAGATTGGGATAATACTGTTTGGATATCAGATTTGTGCTGATAAAAAGGAGCAAATAAATAAGAGAAAGCTATGGTAGTCAAAAATTGGGAATTATGGATCTTCAATTAATTAAAAAGGACTTGAAGAGAAAAATTAAAGGAAATCCCCAATTCGCACACACTTTTCTTTTTTCACTATTCAAATTACAACAAAAAAACTATAAAAAAAAAAACTCTCCTAGCCATATTTTTTACAAGTTTTCTTTCAACCCCAAGAGCCTGGACTAGTGGTTTGGTTTGGGGCTCAGAGGTTTTGCTGCTGCTTCTTAAAATTTGCATGCTCATTCTCTTAGGTCACCTCACTTCACCTCCTGGGTAAGCGCATGAAATAACTGTGGGAAATACTGTAGGGATTAGTCCAAGATGCGCGCAAGCTGGCTCGAGACACCATGCATTAAAAAGGTACTATTTTTCAACATATTGGGACCATTATCTTTGAAATTTTGGAATGAACCATGCGGCCAAGCCCCATGTCGAAGTACTGAGCATTGAATACATCCACAGGAATACCTTATCCAGGCCTAGCTTGTGAATTTCTCTGGTTCAGACATCAACTTCCTACTAGTATAATATTGGTTGGGTCCCATGAATCGATAAATCATTTTCATCCCTCTTGCTCCTTTTTCGTTTTACTCTAGCCTGTCGGCCGGGTAACGGTATGGGTTTTTTAGGTTTTTGGGCTCTTCTCGTTTTGTCCTTATTCAATTTTTTTTGTTGTATTTGTTCGTTTTGTAACAAATTTTTTACTTCTATTAATTTATCTCGACAAGAGGAATAGGAAAAAATATTAGGGTAAAAGTCATATTTTTTTACTTTTCTCATTTCTCTTGTCGAAACGAATCAATAGGGGTAAAAAGTTTGTCGCAAAACGAACAAACGCAACAAAAAATTGAATAAGGATAAAACGAAAAAAGTCCCAGAATTTCAAAAATCCCTTAGCGGAACTTAGCAAGTGCAACTATATCTTTGTTATTGGTTTTTTGAGTCTTTTGGTTGTTTTCTCTAGTAATTTTTATTAAATTTAGGTACTAAATATAATTTTTACGTCACATTATTAATTTCGACAAACGTAATCGAAAAGTATATAAATATACAACCTGAAGTTGAAAAAAAATTCACACCCTCTTTGGCGTCTTCACTAAACCTTTTTTGTCCTACTTTGGAATTTACTTCATACTTTTTTCAACGGTGTTATTCACAGAGATAATATGCACACAGATTGCACAAATTTTGTGCGGGCCCACTATGGTTTTCACACAAGCAATTCAAGCTGTTCATTAAATGTAAAATACTTTTTCAAGCGTACCCACAAAAAATCAGCTCAATTTGATATCTATAGGTGCTCGATCCAATCATCTAACTTTTCATTCTGATTTCAAGATAATGAAAAGTTAGATAATTGTATCGAGAACCTATAGGTATCGGATTGAGCTAATTTTTCGTGAGAACCATTGAAAAAATATTTTACATATAATGAACAGCTCATATTGTTTGCGTGACACCCGTGGTGGGCCCCATTTAAAAATCTATGCACTATATGTGTGCGGATTATCTGTGTCAACAGTCTTATTATACTTTTTTGATTGCCATTGTCAATCGGAACGATGAGACATAGAACTGTAGAAATCTCAATCCAAACGATGAGACATAGAACCGTAGAAATCTCCTCTTTGAGCCGAACGATGTGATGTAGAAATTATTCCCGGCAAAACTAGTAAAAACCAAAATAAAACAACCAAAAAACGGAGTCAAAAGTCTTTAAAATTACTAAAGTTAAAGTTCAAATGGGACGTAAAATATCTCTAAATTCCCTATTACCAGACCGACATAGTTTTGCATAATTATGCCCGTGGTTCGGCATGAGAAGACATATTGACAACGTGAAAAAAACCAAAAAGTGCAGGCCCCGTGTTTTAGATGCAAGTAATATTGCCTCAAAGGCTCCATTCCATTATGCTGTTTTTTTTTTTTTTGAAAAGCTGTTTAAGTACTAATTTTTTGAGAAGACAATTTTAAGTTAAATAATAATATGTTTACGCAAATAATTTTTCTAGCAATATAAATCTTAATTGTTTGATAGATCTTATCGAGATCTTTTATATGGTGCAAAAAAAAAATTTATTTATATTATTTTTGAGTTTGAAAATGTGAAATAAGTATTTATTTTTTAAAAATGTGTTTTGGAACAGACTCTAATATTTAAAATACCCATAATTATATATTCAGAATTGATATTCGCAGTTCCCAAATTGTTACCCCGTACTCTAAAAGAGAAATGCAATTAAAAATTTAAAAAGTGCGAAAATCACTCCCCTGTATATACTACTATTATTCTACCCCACTATATTTAATTGTTTCTTTTTACTTTTACAACACTTCTCACTGATAAAACCGATCACCACCAACCCTTATGAAAGTAGTTAGAGTGAGGTGGGAAAAGTAACTCATCCTTTCTACCTACCGAAATTCTGAAGTACCCATGTGCTTCGGTATTAATTGTGCAGATGTATCAAACGTCTAGTACTCACTACTCACGTTGATATTCCGTGATGTATGTTGTTTACGGATGATATTGTTGTTGTAAATGAAATTACAAGAGGGTACGTTAATGTTAAATTAAAGTTTTGGAACTTGAGCCTAAATGGTTTATGGTAAGTAAAAGTAAAACTGCATATATGCATTGTAAATTATATTTTAATTAATACTCCATAAAAATCTGGAAAAACATGTGCTTTCATCCATCTAATTGAGGGGGCGTTTCTCCTGTTGTGAATAAGTTTTGAGAAAGAATTTATTGCAATCAAGTTGTTAGTTGTTTCGGTAATGAATAAGTTGTTGAAAAATGTCAAGTTATTTCTGATAATGAATATTCTCTCCGTTCTTAAATGAGAGTCAATTTTTACTTTTTTCTGCTATTTTTATTTATTTATATATTTCAATTTATAATATTTTTTATTATTTTTAAAATTTTGTCTAATAAAACTAATTGAGATCTATCAAACAAGATTAATATTGAATATTTTTAGCATTATTGATTGAAAGGTATAAACACTTAGTAACATGGACTCTCATTTAGGAACAGATGGAGTAAATTGTAGATTGACATGTGAGTGAAAAAATTATTGAGAAAAAAGTTAGTGTAAAATAGCAAGCTGAAATGAAAAAAATTTATTAATTGAAAAAAAAATGATAAAATGACTTATGTTTTCACAAAAAAAAAAAAAACTTAGACCCTGTTCGTTTTGAGATTTTGAATTAATAGGCAATGATGTAGAAAGAAATAGAGTAATGATTAGACAAAGATAGAAAAAAAGAGAGTAATAACTGAAAATAAAAGTAATAGAACTGATGAGTGAAGAAAAAAAAAAGATAATGATTAAAATTCAAAATTCAAAACGCTTAACCGAAGAAGCAAGGACGGAACCATGATTTTACACTAGTAGTGGCAAAATGTATACTAAAAAAATCTAGTAGTGGCGAAATTATATAAGTTGAACATAATTTTTTTTAACATATAATAATTGTATTTTCTAAAATCCTTATTGTGGCAGTCGCCGCTACTAGACCCTCCTCTGTCCCATCCATGCGAAGAAGGTCTTATTAGTGAAAACAACCTACAGTAGCAAAAGAGAAGTGATATTGGCACTCCAAAAATTGATGCAGACACTCTAAAATCAATGTAATTTCAAAGCCAATTCCCTTTGTTTTTTGGAGTGCATGCATCAATTTTTGGAGTGTCAATATCATTTCCCTTAAAAACGTCCCAAAAAGTTATAAACCAAGCACACGCACGAGAGAGAACCGATCACCACAGAGAAGGGGGTCCCACTTTTTCCAGTGAATACACAACAGTGGGAGAAAAGTCTTGGGAGGTCTGACACGGACGGAGCTACTGCTACAATTACAGCCTACCCATCTGTTTTTATGTGGCCATCTAGAAGGTGGGGTTGGGGTGTGGGGTCCTTCTAGAAGGAATTGAGCTTTCGTTGTGCTGCTGAGTCTACACGTACGCCTCCCTCGTCTTTCTTTTTTCCGGACGTTCGTCTAGAAGACAAAGTTTTTTTTTTTTTTTTTGTTTTTTTGATCCTTCTAGAAGACAAAGATGGCTCTGTTGCTATATTTGTTATGCTCCGTTCCGTCGACAAGTCCATGCGCGTCGCGGCACAATCTTTTGAGAATTTAACACCCCGGCCGCGTGGATTGGAATTGGATGGATGGATGTTTTTTTCCTTCCCCCCATCACGTCGTAGACTCGCCCCACACACCCCCCCCCCCCCCCTCACGTCGTAGACTCGCACCCCACAAATTCTCCACCCCAAATTTCAGTGGATCCGGCTTTTGCCGCTTCTCTAACCGTAGAAAATGATGTACAGTTCGATTTGAACTATTTATATTGACAATCAATAATTCAGATCTGTTGAATTTTTTACTGGCGATATAATTTTACTGGAAAAAAAGATTCAAAACAAATCTGGACCATTGAAAACGCTAACCGACGGTTGCGATCACTTGGACTGCCACCTCTGCAATCCAAACTTGGACTGCAGGCAGTTGCATTTTCGACCGTTGGATCGTGTAAAATTTATTATATCTTTCAAAATTTCCGCGTAATTCAACCGACGCAAAGCGTTCGGATGGATGAGTGCATGAGAATATGGGTGTAGACTATAGAGAATGCAAGCAATGGCGGAATTAGAATAACTGTTCTGTTCGAGAGGGGCCCAAACTAAAAAGGAAAAAAAATGAACTTTTGAATATTAATTAAGTATATTAAAAATAGAGTTTAGAATTTGATTAAGCATGCTAAAAATGTCAATGACTATCAAAAATCACAAACATGTGGTGCCTTTTGTTTTATTTAAAAAGAATAATTCTAAAGTAACTGTGAGAGTGTTATTCCACTTTTCTTAATTGCGTGTGTTGTTTCACTTTACATGTAGCATACAAAGTGACGGTCAAATGGTAGGTACCCTATACTCTTTGCACCAAGCGAGTGTTCAAACCCCCACCAGCCTCATGAATCTTTTTTAATGAACCCTTACACAGCCTCTAAATGCAAGGGGCTTTGCTCCATATGGTAGTACGGAGATTGGACTAACTTAACTTATTTTAAACATCACCACTGATTTTGGATGTGTTTGGTAACGGGTTTTTTTTCTTCTTTTTTATTTATTTAAGAAAATTAGTAAAGAAAAACTGTTTGGTGTTTTGTTCAAAATGTTTTTTAAGGGCCGCTATTAAAAATCAGATCAATAAAAATACCATAAAATTTTGATCAATTCATTCAATTTTTGCTCTCTGCAAATTCAGGAAACAAAAATTGAATGAATAGGTTGAGTAAGTCCTTTGTTCTTACCCATATTCAATGCAACTTTATTCTATTTTCTAGGTCTTTCAAAAAGTATTTTGAACAAACTGTCTTGTTCGGTTGGGGATTTGGAAAAAAAATTCCAACTCAAAATACTAATTACCTTTACTTCTAATTATTACTCTCATTTATCTCTCTACTTATTACCCTTATCTTCAATTATTATTCTCATTTTTCTGACAATCTCTTTTCATTAATTATCCAAATCTTCAATTATTAACCTAATTTCTCTCTACACTAATTATCCCAAAAATCAAACCCAAAATTTTTCAAATCTCCATCTGAAAAAGGCATAACAACTCGAATCATTTTTATGAAATCCAGAGTACATATTTTTTTGAAGGGGAGATCAATCCAAAATATATGAAGGCTACTGATTTTGCCACTCCCTTTTTTATTAACGCCACTCCCCTGCAAGTATATTTTTGGTGCAAAATACACTTGCAGTGGACACCAAAAATACACTTGCAGGGGAGTGGCGTTAACAAAAAAAAAAGAGTGGCAAAATCATTTTTCTATATGAAACTGTTAAAAAGAACAAATACTAGTACTATGAGTAATTATTCAGTACTCACGGGCCTACATGTGAATTTCGCGTGAGCCCCACATGTTATGGGAGGAAGGGAAGTATACATCGGGAGTATAATTTTCCTAGTACTCCAGTCTACTATAGGAAAGTGTAAAAGTAACCGTAGACAATTCAAGTACCAACCCAACCAACACACCGTAGTGCGCCCCACTATCCGCCTTCTCGAAGTTGCCACGTCAGGGAAAATATCGTTACCCATTTCCTCTCGAGTCTCCCATCTATATAACCCACCTGAGTCGCTAGATCCTTACCCATTCCCTCTCTCCCTCTTCCTCTACCTCTCTCTCTCTCTCCAGCAAATCAGCATCGAAGCTCAGAACAATCTCCAGAGAGCTGATCTACTTCTCTCATCAGTCCTTTGCCCTTTTCTCGGTACGGGTTCATATTCCTTCCTCCATATCTCTTTCAGTACTACTGTACGCATCCATCCGTGTTTGATAAACTAGTTTTGAAGCTTTTAAAACATGTACTGCAGCATCTCAAAAAAAAAAAAAAAACGGCATAGATCGGTGTCGTTAGAGGTCCGATCTGATGTTTCCTCATTGCACTAATCGAGGCATGATTACACGGGAATGGTCTGATTTTGGGGAAAATTTTGTTGTCAGATCAACTCTAGATTTAGCATTATTTTGGCTGATGACCCTTTTATTACTCATTTGGTTAAGCACTTTGAACTCCCATGCACAATATTTAGGTTCAAACACTATTAGGTACCACAATTCAGGATCCCATCACCATTTCCTGGATTTTAAATCAGGGAGGAGTGGATGATGAACATGGATATAAATGCATCGTAGCTTCTCCGTGCAAGTGACGGATATGGCCCAGAGCTGAAGCTCGGGAGCCGGAAATTTTTAAATTTTAAGGAGCCCCTCCTATTTTGGCACCCCGTAATATAGTCCAACAAAAAAATAAACATATTTTTCATCTTCGCTTTAGGCCTCCGAAAAGTTAGGATCGGCTCTGGCATGTGATCAACTGAGAAAGAAAACATATTATTGAATGTTTCCCTTTCTAAAGTTGGTACTATTTCGGGCAGCTAATTGTTGACTTACCAAAAGCATGTTTTCAAGTGGTTACCAAACATCTTTTTTAAAAGGAATATACTCCACCAAACACCTTAAAAAACTGGACTTTTTCACCCCTTTGTTCCTAGGTGTTTTTTTTTACTTGAACTTTTTTTCCCCTGATGAAACATGCAAATCATAAGGGAAATCTAATTTTCTCTTTCATGATCTATTTTGAATCATCATGAGGGAGAAGAACCAATTCTCATTTAATAGGTACATAGTTGAGGGCACCATTAGTTTTTCTAGAAGAAGTTGTGTCTCTTTAAACGAGAGAAGATGGGACAACCAATAATTGAATTTTTCTTGCCCAATATATAAATCCTCTTGAAGATATTCCAACCATTTACTGTCCCACTTATTGAACATTTCTAAGTATTGGTAGGTGGTCGTTATTAATTAGAAGCTTCATATTTATGGTCCTATTTTCTCAAATTTCTGTCCCACGCTTTTTCTGCCAGTCTGTGTTGTCCTTGATCTTATCTATTTGACTCTGATTCACAGAACCAATTATCTCGATTTGCTTGTGTATGTAGTTCTTTGCAACATTTGGTCGTTCACACTTCTTGTTCTCATCTTTTGGCCCTTTGGCTAACAATCAAGCAGAGCAAATGCTCTTTCGCATTTAGCGCTTGTTAATATTAGACTATTAGTTTTGTTTATAACAGCTACATAAAAGTTTGATTTGGCGCATAAAATTGTTAGCTCCTCTTCGCCGCTGCCTTCATCATTGACTTATTGGTGGCTTTAAGCCACCTTTACTAATAGAGACACTAATCTGTTTTTTCTGTCTTGTCTCTCCAGATTTCAAGTACCAGCTACCACCAATTGCAAGACTAAGAACCATGGCCTTGGAGCAATGCTTTGCCCATGACTGGAAATCCATCTCCGCCACAGCAGCAGCAGCAGAGCCGGAAACTGAAAACATTTCAGGCGGCTTCGACTGCAACATCTGCTTGGAGTTTGCATCTGACCCGGTCGTAACCCTCTGCGGCCACCTCTACTGCTGGCCCTGCATCTACAAGTGGGTCAACTACCAGAGCTCCCCTTTCCCTTCCAACGACCACCCAAAATGCCCCGTTTGCAAATCCGAAATCTCCCACGAAACAGTGGTCCCCCTCTACAGCCACGGTCATACACACAAAGAACCCCAGCTCGAAGCCAAGTCGCCAACTCCCGATGTAACCATACCGCCACGACCTCTGGCTTGTGGGGCCAAAGCGCTGGCAATTACATCTCCACGACATCAGCAGCTTCCGTATCAAAATTACGAAGAAGATATTTCACCGCTGTCACCATATAGTCCTAGCAACAGCACCGAAATGGGGAGTTTTTATCCGGGTGTGGGGATGTTTGGGGAGATGGTTTATTCTAGGGTGTTTGGGAACTCGGAAAGTTTGTACTTGTATCCGAACTCGTACCACGTATCAGGGAGCAGCAGCCCCAGGTTGAGGAGGCAGGAGATGGAGGCTGATAAGTCTCTGAACAGAGTTGTAATTTTCCTGTTCTTCTGCTTTTTTCTGTGTCTCCTCCTTTTTTGATCCCAGTTTAGGCATTTCTCTCCCCCTCTACTGTACAGTCCAACTTATGTAACATTACATAAATGAGATATCCAAGTATTTGCCTATTCTCGAACAAGGCATATACAACTTCCATGTCATTCGACGCTTTTGCAAGATAAATGCATTTGTAGCATTTTGTTTGTGGAATCCATAACTTGTCGTTTTTCGTTCGGGTGACTGGTGTGGATGTGTATCCGATATGTTCGGGTTACGGTAAATTATGTAGTTCTCAATATGTTGGTCATTGGTTTTACCCTTTAGAGTGAATGGTGTATAGAACATGGCCTGGAGCATTTTATTCGTACGATATTTGTCTTCTTTATTTGCGATACATGTGCCCCTGCCGCTGAACCCTAAAAGTTTTTTTTTGATAAGTACTGTCTATTAAAAAGCTCAAATCCAACTACAAACTCTAAGGGTATTTCCCCGTAAAGAACAAGGCACCTATACTTCAGGAAAAAGCGAACATTTTGAGAGCGATCACGCTTCGTTCCTGAAGAAGAAGATATTTCATCTCGTCCATCCTATCTTGTTCGATTTGAGAGTGGGAATTTCCTCCAAAAGGGCTCTTTCCTCGTCAGTAAGGGGAAGGCGAAGGACAATCCAACTAATGCCAACTGAAACGAGCAAGAATAAAAATTAGAAAGAAATCTATACATTCAATTCTAATTTTCCAACTCCAAAGGTAATAGTGCGAAGGGCCAAAAATCTTGTCTGTGAATCCCCAACTACTGCAAAGAGCTCTGTTTAGTTGTGTCTTGTCTACTTCCCTCTTCAAACACAGAGATTCTTTAACACAGGAAATAATCCAAAGTGTAATCTGATTTTGAGTTGAGGCATTCTGATTGAAAATCCGTTGATTCCTTTCCATTCAAAGATTATACACAGTTGCAGCTAAAAGTTTGCTGAATGTTGCTTCGAATGCAACACATTCTCAAGGTTGATGAGGTGTTCGTGCTGCTTCATGGATTTGACTATCATATCATCAACATACAGTTCGATTTCCTCGATCTCCTTATGCATCATGTTCGGATATAACTTGTTCATGCGTAGATCGTTTGATTGAGCTTTTGCACTGGTAAGGAGAGTTTGGTAGAACAGGTTGTATCCTCACCTAACCTAGTTTATGGTGGATCTTACAAGCACGAAAATTCTACCCGACATTGGTCACAGAACTAGCCGACTTTTCCATTGCTCTAATCAAATCATAAGAATTTTGTCGATTCCTAGATTTTTTGGTTGCTCTTTTGTTTTGGGTTGTTTTGGGCATTTGCAACTTTGATGGATACATGATGCAGATTGATTATTCAGAGTTGTTGCTACGACACATTTACGTGACATCCATACTAACTCTAGGTCCAACGAGAATGCGTGGATGTAAAAACCTTTGAAGCACTACCCTTGACAGTGCTCTACGAGCAAGTAATAATTCGTCCGACATGATTGATGTTTAGCATTTCCTTTTTCCAGGAAGGTGGTTTGGAACTGGCAAGCATTAAAATGCGTGTTGCCTTTGACTGTTGGCGCATTTACCTCCACAATTTGCTTTGGGCAAATTATTGGCTATGTCTAGTTATTTAAAATTCGCACAAGAGATATGCAGGGGTCCCCAAAGGTTGAAAAGGCCAAACAACCTACTCCTAATTTGTTGAAGATCTCTTTTTTTTTTTTTTTTAACAAGCAAGATGATCTCAGTTATATTAAAACGAAAAATAGTACAATTACAACAAAGGACACTATAGGTCTGGAAATACAAGAAACAACAAAACAAAACAATAAAAAAACAAAAAGTCGCATAGAACCAAATGCCGGAGCCGGACCCATCAATTGCACTCGTGAAGGTTGGTGGAGAGACCAAGGGAGGCAAGGTATGGGAAGAACAACTCTCTAGATGACCCGCCGCACCAACTTGAGCTTGTGTCACCACAGACTGAAGGGTTGAACCCGCCGCTGAACCGCCGTCAAACCGCTAATAGCACAGATCCAGTTTCATAGATCTGGCGCTTGAGTCCAGAAATGATGGGGGGAATGGGAGATCTACTTTTTCTAAGAAGAGAGTCTCAACCATCTCACATTCATGGAGGCGAAAGCATAGGAGGAGGAGAGAAGAACGTGGGAGGAATGGGATGGAGGAAGCCGACTGGGAGGAGGGGAAAATTGAAAAGGGGAACGACAAAAAGAAAAAGGTGGAGAGCTCTCTCTAGAGATCTCTGGACCACCTTCACTATTGAGGAGGAAAACGACATGGGAAAAATGACACTTTTAATGAGGTTGAACGATAGAGTGCGTCGAAAATATTAATCATGCCAAAATTTATACTGTTTTTCTGATTATTATCAATAAATAAATTATCAGGACACATTTATATTCCGTGTGAGTCAGTTATAATGTGTTCATTGTGTTCTAATCATTCATTTATAGACAACTCAAAAACATGGATTTTAGCTTGCTTGAAAAATGGATGTGTGAATTTTCCTCCAACTGGTATGCGCTTGGAAACCAAGCAACAGATTTGGACTAAAGTAAATTGTCAGGGTTAAAAGGGTATTCAGTTGGTGTAAAATACATATACTAGCAATTGGCAATGGCAATACTGTGACAGTTAAAAAGGGCAATTTCGGTATGGTCTAAACGCGAGCCAGTCTCCAATTTTGAGTCCGAATCAAAAAGGTGTTTTCCCTTTACAAATAGAATAGATTTTTTTATGACAAAAAATTCATACGATACATCTAAAACCTATATTTGCTTTGGGGGCGACTATTCGCAGCCCCGTATTTTCTCCCTTAGCCCACTACATTTCGGTAAGTAGTTGTTGAAAATCATACATAATATTTCGGTAAATAGCTGTTGAAAACAAAAATATATTTCGGTAATTACATGTCGAAAATATGTTCAACCTTCAGTAAACATCTGTTGAACATACATTTTTCGGTAAATAGCTGTTGAAAAAAATATTGTATTTCGGTAATTGTATGCTGAAAATATATCTCAATTTCTGTAACGAACTGTCGAGTATAATTGAAATTTTTTAATGGGGTAAGGGAGAAAATACGGGGCTGCGAATAATCGGCCCCCTTGCTTTGTTAAGTTGACAAAAATACCCATAATCCTGATCATGGTGTGGACTCCATAATGACAGTTTCAAACCTCCTTTTTATCATATTTTTGCCATTGTGTTATTGGCCTATTTTTTCATAGTAATAATAGATGAAGAGAAGCAATCATCTCACGAAACAAACATCATACTATACATACTTTGTAAATCGCAATTTCTTTTGTCGCATTCGATAAAATTACTTTGAGAAGGAAACCTGGCTATAAGCGACGGCTATTTGAAGCACGAGGTTGTTGGATAATTACCTTATTGCCGATCAGAAAGAATTAGATAAAAGAATCTACTATCAAATGCCCCACAAATCCAAAATTAAAATCATGGGAAATTTGGTTATGGTCCCAATCATGAAATTTTGAGACTAAAAATCCCAAAAATCTTTCCTTTATCTAAAGGAGACAGTAATTGACTGACGTGATAACAATTTCAAAGTGGAATTTTTCTTTGTGGGTGGCACATCATGCATGTGTAGTGATTTGATGTGGACGTGTGCCTAACAATTTTTTCCACTTTTGTGGATGTGTTTGTCTTTGGTTTGTCCACTCCTTGGTCATCCCATTAGTTATTTCACCTTGCTTAAGAATAAACCAGGCAACTTTTCAATCTTCAATACTTCTTCCGTCCCTATTTAACAGTCCATCGTTATATTCTAACTGAATAAATACTAAATTATATTTTTAAATCGGTCGGTAATAAATTTTATATTTAATAATTTTATATCCTTTAGTTATATCTAAACTAGCAGTGAGCCCATGCTATACATGGGTACACGAATTAATTTTTTATCCCTACAAAAAAAAACTTGTTTTAATATGTGATATGTTGCTCCAATAAGAAATACAATGCTTTAGGGGTTCCAAAAACTTGGAATACCGTGCATGAACCTAGTTTTAAAAATAGATTTAGTAATACCTAAAAATAAAATAAAAAGAGAAGAGTTGTGTGCTAGATAGCTGATAGCCAGCACAACCTCAAAAATATTCTTTTGCCCTAGAAAAATCTAATAGAGACAATGGATCCATAGGTGACCCCATTTTATTGAAAAGTAATGCTTGGTTTAGTTTAGTAACGTCAAAAAAATATATCAACACTTCAAAACACAGATGTTAATAGTTGTCAATAGAATTTTCATATCTCTGATTGAATTAGTAGAAGAAACAAAATTCTAAAAAAAATGATACTATACAGAAAAAAGGGTCTCATATCCATTCAATCCAACTTACAGATAGATGAGGGAAATCAACACCTAAAAAAAACATGCAATAATTTTTTTGGGGGGTAATTAATAATTTATTTCTTATGCTCAATACAATTCTAAATCAGTTAAAATATAATGTTTGAGATTGAAATCCTTGACTTGAAGTTTTAAAACTTTCATAGCATCTTAACAGCACCTTTGGATGGAGTGGTTTCAGAAGAAAAGAAAAAAAAGGATTTTGATTTTTAGCCAAATCCTCATTTGGATTGACTATTTCGGTGAGAAATTGAGAAAAAAGTACAGAAATGAAATGTTTTGACTGACTTCTCCCCATTCTCATCCAATCTCACCAAAAATGGTGAGGATTTTGTGAGAAAAGACTCCCTTTTCTTATCTCACTCTTTCTCACCATCCAAATGGGCTGTAAATCTCTTCGATTCTTCTACAAAGCAAATATGGACTTACCAACACAAAGCACATCTCGATGCAAGGGATTTTTTTTTTTTCCTCCTTGCATCGAAAAAAAAAAATTTGAATATGATGGTGTATATATATATATAAAACACCTTGACAGAGGAGAATGAAAAGATAAGAATGAAAATTTTTGGTGATGATAACGTTGGGTCCTATGGTGCCACTCTTTTTACTTTTACGTCTTCCATCGGCAAGTGGTTCCGTGGATAAGATTTGCTATTGTTATCTACAACCCCATTCTTCCTCTCTTTCCTTCTTCGACTGTTTGTATGCCTTCATCCATAGCAGCCAATTTTCCCAAGAGCATGTACATCAAAAGATGTAAAATGCATTTTTAGCTATTTTGGAGAAGAAAAGCATAAAAAAAAAAACAGCCTGCAACAGATGAGGCAAAAGGGGAGGTAAAATACATTTATAAACGGTACTTTGCCACTTTTATCTACGGACTGTTCACACATCTTTCTTTTTTTATTGTTTCTCTCTCTCTCTCTCTCTCTCTCTCTCTCTCTCTCTCTCTCTTTTTATCCAGTGAAACTCATTATCATCGAAACCCTTCAGCTCGTCGACTGAACTCGTCGAATCCGGCTACTTCCATTACTCATCAGCTCATCGGAGAAGTCTTTGACGGAGAAGATGTAGTGAAAATCGATTTTCCCGGTGAAAAACAGTGGGCTGAAGTTCGATTTTATCTGGGCTTTCGATTTTTAAAGCAACGATCGATTTCGATTTGGGTTTGAAGAGGCGATCAACCCGTGATCTCCTCCGTTGGCAATTGACAAGTTCCAATCGGCGGCAGTCATCTAGATCGAAGATTGGGTTTTGGGGGCTTGAAGACCGAATACATTGTATACACATATATATGTATGTATATGTAAACTCATTATTTAGGTAATATTTGAAGAAAGAGAAAATAATATTTTAATAAATGTTAGGTAAAATAGATAGTGTTGGTGTAGTTGTAAAAGAAAAAGTTGATAGCTAAAGTAGAATTGAAAACTGTTCACAAGGTAGTATAACTCTTCACTAATAAACTTGCTCTAAGAATTCTAAGAACAGCAAAAGATTAGTTACATTTGAACACAAAAATTTTAAAAAACTCTTTCACCATCCAAACCTCTGAGTGGATGGTGAAAACGCAATTATGTGTAGAGAGTTTGGAGTCTCGAAATCTTCTTGCGCAAGATGCACAATCTCACACGGCGTGCTTCTTTCGCCGTTTTGGTGATTCTTTCATCATTTAAATGATCATTGTCAGTGTCTCCACAATCAAATAAATCGCGATTTTCTGTTCTTAGAATTCTAGTGATTACCCAGAGAGAGAGCGCACGGGTTAGAAAATTAGAAAACAGCAACGGAGAAAAGGAACAATTATGGAAAAAAGAGAGATGTGATTTCCTTGGTTTCCATTTGAAACTGAAGCCGAAGATTTATTTTTTTGAATATAGATGTCACGTGTCGCAACCACAGACATCCTTACTAACGTCACGTGTAGCAACCACGGGCCTCCTCACAAACCATGACTTTTGTTTAATGCGGAGTATATAGTATAGATATTGGTAATGATAGATCTCAATTAATTTTATAAGACAATGTTTTTAAAATTATATAAAATATTGTAAGTTAAAAAGATATAATTCATTTAAAAGCAACACAAATTTCCATTTCATAAGGGACTATTAAATAAGGACGGAGGAAGTAATACCTTATAATCATGAGAAGCCTATGGTATAGGCTCCAAAAAATTTTGGTTACAAAAAATACGAGTAACTCACACCATACAAATGTGTAACTAATATCAAAAAAATGCGAAACTATTTTGGGGTATAACATACACCGTATTCATAACTTCAATAAAAAATATGTAATCGATACCATAAAAATGGGCAACAAAAAACATGTAAAAAGGAACAAAAACATATGCATACCATGCACAAAAAACACTCATAAGCAAAAATATCCGTCCCGTCCTCCAGAACTATTGGTACCACGTCCTTCGAAAGTACATGCTGTTGCAACTAAACAAAAACATGCAGAACAAACACTAAAATTACGAGTAACATGTACGGAAAAAAAAGACGTGAAATCGAAACAAAATTCCTTCTGAATTATTCAGTTCTAATGGACTCGAAGCAACCTCACTCCACGAAGTATCAGTGTCAAGAAAGGGAGAATAGATTAGTGTTTTTCAATGTCATCATAGGGCAATTTCATTCTCACTCAGAAGCTACATAGAAGCAAAACAAGGCAAAAGGCCACTAAAATGAGGTAAAGTAGTGAGAATGCCGACAACCAGCTATAATGAATAACTGCAGTGGTGTCATCAAACGAGGTACTTCAGATCACTGGTAAGGAACTTGATGAAAATTACCTCATTGAACGATTCTTGGTGAATTGTTCATACTCAACAAAGAATTCTAGGATTGGGTTACACCTTCGGCTTTGAGTTCCGCTCATTTCGCCAACTCAAATCTCAAAATCCCCCTTGATTCAAACAAAAGTTGTCATTATTTCACATCCTTGATATAGTTGAGCAATTTCTCGTGAACGGCTGCCGAGAAGAGACCCTCAGTCCTCAGTAGACTTATGAACTCCTCCGCTCGCTCCACGTCTCCCTTTCCTTCTAAATATTCCAAACAGGTCACCAGTGTATCCTTCCTGATCTTCGAACTAGGAGTATCCTTCCTGATCTTCGAACTAGGAGTATCCTTACTGATCTTCGGACTAGGAGTACAAACCATCGCTTTCTCCAATGCTTCCACCGCTTTAGGAACTTGATTATCTAAAATATACCCACCCGCTAAACAATACCATGTTGTAAAGAAGGGCTTGCCGCCTTTTCCTATTCCGCTGTGAAGAAGGGCTTCAGCCTTTCCCATATGTCCATTTCTGCTATAAGCATCAATAAGAAAGTTTGGGATCCGAAAATCATAGGATAAACCCCTTGATTCCCACTCCTTGAAAATCTTTTCAGCACCCTCAATGTCATTAAACTTCAAAAGCGAGCTTAGCATCTTTATATATCCTTTGTTGCAGATTTTCACATTTTCTTTGTACAAATTCCATATCCGGTACAACTCGTCTTTGCTACCAGCTTTTGCGTAAAGTCCGAGGAGAACATAAAATGACATATTCTTTCTCTTCTCGGTAGCTATACATCCCTCCAGTTTCTTCAGCATTTCCAATGCCCTGTCCAGTTGGCCGACCTTCAAGTACCCATCTGCAGCAGTAGCATAAGTGCTGCCTTTCATGATAACTCTGGGATCAGATTCCATTTTTTCCACAATACTATCAATTCCATCGCTATCAGAAGCGGAAGCATATGCACTCAAGCGGATTGCCAATGTATGGTCATCATAACAACCCTCCTCTTCCATTTCATGCATTAACGAATCTAGTTTTTCATTGTTTCCAATGCGATAATAGAGATTCAACAGAATATTGTAACAAAAGGGTGTCCTAACGAAACCCATATCCCTTAACTTCTGCATGAAGGACTCAGCTTTTTCTACGGATTTTTCATCAGCATAGCAGTTGAAAAGGGCAGTATAAACCTCGAAGCCTTTCAAGTCTTGGTGGAGATTATTGAAATATTTCTCTGCTTGTTCTAGGCCATGAACCCTGAAGATCAAAAGCAGCCGGGTGGCGGCATCAGCATTTGAAAGGGGGATATACCTTTTGTCGCTCATCCATTGAGATATCTGAGACAAAGATTGGAACTGCCTTTAACTGCTTGATTATGAGTCACGTTTTTGTAGAGTAAGCATGAACTGTGATGAATTATAAGCTGGCATAAAACTACAATTACAATGTTTCTCATTTCCAGATATTTCCATATTAGGTCCCCTTCTAGAAAATAAAATAGTTCGGCAAGTCATTCAACTTCGATAGATGCCAAAGAAATCGTTCGAATCATAAGATCACAACAACTCCCATACTTTGTCGACCATCTTCATAGTACCTAAGCAGAGCATCAACTTACAAAAATGAACGAACATGGAAGAAGGAACAACCTCAAAACCATCCCCATATGAACTTTGAAGCAATCTGTAACAACCCGCGCCAGCTGACCTACTTACTCTTAGCCTAACCACGCGGTTCAAAAAGTTAACATCAAGTTAATAGTAGTTGGTCAGCCTTACCTTATATACTACTCAAGGCTTTCATAACTCCCCGATGTGGGATGTTACACAATCAATCCTAGCTAAACCCAAGAAGCCAAAAAAGAAAAAACGACGACGACAACAAAGGAGCAAACAAGCATGTTGACCAAGAAATGAACCAAGAAAGTGAGAAAATTGACACATCCGCAAGCAAGGTCTTCTTTTGTTTGTACAACCATAATCACCTGGGTGAGCCTTGACTTGCTGATGTGCTAGTTCTGGTCGATTCGTTGCTTCTTCCTGGTCTGCAACTATATACACACTAACCAGATCGAAAAAATTCTTCCGTCCCAATTTGTGGCACATGAATCTTTTCGGCCATGATGCTCTATAAATCAATACCCTTTTTTAGCACAAAACTCCAAGTCAATTTAGGTGTTTACAACAAGAAACCACACATTTCTTAATGTTGCCCATCTACTCGTCCTCATTAGATGTGACCAAACCAACTTGATCTATTTTCACGCCTTATTCAATTGGTGCTGCTGCTGCTACCCCTTTTATATACCTACATTTTGGTTTCTCAAAGGCTTGCCGCACATGCATCTTAACATTATCATCTCAGCTACACTCATTTTATTTATAATGTTGTTTCACACTTATCTAATATTATCTCATGTAAATTGTAGACATAACAGATGTTCAAAATGTTCCTTCACTGTTCTAGGTATCATTTCAACATGCCAAAAGCACCACTCCACTTTCCATAGAGACATTGTTCATTTAGAAGTATCTCATGGTTTCCAATCTTCACTTCTTTTATGGAGCGTTTGGTTGGATGGAATGAAATTAAGAATGGTATGGAATTGAGGCTGGAATACATTCTCATTCCCATGTTTGGTTGTGGCTAGAAATCAATAGCAAGAATGAAATTCGTATTTCAATTCCTATCTTTCGTATGCTAGAATCACATCTCAATGGAATGAAATTTGGAGTGGCAGAGTAAAATTTGGAATGGAAAGAGCAAATTTTGGAGTGGCATTAGTAATTATGTGAGTACAATCAGTGGCAGCTCCAGGGATTTTTATTAGCGTGTTCAAATTGCCTTAGCTCAACTAGCTCTATTAACCAATCACATCTACACAAAATTTTGTACTCCCTCCGTCCCTTATTTAAGGTCTAGTATTCCATTTTGGGCTGTCCCTTATTAAGTGTCCATTTTGTAGAGTAAATGGGTAAAAGTTGGTGCATTGTTTATTTTGTCCCTAAAAGTAGATTCCATTTTGAAAAGTTAGTAAGGAGGTGTTCCACTTTTTCAAAAGTTAACTTTTTTTCAAACGGAGGTAATTTCAAACTCAAATATAATGAAAATGAAAAATATTTTTTTAAATTTTTTTGCACCGTTTAAAAGATCTTAATGAGATCTATCAAACAAGATCCATATTGGTAGGAAAATTATTTGCGTAAACACATGATTTTGGAGCTTGAAATTGCCTTCTTTTTCAAAAAGTTCTTTTTTTATGAAACCGGAACGCCCCCTAAGTAAAAGTGTAATGATGATGCGTAAGCAGGGAAAGTGAAAGAAAAAGTTGATGTGAAAGGTATAATGATGATATCTTTTTAATAAGTTGGAATTACGAAGCAGGACACTTAAAAAGGGACGGAAGGAGTATATTAGTGTGAATAATACATCCAAAAGTACAAAAATGCATATGTTACTCCCTCTGTCCCAATTTAATTGTCTCTCATTCTATTCTAACCGGCTAAAAAACTAGTTATATGTTTAAATCCGTAATGAATTTCATATCGAATATGGATCTTGTTTGATAGATCTCGATTAGTTTTATAATACAATATTTTCGAAATCACCTCAAAACATTATAAATTACAATATATAATCAATTGAAAAGTGGCACAAACTCCCAAAAAGGACAATTAAATTGGGACAGGGAGTACAAATGTTCTCGGCAAATTTTTATATTTATTTTGGGCAGAGATTAAACTGGCGAATAAATACACTAAGGCCCTATTCAGTTTGGATTTTAAGGGAGGTTTTTGAGAGTAATGAGTGGAGAGAGAGAGATAGAGAAAATTTATTGGAAACCGTGCCCAAAAATTTTGAGACCCCAAAACGAACAAGGCCTAAAGAGTTTCTATAGAAAATTGTGGGGTGAATAGCTTCTCATGGATCTTTTTGGACATATGCTCTTGTTTTGGGAGATATAGAGATTATTGTCATTCAAAGAGAAGCCAAAACATAATACCGATAGATACTCTCTATCTCTCTCTCTCTCTCTCTCTGTAATTTTTGTCATTAAGAGAGTCTACCTTGGATTTGAGCAAATGTATTAGGTGTTCAATGGCAAATTACCTAAATCAATGGGTGTTCATAATAGAGGAGTAAGTGTTCAAATAAAATATGAGATAAAATTTTTACATGCAGTATTCAAAAGTAAAAAAGCTTAAGGTGTTATATTGACCACCTATAAGCACACGTGGAGCCACCTACGAGTGACATCAACAATCCAAATAGGGATGGAAAAATGAAATCATAATTTTTTATTTTTCAAATGGAAAAGATATTCCTTTATTTAAATGAATAATAATTCCATACGGAATGGCTATTCCTTCAATTTTTAGTGAACCAAACATCGGAGTAACAACCATTACCATTCTATTCAACTTTAGTATATCTATACATTCACATTCAGTAATTTTACATTCCATTAATAAAACCACTGTCTCCACTAGCAGAGTTTTTCTACCGTAACCGAAAATTCTTTCCCCTTACTCATTCACCGAGCCACCATTGCTTCTACTTACAAGATCTACTAAAATCCTAAAAAGATAAGACAAATGCATTTCTGTTTACAAGAAACAATTGCTTTGTTCGTTTGAGAGTTTGGAGTATTTTAGTTTTGATAGTGGATGGAAGGAGAAATAGAATAATGATTGGAGAGATAGGTAATGAGTAGAGAGAGATGGAGAGAAAAATGAAAGTAATAATTGAATAAATAGAATAATAATTAGAGAAAAATATAGAGTAATGATTAGAAAACTAAGTTAAGTATCAAAACGAACATAGCAAATGAATTCAGAGAAAATATCATGTATATCTATACACTAAATATATCTATTGATAACCTTAGTAAACAAACACTACTCTTCACGGGACCCAAAGATTTGTTCAAAATATTGAGGCAATGTCTAGTTAATTGGAATGGAGCAAAAATGAAATGGAAATTTCCTCAAAATGGTAATGTCTGTGTTTGGCTCACCGAAAAAATAATAGAATCATCATTCAGGTGAATAGCCACTCCATAACCAAACCAAACCAGACCGAGCCTTATGCCTCAATCAATTGGAGTCGGCTACATCAATCTTTTTTCTTCATTGAGCTTTGTCCAGGGCCCACTTTTTCACTCAAACCCATTAGATTCATATCTTTGCTCACAATAGCATCTAATGTCAATTTAGGTCTTCCCTTCCCCATAGCTGTGCTACCCAAAGTTGTATTATCTGCTCTTTTAACTACTGCATCTCCAGGTCTACAGTAGACATACCCAAATCACCTTAGCCTATTTTCTCTCAACTTCTCCTCTATAGGTGTTATACTTACCCTCTCACAAACCGTTTCAATTCTAATCATGTATCGTCTAGTTTTACCACACATCCAAGTCCAGTGTTTTAAAAGGTGGGATTAATCGCCGGTTAATGGGCGATTAATCGGAAATCTGGGCTGACCAATGAGATTAATGGCTAAAAGGTTGAATTAGGCGGCTAGAAGATTAATTGGACTTTGGCGGCAATTAATCGCCACTTAATTGGTCGGCGTCTAGGCGGCGATAGGCGATTAATCGGTTCATGGGCGATTAATCGGCTAATGGGTGATTAGGCGAGGGCCGCGAGGTAGATCTGAATTTTTAGAAAACGAAGGGGGGTAACTATTATACCAGGTTTTTTAGGGCTTCGAATTACTGTGTTAGGGCTCTCATTCGATCAGCCTTTCATCGATTTGGGTCTAGGAAGAAACCCAGTCATCGCCAACTGCCGACGCCAGTGCATCGATGATTGCCTCTCATCACCGATGCCAGTCATCGCCGATGCTAGTCATTGCCGACGCCTTTTATCACCATTCACCACCACTGAGCCTCACTGCTGACTGCTGTAACTCTCGATCCCTCTCTCTTGATCCCCTCTCTCTCTCTCTCCCTCTGTAATTTCTCTCTCTTTGTAATTTCTCGATCCCCCCCTCTCTATGTAGTGAGTAGTATTTTTTTTTTTTTTGGACAAAATTTAACACTTTAAGTCTGAGTAGTAGAGTAATGTAGTATTGTAAATTTATGGTTTGGACCGTTTGGTATAGCCGTGTAGACTGGTAGATGTGAAATAACTAGTAAGTATTGATGGTAGAGAAGATATATCATATCAACTAGAAAAACTGTGATTATTGATGGTAGGGAGGTTGTAGAATATTTACAAAAAAAAAAAAATCGACTAATTGTTAAAAGGCGATTAATGGCCGATTAATAGGTCTCAAAGTTTGAAGGTGGTCGGCCGCCCGCCTAGCGCCGAGCGCTTTTTAGAACATTGCATCCAACTCAACAATCTCATTTCCACTACATTCATCTTGCTCACTGAATACCCACTCCATGCCTTTCCAAAACCAAAACCAAAACCAAAACCAAAACCATTTCCTAAATGTGCATTCTTTTGATGACCCATTTAGTCATTTGGTATCAAATGAACAACAACAGAAGTACAGAACCCACATAGTTCCCAGTCATTGTGGGTATGAGCGGAGGAGGATTGGAGATAGACCTAACCTTTGATATATATGCACAAAATGTCTGCTCTCAGAATACCACTTAAACAGTGACCCTTATACCTCCAAGAATCGAGGATCTAAAGGGGGATGTTTTGCCGTGGAACCATGCTCAAATCAAAGCCATAAGGCACTAGAGAGAGCAGGCATAGAAACCCAATTCAATTTCTGTGCACATTAGAGCATCACCAACCCTTACCCTTTTTTCATCCAAATTTGGGTAGAGATTTGGATCAAAAGCTTGATTTAGGTAAGGCATCTCCAATGCTAAACCCATATTTTTACCCAAATCCATTACCGAATTACTCACTTGTTATTAATGAGTGGCATACTTGTAATTAACAAGAGTGAAAAGAGGGTTTGAAAAAAATGGGTATGAGTTTGAGTCCCTCAAATTTGGGTGAGGAAATGGGCAGAATTCAAATGGTATTATATTGCAGATGGGTTTTTAAGCTTTTTACTCAAATTTTGGTTATGAGTAATAAAATGGGCAAGGATTGGGGATGCTCTTACCATGAAAATGAACAACAGAACACAAAACAACTCGTATTAAAGGATTCCCATAACCAATCGTACTAAGCAAAAATGAGAGTCAAAATAAATATACACACACAGAGCGAGCAAACCTCAAGGGCGTGTTGGAAGCGTCTGTAGACTTTGAGCTCTTTGATGATGAGTCGAAGCTGCGTCCTGTCGAGAAACCTTCCTTCTTGTACCCATTGATCGAGCACTGGCACTACCGAATCCCTAGGGTCTCCCACTGGCGATATTCTTCTGTACAGCGAATCGGACTTTGCAATCGTTGAGGAGTTTAGTGTTGAGGTCGAGTTAAGGAATGGTTTTAACAAGTTTTGGCAAGTGGATTTAGAGCGCGAATAGAGGGAGCTAGAGAGAGAAAGCTTCATCGTGAAAGCGGAGCGGCAGAGTTTGAAGCAGAGTGTACTCCGTACATTACAATAGCAGAGAGAGAGAGAGAGAGAGAGAGAGAGATTTGCGCTCATGGACTATATGGGCTGGAATTTCGGAGTTGCAAGCCTGAAATTTGGGCAGTTATGGCTGGTACAGTTGTTTGGGCCTTGTTGGTCCTCATTTACTCTATTGGGTCAGTCCTGTCTAAAGAGATTATCTTTGTGCCTTTAGGGATGGCAACGGTTCGATTATCGGTAAAACCAAAACTCACGGTTATCAGTTCGGTTCGGTTTCTCATCGAAATTAGTGGTTAACATTTTACTAGAGTTAAAAGACTAAGGCCCTGTTCCGCTTTCTCTCAAAACCTTCTTTTTCAAAAAGAGGGTAATTTCAAACTCAAATATAACGAAAATGAAAAATGATTTTTTAATTTTTTTTGCACCGTTTAAAAGATCTCAATGAGATCTATCAAACAAGATTCATATTGGTAGGAAAATTATTTACGTAAACGCATGATTTCTGAGCTTGAAATTACCTTTCTTTTTCAAAACCTTCCTTTTTTTAAAACTGGAACGGCCCCTAAAATATCCAAAAACAATGTCAATACACGTCGTCGATGTCGTGTTCAACACTCGACTAGTAGGATAGTAGAAAAAAGAAAAGAGATAGGCTCTCAAGTATAATAATAAATGCAATATGAAATAGGCCATCGGTTATGGTTACAGTTCGGAACAATTTTTTGTATTGTTATTGCATGAAACCAAAATCAAAATCACAGTAAAAAAATTGTTTAAAAATTGCACCAATCGATTTGGTATGATTGAGGTAACCAACGGTTCATGCGAGATTGCCGTCTCTATGTGCAAGCCCCAGACGTGAAAAGTGCAAATCTTATTCGGTAAGTACCCGTTCCCATAATCCCATGCGCATCATGAAACCAACATTCGCAAAATAATCCAATGGTCATGGGGTACGTATTATGAAAGTTATGTGACTAGGTGTATATGTTACTTGTGGTTGTTCAAAATATATGTTACTGGTGGGACCCATTACTTTTTATTTGGCAATCTGACAAAAAGTTGACATGTAACATATGGTGACTGAGAGGAGTCGTTTATGGGTTCAGGGATATTAATAGCCTCTGAACATTTTGTGGAATAACTTACTAATCTCTTGTTCACTTCCACTGATGTATACGATATTAGAAAAAACAAAAATAGAGGAGCAATATTCAATAGTAGTACAAAATAGAGGGAGCTAGAGAGAGAAAGCTTCATTGGGAGAGGAGCAAAGTTTGAAGCAATGTGTTATAAAACTGTACATTTAGGGGTGATAAAACGAGCCGAATATGTAGTCGATCAAACTTGGATTGAAAACTTAACGATCCTCAAATATGTTTTAAGTTTAACTTGTTTATGAGATAAACCGATTTCAAACAAACTTTAATGAAGCCAAATACAAACCAATCTTTAGTAGCTTGAATTTTTTTATATATAATAATCGAACAAAGTAATAATTTGTTCAAGTTTGGTTTAAAATATTAACGAGCTTCAAACAAATGTTAAAGCTTAGCCTAGGTATTTTCATATTTACAAGCCAATTTTGAACAAGATTCTAACGAACGACCACAAGCTCAGACTCAAGTGCCTATGTACACTACAATACCAGAGAGAGAGAGAGAGAGAGAGAGAGAGAGAGAGAGAGAGATATTTGGGGCTTATGGACTATGGGCTGGAATTTTAGTATATTGGGCCGAAAACCCAACCCCAACTTTAAAGCCCGTACTTTGGGCCTCTTAAGCCGCATCAATTATCTTGGACTGTGGGGGTATTTGGGAGATTTGTTTTCATATTGGAAAATGATTTTCACACTTTCAACCATTCACATTCTTTTTTTTTATCCACATAAATTTACAATATTGTTCTTGAATGTGTAGAAAATTGTATTGAATGAAGGACAAGATAGTAAATTCAATTAGATAAAAATAAAGAGAGTGTGAAATGTAAAAAGGAGAGTGAAAATAGATTCTCTTTTGTATTTTGCCCTTTCAAGTTGAGTAACGTGAGATCTAATTAGTGTATTATTTGAGAGAGAGAGAGAGAGAGAGAGAGAGAGAGAGGATTTATGGAGCAAATCAATGGTTAGAATTTATAGAGAGATAAGATTCAAAAACTGTTCTCCCTTATTATGTAAATTCCTATATGGCATCAAAGTGGGAATGCATTTTGTCACAATCAAAATGCACCATTATTAGGATATACCACTTTCTTTCTTTCTTTTTTTTAGGGAAAATGACGGTTCAGGACGTGTTTTGATAATTAATACCCGCCAAGGATATGCTAAGAACATTTAATGCTGAAAATGTCCTTGACGGATATTAATTATCAAAATACATCATTGACTGTCATTTTCCTTTTTTTTAAATTTTTATAACAAGCTGTAAGAGAATACAAGTGATTGAATTTTGTTTCCAGGGAGCATATGTGCAGTAAAATTTTGAGTTGACACTAATCACGCAACACAAATTTTGAGGTGAGGGATCATTTGTTCGGTAAATTTTTTTGATACGTTATTTTTTTTTTTTCAATCGTCATACATCAGCGGAGGTTAGTAGGGGGGTGTTAGAGTTAGCACAGGAAATCCAGAAGCTATCCATAGCTTGGGACCCCAGGGTATTGCCCCGGCAGGGGTCGAACCTAGGACCTCCCCCTTAGGGGAGAGATGACAAACCAACTGCGCTAGGCAGTGGTTGTCAATTTTTTTGATACGTTCAATGAAGTCAAGGAAGAGGAAACGAGAAAGTAAATTAATAGTTTCAACCCGCAAAAATCATGAAATACAACTTTCCTTCTTCTTAGTTTTCTTCGTTTTGCATGTTTTATTAGTGAAACTTCCATTTAAGTTGGAGCAGCAATGGTTTTTTTTTTTTTTTTAATTGACAAATATTCTCAAAGGATAAACAGCAAAAACACATGAATTTAAAAAGCTCCTTCCCAGATTTGATTTAACCACATGGTCTCCATTCGCACTTTCCAGAAATTCTCCAGTGTAATAAAGCATATCTGTCTTTCTTAAAGCATCCACGTCAATCCCCTGCGCTCAAAAAATACAGTACCAGTTTGCCATGAGATTTAGAGAGTGAGACGTGGATGCTCTTATAACACTGATGCTTCGGGAAATATATATTGGAGGAAAATTTATTCCTCACAATACCCTCATGACTTAAAAGTTAAAACCCAACTAATCACAGCCGCTAAATTTGTAGGAGTGTAACATAACTGCTACTCTCTCTTTTTTAAACATGGGTTTCAAACGGCTGTGATACCTAAATAAGAAGAGTTCACGACGACGGGGAATACTGGTGAGTTTGGCAGTGAGAGATGAGAATGCCAACAACCAGCTAAAAATGAATCTTGTAAATAAAAAGAAGATAAGCTGTACTGTGGTCATCAAACGAGGTACTTCATCACTGGTAAGAAACTTGATGAAAATGACCTCATTGATCGAGTCTAGGCGAACTATACATACCCAGTAAAGAATTATAGGATTCGGTTGCACCCCTTGCTTCCGCTTTGAGTACTGCTGATTTCTCCAACTCCAATCGCAAAATTCCCCCTGATTTGAAAGCAAATCGTTGTCATTATTTCCTACTCTTGATATAGTTGAGCAATTTCTCGTGAACGGCTGCTGAGAAGATACCCTCAGTCCTCAGTACGCTTATGAACTCCTCCGCTCGATCCACATCTCCCTTTCCTTCTAAATATTCCAAACAGGTCACCAGTGTATCCTACCGGATCTTCGAACTAGTAACCATCGCTTTCTTCAATGCTTCTGCCGCTTTAGGAAATTGATTATCTAAAATATACACACCAATTAAACAATACCATGTTGTAAAGAAGGGCTTGCCGCCTTTTCTTATTCCGTTGTGAAGAAGGTCTTCAGCCTTTCCCATATGTCCATTTTTGCTATAAGCATCAATAAGAAAGTTTGGGATCCACATATCATAGCATAAACCCCTTGATTCCCACTCCTTGAAAATCTTTTCAGCACCCTCAATGTCATTAAACTTCAAAAGCGGGCTTAGCATGATTATATATCCTTTGTTGTAGATTTTCACATTTTCTTTGTACAAATTCCATATCCGGTACAACTCGCCTTTGTTACCAGTTTTTGTGTAAAGTGTGAGGAGGATAGGAAATAAAATATTCTCTCTCTTCTCGGTTGATATATGTCCTTCCAGTTTCTTCAGCATTTCCAATGCCCTGTCCAGTTGGCCAACCTTCAAGTACCCATCTGCAGCAATAGCATAAGTTCTATGTTTCATGATGGCTTTGGGAAAAGATTCCATTTTTTCCACAACACCATCAATTCCATCGCTATCAGAAGTGGCAGCATATGCACTCGAGAGGATTGTGAATGTATGCTCATTACAACAGCTCTTCTCTTCCATTTCGTGCATTAACAAATCTAGTTTTTCCCTGCTTCCAATGTGACAATAAAGATTCAACAGCATATTGTAACAAAAGGGTGTCCTATCAAAACCCATATCCCCTAACTTCTGCATGATTGACTCTGCTTTTTCTACGGAATTTTCATCAGCATCGCAGTTGAGAAGGGAAGTATAAACCTCAAAGCCATTTAACTATTGGGGGAGATTATTGAAATATTTCTCTACTTGTTCTAGGCCATGAACCCTGAAGATCAAACGCAGGCAGGTGGCAGCATCAGCAATTGAAACGGGCCCTTTGTCGCTCATCCATTGAGATATCTGAGAAAAAGATTGGAACTACCTTTAACTGCCTGATTTTATAAGTCACATTTTTGTAGAGTAAGCATGAAGTGGGGTGAAATATAAGCTGGCATCAAACTACAATTGCAATGTTTCTCATTTCTAGATATTTTCATTTTAGGTCCCCTAGTACAAAATAAAATACTGTTTGGCAGAAGTCGAGAAATCCTTTGAATCATAAGATCACAACAATTCCCATAATTTCTTGGTCATCTTCCTAGCACCTAAGAAGAGCATCAACTTGAAAAAATGAAGGAATATGGAAGAAGGAACAACTTCAAAACCATCGCCCTCCGAACTCTGTAGCAATCAATCCTTGCTAACCCAAAAAGGAAAAAAGGAAAAGGAAAAAAAAAACAACAAAGGAGCAAAAAAATAAGTATGCTGACCAAGAAATAAACCAAGTAATAGAAAATTAACACATCCGCAAGCAAGGCCTACTTCTGTTGACACAACTATAATCAACTGGGTGAGCCTTGACTTGCTGATGTGTTAGTTCTGGTTGATTCTTTGCTTCTTCTTGGTCTGCCTTTATGTATACAACCAAATCAAAAAAATGCTTCTGCCTCAATTTGTGGCACATGAATCTTTTCTGGCAAATTTCTGCCATGATGCTCTATAAATCAATACCCTTATTTACTGAAATTATCTAATGCGCTACAAAGTCCCACAGGAGGGTGAATGAGACGACTAATTAAAAATTAACTCAACCACAAATTCAAAGCCACTAACCAAGTTCCATATTAAGCAATTTAAATCAACAATCAAATTAAATTGCAATAAAGCTAAAGAACAAGAACATGAGATATATGTGGACAGTACTTGGGGTCAACACACACTAAGCATAAAATCAGGCCTAATCTACTCAATTTTCCATAAATCAAAAGGTTTAACTAGAAGACTACAAGCTAGGAATTACCAACTTTTACGCCAAGCAAGTCACACCTAACTCCTCTTCTTGACTAGGACCCCGTGCCCCTATTGGGGCGAAGCTATTCTTACTGCAGCTTATCTTATCAATCGCATGTCCCAAAATTCTATTGTGCGATACCACCTTGCTAATCACTATCACCTACTCCAGCTTCAATTCCAATTTTTGATTCTTCAACTGACTCATCTGGTAATGAACAATCCATTCTTGTTTCTGACGAGCTTGATGCTCTTGTTGCTTTTAGAAAAGGAGTTAGAACATGTACTCAACATTCCATCTCACAGTTTGTTTCATATGATTATTTATCCTCTTCGTATCGTGCATTTGTTTCCACTCTCTTCCATATCTATTCCACAGAGTTGGAAGGAAGCACTTGTAATACCTAAGTAGAAAGAAGCAATGATAGAAGAGATGACAGCTTTGAAAAAGAATGGCACCTAGGAACTAGTGTCTCCTCCCAAGGGAAAGAAATCAGTGGGTTGTAACTGGGTGTTCACAGTAAAACATAAGGCGAGACTTATTGCCAAGGGCTTTACTCAGACATACAGTATCGACTATGAGGAAACCTTTGCTCCGGTAGCAAAGATGAACTCTATTTGGACTTTGCTTTCTTGTGCTACTATTTTGAATTGACCTCTTCAACAATTTGAGGTAAAAAATGCATTTCTTCATTGTGACATAGAAGAAGTGTACATGGATATACCACTTCTCTTCCTCTGTTACTGAAGGGAAGGTGTGTAAATTGAGAAAAACCCTCTATGGATTAAAGCAGTCACCTAGAGCTTAGTTTGACATATTTCTCAAAGCTATGTTGAGATTTGGATGCATGTAGATCATACTATGTTCATCAAGGGAGGTAATGATAAGATTGCTATTCTTATTGTCTATGTGGATGACATAATCATGGCAGGCAATGATGTTGATGAAATACTCAATCTTAAAACTCATCATGCCCAAGAGTTCGAGATTAAAGACTTGGGATCTTTGAGATACTTTCTTGGGATGGAGGTGGCCCGATTTGACAAAGGCATTGTTATATCCCAAATGAAGTATATTCTTGATCTTTTGGAAGAAATAAGTATGTTGGCATGCAAACCTGCAAACTTTCCCATTGAGACTAATCATCATCTTAGTGGAGATGTTGGAGAGCATACAGATAAGGAGAGATATTAGAGACTTGTGGGCCGTTTAATATACTTATCTCATACTAGACCACATATTACATATGCCGTTGGAGTTGTCGGTCAATTTATCCATGAGCCACGTACAGTGCATTTGGATGCAGTTTTCCGTATTTTAAAATATCTCAAAATGGCTCTAGGTAAAGGAATTTTGTTCTCCAAACATGGTCATCTAAGGTTATAATCCTTTACTGACATAGACTGGGCTGGTTCAGTGGATGATAGACGCTCTACTTCTGGCTACTGCACATTTTTTGGTAGGAATTTGGTTACTTGGCGCAGTAACACACAGTCAGTGGTAGCTAGATCAAGTGCAAAAGCTGAATATAGGGTTATGGCTCATGGCGGGTGTGAGCTTTTGTGGCTCCAAACCTTGTTGAAGGATTTGGGGATCTTTGATGGTGGTCCTATGAAGCTTTATTAGCAGCTATAAATATTGTTCATGATCTTGTGCAACATGATAGAACAAAGCATATAGAAATTGATCGGCGTTTCATAAAGGAGAAGCTGAGCAAGGGTTTGATATGTATGCAGTTTGTAAGGTTTAGTTAGCTGATAAGCCTGATATATTTACGAAGGGATTTAGTAGTAAGATCTTTCACCCCATTGTGTTCAAGTTGGGCTTGATGGCTATCTTTGCACCAACTTGAGGGGGAGTGTTAAGTTAGGGTTCACTTTGTTATGTATTTGTTACTTAGGGGTATATTTGTACTTTTACTCTTGTCCATATAAATACAGAGTGTGAGAGGAAAACCGAATTTGGGTTCTCCTTTTCCCCCGAAATGTTTCAGAAAAATATGCTTATATATGTGCTGGAGCGAACCCTAGAGCTAGCCAATGAGAAAGCAACACGTCGGGCTGCTAGCGCGCTACTGGGGCACTGTTAGCACACGTGCTACTGGAGCGCTCCACGAGTGCCATTCAAACTCTGGGATTAAAATTAAATCAAAAATCAAGAACACTTTGAATAGCGCCACCAGAGGGCGCTAGCACTCTTAGGGCGTGTACTAGTGTTGAGGCACTACTAGAGCGCGCCTTAGAAAACTTTCTTCTTTCATACAAAGGCCAACCAATGCATTCTCATGCCTTAGAAAATATTCTTCTACCCCTTCGAAAGGCAAGCTAAAAGACTAATGTCTAAGCATCCTAAACAAGGATTAATCTTCAAATGATAAGACATTAAAAATAATATGATGCATGGAAAATCATTAGTCTAAATGCAAAATAAAATGCATATGCTTGTTCCATTCAGGAATGAATTTTAAGAGAATTTGCACGGCGAGGACTTTATCAACCAAACTTGATCCACCGGGTGGAGTATCTAGACTCAACAAGCTACACACCACCTCGCAAAACCAAATGGAAAAAGAAACAATACAGCCTCAAAATGGTTTGTCCTAATCCGAAAAATGCCAATCACACTAACATTTACCACAAAATTCCAAGTCAATTTAGGTCTTCCCCTCCCCTAGCATTTCCGTTTACAATAAGAAAACCCAAGCATTTCTTAATGTTGCCCATCTACTTGTCCTTGTTAAATGTGACCCAACCAACTTAATCTATTTTCACACCTCATTCAATTGGTGCTACTGCTACCCCATAATATGGCATACGTTTTGGTTTCTCAAACTATCTCTCAAAGGCTTGCCGCACGCACATCTTAACAATATCAACTCAGCGACACTCATTTAATTTATTTACATATTTCAAACTTATCCGATATTTTCTCAACTACATTGTAGAAATAACAGAGGTTCTGTAAATAATGTTTCTTCAATATTGTAAGTATCATTTCAGCATGCCAGAAGCACCCCTCCACTTGTTAATAATCGAATCTACATAGCAACATTGTTCATTTAGTCGTATCTCATGGTTTCCAATCTTCACTTCTTTTAGTAAATCTATACTTTCACATTCAGTAATTTTACATTCCGTTTAATTTTTTTTACCATCTCCACTATCAAAGTTTTTCTACTGCAACCGGAAATTTCCCCTAAATCCTTCACCGATCCACCATTGCTTCTACTGACAAGATCTACTAGAATCCTAAAAAGCTAAGACGAATGCATCTCTGTTTAGGAGAAACAATGAATTCAGAGAAAATAGCACATATATCTATACACTAAATACAACTATCAATAGCCTTAGCAAACCAAACGCTACTCTTACACGACCCAAAGGTCCCAAACAACAACAACAAAAAACCAAAAACATGACCTAAATGTGCAACCTTTTGATGACCCATTTGGCCATTTGGTATCAAATGAACAACAACCACCACCACCATAGAACCCATGTAGTCCCTAGTCATTGCTGGTATGGCTCGGAAAAGATTGGAGATAGACTTAACCTTTGACATATATGCAAACAGATGATGCTATGGTGTCCCCGGTCATTTTGGGGACACCGTAATTTTTGGCATAACAAAACCCTTACAAGCATAACAAAAATCATTAGAAGTATAATAGAACCATAACATGGCATAACCAAGGCATAACCAAAAACCAATCAAGGCATAACCAAAAATCAACCAAGGCATAACCAACCAAGTTATGCCTTGTTATGGTTTTGGTTATGCTTATAATGGTTTTGGTTGTACTTGTAATGAATTTGGTTATGCTTATAATGGTTTTGTTATGCCAAAAGTTACGGTGTCCCCAAAATGACCGGGGACACCGAAGTCATTCCCTATGCACAAAGTGTCTGCTTTTAGAATATTAGAGAGCATACCACTGAAACAGTGGCCCCTCCAAGAACTGAGAATCTAAATGGCTGTTTTGCGGCAGAACCATCCCCCAAATCAAAGCCATAAGGCACCAGAGCGGGCAGACATAGAAACCCAAGTCACATTACCATGCAAATGAACAACAGAACACAAAACAATTGGTATTAAAGGATTCCTATAACCAATCGTACTAAGCAAAAATGAGAGTCAAAATATACAGAGAGAGAGAGAGAGAGAGAGAGAGAGAGAGGCGCAAACCTCAAGGGCTTGTCGGAAGCGACTGAAGACTTTGAGCTCTTTGATGATGAGTCGAAGCTGTCTCCTGTCGACAAACCTTCCTTCTTGTACCCATTGATCGAGCACTGGCACTACCGAAACCCTATGGTCTCCCAATGGCGATATTCTTCTGTACAGCGGATCGGACCATGCAATCGTTGAGGAGTTAAGTGTTGAGGTCGAGTAGAGGACTGGTTTTAACAAGTTTTGGTAAGTGGATTTAGAGCGCGAATAGAGGGAGCTGGAGAGAGTGAACTTCATCGTGATTTGTGAGAGGAGCAGAGGAGCAGAGTTTGAAGCAGTGTGTACAGTACAGTACCAGAGAGAGAGAGAGAGAGAGAGAGAGAGAGAGAGAGAGAGAGAGAGAGAGAGATAGATTTGGGGCTTATGGACTATGGGCTGGAATTTTAGCCGAAAACCCAAGCCCAACGTTTTCAGACTTGCAAGCCTTAAACTTTGGGCTTGTTTTATAGCTATGCCTGGTACATTTGTTTGGGCCTTGTTGGCTCTATTCTATTGGGCCGATCCTGTCTCAAGAGATTATCCTAGTGCATTTAGGGATGTCAACGGTGCAGTTCAGTTTGATTATTGGTAAAACCAAAACTGAAACTCAAATCGCTCCACATACTGCGATTTCGGTAAAATTCCCCTTATCTAAATCATAACCGAAAACACGGTTATCAATTCGATTCGGTTTCTCACCGAATTCGGTGGTCAACATTTTAAATAGAGTTAAAAGACTAAATATCCAACAACAATGTCAGTGCATGTTGTGTTCAACACTAGACTAGTAGGATAGCAGGAAAAGGAAAAGGAAAAGGAAAAGGAAAAGAGATAGACTCCCTTCATTCCTAAATTGATGAGCGTCCACTTTTACTATTATTACAGAGCTTTACAAAAATGTCTATATTTTTCAAGTTACCATAATCTATATTGTTTTTCAAGTTACTATTGTAAGCGACACATATGTCAAATAAAGACTACTCTCATATAGGATTGAAGGCAATAACATTCTAAAGTTTATACTGCCAAAAAATCACTACATAGGCTATTCAACGTCGCGGGGTGCCTACTGCTCTTGTGGCCAAGGCAGACACTGTTGTCCCTCACACGGCACTGTTTTGTGCATTAATAACCCACTTTTTTTTTTCTTTTCTCTTTGTCCTTTTGTTTGCTACCAATTTCAGATTTTTGGAAAACATAATATAATGCTACATGCCTACATCCGTATCCACCGGTAATTATCAATAAGAATACTCACAAAGAAGGTATGTATCATTGATTTGAGATTGAAAATTGGTAGGGATATATTTTTTTTATCAACTGTCAGGGGTTATCCAAGCCGACTTACTTGCACCTAGACTAATCTCTTCTCCGACCAAAGTTAGGCTCATCCACACCGTGACTAGAATCTCTTGTGGCCTGTCCCCAAGAGGTTGCCAAGTTTTGAACTCAGGATGCCTGGATTTACATCTCATCATTCTTACCAACCACCCTCTCAATATTGACTTGGATGTACAACCATAAATATTAGCTCTAGCAGCTCTACATGTAATGATAGGCGGTCACCTGAACACCCCAAAATTTTTTGCTGTTGGAATACATATAATATTTTTACTTTTATTATAGTTTAGCCCTTCTTGAACACCGAACTCAAAAAAAATTTGAACACCCAACCAAAAAATATTTAAATCCCACCCAAAAATTCAATTCACAAATCAATGCAATGTAAACAACCCAACTAATTAAAGTTGGAAAGTCAATGAATGCATGATTGCTTGGTTACTTATATTGAGAGTGGTGAATTATTTACCATTGATGAGTAATTATTTAGTGGTCTCGAGACACCGACGTGTGGTACCCAAACACCTTTATCCGTCGCACATTTTCGTAGAATCCATACACTTAGTACTACTGAGCCCCACAAAAAGGTGTAGTAGATAAAGATGTTGGGAGCCCCAAAATTTTTATAATTTGTACGGGTGTGCGTGCTTTATTCTAGCGATTTTCTGTTTGCATGAAGGAGCTTTAATGCTCTTTTCCCCCCATTTAATGAGTACCAAGTCCAAAGAGAAGAAAAAAGAAGTGGGTTATTAATGCACAAAATGGTATCGTGTACATGAGGGGCAGCAGCACCTGCCTTGGCCACAAGGGCAGTAGGCACCTTGCGTCCTGGTGCCGTGTGAGGGGTAGTAGCGCCTGCCTTGGCCACAAGGGTAGTAGCGCCTGCCTTGCTCCTAAGGGTAGTAGGCACCTCGCGTCCCATATATTTCCTAGTCTGAGGCATTCCAAAACTACTCCAAATCTTTTCTAAAAGAAAATTGAAGTGTATGCTCTGTGGTTGCCTTCTAAGGATCTTCCACATTAGAAACTTCATTAACTATTTTGATTAAAGTATTTTTGTATCAATGGGTTAAAAGTACCTTGCAGACTTTGGCCTTTGTGTAAGCAGTGTGTCTCGGTTTACCTGCCACAGTATACAAAATTTCATCGATCAAAATAAGTGAAAGATCCCACATTAGAAAGAAAAAGATTTGTTGTATGAGAAAATGAAGAATCCAGATTTTTACCTAAAAATGAATTATTTGTTTTCTACCCATTCGCAATCGTCCATTAGCAAAAATTCCTCCGCCTCTTCTTCTAATTTTGAGTACTTGTACGAATTTGAATGCAGATAAAAAAAAAAACAAAAGAATTGAAAAATATGTTTCAAACGTACGTTGTCAATAGATTAAAAAAAAAAGGCAAAAAAAACATGAATTTAAAAAAGGTGAAAAGCTCTACAATTATTGTGAAAAGCTTCTTCCCAAACATTCTTCTCTCTTTGGGTAAAGTTCTTCCCAAACTTGATTTATGAGAAATTTTTGGATGTCGGGTGGGTACTATGTCACCCGGCTGATGTAGTGCCAAACACCTACATCTGAGCCGTCTAACAGTGTATTGGACAACACAAATTAAAATACTCTTTCTCTTCTCACCCCACCACTCTCCCAGAACCAAAATGAACGGTTCAGATGCACCGAGCTCGGCACTGAAAAATTTATCCTTGACTTATAGAATTAAGCACATGGTCTCCATTAGTGGGAGCCAACAACCATGACGTACAGTCAAACCAAGTTTGCTGCCAACCCTTAGAAATTTTCCAGTGTATCCCTCTTACTCACACTGCTCGTTCTGGAATATTTTGTAGGGGCATGTCTCATTTACGGTATCGTTTGTGTGCTCTCACTCATCGCTATAGCTATGTCGTGCGCTTTCAATTTTTGCTAGCTCTCCCAAAACCTTAATAATTTACGACGTTCTAGAGAGACAATTCATGCCCGCGCACCCGCACGTGTTGTATGTGACTAATTAGCTCGTGACTAGCTCGATGATTAAATTAAAACCTCTAAAATCTAATTAATAAATTACTGCTACTCTTGTATTAAAACGTGGGATGTGAATACTTTGTCAATACTCTCCCGTTAATTTCAGGTGTGAAGAGTGAAAGTTTACAGATTTGACATCATAAAGTTGTGTTTTTACTTTGCCAGAATGTTCCACGCCGAGTCAGTATTCGCGGCCCGCCCTCGGATTTCTCATCATGATCATAATCTGTTAAATGTGTTGGTGTGGAAAAATTATTTAATGGCCCTGAGGGACCGTCGCGTGGTGTCCTAGGCCTCTTCTTAACTATGCATTTTTGTAGAGCTCGCGACTAAGTGCAAGAAATTCACAACAATGTGTGTCCAGGAGAGTCTTGAGGCGCTCACGTAGTGGTGCCCCAAGGGCTCCAAATTAATAATTAATCTCTCGTTGGTGTGACTGATGACCATATACATTTTCAATGCACCCATGAAGTACCTGGTTTGGCTTAAATAAGTTTCCTGGCTTAATTCTTTTTGCTCTTTGACCGATTATTTTTCACTCTTGCGGCTTTCGATTTTTTGACTTATTTTTTCATAATAAAATCTCGCATATCTCAAGCATCACTAAATCATAGGGTTTTTTTTTTTTTTTGAAAAATGCTAACATTTGTCCTAAAGGCGGAGGATAATAAGTAAAAAGTGCATTGATATCTGAAAAAAAATGTATGAATATCTGTGAAAACATATTGATATCCAAACCAGTTTATAATTATTGACAAGTTATCCTCCTCCTGATGGGCGGAGGTTAGCAGGTCGGTTTTTTTAAAGTAACTTACTCGGACTTTATTCCTAATGTAAACTCAACTAATTAATCAGTCCACAAGTCTTTGTCACAAGGTACGTATTAGAAATAATATATATATCAGCCACGTGTCAACATTTGGTGACAAAATCATGAAACTTCCATCATCCTTCCAGTGAAAATAACGCTTTCTTCCATCTTCTAAATTGCTAAAGAGAATCGCTAGAAAAATCCAACTTATGGAAAAACATCTCATTTGGTCTTTGAAAAAAGTTGCAGGCATCACTTCCAAGACATCCAAAAAAGTGAAAGAAAAAGGAAAGAAAACTATGCCACCTTCCTTGCACACTAGTAGTTTCCAAGAACCAGGGCTGTAGCAGACAAGTGAGAATAATCTGCACCAAGGATCTCTTTGGATACGTCTGGAAAAAGAAGAAGAAGAAGATAAGAAGATGGAAATTGATGTGCCGGACAGGATTACTGACGGGCGCCGGAAAGCCGGCCAGACACCGAGGACTAAGTGTCCGGCTCCGTTTTTGTTGAAAACTTACGATCTTTTGGAGGAAGAAGAAGAAAGAGAAGCAGATGGTAGTGGAAGTGACGGTGGTGGGCGGAGGATAGTGTCGTGGAATGACAAAGGGACCGGATTCGTTGTGTGGTCTCCGGCAGAGTTTTCGGAGCTCATGTTGCCTAAGTACTTCAAGCACAGTAACTTCTCAAGCTTCATTCGCCAACTTAATACCTATGTGAGTACAACTCCCTCTCCCTCTCTCTCTCTCTCTCTCTCTCTCTCTCTCTCTCTCTCTCTCTCTCATGATGCACAAAAAAACACGAAGAGAATCGTCAATGACTCGTGTCTAGTTAAAGGCCTGATTATTTTTTTTGTTATAGTTCTTCAAAGTACATAGAATGGATGGGTACCCTTTTCAGCATGAAAAATGGGTTCGTGTTAGAACTGGTAGAAGGCTGCAGGTTTGAACTCTGCTATACAAGACCCTTTGTACTCCCATGGAATTCATACACTTCATTATGGGTCCCGCGTGAAAAATACAATGCTGGAGAGCCCTACGGGACGTGCTCTAGGAGCGTAACCGTAAGTGACCCAAAGGGTCAAGCGTTCCACAAAATTTCGAACTCGTGACCTACTTTTTGCGGGACACTTATTATCTGGCATGGCTCAATCTTACCACCAGACTAACCAGCGAAAGTGCCGGATGCACCATGGCCCCTTTGGATTTTGGAAAATTTCTTTTAGAACCCAATTTAATTATCTTATCTTTCGATCAGTTCTCCCCTTTCCACCCCATGCGGTTCCCCAAAGTGTAGGGATTTATTTTTATTTTTTGATCGGCCAAGTGTAGGGATTTTATAATCTCCGTTATTATGATATTAGAGTTTTGATGCCCAAATTATGTGTTGAATCTACTATTATAAGCGACAAGAGGAGCTTTGGTGGTTGGGACTTTTGATTTTCTTTTAAAATGTACAAAATACACCTTTATCGAACTTGTATGTACTTCAATTTGCGAATTGATTTTCACACTCCTTTTTTTATTATCCACACAACATTTTTTGTTTTTTAGTTTTGAAGGTGTATGTTTTTTTTTAATTTCTAAAAGACAAAAAAAAAATGATAATGCCAAAACTGTTTTGTTCGTGCCAAAACTGTAGTGCACAAAATGCTTGTACCATGTGCAGTACACAAGACTTTTATGCGCTGAAATTTTGGCACCAACAAAAATAATTTTGGCATTATTACTACTTAAAAAAAAGTGTGGATATAAAAAGGGAGAGTGTGAAAATCAATATATTCCCTTCAATTTTTTAAAAATCACCATACTGGCCGGATTGTGGAATATTTTACCCCAAAGGCCATCATCAATTAATGATCACCCCCACAATTAAATTTTTTGGATCAGCCGTCGACTTAGCTTGCATTTGAATTTCGTTGTCCACTGCATATCATGTTAGAGTGTATAAAGTGGATGGGCCAAATAGCCATAGCAACTAAAATTTTAGAGTTATCTCACCTCCCGGCCGGGAATGAATGCTCCTGGCAATGCGGCAATGCCTTCCAACATATTTTAAGTATTAATACAATGATGAAGGAAGAAGCATATAAAATGTTTTGGGCATGGAAGTAGTTTAGATTTATAAGACATAGTGAGGGTTATGGAACTTCAAGCAGAATGTGTGTGGCACTGGTCACCTCTCACGGGGCCTGAGTTTCATGAGGTTATGAGTTCGAGACGTACGTGATATGGACACGCCCTCAAATATTGCATGCAATCAAGGTTGGCCAGTTTTCCGCTGGCCCTTGTGTGCTATGGGGCAATAGCTCTGTATGCACAGATATGGTGTGCCTGTATCACTACCGTTGGTCGGTCGACCTCCAACTCCTCTTTTCAAAAATAACCGTGCAAAAAATTAATGCATGCGTCTTAAAATGAGTTCAATCTTGAACGAGAACAGATATCTCGGGTGGAGCAAAAGGTAAAGCTTGTTCAAGGGAATAATTGATAGTACGTATGAAATTAACCTCAAGAAAGTTTCTGGTATTGGATTTTCTTGATGCTGTTTTCTTCGCGTGGGACCCAAGGCATCATTAATTCGGTCTTTGGTTTCATTAGACTGGCGCTGGCCGGCCAGTTGATTAAAGATGTCCAGGATGAATAGGAAATGGCCAATGATTTCGTAAATGGTTCAACCTCAGCCGCCTACTGGAGCATGTTAGTCAAAAAAAGAGTACCCAAAAAGGCCAAAAATGTGGCCGGAAAAAAGAGTTCCTTTTTTTGTTTTTTTTTTTTTTTGCCGATCAAAAAAGAAAAGAGTGTTCCCTTGTTGAGGCTAGGGTCAGAATAAAAACCCCTTTGATGGATGCCTAGTCTTACAGGTAGTTTGAAATTAAATCCACTTTCTAGTTAAAATTTGACCTATCTGATTATTGGTTAAGTACATCACATGGGACAGTCTATTAACACAACTTGCACAACATTTATGCTGTGTTATCTTCATTTTATTGGTTGTTGTAAAGTATCATTCGGTCAATAAATAATAACACAAAAGCATGTTGTGCACACTGTTGTACATGCGAATTATTGTGTTAGTAGCAAACCTCTTAGTTACTATATAGCAGTGCGTAATATTTTCTAACCGTGGTCTATCAAGTGTACATAATAATACTTTGTCATTTTAATGGGCCAGACATCGAGTTAACAAGATCATATATAATACTAACATTTTCCAATTCCGTTTTAGCTATATCGTATTGAGTTGACGAGCAGGAACGAAGCCAGAATTCCATTTAAGGCCAAACCATGAAAAACATGGCTGAAAGTAGATGGCAAACCATTATTAAAATGGTGTTAACATAAGTTATGTGCATCAAATGCTATATCAGCCTTTTCTACAACTATATTGTCTTCATTTTTGATATTTGACATAGCTTTAATTGAGTGCATAAGGAGCAAGATTTGAAATATCGACTCATAGGTTGACTCATAAATGTCGGTATTTCATGATGCTGCGATGCATCGGCGATAGCTATTGATAAAAAATTGTCTAATAAGATTAGTTGACATATATACTAGCCCGAAACAAAACAAAACATTTAGCTTGAAACACAAGGAACATGTCACCTGTGCCTAATACCAATGTGCAATTCTGAGTCTGAAGTTACCGACGATTTCCGGAATATGTGATTTGACTCCTTGAAATTAGTATGTGCAAGACCAGCCAGCATGCATGGAATAAAATACAACACACGTTTTTTAGTTTGAATTGGCTCATAATTGTGAATGCAACCCAAATTAGGGATTCAAGAAGACTGCTTCCAAAAGATGGGAATTCCAGCATGAGAAGTTCCAAAAGGGGGCCAGGCATCTGCTTGTCGAGATCACCCGGAAGAAGGGCGAACCCAGCGCCTTCCCGGCATTCCTAAAAGCATCCAAAGATGTCACAGCAACAGCAGCAGCAGTGGAGGAACAAAATCACCGGCTGCTACTCATGGAAGAGAACAAGAACCTGAGGAGAGAGAGAGAGGAACTGGAAATGCAGATTGCCCATTTCAAAGCACTGGAAATGAAGTTGTTGGGATGCCTTTCTCAGTGTATGAGCAATCGCAAGCCCAAAGTGGAGGCTAAGTTAGATTTATGGTAGATTAATGCAGGTATGAAGTTGCAACAAACCAGATCGATCACAATCAAATTGCCATGCACATATATTACTACGGTGGTTGTGTCTATTGTTGAATTACAATTTTGACTTTTTTGTCAAGGTGTATGCAGATAGTTCGCATCTTCACAGGCATGCCTTTTTTACTGAGCCTCTCTCTGATCTCTCCGAGACTAGCTTATATATTCGCCCGTCTTGCATGCCTTAGACGGTGGTGTTCTGCTTTGGCATGGGTCTTTCAGAATTATAATGGAATGAAGAGTGATGAGTGAAAATGTGAAATAAGAAAAAAACGAAAGTGTGAAAATTAATTGTGTTTGATTTTGAGGTCCTTTTGGTCATGAAATTGTACGATTCACATGTGTTGATTACAAGAATTATACATTTTTTGTTTTTGTTTTGGTAGAGCTCATTTCAGCTGCTCTTTTTCTTCCTGCATCTCTTTAAGTTTCGCTTGTAAAGTTTTTGAAATTACTTAGGGCCTTCCCTTCCAATTTAGAAGTGGGGAAACAAAAAACACGAGAATTATTCTAATATCCGTCCAAAAGGTGTAGGGTAATAAGTAAAATATGCATTGATATCCGAAAAAGATGTATAGACATTTGTGAAAGTGTATTAATATCCAAACTAGTTTGAAATTATTAACATATTATCCTCTGCCTAGTGAGCGCGTGGAGGTTAGCAAGACCGAAAAAACAAAATCAAGGAATGATGGAACTAACTGGGGTTAGTTCAGTTGGCCAAGTCCAGATTAGTTCAGTTGGTTAGGACTCTTGCATCTCGCTAGGAGGTAAGGAGTTTGAATCTTTTCACCTGCGTGTAAGTGTTCTTTCTTGGGGGGACACTGTATCGCCCATATAGTGCGCAATCTGAGTCGTTCATCTTGACAATTAATGGTTCAGATATGTTTAAAAGTTAACAACGAATCTAAACCATTGTTTGGGGGAATATTGGACAATCTGGATGGTCACTACCAACCCTATAGTGACTTGCTCACTACAAGATCCCATGGTCAATTTTTCCTCGGATGAACATTTCTTTTTTTTATTCGTTTCTTCCTTATGATCAGCTCATCTCTTGTATTGGTTAAGTTGTTGGACTTTGTTATTTTGTAGACTACGTAGCATCCACTGATAATGCGTGTGAAAAGGGGGGCTATCATCCATGCTTCTCATGTCGTCCAGAACCGAGGGCACGATAACTAGTACACAAGAGGTGCATCCTTCCCGGTCCTCTCATACTAGGAAAAGGTTCCACAATTGATGTAATATTTCGAATTCATATTTCGTAGTTTGATATGAATGATCTCTTCAATCGATAGAGAAAAAAACCAATGAATGATGGACCATTGAGCATACAAGCAAATCAAGCCCACAACACTCAGTAGAGCCCATTGGGCTCATCCAAAACCCCGTGCCCCGCCCAAAATCCGTCATTTCTGAAAATCCGTTGCTCTCCAAACCGAAACCATTACCTCTCTCTCTCTCTCTCTCTCTGGATATCCATGTTTTTTTTTGATAAGCCTCTGGATATCCATGTTCTAGGTCGGTTGAGCTCGAACTCGAGTACACTCGACCATGAAATCAAGTCGTCGACTATTCGAAACCCTAATTGGTAACAAGAACAACAACGGCATTGCCCAGCAAAAGATTCGATGGTACTACACTAACAGGCGGGAGCAACAGACCCTGTACTCGAAGATCAGTCCGATGGGGGACCCTGGCACCAGCGTCACCCCAGAGCTCGACGCCTGGCTCGAGAAGGGCAAAAAGGTCCGAGTCGCTGAGCTCGTCCGCCTCCTTCACGACCTCCGCAAGCGCAAGCGCTTCTACCATGCCCTCGAGGTCTCTCTCTCTCTCTCTCTCTCTCTCTCTCAAGGGAGGTTCTGTTGTTTGTTTCTCTCGAAGATCGTAATTTGATTTACTGATTATGTGGTATTGTGGTTGTACTGCCTCCGTCCACATTTGTTAGGCCCGTTTGGGCAAACTTTTTGATTGGTTTATGCGGTCGTCTTTAGTGAACTTTTGTTGTCGAACGATGTAATGTATAATTATACTCAAAATCTAATAAAAACTTAGAGAATTACAAAAAAAAAAGGATAAAAAGTAAAAAAAATGTACTCTCACGAAGAGGCACTGAGTTTATGTTCTCATGGAGGAGTTGCTGATGCAATCAAAATATCAAAAGGAATCAAAGATTCAAAGAAAGAGAGCAAAATCTCATTCAAGGGAATAAACCCCAAAGGGTGGAGAGAGAAACTATTTCTCAATTAATATATTCAATATTCTTAATAATCAAAAGCTACTAAATGAAAGAATAACTCACCTATTTATAGACTCAATACCCTAACAACACTAAGGACGCAAAATGACATAAAGGACCCTAGATCCTACTGCATCATACGCCCTCTCTAAAGAAAACAACTTGTCCTTAAGTTGGACAACAAAACACAAGACACTAAATAAAGAAAACATAGAAGTGATTATCGTGCAGCTCCAACTTAGACATGTGGTTGCATTCCTTGATCAACGCGTCACCCTCATTCACAACCAATCTTCAATGTGAGTTTCTTCTTGTATACATCCACCGCGACTAGACTTAGGTGTGAATAAGCAATCCATTTGGCATGTCTTGGGTACAGCAAAACACCATCAAAATATCTCTGAACACGTACTCTCAAAATATACTCAGACAAATCATCATTCAAAAATTTAAGAACGTGCACCTCCTCGTACCCAAGACTCGCTCAAGTGAACACCATGCCCAAGGGGTCTTCAAATTGTCCCATGAGTGCTTCCGCTTCTTTTGGTGAAGCCCAAGGGATGGGTGTGGAGAGAAGTGTTGACTTGGGGACCAATGTACCACAAACTTGAACATCTTGCAATTGGGGCACCCCATGAGGCAACAGTTGGAAGCAATCATCGACCTTTGGTTCAACCAACTCTTCATCAAATAGTGGAGCTTCCAAATCATTCCCATACTCTTCAATTCGAGTGTCTTGTACCAAAGGCAACTTGAAACTCAATTCTTGAGAGGAATCTTCATTCTCAAGGTCACGACTTCCCTCTTCTCCATAACCCTCCTCCAAAAGTTCCACACCATCTAGTCTAGGCCTAAGAAAAGTTTTCTTGAGCATATCAATAAGCATTCCCTCTTCATTATCAACACCAAACTCATCAAAGACGGGCGCATCTTCAAATTCACCTCCAAAGTCTTCATTTTCAACAAAGATGGGCAAATCTTCAAACTCATCTTCAACCTCAAAGACACAATCATCTTCAAGAGCATCCTCAAGTTTGTCATTAGGATATTCATCAAAGATGGGAGCGTCGTCGAAATAACCCTGTTTCATCTCATCATCAAACACTGTTTTGAGCACTGTTTCATCTCATCATCAACAAATTCGTCGTCGAAGTTCATCTTCTCTTCTACAAAGGCCCTTACCACTGTTTTGAGTCCAATCCGAGTGATTCGAACACAGTAGAGGTACGTAGCAAGTATGGGTCACTGTTCCAAGCTCTGAAATGGCTGAATCAGGTGCCGAAAGGGGGTTTCTAGGGTCTGGATCTCTGTTTTGAGGTGCGAAATGACTGGTTCAAGTTCGAAAAGGGCTGGGTCAAGCTTGAAAATAAAAAACGAGTGCAGATCTTGGTCGAAAATGGTGATTCAAACATTGGGTCGAGTGTGAACAGTGCTGAAATGGACAGATCTGTAGCCGAGATGGGTTTTGATGTCTGAAACAACCGGAATCAGCGCCGAAAATGGTTGATTTGTGAGTTTTAAGGGTCGAAATCAAGTTTTACAGCTTTGGGTTGCACAGATTTGGAGATTTCGAGTGGAGCGGAGGAGACTTCGGGCTCTGGCGAGTCTCCGGTGAAGATTCCGGCGAGGTTAGGTTTCAGGCGAGGGTTTCTGGCAAGATGAAGTGCTAGGATTCAAGCCTAGGCTCTGATACCAAATGATGCCATCAAAATATTAAAAGGAATCAAAGATTCAAAGAAAGAAAGCAAAATCCCATTCAAGGGGATAAAACCCCAAAGGGTGGAGAGAGAAACTATGTCTCAATCAATATATTCAATATTCTTAATAATCAAAAGCTACCAAATGAAAGAATAACTCACCTATTTATGGACTCAATACCCTAACAACACTAAGGACGGGAAATGACATAAAGGACCCTAGATCCTACTGCATCAGTTGCTCAATTCCCGTTGTAACTATTAACAACTAACCTCTAACATCCTATCACGTGGAGAAAAAAAGAAGAAGAAGAGAAGACTGGTAGAAAGAGAAAATCAAAATATGTTTAGTGCAATGACATGTTTATTTAAATTCAAAAGGGACCAGCAAACACATCACTACATCTATTTTGTGCCAAAAATTGATCAGCGGAGTTCCTGCATTTCTTTGCCTATGAACTGTAGTAAGTGATGAATCCAGGGGGCTCAGTGGACAACTGTACCAAAGGAGTTTTTAGGACTTGCCATATTGTACTGATAAACCTATATTAAGTGCACAAAAAGGTTCACACTGCCAAACTATAGTAGGTAGCTGTAAGTTGAAATTCCGAATCTGAACTTGATTGTAGTTTTTGGAAAATTTACCTTCACAATATACCAATGGCCCAAAACTTAACACCTTAACTCCAGAATATAAAGTATATCGAGAATTGATGCATGCTTGTCAAATAGTAAAATTTCATAGACGAGACGTGGCTAGACTCACAAGGCCGTTGAGTTCATGAAAATTAATGTGTGTCTGGGGAAGGCTGCTTACCATGAGAATTCAAATGTGCAAACATGTGGTCTCTGTTAAGTTTTTTTTCTGCCCCGTTTGCTTGCTTAGAAAACCAAGGGATCTACAAATGGAAGTTAAGTGTGATGAACTCTATGTACTGTTAAATTAATTTCCAGATAAGTGGGGAACTTTTTCAACAGTGCCCAACTGTTACATATTGTATCACTTACAGAAAGATGACTTTCCTGGGTGACTATGAAACTTCTCATAGTCATACTTCCAATCCAAGTTATCTTATCACATTCTGAGCGGCCAAAGGGAACACGAAAAGAAAAAGATTGATTTTGCTACGCACTGAATTATCTGATTGCCCCATCTTTTTAGTTCTTACTGCAATCATAATTCGATTCTTTGTGGGTGCAGGTTTCTGAGTGGATGAATAAGAAAGGTATTTGTGCATTCTCACCAACTGAGCACGCTGTGCAGTTGGATCTGATTGGAAGGGTCCAGGGAATTCTTTCTGCGGAAACCTATTTTAATAACTTGAGGGACCAAGATAAAACAGATAAGACATATGGTGCTCTCTTAAATTGTTATGTCGGACATCGCCGAATTGAGAAGTCCTTGTCTCATTTTCAAAAAATGAAGGAGATGGGTTTTGCTTCGTCCGCGCTCACATACAATGGCATCATGTGCCTGTATGCAAATAAGGGTCAATATGAAAAGGTCCCAGATATCCTAAAAGAGATGAAGAGGAACAAAGTTTCCCCTGACAATTTCAGCTACAGAATCTGCATCAACTCATATGGAGTGAGATCGGACATTGAAGGAATGGAAGAGATATTAAAGGAAATGGTGAGCCATCCCCAAATTCTGATGGATTGGAACACATATTCAGTTGTGGCAAACTTTTACATCAAGGCAGGTCTAAAAGACAAGGCAATTGATGCCTTGAAAAAATGCGAAGAAAGACTAAGTAACAAAGATGGTTTGGGCTATAACCATTTGATTTCATTCTATGCCCGTCTTGAGAATAAGGATGAAGTCTTGAGGTTATGGGATCTTGAGAAGAGTTCTTGTAAGAGGTGTATCAATAGGGATTATATTACCATGTTGGAATCCCTAGTGCGGATTGGTGACCTCAACGAAGCTGAGAAAGTGCTGAAGGAGTGGGAGGCATCTGGTAATTGTTTTGATTTTCGAGTACCAAATACAATTGTAACTGGGTATTGCGAAAAGGGTTCAGTTGAGAAAGCCGAGGCAATGCTTTTAGACTTGAAAAAAGGGGGAAGGACTCCAACCTCAAACAGTTGGGGCAAAGTGGCAGAAGGGTACCTAAACAAGGGAGAAATGGTGAAGGCTAAGGATTCCATGAAGGTGGCTCTCTCTCTATTTGTGGGAAGTAAAGGGTGGAAGCCCAATCCTAAAGTGCTTTCTGGCATATTGACCTGGCTTGGTGACTATGGGGACATCAAAGATGTAGAAGATTTTGTGGGTTCTTTGAGGAGCGTTGTTACGATGGATAGACTGATGTATCATGCGTTGCTTAAGTCAAATATTAAAAGTGGGAAAGAAGTTGATGAGATTCTGAGCAGCATGAAGGCTGATAAAATAGATGAAGACGACAAAACTAAAGAGATCCTTGGCCTGAGGCATAATGAAACTAAGGCATAATGAAACTAACTGATCTGGTCCTTGTTGCTTTGCTTTATCGGAGTTTGATGACATACTTTTCCCTCACTAAGGATTGGAGGCCCCGGTCATCGTTTCTGTTGTCCGAGATGTCCAAGGCATTCATAATAATAAGAAACCAAGGGCATTCATGGTGAATCAGATATTACTAGGGTCGAGTGTCTTCTTCATCACCCTAGTCGAACTGTTTCTTGGGCTTCCAATATAGTAGGGCTGCTAAACGAACTAAGCTACTCGAGTTTGAGCTCGTGGTCATTTGTTAAAAGCTTGTTCAATATTGGCTTGTTAATATATTTACCAAGCTTGAACATTTTTTTGAAGCTCGTTAATATTTCAAACCAAGCTTGGACAAGCTATTACTTGGTTCGTATGGCTTGTGTTTGGCTTGATTAAAGCTTGTTTGAGATCAACTCGTCTCATAAGCAAGCTAAGTTAAACATATTTTTGAGGCTCGTTAAGTTTTCAAACCAAGCTTGATCAACTACCTACTCGACTCGTTTGGCTTATTTATCACCCCTAAAAGCAGCCCCCTCACTACCCCCATGGAGAACCCATTGACATCTTGACCCACATCTTCTCATATCAGCTGTTCAAAGCTTCCTATTCTCGAGCCCCTTAGCCAAAGTGGTCCTCTTAATCTTGATGTGCAATGTGGCGCTATGTTATACTCCTGGATTCTTGGCTCTTTGCAGAAATATTTGGTTGCAAGGATTGCTTTGCTATTGCCTCATCGATACCATTGCCCTTTTGCGCCAATCATTCTTTTTTAATCAAATGATTCCGAACAGTGAACATGTTCTGGCTATAGCAGAGCAAGAAGGGGGGGGGGGGGCGGATATATCTCTCCTGTTCTTTGCTGACGATTTGGTTTTTTGGGGGGAAGCAACTGATAAGCAGGCTGAGCCCATGGTTAGCATCATGAGAAGGTTCTGCGGGACTGCTGGCCAGGAAGTCAACTTGGCAAAATCCAAGACGTACGTGTCCCCGAATGTGCCAAGACAAAGGGCTAGGACTTTGAGTGCCCACGGCTCAATTCCTTTGACAACAGACTTGGGGAGGTATTTAGGGGTTCCTTTCCTTCTTGACCTGGCTGGCCACGTTACTGACTTTCTTTCTTCGTCAATTCCCCTCTTTGGAAATGGAATTCCCCTTGGGGTCTTTCTAGGCCCGGGGTCCTTCACAAAAAAAAAAAAAAAGAGCAGGGAAAATAACCCACATGCTTTGTTTGTTTTCTGCATGGCAGACATGGATTGCTGCAGTCTATGTTTTGCAGTTTTGTTTTCTGAAGTTGATATTGCCAGTCAACTGTGAGTAAGCTTCCACTGAGACGTTAGTCGGATGCGAAAGAGAGAATAGCATATACAGAGAGCCAATTTCAACCTGAGATATCCATGGAGAATCGCGTCTCTGTTTCTCTAGTCTAAATTCAGTGCCGGCTCCGACGTTTGGGTTACCGAAGCCTGACCTTAAACTTGGTTGTCCACTTGTTATTAAGTCATAAAAAAAAAATCAAGGTTATATTAAGTGCTTCTAGTTTGAATTCTATTAATAAATGAAAATTAAAATAAAATTATGGTTATAGTGCTTTATGATTTAGCATGATCTAATTCAAAGAAAAATATGATGGGTTTCTATTTATTTTTAACTTTCATTTATTTATTTTGATTATTGTTCAAAATTTAATGATAAAATAAAAAAGAAACATTATGGATCAACTTGCAAATATACAAATCTGACTTTAAAAATGGTTAATTTTTTCATTGAAGTTTTTTAAATTAGTGCCTGATTGCTTGTGTATGTATGCAAAAAAACCTTTGTGAGTCCTTTGTATGCACTAGTATGTACATATGCATGCCAAAGTATTTTGGTGTGTAGTATCTCAAAAATGAGTTGTGCTATGTATTCCAGATTCAGTGGTGGAATGATGAGTATTCCATTGTATCACTTTTGACTTTTGAGATACCATACATTTGTGGTGTATTCCAACAACAAATACCATTTCACTTTATGGACAAATTGTAAAGAGAGAGAAGTGGGTGCACTACAGTCAGCGAAGATGGGAGAGAAGGACTTAAAAAGAAACAGAATCCTAGACAAATGAAAAGAGTTAACAGAATTACTCATTCCAAGCTATTCCTGATTGTTCCACGTCATCAACAGCAGAATTGCCCTGCGTGAAAAAATGATTTCTCAATGCTCGGCACAAGAAATGAACCTTGGCACCTTATCCGTGCGAAAACTTAAGCACGGCCTACTAACCAGCAGACCAGATGCATCATTCATGATAGATTGTGTCGAAACATTAATATAGATAGATAGATAGATATTTACGTGGAAAATTTTTTTTTTTTTGGTTGCCCTAGCCCGTGGGTTGCCCAAGCCCAAGGGCTTGCGGGGCTTATCCCGGGGCCGGTCCTGAGTCTAATATTACCAGTTTTCTTCCGGCATAATTGAAGAAGAAGAAGGCACCGATTTGGTTTTTCCTTGCATTAAAATGGTACCTTGAAATATTACGACCCTAATGCAATACTAAACTCCAAGTCAGAGAGACTCTCTGATTACAGCTGCATACCATTAGTATAATCACCCTTTGACCCATAATTTCAGTTTTTCCTTTGCAAGTCATACTATTTTAAAAATAAAGATAAAGCAACTTTGTGCATAATTTTTTTCGTATCAATTTAAAGATCTAATTAATTCTTTAAATTGATAAAAATAATTACAAAATTTAAGACTTCCTCGAAGTGGAGGTTTCATTCCTTGGTCCCAACTTTTTATCAACCCACTAGACTCATATCATCTTCGTCAACCTTTTCTGTAAAAAATACAGTAAAACCTGTGTCTGTCGAAAGAAAATACAGGTGAAAGCTAAAACAATTGACCCAATAAAATTAGACCAGAATGTACTTCCAGTTCTCCAACAAAAAGCAAGCAGTGATATACTAAGCAATATAAGCTTAAAAGTGCCACAAACAAGCAGGATGCATCAATCTGAGAGTTGAAAAAGAAAAAAAAATCGACTTTCAAATTACTTCGAATGTTGCTAAATGCCATCGACATGGGAACTAAACTGGAATGTAGAATTTTATTCCGCTTTACCCGATCATATCAACCCTGGCTACTCAGAGAGGGTAGATTTCAGCTCACCATTGTTCCGCAGCTCCATCACAATATCACAACCTCCAATCAACTCGCCTTTGTAATAAAGCTGTGGGAAAGTGGGCCAGTTTGAGAACGCCTTCAACCCCTGCCTCACTTCCTCATCACTTAGAATATCGAAGGACCCAAAATTGATGCCCTCGTTTCTAAGCGCCTCCACCACCTTGGAGCTGAAACCACATCTTGGAGCATCTGGGGTACCCTTCATAAAAAGCATTACTGGAGAATCCGTAGTTAACCTCTTCAGCTGATCCTCAAGAGTCTCTTTCCCAGTAATCCCTTTTTCCACCAATACTTTCTTGAGTTCTCCACTCTTTTGCATCTCCAGCACGATGTCAGACCCACCAATGAGTTCACCCTTTATGTACAGTTGAGGATAACTAGACCAGTTTGAGTAAACTTTGAGACCTTGTCTAACTTCTTCATCGGTAAGAATATCAAAGGTCCCAAACTCCACCTTCTCTTGTTTAAGTATATCCACCACCTTCCGACTGAATCCACATTTGGGTTCATCTGGTTTCCCCTTCATAAATAGCATTACTGGGCTTGTATTGACTAGGGTTACAAGCCGGGCAGTTAGGGTTGCACTCAAGCCAGTAGACTCGGATACACCACCCTGTCCAACATTAGGTTCAGTTAATTTTGCATCATTCGAATCATAAATACCAACTCCGTGATCTCTGAAAACTTCTTTTAGCTCACCACTCTCGTGCATAGCTATCGCTATGTCGGAACCACCAAGAAGCTCTCCCTTGCAGTACAGCTGAGGGAAAGTTGGCCAATTGGAGAACTTTTTCAATCCCTCGCGAACTTCGCTATCTAAAAGGATATCAAAGCTTCCGAACTTGACCTTTTCTTCATTCAATATTTGGACAACTTTCCGGCTAAACCCACACATGGGTTCCTCAGGAGTTCCTTTCATGAAAAGCATGACGGCGTGAGAGTCAATAAGCTGCTGGAGACGCTTTTTCAGTCCATCAGTAAGGCCAGGTGGGACTTGGATTTCTGCTTGAGATGAACCGTTTTGTTTGTTTAATTCCTTCACTGTTTCGAGGATACTGGGCCCTGCAGCCATCCCCAGGCTTGCAGGAGCTGCGGGTTCCCCTGGGGTGATGGGCCCTGCAACTTTAGCAACTTTGTTGGCCAAACTAGAAGGGTCTGCACCCTCCAAAGTATCAACAGTCTTTCCATCCTAACAAAGGAAAAGAAGTTCATAAAGTGAAGCAGATTTAAGGCAGATAAATGTCTTTGTTCACGTGGGTGGGTGGGTGTGTAAATCTAAAAATATCTTATGTTGCCCGGTGGTGATAGAGACTGTATTGCGAAGGGTTTTCAGTTTGCACTACCTTAAATATTTAGATCTCTAAGTTACTCGTTTTCTAGGAAAAAGACATAGGATTTATTTTACCAACTTATCCATGTTTATTCCCGCATAAACCACAGATACAGCATGCTGATCAAAACAAATTTCTCATCAATATTCATCTAACACATTTTGCTGGCAAAATGATTTAACTGGAATTATACATTATGAGCTGCAAAAGCGATCTGAATAATTTACGATAGAATTGATATTGGTTGTGGAAAGCAAATGTGGAGATTCACAACCAAGCACTCAATCACGTTTGTTAAATGCTCAATAGGATGGTCCACTTCTTTCATTTTACACGTGTTCTGATTATTCTAATCAATAAGGCCACGACACTTTTTCCTAGTGGCACGACTTTTTCTGTGCATTGGTGATTATACCCTCTTTGGTCATACTGGGCTCGGGATTCTGTTCATCTTCTCACTTTTACAAGTATGGAGTACTATTTTCTAAAGTTTTCGTCTTCTTCCCCATTTCCTCACTACACCACCTCCAAAGATCAAACATTCTGATCTGATTTCGAATATTTCTCTTTTGGATACAACACATACAAGTACCCCATCTCTTCCAAGATCTAACACCAAGTTTACATGAATCAGTACTTGCAGCGAACTTCAAAATATTTATGCGAAATTGAAAATGAAATTCAAACCCTCTTTCCTCAGACAACCCCATTTTTGCCTTTTTCTCTTCTTTCACACTTTTACGATTGGTTTAATTTTGAGGCCATCCATCTCTACCTCACGTGTTTCATAAACATTCCAAAATGAAAGACAGAAATCGGTGGAAACAAATATGATATGCTCGATTCTGAGATCACCAACGGCAAACTGAGAGATTGTCGACCATCGAAGAGATCTTTCATGGACGTCGTCGGCACCGGAATGCGTCTTGATGACATCTGGTCATCTACAGGCGAGGAGGTTGGATCCGATTCCGGAATGATGGTGAAGGACATGCAAATCGATTGAAGCGAGAAGATAAATGAAAGAGGAAAGTTGAATGGGCCTGACCCACCTATGATGCAAGCAGAGGAAAGAGAAGCAGAGACAACTAGAACAAATTGAGGGCACACTTGTCAAGACAACAGAAACAGTCGTGGCACTAGCATAATAAGTCGTGGCATTAGGGCCACCCGGCTTAAAAAAGAGGAATAATTCTTATTTCGGCACTTTTCCTTTCTTCAAAAATATAGCAATGTATCCTCTTCTTTTTTCCCCTAATTGGCGTCTTTTAGAATTTTCTATATAAACTAAATTCACAAGAAAAATTTTTGCAAACAAAAGGGCAGAGAAACAAAAAGAAACTTACCAAAAGAAAAAGGGGGAGGCGAGTGGGAAAGAAGAGGAAAAAGAAACAAAATTTCTTCAATTAAACATACCTTGAAGAAAACAAAATAAGGTACAGCAGAAACTGAATAAGCCTCTGAGATCTCTGGTTGTTCTTCAGCTTCAATCTGCAACAAATGGAAAAACTATAAGGATAAGAGCATTACAGCACTTAGAATCTTGCTAGGTCTGATATTCAATAATTACGCGAAGCATCTGCAAATGTTTTTGCTTGATACGCACACAAAAAATGGTCACCATTACCATCATCCAAATGATAGAGCTCTGGAGGAAATTTTGCACATAGAATAAAGCACCTGGCATTTTAGTCTATTTACGCACACATCCATATCAATGGAGCCACGGAAAAAACTTGAATTGATCAGGTTGCGAATATCATGATTCCACTTGTGTGGACAACATTTCATAATGAACACATAGATGATCATTATGATACAAAAATATAATTTCACAAGACAAAGCCATCTTGGTCACATGGCTATAAACCTCGGATTAAATTAATTTTTTAGTTCAACTACAATGTTCACCAAATTCTAGATACTTGAGAGATTTGGACCAGGGAACCATAATCTTGGTAGAGCCCACTAAGGCCCCACTGTACCCCCCGTAGTGTGCTAATGCACTACGGCGACTCCTCATCCATGTCTTACCATTGCGAGCCCGTTCTAATAATAAAACTGAGTTAATTTGACTATTTGGCATTTTAAGTAGCAGGGAAGGACCCAAGGGAGTGGCTGGGGGCGACCACCACCGCAAACTAGAGAAGCTACTGTTAGTTGTTACTATTTTAAAATTATGTAGGATCGTCCCCTTGAGATTTTTCTGATTTTTTTTTTTGGTCACTGCTCTGGGTGCTCCCTTACAGCATCTATTTTTCAGATTATACTGGTTTTAACTAAATTCACCACACCGAACTTAAAATCTTGGGTATGTCCTTCCTTGGGTGAAGGAGTCCACCTATATGCCGCTAGTTTTTTTCTAATGCGGCCCGCATCACTCACAAGAGGTCACAACAAAGGTGAAATAGTTACAACTACTACATAGTTGTGGAAGTTATGAATGAAGTTAATGCGTGAACAAGGTATGTTCAAAAGGTGTTACCTAAAGATAGACTCTAGCGTGGACATATACAAGTGGTGAAGAAACTTTGACATTGGGGAGAAGGGGATCTCATTGGACTGTGTCGGGTTCCATTCTTAGACTGTTACTCAGTAAAGCTTCGCATGAGGTTATATGCAGGGGCTAAAAGAAAATAGACCAATGGACCCGAACCAAACTGATTGGTTTTCAGCTGTTTATTAGCCAAGAGTGGTTAGTTCGGTTTTCATTTGTACAAAATTTAAAGTCCGTTCAATTTGTGGTCTATAACTTTATGTCACGTGGTTATATATGTAAACAGGTACATTAATGAAGTATTAGATTATCAACCCCCCTCCCCTCTCACTTTGCATTGTTTCACACCAGTAATTGCTTTGGGCGAGTTCTTAGCTCTTGGTTCTTTAATAAAATTTAATTCTAGTAAGCAATCTCTTTTTTTTTTGATACATGTAACATTCTCTACCTCGGCAAATGCAAGGTATCAGAAAGAATTTTGTTCCTGTGCCATGTTCAATATTTGTTCTCTTTCTAAAAGGGTGTTAAATGTAATCCTAAATTGGCTAACCAACCAAACTGAAACTGAAAGTGTTTGGTTTGGTTGCGTAACCAGTTCCATCAGTTTTCGGTGCTGATTTGTACAAAATCGACATGTTAGTTAGCTGCAAAATCTACTCCATACTGCTACTGACGAGACTAATTACAGCCCTAGTCATCAGTCAGTAACTTCTTGGAAACCTTAATGCACAAGGTGTTTGAGTTTTTGTATGGATTGGTTCTACCTCTAGTTATGGCGAATAGTGACAGACTCTCAGCATATTGTTAATTGTGAAGACAACAGAAAATAGCCCTGCCCTACATTAGAAGTAATTCTTTCATTGACTATTTGCTCTCTTGGAATGGCAACAAGGGGTTTCTTTGTCTTCTGGGATGACTTGCACTAGATGGATGCTAAATCTTAACCCATATTACATCCATCTGCAGAACAGTATCTTTCTGATTTGGTCCAACTAATTTAAAATGAATGGCAAAACAGGAAGGTAATAATAAAAATTTCAGGATTATAAGAAGAAAATAAAAAAGAAAAGAAAAAGTTATATTTTTGCCATGAAGCATAGTTGAAAAGTTTACTGCTTGATCATTGGCACAACGTGCAGTTGATCTATACTTCTATTCCTTGAGTAAAGTGTGTGATTGCTAACTTAATATTGCAAAGGTGAGCTCTATAATTTCTAACGGCAGATGGAAGAGGCCAAGACCTAGAAACAGAGTTACTAGACAGATTATGGCCAATAATACTCCAGAGAATTTTCTGCCTCCATCTCTAGGGATGACTCTGTGATTTGTCGCCTTCTAAAAAGGTCAGTTTTCGGTAAAGGATATGTGGGAGGCTTTAGGGGAGGTCCTGTTCCTTGGGCTAATCTCATCTGGTTTCAGAGGAATATTCCAAAATGGGCCTTTATTTGTTGGTTGGATTGCTTAGGGAAATTGGCTACAAAGGACAGACTTCGAAGATGGGGGATGGATGTTGATGTGTCCTGCGCCTTGTGCTCTCAGAATGAGGAAAATTTGCAACATTTGTTCTTTGATTGTAGTTTCTCCAACAACATATGGGGTAAGATTCTGCGAAGGTTTGGAATTCAGATAAGGCCAAGGGTCTGGGATATAGAGTTGGCCTGAGCTTCTAGGTTCTGGCGTTCTGCCATGGTAAATCCTTCAAAACTCACCTTTTCAACATCTCTTTCGCAGCAGCTGTGTATCAAGTTTGCATAGAGCGGAATGCCAGAATTTTTCGCAGCAAGAATGGTGGACGATCATAGCATGTTCAAGGCTATTGAAACCAACGTGAGGGCTAGAGTCATCTCATGAAGAAAATTTCCCCGAAATCAGAAAACTTTAGGTTTTTGTCATGAATGGAGAATCCCTGAATGGATTCTTGAGGGCGGTAGGATGCTGAATGTATAGTTGCTTGTCTTCATATTTATTTTTTTGGGTTGGGTGTTTTTCTATGTCGCTTCAGGGAAGGAACTCCTACCCTTTGAGTTGTATGCCTCTGGCTTAGCTTTGGTGCTATAACATGAATCATTTACAGGAGAAAAAAAAAACGAAAGAAAAGAGCCCACCAAGGCCCATTACACTGCGAAGTGCATCAGCGCACAGAAAACACATGTCACCAGTAGGATAAGAGAGCACCTAAATCCTAATCCAGTAGACCAACCCCAAGTTAGGAATTCAATATAATAGTTGGTTAAGAATTCATGCACTAAGCAAAAGAACCCAGACACTAATTCCTTAAATTACTCTGTCTGGAGCAAAATCATCCTGACAAGCATTAGGGTTTGTGAACCCCAAAAACATACATCAAAATCCACTCAATCACGATTCTCTCAATTCTGAAACATTTTACTCGGCCCTAATTCATAGAAATCAAGTGTTCTTAGCATAGCCAGATACAAAGGCATACATACGTACGCAGGTATGTCGATACATGGAGAGAGAGAGAGAGAGAGAGAGAGAGAGAGAGAGTACCCGTAAGAAGAGGGCGTTAGGGAAATCAGTGGAGAGATGGGAGAAGACTTGGTCCATTTGCTTGGAAGCTTCACACCAAGAAGCCCAGAAGTGAAGGATACCGGCTGACCCTTCCTTGATTACGCTGTCAAGCTCCCCCTTCGACTGCACATCTCTCACTGTTCCTCCCATTTTTTTCTTTTCCTTTACAGTATTGAGAGAGAATTGTAATGGAGAGAGAGAGAGAGAGAGAGAGAGAGAGAGAGAGAGGGGTTTGTGACGAAGAAGGAGAGAGAGAGAGAGAGAGAGAGAGAGAGAGGCGACTGTGTTTTGACGCTGAGTTGTTGCTGCCGTTAAAAAGCTAGGGGAACGAGACGAGCGAATCTTCAATCTGTGACCGTTCGTTTCTTTTCTGATCTCTTTTGCATTGGCATGACACCTGAAATTATTATTATTATTATGTACGTTTGTTTGTTTTGTAAAAAATATTTTTTCTTTTTTTTTTTGAACGGCCTGTTTTTATTATCCTATATTTGGTTAACAATTGAAAACATTAGTCGTGGAGAAAATTTTTTTCTAAAAAAGGTTAAGAAAACACAGAAAATGCAATATATAAAAACATGTACATACAAATACGTTACAGAAAGCTATGTGTAAGTGTTACTTGACTTTCAGAAATTTAATCAGGTTGCATGCAGATTTTTTTTTTAACAGGGGTTGCATGTAGAATTTGGGATGAAAACATTTGTGCCCCAATGATGGAAAATATTTTACTAGTACTTACAGAAAAATATTTTATACCGAAACAAATGGAGCCTATATTTCTAAATTATTCCATTTGTTCGAAAAATCTCTACACAAATTCAACACCCTCTTAAACCGTAGTATTTTAGATGATCAAAATAAAAAACCTTAATCGAAAATGTGGTTGTAAAGGATTGCACTATTCATGGCAACTCTAATTTTATTATTCCGTTCTTCAAAATCTTTCCTTATTTTTATCTAAAAAACTCTTAACATTTCTTCCATTTCTAAACTCTATGCTTCTTACTTTTACCATTTTCTATACAATATTGATCTCTTTTTAAAGGTAAATATTTATTTTGAAGTCATAATGAAAAGGTTCCATCCTTGGAGGTGGGATGATATATATATATATATATATATATTCATCCTATATATTTGGAAGCTCAATACTCTTTTTTCTATAATGGACTTCAAAATGGAGGAGAGTTTTGGAGAGCGAATTGAAGTAGAATGATTCCCCAAATAGAGAGAAACGGAGGATTGGTTGGGGATGCCCTTATACCATTAAAAGCATTCGGTTTCATTTGAAGCAATACAAAATAACTTGTTTAATTTCTTCTTTTAATAAGCTTTTTGGTTGTTCCACACTCTTTTTAAAGATTGGAATTTCACAAAGAATAAGTGCACCCGTTGGAGTCAAAATGACTTTAATTTGCCGAAGTCATCCATGCCAATCTTTGACAGATTTGGCAGCCAGAGTTGCTGTTAAATTTGGCGCCAAAGATTGCTTTGTCCTTTTTGACCGACAACGTTGAATTACGGTGGAGCACAGTGCACCACTTTGCTATATGTTTTTAATCAAATTTTGACTTCAGCAGTCTAAATGACTCTTGTAGACTTGTGCTAATAACACAAGAGATCCTTTTCCAAAGCCCGAACTTTCTTTACTTCACTTCAATTCAATTATCTTTCCTGTATAACATTCCTGACAACAGAACGGAGCCTAAGAGATCCCTATCATGATAGGAAGAAGGGGAAAAAAAAAAAAAAAAAGGAACACAAAATAGATGCGAAAGGGTTGAAATTATGTTAAGCCATTATCAAAATTCGAGGGATTTTCTATATCTCAAGACTAATCAAATACGCACGAATTTAGATTACGTTTTCTCCCAAATTCTGTTGAATATATGGAGCACTTAATACAGATGGAAATACCATGTTGGACACAAATATTTTTCACTCAGCTTAGCATCATTTTCTGGCAAAACTCAAACGTTTCGGATTTATTTCTTCCAGTAGGATCAACATAGTTCCAGGGTTCTCTCCTTCGATCCACGCGATGGACTCCTTCTCCAACAGCTTTATAATCTGCCCGTGTGAAAACGCAAATAAATGTTAGTACTTCCTACCGCATTGTACACGACGAATCAAAAATCAAAATCTCACGCAATTACACGTACGCAATACGCCTATTCAAAAAGATAGAGGAAGGAGTCTACGGCTCGTATGAAGCAGTTATATCTATGAAGAATAGAGAAGCCATTAGACTGCAGCTTTACCATAGTTTAGGGCCTAGGCTTAAGGTAAGTAATTTGGCAAACTCTGCTGATCATGAAAGCAGTCATCTAGCCCTAACTGAGACCCCACTGTAACTGAGTACACAAGACTTCTATTCTGTTTTCGACTAAAGGTAGTTCTTCTGTTTTCTTTTGCTCTATCGATGATCGAGCCACTCTTACACTACTGCTTGACACTTACCTCCCACGTCATCACCTTACAGGGTGAAGTCGCCGAAAGTGAGTCTCAAGGTGAAAGAGTCGTCTTTGAACTTCACGCGGGCATGGGGCAAAAATATCCCAATTAGCAGAAAACTAGAAGTAGTTTTCTCTAATAGCAAAATTGACAAGCCACTAGAAATAAAAGTGGCATCTATGGATCTAGGAAAAAAAAAAAAAAAACTAGACTCTGGTTTTACTTTTGCTAAAAAGTCTACTTGAACCACTGATAGATGCCTTCAAATTGGATATGTCCGCCAATGAAAAGTTGAACAAGAAACAGTTTTGGACTACAAGTACATTACTTAAACCTCAATCTTACCAGTCGCCTGCGGGACCCTTTTGACGTATCTTCATCATTCGTCTCCACGATAACCTTAAGATACTTCATTGCTGGCAAGAAAGACGGCATAGATCCATGTCTATGTTACGTTAATCTATAATAAATAAATGAAGAACTTGGGAAAATAATTGCTTACATGGAATGCCAGAAAGAGAAGACAAATGACACTTTAAGAGACGTATTGCCTCCTTGGCACCATTCTCATGCAAATCAAGAGTCACTGTATCTTCAGTCTCCTCATTTCTGCCAATGAACATGAACGCAATTCATTGATAAAACAACAAGACAGACCGTAAATCACCAATGCTCAACCCCAGTAATAAAATTGAAATAAATGAAAGAAAATAATAAAACAAAAATGGCTGACCCAGGTTCAAAAATTATCCCAGCAGATTCTTCATCTGCTTCGCGAGCTTTTGTGTGATAAAACTGACCCTATTCACACCAATGTCAAACACAATGACAATCATTAGATTCATCAATTAACTACAAGCAGCATGTGCTTTTCCCCTTTTTCCTGATTAGTGGGTTTAAGCAAGAATATTTACATTCACTTTTGAAGTCAAATCTCCAAATTCTAGTATAGCTAAAGGAGATAGAGCGATGGCAAAGAAAGAAACTAAATTGTCACTTCAATCCAAAAATCAAATGACCACGCACCTCTTCCAAAAGTCTGCCAGCCAGAGATTGATCTCCCTTAGCAAATGCATCAACAGCCTGGAAAAGAAAATTTGGAAGTAAAAAGAAAATGAAATAATTCCCTTCTACTGCTTGTACTTGAAAGGCAGTACCTAATAGCACTTCAGCGCACACGTAAAATGCCTTTAGCTCATGGTACCAGCAATGACAACACTTAAATGGGAGTCTTACAGATTTATAATATTCCTTCATGGTAGCTCGATTCTCCCTAACAGCTTTACGGAGCACCTCGTAGCTATCCCCTTCATCTACAAATTTTGGCAGCGCATTTTGTGAGAAAACAGAAAGAAAATAGTAACACACAAATACAGTACCAGAGAACATGTTTATTTCCCTAATCCTAGTATTAGGTGGGCATACCATCCTCCTCGATAGCATTAGGTGGGTTTATTTTGTCAATCTTGCATTCTACTGTAGTGTTTGTTGAGGCCTCAACCACTGCCTGTCCAGAGGCTTTTGATTTCTTTACCGCATCAACTCTGAATGTCCTTGCATGAAACTCCTCAGAGCTCCCAGAAGCATGAAAGAGAGCAGATAAAACTTCATGTTCGATATCAACGCGTCCTTTCTGTTTTCTTGGTACTTTGGATCCATTTGCCTTCAAATCCAATTTCAAGTTGCTGCTGATTTAAAGCACCATATGTTTCAATTGGGAAAATAACGGCATCCGCTAATTTATTTCCTCAATAGTCAGTTCAACAGCAAAATGTTGAGGTTGCCAATTTTGACAAGAAAAAACATACCCTCCAGCACATGAAGTAGATTCCAGTTTGGGACTTGTATATGCAGACTGTACATAAATACAAGAGCAAGATCAATTAAAATAATCAACAAACTCTCGATGCAATATTTATCAAGAGTAGTTACGGAAGAAGAGAATAAAGACCAAAGGAAGATGAACTTGTTCAAAATACTACAATACAAAAAAGAAAGTCGCGTTGAGGGTAGTCATCTACTTCAAACGTGATGTAATGACACAAAGGATCATCTATATCCATGAGATAAGCAAAAAACTTGGATAGATTGGTTGGACATGCAAATAGTAGATTATAAAAGCCCTTGTCCCACTGCAGCAAATACAAAAAATGTGAGCACTCTTGATCTTATCTGATCCTAGATACACCTATTTGGCTCATATCCTACCCCAAAAGGAAGGACACTAAATATGCTACACGACCTCAAGATTGGATAGTGAAGCACCACTCTAAAAGTTGTTTTAGCCTTTTAGGTACATGGTATGCTTGAGTTTTTTCTTCCTCATCACTTTCCCTATTCATTGGCATGTTGCAGCAAAGGAAGCCAATCCTGTGTGATAGTCACAGAAGCATCCATAAGTGGTTGAGTTTAAAAGGAGAACAAAAAACAAAGATCTAAGAGCTCATTTCAGATGAAGTGACCTAGAACGATAGGGAAGAGAAAGTTTTTCTCTATCCAAAGCAAATTGAATAATCTAGGCTCCTTCTAAATGATTTCGGGGTCATTTTGATACTTTAACAGAATTTCAAGACCACCATGATAAATGCTTCAATTGTTTAGTTACCAATCGTCCTAAAAGCTTAAATGTTATCAATTTTGGATACATTTCAAACATGCAAGGATCTTTCTGGGATAGGTCGGGATAAGGTGGGGCTTAAAACTATATATTTTTAAAGTAAACATCAATTGTACGGGGCAAACAATAACTGAAATATATACATAGCAGTTGGTGGAGACATAACAGGAAAGACAAGCCCAAGGATCAGACCAGTTAATCGGTTGATCGTTTTTGCAGCGCTGTTTTCTTTTTCATTGGTCAAATGTCCCGTGGAAGGATAACTAAATAATGGAAATATGGGCTTCCATTCCTCTTGTTTGAACCTTCCTTCGATGATAGGAATGCTAACAATGTATATATATGAATACTAGCCAATCAGTTTGAGGGAAAACCATGAACAAGAATATTAATCTGTAAAGTCCTTTTCTAAAAAATACGTACATATATAGTCAAATATAGCCCGTTAAAATAAACAAAGGCTAAATCCCATAAATTCTGATGGCCTTGTCCCATTGCCAATGACTATGTACAACGAGAATTTTTCAATTTTATGTCCTTACCATACTATAAGAATTTCTCAGATATCAATGTTTTTGTTTACCATATAGATGAGGGCAATCTCAGTTTCATGTTCACCATATAATGAAAATCTATAATTGTGTGTCATGTAAAAGGCAAATGAACACAATGTGAAAGTCTCACATTTCCATTCCCATTTAGGTGAAGAATTCGCATTATGAGAATGTTCCATTTTCATGTTAAAAAATTCTCTATTTTTTTAATTTGCTGGACCAGAAATTGACTCACCAACTGAGGGGTTGGCCAACTGACGACATGTAAAATAGGCGATGAAGTTTGTTGGTGAGCAACCAAAACGTTCGTTGTGGGTCTAATTTATGTATATATGCATATCATTTGTACACATACAAGAGTTTTTGCAATAGTAGGAATTTCAAATTCGTTGATTCTGTAACCTATATGGAATACATGGCTCAGATTTTAGGAGTTAATCTGTTATTTTTCTGAGAGATTTGGCTAGAGGGGGGGATATTAGACTTGCAGAGGAGGTTGGAATGGTTTCAAATAACAAGACTATATGATTACTCGTGCTTAAAGTAGCAGAATTTTTAGTCTTGTACTAGGCATAAAAATAAGGGTGATTTCTTCTCCAGGAAAATAAATTTTACTGGCGTATTCCAAATGCATCCATGTTTTATCACATCACCATATCTGCATCGTGTCGTATCTATAGTTGTGCTTCATAGTCCAAGTAGCTACACAAAAGCACAAGAACATTGTCGTTGACACCATTAGGCAGGTTATTCAAGCATAGGTGGGGCATATAAGTGAACAGAACAATGGGACAACCCAAACAATCGGAAAAAAGGTTTTGGCAAAGACCAGATTAGAAATCATCTTGAATTCCACTCTTGTCTGAGATTCTACATATTACTCAACTGCAGTTCAAAAGAAGTTTTGTGCGAACTTGTGTAATGCTATTGGCGCATTAGCACATTTACTTGTTCACAAAAGAGAATAAAACTCCGCAATGGGTACTTTAGTTCTTCAAATATTGGCAAACATGCTAACCCTTTGTGTGGATGTACTGCAAAAATCGTCCCTCTTCTCTGAAGTAACTGCTGGCAAATCAAGTAACTTCTCCACGTTCTGCATGTTCAGAAAGTAAAGAAAAAATTATCATCCCCAATGCCACCCAAGGTAAATACTTGGTTAGGTCTTGCTTGTATAGGAAAAGCAGACAAATTATCACATAAGATGCAGATGGAGAAAACTTGCAACCCCATTCCAATGACAAGAAAACCAAAAAGAAGAACCAATACTTTGCAGCATGAAACTTAGAAGCAGCCTTTGAACCCCTGACACGCCGAACTGCTAGCCGTTTCCGTCAGCAACACGCGACGTAGGGGACACTTATTCCAATACATTTAATTATTTGTAAGCAGGGGACGCACTAGGGACACATCTCAGAAACCCATGTTGTTTTACTTGTAATATGTGAAAGCAAACAACAAGAATTTGGTTGTTCCTGGATGGAATGTAAAGGAAACAACAAGAATTTCGTTGATCCTGGATGGAATGTTATCATGTCCGTATCCATGCACATGTCTGCAGTACCGGTGCTTTTTAGGAAGAGCCATAGATAAAATATTATTCTACCCTTTTCTCATGCTCTGTCAAAAAAGTTAACTCATTGTTAGGCACTTAGTTGTTATTTTTCTTCACTGGAGCTTATCTCTTCACATGAGAAATTTCCCCTAACCTCATTTGTGCTGCTACTTTTTGTTTTCTCTCTTTCTTAAAGGATCACAAATATTTCCTTCCTATGGGAACAAGTATCTCTTCCTCCTTCCAAAACTCTAACCTACCCTGTTTTTTTCTTTTTCCCAACCATGATAATTCGAATCGAGCAATATACGAATTTAAAAAAAATTTCAAAGGTTAGGCCTGCCCTCTTTGATGCCATTTGGCTTCGATTTGGGGGCATGATTATGCAGCAAAACAGGTATAGGGGGACCACCATTCAGTGGTATTCTGAGAGCAGCCACTTTGTGCATATTGCCAAAGGTTAAGTCTGTCTCCAATCTTCCCCCGCCTATACCCCCAATGATTGGGAACTACATGGCTTACGTTGTAAAAAAAAATTCAAAAGAATCTAATTCCCCAGCCATAGGGAAGCATCAGAGATCTATTGTTTCTGTTTTGAAGGTTTACACATTACACATGTCTCCTTTTGTATGTTATAGCCATAGATTTCATGACCAAGCCTCTGCTAGCTTTTTAGGCTTTAACAGAACAAATAGAGACACACGTCTGCCATCGAAATGCCTTGGCCCGTGCCAAGACTAAGGTGTTAAGTTTGACCCACATTTAAATCTTCACACTTAAGTAGTATGTTGGACACATCCCTCAAAAGGTCCATGTTCAATGGATGTTATCGCTCATAATTTTTAATAACCTGATAACTGTACCCAATCACAAGAAGAAGAGCAAGCAAAGTGTGAATTTGCTGGAAATATGTGATACCTTGCAAAATATGGACGAAATCTATACAAAATTGGGAGACAACATAAGCAAAACTACGTCAAGAACAGAGCACATATCAGAATAAATAAAAAAGGCCGCATTCATAGTAGGTAGAATATAGACATACCTTGTGCAGATCATAGCCACAACAACCTGCAAATTCAATTCATAACCTGATTAGTAATGCTGAACCAAGGTCTGAAGACTATCAAATTAGTTATAAAGTCTTGACAACCGTAGTGTTTCAAAAAAGGGTGAAAGGATTTCACTAAGAAAAGTTAAATCAGTTAGCATGTCCATGCCAACAAAACTGAAGAGATGCCAAAAAACAAATCATTCTGACCATCCAAACTTTGAGCAACTAACTAGAGTTTCTCCAGATTACCCAAAACAGAAAGACTGCCAAAATCATTCAGAACTATGAATGATGCATCATCACGTAAACTAATAGCATGTATGAGACCACAGTTCTCACAATAAATAAGGGCATAGATGAGCGTCTTTTAAAAATTAACCCCATGATTTAGTTTCAGCGAGTTTGTCAGCATTTGTAAATAATACTTGGTAAATCGGGGTTTACTTGAAGAATCAACTTAATTAAAAGTTTGACGATGGAAGTACTGGACAATGCCAAACGTGTCATATGGCGTCATGCCCATTAGGAACTCCAGCTACTACAAGTGCATACTGGGCACTTCACACCTCAATAAGTGGAGTTTTTAAAACCCTTGAACACTAAGGAAACATCATCAAATCTTTGAGCTGCAAGAAAGATTGATCTTCCAGCTCTCAAAGCCTGTTCCACTACACAGTTGCAGCAGCTGAGTAGCTCCAAACTTCTACACGCACAGTTGCATAATACTTTTCATAAAAGAAAGAGCACGGGGTAAACTCTAAACACATTGATCACTAGAATATTAGTGGCACTACAAGAAGAAAGGGAGACAAAAGAACATGAATCCTTTGTTTTGTTCATGAAGCACCAAAGGCATTATATATTCTATACATGCACAAGGGGTAGACCTCTTCCATGAGGCAAAAATATTGCATGATGACACCTCAAGTGCATGCAGATTTGAGCATCTAAGCATGAACGTCAAGAGTTTCGGACCCTTGCCGTAAAAATAACCACAACTGCCAATGAAAGTTATGGCTATTCAAATTACATCAGTCATCAGGTATCTTCTCCTAAGTACATCACAGCCTCCGTGACTTGGATTATAGATGTTCTTCGCAAATATAACACTTGCGAAAAGGCATTTGTGCTTAATCTATTGGCATAATTCATCGTTTGACTCTATCAAACGCTATTCCTATTGAAGTTGCAGAGCAAATTAATATGCTATCTCATTCAAGTAGAAAACTATAGAAGATTACGACACCACGTAGATAAATTATAATACACTATGTTGAAGAGACATCTATGAAATATTTCCAGAGAAATTATAATTTCCAGATTCATAAGCATGAAGTTAAAGATACCGTAATACAGGCTCATCAGGCTTTCTAAGAAACAGAATACAGAAAAAAAACAAACAATTAATCCTTTCTTTCAAACAATAAATCCTTTATTTCACTAATTGTGTGTTTGGATGTGGGATTTGCAATTTCGATAGAAAGCCCTGTGGTAACTTTGACGTCAAAGATCTAGAGTTTGCACACTCGATTTTCCAAGAGGATGAGGATTGAAGCTTAGAGCAGCCCAAAGCTTTCCATAATGTACTCAACTTAGAAGCTTAGATGCTTGTTGAACTTGTCTCACATCTCTTTTCTAGGCCACCTAAGCTTGGTTAATGTAATAAAGAAAGCCAATCTAGTCATTGCCTATTGGTTTTAGGTTGGATGCCTCAAAAAATTTCTACCATCCATGGGACGAGCTACGTCTTGGCTGGTCTCTTGGAACAAGACTTTGCCCTTTGTGACTTTGTCTCATCTATCTCTCTATATCAGCGTCTAACTTAAAGGCAATCTGCCCATTCACAATAATTTAAGGTTGGGTGTAAACATGTTTTAAGATGCAATAATAGTATATTCCAAAAAAAAAAAAAACTCAGCGTCTAACTTAAAGGCAATCTGCCCATTCACAATAATTTAAGTCCGGGTGTCAACATGCTTTAAGATGCAATAATAGTATATTCTAACAAAAAAACAAAGCAAAATACATTCACACAATGATAAGTGGGTTCATGTAGAAAGCATTCATGAGGGTTTACCAAGAATATTTCTTATCATGTCTCTGTCCAGCTGAAAGCCCTCTCCAAGCATCTTAAATAGAAATTCCTCTGTAGCGTTGTTCGTTCCAAACTCCTTTGCAAGATTAAAAGAAGATTTTTCACTCAAAAGTTCAATAACATGAAAAGTTCAATAATTCCTTCGCAAAAGGACTTACATAACTTTTACCAAGTACCCCAGAAACATGATTATTTCCTAATTTTGACGATTCTAAGACTCCATGAGGTGACTCCTCAGAAACATCACTATGAGATACATCTGAAGATTCTTCACTCTTTGGTAATTTATTTGGTGGTTGCATACATGTGCTATTCGACAACTCATATAGCATTGCACCAGTCAAATTTGCATCACGTCCAGCCTTGCAATAAGCATTAGCTATTTGCTCAAGAGAAAAGGCATCACCAAATTTATCAAGCAATCCTTCTAAGATACTTGTCTCTGCGTCACTGTCTAATGGGTTTAAACCAGATCCCTCCATCCCAAAAATACTACAAAGCACAAAGAGGACAAGTGATTTGCATTACCATTAAGTGTGTAAACCACAAAGATGAAGTAATTTTACAAGTTATTCAACAAAAAAGATGGTTGGACAAATGTGGCAGCAAAAGTATTTTGTGTGTTGAATCTCGCAACCCATAAACTTCAATAAGAAAATAACATATATCTTGCATAACAAGCGAAACAGTTGCACGTAGTTATCCTATCATCAACTTACAGCCTTACACAAGACACTTCACATTTTCAACTCACTTCACAAACTACAATGGTCCTATAGCATTTATGTGCACCGAAGTGAGACACCCACATATTTCTCATGTTGCGTGCCTCCCACTTAGGTTCCTAATCTCTCTTGTGGGTTAGTGGAAGCCTAGTATCCTTTTTGTAGGCGTTGCACACTTGCAAATAATTCCCAATATTGTTGTGGAAACTTTCCTTCTAGAAAGATGTAGGTTATATTCCAGAGATGTTTCTCAAGACAGTACTCTAGAAAATCCAAAAATAATAATAATAATAATAATCTAAAGAGTACTCTATAGAGGGGGGAAATATCCAGAGGGTTGTGGAGATATCTAGAGTGGTGATGGTGGAGGTGGTAGAAGATTCTAGAGATACAATAGAAATAGTGTTGACTCTCAACAAAATGACACGAAGCTCTGTACCAACCGGTAGAACAGACGTAGAAAATAGCAGTTGCATTGCTCAAGGCAAGCAGTGGGAATTTAAAATCAATGATAATGGCAGAGAGCTAAACTGCTACTTCATTCTAAAGTGTTCTTCTTCCTCAAATAGCTTACGATACTTAAAAAGGCACATCTTGACTACAACACCAAATTACAGTTGCCTCTACCAATGATGTAGATTTATGTAATCAAGCCAAAACACAGAAGAGAGAAAATTTTGCATTACCCAAAGCGAATATTTATACGTAAAGGACATAAACAATCTGAAAATATTGGTAGTATAAAGCGAAATACCGCGACATTAACCAAGATTAACAATTTCAAATACCTGGTCGGCCCACATTCACTATCAGCGTGCTTATACGATTTCATGTGTATTCCACTTGAGTATCACTAATCAAATTTGCGTAACAGTGGCAACAAGTACACACACACGAAAAAAAAAAAAAGAAGAAGAAGAAACTAGTACAGTCCAAAGGGTACTTGAATTGGTACTGCTTTCTACGAGAAAATAACTTCCCCACACTAGAACAGGATTCAACATCATCGCGCAAGAAGGCGAAAATAATACTCGAAAGGCGGGTATCAGATGTTTCACAAACCACATTCAATAGCAGACACTGAGAAATTTGAATGCAAGTGCAGTAAACAGTTTAACAGGTATGCTTAATTTGGTAACTCAAAATGCTTAATTCTAGTATCTGTTAATGACAGGAATAAGCAATCGAGATAAGGAATGAGCAAGCAGAATTCGTATACAAGCAGCTTACTTGGTGTGAGGGCTTCCCTTCTCAGACCAAACAAAGGTCCAAAGTAAAACAAAACAAAGCTCTCTCTCTCTCTCTCTCTCTCTCTCTAGAAGTAACAGTGGTAAATACGGAATTCTTTTGAGGTCGTATTATTTTGGGAAAAATTCAAAATACCCCCAACCTATACACCCAAATTCAATTAGACTCCCAACCTTTTAAAAACTTCAATTTTACTCCTAACGTTATATTCCGTTAATCAAAATGCCCCTTCCGTCCAAATTACTAACGGATTCCGTTAAAGGCTCCGTTAAATAGTATTCTGATCAAATTTTGATGATCCGAGCCGCTCAATGTGTTTAAAATGTGATTTTAAGGGTACTTGCAAGAAATCAACAAAAAAAAATGACTGGGAAATGCTTCATCTGAGCAGTTTTTTATTGAACTATTCAATAAAAAATTGTTTAGATGAAGCCCTTCCCGGTCATTTTTTTTTTGTTGATTTCTTGAGGTACCCTTAAAATCACGTTTTAAACACATTGAGCGGCTCGGATCATCAAAATTCCATCGGAAAGATGGAGGTGTGGATTGATCCGGATTTTATTCAAGTACGGACTTCCGGATTTTGCTTTGGTCTGTACCTCCCCTTTTCCGATCGAATTTCGATGATCCGAGCCGCTCAATGTGATTAGAATGTGATTTTAAGGGTACTCGCGAGAAATCAACCAAAAAAAAATGATTGGAAGGGCTTCTTCTGAACAGTTTTTTATTGAACCATTCAATAAAAAACTGTTCAGATGAAGCCCTTCCCGGTCATTTTTTTTGTTGATTTTTTGCTAGTACCCTTAAAATCACATTTTAAACACATTGAGCGGCTCGGATCATCAAAATTCGATCAGAATACTATTTAACAGAGCCTTTAACGGAATCCGTTAGTAATTTGGACGGAAGGGGACATTTTGATTAACGGAATATAACGTTGGGAGTAAAATTGAAGTTTTTAAAAGGTTGGGAGTCTAATTGAATTTGGGTGTATAGGTTGGGGGGTATTTTGAATTTTTCCCTATTATTTTCTTGTTGCAAAGTGAGATTTGATTCTCTCCTGAAATCTTGGTTACTGACTAGTACTATTTTTTGCCGCAGTTCTTGGCAGCTTCCTGATGAGGGAGAAACTATCTTTGCCGCGTGGGAGGAATGGTGGTAGTTTGGTAAATTCACTGCCCAAAATAGAAAAAACAAATACCATATCCGTTTGGTAACTTTGACTATTTTAGTTTTGACAGTGAGTGAAGAGAGAAATAGGATAATGATTGGAGAGAGGGGTAATGAGTGGAGAGAGAGAAATGAAATTAATAATTGAAAAAATCTATATAATAAGAGAGAACGGTTTTTGAATCTTATCTTTCTATAAATCATAACCATTAATTTGCTTCATAAATCCTGCGGCTCTTCCTTTCTCTTTCAAATAATATTAATTGCACAATTGCCACTAATTAGATCAAACGCCGCGCCGTGCCTTCAGCCACGGACAAACCCTAATAAGATAATGATTGGAGAAAGATATAAAGTAATAATTGAAAAACAAAATTAAAACAATGTAAAATTTGAAAACGAACAAAACCTACTAGAGGTTTTTTCCAGTGACCATTATGAGAAATGACACTGAATCTCTAGTTAATTTGTGCTATGTCCGTTTCAGCCCAAATTTGATCATTGTTTGTTTGGTGGAACGAGTCAAAAATGATTTATATCTAAAAAAATTAATCATTTACGATAATAATAAATAATAAAAATTGTCAGCTCCCACTCATTTTGAATCAAAATGACTTTTTTAACGCATTAAAATATATATATTTTGATCGAAAGGGGTAGAAGTTATAAAAAGCCCTCTATTTTTTACTCGTTGAAAGAAATATTTAGGACTAATTTGTTACTTATGGATAAGAAAATAAGAATTGAGCGTATTTATTATCATTTACTCTCCACAAGGAATTTACAGGCAATTCTCATATGTGAAAGGAATATCTGAAATTATGAAAACCTTTGGAACCTCTGGAAACCAGAGGATTTTAGGGCTGTAAACGAATCGAACAACTCACGAGCTCGGTTCAGCTCGTTAATGCTCGGCTCATTTACTAAATGAGTCAAGCTCGAGTTTGAGTTTTCGGCTCGTTCAACAAAAAGTTTTCCTCGTTAAAAGAGGCTCGACTCAATTAAAAAAACTCATTTAGTAATGACTAAACTCAACTTGTTAAGGCTCAAGCCGAGTTAAACTCAAATTTTTGACTCGTTCAGTAAACGAGCTGAGCTCGAGCTCAACAAAACTCGGTTCAATTCAGTTCGGCTCGTTCACAACCCTAAGGGATTCCCAATGTATTCACAATGCACACGAGCCATCCAAAGGCTATATAGGCTCAGAGATGGAGCACATACGTGGGGGGACAAAGCCAGAGGAGAAGGGTTAGTGCGGCCCAAAGAAAGAAAGATAGAGCAAGATGGCGTACAATTACAAACATCCTTAGGCTCAGAGATGAAGCACATTAGGGGGATAGAAGCCCAATGCCCCAAAGGAGATAGTACGGGTCCAGACGAAAACTTCTAGTGCGAGATGGCCCACGAACATACTTAGGCCCAGAGTCCCGCCTGGACAGGATTTACAGAGAACACATATCGAGCTGAAATCTCACACTTAAAAAATGTTTGTTTCTTTAATGTCGACATGGTTATCCAAAATTTTGTTATTTTTATCTTGTTTGACCACACGCCATCAAATAGTGGAGAAGTGTTCACATACGTCATTCTGAACATATAATTTGTTTGGAAAGTCATAGCCAAACACATCACAATCACCAGTACGTCTGTCTCATATAGGATTACGAGGTTAAACGGACTTTTGAAGTTGGAAAGAGGAGTGGTTTCATCCAGTAGTATTGTCGTCCAAGAAGCACTCTGGATCTAAATCGCATAATTCGCTCTCAATTCTTGCACTGCGCTCGCTCTCTCGAATTTTAGTAGGTTGTAATGTGTTTCAAAGAGTACCCTTTCACGCTTGCGCTCTTGCACATGCTCACGCACGCGAATTATATAACTTAGCTCTGGATTGTGAGAGGGATGGACATCACAAATACAAATCAGAGAAAAAGGAAAAGAGGATGAGAGAGACCAGGACTAAGAAGTGTGTATGTGTGTAGGGGCCCGGGGTCCGGTTCCGGCTCCCTGAGCGTTCGAGTTTTAAAAATTTTATTTTATACATACTTGATTTTAAATATTATTGATAATTATTCATGTAAAGTTACTTATAATCTTAATAATTTCACTTCGATTTGACAAAAAATTGGTTATTTTACATTCTCATTACTCAATTTCTTTCATAAATAAAAAATAAGCATGTGACAGTTGAAAGAGCCGAAAGAATCAATTCAATATACAAATAGAATGAACTGAAAAGCAAAAATGTTATGATATAATAATTATACGTTCCGATAAAAAATACATGTCTGTTAAGCCGGGCCCCCTATAACAAAATCCTGACTCCGCCACTAGCTGATCCCCATCCAAATTCAACAATTCAAAGAACAGGTCGGTTTTATTCAGTTGCCACAAATACAATCAAGTCGTCTTTCTTTTTGTTTTTTGATCGGCTAATACAATCAAGTCTTTGTTGAGACGAATTAACAAAATCCTAACAAATTTCACATGAAGGGATACTATTTGTCTCAAATGATGGGCAATAGAGTTAATGCATGGAGTTACAGATCCAAAGAATAACAATCTGTTCGAAGGTACAGAGTCGGACGTGTAGGTACCCAAAAAATACACTCCGAAATTATCCCGAATAGACTTTTAGAGTTATTTATGACCGTTAATAGACTTTTATTAGCGGTAATAAATACTTGTTTGGGGTGGTTTCGGGGTATATTTTTCGGGTACCTAACATTGTGCGAAAACAGAGCTAAAACACGCATTTTGTGCGAAAGTCGCAAAGCACATTTGCTGAAAGAACAAAGAGCAATTAAACTATGACATCTTATATTGTGGTCGAACATGAAAATCACTAAAATGGGCAATTTCATTCATTAACATGTCATTACGACAAAATCAAAACTTCAGTTAAGCAAAAAGATTTATATTCTGGGCCCACCGTCCGAATTAAGACCCCAATGTAAGAATGTACTAATTAGCAAATTTAGCACTATTTTATCAAGGTTATGGTGAAGAGGGCAGCCCATGCAAGGCATGAAGGAACCCATTCTCAAGTATGATAAGCTTCTCATTGGCAAGGCTCATTGGGCCTCTTCCATTGAAATGGTCCGATAAAGCATCTCTTACCTTCAACCATGGGTCACGGGTCAAGTTGTCTGTTCTTGTCTTGTCCAAGAAAATGGTCAATAAGTTCATATATAAATTGGTAGACAAGCTTATCGATTCTGATCCCAAGTTATCAGTTATTTTCCCTTGATTTTGGGAAAATGACGGCTCAAGACGTGTTTTGATCATTAATACCCGCCAATGACAAACTTAGAACATTTGTTAATGCTGAAAATGTCTTTGACAGGTATTAATCATCAAAACACGTCATTAGTCGTCATTTTTCCATTGATTTTAAGTTACAACCCTCCAAAAAATCTACGAGAAAGATTGCAAGCTCATTTACTTGCCCTGTTAGTGGTTTAGTTTCGTTTTGCTTTATTTCCGTTTGGTGGTGGGTTGCTGCGTGCGAAGCCGGATCCGAGATGGTGGCGGTGGTGTCGGGACGAGCCTTTTTCAATGGACCTTGCGGCGGGCCTGCGGTGGTGATCGGGCTAGGGTTGTTGGGTTTTCCTATTTTGGGCTTTTGGCCCTTTTTGGGCTCGGGTGTTTTTAGGTGCTATTATTAGGTGTTGGACTTTAACGGTTTAACCCATTGGGTGTCCTATTGGCTTCTTGCTAACATGGTTTTTCTGTTTTTTTTTTAAAAAATTGCGAGTTGAGAAGTGAGACGTAATGATAGGTTGAGTTTGTCCGCATTGTATGACGCTACCAATTTGTGTGAGCTTGTCCTCCTTGTAAGATGCTCTTTGGTGTGTTACTACATGGTTACTTTTTGTATCATTAATTTTAATGATAGGGGAACCTTATTTTCCAGATAAAAAATGTTTTTTATCAGAGGCGGCTCTATGTAGGCCATTCCACGGTCAACTGAACACCCGAACAAATATTTTTCACTTAGAATACATGTAAAAATTATGGATTTTCCTTTCTTTGAACACCTAACGCAAATATCAAAGAACATCCAATTTTAAAAGTTTTGAACACCTAACCCAAAGCTAAATGAACACTCAATCACAACTCAATTACAGATCATCAATTCAGGTAATTCATATTTGAATACCTTAAATAAAGCTCATAATCATAGTAAAAAAATTGTAAAAAGAAAGTGAAAAGATCTATTGGTCCATCTTTATTGCTTCGATAGTCTAAATGTGTTAATTTCTCATTCATGACAATAACTACCTTTTTTTGTCTAGTTAGCTTGTAAAATTACAGACAAAGCTTTAAAAAAGTTAAACTACATTGCAAATCTCGTTAATTTGAATAATATTCCTTCTAATTTAAGACTACAATATAAAATCTCATCATGTCATCCTAAAGAATAACAGATTTTCGAGATGGTCAACCTCAACGTACTCACTACAATTTCTTTCAAAAGATTTTTAGTAGATTAATACATACGTTGGTTAAACATTGGCACAAAATATGAAAACTCATTTAGGACAATTGTAAAATTTTTCCCCTTCCATTCTCAAAACACTGTCTACTACAAAAATACAACTTTCAAAAAAATTAAATTTTTGTTTAAAAAAAAAATAGTACTTCTATGTATAGTTTTAAGTTCTCATTTTGCCTCGTAATTCATTTTTTTAGAATAGAGGTTTATGTTTTTTATTGTACTATTTATACAATTATATGGGATATTGTACATATATTGTTGGTTAATATATCAGCTAGTAGAGTTAAGGTAATTTTTGAACACCCTATCATAAATTCCTGGAGCCGCCACCGTTTTTTATATTAAAATTCTCGATCAAAGGTTATATTCAATTGTCTGTCTTTCTCTCTTTGTTATTGCCTGTTCTGATATTAAAAGGTGAGTACATGATTCAAACCATGAAAACTCTTGCCCATTTAGCATTAACTACGCACGATCCTACTTATCTAAATGGGAGGGGAGAGAGACTTGATGATGGATTTGGTGCAAGTGACAGTAACAGGACGCAATCTTTTGCTCACACAAGGCATATGTTGTCGGGTTTCAACAACAAAATACCTGAAACACTTGTGTTGCCTCTCTCTCTCTCTCTCTCTCTCTCTCTCTCTCTCTCTCTCTCTCCAACATACTCTGCATTGCAACATGTAAGTTTTCAGTATATAAAGACACCAGGGGGAAGTGTCATGAGAAGTATCGAAACTAGCACACAATGGCTGCAATAAAATGGGTTTGCTTGGCCTTCATGCTTCTACTAAGCCTACAAGAATGCTCTGCACAGAAGATCCTGCGCACTAGTCGCGACTTTTCCCCCATTGACATATCAAAGAGAATATATCCACCAACGCCTCTTCCCCCCTCTGATAATCCCACTCTCAAAACTCCACCAAGTGCAGGTACTGAATCTGGACAAGGAGGAGTGAACACTCTTGGTGGCCGTGGAAGTGGTATTGCCAAAGGTTTGCGTGGAGGCAGCGATGGTGTCAGTCGAACCCGTGCCATAGGCTTGGGGAACGTTGTTGGTGGCGGTGGAGGTGGAGGTGGAGGAGGGGTTGGCACTGGAGGCAACCCTGGTTATGGTGGCCCTTACGTCCCAGGTATGCCAATTTATGGAAGTGGTGGTGGTGGTGGAGGTGGGGTTGGTACTGGAGGCAGCCCTGGTTATGGTGGCCCTTATGTCCCAGGTACGCTACCTTATGGAAGTGGTGGTGGAGGAGGAGGCGGAGGGGGTGTTGGAGGCAACCCCGGTTATGGTGGCCCTTATGTCCCAGGTACGCTACCTTATGGAAGCGGTGGTGGAGGAGGAGGCGGAGGGGGTGTTGGAGGCAACCTCGGTTATGGTGGCCCTTATGTCCCACGTACGCTACCTTATGGAAGCGGTGGTGGAGGCGGAGGCGGAGTTGGAGATAGTCCCAGTTATGGTGGCCCTTATGTCCCAGGTACTCCAATTTATGGAAGTGGTGGTGGAGGGGGAGGCGGAGTAGGAGGCACCCCTGGTTACGGTGGCCCTTATATACCAGGTATGCCAAATTATGGAACCGGAGGTGGAGGCGGAGGCGGAGGCGGAGTTGGAGGTAGCCCTGGTTACGTTGGCCCTTATGTCCCAAGTACACCTACTTATGGAAGCGGTGGTGGAGGCGGAGGAGGTGTTGGAGGCAGCCCAGGTTATGGTGGCCCTTATGTGCCAGGTACTCCAACTTATGGAAGTGGGGGTGGAGGTGGAGGTGGAGGCGGTGTTGGAGGTATCCCCGATTACGATGGCTCTTATGGTTACGGTGGCCCTAATGTGCCAGGTATGCCAGCTTATGGAACTGGTGGTGGAGGCGGAGGAGGTGGTGGTGGGGTAAGTATTCCAGGTAGGATGCAAGGATGCCACGGTAGGCCGCACGGATGCCATGGCTCCTTTGTCTAGCTAGGTAGCCGCACTGTTTATGCACAGCCTACACTGATTCCCGCAATAAAATCTTCAGTGTTAAAGTAGTCCTAATATATCGCCACCTGCTGTGTTTCACTGCATATGATATGATCACCGAATTCAGTACCAATAAAAAGTGGCATTCAAATGATAAAACTCATGTTAGCGTGAATAAAACTCTTGTTCCATTCCATACCATTGGAATAAGCCACAAATTGATAGTTAGAACACTGACGAACTGCACCATATAAACAAGTCAGCACAAAGCATAGCAGAGTATATAGTTACTCATCCATCTTTACGGTTCTATCTTATACTACAAATCAATTGATATAAGCAACTGTACAACCAAAATTCATTGGGCTTTCCTGTTCAAACTTGGTAATGCGTGGATGGTTTTTTAATATTTGAATAGTACGCTCCTTAATCACCCCCATACCCGTCCCATGTATTATAAACATAACTGACTTGGATTCCCTTGAACTGATGGCAATGTTGAGGTAGTGAGAAGCTTCCTCTGCTCGCATTCCGCGCAAGTCTACTGTGTTCCTCGATGTTGGCACCGCAGGTGCATAAGAATCTTCCTCATCATTGCTTAAATCCAAAATATTCCTCGAATTTCTGCTCCCCTGAACCTGTAATGTGAACCACAAACATGTTTGTTCAATATGTCAACGGTAAAAGAGAGGGTCATTAGTATAGGTCACCCAGTGCTCTATGAAATCTCAAATCATGTTTTTCTTACTTCAGTTATTCACAAGAGCAAGATGATTTAATAAGGATGCTTTATTTCTTGTGTTATAAAGATATGAGAAGACATAACCTAAAAATGTTGGATTTGCATCCAAAAAAATATCACCGTTATTACATTCACATTGCTTGCGAATAACCATTTGCTGACCAAAGTGGTATACATCAACAAATCTCACGTTATGTGGTTCAGACAAAGGCACTGTGAGAAAGAGACTAGTTAGGTATACAGACAGATAGACCTCCTGGTGAGGTTGGGTTTCTGAGTATGCAAATAGAAGCATTTGCAATGTTCAGTTCATTTTTATCAAATGAAATTCAAAAAAAGAGAGATGCTATTGGTACAGATATCTTAGTACATACCCCGCATACAAATCAGTTTCGAGCCCGTTTTAGGTCTCAAAAAAATGATCTAAGCCACTCATTTTGTTTAAAGTATTTTATTCAAGGTTCCTGCAAAAAATAAGCTAAATCGAATATCGGTAACGGCGTTTACGATGCATACAACTTTGTCCCAAAATTCAGGCTAGAATTCTGAAGCAAAGTTGGATGTATCGCAAACACGCATAATGATATCCGGTTTAGCTCATTTTTTGCATGGACCCTCAATAAAGTATTTTAAACAAAATGAGCGGATCGGATTATTTTTTTGGAACCCAAAACGGGCCCAAAACTGATCTGTACATGATTGTTAAACTTTTTCTCAAAGACATTTTTGACTGGTAAAGGTTTGGGAGACAGTTCCTTTTTTGTTTCAAGTGGCTCATTTGGAGAGAAAGGAACCCACCATATTTTGATGACATTGAGAGTCCTTTGCACAAGTTGCAGACTGCTTTTGTCAGTCCTCTACATAATTGGGAGTCCAGAGAAGGTTATCCCTGTCTCGACTATTTTTTTTTATCTTTTATTTTGCAGGGTTTATTCTAAAACACAATGGTGTATAGGGCCTTCCAATTTAGTGGCCTTGGTGCCTCAATCATATTTTTTTTAGGATGATCTCTGGAAACCAAAAAAAAAAAAAAAACATTCCCACCTGCACGATGACTTTAGAGGAAGCAAAACAAGGAAAATGGTTTAGGGAAAATTTCAAAGTGACACTCGAACTTTGGACTCATTGTCCCATAAATACCTGAACTTTACTTTATTTCAATTAGGCACCTATACTTACAAAAAAAAACCCAAATTAAGACCCCGGCCGTTATAATCCGTCTAATATGTCAAAATATGTGCTGACGTGGCAAGTTTCTACCGTTAAGCGTCCCATTGGCACATGACATCATGTCCTTGCAAAGCATGGAATCAAAGCCCCTCCTCTCTCTCTCTCTCTCTCCCTCCCTCCCTCCCTCCCTCCTCATCTTCTCCATCCTCCCCACCGCCGCAGTAGTTAACTCCGTTGCCTCTCTCTCTCTCTCTCTGCGCGTAGGTTACCTCCATTAATTCCGGCAAAGTCGTGTCAACACCCACACCCATTTATCCACCCTTGTTAGTGAGCTATTCACCTCTCATAACACAGCGTGCTACATCCACCATCACCAACCATCGCAAGTCCGCCACAATCATGCACCACCATCCACACTGCCAGACCTTTCCACCAAGATTTGCAATTGAGGTAAAGAACCGTTGCCACTTTGCCGCCGCATCAATCATCTTGGGTTTCAGATTACGATTGCGGAAGTGAGTTTGCCATCGATTGACAAATGTGGGTTTCGATTTTCATTGGGGAATTTGGGTTTACACTATTGCGATTGGGAAATGAGGGTTTTGGGTTGCGATTACGGATTACGGGGTTTGCAAGAGAGAGAGAGAGAGAGAGAGAGAGAGAGAGCCTTTGATCTTTTAACAATTTAGCCTTGGAACATGCTTGTACTTGGGCAATGCCTGGACAATTGTTTGCGTTTTACTTCGAGAGTTCATGTACTGGCCTTAAAAAGAACTTGGAAAAGCCTATCTCACAAAAAAAAAAAAACACACCTTGGAAAAGGTAACCACTTTTGGGTGGCGGTGGAGAGGAGGAAGGGTGGGTGAAAGAGGGAGGGAGGTGGGGAGGGAGTGAGAGAGGAGGGGCTTTGATTCCATGATCCGCAAGGGATGGGTGTCATGTGCCAAATGGGCACTTAACGGAAAAAACATGCTACTTCACCACATTTCTTGACATATTGGATGGAATATAACTATAGGCGTCTTAATTTGGGGGTTTTGTAAGTACACGTGTCTAATTGAAATAAAGTAAAGTTCAGGTGTTTATGGTTATGGGACATTGAGTCCAAAGTTCAGGTGTCATTTTGAAATTTTCTCAATGGTTTATACTGATATAAAGTGGTCTACAGTAAATTCCAACTTCCTACACAGCAAATTGATCAAATCCATACCTTCCTTTTCAAGGGTGGCGCTGAACTTTTTGCAGCGACCGCATTGCTACTTTTACGAGCTGTGATAGTGCTTCTATTTACACGGACTCTGACTTTCCCACATTGCACAAGGACGGTGGCCTCGTCACCAGGAGCTTCGATTACAGTTGCCAGCTTATTTCTTAATCCCTCCACATGGACTTGGTCTCCTATCTGTGGGGTATAAAAACTGTCACTTGCTTCTCTGATGGAGAAAACATCACTAGGGCAGTGAGCTTCTGCTATGGATGCAATTGCAGACTCTGACTTATTGATTAGCGAAGTCACTTGATCGGCACTTGTTGTTCTAAGCTGATTCTCAAACTCTTGCAATACAGCTTCCATCTGAGATTTAGCAGCCTTTATCTCTCGTTTGACCTTTTGGGTTTCTGTAGCCATGAGAGCTGCCTCACGCCCATCAAGATCTTCAGCCTCATCTCTGATCTTCATTTAGACAAAAAAGAACCAAAAAATTAATCAACAATCTCACATGTAGAGGAAACTGTGAGGGTAGATTGGGTCAAGTAACTTCTTTGACAAAGAATTCAACCTTTCAATGGGTTCTAAGAAGATACCTTCTCTTGGAAAATATGCCAACACATCTGTCGCCAACCTACTTGAAACTACTCCATTGATGACAATGATAACCAAAGAAAGGACAAAACTAGATGACATTTAAAGCAAGTTGCAGGTAGAATCACACAAGGCATGTGGCTACCAATACGGTAATACCATACGCAATGGCGGGCAGCTGGCATTCTATTATCTTTCAAACCGTCACTGCCTAGCTTTTCAGTAGAAGAATGAGGCCAATTTTTAAAGAACTGGCTTAGAAACACTGATCGACAGAATCTACCTTAACTAGAACTTGAATCATTGTGGTAAGATAAAGTCGTGTTACGTGACACGTCCTAAATTGTGGTACATAGTAGCACGATTCTATAGATTAATATTAAGATTAGAATGTTCTTGCTTCAACCGATACACATTCATATAAAAAAAAGTGTTCAATATAAAATTTCATGCAAAACACATTATAAGATCATTATTATGACCAATTGTTTCTTCTGCATCTAGTCCTTGCCAAAGGTCCAGTCTCTCTTGATTTTGAGTTCATAATATTTTATTTTTGCTTCTAAAGGAAATCTTCCGGAAATAAGTAGGATAACCTTTGGGATTGTTTTGGATCACTCAATTCACTGTTTTGGAACAAAGTTATACCATCTTTTCAGTATATATGAAATGAAATTGTCTGGGTATTAGAGTTTCGGGTACGCAGTACAGTACCTAGATGTAACAGGCCAGAGTCCATGAAGCTAAACTCAACCAAGCCGTCACCAGTTTACCCCAATCATGTGCAGTAGGCTACCTTAATGACTTCATAAGCTCCTCAAAAGTAAGAAGTAAAAATACAGTAAAACGAATGGGCACTTAACATCTCAACTAAACTTTATAACTATACCTCGTGATAAAGCTTCATAATATCTGAATGAAGAGATGTAACTCTCATTGCCTGGATTTCCAACCTATTCTTCTCATCCATTAGTGACTGATATTGCAAACTCTGCCTCATCTGCTGCTTTTCTGGCATCAGCTTCTTCACCCATACATGAGCATGCTCAATTATTTTGTCATCAAAGCCAACTGTTTTAGCAATACTCAAGGCATTTGAGTCACCTCTGCTTCCCCACAGAATCTGGAATGTAGGTTGTAGTGTCTCCAGGGAAAATTCCATTGCAGCATTCTCAAAACGTGTATCTGTTTCTTTCAAGAGACTCAAATCCGCATAATGTGTAGTTACCACAGCCAAGTTAACCCTAGCTTTTAAATACTGCAATATGCTGGCTGAAAGAGCCACACCTTCTGAAGGATCTGTCCCACTCCCAATCTCATCAATGAGAACAAGTGATTCTTTTGAGGCCACCTCCAAGATCTTACACAGCTGCCTTATGTGCCCACTGAAAGTCGAGAGGTTTTGTTCTAAGGACTTCATTTGACAATAAGAGTTTCAGAAACCAAAATAAAAGAGAAAACTAGAAGAAGGCACAACCACGAGATAGCCAACCGTTACCTGGTGATCTCCGATGTCTGCCAATATAAAATCAAACCATGGAAGCGTTGATTGCTTCTTGGCTGGCAAGTACATGCCAGCTTTTGACATTACAGAAGCCAACCCTAAGGTTTTCATTGAAGCAGTTTTGCCTCCAGTGTTGGGTCCTGAGATCACAACCACCCTGGTTCCATAACCAATTTTGATGTCAATAGGCACAGGAAAATCAGATGAACCAGAAATCACTTCAAACTTCATTGCACCATTTCCTTCATTTACAGGGTCTGAACTCCTAGATTTGGATTCTATAGGATCTGATGAACTTCTCAGAGAGGTCTCAAGGAGCAGCGGATGTTGAATAGCTTCAATATCTATGGCTAAGGAAGACTCAGTTTTGGAAGATTCAAAACACTCTGAAGATAAACTCGGACAGACGCCATGCATCCACCGACCATGAGCAGCTCTCGCAAAAGCAAGATCAAGTTCAAGAATTCTATCCAAGAGATCTTTAATCTCTATTTCGGATTCGGCAATCACAGATGAAAGCAAGCTCAAAATGACTTGCTCCTCGACCTTTTCAGAGTTTGAAAGTCTCACTTCCAAATTATTCAATTCCACTGCTTCTTTGGGTTCCATAAAGTATGTTGCTCCAGAACTGCTAATATTCAGAACTATACCATCAGGAAGCAATGATCTATGCGACGCCCTAATACCAACACACATCCTAGATCGACGCTTTGTTATCAATGGTCTGTCAATACCTCCACCTTGAAGAATCAAAGCTGAAACTTTCTTCAACAGCGAGTCTAGACGTTCCATGTTCCTCTTCCTTTCAGACCTAATAATCTCCAAATTTTCACTAGCTCTATCAAGGACTCTCAAAAAATTGCAATCTATACAATATCCTATTTTTTGCTCCAACCCACTCAGGAAATTGCAACTCTGAAGAATTTCAAGCAGGGGTACACACCTGTTTGAGCACAATAAAACAGATGCAACCTGGTGAAAATGCTTATCAATATCTGAAGGGAAATCATGCAGCTTCTTTTGTTGGTAGTTATGCGAAAGGAAAGGAAAAATCAGAATCACACAAAACAGGTAACAGTTTCTTCAGAACCAATATTTCCCTGTAAATCCAACTGAAATAGAAAAATGGTAGGGCATTGTTCTAAAACAAGGAATTAATTAGCGATTAATCACCGATTAGTTGCTGGCAGGGCCTATCTAATTAGGTCCAACTAACGATTAATCCCCGATTACTAACTAATATGCACCGATTAATTGCTTGAAGGTGGCCGACTGCCCTCCTAGCGCCTGGCGACTTTTAGAACATTGAAAATATGTGCTTCTCTCAAGGGCGTACATTGCCAAGCAAGAAGAGTAATCATGTACAATTTCAAAAGTAAACTGAGAGAACTTTACAGGTCCATGAAATCTTCAAACAGTACAGAAAACAATCTTCTTGTTAACCTGTAGTAGATTGAATCTCCTCGAGAGGAGAAGTGAATGAGTAAATAAAGCAACCAACTACAGCTGTAAAGAAGCCAAGCTGGACGGAATATTGGGCTCTTCACGTTTGCTTGGAGACTTGCACTTAGCTTGAGTCCAATCTCCAACGAAACGCATCTCAAGTTAAACCAAATTACGCATGTTCATGACAATTAATCAAGCTCAATAAATTTAATAAACTAACTACCAGTTATAACACAGCCTATATAGGTGCTTAAAGCAACTAGTGCACTTGGGTACACATGGACTGGTATACTGGACAAAATATCACTGGTAACTCTACTCTATTCATTTTGCTCCTCCATCTAGTCCATCTATTTACCAATCCCTCATCTGCTAAAGTTTCAATTACATCCTCAATTGTTTTGTTATTCTTCAACGAGGAAAGATGTGTATAACCAAACCAAACTGAGCCTTAATGACGTGTATAGATGGGAAATAAAAGTCTATATACGAATACCAGAGCTAAGTAATTATACCTTTTAGAGTCATCATCACGGGAAGCAAGCTCCTCCAGCTGCCCAAACAACTCTCTAGCCGATCTTAAAGTCCGTTTCACAGCACAAAGGTCACCAATAGTGACTAATTCACCAGAAGCCGAAACCCTCACGGTCTCCGACACGTCCTCTATCCCCGAGAAATCCAGCGGCCGAGAGAGAGCAGCAGCCGCGGCGGTCTGGTCCAGGAGCCGGCGGCTCTCCTCCGGGCTCCTTCCCAGCGGGAGGCGGCCGGCCTGCGCGGCTGAGAAGCCCATGGTGGTGGAGGTGAATGCCGAGACCTGTTTGCAGACGGAGGGCCATTCTAGGGTTTGCAAGGTATCGTTTTGGAGGGACTCGGCGAGGCTGAGTCGGGGAGTGGACTCGGGAGGGGGGGTGGTGGGGAAGTTGGAGAGAGAAGCGGTGGATTTGACAGGGCGGGGAGGGAGGGCGCGGCGGAGATGCGGCGGAGGTGGGCGGATAGGGGTGAGGAGGGTTTTGCAGAGCTCCATTCAGAGGAGCCGGATTGGGATTTTTGAAGTGGGGATTTGTTTGGATATTTATACGTAACCTTATCCAGTTTCATTGGTTTTGCAATCCTCCAAGACACCCTTTTTTTTTTCTTTTTCTTTTTATTTAAAGAAAAATAAAAAGTGTTTGTTTTGGACTTTGGAGTATGATTTTGCTTCAACTCATTTTTTAAAACACCGTTTTTTGTCTCCATTATTTCTTCACATATGAACTACAAGGTTTTTTTTCATAAATTTAAAAATCATGGGTTTCGATTTAGATTCAGAAAACTCAATATAATTGAGGTTTTTGTCAAAGAGGTTGCAAATACAATTTTTCTTAAGGAGGAGAGATTATGAAGGGTGTTTCGGTTTCTCCAAAAAGTATTTTTTAAAAAAGAAGGTAATTTCAAGCTCAAAAATTATGTGTTTACGCAAAATAATTTTTCTATCAACGTGGATCTTGTTTGATAGATCTCATTAGGATCTTTTATACGATGTAAGGGAAAAAAAATTATTTTTAATTTTTACTATATTTGAGTTTGAAAATTGAAAAAAAAAATTGAAGATGAGAAGGTAAACTACGGCGGGTCCTAAGCCTTTTTTCGGGGAAAATTTTCAGTGTTGGAGTGGGCACGAGCCACGTGGTGCCAAGCGCACATCTCGCCCTTTCAAAAAGTATTTTGGATGGTCTAAATCTGTTTTGGGCTTGAGGGGGTGTTTTGGTAATTTCATACTAAAAATTATCCAAATAGATCTGAGCCGTCCAAAACACGTTTGGACGGCAGAGATGGTGCTCGGCACCATGTGGCCCGTGCTCACCTAACACTAAAAAACTTCTCCTTTTTCCGCCACACATTACACTTAGGTTTACACACTTAGTCTTAAGTCCCACAAAATTTTGCGGTTGAGGAGAACTCTGGGGCACTACGTGGCGATGCTTCGTGAATAATGAATGTTTTTTTTTTCAAATGGAGGACTGGTTGAGCACTATTTTCTCCAAAACGAAGGAATTTATGTCAAAACACCTATTGGGGAATAGGTTGGAATTGATTTTTCCTCCAAAATGGAGGAATGGAATAAATTTTTGAAGCAAGAAATAGAGTATGGGTTTGGAGATGCCTAACACATGCAAGAGTTTAGTTGTTTATTAAGCAAATCAATCTAAAACGAGCTTTTATCGACCCAATTAGAAATCTATCTCAAATATCTCAAGCGTCTTAACCTGCCCGAGTTGAATAGTAACTTATTCAAACTTGATGTAATAATTTAATAGCATTATCTTACAAACATTTTTCAACGAGATTGAACACAAGATCAAACTCGAGATGTCATTAAGGTCCCATTCCACTGACTAAAATAAATTAAGTATTGTGAGAGAATAACATATCTCATAAAACGTGAAGTAAATACTTAAAAAATAAGAATTTTAGTAGAACGGGACGAGTGGCCTATCATGAAGCTTAGGAAGATATATAAACCACGGGGATAAAAGTGTAACAGCGTCATAACGGAATGAGGAATCGGTAGAGTGTAGCCGACAACTAAACAAGAAGTGGGGAGGACAATGCAATTTCATAAACCTAAGGAGAGGTTCTTGTCGTTATCAGAAACCTCAGGGGAGGTCAAGTGAAATTGAGAAGACTCACCGAGTGAGTCAGCCTACTCGTCCAGACAAGCATCTCATTGTCCGAGTCCGAACGGCTTTCCCACATAAATCGAGAAGGTAACTTTAAAATGACCAAAATAATAATACCCTCTCTCTCTCTCTCTCTCTCTCTCTCTCTCCCCATCTGCACTTCAATCTTTCATTCGCAAATCCCTTCTGATAATCAAAGACGAGGGCGTCTTCAGTAACAAAGGAGTAATGATTCCGCAGCAATGGGCGCCGCCATGTGGGAATGAATGCACGCACAAATACGCCGCTCTTATGCAGATTCCGTGTAACCCTTCTCACTCCTTTTTTATTATTTTTTATTATTGGGTAATAATGCAAGGTTTCCTGGGTCTGTTTGCGCGCACCTCGGGCTAATCCTCTGCTGCTCTGATTTACACAGCTACGCGTGTTTGTATGAAAAAATGGTTAAATTTCTTGTACATGTTATGTTGTTTTATTCGTGTGCAAGTTAATACACGGAATGTTTACATTCTCGTACAATTTGTTGGTCCAAAAATTTTGGGGAATGGGTTTACTGAATTTGGTAGGGTTTTCATGGTTCTGTATTGAATTCGTGAAGGGGAAAGTGGGGAAGGGAATTTCACATGTACTTAAAATGGCTATGTCTGGTTTCCACCAAAGGCTAAAGGTTTACTACTAGAAGATTTACAGCCTGCTGGTGTGAGTGATTTAGTGAGGAATGATCCTGTTTATGTTTCGGACCTTTCCATTATAAAATTAGGTTGGAAATGGAGAGTGCGAGAGAGAACCTTCTTAATGATTTTCTACAAAAATGGAGGAGTTGTTGAGAAAAGAATTTGATTGGTTGTGTAGTTTTGGAAGGTACTGCGGCTGTCTATCGAAATGGAAATAAGGAAGAAGATATGTTCCCTGAATCCTATTTCTCAAGCTTTGCGTTCTTACTCGTCCACAGATGCATTGAGAAAACACAATCTTTTTTTGATTTTCTCATCCACATGAGAGACTAGGTCTCCTATTGGGTTAGGTCAGTAATCTTGCCTAAGATGTGTTTGTTGACAAAACCTCCTTACGGATGGGAGACAAAGAAAACTGGATTTCTTTACCGTAATGGAACTACTTGAATTATGATACTTTTGGAAGAAAAAGTTGACAATCCTATATTTTCTTTCCATATTGGATAGCTTGATGTACATGTCGGGCTCATTTCTCAAAAGCTCCAGTTTTTGGAGCAATTGGTAACTTAACAATGTTTATAGCTATTGTATCAGAGTTTTGTTTCTTGAGAGGTTTCGGGTTCAAGTCCACCCATGTGCATTTGTTGCCTGTTTGCAATCTGCTCTCCCAGTTGTATTATGTTTTGCTCTATAGCTTGACAATTGACATACATTGTTGGCCTCATTTCTCATCTACCAAACCAAACAGACTGCTATAGTATCCATTATCAAAACATTTCATCCGTTGGAATGGAGAGAATAAGAAGAAAATGTCGGTAAATAATGAGTGACACAGAGAATTTGTTCTCTCTGCATCATTCGTGGGTAGCATGCAAATCTTAATCTGTCCCTCTAATATGAACTTGGATTTTTATCAAGTGCAGTTATTCATGGGTTAGGGAGGTAATACATAGCTAAATGCTGTACTTCCTAACTTGTTGTCATATGTTGCCCAGGCTACATATTTTGTTCTTGCTCCTTGAACAGATTAGGCATGGTTTCAAAATCATTGATTGGTCCATGGGTTTGGTGCTTTTGTATTTTTTTTCCTTTTCAAACCATGACTTGTAGATAGACTGATGATTTGTACTTATAAAATTGTTACTAATTTGGCTACAAATTTAGGGTAATCACATGGATTACTCCCTTTGCTTTGGGGTATTGTCAGGGCTAGGTCTGTACCTAAGCAGCCAACATCTCCATTTCTCGGGACGCGTAGTCTTGTTTACAACTATGTCTGTGTACGAAACCAATTTTGATTCAAGTAACTCAAATGTCACTGTGCAGACTGGTGTTTGGTACATTTGTCTGTCGGATCTGCAGTTTGTGTGACCAGTAGTCCTTAACATTTGTTTTGGTGTTATGACCATCCATTTCCACCTCTTCTTGTTTGAATTTCCACTATGAATGTTTTTCGTGGCTCTGATGTCTTATCAACTGGATCAATCAATCCCTTTTTTGTGCAGGGAGAGTATTTTGCAAAAAAGGGTGTGATTCTGATGTTGAAACATTGGAGGATTGTAAGTATTTATCTGCTTTTTGTGTGTGTGTGTGTGCGCGCACTTGTGCGCGCGTAATTTCCTGACAATGAACGTCTATACTACATGTGGGTAAACAGAAATTATCAGTTTATGATGATTCTACGCATACATCTTATTTGTTGAAGCAATTTACGAGATTTTATTGGCTTGCCTTCATTCAATAATTTGTTTTGGGAACAATAACATTGACTTGAGGCATATTGAATCCATTCAAAAGTTACGATTTATCCGTCATAAACCTTTTTATAGCTGTTTTTGTTGACTACAAGCTTTCATTCAATAAGGTATGTTGGAGTTGGCCCACATCAGTTAATGATCTCCTCCAAAACTAGTGTATGAGCCTGGGTGGCTTCTCCACTCATTACCAATTGGTCTTGAGTTGGATACTTTAACAAAGGTACTTTGATATTTGATCCATAGGTGTGGGGGAGTGCGAGGAGATATGCTATAAGGACCCAGTTTTAAAGGACCGGCAGTGGAGTGCTTATATTGACCGTTCTCCTGGTGCTGCTGGTTACTCTGAGGTTTGATCCTTTAACTGTGGTTTTTCCATATAATGTGCACTTTACCGGACTTTGTAATAGGGGTGATTCGATTTGTGATTTGACCCCACTTTTTGTTTTTGTCTACAAAGTACAAGGTGAGACGAATGTGTGTGATAAACCTTTTATCTTGCTTCTATGCAATGATTACAAGAGTAGACTGGCATTTTATATGAAAAAGAATATTAGGCTTTATGCATGTAAAAAGTTGTTCTTGCGAAAGGGTCTAACCAGGTAAGACCTTACACATATGCATAGGCCAATGATTTAGTTGGTAAAGTGCATCCAACTGATCCATGGCTTGCTAGCCAAAAACAGAAAAGAAACAGAAAAATTGCTTCCCTTCAGGCTTAATCTTTTCATTATTTATGCGGATGCCTTAAACATATTCAGGTACGATATGCTTATTCTAGTAATTTGGTCTCCTTTTCTGCATGCAGGATTGCTTCCGTGCTTGTGTAGCTGGCTGTGGTTACAAGGTGAGTTTGAGTCCAAGGAGTTTAACCTTTTGGTATTTTTTGTCTTAGATTTATGCGAAGGTTGAGCTTCCACTGGACATGCTTCATAGAGTTTTCATTGAAATATTTCCCAATGTTGGTTCCACAAAACCCATTGTGACAAGCAACGGAAATCTATGTATGCTTCAGAGGCCACTGAGTAACTCAAATATTTAACTAATTGGATTTCCTACACAACTTCATAGTGCTTTTGCTTTGCATGACCAATGTTTTTCGTGTTCTGTTTTGGTGAGCATAGTGCTTATTGTTCTGCATTGTTTTTCTTCTTCTATAGTCCCCTATTCATGGTATTTTGTGGCATACTTCCTCTTTCATGCTTGAAGAAAATAGAGAAGTGGGTGCATTTCAGAATCAGAGTAAGGATTCCTTCTTATGCTGAATGGTGACAATGGTCCCTGGGAAATATATGGAAAACCATGAAGGAGAATCTGTCAGCTGAACTTTTTGTATAAATATGATGATGAGATATGTGGTTTAAGAATTGCCGTCTTCGGTTGGATATGAGCATCATTCCATCTTACAAGCTCCATGGGTTCATGCAAGCCGATCTGGTTAGGCAATCTTTGTATTACGCTCTGTAGGCAGTACCTCAACATGTGCAAACATGAATATGAAGGATTGCAGACTTTATATTCAGTTATTATAATAATGCTAACGTCTTTAAAGAGCAGACAGAACAAAAGCAGTAGAATGGATTTTCAAGTTATGGTGGAAACTCCTCTTTATAACAGATCATCCGTTATGTGCTGGTACATTAGCACGTTTATTACTACATAGTACATAGAACTTGGTTGATAGCTTCAGATCATTTGGGGCCTGTGTTTCGATTCTGAATTTATCATGGGATGTGCCAATGGAAACGGGAAGGGTACGAAAACCAGAAGTACATTTAGTTTCTCCATATCATCTTTTTATTGTTCCCTTTCCTCCATATACCCTCCACGAATCTATTTATTTTATTCTGATTATAAGCCCTACAAATCCATGATCCAAATACAACATTTTGTTTTTCAATCCATGTCACATGTGAATGACAGGATATTTTTTGGTTGCAGTTTGAGATTCCTTCACAGAGAGTTGATACAATTCATCCAAATAGGCCAGTGAAGCCTCCCCCAGAAAAGAAGCCGCCTCCGCCGCCTTTTGACTCCAGTAAAACTACCGTTGACTCCAGTACAACTACCGAAGACATACTAAGTGCTTCTGCTTAGGAAGAGAGGAGCATAAATATACATCACATATAGACGATGTGAATTCTTGCATAATCTGTAGTTTGGAGGAAGCTTGTAACTTGTGGCGTGTCGCTTGGATCAATAGTGCATCACAGGCTGTTTTTGGTTTTACAATTTTTTTTTTTGGTTTTCAAACATGGCCAATGCTTATGCTTCTTCGGGTTCCTTGTAAGATTCAGGAACCCTAGAGAAACTTTCTTTGGCCCTTCTCTTCAGTGTTCTCTAACCAGTTATGAATCTCTCTCTCACGCACACACACAAACACAAACACACGCACATGCGCGTGCAAGAGCCAGCAGCCGGATTGACTCCTCAAATAGTGTATAGTATTTCAAAAACATTTTAATTCAACACCTTTGCTGACTGGGAAATAGAAAAAATGAGGATGGTTTTGCTCTTCATTTACCTCTCTGTCTGTCTTTCTCATTTTCCATGCTGTGTTGATGAGATTCAGAGAATGTTTCTCTTTCTATTTGGGCATCAAGAAATGGTGAAAAGGACTAATAAGATCCAAAAGTTCCATGAAGGGGTAAAATTGTAAATACGAGGATGTGTAAATTAAAAAAAGGTTGATAATGATGCTGCCCAGGTTCGAACTGGAGACCTTTAGTGTGTAAGACTAACGTGATAACCACTACACCACAGCATCTTCTGATGCTTCGGTCCTTTGGTTTTATGTCTATAATCGTTAGGTTTTCTTTTGGTTGAAAAGATATTCCGTCAAGGTTGAGCAGTCAACTTTTGGACAAGGCTGATTTTTAGTACGAGAAAATCTTGTTTACAGAGGAGTTGTAAATAAATGTTTACGGAGTACAATTTCAGCTATTCAAAAATGTTTTGAACCGTCTGAATTTAAAAAACACTATTCACACGATTAGCTTTTTTAATATCTGAACCATTGACCGTTGAAACAGACGGCTGAGATTGCACGGCTCCGTAAATAAGCTGTTTGCAGCTGCTCCGGAAATAAATTTCTCTCCTTTAGTAAATAGAGCAAAAGAAAAAGAAAACTTATGCCCACCCACATATACTCTCTCACCCTTGATTGCTACCTTGTTTCGTCTCTCTCGTTGTCGTAACTAGATGAATGTGGAGTATACGTAAATTGTTGCGTACAGAATCCAGTTTGAAAGCGTTTTGTGTGGCCCGTGATCCTCGTTTCGCTTCCTTCCTCCGCTGGTGCGGTGGTTGCCTAGCCTGCTCCGCCTGCACAGTGAACGCACGACTAAGACCTGGCCGGGGATTGCCCGGCAAGGCCCTCCGGTGTGAGGATGAGTATGTGCTGAGAGAGAAGGGAGAGACTAGGGTTTTGAGTAAGCGCGTTTATGAGTGCGTACCTCCCAGAGGCGTTATCCTTTGGTATTTATAGTGTCCCCTTGACTTGCTCTCCAAGCACGGGCACATGCCTTGCACGGGCTAAGTGGCGTCATCGTGACGTCACCGTCCAGATCTGGTAACCGCTTTTGGTGGGTCAGCTGGCATGACCCATGTGCGCTCATGATTATCAGGCGTAACCGTCTTCGCACGTGGGTGGGCGCGTGACCGCACGGGTGGCCGCGCGGGTGGCCGAGCATATCAGGTAATGGAGAATGCCGAGCATGAGGGTGGCCGAGGCCGAGGGCGCGTGGCCCGAGCGGGAGTTGTCTGCGGAATCGCCAACCGACGGGTGGCCGAGGCCGAGGGTGCGCGGCCCGGGCGGGATTTGTCTGCGGAATCGCCAACCGACGGGTGGCCGAACATGACGTAATCTTTCCGTCGCCGTACGCGAGGCAAAGGCAGAGCCGACGACTGGTACGCCTTGGCTTAGGCCGAGCCCGGAAGACCATGGCGGTTGCCGAGCTTAAAGGGTAGCCGAGCCCGAAGGGAATTTGGGCTAGGCAAATATCGTCTACGGGGCCGCCGCCAAATGGTGGCCGAGCACGACACAATCTTGTCCGTAGCCGGATGCGAGGCATAGGCAAAGCCGACGACTGGTATGCCTTGGCTCAGGCCGAGCCCCGGTGGAGTGGGTTTGCTGCCACGTGCGACAGCTGGCGGTGGCAGTGGAGCAGAGGTGGGCCCCAGTTGAGTCATAGTTGTTCTCGGCCCGCTACAATAGCCCCTCAATCTCAGCCGTCGCTGAACGCGAGGTTGGGATTGATTTTAATGTTTGGCCGAGCCTTCTTAACGCAGAACGTGAATTACGGTTGATGGGCAGAGCTTGGCCGAGCCCAACAGACCATGGCGTTGGCCGAGCCTGAGGGGAAGCCGAGCTCAAAGGCGCGTTCGGGCTAGGTGAATATCTTCTGCGGAGCCGCCCCCAAAATGGTGGCCGGGCTTGACATAAACCTCTCCGTCGCCGGACGAAAGGTAAAGGCGAAACCGACGACCGGTATTCCTTGGCTGAGACCGAGCCCCGGTGGAGTCGCAATTGGGTTCACGGCCGAGCCTAGTCTTGAGGGAGCTATAACGAGAGAGGTGGCCGAGCCTAGTTGCCTAGCTCCAGACCGAGTCGTAAAGAAGAGCCCCATCCTTAGTGTTGGTCGATCATACGTACCCCTGCGTCCGAACGCCAATTGTGCCAAACCAAACACGACCAAACCTAGCAAACTTGGTCAACGCCTCGAGGAGTTTAACCTGGCCTTCTACCGAACTTAGCGACTGTGGCCGAACCAGAATATTTGGCCCACTACAATAGCCCCTCAGCTTCTTCTGCTACAAAGAGTACAGGAGAAGTTGACAATGAGTCTGGCCGAATATCAGTGGCCGAACTGTAATGAAAGCCTTTGATGTCGCAAGGGCCAAATGTCGTGCGGACTCTAGAAAGCCCCTTGGCGTGAGAAAGTTGGCTGACCGATATAAAGGTCTTCGATGGGGCAAGCGCCGAACATCATGTGGAATCTATAAAGCCCCAACAATTTTGAGAGTTGGCCAATTTGATACGAAGGTGATTGATTGCATAAGCCTTTTAAATGCCCCGACGGTTGAGGGTTGGCCGAAGGCCGTTGATGGCGCAAGCGCCGAACAGTCGATTGAACTCCAAAAGCCCCGACGGTTGAGGGTTGGCCGAAGGCCGTTGATGGCGCAAGCGCCGAACAGTCGATTGGACTCTAAAAAGCCCCGACGGTTGATGGTTGGCCAAAGGCCGTCGATGGCGCAAGCGCCGAACAGTCGATTGGACTCTAAAAAGCCCCGACGGTTGAGGGTTGGCCGAAGGCCGTTGATGGCGCAAGCGCCGAACAGTCGATTGGACTCCAAAAGCCCCGACGGTTGAGGGTTGGCCGAAGGCCGTTGATAACATGTATCATCGGCCTTGGTTTGTTGGGTTGCTGAGTTGCGATTGGCGTTAGCAGCTGAGGAGATGTCATCGGCAGAAAGGTCGTTGAATTGGGAATCCCCTGGGCGGCTCTGTCCGTGTAGAATTCTTCTAGGGCGCAAAACCGTTCTACGACCCGCATCGACTCTCCCATGCCGTGAGGAGGTCGAATCGCCAACTCGTCGAGTATCTTGCTGCCGGACTCCAACCCATTCTTGAAGGTGCGCGCAGCCAAGTACTCGTCGATTCCAGGGATTTTGTTGAAAAGTTGCCAGTAACGCTCGGCATATTGTCTGAGTGTTTCATTTGGGAGCTTCCTCATCTGGGACAACAACTCAGGCTCTTTTGCCGTCCGGTTATTGGTGACGAAGCGAGTGTTGAAGGCGCGTTCGAGGTCGGCCAGGTTCCGGATGGACCCAGCGGGCAATTTGTTGAACCACTGGAGTCCAAGGGAGCCGAGGCTGGATGGGAAGGCCTTACATTTGATTTCGTCCTTGGTGGTGCACAACTCGATCCTTTGGCGAAAGTGAATCAGGTGGGTGTACGCCTCGCAGGTAACTGGGTCGAACTTGGTGAACTTCGGTAGGTGGAAGTCGGGCTCGGCCACGGTGTTGACGATGTGGGAAGTGAAGGGTGAGATGCCAAGGTCTTTTAGCTGCCACTCGAATCCTGGACGCGGCGGTTTGCCGAGCTCGTCCGTCCGCGTCCGCTTTGGATCCTTTTCTCTCTCTGAGGTTTTTTCGCGCACTCGGTTGCGAAGCTTGTCCCGCAAGTCTGTCGGTGCCTGACGGGGGTGGTCGACCGACTTCTCTCTGTCGCCATCGGTTTTGTTCCCGTTCGCCGCCCCTTCGATCCGTACGCCTTTCCCATGCCGTCGAACACAGTTTTCATTATCCAAGTTTTCTGGTGGGATCCCCCCGAGGCGTTCAGAGACGTGGCGTCTGGTCTCGATGGAGTCTCGGCTTTGGCGTGAAGCCGTTGTGCGAGAGAACTTCGCACGACCAGTCGAGTACGTGCTCGTGAAAGAGTCGGTGTCCTTTGTGTGGGTCCGCTCGCGGTGGGACTTCGAGCGGTGCGTTCCAGATGTGGTGGGTCGTTTGTAGAGGATAAGCTCTCTGGCGTCTCCCTTCTCTGGCGTAAAACCAAGGCGGTCCTTGGCGGAGACGCGGTGCCCTGCCTCGTTGGGTTGCTCTCGTAGGGGTGGGGGAGGGGGTGGTGGAGGTGGAGGAGGTGGGTGAGGGGAGCTTCTTCGCCTCCGCCTTCCGCCTCCAGTAGATCTAGAGGCAGCCGGCGTCGCAACCTGCAAATGTTGTTTCATCTGGGCCACCTCCGCCCTCAACGCCGCTAGCTCGTTATCCCTTTCGTCGTCCCGTCGCTGCAGAAGGCGGATGTAGGCCACCGTTACATCGTCCGCGGCCGGAGATAGCCCAGAACTTGGGGGAAACGAGATGGACATGTGCCTCTCCAAAAACGGTGGGAGAATCACGTTCCCACTGGCGTCTTTGGCCCCCGAAACCGTAACGTCTTGTGGATCTCCGCCCATCGCGGTTGAGTTTGTCGTCTGTTGTTGAGGAGGAAGTTGGTTTGGAGGAGGGTGTGAGCCGTCTGGATCAAAGGCCGAGGAGTTTTCACGTCGGGTTCACCAATTGTGTGGCCCGTGATCCTCGTTTCGCTTCCTTCCTCCGCTGGTGCGGTGGTTGCCTAGCCTGCTCCGCCTGCACAGTGAACGCACGACTAAGACCTGGCCGGGGATTGCCCGGCAAGGCCCTCCGGTGTGAGGATGAGTATGTGCTGAGAGAGAAGGGAGAGACTAGGGTTTTGAGTAAGCGCGTTTATGAGTGCGTACCTCCCAGAGGCGTTATCCTTTGGTATTTATAGTGTCCCCTTGACTTGCTCTCCAAGCACGGGCACATGCCTTGCACGGGCTAAGTGGCGTCATCGTGACGTCACCGTCCAGATCTGGTAACCGCTTTTGGTGGGTCAGCTGGCATGACCCATGTGCGCTCATGATTATCAGGCGTAACCGTCTTCGCACGTGGGTGGGCGCGTGACCGCACGGGTGGCCGCGCGGGTGGCCGCGCGGGTGGCCGAGCATATCAGGTAATGGAGAATGCCGAGCATGAGGGTGGCCGAGGCCGAGGGCGCGTGGCCCGAGCGGGAGTTGTCTGCGGAATCGCCAACCGACGGGTGGCCGAGGCCGAGGGTGCGCGGCCCGGGCGGGATTTGTCTGCGGAATCGCCAACCGACGGGTGGCCGAACATGACGTAATCTTTCCGTCGCCGTACGCGAGGCAAAGGCAGAGCCGACGACTGGTACGCCTTGGCTTAGGCCGAGCCCGGAAGACCATGGCGGTTGCCGAGCTTAAAGGGTAGCCGAGCCCGAAGGGAATTTGGGCTAGGCAAATATCGTCTACGGGGCCGCCGCCAAATGGTGGCCGAGCACGACACAATCTTGTCCGTAGCCGGATGCGAGGCATAGGCAAAGCCGACGACTGGTATGCCTTGGCTCAGGCCGAGCCCCGGTGGAGTGGGTTTGCTGCCACGTGCGACAGCTGGCGGTGGCAGTGGAGCAGAGGTGGGCCCCAGTTGAGTCATAGTTGTTCTCGGCCCGCTACAATAGCCCCTCAATCTCAGCCGTCGCTGAACGCGAGGTTGGGATTGATTTTAATGTTTGGCCGAGCCTTCTTAACGCAGAACGTGAATTACGGTTGATGGGCAGAGCTTGGCCGAGCCCAACAGACCATGGCGTTGGCCGAGCCTGAGGGGAAGCCGAGCTCAAAGGCGCGTTCGGGCTAGGTGAATATCTTCTGCGGAGCCGCCCCCAAAATGGTGGCCGGGCTTGACATAAACCTCTCCGTCGCCGGACGAAAGGTAAAGGCGAAACCGACGACCGGTATTCCTTGGCTGAGACCGAGCCCCGGTGGAGTCGCAATTGGGTTCACGGCCGAGCCTAGTCTTGAGGGAGCTATAACGAGAGAGGTGGCCGAGCCTAGTTGCCTAGCTCCAGACCGAGTCGTAAAGAAGAGCCCCATCCTTAGTGTTGGTCGATCATACGTACCCCTGCGTCCGAACGCCAATTGTGCCAAACCAAACACGACCAAACCTAGCAAACTTGGTCAACGCCTCGAGGAGTTTAACCTGGCCTTCTACCGAACTTAGCGACTGTGGCCGAACCAGAATATTTGGCCCACTACAATAGCCCCTCAGCTTCTTCTGCTACAAAGAGTACAGGAGAAGTTGACAATGAGTCTGGCCGAATATCAGTGGCCGAACTGTAATGAAAGCCTTTGATGTCGCAAGGGCCAAATGTCGTGCGGACTCTAGAAAGCCCCTTGGCGTGAGAAAGTTGGCTGACCGATATAAAGGTCTTCGATGGGGCAAGCGCCGAACATCATGTGGAATCTATAAAGCCCCAACAATTTTGAGAGTTGGCCAATTTGATACGAAGGTGATTGATTGCATAAGCCTTTTAAATGCCCCGACGGTTGAGGGTTGGCCGAAGGCCGTTGATGGCGCAAGCGCCGAACAGTCGATTGAACTCCAAAAGCCCCGACGGTTGAGGGTTGGCCGAAGGCCGTTGATGGCGCAAGCGCCGAACAGTCGATTGGACTCTAAAAAGCCCCGACGGTTGATGGTTGGCCAAAGGCCGTCGATGGCGCAAGCGCCGAACAGTCGATTGGACTCTAAAAAGCCCCGACGGTTGAGGGTTGGCCGAAGGCCGTTGATGGCGCAAGCGCCGAACAGTCGATTGGACTCCAAAAGCCCCGACGGTTGAGGGTTGGCCGAAGGCCGTTGATAACATGTATCATCGGCCTTGGTTTGTTGGGTTGCTGAGTTGCGATTGGCGTTAGCAGCTGAGGAGATGTCATCGGCAGAAAGGTCGTTGAATTGGGAATCCCCTGGGCGGCTCTGTCCGTGTAGAATTCTTCTAGGGCGCAAAACCGTTCTACGACCCGCATCGACTCTCCCATGCCGTGAGGAGGTCGAATCGCCAACTCGTCGAGTATCTTGCTGCCGGACTCCAACCCATTCTTGAAGGTGCGCGCAGCCAAGTACTCGTCGATTCCAGGGATTTTGTTGAAAAGTTGCCAGTAACGCTCGGCATATTGTCTGAGTGTTTCATTTGGGAGCTTCCTCATCTGGGACAACAACTCAGGCTCTTTTGCCGTCCGGTTATTGGTGACGAAGCGAGTGTTGAAGGCGCGTTCGAGGTCGGCCAGGTTCCGGATGGACCCAGCGGGCAATTTGTTGAACCACTGGAGTCCAAGGGAGCCGAGGCTGGATGGGAAGGCCTTACATTTGATTTCGTCCTTGGTGGTGCACAACTCGATCCTTTGGCGAAAGTGAATCAGGTGGGTGTACGCCTCGCAGGTAACTGGGTCGAACTTGGTGAACTTCGGTAGGTGGAAGTCGGGCTCGGCCACGGTGTTGACGATGTGGGAAGTGAAGGGTGAGATGCCAAGGTCTTTTAGCTGCCACTCGAATCCTGGACGCGGCGGTTTGCCGAGCTCGTCCGTCCGCGTCCGCTTTGGATCCTTTTCTCTCTCTGAGGTTTTTTCGCGCACTCGGTTGCGAAGCTTGTCCCGCAAGTCTGTCGGTGCCTGACGGGGGTGGTCGACCGACTTCTCTCTGTCGCCATCGGTTTTGTTCCCGTTCGCCGCCCCTTCGATCCGTACGCCTTTCCCATGCCGTCGAACACAGTTTTCATTATCCAAGTTTTCTGGTGGGATCCCCCCGAGGCGTTCAGAGACGTGGCGTCTGGTCTCGATGGAGTCTCGGCTTTGGCGTGAAGCCGTTGTGCGAGAGAACTTCGCACGACCAGTCGAGTACGTGCTCGTGAAAGAGTCGGTGTCCTTTGTGTGGGTCCGCTCGCGGTGGGACTTCGAGCGGTGCGTTCCAGATGTGGTGGGTCGTTTGTAGAGGATAAGCTCTCTGGCGTCTCCCTTCTCTGGCGTAAAACCAAGGCGGTCCTTGGCGGAGACGCGGTGCCCTGCCTCGTTGGGTTGCTCTCGTAGGGGTGGGGGAGGGGGTGGTGGAGGTGGAGGAGGTGGGTGAGGGGAGCTTCTTCGCCTCCGCCTTCCGCCTCCAGTAGATCTAGAGGCAGCCGGCGTCGCAACCTGCAAATGTTGTTTCATCTGGGCCACCTCCGCCCTCAACGCCGCTAGCTCGTTATCCCTTTCGTCGTCCCGTCGCTGCAGAAGGCGGATGTAGGCCACCGTTACATCGTCCGCGGCCGGAGATAGCCCAGAACTTGGGGGAAACGAGATGGACATGTGCCTCTCCAAAAACGGTGGGAGAATCACGTTCCCACTGGCGTCTTTGGCCCCCGAAACCGTAACGTCTTGTGGATCTCCGCCCATCGCGGTTGAGTTTGTCGTCTGTTGTTGAGGAGGAAGTTGGTTTGGAGGAGGGTGTGAGCCGTCTGGATCAAAGGCCGAGGAGTTTTCACGTCGGGTTCACCAATTGTGTGGCCCGTGATCCTCGTTTCGCTTCCTTCCTCCGCTGGTGCGGTGGTTGCCTAGCCTGCTCCGCCTGCACAGTGAACGCACGACTAAGACCTGGCCGGGGATTGCCCGGCAAGGCCCTCCGGTGTGAGGATGAGTATGTGCTGAGAGAGAAGGGAGAGACTAGGGTTTTGAGTAAGCGCGTTTATGAGTGCGTACCTCCCAGAGGCGTTATCCTTTGGTATTTATAGTGTCCCCTTGACTTGCTCTCCAAGCACGGGCACATGCCTTGCACGGGCTAAGTGGCGTCATCGTGACGTCACCGTCCAGATCTGGTAACCGCTTTTGGTGGGTCAGCTGGCATGACCCATGTGCGCTCATGATTATCAGGCGTAACCGTCTTCGCACGTGGGTGGGCGCGTGACCGCACGGGTGGCCGCGCGGGTGGCCGAGCATATCAGGTAATGGAGAATGCCGAGCATGAGGGTGGCCGAGGCCGAGGGCGCGTGGCCCGAGCGGGAGTTGTCTGCGGAATCGCCAACCGACGGGTGGCCGAGGCCGAGGGTGCGCGGCCCGGGCGGGATTTGTCTGCGGAATCGCCAACCGACGGGTGGCCGAACATGACGTAATCTTTCCGTCGCCGTACGCGAGGCAAAGGCAGAGCCGACGACTGGTACGCCTTGGCTTAGGCCGAGCCCGGAAGACCATGGCGGTTGCCGAGCTTAAAGGGTAGCCGAGCCCGAAGGGAATTTGGGCTAGGCAAATATCGTCTACGGGGCCGCCGCCAAATGGTGGCCGAGCACGACACAATCTTGTCCGTAGCCGGATGCGAGGCATAGGCAAAGCCGACGACTGGTATGCCTTGGCTCAGGCCGAGCCCCGGTGGAGTGGGTTTGCTGCCACGTGCGACAGCTGGCGGTGGCAGTGGAGCAGAGGTGGGCCCCAGTTGAGTCATAGTTGTTCTCGGCCCGCTACACGTTTGATGCACGCGGGCTCCCCAAAAATAATAACTATGAGGGGGCTCCCCAAAAATAATAACTATGAGGGGTCTACGTGGAGTCACAAAATTTGGTTTCTAGTTTTCATTAAAAGTTTTTGAGAAATTAAACGATCAATCTTGAGAAATCACTGACATCATCCAATCTTGACAAAATAAGACGTGTGTGAAGCCGCATGGTGGGGTGTGTGTGTGTATATATATATATATATGAAAGTGGTCGCATGAGATTTAATTTGGGGTACACTATGATCTCAGGTTCAATTCCTCTCGCAACTCCTCTTCGGACCATCTCACCATATGCATAAGCATGTACTATGCAACAGCGGTTAGAGGGCCGAGATGCGCACAAGCTAGTCCGGGACATTCTGCATTACTAATAAAAAGAATGTGTGTAGCCAAATTCAATCACTTGAAATTAAAATCCGAATTAGTAGTACTTGACTAACATCATCTTCCCTAGCTGTCATGGTTTTTGTACGTAGCTACCTCGCGACAAATAGGACGAGGTTCGCTTTTGGTGTTTGCCTAATTCAAATGGACAACCAAACAATCAGACCACATTTTCTTGGAAATTTCTTCGTTTCACCTCATTTGCACAATCATTCTCCTCTTAGTATCTCAAAAAAAAAAAACAGGCTCCAAATTTCTCACTAAACTTCTACATATATAAACTTAAACCTGGCAAGCAACTCCTCAAAGAATCAAACACTACAAATTTCAACTTTCCCACAAGTTAGAATTCACTTTTTCTTTTCGTAGCTAAGTGATCGAGCTTGTTCGTTTTGGCTCTCAAATCTCTGCGCATGGTCCTCAATAAATTTTCTTTATCTCTCTCCCCTCATTACTCATAAAAATCTTTCCCAAAATCCAAACCGAACAGGGTAGGCGTTTGTCAATTTCTTGGTTGGTTTGAATGGCAAGAACTGTGAAGAGTTGGCTACAATTGTCCCTGAAACTAGTAAACTCGACAATAGGAGTAACTGGGATTGCAATGATCCTTTACAGCATTTGGATGGTTAGGGCCTGCCAACTAGACATGGATGGCTCATCTTCTGATCATCCTAAATTCTCTCTTCCATGGTAAGCTCTTTTCCGCTGGAGTGTCTCAGGTCATCCATGGTTGCTGTTTTCCGAAACAGTTTTTCAGAACACTTTCCAAGAACTTTTTCAAGAACGAAAACCTCAATCATTTTCAAATCGTACTTATATTTGTTAACATAAATGGCTGTATAGAATTTTTGACTGTCCTTTCAACGTTTGCTCAAGATTGGGTTGTGCCGGAAATTTCTAAAAAAGCAAGTCTGAAACCTTTAACCAACAACTAATAACTTTCCGAAAAGCATTCTACTGCTGATTTTAAACAACCACCAGCTGATACCTTTCTCTGTTTTCCTTCCCTTATTTATCAAATTTTCTTCAACAAAATTGCAGGTTTATTCATGCTTTTCTTGGCATTGGTATCGCCTTGTGTGCTATAGCATGCCTTGGTCACATTGCTGCTCATACTGCTAATCGTTGCTGCCTTTCATGCGTATCCTTTTGTTGTAGAGCTTTTAACACCACCGCCTGCGCCCTTCTCCCATCCATCTTAACACGCTTTCTGTTTTGACAGGTATTTTGCATTTTGTTCAAGGAATCCGAGCCTTGTAGCAAACCCTTGTGCATAAAGTGGATTCGTTGTCCCTCTCCGCAGTGGACACGGATATACATGGCCGAATCACATCTATCGTACATACATACGTTCTCTTGTGTTTTTTTTTGTAATCATTTTGTATTGCTAATTTATGGTTCATGGATCGAATAATCTTTTATTGCATAAGATTGATGACCTTAAATCTTTTAAGTACATGGTTGTGATCTTCTTTCTTTTACTGGTGGAGACTGCATTGATAACAGATATCTCCCTAAACTCCCATTGGGAAAAGGTATGTTATGTAGATGACTTCCCAATTCTCTTCAAACAATTCTCTTCTACACATTCCAGTTCTTGAGCTCATAGTTATATGCAGCACAACTAATTCATTTCAACATCCAGGACTTTCCTGAAGATCCATCAGGGAGGTTTGATGATTTCGATCATTTCGTGGAGTCAAATTTCGACACCTGCAAATGGATTGGGTGGTTGTTGGTCTTAGCACAGGTACCTCTTCCTGTTTGGTATATATCGTATTATTTTCCGCTGATCGTGTTCTCTGACATACAATGGAGTATTGTTTGGCAATCTGTTTCCGAATACTAAGCCTTTTCGAGAAAACAACAAACTGCCATTCCCCTACGAAGTTCGAAAACTGGATCGAAAAATTTGAAACACGACTGAAAACAATGGGGATTTCCACACTTTGAAGTACAGTAATTGGGTTCAGGGAAGAGAGGGATCAAAACAAAGATTCCAACACCAATCAATTCGTTTTGATAATTATCCGGAAAAACCTGGAAAATTTATTCGGTTTTCCAAAAAATTATTTTCTGATAACAATCCGCATTCTGGGAAACATCAAAAGGTTGTTTTCGAAGTTCTCACACATGCACACAAAAAAAAAAAAAAAAAAGTGAACCGAAAATGAAAAACGACGTGAATATATACAAGGAGTGTTTATATGTACCGTTCTTTTTCAGAAAACATGGAAAACACAAGCAAAAAACAAAACAGAGTTTTTCCAACTCGAGGTTTTTGAAGGGATGGACCAGATTAAAATTTCAAATGGTTTCCGTATACAGGGATGTTCGGTGCTATTGGCCGCGGTTCTAAGAGCGACAGAGGAAGATCAGGGCAGAAAGTATGACAATGAGGATGATTATGCACCACAAGGCCTTCCATTCCTAGGCTATCCCTATCCAGTGCAGCCATTTCCCTGCCCTGTTGTAGACTTCCCCCTTGCCCTCCAACAATGAGATTTCTAAAAGGCAAGGATTCTCACAACAAAGACTGAAACAATTGGCTTTATTTGTTGATGGTTTGAAGGATTGCTCCTGCTGCTGTCATTCTGGTTGTGCCAAGGAAAGTTTTATGATTGTGTTTTTGTCAGTTTTGTTTTGGGGTTTTTGGGAGTAGGATATAGCGCAATTTGGCCATCTTTGTTGCAGAATTTCTGTTTTCTATGTTGGTTTTTGGCCGGCCTCTTGTTAACTCTTCTTTGGGCTCTGGCGATATGTGATTGTCCGGGTGTGTTGGTGTTATCTTTGTTGGGATTTATGCTCCTTGTTGTGATTTTGTTATGAACCTGGGTCTTTTTAATCTTTGTAATAGCATTCAAAAATTATTAATTTTTTTTTTTGGTTGTTAAAAACAAGGGTTGAAACATATATTCTTGATACTTATTATCAACACGAAGACTGAGATTTCCCCACCACGTACTATATGCTCCATCCGTCCCATTTTGTTTGTTCATTTTCATTATTCATGTAGTTCTTTAAACGTATATATTATACAATCTATGATATTTTTCATAATTTTAAAAATTTTGTATTATAGATCTAATCGAGAACTATCAAATAAGATTCATATTGCATATTTTTGAAAATTCATATTGGAAGATATAAATGATTGAAAACTGACACGAATATCCAAAAAGGACAAAAAAAAAAAAAGAGACTGAGGGAGTATTAAAATATCCATGTACTTCATTTGAGATGAGCTTGAGTGAACTAAGTTTCACCTCGCTTTCCATTTCATGCGGAGGACGTCGAACATAAGCAGATGGCAGGGTGTATCCAATTCGGGTGGCGGAAGAGCAAATCGGGGTAATCTCTCTCTTTTTTTTTTTTGGTACATGGGGTAATTTATCTCTATTTAAATGTTTCTTTTTTATGACGGGTAGTTTTTTTAAGTTGGGACAACATTGCGGTCTGACGTGCTTTTAGGCACGGACATCCACTAGTAGTTAGAAAAAACAAGACGATACTCCGTATTTATTTATATATCGTAAACTGATGAACCTTGCTATCTTCTTAATATATAAGCTTATTTGTTCTCGAGTTTTCCCCCGATCTATGTAAGCTATGCACTTTCAAATTCCCGTTTCACATTTTATTAACAACTACCATATATGCCTTTACCTAATCAACAAAGAAAGACATGGAATATTTAAGTTCATATTGGAAAGAAATTTGGCAATTTATGTGTAATTACTCGTTGCAAAACACATGCGTTCAACTGACAGAGAGAGAGAGAGAGAGCGCGCGCATGCACGCGGATATAGGGGAGAGGCTCGATGAAGCATAAATCAATGAAAATGAAAATTTAAATATGAATACTCCCTCGTCCCATATTCTTGGTTCTGTTTCACATTTTGTGTCACTCAAACAATTGTCTATATCTCATAATCTATAACGTTTAATACGATTTCAAAAACTGTTTAATAAAATTATTTTAGATCTATAAAACAAGATCTATATTTGGTATAAAAATATTATAAATTAAAAGATATAATTAATTTTTTTAGAGGTCCCAAATAAGTAATAAACAGAACCAAGAATATGGGACGGCAAAAAGTAGCCAGAGTAGACCATCAGAGAAGTGGATATTTTTGCCGTTAACTCATGATTTCATAAGTTGTCTTTTCATCACGGGCTTAATTTTTAATCCTTTTTTTTTTTTTAGCATCGAATCATTTGATACATACAAATCAGAGTAAACAAGGCAAAGAAGACTTTGTGGAGCGAATGGGGGTGCGGGGGCTATGCCTCTGCGGCATGGTACGGTATCGTATAAGGGTATTTTTGAAATACAGACCAAATATCAAGTGAGGGTTAGAATAGAGTAGGTATAAATCTTCTATGTTGTAAAACTTATTTCGTATTGTAATAATAAGAACAGCAGTCGCTTTCGCTCCCATAGACGTATCCGATTTTGAGGACCACGTATATCTCTGTGTTGATTTCTTTACTATTTTATACTCGTAAATCGTGCGTGTGTCGATCCTAATTCACCTCTTAATCTTGCTACCACATTCTAGGTAAGGCCTCAATTAGTTGAACAGTTCAAAATTCCCTGTTCTCATGTGCTTCATGACTACATGAGTAGTGTTAATTTAGTCAATAGCGAAGGAGTTGAAATATTCAACGCTATAATTATGGAAACAAAATTTGCAACTTGCGCTGATGCATGTTCATATATGTGTAGAGAAAGAGTTGAAATATTCAAAGCCTATATTTAATGGAAACAAATTTTGCAACTTGTGCTGACGTTCATATATATATATATATATATATATATCTGTGTCTGTGAAGTTACTCAGCTGTAAAACACAAGAGTTGAATTGAGAGAGATTGGGAGAGAGAGAGAGAGAGAGAGGTAAAACACAAGCGTTGAATTGAGAGAGATTGGGAGAGAGAGAGAGACAGAGAGAGAGACAGAGAGAGAGAGAGCTGTAAAACACAAGCGTTGAATTGAGAGAGAGAGAGAGAGAGAGAGAGAGAGAGAGAGAGAGAGAATATGGAGAATGGGGGCCATCATGGAGCAGCAATCGAGGGAGTTGGAAATTTAGAGAATATGGAGAATGGGGGCCATCATGGAGCAGCAATGGAGGGAGGCGGAAATTTTTCGAGGGAAGAAATTGAATCCAAGTGCGATAGAGCAGTAGTGGAGAAATATTTCAATTGGAATCATCTCCATGTGGCCGCATCAAACGGGCAAACAGCGTTTTTTGAAAACCGGTTGCCGGTTGGCGCTCAATCCCAACCTCTGCGAAACTCTAGATTCGCATAAACGATCGCCCCTACTTGGCATCGGCTAATGGACATGTTGCAATCGTAAAATTATTAGCAGAGGCGAACCCGAAGATGTGCTTGGCTTGTGATCGAGACGGTTTGAACCCTCTCCACGTTGCAGCCGTTGCGGGCCAGGTCGATGTCGATGCGTTGTTTGAAGCTAACCCATGTGCTGCTCGAGCTAGGGTGGACAAAGGAGAGAGAGATACAATTTTACATCTCTGTGTTAAATATGATCAGCCGACCTTTCTGAATGAGCTGTTAGAGAAATGTTGTGAAGGTGAGGAGTTTGTCGGGAACACTATACTACATATTGCCGTTGCCAATAAAAAAATCGAGGTACGTTGGAACCATAATCAAGGCTTTATTTTTTAAGTTGGGAACTGAGCCTCTATATCTGAATTAACCTTTTCATATGTGCTTATTTAATACTCTAAAAATGAATCATGCAAAATGAGTTTAAAAAAAACCAAGTTGATGAAAAACATTTTAAAAATTCCATAAAAAAATGCATATCTTTTCATGGCCGATGTAATGTTGTTTTCTGGTAATAATTTAATAGTAAATCTTTAGTGATTTTTTTACACATAGTTGACGATGTTAGGGGGAATTGCATTTCAGTGGAGAGATGGGCAAAAAATACCCAATTCATGGACCACTTTTTTGAAAATTCATCTAAATATGAAAAGGAGAAAAGTAATTCTCAATGTATGGAAAGGACTATGTAAAAAGACTAATATACCCACACATATTTGAAACCCTAAAAACCAAGTTCTTACTTTGTGCTTTTCCCCTGACACCCGACCCCACAACCCCATTTTCACATTTACCCCCCTCCCCCCATTCTTTCTAGTTTGCCTTTTTTTTTTTCCCCTCTTTATGTCATTTTCTTTCTTTCCCAGTTGAATTTTTTTTTCATTCTATTTCCTTTTCTTTCTTTCCGGTTTGAATCTTTTTTTTTTTCGTTTTTTTCTCTTTATTTCCTTTTCTCTCTTTCTATCCAACTATTTTTTTTCCTTTTTTTGTCCTTTACAGATTAAAAAATATAGTTACAAAAATAAGTGTTTCAATTCGTTTGAACCGGTGCAAAGATATTATTTTTCTGATCATTTCATCCTAAATGGTCGTAATAAATTTTTCACTCTAAGACATTTCAATGTGCATCCTAAGAGAACTCTAAAACTAAATAAGAAATCTTAGGGTGCTCGTTGAAAGGCCTTAGATCCAAAATTTTACTACAACCATTTAGGATGAAATGGTCAGAAAAATAACATCATTGTACCGGTTCAAACGGATTGAAATTTGAAACACTATTTTTTTTACACCAAATCAGGATGTGACGGAGTCCAGATCTGGGCTGTTTATGGAGAGAGAAAGAGACGGTTCTGGGTTACTATTTTGGTTCAGTCCCACATCAGGAAAGTGAAACAAGAAAAGGAGTTAAGTTACTCCTAAGTTGCTCTTTTTATGAAACTAAGATGCACCTTGTCTCAAGGTATCAAGGTGTGTTAGTTTAAGTTGCCGCATGTATGAATCTAAATTGCTCCATGTATGAACCTAAGTTGCCCTTGTCCCGTGAGCCTAAGTTGCCCTCTAAGTTGTCCCGTGTATGAATGTAAATTGCCCTGTGTATGAACCTAAGTTGCCCCTGATTCATGACAGGAAGGAGAGGTATTTTTGTCTTCAATACCATGTCTTGGAAATTATTGTTTTCCTTCCAATGACTGAGCAATTCCAAAAAAATGGTCCATATATGAGTTGAGCATTTTTTGCCCCTCTCTCAACTGAAATGCAATTCCCCCATGATGTTATGCATAATTTGCTCACTATATGCACCATTTATCACTTATATTCTGTACCGTCTTCCGCCGTAACATTTAATACAGAAGAGCAAATAAGGTCGGGACACTTCAAAATTTCTCATACAAGACAGATTAAACGTTGTACCTAGTTCCGGTGCATTCCTGGTTGTTGGTGCATTTTCGGCTATTGAATCATGTGACAATTTTTTTTAATCTTTTAAGATTCTCATGTGATATTTTGATCCAAAAGCCAAAAATAGTTGGGATTTTAGTAAATTATTGTGATTCCGCTGTTGAGAGATTTGTATGATGCCAAAATTGATTTTTTGACAAAATGAACGTTTCAGATTATCAGGATGGTCCTCGAGAACTCTAAGATAGATACAAGGGCAACAAATGCAAGCGGTCAAACCGCGAGGGATATTCTACTTCTTGGACGAGGCAAAAGAACAACGCCAGAACAATGGGAAGATGACATTGAAAAACTCCTTCGAAAACATCACATTCACAGAGGAAATTATATCAACCACTATGAGTGGATCGAAAAGAAAAGAAAATCACTAACAATTGTCGCTATACTAATGGCAACAATAGCATTCCAAGCTGGGGTGAACCCTCCAGGTGGTGTTTGGGTAGACAATTCAAATGGACACCTAGCTGGAGAAGCTGTGATCGATGGCTTACAATCATCCGACTGAGTACCCCTACTTCATCCGTTTGAACACCATCGGATTTGTGGCCTCGCTGATAACAATCACTTGTCTCATCAGCGGAGTGCCTTTCAGGAAACGATTTCTTTTGGTGATGTTGGTGGTGGTTATGTGTCACGCCCCAAATCCGGGAGCATGACCGGCCGTGTACCATGAAGCAATCATGGGACACGAAGCCTAATTAAAAATAATATTTTATCAACTCACAATCAATACAGGAAAAATTGGATATTTTATTACAAAAAAAATGCGCAACTTAAACCAATATTTTCCTTAAGCAAATGACACAATATCTCATATTTTCCAACTCCAAATTCCACAATGAACAGCCAATAAGTAAAAGTGCGGAAGCTTTTTGACAATAGAAAAGAAATAAAAATGCAGACGCCCTAGAGGTCCAAACAGAAGGTCCCGACAAAGCCACAGAGTCCACTACAATGCTCCATGCACTAATCCTGAAAAGAATGTGGAATAAATCCGTCAGCTGACGAGCTCAGTGAGTAGTTAAGCATGCTAAGGGTGATAGTAAAAAGTGGCATACTTATGAACGAACGATAATGAGGTTTCCAAAGAAATTGTGTCAAATTAAGGAAGGTCGAAGGTTCAACGAATAATACCAACAAACTAACCAAGTCAATGGCTCAACAAAGAGTATCCACAAGATGAATACAGATTAATGAATAATATGAACAATAATCAAATCACCACATTAATTATACCAAACAACGAGCCCAACAATATCCGATCGATGAACAACGATAAGCGGAAATCCAAACCAAAGTGGGAACCATAATTACCAATTACCAATTGTCAAATGCCAAATATTTTCTCAGGGCTTAGCCCGTTGGATCCAACACCGTACTTAGAGTCACCACAGGATGGCGCCTGGGACCTTTTCCCTAAGCCGATCCGGAATAGGGTCACAGGGTATTCCACAAGTCTTTTCCCTATCCGTTGAGCACTAGAGTCACAGGGTATTTCACAAGTCTTTTCCCTAGCGGCCAAAGTCACCACGATATCTCACGGGTCTTTTCTTTGGACTTAAATAAATATAAACATTGTCCATGGTCCCAAACACAAATAGAACAACGGCGAACCGGAGGCACTTCGTTGCAGAGTCACAATAATATTATGGAGTCAACGAATCGACGACAATAAAAATGAGGGCAATTAATCGATCACAAATATTATCAAATAACCTTGTATGCCAAAGGGTACGCCAATCGTCAATAAATATGAGAGCACGAATAAGAATATCACTCATCGGATCAACAACGATTAAACAAACTGTCAAGAATAGATAGGCTCAAGAGGATTCCAAAGAAGGGATCACATGCTTAACCACTCACCTCGATCGGAACGATAGGTCATAAAATGCGATGTTCACGTTCTCTGCTAATCTGAATTAAAAGAATGCATGAACGAAAATCAATTCAATGAAATTGACTACTCTAGTTATCAGTTAAACTAATAACAATATAGTTATACTAATATTGACTTCCCTTAACTAAGCTCCAGGATCAGCCCCAACGATTAATTACTCTCACAATTCTCTAATATTAATACATGCACACACCACACATGCATACAGATTCCTAATATACTAATATATATACATATTCTCACACTTGTAAACCAAGCACAACACATACTACAACCAACGCACAACCTGATCACCATTGCCGCCCCTCCTTCTCTCTCCTCCGCCTACTTGCTACAGCAAACAAAACCCCACTGATTCCAAATCAAAACCCCTAATTCTATATAACCATAAAATATATACCAGCAAGGAAGAAAAAGAGACGATGAAAATCTTACCTGACGATTCACCAATCCGAAAACTACCGACGAACTCTCAACTGTGGCTGCTCTCTCTCGCTCTCGTTAATGAGAAAAGAAATAACAATCCTACTTCTCAAAGGTTTCCTCACCCTAATAAACTGCCCAACGTTTGAACTTAAAACTTATCTTGTCTAATTACTCAATCAACCCAACATTATTCTTTACGTTAACTAATCACTTGCGGGAACCCATTCCCAATTTAACCAAACTTAGGATTTTAAGCGATACGTGTAACTGATGCCAAAAATAAGCAGCCCAACCTATTTTTTTTAGCAAGAAGTTTGAAAAGGAAAATGAAAGATTTAATTATTTGGGTCAAAAAAATATTATTATTATTATTTTTTTATCTGAAAATGTGGGACGTCACATCATTCCCCCCTTAAAAAGAATTTCGTCCTCGAAATTCAGAAAAGTAGCTAAACTAAAGTTAAGACGGCCTACTAATAAATTAAACAATAATATTTCTAGTAGATACAATAAAATTAACGAATTGCACCTTGCCCCTCGGACGCATCAATATCATTTCCTCCATCTTCTTTTCCCTTACAATGAGCAGCTATATGTCCAGGTTGTCCACAATTGTAACATAACTTAGGCGAGCCATCACAACTATAACCATAATGAGATTTTCCACAGCGATTGCATAACCACTCAATCTGCTCACTCTTATCACCATTTGACTGCGTTGGTGTACAAGTCCTCTTGTTAGAGTTACTACCCTTATTGCTTTGTCCTAATTGCCACCATTCTCTAGATCTCTTAAACTGTCGCTCCTCACTCATCTTCTCCTCTTTCAAATCATTCTCCGCTGTCAATGCTTTAGTCACAAGTATAGGTAGTGTCTTAGTGTCAAGTAAAGAAACTCTCCCATGAATATCGAACCGAAGCCCCCTTTGAAAATGCCACACCTTATCTGTTTCTTTTTCCACCAAAACTCCTGCATACCTTGACAATTCATCGAACTTCTGTTGATACTCTGCCACTGACATATTTCCCTGCCTTAAAGCTAAAAACTCAGTCCGCATTTGGTCTTTAACTGCGGGTGGAATGTACTTATCCTCAAAATCCTTTTTGAAATTGCTCCATACTAATTCATTCGGCTTATCTTTGTAATACTGCTTTGCTGACCGCCACCAATGCTCAGCTCCCCCCTGCAGCTTATACGCCCCAAAAGACACCTTTTGGGTCTCAGAACAACCCAACACATCAAAAATCTTTTCCATTTGCAACAGCCAAGCCTCAGCATCTGATGGCTTATCAGTCCCCATAAAAGACGGTGGATTAGTCTTTAGAAATCTATCAAAAGTATTGCCTTTGTCCAATGTCAGAGACCTTGATGCAGTTGCTGGTGCCACTTGGGCCTGATGCCCTGCAAATAATCCCATAAAAGTCTGAAAGGCCTGAACAGCAGCTACCGGGTCAACAGAACCTGTGGGTGCACCAGAATTTGCAATAATTTCTGTAATTGGATCAGTTGGATTCGTAGCGGGGTCGGCTAGATTAGCATCATTTCCTGTTTCAATTGCATCATCAAAAACTTCAGCCTCAACACTACCTCGGCCGCGGCCTATTGGGTTGGCACGACCATGACCACGTGCTAAAGGAGTGGCTTGACCACGGCCGCGAACTGTAGGAGTGGCCCGACCTCGGCCACCAACTGTAGGACCCTCATTTGTCGACCTAGTATTACGACGTGGACGAACCATTTCCTAACCTTGAAAACATAATACTACAGTCAATAAGCTAAATGCGAGATTAGACAAACAGAAGATGAACTCACAAGCCTATGGGACTCCGGGGACCTGGACCACTTCTAAGACATGATGCTATGCCAAATGCAAATATAAAATCGAAACCTGGCTTTGATACCACTTTTGTCACGCCCCAAATCCGGGAGCATGACCGGCCGTGTACCATGAAGCAATCATGGGACACGAAGCCTAATTAAAAATAATATTTTATCAACTCACAATCAATACAGGAAAAATTGGATATTTTATTACAAAAAAAATGCGCAACTTAAACCAATATTTTCCTTAAGCAAATGACACAATATCTCATATTTTCCAACTCCAAATTCCACAATGAACAGCCAATAAGTAAAAGTGCGGAAGCTTTTTGACAATAGAAAAGAAATAAAAATGCAGACGCCCTAGAGGTCCAAACAGAAGGTCCCGACAAAGCCACAGAGTCCACTACAATGCTCCATGCACTAATCCTGAAAAGAATGTGGAATAAATCCGTCAGCTGACGAGCTCAGTGAGTAGTTAAGCATGCTAAGGGTGATAGTAAAAAGTGGCATACTTATGAACGAACGATAATGAGGTTTCCAAAGAAATTGTGTCAAATTAAGGAAGGTCGAAGGTTCAACGAATAATACCAACAAACTAACCAAGTCAATGGCTCAACAAAGAGTATCCACAAGATGAATACAGATTAATGAATAATATGAACAATAATCAAATCACCACATTAATTATACCAAACAACGAGCCCAACAATATCCGATCGATGAACAACGATAAACGGAAATCCAAACCAAAGTGGGAACCATAATTACCAATTACCAATTGTCAAATGCCAAATATTTTCTCAGGGCTTAGCCCGTTGGATCCAACACCGTACTTAGAGTCACCACAGGATGGCGCCTGGGACCTTTTCCCTAAGCCGATCCGGAATAGGGTCACAGGGTATTCCACAAGTCTTTTCCCTATCCGTTGAGCACTAGAGTCACAGGGTATTTCACAAGTCTTTTCCCTAGCGGCCAAAGTCACCACGATATCTCACGGGTCTTTTCTTTGGACTTAAATAAATATAAACATTGTCCATGGTCCCAAACACAAATAGAACAACGGCGAACCGGAGGCACTTCGTTGCAGAGTCACAATAATATTATGGAGTCAACGAATCGACGACAATAAAAATGAGGGCAATTAATCGATCACAAATATTATCAAATAACCTTGTATGCCAAAGGGTACGCCAATCGTCAATAAATATGAGAGCACGAATAAGAATATCACTCATCGGATCAACAACGATTAAACAAACTGTCAAGAATAGATAGGCTCAAGAGGATTCCAAAGAAGGGATCACATGCTTAACCACTCACCTCGATCGGAACGATAGGTCATAAAATGCGATGTTCACGTTCTCTGCTAATCTGAATTAAAAGAATGCATGAACGAAAATCAATTCAATGAAATTGACTACTCTAGTTATCAGTTAAACTAATAACAATATAGTTATACTAATATTGACTTCCCTTAACTAAGCTCCAGGATCAGCCCCAACGATTAATTACTCTCACAATTCTCTAATATTAATACATGCACACACCACACATGCATACAGATTCCTAATATACTAATATATATACATATTCTCACACTTGTAAACCAAGCACAACACATACTACAACCAACGCACAACCTGATCACCATTGCCGCCCCTCCTTCTCTCTCCTCCGCCTACTTGCTACAGCAAACAAAACCCCACTGATTCCAAATCAAAACCCCTAATTCTATATAACCATAAAATATATACCAGCAAGGAAGAAAAAGAGACGATGAAAATCTTACCTGACGATTCACCAATCCGAAAACTACCGACGAACTCTCAACTGTGGCTGCTCTCTCTCGCTCTCGTTAATGAGAAAAGAAATAACAATCCTACTTCTCAAAGGTTTCCTCACCCTAATAAACTGCCCAACGTTTGAACTTAAAACTTATCTTGTCTAATTACTCAATCAACCCAACATTATTCTTTACGTTAACTAATCACTTGCGGGAACCCATTCCCAATTTAACCAAACTTAGGATTTTAAGCGATACGTGTAACTGATGCCAAAAATAAGCAGCCCAACCTATTTTTTTTAGCAAGAAGTTTGAAAAGGAAAATGAAAGATTTAATTATTTGGGTCAAAAAAATATTATTATTATTATTTTTTTATCTGAAAATGTGGGACGTCACATTATGTGCGTATCGATCACATGTATGGCATTCACGTACGCATATGCTATTCATGTGTTCACACCAAAAGCAAAAAATGAATCCGTCGATCATAATATTGTAGTTGCAGTCGTAGTATGGTTGGGCTTGCAGGCAATTCTTCTCATAGGGCACGGAAGTCGCTTGATAGCAGCTGAGAACAGAGAAAAGGTCGCGGAGAAGATTTACCGTTGGAAAGAAAAGGTCGTGGAGATGATTCCCGATTTTTGCTGCGTTAAATCACACGGAGGAGAACAATCGCGAATTCCGAACTGATCAGTCATCGCAGCAACCGAGGCTATTGTTTGATTTTGTGTGTTTGTCGTGCTTATTTTACTATTTCATTTGATAGATTAAAATAGTTGTGCCCAAATGCAAGGTTTGAAAGAATAAATTGAATCGTGCGTATCAACTTTGCCTAATCGCTCCACAGTTTCTCTTCTTTCCAAAGATTTGTTGTCTTTACCCTTCCATGCCAGGCTAAACCAACCCGAAAATCGCGCTCTTGTTGACAGATAATGATTCATCCCCGATTGAGGGAACCAAGACGTGTATGATCTGGATCTGTTCCTCTGAAAATCGATCACAGGATCCTGCTGCAAAGGAAGTAGAGTAGTAATCTTTGAAGTTCTTCCACCCACACAAATAACCTGAAATTGAGAAAATCAAGATCCATAACATTTCCTTCTCATCTTGCAGCCATTCCCAACGTTTCATACTTTCATATAAGTTCAAAGATACAACGACTAAATTTGAGTTTGGAATCACACTTTTACATTCTTCAGTGTCGAGCTTGTTTTTTCAGTCGGCAATATCTTCCAAAGGTTCGTACGGGGACTAAAAATGGTACTCATGATCAAAACGTTTGGGCACTAAACAGCTCTTCGGGCGACAAATTTTTTAGTTTCCGTGCTAAGGAAATAGAGTCCTACATTGGTGGGGAGTGTAATATTAATTAGGTGATCACTAAATAATATTTCGAACCTCTTTATTTATTGCCAATTGATTTTGAGTTGGATATTAAGTTTTCACACTCCGAAGCTGAATTTTCTTGTAGTGAGTTTTGTTATGATTCTAACAAAATACATTAGAACCTTCTATTATGTTAATTTTGAACACTGATAGGGAAATTGTCTCAAAGATGGCAGAAAAGAATATCCAATTCTATTTGGATAAGTGGTTGAATGACCTATTTAAGAATATCCGACGTACCCAAAGAAAAAAAAGGACATATTAAATCCACTCTGTTTAAATTTTGGAAGAAAAAAAAGACTTTGGGGTGGGTTTGGATTAAAAAGTTAACTTTTTTATTTGTTTTTATTCAAATTTTTTTCGCATTTGTTTATATTGCGTCAAACTTGTGTGACTTATTGATTCGTCTCATTAACTTATTTTTGTCTTTATTAAAAAAATTATGAGTTTCGATCATAATTTTTTACTTTTTCAATTTTTCTCGACAAGACGAATCAATAAATTAGAAAAATTTAATACAAAATTAACAAATACAAAATAAAATTAAATAAAGACAAAAAAATAAATTGTTTCGACTTATATATTAAGTCAAACCCAGCCTTAGTACACACCTACATATATAAAGTCAACGTCTATATTAGAAAAAATAAATCATAAATAATAAATAGTCTTTCTATTGTCAGCTTAGTGGGCTGACAATAAGCATACAAGAAGATAAGAAAAAACACATATTTCTTTTTTTTATATCTTTTAATACACACTCACATTTTTTATTGTCAACCCATTGGGCCGATTTTAGAATTTTCCAATAATAAATATGTGCCAAGAAAAGAAAAAGAGAGTACGTCATCCCCCTCTACAAAAAGAACCAATAAAAACGTCATAGATTCGAGGTTCGTTCTTGAATAATGTGAATTATCATCTTTTCTAGGATCTAACTTATTATGTTCTTAACTTCTTCAGCCATCTAAATTAAAATCATTTTGTATTTTTAAGGTTCATTAACGGGAGGAAAATATTATGATACATGAAAATGGTTCATGAAAGTATTCATGAAAGGTCAATCAATGGTCCAGATTCACTCATGAACCATTTTCGTGGATACTCTCATGAACCTACCACCTTCGGAAGTTGCAAACCGAAATGATTTTAATGGTTCAAAAGTTCTTAGGTTTCTATTAAGTCCAAAAATTATGCCGGAAAGTATTGCATATGTATATAATTTCTTGGCGACACCGTCACGTCTTGCAGACGTAATGGGTCTTAAATCGGTTTTGATCGATTATTGAAATTCTAAACGATATAATGATTGGGTTACATATATCCTAGTTAATATTTCTACGTATAGTAATGGATCTATAACAATATCTTCACCGCCTTCCACGAATCGAGGACGCTAATCAAGAGAAGACAGTATAGATTTTTGCAAATATAATTAACATAATAGCATGAAAATCAGCCTATAATACATGTACGTACTTCCAATCATGGAAACTAAATATATAATCGCTAGATAAGCCTCAAAGTTATACAACAATCGTACATTTTCATATTCGAGACCATTAACTAATTAAAATAAAAAAAGAAAAACATAGTAACTTGGCTTGGAATTATAACTATGCATGTGAATGATTAATTCTTCTTTGGAGTGGTATCACTTTAAGCAATGCAATGGAAACCAAAATGCAAGTGAAATGAATCTGATTGCATTCCTATTTATCTCACTTAAATGTGAAGAATTAATCCAAATCCAGCTATAAAATAAATTTTGAGGATCACTAACTAATCCAGGGTGTAAAAAAAACTCAAATACCTATTGGGTTGCTGCACAAACCGTTTGAAACAAGGAGATTGATGATTACAGAGAAGAACTAAAAAAAATGCCTTACCTATTGCTGGAGCTAGCTTCACCTACCAAACACAACAAATCAGTCCCGCAAAAAACAAATTAAGAAACCAAAAAATAAGACCGATGTTGAAATTTTTTAAGAAAATTTCAAAATGGACACTTCGGATACTTTCAGAAAGGTATATTGTATCATGAATGAAAAGTGTCAAACTTGACTTTTTACACACCGCTTAAGTTTTTTAAGTTACTAGTTAGATGGTTTACCAGGCCAGCCGTATTACTGTTATTATTTATTATTTATATATAATAAAACAGAAAGGACTTTGAAGATGTCTTAATAAAAGTAAACCACATGATTTGTAAGCCCTCAATTATTTTAATTCTTTAAAATTCCTGAGGTCGCCGCTGTCCTATTATAAACCTTCATATAAATTTTGCTACCACAATCTATGTAAGCCCTCAATTATTTTAATTCTTCAAAATTCCGCAACTTGCTTCAAAACTTCAAGTCTTTAATTTGCCTAGTCAGTAAAGAAATAGTCAACACTCAAGTGCAAGTACAAAATTCTTTTCGCTATAATTATTAGATATATAAGTACTACTCCAATTTTAAAGTGAAGTAAAGTAAAATATTACATTTTCCTAGAAATGTGCTCATTTGTTGGAATTAAGAAATCTATGAGAAAGTTAAATTAAATAGTAGTTTACTTGGGGAGGGAACTGATGTAAAACCAGGATTTTGTAACAAAAAATCTAAGAACACAACTCTGAACTCAAATATGTTTAGAGTCGTTCAATGTATGTGGGCACACATATATCAAACAGATCTAGATGCAGTTTTGTTCGGGATTTTGTTTTAAAATTGTTTTCCTATCATTGCTCTTTTATAAGTTTTGTGCCTTTTGTTGGATTTCCAACAGCAATGTAATAGTAATAGTCACCTATTTTTTATTTAAAAGTGTTGTCCCTTTTACAGCATTATATTCTTTGTAGTTAATAAAATTGGATTGCGAGTTTTCCACTAATTGCATAACCATTTAGATGAAGTACTGTGTGAAATTAACCTCCTTTTTTTCTTGTTTTTATAAGAAAAATATATATATTTTACTAACTTTAGTTGATATTGCAACCAGCTATATATATCTTCATCGCAGAACAAAATTGGGATCACATGAATCGGATAACCTGCAATGCATGCAAGGCCCATGGGGTTAATTTGAAAAAGGCTATCCTTTCTCTTCTTGACAGAGACCTATCCAACCAAATCCAAATTTCAATGATCAAGTTTCTATATTTGGAAAAAGCGGGTGGCCAAAAAAGATAATGAAGATGGAAGAGGAGGAGGAGGAGGAGGTGGGGTGGTTGAGCTTGGGCAATTTTACATTTGGCTGCATCACGTTCGGGCAAAAAGAGCTCTTTCAAAAGCGATTGAATAGCAATCCAGGGCTTGCATGCCGAAGCTTTGGATTTGCAACAACGATGCCTCCTTCACTTTATTTTTATCGGCAAAAGAATTTTATTAGAAACTCGATAAGGGTACATCGAGAAGGAGAGAGCGAGCATCAGAAGGCAATCATATGCAATCCAACATCCCGGAGGAGGAGAGAAGACCAACCAATAGTTGGAAAAAGAAAATTAGAAGACAAAGGATAAAATAAAAGTACTACGGCTTCAGCTTCTGAAGATGTCAATCATGTCAAACAAATCAATTCCCGTGTCTTCGAATGCCATCCAAATGACTCCTGAAATCTTCTACCGAATAGGAGACCAAATTGCATTTGCCTTTTACCCAGAGAGCAACCCTGAGCTTAATTAAATCAATGATTTCACCAACATCAGGTTGTCTGTCTTTGAAAACAAGATCATTTCCAGCATTCCAAATCGACCATAGAACTGCAAAAAGGGTGGTGTTCCAGCAGTTTTCCTAAAGGTTGTGAAATAAATTAGAGAACCAAAACTCAATTAATCCAGGAAGAGTTGGTGGACAAACCCATGATACATGCCACCAAGAAAGAATGGCAGACCAAATATTCGCAGTAAAGGAAGGAACACTGAAGGAGGAGATGCAGAGGGGTTTCCCGTGTTAAAGCACAGGATGGGCAGGAACTAGCATTAACAGGGATGATGTTTCTCCTTACAAGAACTGATCTAGAAGCAATCCTTTCTTGCACAGCTTGCCAAACGAAAGCATCAATCCTGGCAGGACCAAGATTTTTCCATACAGAGTTGAGACAGTTATTAACCTGAAATGTTTGTTTTTCCCAAGTTGTGTAAGCTGAACTCACAGAGTATAAACCATTGAAATTCCATTTCCAACGAGGGCAGTCTTCTCTATGAGGAACTAAGGGAAAATTATTCAGTTTAAGCTGCAGAGAAGCACGCTGATTTTCCTCCCAAGGATACAACCTTCTACTGAAAACAAGGTTCCAGTCAACAGAAACAAGAGTTTGGAGTAAATTCCGAAACAAAAGCTTCGTTTTGAAGAGAGATCAAATAAAGTTTGGGGAGGAGGGATTTAAGAGAACTTTCCTCTAGCCAAATGTCTTCCAAGAACCTTAATGTAGCATTGCCAGCATGGACAGAAATTTTTAGGGTGTGACAAAGTTAAAATATATAGTAGTTTACTTGGGTAGGTGAAAACTCTCGTTTTTCACACATGTACGCCGAGCAAGGCACAAATGCGTTTGCAGGCGTTGGTTGGTTGACTGCGGAAGTGCCAAGACTTGTAGTGCCTAACTTCAGATGACGATTGCCGTGAATCGTGACTTCTAACTTGTAAGCGATTGCGTGTAACCCAAAGGGTAATGATCACAAGGAGGTTCGTGGTTTGCCACACGGTTGTGGACTTAAAATTTTTTAGTCGTATAGGAAATGCGTAAATCGTAAAACATAAACTTTATTACTCTGGGATAATAAAGTTGGGTACAAGAAAAGTAAAATTCAAACTACTTGAAGAAGTTAGTTCGAATGGGGGTGAATACTAGGTATTCGATAGTCTACTTTGCCGAAAGTAAGAAAGTTTTTGAAGCGCTGGGCTTTGATTGGTGTTGGACCCATTTTTCATCTTGATTAGGTTCCTCTTGCTTGTGAGGGGCGGTGGTGTTGTGGTGGTGGGTTCAGTAGTGGGGATTGGGTGGTGTTTGGTGTGGGCAATAGTTGTTGTAGCTAGGGTTTGCTATCTATTTGGGCTTCATTTGCTGGGCTGGTCCCAGGTTATTCGGGCTTTTAGGCCTCTTGGATGTTGGGTTGCATCCCACTTGCGTTAACTGTTTTATTTGTGCTTATAGGCCTTTAGGTGTTAGAGCTTTGTCCCCTTTGCGTGTTGTCTTAGTTGGCATCTTGTCAATCAAGGTTTTAGGTTTCGGATTGGATTATTTTTTCTCTTTTTGTCTTATTAATCTTTGTAACATTTTCAAAGGTTAATATATAAAATTAATTTTTCGCCATTCAAAATTAAATGTAGCAGCCGTGTAGTAGTCAAAATCGGAATCTCCTCTACTAAGGACGCCCTTAACTTGCTAAGTTAATGATTTTAAGAATTTAACATAGTTCTCGATCAAACTTTGATGATTCGAACCGTTCAATGTGTTTAAAACGTGATTTTAAGGGTATGCGCGAGAAATCGGCGAAAATATGACTGGAAAGAGCTTGATCCAAGCAGTTTTTCATAAAAATGCTAAAATACTTTTTATGAAAAACTGTTCCGATCAAGCCTTTCCTGGTCATTTTTTGCCGATTTGTTTGCGTGCAACCTTTAAATCATGTCTTGCACACATTGAATGATTCGGATCATCAAAATTTGATCGGAAATGGGAAGCTTGATTAAGGGCACCCTTAATTAGTAGAAGCTTGATGTGTGTGTGTGTGTATATATATATATATATGTATATATATATATATATGTATAAGTGTGAATTTTGAATGGCGGCCATATAATGGGGTACGATACTGTAGCAGAATCGGCAGATTGAAAAATCGCTACATAGCGACCGATAGTCTACGTAGCAGCCAATATTTGAATCTATGGAGACACAATAAGCTGAGAAAGTTTATTGACTTCCAATAGTGTATCCTTCAATAATCCTTGGATGGGATTGGTTGACCTTTAGAACCACATGAGGTGTAAATGTGTCCATTTAGAATGTTCTGAGACATTTCAAAATCGGATTTAATAGTGAAAAACAAGGAATGTACAAACAAGACTTCGGATACTTTCCCAAAGATATACTCCATCCGTCCCAAATTCTTTGTCCGGTCCGCAAAACGGAGTGTTAAAAATAATGCAATTTTTTCAAGAAAAAATTCTAAATTTTTTCACAAATTAAAAATACTCATTGATATCTAGTAAGTTGTTGAAAAACTTTTGATTTTTTTCTTGCAAAAATTGTATTATTTTTAACACTCCGTTTTGCGAACCGGACAAAGAATTTGAGACGGAGGGAGTATTGTACTACTATATCATGCATGGACAATGTCAAGTTGAATTCTTACACACACCGCCTAAGTTTTTTAATTTAGATGGTTTTACTGAGGCCACATTATTATGAATTTTTTAATCAGAGCGGTTTCTGTTAAAAATGTTTAAGCACATAAACGAGAGTAATCTCTACAATCGTTAGATCACTTCCTGATAACTCTGTCGCCATTGAATCATTTTTATATAAAAAGATACAGAGAATATTCTTTTAACAAATCCGCACCTCTCTAGCCTCGCTTTTTAGATAATGTATTTCTATGCAAATATTGCATTTTATGCAAATAGGGAAATACATATATCAAAATGGTAATTGACGCTTTGTGGTAATTACAACAATCCCGTAGAGCAGTTGGATAGAACAAATAATTTATTTAAGCTGAAACTATATATATGTTATATTCTAACGGCATCCACTAGTGAGTAATAGTATATTAAAACAGAGCAGACATTGAAGATGTCTGATAGGAGTACTTACCATTATATAAATTTTTGACGAAACACTTGAATTTCAACGGATTGATCTGTGGGGTTATTAGGAGGGGAAGAACACACTGATATTTAAGTTTGTGGATGACCCCGTCTCTACACTTTTTGGACTCCCCACCGAGACGGGGTCATTTACCGACCAGGTCATCAACACTGATATCCAAGTGTAATTCTTATTCAAAGATTGTCCTGAGGCTTATGTGTCAACCTAGCTGGGATGTTTGTCTTGGGCTGTGATGCCGGTTAATATTTGTTCCTTTTGGTCCTTAATTGTATATGGATTAGATGTGTTCATTTTGAAATTTTCTTAAGGATTTCAACATTGGTCTTATAAAAAGAAAAATGATTTCAACATCGGATTTAGTAAAATAAAAATAAAAATAATGGAATGTATAAACAAAACTTCGGATACTTTCACGAAGATATAATTTTTAAGTGTCAAACTTGATTTCTTACACAACGTGCAAGTTTTTCAAGTTACTAGTTAGATGGGTTTACCAGGCCGGCCATATTACTGTTATTATTTATATAATAAAACACAAAAGGGCTTTGAAAATATCTTCCTTGTTCCGTGAAGGGTTCTTTAAAGATAAGTATTTAATTGTAATTTTAAAGCTAAAAAATAATAGACTTACTAAAATAATTTTTTGTGGCCGGCCAAATTTATGGTGCCTATATATGGTGAGAAAAAAGAAAAAGATCAACTTTCTCATAAGTATTTCACTTTTCTTTCTCAGCAACTAAATGGTGCCCATGGTGCGCAAAGCAATGGATTATTTATTCGTTTACTCATGAAATAACTAACTTTTTTTATTTGTACAAATTAGAGTAAATTAAGGAAAATGTCATTATGCAAATATACTATACACATACCTACCGATATATAAGTTATTAATGAAACACTTGAATTTCGACGGATTGATATTTGCTTGTTAGGAGTCATAGAAGACATTGATATTATAAACCTTCCTGTAAGCTTTCCTCTTAGGCTCCGTTTTGCTAACTAAAATAAAGTAAAAAATAAGAACTTAGTTTTTGAGTTAATTAAAGGTGATGTATTGTGAGAGAATGACATATCTCGTAAAACAGAAAATAAATACTTAAAAAATCAAATACTTAGCGGAGCGGGGCCTAAAATCTTGCTACCACAATCTATGTAAGCCCTCAATTATTTTAATTCTTCAAAATTCCGCAACTTGCTTCATAACTTCAAGTCTTTAATTTACCTAGTCTGTAAAGAAATAGTCAAACACTCAAGTGGACAAAATTCTTTTCGCAATGGATTTTTAGGGACAAAAAAAAATTTAGAAACACAATTCTTGCCACATGTGTCTAGAAACAAAAAAAAAAAAAAAAAAAAACGTAGGCCCTCGTGTATCAAATGGCTCTAGATGCAGTTGTGTTTTAAATTGTGTTCTTATCATTGCTCTTTGTAAAATTTTGTTCTTTTTGTCGAATAAATTAGGCCAAAAAAAAAATAAAGGGATTGACTTTCACAATCCATTTTTTGATATCCACACCCCATTTCTTCTTTTTTAGTGTTTTTTTTTTTTTTTTGCTCAGCAAACAAAACTTTTTATTAAACTCGAAAGGGTACATCGACGAGGAAACCAAAAGTACAAAGATCTATCCAACCAAAGTTAGATAAAATACCCTCAAATACTCACTCTACACCTTTACTTTTCGGATCCCATCCAAATAACCTTTAAAATCCCCCACCGTGTAAATCTTAATGTCAAATTTAGCCTTCATCCACATGGCTACTCTAGTTTTGACTAACTCCACCACTTCCGAAGCCTGGGTTGTTGCTCTGTTGAAGATATAATCATTCCTTGTTAACCAGATGGACCAAAGAGTTGCACAAAAACAAACTTTGATCCCATATAGCTTTCTCCAAGTTGCGAAACCTATTCTCAAACCACCAAAGCGCTAACTCTGCTATTGAGGATGGGCATGCCCACTGTAGGTTCCATCATTCCAGAATTCCAGACCATACTACCCACTCAAATCGACAGTTTAGGAGAAGATGTTGAGGGGTTTCCACATGAAGAGCACAGAATGGGCACACTGCCAAGTGAATCTCAGAAATTACATTCCTATCGACAAGTACCGACCGTGTTGCAACTCTATCTTGAGTGGCCATCCATGAAAAAATTTCCACTTTAGGGGGGCTCAAGTTCCTCCACATCTATGTATTTTGTTTGCTAGAAGACAAAAAAAAGGTAATGTAGATACTCCATAAAAAAGGATTGTGTGAAAATTAATTCCCAAAAATAATGCTAATAGGAAAGGTTTTTTAATCGGTAAAAAAAAAAAAATTCCATTCATCGCAAGGATAAAAAAAGTGAAATCAGTACAATAAGAAAAGAACTGCATTGAGAGAGTCGCATAGAGTGCATAATGCTTTCCTATTGAATTTTTTCTTAAAACGGAAAACAACAAGGGAAAAACAGTTAGCAAAGAGCTAACTTAACAAACAAGCTTGAGTCACAACCAAAACACCACCCAAGACCAAGAGCTTCCAATTTCACTCTAATAACCCCTGTTGCAGCTGCCTCAACTTAAATACCCCAATGCCGCCATGACGCTGCCTCAAACAACCCCTAAACATCCCAAAACAGCCCCAACGGGGTCGGTCCTGATGTTTTGACCATGTTGTTTTTGGAATTTTGGGTAATTAATAGAGAGAGATAGATAGAGAAATAGAAGTAATAATTGAGAGAAAATTTATTAAAAGCCGTGCGCAGAGAGAAAATTCCAAAACGAAGATGGATTTTGATTTTGTACACATACCGTTCGAGAAACATGGAGCTCTCTGCCTTTTGTTATTTTATTTCATATGTTATCTTTCATCAGGGGTTTAATTGTACGTTAATCTTGTTCAGACTATCGCATGATTTGATTTGTACAAATTAGAGTAACTTAAGAAAAATGTCACTATTGCAATGTGGAATTATATTTTCTTAACAGTGACCCGTCACACAACTTTTTGGAGTCGTCACTGTCCTCGTATAAGCCTTCATATATAAACCTTAAAAATTCCGCAAATCGATACCATGATCTATATATGTAAGCCCTCAATTATATATTTTGACACTTAAAATTTCGCAACTTGCTTCATAACTTCACGTGTCTTGCCTAGTCAGTAAAGAAAGAGCGTTGAAATAGTCGAGGCCATAGGCCGATAAACAAGTTTTGCAACTTGTGCTGAAACAAATTTTGCAACTTGTGCTGAAATAGTCGAGGCCATAGGCCTATATATGTGTGTTTGTGTGTGTGTGGTCACTCACTGTAAAACACCAAGTGTTGAGTTGACTCTGAGAGAGAGAGAGAGAGAGAGAGGGAATATGGGGGAGACACCAGAAATCAATAGGGAAATAAATTCATTTCACGAAGAAAATATACTCATTTTCGATACGGCTATGGTGAGCCAATGTTTCAATTGGAATCCTCTACATGTGGCTGCATCACGAGGGCAACAACAGGTTTTCAAAAGACTGTTGGATAGCAATCCAGAGCTTGCCGAAGCTCTAGATTCGCAACGACGGTCGCTCCTCCACTTGGCATCGGCTAATGGGCACGTTGAGATTGTGGAAGCATTAATAGAGGCGAGACCAGAGATGTGCCTAGCTCGTGATCGAGACGGTGCAAACCCTCTCCATGTTGCAGCTATGAGAGGAAAGGTAGAGGTCTTGGATGTGTTGTTTCAAGCTAACCCACTTGCAGCTCAAGCTAGAGTGGACAGAGGAGAAAGAGAGACTATCTTACACCTTTGCGTCAAAGTATAATACGTTAGAGTTTCTGAAGAAACTGTTGGAGAAGTTCAAAAATGATGATTTTGTCAATGCCACAGATGATGTTGGCCGGGAACACCATACTGCACCTTGCTGTCTCTGAGCTTGCTGTTGCGGATCAAAGATTTGAGGTACGTTATTAATCAAGGCTTTTAGTTTCCCTCAATACCTTTGAGTATGATAATTGAAGATTTGTGTATGATGCCAAAACTGTTATTTGAATAACAAATTAACCTTGAATTTGTCGCTTGTAATGGATGTTTCAGATAATTCAACATGTTCTCTGCAACACAAAAATAAAAGTAAATGCAACAAATGCAAACAAACAAACAGCGATGGATATTCTACTTCTCAGACAAGGAACAAAACCAGAAGCAGTAGACCGTAACATTGAAGACTTACTTCGAAGCTTGCATGCTAAAAGAGACAAGGATACCGTCAATCCTAAATGGTTAACAGAGCAAAGAAATGCACTGATAATTGTTGCTGTACTGATAGCGACCATAGCTTTTCAAGCTGGGGTGACCCCTCCAGGCGGCGTTTGGCCGGACACTAAGCATGGACGCATAGGTGGAGAAGCTGTGATGGCTTACAAAGATCCACGTTTGTACCGGTACTTCCTCAGCTTTAACACAATGAGCTTTGTTGCATCTCTAAGCACAATATTGTTGCTCATTTGCGAATTTCCCTTCAAAAAAAGGCGTTATGTGTGGATGTTGATTGTGATCATGTTCATAACAATCACATCCATGGTGGTTACATATGTACTAATGATTATCGTGATCACGCCAAAATGGGGCAAGAAAACACTGAGTCGCATTATGGCAGTTGGAGTTGCAGATTGGTGCAGCATGATAGCAATTGCTCTCACAGTGCACCCAATTCACTCGATAGCAAACATCGTCGGTGAGGAAAAGAGAAGACATCAGGCAGTAGAGAGGCTTCGTAAAGTGGGTCGTGCTATAACAGGCAGAGGAGAACGAAGACCACGAGGGAACGCAATTGCACCTATAGCTAATGTTTGATTTTTTTTCTATGTTTATTGTGTGGATTTCCATCAGCAATGTAATAGTAATAGTCACCTAGTATTTTTTGATTTAAAAGTGTTTGTCCCTTTTACAGCATTGTTTGTAAGTTATAAAATTAGATTGCGAGTTTTCCGCTTTGCATAACCATTTAGTTCAATTGGAAATCACAAATTCATTTAGCCGACCTCGATTGATTGAGACTTAAGGCTCGGTTCCGTTTCGTTTTGTTTGGTTCATAACCATTTAGTTGAAGTGTGAAATTTTACTAGTTTTAGTTGATTTTGCAACCAGCTGCTATATATCTTCATCGCAGAACATAATTGGGAAGCGAATCGGATAACGTGGGCTTAATTTGAAAAAGGCTATCCATTCTCTACTCAACAGTGGCCTATCCAACCAAATCCAAATTTCATTTTGCTGCAGATTAAACCAATTCGTACCATTTAATTACAGTACTATAATACAATAAATCGCAATATCTCACGATGTACAATAATAACAATAACAGAACCTATCTAATCTCCAATCATTGGGAGGCCGGTAGGGGAGGATTAAAGATAGATCTAACTTTTCAAAATATTTGCCTAAAGTGACTACTCTCATAATATCACTATTTCACAGTGGTGTAGACACCCCAATCTGATTGCTCAGTCATTTTGTCTATCTTCAGTTTATTTCTTTTTCAGTTTCTTGTTCCCCCGATGATGAATCAGGTCAAGAACAGTTTTGATTGAAATGGTTTGAGTTTGGTGTATGTGGAACCCTTCCCTTAACCCCAGAACCATTGAGCCCAGCTTTGACTATGGGTTTGACCTTCGCGCGATGTACTGAGACACTCGCGCGATGCTCTACTTGCCAGGTGGTGGTCAAAGTCAAACTTTGACCGTTTGACCATCGCGGGGAAGTTAGAACCCTCGCGCGATGGTCCCACTCCATCGCGCGATGGTCGACACCTGTCGTATCCAGCTGGATTTCGTGATGATGAGGCGTCTGCAGGGCCATGTGACCCCGTTCCATCAGCTGAACGGCGTTTGCTCGGCCATCCTTGCACCACCTAAACCCCCACTCTCCCATCAACTTAGCACCCCACTTCTCTACCAAGTGAGTGCTGCCAGCATTGTTGGCTGGCTGCATGGCCAAGTTCACCACCAAAGAGCTCCCTCTTTTCCTATAAAACCCCCCCCTTTGAGCTCTTTCAAAGGGTTACCAAAAAAAATCCCAAAGAAAAGAACAAGAATCACAATCTTGATCTTCTCTCTCAATCGAAACTACTATCACTTTCTCCTTTGTCAAAGGCATACCACTCCACTCAAACCATTTTCAAGTCATTCAAAGCAAAGGTATAATTTTCAGCCTTTACTGTCTTGACCCCTGAGGGGGGCTGACAGCCTGACAGGGTCAGAACTGGTAATCAATATCAGCTTCTGACCCCAAAGCCAGCAAATTTACAAGTTGCTGCGAATGGAGTACCCACGCGCGATGAACCCATATAATCGCGCGAGGCTTCTGGCTTGTGTGATATGGTTCTCGCGGGGATAGATCTCTTGTTCTGACCCAGTTTATATGATTCCATGTTCTCCCGTTTAAATATATTTAGTATATCTCACTGTCTCGCATGCTAAAATCAGTAGTCCAATTTAGTTTGCTTCCCTTGTTCATGTTGGAATGCCCCTGGGTGACTTCTGAATATGTCTCAGAGCCCAGGCATGCAAAGCAATTCCTGGATGTCCAGTCAGAACAATCGCGCGATGATGTGATTCCATCGCGCGACGGTCCGGTCATTTCCAGTAATTGCCCTTGCATGGGCAGCTAGGCCTTTGGTCTCTGTTTTATCACCCTCACTGTTTAAGGGTTGTATGTTATTCCTATTAAGTCAGATTGTAATGATTATTTATTTCCAGCACATATGAACTGCTTGGTTTGGCCTGGGTGTGCACTGGTCCTTCCAGAGCCTAGAAGGAGATAAAATTGAACCTGTGGGGGGATGTTGACACTCGCGCGAGGGTATGAGTGTGTCGCGCGACGGTGTGACTTGCATGTTCCTATTCTGTCATGCAAGTTGGTCGCTGTTTGCGATAAATTCATACCCTGCACTGTTTTGACATCCTGAAATCAGTGTTCAGTATTATCTCATTTATTTTATTTTCACCCATCCATGCTATCTATCACATCTTGCAAAATTGTTACTACTTTAATCCCCATTAAACTGTTTCCCCGCCCTAATTGGCTAAAAAATGATTAATCAAACAGAATCGCAAACAAACAATGTTTTTGCAAATGCCTAAGTAGAGACCGATCTCCGGATTGGGCGAGAGGGGTGCCATAAAACCATTCCCCTCTCGTAACCTGGCTCCCGAACCCAGATATGGTTATGACGGACTGGTCCTTAACTTTTTCAAATCAAACAAGCGCGGCAAGTGCTTCGAAATACGGTTCCTTGGGTGTCGGACCTTCAAACCCAAGTGGCGACTCTGTATTTTCGCGAGCGCTCGTCGTCCAGCTTCCAAAAGCGCTCCCGCGAACCGGCAGCATCTTTTCTCTCTCAAAGGGTGGGAACGGAATCCCTTCACCGAGGAGAGAGAAAGATCGGGCAAATCGCATTTGCCCACAAGTGGCTCTCTATACCTTCAAGAATTGAAAAGCTAAAAGAACGTTTTGCTGCGGAATTATGCTCCCAAAATCAAGGCTTTGAGGCATCAGAGAGGGTAGGCCTATAGACCCAAATCAATTTTTGTGCACATTACTTTGCTTCCTTCATTCATAGTCCAAAGCATCGGAAAGCGCAACGAATATCTCACGATAGCGCTCGATCTGAAAATATCGTTTGTCCAAAGGTTGATGGTGCGTGTCCGCTGCAACAACCGCGCGCCACCATCCTCCGATATATGAGCCGTCCCCCGAACTCCTTTTCTTGTCGAACTATACAGATCCGAAAATCTTTTCTAGGAGACGAACCCGACGGTACGCTTAATGCTTTCAAAAATTGTTTTTGAGGACTTCTAATCATGGGCCATTTTTGTTCAACGACAAAGAGATGCAATCTCCACCCAAAACTCAATTGTTCCACCCATCACAAATCAAATAGTATGCCAGAAGTTTACTGTATGGTATTCCATCTCTTCGGCACTCTGGGAAGGGGAGAGAGAGAGAGAGAGAGAGTGAGAGAGAGAGAGATTGAAAGTGCCGATTCGCACAGCTCGGGTGTCCCCACTAATATTATCTTCGTTTTTACTATTTGGCAAATCTGTTTGGACAGAAACCAACATCTCTTTGATCATACCCAAACTCCAATTCGAGTAGTCCCTTGTATATGGCAGCCACCATTTTGAGCAAATCAAATCCTTGGAAATGGTTTTTTCTTGTTCAACAAACGAAAACCTTACCAAGGACCGATGTGCATGTGGGCTGGCTGGGTTCCTCCTCGCCTGGGGCCGGTTCACAAAATTAAATACAGAGAGTGCTTTTGGTCGGATCACTAGGACTGCCTCAACTGGAGGGATCCTACGTGATCACTGTGGCAATTGGATAGGTGGGTTTCACAGGTCTTGTACTGCGGATTCCAGCTTTTAAAGGATCAAAAAAAAAAAGGCAGAATTATGGGCCTTGAGAGATGGGTTGAGTTTCGCATCGGAGGTGAATATTTGAAGGATGGAAATTGAAGTGGATGCCATGACTGTTTTGAATTTGATTCAGGACATTAACATGGATAATCATCCTCTCGGTAACATTTTACTTGATCGTAGGTTGCTGATCCAAAGCTTTGAAGAGGTTTCTATCAAGCATATCTATTGCGAAGCAAATCGATGGCCGGGCAGATGCTTTGGCAAATAACGCTCCGATTTCCGCAGGAAATTTTTATGTCTACCCTTATTTTTCTAGTTGTATTTTTAATTTCTTTCATGCGGACTTGATTGGAGTTTCATATTCTAGAATTGTAAATGCTTAATTATGTTTTTAATGAATTGTCTGTTACCAAAAGAGAAGAAGTTGAAAATGAGTGGGATTTTAATTTTAAGGGCAAAAGTTTAAAATTTGTGGAAGGTTACCATGTATTGTTGATTATTTTAGAACATGTCATTGATTGCAGAGTTTTGAAAAGTGAGACCATTACGGCCTGTTTGTCGGAGGGATAAGATTTTTGATGGATAAGAAAGAATGGTGAATAAGAGATGAATATCTTATAGGGGGATAACTTAAGGAGGGGGGATTATGTACCTAATAGTACTTGATTTGGAAAATAGTTGATATAGGTGAATAAGAGCGGATTGACAAGAGAGTGGATAATGTGATAAATTAATTGGTTGCCCTCATTTAGTCATTTCATCGAGAATACAAAATAATTGGAAAAGTAATTTGGTCTTTTTTTTCCATTTGAATAAGCTAATCCTCGAATGAGAAGTGTTGTTAGCTAACAGTACCCTAGGAGGAGGATAAGCTCTCCCCCTACCCTTCCCCCGCAAACAAACACCTCTGAAAAAATATTATGAAACAGATTAAATACTACTATAAACAAACTTAATATATGCTGCTTCCAGTACTATAAACAAAATTTTAGAACCTAAAAATAGCTCCAATATTTATCTAGGAAGGCTTCCGTTGACTGAATATTAGTAAATTCTTTCGAACATGTCAGATACTATTGGTTCGATCAGTTCATATTTACTCAGCGAAGGGGCAGTGATTCATCAACGGAAAACAACTGGAGTTCAAAAAATTGATCCAAATTAGGCATTGACTTTACAAATAATGCCAATTTCACATGTTTTACACGCACATTTTATACGGATACTCGTCATAAAATAATTATGAAGTCGTCAATGACATCATTATACATGCGGATATGCCCAAGACTACTTTTGACAACTAGGATTTGTTATACCCGTGATGGATGTTTTTCGGCGAATAAGATTTTATATGAAGAAACTCGAAGGGATTAGCACCCATGATGTAGATTTCTGTGAAGAATATATATTTTTTTTTATCAGCAAAAACCAGCAGAGGCAAACCCAGCGAGGCTATTGTTTTTTTATTATAAGTATGTAGGAGATTGTTAGAGAAAAAATATTGGAAAATTACGTGCATAAGTTGACCGTGATTATACAAAATGGTTTACTCATCAAACTACCCTATTAAGTATTATGTACTCTTTTTTTATTGGGTAAATTATCCTATTATGTAATGCTAATCTATTGTCAACTTTTTTTCTTTTTTCTTTTTTCTTTTTTTCATGTGGAGGCCTCTAACTGGCACTATCAATCGCTACTGTCTTCCTCCTCTTATAAATTGACTTGCTCCTGTTTTTGGAATTAACATTTTTGTTTTGATCGGCGTTTTTGGAATTAACATTATGCTCATGTGATTCTACATCCCACTAGTGTTTTCCTCTTCTTTTTTTTTTTCCTTTTTTCTATGTACCCTTATCGAGTTTATTTAAAACTTTGTAATTTTTAAAATAAGACTATATAGTAGCAATCATGAATGTAATAAGTATGAATGCATGATATAATAGCCCATTATGAATTTTCCAAAAATAAAGCACTTATGTTCACGATTCTTAAAAAAAAAAATGCGCACCAATGTAAAAATCTGAATTATTTCATTACACTGGTGTCCGAAATTCCAAACATTATTTTCATTTTAAAAAATGACACGACTTTTTTTCATTTTAAAATTCAAACGGTCACATTTTTAAAATTTGGCATGCGTGTAGATGACTGCCAAAATTGACATATTTCCACATCCTTTCAAAGCCACGTCATTCCATGTCATTTTTGGCTTGATAGAGGCATCTGGATTGGATTGCAAATTGGTGTCAATTATTACCGTTACAACCTCCAACTCAGATTTGGCATCTCCCATTGGAGAGTAGACAATTTTATATCATCCATATATAAACCTAGCTATCCTAATATATATGTGTGTGTGCGCGCGCACGCGAGCACGCGATGATCATGATCTATGTAGTATACTATATATACATATCATCTTGCTAGCTACCACGATCTTTGTAGTATCTGCTTTTCTATTGTCATCATGCTACCACGAGAGAGAGAGAGAGAGAGAGAGAGAGAGAGAGAGAGAGAGAGAGAGAGACTATGAAGGGGGTCCAGGAAGCAGAAACCAATGGAAATGGAAATTCCTCGTACGAAAGAGATGTAATCAATCCTGATGTGGTGAAATGTTTAAATTGGAATCCTCTACATGCGGTTGCATCCCGTGGGGAAGTCGATCACTTGAGAACACTGTTGGCTAGCAATTCAGAGCTTGTCGAAGCTCTGGATTCACACCAACGATCGCTCCTTCACTTGGCACAAGCTAATGGACACGTTGAGGTTGTGGAAGCATTAATAGAGGTGAGACCAGAGATGTGCCTAGGTTGCGATCGAGACGGTGCAAACCCTCTCCATGTCGCTGCTATGAGAGGAAACGTCAAGGTCTTGGACGTGTTGTTTCGAGCTAACCCACTTGCAGCTCTAGCTAGGGTGGATAGAGGAGAAAGAGAGACTATCTTACACATTTGCGTCAAGTATAATAAGGTAGAGTACTTTTTGAAGGAACTGTTGGAGAAGTACTTCAAAAGTGATGAGTTTGTCAATTCCAAAGATGATGCTGGAAACCCCATACTACACTTTGTTGTTGCTCATCAAAGATTCAAGTTACGTTAAGAATTTGGCCCTCAATACTTTTCTAAGTATGATAGTTTGAGATCGAGTTTGTTACTGTTTTAAATGGATCCGGGGGGATTGTTGTCCCTAATGGGCAGCTACTAGTAATAGCGCCAAAACGGCACCGTTCTCATGCCATTCTCCAATTCAAAGTTCAACGACCCTTAAGCCTATGTAGGGAAAAAAAACCCTTGTTGAATATTATTATTTTTAGATTTTTGTGGAACCTATTACGGATCTATAAAGATGATTTAAATCGCAAATTGTTCTTACAATATGTTTTATGGGTTCTTGAAAAAAATTAACTCAATCCGATTGAAAAAAATTAGCTCAATCCGATATAGGTAAGGATTGTTTTAGAAAAAATTAAGTACTACAATTTTTAATCTATTTGAACCGGTGCGAAGATCTTATTTTTTTGAACATTTTATCCTAAAGGGTCATAATTAATTTTTGTATTTAGGGCTATCATAATCAAGTTTCTACTCTACAGGGTTTCAAATAAGTAGTAGATACTTAATTATGAGAGTATTAGAGACAAAAATTAATTATGACCTTTTAGAATATAATGATAAGAAAATATGATCTTCGCACAAGTTTAAACGGATTGAAAATTAAAACACTTAATTTTTTAAGACTGTTTATATATTAAAAAATATGATTAAAAAATTAAATAGGAAAATATCTTAAAATGATAATTGCCGTGGAGATTACGTTTATCGCGTATACAAGTCGGATAAAATAAATAATTTATTTAAGTTTACAAGGTGTTACATTCTTACGTGCATCCGCTAGTTTTCCCATAATCACCTCTGTTCACATGTTAGTTTTGTCGTCGTTATATTTTCGCAAAATACACCTCCGTTCAAGCATGTAAATCACAAGGCCGGGAAGTTAAATAGGATATGCTTTGCTGTTTAGGATCGAGGAGACAAGAAAATCTTATTTGTGGAGTTTTCCGTGAAGAAGGTTTTACGGAGCTCAATTGTGCGAAACTGTGAAAAACTTGTTCACGGCTCCTCCTTCGTGAATAACTTTCTCACTTAGGAGGCATGTTATGTATGACTTTGGAGCAAGTACAAGAAGATTTGTTTATATATGATGCCAAAACAGTTACTTGGAAAAACTAACCAGGAAGTTGCTAAAATTAGAAGATAAAAGTTGAAGAGAAGAGGTTAAAGAATGAAGTAGAGTAATTATTATTGATTTTTTTTGAGAAAATAAAATTTTCCTGTACATCTTGTGAGAAAAAGTAAAGCAAACTCTCATTTTTTAGAGGGTTGTAAAAAAAATTCATTTTCTAGAATATTCTTGCTAAGTGAATACAAAAAAAGTATATTTCTTTCTCTTTCTTGTATTTTCTACAATTATCTCGTTAATCAAACGGACCCGTAAAATCAACATAAGTTCGGAGACAAAAATATGGTATATCACAAGGATTCTTGAAATGAGGGGAACGATCGATCGAAAACGAAATAATAAAGCGAGCACCTATTCAGTTTTCTTGGCAGTCTTTGTCGCCAACTTTCTCTTCATCCGGCTGAAGGGTCCAACCGTCCGATCAGCAATGTACATGTATATAACCTGGCTCCAAGACTTGTACGAGTCCAGGCCCTCGTAATACTCGGGAGCAATCGCCTTCAATTTGTGAAGCTTGCTACCGGCGATCCTCGGGAAATCATGATGTTCGTTGTGGTAGCCTACGCTCCATGTCATGAGATTCAAGGGACCGTAGTAGGAGTATGTTTCTTGCTCCTTGTTGAACACGTAATGCTCCGAAATGAAATGACCCGCCATCGGGTGCATCCCGCCTCCCACAAACGTGGAAAGGATCAAGTAAGCAAAAGATTTCCATCCCGAAAAATAAATTAAGAGAGCGTCGAGCGCCAATTGGACGATCAAGTTGATGAACTCCCACATGCCTGGGGGTTTCGGTTTTATAAAAAGAGGCCGGAGGGCGTAGAAGAAGAGTTGCAAGACGACCCATATAGATTTTGCGAGGATATTAGTCACGAGGTGGGCTTCAGTGAGGGTAGGAATGTCCATGTCGATTCCATCAACTCCTTGGAAGCGATGGTGCTCGAGGTGGTATTTTTGGAAGGTGACCGACATTGGTACGCCGATGGGGAGGTTGGCAAAAATGCCCAGGCATCGGTTGTAGAGCGGAGTAGAGAAGGCGAGGTTGTGGCTCAGCTCGTGAATAGCTAAGAAGAGGTTGTGATTGAGAAAAGAGCCAAAGAAGTAGGCTATCGTCAATATCTTTAGCCAGCCTGCATTGTGAAGGAAAGTAGCAGTCCACAGTTGAAGCAGAACGACCACAGTAATCTGCAACAACACAATTTTGAGCACATCAACCTAACATATTGGTCAGCAGATGTACAATATGGATGTACAACCTAGACATTAGCTAGAATAGGAAGGGACAGAGAATTCCAGCAGGTTGCCAAATCGTGAATCGAATTGAGAATCGAAATAGTTATTTTTTGAATCGTGAATCGCTTCGATTCATTCAATAAGCACAACAAAATCAATGGCCTTGACTATTAAAATTATTTTATTTTATTGAGATCTACTAAATAATCGTATCGAAAGGTATTAAAAATGTATAACATGTAGTAATAATAATAATAATAATAATAATTTTTTTTTATCCGATGTAGTAATATTATTAGTTGTAGTTTGTTTTTTCTAAGGTCTATCCCAACGCTTCTTTTGGGCTGCTGGGAAAGGGAGTGTTTATTCCAGCGCTTTTACTAGGCGCTAATAAATGGGGGGGGGGGGTCTATTCCAACGCTTTTGCTTGGGCGCTGGAAATTGGTCGGTCTATTTCGGCACTTTTGCTTTGGGCGCTGGGAAAGTCCCAATCTAGCAACGGTTAGAAAAAAACGGTGGTGTAGATCTCCTATTGTAGCACTTTTTGCAAGCGATGGTAGAAAAAACACTGACTAATCCCAAAATTCTTGTAGTGTCAGTTATGATTTCTGTAATGCATGAAAACCTATGCTTATTGATTACGGTAACAAAGATATATACTCAAAATGAAAGTTTTAGGCCTGAATCAATAAAAACCTTCTTTTAAATGATGATTTGTTAATAACGTGGAGTATTAAGTAAGCTGCTTGTATTGCAACTACTGAGAGATTATGATTCCTAAATCCTACTCATGGTTCTTTTTGTTAAAAAGAGTTAAAAGTACAAAACAAACCCTCATAAGGTCTATACAGTGGTTATATTTCCTTTATCTTCCTCATTTTCAATTCAAAATAAATCTTTCTTTCTTATTATCTACTATAATATTGCATAAGGAGGAACATAGACAAAAGATGCATATATATATATAATAATACTAAAGACCTTAAAATAATAGTTTGAACCCTTTTCAAATAACCATAACAAGAGTAAAAAATAAATTTCTGAAATTTAAGTGAATCGAACGATTCACCGATCCGGACCACCCATTCACTGATTTACTTACGATTCACAACTATTCGGATCGATTACCCACCAAATATACATATCGTGAATCAACTCCCATTGTATGGTTTTTGTGTAAACCTGTTGGCTTTTAGTTTCCAAACTGCGAAACAACACTCTTTTAATTGGTTAATCACCAATTCATTGTCTAACTTTTTTTTTGCCAATATTGTATACTCCCTCAGTCCCAAATTGATTGTCCGGTCCGCAAAACGGAGTGTTAAAAATAATACAATTTTTGCAAGAAAAAATTAAAAGTTTTTTAACAACTTACTAGATATCAATGAGTATTTTTAATTTGTAAAAAAAGTTTGAATTTTTTCTTGAAAAAATTGTATTATTTTTAACACTCCGTTTTGCGGACCGGACAATCAATTTGGGACGGAGGGAGTACATGAGTTAGCAAAATATTAGTATATTAGTCAACAGGGGATCCATAGCCCTGAACCCCAAATTCGTCTCTCGTAGGACTCGAATATCTGCCTCCACTGTGAAAGGAGGGTGAAACAACCAATTCTAGGTAGAGTTTCTCCAATCAGGCAGTAGAGTTGCCATTTGGGCTTCTGGTAAATCCAGTGCCTAGAGAGGTAGCAGATTTTGGGCCGTCAGGATTGAAAAAAAGTTCCATGTCGCTATCAATAACTACAATGATGCAAAGATCTCGTCAGGGGCGAATTCAGGGTAGGCACAAAAATATCACGTGACCAAATAGGGCCCCCAAGTCTACGTAAGTAATATATATACATATATTTATCCCGAAAACTATTGTAGTTGCTCAAGTGGAGGGGCGTAGCGACTTCTCATGTATAACGAAAGACTGAATTCAGGCACCAACATTCATTTGTTATGTGTCAATGGTTAAAAAAACACCTCTCCATGAATTTTTGACTGCGTTGAGAGATTGAAGCCACACTTAAACTAACTCATGTAGCATTGGAACCACAAAGCCATTTACAATAATGTCATGATTTGCTGCACAAATACATTACTATAACAATAAGTTCCACATAAAACTAAACAAATATTTATTTTCTTTAATATTTTACCTTTTGTTTATTTTTCTGCAAGCTCGAAATTAACTAATAGGAACAAGAAAAATATATGATATACATATACACTCATTTTCATATAGAAAAATAAAGATTGATATGAGACTTTCAAACGTATAGGGCCGGTTGTAAAAAGGTGACCTCTCTGCAAAAAAAATTTGGATCCACCACTGAATCTCGTCAATGTCGAAGAATCACAAAACCTTTACAACTGTACATTTCCAGTAAGAGGGGATTGATGCAACCAAGTTAATGCATGATATCAATTGGAATACCTCTGGTGGAGATATGTTTAAACTTTAAAGTATATTTCTCTACTTCTAAATGAAAATTTTATTGATTCCTAGGATTAAAATTCAAAGGCTGGTTTGCAGAGGTGGAGCTATGTTGAAGCCTGAGGGCTCTGGCTGCACCCAGAGCTTCGAGTTTTAAAATTTTTATTTTATATATACCTGATTTTAAATATTATTACTAATTATTCATGTACAGTTATTTATAATCTTAATAATTTTGGCTATATTTGATAAAAACCCGGCTATTTGACACTCTCATTTCTCAATTTCTTTCATAAATAAAAAATAAGTATGTGACAGTTGAAGTAATCTAAAAAAAGCACAAAATGGTTGGTATTTTTTAACCGCATTAAGTTAGAATCATTTCAATGTACAAATGTAACGAATTGGTATAAAACCTTTAATATAATAGGTACACGTTCTGATAAAAAATACATTTTTATTAAGTCGGCCCCATTCTGATAAAAAATACATCTTTACTAAGTTGGCCCCCCAAATTTCAAATTCTGAATCCGCCATTGCTGGTTTGTTTTCACAGGAGGTAGGAATGGGATTAGTACGCTGTAGTTTTTCCATGCTTCACAAATTTCATGAAACATATATAGTTTATAGAGAAGTTAATAACTCATCCTTATTGTTGTAAAACAAAAGTCATGGTTAGAAGTTAAAGATGGAAAGTTTATTTAGAAAGGCCCCCTTTTCCCTCCTCCTCCTCTACCCCCCAATAAACTCCCTATGGAAAATTTATTGTTAGTGCCACCTCTAAGGTCATGAAAAGGATCAACCCAGGTGCTTCTCTGATTTTACTGGGTAGCTAAAATTTCTTCTTTCTTTGGTCATTTTTAATTCTTGTCCTCCTTATTTGGTGAAGTATAAAGCTAAAAGGTTCCAACGAGTGTTTCCTTGGTTAGCATTTTGTCAATCTCATAATGGGTCTCGTATAGGCACTCGATTGTTCTTAGCTTTGTTTAGGAATGATTCCGTCAAATCCTTTGTGACAAATTCAAAGATTAATAAATTTTTCTTCTACTGTTCAAAAAAAAAAAAAAGTGATGGTTAAAGGTTTCTTGGCAATAACGGATTGATCCCATCACAGACTAGCTTGCCAACTTTGGAAACATATTTTTGCTTTGCCAAATCCAAATGGACGAAAGCCGGACCTCTCTAGGAAATTTCGAAGTACACCACATAATTAATCCAATCAAAATAGCAAAATCAACACAACTGAGATTATCCATAGTCCATAGACAATCTGTGAATCTCACGGCATATGGGGCAATAAATTCGACATCAAAGTCGATCTATACCGTGTAGGATTTTAAGGTTTTCTTAGATGGTATTTGAAAATTGAGATTGTAATCTAGTATTAAGGTGTTATATCCAATTGTTGGTTGGATATTTTCTTATGTTTCCTTTTTTTTCATCCTAGCACTAGTTGCTGTGGTTTTTTCCCTCGATGTACTCCTTTTGAGTTTTTTATAAAAAGTTTCGTTTGCCGACAGCAGAACCCACAAACCCATTCACCCACAATCTCTGAGGCCCTGTTCGGTTTGAATTTTGATAGAGACTTTTAAAAGTAATGAGTGAAGAGAGATATAAATAATATTCATTAGGATCGCACGGGGGATTTGAGACCCCTAACAAACAAGCTTTTAATGAAAAACAGATCTGACAAAACCCATGATGCGATCGAGACAACACATAGATTCCAATCATCAATCTACTTATATATAAATACACATTATGTGTGTGTTTATATATCTGTGGGGGAAAAACAAATAGAAATACCTTGAGAAAAGCCCAGGGATCGGGGCCGAAGAGGTGTTTGACTTGAGGGTACTGAGAGAGGATCTGACGCCGCCGGGAAGCGTGAGGCTCGTCTGTGTATGACCAGAAGAAGTCCGTCGCCATCACCCCTTCTCTCTCATCTTCCCCTCCCATCTCGCTCTCCTCTCCACAACCCCGCTGTCTCTCTCTCTCTCTCTCTCTCTCTCTCTCTCTCTATATATATATATATATATATATGTATGTCTCTCTCTCTCTCCTCTGTATCTTGATCTCTGGGTCCTCGGTTTCCTCGGAATTTAAATGGTCTGTCACCGGTGAATCAGCGGGTTTTAAAATGTCAGCGAACTCACAGTCACGCACCTCCCCACGTTCGTTTCAGATGCATGTAATCTGAATCCAAAGGAAAATAGGGTTTCTTTTCTTTTTTTTTTGGTAAATTCAACTTCAACCCTTGTGGTTTGGGATCATGTGCAATCATGCGCAAATACACCTCTTATGATTCAAAAGTGTGCACATAACACTCAATTTCGTACGTCCATATTAACATCAAGTGGCATTAAAAGTATGATATGTCCCCATCCTCTCGTTTGATTCATCTTTTTCCTTGAATCTAGCCACTCCATCCCATGTATTAAAAATTAGATCTAAACCGTTGAAATTGTAGAGTTTGACGAATGTTACAACCATACCAAAATTCAAGTTCATCAAAAAAAATAAAACCTCATAGTCGAATTGAATTTATTATGAAGCAAATTTTTAATTTTTAATTTATTATTCATTTTAACAATAATTAGATCACTGAGTTATTGATGTTTGCTATTGACTTGATTTTTTTTATAGAAATGCTCTATTCTATGATTAATACATTATGAACAGCTTGGATTAAATTTTAGTTAGATTCAAGTGGCGTGTGAAATACACTTCCGTTAAAATAGACAGAATAAGGTGTTATGTGCACACTTTACAAATAACATTGGTGTTATGCGCATCCTTTTGAACCATAAGTGGTGTATCCGCACATGACTCAAAACCACATGAAATTAAAGTGGATTTTGCTTCTTTTTTTTTGCAATGGAAAGTCTCAAATTAATCAAAGAGCAAGTTTAGTACAGGTAAAGACATAGGGAAATTAAAAAGGTCCAAACTCAACATGATGCATAAACCAATCTTGGATGATTAATCAAATATCATATATCAAAGGATAAAATCACACATGAGCTAAACAACAGGGATCAAATTGAATCTGTCATTTCATTTTGAGGACTACTGACCCTGTTCGGTATTGATTTTGAGAGTGGTTTTTGAAAGTAATGATGGATATATATATATATATATATATATATATAAGAAAAAAATTATTAAAGACCGTGAGCAGAAATTTTGAGATTCTTCAACATTTTGGTCAATTTCAATGACATTCCAGGGGTTTCTTGAAAGACAAATATCCGCACACCTTCACATATGAGGAATGACTATACATTTCTTGTGGTTTCAATGTTCATTTTACCAGCACCTGATCAACACGTATTTAACCAAACACATGATGAAATTAGTCAAACATGACTTATATTGACAAATTCACCATTTTTTAAAATAAATAATAAAAACCTCTCAAGCATAAAATAAACAGCTATCAAGAAATTTTACCAGTCTTCTATCTAATGGGTAAAAAGAAAAGTCATCTTGATCCAAAAATAAATGAGAGTTGATTGTTTTTTCATCAGTTCTCTTTATCAGAAAGGGTGAATTTCCAAACATAAGTCACTTTTGACTCTTTTCCATTACGTGTTTGGACAAATAATTGTCAATTTGAGGTATTGGTGAAATGCACATAGAAATCATAAGGGAATCATGGTCATTTCCCATATGTGAAGGGGTATCCATCATTACGGAAAATCTCAAGGGGTGTCATGAAATTTGCCCTATTTTTTGGCAAAAATAACGGAAGTGCAAGTAGATATACCTTATCCTGCCCAAGATATTGTCGTGTGACAACACATTACTATTTGTGAGGGACTCTACAGGCACCTAAATTGGAACCGAAACTAAAGTTTCATTAAATACGAGTGGTGCTAGGAGTATGCTTAGCCCCAACAAAAAATTATAGGGACTCGAACCTAGGCATTTTCTAATTAACCAATTCTGAATTTTTACTATTGAACCAACCCCTCATTGGTCTACTCCCATATTCATCTTGATGATTTCATTTTCAAATGATGCAGAAGATCAAATTGATCTGATATCATCTTGATCACGTAAACATTGAATAATGAAAATAAGATGGCCGGTCATTCTAAACGCTTGTATAAATTATTTGATTACTATTATATTATAAAAATGTGAAATTCACAGGTATAAAATTCTTGTGTACTTAGTCAGACATAGGTCACAATATTCTCTTATGTGCCTTGAGATTTATTTTTTTTTAAAGTAAGAAAATTATATTGATAAACGTTCAGCGGCACTTGCAAAACGAAAATCATTTAAAAAGGACAAAGGTCACAATATTCTCTTATGTGCCTTGAAATATACCTTTTCATTAATTCCACCTGGCCGATTGATTTTACAGTTTATGGAAAACTTGTTTTTACCGATAGGGAACTCTTCAGCTTTGGTCATATTCGTCTTGTATTAGGATTAGGACTTCAAATGCTTCTCTTTTTATTGAAATTATTGTGATTATAAGATGGATGTCCGATCTTATTTCTGAAGAACATGTCATTGATGTAATGTCCTGTAGTTTGTACTTTATAGTACTTCATACATGATGTTATGATCTCTTCTATCGATTGACAAAACAAGATTACAGCCGTGCTTTATGTACATACACTGCGCATATACAGGCTAAATTATGAAGTAAAGTTGGATATTTCGTAAACGCGCTTACTGATATCTAAATGTGCTGATATTTTTTAGAGACCCTAAACAACATAATTTGAACAAAATGTGCAGCTCAGTTCATTTTTGCAAAGTCCAATACGGGTGCCAAAGACGTATGTACGCAATGTATGTACACATATTCTTTTCAGAAAAATTTAACACTTCACTGGACGGGCCATAAGTTAAGCCTGCTTTGATAGTGATGGGCCGGCCCATCCACATGTGTGGTTGATTTAGCCGCACATAAATGTAATTCTTCGAAATGTTTTGCGCTTCGGCTCTTAGTTATCGCATTTTAGTAGTTCATCTCCACCCAATAATGTCAAATATGACATGGCATGTCAAGAAGAAGAAGTGACATGTAAAATAACTCCAACCAAAATGTCAAATACTTAATGTCATGCATTTGGCACTCTCTTTCATATCAAACTTTATCTTTAACCATTTTATTTTATTCTCCAAGATTTCCTAAAATAATATAGTTGACATAATAATTGGAGTAAGCTTCTTTTAGATGTCAAATTCAATATGTCAAATTGTTTTGTAATTCTTAAAAAAAACTGACATCCTCAGATTTGAAACCAAGATTTCAAAGGAGTAATTCTTTGGTAGTCACGAGACACTATCAAGTGGTGCCCCAACACTCTTCAAGTCCACATATTTATGTAGGACCATACACATAGTAGTAGGCCATGTATAATCATTTTGTATTCTCGAGTTTGGGGCAATGCCACGACATCCTTTTTTTTTTTAAAATACATTTTCATGCTCGCGCCTTATTTCACACTCGCACGCAATTATTTGGCTCAACCGCTCAAGGTTGATTATTTCAAGAATATTTCCACTAACTAAAAAGTTGCGGATCATGTAACTTTTTGGTTGTCTTTATTCAAATTTTTTTGCTTTTGCTAATTATACGTCAAATTTTTGTGTAATATTGATTTGTCTCGACGAGAGGAATCAAAAAAGTAAAAAAAATATGACTTTTACACATGTATTTTTGAAAATATCCAAAAAAAAAAGTCTAAAAAACTAATTTTTGAGCTTTTTCTTGGATATTTTTCAAAATACTCATATAAAAGTCATAATGTTTTGTTTTTCAAATTCTTCTCGTCGCGACAAACTAATACTATTATAAAAATTTTGACACAAAACTAACAAATGCAAACAAAATTTGAATAAATGATGTTTTCACTAGCCAACAAGTTATGGACCACAATTTTTTAGTTTTGTCCTTATTAGTTTTGCGTCAAACTTTTATGTAATATTAGTTCATCTCGACAGGGGTAATCGAAAAAGTAAAAAATTATAACTTTTATATAACTATTTTGAGAAATATCCAAGCAAAAGTTCAAAAAATCAATTTTTTGGATTTTTTCATAAATATTTGTATAAAAGTTATAATTTTTAATTTTTCGATTCTTCTAATTGAAACGATGTAATAATACATAAAAATTTAACACAAAATTAACAAACGCAAAAACAAACAAAAAAGTTGTGCTCTACGACTTGGTGGTTAATGAAAACATCCCTTACCGACGAAAATGTACATCATCATAATCTTCAGATTCCCCAAAATACCCTTCCTGTTACTGAAACTCCTAGCAACATTAGTTCAGGTCGGAAAACCAGAGAAGTTGCCATGTGAACATCGCTACACAGATTGAGAAATGAAAACCCTAATTTCTCACACTTTAACTCACCATTTGTCCCCACAATTTTCCCACCCAAATTTTATTTTCCACTTTCCATCAGTTTCCCGAGAAAATTCGAGCTCGCTCAACTTCCCCCAGAAAAAATGGATTTTTCACCCCAAAACATTGACTTTCTGCTTAGCATCAGAACCACTGAGTTACGGTGGATGGGACGACCGAGTACTCGTTGGTGGCCCAGCTAACTCGGGTGAGTCAAACCAGCTTCGCAATCTTCTTAATTCCCTAGGAATTGATGACAAAAGGTACATCTTTGTTTACGTTTTAGGGTTTATTTGTGCTTTGGCCATTACTAGGATTAGGGTTTCTTCAATTGTTGTGTTCCCAGCTTGTGTTGTGGTTTTTGCTGTTGGGTTTTCAATTGGTTTAGTTAATGGGGGGCATGGTAATGAGTTGAGCTTAAATGGGACCAAGAAAAGGCCAAAGGATGAGATTTCTATGGTTTCCATTGAGAAATTGAGGAATTTGGTGGATTTATTTTCTGGGTTTGATGGTAAAATTAATAATTTGAAGAGTGATGTAAGAAGCAGTATTGAGAGCAGTCATGTCACCGTGGGTGATTTGGAGGGTTATGTCAAGGTGATGGAATCGATTGGGTTATGCGCTTCGAATGCTAGAAGTTCCGTTGAGGCGTGTATTGACAGCATTTCAGTTGAAAACCAAGAGTTTGAAAGAACTTTGAATCAGAAATCTATTAGGAGAAAGAAAGAAGCGAGCGAGAGTGGGTTTGACTTGTGGCAGTTTTTCGGTGGTGTGTTTAAAGGAAAATCAGTTGCTTCCAAAGCTAATAAAACGAAAGACATTGCTAAGAGGGATTCAACAGATGCAGAATTGAATGATCGAATTCGAGGTAACATTTTGGCTCCCAGAGTTGAAGATGAGGTTTTGAATTCGGTGTCCCATTATAAACGTGGAACTAGGAGTGCAACCTTTTCTGGAGAGAGAAGGATAAATGTACTTGTGCGACATGATGAAATGAGTATTTCCGATATGGGCAGTAGAGCCAAAAGGGTTTTGGACAATGAACAGTTTAGTTACCAGAATAGAAGATTGCAGTTTGTCAACAACAAGAAAATCTTTCTGAGGACAGGTAATCAAAATGAAGTTGAAACATGGGAATCGCCTGACAATTTCCGGGATTCCAACAATTTAAGTGGCGATTTGGAGCATATGGAAGCAGAGGCATTGTTTGAACAAGAACAGATACTCCACAAAACCAATGGAAGTTACAGTCCTAGTCCTAGGAGGGAGAATAGAGAAAAAGATACTTACAAACCATATAGCAGAGAAGAATATGAGAAAAATGAAGTTCAGCACCTACCATCCCCGGTTTCCAATGATATTGAATTCAATAGGTATCTTATGGAAGCTAATGACCTTCTGAAAGAAGCCAGAGAATGCTTAAGGGTTAAAGGTGATGAAGAGATAGCAGAAACTGTACTATATAAATCTGCAAACTTACTCTCCGAAGCCATAGACATGAAGCCTATGAGTTTACTTGCTGTAGGTCAGTTGGGAAATACTTATCTTCTTCACGGTGAACTGAAATTGAAAATCAGTCGTCAGTTGAGGGATCTACTTGCAAACAACCATCCAAAATCTGTTCAGAAACGTCGTAAAGTACAGAATGGACTTGATGATGAGGTTGAAAGCAAAGATCAAATTGCATCTGCTCTAGTTAATGTTTGCGAAGAGTGTGAAGAACTTCTCGTTGAGGCTGGAAGAAAATATAAGTTGGCCTTAACCATTGATGGAAATGATATGAGAGCCTTGTACAATTGGGGTCTCGCATTGTCCTTCCGTGCGCAGTTGATTGCAGATATTGGACCGGTAAGTAAATTGTCTTTAACATGTTTAGCTTGCTTTTTCTTTACACACTTCTTAACCATCTTTGAACTCAGAGAATCTGAGTTCGGTTTGGAAACTGGAACTATACTGGACCCTTTTTGTGGATAGTGGAAGCACATATGTATTTAATTGAAATGGATGTGCCAAAGCTTAATTTGATTCAGTCTGTAACTTAAGGCTCAGTTTGGATGGATAGCAATTTTATTTCAAGGGGTTTGATTTAAAGTTTAACAGAATATAAGAGATTTAGTTATATTTGGCTTGCTTAATTTGAGTGAAGTATAAATAATAAAAGATGTACTTTATTGAGATAATTGTATAAGTATTTCTTAACAGAAAGGGGTTCAAACTACTACTATTAAGTAGCTATTCAAATCCGCCATGATAGGTCTCAAACTCAATACCAAAATCCACATGGAAAATATCAAATCTGAAGTTTGAGACATCTCATTTACTAATTTGTCAAACTCCTTCAGTTGCAATTTACAGCTAGTCAAACAGAGCCAAGTTTAACTTCCGACTGTGCTGTTTCTGAAAGGTTACTTTGGTTTCAGGCCTAAGTTTAATCTTCGAAAATGTAGTTTTAACATCAAGCATATATCTTATGAATTTCAGGAAGCAGCTTTTGATGCTGACAAGATTTTCTTGGCTGCAATCGACAAGTTTGATGCCATGATGTCCAAAAGCAATGTTTATGCACCTGATGGTATGATAACTTGCTTGCTGTTCATTCTCGTTATCACTACTCATGTCCTCATGATAATGGATATTAGACGTCAGATAACTATTTCCAACATATGAAGAGATAATGGCCTTAAAGGAGTACTAAGGCCATTAGTCAACCTAATACTCCCAATTTTCCGCAAAAGAAAAGTAAAATCCTCCAAAAGTTGCTGAGACTTTATCCTTCCTCGAAAGAAGCCAGAGCAGAGGAGAATCCTTCCCTGTTTAACGTGCAAAAGTTCAGTATCTCTTACTTGTACTTGCCCAATAAATAGTACAGCTCCTTCCCCCACTTCTTATCTGCGCACTTTGAGCAGTCCCTCTCCCCGAGCTAGCATAGCACCCCGAGTCATAATAATAAGATAGGGGGCAGGAAACCCTTGTGGCATTCTTCTGATTTTCAAAGAATTGGTTTTTTTTTTTCCTGAAATCAGATCTGTCCTACTTTGAATTATATGGCAGCCACAACCTATAGACGTTGTGAAGAGAAATTTCTTACTTCTTTGAAATAAACTACTTGTTATTACATCGAAATGGCCCTATCTTAAGACCTAAGTTATTGTCATTATTCTAGGAAAAAGTAGAAGAATATACACGCATCTTAATCTTTCATAAACTCTCATTCGCACATTTTGTCATTGATAACATGAAAATCAAGTCGCGGGTATATGGTCATTTTACTCCAATTATTGACAACTTTAGTGATTTGCAGCTCTGTTTAGATGGGGTGTGGCATTGCAGCAAAGATCACGACTACGACCAAGAAATAGTAAAGAGAAGGTGAAGTTACTGCAGCAAGCAAAGAGGCTGTTTGAAGATGCACTTGACATGGACTCTGACAATCCCCAAGTAAGAGAGGCCATAAGTTCATGCACGTCCGAGCTCAGTTTTAGGAGCTATTAGTCTTTTCCGGTAAATGCCAATCTAAAATATGAATACTGTCTATTTCTTTTCTTGCTTTTTTTGTCCTCTTTCGGTCTTTCCCTAGTTCCTATTTTTGGTCAGCGCCCCGCTATATGTTTGACAAATTAAGTCCAGAATAAAATAAAATAAAATAAAAAATTGCAATACAGAATTGAGAAGTATTCAAATAAAATCGGCAAATAAAGTAAAATATTTGTACTTGTACATTAATAATGCTTAGTTGATTACGTAAAGCGCTTCTTTTGTTGTTAGAAGAATCAACTTGTTGAGTTATTTGTTACATTTTGTATCTCCATTCCCCTCCAAATATCTGAGATTTAAATCAAGTGCATTCCCTGAGATAGCTTATGGTTATTGTGGAATAACATAGTCTGTAGGTTAATTTCTTTGGAACAATAGTTGGAAAAGTGCTATATGGTCTTAATTGTGTGTGATTTGTTGCCTTTGTATGATCAAGTATGTGTCCTCCTCTGACCTGATGCTGTCACTAATAGAAAAACATGATCATCGAGTTTGTGATTTTACCCCTGTAGGGTGAACGATCATGCCAAAGTCATTGTTCGTGACTCAACAAAACTGTAACCGGCTAGAATGCTACTGGATATGTTCATTGCTTACTGTATGAACAAATCAAATTGGATAGCCAAATTATGATATCCAGGTCGTGATCAGAAAGAAATATTGTGAAATCCAAAGGTTTTCAGTTGTGGGTGCTTATTGGGGAAAAAGGGAGTTGTTTCCCAAATTATGCATGAGGTGTTCTAGATTCACTATTGTTGGATAGTGTTGGTCAATTCATCTGGAAACAACTTTAGTACTTTACAATGTGGGTTGGACTGTGCTGATGGGAGGCCTGTATTGCCCACGATGGGTTCTAGTTCAATTATCCTTGATTATGACACCTCAGAGCAGCCTCCCGCCTCGCATCTGGCGCCATAGTAGTTGGTCCTACCCTTCGACAAAGTACTTGCTGCTGCTAAACATCGATGCTAAGCATCAATGAGGCTGAAACATCCTCTTCATGCCTAATCAATGACGGAGTTATGTGGGCACATCAAGAAGCTACACTCGGAGATGAATGGTAGGAAGAAGCAAGTACAGTATCGAAACATCGACCATATGCAAGACTGAACGCCTTGTAGTGAAGAAGAACGGTGAGAATGAGTCAACCCGGTAAAGTGTGGTCGGGTTGACGATACTTTTGCTAACAACTGGAGTGAGGATGATTCACATTCTGTGGATCACAACGCGAAAAACATCAAAAGTTCGGAAACTTAGGAATTGTTGAGCTAAATCCTGAACATTTAGAGAAAGGCAGATAAGTGGAAGACGAAGAACGTTGGGTTCTGAACCAACTCAAGAAGATCCACGCAAACATATCCATGTGAGACCTAATAATGTGACTGCTAAATTTGCCCTGAATTAAATTTCTCTTCTATAAATAATGCGATTCATGTCACTGCAGAATTACAATTGCACTCACAACCTTATCTTAAAATTGTATTTCGAGCATGATATCATTTAATATTTTCTTTCCACGTCATGTATTAAATACCTAATAATAAGGAAATTGCTTAGAGTGAAGACCAAGAAAAACAATACTTGGAAACCAGGACTATTAGAAGTTAGAGAAAATAGAGATCAAATCTTACCAAAACTAAATTAGAAATGTGCAAAACAGGCAGCACTAATAAAGATCTAATAATGAAAAAATTTGTTAGTACTAAATAACGTCTCCATAAATGAAAATCCTTAATATCTTGTCCTACATCACTTTAGATGATCAAATTGAAAAGAGTAAGCTTGGATTGCTGACTGTCAATTGTGCAAGAGGTGCAATGCTATTATTCATGTTCTGAAGTGCTGCTGCTGTCATAAAAGCATTGTCTAGCTATTATGCTTATTATACTTTTTCTTCTACTGGTGGGGGGGTGTGATAGGAAGGAGGAGGAGGAGGGAAGGAAGGGGAGGAGGATGAGGGGGGAAATAAGAGTGAATTCTAGCTTGATCTTGATAAGGTATTTTGCATAAGTAGGACGGTAACGTGTATCCCCTTCTCAGTGGAGGACGCATCTTAGCCGGAATCCTCTGAAACATTTTCAATTGTGGTTGAAATTCTTAAGGAGAAGGGTAAGTTGTTTAGAAAACCCAACATTAAATAGTCTACACAACTTGACTACAGGGTGATTGAGCTCTGAACACGGCTACACCACCTGTTACTGCTCCCTTCAATATCTTTGGAGTGTGGACACCCACAAAACCCTCTGAGATGAGAAAGTCCTTGAAAAATTGCTTAACACGAAAAAATAAAACCAGTTACAAGTTAGTTTATGGTTGACAAGCCAATTTCAAGAACATAGCTATCGAAACTGTACTGTTTTTATCTTAACATGCCATTTACCTATTCAGTCTTCAACTAGACTGTGAAGATTGCTTGGTTGGCATCTCAGAGAGTCCCTGAAAAACTGCTTTAACACGAAAAAATAAAACCATTTACAAGTTAGTTTATGCTTGACAAGCCAATTTCAAGAACATAGCTACCAAAACTGTACTGTTTTTATCATATTGCTTGGTTGGCATATTAGTTTGGAGCTCAATCACCCTGTAGTCGAGTCATGTAGACTGCTTAATGTATAGTACAACTTACCATTTTCCTTAAGAACAGGTGGAACCAGAAAGGTGTAGAGTCAACAAATCAAGAATTAAAAAAAAATAGAATTAATAATTAATTACCAAAAAAGAAAAAAGAGAGTCAAGAATTAGACAATTAGTAACACCCATCGCATAAGTTCAGAGAGCAGAACCACTACCATGGCGATTATGGCGGGTATCCAACGATGAGTTCGCAAGAAGTTCAAAAAAAGGCCGATGCATTACCTCGTCACCATCTTTCATAGTACCCTCACCGAGTCCATATCGCCAAATAATGCTTGGTTGGAAATCGCTAGCACCAAGAGAGTGTAGTCTAGTCGTGTAGACTGCTTAATGTTCGGTACAACTTACACTTTTCCTTAAGAATTTCAACCGCAATCAGAGGTGTTTCAAAGATTTTCCGGCTGAGATGCATCCTCCACCAAGAAGGGGATATGCATTACCGCCCTACTTAAACAAAAGACCTTATCAAGATCAAGCTGGAATTCACTCTTATTTCCCCCCTCATCCTCCTCCTCGCCCATCTTTCCCTCCTCTTTCCTGTCCTCCTTCCCCCCTCATTTTGCTCATTAATCACTAGTTGTACCGATTCAGTCATATTTGTGCACATTGATGCTGAGTTCGTCTGTTGCCAGACACAGAATTTTCTTCTGCGTAGACCTCAACGTGATGCATGCAGCCCCTTCACTCGCCCACAACTTATCCACCCTCCCCCGAAGTCTAAGTTTTTGACCGACATATTCCTCATTGGTAGACTAATTAATATCAATCTTCCCTGCACAAACTTTATCAGGAAGGGCTTCTCTCCTTAATACATTTTGCTTTGATTTATTCTTTTGGGAAGAATCCGGGTCGATATAGGTCTTCTAGGGTTTCTTTGGCTTGTCTGCCTTTGATGTCTCAAATGCCTCATCAGCAACAACAGTAGAAATCAATGGCCAAGATTACAAAATCGAATCAATCCATTACAAGCTTACAACATCAACACAAAACAGACCCCGCGGTTCATACTCATACCAAAATCGATTTCCAAATAGCACAATTGAAATTGTTCTGTGCGAGGAAATCAACATCACTTTTTTTTGGACCGGGACAGTTCTTGACCTTCTCCAAATTCCATGACTCTCATAATTTGTTCAAAATATTTCCTATTAATAGACTCCATTGGCAATAGATTTGCAACACAATTCTCTCACTCTCAGGCTCTAAAAGCCAAGTCTAATGAAGCTAAGATCGGGAAGTCATCAAAACGGGGAGGAGAAAGGAAAAAAAGCCGGAGAATATGAATGAAAGATCAACAAGGTAAAGTTAATCTACAAATTATCTTTAGATGAGTCATTTTTTTCCTTTTTTTAGCCATCTACCTCTTTAATGAACAGCTAAGATCATTTTCATCCAACGACAAACATTCTCGTTTAAGAGTCCTTTAGAAAAATCTCTGACTTTCCATCCCTGCATAATGATATTCTAAGAGACCACACATGGTATCTCCTAGCGTTTTTTTTTAATTTTTTTTTATAACCGGATGTCTGGACCAACCTCGATTAATTTCGGGGCCCTAAAAGTAACGATCAAGCATAACCCCTAGTGACCTTAAGGGTTGAAATGTTTGGCCTCCATGGGAATGGAACTTGTGACCTCCTGGAGGAGTACTTATTGCTTTCTCACAATCACTTGGTCAAACCCTTTGGATTTAAAAAAAAAAAAAAGTATCTCCTAGCAATAATTGTGACTCAACCAAATGGCATGCTATGTCGCTACCTAAAAGGAATTATCTTACTAGTACAATCCATCTGCATGACACGAATCATCGGATAGTACGATGCGCCTTGCGGTGCATAAGCCTCTTGCTCGATTATCTCGAAACAATTAAAAACCATTATATGAATTGTGCTTAGTATCTAGAAAACCAAACACATAATATAGATTGGAAAAACAATTGTATAAATAATCTCAAGATTCATACAAACATTGTTGGGGTAAAAAAAATCCCTAAATCAAAATATAGATAACATAACTGGAGTACGTGCTTCATCTACGTCCTAGAAAGAGGATTAATTGGCCATTGAAAAAGAAGACTTCAAGGTTTCGACTGAATGAGACATGGATCGAAGGTGAGGGGATGGTTAATTTTTGCGCAGCACCCTTCCCCTTCCCTCCGATAGCACAAGCTAACCAAATCTTCCCCCCAAGTAGAATAGGAATTAACTCCGTATTACTATTGGAAATTGATTTTGGCGCTCCAATTGTTTCTAGTAGCTTCACGTTAAAAGTGAAGCGTCTGCGTACAAAAATGAAGTGCCAAAATCAAAACCCTTACTATTTGGATCTTCATGGTATTTTGGCCCCATTTGAAATAAGTAGCATATCAACTGAGCAAATTAACCGTCATCCTTCTGGGTCTTCTTTCCACCGAGTCTAATTATTTTCTTTTTGAAACAAAGCCTATCAACGTGTTTAAACATCCAAATACCTACTCACCAAAATCAAGCATCAAACTCCAATTAAGTGCCTATATAAATGGGCTTAGCAAAGGATAAATTACGGAGCTCTTATGTGAACATTTATACGCCTATCACTTGCTCGGGTCACATTACTTACTACCATTAGTACACTAATTATCAACTCAAATAAAGTGACAAGCACTCTATGGACGTGTGTGTTAGCTATATTTCAAAGTTAAGAACATACTAATAAAACTCATGCAATAAGCATGTGGTAGTATTAGCTTATCTCATATTGGCAATGTAGGAGACAAATTTGTCAATGCAGTCTAAGTACACTGTGGTTACTACATGATGAGTTGAAAGTTTGTGTAATTACCTATGGGTTAAATAATTAACATCAGTGGAACTAGTAGAGGCCAACAACGTGGTCCGATTCCGATCAACAACAAAAAAAAAAAAGTGGTTGGATGAGATTTCCCTCTCGTACCTTAGCTCCCAAATCTGGATTACGTAGGGATTTTTTAGTTCCTGAAACTGTCTCAAGGCGTTTGCAATTAGTCGCAAGTCGGCTCCCAAATCTAGATTATGTAGGGATTTTTTCAATTCCTAAAGCTGTCGCACAGCGTTATTATGTAGGGATTTTTTAGTTCCTACAACTGTCACACGGCGTTTGCAATCAGTCGTAAGTCTATGCAGCAACTAGGGATGGCAAAGTGAACCAAACCGATGGGTACCCGAACCGTAACCGAATTTTTCCCGAAACCATAACCAAAAAATTCACCGTGGGTATGGGTATGATTGAGGCCTTGGATAACCGAAAGGGTATCAATTCGGGTATGGTTTAGCAGATCCCCAAACCGATCCCCGAACCGAAATATATGTATAGGAGTCTAGTGGTTGAAGTGCATATGTCCATAAATTTAGAGACCAAATTGTTGCATGTGTTAATGTTTAAGGGCCTAGAGTGTGATAACCCTTTATTTATAATTAGGGTTACAATTGACAGCTACACATTCATACCTCAAACAGTCAAACCCACCCCCTCCTCTCTTCTGCGTTGCAGACAACCCTTCGCGGCATCACCGCCGCTCATTGTCGTCATCCTCTCTCTCTCTCAATCACACAGACATGAGACACCCTCACCCACCTTTTCCAATGTCGTCAAGCAAAATATTCAGTCGAACACACAAATCAAAGGCTCAGGTGATCTGCCGCTCCGGCGACGTCAAAACATACACACTCCTCTCTCTCTCTCTCTCTCTCTCTCTCTCTCTCTCTCTCTATCTCTCTCTCATCGATCAGAACCCACCCCAAGAACTTGAAATCGGATAAAATTTTAAATCCGCTCATAATAGTTGTCATTTGGTTCGGGGATTACTCGAACCCCGAATGGTTCGGTTATGGTTTCTTCTTGCTCTCCCCGTTCGGGTATCGGCGCGGATATGGGTAGGCGTTCGGTTTCGATTTCGGGGATCGGGTACGGAATTCCCCATATCTGCCCCGAACACCCCGATTGCCATCTCTGCCAGCAACGGATGTCTGCGACATATTTTGTAACCGTCCCAGTTCATTTTACCGGGGGGGGGGGGGGGGGGGACACTTTTATTACAGTCTGAGCAGCCTTCTTGAAATTCTAGGCAATTTTCATTTCTAGCTCGTGATCCTGAAAGTGTCATCCTGAGAGAGTCCAAGTCATCCCTCAACTATTGTATCTCCTATCGAGGAAAATGCGATATAACAAAGATCGCTATGTCATTTCGAGGTGCTTAACACCTCCTCCACGCGTAAAAGTTGATCTGTGAACCTGTTATCAAGTTATGGCAATTACAAAAATTTGGAGGGGGTTTTTTTTCAAAGTAATTTCTTTAAAAAATTTTAAAATAGGAAATTGACTTCTATACTCCCCTTTTTACCACATGCACTCCTTTTTTTGTTTTTATTTGGTGTGAATTTACTCTATTGCCCCTTAATGTGTAAAAAAATAAACTTATGAAAGGGTAAAAAGGAAAATTCACATGAATAAAAACAAAAAAAAGAACTGTATGTGATAAAAAAGAAAGTGTAGAAATCAATTCCCTTAAAATATTGTCCTCAATGATATTTTAAGGGGTCGTGCCACACAACATGCCAGGCGAGGACTCATCAGTCATCACATTTATAGCTCTTTAGATTTTTACATCTCCCCAATAACCGCTTCTCTCATAAGAATGGCCGGGAGAAAACAGAAAAAAGAAGACCCAAGATATTCACACTTGCTATAAAGACTCCATCGACCCTGCTAACAGAAGAAACGACAACGGATCTAAACGACTTAGAAAGAAATTACGCGTGAAAGATCTCAAAAGCGACTACACTGGACAGAAATGTAGATAATATAAAGTCCCACATAATGAATGATTGCCTTTTTTTTTATAAGTAAATATTTATATAAGTAAGGCTTTAAGGAAATGCTGTCCGTATACATAAAAGGCCATAGACAAAAAGGCTCTATACACCACTATGTGAGATAAACAATTCAAACCAATCTAGAAACTGATCCAAGGAAGAATTACATTCTCCCTTGTCCCAACTATACAAACTACTAAACACAAAACTCTTGATTTTAAATGCAAGTTGTTCTACTCCTTCAAAGCATCTTAAATTTCTCTCACGCCAGATAGTCCACATCAAACAAAGTGGGATCATGGCTCAAATATGCTTCCTTCTTTTCCTAATCTAGCACCCCTCCAAGCGATTAAGAGCGCTCCATAACACTCCTTGACATAGCCCATTGTAAACCGAACCAGCATAACACCACAGACCATAGCTCCCATGTGAATGGACAATGGATTAACAGATGATCCACCGTCTCCACATCCCTTTTACACATACAACACCTATTAACAATAATTCTCCGCCTTCAGATCAAATTATCGATGGTAAGAATCTTCCCCTGCGCCACACACCGAACAAAAAAACTCACTTTCAACGGTGCCTTGGTTCTCCAAATTGCTTTCCATAGAAGGACATAGTTACCACGCCCACATAAAACCTGATAATAAGACTTTGCCAGAAAAGTTTCTGATTTTGACAAATGCCAGTGCATCTCGTCCACCCCTACTCCTATCCCACGCATACCATACACTCGGGAAAAAAGAGTCATCAACTCTTCCTCCTCCCCATGGAGCACAAGCCTACATAACCGGATGTCCCAGACTGGTGTCCCTCATGAAGTAGAAGCTAATCTGAGATTGTTTCATTTCTGTCACAAGCCAAAATAAAGATATTCGGAAAAGCATCCCGCAAAGTCACATCCCCACACCACACATGGTCTCAAAACTTGACCCTCCTCCCGTCACCAACCGTCATGTGAGTGTTATTAACAAAACCTTCCCACCCATTCGTGATTCCTCTCCAGAGCACCACCCCATAAGGCATCCATACATTACATGAAGACCACCCTCCCCACCCACTACCGTATTTCGCAACAACCACCCTCCTTCACCATCTTTCTCTTTCACATGCAAATCTCCAGAGCCATTTCTCCAACAAAGGTTGATTGAAAATCTTTAACCTTCTCACACCCAAACCTCCTTTTCTAACGGGGGCAGACACTGTATCCCAATCAACTAAAGATACTTAAACTCTTCTCCCACACCTCCCCAAAGAAAATCTCTTTGCAACTTCTCAAGAAGCTTAGCAACTGACACTGGGATTGCGAACAAAGACATAAAATAGGTAGGCAAACCTGAAAGCGTACTCTTTATAAGCGTCAATGTGCCTCCTTTTAGAATATACTGACGCTTTCATCCCGTTAATCTCTTCTGAAACCTTTCCACAACTGAGTCCCAAACTACAACTGATTTGAAAGATGGACCAAGCGGCAATCCCAAATACAACACCGGACCAATGCCACCTTACAACCCAAATACTAAGCTAGCCCATCAATATGAACACCCGCCCCAACCGGAATCATCTTCGACTTTTCCAAGTTCACCTTCAAGCCGGACACCGCCTCAAAACACAAGAGAACACACCGAAGATAACCCACCTGCGTTGGCTCCGCATCGCAAAAAATAAGTGGCATCGGCATATAAAATGTGAGAAACCATCAGTACCACACCATCTACCCTTCCAACTCAAAACCTCTCAAGAATCCACCTTGCACTGTTTTTTGAATAAACCGACTAAGCACCTCCATGATCAAAATGAAAAGAAGTGGATAGAGAGGATATCCTTGGCGTAAGCCTCTAGAAGTCTGAAAGAAACTGGCTAGAGTCCCATTCACCAAAACTAACATTTTGACAAATGAGATGCAGGCTCTTATCCACTTCCCCCAACGACCACCAAAACCCATCCTATCCATAATGTAAATCAAAAAATCCCAATGAACATGATCATACGCCTTCTCAATATCTAGCTTACAAACTAAACCTAGAGTTCCGCTCTTCAATCTCAAATCCACACATTCATTAGCAACCAACACTACATCAAGAATCTGCCTGCCTTGAACAAAAGCATTTTGGGACTCTGAAACAACTTTTCGCACCACCGTCTTCAAGCGGGTCACCAAAACTTTTGCCAATAATTTATAAGCTCCCCCCAATAAACTAATAGGCCAGAAATCACGAATATCCTCCACTCCTCCCTTTTTAGGAATCAAAGCCACAAAAGACGCATTTAGACTTCTTTCAAACTCGCCAAACTCCCAAAATTGTTGAAACATTCCCATCAATTCTCCCCTTGCCACTCCCCAATATTGTTGAAAAAAAGCCACCAACTTTCCATCTGGGCCAGGCGCCTTATCACCATTCTTGGACTTAGGAGCAGCCAACACTTCCGCTTCATCAAAAGGCCTTTCCATACAAGAGGTCTCCTCCACTGAAATAGCGTTAAAGTCCAAATCATCCACACGAGAACAAAAACCCCCCTCTTCCTTAAATAAACCCTCATAGAAGTGAGCAATTCCATTTCTGATCTCCTCATCCCGGTCCAACATTCTGTCACCTATTTTAATCTAACCAATAAAAATTCTCCATCGATTGCAATTTGCCATCCTGTGGAAGAAGCGAGTGTTCCGCACACCTTCTTTAAGCCAAGTTTCTGGACTTTTGCCTCCAACTTATCTCTTCAAACTTCGCAATATTTTCGAACTCTTCTTTGGCCTTTTCTCTCAAAATCTTCTCATCATCCCTTAAAACTCGAACTTGTTCCTCCACGTCCCATCTGCAAAAATCATCCACAACCTTAGCTTTTTGGAATTCTAGCCTCCCGAAAACCTCGGAATTCCACTTACGCAAATCACCCTTCAACATTTTCAACTTCTTTGCCAGGACAAAACTTAGCTTTCCAACAACCGTATAATTACTCCACCACTCCCCCACCCTTTCCGCGAAGCCCTCGAACAGTAACCACATGTTTTCAAATCTGAACGGAGTACTTCCTTGCCAAATCCCGCCACTATCTAGCAAAATAGGCATGTGATCCGAAGGAGGCCTTGGAAGAGTGAACTAAACCACATTCAGAAAATGCTCCTCCCAAGAGGCAGAGAACAAAAACGGTCAATGCGAGACATGCACTTGTTCTCCTATGCACCAAACCAAGTAAAACTGCTTCCACAAGTGGTGGGTCAATAAGCTCCAAGTCATTTATAAAATTTGAGAATCTCCGCATATCTTTGAGAAGTAAAGCTACGCCCCGCTCTCCCACCGATCACCCCAGATCTCCTTCACTCCCTCCCTAGTAACATCCCTCAACTTAGTTTCTTGCAAACACACCACATCCGCCTGCCAATCTTTGAGTAAAGATCTCACTACCACCCTCGTCTCCCTTGCATTCAAACCTCTCACATTCCAACTAACAATTTTGATCTTCATAAAAAGATAAGAGATTGACCCCTTCTATCACTTCACTACTCATCCCCCCCTGCCTTTTTACGTCCCTCATAATTAACGGAACATTGCAAACTCTTCAACTCCCTCACCCCTCTACTTGTTTTAATCCTTCCTCTTTTTTCTTCCGACCCAACACTTATCCTCCATTTTTCTTCAATCTCCGTGAAAAGTTGCATAGTTCTATCTTCAAACCCGTCAAAAGAGACACCCAAAAATTTATTGAAACCCTTTATCCTCTTCAAAACCCATTTAGAAACTTCATCTTGAGACAACCCATAAGCCAAATTTTCACCACCATTCCACGATCCCACTGGCTCCCTAACCACCAACGGACTAAACAAGCCATTACTCATAGCCACCCTATCATCTAACAGATCCTGCACCCACCCCAAGTGTTTACACGCCTCCTCCTCCAAAAGACCACCCCCCACCCGAACCAAACTTCTCACTCACCCCAAATAAAGGCACCAACTCCAACCCCCCAGAACTCACCCTCCCTTCCCCATCAAAATCACAGCCCCTAAACACCCTACCCATTCTCCCACCACCTGCTGAAAAAACTCCCCCATCGCCGCCAAACTCACCCTCCTCAAAAGACTTCCTCATCACCTCAGAAGCCTCTCCTATTATACCCAACCCCGATTCTCCCTCTGAAACAACATCGACCCCCAAGCACCCCTTATCCAACTCACTAGAAAAACTCTCCTCCGCAAAAGAAAAAGAGAGAGGCAAAGGGATAGAAGGACGATCGGGGATCATAGAAACCTTGCTGTTATCAAAGATCGCCTGAGCTTCTCCCATCACTGACTTGACTGACTTTAGCGGTCAGAAATCACCCTTTTGAGGCGACCACGAGAGAACCAGCACCATCTCTTACGGAAAAATCTCCTCTGTAGCTTGTTCCCGCTCCTAGATCATTTCTCTGCACCCATTTCCTGTTTTTAATGGCCACCAGTTTGGACTTAAAAGGTCTTTTAAATAAACTGGCCCATCTATCCACTGGCCCAATCTTTGATTTATTAAGAAGGGGTTTTGCTTAAACGGCCCAACTTCTGATTATTAAGGAGTGCAGCGTTTGACTTGCCCAGCCCATCAGAAAAAAGACCCCCTTTGCAACTCTCTCCGGCCCATTGATTGCCTAGGCCCAAAACCACTTCCATGACTCACCTTCAAACCAGTGCCCACTGTACGCCTAGGCCCAAACCCTTTTCCACTCCTCAATTCAAAATTTGATTTGAATCTGGCCCCGTACACACCCACGCCCACACCCTCACTCACACCACGCGCACTGCAGTCGCGCGTCATCTCCTACCTCCCTCCACCACACCGCCACCTGTTAATCGAGCAGAACCACCATCGCCGCCCCTTTGGACCTCCAGATCAGGTTTAAACACTACCATCGGACCCTTCTCCACCCACAGAAGCAACTCAAATATCCATCCCCCCAACGCAACCTTCACAGTCGCTGGAACTGCCTGGACTGCAATCCTAGCCCATCTGAAATGTGAGCGCTGTCTCGTATCATCATCTACACGCAAAAACCCCCCACAAAAGTCCCCAATACCTTTGAACAATTCAAAATCCCAAAAGTGTAAAGGAGTCCTTAAAATTTTCACCCACACCTCCTCCACTTCCTCCCCCTGTTTAACGCAGCATCCAACCGGTGACCACCAAACGAGCGCCATCCTTCTACCTCCGAAATTCCAAACACCCTTCAAGATCCACTGGGCCTCCTCCACCGACGGCAACCAGACCAGAAACGAAGCCCCTCCCAGTTCAGAAACCTGAACCCCTGCTGTCACCTTCCAAGTCTTTTGGGCCCAACGTTGCACCTCCATGGCTGACGGGAGCGCCAGAGCTCCATTCTCCAGCTTGCCCACTAAACACCTCCCCAAAAATCTCAAAATACCATCAGTGGAATCCACATTCACATCCACATCATGGCTGACGGGAGCGCCAGAGCTCCATTTTCCAGCTTGCCCACTAAACACCTCCCCAAAAATCTCATAATACCATCAGTGGAATCCACATTCACATCCACATCACAACACCTATGTCTCCTCTCCTTCACCGTCACCGAGTTCGCCGGCCAACCACCAATTTCTGCAACTTCCTTGAAGGATCTGCCATCAACCACCCCATCAGAGCACTTCCAACCAAAAAACACCGAGAACTTCCTTGAAATATCCACCCACCCACCAGATCCACACATCTCTGGTAGCAAAACATACCAGAACCTACCTCTATCCTTCACCTCCAATCTTAGCATAAAACCCCCTACCAGGACTATACGATGCACAATCAATCTTCTGGAAAAAAAAACCCCATAGCTGCACTCGAAATCCCTCTGAAAACCTGAAGAAGCATCTTCCAGGATAAGGCACAACCAAAGAAGTTCAATCTCTGAAACCCACACCTCTCGACGGACCCCCACACCGCGTTCCACTAGCCCAAACCGTAAACGACCTCCCTCACCGTCATCCACAAGTTCCAGCGATTTGGAACCCAATTGGACCACAGATTTCCGACGCCCATCTCTCATGAGAGAGAGAGAGAGAGAGAGAGAGAGAGAGAGAGAGAGAGAGAGAACTTTGAAAAGTTAACTAAAGACGAATAATCCAAAAGAATAATGAAAGAGAGCGAGAGAGAACTTTGAAAAGTTAACTAAAGACAAATAATCCAAAAGAATAATGATTGCTTATTACTATAATTTTTGGCTTCTCCAACTAATAATTTGAGCCTTATGGTTGAACATAGGTTTCTAGAATAGCAATCAAATGGGTCAATGGGATAATACGTAGATACAAACCCTAGAGGCTAGAGCAAAAAATGACATTTTTAGGAAACAAAAAATAACTATAACAGCTTATTTCATTAACTGGATTGCATATTTTCTTGCGTAAGTTTCCAATAATCCCAGCAGTGAGAAGGCAGTTAGAATGATCAGAACCAGTTTTCCTAAGTGAACGTACCAATTACATTTGACCCTATAAGTTAATGAAACAGGGAGACACTTAGAAAACAAAAGAATCCGATAAGGCTTGCCTTAAGGGGTACAGAAGGCTTTTCTTCAGAACCAGACAACTTGCAGTGAATCTGTTTCCGATCTGTTTGGATCAAATGAAAGCTTTTACAACATGCAGCAACATCATGGCATCTACCCTTGTGGAAAGATCAATGTGCGTCCAAAATAGGAACCAAATTGGCCCCTAAAGTGGATCCAGTCATGGTACTTTTGACCAATTGATCCGAATCAACAAATATCTGCAGCATGCACACAAAAAAAAATTATTCAGGTTATGGTTTTTGTTTCAACCAATATTTCATACTTGGGTTTTCGAGAATTTCAAAAAGACGGGGGAGAGAACGCATATAGAAAATATTCTAGAAGATCATTCTCAGGAAATGGATGAATATCCACTCAGGTTAGCCATGCCACAAGGTTAGCATGACATCTCATATAATTAGACACCTTAAGTAGCCATTTTCAGTTACAAATAAAGCATCAAGGCCCCATTTGTTTGACTGGACTAAGAGCGACTAGCGAGGAATATATCATCTCATCAAATAAGAAATCTTATCGGACATAGTGATGGATTTCTACGATATCCCAACCGTATTATAAGCTTTGTGTTTAATGCTAACAGCAAAAGTTCCAGCCAAACGTAGGGTGGTCCCCTTGGATTTATACTCCAATCCAATGCTTTAATTAAGAGGGAATTGGTAACAACACCAAACATTCCCAGTGGAAGATCCAGCAGTGGAACCAAGTGCCCAACTAGTCCAAATTTGTTCGGATTGAAGTGGGTGTTGAAGATGTTGTGGCAAACAGCAAAAGGGTTGACTAACCTCCAAATCTGGCAGAGAGTCGTATGTTCTCTTTTCTGTTGTGTCAAACACGGTTATGCCAGTGATTTTCTGAACGCCGAGTCTTGTAGCAATTAGGTTCTGCACAAGGCACCAGTAACAATTACTAGCAAATGGGTGGACAGTTATTGGCAGTAGGAATTGATTCGCAATGGAAATTAGCACAGATTCACAACTGATCCAACACCACATGAGGGGGTCTAACAAGCTCTAGCATGGGAAAAATCATCACACTTGTCAGAGGGAGATTCCCTCCATTTGATTAACTTTTGCCTTTCTTCTTTTGTCTTTTACAATTCGACTGTAGTTTTACATCTCGTAAGATGAAGTTCAGAAACATAGTCTTACCAGCTGGAAAATGGTAGAGCTATATGCTTCCACCTGTGGTAAAGCCTGTACATAGGCTCCAAAATTCATAGATCAGTATCACAGAGCAACATATTACATGAGCTTACTGGAGAGGGACAACAATGATGCATTCAGTTCCAGGGTTTAAATACAGTCTCATATTGCAAACTCTATAGAATCAAATTTTGCGAGCTTTATGGTGCACTGCACAGCCATCAAATGTCATGGCTTAAATTATGCTTGCAGATGAGACTCTAAGACTTCTTCTGGATAGACGTCGATTTCAAAGGGATTTAATGTTCGTTTCAACCAAAAAAAAAAAAGGAGCTTTAGTTATAGATAGCTTCTGAAGCTAGAGTGGATTAAGGATCAGAGGCAGTATTGATGTATATGATCGGGATCCTTGTTTTTTTTTTTGGGTCAAGCGGGATCCTTGTGTAACTATGGTCCTTGACATTAATGATTTATCAAACAACTCCTCTGAAGTTGTCATATCAAGTACATGACAGATAAAATTAAACTCTCATTGCTAGAATCCATAAGAAATAAGAACACTATCAGACCTAAATTTTGAGTTACTCTCGTCACAGAATCACACTGACATGACTTCATTTGAAACCAGATGAACCCTAAAGGGACATTAAAATGCGATACAATCATATCCTTTTACAGATAGGATGAGGAGTAATGACCGGAGAATATGCCTAAACAAGTGAATGATATATTTAGCAAGTATAGATATATGTGTAAAGTAAAATCCTAACAGAGAATGCATTTACCAGAAGTAGGATCTACTAACAAATAAAAATGATCACTAAAAGCAAATGATAAGCCTTACCAATGTTTGAATACCATTAACCATAACAACTTTCTCATCAGCCAAATCACCTTGTGATATCCAGACCTCAAAAGGACCCAATTTCCTATCAGTCTTGTTCGTGAGATTCAAGCGTACCTTAAAAGCATCAAGCCATCAAAGTTAATTGCTTTGGAAAAATAGATCTTAGTACTAGGACCATAAGGAAAAAAAGTCTTTTCATGGAAAGACACGGTGCTTCTTGGAATCTTGTATGGCGAAGGTGACTCTGCTTGGGAATGGAGATATAGGAACCATGCGGACCGATTGACACCTATTAGTAAGTAAAGTGTACCTACTTTTATAAGTACCACTTAAACAGTTGTCTTCAACAAATTGCACTATGAATCATACAACTGTACATGTCTTGGAAAGGTTTTCAAGGAATATTTCTTATGTGGAACAAACATGGAGGGTTCAACTGATGAAGAGCAAATGGTCTCGAACATTTTAAGATACCAAAAAAAAAAAAAGCAGATACCACATCAAGAAGCCCAAGCAACTGCATTCACAAAAGCTACAACACTGGAAACTTTGCACCCATCCGGAGTGCAATAACACAGCTGAGTCAAAAAAATTGATCATAGAGTTCTGAAGTATAAATTCCATGATTGTTACACCCACTCTGGTGTTTTACAATGTCGAGTACATTACGAGGGCAAAAAGGATGCAAGTGCTTCTTTATGAGAATGCACGAGACAAAATTTTTGAGATAAGTTAAAAAATTGAGTAGACATGAAAATAAAACCGAATGGGTCATCTACCAAAAGGTCCAAAAGTTTTTTTTTACCTAATTGGCAACGCAAAAAGCTTAATCCATTGCTGAAGGACTAAGACAACCAAACAATTGCATGAGGACCGGTGATCAAAACAAAGTATTTGACTTGCTCATTAAACCGTTTAAATCAAAAATTGTGACACGGGAAATTCGAAACTTTTTGAGATACCAATACTATAGTCACTGATTTGTTCAACCAAGTTTGTCAAGAGAATCAATCTGCGGCTATTTATACCCAAAAAAAATGAACGGAAAACATTTTGCTTGATATCCTTTTGAATGAGATACCGGAAATTCTTCTACAACATCTAATGATAGAAATTTCTCCGTTAAAGATCTTTAGTAAAGATTAGAACATGTTAATCATTTTGAACATAGATGTCGCTGATATGATCTTGTGATGCATGACCTACTGTACAGTCAATAAAGCCGAAGTCAAATGCAGTGTCGAACAACATTATCGGTTTTTACTAGGCCTTTGTTGATTGCGTGAAGAATCCTAATCCTAACATGTAAAATATCTAGAAAATCAACAGGTAAAAGGATGATCATGGTTCAAGAGTCCAGAAATTATATTTGTCAGTTAAGTTGCTATAGTATTCCATCATAATCGGAGACGAATATAGAAGGGCAATAAGAACATTAAAGTTACCAGGAATGGTATTTCCAAGATGATGACCGAAGGTACTTCCACTGCCTGTAACTCAATCTCCTTGCGTGAGATGGGCTGCAGAAGAGAAACTTTTAGATGCTTAAATGCATAGAGGCAGAATATAAAACGATTGATCCTATTTCTTTACAAACTTTCTTCCTCCATGATTATGCTGCACATCTTCCCCTATACTACCCCAATGATTCCTTTGCCAAATGGCTAAACCCATACACCATAGTCAAATTGGCTAGAGAAGGGTAAGGGAAGAAGGAACAGAAGGGGTTCTGTGATTTTATAAACTACGTCACTGAGGGCTGTGTTTCATGGTATAGTTAGCAAGTTATACATTGTGAATAGTGCTCTTACTACAACAGCCTTTCTGGTGGGTTTCACTTCTTGAGAACCTTAGGCAGCTTTGACAACACAATCTTCTTAGGCATGCTGTAAATGAAGAGAGAGAGGAAGAAGAGAACTTGCAAGGATGTTATGGAAGACAAAAGGAGGGTGACGAAATTGAAATACTATTCTAGCGATTTATACAAAAAGAAATAAAAAGGGAGCCATGGGTATTGTTTGTTTGTTGGAAAATGGAAAGCTTGGTTGCCTCCTCCACTGCAGTGCATCCATGTGAATGTAGGTGTGCATCCAAAACAGCAACATAACTCCGGTTGCAACCTAAAACTCCTACACTTCATGATACAAGGGAGGAGACCTCTCTTTGCATACTGACCCTTTAAAACAAAAATCATCACCTATGGAGAGATCCCTTCAAATTGTGTTCAACCATACATTACATGGCCGGCTACAAATTCACCAAAATGCACAACAATTCTCAGTTTCTCACAACGCCATCAACTTCTCTGTCTATTAGCTTGTGGACAGACATACTAAGACCCATTTAACTTATGATGAAATACAACCCATAATGAATAATCTAAAGTTCTAAACCATACAAAAGGCAAGGAAGACCAACTATAAACCAACATATTGAAATGAAGCTTCATCATTAGTCTTACAGAAAGACATTTCCACTTACACTACCAAGAATCTGCTGTGTCTGCAGACGCCCTGGTTCACCCAAATTTGTACGCCATGTTATCTGGAATTTCCCAAGGATATTACTCCCCTCAACTTCCATTGGCATTGACCCTTGTGAGGATGATCTTAGCTGATAAAGATAATTGTGAATTCCTCCCCCTGATTTTATGAGAACAGGCGCCTTGAATATCTCTCTGCCAGACAAATTTAGCATAAACAATACATGTAGATAAGGCTCAGAACCGACAGGAAAAATGCCTAGAAAATAGAAATACATTAAAACATTAGTTACAACCTTGTCAAACTGTTCTCTAAATGGTGCTGATCAGCTTTAAGGATCGTTGCGCTCCAATGCTGAGCTGGCTCAAAGTCAACTTGGTCCATATAAAGGTTGGATTTCGTATGATTTTCAATGCAGGCCTCCAAAAATGTAGTTTCCTGGCATCAAGAAGATACAACTATGGTAGGAAGGGTGAATCTTCCAAAAAAAAATTCTTAGCATGCCACTGATTGCAGATAGCAAGGCCTTTTTTACCGAAGTGAAATCAAATGTTCACTTTATGCTCTTTCGGGGGGGGGGGGGGGGGGGGGGGGGGGGGGGGTGGGGATCTTCCAAATTTCATACCCATCTAGTAATGCTAGAGAAGAACCAGGATCACTGGATAGGAACCTACCTGAATGCTCAATCTATCCTACCGGTCATAAAAGGCTTAAAAATACGGCATAAGATCAAATACCATGTCTCTCCAAAGGTAAATTTTTCAAGAACAAACAATCAATGGACAGATGATAAACAAACAGCTAAGAAGATTTCTGATGATGCTTATACCGCTAGTTCTAAAGTTCAATCAATATTTAAGAAATTGAAGACAGCATTTTCAGCTGAATGACTACAGTAAAACCCGCCTAACTAAACGTCAAACTCTATGTATCAATATGTGTATCTAGGAAGGATCATGAACCTGTAGTCAAAATTGACAATTGAAGTTGACATACCTTGACAACACGGACCTGCAAAAGGAAAGTAAATACTGCTTATGATAGAGAAATCAGAAGGGAAAAAAGCAAAGGAAACACACAATAAATAAATTCAAACAACAGTACGCCATCAAGCACTGCCTGGCATTATAAGCATCATTTCTATCATTACGGATACATGTGAATATAAAAACTGATATTCCCATCCCTAGGTTGAAAGGTACCTTTGTCCTAACTGAAAGTGGATTTGCAACCAAGAACTTGAAGAATTGTGGAAGATATTTACGTTCGCTATCCCCATCATTGTACGTGGCAGTACAAACAAGCCTAAAGAAGGTGGAACAACATTAGGAGGGTTCCATGACAGCATATAATCAACATAAAAATGATTCATGGGCATTATTAGAAAGGTGTAACTTACGTGTGCGCACCAAGTTCTTTCACATCATGTTCCACAATAAAATCATAACGGCCTCCTGCACGTATTGATTCAACAGGTGATTTTGATGTATCTAAAAGCATTATTCTCTGTCTTTCGGTTTGAATTTCCGCCTGTACCCAGTGGATGAGACATGATGAGTCATTTCAAGTTGTGTTTATACAAAAGAATCTAAGCCTCAGAGAATCAGATACCAAATGCGTATTCATCATTTTTTTGTTACAGCCAAAACATGTGAGTGCTGATCTATGTGCGGACAGAGTAATCCCAAGCTTTTCTCATCAACTTCATATGATCAAGAAAGATCCTCTCCTAATGATCATAAGCTTATTCCTTCCTAGTCCAAATCAATGATACCTTTGAATCTTTGATTAGTCAAGGGACGAATACTTGGGTTTGACATTTTCACGATTGTCATTTGTCGCCAACTAAAGATCTTCATTATAGTCAAAATAAATGTCGAAGGGTAAAATTGGGGCAAAAAAAACAGAAACACAAGAAGTGAGGAAACGAAAAGCCCATAGCATAAGGTTTCATTATTGCATAAGATATAGAAAACACCAAAATCCTTATATAAAATTTCATCCTTTCCATGAAAAGAAATCCCCTTCTCATAGACAGTTGAGAAAAATAAGAACTTCATCAAGAATAGCGTGATTGAACTAAACCTCCACCGCCTTAATGTTCCTTAAACCTTCTAACGATAATCAAACAGAGAAAGAGTTGCAGTGGTACATTTTCCCTCCAGCAACAAACAAGAACCACAAATATAACTACTAGCTAACAGGCAATCTGATTATGATGTTCCCCTCTTTTTGAAGCTATGGAACACTAATTTTGATGCCCTAACTTGGCCTTAAAAAATGCCTTTCAGTTCTTACTTCTCAACCTCCCTTAACTACTTCAGTTCATGATGTGTCAGATATTTATTCGTTATGCTTCCTAATTCCTAATAGATTGACCTAAGTAGACTAGCATCCTAAATCCTAATAGATTGACCTACGTAGACTAGCATCCATTTATACATGCACCTAAACAGGCTAAAATGCAATAAGTACATGGCACTATCCTTAACTCAAAAAGTGTTAACGATCAAACAGAAAAAGATTTCCTTCCGATGATCTTAACATCTTTGCAACATTGCACTGTTGCTCTAAGCTGAAATTGTAAGACAATGTGACTCCCCAGTGACACACTAAGGTTTGTTTGCAACTTATAGAAAAGTTTCTCTTCCATTGTTTGGCTTGGAAAGAAAGATTCATGCACAGTAAAATTGCCCTCACATTTCTCTCCTATTTCCCTCAATTATTGTCTTCTCCCTTCTCTCACTTTCCCCTAGTAACTTTTCCTGAGCCTATATACCTCAAATACAATGTAAGAGCAATCACCTTAATTACAATGTCCCTGGCTTCGAAATTGGAACTGTTATTGATGCTAATATAACTGCAAAATGTCTCCCCCAGATATATGGCCCTGCCAATACAGATCACATCGATAACATCACATACTGATCCAATTGCATGTACAGAGTAGACAAAGAGAGAAATAAATCTTAGGCTTGTGAAACCTAATTCGATTTGGACCTGCCTAGTTAGGTCCTGGGGGCCATGACGGCAGGGGTATTAATACTTGCCGTAAAACCCTAGACAGGGGTACTCATTGCTGGTGTCAAGCAGGGGTATAAATACTTGCTATACGCAGCAGCATCAGAAGCCGATACATCTTGTAATCTCGTTACGTAGTAGAAACTAGTGTAAGCATGCAATCGACATTAAAAATCTACGCGTCTTGCGATCTTGTTTTCCGTTCTTGTTCATTACTCGGGCGCGTGTTTGTTGGTATGGCCGAATTCTAAACGAGAGAGAGAGAGAGAGAGAGGGGGCGGGTACCCGAAGGCCTGGGGAGGACGAGAAGGCCGGAGAGGCCCATGGCGTCGGAGGGCTCGTGGAGGAGGAAGCGGGAGCGGTAGGTGAGATCGGAGTCGGGGGCGCAGAAGGGGTGGTTGCTGAGGAGGCGAGGGAGGTGAGAGGCGGCCACGGGGTCGTCGAAGAGGTCTTCGCCGGCGATCAGATCGCAGGGGTCGAACCGGAGGGGTGTGTCCACGTGGAACGACGGCCTGCACAGGCGCATCACCCTGAAGGCCAGCGAGTGCGCCACCTGGGCGCTGCTGCTGCTCATCTCTCTCTCTCTCTCTCTCTCTCTCTCTCTCTCAGGTCAATTCGAGCGAAGTGAATGTAAACTCTCGAATCTGTGACTTCCTTCCCGTCACCAAACAAATTGTGAAGTTGATACTCATCTTTTAACTTTTTCATAACAATAATTTTTTCTCAAAATACATCCTGCAAAAAACACAGCATTAGTTATTATTAAAACATACTAAAAGGATCAAAAAATTAATTGCAGTGATTTTCGGACTCTCCAAATTGTTAACGGCATCTTTCAGAAATTTTCGCATTTTCCAAATTGTTAACTTTAGAGGGTGCAAAATCAATATGAATTGCGAAAAATATGGGTTGATTTTGGTCAACAATATTTTGTTTCCATACGGTATCCATCAGCGGGGTGTTAGTATATTAGTCAATAAGGGATTCAAAGACTGTCCATAGCCCAAAGCCCCAAACCTGCTTTCCATGGAACAAACTCATGTCACCACTGGAGAGAAAAAATGAGACAACCAACTTGACCAGTTTGGTTCAACAATTTGGGAGGTTGATTTTCGCTCTCCTCTTGAAAGTGCGGTTAACAATTTAGAGAGGGAAAATCACACCTCAAAAAATTCTCTCAAAAATATATAAAAAAAATTCAGATTAAACAGGGTTATCATATCCTTACTAATAGGTTAGTAGACTTAGGGGGTTTTAGAATTTAGAAGTGGACTTAGAGGGTTTGAAGAGTGCTATAGTGGATTTATAAAAAAAATTTCCAAAAGTAACTTCGGTTTAATTACACGTGGCCCTGCTGTATAACTTTAATATAGGTTCCATTCCGATCCAAAATTTGAATCCGAACGGTTGGTGTTGTAGAATTTGACCGGTATACCATCCATAAAAAAATTCAATTTGAACAGACTTTTCCATTGGTATTATATCTTTTTTTTAAAGTGAAAATATCAAAACTGTTTTTGTTAGTGTCAAAACTCCAGTGCATAGAAAACTTGTACACTGGACATGGTACAAACCTTTTATACACTGAAGTTTTGATACTAACAAAAACAGTTTTTAATATTATCATTTCATTTTTTTTTCTTGCTTTTGTATTATATTTTCATTTACTCCCTCCATCCCTAAATAAATATCCCTCGTTAAAAAATTTATTTTTTGTCCATAATCTAATAGAACTCATTGCCGCCATCTATTGATTTGTGAAAAAAATTAATTTTTTTAACAAAACAAATGCTTTTTTTTAAAGGCCTAAGTTTATGCGTTAACACTTATTTAGAGAAGGCAATAGTATTAAAAAGCCAAATTTTCTAATTTAAATTGGCATTTAATTTTACAAGTTATAGAAGAATATTATTCCCTGATCGTTATCAACGTCCGATCGACATGATTTTTCTACGAAGATGATCTCCTCTTTGATCAATACGACATGATTTTTCTACAAAGATGATCTCCACTTTGATCAATATAGCATGTACTGCTCGGACTAAATATTATATATATTGATTAGATTCAAGAAAAAAAAAGAAGACGAGGATATTTATGTCTAATTTCTTAAATCTGCCAAACTATATTAAAACCACTGGCTTCGACTTACAAAAGCAGAAGACAAACCATCAGGATGCTGTATAAGATTCTTCCATTTACATGTTGCATCCCAAATTCCCACTCTACCCCTTCAATTTCAATAAAAATGTTTCTACTCCTACAACATCACATAAATTACAGGGGATAATTCTTCCCCCTTCTCCCCCTTTAGGTAAAGAAAATACAACTAAAACCAAATTCGAATGGCAGTTCCTTCCACCATCAAATCTTCACCGTATCCTCACTCTTCGAAGACTCGTATCAAAACATGAGCTTGATAATTTTGACAGCAAAAACATCACTAATTAGATTTCCTTCTAATTGAACAAGTCGGAAAAACTTCAAGCAGCTACTGCTAGATCATACACTATGTCCGGCTGATCTATGACCGAACAGTGGAGTGGATTCATCGATGTTTACAAACAAGGATATACAACCTGCACTGGTGAAATCAGAGATTCAGTCAAAAGGCAGATAACTTTCACTTGATAAGGAGTTAATAAACCAGGGGAACCCCGAAACAAATTAGAAATAACAAGTATAATGAGTGATCATGACTTGTAGAACATACATTTATATGACACGAGATCTGGGAAGGAATGAAAGTGGAAAGGCTGTACAAAGTTAAAAATCATTTTATTTTGCAAGTTGATTTGTTGGAAAAAAAACTAACTATAGGTTCGAAGGGCATATCCCAAATTGACACTAAAAGCAAAACAAATAGAAATCCATAGGATCAACACTACCATCCTACACCTATCCACTAAAATAAGGAAAATAAATAAATAAACAACAGAAATACCCTAGGAGTAATCTGCCACTCCATGCAAACCAGTCTATTAGGTTGTTGCAATGTGCTGTATTCTAGTCCACGGTTTCTCTTCTGCTTTTTTCCCGTATCTAGGAAGCTTAAAAGTTTATCCAAATCCAAGAAGGAACGCCTGGGAGTGTTTGTCTATAGCCAAAGCCTTGTCCCTTGGCTCTTAAAAACCAAGAAATGCTGTTTACTAGGAGAATTGATCTCATCCAAGTTCATCAGAGGACTGGCGAAAAAGGATTAAATAAGCCTATACAGTATACACTAGCAAATACACGGTCAGGTTTGCGAAGCCGGATTGGTACTAGATCCAAAGGTCGACAACTTCGCCGATCCAACTAGTAGGTAAGTTGGCTGGGTGTTGCAGGGAGTTTGCTCAATGTCCTATTGGAGTACTAAGGGTAACTCTGTGATCTCGGTGATTGTAATATTCTAGGCTTCTAGCTGCATATAATGTTGCTAAAGAGCCATGGACGCAAGCATTATTGAGTGTTGTCCGTGGGAGTGTTTTTGCTTAATAATTCTTCGCCCCACTGCGTGCATGTGTTTGGTTCATTGCCCAACATACCATTTCAACAATAAAAAGCGATCTCTTTCAACAAGGAATTAGCACTTCAATAGCATGAATTTGGGAATGATCCGGTTGTATACTCGAGATAATTGCAGCAGAAAAGGAAATCAGATCATACAGATTGGATGACTTCTGCGTTCATTTGCTCTACCTGTACAGCATGCTAATCTATGAGTATATCCAACTCAGAATTTATGTGGATAAGAGAGCAGGGAAACTGGTAAACTATACCTGATAACAGAAATGACAAATGTAATGCTTATACAACTCGAACCCAAGTCCCACCGCACATTGGACAACCGTAAGCCCACCGACTGATCCACCACATCTCCCTTTCACTCTGATTAGGAGAATTGCTGGAACCAGGTGAAGCAAAAGCTGACGTCTGCCGTAAACATCTTATACACTGCATATTGGGTGAAATATGAGTAACCAAACAAATCAAGAAGAAAATAACAGAGATGGCAAAGGGAAGTGAGAACTTCAACAAATGCAAGGATCAAAAGATAACATTTCCTCAATTAATGAACAAATACCAACAAAAACAAAAACAAAATTAGTAGGCCTTGTGTGCTTAATGAAGTGCCAGCAGCAAAATCCACTTCAACCTTTCCAAATATCAGAGTGTTCAACTAATACAAGTTCGCCAAGTAGAAAATAGATAAGGTTTACACATAAAGGCTTCACTATTGCTTATGTTATCTATTCAGGTTAAAGTATCGACACCAACACACACACACAAAAGTAAACAAGCCAGTAGCCCTTCTGAAGTGCTGGCTTAGCTAGTTAAGTCTCTTGGTGTGATGGTACCAAGACATGGTACTGAATAGCGCCTTCAACTAGGCTGAGGACGACTGCAATATTAATAATCAAGGCAAGATGGTACTCTTTCATCTCAATCATGACATGATGGATAAATTTGAATCACGCAACACCTGGAAAGAGAAACTTTAAACACATAAACAAGATCCTGCAGCCCACAAAAGATCTCCTCAAAACTATCTAAGTAGGCTTGCCACCCAAGAAGTTCACAGAAAAATCACAAGTTTTACAGGTAAAGATCCAATATTAGGACTATTTAAGCGGTCCCATATAATACGTACGTCAGAAAATTAAACAAGTGGATGAAATCTATAGTCAAATACCTCTTTGCCCTATGGTTCCACTCTAAGGAGGTCAAAAACATAAGAAAATATCATCTTAGGTCATTTAATCAGGATATCTCTAAATCGAACTGCTAAATTCCGGAGCTTAGTGCACAAAGTGGGAGAAGGAGCGGGGGCAGGGAGCTGATGATCATAGAAGTGTGGGAGCGCCATCGGGAGCGTATAGGAAAAATTATTAAAGTTATAAATATTTTTATGTATTTTAATATAGTTAAATGTCAAAAAGAAAATATTATTCTACCACTTAAATTGCAAAGCATAAAAATATTTATAATTTTAATATGTGATTCCAGCTTTTCTGGATATCTTAGTTGCACGAAGCAGAGCGGGGGCGGGATCGGTGGCGGAGGATTATAGGAGCTCCTCTTTCAGGACAGAGAACGTTTAGATATAATACATGAAAATATGTAATGCAAGTAAATATTATTATGCGTCATTCATGTCAATTGCAAAGATTGTCTAAGTGATTAAGTAATATTATGGTTATATTAAGTAATTGAGCAAATTTAAGTTAATATTTTGAAATATTGTACCATTACTTTGTCTTTTCTCTTGCTTGGTGTCTTTTGTTTTTGTTTCTTTTGGGATTTATATGCCTAAGAGTTTCTATCCTAGTTGGGCAATGGGAGCGAGGTTCCGAGGTGGATTCACCACCCATATAGGAGGTTCCTGCAAGAATCCGGAGGCCAACATTCTCCAAGGCATAGATCCTAAAACTTATTAAAAGCCAATATTGAAAAGCATTTAAATCAGTAATCCTCAAACAGAAATGTGAGGCCTAATAAACAAAATTGAAAAAAAATAAAAAAGACTTCAGAAAACTATCACTACACCTTGTACCAAACTCCTTCAAGACCAGTCTTCCACAAAGCAGTTACAACATCTCTTCGTGATCCCATTATACCAAGATATGCCCCCAGTCCAACAGACGTGTTTAAGCCAAAAGCTGCATCTCTTTCTGACATCCTGCGTTTTCCTTGGCCACAAGCGATTAGCCCCATAATAATTATCACTGTTTTCCACAGAGTTCAACTCAAGTAGATCATATGAAGTGTTAAGTTTGGAGAGATCATCTGCAGGACCCATATCCTCTAGATCAGACCAGGGCCCACCAAACATGTTTCTCCTATGCCATTCTTCAGCTGGAGGATGTAGTTCCAACTCGCGGAGTAACAGACCAGCAGCATCAGCACCCCTAGGTCTGGGCATATTCTGTGAAGAAAATCCAGCAATTGAAAACAAAATGTCAAGCTGTAGGGAACCATATCAACAGGACTTTAATTCCCAGTATCAACCAGAGAGTGTGTCATAGTACAGGAAAAAAATGAAAGCCAAGGTTAACTCAAAATGCCTAGTCGATACATAACCTCCACAGGAAATTCTTTTTTCAGCACCTATAAGCGCCCTATAAAGTTCCTACCAGAAAGTGAGGGCAAGATATTCTACTTTCCTCCAGGGTTGGGAGAGGTGTTCAGAGTCTTCAGACTTTAGCTCTATATCTATATAAAAAACTTAGATGATGAATGAGAAGAACTTCCACGGAGCTGTTTCAAACTTTCAACACACCTATAAGATTAGTGAATAGAAAGAGAGATGACTTACAACGCAGAAGTGTGTAGCATGCACTCTACAAGAAAGTCAACAAAACGTGGACAAATGCAATTTTCCTAAACTTTCAATTCACAAACGTAACCATTGCATGTTTCGTAATTTATAGAAAATAAAGTACAAAATAAGAACATCAAGCTATCAGTATTCCAGATAACAAAATGCTGATAATTTTAGGCCATCATAGTACAATAATTTGGACGTCTAGAAATGATGTTGAACAATTTAAATGACTTCCTTCTGTTGCAATTTCCACAGCTATATTTAATACTAATATTTGGCATGCTTGGCACATTCAGAAGAAAGAGATGCAGTAGGAGTATTCTGCTTCCACAAAATTTATCCAAGTACGCAAAATACCTGCATATGTGGGCCAAGGGATGCTTCCACAACTTCTGGCAAGACAGTATAGTTCCCGTCAATGTAATGCAAACGGACCTGGATATTACTGCTCCCCACCTGAGAAAACTGGTAGGGGGTGTGGCAGAGTAGCCGTTCGCCGACAGAGATCAACAAGGATGAGGAAGAGGACCTTCACCTGCATGTCAGTAAGCAACCATATGAGGAAGAAAACATATACCAAACCCTGCAAAACCAGGAACTCCACATTCAATCCAGAATGTTTTATTTTTTTGATAAGTAATAAAACTATTGATAAGGGGAGCCACCCATGTGCATAAGAAAGCAAGGAAAAGAAAGAAGAAAAAGGCCAAACAATAAGACCTATACACCAATCTAAACTCCAAAAATACATAACAAGGCAAGGAATTAATCCAGTAATCTAAAACGACTCTTAATTTTGAACAATGCCCCGTCAAAATATCTCCAATTCCTCTCTCTCCAAATTTACCACATCAAGCATAGCAAATCTATAACTTCTGTCATCAAGAAGTGATTGTTGAATCCCAAAACTTCGATGAATACGGCAAACTTTCCTAGTTGATGAGTGAAATAAAGATATAATGCATGATAGGTTAAACCAAAAAGGCAACAAATTGAGAAACAAATACGTGCTTTTATGATAAATACTCCTCTGACCCATTTTAATTGCAACTTTCGGCCAAAATGCCCTTTAACTGGATCAACAAAATGTACTTTTTCTAGCAAAATAAATCAAGATTTTTTCCACCATCAAAAGATCTCAATTAGTTCTCATAGATAACATTTTTAAATCATCTAGAAATTGTTAAAATAGTAGAAGTAGAAAACTTTTGGAAATCGGACGGGGGTAGTACTTTTACCTCCTCAATGTGTAACCTTGTCCAGCATTACCAAACCCCAATCTTGACCGGCTAGCAGTTCCTTCTTCAGGTCCTTTTGCTCCGGGGACAGCTTGGACCAGCCCTAGCTGCCTGTACTTCTTCTGATCTGACCATACCAGCATTTAGTCTTGTAGGCATAGAGTTTATCTCTTCCACCTTCCCCGAACCGCCAAGCTGAGGTTTTTGAGTATTTGTATCACTATTTCTCTGAGTACTCCCGATAAAGCGAGGTAGTTGTGTTCGTCGTCGAAAGAAAAAACAGAATAGCAAAAGTTGGCACAATCTATGAAGGAAATGGCAGTCCCCAATGAGCCTAACTGCTGGGGTTTCCTGGAAAAGTTCCCGTGTTAATACTTATTGGCATAAAGGATGAAGCACCACTTATAGGGTTTGGAGTGAATTCGGAACTCCGTCAGCAGTGCTACTAATTTTGGCAATAGCTCCTTGTACCCAAGCTTGCATTTGCGTACTCCCAGTAGAACTAGCCGTTCCACCTTGACCACCTGCCAAACAAAGGTACTACAATGTTTGAAGAAAAGAGACATACATCACAACAAGAAAAAAGAGGAGTAACAGATGCTCAATCTGTCCCAGTTGTTTGTCCCTTTCCGACAGTCGTTCTCTTTATTTGAATCCACAAATAGTAAATGTTTGTGATAATTTTACTTGTTTTCATCATTCAAAAGATCTCAATTAGTTCTTGTAAACACTCATTGTCAAAAGAATAAAATTTGAAAAAAAAATAATGACATATGGAGATGTCCGAATATTGAGAATGGACAAACAAAGTGGGCATGGGGAGTACAAATAGATGAATATTTGATCACTTCCATGGAGGTTGGACAAATTTCCCAAGGAAATCAAGCCAGAATTATGAAAAAAGTCCTTTGATATGGTAGAATAAGAATGAGTGGCAAACCCTGACCCTGGCTTGATGCAGGAGCGGCGGAATTTTGGGGTGGACTAGCCACCATATTGCGATTGCCACCTGTGCCTGAGGTATATGCATGACTTGCTAAAGTACGACAGAAACTAGCGTAACGTCGCAAACGTGTGATGAAATGTGATGCTAGGTCAAGGACTGAGTCAACATAAGCCTGCATCGTAGTGTTTGCACAATTAGAGCAGCAACTCAAAGATAATGGATGACAAGAACAAAATAACAGAAAAAAACAGGGGCAGTGAACCAAAGAAATGGGAAAGAACCAGGAGCATACCTGAATGCTTAAAACTAGCGCTGGTTCAACAGCCATCGTTTCAGGATCAATGCCAGATAACTTCTCACCGGATTCTTGCCAAGGCTCAGATACCAAAGCCGAGGGATTAATCAAAGCAGATTCAATTCCTTTTCCCAACATATCCAGTAACAACCTTGCTTGCATGTCTAAAACCATCGCCCTAACCTCTTGAGCGTTTGTACCTTCCAATAGCCTGCATTTTATTCTGTCTAGACTCTGTATGGTTAAAAAAAAGCAAGTCAATTAAACCAGAAACAGAGACACATAATAAATGGATGCAGTGAAAGGGTCACACAAAGGAAATGTAAAAACCCACATCCCCCTTCCCTCCCTAACCCCATGGAGATAATCGAGAGACAAGGATACCAGAGCGGGTGCAGATGTTCAGGGTCAGAGAACACTGTAAATCATATCATCAAGATATGTAGCACCATAACCAAGATAAAAACATATTCCACCCTATACTTCTACATTGATTTCTGAAATTAGATTATAAAGTTTTTTATCCTTTGGAATCAATCATCTTTTCAAACTATTCATAGGGATTGATGAACAGTTGGCAATACAATTTTCACCACGATGGAGTCTGAACGTAATTGACAGGACGTAATTGGCAGGTTCTGATAGTGTTGAGGATGCTGTTGAAAAGTAGACTCTACAGACAAGCATCTATAAAATACCATGGAAAACACATACTCAAAATATCTACAATGGTTATGACAACTTCCTATAAAAAACAAGAGACAAGGATTTGGCAATAGTTCAACTATACATACAGGACCATATTGTTGTCTGTGCTGAGTTGACGAAAGAGAGTGGAAATCAGCATCCAACACCGCAATAACGCTGTTCAATGAAACTAAAAAAAAAAGGGGAAATTCCATCAACTCAAAGAAGAGTTCGAAGTCTATCATAGAACATACAAATATCCATACATAATTTATATCTAATAAATGATGGTATTAGGATCCAGTCCAAAGAAACTTTACATTGTCCAATTTCCATCATTCCACAATATGTACGGTTGTATGTCTTCCTGGAATATTTGATTATACTTACAAAGTTCATCAAAGAGCTAAAAAATAGTTGGGAAAAAGAATGCCCTAAAACTGCAAAGAATAAAGGATGGTTAGATGAACCCAAGTTTTTATCAGTGGAAACCATGACGTGTAACATGATCTACTCAATGAGACTAATTTTACTAAAGACAGCACAGTACAACCCACAATCAACTACATAATTGGTTTAGTTTCCAAGATTGTCCACACTTTCAACAATCTTTATTGTACCACTAAAGGCACCACAAGGTAAGAAAAAGGGTTGCTTGTGAGTAAACCCTTGCATAGTTAGAAACGGGCCTGCAAGAGGGTATATTTACAGCCATGTACAGTCAACCGAAGTTAGGTCACCTTTGATGAAGAATACACCAGGCTAACCAACTAAGATTTGTAGGTTGGAAAAGATAGGAAAGGAGGCATAGGGGCTGATGTTACCAAGAATCTTTACTTCTACTCTTTCGAGGGCTCTCAATCAATAACAAACAAGGGCACAATGCTTACCTTGAAGAATAACCCAAATTCTTTTTGGCAGAATGCTAAAGACAGCTTCTACCCTTCAACACGAATAGAGAAAAGAGAAGAAGAACCACTGTTGCATACCCACTAAATGTAACTACATCAAATCAACCAATGCACACAAGCTATTTTAAAGGCTCTCTCAGTCAATTGCAT